>OY720147.1:53848277-58712777 GCA_963082955.1 Cheilosia grossa
CCAGAGGATTCGTTTGCTGATATAGCTACTTCAAAATGTGCGTGAACTGACTATGCAAGTTTCATTGAGGCTATCCTTGGATGCTTCAAGACTGAATTTAAACCGCAGGTGTAAAAAAATAAATATTATATGTCACAGGTGGAGCTAGTTTTCAGTGAACGGCTGCCATTTATGTCCATTCAGTATCTTAATGGATGCAATCAGAAGCTTCGTGAGTTTTGTAGATCTTCCAAAAGTTCGGCAGACACTCAATGAATTTGTTAACTCGGCGCTTCCACTGTAAATAGTCAAATTATTTTACTCAATTTTGATTGGTATTAACCCACCTCCCTCAAATTCATTGGCGACAAATGATTGGCTGTCGCACATGGTAGGGGGTCTGTAGACAGCCAGCTTTTTGGCTTGAAAATCGTTGCCAACAAAGCCTGTCTTGTCAAAAAGAGACCCATTAAAAATCCCTACTCTAATTTGAAACCCATTCATAAAACCAGATGATCTACGCCGTTAAGAAACCTTGCATACAATTATAGCCACCACCATCTAGTCGATCCCTATCGGCAGTATCTTAATTTATTTTCAAATAACTCAAAACAAGGGACCACCCTGTCGCCTCTCCTACCCATGTTTGTCATCATATTTCAGTCTAAGAAAAAAATACATATTCTCACATCATAAACCGGTACTGTCGCTTTCCAGCAGAAAGACATTTCGGGCAATAAACTATCGCAACATCTTACATTACATATCTCTCACCCCACCGCTCCCTTCAGAGATTTTGTATAGACTGCCCAACTTCAGTCCACGTTTTCATTCATTCATTATGAATCCAAAGCATCTCCTCCTCTCTCAGTGTGATGGCCCATAAAACACACTTTTTACGGCCATAAAGAAAAACACTTCTGGCGAAACGCAGACGGTTCCATAAACAAAAAAATTAAAACAAAAATTTCTTCCACTTTTTGATACTACAACTACTACAACCCAACGACCTTAGGGTAGGTTGCGTCCGAAACATACCTATGCCTGCCTAACCTACTCATATATACATAATTGCCTTTATTCCGTGAACACTTTTAATGGGTTTCTGTCTCATAAGCCACATTTATTTGCGGTTCTTGTTGTATGGTCATTCAAAAAAAAAAAATAGTCACTCGCTCGAACACAAATATTCATAAAATTTGGTATTGTGTGTCTGACCACTCGCATAATGCACCTTTTAATGGGTTCACTCGCGTAGATGTGCACGTTTTAATTGCTTCGACATTTTTATGGGTTCATGTTGCGTTTTGGTGATAATGCATAGAGGTAGGTAGCCCCAGGGGAGACGTGCGTTTTAGGCGGCACATTTTATTAAAAGGGGCAAATGAATTTGCATTTGATTTCAGCTGTATAAGAGGTCAGCAAGTGGAAGTTTTCGTAAATTTTTATGAAGCGACCCATGGGAGTTGAAAGGCCACTTCCGCTATACAGCCACGGTGGTCTGTTTGGTAGTGAAGTGAAATGGTTTTGATCCGTCTCTAAAGCAACGAACGAGCAGGCGAAGGTCGACTGTTTAGAAGATGGCCGTTGCGAAGGTTCAGTTTTTTTTCTGCCGGCCTTGGAAATAGAGGCAGTTGTCCGTAACAGCATAAACTAAGTATTAAATAGACCGTCAGCTCTTCCAACTTAAGAGAGTTTGCCTACAAGCTGTTTTCCGTGTTCCTATGTGCGAAAGTATGTGTGCCATGTTAAAGTCCATAAGACGCACGCATACATTTGCAGATAGCAACCTGACAGATGACTGACAACTCATTCTGTGGTGACATTGGAAAAAATTCAAATAATTGGCGGTTATCGGGATGTGTCTAGAAAACGGTGTGTATGGTGTGGTGAATTTAGTAACAATTTCTATTTCATTAAAACGAATATTTCAAGGACTTATTTTATTTTACCTAGATAATCCATACAGTACAGGATGTTAACATTGTGGTTGTAAACAATGGAAATCGATGAACTATAAGGATCATCTGCGAAAATAAAATAAAATCAGTACCTATCTACAAATAATTATTTGGAATTTTACTGATACCTATATATTTAAGTTTCAGTTCTTTCCCGTACAGTATAAAGAAAATAAATTCATTTTCGTTGATTGCATTTATAAGACATTTTTTGTAAAGTGCAATGAAAATTTAGATAAAATAATTTTAATAAGTTGAACGAATTTTTTTTTCGTCAGCCAAAGTCATTTTTTCGTCATGAGAAATTCTAAAAAAATTTTTGTCATGTCCTATGAAAGTTTTATATCGTTTTGAAGGTAACATTTCGAAAAGAAATCTGCACCAAAATAGTATGAAAAATGGATAGGACAAAAAAGTTATTTTCTAAATAAACATTATTCACGGCTGGTCTCGGCTGACTCAAGTGTTTTCATTAATTATTACGCTAGTTTGAAATTCTTTTGTTTATTAAATTGTTGAAATTTTGTAATAATTTTTTTGCCTTTTTGTTTTCTGAAAAATTCATGAACAAATTTTAACTCAAAACTGTTACCTACTCAGAAATGTTCATATCTCTGCCCTGAACTCCAACGAACTTTAAATTTGAATATTCCTAATCAATTCTTCCATTTGAATTCGTTGCCTTTTTTGTGTCGACATTCGCCGGCGAAATAATTTTTCGCCAAAAACAACAAACGAAAACAAAAGAATTACTGTAGGTACAAAAATGTATTATTTTATTCCTGCGAATGAATATTTCTCAGTTTATTTCTTTATTGATACGTTGATTACATTAGTTATTAACCATTTTGTAAAATAAATGTTTTCGTGGTGAAATAAAACAACCAATTTAAACTGTTGGAACGCATCCATCAGCTGATAGAAACTTACCAACTACCCTACTGTCAGTCTCTGTGCTTAACACTGTCTCTTTATTTTTCCCACGAAGCGTGGGCATTTTTCCCTTTTCACTGAACTGAAATTTCCTCGATTTGTTTATGAAAAAATGTTTCTCGTAAAAGTAAAATTAGTATTATTCGGATAGAAATTCACATTAAATTAACCTTCAGTATAAAAATTGCAGTTTGTTAACATAATTATGATTATTCTTTGGTACTAGAAATGTTTACTAAAAGTTAAATCCCTTTTTTATGGACATTTAGTGTGTTCAAATGTAGTTCGAAGGTTTTTTCGTCAGATTCCTAATATTTCCACAATTTTGATGCTTAATTTTAGTTTTGCGCGGAAGGTTTTTCGGACGTCAACATTTCTACAAAAAGGTAGAGATACCACGATGTTGGATGACTGCTCAGTGTCATTATTTGTTTATACCCCCTCCATTCAGAATTCTTTTTTTTTTTTGCTGCTTCACACGTATTCACGCATACGAAATTTAAGAGAGAATTTTCTTTTCAAAATTTTCGAGGGGAATCGGGTAGGTGCACGGGAGCTGGCGGTCTATTTAATACTTAGTTTATGGTAACAGGTCAAAATAAGACGTCTGTCTGTCGACGATTAAGAAGAAAGTGTTGCCCCAACCAATGTGCGAAATTAAAGAGAACGCCGTTTTGTACCTGATTGAGCTTGTTCGTAAAGTAGGTACACTGTCGGAAGTTTCAATAGTGCGGAAACTAGCTCGGAACAACTACTACAAACTACTCTCTAAAACAACCGCCACTAGTCACTACTTTAGTAGTCTGCATGTCGTTTTTTGCCCCACCGATTGTGGCGTTATTTCAAAATCGATTTTTGTAAAATATGGACCAACTGAAAGCTGAATTTCCGAAAGTCCATTCCCGCATCCATTGCTTTTTCACAAACGACAGTAGAAAAGTCTAAAACAAAACAATCTTTTCAGTTCGTATGGATCAGTATAGTTAAAAACTATGAACCCTGAATTCTTACAAAAATTAGCTTCATACTACAAGTCCGTCCATTTTCTATAAAAATTCCTCACCAAATTCCCTCAAACAACCTACAGCCGCAGCTATAGCCAATCAGCCAAAACCATCACCCCAAATCGCTTGCTCATTTTCCAGACCCCGTCTTAAAGAAAATTCATATAAATTTATATCCCATCCACCTCCTCCATATTTGATATGCTCGTTAATTTGTCTCGCTGACAGTGTCGAGACAACTGTGACAACACCTTAACTCTTCAGCATTCACAGCCAAATGCAATCCCAATTCCGAACGTCCTTTTATCCAGCGATAAAATCAGCCAGCCAGAATAAAATGAAATCCATTCCATAAAAGATGTTATTACACATAGATATGAGATAAAAATGTTCTCCTCCTCCGATGGAAAAACAAATTATGAATTGAATATTAAACCAAATAGGACATCCACTTGGCTTTCACCTAATGAACCTTTCTGCTACTATATAGATACGATTCCGCCCCATCGTTCAGAAGCAGTGAATTTCTTTCAACACAAAAGGAGTCTACCACGACTACCATTGTGCTACCATCCCGCTGTGTTAATTGGATAACATTTCAAAAGTTCATAAATAATTTTCCACCGCATTGGAAGGGAAAAATGCATCACAATATATAAAGATTCTGACCATTTCAGTGGAAAATACATAAAAATACCCGTTGACCGGCGGAGCCATATAATAAAAATGTTACCCAATGACATGTCCACTCATAAATAATAGGAAAAAAAAAGGAGATAGGACTTTGGGTTAGTTTGGTCAACTCTGTGTCTGATAGAGTTGCAAACAGCAACAGAAGAAAGAAATTACTAAGCCAAACAATGAAATAAAAATGCCTCGTGTGTCCTTTTTCGGTTTTATTGCACAGGTTGTTTGTTGTCGGGGGTTTATATTGGATTCCACTCTCGGCCAACATATATAAGTTGTCGATGACAATGAGATGATGTCTTTCTTTGGCCAATGACCACCCGACCCCACTCTAAGGATCCTTGTTGCATGATGAAATTTATGGTCATTAGGTCGTAACAACGAAACAGGATACGAAACCCGAATGCGAAATTTTCAAGGGCCAAAATAATAATAAGAAAGGAAAAAAAAAATGTGTTTCTTGTAAAAGGACTCTAAATGGATGGTGGCTGGAGTGAAGAAAATCCTCTCGAGTGGAGATGCGAGTGTTATTATAAATCCTTGCATGGTTGTATTTACAAACAGTGGGGCGCGAAAATTTAAGTCGTCGTTAGACTAGACACATATATTGGATTTATTTGAAAAGAAGCGCCTTTGCCAGTCTTATTTATAATGTCAGTCACAGCCTTGGCATTGAGAAAAATTGAGAAAACCCATGCAAACATCTTAATGCGCAATATAATTCTATATGGAGCTGGCTATCGACTGCCTACTTGTGAACACTGCTGCTCGAAGCTTCGACTTGATAATGAGACACTATATGATCCTTTTACAAAAGGGTATGACAGACAATAAAATGGTTAGGAAAGGTCTGTAGAAGCACTACATTTGTCAAACAAAATCTGCCTTGGTTAAACTTTAATTTGTCAATTGTGTCAATTTTTAATTGAATCGAATGTAGCGCCCTCTGGTGAGCTGTAACATAGCAAGTTAAAGGAGTCAGCATCAATGAACTCATTCTCCATTTATGAGCAGGAAGTACCAACTTCCCATTATCAACTGAAAATGGAGCCCATCAAGAGTCCGGTCCTTTATCCACTCAGCCATTGCGAACGCACATACTGACTGAATCAGGTCGTAAATATAATTTCAAAGTCATATCGACAATCAAATTATGATCATCACGTTGAAGTGGCGCCCAATGAAAGGCTCGATGTGTTTGTTTCTTGCTTCAAAACTGAAGACGTTTACATATCCCATTTAAATTTAAATAAGAAAATTGGGCCCGTGGTTTATAATTTTATATTTACTGTGATTTCTTGTGTCCTGCATTCCAGAATATAGTTTTTTACTTGAAGTGGCGACCAGAGAGAGTTTTTCTTTTAAAAGGGCCAAGGTCAAACGGTTGAATGTCATCTCCAGTGACATTCCTACTGAGCTACAAATATGTAAAATTAAGTCATCGACTCTACTTTAAAAACGCAACCCGATATGCTGTTCCAAGGCTTAAGCTACGTAAGACGCGTCGTAGTCAATTCGAAGTGGTTCTAATTTCTAAGGTGCATGAGCAACTAGAAGCAGCAAATCTTAAATCGAACTGGCTGAGAGAGAAAGTCCGACCCGTCTACAAAAGTAAAGTTAAGCTGAAACTAGTCCCCAAAATTGAAAAAAAAAAGCCATTCGGCTTAAGTCTTTCTCCTTCCCGGGAAAGAATTACAATTCCAAACGAGTGTAGGTATCATACTTAGTTCCAATGTATTTGTAATGCGCAGTTCAAGTGTCATTTCCGGAAATACTCACAAACCTTTTCGTTCTCTAAATCAAAGGACCCATTTAAAACATATTTATTGGCGGTAGTATTTAGCTACCGAGCACTTTGGCGCAAAAATGTATTTTCTATGAAAAAGTATGGTAGACACCACTCAACGCTGTGGTACCTCACATTTGCAAACGTTCTTTAGACACCTTTCTCCCAAAGAATTCGTTTTTACTATCGATCTGGCATTAAGGTCAATTTGAAGAAAAGTGTCTTAAAAGGTTTCCTTCAACAAAAACTTGACAGATATCCGTCAACCTTTCAGGAGTTCATACTTTTTAAAGTTATACAAACTCTCTTTGCCCAACTTGGTCCATTTACCTTTCACACTCACTGTCGGCAATGACCAGTGCCGTTCCCACATTACAATGGCACTGTCTCGTCCATAGAACTCGGTGTGGTTTAAATATGTCACGAATACGAGTTGTGGGCTCTCCGCACTATCCACTCATGTATGGAGCAATACAAAAAGGAGGAAAGAATCCCTCAAGTGTTGTGTCGCATTATAATCCCTAGGGATGTTCCTAAGGAGGAATAGTATTTATGGTGCTCCCCATATCGCAAACGACATAGTGCACAGTACACTCCTATTGTTACACATAAAGGCCAGACCAGGATCCCATTGTAAATATGTAGGTAAATACAAGTAATACGAAGACGAGGATGATGGTGACGACGCTGGTCCTACAAAATCACAGGTAGACCACATTCAAGGAATCTGGTGGTGCCCAGGAAAACCAAGATCATTATCACAGTCAAGCTGGGACAGTTTTCTATTTGCTTTTTTTTTTACTTTTTTTTCCATCCTCACTGGGTTTTTATGTGTGCTTCTTGAAGATTCTATTCACTTAATTTATCGCTTGGGCACGGTCGAGGTTGGTAGGATATACACAGTCATATACATGTGCGGTGGATGTGGTTATCAATTCATTTTGAATGTTGTGATCGCCATTGTCTTCAGGATCTTTTTATCGAATGGCAGTTGCGGGTAAGGTATGCACCTCTATCGAGTGACAGTGAAGGGAGGTTTGATTCTAGGATTTTTCTTGTTGATTTCATGGAAGAAGAACAACCAACCAGAAGCCAAAAATATCGCCCACTATGATCTTCATTTGCACATCTGTATACACTATACAGTAGATCGAAGACAAAGTCTAGCGACATGCCACAGCAGGGCGGAATGTTGTTTTGTGATTTTTTTACTTGGATCCTCGGATTTGTTTTGAAATTGAAGCACGATGCACGATCGATGGGAAATGATTGGATGTGTGCAAAATGTCGAAGAAAATATTTTTTTACTAGGTGTTCATTTTTTGGGGAAACAAAGAGCAATCAGTGTTGTCAGTGAGAAGTTTTATTTTCCCTCCGGATGTTATTAAAATTCCCAAAATATGACCACTGTTTTTTTTTTTTTAAGTAATATAAGCAAACTTTTTCTTAAGAAACTGTTTATCCCCACTTTTTCATATTCCATCTGGGCTACATACTGCGTGGCTTATTTCAAAAGGAAAGGGCGTATAACTCAAGTCCCCTAAAGCCAGGCAGAAACAAGAGATTTGATGAACACGATCCGTCTTCTCCTGTTCGACTTAACGTTGCTTCAATCACAGCAATGGAATGAATTTTAAAAATGTCAAACAAATATCCAAATATCAAACTTTCGACAACAGTTACTGTTTCTGCTATGCCCCAATAAAAAGAAAAACTATAAAATTCTCACCTTTCCTGGGACTACTGTCAAAAAAACAAACGAGAACGACAGAAAAATGTCGTGCCCATAATTCCGGCATAAATTCGCCTCACCCGAAATTAAGATCTCCTACAAAGGTACTGCACTGTCACTCCCTAATTTGATGGATTGATCCTCGATCCTGTCCCTAGTTCACATACAAATTCTTACATAATAGAACGACGCAATTGATAAATATCTCTCGCAAGGAAGGCAGCAAGGTCCATAACCATACCCCATCCAATCAGGTAATAAATTTCACATGAGTACAGGAGTAATCCCAGAACTGATCGATAAACATCAGCAAAACACCGGTGGTGAACAGAACGCAAAACAAAACAAAACAAGAAAAACACCATACACAAATGATGGAATAATTTTAAAGGATCTCTTCGTGTTTGGTAGAGTTTTCCCAGGACTTTGTGGTCTATCGTTTTGGTGAGCAAGGACAATATGACATGAGACGACACATACAACAGTCCATGGAAGAAACAATAAGTATATCAATAGCACTAACGATCCTTATCGATTGATCCTTCGGTTTGAATAATCATATCTGATTGTGGCACACGGGAACGGGTCCTCCCTGATTATAGGGCCAGACGGAGGTGCATTATTGTTGAATGGGGACAATACAATGCGTCATCACCTGGTGAACTGTTGTGAGGAATATTTGCGAGATTGATCCGTTGATAGGGCGCCGCCGCCGCGCCGTTTTGCGGGAATCTTTTTCTTTGGCTTAAATTTCGATTGGAAGGATAAGAACTGAAAGGATTGTCGTTGGATTAACCGCTCCAGGTGTGTAAAGATTTGAGAAAATGTCGCTCGGTTGTCTTTGAGAGAGGAATATCCGCCGCAGGACATCTGCGCATACACTAAGGCACGTAATTGCAGGTTTTTGCAGATTATTATGCGGCACAACAGAAGATCGTGAGGAGGTTGCCATGGCAAGTTTTCTGGTTTCGCAATTATAGCAGATCGGCAAGTACAATGTAACGTTTAAAGGACGCTTGCTCATTAAAAAAAAGATGTGTCATCTTTTTAACAATCGATTTTTCAATATGAAGAAAGTGCATTCATCAATTATTTTGCCAGAATTCTGATAAGAATTTGGCGTATTTCCATATGAACTAGGTTCATCATTTCATCAAAACTTTTAATCAATTTGACGAATATACCTATTTTGATGAATTTAATTCATTGTTCAACCAGTTGATGATTTATTCGTGTTATTGTGGAATGGGTTCATCATATTAAAGTACGATTGCTAAGTTTTCAATTTTCATCATGTTAACAAGTTATAACTGCGTTCATCGTATTGATGACGGCTTTCATTATATTGACGACCGCAATATTTATTAAGGAGAGTGTTGATGTAAGCGTTCACCTTATAGATGAACTGATTCGTCATATTGATAAAAAAAAAAAATTTGGGATCCGGTCGAAATTCTGCTTTCAAATTAAGCTTTGCAAAATTCTGTCTCCTGACACAAAAATCTGATTTACGAAACTCTGCTTTTTTTTTTTGATTCTGCTTTACAAAATTCAGCTTTTCAAATTTTGAGCAATAAAATTCTGCTAATTCTACTTAAAAAAAAAAACCAATATGAACATGAAAAAAAAAATATTTTTTTCTTATAATAAATACATATATTATTCATTTCAGGTTTTAATCATTTAAATAAAGTACAAGAAATAAACTTATCTTTCCCTTTATTGGATTTAACGTTTGAAATAGTCATTATTGACCATTTTGACCTTTTTGACTTTTATGACCTTTATGACCATTTTGACCATTTTGACCTTTTTGACCTTCTCGACCTTCTTGACCTTCTTGACCATTTTGACCTTTTTTTACCTTTATGACCTTTATGACCATTTTTGACCTTTTTTGACCTTAATGACCTTTATGACCTTTTTGTGCTTTTTGACCTTTTTGACCATTATGGTCTTTATGACCATTTTGACCATTTTGACCTTTTTGCCTTTATGACCTTTATGACCATTTGACCATTTGACCATTTGACCATTTTGACCTTTTTGACCTTTTTGACCATTTTGACCTTTATGACCTTTATGACCTTTTTGATCTTTTTGACTTTTATGACCATTATGACCTTTTTGACCTTTTTGACCTTTTTGACCTTTATGACCTTTATGTTTATAATTTATATGGGTGTCAGTTTTTTTTTATTTCATGTTTTCATTAGTGTGAACAATCTAACAAATAATATATCTGACAAAAAGTGTGCGTCATATTGATGAACAAATTTGTCAATATGATGAAAACATTCATCACAAAGGGGAATCTAACACTTGCCTTCGAAAGTGTTTTACAATTTTTCGCCTTTCACTGTAAGCCTTTCTCTTTTGGACCCCCATTATTTGTTTATTGCTGACCCGCCGCAATACTTGCGTACAATAAAAATTGCCGGCCAATAAAGCTACATCGCATGGCGAAAATTTCAACCTAAAGTTGCAGTTTGCATGTCGTCAACGACGTCTTTGCGCCTCCAGGAGGCCATCATCTTCAAAGCGAATTGAACATGGTAAGCGCGCACATTCATCCTGGGACTTTAGGCGTATCTTACCTTTCCTTGCCAGTCAATCATAAATCTTTGTCTGGTCAATTAGCACCATTTCGCTAATTAGATGGCGGCGTTCTTTTTGAACAAAACTATGCGGTTCGGTCCTTATACAAACAACGACTGAGGATCGCACTATTTGTTTGTAATAAAACCGTCTATTCCGGCAACAAAAAGCAATCCAAGGATCATTGACTTAATTTCTTACGCAAACAGAAAGCGCATTTGATGAATCCTAATTCCGAATGAAATAAGGGTTAATTGACGCAGAGGGGCTGGGTAAATTTGATGCGATTTTAGCGCACGCGGTCAGGCCGGCCTACAAGTCAATGGGAGCAGTTAAATTGCAATTATTTTCAATTTAATTTATTGCGATTTTATAACTGGGACCAAAAATATGACATTAAGCGTTGGCAATAATTCTCTGCAGATGTGTCTTCGCAATTGCTGCTGTCATCTTGAATGGATTTTTAAGTGGACTGGCAATGACCGCTGCGTGGATCGAGGGGCATTGTGTTAAATGGTTTGCAAAACACTTGGCGAATGGTTCGGTATGCAGAACTCGCTGAATTGAAAATTGAATGTCGTAGCAAATTGTTGTGGTTTTTCATGGCTTTGTCACCCTCAAGCGACTTTATCCAATGGTGAATCTAGTGAACGACTTCCCAAGTAAAACATTTCTGAATTGGGTGCGTACAGATGACGCCTTTAACTTAGCGAATTGGATAAATAACATTTAACCAGATATTTATGGAAGAGGCTTACTCACGGATCTACCTTTTTTTCAGAGGACTAAACCTCAAGAGGCTACCTCATGCCGATATACTTCGACGATACCCCAGTTCTTCGGGGCTTAAACAGGTTTCCGACCAAAACTGTTGCCAGAAATAGATGTTCAATTTCAGTAGGTACATCAACTGGGTGGACTTACTCAGGTGAACTACAAGTTGTTTGGGAATTGCCGAGTGGTATGGGAAAATAAAGTACTAAAATGAAGTCGGGGAAGATATAGGCCTGGCTGTAAATGAGGACAAAATGATTTCATTTCATTTTATTTCATTTCATTTTACTTCTAGTGGATGGCACTAATAGCACAAAAAATTTCGAGTAAAATCCATTTAGTTTGAGCAGATACTGATAAGTTCTAGACGGTGACAGCTTTCTTCGAGCTCTTCATGAGATCGCCTAACCCAAACATTTCAACATGCTCGGAGACAGATTTGTTAATTTTTCCCACCCGCCATTGTGCAGCACTTGGAAATTAGAATCAAAATATTTAAAACATGTGACAATAAGTAATTTTTCCTCAGTCCGCACAATTAAATTGCGAATTTCGCCGTGTCGCTTCCCCTTGGTCGTGCATGCACAACTCTGGCGTCTGCTGGTGCCTCTTGTACACCTTCCACACAATTACCTACAGCAGAAATAATACAAAACCGTCCGCCATCCACCGTCCGTCTGTATATAATTTGCATTTATGACTGATTGCATTCGTACAGTTTTCACTCAGGCAAGGCACATCGCAATGCAATAGGATATGCGTTTACCGCGTGCACTTGCGCTCAACCTTCGTTTAGGTGGCTAAATTAATTTTTATGACGTACATTCTGCAATTTGTGCGAACATTTAACTCGGGACACACGTTTCACTGCCGAAGATGGATAGATCATTACCAACAAGGCGTTGACCACATTTGTTGAAATTGTTTATTGTCAAGGTTTCACGTCAGAGCACCGAACCAGCAGCCGGTTGGAGCAGGTCTTTTCCAAAGGTCCGACATCATTTCACATGCGCTGAAATATGACCGGGAATCAATCGTTTGTGGAATTTAAAATCGCGAAACGGATGTGAATAAAGTGGTCTAGTCTAAGGAGGCGAATTATCGTAATTAATGGACGCGCATGGTGTGGGGAAATGGCCAGAGCGACCCGTTCATACATAAATGTATAAACAGAGGGATAGGACCTTGTTCGGTCCCATTATAAGTTAATTTAAATTGCGAAAATTGATGGCGGAATCTATTCAGCTGTCCTTCTTGCAGAAACTCATTAATAACCCAAGAGTCTATAAAGCCTACATCGCCCCATAATGTCTGTCGCAGCAGCAGCACCACCACCACCACCAACCAATACACAATGACCATGAAGTGCGAACGAAACAATTAATCTTGACACTTTGTATAGCTGGGTGTAGGTAGGTACGCGCTACACATATGTCCGGTGTGTATATCGATTGCACACACCCTACCATCAGACTATCATCGACTACGACGGTCGTTGACACTACGGCCAGCACGCCGTCGATCATTAATTTCATCCCGATGGATGGCGACCATGTCCTGGCGGACTACCTGTGGCTATCAAAACACCATCTCGACTAGAGGTGTGCACTCGCATAGTTTTAACTGTTTTCTTATGGCGAAAGGACTCCCGACTCCGCGTACATACCCGCTCGCATAAATCAAAATCATTCACGCTCCGGAATTTCAATATCACAGTAATAATAGTTTAATTACTCTGGAACCGCGTCCAACGAGTACGCCGCCCCAATAAATCATCCATCTTGGACGGTGTATGCTACCACACCGGTGCGACACTCAGACCGATTGCAGTGCGGGGAAGATAGTGTCGGCTTACCCACGAGTCATAGCAGGAGAATTTTGTCATAAAAATGAGTTATCATTGTGGGCTCGGGCTAGAGAGATTATAACCGCCCCCATTGCGTCGAAAGCAAAACCAATCACCAGAGCTAACCCTGTCCCGTCACCTGATCATTTTTCACCCGAAGAAGTAAAGCCAGTTGGGGAGGACCAACACACATGCTGGCGGTTCAATGCTCCTCCGTACATCTAATGGTGTCCGGTGCCTGGTGCAATTGAATCCCCAATTCGATGGCGCGAATGGATGTGTGCAATATAAGTAACCAACGATTGTAAGTCATTTCGAATTGGACACGGCACCAGCAATGAATGCTGGTTACTACAGTCCCATCTATCTGGATGCATGCCTATATAGGTAGGGGAATTCAGTCTATAAGCGGTGCGACAGTTTGTCGCAACAAGATGCGAAGAGAGTTAGGATGGTGCTGGTGGTAGCTGGCCGGTTGAAAGATAGCGTGTGATAGTGCGGATGTTCCCGAGCGCGCGCGCTAGCAAATGTGGAAAACCAACACCATTCCGGTCAAGGAACAAGCTCTACTTGCATGCATGGATACCTCATTTCCACCTTACGGCTATAGAGGTGTGTTCTTTTGGTGCCATGTGTGTACATGTGCACAATTTATTAACCGACTCTAATGACCATTAATAAAGGCGATACGATCTATTGAGGAGCTGATTTGTTTTGCTTTCCTTTTAAAATGTCGAAGGACTCATGGCGTGCACACGCATGTTTTTTCGAAACAAACCTGGAAATGGACTATGGGTGGAATTAGAAAAAGGCCGGTCTTGTGATGGGTCTGAGAGGGTAGTTGGATATAGGGTGTAAAATGCTGAATGGCAGATGATTGGGTGGAAAATGACTACCTTTAAAAAAGTTGTAAATACCAATAGATCCGTCTGGAACTCTGGCTGGATGTTAAACCTAACCGACTAGAATACTCACAGGCAGCGTTTCTCAGAAGGACACAAAAGGATGTCTTCGATGTGGGTAGGCTGATTTTAAGAAAAATGTTCGAAAATCTTATGAAAAGTCGTTGAAGTTTCCCTACCTAGGAGCTGAAGCTATAGGTTGCATTTGACTGACTGTCAGGCTGCATTGTGCCTGCTTACATTTTAAGTTAAAACAACCCCACGGGAACACCCAGCTACAATTTCAACTCCTCTCTGTGCGACAGCCTACTAGATGGATGGAATGCAAAAGAGAACTTGAATATCAAAAGCCAAAATACTGCGTCTACAAAGAATTGCTTAAATTAAGGGAACCAATAAATTTAATTTTTGCAAAAACAAAAATTTAATAAACGCATAATTTTAAATAAATAAATTTTATTTTTACAATATTTTATATTTTCTTTTCTTAGGGACCACAATAATAAAACTAAGCAATTTCGTTCTGTATCGGTCTATTGTTCTAAGTTTTCTTCTGTTCTCTTCTTTTCTCAATAGCTTGAATAAGAAGTTTTTGCTTTGTGAGGGAATTTTCTAAAGTTGAAATGACATTCCAACTTAAGAATGAAATAAAAAGACCAGTGATATTCACTTTACGATGGTTTATTAGAAACTGAAGCTCAACAGCAATTGAAAGCTGTATTCTTATGTCAAATACAAAATACGGGATAGTACAGGGTCCGCCAAATAACTTTTTTTTTTTTTGAAAATGCTATAAAAAAAAAACTACTGAATATTTTCTCAAATTTATTTTTTTATTTGAAAGTACAATCCTTGCGGTTATTAATGTCAAATAATTTCATTCAAATGGCTGCCTCGGCTGGCCATACAGTATCGGTCCAATTTTTAGGCACATTACCGATTGTGTGCAGCTGTATTTCAGCAATGGCTTCACGAATATTGTCCTTTAAAGCGTCAATTGTCTCTGGCTTGTCGGCGTAACACTTATCTTTAACGGCACCCCACAAATAATAGTCCAACGGTGTCAAATCGCAGCTCCGCAGGCCAAACGACATCAGCTCTGCGGATGATAATGCGATCTTCAAAAACAGGGCGCAACAGGGTGTAGCTTCGGCTGTGTGGCACGTAGCGCCGTCCTGTTGAAACCAAATGTTGCCAATATTCTCCTCTTCAATTTTTGTGAACAAAAATTCATTCAACATGGCCCGATAACGATTGCCATTGACTGTAACGGCCACTCCTTGCTCATTTTCAAAGAAAAATGGCCCAATTATGCCTCTGGACCAAATTCCGCCACAGCAGCAATTTTTTCGGGTGTACGCACTGTTTTTGGCTTTTCACGCTTTGGTTAATCGATGAGGATGCCAGTTTCTTTCACTTTTTTCACAAGATAACGAACATACGGAGCTGACGGTGCTTCTCTTCTTCCAAATTCCGTACGCAATTTTCGCACACATTCTGCAACATTACCATGATTTTCAAAGTAATGTCGCAATATTTCCCAGCGTTGTTCAAGCGTATACACAACACAATATTCGTTCAGCGGAAGGATAAAACTAATTATCTGTCAAATCAGACATGAGCTAAGTGTTACCATTCGCGAAATAAGCACTAGTTGAAAAAAAAAAAGTTAGATGGCGGACCCTTTATATACTTGCGGGAGGATCATACGATCAAGAGGCCACTATTTAAGACTATAGTAGATATCGGGTTCTATTTACATAGTAGAGTTACAGTATGTCACAAAAGTATAATGACTGCTCTTTTTAAAAATTACCTACAACATAGTATTTTAATTTGTTCGTCTTTTTTAGATTACTAGGTTTCGGATGCTATTTGAACTGTTGCATCAACTATTTTTGGTTTTCTTCTGTTTTTAAACTCTTAAGAAAGAATTTTAAGAATAAGAAAGAAAATATTTATGCAAGAAATAAGATGCTATTCAAATGCTATTTGTCCTATTTAATAGATACCTAGAATCTTATGAACCTGTTGCCTCTAATTCATCATTTAAGAAAGTATATAATTTTTAATCTAAGTAAGATTTTTTTAATAAAAGACTGAATTTCATAATTTAAGAATGAATTTCATGACTTAATAATGAATTTCTAAATTTAAGAACGAATTTCTTAAATTAATAAAATATGTAGGTATTTTTTAAAGCTATTTTTTAATTGATTATATTTTATTTAAAAACTATTCTTCACGATGACAGTTTCATGTACAAAAATCACAAATGTTATTTTAACCTATTTCTAAGCTTTAATAGATGCAGTATTATGTACATAAATATTTAAGAAAATAAGGGATAAACAAAAATTCCACAGAACTGAAAAAAAATGTCTAGTGTCTATAGTTACATATTGCTCGGTGGACAGGTCCATTGCCAAGTGGCATTAACAGAAACTTATACGTTCTAACTTTACGGGGAACAAAATTATGTGACCACAAAGAAACTTAAGAAGTAAACCTCCCTAAGCAACTTGGAGAAATCGCACCGGGTAGACCAACGGCGCCCATGCGACCAAGCCCACCATCATAGCCCAACTCGTCCAAATGAGATTTCGCAAAAGCGATCTCTGAAAGACTGATGACTTCGCCCGCTTCATCTCATAACCAATTCCCTCTATAATTCATCCGCCATCGAGGAGCCATCAGTCGCAAAAGACAAATCTCACCGCGCAACCAAACAAACGTCATTTATCTTCTCTCCCCCGGCCGCCCCCCAACCCCATCATGTGAATTCTAGATCAATTGCATCGTGTCACATTGCTATCGCTTTGCGATTGACACAAAATCCAGCTCCTACCTATACCTACGGTTGGTGCGCGCACGATAATTATGTTGTCCCTGCACTTAAGCAGATTGCAAACACAAGGAGGATGCTGCTGCCACACGATATTGTATACCCAGCATACCTACGACCAGACCAGTTACGCAAACTTCCATTCATCACTTTATTTGATATCAGCAAACCAACCAGCACCACCTGCATCCCAAACCAGCCCACAATGTAACTCCGCCGCCACCGCCGTCGCGTGCACATGACGCCCGATAGGCAAATAATAAATCGATTCAATGTGCGCCTAGCAAAAAACCAACGGACAGCTTCATTTTTCACCGAACTGCTGTGCTCGTAGACGACATGCCTATGCTAACATCAAGGAATGTCAGCAGAGTGCGTACACCATATAGCTGACAAGAAAAACAATAAAATAAAAATAGAGTAACTCCCTCTATCGTCCAGAGCTACTGCTACAAATTGCATTCGGAAAAATTTCCATTAATTATTCAAATAACACCGGAATAAGGTACACAGACGGGGACATTCCTAGGTAACACTAGAACATAACCAGGGCGGGGCAATGCGGCGGCCGGCCGGTTCGCAACTCTATACAGTCAGACTCGACGTCGATTTCGTTACAATTTTTTAATGGATTCAATCAATTAATCTGCGACTCATAAATAAATAATAAAATACAGAGACCGGTCCGTGTACGGTGGCGTCGCGCCGCACTCTCAGCCCAACAGTGTCCCAAACCTAAGCGGTATTTTTTGTTTTAACAACAACGAAGATGACGACGACGACAACGTCCAGGGCACCTGCACAGTTTTGGGGCACACACTCGAAAAATGGCGAAAACTTAATTAAGTTGACTTTTCGGTGGGCCCCTACTTCTGTCTGGGCGATTAAGAACGCAGACGGCGTCATAGGCTGTAAGGCTCTGCCAAATATTTGTTCAGCGTCGGTCTAGCGGCGATAACCCAATTTGCGTCTAATCAAAAGTGAAGCGCGATACAAATCAGTTGGATACCTACGAGTAGGTGGTCGTTCGCACTGCGCACCCAAATTCGATTAGACAATCACCCTGTCCTTTGATCTAGAGACTGAGGTTTATCTCTGACGAGAATATCGAAACGAAATGGAGAAATTTGAATATCGCTTGACGTGTGGCCGACATTAATGTGACACATGGTGAAGTGTTTTGTAATTGATTGGTTGCTATCAGAGCAGACCTATCAGAGGGTAGAGCGAGCGTTGCGTCGTCGTGAAAGTTTCCCAAAAAAAAAAAGAGATAAAAAGACTCGTGGTTATCACCATGTTTACGATCATCGCTGGTGATAAAGTTCGATTATGGCAAGTGACGGCTAGAATCGGTCTCCGTAATGGGGTCAGGTGTTGTGCAGTCGTAAAGGGCTTTTCAGAATTTTAATGATTGAATGGTGGCTGGGGACACCGGCGGTTGAGATCGGAGATCGGTTGCATCGGCAGAAGGCTGTAAGAGTGCATTTTTATGTAGTGGGTGTTGATGGTTGTCTTCGGAGGCGCGCTCAGGGGTTTGATGTGGCCGAGTAGAGCACTTTGGGTGTGTTATAGGCAGAAATCAATCTGCTGCACAGACATAAACAAGATACAAGTGTCACATGATAGATACGAAGCTTGTGAGTAATGTCGTTGTCAAACGGGTTCGATAGACAGTTTGGAAGATATTAGGAGAAACTGTGGTGGCTGTTGTAGATATAACACGGATTTGACTTGGAGTCAACAAAGAGAAGAAATTCACTTTGACACAGATAGTTTGAGTAGGAATTGGCCGATGCAGAGTAGCTCCCTATTTAAGCTGTCCTTCGATAAGTTATGCTCGAACCCTTGCAGAGACAGTAAATATGCACTCTCCTTGTTGCACAGATCGAAACTCTGCACGTACTTGCCTTTACAGTTAATAATCAGACAATAGTTCTGATAGCTCTGACGCACCCGACGGCTCACACCAAAATGTCCATGCATTCGCATTATCTTAGATTTAGTGTTCGCTTTTCATTCGTTCGGGAGTGTTTTTGGCGAATCTTCTCCGTTTGTTTGTGTCTAACAAGATGTCGATCCAATGCCCACGAAGAGTTTGTTACTCTGGCGCACACGATGGCTCCTTTCATTATTTGTACAAATTCGCATAGTATTCATCTTGATGTTCGCTTTTCGATCTTCCGCGAGTGTTTTTGACGAATTGTCTCTTCCGGTATCTACTTCTTAATGCCTACGACTTTGTTTACTCTGGCGCACACGATGGCTCCTTTCATTATCCGTACAAATTCTAATATTCTTCCTCTGGTTGTTCGCATTTTGTTCTTCCGCCAGTATGTTAGATAGAGTAGATACCCTTCTTCCGGGAGCTTCAAGCGAATGGAATGGAAATTCCATGATTTTCTGTTCCTTTTCTCAATCCATAAACTTTTCTCGGTTGTAAGCTTACACAGAGCGAAAAATGACAATATAGAATCAATAAGATTGCCCTATTAGACTACTTTACTATGAAATCTGATTAAAACGAATGCATGATATGATATTTCTATAGAAAAACGTTAATGGTTTGATGAAGAAGATCTATAAGAAATGCCTCTTAGAAATAAGAGTTTTTCATTTAATTTTTACGTGGAAAATCTTATTAAATAATACAAATAATATGAAAACCTAGTTACCATTCATGTTTAAGAAGTCAATCTTACTAAAAAAATGTTTGAAATCAAATCTTCGCAAATCTATATGCTTTCTCTTTAAAATTTTAAATGTAAAGGGCTTTCCAATAAGAGGTGTTATTGTGATTGTGATTTCGGTAGCTGTCACTTTTGAAGCTTTTATTATTTGACATTTGACAAGTAGAAACTACGCCATTACTAAAAATGGAACGATACACGCTTCAACAACGCATTGAAATTATTAAAAAACAGTACAAAAATGGTGAAAATCTTGCAGTCACTGTTCGGAATTCCATCGAAAAATCATCTTGACTGATGAGGCCCATTTCCACCTCGGTGGCTACGTCAACAAGCAAAATTGTCGCATCTGGGGCTCGGAAAACCCAAGAGTTATTGTTGAGAAGCCTCTCCATCCTCAACGTGTGACTGTTTGGTGCGGTTTATGGTCCGGCGGAGTCATAGGGCCTTACTTTTTCGAAAATGAGGTTGGATCAACAGTTACGGTGAATGGATTGCGCTATCGAGAGATGATTAACGATTTTTTATGGTCGGAGTTGGATGGTATTAATCTGGACAACGTTTACTTTCTGCAAGACGGCGCTACGTGGCACACAAGCAACGATCTTTTACGGGAATAGTTTCCGGACCGTGTTATCTCTCGAAGAGGTGATCACAATTGGCCACAGAGATCTTGTGATTTAACACCCTGCGACTTCTTCCTTTAGGAACACGTGAAAGATAAGGTCTACGCCAACAGCCCAGCGTCGATTCAAGACCTCAAATATAAAATTCGTGACGCTATCGAGGACATAGGGCAGCCACTTTGCGATTAGGTTATGGAAAATTTCATGAAAAGGATGTGGTCCTGTATGCGTGCTCGTGGTGGCCATTTGGCTGATGTTGTTTTTCATTATTACATTCCTCTTTATTATGAAATAAACATCCGATCATTTATCTCCAAAAATGACATTTTTCTTTGAATACCCAAGAACACCTGTTATTGGAAAACCCTTTACTATGTTTAATATAGCCTTGATGAAACCCAAGCAATTAACAGTTCCTGGGGATTAAGTAGCTAATGGCTATGAACTGATAGGTCCAATTACCTACATACGTATTTTAATGCATTCAAGTAAATAAAGTTGATAAATATTTCGACAACGATTTTGAAACCCTTCATCCCGAGAAAAGAAATTTACTTATCACTAAATTCAACAACTTTTACCACAAATAAGAAATTATCACGAACTTATTCGCTTCCAGAGAGTAAAAGAAAAAAAAATAAGGAAGGAGACCAGAAATTCAGGAAATTCTAAATACAGCATTTTTAAGAACCTTTTTTAAGATTATTTTGAAATGTATAAGTTTCGCAAGTAAATTTTTAATAAATTTTCCCACATATAGTTCCGTTAAGTTTTCCCTATTGCTGCGAAGAGATTTTCACATACTTTTCAATTAGTTTTCATATTGTTTCAAGATGCCATCATATTGATATTAAAAAGATTTCTTGTTAAAAATATATGGCTTGTAGAAAAACACTTTAATAAGATTTTCTCTATTTTTTTAATACGAGATTCTTCTTGGATGAAAACCATAGAGAAATCTTATAACTTTTCTTACATTTTATGTGGTTGTTTTCGCTCCGTTTTGGACTCAACATGTCATTCCACACTCAAGACCAGAAGTCAACCCGCCCCACATTCTAGAAGAAGTATCCATCTGCCTTATAATAGCAACCATCCAATTAGCCATTTACTTCCTCGGAGCGTTTTCAATTTTCCAATATCAAATCCCATTAGCATCTGCTGCAGTCAAATCAGTCAAACAGAAAACATTATTTTCATCGCAGCGCATCAGAAAAACCAGTTAAACCGACTTCCTCCAAGTGGATTGCATTCTAATTAGACTCGTCTACATACCATATGCTCATACACCAGATATAGGGAGCATGTCACAACATCCATTACTCATCCATTGCTATGCAGCAGCAGCGGCAGCCATAACATAATCCATTTCATTGGGCGAACGCTAAGAAATTACTCAAACAGAAGTCAGTTGAGCTGCCACCTTTTGAAATTCCCAGCATCATTATCAGCCCCACAGATGACAAGCTCTTCCATCATACCATCCTAAATTAATGGAAATCAAATGAAGGTATTATTCGGCCTGCAATGAGGGGGCGGCGATGGAGAACGATGGCAGGTATGCTTCCGAAGAATGCGCGCAATCCAATTTCACGGTATCCACATTTGGCCATTAGGTTTGTTGTTACAACACGATAGATGGTACTGGTACTGGTCCTGGTACTGGTCCTGGTAACTATTGCAGAGCAATAGCCCAGCTATATGTGCATTTGCCTAACTGAAGCAGCTATAAAGACCCTATTGCCTGGGCCAGGTGAAACGTTACCTCTCACGAGTTAATTATTTGTCAATTCGTAATTGTCATTAGCGAAGATGATGGCAGACACGCGGCCAGCAGCAAACAGCCACCACAATCCAACCGGACGCAATTACTCGACGTGCCTGCAGTTTGCAGTTTTCCACCTTCAAGATGATTAATTAGACAACGCAATAGGTTTGCCATGGACTAGACTGGCAGCAATTGGAATTAGTTTTCGTGTGCAAAGTTTGTTTTTGCTTTGGGGCGCACATGCGAACACGAAAGGCTTAAAGAATACACATACCTGCGCTGGACCTGCGACCAGCGGCAGTGTATGGGATGCATGCGGCGGCTAAGTCGATTAGGATTTGTGGCGCTGATAGGAGGATTCCTTATTTATCGTGTGCTACGGGTGTAACAACTCGTCGTATAAATACGCCGATGTGCTGAAGGATTAAGTGCTGGAATAATGTGTCGAATCTCATTGAATTTCTACAAGTTGTGAGTGATCGAAGCCGTAGGGCTATTCATTAGCATGCGCAGAAGGATGGCCGGCCATGAGCGTGATTTCAAATGTAAATTTGTAAATTAATGCAATTGACTTGGCAGTCATTGGAAGGATATACTTGGAATAATTATTTGTGGTGCTGCAATTTAATTATTCGCTAAGTGTATTCTCTCAAAGCGTTCGGTAGGTGATAGATATTTACGTGTTTGGCGTGAAGGAACGGGACTCATCACATTTCGACAAGGAGTCTAGGGTCTCACTTCCTGGATTTTGCTCGTGACAGCGATCACACTCATGGAGCGTGGAAATGAACGACATTTTTCTAATGGAGTGTATCAGAAAGTATCGAAAATTGGACTAATTCCAGCGTTTTTTCCGCAACTATTATGCCCGGCGTACTTCCTAGCATACTTGTCAGAAATTTGAAACACAAAAGTGTCGCAAAAATAAAAAAAAAGAAGTTTGATAGTTCAGTTGGAGCCACAAATCATCCAGCGTAATCTAGCGTAAGCTAAAGTACGTAAAGTACATTGGCTCGATCACATCTGTATTGTCTTCTGTCTTCTGTCTTCTGTCTTCCGTCTTCTGTCTTCTATCTTCTATCTTCTGTCGTCAGTCTTTTGTCTCTAGTCTCTAGTCTCTAGTCTCTAGTATCTAGTATCTAGTCTCTAGTCTCTAGTCTCTAGTCTCTAGTCTCTAGTCTCTAGTCTCTAGTCTCTAGTCTCTAGTCTCTAGTCTCTAGTCTCTAGTCTCTAGTCTCTAGTCTTTTGTCTTTTGTCTTTTGTCTTTTGTCTTCTGCCTTCTGCCTTCTGCCTTCTGTCTTTTTCCTTCTGTCTTCTGTCTTTTGTTGTCTGTCTTGTGGCTTTTATCGTCTGTCTTTTGTCTCTAGTCACTGGTCTCTAGTCTCTAGTCTCTAGTATCTAGTATCTAGCATCTAGTATCTAGTATCTAGTATCTAGTATCTAGTACCTAGTATCTAGTCTCTAGTCTCTAGTCTCTAGTCTCTAGTCTCTAGTCTCTAGTCTTTTGTCTTTTGTCTTTTGTCTTTTGTCTTCTGCCTTCTGCCTTCTGTCTTTTTCCTTCTGTCTTCTGTCTTTTGTTGTCTGTCTTGTGGCTTTTTTCGTCTGTCTTTTGTCTCTAGTCTCTAGTCTCTAATCTCTAGTCTCTAGTCTCTAGTATCTAGTATCTAGTATCTAGTCTCTAGTCTCTAGTCTCTAGTCTCTAGTCTCTAGTCTCTAGTCTTTTGTCTTTTGTCTTTTGTCTTCTGCCTTCTGCCTTCTGTCTTTTTCCTTCTGTCTTCTGTCTTTTGTTGTCTGTCTTGTGGCTTTTTTCGTCTGTCTTTTGTCTCTAGTCTCTAGTCTCTAGTCTCTAGTATCAAGTATCTAGTATCTAGTATCTAGTATCTAGTATCTAGTATCTAGTATCTAGTCTCTAGTCTCTAGTCTCTAGTCTCTAGTCTTTTGTCTTTTGTCTTTTGTCTTTTGTCTTCTGCCTTCTGCCTTCTGTCTTTTTCCTTCTGTCTTCTGTCTTTTGTTGTCTGTCTTCTGGCTTTTTTCGTCTGTCTTTTGTCTCTAGTCTCTAGTCTCTAGTCTCTAGTCTCTAGTCTCTAGTCTCTAGTCTCTAGTCTCTAGTCTCTAGTCTCTAGTCTCTAGTCTCTAGTCTCTAGTCTCTAGTCTCTAGTCTCTAGTCTCTAGTCTCTAGTCTCTAGTCTCTAGTCTTTTGTCTTTTGTCTTCTGCCTTCTGCCTTCTGTCTTTTTCCTTCTGTCTTCTGTCTTTTGTTGTCTGTCTTCTGGCTTTTTTCGTCTGTCTTTTGTCTCTAGTCTCTAGTCTCTAGTCTCTAGTCTCTAGTCTCTAGTCTTTTGTCTTTTGTCTTTTGTCTTCTGCCTTCTGCCTTCTGTCTTTTTCCTTCTGTCTTCTGTCTTTTGTTGTCTGTCTTGTGGCTTTTTTCGTCTGTCTTTTGTCTCTAGTCTCTAGTCTCTAGTCTCTAGTATCTAGTATCTAGTATCTAGTATCTAGTATCTAGTATCTAGTATCTAGTATCTAGTATCTAGTCTCTAGTATCTAGTATCTAGTCTCTAGTCTTTTGTCTTTTGTCTTTTGTCTTCTGCCTTCTGCCTTCTGTCTTTTTCCTTCTGTCTTCTGTCTTTTGTTGTCTGTCTTCTGGCTTTTTTCGTCTGTCTTTTGTCTCTAGTCTCTAGTCTCTAGTCTCTAGTCTCTAGTCTCTAGTCTTTTGTCTTTTGTCTTTTGTCTTCTGCCTTCTGCCTTCTGTCTTTTTCCTTCTGTCTTCTGTCTTTTGTTGTCTGTCTTCTGGCTTTTTTCGTCTGTCTTTTGTCTCTAGTCTCTAGTCTCTAGTCTCTAGTCTCTAGTCTCTAGTCTCTAGTCTTTTGTCTTTTGTCTTTTGTCTTCTGCCTTCTGCCTTCTGTCTTTTTCCTTCTGTCTTCTGTCTTTTGTTGTCTGTCTTCTGGCTTTTTTCGTCTGTCTTTTGTCTCTAGTCTCTAGTCTCTAGTCTCTAGTCTCTAGTCTCTAGTCTTTTGTCTTTTGTCTTTTGTCTTCTGCCTTCTGCCTTCTGTCTTTTTCCTTCTGTCTTCTGTCTTTTGTTGTCTGTCTTGTGGCTTTTTTCGTCTGTCTTTTGTCTCTAGTCTCTAGTCTCTAGTCTCTAGTCTCTAGTCTCTAGTCTCTAGTCTCTAGTCTCTAGTCTCTAGTCTCTAGTCTCTAGTCTCTAGTATCTAGTATCTAGTCTCTAGTCTCTAGTCTCTAGTCTCTAGTCTCTAGTCTCTAGTATCTAGTCTCTAGTCTCTAGTCTCTAGTCTCTAGTCTCTAGTCTCTAGTCTCTAGTCTCTAGTCTCTAGTCTCTAGTCTCTAGTCTCTAGTCTCTAGTCTCTAGTCTCTAGTCTCTAGTCTCTAGTCTCTAGTATCTAGTATCTAGTATCTAGTCTCTAGTCTATAGTCTCTAGTATCTAGTCTCTAGTCTCTAGTCTCTAGTCTTTTGTCTTTTGTCTTTTGTCTTTTGTCTTCTGTCTTTTTCCTTCTGTCTTCTGTCTTTTGTTGTCTGTCTTGTGGCTTTTTTCGTCTGTCTTTTGTCTCTAGTCTCTAGTCTCTAGTCTCTAGTCTCTAGTCTCTAGTCTCTAGTCTCTAGTCTCTAGTCTCTAGTATCTAGTATCTAGTATCTAGTCTCTAGTCTATAGTCTCTAGTATCTAGTCTCTAGTCTCTAGTCTCTAGTCTTTTGTCTTTTGTCTTTTGTCTTTTGTCTTTTGTCTTCTGTCTTTTTCCTTCTGTCTTCTGTCTTTTGTTGTCTGTCTTGTGGCTTTTTTCGTCTGTCTTTTGTCTCTAGTCTCTAGTCTCTAGTCTCTAGTCTCTAGTATCTAGTATCTAGTCTCTAGTCTCTAGTCTCTAGTCTCTAGTCTCTAGTCTCTAGTATCTAGTCTCTAGTCTCTAGTCTCTAGTCTCTAGTCTCTAGTCTCTAGTCTCTAGTCTCTAGTCTCTAGTCTCTAGTCTCTAGTCTCTAGTCTCTAGTCTCTAGTCTCTAGTCTCTAGTCTCTAGTCTCTAGTATCTAGTATCTAGTATCTAGTCTCTAGTCTATAGTCTCTAGTATCTAGTCTCTAGTCTCTAGTCTCTAGTCTTTTGTCTTTTGTCTTTTGTCTTTTGTCTTCTGTCTTTTTCCTTCTGTCTTCTGTCTTTTGTTGTCTGTCTTGTGGCTTTTTTCGTCTGTCTTTTGTCTCTAGTCTCTAGTCTCTAGTCTCTAGTCTCTAGTCTCTAGTCTCTAGTCTCTAGTCTCTAGTCTCTAGTATCTAGTATCTAGTATCTAGTCTCTAGTCTATAGTCTCTAGTATCTAGTCTCTAGTCTCTAGTCTCTAGTCTTTTGTCTTTTGTCTTTTGTCTTTTGTCTTTTGTCTTCTGTCTTTTTCCTTCTGTCTTCTGTCTTTTGTTGTCTGTCTTGTGGCTTTTTTCGTCTGTCTTTTGTCTCTAGTCTCTAGTCTCTAGTCTCTAGTCTCTAGTATCTAGTATCTAGTATCTAGTCTCTAGTCTCTAGTCTCTAGTCTCTAGTCTGTAGTCTCTAGTCTCTAGTCTCTAGTCTCTAGTCTCTAGTCTCTAGTCTCTAGTCTCTAGTCTCTAGTATCTAGTATCTAGTATCTAGTCTCTAGTCTCTAGTCTCTAGTCTCTAGTCTCTAGTCTCTAGTCTCTAGTCTTTTGTCTTTTGTCTTTTGTCTTCTGCCTTCTGCCTTCTGTCTTTTTCCTTCTGTCTTCTGTCTTTTGTTGTCTGTCTTGTGGCTTTTTTCGTCTGTCTTTTGTCTCTAGTCTCTAGTCTCTAGTCTCTAGTATCTAGTATCTAGTATCTAGTATCTAGTATCTAGTATCTAGTATCTAGTATCTAGTCTCTAGTCTCTAGTCTCTAGTCTTTTGTCTTTTGTCTTTTGTCTTCTGCCTTCTGCCTTCTGCCTTCTGTCTTTTTCCTTCTGTCTTCTGTCTTTTGTTGTCTGTCTTCTGGCTTTTTTCGTCTGTCTTTTGTCTCTAGTCTCTAGTCTCTAGTCTCTAGTCTCTAGTCTCTAGTCTCTAGTCTCTAGTCTCTAGTCTCTAGTCTCTAGTCTCTAGTCTCTAGTCTCTAGTCTCTAGTCTCTAGTCTCTAGTCTCTAGTCTCTAGTCTCTAGTCTCTAGTCTCTAGTCTCTAGTCTCTAGTCTCTAGTCTCTAGTCTCTAGTCTCTAGTCTCTAGTCTCTAGTCTCTAGTCTCTAGTCTCTAGTCTCTAGTCTCTTGTCTCTAGTCTCTAGTCTCTAGTATCTAGTATCTAGTCTCTAGTCTCTAGTCTCTAGTCTCTAGTCTCTAGTCTCTAGTCTCTAGTCTCTAGTCTCTAGTCTCTAATATCTAGTCTCTAGTCTCTAGTCTTTTGTCTTTTGTCTTTTGTCTTTTGTTTTCTGCCTTCTGCCTTCTGTCTTTTTCCTTCTGTCTTCTGTCTTTGTCTGTCTTGTGGCTTTTTTCGTCTGTCTTTTGTCTCTAGTCTCTAGTCTCTAGTATCTTGTATCTAGTATCTAGTATCTAGTATCTAGTCTCTAGTGTCTTTTGTCTTCTGCCTTCTGCCTTCTGTCATTTTCCTTCTGTCTTCTGTCTTTTGTTGTCTGTCTTCTGGCTTTTTTCGTCTGTCTTTTGTCTCTAGTCTCTAGTCTCTAGTCTCTAGTCTCTAGTCTCTAGTCTCTAGTATCTAGTATCTAGTATCTAGTATCTAGTCTCTAGTCTCTAGTCTCTAGTCTCTAGTCTCTAGTCTCTAGTCTCTAGTCTCTAGTCTCTAGTCTCTAGTCTCTAGTCTCTAGTCTCTATTCTTTTGTCTTTTGTCTTTTGTCTCTAGTCTCTAGTCTCTAGTCTCTAGTCTCTAGTCTCTAGTCTCTAGTCTCTAGTCTCTATTCTCTAGTCTCTAGTCTCTAGTCTCTACTGTCTAGTCTCTAGTCTCTAGTCTTTTGTCTTTTGTCTTTTGTCTTTTGTTTTCTGCCTTCTGCCTTCTGTCTTTTTCCTTCTGTCTTCTGTCTTTGTTGTCTGTCTTGTGGCTTTTTTCGTCTGTCTTTTGTCTCTAGTCTCTAGTCTCTAGTATCTTGTATCTAGTATCTAGTATCTAGTATCTAGTCTCTAGTCTCTAGTCTCTAGTCTCTAGTCTCTAGTCTCTAGTCTCTAGTATCTAGTCTCTAGTCTCTAGTCTCTAGTCTCTAGTCTCTAGTCTCTAGTCTCTAGTCTCTAGTCTCTAGTCTCTAGTCTCTAGTCTCTAGTCTCTAGTCTCTAGTCTCTAGTCTCTAGTCTCTAGTCTCTAGTCTCTAGTCTCTAGTATCTAGTATCTAGTATCTAGTCTCTAGTCTATAGTCTCTAGTATCTAGTCTCTAGTCTCTAGTCTCTAGTCTTTTGTCTTTTGTCTTTTGTCTTTTGTCTTCTGTCTTTTTCCTTCTGTCTTCTGTCTTTTGTTGTCTGTCTTGTGGCTTTTTTCGTCTGTCTTTTGTCTCTAGTCTCTAGTCTCTAGTCTCTAGTCTCTAGTCTCTAGTATCTAGTATCTAGTATCTAGTCTCTAGTCTATAGTCTCTAGTATCTAGTCTCTAGTCTCTAGTCTTTTGTCTTTTGTCTTTTGTCTTTTGTCTTTTGTCTTTTGTCTTCTGTCTTTTTCCTTCTGTCTTCTGTCTTTTGTTGTCTGTCTTGTGGCTTTTTTCGTCTGTCTTTTGTCTCTAGTCTCTAGTCTCTAGTCTCTAGTCTCTAGTCTCTAGTCTCTAGTATCTAGTATCTAGTCTCTAGTCTCTAGTCTCTAGTCTGTAGTCTCTAGTCTCTAGTCTCTAGTCTCTAGTCTCTAGTCTCTAGTCTCTAGTCTCTAGTCTCTAGTCTCTAGTCTCTAGTCTCTAGTCTCTAGTCTCTAGTCTCTAGTCTCTAGTCTCTAGTATCTAGTCTCTAGTATCTAGTATCTAGTATCTAGTCTCTAGTCTCTAGTCTCTAGTCTCTAGTCTCTAGTCTCTAGTCTTTTGTCTTTTGTCTTTTGTCTTCTGCCTTCTGCCTTCTGTCTTTTTCCTTCTGTCTTCTGTCTTTTGTTGTCTGTCTTGTGGCTTTTTTCGTCTGTCTTTTGTCTCTAGTCTCTAGTCTCTAGTCTCTAGTATCTAGTATCTAGTATCTAGTATCTAGTATCTAGTATCTAGTATCTAGTATCTAGTCTCTAGTCTCTAGTCTCTAGTCTTTTGTCTTTTGTCTTTAGTCTTCTGCCTTCTGCCTTCTGTCTTTTTCCTTCTGTCTTCTGTCTTTTGTTGTCTGTCTTCTGGCTTTTTTCGTCTGTCTTTTGTCTCTAGTCTCTAGTCTCTAGTCTCTTGTCTCTAGTCTCTAGTCTCTAGTATCTAGTATCTAGTCTCTAGTCTCTAGTCTCTAGTCTCTAGTCTCTAGTCTCTAGTCTCTAGTCTCTAGTCTCTAGTCTCTAGTCTCTAATATCTAGTCTCTAGTCTCTAGTCTTTTGTCTTTTGTCTTTTGTCTTTTGTTTTCTGCCTTCTGCCTTCTGTCTTTTTCCTTCTGTCTTCTGTCTTTGTTGTCTGTCTTGTGGCTTTTTTCGTCTGTCTTTTGTCTCTAGTCTCTAGTCTCTGGTCTCTAGTCTCTAGTATCTTGTATCTAGTATCTAGTATCTAGTATCTAGTCTCTAGTCTCTAGTCTCTAGTCTCTAGTCTCTAGTCTCTAGTATCTAGTCTCTAGTCTCTAGTCTCTAGTCTCTAGTCTCTAGTCTCTAGTCTCTAGTCTCTAGTCTCTAGTCTCTAGTCTCTAGTCTCTAGTCTCTAGTCTCTAGTCTCTAGTCTCTAGTATCTAGTATCTAGTATCTAGTCTCTAGTCTATAGTCTCTAGTATCTAGTCTCTAGTCTCTAGTCTCTAGTCTTTTGTCTTTTGTCTTTTGTCTTCTGTCTTTTTCCTTCTGTCTTCTGTCTTTTGTTGTCTGTCTTGTGGCTTTTTTCGTCTGTCTTTTGTCTCTAGTCTCTAGTCTCTAGTCTCTAGTCTCTAGTCTCTAGTCTCTAGTCTCTAGTCTCTAGTCTCTAGTCTCTAGTATCTAGTATCTAGTATCTAGTCTCTAGTCTATAGTCTCTAGTATCTAGTCTCTAGTCTCTAGTCTCTAGTCTTCTGTCTTTTGTCTTTTGTCTTTTGTCTTTTGTCTTCTGTCTTTTTCCTTCTGTCTTTTTCCTTCGTCTTCTGTCTTTTGTTGTCTGTCTTGTGGCTTTTTTCGTCTGTCTTTTGTCTCTAGTCTCTAGTCTCTAGTCTCTAGTCTCTAGTATCTAGTATCTAGTATCTAGTATCTAGTATCTAGTATCTAGTCTCTAGTCTCTAGTCTTTTGTCTTTTGTCTTTTGTCTTTTGTCTTCTGCCTTCTGCCTTCTGTCTTTTTCCTTCTGTCTTCTGTCTTTTGTTGTCTGTCTTCTGGCTTTTTTCGTCTGTCTTTTGTCTCTAGTCTCTAGTCTCTAGTCTCTAGTCTCTAGTCTCTAGTCTCTAGTCTCTAGTCTCTAGTCTCTAGTCTCTAGTCTCTAGTCTCTAGTCTCTAGTCTCTAGTCTCTAGTCTCTAGTCTCTAGTCTCTAGTCTCTAGTCTCTAGTCTCTAGTCTCTAGTCTCTAGTCTCTAGTCTCTAGTCTCTAGTATCTAGTATCTAGTCTCTAGTCTCTAGTCTCTAGTCTCTAGTCTCTAGTCTCTAGTCTCTAGTCTCTAGTCTCTAGTCTCTAGTCTCTAGTCTCTAATATCTAGTCTCTAGTCTCTAGTCTCTAGTCTCTAGTATCTAGTCTCTAGTCTCTAGTCTCTAGTCTCTAGTCTCTAGTCTCTAGTCTCTAGTCTCTAATATCTAGTCTCTAGTCTCTAGTCTCTAGTCTCTAGTCTCTAGTCTCTAGTATCTAGTCTCTAGTCTCTAGTCTTTTGTCTTTTGTCTTTTGTCTATTGTCTTTTTCCTTCCGTCTTCTGTCTTTTGTTGTCTGTCTTCTGGCTTTTTTCGTCTGTCTTTTGTCTCTAGTCTCTAGTCTCTAGTCTCTAGTCTCTAGTCTCTAGTCTCTAGTCTCTAGTCTCTAGTCTCTAGTCTCTAGTATCTAGTATCTAGTCTCTAGTCTCTAGTCTCTAGTCTCTAGTCTTTTGTCTTTTGTCTTTTGTCTTTTGTCTTCTTTCTTTTTCCTTCTGTCTTCTGTCTTTTGTTGTCTGTCTTGTGGCTTTTTTCGTCTGTCTTTTGTCTCTAGTCTCTAGTCTCTAGTCTCTAGTCTCTAGTATCTAGTCTCTAGTCTCTAGTATCTAGTCTCTAGTCTCTAGTCTCTAGTCTCTAGTCTCTAGTCTCTAGTCTCTAGTCTCTAGTCTTTTGTCTTTTGTCTTTTGTCTTTTGTCTTTTGTCTTTTGTCTTTTGTCTTTTGTCTTCTTTCTTTTTCCTTCTGTCTTCTGTCTTTTGTTGTCTGTCTTGTGGCTTTTTTCGTCTGTCTTTTGTCTCTAGTCTCTAGTCTCTAGTCTCTAGTCTCTAGTATCTAGTATCTAATATCTAGTCTCTAGTCTCTAGTCTCTAGTCTCTAGTCTCTAGTATCTAGTATCTAGTCTCTAGTCTCTAGTCTCTAGTCTCTAGTCTCTAGTCTCTAGTCTCTAGTCTCTAGTCTCTAGTCTCTAGTCTCTAGTCTCTAATATCTAGTCTCTAGTCTTTTGTCTTTTGTCTTTTGTCTTTTGTCTTCTGCCTTCTGCCTTCTGTCTTTTTCCTTCTGTCTTCTGTCTTTTGTTGTCTGTCTTGTGGCTTTTTTCGTCTGTCTTTTGTCTCTAGTCTCTAGTATCTAGTCTCTAGTCTCTAGTCTCTAGTCTCTAGTCTCTAGTCTCTAGTCTCTAGTCTCTAGTCTCTAGTCTCTAGTCTCTAGTATCTAGTCTCTAGTCTCTAGTCTCTAGTCTCTAGTCTTTTGTCTTTTGTCTTTTGTCTTTTGTCTTCTTTCTTTTTCCTTCTGTCTTCTGTCTTTTGTTGTCTGTCTTGTGGCTTTTTTCGTCTGTCTTTTGTCTCTAGTCTCTAGTCTCTAGTCTCTAGTCTCTAGTATCTAGTATCTAGTCTCTAGTCTCTAGTCTCTAGTCTCTAGTCTCTAGTCTCTAGTCGCTAGTCTCTAGTATCTAGTATCTAGTATCTAGTCTCTAGTCTCTAGTCTCTAGTCTCTAGTCTCTAGTCTCTAGTCTGTAGTCTCTAGTCTCTAGTCTCTAGTCTCTAGTCTCTCTTTTGTCTTTTGTCTTTTGTCTTTTGTCTTTTGTCTTTTGTCTTCTGCCTTCTGCCTTTTGTCTTTTGTCTTTTGTCTTCTGCCTTCTGCCTTTTGTCTTTTTCCTTCTGTCTTCTGTCTTCTGTCTTTTGTCGTCTGTCTTCTGTCTTTTGTCGTCTGTCTTTTGTCTTTTGTCTTTTGTCTTTTGTCTTTTGTCTTCTGCCTTCTGCCTTTTGTCTTTTTCCTTCTGTCTTCTGTCTTCTGTCTTTTGTCGTCTGTCTTCTGTCTTCTGTCTTTTGTCTTTTGTCTTTTGTCTTTTGTCTTTTGTCTTTTGTCTTTTGTCTTTTGTCTTTTGTCTTTTGTCTTTTGTCTTTTGTCTTTTGTCTTTTGTCTTTTGTCTTTTGTCTTTTGTCTTTTGTCTTTTGTCTTTTGTCTTTTGTCTTTTGTCTTTTGTCTTTTGTCTTTTGTCTTTTGTCTTCTGCCTTCTGTCTTTTGTCTTCTGCCTTCTGCCTTTTGTCTTCTGCCTTCTGCCTTTTGTCTTCTGCCTTCTGCCTTTTGTCTTTTTCCTTCTGTCTTTTGTCGTCTGTCTTTTGTCTCTAGTCTCTAGTCTCTAGTCTCTAGTCTCTAGTCTCTAGTCTCTAGTCTCTAGTCTCTAGTCTCTAGTCTCTAGTCTCTAGTCTCTAGTCTCTAGTCTCTAGTCTCTAGTCTCTAGTCTCTAGTCTCTAGTCTCTAGTCTCTAGTCTTTTGTCTTTTGTCTTTTGTCTTTTGTCTTTTGTCTTTTGTATTTTGTCTTTTGTCTTTTGTCTTTTGTCTTTTGTCTTTTGTCTTTTGTCTTTTGTCTTTTGTCTTCTGTCTTCTGCCTTCTGCCTTTTGTATTTTTCCTTCTGTCTTCTGTCTTCTGTCTTCTGTCTTTTGTCGGCTGTCTTCTGTCTTTTGTCTCTAGTCTCTAGTCTCTAGTCTCTAGTCTCTAGTCTCTAGTTTCTAGTCTCTAGTCTCTAGTCTCTAGTCTCTAGTCTCTAGTCTCTAGTCTCTTAGTCTCTTAGTCTCTAGTCTCTAGTCTCTAGTCTCTAGTCTCTAGTCTCTAGTCTCTAGTCTCTAGTCTCTAGTCTCTAGTCTCTAGTCTCTAGTCTCTAGTCTCTAGTCTCTAGTCTCTAGTCTCTAGTCTCTAGTCTCTAGTCTCTAGTCTCTAGTCTCTAGTCTCTAGTCTCTAGTCTCTAGTCTCTAGTCTCTAGTCTCTATTCTTTTGTCTTTTGTCTTTTGTCTTTTGTCTTTTGTCTTTTGTCTTTTATCTTTTGTCTTTTGTCTTTTGTCTTTTGTCTTTTATCTTTTATCTTTTGTCTTTTGTCTTTTGTCTTTTGTCCTTTGTCTTTTGTCTTTTGTCTTTTGTCTTTTGTCTTTTGTCTTTTGTCTTTTGTCTTTTGTCTTTTGTCTTCTGTCTTCTGTCTTCTGTCTTCTGTCATCTGTCTTCTGCCTTCTGCCTTTTGTCTTTTTCCTTCTGTCAACTGTCTTTTGTCGTCTGTCGTCGGCCTTCTGTCCTCTGGCTTCTGTCGTCCCCTGATATCTTCTGTTTAAAACTCTAATTAAAATTTCTCAGATCCTCAACCAAAGTAAAATAAAGCCCAATTCCCCGAAAGGATGCAGACTACAATTTATTTTCCAAACTCTTGCACTGCTCCACTTCTTTTTTAAATAATTTGCATCATCTGCCACCAAATCACTGACAATACCTCAAGAGTGCCCTCTAACAAGATCGTACCCTCCGTTAAACGTTCCCCATTCTCCAATGCTAAACGGTTTATTGCGGAACAAAAAATCTGGAAAAACCTCTACCAAGACTTTTCGCCATCTCGTAAGCGAGCTGAAACAAAATCGTTACCAAGTCCAAAATCTAATTTCACGTAGAAAACTGCTTCGCGCAACAAGCAATTTTCCACTTCAGATCAAATTACACAAAATGAAACCAATATCTCTTAGTCTAATTTACCTCAACTGCGCGGCGGTGCCTACCTTGTCCGGTGTGTCTATCTATCTGTCTGTTTGTGAATTTCTTTGGGGGAATACTGTGTGGTGCCGTGTAATACTGACACGATCTATTCGATGCTCCCTACCCCCCTCGTGCTCGGTATCCTCCCACAAATTATACCCATCACACCAGGAGAGGGACAACGTCTCTCCACCAGATCTAGAGAACATGAAACAAAACCGAACCGAACATCAAATCAACCCTTTTCAAGCGATTCCGTCATCGTAGTTGCTATTGCTGGTTGTTGCCGGTGTTGTGTCTTGTTGCGCGGTGCAGATGGTCAGGCCACTTTCGGCTACATATTCATTCATTCATTCATTCACACTTCCATCCTCCAAAACAATCGCCTTTTTCGTTTTATTCTCATTGCCACCGCTGCAGCTTCCACCATATCCATCTAATCGCGTTTTTATTGCTCCTTAATAACACCCCGGCTGTTAAAGTGAGCGCGGGATCGAGATCGGTGTTGCTCCTTCCATTCGTTGATGTGCTTGCTGGTTGGGATGTAATTTTGTGTTCGAGCAAAAGTGGAAATTCATGATTCGGTGATGTTGCACGAAGACCCATTGTTAGCCTCATTAAAAACTCATAAATAAATTGAATGATCGGGTTATTTTTTTTTAAAGCGAAGGCACCTCTGTTGTAAAGGAGAGAACCTACATACACTCCTCGAACAATTGACAATTCCTTTGTCGTAAGGTGGAGCTGTCCGCTTTTCTATATATAATTCCCCCTATGATTGTAAATATTATGATGGTCCACTGGGATTATTAAAATTTTAAATCACCTGGAGATGGAGAATGGTATTCAATTCCCTTGCCAATAAATAATCGGTTCGATGATGTGCCCGACAACAATGGAGAGGAATTCTATAACCAAACCAATTCCATTCTGTCTGACGCGGCAAGATCTCTACTGAAATAACTTAAAGGATTATGACGGGCTGGTTCGTTTTGTAACTTAAGCGAACTAAAGAATGTATATACCAAATAAACTATTAAAAATTGGTCTACATTGTTGGGAGCGGGCCATCGCTTTTGGTGGAGGAGTAGAGCCTTTTTCTAGCTTGACATGAGTCTTACTGATCGCTGAATGGAGATTGAAATGTAGCAGATGGAGTGGGATTTGTCAAAGCGTTGTGTGGTTTCGGGAAATGTAGTAAATTGTCGCCATGAAGGTGCTCTCATCTTAGGTGGGAAAAAAAGAGGAGAAATCTCTTTTATGAAACCACCCAGGTGTTGTGTTGAAAGGGGTTGGGCACTTCGATACATTGGTTGTCTTCGAAAGTTATGAAATCTACCGGCAGTGCATTGTTGGCAATGTGTTTCATTGTTCTGGCGTACAAAATGACAACAAACGACTTAATAATAGCATACAACACCGCACATTCAGTTGATTTTGTGATATATGTACCTATAGAAGATCACAAAAATACCCACAAACTGCATAAAGAATATCAAACGAATTTCGCAAAAGGCGTACAATTAGTTGTGTCCTCCCAAAGTCACACCAAATGATCACCATCACTCACTGCACTAATGGCACTGCCATGTGTGTGGTAACAATGTCACCGACAATCACAAAACACACCTTTGATTGTCTCACACTTCATTCATCACTTTCCATTGATCGGAACTGATCACAACCCTCCTGTCAAGACGCAGAAGTTATAATTGTACTGAAACTCTATAGTTCAAAGAACTCCGCTGCATTCATTTGTGTCAGATACTGGTGTATTTAAGAAGAGGAACAATGCTTTATAGAGGCAACAAATACCGATCACATAGAGTGTGGTCTACTGGTCTTTGAAAATGACCGAAGATCACCAAAATAAGAAGATAGCTTCAGAAAGGACAGTCATGAGTACAAATGAAGAAAATGTCTAAGAAAGAGTTAGAATCCGATGCGAACTAAGGGGAGGAATAAAATTGGATTCCATGGGAGTAAGTCAGCTTAAACCATATATGAGATGACTTATTTATACATTTTGTCGCATGTTTAGCTATATTAATTCAGATGCTCATGATCACTTTCAACATCGATCAGTTTTAGTTGGAAATACGAACAAGTGAACGTCGTATTTTCTTTTAAGAGGAGAACAGCGTAACGTAGCGATCGATACATTTAAATTCGGAAGAGATCTCAAATTGAGATCAGATCGTAAACAGCATAGAATATTAATTAATGACTAGTTGTCGGCTTGAATCGATCGCATTAAAAGTGTTGATCGTCAATACTCTCCATCGTGTGTTATATCTCCAAAAATACACCAACTTAAGGCTAATATGTTCAGATTCATACACAGGTGATCATCATACACCATTAAAGAGGGTACCAGACAACTAATGTACACAATGGTTCATGATCACTTACAAAATCAATCGAACAGTGATCCGAAATTCTAGTGATCGCAGAGGAAACAAAAGAAATTATAAAGCTTCCAACGATTCATCAACAAGAAAGAAATCAAGCAAAAACTCAAGGAAGAGCTTCGAGAGATCATAAAAGCTCAGCATGTTCATTTTGAACCGATCATATCTTATTAAAGAAGTTAATATATATAAAGAATATAAACAACACACTTTACCGCCATGGAGTGATGATCGGCGGTCACTTGTCAATAATCGCATCATGTGTGGTCTTCCTTATAACCCTCGATCAATCAATCCTTCTAAGAAAGACGAACTAAAAAGCGAATCTCAACTAAGCAACCTGCTCACGATCTCGAACACAAACACATACTAGCGAGGGAATTATCAAATTTAAACGCATGATCGCACGCTCCATTTGTGGATCTTCAAACGCCACCGGATGAACAAATACTCAGCTGATCACTTTCAATGTGGAACACTATCGCGTAGCTGATTAGACAAGTGATCGTAACATTTTCTTTCACGATCACTTTGAATTCTTACACGTGAAACATAATATTGGTTTCAAATGCCGCATAATCCCTCCCAAAGAAGTCCGGCGAGTCATCTTATCAGGATTAGTACGTCATCTAAGATCACTTTGAATTCATGATCCGTGAGTTCGTTTGACATTCGCATTTATGGCCATCGCGATGAAGATCACCACTCGATCGTGTCAAAACACAAAACACACTCTCCGAACCAAAAAAAATATAAACATTTTGCTAACGCATTTGATTTACTAAACTATTTTTAATCCGTGTTTACCTAATTAACAGTAAATATATAGCCACGGCCGAATAAACAGTCTGAAAAATCAGCCCAAGGCTAGGCACGAATTAATTATCCGACTTCAAGTGAGTCTATACGTGTCTCGTAATGAGAAATCCAATTATTGACAAGCCCAACAGCCACTGTAATTGCAAAGTGTAAACAAAACTCCGTACTGTCACTCAAAATCTTCTCGCTAACCCTAAACAATAAAATTGTATCTATATACCCACTCGTGGCGTAACAAAAACGAACCTAAGCACCGCTTAAAAGTGAAATAACCTTATTAACCACTTATGCAAACGCATCGCTTCCAATCACTACGAGTATATTGCTCGGATCAGTGCCACCAACGGTAATGTTAAAAAAAATAAAATATTTTATTCAGTAGCCTATCGATAGCTTAGGCTTAGGGCTATTTTCGTGGACACCTTATCACAGCTGAGTTTGGAATTTAAATTGCCTCGCCGCATTGGCGTAGAGAAACGGTTTCGTTTAGAAAAATACCCTCAAAGCCAAATTGAATCGTTTACCAGTTTACTGAAGGCAAACAATGCTCGTAATCTCCCTCTTATAGCTTTTGGCTTCTGGAATTCGTTATGCGTTTCTGTGAGAGTTGTCCAACCTCTAATCTTGGATTCTGTTCAACTGGCCGATGATAAATGTACACCTCTGAAGTGCCAGTTTGTTGTCGAATTGTGACAATAAAATCATGATTTATTTGACACAAAGAATCGGATCAGGGAAGGGACTAAAATATGGACTGTCTAAAATCCCCATCAAGATGAATGCATGATCAGAAATGTAGAAGGGAAGACCACTCCCTTTAGCACCTCAAACTGGGTGTAATTAAGGCAATTTTAAGCTTTTAGCCTTTCAAATTTAGACTCGCCGACGAGTGATAATGGGCGCACGCATTCTGATCGCTGCATGATCGCACAAAATCGATCAATAACCGCGCCGGCGGTTGCCATTTCAAGGTGATCATGAAAAGTGTTGCTTTTCTTCATCGCAGTGGTCTTCAACCCTTTGTACGTTTATAGAGCGATCATCACTCATCGGCAATCCTCATGAGTTGAGTCGCAGATCTCCCTGGGAACGTATTTTTCCTTGTATCCCACTTGCTTGGTTTTTTTTTTTTTTTTGCAACATTATACGATCGGTGAGAGATCGTCTTCAAAGACCAGTAGACCACACTCAACGTGATCGGTGTGTTACCTGTTACACACTCCTCTTGTTAAATATACAAAAATTGGCAGCGGTAGCCTTTGAATTTCGGCTTTTCATTATACGAAAGATGTTCCTTGTGTGGGGGTCCACAGAACGATGAATGAAATGTCACACGGTCAAGGGTGATCGTTGGTGACAATGTGCTTTGTACGATCGTGTTTGCCACACACATAGTGTGCTCCTTAATTTGCTGGTAATATCAACCGACCGGTAGGGATGAAGATCAACTGTTCCGACAGAGTTTTATGTTCTCACACCTTGGGCAATTTGGCAAGTTTCTTTTCCAAATCTGTCGGTATACCAAAAGGTGGCGGTACCCGTCTTTGTGGTGTTGTCCTGATTCTTGTATTGTTATTGAATGTATTTTTCTATTCAAGATCGTGTTGTGACAGGCGGATCATTATTTTGATCTCACCGATCAGGCGATCAATTGAAGTCAATTGGTGTAATAGGTTACACAACTGCAATTGGATGGAGTGAGTGGGCTTAACAAAAGGGTGTGACCTTTTGTCAATATTGCAGTGGCGGTCGTTCCTTAGGGGACTACATTTCCTGTTAATTTTGGGCGCTACAATTTTTCCCAGCAGCGGGGAAAATAATGTTAAAACTTTGACATGCTTCTATTCGATTTTAACTGCTCACGGATCATCACTTCACATTAATCTTGGTAAGGCCAGATTATTTTGCTGACTCTGAAGAAAGCGATTAATGCTAAATTGCTTTCAAATTGTTATACATACTAATCAAATATAGCTCTTCTCTTGTTCATAAATTCAAATTATGCGAATGAACTCGACAAATTCCTTGATCGTTTGTATTATTTGTAGGCAGGTCGCTTAGTACAGATTCGTGATTTAGTTGGTCTTTCTAAGGATTAAATTAATAATCGAAGGATATATGCAAGAACACACATCATGCGATCATTGCCAAATGACCACTGATCATCACGTCAAGGTGATCTTGGTGAAGTATACTTTTCCATGTCTGACATCTTCTTAAATCAACTACATGATCGCGTCCAAGTTCGAATACTGGTCACGTTCAATGATCTCTTTCAATTCTTCATTGATTTTTGCTTAATCTTTTTCATGTTCATTAATTCAAAGCGATCGTGATACTGTGTGTAAAAGTGATTGCTGTTCGTATGCTTGGTGTTAATTGGAGGTATTGTGACGATCACTTTTTGTTTTCCAATTCGACACTGGTCCTTGTCTAAAGTGATCATGAGCGGATTTCTTTGGTGGCGTTTTACGTTCACTAGATGGAGCTTTTTGTAATCTGTATGCATTTAAGCATAGTCTTGTTAACTTATAGTTTTAGGTGATCGTGAACCGTTCTTTCGTAGTACTATTCATCTTGTGGGGGAAGGTCTTAAGATACATAAATTATTAGTTGGCGCAAAAGGTTCGCACGGTGCCTTGGTCTAGCTTCTCACAACCATTCGTTTGTCAGACGTTCGTGAGAGTTGACGCAGTGTACAAAAAATTAAGATGGAATTTGTGTTTTCAGGGTATCGAACCTAAAAAACACTCGCTCTGTAGTAGAGCGCAGTGACCACTGGGTCCACCGAAGAGAGATTCTATTCTGGTGATTTTTTTGGTGACCGATTGGACCTAATTTTTCCACCTGTACCGCCGAAAAGTCTGGGCAAGTGAGGGGTATGACTTTCAATGTAACAGGTGTTGGAAGTATTGTTTCCATGGTGCGGTGGTTGACCGGCTCTGTATCTCAGAAATAATAAAGAGGTACAAGTCCTACTGCGCTTTTCTCTCTTGAGAGTATGAGTCGCCACACCCGCTTGCAACAAACCAATCTGACCCACAAGTTGCGCCGTCTGAACTGCACATTCAAAAGTCAACTGCATTCGGACAGCAATTCCAAGAATCGGTCAACATATCTCCATCTCTCCGACTGATGGTGAGCAACGAGATCCATAATTCACTTTAAGTTTAAGTTCCACCAACCTGTTTGGAATTATAAAACACAACCCGTCCCAATTTCGCAAGACGCACTCACCTCTTTTACGCGGAAAACAAATTGCCTTTAATAAAATTCCCTAACGCGGTCACATCACACAATTTGCATTCATCCCTACAGCTCGGCGAAACAATAAAGCCTCGAAACTACCGACACCGAAACTCCTTAGGCACTAATGGTCTTCTCAATAATTTGCGCAATTTATTTCATCTGACTGCACACACATATACAATATGGAACAAACTGCACCAGTGGATGTGTGGCGATCCGTCGAAAACGTGACGACTTTGACTTTACACATTTCAGTTCGCATAAATCACGGAACCGTCCTTCTGTGTGTCAAAAATTCCCATTTACAACATATGCGACAGATTTTTCGTTGGCTGCGTGTCGCGGCGGCCCTCGTCTCACACACTCCTATAAGCGCGAGTACAAATTGATTTCTTCCCCTTTGACACTTAAGTTTGTTATTTATGTGCAAAGATTACTTGTGCTGTTCTTTATCGTTGGCTTCGTCGTCGTCATCGTTGCCGTTGTCGTTGTCGTCTTTGACGCGATCGACGAAAGACAAAACGCAGAGAAAAAAAGAATTTGTAATTTGAATAATTCCTGTTGGAAGATATGCATTTTATTTTTGGAGCTGCGGATTAAAGACTTCTTGTTCTTATAGTTATGGGAGTCGCGCCGCTACCGCTGCGGAACGATGCATCTCTTTTGGACGAGCAGTGGAAATGGATCTTCATTTTAGGAATTACCTGGACACTATAGACTGTACCAATGGCTAACAGATGTGGGGGGTTGTCGGTATAGGTAGCAGTGGCCATGTCATTGACAAAAAGCCGTTTAAATTGAGCGTGAGTTATTATTCTACGGCGAAGCTTTGTTTTGGAATACGAGCGTCATTTGTTTCGTTTACGAGTAACGACCTCTGCTGTGGACGGGAATAAATTATTCAAAATTTTTTGTTTTTAATATTTTAAGCCGATTCGGGAGTTATTATTGACGAGGTTTGTTGGTTCCTCTTTGCTGCTGGTAGAGCCCCATAAATCGAGATGAATTTAAGGTGTTCGTGGCGAAAACAAAAAAACATAAATATTTGAATTATTGAGGTGGTGGGGGAGGGGAGCTTATTTTTGTAGCCTCGGTATCCACGCGTGTTTCAACCAACATGCAGCGCAAAGGACCAGCTTTTTAAACTGGCAGTTTACAGCAGGTATGCAAAGCCTTTAAGTCTGTTTTCAGCTTAAGAAATAGACAGCTTCCACTGAATGCCCAGTTCAAGACCACAAAGGACTAGGAAAAAATCGTCTCATCAGTGAACAAGCAAGTGGTCACTTGTGTAAAATCGTTCAATGAACATGCCGTAGCGCAGAATACTCGGAAAAGGGGCTGGAAAATAAAAAGTAATAGCCTCCAACTTCTCAGACTTGATCAGTTTATAGAGAGTGTCAAATAAAATGGGAAGGTTTTTGGCAAAGAACAACCTCACCTTAGGTGGCGTCGCACAATTAGAAACTAAATTCCACACCTACCTTCGGTGCGCCACTGTGGAGACAACGAATAATTGGCTGAGTGCCAAACCTAGCCCCTGGTTTTCCCCGAACCACTTATCTATTCAAAGAGAAGCACTATATTGACTGCTCGTCCATCTTCCAATTAATTGTCCAAGGCCGCAACCGCCACTAATTCCGAATTAAACGCCATAACAGCCAACAAACCGCTTTAGCCTCAGATTAACAGCCATGCAAAGGGGCATCAAACCCACGATTAAATGAGTCATAACAAAACTTCTACCGCACTGGCGTACACGGTCCTTTCATTCCCTCTAGCCATGCACGGTAAGTATATCCAATCGCCACAAATTGTTATATGTAAAATTTCACGCAAGACTTTCGTTAGTCCAGCCCAACTGATTAATTCCAAAGTGACAACACCCCGCTTCGCAGAACCTCTCATAGGAGGTCTCAGCACGGACCTCCTTGGTATAATTTGCGGTGAACGTGCAACAATCGAGACAAAATGGCGACAAAACGTGCACATTTTCGGAACGAATTAGTAGATGTCCTGGGATACATATATGGGTGGCAGGAAGAACTACAAAGGACCCTGTAAAACAAGTGTAACGAATTCTAGTGTCAGGCACAAAAGGACATCCCTTTGGCGGCCCAAACGGCAAGTGACAAAGAATATGACACTCATTTGCTACGCCTTACGGGCAAACAGAGAGAGAGAGAGTGTGTCCTATGTTATGCAGGACATGTGTGAGTTCCTTGACGCAGGTAGGTATGCGATCAAACGATTTGACTGCCGACTTTATGTGGTGTCAAGACTTCTGAGTTTTGACGTCGTGGTCACCTTCAGGATTAGACATTGCACATTCAAAATCGAACAATGTAGGCCAACATCTGAGCCACTGTCAGCCTTTGTGGACTGCTGGCTGCTGCTCCTCATTGTGATTGACGAGGGGATTCGTTCCCATTATGTGGGGCATTAGTTCCGCATTTGATGAATGTAAATTCGGGGAGCAGTCCCGACTCCGATTTGGCATGCATCTGCGAGCAGACAAAGGGGTTAGGGCCTTTTTTGTTGTATCTCTGGATTAATGACACTGGTTAGATTTTCGGCGATGAATTGGGTCTACAGTGGGGGAAAAGAGACAAATGGAGAGAGGGAGAGACCTCGCCCAATATATAACATCGTGTCGCCACATAAATCAACCGCAAGAGAGAAACTAATAAAGGACAAAGTAGACTGAGCAAATATGCCCTCCGCCAGAGATAACACACATGATAATGATGTTAATAAATGAATTCCATTGCAAGATGTATAAATCATATCCTCGATAAGGAATTATTGTGTAAAGCAACCACATCCCTGGCCATTCTCATTACTTATATCCTTGGCGGGGTGTGTCGTGCCCATACTTAGTGGCGACCGCATGTAATTAAGTGCAAAAATTCCCATACACACCGACGACACTCATCCTTGTTTTGCAACATATTTTATGAGCTATGCGGCTAAACAAAGGACATCTAACATGTTAGCCGTGGGTTGGTGTTTCGGTGGTGAAGACATTGCGGCAATTAATCATTTTGTAAGCAGTATAGATGTAAAGGTCGTTTGCGGCCATTGCAATATTCACTGGGGTGCTGGGTATGGGTAGCAGGCAGGTATTGAGCTTACTTCACCATAAGGTGTTTATATAATGACATGACTTGTGCGAATATGCGGACAAAAAGCCAAACGGCTGCTTGCAATTAATTAGTAAATAGTGACGGGCAGGACATGTTGTCATGGCATCGCGGTGACTTGTTAAAGGTTGAATGTGAGACGCTTTGCATTGAGACGTTAGACGACATGGGGGTATATATTACTACGAGTGTGGCGGTAGGTCGGTCTTACAACAAGTTTGGTGGGCGAAAATGATGGAAGGCTCTTCAAAGTGGCAGTTTGAGATTTCTTAGGAAAAATTAACGACTAAGGTGGCTTAGAGATGAATAGGAGAAGGGGTGTAATTTTTTGCTGTGGATTTTTGTTCACCACCATTTTATGATGAGAAATCATTTTTATGAGCTACCAAAATCTTCATCAAAATCCACCGAAAAAGGCTTCGAGGGACTATTTGAAAAAAATTCGCATAGAATTACCTAGAAAATCACCATAAATATTCTTCACAATACACCAAGATAAACGAGCTGAAAAATTACACAAAATATTACTACACTCTTGATTTTTTTACAAAAACACCTTGAAAAGTCCCGAAAAACCCTCTAAAATCCACGTAAAAAATGCCCGAAAACATTCGGAGAAGTGTTTCGAAAAACGCCGCCAAAAATAAAAACCACTCTAAACAACTCTTCAAAACAAGCCCCGAAAAAACCTGTAAAATTTTCATTCAAAGGGCCCGAAAACGCTCAGAGACGTGATCGGAAAAACGCTTTAAAATATATCTATGACCAAAAAACGCTCTAAAGAACTTTACAAAAATATGTAAAAAAAAAACTCCCAAAAACCTCTTCAAAACAAGCAGGAAAGACGCTCTAAAAACGAAAGAAAAAAAAAATGCCACGAAATGCATCTATAAAAGTCCAAAATATGATCCAGTAAACGCTTTAAAATACACACAAATGGCACTTTCAAAGACAACAAAAAATGTCCTACAGTACTCCCCAAAACACACCCCTCCAAGGTGCTTCAAAATATGCATCAAAAAAAATCTTCAAAGTAAGCCCCGAAAAACACAACAACAAAATGACATGAAAAGCTCCAAAAAGTCCCAAAAAAATTCTTCGCTAATACAGGCAGCGAAAAATCTAGCAAGGTCATGGCTTGTGAAAACACCTCCGTAGAATATCAGAAGTCGTATCCCCCCCCCCCCCCCCCCCCCCCTCATTCTATTCGAACCGTGTTTTTTTTTGTCCAGCTCGGGAGTAAACGTACGCCATTTGGGCATTTTCGTAGTCTGATGTAGCTGTCCTTTTATGCATTCTCAGATAGATTACTCAAAAACGATCCAGAGAACCGGCGCGCAGTAGTCCAGCATCTTCAACCGCCACCCGCGTTTTATATTAAGCTTCTGCTGATTCAGCGGGTAATTTTTGAGATCAATAGATCCCGTGACATCAGATTTGGGCCTCTCCGCACTGTCTATGGCCCGCCACCACTCTAACCTTACCTGACTCAACACTTTTCAGTTGAGAAAAGAATACGATTTTTGGCGTGAAGTGTAAAAATGCGTGCAAGCTGCGCTTCTCTTTTTCTCTTTTGAGATTTGCCATTTTGTGCAAGGCATAGCATCAAAACTAGGAAACTTTAATCCCACCCTACTAAAAGGTTTCCCCAACAACACCTCAATGGATGCATAAATTAACTGATGTGAACAATGGCAATCGCATTGAGATTATTTAACCAATCGTGCACTCAATAGAACTCGTAGCCTAATTTATTTTTCCAACGAGCCAGAAACAAGAACCGATCTTCTATCTCATATAGTCCTCCGAATAAATTTGACAGACTCCTCGAATAAAAAATACAAAACTATCTCGCTTCACCATAGAACTAGAACCCCATCCAAACAAAGAGATCAAGTGGCCAAGAGAGAAGGTAAAGTGTAGTATAGTAGCAGTGAAGGACCCACGAAAAAAAAAAAAATAATATAACCAAAATTGAAGGGCCGCCCTATTCAAATTAACTGGGTTATAAATAATTAAATAGCAAACAAAAGCATAAGCATTACATCACATTGCATCGCATCGTGAATTTGAAGTCACATGCCTATACCTACACTATATGTGCGCGCCTTCGTCGGTGTAAAAGGAATCATTTTTCTACCGCTGCTGGGGCAGAGGGGTTCGAGTTGGGTATTTACCCGCGTGCAACACACTTGAGGTATAGATGCGGTCGGTTGATTTTAAATGAAAATTTAATTTTAAACAAACAAGACTGTTGAGAATGAAAATAAATAGAAGCGGAGAAGGGTTCCCATTGAATATTTGTTTTCAAAAGTAAGAGAAAAAAAACTGTTTATTGTAAACTTTTCAAAAGTCGACCGAAAATTTGTGTTTTGCAAAAAACGAACGAAAGAATCGCTGGGTGAATTGGATTAGGATTTTCTAAGGAGTCAGTATAGTGTTTGGAGCGTTGCAAAAAAGGAGAAGGGCAATTCTATGAAACGAGTTTTTATTCAGTGCACCTTGGAAGGGGATCTATTGATCAACTGGGTGCAGATGTGCTAAACTTACAACCACTGGGGTTGAGCATGAGGAAAACACCAAAGCTGTGTCTGAAATGACTGCCTGAGTGAAGCTCAAAGGACCAACATGACGCCCTCTGAATGTGGGTAAAGCCCCCGCAAGATAAAATGTTGACGCAGCCAAGAAAGCTTTTTAGAATCGTCTCTAAGATGTATATGCTAAGTCACAGAATAGCAACATCAAGATTGTTATGGGCGATTCCAATGTCAGATTAGGAACAAGAAAAACATATAATAGCCCAACTTGACAGGGTCAAAAGTTGCGCCTCCATAAAAGGCTCCTTCTCCGAATCCCTGGGCATATTGGAATCTTTAACCCTACCGGACAATAACAGCCTCGTTTTGGTACTGGTCTTAACAGCTGTAGTGCAATAAGCCAGCGGTTGGGGCAGTAACTTTAATGCTCGTCAACTGCTCTTTAGCTGGCCCATTTGACTTTCTCGCCTTGCACCCTCAAGCTTAAAGTAGAAATTAAGGCCAAACTTGGGACGAATATTATTTATACTCCCGTCCGAAACTTCTACCAAGGCCGACACGATTCTCAGACAAAATTGGAAAAGAAAGTCTTTTGCGAAAGAACAAAAGCTGCCTTTCAAATCCTCTTACGAGCTATAATACTCTTCCGTACAATAGGGGAAATTGCACCTGTCGGTCGGACACACTATCCAATGGACATGTTCACGAAGGAGTTCCTAAGATTACTGTCCACCATCATTATATACAACTGGGTCTCCAAAGGTACCAGGAAGCTGAAAACTCTTCCTCTAAACTGACAACAAAAATAGAAGTGCATAGAATTCAGCTGGTTACCACCGATAAAAACGAAACATTTTATCCAGACAGTAGATTTTCGAACGCATAGTTAATTTGGCTGCACTTAGCCCAGCCTTATGTACAAGCCTTAGAGACTATCGATTTGGCTTTAGACTGAAAACTACCGAAGACCATTTATGAACAAATTGGCCAGTTTTATACGTTGAGCGTTGGCGCTTCCAGGTGAAACATCATAACCAGCCAGTCGTAGACATTATTCTTACATTTTCCCTACTCAGGGACAGCGTTTTTTTAGTTGTGGAAATCTTTTCCTAAAATCAGAGAGCTGAAGTAGACTAAAAGTAAGCTTTTTCAAAGTTAGGATCCCAAAGACCGGCACCAAACTAGTGAAACCAATTATTGTTGTCAAAATATCTGTTGTCTGAGTTAAAATATACTTTGCACCATTCAAAAGCCTATATCGCTCAAGCATAGTGTAGATAGTAGTACTAGTGAAAGTTTTTTCGCAATTGGTTGAGTGGTTCCAGAATGTACCCCGGACAAACAAATATAACCTCTTTGAAATATCAGTATGAAAAAAGATCATAGCCTATTTCACTCAGAGATAGTGTGGCTTTCTATGACCGAAAGAGTTTTTGAAATCAGTTTAGTCCTGGGAGAGTTTAAATCGGACAAACAAAATGTGTATCCTCTTTCCATTCACTCAAATTCACACACGATATTGCATTCAACTACTGAATACAATCAAATAAAAGTTTTCCTTAATTTTTCTTTGAATGTATTTAAACAAAATTTACGTTAACAAATATTTGTTTGTGGTCCTTACAGATCGGGCGCTAAAGGAAACCACTCTTTAACTGGTATCGACATAATGTCAAAATGGGTGCTTCACAAATCAACTCTGACAGCAGCACACCCCCATGTGAGGCTCAAACTAAATTCCCACAACAAAAAGCTTAGTAGCATCCAATAAATTTCCCTCAAACAAAAACAAAACCTCTACCTTTCTGTTTATGTCCAACTCACATCTAAAGAGCCCACATTTAGGGACGATTAACTTGCGCCCAATAACAATTGCCAATTGCCATGGGAATTCATAGAAATTAGCAAAAAGGACAACAAAGCCCACCCATTACTCAATAAATATAAACAAAATCAGAATAACTATAGCTCCGACTGAAAAAACAGTCAATTCAGATCCAACACAATAGTGCATCCGATGAAAACACAACTCAAAGGACGCACTTGAAACAACATCAACAAACAGCAATCAATACAAAAAGGAAAACAAAAATAAAACTTTTCTAAAAACTCATTCACTCGTTAGTAATCCCTTTCCTAATCCAAATCCTGCTCATTTATGTTCAATAAAAAACAAATATCGTTCAATGTTCATCGTCATAGTTAACGGAAAAAGAGAGGACACCCACCACACTTCAGGGGCCATTCGTAATTCAGCTACGTACAATTGCCGGGATTAAAACACTTAATCCACATCGACACTAAAGTGAATTTGATCCAATTCAACATTTTGTTAGAACCATTTCACACGGCCCGAGATACCGCTCTTAATCCTCTCTCACTCTCTCTTGTTAAAAAAAGGACAACAAACAGAAATTTGAGCTCTCTTTACGGCAAATTGAACTTGCACAACAATTATTACCGACCTTTGTTAAGTGTTACGAAATGTGTTACCATTTTCAAAATGCATCTGCACATCTCGCAGGAGAATGATTGAAAATTTGCCACGGATGCTTGCATTTGCATCCGCTTTGCTATGCCCAAGTGAATTTCTAAAGACGTCAAATGATAGCACCAGGCCGTTGAAAATTCGCCCGGACAATGCCAACTGAAAGGGATCCCATGGCGGTACATATATATAGTGTGTTGGCAATTATCATCACTATTATCGATGTCCTGATGCAGAACAAATTTTAGTCGAGAATTGAATTTAAAAGTTTTTGAAGAAAAATTGTCAAGGATAATTCGAATGATCCAGGTGGGTGTTTTGAGATAATGTCGCGTGACTAAAGGTTTAATGTGGAACTGGCACGTTCGGATGGCTGTCAGGTAGGTGAGTGTGTCACTTCTGTTTTCTATATATGGAAGGTAAAAGGTGAGTGATGAATTCGACGGAAGCAATTTTATTGCCGCCATAAATCTGAGAGATATTTGACAATGGCTTGGGATTTTATGATGGGCCGCTACTATATGCTGCTGGACGTGTGTCACATGACCTTGGAAGGGCCAATAGCAGGGACAGTTGTTGTTGTCGAGTTTTGCGAATCGGAGGTATGAAAAAACGTTAAGCGTTCGCAGACTTCCTACATCTGCTCAGCTTCCTCCATTTTTGGGGAACTCCTTGAGAGGCATCATTCCTGCAGTTTATTTTCACACAGGGCTCAAAAACGTTCCGTTTTCTGGAATTTTTGGAATGACTAGCATCAAGATTATTCGCCAACAAAAGAAACGCCCCACAGAGACGGTGTTTACAATTTATACAGGTGCCCGACGTTTTGAGTAAACAAAAATTCTAAAATTTGATTGACCACATCTCTGCAATCTTATGGCCGCCAATTTTGAAACGCAAATAGAAATGGCTTTCATAAATTTCATCGATGCCAAATTTTCAACTGGGAGCTGTTGTTTTTGTTGTTGGTGTTGTTATTATTGCTGTTGTTGTTGGCGTTGGCATTTATTCAGTTCTTTAATATAATAGCCAACAACATCGGCTAACCCCAATTAAGGGCATCACAATGGGTCCACATGGACCTAAGTGGGGTGCGACAGGACTCGCTTTTGCCGTACCCACCCTTTAACCTAACCTAACCTAATATAATAGTTGAAAGTATATCCACCCAATAGGTACTCTGCTCCATGATGTACTGAAAAGTTCGCATAAGTATTTTTGCTGCCATCTTCCCGTATCCTTGCTGATACAAATACCTTAATACCATCTCCTTTTATTTATTTTGTCTTAAAATCTAAAACTCCAAGTAACTAAATAAGTCTTAATCTAAATCGTAGTTGTTGTTTTTTGATGATGTTGTTATTTTTATTGTTGTTATTGTTGTTGTTGTTGTTGTTGGTGTTGTTGGTGTTGTTTTTGTTGGTATTGTTGTTGTTTATGATGATTATGATGATGATGATGATGTTGTTGTTGTTGTTGTTATTGTTGTTGTTGATGTTGTTACTGTTGCTGTTGTTACTGTCGTTATTGTTTTTAGGTCATCCGTAGCAACAACGCTGATTAAAGAAGCCTGTAGTTCTCTAGCATCTAATCACGTTAATCCGTCAAATGCCAACTTTGTCAGGGGATGTTCCGAAAAACTCGCAAACGTAACCTTAGACAGAAGCAACAAGAAAACTTGCCCGATCCGCACCCTTCTTCGATTTCACTACAGATGCTGCCACTTTGTTGTTGTACTTATTGATGCTGTTGTTTTTTTTTTTTCTTTATGATGTTATTACTGTTTTTGATGTTGTTATCTTTTTTTCATTGATGTTGTTATTGACGGTTCTTGTCTTGTTGTTGTTTGTTCGATGATGTTGTTATTACTGTCTAACATCGTTCGTTATTGAAAAGCTTATACAAACCTATTTTTCCAACCGATATTCAATATCCTAGCATCTCCAACCAGCAACCGCAGAGATTTTGCCAAATTTGCAATCTGCTTCCTGCGCACGACTGCCCTTACCTCGTTATAAATAGAAAGACTTCCTCGTCTGGATTATAATACTCTCACCCAGCACACGCGACAAACGTTAGCATATGAAACTATTTTTTTGCTTTGAACTACCTTCACCGTGCTATACAAGTTGAAGAGATTACTATAACTAATGACCAGGATCTACATAATGCCGTCCATTTACACGCTTACACTCTGTGACACGTTGTATGATACGCGCAAGCATGGCTCTTTAAGTGCGCATGGGAACATTCATGTCGACCATATGTTGTCCACTTTTCCATGCGCGCTAATCCTTTTGGAAAAGTACATATACATATAAATGGAAGCCGAGATTTCCTTCGCTCTATGGTCGAAGCGGTCCGCGCGTACCTTTTATCTTAACCCACTCACTTTCCTATACAGTCGGCGTTGTTGTTTATACTGTGCGCATGGATAATTCATGTCTATGCTGACGAGTGAGTGCCGGCTTCATCCTCACTCGCCATCATCGTTATCAACATCCTCCTCATCGTCGCCGGTGCTGTTGTTGTCATCTGAGTGCCTTGTCCTACACCACGTATAGATGATGTTCCGCGATGACGGATTAAAGGTGTTTCAATGCCCTATACGTAGGCTGATGACATTCATTTAGCGTGTTTCAACAATTTAATAATTAGAGTAGCGGAATAGGACCTTCCATCCGTCGGTGGTTGGCTCTGTGGCTCTGTGGCTTTCTGGCTCTGGTGTGTAGGCCGGTTAAACAGCTTGTCCGACCGATAACGAGGATAACATGTGTGTGCAGTGTGCACGCTTAATTATTCGCTGAGCTGTTGGATTTTATCGTCGTTCTCTCTCGCTGCGAGTTTTTCTCAATTCGACTATAAGGAGGGTATAGATTGTCACGCGTTTGTCTTAACCCCATCTCTAATGGAGGACGTCTTCCATTTGGCTGGTACTCGTATATGCGGTGCAGTGTGACACGTGGGCTGCTTTTAAGTGGTGTTCAACTTGGATGATAATTATTTCAGAGATTCGATGCACACGTACCACTTGAATCGGGATTGGGAATGGCAATGGCAACGGGAATGGGAATGGGAACGGAATTGAGGATTCTATCAAGTGTCAAGGTGATTTCCATCAAACTTATAAGGGGACACCGGCTGTGTGTGTGTGTCGCCTACGCGACGTGTCACAACGTTGTCGTCTCCCGCCGGTGGGAAGGTTTTTATACGTACTCCCGCAATTTTAGATCTCATTTATCGGAGTGTTTTCGTGAAATGCACCATTTCAACACCTAATTGTGTTCCATTTAGTCTGGTGGGGCCCACGCGCCATACGCAGAAACACTCCAAACATGACAGGACTGTTGTGGAAGTAAGCAAGACATTTGCTACCTCCTAAAGACACAAATGGGCGAGCAGTGGGTAGTGTGCAATTGTAAATTACATTTCAAAGTGCCTAGTCTGCATTTGGTTTACCTCTTGTCGTCGGGGGAGCTCACAAGTCGCTAACTGATTGGATTGGAGATCGTGTGTAAACAAACAAAAGCTGATGGGGCTATTGATGTTTCCGAAAATGCAGGACTACATTTTGTTTATTCAATCAGTCAATTGTGGAATAGATATGTACACCTAGCCGATTAATTTTATGTGATTTTGGTTGTTCCTTGAGCTGGCCATGCAGACTACTATACTAGACAGAAAGCATTTGACGGTGAAAAAAGCTCATAGTTCTGAACAGTTCACTAACTCTGTCTATTAGTAGCAGCTTATGGAATCACGAGCACACCTTCCATGAGTGAGAGTCAGATAGGTCTCAGCGATAACTGGTAAGAGAAACGCCCTTCTCCATTTCAGCAAGACCCATCTATACCCAAGCCCGTGACACTGATCTATTCCGCTTCCACAAAGAATCAATTTTACGCAGCCAATCTCACCGCTGCCCACTCCAAAGTAGAAAGCACCTTAGTAGTGGTTCTCTTTTTTTCTGCGCATAAAATCGGTCATACTTAGCTGCACCCTATAATCACGGTACGGAACGCTAATTTTACCATTTAATCCTCTGCCTATCACATTGTTTATGGCCATCCAATAAATACCACCATTAATTCTTATTAAGCACTTCCTTCCCAGACATCACACTGCTGCGTATATCTATATATTGTTACCATGCGGCGACCAATCCTTTCGCTTGACCTCCATCACCTGCGCCTTTGAATCAGCAGCACCAACTCCTTCGTTCCGCTGATCCTTATTGGTGGTGTCGCCATGCAACACAACCGCTGGGCGCTGCATCTTCGCAGGCCGATTGAAACATTTTGCACACCTAAGACCTAAGACTCTCTAAGCCGGCAACATCACGTTCACTCGGTTGTTTTCTATTGCAGATATAAGACTTCGTATGGCTGGGTATATGCACACAGATGCTGATTAATCCGCCATTTAGTTAATGATGAAAAATTGGCATTAGCCTTGGCCATGAATGAGAATTGACACTCATGGAAGCACGCACTGAGGCTGCTCCTGCTGCATATCTCCCTATGGCATGGCATTCTAATCCGAGAGATGATGGACCCCACGCACGGAATCATATCATTGTGCGCTAGATCCTATTTTGTTTGAATTTATACAGATACATCTTGTAGGATGAGATAATGTTGGGCAAAATCTGTTATGGTCATGTGTGGTTTGTAATGAAATGAATGCTGATGCTGTTGGGCTTTGTGTTTGGTCACGATTTGTGCGGACGGGGATTTGGTTTTTAGTTCAACAAACAGATGAGAGAAGTTTAGGAAATGAAATGAAGAGGTCGTCTGATTTTTAAAGTCCTTTTGTATGTGGAAGGGTGAAGCTGTTCTATTACGATTTCGTAACATATGCATCGATCGAGAGTGGAAATATTCCGAGGTTGTTTGACACGTTTTATTGAAGGCAAGTCGGAGAGATGGACTAAAAGTGGTGAACGAAGTCGATGGTTGGAAGATGCGGAACACTTAATAAATTGATCGAATGGAGATCGGAAAACCTCATCCTAAGATAAATTTTAGCAAAAGCTGTGTCTTACTAAGTTTCGATGAAGGCAAATAAGTTTGTAGCAAAAGAGCCGATTTGGGAACTGCCCCTGACCGAAACATACAAAGATGTCTATGGGCAAACCGACCCTAGAGCGCGACTTGATCCCACAGTTCGCCGTTCTCCCGAATGAAAGATATCTCGACCTAAGACCAAGCTCAATATTGCGTTACGAGTTTGTACCACATGAATACGAATATTCGAATATGAACCCCTCAAGATGGACTCTTTTGAGCGCAGTGACTTATTTTTGCACAAAAATAAACTGAAAATAGTTACAAAATAGTTAAAAAATAATTATTTTATTTAGTGACTATACAAAATAGTTTATCATAACTATTTTGAGTTTAAGCATAGTTTTTAAACAGTTTCTTCAAAATAAGAATTAACAATCAATTTTGACTATTCTAGCTTAATAGCTTCCTACTATAATAATATTTATTCAATTTAATACAAATGATGGGGTACACAACAACTACAACATAGTTGAAAATGACTGTGTGTAGTGACAGTTCCTCTTGCGCGTCGCGATCACTTTGTTGCAGGTCGAGTCGATCATTCTGTGCCGAGTGTCCTTTGTGAAGAGTTGTTTGCAAAAGTAAGTCGTAGAGAACTAAGCAAAAAAATAAAGTGAATAACGATTCTAATCGGTGAAACTTTAAATCTACTAGAAGTGCTCGACGCCAGTAGAGAAAAAAAAATACCTTTCCTTTCAATTTTTAAGTCTAACGAAATAAATTCCCCAGCACTTCACGGTAATTTTGTTGGGGAAAAAAATGAATACGACTTAAATATTTCTAATTGTTTGTTTAATGACGTAATTTTTTTAAATTCTTTTGTAATATATAATAATAAAATGTTAAATGTCTATTGAGATGATTTGAGAGAAATTTTTTGTTTTTAATTTATGGAGAATCTTCAGGGTACTTATTATTCTTCTTGTGAGTAAAAAACAACCAGGTAAGCATTTCCAAAACAGGTATCGAAAGTGTCGATATCAATAGTCATTCAACGACTATTCGATAAAGTCAACTTTAACTATGCAGAATGTTATACGTTACTGCTTAAATAGTTACATTGATTATTAAAAAGTTGATTCTGAAAAATCAATTAACATGCAAAAAAATTACAAACAACAATTATTATTAATAACATTGACTATTGAATAGTTGATTGTACTATTGAATAGTTGAGTTTACGATTGAAAAGGTGATTTAACTATAGAATAGTTGATTTCGAAAAGAAATAAATTGACAATTAAAGTAGTCACAAATAGCTATTATTATTTATAACATTGACTATTGAATAGCTGATTTTGACTATCGAATAGTTAGTTTTGAAAAAGATACCAACTGACAGTAAAATAGTAAAAAATAACTATTTTATCTAGTAATATTAACCATTAAGCAGGTGATTTTACGATAAATATTAATTGACGATGAACAAAGTCATAAATAATTATTTTTAATTATTTAAAATAGTGTCCTCGATTTTAAATATGAAAACAGTTAAGAAATATTTAAAAATAACTGTTTTTTTTCTCTGAGTGTAGCCATTGGCTCCGATTTATGTCGTACTTTACCTGCTTTTCATGCTTTTAGTGGGTGCGATTACACACAAGCTTTTTTTGCAAAGGCAAAATAGAACCGTTTCAACTTCTTCAAACAAAAAAACAAAAAATTTCAGGATGTCTGCTTCACTGATTGATATTGCTGATATTGATAATGTTGAAAAAAAATTTAATACAAGAGTATACCTAACTTATGTATGTAGTTAAGAACTGTAGGAGTGTAAATCTTGCCAGATGTGAAATATTCCAAAAGATTTATCAAAACAAGCCCAGAAATGAACAATTGTTTAAAAACAAAATAAAAGGTTTTGATGCGCCTGGCAAATTTATCACAGACAACCCTATATATTCGTAAACGGTAAGTTCTAACCTTTAATTTGGCCATTAATTCTTTTATGACCATGGTCAATCGAAAAAAAAACTTCACTAAAAACAGGTTCGTCGGGGGTTAGTGGGCGTTTGGTGCTTGCCAACCTAATACCCTTGAGTAGTATTTAATGCCCTCTATCGAATGGTTATAGATTTTTTTCTATTGTTTTATGCCTATGAAAGCCACAAAAAAATCGTACCGGAACTTTTTTCCATCCCATGGGCCAAAATTTCCTACAACCTTGGTTTTTTCTCTTTATCTACTTGCAAGCTTTCAGATTTTACTTAACTCATCTTATTGTTTTACTCCTAAGGACATCATGCCGTCGGCTCTTGGACTATAAAAAACAAAAAATTAAGTGCCTGCAATGGGATGGGACTCTTTAGCTGACATTCCATTCGTACTAAAAAAATAAAACTCACTTGTTGTTTGGAGAATAATAGTCCTATACGGATTTTTGAGCCCCACTTTCATTAGAGGCTACAATCCAAACTGGTGTCAGAGTTAGACTCACGATATCAAAGAAACCGATTGAGACCCGATATAGAGTCTGTCTCACTTCCTCCGTGATACATCGAAAGAATATCCTTTTATCTCTTTTATTGTTTTTCCACCGCACCGACCGTGTGTATAAAATTTGAAAGGAATGCAAAACGATAACGCCCTAGGCCACGTTCCCACGAGACCTTGATAGAATTCATTATCTGCGCGAGTTCTGTTTACATTTTATCTGCAGCCGTACCACACCCAAGATGGCAGGCGCTTTCCTTAATCAAATTTGTGTCAAGTTCGCTGCCAATTTTGTTTACAAAAACCAAATCATTTGCCGCCCACAAATCCATTGATCGCTGGCCGTCAATATTCCATCCATCCATCCATTCATGAGTCCATTCTGTCTTAAAACTGTTTACTCTTACGGCCATAATTTGCAAAACCAATTAGCATCAATTCTCCGCTGCATAAACAAGCAGCAGTTTGAACATCTCCTGCGTGCCGTCAATTTCGCAAGTGTGTTTGCTTAAGCTGTTCAACTTTGTAGCAATCATCGCCCGGACCCAGTGCCCATGCAATATGATGTGTGTATCTTCAGGAAAGAACAACAGCACCACGCTCCTCGTCACTTATGGACAGGAGATGAAATAACATTTCCAAGCCCAGTCATCGCCGTTCTCAAAACAGTCAAAAAGACAACGACTACGACGACGACGACGACGACATCGCACGCAGCAGTCAAATTAAGACGTCAACTTAAACCGCCCGTCCGACGACGACGTTTATTTTGTTTATGTCTCGCATGAGTCTCTTTTTAGTTTGGGTCGTCTTCCTTTTCTGTGTAAACATAACGCCAGACAGCAAATGGACATGCGAAAAAAATACAACAAAAAAAAAGAAGAGAAATACCGAAAAGAATAAAACTGAAGACTATCTGGTCACTCAGAGAGATGTCAAGTGTTTGAGGCCCCAGAGCAGCGTGCACACACGCTACAAACATAAAGTATCTCAAGTCAAAAGTTTACTTTTCAATTGTTGCACAACACACATTTTGTGTGTCGAGATCGACTGATTGTTGCGTAGAGAGTGAGAGAAGGATACATCTTTGTGTGTTTATCGAGTTCTTCTTCCTCATTGAAGCTGTCAACGCTCGATGGCGACCGACGACCGACGAACGACGGCCTGAGGTCTCAATTAGTTGCGTCCAAGGTGCGGAAAAGGATTCCAAGCGAAATGCGCCCTCGAGGATGTGATTTATAGTCCTGACTTTTGCGCTTAGAACGCGACAATTTGTATGGAGGCAATAGTCAAAAATGACCGTACTAGGAAGGGTCGTAAATAATTTTCCAAAAATTTCCTCCAATTGTAAATCTTTGCTAGGATAGGTACATCAAACCCTGAGAAATGTGAATTTGTTTATTTAGAGGTGGATTTTGGACTCGTACCTGCTGCATTTATTGCGCGACCTTTTTTCGCCGTAGGTACCATCATATAAATAAAAGTGGGCGGCAGTAGCAGCGTGACGGAGATCTCGTTGATTAACAATGACATTGTTTTGCCAAGGGGCGTGCAGCCAACAAAATAAATATGACGGTTTTTCGAGCGTCCCCGCTGTGTGTGTTTTGCGAAAAGGTAGCGGTCTGGTAGCGCGCATAGCGATTTGAATGAGCAAATTGTGTGTCGGGTGGGAGTTCATTGCAAGCGTGAGAAACAATAGCAGTGAACTGCGTATAATGAGAAATCTGCTGTGAATTTGAAGGTCATATAGTTAGGCCTCTCACACGCATAGTGAAATGAATGAAATGTGTTACAGAAACGGCAGTCACGTGCCATCAGAATGCTACGTGGTTGCTATTACTCCATCCCTGTAGCGAAATCTGTCGCAAAAGCCGGAAAATATCTGTTAGCATCCAGCTAAATTTGTCAACGGCCAGAGGTCTAAGATATCACACAGCTTGATAGCCACAAGCTCAAAGTCAGGCTTGATAGTCTTGCTGGTTGCTTAAAGAAATAACGACGCCGTTGATGCAGACAGTTACGCACTTGAGTCTCATAAAGCTGTTCCTCTCACTCAATTCACAGCATTTCCATCAATTTAAAAAGAAAAATAGACGATCCATCTGACTTCTACATACCTGAGAGCGACCCTTTAAAGCGTCAGACAAATATGGACAACCTTACACAGGCTGACCACACCAAATCAACACCAGCTCAGTGCGTGCAGCACTCGCATTTCAACATCTCGAGAGAAGCTTTCCCTAATTCGAGTCGAACCAAATGCCATCTTTAAATGATTCCCCGCATGCTGTGTTCGGAAATCGATAAACTTTCTCAACTCACATTCGGTTCAGACTAAAAACAAACATGAATTACAAGTATTTTCCTATCATAGAGTGAAACGCTAACCGAAAACAGTGGGAGGTAGTAATTTGTCCCAATCACAATATTATCACCTTATTATTAGTTCCATTGGGGAAGGGCTTCAATTCATGAGTATCTACCATAAACAGTCGTCTTTCTCGATAGCAGTGGTTGCAAATGCAAATTTCTGAAGAGGCTACTCACAATCCAATGAGAAAAGAAGTGGACAGCTTCATTTGGAAATTCTCTTTTTCTAGTCCAACAGAGCCGACACAACAAATCTGCTCATTCCGTGTGAACGTATTTGCTTGATCTGAAAATCAACTGAAAGATCTGCAAAGTCTGATGATGAATTGGTACGTCGAAGAACAACAAAACTCCTTAGAGAGGGCGGCAAGACTACCTAAGCGCCAAACTAGTTAGCTTCCGCTTTCGCCCTTTCAACTGATCAAAGATTCTGTTACAATATCCACAAATATTGAGTACTGACTCAACAGTGGCATCCCTGAGCCAAAACCAGGCGGGTGCTGGACCCTGAGAAAAAACAACGCCGACCCCCATCGATGGAAATTCACTGACCACTCAGACTACCTCGGTCAAGCACTCCAATCGCATCGCAACTCATCTCGCATTACCTCACAATAAATCCGTAAATTCCTGGCACAGCAGTCGGAAAACAAAAGCCAAAACCGTCAACGTACCACCTTCGTATTTAATAATTAAAAGTTATTGCCAAGCAGTCCGGTGAACACAAATCGTCACAACCCAGCGGGGAGTCTATATATGCACGGACCCACAAAACACTTGGTGACATCTTTAGCTGACCATCATAAGTATTGTTACAATGCGCCCCACAAAAGCCGGACAACAGAATAAAAGAATGAGGTATATTTTAATTCATCAGCACCCCATGCTGGCATGCGCAGTCGAAAGCCAGTTCACCCGAACGATGATTAGTGTCTCTTGGTCAAAAGTGCGAATATCCGACACCAAGGTGTTGGATATACAGAAAAGTGTTTATTTAAGTTATTCTCTGGGTGTTGGCATTCGTCTGATAAGGAAGTTGCATTGGATGAAATGACGACGGCGGGAGTTGGTACCCTTGGGACTTTCAGCTGGAATGTACTCTAAAACCATTGCGGGCTATTGCCTTTTCCTACATAGTGCTAAAGAAAGTGAAGTATGAATATATGACAGAGGGAGCCACTGTAGAGTGGCAAATTGATGCCTTTTAGTCAAGACTAGTATCTTTTGGGATTTTGAAACTATTTTTTAGCCAATTTATCATTCTATTGTGGTTTGTTATGGGGTACCACAAGGTTGGACACTGGGGCCGATACTTTTCTCTTGATTCTGTGCAGCTACTGTTTCGCTATTTCGGTTTTCCGACTGACAGACAATTTCTTAGTGCGAGAGTAGTAAATGTCCTGAATTTGCCAGCACCGTGTACTGTCCACAGAATCGCATAACTTCTCCCAGTCCGTTGAAGACCGCATCACTTTCAGTCCTGATTGGGTAACCTTTTCAATTCGATTTCTTGCTCTCTATAAATGCACGGGTAATACTTAGATGTTGACAAGCGATCTATGAAATCTTTTCATCCCGACAGTTTTGGCAGGTGGTTTCAAGCTCTGTGACCCCTTGCATCATCCAAATGTGAAAAAAAAAGACGGTATACCTCAAGGTTGCTCACTGTTACCACTACTTTTCGGACCATTTATGATTCCAGCGAAATCTGTATAGTGGGGCCTACCATATACGGGGCAGACTTGAAAAGTTCGCAACAATACTGCCAACTAAACGACCCCACCGACTATACAGAGAAGCCTCCCCCTTAACTGATTGAATGAACCTGCACCTATTAGGCGACATCACATACAACCTACACGGAAACTCTGCATATTCATGATCATGACTGTAGTAAGGATTCCCTCCTCTGGTATTTTAAAAATCCTTCTTCCACGCCACCATTCATTTTTATAGCTACATTTCTCTTCGCTTACTTTTTCGTTGTGAGAAAAATATCTGATCAAAGCAGGCAACAACAAAAAATTCCATTCGCAGTCGAACCGGGCATGGTCGTTGCTCGTTGGTCGTCTGCTTTTGGCTATTTGCTTGTCACTTCACGGACATAATATTGAAGTTTAAAACTTCTGCCTCTGTCCTCGTGGGGTGGAAAGATTTTTAACTCGAAATTGCATGCAACAAACAAGGGACCGTCTGCGGCAGCCATTACAGGGTCACATACTATTTCATAAATGAAGGGACAACGGCTGTATGTTCAGAAGCTAGCCAACTAATAATACCTCCAAAACACCACTATATACACCATGCAGCCAGTCGCTATCCTCTTAATTAATGTATCTGCCTATCTCAAAGATTTAACGATAATATACGGCATTTTAATTGCAAATGGATAAAGTCGAAGCGAGGCAGACTTGTATTCGTCCTTTTTGGTTAACACCATATCCAATAGACCTTCAATAATTCATTAACAAGAAAAATTGTTTTTATTTATTGCTTTTGGCGCAAGTTTAATGGGCGATTGCATTAGCATTCGTCGGGTGCACCATCGTCGCATCATCTTGTGTGATGATGAGCAACTGGAACTGGTCGTTCGGTGTATACCATTCCAGGACCGGTGGTAAATTAAAACTCTGCTGCGACACATCACAGGGTGGTGGACCCCATTTAAAAGATCAAATTTCTCGATCTTGATAAGCGAATGGACGGAGGTTTGTGTTTTTTGTTTTTTTTTCCTTTTTGTTTTGCATGCAACGAGAACGGCAACTTCCAGTTCTGTCAGACTCGGAGAGGTTTAATTCAAAACGAGGAGGAGTGTGTCGGATGTGTGCTATTTCTTCTCTGGTGGAGGAGGTAAATTATATTAATTCAACATCGTGTTGTTCGCAGGACAACACAAGTTCGGATGAAATAGATTCGCCTTTAATTGCTGTGATTTGTGGATGTGACTATTTTTGGTGCAACGATTTTGACAGACATGATTTTGTTTACAAGCGGGGATCATGTTACACATGACATGCGGCAGACATCGAAATGACAAATGTGCTAAGAAAAATTATGGCCGCTTGATTTAGAGTGTGTGGTGCTTCGGATGTGCACTGGGGAGGGATAAACAGCGTTGGCGGTGAAAAGAGTTTTTGCTTCTCATTTGTAGTTCGAAAGAAAAATGGACATCACAAGGTTGCGTATAGTGTCAACAAGGAGTTTTTGGTGTTGGAGACAATTTTTCAACAAGAAACGTGAAAGAGAACAATAGTCTAGGACTGAATTGTCTTGTAAACTCAACTAAACATGTTTAAGTGATGTCTTTCATAAGAATTGGCACTTTCTCGTTCTCATTCTCATTTTTTTTTTCGATATATATCCGATCGCTAAATGGCTTTTATGGTGTAAGCAGAGATCAATTATGATTTTGTTTTTTTCTTAATTAAATGAAACTGAGTGGCGCCCATTTTCCAATTTAAGTTCTCATTTAAATAAATTTGCTGATAAAATCTATCCATTTCGTTTTTTTATTCATCATGCATGAGTATGGCAAGAGATCTTCGCCAATTGGCGCCCGAAAGAAGACCATTTTCATTGAGATTCCTAATTAAGGCACCTTGGTTGACAGCATCTCCCCATATGTTCATAACATGATGTTAGGTGGGCAGTTTCGTTTTGCATTCAGCAAATACCTCTGAGTAAGAATAAAGTGGCGCCCAACGTAAGACCAATATTCCCCTTTTATACCAAATGATTAGACAGTGAAGCCCCTATTTCGGAATTTACATCTTTTGGTGAGTAATCTACACTCATGTCAGAGACAACAAACGAGAGGTTAATTTTATCTTCCGACTAAAGCACATTTTCAATAAACAAAGGTCCGCCCCGAAATATTTATCTATATTAAAGATTTTGAGCAGGAACCTCTTTTAAGCCTTATTCCTTCCTTCCTTTATCACTTGGTTTATAGAAAATACCTTGAAAAGTGTACCTTATCTAGGTAGCAACGAAAACAGGTCTCATCAGTGACGTGAGTGAGGGGATAGAACTCAAAGTAGTGGCGCCCAACGTAAGGCCATTTTCTGATTGATGTTATTTTTCTTATACCCAGTAGTTGTCGAGGAAAGGCGGCCCATTTCAAAACTGTTACCATCTTCCACTACACTCAGAGAAGATAAACCTCATACTGGGATCGTTTTATTTTTTGTCTAAAACGCGTTTTTGATGGAAGTAATGATCTGCGATATCAATGATTGGTCGTCCTCGCGGGTGTCAAAAATACTGGTCACGAAAATTGGTCTGGCTTCCTGATTGGTATTACGAAGAAGCATTAGAAACTGCTTCTTATTTCAAGCATCAACGAAACCAGCTTTCTTTTATTAAGTGAGTCAGGTGATCGAACTAACAGAAGTGGCGCCCAATGCAAGGCCACTACCCGAAAAAAATATAGGTTTTATTTCCAATGTTCTTAATAGTGTGGTATGTTTAGGAGCGTATTCTTTCTCGTTTTATCACTTTAGCGGGCTCTACTTCGGGGCTTTGAATTTTTGTACGGATATTTAGAGGTCGGTGTCCAACATCAGGTATGTTCTAGCAATGGAATAAAATTTGTAAACTAGTTAAAGGTAGATATCTACTCCCCGAATATCTCTTCTAAATTCTTGAGCTTGTGGTTCGAACGTTAGTTGAATGGCGCCCAACGTGAGTCCCAATTTACCATTCGATACAAATTCATACTCAATGGATGATGCCGGTCCCCATTTCGCATAGAATTCGTTTGATCTTCGAATGGACAAACTACTACAGCCAAAAAGCGTAGAAATATGTTCTTGGGTCTTATGAAACTTGCGGTCTGAGTGCTTCTCAGGCACAGCGGAGACAATTTCGCATTTTTTTGTAGCACATTACAGTTCCCACTCAACAAATTTAGCAAAAGACATGTCGACCTACGGCTGAGATCACACCTTCCACCCACGCTACACTTGCAGCCCATTTCACAAGTCACTATATGCAATAACGATCGAACAAGCAAGAGGGCATCTCACGCCCTCAAATCAAATTAAGGCCTATGACCAGCACCACTGCCACCCAGGACACACGGCACATCACAACAACAAACAGCAAACACCACTCACCGGTAGTTTGGTCCCGGATGACGGAAAATCTAACCATTTGATAAATTTCCCAAAGGTGCGCACACTCTCTTATAAATTGCCACACTGTATACCTTCAGTACAGCTCAATGGAGATGTAGGCGCATGCGTTGAAAGAACACCACTAATCCATTCGTTCCATGATGCGGCCATGGTGGCTGGCTGGAATCTCTTCCGCATATGTGACTCCGAGCGGCGAAGCCCCTCCGACTAAGTGTGCGATGCGACGGCAGCCCAGAGACTATTTTATGAGACTCTAAAGATTATGATAAACTATTAATTATGGTCGTTTACACGATGAAGCAGAAAAAATACGAAAAAAAAAGCCAGCGCCGTACCTACTCCTCCTCCTTGTGGTACACCATGTATTTGCGCGGCGACGACGAGATGCAGAGAATGGTAATTGCAATGTTTCTCTAGCTGATGATGATGATGATGAAGATGGAGTATACCACCTTTTAACTGTTCATTGTTGGAGGCTTATTTTTCTTCAACACCTTGGCGATGAATTCACTCTGCGCGCAGTTGATTTCTTTTTCGGGATATCATCCCGACGCTTGCCCGACAATCTCCGCCAATTAATCATCTCTCGCTCTCTCACTCTGTCGCATTTGCGCGTATTCGATGCGTCGTCGGTCGTCCCGTCGTCATCGTGGCGGTGGAATATCCACAACACGCACCAACTACACTCCTACATGCGATAGCATCCAAAACGACGACCAAGTCGATGCATCCATCAGCAGATTTTATACACGAGACTGCGAGTCTATTCTATTTCGGCTAGTTAGTGCGCGACGAAAGGATCATGGTGGTAACCCAACCCACAATCAGCTTATCGCGGGTAATAATTTCCACGCACAACAACATAGCGCGCATCCCTGCTTATCAGTCGGAACATCATCACATGGTCGCATCTGGCTGCGGACATGTTAAGTAGATGCGCCACAGCGATACGCCGCGCCGGCCAAGGTGAGGAAAATCCTTTCATGCGAATTCCAGCGTGTACATATGCTGCCGCAGACACATTCTAAATGTGTGTAGTTGGAGATAAGCCGGCTTGTAATGAAGACAATTACCGCATAGAGTCCTTGCCACCTCCTTGGTGGTTGGCATTCGTATATATCTTGATAGCAGCCCGCTACAGAGGAGGATGCAATTGCAGGGCTGAGCGTACAACTTTCGCCCCACAATTATCAGTCGTAAATGTCGACCCAGTTGCGAATTTCTCCTAATTACCCAGATTGTGTATTTGCTCACAATTATCCGCGGGTAATTACATTCCACGCACAAATTTCAAAGGCAAGTCTAAATTAGAACCACAAAATCAGCACGAAATGGATGCAAAGTTCTTTTGGAAACCGGGTATCTCTCCTGCCGTCCCAGCAAAGCACGTGCCTCCGCGGCAGCTAATTAAAAGATTTCTCTTCAATGAACTGCGCCGTCGAATAAATGAAAAGAATCGAGCCACACACACACACTCTCCTTCAACCAATTACTTAAATTTAACGGAAAATTACTCCTTAGAAGGAAATCGTCACCTTTACGTCGGTATATCCTTATGCGGCGGCATTAGCTAAAGGAAGGCGGTGGGGAATTCCCCAGAAGTTACCGTGTAGAATCCTTTATCCAAATAACATTATTCATCCTCGATTTAATTTCAAGGACTCTGCTAGATTAGATCAGCTGCGAGAAGTCCCCGTTGGATTCATTTTCCTTTTCATTTGGTTTTGCGTTTCATTATAGATACCTCTACGCCACGGAGCCAATTTGAAATTCTTCCTCAGCGAAATCGGGTGAAATGGTGCGAAGGATACGCGGCAGCAGCAGATTCAATCAAAAGCATTTAAAATACCTATACTTCCACCTATTCAGCAAGATTTCCCCCCACATACAGGCGGCGGGAACAAGTCAGAGAAGGATGAACAGAAAACGGTAAGCAAACCCCTCCTGCGAAGGAAGAAAAACTCCAGTCATTTGGAATGTTTCACCTGAAGGAAGTCCTTTCAAGCGGATGCACGCGGGCGAAGCACAAAAATTCTCAAGCCAATTAAATTCTGTCTTCTGCCTTGAAGAAAATGTTGTAGTATATCCCGAATTAAAGCGTATCCTGACACAAGTCAAAAGCAAAAGATGTATACCAATCGAAAGGGATGTCCTTGGGCAGATTTATGATTATTGTGTGAAATGACCTTTCTTCGGGGAAAATCAATAAAAAAAAAGAGGCCACACGCCATCATATTTGCAGTAGAAGGTATTTCCCCAGACGTTTTTCACGGATCATCAATGAAAAGGACAATGTCCTGTTGTTTCTATTCACGTGACTATATACAAATATTTTACGTGCGGTGGCAGCAGTTTCGGTAGCTGCGCCACCAAGTCCGCTATACCTGTTGCTTGGCCGCCTACTTCTATCTGACTCTTCTTAATCCTTGGAATAAATATTCTCAGAATTTATTTCAGCGTGGCACACTTCCTTCGTTGGTCACTTTTCGACTTCCATGGTGTCCTGCGGGGTATACGATACGCGTAATATTCCAAGATGACAAGGACTGCAGCACCAGGTAAATTATATTGTAATTTTATTCGATAAGCTCTTTGGGTACAAGGCCGAAGAGATCCGACGTGGTTGGGTGCGGGATTTATGAATCGGCCTTAGCCGATGTAATCCGATTACTAGGTATAGAGGCACATGATAAAATATACGTCGCTGCCGCAGCAATTTGTCGACACGCTAAGGAGTACTCATGGTAATAAGATGGATGCGAATGGCAAAGGTGGGTTTCTAGGTGACTTTGTTGATAGTAGAATGGGACAACGGCTGGTTTGCGGGTGGCGTGGAATGAGAAAAGAAAACAAAACCAGACAGTCTTTTAGTGTGGTTTCAGTTTGGAGCTCTCGCTCACTACACAAACTGCTTGCAAAAAAAATGCTTGATACTATTACTCGTTAGTAGTTCTTTTTAGAAAGTGTGCAATTATACTAGTTATAGAAGCGGAGAAATCGGATTTTCCAAAGGAGCCGAAACAGAGCCGTAATGACTCATTCAGGCCAAATTTTTCGAAGTACAATAAGCAAAATTTAAAAACAAATGGCCGCCATTATTCGTCATATAATTCTTTCTAACTGTCTCAGTTGTATGAAAGATGGCATTTTGGCCATTTTCAATTCCCGCACACATATTCAAAGTGATCGATAAAAATTGCGCACATGGCAAATACCGAATTTTAAAATTAAAGCTCCTACAATTGCCAAAATATAGCGTATTAAGTGTTTTTCTATTATAGTAGGTGCCGCGCCCCATTTGAAAGGATCGCCCACATTTCACAAAGTGCCTGTCAGCGACATTATACATCAATGTACCGATATAGCGGAAGGTGCCACGCCCCATTGTCCAAAACCCTGGTGACATTCCCCGAAAATCCACTGATATTCGTCAGTCTAAGTGAGGCTGAACCCGATCGTTCTGAACGAACGTAAGATCGGATAACGATTATGGAAACGTATACAGAACAGACGTCGCGTCGGTCGCGCACATCAAACTTTCTTATTATCCTGACATCCGGATTATCAGGAAAGTTATCCGATTTCGATAGGACATTCGACAGCACTTGAGGTGCATTTATCTGAATTCTAGTTTCATAACCATTTTGACGTCCGGATTGTAAGAAATGCAGACATCCACCATGGAAACAGTTTCCCTACAACTGCCTACTGTTACAATTTTGACGTCCGGATTACAAAAACTGCGTTAAGCCAAATATTTTATACTTCTGTGGACATTATTTCGAAAAAAAAAAGTGACTACAAAAGAAAATGATTTGCGGTAGATATTCAATTTGACGTCCGGATTAAAATGAATGCAGATTTCCACACAACTTACATTAATAATTTCGTGAGAACATTAGTCTCAAATAAAATTGATTGACAGTAGAAAACCGATTGGTGTCAGGTGTCGCAAAAATGTTGACGTCCGGATTATTAAGAATGCGTTCACCCAACTAATCTAAGCGTCTAGGGACACTCCTGGGAACAGTTCTAAAATGTTTTGCGGTAGCTGTAGATGTATGATTGCATTTTGTATAGGCATCTAGTAGTAAACAATCATTTTGACGTCCGGATTATTAGGGCTGTTATTAACCACAGACTCTACAGAATCAGTCTCCTAAAAACATTAGTTTCAGTTCCAAATCCTTCGGTTGAAGTTTGACTCTATAAGAAGTTCGGATTGGTATTCATTTTGACGTTCGGATTACGTCAAATCCAGTTAGATCAGCGTCCGGATGATAATTTTCTACTTGGGGGATTATTTTGAGAACTAAACTGTAAAAGTGGTACAATTAAGAGGACTCATAATCTGTATCCCTCATAGAAAGAGTTCGAACTTCGTTGTGAACGGTCCGAATTAAAAATAATGCCCAAGTTTGACAGCAGCCGATATCAGTTGCAGGAAGACAAGGGAGTGTTTTTTCTCCCTCACAAAAAACGAGTCGTGGGTGATAAAATTTTGATTATATGGGTTACGCTATCCGGACTGCGCACACAGTGTTAAAAAATAATCTGGGCTACAAACAAAAATACAAACTATGGAATTTGCTTCTCAACTCAGTCGGTGGGATATCAATTTTGCAAATGAAAAGCTGAGAGGAGTTCATATTTAAGAAATTTTTTCATCCGGATAGTTTGCAATATTTGTTTATTTTGAGATGTTATACCTTCTTCATGACGATTGTGTATAATGCTTTACTGTACGGATTGACACATGTTGCGCCGATCCGGATGGCGGTTAGGCGTTCATCGCATCCATCCGGATTTCAAATAGTCCACCCACCCTTGCCGGTATAGGTAAGCCCACTCCACGCAGTGTGCTGCAATTTATTAATCCAGTGCAAACCTAATTCGTATAGTTGTTTAAAAATTCTCGCAGCCTGTCTGCCAACCCGCTTGGGCAATAAATAAATTTCTTGAGAAATTATGGCACATAGAATGGGAGAAGAAAAAAAAAAAACGTCCACTCCATTATATCCTGATGGTTACCCCAACAAATCACAGTTCTTGCCTTTGCAACAGTGAATCATTTCTGATTTTTTGCAGCCCCTGGGCTCTGGTACACACCTCTCCATTAGCGTAGGCATCTTGCGAAATGACCCAGAGGTGCCTCTTTGTAACAATTTGCCCGGCAATTTCTTAAAGTCGGTCAGACCAAACAGGTACTAAATGGGTGCAGTTCGAAACGCACTGACTGCTCAATTACTTATTCGTGTATGTCGCAAGGATTAACCTCCTCATTCTGGACGACGAAAGCAAATTCCACCTCCTGGCATCTCTGTGTACATCAACACACGTGGGTTAAACTGGAGCGCTCTGTGATGCCGCAGCTTTTCTTTTATTTTTTGGTGAGTTCCTGGAATAACTTGCTGCGCAGTCATGTCCCACACCAACAAAGTAAATGACGTTCATTAATCTAATGATAGCCCTTCGAGTGCAGTGCCCTGCATACAACAGGCAACCTGTCAGCCCGAAAAAAGGCCACTATCCGCAATGTGGATCAAAAGAATCGGAATTGGTGGGTTCGCTTTTTTCTCCCTACCTCCGCGCTCTGACAAATGAGGATAATTTATCAAATTGGTATCTGACATGTGACATGGGGACGCGGTTTAAATGATGTATTTATCGTTACATGACGCTCGCGCTATGGAATGTTACGAGTGTGGCTTGTAAAGGCAGCTTGAAAGAGGTGTGAATCTGGTTTCATTAGCTGGGCATCTACACAACGTGCGGTGATATTTGATGAGTGTCATCCGAAAATGTGACACAATCCAAGTGTCGACCTCGATTTCTTTCGTTTATCGGAGGGCGAGAGAATGGAGAGCTTTTTCGTCACCCAGACAATGCATCACTGCTCGGTTGTATGGGAGAGAATGTTTGGGGCTATTGTTCGACGGGAATGTGACACTGACAGATGAATGGAACACCTGACAAATGTGGCAGCATATTAACCGGTATTAGGCTTACTAATCATATTTTAGTTTCCAAGGATTGAGATGCATTTCTTGAAACCAGAGATTACCGGAGAAATTTCAACTGTGCGCACACCTTTGGGTGGTATCGGCTGTCAGGTTGGGCGCATAAGCCATTCGTGGGCGGCTGGGGATTACCAGATGTCAACTTGATCGCGTGACTGAGATCGAGATGTGACATTCATAAATCGATGAGGAAGTTTTTCAAATCAGCTTTTGTACATATGCCCATGTCAGTTGCGACTGCGCTACAGATAAGGTCGGTCGCTGGTAATTTGGGTGTCAAGTGTCAATTAGCCAGTAGATCGGGAAAGAAATGCGGCTGAGATCGATTGGTTATATGCGCAGTAGGATGTATGATGTCGTTTTCCAATCTTGGGCGGTCATAATATAATTAATACAGAAAGACTGACTAGTCATAGATTGTATCGCTGCTTTAAGCGGGCGGAATGAACTAGACTCAGCTCTAGTAAATGTAAATTAAGGCTTTTGGATTTTTTTCCGGGGCACAAAAATCAGGCTCAGGGATCTTCAACGCGATAAATGGCAAACTACACCAAGGCTTAAACCGGTGAGGGCTTTTGGGTAGGACAAGTGGGGCGCCTTGTCAAGTGGAATAAATATAAAAACTAGGATGTCTATCCTACATCATAATATTTCAAAGTGCGTGGAACTATAAACTAAATTCATGAAAAAATGGCGACCTCGTAAAACAAAAATCGTTTGCTGATAACTGTGAGGTTGTTCGTTGCGTGATTTTTCTTTTCCTGACGTCTCTCTAAAGGGGTCACTTACCTCGGAAAAAAACGACACCCTCGCACTACTGTTTTCTTTAACAGAAGCCTACCTTTTTGATTCCTTATTGTTTGTCCACCCTATTCACCTCAACGCCTCAACCGATTGACGAGAAATTGGGCTCATGACTATTTTGTGGTACGAAGATAAACTTAGGAATTATTTTATTGCAACCACACTGACAAGTTCCGTAAAAATGTAACTCTTTAATTTTTTTGTTTGTCCGGCCTATACAGCTCAACGCCTTAACCGCTGGGTGTCAAATTAGGCTTAGCTTAGTTTGTAATACGGGGAAGGGATGAACTCAGACTTATTTCGCCGCGATCGAACTGATATGGCTTTCATAAGAACTAAAACCTTCGATTTCGTTATGCTTGTCTAGCGTTTTCACCTCAACGCTTCAGCCGACCATCGTGAAACTAGGCATAACTAAGTTTAGTCCGTAATAAGGAGTTGAAGTTAGACTTAAATTTTGTCGCTATCAAAGTTAGGGTTTTAATAAAAACGAATTTCTTTTCCCATACAGCAACAAAGCTTCAACGGATCGTCGTGAAATTAAGCTCAGGTTAGGTGCAAGACCACATTTTCTAGCAACTAAACTGACCAAAAAATAAAGAGGAATGGTTGTAACAAGCTAGACCTAGGCTACCTTTTCATATTTATTTTACAGAACTACATATGCAACTCCCTGCATGGGGGCAAATCGAGGTGTGCCCCTCAGTGACCTGTTGACTCAGTCGATCTATAGAAGGAGCCTGTACTACATACCAAATTCACTCTTTTTAGCAAAATCCAATACGCACCTCGACTAAGCTCGTAAAAATGCAACCTCCATCCGGATATTACACATTAGGTACCAAGGTTTAAATATTTTTAAAACGCACACTGGTCAAATTTCTTAGAAGCCCAAACCGAATTATGACAGCTTCTCCGCAAACAGCAAAAGCCACTCTTTTGAAATTATCTCCATCGCCCGTCATAAAATTACCTGTCAGGCCCCCAAGGCAACTGTCATCTGCTGTCACATAACTTTGCTTCAGAAAAAAACCGCAATTTCACGCGAATGAAAAATTACCCTGACTCAGTTGCAAAAATGTCAAACAAATTGGCTCAATTGTTTCCTAACTAATTGATGGCTTAATTCCCACCAAAGCTTTGCATATAAATTCTGATGAGCGATTTTGCTTCTTTTTGTAGGCGAAACAAATTGCAATAAAAAAATCATCGCATTAAATTGGAATAAAATATCAATCAGACCAGAAGCACAGCCTTAAAACCGAATCACTTGACATTTAGTGTTGCCAAAACATCCGTTTCAACCTTTAAACGGGTGTGTGACAATTGGCTTATCCGCGGCGAGATCTTCTGAGAAAAAATTAAGTAAAATGCCTGAACTCTGTCGGCATGTTTTGTTTATTTAAAAAAAAAAAAATTTCAAACGTGCTTTTCTGGAGGGGGGATTTACGAACCAGTCAAAATTAAAGCCAGTCTTTCCCATTAGAGGATGTAACATATAAAACAAAATGACGACCAGCCGCAGCAGCGTCGTGGCGCATAATAAGCAATTAATTAAAACTTCCCATACAGACACTCGCACGCGGACATATGAGTATCTGTATCTGACATTGACTCTATTTGGCGCTCATTGAATTTATTCAAAACGACATTATTGACCATCAACTAATTAGTCAAGTTTTATCCAGTTTCCCATTATCGAGGAAGCCAATGACGACGACCCGACTTCATATAGCCCCGGACAACGAAAACTCTGTCATCGTGCTTTCTTCCACCGAATTTTTAATGAGGGAGAAATTCCATAAGCCCAGCCACCTCTTATCAGACTTGGGCATCATCATCATCAGCCGGACCGGTATAGGTATACACCAGTATACACAACAAAGGGATACTTCTTCGCTGAACGGTACCCGGTCCACCCAGCAATCTTAATCTCGCGTATGGCATTTTTTTGTTCTGTCTTGTCTTTGGTAAGACTTGTTGTACACACAGCGATTGAAAGGTAGGCCCATCAGGCCATGTCTCATAAGTCGTAATTTGAGAGCCACTCTCCGTGATACAGGAGACAGAACGTGTGTGCTATACATGCCCAGATGCAGTAAGCAGCACTAACACACACTGGAAATTGCAGTGTCTCCTGATAATTTTTTTATGAAAACAATCACAGTGGGGTTTCTAATCATTGTTTGGGCATTAATTATCAGCCTCCCTTTGGACGAAATTTTTCTGTTGGTTATTGTGCTCCGAATCAAGATCAAAAGGGGTAACCTGAGAAAAGGTGTACAACAATTTTGCGTTGCTCCAACGGCGGCAGAAGATTTTATAAGTTTATGGTTTATGAAATGAAGAGTAGTGACATTCGGTGGAGAGAGAGATACACGTCATTACGATAAATCATGGTTGTGGGTCGTATAAATATTGTGAGGCGACAGAGAGGTATTGTTGACTCCTACAAAGGTTGACAAGGAAATTTGAGATTTTTGGGAATGGATTTCTGGGTTTAATGTTTAAGCAGTCGAAATTGTTTGTTTTGAGGAATTATCGTTGACGCCTTATGACAGGTTTAGTATGGCGGTGTGATATTGGGGCGGTGATTTACGGTGCAGTTTGATCAGTGACCTGGGGCAGTTGGTAACAATGATTACATAACGGATGAGCGCCAAGCATGGATAGTATGTTGAAAGGTTCTGATATTGTGCTAGCTGGCAGTATTGTGTTGGCTGAATTTTGAGAATAGTGATATTGATGCACACGAGATTAAAGCACCAGGACCAGAAGGACGTTGCATATTTGTTTACGGTTCTTAATTTCAGCACATAGGTTCCAGTCTTTGGAGTATGTTTGAGGTTCCTCGTCTGCATTTTTGAAGCCAGTGCTTCGAGTAATTGTGAAGGAAGGTGCCAGTGGGTATTAAACGTCTCCTTTCTGATGACTTTAATAAGTCATATGCAGCATATACCTATTGTCTTAGTCTAAGTTAGCAAATAGCAAGATCCCAATTCCGAGTACGAAGATTAATCAAACTTGAATGCATTGTCCTAAACAAAGAAAAATACGCAGAATAATTTTGAACATCCTGAAATTGTAAAATTTCTTAAAGTAAGACACTTTTTGCTTTGCTTTTTGTAATGAATCATCAAAAAGGTGAATATAGAGAGTGGATGCAACCAGCACAAAAAAAGAAGCGCATTCTGAAATTCTGAAATTCCTTAAAGTAAGAAACTTTTTGTGTCTTGAATGAACCATCAAAAAAGTGATCAGTTTAATTGATAATGGCTGAATCCAGTACAAAAAAATAAGCGTGTTCTGAACTTTTTGAAATTCGGAAATTTCTTAAAGTAAGATATTCTTTGTGTCTAACATGAACCGTGAAAAAAATTATTAGTTTAATGGGCAATGGCTAAAATCAGCAAAAAAAAAGAAGCTTATTCTGAACTTTCTAGTATTCTGAACTTTCTTAAAGTTAGACACTTTTTGAGAACTGAAATAAATCATCAAAAATGTGATCAGCATTTTGAGCAATGTCTGAAACTAGCGCAGAGCCGCAGAGATGAATTCATATTTTTATCCTATGGAAAAGAAAAACTGTGCATATGGCACCAACTATCTTCAGTATATTGTTGTCCGATTCTTACGGGCTAAAACCGTCTCCCTTGAGAACAGCAAAACTTTACTTCTGAATGATGGATTAAATATTCCGCACATAGGTGTCTTACCTAACTTTCACTTTTTTTTCATGAAGTAGATACATGAAATGAGTTGAGTTTTAATCCAGGATTTTCTTAAAAAAAAATCTGTTTCTTACTCTATTTCGAACGTACCGTTTAAAAACAACGGTCCTAGGGCCGACCCTTGAGAAACGACGCCATATACTTCGTTCTAGAGATAGGACTAGGTCCTTTTGGAGGCTAGTGCCGTATGAGGGTTTACTCTCTCACACCCTAATGGTAATCTTACCTAACCTATTCGTAAAGTCAGTTGTTTAAGCATTCCAAGCGTTCGTTTCAATTGCTGACAGGTGCCTGATGTCAATTATTCGCTCACAGGTCTAACCAAACGAGGTATATGTACACACACAGAACGATATAAGCAGATTGATCGCTTGAATTTTCTTTTTGGAGCTCTCAAGGCCCAGAAACAAAAACAATGAAGAAACATGCCTAGTGAAACAAAGTTGACCCAACAGGTCCGTAAAGGACCAAAGGCCTAATTTCCCTTGTGAATTTTTATTTATTTTTGGGACGAATGGAGGCTGCAGTTGAAATATTTTTCTTTTAAAAATGGGAGTACAAAGTTTTACAATTTCTTGTTAGACTTCGACTTGGGAGACTGTTCTTAACTGAAGAGTTTTTGGTATAAGGTCCCCAAGCTACACAATGTACCAATGGTGATCAAATAAATGGGCTAAATTTTTAATCAACAGGTCTTAAAGGAAATTTAGGAATGGAAAGAAAATTACAGAAAGGTGACTTATAAACCTGTGCGATGGATTTAATTGGTTAGCTATCCTCTGAGACTTCAGACCTATCTGAGCTTGGGTGTAGAATTAAATAAATTGATCGGCTTTTAAGTGGCAATATAAGTAACATTTCTTTAATACCTACTCCAAGACTCAAGCTTTCGAAAAATTAGTGCTTTTGAGAAGTGTAATGTAATGTAATGTTTTTGTCACAGTGATGTACCTAGGCTTTCAATAGCACCCATGAAGGCTCCCTACATACGCGGGTACTGGTGTTGTCGAACTTGGCTAGCTTTCCTTGATAATGATACTTACAGGACTCCAATTGTATTTAATGTTTCTTACCTGCAAGAAGATAGAAAAAAAAAAATGATTAGACAACGTCAAGAAGATAGAAAAAAAAAAATAGTATACAATGTCATATTATTTTAAGGAAGTTTGTATAGTAAACCAGTGTTAATCTAAAATTTAACTTAAGCCTATACAAAAGTAATCAAGACGTACCATCATGATGAAGTCCAACTGTAAGTGAAATAAGCCTGTATCGAATCGCATGAGTATTTGTGACTCTGCATTCGATGTGGAAAGAAGAGAACATATGTAGTTAACGAAAGACACAAAGTTAACGAAGCGAGAGCTTGTTCTGCGAACAAGCGAGATCAATCGCAATACGGAGTTGAAGGCGGACGGTTTGAAAATAAATATAGTGGTTTTTATAATTTTTCCACTTTAAATTTCTTGTGTTTTTATTTATTTAAATGAGCTACGATACAAAGCCGAACAATTTATCCGACTAAAAGAAGCACCCTGTTTCAGCGGATATTCCCAATTTCAACCGCCTTGCTGAAGCCCGATAGAACCATCAGAAATTTCCCAATTTTTAGCATTGAACCCATTTGCTGTGGAATTCAGTCAAACCTGAAATTTCCCCAAAAATTGCCATAAATTTGACCAACTTCAAAGGCCCAAACAAATACCACAAACAAAAAAATAGCTAAAAGCCTTTCAAATACCTTTCCCAGCTTAAGTCCAAATTATGCGCTTTGTAGCGCTTCTTCGGTCAAACACGGCCTCACAACTTCAACAGTAAAAGGTTAAAAGATTGTCACCGGCTAATGACAATTTATGAGTTAAACTCATCGTTTAGATCAGATGTTGTTGTAGCTGTTGTTGTTGGCGCATCTCTGGTCGTCTGGATGAAACCAAAAAATTAAGCAATTCAAATAAAGCCGATAGAATTTCGTTTAATTAAAGTGACCGTCGGAGACAAGAGATCGCTGTTGGTCATTGGGGCATCATCATATATACGTTTATAGATACTTTCTGGTGTCCAAATAATTGCTCATAACTTTTGGGATTTTGATAGCTTCTATGAAGTGTTGACAGTTTGAATTGGAATTGGAATTCGAATTGAGCGAGTTTGGGACTCGAAAAGATTTCTCTTGCATTGTTGTGATTGTGGATCGCGACTTATACATTAATCACAGATGGGGTTGATGTTCCCAAAAATGCTAATAAAAATTCAAGGAGCGGTTAACGAAAGTCAGACAGTTGATGGATTCCCAAATGTCCGATGGGTATCGAGTTTCTGTGCATATCTCTCATTCATCTTGACGCAGTTCCACTTGACGATAAATCACCCAACTTGCCTGATGAGCAATCACCGACTCGATTTGCATACCGCTATACCGATTGATCCTCCCGGAGGATCCTTTTCTCGCTACTGTGGTACTTTTGGAGCAGAACAGTAAAGTGTTCAATTACCTTTCGACTAGCTATGCGAAGTCTCGGTTCTGGAAATTTGTCAATTTCTGCGATGTGCCTCCAAGGGCATTGCAGCGGCGAGAGTACCCACCTCAAGCTGCACGCTGTCCAGAGATAACACTAAATCGCTCTGACTGAATGACGGACTACCGGAGCAACTTGTATAATGCCAAGGCAAAATGCATTGCACAAGATCCCGACGATGAGATGAGTATACCCACAGTGAGCGAGAGAGAGAGTGTGTGCGACCATGATGCTGGGGCAGAGAACAAGCATACTCATGATTGATTGATCGTCTCGAGAACTTAAAGGGATTTTGATTGACCATTTAGGATCGCTGGACTGTTGTTGTTCGCGGCTGGTACTACGCGATGGATTAACAAACCGCGAAGCATAGTGGAGAAGTTGGCCCAAGCACCAGCAGATGAGGCGCAAAAAGTGGTCAGCAGATGGAACAGAACAAGACAAAGTGGTCAACGTCATATTTTGTAGCCGATGTTCACATGGCCTGCGTTGTGTGGCTGGGTAATTAATTAGAAAGCAATTTAAGCGTAATAAAAGTTCCCTTAAGTGGTAGCGACTTTCCGACCAACTCTCGAAGCTTGGGGTAGCTGAGATTTATAATTGCGCGCAGAAAATCAAAAGATGATTAGTATGAGGGGCAAATCGGCAAAGTAAATACGACGAGCACTTGAGCTGCAACACGTGTAATTGGAGTGATGGAAGTGCGCACACCGAATGAATGGATGGGTCAAAAGATGAATGCCCAGGGAGATGCTACTTGTTGTGGCGGAAAATTACCCAATTGTGATGGATTATCAATCATTTATGTTCGCTTTTTGTTCGGGAGTGTGCGTTCTTGAGTGAAAGTGGATACTCTTGGGGTGAATAATAAAGTTGACTCTAGTTAGAGGGTGAACTTCTTCCTCAAAGTCATTATAATTAGCTATTTTGAGAGGCGGGATCGTTGGTTCTTTTATTTTTATTTACAAAACCGAAAAAAAAAATTTCAGCAGCTCCTGATTCCCAATACAAACGACAAAGATCAATGGAAAAACATGATATCAACAGATGATCAACCGAAAATGGATATATTAAAATTGATCAATTGATCAGTTGATTGCTTGCCGAAAGTTTGGTACTATGAACGTGATTTAATAAAGAATTTTTCTTCTTATGTAAAGCAGTTTCAAATTGATCAATATTCTATTTGAAATTTTAGTCGCTGTTTTTGTGTTTAGTTTGTTAAAAATACATAATCAAGAGAAGGTGGAATAAAGTTTACCATTTTTATTATTAGAAAGCTTGAGATCTACGCAAAGATCAATGATCAACATAAAATACGGAGCGTTCTTTAAAAATTGTTCTCAAATAAATTATGCTATGCAAATGAAAAATTAGCATGCCTATATCCACAGCAGGTACTGCCTTCTAAATTATTTGCCAAGGAAAACTTCGTTGTTGACTGATAGTTTGACAAATTTCAATATTTTTGACAACTATAGTCTATCAATAGTAGGTTAGGTTGGTGGGCTGGCGGGAAGTTTTCCGCGCCACACTCAGGTCAAAATTGACCCATTGTGATACCCTTCGGGGGAAAGAGATTGTCCCTTACCCGTAGTAACCTATTCAGTGCGTTGTGAGCGTTTGAATGCAATGACACAACTATCAATAGTAGGTTCGTACCATAATAGATCTCAAATTGGCATAAAATTCACAATTCACGCATATTTCGGATGGTGACTGATTGCGATAAAACCGATTGATCAATTATGTTGATGACTGTCAATTTGTGTTGATATTTGACAATATCAATATGGAAGTGATTGATATTGGTTTCAATAATTCTAAAGTTTGAAAGCAGGATGCAGTCTCTCTGTGAATATCTCCAACCAAATAGTCGTCCTCCCATTTCTTAAAGCGGCGAAAGCGGTGTGCCGCTATAAATTTAACTAAACAAACTTTCTCGTACGTTCTTACTTACATCGGCAAACGGAACGGGTCACTGAACCGGCTTCATACCTCCAAATGAGTTTCTAAATTCGCAAAAGTGTACCCAACAAACCATCAACCAACCGGACTACAATATCCATGCATTAAAAACTCCGCCAAAGTCATTCTCAATAGCCTGCCTATGCTACTCTGGATACGATAGTGGACTAATTCGCTTGTTAGTAACGCAACACCTATCGCATCACTCACAATCCGAAATCTCCGCCCGCAGTTGTTAACCGCAATTATTTTCCAACAATAACCACACAAGAAGACCCCCTGGGCGATTTCGATCCATCGATCTACAATTGTATTGTATGCCATTTAAGTTTCGATCAAGGGGTTAACTTTCAACAGAGTTTCCAAAACAAATTACTCACGACTCCTCCCCATCTGTACAGACACTCGTACCTCTACCATCCATGACCAGCATCATCTTCGCTTCCACAAAAGTTATTTAATAGAATGACACAACCTTTTCGTATGTTGGAGGTAAATAAAAATGAGTTAAGCGGCCGAAAAGGCTCCATCAATGTCGTACTAAGCGTTAACAGCAATTTTATAGCGCACCATTGTCCACCCTGTGTGTGGCCGTTGTTCCAATCGTTCCCAGACTGAGTTAGTTCTTTTCTTTTCACAAAAACAAAAAATAAAAAATAAACCAAAAGTGGAACCTCTGTGTCTCTGCGCTCGGCACAAAAGGCAAATCCGTTTGAACTTATTTAGATGTTGGTGTGAGTGGATCTGTAGCTCAATATTCCCAAATATACGTGTACTGTGTCAAGTGTCTTGTAAGATACAATAATAAATTTGACATGAAGGACTTGGTCGCGCAGTTTTGTCGTCATCATCATCATTATGGCGCGGCGGGAATTTCTTTTCAAAAAGCGACGACAGCGCGTTTCGAAAACGGCCAACGCAGTTTTAGGTTCACCATCACCACCACCACCGCCGATGACACATGATTAAGTGAAAATCTAATTGTATGATTGGGGGGGAATACCAAGAAGGCATACCACTAAAATGCCAAAATGAACGCACACACGGAACAAACATACCTACACCTCTCTCCGATGCTCTGTCGTATCTATGGTGCTTGAGAATTGTTGTTCAAGTGGTTTTTGGGGCACAAAATAGTAATAATTGCCCCTCCTTCGTCTCGCAGTCGGTATCCATCTGATGCGAGTATATTGCGCAATGTGGTGATTCGTTTTTTTTTTCATCTTTTTCGGTGGACTCTTCACAATCTCTTTGTTATTTTCAACACTTTGGAAGAGTGCTAGAGAGTTTTGGCCCGTTTTGTACTCGTCGTCATCGTCGTCGTAGTAGATGGGTTATTGCTGCCAGCTAGGAAGACAGACAGATAGGCATTTTCGAGAAGAGGGTTCAATCAAACTCCATCTTGGGAAAGACAAAAAATAAGAAATAAAAAGGCAAAAAAAATATATTAAATTCCATGTCTATGTCTAATGCACGGTGCCCCTTCAAGTGGGATAGTAATTATTTTTTCGTTGTCACTTGTATAAAAAACGATGAAGTGTTGAAAAATGGCATCTTTTATTTTTAAGAACCAAATTGAGGGAGAAAGAAAAATAGTTTTTCCTTTATTTGTTTCGTAATGAGAATTGGTTGAAGTGCCCCATGTCATCGGGAAGGATTACGGCAAATTGATGTCGGGTTATCTCCTGGGGGTTTTAGTGGTTATAGGTGGATGCGTGTCCATTTGCTCGTGAAGAGGAACTCTCCCTTTGAAAGTTTGTAAGGATGGAAAGGAAATTATTCAATTGAATAGGACAGTGCCCAGATACAGAGCCCCAGAGGTACTTACGTTGGACTACTTAGCGAGGATTTAAGGTTATATTTGTCCACTTCTTGTGAGCGGCTATCATACGTTTCTGAGTACAGCAGTCGTTTAGAATTAAATCAAGTATCTATCCATTCATTGTTGAAACCAAAAAAAAAAAACTGGCCAAAGCCTGTTAACCTTCTTAGACCACTTAACTTTTTACTAACCGCGATTCCTCGCTGGCAATATATTGAATGCGTGTACATTGAATAAGATTAGATAGCATGGAATTATTATGAAAAAACAATAAATTCCATTGCTCGACCATGGAAAAGACAACTCGGCCCTTGATAGCCTAAACGACCAGTGATCTTTGGAAATCTCTACCAGCCCTCAATTTGAATAGTATGGTCATATTTGAATTTTGAGTATACCTTGGAGGTTGATATTTAGCTTCTTCACATTGATCTTTCAATTGATCAATGACAGAGTGATCTCTGCAGCTATTTCAGAGCAAAGTCGCAAAATTGATATTGTCATCAAAAATTGATCTTTAGGTACAAAGAAGATATTGACGTTTCGCTTGATCAAACTTGTTGTAATCTCTCCAATACATTTGGTCCCAAATTGCTCAATTTGATCAACCGATCTGCATTGATATTTGGTTTGATCAACGACAAAATTATTGTGGCTGATACAATCAGTCACAAAATTGGATATTCTCGTTAAAATCTGATCTTTCGATAAAAAGAAGATTTTGACCTTTCGCTCGATCAAGCTCATAGTTATTTCTCCAATACTTTTTGTCGCAAACTTGATCTGCGCAACAGTAACTATTTGTATGCAATCCTTTTGTATTCATCTTTGGTATGATCAAAGCCACAGTAATTATAACGTCAGTCTTCTGCATTGATCAACGTCTGATCTGTCTGATCAACGATCTAGTGATCTCTGTTGCTATCTCATACCCGTAATAGATTCGTTTGCTAACGATTTAGCTTCGGGCTTATTGCCCATATTGATCTTTCGTTTGATCAATCGATCTTTCCTACATTTAAATTTGGTTTGATCAACGACAAAAAAATTGTATCAGCCATATCAGTCGCAAAATTGATTTGCTCATCGAAATTTGAACATATTAGATATTGATCTAAAGTTTGATCAACGCCACAGTGAACACTTCAACACTTTTGGACCCGAACTGGATATCCCTGTGGCAATATTTGAACTGAAGCCTTATTTATTAGAAATTCCATCGCTACGATCAAATAGTTATAGAAGCCCTGACCATAGATAACCAAGTTCCGATTGCTAGTACCCATCCCAAGATATCTCAAGGCCAATGCCAATAAAAATAAGAGCCATTTTAAGCAATCAAATCATGACAAGAGAGCCCTCGACATCTGGACCCGTCGTCGTCTCAAATTACACGCCATTCTACGAGCCAAACAGATGGTTGAAACTATTATGAGATTCATATAAAAATACCAACCAACCGGCTATTATTACGGGTCATAAAATTAGCAAACGCGCGCTGTCAGATTATGCCTACCTACAACATGCCTCGTTCAGTCTAATTCGCAAAATTAGCATCTATATGCAAACTAAATTATAATTTCAAATTAGTCCGGTCCTCGCTTTGTTTCGCTGATTTTCTCATAAAAAAAAAGAAAAAAAAAAAAACTGTGTTCAGCCGCCTTTTTACAACGTGCGAAACGGCCAATTCACACAGAACGAACACAATCGGGTTGAACGTTTGTCGCCGCACCAAGCCACCATAGAAGCTAATGAACCATTGCGCCAAATCGAATTCACATTTCACACTTGAAATTTCCAATTACCGCAATGCGCGGTAATTACACCGACGACATGGTAGCACAGGGTATCAGGCGGTCTCCCACGGTCCCACACCATTCTATAGAGCTTCTTCGAAATTCCACAACGAAATTGTTTTGAACCCCAGAAAAGAGTACACAAAAAGCTGTCTCTTTCTCTTGTGCCGCTTGGCGGTCATCAGCAACAAGCTCTCGTGTGTCAAAAAGGCACAACATTATTCACCCGGTTTATTATTATTATTCCATCGGAAATGGTGTGCAATAAAATGTCAGGTGAATGTGTGTCTTTTGTTGTCGATAAAATGACAGATACAGCGAGTGGCTGTCTAATGGAGGCCCGTGGATTTGCATAATCAAATGCCGATTAATTGATACCACCTTAGATACGGTTTCTGTTTTCATTGTCGTCGGCAGTTTGACGGCCCAAATGTGTCTCAGAGGAATGTCTGTCAAAAGGAGAGAGATAAGTCTAATACTGGGTGTGTCATTGCCCGTGTTTCCGTGTTTTAGGTGTCAGGTTCCTAAAATAATGTACTTACTGGGGGCCAATTTGTTGTGAGTAATTTTTGCACCGAGTGCGTGGGTGCGTATCTGGTGGCGTATCGCCATCGGAAGCTTAGTCAATTTTATTGTGCGATACAAGTTTCGAATGAATTTGTTATATGAATCGAATATCAACCTCCTTTAAAATCCAATTAGCGGTTATAAATCAGTCGAAAGTAGAATAAATGGCTGAGCGCATTTAAATTGATCGCGCGTGAGTGAACATCTTTAATGTGTACAAGTTTTGGGAATTATTTAGATCAGCGGCAACGTTAGTGGCTTTATGTTGAGGATACGTGACAAAGTCGCTTTGAAAGTGTTACCTCGGTGCAGCATCAATCATTTTGGATTAGAATCAATGTGGCGGTGGCATCCGATTTGAGCGAGCTCTGTAGTGGAAAACTTATTCGTTTGAAGGAATGTTACCCTCGTTTCGTCGTAAGCCGATTGAATCTATGATGCAGTGCGAGTATTATTGTTGTGGAAAGAGCTGGAGTGTGTGACATATGCATGTGCTGTTTGGCTATGGACGTCAACTTGCCGGGCTTAGTAGAATTTATTTTCAAACAAATCTGGTTACGGTAAAGGGCTGCACAATCTGAAAGGTCTTAGTGACTCAGATAAAATATTACACAGGATGGAGCTTGATGGAGCTAGGACAGGCGCATGTAGGCTAGACATTTCGAGTCTAGGACCTACTTTCTGTCTTTGGACAATTTAAGGGTAGTTTCGACAAGTGATCTCTGGTTTCTACCACGTCCTATGCATCGTCCTTTAAAGCGCTTAAGATGTAAGAACAATCTGGAGCTTCTTGTGGTCAAATTCACCTGCCTCTGGGGACAGTTCAACACACTTTTCCATCAGCGAGTTCCAAGTGCTCAGAACCCACATTGTGTGAACACATTCCAACAAAAATTTCATGCGCATGCATTGCTAGATTCCCATCAAAACAATTCAATTGCATTCTCCCCGCGGCTAATCTGGGGACCAGACCGCACACCGCCACACAACAAGTCGCCCCGTCGCGTATTTATGTCAGGTGAGAATAAATAGCTAATACCTACCGAATGCAATCTGCCGTGAAATTGTTCACCGCGGAGCCAAAGTATCTGAGTGTAGGCTGACAGACAACGGATTGCATTGTGGGGAGTAAACTATCCAACGTACCTTTCATGATGGGAACAATCTCCTCTACGGAATTCACACTCTCTCGCTGCACTGTAATCCCATGATGTATGCCACAATTGTCGCCCCAAAACACATGAGAACCAGGTCAGACCTTACATCAGTCAGCAGCAGCCAGCTACAGATAGTACTTAGCATCTCTCCGGCGCATACATGAGTGAGATACGTGTCGGCGATTTTTTATGTCATCCATTGTTTGCGATGAGCCAACGTAAAGCCACTCCATGCCCGACTGATTTCCTTTGGCGTATCACTAGCGGTCTGTGGCAATTATTTGCACGTATAGCGTATGCAAAATATTGGGAAAGTGTTGCGCGCATATTTGATGGGATTTACATCACACCGCATGGCACCGCACTTCAACTGTTGCAGGGTAATGTCAAAAGTCGGTTGTGTGATGGAATGGAACTAACTCCCATCAGCACTTGTGTGCGCGTTGTCAACGCAATTCTTGCGCAATCATACCAATCATTCATCCCGCATATACGAGTACAAAGGACCGAGCGCGTTGTGCAATCAATCGCAACTGCAATAAATTACCTGGAAACGTAAATCACTGGGTCGGTCGTTGGCACTAATGTTCGTCCGTGTGTCGTACATGGAATCGCACTAAGATTATACTCCATTTCCAGGGGCTCTGCGAAACTGACTGCGCGCAGTCGCAAAAACTCCGTCCACTAGCAGATTGGATCTGTGGACATAATTAGAGGCCTACGCGAAGAGAAGAATTCAGATCGGTGGCGTTGTACCGAACTCGTGGGGGGCTACAAGTGAAAGTCGAGCTCGCTTTATACTCCACTATACTCGCAATCAATTGCATCAATGGATTCAACTATAGCTAGCTGGTCCTAGTACATGTGCAACGAACTCAATCATGATTTGCTCCAGTTATGTCAGAGTATACAGGTTTCTTGTTTAGTGAGAGGCTTAACAAAATAAAAAAATAGACAACACTTTTGACAGGTCCAACGTTTTTGGGGGGGTCGAAAAACCTGCGAAATGCATCTACAAAGGCGTTATACACTTGTTGGCTAGTTAGCGTGAGCGGTTTTTAAAGAAACACATGTACCAGGTGATAGTGTGGCTGGCGCGCCGTGGTTTAGTTTCATGACGATTAAGATCAGTGTATCAGAGCGTTGCTGGTGGCGCAGCGGCAGCTGCGGTTAGTTATGTCGAGTAATTAGCCAACGCTATTGGCTTAGCCAATGATTTAGGTGTTTCACCAAAGTGGTTTTTCTGCAGCAGTGATTTACACTTGGGTTCTGGGAAGTGCAAGGAATGCAAATTGAAATTTACTCTGGGGAGCAATTATAACGTTTCAATGTTTAGCTGGCACGTCGTTGACGGGAAGAAAAGTAGTGCTGCTGGTTTTGTATGTAGTTTTGTGAAATGTACGCAATTTGCTAATCGGTTTGTTGTTGGTTTCACTTTAAAATGGGTTAAGATTAATTATGCGTAGCTCGGGTGTCAATTGAGAGACGTAACACGTTGTTAGATGTAGCAATTGGGTGAACTTGTGAGTGACTAATGAAAATGTTGAATGCCGTATTCGGAGTATGGTGGATATACAAATATTTTCCAATTATTTGTAAGCGATGAGGTGCAAACTGTGCATGTCTATTTGGCTGATGTTATCATTTCGAGTAATGGTATCATATCCATCGGTTAACAAGCTTTGCAGCATAGAGAACACATGCTTAGCATGGTTAATCTTGGCTTATGGAACTTTCAAAACTTCCTTGTATCCATATCAACATCAACATCAACATCAACATCAACATCAACATCAACATCAACATCAACATCAACATCAACATCAACATCAACATCAACATCATCAACATCAACATCAACATCAACATCAACATCAACATCAACATCAACATCAACATCAACATCAACATCAACATCACCATCAATATCAATATCAATATCCATATCCATATCCCTATCAATATCAACATTCATATCCACAGCCAAAAAAAAAAAAAAACAGACCTCAAAATGTCTCAAAAAGTTTAAGAAACGCAACCCAAAAATAATAGAAAACATTGTTTCGACGGACATACCGAAAAACAACCTGCACAGCGTCCCGAGAACAATACTAAAAATCTATCCCAATGAACTCCCCGAAAAGCTGTCAATAAAAATGGCCCAAAAATCGACAGGATACGGAAAACGAAAAGGCCCAAGCAAAACCTTTCTAAAAACGTCTTTTTTAAAACGAACCGATAGGCGACCCTTAAAGTTCCTGAAAAACGTTCTAATGCGTTTGAGAATAGTTGGTGCTCCCTCCTGAACGTGGAACAAAATTCGTTCTCGAAATTCGACTTTCGAGTGCTCAACAAGACCGGACCATTACATTTTTCCAAAACTTTGTTTGCAGGACCATCATAACTAAGCTCTGATAATGAAACATACTATATTGAAAACGCATGTATAAGTCACAACAAACAATCTCTTCAAATGGTGCAAGAGCTAAACCAAATAAAAATCACCACTAGAAATATTCCCTGTTAAAGCGTAAGGGCCCCTAAGGTCTCCCTTCACCACAAAGAGTTCCCTTACCTCATGCCTTAAGCACAAACATATATAAACAGTAGCCAACCGAGCAGCTGCATGCACTCTCAAGCAATTGCTGATGCAGTCCAATCTAGTGGATCTCTCATCGATTTCATCACACCTCCCGTCATCAGCGAAACGAACCCAAAAAAAAAAAAAATAAACATGCAACATGACTAAATGGAACTCTCTCTCAAGTCTTGGCTACTTGTATGCAGCCCTCTAACTGATGTGAACCCTGAAATATGTGAAACACTGTGCACGTTGCAACCATTGAAATTCATTCTGTCACACTGTCACCCCCACCGACCGCTCGGAAATTTATGCAAATATGAAATTTTAGACCGCAAGTAGGTATCTAGCTACTCCGTCTTGGGCAGGGCATTGTTCCAATCCACATCCATCGACCAGTTCATGGAAATTTGCAAGCGTCGCGTCGTTGAGTGGGTTCAATATTATATCTCTCAAGTGTTTCTTTCTGTCACGGGAATGGCAGGACCCAAACTCAAGTGCAAGTGCCTTACAATTCCCATTATAGCAGGATCGAGGGGCTAATTAATGCAACAAACTTATTCGTCATAAAACAGTATGCAAGTAGGTTCCTCTTGGTTGCCTGCCATCTCGTCCACTCTCTTTCCACACACCATTGCCTTAATTAATCCGGTGAAATACCATACCACACCATCGCAAGTATGAAATTATAAAGTTGGCTTAAATAGAAAAACAACAAAAAAAAACCTTTTCGTAACACAACACAGGAGCGCGCAGCCTGTATAAAACCGAACAGGAGCAGCATAACAAAAAAAGATGCACGGGAGCAAAAACAAAAGGTAAAACAATTAAAGAGCATAATATCGTCAACGAACCATTAACTCTGCTTACTGAAGTTGTTTTTTTTTTCTGTGTTTCAGTCCGCGCTTGTTTCTTTAAAATTAAATATGCAACCAGCAGGGGTACACCGTACACCGTACCGCGTATAGTAGTTGCGACGTTGCGAGCAGTTGCTGGGTTAATCGGTGTATCTCTCTGCCTCAAGAGTTGAGGTATTATTAACCGTGTGTGCCTGTATGTGGATGGGAAGTGTGGCCAAACATATCTGGAGTACATAGTAGTTGCCACCATTGCTGGGGCCTTGCTGTTGCTGCTGCTGTAGGTATAGCTAGTAGCGTATGACAATTAAAAATTCGCGGTGGTCCGAATGTGAACTTTGAGTTCCGTTTTAATTATACGAACATTTAAATATGGTAAACAAGTTGAAGGGAATTATCTGCAAATGGCATGGTAATGGTGTCGAATGGTGGTTACCCTTTTCAGAGCCCAGACCATAACCATATATGTGCGAATGCATGTTGCGCTACCTTAATGGCCAAGAACGAGCGGTTGGGGGTGCAAAGTGACGCATTTTGAGCGCGATAACGAGGTTGTTGGCAAATTCCTCATTGCCTTTTATAAGCATGGTGGTGGTGCTTGGCAGGGCTATTAGAGAGGCGCCTCAAACGGCTTATCAGGGTTCCAATTCGAGGCGAAACTATATATGAGTAGGTATTTGCCTTGACAAGGTTTGCAATGTTATCGAGGGTATGCGTGTTGTTTGTGCAGGCGGATGTTGAGGCCCGAAATTGAAATGATATGTCGCCTGCTCAGTCTCGTTGGCAACTTTTTCTTTTTGAAATTTGTCAATTTACGGCACGATGTCCGATTGGAGTACAATACTGTGCGTCAATCAGCTGGCGATCGTTAGTCAAGACCAGTTAATAGTCATGCACCTACCAAATAAAAATCGAGTGACTTAAAGAATGATAAATTAAAACCAACAATCTAGGCCGAAATAACAACTTGACAGCACTTTTTGACGAAAGTGATTGCATACCTACAGGCTGTCCCACCAAACTGGGCTATCTTCCGTAGAAATTTTGTGAAATTCCATAAGAGGCTTAATTGTTTAGTAGAGCTCCATACCAGACCAGATTAAGAACCTCAAAGATATCGAGGGCCACAGCTCTGTAGTGGTACGTAGCTCAAAAAGCCTCCAACGGCTCCCAAATCAATATTATCCGTCGTTTACTAATAATGGGATATCTGGTGCTCTCGATCTTTGGTGCAGTATTCTTGAGTTGATGGATGAGTATGTCCAGACACGTCATTTTCAGAGAACGGCTATTGTCATCGGTTATTTTCTTCTCGTGGTTCAAATCGAACTTTTGATGCAAATTTTGACACATGGAACTATTATTTTGGTGTGGAAGCAAGATTTCTCGACGCAACTATCAAGTTAGGTAGGTATAGGAATCTGAATCGACTTTCTATGTACCAAGCAACATAATGAAAAAAAAAAACTACACGTAAAGCTCTGGGGGGTACCTACATCGCCTTGTCTCTGGTACTTGGTCAGCCAAGCAAAATAAATACAAAGTGTACGTCCACTTTATTCCATAAACCTGTTGCTGTCGTTATTACTATTGTTGGTTTCAATTTCATTCGAAAGTCGTACTCGTACGTCATTGAAATAACACTTTTCTTTAATTAGCTTTCTGTATAATTAGGTAAATTTGAAACAACTGCTTGTATTTGGGATTTTATTTGCAATTTCGCCCGCCTCCTTGAGAGACACATGCCAATTTGAGACAGTGACCATAGCATAGTACTTGCGAATTTATAGAACTTGTTGTCATAATGATACGTTGATGGTTCGAAAGTAGAAAGATATTTTCAATTCTTTGAATGTCTCCTCAAGGTTCTTGATAGCGTTGGAACAGAAAAGAACTCATTGCGAAACCATTTAGCTAGCAATTGTATTCAAATTTGCGTGCTATTAAAAGGTGGCAGTTATTGCAGTAAAATAGTTCACAATGGACATCATTCCAAACTAAATGAGACAGTCAAATGGGCATTAAAAAATAGCTACTGCCTTAACATTTTGTTTAGTGTCCAATTAAATTCCGGCAAACTCACAATAGTGAAACTTTCATTAAGAAAATAGCCATTGTGACCTGGGAAATAATTGATGCGACTGCTAAAAATGTTTATTAGACACTCATTGACTCCTTTCGTTACTTATTATAAATTTAACCGTCCAAGCTAGGTTTATAAAATTCACAATACCTAAACTTTCCTTGTACATAATTATAAAGTAATCCATTGTGACCTACAAAAATATGTAATGCGAATGGTAGAAATTATTATCATTGACCAATTAACCCATGAGTTACTTATACACCATTTTTAATGTCACTCACAATGGCTTACATTTCCATCCATTGTGACCTAAATACTTAATGCGAATCTCAAAAATAATTTTTAGTGACTCATTGGTTTTTGCTTTATTTGTATTCAAATTTAGTGTTCAAGATAAATTAAAAAAAAAAATCACAATAGTGACATTTTTTATATAAAAGTATCTATTGTGACCTAAAATTATATTTTGTTAGCAAAGCCGCCTGTCTACATTTACCTCAACATGCTTACAAGATTTCAGATGCTTGTGGAGCCATTGATGCCCATCATCAGTTTGTGAACGGCTCATATCGTACATCATTCTATGCCTGGCAGCGGGATCTTCATCATAGGAACCGTAAAAAAGTATGAATTTGAAGTTCCATTCATTCCAAACGCGAGAAAAGACATAAGGTCTCCACAAACGAATAATGTTATGAAGCAATTCCTTTTGTCCTACACGGACCTATTGGACCAACAACTTTGAGCACCTGACAGACAAATCTTATTTTGGCACCCTATGTCCGCTAAAAATAAGAAAAATAAAGAAGACAGACCTCAGTTACCAAGCCTGTGGAACCCCTGTAATCGGTCTTATTGGGGAGAATTATAAAAAAATGTAAAAACGCTTTACAGAAACATTCTGTGGAGGAACAGAATACCTTTTACATGGTTAGATTAAAATACAACCGGTACAAGATGATATTTCAGTGTTAGGTTCTGTTGAGGACTTCATTAACAATTTGCAGTCACAGCAACAGTCTTATTCACTAGATACAAAGCTGTTTATCGTTAAAGATGGCTCTGGCACAACAAGCAAAGATAGACAACGAGTCATCGAGGCCATCCAACAGGAACTACAAACAAAGTTACACCTGAAAAGTGGAGACTAGTAAAGTGCTACCAACTCGGTATGTTCGTATCTAAAGGCAGCTATTTCGGGACCGATCTGCCTGAAAGGGCCAGCACACTTCAGTCGGTAACAGGTCTAGTTTACCTAACAGGCCGCAAGGCACACCTATAATCCCATCTATCCGACCAACATTCCAGCTACCCAAAAGAGCTGGAAAAATCCGATTGCAGTTGATTAACCATTTAGCTATAATCATTTAAACGGGATCCTCCCTTTCGCATTCCGAGCGATAAACTTGTGTACCATGTCTTATCATCACTCTCCATTAACACACAAAATCTTGTCGCCGAACCAGTTCCACGTCCCGACACGACATGTCCGTACCGACGACATGCAATTTCGCATGACTTAACACACATATGCATGCACCTAAAACCCATTCGCGTCTAATGGCCAATATCAGTCCCTGCAGTCCCTGAAAAGTGCCACCAATAATTAACTCAGTCTGCCGGTAGTTGAATGAAATAATCTTCCGATCGAAAGATTTGTGATCCCATTTGGTCGCCGCATCCCAGCTCAAGTCACACGCAAGATGGAAATTTGTCATAAATGGCTAAGATGACCGGGGCCGTAATAAATCATCTTCCAGAATATGTCATCCTACCAGTGCGGTCCAGCGTCAGACACCAGGAAGGAAACTCTGCACAAATTCATGCACACTCTCTCCCTCTGCATTATGGTTGCGCTTATCGACTGCGAAAGCCGGGGCGCCTTCACTCTCGGACCCAAGTGATTGATAATTAATGAGTCCTTTTTATCCTGGACGAGGCATCATCGCACGACACAACGCCACAACGAGAAAGCTACACATTGACGACACGTCACCGGCCGGCCGTCTCCTGCGGTTGTAATGATGAAGTCATATTTTTATCGCATGCCAATTTGTCAGCAAATCGCATGCTGAGTCATCAAGACCATTTCAGTATTCAAGTGACGGAAATTGACCTTCTGTCGGGAGTCGAAAAATTAAATTGAATTCCGCCACTCCAGATGTACGAGTACATAAATAGTAGTTGATGCGTTTCGAATGATAGATGAGGCAAACCCGCAAACATGTATCCATCATTCAAAGGCACGTATCTATCACTCAACAGGCTGTTGGAATTTTCTTAATAAAGTTCTCATTACGCCCCAAAATGAGCTCCACAAAGCAATAGATACACTCATCTCGCGGTTAATTGATGTCAAAAGCTCGATGGGACAACAGCGATTCATCATCAGTTCGTAAGTAAAATAAACACTGCGCGGAATGCATGGCATGCGCGCTCAACTTTCCAGGCGTGTTGTACACCTCTTCCCGATTCATCGAATTAATCTTGATTATTATTAATCAAAAGAAGAAAAACCTTAGATTCGTAATCCCAAACTTCAGACGAGTGCGTAAGCACTAATTACAATATGAAAAGAACTTAATGGCCCCATTGGGAGGCGATTTGCATAAGGCTTGTTAATTTGTAATTTTTCAAAATATACACGCATCCATGTGGTTAGACAATGGCGTTGACAATTTGTTAAAAAATAAGACAGTGTGTATGGAAAGATTCTCTACTAATTTGATGTTTGTTTTGGGAATTGAATTTTGTTGGAGATCGATTTGCCGCGTGTAAACAATGGCTGTGGCTGATGGATGGCAAGGGGTCATATGAAAATTAGGCATGAATGGTAAACTGCATTCATTATGGGGAAGATGGATAAAAGACAACGCTATTTAAGTGCGGAACCGGGTTTAGGTGTTATCCGATACTGTAATGGGTACGGGTATGAAAGGTTACAAATTGTAACAGTTTAGCTTGGGAAGAGGCGCAGCTCGACTCCGATTACCAGAGGGAAATGAATTGCATTCCATGAGGCGCCATTGTTTAAACTTAGAAAGCAGAGCTTTCAACTTTTCAAGAGACTGAGGAGGTGATTCTTCTTAAGAGACATGAATTGCAACTTGCTGCCTTCTAAAGTGAGCACGGATAACCAGACTATGATCACAAGTGAGGGACTTGTTAGGCGCAGGCGTCAAATGAAGGTGGTTGAAAGGTTTTGCTAACATCCACCCTTTAAATTTGTTTGTTATCATAACTTGAGAAGCAGACAGCAACAAGTGCGTAGCGACAGTCACATCGATCCAGAAAAGCCAACTGATCTGCTGCGCTGAGAATACCTCTTCTATCAACTTTTAGCGGCGAAGTTAGTACAAGTCTTTCAGCCAACCGACTGAAATGAAGTAAGAGAAAAGAAATATGTAGACTCAAGCCCATAAGACTTGTCGAGGAATTCAAAGCAGCTTAACATGGTCAATAGGATCTGCTCCTTCCTCAGTCAAAAGATGTTGCATCTTGCACGATATGCTTACCACCAAATCACATACAGCGACTCTAGATTAAGGCCACTGACCCAGGGTAGGGCGTCTGAATAGCGTTTTAAGCCTTGCATAGTTTAATAGCTTTTTATGACATGTAAGCTTCTTAAACCCTACACTCAGGGAAAAAATGAAAACTAAAATGTAATATGATCTATTTGATTTTACGTTGAATACACGTATTCACTTTAACATTGTGACCATCTTTTTTAATTACTGAAACGCTTTGAATTCACGTCGTGCCACTTTGATTTAAAAATTTTCGTAGTCGAAGCTAAATCATTCCAAAAAATCTTTAAATCGAAGTGGTTTTCTTTGATTTTACGTTGTTTTTTCTCTGGGTGTATGGCTTGAACAGCGCGTGGAGGCATGCGAGCAATCAATAACCGATAGCAACTGAAACAGTATGTTACAAAATTTGGTCGAAAGAGAGTATGTTCTTTGAATATAGATGACTGCCTTGTCGAACACCAAAACTTCATCAAAAGCCTTTCCGAAATCTGTTGAAAAGTTGATATGTTCATCACAGATCGAAAGAAAGCTCAGAGACTAATCCTTTCAAAATAGTTAGTAGTTACAGTGAAGAGAAGAGGTCATAGATGACTTCCTTGTGGTACACCAAGGCCTTACTGAAGTTATTTGATTTTTCATCGACAGCACTGCCATTTTCTAAGGCTGAAGGCCGCGTTCCTCGTATATTAGATGACCTACTTGGCTTACTTTCTCATCAAGACCCTTACTCTGTCAGAGTGCTTAGAAGCAGACAGCTAATCCATAGGACAACTCATCCACGGGCATTTTATGTAACTTCTATTTACTCCTAGGTAAATGTTTTTATGACGAATGGTATTACTTAATCGCATATGTATTTACTGGGAGCGAAACTAGCCATCCATCCCAAAAATGATGGTGGATGAAACGTCCCATAGATGAGTTGGCCTGATGAAGTTCATTTGTCACCAAGGTGATTTGTATGGTTGAACGAAGGCGATCACAGCGAGCGATTTTAACCGTCTCTGGTTTTGTGCTATAGGATTTACGAGTCTTTTTTGATAACCTTGAAAGCGAGTGTCCCCTCAAAATATGTCTTAGAGTCTATGGACGGCATTTAACCGGACCCTCTCAGGCATAGTTCTGACTTCGATGGTGACACTCTGCTTTCCACTTGACGGTTTTATTTTCGTCTTTCAAGCATATACCCACTTAACAACTTACTTTGACACCTTTTTGACCAACAGTTGGGACCTACAGCCTTTGTGGCCCTTCCGGCTTCGAAGAATCTTTCTATTTCACACATACACAAAGATGTGGATGCAGTCCAAGAGTTCATGCAGTTCATTATTCTTCATTAGTGCTCCAGCAAGTAGATTCTTCGAATTCAAGGCGCAATGTTCAAAACTATACTGAAGACCAATTTCTCTTGTTAAAAGTCAACCCATTGCGAATGACAGAGTGCCAGTAATTACTTGAGAAGATATTGGCAAAGGGTTGATCACATATTTTCGCTACAATTTTTCAGAGCAACATGTTTGTCTCATTTTCATATGAATGATAGTGTAGGACTTCCTTAAACCTCAATCCTAAATCCTGCAGTTCGTACCTTCAATTAAACCGCTGGTATAGTAAAAGATGGCCTAATAGGGTCTCTCGTGCTATAATTTTTTTTATTTTAATTAAAAAGAGTGAACCATTGTTTTTTAAAATGGATTTTATAAGCCTTCGACTTAAAAGCACAAATCACCCACCGGGAAGAGCGTAAAACCCTGTTCTACCACAAAACTTACAATAGGCTTCGTCGGCTGACAAATCCGTTCAATTCTTTCCCATGTGCGTAACCCCTTAATAGAAAGAACACAAAGAGAGCCACCACCTAAAAAGCTGCCGCTCATCATGATTTATGGCCCATTCAACGAGACAAATCTGTTGTAACAATTACAACCTACATGTACCTACACTGCAAGTAAGACCCTTCTTCTCTCTTTTTAATTCTCAACAGAATTGTCATTTGGTCATGAAAATCCCAAATAGATAGCAATTTTAGGCACGTAGTATCTTAAAGATACTATCCCCAACCACTGCCGAACAATGAAAATGCAAATATTCCGAGAATCGTTAGCCAGTGGTAGTATTGGGTTGACTATATACACACATTGTAATGGTGTAAATGCGGTGACATTATTATTTTCATTTCGTACCATTCAACTTGTGTACAGCTCTACGCCAAAAGGTACATTACCAGCAGCGGGTTAATCCAGTTTCATTCGTCGTATCTGTTTAGCGCGGTTTTTTGAATTTTTTTTGTCTGTCTTTCTGTCTGATTGTCATCTCCTTCACCTCGACAACCTCTTCTTAGAGTTGTCTTCTAGTGTAGTATATACAAGCGTGTACACTGCGACTTCTTTGTACTTTATGTCAAACCCGGGAGGAAGAAGCCAACAACAAATGGCTTCACGTTTATTATTTACGACCGAAAATCTTCCACTCCGCTTATACTCGGTCGACCGAGTCGGTATATCAAGCGACTGGTGGAGATTCAACCTTGTGATGTATTTAGTTTTATTACGTTCAGTTGCGCGCTTATGCCATGTATCTGGAGCAATAAACAAAACATCCAAATGTCTGTGCGATAAGAATCTCCTCGAACTAGACTAGAGCTAGCTTTGAAAACTTCAACAAACCATAAAAAAAAAAACAAAGAAAAACCACGTTAGATACGTAGTTAAAGCCGGAGCCGACTTGGAAGTTTCTTATGCATGTCACATACAGCCATTGAAACCAGAATACAGCGCGCAGAGAGAACCGACATTAGTCGATGATGATATGAATCTCTTTAGTGGGAAAAGACGTTCCCGATGCAGAGAGTATTTATATCTGCACACTCGCGTCTATGGAGAGAGTGGGTATCATCGGTAAGCACCTGGATTGATCTGTAGCACGAATCATTGCTACTCCTCTCTGATCATCATCATAATCATGGGTCATCGGCGGCGGCGGCAAGTAAATGTGACTCCGATTGGGAGCGAGATAAAGTTATGACTTGGAAAAGGCATACGCAATGAAAGGAATGCCGCTGGGTTCTTGAATTGGACCGCAACAATTTGTGACAGAAATTGAGAGGTCACCGCATCGAGTGCAATTGTGTGGAAATTCTATCACGTCTTTGCACACGGGGCCCGTGTGACATTGACAGAGTACCGCGATACCAGCATCATCCATCAGTCTTATGAGAATTTCCAAACATCTTTCGACTATCTGCGGTAACAAAACAATTGTAAATGCATTTGGAATTTATGTCACCTTTTCGACGGGAAGAACAGAATGGGATCTAGTTTGCGCCTTTCATTTCCACGACACATTACACGACATCTAGCATCGTTCTCTGGAGGAGCGCGCAACACTACACAATACACCGTGCGGAGTGGGTGACACTAGCTCACGTCAGGTGAATAGAGTGAGGGTTTTTCTTGGGTTTTTTTTTTTTTTTTTTTTGAGGGGGGAGGGCGAAAACTGAATCCGAAAAGATTTCGAAAAACACGAACTTCAGAGATTTATCAATCTGTCAACTAGAGAGTAAAATGCATGTCATTTGGACGAGTGACAAGAGAGATGCTGAGTCGTCGTCGTCGGCGGCGGCGGCATCGTTGTCGTCGGCTTCATGAAGTGTACCTATTGCATGAATTCATACACAATGAATGACTTTCACGACAAGTGAAGTGCCGGCGGAGAGAAATCTTTTTTTGAACGGTCGCTTCCTTTTGAATTTCCTGAGATATTTTCTCTTTCCGATATAGGTATAGGTAAATGTGATTCTATTCGTCTTGATTTGAATTTTAGACACCGACGAGGAGTAGATACGATTGTGTGTGGGGAATGGAACTTAATTTGGCTGCGTGGTGTGGGGGGAATTTTATTTCGTTTGGGGGGTTTTAAGTGCGTATATAGTTTTTGGGGAGGTGACTTGTAGCGTCGTTACTGTGGAATTATTGTTAATGTGATGCATTATTGTGGTAATTCTTCGACGGAGTGAGGCTGCTGACAGGCGATGTTTATGGGACAGCAGGAATTTCATTACGAAACAAATTATTGTAGGATGTGGGTGGATGCGAATTCGAACTAAATGTGTCCGTAATTCGAAGGAAGAAGTTGCAAAGTTTCAATCTCTAAAAAATTGTTGCTTGGAAATCCATCGATTTGAACTACATAGTTCAATAGATATAGGTAAAGATTACACAAATCTAGAACTTAAACGGATTTTCACTATCATCAAAACGAGTGTTTTTTTTACTGGAAAAAATGTTTGTTTGGAAACACTTTGATTCCAATTATAACTAAGTAAATAACAAAAATTCCACAAATCAGACATTGTTTTTTACTATCACAATGTATTTAAATATGCGCTTTAGTAAGGAACAAAAAAGTTTGTTTAGAAACCCTTTGGTTCGAATTATTATTATAAAAAAGTTTGTTTCACCTTAGATCGAATTATACCTAGTTGAAACTATGAAACAAAAAGCTGGCGAAGTTGAATCAAATGGGTTTTTACTGTCGCTTCATTTCAATACGTGTTGTTTGAAGAAAACGAAAAAGTTTGTTTAGAAACACTTTGGCTCGAATTATTATTTTTTTTTTATTTTTTTTTTTTTTTATACTTTATTTTGTTTTTTTTTACCACCACCATCAATGCTGAGTCCTTTCATGTCCCTTGCCAAGTCCTTTCATGTCCCTTGGACAAAAAAAAAAAGTTTGTTTAGAAACACTTTGTCTCCAATTACGGATAAAAACATACTCCTTTTATAATAGCAAACAGAGGACCCAACTGGACGCAATAGCTCAACCAAAGTCTGAATCACAGCGGCGACTTTAAGTGGGTTTTTGTTCGGCCAAGGACCGATATATAGATAACATCAATTACACTGGTTGAAATATGTCCAGCTTTAGGCTGATAAAACATACTTCGGTGCTCATTTGTGCTGCTCTGCAAATTAAACCATTTCGGGACCGAATCCCACTCATGTACACGACTGCGCGACTATGATCATGTTGCTCCAACCAGCGTTCGATTGCATGTTCATTACACCATTAGACACATCTGACAGCCACCACATGACCCCTTGGCACAACACCTATGCATATTCCCGCTGCAGATGCCTCCGCAATAAAGAGAAAAAAACGCAACAAGATCATCTGCTATTGCGCTGTTCCTGCTGCCGTGCTGAACACCACAAATAGTTGATCTTCCCGGTCATGGTGCAACATCAAACGATGAACTCAATTAATCGCCATGCAGTCCGCAGTCGTCTTCGATGCTTCCTGGATTCCCATCGAATCCTGCACCTCACTGACTGTGAGTCTACCACTTTTCGTATGCATTTTGTCACGAAACCTGGTCATGTGGTGCATGTTGTGTATGCTCCTCGCAGAGATGCGTGTTAACATTTTCTCACCCAAGTCCGGGATTGATATACATCTGCGTTGCACAAAGAATATGACTTGTTCTCCATTAGAGTGTGTGTAGGCGGCTTCTGTTGTCGCATCAAATTGCAAATTCCCAAGAAGCCGAAAACAAAAATCGACATTGTTGTCGCTACAATTACAGAACATGTCATGCGCTGCTGCAGCTCCAGCTCCAGCTCCAGCTCCAAAAGTGAATGACCTCTTATCGCACACTGTGTGCTATGTTCGTGTGTGTGTGTTTTATTCCAAAGCCCATGGTAAACAGAGGCTCCGAGCAAATATTGAAAGGAATTGCCAGCTAGATTGCGTGCGAGCGTACTACATCGCGTTAATACCAAATTGAACGGTTGCACTTGGCCGTTGGCCCCCAGGTAGTTAGAGTGGTAGGACTATTTCCACCCCTCGCTGCCGTTGATCAGGCGATTGCAATAAACTCTACACCTATGCCGAGTGAACCTCCTACCCCGCTGTAGCCTACCAGTCAGCGAGAAAGTAGGCTGACTTTAGAAGAAGAAAGAGTTGAAAAAAAAAAAAATACGTTCTCCTCTAGCGCAGTCATCACACGCCGTGGAGAATTGTTTCAATATTTGCATAACTAAAGTGCACACGGCTACCTACAGTCTGAGTGTGGGTCCACCACACCACACCAAGTGTCTATAGGGCGGGCGTTGTTGTCGTCGTCGTCATCGGAGTTAACTAGCCGCAGCATGCTGAGTATGCTTGAAGGGCTCCAAATGAGGTGTTCCGTGTTCGGTGTTGTCACTCATGTATGCAATTGGAGCTGGAAATTAGTGTCACGCACACACGCACACATCCGTCCAGGTGTATACGCATAGGTGTGCAGAACACCTTTCTAACGTCTTGTGTTTTGTTTTTATGTCTTTTTCAGCTTTTCTTCTCGGGTGTTTTGTGAAATAAATGTAAACAAATATGGAAACAGTGTTTGAATTCTGTAGCACATTGGACCAGAGTCACAGAGGCAGAGCTGGGAGAGGTGGGACCCTCTTCAATGAATGGGGCCTTTTGTTTGAAAAGACGCACAACACGCACAAACACGAGATTGATGGAGGAGTTTCCTGTTGGAATTTCGGGACGGTAAACAGAATTTCTGGTATTTGTTTGGTTGGGCTGCTGATGATTTATGGTTGCATCGAAAGCCGATGTCATAGATGTAATGAAATGGAAATAATATACACAAATATATTCCCATTATAATAAAGGCAAGATGAGGGGGTATTCTGTCAATACTGGTTACCATTCAAAGTGTCTCCTTTCGTTGATAAAAAGAACATCCTACCATAAGTATACCGTGGGCTCATTCGACACTAGGAAAAATAAATAATTGACTGCAAATTTCTCGGTAAACACTTTGGTAAAAGCGCAGGATATCTGTGGTCTATTTTGCATGTTTTTTGTATAATTGGCATCAAAGGTTTTCTAAACAAACTTATTAATTCCGTCAGGGGACATGCGTTAAAAGTAATGTTAAAAGAACTTGACAATGATGTTCACATCGATAGCGATAACTGGTAGTAAAAAACCCAATCTTCTGGTTCCCTCTAAATTAATACTTCGAACCAAAGGATTTCTAAACAAACTTTTTTTTTGTCAAAGTCTCTACGACAAAACAAGTCGACAATGATGTTCACATAAAGGATGATTAAAAAAAAGCCATTACGTGTGTTCGTATAGATACAATAAAAAAAAAAAAACAAAAACAATAATTGGAATCAAAGGGTTTCTAAACAAACTTTTTTGGTTTTGTCAAAGTTGACGCGACAAAATATGTCGGCTATGATGTTCACACCGATGGTGATAGTAAAAACACATTGCTTATAATTAAAAAAAAATAATAATAATAATAATTCCAACCAAAGGGTTTCCAAATAAACTTTTTTTGTTTTTTCTAGCGACACATATAAAAGCTCGATTTTAAATGCCTGATTTAAGGATTTTCATTTTTTTATATCCAGGTATAATTGGAATCCAAGGGTTTCCAAACAAACTTTCTTTTTCCATCAACAAAATTGGACGATAAAAAATCGGCCATCATTTTTAAATCGATGACGATAAATAGAATACCATTGGTTGTCAATTCTACGTGTTCTTTGAATATCTGAAGAGTTATAATTCGAAGAGAAATGTTTCTAAACAAACTTTTTGTTAATTGCACACCGAATGAATAAAAGTTCCCATCCAAAAGTTATCCAAAATAATTTCCCAGCAAGTCACAGTCACACCACCAGCCGCAGTATCGACGCCATCCAACTTTCCCATCTCATATTATACCGGCCTTTGGCTCATTCGCTCAACATGTCTCAATTATACTAGAACCAAAAAAAGAAGAAAAAAAAAACCAACACACGACACACTTAAGATGCATCACGCTCCATCAACACCCGCTAGCCCAAGTCAGTTACACTTTTTTGTTCGCCCTCCAATCGCACTCAAACATCCTCGTAAATCAGTGAGCAATTAATATAGACGAAGCGCTTGATTTCCCTACAAGAGGCGTCGTGTATTTTAACGTCCGTACAACGATATTGCCGGCAAATTACGAACACCTTTAACCACTTGAAAATTGGGGTTTCTTCCAATCTCATGCCCATATGTATCCTGAGCGAGTCCTTATAACTCAAGGGGGTTGCATATTCTAAGTGGCCATGTCGGAAGTGCACTTTTGATGTTGCACAGCGTAGAACGCCCATGCGCACGCACAATTTAAGAACTTCAGTTCGTCGTCGTCCTGCGTGACCGACCGGCGTCCTATTTAAATTGCATATACATACAGTTCCGGCGGGTCGAAGGCGATTTTTTTTTAAAGCAGAGGTGCATTTCCTTACGTTTGAAGATGCCGCTCCCGTTGCTGATATTTGACACCGGAATTGAAAATAAGAATGCGTGTAATATGGAAAGATGTTTGCTTGTTTAAGTCGGGTTTTATTGTTGTTTGTCTGAGAAGTTTGTGTTAACAAACCGGAAGGTCCGCGACGGCAAACATTTTCAAGTGCGCGCAAGGTGCATGAGTGGGTTTCGTTGATGTCGATGTCTCCATTTGGTCCGATGGATCTTTTCGCTTGTGAGTGCTGCTCTTAAAATCGCCTTTCAAGTTGAGAGTCTTCAACATACGAACAGAAGGGAAAAAATTAATTGAGATGAGAAAATCAGAAAAATTGACTGGAAGGTTGAAACAGTCTTAGAAGTGGCCACAGTTGGAATATTTTTCTTCATACTGAAGGTATTTGCTGCCACCCGCTTGTCATATACCCTCTTAACAAGTTAACCCTTAAAACTTCCCTGGTCTTGCTTTCAAATGTTGTTACTCTGATGCATCTCACTCAAATTTAGTCAGTCGCTGCGAAAGTGCCCTTGTAGGTCAGCAGTGCCGTGAACCCATTATCATCAGCAGTCCCATGTAGTCTTCATAATTCACATTAGCTGCGCATAAACAAAGTCATTTTCTACTTCACACGAACTTCCGCACTTTCAACACTCGCAACGACTCGCAACACTCTTCGAACCCACGTCTAATCTAGTTCATGTATCTTCTTCTTCCTTGTGGTCGTCCATCTATCGGGCCACACATGGCACAGAGTGGAAGACCCACTGCTACGCATCCTGTGTGAGTTAGCAAAATTCCCACAATTTCACATATCAGTGAGTCGCAACGATGAGAGACAATATGCCATAGACACAATGAACCTGTGTAAGGATGCAGATCATCATCATCACCATCGTCACCAGGAGCCCCCAACAAGACACCAGTGAAACAGCAACTTACATGCCGTAGTACCATTTTTGGCCAAGCTGCTGTCCTCTGACCAAAAGTGGCGAAGGCATGTCCACCGAGTTGGGAATCTCCTCCTGGAGATGAGCGCGCAGAGGCGGCCATTCCGGACACATACCACCGATGCCAAGGCATAACCTAAATCAGTTTAATAGACTGTAACTGGATATCTCGGTCGGTTAGCTGCCCATTTAGGTGGAATGAACGACGGTCCGTCCGTCCGCACATACTTTGTGTCGCCAAATGGGTTGGCAGTTCTGTTTCTTTCTGCTTTTTTTTTGCTCTTTCTAAGGCCGTCTTGTCGTGGTCACTTCAGGGCGCACACACACATGACGAGAACATGAGAAATCTTTCATCGCCGGGAAAAGATTTGCATGTTGTGTATAGCTGATGGGGAAAAATTTGCTTGCACCCACCATGGCAGTGAAGCAGCAATTACCCAGCAGAGTTTGAGACTTCCTTGGAAAACGGCTCAAATGAGCTGTTCTGCATGCGCTGATGGTGGGTAATCTACTACACACAAGCTGCATACAGGTGTATTGCCAAATGACGTGTTAACAGCCATTAACAAGTCGAGGTTCTCTTCGGGGCTTTTATGGCCTTTTCACAGGGATTTCGTTTAAAGTTGAAATAATTTTCAGTTTTCTGGGATTTGTTTTTTTTTTCTCTTTCTTGGCTCGTCCCTCGTTTCTACCTGGCATATACCTTGGGAGCAATGTTCAAAGTTGACTCCTTGCGTGTTGACTAAGTAGCTTTAAGGTGGTTTTTTGCAGCTATTTGACTTCCTGGCTATAATGCTGCGGTTGTGGTAGCGCGAGGCGGTTACTTCATATTAGCTGGTGGTGCGATAATCCTCCAGCGAGAGAGAGAGACATTTTCTTGGAAAGAATTTTGTCGTGTGCGATTGAATTTTGATTGCGCGAGATTAGCTGGGGCAAACCTATATTGCTGGCAACGTGGGTGGGAAAAAAATTGGCTAATTTTATGGACTTTTAAGAAATTAATGTAAACAAAGTACAGGGGCATAGTGCTCATTGGTGTACAATGGGGCATCGCAGAAGCTGAAACCATTGGAGACGGTGGATTGGTTGTACTCTTACAGCGTGGTTGGGGACAATGCCACTTACGGAGGTTTGTAGAAGCACATTAATGAAAATTTCAGACGATAGAAGGAGTCCTTGCAGTTAGTTTGATACCAAAGTCGGAAAGAGAAAGATCTTAAGTCGAAAATTACTCCAGTTTTTAGTGTTGATTGATCGACACAAAATGTCAGTTAGAAATTTAGCGATATGAGGGGTATAGCACCCAATACTTGTCGCCGCTCTCTACTGATCGGTTTTCAATTTGAAAGCTTTGATGCAAGCGAGCAGTAGGATCAGATGATCAGAGCTAAGTTCTGAAAATTAGCTTTAAATTCATTATGATCAGCCGAGGCATCTTCAAAATGTTTGTGGGTTATACAGATCGAAGGGTTGCCAGAAACTTGAGCCTATCTTATGAATAGTTTAAGCGGAGCTATTAAATAAACTGTCAAAATCTAAGTCCTAGTCTAGCCTAGGAGAGTAATAAAGATAACTAGTAATACTTAGATATGAATCTTTCGATATTCTTGTGAACGCGGACGAGATGAGTTAACTGTACACGATCATCTCTACTGTCACCAAGCTCCATCTTAAGGACTGAAGTACTCCTTCGTCATCGCCCCATATTTATTCCGGTGGGCCGTTTGTTCCTTCAGTGTAGATACCTGCTTTACATGTTCTTTGGTGATAGAGAGCTCCGCTTACAATAACGAATATTTATCGACAATAGCACTAAAAAATAAGTTGGCTTAAGCTAGTGTATGGTCGAAGTTCACATAAACGTAGAATTATAAAAAACAATGGCTTGGGCGTAAACGTGAAATTTTAAAACTGCAACAAATCAAAGCTCTTGACTTAACTTAAGTTAGCTTAAGCTAATGACAGAATTAACTTTTGTGAACTTAAGCTACGATTGTAGTGTGAAAAATGGAAGTTGATTCACTTAATTACTTAAAAACAAATATTTATCGAGAAATGTACTAAACATTAAGTTGGCTTAAGCTAGTGTATGGTCGAAGTTCACATAAAGGTAGAATTATAAAAAAAGATGGCTTGGGCGTAAACGTGAAATTTTAAAACTGCAACAAATCAAAGCACTTGACTTAACTTAAGTTAGCTTAAGCTAATGTAGTGTCAAAAATGGAAGATGATTCACTAAATTACAGTTAAACTGATGAAACGTGCATGACTTGAAATCTTGAAATGAACGTTCATTCCTGACACTAGCTTAATCTTACAGAAGTTTTAGTAAGCTCAACATTAGTCAAAGCTCACTTAAGTATAGTCAAATACTTTGATTTGGGCCACTATTCCAATCACGCTATACAATTTCGATGCAACCGCACACTGACTTAAGCTGGATTACTCCCATAAGATCATAGAAAGGCCCCTTCCCAGACATTAAACAAGCGTCAGAAGCCGTAATATGTCATTTTCTCTTGTACTGATGTGTGCCGTAGAAAAAATCGCGGTTCTGGATATACCACGAATTACTGTCCCTACGCCGACCAAAACTACCTCTATATGTGACATGTATCTACAAATATCGCGATCGCACTTCCTATGAATTGACGCCGTTGTTTAGCATGCCTATGTATAACTAGCTTCTGAAAGTTAATTTCTCAAAAACTCACATCCAATATTGATTTATGAGAGTGCGCCTAGAATCGCATTCGACTATCCACCGCCAGATGCTAAGCAATAAAATTACATCCGCCAACAGAAGCAAAAATGAAACAGTCAATATAATAGAGGCATATACCTCAACGAAACATCCTCATACAACATTCGTTTTCATTGTACATTCCAGGATCAGGACTCAATTGCTCGCGCCCATAAAACAAACATTTCAACCCACCATTCGCCGTATTCCACGCAGATGTGTTACAATATTTTATTTCGCGGCGACACGTATTGCAGCTACCGGCTCCGACCAACAGAGCGGCAATAAAACGTTCATTTCAAAAGAACCGAAAAGTGGAAAAGGATCTAATTTTGAAATGACCTTTCGTGACGGTGCCTCACAAAATAAAAATGAGGACATATTAGGAATATGCATTTGGGAGCATTTAAAAAATAATATCTTCTAAGAGAGCTTCCCACAAGTACCTACCTACAACATTATATAGATAGATACGACGGGATATTATGTCCTTAAACAAATTTCAGATAAGACGGGCATGTAGCTGGGGCACAAATCCATCGTAAAAAGATGAGAAAAGGCGAGGGAAAAATGTTTTTATTACTCTCCTGTTGGACGTTGCCGTTCGTACTCGTGCACAGTGTGAATAATAAGGTGACTTTTGTCCTCTGTGTCGTTTCGTCGCACGTCGCAAGGATTTTTCCGCGAACAGAGGTTATCATCTCGGAGAAGAGTTTTATGGGTTCTAAAAGTTCTTGATAAAGGACAAAGAGGTGTAGTGCGAGGTGTTCATTCAATTTCAACAAAAAATGTACACTATATCTTCAGCAGTGCCTGATATCTGTGTTCGATTGAAAAGGGAATAAAAGTGTAATCATAAAACAGCAGGTACCCTCACTGTCAGTCGGATAGATCCTCTTTGTCCTCCTTTTCACATGAGAATGTAACATTTATTGCTACCGTTTGTCGATAAGGCGAGTACAACAGGTACAGCCTGCAGGAAGTGGGACATAGATAGATATTCGTTTTTAGAACTGGACCGCTATCGGTTTTCCAATGATAGGATACAACAAAGCGGTTTTTATAGTATTTACCCAACAGATATACTCCCAAGATGCAACTGGGACGACTTAATTTCGATTTGACGAGTCTGGCCGCCACCACTTGTGGCGGACTCGCTCTTCTGTCTATTTTGTTTACGTCTGGCCGTTGGCAAATATTTGTGACCGATCTTCGTCGTCGCTTCTTAATTGAGATGCAATGAACTGTGGCGCCGTTTTTGTTGGAAATGGATGGCAGGTAATTTGAGATAAAACCGCAGAGCATCGAAAAAATCTCTGCACCGACTGACTGACTAAACCTGAACTGCAATAACTTAATTAAGCAGAAAGTGTGTGAAAAAGCGAAAAACCCGGCAAATTAAAATATTTTTTTTCATCCGTTCCATTTTGCAGAAGGTAACTATCTGCACCTCTCCCAAATTGCCGCACGATCGAATTCCATGTGCGGAGCAAAAAAGTAATAAACTCAGCGATCTTGTTCGTTTGATCGCAAAAGTTGAAAAACCACAAGAGGTGACCACAAATTGCTGCAGCAGATTCGAACACGGCCGAAGAATGAGTAAGAGTGGCTAAATGCGATCGACATCGAATTCCGGGCTGGATTGGTGCATCTAGCGACATCTAGCGGTGGTAAGATCGATATTTTTGCAGAACGAGAGAAGGTACTTGAGAGAGTTGCATAATCCATCAATGGCCGCAAAACGGCGACGGACGATACACGATCAGTAAAGATCGACAGAGAGGTCTGTCAGAATCGCTGACCTCTGAGAGGAATTGCTCTTTTCTGTGGCTGTGTTGGTTCGCCTCTTGGATGGTTTAGTGCGAGAGAATAGCTATGCCAGTGTGAGTGGGATTTCCCCTCATAGTTACGTGTGTGCGTAGAAGTGGTTTGATTTTTTGTCATTCTTCTTCGACTCGTTGTCTACCTGCTGTTTTTTGTTCAACGAGTTTATGAATTATGAAAAAAGAAGAAATATAAAAAAAAATCCTCTCCAACAACAACGCGGATAGGACTTCTTACATTTTTAAATGGAAAAGATATCATTCTGTGTGTGTGTTTTTTTTTTTTCACTTTGTATCTTTTAGAACAAGAATGGGAAAAGATACTCGGCGGACGTATGGATAGAAAATTTGTTATGCTTCATAGTTGAGAATTGGTTGGACATGAAGAAGAAGGCGAACAAGAAGAAGATCGCTGGGAATTGAATTGACGACGACGATGAAGATGATGATGATGACGACGAAGACGACGGCGATGCTAGACGACAACTCTCTACGAACGCCTATGATGATATGTGATGTTCAATGATCTTCTATACACAACACAGAGAGTTGGTCTGGGAATTAAATGGTTTCTAAGAGATGGAATACTTTTTTTTTGTATTTTAGTTGATACTTTGTTGTAAAGTTGCTGTTGGGTGCGGATTTTATTTTCAATCCATTTGGGAGTGGTGCCTGTGTGGTTTTTCTGATGGTGTTTCATTGTTATTATGATTTTTCTCAAATGACATCGCTTTGATCCTTGGGATGATAAAATGCGGCGTAGTCTTCGGATAGGAAGAGATTTGTCAAGATATCCGAAAGGGGATGGGAGTATGCATAGTTGATGGTGGGGCAGTACTGATGGAAGAAACTGACTGTCAGTCACCGACCTATAAGAGATTGATTGAAAGAAAACTTTCAATGAAGGGTCCATATTTTTTTCAAACTCCTTATGGCAGATGCAGGCACATACTACTAATAATACGATCCAAAAGGAGTCTCACGAAATTCACTTGTGTTCGAGAGGGTTAGGAATCTATTTTTTTTAATTAGGATTTTTTGTTGAAAAGCACCGGCTTCTAATGCAAATATTTTGTTTGTACCTTTTTTGGATCCGGATAATGGGTTGAATATGCGTATTCGAGAAATAAATTGTGAATTACCTTGTAAATAAATGAACGTGTAAAGTCCGGCAACTTGAAGCGACTATTCTGCTCAGGGTAGTTTTGGTATCCGGATAATACATATAGCGAATGTGTAGAGCAAAATGGAGAACCAAATCATATTAAACATGTATCCGGTGGCTAATGTGCAAGTTCGGAAGAAACTAGAAAACTGATATCCAGTTTTTCACGATTGTGCTATTGGCTATCCCTATCAGCGATATTCGCACAAGCATCTGATGGACGTGGAAGGTCCTTAAATTACCAAACTCATTATCAGAGTGATTTTATTTGCAGTTTTCGGCATCCGGATAAGGAAATATTGTTAAACGCGAATAAGGGTGTATGAGGTTTTTTCTAAAATTGATTTCCTATGTCTTGAGCCTGCTTGTTACTATCCAGGTCGTTTTTGGTAAACGAATAAACCAGAGAAATTAATTGAAAACAATTTTAGGACAAATCCGCAAATTCGCGGATAATGCGATATTGAGTTGGTCCCATCAATAAGCATAAAAAGCTCAAGCGAATGCCGGTTGTTAAAAATTTCCTGTCGCTCATAGATAAAGTGCATTCTGAGTGCAACACAGTCATTGATTATCCAAAGTCAAGGATAGGTGGTACGCATTTTAGCAAACAGAGAACATTTTCACGGCTTTTACAAAACGAACAAAAAAAAAACGTATTACCTACTCTCCAAATAGTGAAGTAACAAGAGACGAAAACCGGATAGGTAAAATAAAAAAAAAATGCGTACGAAGGGTTTTTGTGACACGGATAAACACAAGCCCTTATCCGGAAAATGAGGTTCAAGGATTTGTAACCAAAAAACATAAAACAAAAAATACATCGAGTTTTTACCATACGTATAATATATACAAAATCTTATCCGGTTAAAAATAAATAATAAGTTTTACGGCAAGTTTTAACATTACGGATAAATAAAAAATTTTATCCGGATAATGTGTTTTTTTAGGGAGTTACTTTCTTGCATGTTTTTTTTAACAATTTTACAAATTTTAAGGAAAACAAAATTATTTTAGAGTTCGAATTTTTTATCCGGATACAATTTTCAATTTAACACCGCATTTCTTGTTCGGATAATAGGTAATGGTATTTTTCAATAAGAGGATGCATTCTATACCCAGATTAACCCTTTTTCCATACATAGCTTATTGGTTCACTTTACTCTTGGGTAACGCCTAACTGATAAACTTTAGAACTTATTTCTTCAGAGATATCAACAAACTTACAAAATAGGTGTCTATGGACACACCGTCCAAAAAGAGTACTGTTTCTTACCTGCAATGAAAAAAAGAAAACACCAAGTTAGAGTTTGTGCAGTATATAAAACAACGTAAGGCATATAATTTGTGATTCGATAAAGTAAGGAAGAAAAAAACCATACAAAGTACCCATCCCTATTTTTTTTAGATCCGGTTAGCATAAATATTCAAAGAAAGGAGGATACGTTTTTGATGCATACACGAACGTCTTCTCTTCCTCTATAAAATCGCATACAACTTGACTTCCGGTGTTTCCATTATTAAATTTAATTTAGTGCCTGCCTATGACGCGGTAGCTAACATATTTTATAAAGCGCAGCAAATCGCTTGCTCATGTTTATTTATTGAGTTCTCGGATTAGTGAAGGTAGGTACAGGTAGGGTTTGGCATGCAGCAGATTTTCCGCTGATAAGACAACAGAGACGTCAACAAATTGAAATGCGTTCGTATGGTACCCACAGAAGAAGTGGATAATATTCATGGAGAGTGTCTAACGAGGATTTATTTTTGTAAACATGCATTTAGGAGTTTATTTAAACTTTTGGCACGTTGTGAGTGTTTTGAACATTTGATCGTTGAAATGCAATTTCTGGCGATTGACTAAAGTCACATTTGAGCATTTTTGTTTTTTTTTTTTTAATTCCGCCCGCAGTAAGAACCTTTGACTGCACCTGTGATTATAATCCAAATCCTTCCTAAAATGCCCAGTTGCAACTGGTGCATAAACCAAACAAAATGATTCCTTTCAATCCTACGAGTCGACAAGTCCTTATATATCCCGGTGACAAGGCCTTCATGTGACAATCGCGCACGCACCTAAACCGACTTGATGGTGCCTTTTTGTAGAGCTTGAGCAACTTGTCAATTTAAGCCCAAATCAGTATCTGTCGACACAGTGACTATGTGATTAGTCTTGTGGAATTCAGAGTAAGAAGTGTCAGACAACAAACCGCGAAAGACTCATATAAATATTATTGGATTACCTAAGGTGCGTAAGGTTTAACGTGAGTTGCGCTGGTCAATATTGTTCTAAACACTGCCATGGGCTTAACGCTGGGGCTGAAGGCTTTTTAGTTTATTTTAAGGTTCAACTCTTCCTTGATTTTGTTGAAGCTTATCATTTAATCTCGAAACTTGGTGTGTTTTTATATCCAAGTATGGAAGGATCTTAGTACTTTTGAACAATTGCCCATGGGCATCGATCTCTTTTTGAAAATTAGTCAATATGAAGATCTAAATTGGCGCAGAGAGTATTAACCACGGAACTATAAATATAGGCAGTTTTTAACCTAATTTTCGAACTTAACTACGCAGAAAATCGTTCATAAATAGAAAGACATCCCGAGGTAGGGACGGATCTCTAAACTCAAGTTCATGCATGACAATCACGTTAACTGCTGCAATTGACAAGCCAAACGCCACTGTAGGTAGTCCCGTCATTCACTACAAGTCAGTGGACCTCTTTTTCTCTTCTATCTAACTGAGTGCCAACAAAACCATTGCTTCTCCAACTAGAACAAGTCTTTTAATGTTCCAAAATCCACTTAACCATCACACTGGCCACATAAATAAATAAGCAGCTCGCAGAAAATAAACCACCTCAATCATAAAATCAGCATAATTTCAACTATTTTCGCCCGCATAATAAGTTCAGTGTTGGCTCGCCCATAGAAGATATCCCTCGTCTTCATTCTTCGTCTACCCACATGCTCTAAAAGTATCCGAATCTGAATGTGGTGTACTAAAAGACTAAAGCAAAAGCCCCCCTCACAGCGGAATATACTACAAGTACGTCTTGTACTATAATTTGCAATATATTCTGCACAAGAAAAACAAGCCACAGTCGGGAGAAAAAATAAACAAAACCAGAAAGAGAAAGAACACAACAAAGAGGAACAAACCCAACAAAAAATGGGCAAAAGAAAAAAATTATTGTCAAGTGTAGAAAGAAGGAGAAAAATAACAAAAGTTCCCCCTTGTACGAGTATTTGTATGTCAGATATTTTCTAAACACAAGTGCACAGTATCTATCACTTGTATCTTTAGTAAGACAAAAGTGCAGAAAGAAATTATGGTGAAGTGAAACAAAAGTACGGCAAAGGCAAAAACAGGAAAACCGACTAAACTCTCTCTCCAATGTGTGTGCAACTGTTGCACAAGCACAAGTGCCCCTGATACGGGGTGGGGGTGACTTCCAAAACAAGAGAGCTGTATAACAACACCAAATCTATGCGATTGTGTTGTGTACAAGTGTGAAATGCAACACAGGGCTCTCGTGTAAATGCATTTCCCATGTGACACTCAACACCCACACTGACACAGTCAACCAACAGCCCTAGAGAGAGAGAGAGAGAGAGAGAGAGAGAGAGAGAGAGAGAGCGAGCGAACAGAATACTACAGGCGGCAAGTGTAATAAACAAAAGGGTCATTTCATTTGCTTGCACATTCTACACTTGGATGCAAATGCATACTCGTATCCACACACAGCGACAGCTTTGTGCCTGCCTGCCTGTTGGACGCAAACAATTGACAATCGAATTTATGAGTTCGGTCCTCGTTCCTCGTTCGGTCGGGCATGGAGTGCTATCTGCAGTGTGTTCGTGAGCCTCTACCCCTCATTTCCAGCATACCTAAAACTGGACCTACACGCTATTACACGCCACGTATGTGTGTGCCTGTCGGTGAGTTTCGAAAATTTGAGTCCAAGTCGATGGCTTCGAGAGCAGCTAACCCAATAATCAGTTTGAGTTTGATCGTTGAGCGGTTACCATGCATTTAGACTAGCGTGTAATTACACAGATAATTTTTTTTTTCCAAAATAAAATCCGCCGCGACTTACTACTTAAAAATAAACATACAAAAAAAAAAAAATCAAACAACTCGAGAAAATTATTCGCAATTTTATAAGAGTGACAAAAAGAAATCAGTTGAAATAGGGGTGGCTTGGCCCGCAAAAGTGCTCGAAAAAATGTCAGAATTTCTGACCAAGTTCAAAATTTAACAAGAGTAAAAAATACCCCCAACAACAAGAAAAAAAAAAGAAAAGAAAAACACCAGTGCAACCCCCAATTTTGGGCCAACTTTTCGGTCCGAAATTTTATTTTTAGTTTAACTTCTATTTTTTGTTCCAAGAGCGGCAAATCTGAAAAAAAAAGAAATAAAAAAAAAATGTCTCCCCAAATAGTGTTTGCCTGTTTGTTGTTAGTGGCGCACGCCGCTGCGCAGTGCTCGTGGGAGTTCGTACGCACAACCATGGATATCAAGTGCAATCTGCGAATAATCGACGCATCGCCACACGGATTAGACCTGCAAGTAGCCGAAACGGCCAACAATTTGGATATACAGTGCGCCGACGATTTGCTATACGCGAGCGAATTGCCAGTGAACGCGTTTGTGCGGCTGCAAAAGTTGTCCGAACTGCGGTTGGACTCGTGTAAATTGCAACGATTGCAACAGAGCGCCTTCGAGGGGCTGGTGTCGTTGAAAAAGCTCTCGGTGCGCACGCGCAACTCGATATGGGGACCGGGCAAAAGTTTAGACATTCTTAGCAACACATTCGCCGGGTTGCGCGACCTCCAGACCCTCGAGTTGAGTGAGAACAATATTCGTCAGCTGCCCGAAGGTGTGTGGTGTCCGTTGCACAACCTCAAGGTGCTGAACTTGACAGCGAATCGCATCCGATCGGCGGATAGCTTGGGCTTCTCGGAGAAATTGTGCGCGATCGGTGGCACCCAGGGCTCCGGATCGGAATTGCAAGTGCTCGATGCCAGTTTTAATGAGATTCGATCGCTGCCAGAGAATTGGGGTGCGTCGCGGCTGCGCCGCTTGCAGCAGCTCAACTTGCAGCACAACAACATCACAATGATCGCAGCGGATGCGTTCATAGGGCTGACAAATTTGCGAACGTTGAATTTAAGCTACAACCACCTGGAGACGCTGCCGACTGACGTCTTTGCCAACAACAAGGAGCTGCGGGAAGTCCATCTCCAATCCAACGAGCTGTACGATCTGCCAAAGGGCATCTTCCACCGGCTGGATCAGCTGCTCGTCTTGGATCTCTCCAGCAACCAACTGACCTCGCACCATGTCGACAACACCACATTTGCTGGCCTGATCCGACTGATCGTGCTGAACATCGCCAACAACGCATTGACTCGCATTGGTTCCAAGACCTTCAAGGAGCTGTACTTCCTGCAGATCCTCGACATGCGCAACAACTCGATTGGCCACATCGAAGACGGGGCATTCCTTCCGCTGTACAACTTACATACACTGAACCTGGCAGAGAACCGCCTGCACACGCTCGACAATCAGATATTCAACGGCCTCTACGTGCTGACCAAGCTCACGCTCAACAACAACCTGATCAGCATCATAGAGAGCCAGACATTCCGCAACTGCTCCGACCTGAAGGAGCTCGATTTGAGCTCCAACCAGTTGGCAGAGGTGCCCGAGGCCATTGTCGACCTGTCCGTGCTAAAGACCCTCGACTTGGGCGAAAACCAAATCTCCGACTTCAAGAACGGAACATTCCGCAATCTCAACCAGCTGACCGGCCTACGGCTGATCGACAACCGAATCGGCAACATCACCAAGGACATGTTCGCTGAACTGCCGCGACTGAGTGTGCTGAACCTGGCGAAGAACCGCATCCAAGCCATCGAACGGGGTGCCCTCGACAAGAACACCGAAATCGAAGCCATTCGGCTCGACCGAAACTTCCTCACCGACATCAATGGCATCTTTGCCACGCTGGCATCGCTGCTGTGGCTGAACTTGTCCGAAAATCACCTCGTGTGGTTCGACTACGCCTTCATTCCGAGCAACCTCAAGTGGCTGGACATCCACGGCAACTACATCGAGGCCCTGGGCAACTACTACAAGCTGCAGGAGGAGATCCGCGTCACCACCCTCGACGCCAGTCACAACCGGATCACCGAGATCGGCCCCATGTCAGTGCCGAACTCAATCGAACTGCTCTTCATCAACAACAACATCATCAGCGCCATCCAGCCCAACACATTCGTCGACAAGACCAAGCTCGCTCGTGTCGATCTCTACGCCAACGTTCTGTCCAAGATCGCGCTCAATTCGCTGCGAGTGGCGCCGGTTGCTGGGGACAAGCAAATGCCCGAATTCTACCTCGGCGGCAATCCCTTCGAATGCGACTGTTCCATGGAGTGGCTGCAGAGGATCAACAACCTGACCACTCGCCAACACCCCAAGATCGTCGATCTCACCAACATCGAGTGCCTGATGCCGCACAGCAGAAACTCGCCGATCCGCCCCCTTTCATCGCTTAGCAGTCAGGACTTTGTGTGCAAATACGAATCGCACTGCCCGACGTCCTGCCACTGCTGCGACTTCGAAGCCTGCCCGTGTGAGATGAAGTGCCCGCAAAACTGCTCGTGCTTCCACGACGCCACTTGGTCCACCAACATAGTCGACTGCGGCAAACAGAACCGCAACAGCCTGCCCAACAAACTGCCACTCGATGTCACCGACCTCTATCTGGACGGCAACAACCTGCCACTCTTGCATCCGCAAGTTTTCGACGCCCGCAGAAACCTGCGAGCCCTCTACCTCAACTCCAGCAATGTGATGACCATCGAGAACAAGACATTCAGCGACCTTGGCATGCTGCGCGTGCTCCACCTCGAGAATAACAAGCTCCAATCGCTGGATGGCCATGAATTCGGACAACTGTCGCTCCTCCGCGAGCTGTATCTGCAAAACAACATGCTGACACTGATTGGAAACGCCACCTTTGCGCCACTCGTATCGCTGAAGGTCCTCCGACTCGACAACAACCGCCTGGTGTCCATCAACATCCCCCAGTTCGTGAACCTGCAGTACCGAAATGGCCTCGAAGCGCTCACAATCGGACGCAACTCGTGGTCGTGCCGCTGCCGCTTCCTGCAAGATCTGTCCCAGTTCGTCTCCGACAACGCCATGATCATCAAAGACGCCTCCGAGATATACTGCGTCGATGGTGCAGTAAAACGCGAACTGGACCTCACCGCCACGGCCGAGTGCAGCGAACTCCTCGAAAACAGCAGCAACCTAGCTTCGCAGGACATGAACAGTGGATATGTCCCCCTACTGGCCGCTGTACTGGTGCTGATCTTCCTCATCGTCGTGCTGATCGTGGTCTTCGTCTTCAGGGAATCCGTTCGGATGTGGCTCTTCGCCCACTACGGCGTCCGCGTGTGCGAGCCACGCTTCGAAGACGCCGGCAAGCTGTACGACGCCATCATCTTGCACTCCGCCAAGGACTACGAATTCGTTTGCCGCAACATCGCTGCCGAACTAGAGCACGGGCGCCCCCCACTCCGCCTCTGCATCCAGCAGCGCGACCTCCCAGCAGAGGCGTCCCACCTCCAAATAGTCGAAGCATCACGCGCCTCGCGCAAAATCATCCTCGTCATGACCCGCAACCTCATCCAAACCGAGTGGAACCGCGCCGAGTTCCGCAACGCCTTCCACGAGACGCTACGCGGCCTCGCCACCAAACTCGTCATCATCGAGGAGACTGCTGTCAGCGCCGAAGCCGAAGAGGTGCCCGAGCTCGCCCCATACCTCAAGTCCGTGCCGTCGAACCGCCTGCTCACCTGCGACCGATACTTCTGGGAGAAGCTCCGCTACGCCATTCCAATTGAGCTGTCATCACGCGGTAACAACTACACATTGGAACACCACGGCGGCTTCAAGCAGCCCGTCAGCCCGGGGGTCATCTTCCGACAGGCTCCACCTCCTCCCGCCTACTACCAGGAGGACATGGAGGCCAACTACTCTTCGGCCACCACCGCTACTCCCAGTCCACGACCCAGTCGCCATGTCGCCCGCCCATGCGAAAGCATGCAGATGCGACCGCCCTCCGAGCACATCTACTCCAGCATAGAGTCCGAGTACAGCGCCTACGACCAGCAAGAGTCCCTCTCCATGATCCCGAGTGGGCAGCAGCAGCAGCTACTAGCGCCGCCCCACTTCCGCGCCAGTGGCGGCCCACCCCAGCAGAACCTAAGGAACCCCCACCACCCGTCGTCCTCCGCACAGTGGCGCCCCATCCAACAGGCACCTGTGCACCTCCGAACGAGCAGCAACCTCAGCAACGCCTCCACGTCCACCCAATCCACCTCGGCGGCGGCGGCGGTGGCGACGGCCGTGGGCCAGTCACCCCAGGTACAGGCCCAATCACAGCCACCCTCAACCTCGGCGACTGCCGCCTCAGCGCCCCCAGCGCCGAGCACCAGCAGCTCCGGCGGCCAGGCGTTCCTAGTTTAATTCGTCTAAACATCTTCTTAAATTTTAAACTAAAATTAAAAAATTATAAAATTCAATGTGATATTATATATGTAATAAAGTTTGTATAAAGAATTTCTAAAAAAACATGAAAAATGCTTAACTAGACTATAGGGTTAGTATTATTAACAATATAGTGTCATTTCTACTTTGTCGTGTAAATATTTCCCATGCGAGACATAAAACTGAAGCCGACTGATAGATTTCTAAAAATAAAAACAAATACGAAAATGTCGAATTAAAAAATGCAAACTGTTAATATTTTTATAAAATGTACACTCAAATCCTACGCGCATGCTGTACATAAAAATAAGTTGTAACTATTTTAATTATTTTTCTAATAGCTAGAAATAAATTCTTTTTTGTTTTAATTTTATATTTAATGTGTAAATCGCCTATAACTAGTTGTTAAGTTATTTAAATACGAAAACTTGTTTTATAGCCCATAGATTATTTAATTTCGATTCGTTATGAAAAATGGGGGAGAAGAAAAGTTCTTAAAAAATCCTAAAAAAGCAACATTTAAATAAAAAATAAATTTTCTTATGGAAAAACAAAAAATTCAAAAATAATACAACTCGTTGGTCTTTCTTTCATTCTCTCAACAAATTTTCTTGCACAGGTACTTGCTAATGAAGGGTTCAAATATTTGAGTCGGTGAGCAGCATTGATCTAGGTTGTTCTTGTTGCAGATGGCGGTCGGTGGTGGCTGGTGAACCAGTTTGTTTTCATTTGTTTTACTTTGTTGATATCAGGTCAATAAATTAATACTTTGGTCACGAAAATGTGTGAACACGCTTTTGATCGAGAACACGCCGGATTCATTCATGAGAGTCACGATTGGAAGTGTATTTGCGGTGCACCCAAGTGCGGCCACGGTACTGAGTATCTGTGTATCTATAGGTTGCTTCGCGGAGGCTTGTATTATATTAGCATGTTTATCATGCACAGTGTTGGGCTGGCGCAGGAACACAAATAAAATTTTAATCGTTCCATCACAGTGATGTAATGAATGGTGGATTTGACTGGGACTTCGGGGTGCGGAGACTGTGTACCTGTGTGGCATGGTAATCGGTGGGGTTATAGAAGTATATAAGTACCAGAGAAGGTCGCTACCAGTGGCGAAGGAGTCATATCAATTGTTTGGAAGGAGGGTATACGAAACTCCGCTGCAAAGGCAGAAATAGGTGTAAGCCCAAGTTAATCGTAAAGGTGATTATAAATGCTTTTCGTACAGAGAGTTTGGCATTTTGCAATCAAGAGTGGGAATACGGCGACGGAAAAACTGCGAGCGAGTTGGCTTTTAATGGAAGGCTCGCAAAAGTCAACTACTGCATTTTAAAACTATCCAAAGGCGAACGAGGAGTTTCTGAATAAGTTCAGCCTAGGAAGCCTCAACTCCTTTTGTTCACCCCTATCAAGGTATCCGATTGGAACGGAATTTTCTCCGATCTGTATACGAAATCGGAGAAATTCCATTCGAGATATCCATTCCGATACAACTTTTGGAAAAATTTCCTGACAAGGGTATGAACTTGCTGACAAAATGAAAGCCTACCTAGATATCGATGTAAGCAACTCTTTGTTTTGTTAATTTTTTCTTCGGGAAATGGTCTACGGAAATCAGTCTATATTTGGTTCATATTTTGTAAAAATCGGTTTAAATATATCGCCATGATCCGTACGTAAAAAAAAAAAACACTCACATTGAGCCTATAATGAAAAGAAAACGATCAGAGATGCTAAAGACTGGTGGGCCACGTGCGGTAGACCCTTAGATATTGACTGAAATAATGCAAGACCGCCTTTGTTCTGAATCCAGAACTTGATCACCAGAGCTTGGTTTTTACACTCGGCTGATCGAATTTCGGCATCCGTATAAATGAGCAATCCACGACAGAGTTTACCGTTGTGTCGTGTGTCAAATCGACTTAATTCCTTGAACGACTGCACGTAAAGCTGCTTCATGGATTCGAGCTATAAATGTTGATAGTTTTCCCTTACTCAAGTTCAACGTGACCTGTAAAAACTTGTGAACTTTATTGGTCAGCAGAGAGAGTTAGAGAAGCTCCTCATCGCTAAAATACCTTTGATAGGTGACGTACCACCGCGAAAGGAAGTTTATATCTATAGCAGTATAATGACCAGGTTTAGAGCGGATACAGCGGAAATCAACTACCCGTAGCAGCCACCACCATTGCACACATTTCATTATCCAACACGTTTTGAAAGCCAATAACTGCATCAAATGAAAACCATTTCAACTGCTTGCGCAATCCAAACTGACCTGAACGGACTGATACATTTATGAAGGCATTTTACTCAATGGGCTATCATTATATAGATACACAGCTGCTGGCCTATGACTGTGTCGATCAGAGCCTGTCGAAACCGTTCCGCTTTCAATCACCACATTGCGTTAGTTCGCTACTACGTAAACGCAGCCGAGACACAGCTCCAAGACCACATCAACACAATTATTATGCACGTATTCTCAACGTCTGTGTGGCCAGTTTATCAGCCCGATACCAATTAGATTAGATTCCGCGGTTCACTCAAAACCCGTCCAATCTACAGCACAAGATCTTGCATTGCAAACGACCTACAACTGGCGGCCTATAACCCCATAAAATGCACATGTTTCTGGCGACATTTCCACGCACAATTCCAGAGACCGAGGATCGATGAGCAGCAAGTTGATGTCTTAATTTCAGTCCATCCTGAGATGAAATATGAGACCAGATACATCTGTCGAGATATTAACAAACAAATTACCATGAATATTACATTTCGTATTCGATCGCGATGCGTGATCTGCATAAATTGTGGATTGGGATCGCGTCAGAGGCTAAAATTGTCCGCCCCAAAGTGGTCAATGGTCTAGCAGTGAGTTGATAATTTAATGTTTATGGATGACGGTTCCCCAAAATGATGGAGTGAATTGAAAAAGTCTTGCTTAATTAGAATCGATGTCTTTTGCCAGCCAGCCACCGACCGTCGAGCTTTCGAGTCGACTGCTCGACTCTGTCAGGGAATTTCAAACTAGCGTGTCGTTAAATTATTTAATCGGTTCTATCGGCTGCAGCTGAGAGATCGCGCGCCAATTGGGTGATTTATAGCCAGGACGAAGGACTTGTAACATAATTTAATTAAGTCGCGCGCATGCAATTCCCTGCAGATAGATCCACAGCAGCTGATCAAAGAGAAGAAATAAAAGTGCAGAAAGATACGACAGCCAATCCATCGATAGGTTCAATAAATCTCGTGCACGAAATCGAGGGCGCATAAACTCACATACAGGTTTCGGAATTAAGCCGAACACGCCTTGAGTTGCAACTGGAAATTATTATCCGCCGCGGCGACAAATGATTGCGCTGTGCAACGTGAATTAAGCCCGTGGGCTTCGACGTCGACAATACGTGTATATATATCTTTTGTTGACTCGAGTATGTCCGTGCCCGTCCGGTGGGGTGTTCAAAATTTGAATAAATGGAATTATTTTGGTCCCGTGTGATTCGTCACTAATGGGGTTATGTCAAGTTTGAGCGACATGCAATGCAGCGCGTTGCGGTATCGAGCTGTCAGTCGGACAAGGTGTTTGGCTGGCCAGGGGTTTATAAATTAATTTCGACACCCAGTGAAGTGTTTCGCATATGGGGTGATAAATCTAGAGTGTTTTAATTTGTCAGACTCAGACTATGTGCATATAAGTTGATTCATTCAAATTGGTATAATGGAATACTCACGATTGAACTGTCAAATGGGAGGTATGTCTTTATGTACCTGGGAGTTTTGACAAAGCAATCGGAATTCAGGAACCTTTAAAGGAAATGTCACACCCTGGGTTGGGTCAACGAGTTTTGTTTGCATTTCTGCTAGACCTATAGTTCGAAAGTTGTGCACAGCATTTTGCATTTTGAGGCAGCACAAAATATAGTCACACTATTTCTATTGTATAGGAAAAATTCGTAGGCATATAAACAAATAACAAATATATAAATAGTTGCGGCTGGCCTAGCTTCCCACAAACATTCGTTTTGTGGGTTTGAGTTGAGTTTTTTTGATTTTTCTGACAATGGAAGGGATCTTAACCTTTTTTTAAGGCGTTTGCAATGTGAAATTTGAGACGAAAAAAAAGCTTGCCAATCAGAAGAGTCTCAAAATGTTGGAAGGGAAAACTGGCCTTCATGCGAATTGCAGCGAGTGTTGAATGAGAGCCGATTCAAGCCATCCACTCTGTGTAGAGGGTTGGCGGCATTTCTTTGACAAAAACACGTCCAGGCCCAGGGTCGAGCTACTAAATAAAGCTCAGAGACATAAGTCCCAGGGTCATAGGTTGTGAAAGAAAAATTTGGGACTTGAGTCCCACTTTCCTGCTTTCCTTCTTAGTTGTGGGGACAGCGTTATTCAGTTTGAAGGTAATGGGGTACTAATACTGTGCCTTGCGGTAGCCCATGGCCTTAAATTCTTACATTCGACGCTATTTAGAGTTCCCACAAGACTACCAGTCCTCCGAAGGCAATGTAGACATTATTTGATTTGTTCTAAGATACTTCTAAGGTCACTTTAAAAACATCAAAAAAGTCGTCAGATATCAGGCCAAAAATTCGGATCCCAAGACGATTTTTGAGACGTGTTATGGAAGCAATACAAAATCGATTCAAATACTCCTCAAAAGCGTGCAGAAAAATCTACCCAAAAATGATAAAAAATACAGTGAAGAATATTGTGAGAATAGGTCGAGAATTACCTAAAATAAAAAGGCGTCCAGAAACAGATCGATTGAGCAGATGGGAAGACGTATGGATTGTTTGCGCCGCATCGACAACAGAAATCGCTTTAAAAAGAGTTGAAATATTTACTTTTTTCGGTTGAACATTTTTGGTACGAAAAGAAACTTTTATAAAATCACATAGGCAAATAGGTCTGAAAACTGAGCACGAAATCGCTCAAAATTGAGTCAAAAATAACATCGAAGGCAACTGAAAAAAGGGATTGAAAATAATCTTAAAAATCGCTCCTTAGAAAGACTCCACTTTTGAAATGAGGTAGAAAATAGCGCCAACGAAATCGCATCAAAATGGAGTCACATAAAGAATCTAAAACCTCCCAAGGAAGTATTGAAGTTTGAAATCGTCACAAAAAAATATTTTATTTTTTTTAAAGCCCATTTTGTGCAAACTGGAATAGTAAATAGAGTTTGTTTGAAATTCAAAGAAAATACTAAAGACGTCAAAAACAACCTAACAATCCATTCAAAAGATGACCGTCGAACCTGCGTTTGAAAAGCGATTTGATGTCGCCTCAAAAGTAATCCGCAATTGGACCATCAAAACGCCTCAGGAACTCTGGAAAAAATACCTCGAAAAGGGCTTGAACAACGTTTCGAAAATTATGTCAAGGAACCGCTTCCAAAATGGAAAGAATGCCTCTTAAGACCACCTCTTAAACGTATGGAAAATCGAATGATTAAATGAACAACTCGTCTTTGACTGTGGAATACAAAGAATTTGGTCAGCAATACCCTTTAAGGAATTACATTTTCGTCGAAAAACATTTTTGAAATAACATCTAAACTGCCTAAAGAACGGGTAGAAAATTTATTCAAAATTTATTCAAATTGTAATCGCTTCTGTAAATATAATTTCGGCTAAAAAAGGAAAGCAAAGCCGATGTTTTTTCAAAAACCACCTCTTAAATTTAAACAAAATTTCGAAATATTCGCATCTAGGATTGTTGGAGCTCTTTTGGACACCATTGGACTTTAATTTTATGTCGATTTCGGGGTCTTTTTCTGATGTATGGTTTCTTCTATTTCCAATATTTCAGTTTAGAGGAACTTCATCCGCAGCTGCAATTAGTCAGAAAACCATTATCGCTTGTAGGGAGTATGCTCAAACTAACTAAGAAAAAATCGCTACAAAAGGTCGTGGAAGGTGCTTCCTACTTCTGAAGTCTGTCAGCTTGAACTAGATTGGGTTGATGAAAAGTCTTCGAAACCACAAAATACGCATACGCCGAAAAAAGGTCTTTGCAAGTCACAGCATCTGTCATTGTACATAGGTGTGAATTTCCATTTTCCAACAAGACTTAAGAATTCATCAGGGTTAAGCTGATGTTTAAGCCCCGTTCTATTGGAGTAAACCGCCAAACACCTTGACTTAAATATCTCTTATCGAAACGAAGCTTTTGGAAAGTTGTGCGATACGAATCGACTCTCCTTTTGATATCTCTTTACAGGTATCGATGATCTCCGGAGGCCATATGTTGACTTGTCCAAACACCAGTCGCTCTGTAGCTATACTATAACAAAACTAAGACCAATTCAGTGGTGATACCACCAGCCGCACCCTTTCGCTATCTCAACAAGTGTTGATCATGTCGTAAAATGTCCCCTCCCTGTTATGACAGAGAAAACAAATTAAACTCCCATAACAAATCGATCTAGATAGAATGCCAAAGCCTCTGATGTGGATGCATCGACGAAACTTTTCCAATCCGACTGAAGCGGCGGCTTCATTAATTTGCATCTTCAAAGGCGCAATGATAATGGTAAAACCAGCAGCAGCCCGGCCCCGCCAGTATCATCGAAACTATATTTTCAAATTGCTTCGTAGACAGATCATCGATAAGCTTTAATTAGATCGATGATGTTCGCTCGCTCGCTCGCTCACTCGCTCGCTCGCCTATGGCTATGGGTAAAGGCGCCCAATAGACCCTATAAGCAAGAGTTTTCATTATTCCACCGCACAGAAGATCGCTGCGACAGTGATAAATGACCCAGTACATGTGTTTCCAGCCAGTAGTAGATCTAATTTTCTCCTCTCGTTTTTCGAAATTTTAATTACTCTCCTGCTATATGTATGGGGTAGATGTGCGAGCGACTTACAAAGACTTTGGCAAATGGGATTCAAATTGAAAGTGCGGTATGCGGACCTCACCTGCGCGAGACTATTGATGAAAGATGGATTCTTTTTCTTACCTATTGAAAGAAATAAGGTTCTCCCCTTTCCTTTCAGGGGGTACGGGGGTTCAACGAACGCGGCTGTGTGTCTGTGTCGAATCAAGGCTGCTTAGCCGGGGCTCATAAATTCATTACCAAAACGGCCTCAGATCGACGCCGATGTTGTATGCATCGCCCGATTCAAGTGGGTAACATGAAATATAAAAAATGGAAAAATAAAAAAATGCGGTCGCAAATCTGCGCCGTCTACACACCTGCGCCACGGCGACAGTTTGAGGTCTCAATTTGAACCCATTTGTGTGTGTCTCCCGTTTGCACAAAACCACCTCCCAAGATGGCAAATAGCTTCGAATGTTGGTATCTGCAAGCCCACAGGAGAACGCCCACAACAGAAAAAGAAATTCCGAGATCATTTGAAGTCAGCAAAAAAAAAAAAAAAACGCCTCAAACGTGTGCGCATTCACTTGGCTGTCTTAATTGAATTTCAGATTTCTCTCCACCGCAGTAACCAGCTGCTGCTGGGGGCAGGTACAACTCTCGAGAATCTGGAGCATGTTTAGCCTCCCGCTCAAACAGATTGGTTTTTTTTTTTTTTTTGTCTGTTTCTTGTTCCCTGGGTCCAGTCCACTTAGCGATTTTATTTATTTTTAAATCAGTTCACTTTATTGCGAGCCATAACACCAAATAAATGTGTAAATGAGGTAATTAGAGCTTCCGGGTGGCGGTGCGGTGGGTAATAAAAAAAAATTCAAAGACCTGCGCAGACCGATCTAGACTTGATTAAAAATTCCCAATTCCTAATAGAATTGAATATTTGTTCGGCAGTATTTGAGGTTTTAGATGTTCCGCAGCGGACTGATGGGATCTTAACGATTTACGATGGCAGCGATATATATAGTGGGTGCGTGCGATGACACGGAACACAAAGCACCCAACAAATTGCGATTGGATATAATTTTAGTTGAGAATAATTATTTTTTTTTTTTTTCGTTTCGGACAAGTCAGTTGGGTCAATTAAATTGGAAGGCATCGTTAAATCTGTTCGGCTGGGTCGATGGATGACGAGGGCAAGTTGCGAGTTCACGGGACGTTTAGCCTGTGCTAGGTTGATTGAGTGCTTTTTGAGTAGATTGTGTGGGGCATCTATTCCTAAGAAGGCGCTGGCAGTAAATATAAATATTTCGGGGAAAACAATGTGCGAGTAGTTGGGAGGGATAGTTGATGCCTCATTTAAGTGACACGCGGTTTGTCAATATAAATTTGAAAGGAGCTTATGCGAGTGAATTTTTGTGGCACCAAAAGTCACAAGACTTTTTTCAACTCAAAATCACCACATGCGGCTTCAAAATGCGGTTCAGCGTCTTTAATTGATTGCCTCAACAATTTCTGTTCTAAATAATTATGTCCAGTCGTGAGTTCATCATTGTTCCCAAAAATAATTATTTTTTTCTCGGTACGACTTCAATAAAGACAAGAAGACAAGGACTGCTTAAAACTCCGAAGTCGCAACAACACATTGAATATTTATTTATTTATTTATTTATTTCATGCACATCAAATGAGAACATTCATACTTAATACAAAATTTAAGTACTTAAATACTACCACCAAAGCCTAACTTTAAAATTAGTTTATTCCTTAAAGCGTCCCTACTGAGATACAACTCGAACAAACTTCTTTAATTATTAGATTCCCTTAGGCATCTGTTAATTGGTTCATTACAACCACAGTTAACTCTTTGCAAGCAAGCATTCTAGATGGAGCATGAAAACCAATCAATGATAACAGAAAAGGGCAGTCGATATGGTTGTGTATCAGGTCCCGAATAAAAAAAAAGTGAAAAATATTGCCTACGCTTTAAAAGAGGTAAGATACCAAATAATTTGCATCTTGTCTCATACGAAGGCATTCCAGCTTAATGTACGAACGGCAACTCTAGTAAAACGTTTTTGGATCTTCTCAATTCTTCTGGAATGCACTTCACAAAATGGATTCCATATTATACCACAGTGTTCAAGATTATAGACCTGACAAAAGCAAAGAATAGACATTTAAGAGTATGCGGATCATGAAAGTCTTTAGAGTTCCGCAATATAAGACCCAACATAGAAGTCAATGGGCCTTACCAATAAACATTTTTCGTTTCAACTCTAAATTTTAGTAGTTCACAGTGGATTTATTTTCCATACAAATTTTGCAACTGTGAGCTTCCGTAAATTTAAAGTCGAGACTAAAATTGGTTATTGGTACGGCGCAATAGGTTTACAGAAATCTAGTTTATGTTTGTAACTTCTAGTACAATTTCGGTAATCGGCCATTGATCGCATTGCTGAACCTCCACTAACTTAACGCACCTTTCTATTAATCTATATAAAGTAGGACTCGACTATCATTCCTTGTTCTTCTTTTTGACTTCTGCCACTTGGGTGGGTCGCAACCAAAAATTGTCGCCCTTGCTTGGGGCACACATTTATACTTTATTAAAAGTTTTATTAAATTCTTGCAAAAACAATTAGTCTTTAAACTAGATTCAACAGAAAGAACGTACTGTCCATTAATAAATTTATTAAGAACATTAAATTCTTGTTGAAGCTTTCGATAAACTAAAAAAAGTGCCAGATAATTATTTCTTTTTCGGAACTGCTTGTGGGTCTTATTTTTTCTATTATTTAAGTTCACGATCCTTTTATTGAACCAAATGGGGTTAGCGCCCGATACAATCCTTACTTTAGGTGTAAATATATCGATTGCCACTTTAACAGTATCTATACAAAAAAATTAAAAGAATTATTAAAATCTCCGTTATGAAGAACATTAAACAGAGACTGAGTCGAAAATACCTACTCGTAACATTCAAATTGCAGTGATAAGGCTTCTTGGAAAATAGAATCAGGAAAAAGTGCGATCATTGAGAAAAACTAAATCCAAAACGTTATTGAACTCATTGGCAAAATGAATAATCAGACGAAGATCGAACTGGGCAATCGAACTGCAGTAGGCAGCTCTTTCATAGCTTCTGGACGATATACAATGAACTTGCACCCAACTTATGAAGCTTCGTACATTTTAAAACAAGAAAATAAACTAGACTCATTTTTATTTTAAAATTAAACTACACCATTTGTGTTTCTGATTTAGATGCCCAAATTTGATTGCAGAATTTGATTCTTTATTTTTAAAGTAAATTTTTAGTTTTGTTTATCCAAAATCAAAAAGGAATTTATTTAAAATCAGTACACAAAACACAAATATATAACTTTCTGCAGAAAAAAAACAATAAGGTTTCGAAAGAAACTCAAACATTGCATGAGTTTGTACAAAATAGTTGAACAAAATTGTGCCCCTGGTGTGGGCTTAGGTTACAAAAAATGTCGCCGGACCATAGGTACCGACTGTAAACGTCAAAAAGCGAAGTAACAACTTCTTTCATAATAAGTTTGTAAGCTCGACAAGAGCCTACCACACATGACCCCAAATTACACAAACATTTCACGCATTAACACAGAGCCACAGTCTACCCATTGTAATATCGAAAAAATCTTGTTCTCGTGAGCTCAACAAATCAATTTGATTTACTTACACGACTCTGCTTTGCTACCTATAGATACTCGTACCTATGTAGGTAGGTAAACATCGTAAAAACTTGCACGCAATAAGTATACCGCTCAACAACACATCACTAGCAAACAGGATTCACACTCCACGCCCACGGCCATCAGATACAATAAGCGTATTCCCATTCATATGCAAACGGCAAGAACCTTGCGTCCCAATATCACAATCACAACCACAATCGCAATCACCATCACAATAGCGCAGCAAAAGCATAAAAATCAGGAAGATATGTAGAAAAAAAAAGAAAAAATATCAGAAAAATTCAACCATAAATTTGCATGATTTCGAAAAAGTGTATATAGATTTGTTTTTCATTCAATGCAACTCTCACGCTCATCGAGCACACTGCCACTGGGCACTGCAGGCATATTAATTGGCGCCAAATTATATTGCTGCTGCAGCGTGGTATGGTGTGTGCTAATTTTCAATTCAATGGAAATGCGATAATCATAGAATAGTCGATTGGCACAGTCGCCGTGGTCAACATCGGCCCGCATGAATTTCAATGCGTTGCATTTTGAGATGTATCCATACTGTTGGTCGACACCTACGCAAACAGCTGAGGAGATGATCGCTATCGCTGAGGATGACATGCGTAGCTACAGCAGTAGATAGGTGGAACAAAACGCACGTGCATGTCAATCATCGGCAAGTGTTTATTTTTTTCGAAAATGCCTTCCAAATTGTTTCCGTACAAGGTGTACAGTGTTTCAAGTACTATACTGATGGCATCTAATTGAGAATTCAAGTCACCACATTTCCCGAAACGAAAATTTAGAGAAATGCAAATCAAAACAAACAACAATTGTTCATACAAAACGGTTATATAGATGTAAAGATACCAGGAATGTCATATGCATACGCATAGTCGCAGTCATAGAAATTCTGTAATAAAACAGGGGCCCGCTCATTTGCATTCTAATTGACTGGGGCTAGCCGATGGGGAAGGGGGGAATGATGAACACACAATAAAAGGAATAGGTAAAAATAGGTAAAATAATCAGATTGCTTTATTGCTGCGTTGAAAAACTCTATCCATAATTTCTAATTAGTGGTAGAAAAAATCGAAAGCCTACCAGTACCGGCACCACAAATGCTCCAAACGTGACATCCCGCTTATATGTAGCTACGGCTAAACGAGCGCATACCTATATAGTTTGAGTAAAATGGGTTAATCCACACCTTGTCGGCCTCGGCACCGCATGTAGACAAACTGCCACCTGTTGCATTAATTAAATGTTTATTTAAAAAATGGATAAAAAAAAACTCTGTTTAACGATTCGGGGGGAATGCAATTATATCTAGTCGGAGGCGGACGGTGGGCGTAATTTGATAATAAGCATTCATGCAGTCAATTAATTGGGAAATTGGTGACAAAAACCCCATTACAATGGAGATAAATGTTCTGTTTCTCAGTTAATATGCGCGCACGGACGTTTACCAAAAATTCATATTCCGTATCTATATATAGGTTGTTGCCAACTAGTGGATGATGTAAAAAGCAATTTTTATTTGTTGGGGACTCGACGTGCAAGCAACGCAATATGAATTTGATATTTGTCTTTCTATTCCGCTGCAATTTATTGGAATATTATGCAGAAATATGTTCTTAGAGGGTATATTATATGCCTTGGCTGCTGACTGTTGGCTCCGGGGCTGGCTATAAGGAGTCTAGTCATTTGTCTGTTGAAATAATTTATTTGATGGGTTGCCTCTTGTGCCTGTGATTTTTATTTTATAATTGGAGGGAATGCCTATGCATGGACTGGCTGTAGATGAAGGTGCTTCTAGTTATCACAAGGTTTTGAGGAACCGATTGTCATATTCTGCGTATTGAACTTTCAAGTGGCGACGAAGCGGCGTGGTGGTGCAAGTACCTAAACCGGGGCCGTCTGTTTGGCAGAGGGCAACCTATTTCTGTTTATAGTCCATTTCTAGCATTGGAGTGAATAAATGAAATCCATCCAAACCGAAAGGCAAAGTGAATATGAGACAGAAGCAGACTTACATTCAGATTTGAGCAGCCCTAGTATCTTTAACAAACACTTCAACTGGGGTAACTAGTCAAATGAATATTTAGTCAAATTGAGCCAATTTATACAACAACAAGGAGTTGGCTTAGTTAAAACTTTTTGGTGCTTTTAACGCAACTTCGAGTTCATAGAAAAAGAGGGGCATTCGCAATTTTTTACACTCTCTCAAAAATTGGCCAAAACCGATTGCTAATTTTGCTCGGTTAAATAATCCGGTTAAATTTAAGTTGTTTTTGAGAAAAAAAAAAACCGATTAATTTAGCTGTGGCCTTTAGCTAGCTAGTGGACTGTTTTCGAGAGTAAAAATACAACTGTTTCACAATTCTGGACCGTCCGTTTATTTCACTGGTTTTAGACTTATTTCTTGGCGCAGTGGCTTAGTGGTTAGTGTGTTGGACTACTAAGCGAGGGGTCCCAGGTTCGAATCCCGCAAAAACCCAAACTCCAACTTAGGGTTTTTTCCACTGCGCCGCCTCTCGCGAACGTCTGACAAACATCCGAGAGTATAACTGTCTTTAGAGCTTCTCAATTAGCCGTTTGGAATCGGCATAAAATTGTAGATCCCTTCCATTCGTTCCAAAAATGAAACTCACACAAAACGAATGGTTGTGAGAAGCTAGGCCTTGGGTCCCTACAGACCTGTTGTGCCATCTATATATATATATGTAATTAGCAACGACTGTCTTGCTCGAAAGTCGACGATAGATTCTCTTAAAGGACACGATTAGTCTGAACACAATATTTGCTGGAATATTGAACACAGTATTTGTTGTTAAAAACTACCGAGATAAAAATGTTACTGTTAAAAAAACACACTCTTTACAAGTTCTAATCCACCATTTTTCCAATATATTTATTTACGGCCGGGAAAATTTGGAGGAGATTGTTAATCCGGTTTCCTTGACCAAATTGACTAGGTTATTTTTTAATATACTAACTCTGTAGGAGCTGCATCATAAAAGTAGGTAATACTTGGTAGCTTTTGACAGAAAGTTGGTTGATTTTATATAGGTAAGTAACTTTTTTTTTTGCGTGGCAGTGTAACCAAGTGCTGCACTTTTTCTCTAGTTCTATTACACCTCCCTAAGAAGTTCTAAGACTATGGTCACACGATCACTAGTAATTCGGAATGAACCATAACTAATCGTCTGAGCAGTGTTTTTTTTTCGACAAAAAAACCAAACCACCCAATCGTATTCAGTCGATTTACACAGAGGCTTCACTTCACTCCTCCCAATTTAAACCACTTTAAGCCCCACTGTGCCTGCACATCAAGCTAACACAGTTGCTGTATCGCCACACTATACACTCAGGCTTGACACCTACCTTCTTCATTATTATTTCATTTCATGGCAGACTTACTTTGAGTCATATAATTCACACTGGCTACTTGAGCTAGAAGCAACAGGTACGCGTATCTATTTGCGGAAAACGGAAATTGCATCCCCAGGTTTATTCCACAAAGCGCCATCGCTCGCGAATATCGACCAAACATCCGAAAGTACATGTTTAATTTTATTTCTTGTAGTTTTTAATTTTTTATAATTCCCAATGGCTTTTAGTTAGAACTCATAAGGCTGGGAATCAAATTGTAGTTTGCACCTCCATTTTTGACAAGAAAATAAAAATACCCTCTCAAGTGAAGGGCTCTGAGAAGACAGGTCTCAGTGTTCTATATGGACCTGTTGCGTCTATATATTTACTTCTTTATTTTTTTATAATTCACACTGGCTTGAAGAAATAAAAAGGAATGACAAGATGACAAGTGTTTAATCAGTTTCTTCAAATTTAAATTGTTTGAGGCTGAATTTAGCTTATATAGGATTCGCTTTCGGCTTTATTGTAACCTCCTACCTTGGAAAGGTCTTGTAGGTACTGCAGATAGTATTCCCCTCTGACAGAGTCTGTGCTCTCGCTATATTAACTCACATTGACATGGTTCATGCCCTTGCTAGTACCTTTCTTTGAGAGGGTCTTTATATACTCTGCACTTACAGTAGTATCGTGCTAGACGGGTGGTATACAGGGTCTGCTTTTATAGCTATCCCAATTCAGGAAGGCTGTTTATAGCGGTTTATGGTTTCATATTTCTTTAGTGTAGAACTGTATCTCCATCTAGCTTAACCTCGGCCTTTAAAAAAGGAGAGAGAGAGAGTCAGACCCTTACCAGATTAAAAGAGTCCTTCTATTTAACATTCCTGAGCTCACTCGACTGTATCTGTGCTTCCGCAGCAGGTTCAAAAGGTAAGGTCTCACAATAAACTTGGGAATGGATCTCAAACGGGTATCCCTGCAGCCTCCTCAGTTACTAAAGGGTGATTTTTTAGCTGGTTTGGTTTTGGCAACACTGGTTTTGACAGCTGACGTGTGTTTAGTACCTTGTGTCACTGTCAAACAGCTTCAGTTTGGTTTGCAATTTAACCATGGATCGTCTTACAAATGAACAACGCTTGCAAATTATTGAATTTTACTATCAAAATTCGTGCTCGGTTCGAAATGTTCATCGCTGCTTTTTTATCGAAAAATTGTGTTCAGCGATGAGGCTCATTTTTGGTTGAATGGGTACGTAAATAAGCAAAATTGCCGCATTTGGAGTGAAGATCAGCCAGAAGCATTGCAACAGCTACCAATGCATCCCGAAAAAGCCACTGTTTGGTGCGGTTTATGGGCCGGCGGCATTATTGGGCCATATTTCTTCAAAGATGATGCGAATCGCAGCGTTACTGTCAATGGTGAACGCTACCGAGCGATGATAACAAACTTTTTTTTGCCCGAAATGGAAGTTCTTGACTTGCATGATATGTGGTTTCAACAAGACGGTGCCACATGCCACACAGCACGCGAAACAATGGCGCAATTGCGAGGCGAGTTTGGTGAACAGTTAATTTCACGTTTCGGGCCGGTCAATTGGCCGCCTAGATCGTGCGATTTGACACCATTAAATTATTTTTTGTGGGGGTATGCCAAGGCTAATGTGTATAGGGACGAGCCCGCTTCGATTGACGCACTGGAAACCAACATGCATGCATTCATTCGTGAGATACCGGCCGATATGTGTGAAAGAGTATGCCAAAATTGGACTCAGCGGATGGGCTACCTGAGACGCAGCCGCGGTCAACATTTGCATGAAATTATCTTTAAACATTAAATTGCAAGGTTCAAACTATCGATTCAAATAAATATTTCATTCATTTTTTCGAATTTATTGTGTTTTTTTTTTTAAAAAAGTTCTAAACCTCTTAAAAAATCACCCAATAGATACAATCCCAGAGTTTGAAGGTCTATACGAAAAAGTCCCAGTATTTCAGTGTTCAAGACTTTTCAACACAGTAGAGCTTGGGGCCCTAGAGTACAGAGTTAGGGACTTCATACCTAAAATATGCCAAATACAAAAAAAAAATATCCTTCTACCATCTAGAAGAACTTGACTTTTTACACCCAAAGCACTGCAACGTTGACCACCGATGGATTCTCAGTCCCCAACGTTCATTATTCGATCGAAAATATTTAAGTTCATGCTAATAATTCACAGTCGCTTGGTGCAAAGGATATATTTTTAAATTCGGTGTCTGTGTAGTGGCATAAGAACAAATTGTCTGGTTCAGCTATATGATTTCACCCACCGTTGCACGGACAAGTCTCTAAGCTGCGGACGTAGAAACAGAGTTTTGATGATAAAGGCAGACAGTGGCGGTATTTTATTTGTTAAAATCGAATGGGTTTCGCTTTCGCCTGCTTCGCAACTTCCATTCATCACACAACTAATGAAAATGTACATGCAAAAAGATCACTTATTTCAAATCAATCAACTTTCTGTTAAAAACTAAACCAAGTGGGTACGAAATACCCAGTCAACTTGTTAAAGGAAACTCGGCTTAAAATACCCGATTTTAAAATTTCCCCCAAATTTTGTCGCTTATCAATAACAAACTAACTCTGTAGAATTTAGCGAGCTGGTTGATGACCAAAAATCGCACACGGTTAGAGCATATTAAGTTTGTCCAAATGTATGTGAATTTGTGCACGCGTAACATTGAAACTACTCATCCAATCGGTGTGGACATTTTTAGAAGTAATAGGGCTTAACATGGAGCGACATATACTTTTTATTTGATTCCAATCTGCCAACTTGTTCAATAGATACCTTCATGAAAGTTCCCAGAAAGGGGCTGATGTCATTATTGATCCTCCTAATATAATTTTTCGCCGCAAAATTCACAATTTTAGATGACAGCTCACAGGTGTTTCTCATTGGGAACTGTGAACGCAAGGACTGGTGGCAAATGGCTTGAGAGAATGGGTTAGTAAAATTTAAGTAAAACAATGGCTTCAGTGGTCCACGCCAATGAAGTCACGGGCGCAGGTAGTATTTGAATAAATTTTGCCGGCTTGTCGGATTCAGTTGCCATTCTAATCTATATAAACAACCTCATTCGACTTTCCATATTCCCACTAACTAGCCCGCTTGTTTTTATAATGGATAGCTTTTCAATTCTCTTCAGCAATTCAACTGTCTATAATTAGGTCACCCAATCCCAATTGTCGATCGCGCCATCTGACACCATCTAGTTCTTTACACCGCGCACACTCATCTCTGATCTCTCTAACGTGCTTCCTCAAAATGCCCCACGGCTAAGAAAAAACTTCATCAGTGTACAACAACATATTATACCAGAGACGCATCCGACAGCCATGACTCTGAAGATTTTCACCCGAAAATTCTTAATTATTTCCACTGCCAACGCACAGAGCGATCCAGGCACAGCAACCGCTTGACCTCCTCCTCGCCATGCACCCATCCACCAAACGATCAATGTTTACACTGTAACCCAACTGGACGTCGGTCGTCGTCCGTTTTTAATTTGTTTCACATTACCCAATCAAAACACACAACAAATCGCTTCGTCCAATTGGACCAATTAATTTTGTTCCATTCGAAATAGAGCTGCGCGCCGATCATCGGCTGCCGCCAATATGAATCCCAATTAGTTTATTTTTGTTTCTCAGATTGTGGATAAGAGCTTCCTTCGAACGAACAAGCAACACATTCCGATTCCGATTCCGATTCCGATTCCGATTCCGGAACAAAGCCGTCTGAAGAGGTGTCGTTCGGGGGGCAACAATAAAGAACTAAAAACATCTTAATTTGACCGGAAAGTAGATTAGATATACCAGGGCACAACCTGGGTAGGTATATCCGAACCGAGCTTTGTCTAACATAACCCAAAGCCGTCGATATTAAGCGGAGTGGTAAGAAATTTGTCACCACTGCTGCTGGCCAACATTTGTTGAGTTTCCTGTTTCTCCACTTGTTGAGGTGCGACTTGTCTTTGTCGGGGGACCTCTGGGATTGGCATTTGATAAGAGCTCCGCATTGAGATCAACACGCTGAGTAAGAGCTGTTTACACAATAAAAAACTGTGCAAAACATCGATGCAGAGCAAACAGGCTAATAGCTGATAAGCGATTCAGATCAGGGCAAAGTGACAGATTCTGGGGTGAGGTTCTGGTTCCTGGAATTTCATTGTTTGCTTTGTTATGGGAGATTATGCTATGTGCGAACATTATCCATTTCTGGTGTATGCTCGCGAATTGCGACAGCATTTTGGTTAAACGGATTAGCGCATAAGGTTCCAGTGAAAGCGATGAGTGACTTCAAGTGAAAATCCATTGGAGAGCAGCTTTGCAAAACAAATTTGTTTATATAAACAAGAGCGCATATTTGTGTCGGTGATAAGACTGACTGATGGCCTTCGGGCGATCGTATTACCGAGTCGTGATCATTTATCGGTCAATGCATTCCAGGGGACAATCTATTGCGATGTGGATTACCTTCAACTGTCATTGGAGACGCGGTCCAGGTCTTTTTAAAAAGCCTTACAATTAGTTTAACTCGATTTAAATATATTTAAAAGCTTGTAAGACGAAAATCGGTACGCTGATCACGTACATGAGCTGCCAGGTGAATCATTTTCTATATGCGCATAAACTGACATCCGTGGGTATTATAAGTTTTGGCAGTCAAACTTTGGGACTTTTAAAAGTTTCTATAGCCAAAGCTATCTACAGTCTGCTTCCCAAGTCGTTTTCAAGTGATTAGCCTAGCTACAACCTCACTGAATCACGCTCTCGGCGCATTACGAACTAACTGGTGTTGTGTAGTGTGCAAAGGCCCTAAGAATATAACCTTTTAATTTCAAAGGGTTTTGTTTCTGGTTTCGCTCTGAAAAATATACTGTCGGTCACTTGCCATATTTGGCCACCAATTATCCGCTGTTTTTGCAAAAGAGACCAATCTAGTGCAAGGAATTTGTCATAGCGCGTATTAGCGCAGCTGTGAGCCTTCCTTGGTCTGGATAAGTCACGTATCCCATGCCAAACCGCCAAATTCAATTTGCCAGCGTCGGATGGTCTACTTGCTCCCTCAATTACGACACAGTCTACAATTTCAAGAAGCCGTAAACTACTCTTCCTATATACCCGTGATCGAAACTACTATAGTCAGGCAGTCACTATACACTACACCACTTAACCACACACTTGCGTTCAGCATGAACGTTATATTACCCTGGGTGCATTTGCCTTACCTGCTTCAATCTAATTATTAATTTTCAGCCTCACAAACACAGATATATACAGACGGTCGTCTCTCCAGTAGGTTCGATCGTAAACTCGCCTCTTACACGACAAAACGTCAACAAATCTGTAGCGGCTTTCTTTCCCCCGGGTTCTTCTTGTCATTATGTACGTTGTGCGCTCATGTCCCCATTGGAACTCGCCCAAGAACAACAGAAACTATTGCAGCCAAACAGAGGTTCTCTTGTTATTTTATGGAAATGCGACTCCTAATTACGGAACACTCAAATCTCTGCTCCCGACTTACAGCTGCATGGAGCAGCACGAGATGTTCTGCTGACAACAACGACACAATGACGATGACAACATAGCGAAAACTTTATATAGGAATTCCTCATCTTCCTTGGAAAGTGCAGACCAAGTGCCAGATGGAAGGGAAGCGCAAGAGTGTTCTTGTGTGTGATTGAAGAAAACTGCCTCCTCTTCGCCGATATAGAGGTGTGTATGCACTAGGCTCTAGTACTTTTCTTGTTTTGGTGCGCTCAAGATGCTCTTCGGGCACACATCGTGGCTACACTCGAGAGGCACCATCAAGTGCTTGAATAAGTGTGCGGCTTGAAGAGGAATCAGGTGTCAGAATTGGCAGGTTGGGGAATGTTAAATGTGTGGATGCAGCCGCCGCCACGACGATGGATGTGCTGCGCACCATCCCCATATACCCATCAGGTTGGAAGCGTAATTCAAACGAGAATAAGAAGCACCTCGCCGAGCCATTTGGTTTAATGATTTCCCCTTTGCTATATGGCTGTTTGTACCCGCTTGTGGTTGCACTATACGTACACCTCTTGCGCTTTCATATTTCCGAGGAATATGGGGGCACAGTGAGATAATGCGCCCAACCTGATGGTTGGGAATCTTCAATTAGAATGGATGGAATACGAAATGTTGTGAAGCTCATTGCTCGAGTATGGATACGGAAGTGTTGCGCTTCGCTTAAGTGTGTGGCGTTTCTCAGCAGAAAGCAAGATCACATTGACAGTTTTCAGATTGCACTTCAAAGTGAATATAAACTTTTTCAATTGCAATTCCGGCTCAAGTTGAACGGTTTAAATTTGACTGACTGTTCTGATTTAAATAAGACCGTCTAAATCGTGGTTCCTGCGGTCGCGCTTTTACTTTATTGTGGTTGGCTTTGCGACTTGAGTTTGATGGTCTAATTCAAGTTCATTCCTGTGTTTCTTCTTGATTTTGCTGGCTCAGTTTGAATGGTTTTTGAGGAAGGGGTCAAAATGCTGCCGTGCAAAATTCCGTCTTCTCACACAAAAATTCTGCTTACAAAATTAAATTTTTCAAATTTAAACAACAAAATTCAGCTTATTCTGTTTTTTTAGCAACTTACAAATATAAAAATTATTATAAGTCGATATTAAAAACATTTTTAAATTTATGGAAAAATAAAAATTAAAACAATAAAAACAAAATGTGTATTAAATATTAAAAAAAAAAAATTAATAAAAAGAAAACAAAATCCATTTAAAAAAAATCCATAATAATAAATTTTAAATTAAGTAAGTGTGGAAAGTTTTTAAAGAAATGTAGGTAAATTAAAAAAATAAATATTTGGAAAAAATTACACAATTTAAACAAAAATCTTGTCCACATCTCTGCTTTTCAAAATTCTGCAAACAGTAAAATAAGGATTGGAAAATGTTAAAACAAAAACGCGTGCTTTTCAACAAAACCATTTTTGTTGTTTGGCAAATTTTAAAGAAGAGTTTTATAAAAATAATTTCGACCCTTCCAGTATCTTTAACCCAATTCTGGTTTTCTAATCGACTGGAACTGAACCTTCTGGGGTTTGTTAACACTCTGCGACATCCTCTTTTGTTGTTGACTCTGCGCTGGATCACTTTAGTTTAGAGTTGGCTTTTCTGACTTTAGTTGACTTGCCCGACTCGCATTGATTTGTAGAGTTCACCTAGCATGACTCTTCTGAATTCGAATGGATGATGGGTCTTTATTTACTCCAATCAATTTGAAAGTCGATTTGACGCCAGATGACTCTAGTTGACTATGCTTAGATTCGGAGTCGATTCGTCTGGGCTCTGGTTGACTTGTTCTCATTCTAATAATCGGGCTGAGCTGTCTAATTTAACAATTGATTGTCTGATGTCAACTCTTTTTGGACTCGAGTTAATTTCGCGAACTGCGGTAAAATAGTTTGACTTGAATTGACTCATCTGAAATAGAGTTGATCCTGAGATTATTTTCCCCCTTTCAACTGCGATTGGTTAGCAGCAAATGGAACCTTCCAAATTTTCTACAACGCTTCTTTTCAACTTCTTTAAATGAATTTAAACTCACAACTTTCTCAAGCTGCTGGTCGTCTGATGCTCTACTGCCCGTCTCAGCGCTTAGTATTTAAAGAGCGTGCGGAGCCTCAAAGCCGAACTTCTCTCACCCAAATCGCCTTCGGATACAGCCATTACTCGTTCATCAATTAAAAAGTTAATTATTTCCCAATCTACAACAGATTAGTAGATCCGTCATGGTTACAATGAAGAAGAAGTTCCCAAAACGCATCGGACAAGCTTTTCGATGAGAAAGTACATCCACACATGGTCGGTTCGGTACAACCTCGATCCCATCAACGGTGTTAATACGAGTATATATTCATTCACCGACTTTATGACAATCTGTTGTATTTTTAAATCTTCCATCGCGTTTGGTGCCCCCTTTCATCTCTGGCCGGATGACAAATGCAACTCCACCACGTCGGCGTCGGGGCAAATGGGAACAACTCACCATCGGAATGGTTAATTGGATTTGGATCTGTAGTTGACGCAACGCTATTACAACTTCCTTGTAACTCCATTAAGCCGAGACACAGCCAGTCTATACCCAAGCAATCGGGCCTCTTAAAGTGCAACTCAATTGCATATATACCGTTCGGTGGCCGACCTCTCAGTGCTAGTGCTTTAATTGTCCTAATGGATGCTGTTTGGCGGATTAGACGCACACTCTAGCTAAGTGATGACTCTTCTTGTAGACGAGTAGTAAATCCTTTATGGATTCCAAAAGGATACTCGCCGCTTGAATTATTAATATAATCTGCATGCGCTACGGCCCGGGCACACCAAATGCAACAGCTTTGTCTATCTACTGGAGGTAGAGTTTGTCCTGCTGTTGTTGTTGCTAGGACTAATGGTGGCACAGGGAGTCGCAACAGCATGCAGTGGGCTCCTGAGGTAGCAGGGTTGTGCGCAAATGAAGTCAATCAATTTGCCCCCGGAAAAAAAAGGAGAGAAAACGCATTTTCTAATTTGGGCCACTGTAGGCACAGCATATGCATATGAGCCATAGTGACTATGAGAATGTGGTGGGAATTAGTATGCTAATGTGTCTGTTTTAAATGCCGGGTAATAGAGAAACTTAGAAATAATTTAATAAATTCAAGCCACAGAGGTAGATGTCCGGTTAAAATTAATGGCGTCTTTCCGTTCGCACAGCTTGAAGAGAGGAGACTCCTACGCTTTGGTTTGGTTTCTGTTTTGGGGGCAGCTTATCGGTGGCATCTGAGCGGCTATCGGTTTGCCTGAAGCTATTCGATTTCCTTCGACAGCTAGTAATAATTGGCGGGTTAATTTTTATAGCAGTTATAAATATGCTGAACTGGATACCTGGTGTGAAGGTTATGAGCGTTTAAATGTCAACAATCTGAACATAGGCTTGAATAATTTAGGCATAGACGAGTGATGGGATGGAGTTGGCTTTAGCCCGTGCGGAGGTTGAATTAGCATTGAAAACTTCTCGGATATCACTGGGGGTAGAAATAGCACACAGCTGGCCATGGTTTGGGGGAACTTTTGCCCAACAAGTCGGTGAATAGAAGCTCGATGGTAGAAGATGGTTGGCAGTGTTGAAGATATAGCATACTCGTATATCTTAGTCGAAAAGAAGGTGGAAGACATAAGATGCCATGTAGGCCCAGCATGAGATGGTTGGATCAAGTCCGATAGCTTTGCTCTGTAAGCATGGGAATTGGCCCTGACTATTTAGAAAGATCGACAGATAGGATAGTCAACATACTTTACAGAAGATGATGTAGATCTAGTCAAAAGTATCCGTAAATCTTAAATTTTATTATTATGTGTGGCGGGTTTCAGTGCCAACAAGAGCCTAAGGCAAAATAAGGCTTCTTCGCAGGATTCCGTGAAAGACCCACACTCAGTAGCTTCTAAAAGGAACAGGAATCTATGTAAGTAACTTTTTGGCGCTTTTATACCAACTGCAGCTGAAGAGGACTTCGAAATGCATGAGGGAGCAGGAGCGCATGTGACAAAATTAACAGATATAAATATATAGAAACCTAGTCAACAAGAATTGACGCCATTGTCAAGGATAATCGTCAACAAAAGTCACAGAAATCATATTCAGATTCACTTGAGAATATCAGGGAAGTCTTATCTTAGTTCTAATAAAACTTCATCTAACCAAACGCATGCGCAAGTAGAGGCAAATATCTATTGAACGAGCTTTGGTCGATCGCTAAGTCCCTTCGGACAGTAGCACCATTGAAAGTAAGTGAAAGTAGGTTTCCATAGTGACAGATGATATTGGCGGTTCGGTTCGTAAAATCATGATCACAATGGCTTAAACGGTGCATCAAAACTGAACTTTCCCTTAGCTATATCTATTCATAGTTGTCTGTCTTTAAGGCCTCTATGATGCAACTTTATTGACGAATGGACTGATGTACGTAAAAGACTTAAAGGTACCAGCGCGGGGCATGTATATTGAAAAACCCAACTGCAACTAGTTTTCTTAGCTTTCAGAAGGGCGGGGCTTGAATATGGTAGATCTGGGGCCCTAATCTGTATCTCGTTTCGAAAGTAATATTTTTCGAAAATGAAAGTTTCGTACTCTCTATTTCGAAAACTGAATGAAATGTACTACTATTCCGATTTAGAATTCCGAATGTATTTCAGAGTACCAACTTAAAAACAATTTCGAATAGGATTGACTTTCGGAACGAAATTGAGAGTAGGGCCCCAGAGGTAATGACTGGGAAGACGATTTGATAATGGGGACGTCTTCTGATAAATTGTTAGACCGTTCATGTACTGTACTACCTTTTTAACTTTCTCGATTACGCACTAAGAGAAATATATTGTATTCGTACAAAATTTCGAGCTCAATCAATCAATCTGACATTACGATGATAGAGGAGCTCAAAACAGTGGGTCGCAAAATTCTGTCCGTATGTCTGTTCAACCGTATGGTCCCGGGGCCTAAAGCCTGAGCGGCTGTCCGGAATTGGTTCAAACTTCGGATTTGGAGTTTTTGGGCCTACAGGTCGGGAAACCTTGCAAACAAGGTAACCTTAATATTAATGGTACTTCCCATATAAAATTATCTTATATATATAGTTGGCGCAACAGGTCTGTAGAGACCCAAGGCCTAGCTTCTCACAACCATTCGTTTTGTGTGAGTTTCATTTTTGGAACGAATGGAAGGGATCTACAATTTTATGCCGATTCCAAACGGCTAATTGAGAAGCTCTTAAGACAGTTATACTCTCGGATGTTTGTCAGACGTTCGCGAGAGGCGGCGCAGTGGAAAAAACCCTAAGTTGGAATTTGGGTTTTTGCGGGATTCGAACCTGAGCCCCTCGCTTAGTAGTCCAACACACTAACCACTAAGCCACTGCGCCTGCATAAAAAAATTATCTTACCATTTTGATTTGTTCGAAAACGGATATAACGATTCCAACCGAAGTTAAGATTTGAGCTTTGAGGCAGGTGAGGTTAACATGACTGCATACTCTGATTTTCGCAAAAAAAAAAATCGAATAATGGTACTTTAGAAATTTGGACATGTCTCGAAAACGGTACAAAAATTCATTTTTAAGGTAATATGGTAATTTCTCACTTAACAGCCAGCTCAGTTTTTGCTATATATTTTTATGTAAATGTAATTTTTCAAAAAAAAAAAAACGGTAAGAGCGATTTTGACGAAAATGCATTATTTTAGTAAAATCGATGTTTCCAAAATGACTGCGTCCTTCAATTTCAATTCAAATCACTGGAAATGCTTATTTTAGATACAGGATACAGCTCATGTCTCGAAAACGCCATTTTCGATTTGGATAAAACTTTAAAAACCGAGTACGGGGAGATGATACTGACTGTATCTATGATGCTCCATGTATCAGTGGGTCGAGGTCGACGTTATTTGAAAATTGATCGCAGCAGGCCGCTCAACCACGCGCACAACACAAAATGTCTATCAACTCACATACACATGGTCTGTCGGACATCTCTGTTCAGTCATCGTCATCATATTTCGCCCAACGAGAACAAACGTGTTTTCCCACTCCGTAAGTATTTTTTTTTAGTTTCTTTCGAGTGAGTTTTTTTAAAGAACATTTTGTGTTATCAGTTTCATATTAAGTTAGATTGTGAGAATATGTCAATAATAATGTGATATTTTACTTAAAAAATCTGTTTTTAAGCGTTGTTTTAGTTGCAATTCATATTTATATTGTGTGGGGACAGTTGGGGAACATTGATCACCCAACCTGGGGATAGTTTGATACGTATCAATGTGCCCCACAATATCAAAGATGGGGCTTCTGTTAATATTTCTGACATTATCCTCAAGTAAGCAAATCCGATAGTCAAGAAAGGCACTAGAAGAACAGCTTCTCTTTTCAATTTTAAGATAGACTTGTCTCCTCATAACATTTCATTGTAAGTACATGTTTGTCAATTAAAAACAAAAAAACATTAAAAATGCTTATCAAAGTTGTTTGAAGACTTATCGTAACAATCTGAAGACTGTTTAAAATACCTTATTTATATTTATTTAAAGCCTAAGAAAGCATTCATTTTATTATTTATAACTTATTATAACTTATTCCAACATGAATTACAAAATATTTTAATAATTCTTGTATTTAAATATATCTACCTATGATTTTTCAACTGAAAGTTTATACCTTGTTTATGAATATTTATTTAAAGCCTAATTTGTAAAAATAACAAACTAAATCTGTTGAATTTAACCAACTGGTTGATATTTATCTAGAAACTTGGTTCTTAAAAACTGATAAAGTGTGCTATTTTTTAACCGAATGCATTTTACCTATTTATATCGGTAGTATTTAACAACGAATACTCTGTGTTTTTCAACAGAGCCTTGGTAAATTTTAAACCATTTTTTTTAACCGAGCAAAAATCGCACTCTGTTTGAGCCAATTTTTGAGCGTGAAGAAAGCGTTTATTTAATTATTTATTATTTATTATTTATTAAAACTTATTCTAACCTATGTTGACATGAATTACAAGACCTATGAATCAAAGTGCCCCTGATATGTATCAATGTACCTACCCCGTGAGTGGGGCAGTTTGATACAAATTTAATTTTTTAGTAAGTAAAGGGTCCGCCATCTAACTTTTGTTTTTCAACTAGTGCTTATTTCGCGAATGGTAACACTTAGCTCATGTCTGATTCGACAGATAATTAGTTTTATCCTTCCGCTGAACGAATATGGTTGTGTATACGCTTGAACAACGCTGGGAAATATTGCGACATTACTTTGAAAATCATGGTAATGTTGCAGAATGTGTGCGAAAATTGCGTACGGAATTTGGAAGAAGAGAAGCACCGTCAGCTCCGTATGTTCGTTATCTTGTGAAAATAGTGAAAGAAACTGGCATCCTCATCGATAAACCAAAGCGTGAAAAGCCAAAAATAGTGCGTACACCCGAGAAAATTGCTGCTGTGGCAGAAAGTGTGCGTGAAGCATAATTGGGCCATTTTTCTTCGAAAATGAGAAAATGAGGAGTGGCCGTTACAGTCAATGGCAATCGTTTTCGGGCCATGTTGAACGAATTTTTGTTCACAAAAATTGAAGAGGAGGATATTGGCAACATTTGGTTTCAACAGGACGGCGCTACGTGCCACACAGCCGAAGCTACACTCGATGTTTTGCGCCCTGTTTGTGAAGATCGCATTATCAGCCGCAGAGCTGATGTCGTTTGGCCACCTCGGAGCTGCGATTTGACACCGTTGGACTATTATTTGTGGGGTGTCGTAAAAGATAAGTGTTACGCCGACAAGCCAGAGACAATTGACGCTTTAAAGGACAATATTCGTGAAGCCATTGGTGAAATAAAGCTGCACACAATCGATAATGTGCTTAAAAATTGGACCGATCGTGTAGGCTACTGCATGGCCAGCCGAGGCAGCCATTTGAATGAAATTATTTTCCATTATTAACCGGAAGGATTGTACTTTCAAATAAAAAAAGAAATTTGAGAAAATATTCAGTCGTTTTTTTTATAGCATTTTCAAAAAAAAAAAAGTTATTTGGCGGGACCTGTAGTTCTTAAATTTTTTTGTAGATCAATTTAAGAGTACATTCATATGAAATGAGATAGTTAGAACGACATTGAACACAATCAATATTTTACTTTGTTTTTATTGTCAATACGCTGACTTTTTTTTGAGTTCCAATGAAAATCGTATTTCCCCCTTAGACTTACATCCCGAACTTCTATCGGTCTAATAGTTTCAACCATAGATACCTTAAACCAGCGTAGTAATAATATTTTGTATTTTTTCGATGAAAAGAGGACGTCTGATTAGCCCAAGTAGGAGTTTCTGTTTTTCAGGCATGTTTTTAAAATAATCAAAAATTAAAACATGCCCAAACAGATTAGAAAACAGAAACTCCTGCTTAGGAGTTTGACAATAATTGGCTACAAAAAAAAAATTTGGTCCAGCCACTAACCACCATGAGAAGTGAGGCGATCATTCTTACTGTCAGAAAATACAGCTAAGTACCTCAAGGGCTCACAAAGTTTACAACTTGTCCGGCACTTGATTGAATAACTGTTGGGAGTTTAAAAAAAAAAAAAAAACTCCATCTAAAGTACTCGGCGGACCTTAACCTGAGCGTTTGCGGAACCCTTTTCTACAATTTGCAGTCCAGCCAAAAATGTGTCAGAATGTGTTAAGGCCATTGATACGCCCGACACAATAACAAGTTTTGTGTTTCTTCAGAAGGAATTTTTCCATCGAAAGCACTTTCACAATCGAACCCATGTCTACTGGAAGTAAGTAAAACAACGAGCCAGCTTGAACAAATGTACATACCATGTATCTACAACGGTCTGGTCCAAGTTTTCAATTACCCAACTTTCTTACGGGTGGTAAGCCGACGCGCCGCAGCAGCTGACATCAAAAAAAAAAAAAACAAAACAAGGCCAGACCACACCATCCCACATAAAGAAATTCAGAAAACAAAAACCGGCCGAGTGGAGTTTTCTATTGCGTAAGCATCTCTAAGTAGTGCGTTCCATTTAATTTCCTTTATCTAGAGCGCGGTGTGTACTTCCAAGTTGAGTCATCGCATCGCCTCCCCCTCCACAGGGCACATGAAACTTTAAAGCACTCGAAAAGAAAGAACGAAAAAACAACCGTATTTCCACAAGAAAGAGACAAGATTCGGATGCGCAATGTGGCATATATATACGGGGGCTGGACAATGACCTTCTTTTTTGTATAGATGCTTGCATCTTGCCGTTGCGTTAATCCCAGAATTGTAGGCATTCATGCGGTCGGCCGTCGCGTAATTGGACCTCTGACTCGGAACCAGTCTTACGTAAAGCGAACGAAAACAAACGCATGTCGATCAGCAGCAGCACGCACCGACTGTGTCTGTATTGTTGGTTGGACCTAATCCCGAAAGCGAATCATATTCCAGAAACACCGGACAACACGGAACTGATATGGGGGGACTGGGACTGGGACTGAGACTGGGACTGGGGACGGGGCGCGGCGCATCAGGTAAGATCTATTATAGTAGACTCTGACGGCCAGACGATCTCTGTTATAGTCATGATTGATAGGAATCTTTCACGCGCGAGCTTTTTTCTTTTGCTCTGCTGCTACCAAACGGGTTGTTCCTCTTTGGACTGGAGCCGAGTGCGAGAGATTGCATGACACGTGAGAGTGCGTCTAATGGTAGCCTATTGAAGCAGCACTCACCACTCACGAGCTATCGCACTACTACACCGAAAGATGGACGCAATTTTAATTCCGATGAAGGAGAACCAGATTCTTGGGGACGGGTCGGTTGCATCCGCCGCCGCGCCACCGATGAGGAGCGGTCGGTGTGTGGCGAGCGGTATTCCGTTCCTCCTAATGGATCTTCAGCACTTTGAGTGATTTATTTCACACGTTGATGGGACGGAACGTCTTTTTGACTTTTATTATATGCATCTCCTTCGTCTTCGTCTTTGTCGTCTTCTCGTGTGCGCATCATTGCGCGATCGCCGGTATCTGCACATAGTGGTTCGGGTCTTGGTTTTTTTTTTTTTTTTTTAATTGAAATTGGCGCGAAAGTTCCTTTTTGTTCTCATCTTCTAGAGGTCTTGGGGCTGCTCTCAGTTGTGTGTTTGTTTTAATTAGTTGCGGTCGTCTTGCGCGCGGGACTCTGGTGGGCGTCGTTGACTTGGTAGAATCATAAACGCTTCCTACGCTTTTGTTGGGGATTTTCGGAATCCGTCCCTTTGCCCATTTTTGATGTGCGATCGGTTTCATTCTCATAATTTCATCGGGAAGGTGGTCGGTCTTTTGTTGAGTCTGTGTTCTTTGCAATCGAACGGCATCGGATGTCAGAAGTTGTACACAATTGTACATCCTGTGCCATTGATGATGCATGAGCTGGGAGACGATGGAGCAGACTGAGACGACAACGACGACAACGACGATGATGATACATGAAACAAATGACATTGCAAATTGATTTTCTTCAATTCATCGCGTATCGATGCGGAGATGGTGCGGGAGCGGGAGCGGGAGCGGGAGGGCGCTCCCGCCTAAGAGATCTATTAAGGAAGTCGCAATGCATATTGGAACTGGTTGTTTATGGAAGGGTTTCCGGTGCGGTTGCCAGTCGAGGCATTGGATTTATGCAACTAATTAATGGGATAGTGCAATTGGGCGGTAAATTCAATTCGGAGAGTTGCACGTGTCTGGCTCTGTTCCCTGGGAGGTATCGTAGAGTGACTCGCTGTTCCTTGGAAAGCTGATTTTTCTGAGACATTTCCGTCTTGGGTCTAAGTCAAATGGGATGGTGGGTGTTGAAATATTTTATTGCATTGCAGTATCGTGTACAAATTTCGACGAAGCGGTGCGGTAGGGGGAGTGGTAATCGAGAGGATTGGGACACGTTGTATAAGCAATTATTGCAGGGACTTGTAGGAAATTACTTACGAAGGCATGGATCGGTCCAAAAGTGCTTATACTAATCTAACCTAGTAATTAATTGTAAGGAAAAGGATATTTGTTTGTGATGCAACAATGAGTGAAAAGAAATATAAATTGAAAGGACCAGTTACACGAGGCTGACTCTACTGCTGGAAATTTGTCAGAGGTGGCCAAGCAAGGACCTTCCTAAAATATATCATGTAAAACGCCTTTTTCTGCTTGTTTGTCCTTTCTGCTTCTCCAAAAAGGTGATGTCATTTGATATCCAGACACCGAATAACATTGGTGGGTCTTCTGAGAGTGTCTTAAGAGCAATAGGAAGATTTTCGAAAGTAAGTTTAGTTGCAGCTTTTGCTGTAAAATTTTGTACAGGGTTTTAAACCTTCTATATGAGGAACTTTGCAAACAATGGGCGGTGCTGGACAAAGGGGCGTGGCACCACTCACACAAAGAAAAAGAACCATAAAATCAATGCTTTTAGACAATCGCAGGTTTTTTAAGTTTCAAGATGAGAAAAATTGGGTCGCTATTGGGGAAAACTGGGCGTGGTGCCTTCCATACAAATAATTTATCAAACGAAAGATATCTCTGTCACACCATTTGGATTAATTCCCATGCTTTCACAAGGTTAAAGAACGGCACGTAGTTTAGTTTTTTAAAGCATCATCTACTCTGAAGTCATAGCAAGACTTTTGGCTGCACCAAAACACAGTTCTGAATTTAGATTGGATTAGATTAGATTAGGAGTCGGGAGAGCCTTCAAAGGGCTCTGGCACTGCGGCTACAAGAGTAGCCTATTGTGCCTTCCCAGGTAGGTTCCTAGAGCCATCTTTTCACTCCAGAGGCATTCAGGAAGACAAGAATCTTCCCTGGGTGTAGGTCAGCGAGAGTTGCTGGATCGACAATCTCACTCCCTAGGATGTTTTTTCTAAGGCGACATAGAGCCGGACAGGCTGTGAGTATGTGAAGAGAGGATTCATCACTCTCAAGATAGAGCCTGCAGGTAGGTTCCGGTGAGACGCCAATGCGGTGGAGGTGGTTTTTCCCGTGACCATGGCCACTCAGATTATTTCTGTCCAGATAAATTAGGAAGAGCGATTTTCTGGGGGAGAATTTAGGTAGAAATTTTTTGGTGCAGGTCTGCCCAACTGTATTTTTCCAAATCTCGTTCGACTCGATGCGAGATAGATTCTTGATATGGGACCTGAAAAGGTTTTTTCTAACTCCGCAGAAGGGTTCAGGACCGATAAGTGGAGTGGAAGCTCCGATTTTGGCCAGCGAGTCTGCTGATTCGTTACCCTCAAATCCTCTGTGGGCTGGTATCCAATGGAGGATGACTAAGTTTTTCTTAGAGAGTTCGTGGATGGCTAAGAATATTTCTAAGATAAGTTTTGATTTTATTACAGATGAGTCGAGAGCTTTGAGAGCTGCTTGACTGTCGGAGAAGATAAATATGGTTTTACCCCGAGTGTTAGAACTTAGATTTATTCTAGCGCAGTGGTAAATTGCAAGGACTTCAGCCTGGAATATGGATAAGTTTTTACCAAGGCTGACTGACAAGTTCACCTGGGGCGACTCACCGTAGATTCCAGAGCCAGTCCCTGACTCCATCTTAGAACCGTCTGTGTACCAGATGATATCAAGATGAGATGGATTGGGTTTATATTTTTCCCATTCATACCTAGGAGGGATTATTATTGAGAAGTTTTTGTGGAAGCCATATTTTGGAAGCATGTCATCAAGAGGCATGCTGAATGGGCTTGAAGGCTCCATGGTGCCGAGTAAAGACAGATGACCTCCCTGATAGCAATATGGGTCAAGGCTGTTCGAATGGTACAGGCGGTGAATACTTATTCTAGCCTCCATTTGAATGTCCGTTTGAAGAGGTGTTAGACCAAGGATGACATTGAGTGCCGTTGTCGGAGCGGAGCGAAGACAGCCCGTCATGCAGATTCCAGCTATACGCTGAATGCGTTCTAGCTTTTTGACTTCGGCCACCAAACCACAGCAGCATAGGTGACCGCAGGTCTTACGACGAGCGAATAAAGCCAGTGTATCATCCGAGGTAGAAAAGTAGAAGGGGTCCTCAGCTGACTGAATGCAATTAGAAAAGGATATAGGCTTGTGAGTTCGGGCTTCGGTCTGAGCCGTCTGAGTATAAGTGTGACTGTAAGGATATTTTTCCAAAGTAGGTAAACGTTTGTCGCCGGCATAGCTGGGAATTGGTACCCAAGGTATTTCATGGATTTAAGAAGATCATTGAAGAAAAACAACTATGGATGGGACTTTTTTTTCTTTAAATAAACCTAATGCAAGAAAGAGCTGTTTCGATGGATAAAGGCTCTTGGCTTTACCCGGTATCAAGTATTCTACAACACTGCCCCTGATATTGAGATCGATGATCGCCGCTTACTGCTCAATGACTTAAATAGTGACATTCATACGGAATGTTCCACTGAATATCTCTTGACTCATGCCATGGCGACTTATGGCAACTGAAACTGTTGGTTGCGGCCCTTATCCCTATTTGCTGTAGTTCTGATTTTGTAGAATGATAAAAAGGGCTCTCATCAGGCGAAATAAAGTTGGCGTACTGTTGAGTGACATGACCTCATATTTCCGATGTCAATTGGCTTAAGTAAGTCAATGTTCAATGAAATAACACAGATTAGACAACCCGCCCGTGGACCCTCCCAAACTATGCACACACCTGTCAACAGATTAAATCCCAGCATACCAAACATGTCCAAGGAATCCCCTTCTCCATCCGCACTCTCTCGGCCGAAACTCGACTTCAGTCAGAAGCTTCCAACTTAATCTGCACACCCGATCACATCAGAAAAAAAAGCAACACACAAAGCGGACTAAAAAAAAAAAATAAAAACCAAAGAGCCCAAACTTGGTCCATAAAAACCATCCAAATGAGCCTCAACTGCCCAACCAACAAATTTCGATTTTATTTCATTGAAAATCATAAAAGCAAAACCACAAATCGTTCAAGTTTATTTTTATACACTTTATGTGAGAGAAAAGCCAAATCCGACACCCATACGGATGCAGCTTCTTATCGGATCACACGCATTTGTGCTTAAGCCTCGCCGCCGCAAGTGTAGTATCTCCGAAGTTGATTCGGAAAAATTCCCTCCCGGCTATCGCCGAGTTCTTATTCTCGTTCTCATTCTCGTCTCTCTGCCCCGCACCTGATTAAAGGAGAAAAGCAATGGAATTCCTACATTTCATCTACACACACATAGACAGACAATCATACTGTGCGCGTAAACTAAATATAGTCGCAGATGAACGTTGCAGATGAGTAGCCAAACGATTTAGCACGGCGCCCATTTCAGGACTTAACACATGTTAATAAGCCACCGACACAGATTCCCGACGCACAAATCCCGGCCAACAAATGGGCAACACGTTGCCCACAAAGAACCGCGCGGGCTCGCAATAAACGAAAGCGAGAAGCGGACTCGAAAAATAATCCATTTACCAGTCTTTGGCACTTTGGGCTATCTGTTGCGCGTGAAACTGGTTTCGCAGTTTCTACTGCTGCTGCTCACACTTTGCACCATTTAGAGATTTTCACTTGTTCTCCTGCGCACAGCAGAGAGGAGCTGGACTTTGTCAGATTTGGAGCAGGTTCGCGCACTCTGAGTGTGTTCGAGATATTTGCCACCATCCTGTCTCGCTGGCATAGACAACTTTGGAGCTACTCCTAGGGAGAACGACGACGACGACGACGACGATGGCGATGATGATGACCATGATCATCTTAGTGCCTCTGTCCATCATCGCGATTCGTGCGCCTTAGCCGGTTATGAGCGCAGAACCAGCCGACTCTTGTTGGGCATTGAACCACTTTTGAGCCATTTTTAATGATGCACACTGCAAAGTGTGACTTTCGGCTCTTGCCATAGTCGAATGTTGAGTGCATGGGCGCAATGCTAAAGCACACGAGATAAGGAAATTGTAAAGCTGGATGCTAATGGACATTTAAGTGATTCGGTTTTATATTTTTGCTGTCCTGTCTTGCCGGTGTGTTGTTAACCTCTGTTCGGGGCGTCGCTGGTAAATGTGGCATTTGTTTGTGGGGGCTTGAGTTACAGCTGTACCTGATGGTGGGTGACATTTATGGTCGTCTAAAAGCCTAATAAATGGAGAATTTAAAGCGCACATTGAGGCGAAATTTATTATTATGCAACGCAGTCGCTGACATTTGAAGGTGGTGGTTGGTGTGCTAGTTGGAGGGTATATATAGCCGGAAAAGTGCATATTAAGTTGTTGACTGACAGCTGATATTGTGTGCAGAGACGGTGCGATATATCGCCTCTGGACAGTTATGGTACCTATATGTTTTGGAAAGTCATTTATGCATTTTTGATGAGCATAACTAAACCTATAGACCTCTAGTCTGTAGACCTATAGACCTACTGGGGCTAAGCATTAATGGCTGAAAGGTGATATATAGATATGGCTCCTGGGTTAAGTGATCATGGACACTATAGTAAAAAAGGTTCGACGAGGATTCACAACCTGTGAAGACTCACAAAATAAAATGGCACATTCATCTATTGCAAAACTTAAAGAGCAAGACTCATAGAGCTGTTTAATCGTTTGAATTTTGTTAAAGATATAATCAAAAATCGACTGCTATCATGAAGGACGCAGTTGAATCATTCATTTATTGGCCAACGCAATATGATAGGATGATAGCCATTTTAAAAGCTGCTCCTTTGTACAATAACAAAATCTCAATGCCTCGAAAATGCTTTGAAACCACTACGCAACCAAACTGAAATCCGCTTCTTTACTTAAATAGCTCTTAAAGCTGTTTAAAAGATGGTTTTGTCGGTGGACAAAGTCGACTCACCAAAAAGCTATGACCATGCTTTGCAACCAGTATCCAAGAAAGACTCAAGAAACCAATTTAATAGCTATACAAAAAAGTTGCAACCGCCACTGAAACGTTCTCTAATAACTCGACCGAAACTCAATCAAATCGGCAAGAAAAAATCAGCCTTGTTCCTAAAACGGCCCTTGATCGCTTTGTTGATTAAAGACGTCTTTAAATGTTCCCATGTTTCCCTAAGAACATAGTTTAGCTTCACAAGATCTTTAAAAACAAATCGTAAGACAATATTTAATTTTTTTAAGGTACAACAATTTTTTATCAATAAGCTCTTTGCTTGGACAGCTAATTTAAAAAAAAAAAAACTGTTTTGCTTTGGCTGGAATTGTTGCTATTTGGAAAAGTTGCACAGTTTGGTTGCGAATACTATATCCATTTTAAAATAGGTTTTCGAATTATAGAGTTGCTGCGGGAATTATATAGTTTGGTTGGAACTGTAGGTATTCCAAACAAACTTATAATTCCAACTATAAAAAGTTGCATGAAGAGTTTGCGTTAGAATTTTGCTTACATATTTTAAAATAATATTAATACAGTATTTATAAATTTTGATACAGTTGTTCGAACTGTGTAGTTTGGTTGGATCATATACTAAATATGAAAAAGATGTTCGAACTATAATTTTGTCGTTGAAATTTCAGTAAAAAAAAGTTGTGCAAGCTAAATAAATACATGTGTAGGTTCAGGAGGCCAACAGTTTTTTTTTTTCAAATTTTGTTTTTATCAAACTATACGGTTTGGCTGGAATTACAGCAGTTTGAGAAAAGCTATTCGAATGATGTCGGTTGGTCGAATTTTAGCTACTTTGAACTAGTTTTAAGAAATTTCCATAAATTTCTATGTTATAAATTTAACCATGATTTATTCTAGTGCTAGTGATATTGCTTTTGCATGAATTTAAATTAAATTTTTAAAAACAGCAAATTATTAAAATACTGAAAATTAATGGAAGACCGTTTTGAGGGTGAAACTCTCAGGGAGAAAAGGAAGCCGTACTGCAGGGAATTTAAATTTAAGTATAGACGTCTATAAGGTCCCTAAAAGTATAAAAAGAAAAATAAACAAAGGGGCCAAGTCCCAACCGACAACGACTTCCATCAATTCGTCTGCTCCGCATCAGTAGCTGCAATTAAGTCGAAAAGTAGACTATACCAACCATCAGTGGTTCTGAAATCCAAAAAATCCTATTGAAAAGAGTAAAATCAACCGGAGTAAATACATTTTTAAAAGAGGCATTCGTTAAAGCACAGCTTCGATGTTTTTAAGAATGTTGGACTTGACTCATACATCACCAGTCATCTCACCGGATCGGAGTGTTTGTCAGAATTTGGTCTATCTTTTTCTTAAATTTCCGACAGCAAATTTAGTATGATAGCCGAATCTCAATTGGGTTACAAATCTGAGATTTTTTCTTATCTCGGACGACTATTTTTCTTTAGTGCTTTTCTTCCACCTAAACATCTAAACATACCCTTAACGAATTCTTACAATTTGCACTACTTTTTATTCACTTATTTCGCTCATGGATTTTTACATTTAAAATAACGCACAACTATATTTTTTGCTCACACATTTATTTATGTTTATTGATTTTTAAAATGAAAATGACAGATTTTTCAAGAGTGGGATACTTTCTTGGCTCCGCTTTTGAGCTACAAAAATTTTTAGGTTGCGCTACCGAACTAGTTGTAGATCTGGCAATATTGATCAAAACTAGTAACTCAGTACGAAAATTACATGTTTGAAACTAGCAATAAATATCCAGTACTTTAAAAGAACAAACGTCACGACTTCACTTTAAAGTGTATGCCACCAAAAAAGATTAAAAAAACCACTTAAACTTTTTTTTTAAAACCTGAAATAATCAGGGCAAAACGCTACCAAGTTAGGAAATCGGTTGTCGCTAAAAAAATGGGGTTGGTCGCCTTATGGTCACTTTCTTAACCACTTTATATCGTCCTCTGAACATTGGTTTCTGGGCAAGCATGGCATGAGACAAAGCTTGAAGAAAACAGCACTAAGAGGAGCTGAAAGTGTTTGGAAGAAGCACCCCGAAAATTTGGATGAGGTTAGTCCCTCAAAAAAAAAAAAAACTAGGCCATATTACTAGGGCTCTGTTGGAGAATTAAGTGTCCGCGTGATTTGGTTTAGCTTTTGAACATAAAAGCTCCCTGCGGATGACGATGTGATCTGCACAACCGAACCTACCTATAATCCTATAATAATAATAGTTGGCGCAACAGGTCCGTAGGGACCCAAGGCCTTGGCTCTCACAACCATTCGTTTTGTGTGAGTTTCATTTTTGGAACGAATGGAAGGGATCTACAATTTTATGCCGATTCCAAACGGCTAATTGAGAAGCCCTAAAGACAGTTATACTCTCGGATGGAAAAAACCCTAAGTTGGAATTTGGGGTTTTTTCCAAACTCTCTAAAAATTTAAATTTAACTCTTGTCAAACCGCACTCATACCCATTTTAGCAAAGCTTCGAACCCAATCAACAACAGTTTTTTGAAAAAGATCCACAAATTTTAGCTGGGCAACGAACCCTCTCGAGTTTTTCAGTCTTTTTCATACATTTACCTTAATTAAAGAAACAAAGAAATGGGTGACGCTTGTTCATTATACGAATTAAACATCAAGCGTGTTTGGAAATTCTTGAAAAAGCCTAAAATTAATAAATTGTTAATGCAGCAGATCCGTAAAGCACCCTAGGCCCAGCTGCAACAACCTAATTTTTTCGACAGATTAAAGAGGCCTAAAATTTTTTGGCCGCATACGATTGGCTAAGTTAAGAAGCTTTTTTATGACCGTTGTCCTTGCTACGACAGGTAAGAAAAAACTTTTAGTTGCTATTTGTGTTCTTGTGGGGGTTAAACCGAACCCCTGGTTGACCCCTGGAGTCTAAATTTCAACTAAGCAAGGTCCAAATAAATTGACTTCGATATGGAAACTTTTGGAACATAATTGGATATGGAAGCGGTGACACTTAGAATCAGAGCCTTCCAATTGCAAATTAGCGAGTGGGAATTAAACATCAAAGTAAAAAAAAAAACAATTCTTTTAACTCCTTGTGCCAAATGTGTGTATGCAACTTGGCTGCGTGTATATGACTGTTGTATATGCATTTAAGGTGTAGATTTAACGACAAGCTAGGTCTTCTATTTGACGTTATTTTTGTTTCTCATTTTTGTCACTAGATGGCTAAGGCTTATAATTATGAGTAAGTGATAGAGAAAGTGAGTAAATACGATCGTATGAATGCTGATCGCCTAGAATGTGAGGAGTGATGACTGACTTTTAAATTACACTCTTATATTGTAAGACTATTTACTTAGAAGGTTAGTTCCTGGCCAAGAAAGTGAGAGGTCAAGTTGGAAACCCCTATAGTCTGAGAGTGAATATACACGCAGAAAAATCACTTATTTAAAATCAACCAACTTTCGGTTAAAAACTACCAAGTGATACTGTTAATATAGCTCCTACAGAGTTAGTGGATTAAAAATAACCGAGTCTACTTGTTTAACGAAACTCGGTTATTAATAACCTTTTATCATTTTTTCTTGGTTCTAAATAACAAACTAACTCTGTTGAATTTAACCAACTTGTTGATATTTATCTAGAAACTTGGTTCTTAAAAACTGATAAAGTGTGTTATTTTTTAACAGTATGCATTTTACCTATTTATATCGGTAGTATTTAACAACGAATACTCGGTGTTTCTCAACAGAGACTTGGTTAATTTTAACCCATTATTTTTTAACCGAGCAAAAATCGCACTCGGTTAGAGCTAATTTTTGAGCGTGTAGAAAAAATAGTTCCAGAGTAAACGAGCGATAGATTCACTTGCTTATGACACATTTTTGACGGTCCCCAAAGGCGTTCGGTATAAAAAGCTATTTCTGTAGCCATCATCACTTCCCCCCACCGATCCGCATTAGACGCTACACCCTCTATGCATCTAAATTGGTATGAGCCTTGAACTATAAGCACATCAGCTGCGTTAAAGCCTCTTACAGTCTCCTACCTAAATCTAACAACAGACTCAGTCTAATAAAAATAAATACACACCACCCCACGCCCACTCTACTCCCATCCACATTTATGTATACCCAACCATCACCATCTGCAAAAGTGTATCAACATTTATTTGCTGTTTTGCGAAAACAACTCAGTTTCAATGTCACAACTGGACATAGAGGAGTGTGTACACATTCCTCCGGCCAAGACGCTGCGGCGTTATCACCGACGATAAAAATAATACTTCTTGCGAAGACCGTTTCACCCCTTCCCTCGCACCCCCGCTCCGATTGCGAGTGCTTTTCTGTTGTAATTTGTGGCCATTTCTTTCGATTTGCTATTCATTTTTGCGCATTTTTCCTCGCCATGCACAATTTCCACCATGAAATCTCTATTAGGAGTCATAGAGGGGACCACTCTGCTGTGCAACGCAGCACGGCCACGGCCTGCCCATTTATGATCATTTATTAAGTGTCATCGCGCAGCGATCTCTTGCGGTTTGCGCGGGACGGAAAAATGTATTCTTTGTGTGTGCGCGCCGAGGACGAGGACATGGTATGGCAATGGCAACGGCAATATGGCTGAGCTGGAACTTGTTACTCCACTTGTAAATGAATGTACCACACGATCGGAATATGCGGATAGAACGCCTACACAGATTATTGTTCCATTAGTCGCATGGAGATTCTGATATTAGTGTGGTAAAATGAGCATATTTTATGTCCTACACACGTTCAAGACAGACAGAGAGAGATAGAGCGTGATATTGGGGCGACGAAACCAACGACTATAGATAGAGGTATAGTCGAGGGAATGACTTCTTGGATTGACCCGAAGGAGAAGATCTCATTTTAATTTTGTTGCAATCTCGGCAAGCGGTGCAGCGCATATGGGAGATTGCAAAGATTTTGCGCGGAATATATGGTTTTACTTATTTTCTTCTTTGGACTGGTGGAGGATGAATGGTATATGTGAGGATAGGTATAGGAATATGGTAATTCGCGGCAGACACATGTCCGGTGATGACAGTTTCGGTAGCTGGTGGGGCTATGGTGGTGACATGCAATGCGACTAAATAATTGTGTATCTTATAGATCGCAGAATGTAGTAGCGGGTGTATGAGTTGGTGGAGCAAGAATGGAGTGGTGTGTGTTTTTAGCTTGAAAAGATTTCTAGGGCGGAACTGTCGCATCTATAAGAGAGCTATGTTTTCTCGTCTATCAACAGGCAAGTCTTATCGAATTTCTAGGAAAGGTAGGAATCCCTTTGCAACCAAAATCGAGCTGACAATGTAGGCAAAAAGTCATGACATAAATAATTTTCCAATTTCTTGTCTAAGACGCAATTTCCCCAAAACATACTTCTAATCCTGTGATACCTTTGATGTCGTCTTGTCATCAGGGTAGGACTGGGTGTCTCGAGAGTGTGCAAAAAATTATTTTATTTTTTTAATAATACAGGTAAAAGCAATCCTTTCTCATTTCAATTCCCAATTTTCTAGTCATACCCGATCGACACAATGGCGACGACTTCACTTTTGGCGCACATCATCCTCTGCTACTTATCGGGCCGTCCGCATCTATCATTCCAATTCCTTCCTTCAAACTTCAATCTGGAAACAAAAAATACGCGAAAACCCAATTTCCTCTGGCGAATTCCCCAATTCGAAATGCACATAAACAGAGCTCTGCCTCTCTTATCTGGCAGTATTCTCGACTGCACTCTGCCGTATAATTAAAACTCCCTGTTAGCCATGTGTGGAATTTTTATTAAAAACAACGCAAACACAACACCTTATCAAGGACCAGCCAGCCAGAGCCAGCGGCGGAATTTTGACTGCGCTGCTGCGTATGTACCTACCTACCAGGTGAAAAAGTCTCGCGCTTTTCATCACCATTCGCGTTATCACCGCCACCAGATCACTCGAAAAATTTCTTTAATTGAAGGATAAATCAACGTCCACTTGTTGGGTAATCGTTCAGCAATATCAGCGCGTAGATATCCGCGCCGATAACATTCTAGAGAGCAAGAGTTACACTCACTCTCAAACAAGAGTTATACTCGCACACTCACTCTCACTCTCTACGGGAGTATTTTCGCGTATCGGCCACTTGCATCGCGCATGTATGCGCGCCCTATCTGGCTGCGTTAATTAAAGAATCCTTTCTGCACTTTCAGCGCAAAATCTATTGGCAGCAGGTACCTTTGACATGCATTCCCACTCGCCCGGGGAATGCAATTAAGTCGACGCATCTGACAGACGACAGACGGGCCATGCGTTTGTGACTATTTGTTCGGTCCGGTTGTTGTCTTAGGCATGCTGGCGACAGTAAGTCCAAAGAAAATCAACATTATGACTAACCGGGCGCTGCGAAAATGTCACCAAAGCTGTACTGCGCGAAAACAGATTTTCCCCTGCTCATACGGAGAATCTCTCAATCTTCGGTGCAGCTACATTTAAGGATGTTTACTCTTGAGATTCCTCATTCATTCACTCTTCCTTAAATGACCTTTTGTTTATTTTTGTCTGTAGGTGCGCTGGGGCGCTGCTGATGTTTGCCTGCTGCTATGCGGCTACTGCTACCTCTATATGGAAGACAGTCGCGCGATCACTACTAATACTCCAGTGAAACCAATCATCAAGTGGCTAAAATGGAAATGCAACTCTGTAGCTGTACCGGTTTTGACAAATTAGGAGGCGAAAGGACGGGCATGGATTATACGCAGCGAACGCATTCATATAGATACAAACATCTATGATGGGCGCGTGTTATTTTAGGCCATGGCAGAGGAAGGAAACCTGGTGGCTTGGCGTAAATAAACAATTTGTGCGTTGAGTTCCCTACTGTAAACATTTTGGTTTGCGTTCTGCTGCTGCTGCAGGATGATTTATTTTTCTTGCATATTTCCCCCTTGTGCTGGGTAGAATGGATATGAATGCGTGCGTTTTCTTGGTGCAAGTGGAATCAATGGTTAATGAATCATTTAATGGAGATGAAGATGAAGGACCCGGATAGGTGTCTGTCAGTGGTTGAGGTTATGGTTTGTGCAGCTAAATAAACACAAGATCAGATTTGCAGTGTTAATTTAGGGATGAGCTCGGTACCTATAGTTGCAATTGATTCGCTAAATTGTTTGGGTTAAGGCGAAAGATAACAAGTCAGCGCTGGTGAGTGGAGGACTTTTGTTGCAGGTTTGTGTTGGATATGGAAAGTGGAAACTGCTGGTTGAGCGGAGGGCAGGTAATGGAGATGAGTGCGGCTCATATAGAAAAATGTGGAATTTCATTTCCATTGGCGGGATTTAAGGAAATATGCTGACGTAAACTGAGGTGCCGTACAGTCTTATTGTTGATGAGAACGTTGCTGCAAAAGCAAGACTACTGACTACTGACTACTGACTACTGACTACTGACTACTGACTACTGACTACTGACTACCGACTACCGACTACCGACTACCGACTATCGACTACCGACTACCGACTACTGACTACTGACTACTGACTACTGACTACTGACTACTGACTACTGACTACTGACTACCGACCACCGACTACCGACTACCGACTACCGACTACTGACTACTGACTACTGACTACTGACTACCGACTACTGACTACTGACTACTGACTACCGACTACTGACTACTGACTACTGACTACTGACTACCGACTACCGACTACCGACTATCGACTATCGACTATCGACTATCGACTATCGACTATCGACTATCGACTATCGACTACCGACTACCGACTACCGACTACCGACTACTGACTACTGACTACTGACTACTGACTACTGACTACTGACTACTGACTACCGACTACTGACTACTGACTACCGACCACCGACTACCGACTACCGACTACCGACTACCGACTACCGACTACTGACTACTGACTACTGACTACTGACTACCGACTACTGACTACTGACTACTGACTACCGACTACTGACTACTGACTACTGACTACTGACTACCGACTACCGACTACCGACTATCGACTATCGACTATCGACTATCGACTATCGACTACCGACTACCGACTACCGACTACTGACTACTGACTACTGACTACTGACTACTGACTACTGACTACTGACTACTGACTACTGACTACTGACTACCGACTACCGACTACCGACTACTGACTACTGACTACTGACTACTGACTACTGACTACCGACTACCGACTACCGACTACCGACTACCGACTACCGACTACCGACTACCGACTACCGACTACCGACTACCGACTACCGACTATCGACTATCGACTATCGACTATCGACTATCGACTATCGACTATCGACTATCGACTATCGACTACCGACTACCGACTACCGACTACTGACTACTGACTACTGACTACTGACTACTGACTACTGACTACTGACTACTGACTACTGACTACTGACTACTGACTACTGACTACCGACTACCGACTATCGACTATCGACTATCGACTATCGACTACCGACTACCGACTACTGACTACTGACTACTGACTACTGACTACTGACTACCGACTACTGACTACTGACTACCGACCACCGACTACCGACTACCGACTACCGACTACCGACTACTGACTACTGACTACTGACTACCGACTACTGACTACTGACTACTGACTACCGACTACTGACTACTGACTACTGACTACCGACTACCGACTATCGACTATCGACTATCGACTATCGACTACTACCGACTACCGACTACCGACTACTGACTACTGACTACTGACTACTGACTACTGACTACCGACTACCGACTACCGACTACCGACTACCGACTACCGACTACTGACTACTGACTACTGACTACTGACTACTGACTACCGACTACTGACTACCGACCACCGACTACCGACTACCGACTACCGACTACCGACTACCGACTACCGACTACTGACTACTGACTACTGACTACCGACTACCGACTACCGACTACCGACTACTGACTACTGACTACTGACTACTGACTACCGACTACCGACTACTGACGCTTCACTACTGTACTAACGTCTCAACTGCCATAAACTTGCCCATTTACCCATCGCATTGAGATACTAACTCCGTCCTCGACAACATTCCCTTCATTAAACAGCTATCCGGCCACTTGGGCAAATCATATAGATTCCTTTCATAAGTAATCTTCCATTCCTTCTGCAAGAAAAAAACCATCGCAATGACACTTTTCAAGAGTCATTCAACTGCCAATCTAATTTGCTACATCTGCAAATGCCAAAACCGGAAGAGCAAAGCCTCTTCTTGTTAGGACATTTGCAGTGTTGCAAAAACTCAAACTGCCTAGTCCGAGTCCATACATTTAAATTGCCAACCATACCGCCGCCCACCGCTTTGTCTGCAGCCAACTTTGTTACAAAAATCACCGACCAAAGAGCACCACATGCGCACAGACTAATGGCATTCGTTGGCAAAATTAACCGCGCCCCAGACCTACATCCCGCGAGAGAGAGAAGCTCATTTGTTGAAATTTATTTACCCAACGCTTCCCACCGACATTTAATCAGAAAAACTGATCAAGCCTCAAACGCGCACACACACACCCACAGCACACTGACCATACGCACATTGATCCACCTTCCACTTTGGTACGGTTTGGTTGTTAGGCCAAGCCCGGTAGTGGTCTATTTTAGAAGTCGCGCACTGGGCACTGTCAGAGCTGAGAGTTTGAAACTGAAAATGTAGGCGTTAACCTGCTCTTTAAGGTGCATTATTTATATCCAAGCCCAGAGATAAGCAACGACTGTGTACACACACATCCTGGAGACTGAGATACTTTATCATCTGGAATGCATCTGGAGCACCTCGAGCGACTTTGAAGCGTACAAAAACAGGAGCAACAACAGCAGCAGCAGCATTCGACTCACAGCCGCCCTACAAGGTTTTTCCAAGCCCTAATAAGTGCAAGTAGCCTTATCAAAATGCGCGCGCACAGCTCTTCATTCGAGTACAACAAACAAACAAGATTACGTCGCATCCGTGTATCCTTCGTCTGGCTATTTAACTATATAGTAGATACGCGCCTCATCATCCGGTTCCTCATCATGCCCGGCATCGACGAATTACCAACAAAAGCTGTGCCTACACACGTTCCCCGTTTAGGGAACACATGCTCCACAATAGGAGCTGCAAACAAGAACAAAAATATGAAGCGTTATCAAAACGGCATATCGGGGCGTATAATTTTCTCGGACTCGGAGAGTATATCTGTAGCCAAGTTTGGGCGATCAATAATAATTCGAATGCGCGCAGAGTGACGTAAATTGGATCTGTGTGTGGACTCTGGAGTGCATGCAGTCAGTACAGGACACAGATCGTGCATCGTTCGAATCTGTGCGAGACCATCCACATGGTGGAGGTGAATTGATGGAGAGGTAGAGTTTTCGTTTTGTCTGCTGTACGAATAAGGCGCATGTTTGCTTTGGTGTGCCAGGATCCATTGGAATGCATTGGTATTATACTGAATTGTGTGTTCAGTGTGTGGGTTGATGGAACGATTTGCATTATGAGTGGAGGGACTGGACTGAGTGGATATACTAATTAATCGGGGATGCTTTGTAATAGAAGAAAGTGGGTGGAAGAAGAGAATTGCTTCACATTTGTAGAAGGATACCTCAACCCAAACAGTCTGATGTGTCTGTAATTGGCTTTCAAAATCCACTTATACCTGGCCAGTGATCTCGGTCTGATCTGGACTAAGCACGGAGTGGAGCGTTTACTAAATTTGTATTGATCAGTGATAAAGCACTGAACAGATAGAACCTCCACCCAAACGACACAACGGATCTGCCAACAGACTGTAGACTCATGTTGAGTGTTCCAAGAATCATTACTGATCTGGCCCTACTGGAGTGACCAGATATATACCACCAAACTGCATCGTTAACTGAGTTGCCATCGATTTTGCCAGGATCACATCAATTTTTCACTTGATCTAGACTTTAGAGTATAGATAAGACAGCGATCTGGCTTTGATGTTGAGCCAAAACTAAAAAGCCACTGTTACAACGCACAAGGAGCTACTGATCTTGCGAATAATCGCAAACTTATGTTGAGTGCCCAAAAAATCGGTGTAGCAACTGATATGGCAGCAATCACTCCTCGATCTATGGATTATCTCTCAGTGAAATAATACCCCTACCAAAGTGAAAGTGATCTCCCACAAGACAACATCGTAGGCTGAAGTAAAACTGACATTAAACTGATCCCATTGAACTCCCACTGATTTTGCGACCTATTTTAAGCGCCCCCAAAAATCTGTACCAATACCTACTGATCTGGAAATGATCAATAATGGTTGATCTATCGACTGTCTGTGACTGGAGTGCCACTGATCCGCACCGATCTCAAACTGACCACAGCGGTTATACTCATGATCAGATATGAGGATCAGGCCATATTACGACGGATCGGTCACTTAGGTACCTGAGGCACTTTGAAATGTCACTCTGACATCGATCTGTCGACGATCCAGCATCCGTTTACCTTCAAATCGATATAGAACTGATCTACTCTGATCGAGGAGGATTGAGCACTAGAGCGCCAATGATATACCAACCTGACACTAGTAAAAATATTGAAATAGTTTTGAAGAGACTGAAGTCGCACTATATAGCCGATTGAATTTTGTACTGAACTAGGAGTAGCCTGCCGAAGAAGTTAACTTTCGTAAATAGCATCTGCAGCAGCAAAGATGATCAAATAAAAACTGCCTACTGATACGGAACGCCCATTGAAGTAGAAACGCCATTCCAACGATTTGTTACTGATAATTAAAATGACCACCAATCTACAACTGATCTACCAAAGTTTGGCACCAACAGTGCCCGCTAAAACACCTCCGGACAGCAGATGTTGCTGTATTCCAAAAAAAACTGTCCTAAGCACTGATCTCCCTCTGATCTATCACCTAATCAGATCTTAATTATACTGATGTAGAACAACCATTCAAATGGACACTGATCGAGAGCTACATCTGGCCTCAACTTCATACTGCTTCGAGGATCGGCTACTATTAATCTGCCGATCAGCCACTGATCTATTAATGATCTGGTAACAATTTGGAACGCACATTGAAACGCACTTACTTTGCTCCCTTGTGACACTGATCGTGCCACTGATCCGACGATATTCTGACTCATACCAGTCATACCTACCAGTCGATCACTCATCTAGTGAAACTTCACATTAACGCAGTACTGGTTCCAAGTCAGCAATCAGCGATCGGTAAGCCCTTTCATAAACAAGCCACTGTATAGAATATAAACGCAACTCAACATGAGCAGTGCTTTATGGAGCTGACCGCCTCGGACCTTGAACTCAATGGTCACCATCTATAATAAAACACCAATTACACATCTTAATTGCCTTTCACTAGCATCTTCCGATTATCTAATCATAAATGGATTTTCAAGACCAGTTCGTGGGAACCGGCAGCGCAATTCAATTTATCCGCATCGTTTAGCTTCCCGCTTACAAAAGGAACCATTCCCATGAACTACTTTAATTATAAACATCTTTAATCTATTAATATATTTAAAAAAAAAAAAGTGATCGCAATTTTTTCTTAACCTCCTCTGCCCACCAATCCTTAATTGTTTCCAACTTTCCCATATTGCCACCTTAGTGGAAATCACTTAATTAACATCATCAGCATCGTGTAATTAACGCTGTCGACCTCGAGGCGGTATCTGTCCCGTTGTGAAATACCTGCGCCCAAGATACATATTCGCGGTGCCTTAGATCTTCGACACGTTTTAATTAATTTCGTCCGGGCACAGCCTATAGCGGGAGATGGAACTACCTTTAGGGCCACTATCCAAGTACCCCCATCTCATACACAAAGTACATTTACAACGTCGCGTCGCCCGAGGGCAACATCACTCGGGTTCGGCGCACCAAAATATAACAAAATATCGATTAATTTTACATACACATGCGATTATTCCAGGGATCATATTTTTGATCAATTGGCGAGTAGCTGTGTGTGTCGTCCTTCGTCGCAGCAAATTTATGAACTATTGCAAGCGATGAATTATATTTTTAGCATAAGTGCTGGAGACGGTGGGCATTTGCATATTATGTGGCCCGGACCTGGAGTGGTGTCATAAAATGTCAAGGTGCTGGGACAACTGCTTATTCAATATTTTTATGATGGACAGAGACCAAAAATTAACCGCGCAACGGTGCTGATGGTATATAAATTTACGACTTGCATCGACCGTTTGTGGAGTTTGTTGTAGGTACCTTGGGTCCGGCTAATTTATAGCGCCAGTTGGTTGTTGGATTTGCAATTAGTAGCGAAAAGGACAAGATAGTGCAAGACTGCTCGTGGACAGTAAAAATCTGTTTAGGTTTCTCTGACCGATGGTTATCAACGAGTTTTTTTTTAACACGGGACAAGTTGCGATAAAGTTTCGTCTTTGAGTAGGTGAGCATCCATTTGGAAAACAGCACCGCAAGGATCAGGTTGTTGGCTGTAATAAAGTGCAGCAACAGTGTTGTTTATATGACCAAAAGAGAAACTAGAAATTTTGCCCGGAAATGCTGACTTGAAGGCTTAGGGTCATCAACGTGCATTGCAACCGCTTTGTGGTCTTTTAAAATATTAATGCAAAGGAGCCGTCGAAAAGATGCGCGCTTTCGAGGATAACCGTGCTCATTCCTATATGAAAATTATTTGCCTTGATGTTCGCCTTTTGAAACGCTTTAGTGGATTGACAAACGAACTCCGAAAGCTGGCAGATGTAATACAACAATAAATCAGAACTTCAAAGTAGGGAAAGTCTTCTTAAATAATAGTATTGAATCATACATTTCATTCTAGAGAAATTTGGCTATTACCTTCCTACGAAAATTGGGGATCAACCGGGGTTTCTTAAACATGAAAACATGAATGTAAGGTTTAGTTCATTTTACCTACGAAAACCAGCATTGACCAAAAATATCGTCAAAGAAAAATGTCACTGTAAAAGTTCCAGAATTTTCGATATGTGATTATAGTTAATATTTGTCCACATGTTTCCCATGAAAAAAACAACAGTCCGCCTTCAACGAAATTGGGGGTTCAACCTATTTTTACTAGACGTAGAAATGTAATGAGAAGTTTATTGAATCTCTCTTAATAAGCGCAGGCCATTAACCGTCGTCAAAGAAAAATGCCACTGATCAGCTTTTGCAAATTTTTGGGGCTCAACCGGGAATTGAATTTTTTTCATACAAAAATCTTAAACAAAAAAAAAGAGTAGACAATGGGAAAACGTTTCCAAAGTCGATTCAATGAATAAATAAACGAGAGAAAGTAAAGTAACACTATAAGGCTTTCGGCTTTTTTGGGGGCTCTACCGGTGATCGATGAAGAAATCAATATGAAATAGAATTTTGGTGCACACCATTGGTTATTAAGTGTTGTGGAAAATTGTAAACACAATCGGATACAAATGAAAATTTGTTTAAATCTTCAAACAGACTTTTCTTAAGATTAAGCGTACGTACACCTCGTATAGCGAGACGTTGAGTTTGCTTCTAAAAATCAGTCTACAGAAATGGGACAGTTAAGGTATCTTTTACCATACAAAAAGAAATACCTCACGCGACAGGGCAACAGGATTATATAGAATCCAAGGTCTAGCCAAGCCTGGTTAAACTTTATAGTTTTGTGTTGATGATAGGAAATGATGCCGAAGAAGAATAGTTGAATTGAAAAGTCTGTTCACGACAGTAGGTAAGAACCGGCACCAGTGAGGAAATTTGTGTCTAGCCAGGGGTTGAACCTGTGACCCGTTGCTTATAAGTCCAACATACTAATCACTTTTCAGAAACAAGTTTGTATAAGAGACTTTGATCAGTCGTTTCTTTATAGTTCATATTCTTTACTCGTTAGTTCACTGTCGGTACTCTTCAGTTTAAAGAAATCCATACTCATTAGGTGATAGCCGTCAGCCAATCACTAGTTTGTCCACAGCCATTTCTCGTTATTCAAAAGCCCACGTATGGGTATCAACTTGTTAGTATAGGTAGATATTACTCGTTAGTTGACAGCTGTTATTCTTTAGTTCGCAGCAAAATTCTGATATCAACGAAATGGCCATCCAAACCGATAGATATACCCAAAAGAGAAGTCAAGCCGCAGCTTAACCTACCGCTCCCACTTCCTAGAATTAAGCTGCAATTGTCTTTATGCCGACATAAACCCTCCGCACATAAAGTTCCACTTTGTTCCACGATGCAACTCCACACCTATCGAAACACACTAAACTTCCCCACGTGTGCGTCTTCTGGACGCTCGGCGAAATAAAATTTTAATGGCAGTTGATTGCCTATCAGTGCGCGCAGTGGTAACCAGTAGGGATTACATGAAATGGTCCATCGGTGACCCATGTTTACAGCGTGCGCCGCCCAACCCACACTCGAATCACTCACTCCTCGTGACACCCGATGCATTAAGCGCATGTAAGAAGCGCATTCTCGCCGATTTGATGCTCCACATTGCACCATCATCGCTGGATTTCTCATTTCATTTGTTCGCCCTAATCACACATCATTTATGCCTACTACACGATATGCCCGTACAAACAATCGTTATGTTGTTGGCGGCGAGCGGTGATAAGTGCTTTTGGGTGATAAATTCAAAAATTTAATAATTCTTCTAAGTGCTTTTGGTCATTGAACATGCCATCACGAGCTGGGATGAACATTTAGATACAAGTTTTGTTGACAAAGTGAGCCCATATGGGTGTGGAGGTGTCTCAAGAACAAACGACAAAAGCTCCCCACCGAATCTGGGGCGCAAGTGACACAAATGGTTATTGCATTCTGATGTCAGATATGCGCCCCGACAAAATGGGATTGTTATCGGCGAACTATAGATAGTCTGGTGGTGATGAGTAGTTGTCTGAGTGCAGTCAGCCTCTTAAGTTGATAACAGCGTCAATTTCGGATGTTGACCCAGTTAGACATTTTTAAATGCACATTAGGTATCAGGCCAATGGGGCGTATTGAAATCTATTTCCCCAAACAACTTGTTGTACCATGACTTAAAGACATCAAAACCGTCAATTTGCCGTTTAAAATTACCGCCCAATGCCCCCTTGTATCGCCATAGTAGGTAGTTGTGGATGGAGAGTTTTAAAAAAAATAATTACAGTGCCGCTGCCGCACCGCCAGAGAGCCAAACGTTGTAGCCGCTATCAAAATTGGTCAATGAATTATGAAAATTGTGGATAAACTTGTGCTGGTCTGTTTTGATTATAGGCCTGTGGTTGAACTTTTATCGATTTTTCTTCTTTTTTTTTTTTGTTTTGTTTTTAATTGAAAAATAAGTGATTTGGCTGTGGAAGGGAACTTTTTTTTTTAGATTTTGTGGGCTGATTATAAACGCTGATGGTGATGGTATAAAGTTGGCGTATCTAATCGTGTCGGTCAAGGGAAAGTTATGGCATCGTTAGCGAGTTCATTTTGACCAGAAGGTGAATGGGGGAGATCAGTAACACTTTTGGAAGTCGGATTCACATAATCGAAGCTTGAATCTTTCACTTAAAACGCTCACATCCTAGAATGGCGGTTGGTTTTGCTTTGGGCTATAATGCCGTTCAGTTTTGCAATGTTCAGTTATAAGACTAGAAAACTAAGTAGCCGCCAATAAGAAAAAAAAAATACACATATATTATAGTCCGGAGGGAACAAGCAACCGGGCAGTATTTAGTTTCGGAACGCTCTAGTTTTAGGAGGTGTATGCTACGGTTTCGTAATCCATTTGCGTAATCCATTTGTGGCCACTAAAATTTGGCTGACTGTGGGAAAATTCAACAGAGTCCGAAAATTCCAAATTTACATGAATATGAAAAATCTCCCAAATAAAGTGACGAGTGGGAGAGATATGAAAAATCTGACAGTACAATTTGGAAGTATCAAAATACAAAAGTGGATTGAAATTTTTAATCCGGATGCCCGAAAAGCATAAATCTTCAAGGAATCAAAAAACGAATTTCTTAGCTAAAAGCAAATATTTGATATTAACAATTTTCGACCTTTAGGAGCATTTTTTCGACAGTATTTTCGGATTCATGGTTCGAATGGGTTGCGGTTCGGACTCGACATAAACTTGTAGGCCTCTTCCATTATTCGTAAAAATAATAACTTCCAAAAACTGAATTGTGGTTACTAGAAGTTTGGGCTAGTTCGGTTTTTTTTTAACACTCCGGATTTCCATTTCTGTGCTGATTTTTAATAATTGTTGTTTTTTTATAATGGTCCGGATGGGAAATTCAATAAACTTACTGGTGTTCGATCAAATTATAAAACGAAATTGTAGCTACAACTTTTTTAGTCCGAACTTTTAATTTTTTATTTTTCAAATAGTCCGGATTTGAAATTTAATGCATTTTTGTGTTCGACAAAATTACTAAACCAACAATTTTAGTTATATTCATTTTCTTAAATAGTCCGGATTTTTTTGAAAAGCATAATCCGGATATAGAAGATTCTACTCTTATGTGAAGGACTAAGCTATGAAACGAAATGAGTTAATTAACTTATTGATGTCTTCTAAGACACTGGACTATTTTAAGTTTACAGTCTACTCCGGATAGTGCAGACACTCTACTACACATGGCCAAGAACAACATTTCCTAAGCTAGCACCCGTGGTCTTGGAATATTTTCCTAACTAAGGAAGGTATGTTAAGGCTCTTACCGTGGTCCTGAGAGTTGGCTACTGAAAACAGCCTGCCGCACTTCACTTTTAATTGGCTTCCTCAAATCACATCTTGTTAACAATAACACCAGAAACATCAGCCAAAAGATGGGAAACCAATCAAACTAAATGGCTCGTCCCTATACAATTTACTCAGTGATCCCATTATCGGGAGCGGAAATAAAAAAGCAAAAGCAACCATCTACGTCCCAAAAGCGCCTATATCACAGACAGAAATCCCATCAAAATCAAAGCCTCACAACAAGAACAGAACGAAGAAAAAAATTACTTTTCCAATAAACAATTAAAATAATTATCCTGGCAAGTGCGCAACAGCAATTGCAGAGGGACCGTACACCAATCACCACCACACAGTAGACACACATGGGCAATAATGTAAACAGAAATTATGTGCTGTCGTTAACAGGTTATAATAACGTGCCTCATATGTGAGCCGTCATTTTGCACAGTCCTCCTCCTTTTTCAAATCCCGACTCAAACCAAACATCAGCGTATTAGCAATTATCCTTGTAGCTCGCTAAATGACCAGACTCTCGCAGACTCGCAACCATAGTAAGATTATGATGATGATGATGATGTCTGTCATTAGGCATCGTTTAGTTGTCAAACCGTTGGCAATAATAATGTTTCCAATTCGGGCCGGGAATGAGGCCGTCCCACTGGTTAAGCGTTGAACTCAAATTGGGTGCTAATTACCAAGCCATTGGGTGTTGGTTGCTTCAAAGGAGGAGGCGGCGGCGTATCCCTGCATCGACTGTTTTCGGGATGAATCTCACCTTTGATCCACCTTAGCATGTATATGTGGAGATTAATGATTTATGATAACAATTTGAATGATCATTTCATGGTTACAAAAAAAAAAAAAAACCCCCCCAACAACAGACACATCACGAAGATCGTTAGTAATCGGAGATGTGTGCGTGTCCGCGCAGCGGCAAAATGAAAAATTAGCTCCTCACAGTTCGCCGCACTCAGTGGGATATATGGCGAGAGGAATACACATGCAGTATCATGTGTAAGGACTCGGAAAGAAATTACAACATGCAATCCGAATGTGCACTGTAAATCATTCATCTTCGCCATCATTTGTAATACGATCGTGAAGGGTTTGGCCGCAATACGGCAGCCCCCTTGAGAGCAGTTTGTTTATTGGAAATCTATGCGGGACTTAATCGTATCCTTTTGTTCTTTTCTGTTTTATCGAATTGAATAGATTAGATACACAATGATTGGCCCAAAGTGTGAAAGGCGGCGCAATCGCTTCTATTATTAATAATGATTTTTAGATCGATCAGTGGCATTTGTACAATAGGTAGTCTGAGGGTGCGTTTCTTCTTTTGACAGAGAAGGTGTTGTCGGTGATTTAATGATGATTAAAAAAATTACATCAGAACGGATTAAGCAACTAATAAGAAACAACGATAATCACACGTTCACGAGTCGTTAAAGAAAAATGTTTTTCTGGTTCCAGGACTAAATGGTATTACAACTGATGGTTGATTAAATCCAAAAACCAGTTCAACAGGTCAGTTAGAGACCCACATGGAAATAATATCGTGAAGCCAATTTAGAGGCACCGATTTTTGAGCCCGAGTTTGAATCTTTAGTTACTGTCCCCTCATGGTGAAAAATTGTAAACAAATTGATTTGATACTTACAAAATGCAATGAAATAGAAAATTGAGGACATTAGTTAGTTGAATTTTAAAAATGTGTATTGTGTAAAAATATGGAGGTAGTTGCTTTGAAAGTCTCGTATAGAGTTAATTCCTGCCTTACAACCTGTGAGGAAAGCTTTTCAATATAAGAAAGAGAATCGGAACGAGAACAGAACCCTGGGGTACCCCTGTGTCACGAATCTTACAATCGGTGCCTACGTCATCAATCTTAGCTTGGTGTGCCTTTTTTATTTAGACCTTAGCCAGTCTATGTGCATACAACGAAGCCACACATTACTGCCTTTTCAGTTTTTTTTTTCAGGGTTGATTGACCAGATTGGTGATGTGAACAGTTAACCTAGTAGTTATCTTCTTACTTCCTCTGTAGAAGTCCATCGTCTAGCCCTTTTGGAAGCCAAATTGCGTGTCCTTTGCCCGATACCTCACTAACCTCTTTTTCAAGCTTTTCGACTCTTAACGTACATACCTACAACTGACAAATATGAGTACATATCCATTTCGTGCTTCCAGCGGAAGGTATTTTTTCTTATCCCTGCACCCATAAGAGTAGAGCCACTAAGACTATGAAAATAATATCCACAAAAATCTACCCAAAGTTATCTATCTAAAACGGCAATCTGGCGTGGCTATCACCGGCCGTCTTTGTCAAAAAATAATCCCATTCAAATCCCCATCGATAAAAACCACCTCCGTATCTATTACAAAAATTCTCAGTTCATCTGATGCGAATATAGACCTCAGTGGATCTCAGAGAAAATATCAATCCGCCCACACACACTCTGATCCTATAAGAAAAACCAAATCTGTGACAAAAAAAAAATTGTCAAAAATTCTTCAACTATCTCAAGGATATACGAGTACGAATCACAGTCAGAGAGCGAATCACTTTGATTTTTATTTCTCATCAGCTTGACTCCCATTGTGAAACTCGATCGCAACCCAAAAGGCTTCGATTACAATGCAAAGGCACAACAACAAAAATATAGGTATCTACAAAAACCAGCGCTAAAAATGTCCTTTGCCTTTCGACAGACACTAACAGGTCGATTTATTACTTTCAGGAAAAGCAAACAAAAAAGAAATACCCATCGCCAACAGTATGCTCGCAATTAATTTTCCCATTGCTTGTGCATTTTTACGCTCAATTTAAAATTCCACGACCACAAATAAAGGACTGCAGAGAGGACGAAATCGGGGACATCCTCAATCAAGTATCTCACCGATATGCAATTTGAATTTATAGTGCACAGGCGGCAAACAAAAAAAAAGCATAAAATGCTCCCACAACAGGCCCTCATTAGATGCAAAAACATAACGCACTCAAGAGGGCAAAAGGGAACGTCTTCGATATACCTGCTCTTATTTTTTTTCTGCAGTTGCCCTGGCCATCCTGATGGTGGTAGAGAAACCCATAAGGACAACTCGAGACGACGATGATAATAATAATGATGTCGCCACAGTATTTGTGCGCTTTATTTTCGTCCTTTTGTGAAACTTGAGAAATTTGTTGACATCGATGTCATCGTTGTTGGAATTTAATGCAACGATGACGACGACAATGATAGTGATTCTAACTGCTGCTGCTGCTGCTGCTGGTTCGATTGGTGGCGGTAGTCTTGGTAGTGGTGACAGCGGCAAAAAGTGCAGGGTAGGACAACTCAATCTTAAAAGGACAAAGGCAAGAAAGATTGAATGCTCTTTAGCATAGTGCGGGGCGGCTGCGGGCGATACCATGCTGCAGATGTACGTATAAATATTGTCCCTCGCATAGTTTGAAAGAGGGAGGAAAGGACAAGTTCTGCGATGCGATAAAACCTACCGTAGCGATAGTGCTGAAAATGTCAGTCTTTTAAATGAAAAAAAAAAAGAAGATCCATTAAACGGGCAGACTGAGCAATTCTCCCCCAAGGTGTTGCATTGGGTTATTTACCTATTTTTTTTATGTAGGGTATGCTGTGGTAGTAAGTGGATCGAGGTTTTTGCTCTCCCTGCGAGTGTCGTAGTTTCAACTAGACCTTAGATGTAGTTCAAGCCTTTTCTGGAGGCTTTAAATCTCGGCAATTTTTGCTCGCAAGCTCTGCTGTAGCAACTGCTACGGTCTTGAACAATCGCTTCTTTCGGTCGTACATCAACGGGGTACGGAGCGATCAGAAGGCTCTTTAAAGTACTCTTTTGACAAATTTAAAAATAACATAAAAACCTGTTAAGGAAGTTGTCAGACGCAACGACATATTGGCAGGGCTCTGAACGAAATGAACATCTACAAGATCTGGGAGGCTTTGTTCGGAAGGTATGCCCCAAAAGTGCTGACCCAGATCTTCTAAACCTACTCAGAAATTTAAATTTATAGTGAAAAAGTAGTGCCTGTGAAGAGCTTACAGTGTTGTCAGAAGTTGCAAAAATGCACAAACATTTCTCTCATTTAATGCAACTAAGTGAACTACGCCACTCACTCTCAGCGGGCGGGTACTAAGAGAACGTTGCATCGAATCAAATGTCGAAAAATACGCCAAAGTAGCCAGTTATAGGCATTTTATCAAAAACACTTGCATACCTACAGGCTGAGTCTGCGAAAGTCACTCGGAACGATTTTCTTTAGCGTTTTTCTGCTTTATGTAACTTTAGTTTTAGGTTGGTGTACGGTGAGTGAGTTGCACTTAGGTTTATAGAAATTGGCTATTTGTGTTGAAAACTGGTTTTCTTTTGCATTGCCGAGTTACAATGCGACACATACTGTTAAAAGTGCTGTTAAAGCACAAACAACATTTGCTGAAACACTCTCCAACGACTGATTTTATGTTTCGGCTGTAGTATTTAGAAAAAAAGCAACTCCAAGGCACCACTAACAATCGTTTGAACTATTTATGTAGCCTTCCAATCGAAGAACGTTTGATGAGATGCGCTTTGAGAGACCAGTGATAAGGTTAGCACCTCTCCCCAAGTCTACGCGGGGATTATAAGGCTCTTTACAAGTTTGAATACTTCCAAAGGGGTTTTGCAATAGTTTCTCATTTAGCTGAACCGCAAGTGGGAAGTTAAATACACAGAATGCGTGTTCGAAACTGGATCGCACGGAACTGGTTAATCCGGGGCCCTACTTTCGTTTGGAAAGTCAATCCTATTCGAAACTCTTTTGAGTTCCGCTTTTATGTATAGTCACTCTGTTATACATTCGAATACCAAAAACTATATCGAATAATATTAGTTCCACTTTCGAAGTTGTTAATCCTTAAAATATAGAGTACAATAAAGGTTAGATTTCGAAAAATTTTAACTATTTATACTTTCGGAACGAGAGACTCGTACAAAGTAGGGCAAAAGACTGCAAACTTTACATCTGCAGAGCGGACTTTTTGCAGACCAGATATTAAAATAAATTCGTTCGTCTGCATTTATGTATTGTATAAGAGCTTTCACGTCACTAGTGAAGGAATTTGCAAAATTAAAGTTGTAATAAATGTATTTCGCAGACATATTTTTTAATGAAATTTTCTATATTTATAATTAAATTTTAATTTCTATATATAAAGGGTCCGCCATCTAACTTTTTTTTTTTTCAACTAGTGCTTATTTCGCGAATGGTAACACTTAGCTCATGTCTGATTTGACAGATAATTAGTTTTATCCTTCCGCTGAACGAATATGGTTGTGTATACGCTTGATGAAATGACCATCCAATGCGTTTTCGCTTCGCTAAGTGCGCCTGCGATCGACTTAGAGAAGATGCCGATTTTGCCAAAAAAATCATCTTTTCAGATGAAGCTCATTTTCATCTTGGCGGGTATGTAAACAAGCAAAATTGTCGCATTTGGGGCACAGAAAACCCGCACGCATACATTGAAAAGCCGATTTACCCAAAACGAGTCACTGTTTGGTGCGGAATTTGGTCCAGAGGCATAATTGGGCCATTTTTCTTCAAAAATGAGCAAGGAGTGGCCGTTACAGTCAATGGCGATCGTTATCGGGCCATGTTGAACGAATTTTTGTTCACAAAAAATGAAGAGGAGGATATTGGCAACATTTGGTTTCAACAGGACGGCGCTACGTGCCACACAGCCGAAGCTACACTCGATGTTTTGCGCCCTGTTTTTGAAGATCGCATTATCAGCCGCAGAGCTGATGTCGTTTGGCCACCTCGGAGCGGCGATTTGACACCGTTGGACTATTATTTGTGAGGTGCCGTAAAAGATAAGTGTTACGCCGACAAGCCAGAGACAATAATTGACGCTTTAAAGGACAATATTCGTGAAGCCATTGGTGAAATACAGCTTAAAAATTGGACCGATCGTGTAGGCTACTGCATGGCCAGCCGAGGCAGCCATTTGAATGAAATTATTTTCCATTATTAACCGGAAGGATTGTACTTTCAAATAAAAAAAGAAATTTGAAAAAATATTCAGTAGTTTTTTTTATAGCATTTTCAAAAAAACAAAAAGTTATTTGGCGGACCCTGTATATTGAGAACTCAAGGAATTTTAAGCCAATTGGACCGCGGTCAGATGCTTTGAACTAAGTAAACTAATCGATCGAGCGAGCTTTGGACAAAAATCAAAAATTCATCCGGAACTACAAAGGGATTCTCCTCAAGTTTAAAGTTCAAGCTTGTTCCGTGGGTACTGAAACTCCACAGCTTCAAGAGGGCCTCCTTTTCGCCTTTTAGTTTTCATCAAGAGCCCCTTTCAACTCAGTAGAAACAAATAAGGGAAATTCCACTTCGAATGCCTGCCAAAATCTAGCCTCCCAATATCCTTCATCCTTCGTACTTTTAGCTTCGTCGTTTTGGGCCCAATTTTCTAGTCCATTTCCAGTCCAACCGAACTTATTGTAGTATACAATAAGAAAAAAAAAAAACAATTTCAATTCGCTAAGCAGTTCCACCATATGTCTCATTTGCTCCCTCAATCTTCGATGTCATCTGTCGCTTCGCCTTTCTTTCTTGCACTCTTACAAAACCAATGTGGGAACAATCATAATAATTGTCCACCAGCGGCTGGACAACGATTAAATGACAACTTATTTTGAAGTGTTTGGACACTCAAGACCCAAACATATACGGACAAAAAAACAAAGCACTCTTCAACTCCAACATGATCCGCCAGTAGCACAACAAAGAGGACTTTCTGTCCTTTTGATTGTCACATGCGAGTACCACTGCATCCGGCTGCTGTGCTCGCTTTTGGGTCTCGTTCTCATGAATTCAAAACAGAAAAGAACAAAATAAAGACGAAGGAGAGACCCATCCAAAAGGGAACAATTAATAATCTTGCGAACATAACGACTCGGCCAAGTAGTCCTCCTCCCCCAGTAGCTGCAGATGATTTTGCGCTTTTTGCCACCGCATACAGATGCGGCTCCCATGGTATGCCAATAAAATATCGCGCATTCAAGTCCTGTGCACATCTACATTGTGCGCGCTCGATTAATGTTCGATTTTTACTGATTAAACGTTCAATAAATATCCTAAAGTCATCCAAGATAATCTGCTGTTTCCAGAGCAGAGATTCAGTGGGCATGTGCTCGCGCAGATTCGCCGTCATCATCATCATCATCAGCATCATCACCACCACCGATGCCGCGCCGCCATGCCATCGAGGTGCATTTTTCGAAAAGAGAGATGCCCACGTTAAAGACACCATATAATGTCTGACCGGCCGCGCACAAAAGAGAGGCGCTCAACCGTCGTCGTCGTCGTCTTGAAAGGCAGAGACTTTCATACATATAATATAGGAGTCGTCCGAGGACTGGACAATGGACATCGAACGGGTACATCCACAAAGTTGTTTTAATATAATAATTACAAGGACTTAATTATACGACCCATTGTTTCCTTTTACCGGTATACCTAGAGGTAGTGAGCGAGCGAGAGCTGTGAGAGCGCTTCTGCCACGCCGGCAGCAGGAATGTACACTGTGCAGTGCATCGCTTAGCTTTTGTGACTTTAATTAGGGTCCTCCACTCCGAGAATGCCGTGGTGTGGTGGTGGCTGATGGGATTCATCGAATGAAACCTCAAACAATTGGAATTCTGAATGTATCCGTTCCGTTGGTCTTATCTACGAGATAGATGAAGCATTCCGATCGATTTGCCATTAATAATTGCCGAATGGTATTTAGTGATCGTCAGCGATCGGCTACTACTGCTTGATCGGGGTAATGGATGTTTGATGTTGGCCAGCACCAGCAGTGGGAAAGGTTGAAGGGCGAACTAATTATATTTGTTTTTCACTTGTGATTTTTAGCGATCGGTCCTTGAGATTGAAGGTAACTAATTGATTGCTGGAAGGTGGTTCTATATGTTCTCATACGTGCCATATGAATGTGACAGTAAGTGGCTCAGATTGTGGCAGAAGTCGGTCTTAAATGATGAATTATTGCAAACAAACAATACCAATGAATCTGTTAAGACGGCCAGCAGGTATAAGTTTGGGGTAGGTGAGGACAGTTTTTGCAGCAACTTAGCTCGCCAATTGGTCCATCGTTGGAATGAGAATTCAATTGAGTTGTAAGGTCCTATGTGACTTTGCTGCGCTCCATTCCTTTGCCACCTCTAAGGTGCCCAGTAAGTCAACTCAAAAACTCTCTCAGACTACTCTGCATTCCAGGTCACACTAAACACAGTACTTGAGTCTAATTGCCCCAACAGAAGTACAAAGCTTCCCCCAAAAAAATAATAAATCAGCGACTGAGAGCAATAGTCCCCGATTGACTACAATAAGTCAGCTGGAGTCGTCGTAGTCTCCTGCGCCCTCCCCTTCACAACTGACCCACCTAATTGCCCCAGCTATTCACACTCACTCCCGTGTTAATTGCTCGCAACTGCTTCGCCGTCTAATAACCTGCGATAAATCACTTGGTCAATAGCAAGTCGAGCCATGTCTGCGAATAGTACACTCAGTGTACTATACTGTCCGCCGACAGTCTTTTGTTGAACAATAGTCCCATTTCTCCACAGAGAAACAAGGGCCAACCCCTGTGAGTCTGTGACACATAATTCACACACAGCAACGCATGCAGTTAGCCAACGGCAATTATTATTGATTTCATTTGAAGGAGAAAAAGCGCTGCAACTGACAGCCAACCTCGGCTTTGTACCTGTTCTGCACAAATTACTTGCCATTATCTCAGCCGGTCAAGTTTTGCAGGATGAGGTAGCCGGCTGGCTCTTTGGCTTTTATATACGATTACATGATTGAGGTGCTATAAATTGCAGCCCGGTCGCGATATATCTGATGATATCTGATGAAACGGCACACACATCTTGCTCCGTCCAACTCCAAATCGATATATCGAAAGTCTGATGGCTGTGTGTGTGCGGACGGACTGACTTGTGTCTATAGCAGCCTAAGGCGATTGTGGATTAAAAGCTCAAAGGCGATTACTCGGCACACAAGTTAATGCCTCAATTACCTTTCTCTTAGCCTCGTTGAAAATAAAAGCTGCAGGCATCAGCGACGATAGACTTTGTGGTGTGTGGCAGACTTATACCATTCAGCGGTCGACTTAAGGGTTGCTGGATTCGCGTGTGTATGTGTGTGTGTGTGGAACTGCTCAAAACTGGGTTAATATGTTGCTGGCAATAACTGCCATCGGTGGCCCATTGTCAAAGCCGCCTGCAAATCGATTAACGGAATTCAGTTTCCTTTTTGCTGCGATAATTTACTTATAGGCGACTTGGGGTGGCAATTATGCACAATGCTATGGCTGAAGGTGCTTTTGGGGGATGGCCCGTGGAATAGCATGCAATTATATGGGCTTTCAGGGAAATTGTCATTTTTAATGGCGGACGGTGTATGAAGGGAAAGTATAGTGGGCTCGATGGCCGGTGTAAAGGTTGTCGTGTTTTGCGTCGAGCTAAATTGAGACATTTGATTAAGTAGGCTAGGCCATGTGGGTGTATGCATATGGGGAGGCAAAAACAGGTGAAGGGTTGTGTGTGAAACCGAAAAAGTTGCCAGCGGCGAGGAAGTATTTATTTAAATTACACTGGCGGCTTGCATTCCGGAGAGTGCATAGTTGGTAGGTTTAAATAATTGAGCTGTATATGGGTACCTTGTTAATGGATTTAAATTTACACAAGAAGGAGGTGCTCGTTCTATTTAAAGAAGGGGGCCAACGAGGAATATGCAAACTGAAGCCAAGGATTTTGATTTGAAAAATGTGTAATTTTGACTGAAATTGATTCAACGTAGTCAACTGTTTCCACAGTCTTGCCATTGATACATGATGGTAGAGGGTTTTAAAATTATCATAAAGTAGCCCTTACAAGACGAATTTCAAAGGCAGAAACTGAGCTCAGATCTAGGACTTATAGGTGTACTAAATTTAAGTCTGACTATATCAGGTGCATCGTAGATGAGCTGTATGCACATGAAAAGGTCGTAGATAACTAGTCTGTGGATGAGTTGCGATGACTCCAGCTGTCCCACTTAAAAGTTTGCTTAAACTTTTGTAGTCTTTTCCAAATTGAAGAATTAAATAGACCATGAAAACCCCGAGTTTGTGCTAGTTTTTCTGCTTTTGGGACGAGTGGAAGGCACATGCAATTTAATTACGGATAAATTAAAAAGCCTTCTTAAGACAAGCCCAGAACTCGAGAACGGATCGTCCGATTTGAGCTATCTTTTCTTTTTTCTATTTGTCGACGCCTAAGAAAGGTTCATACGACGAGAAAATTGGAAAATTTTATAAGGAAATTGGAAAATTCGTAAGAATTAATTTTCCAAACATATTTTGCACGGGGAATTTTCTGTTTTTCTTATTTTGATCCCACTATACAGTGAGATCGTATTTGTCGAAAATTCTTAGTGAATTTAATATTATTCAGTAGATTTTCTTTATGCAAAAAATTTAGCACGAGCAAGGCCCGATTTATAATTCATAAAAGCAAATTACATACAAAGAAAATGCAAAATCTTTCACGCAAAATTTGAATAAATAAAACTGCATAAATGAATTCCCCAAGTCCTAACCTTGAACAACCGACGTCGTGTGAAACAGATTGAAAACAGCAACAAATGGTATCAAATGAGTGGATCTTTAAAAGATAGGGGAACTGCAAAGCGTTGCGCATAAAACCTGTAAGCATTCGCAGGGAATCATCAAACTTGTGCGTTTCGTGCCGTACCGTTCAAAAATATTTCCCGCACTACGCGGGAATAAAAAACTTTGCTCTTGGATCAATATCCTTTATGAATATCAATCCGAAACATTGGTTCTCGCTTGCATATTGCAAGGAGCTTCGATATTGCTTGTGCCACAAATGAGCACTGTCAGGAGACCTTTATAAACCAATGCCCTTCGTTAAACATAAGAATGCAATTTGAGGCTTTGGGATATTATGGTACAGATACTCTCCAAGTTTCACAGGCGTATAGACGGCTTTTCATTTATATTTGTAGTGTTCAACGGTTAAGTGAAAGGGAGCGACAGCATTTGCTCCATCGAACATTGCAACTTTTACCCAGGACATGTGCCGAAAACGATTATAGTCAACACGGACTAGCTTCGGAGGTATAAAAGCTCCAATTCATCATACATCGTACATCATACCGAAATGCATCAAATAAGCCAGCGTTCGCCTAGATGAGTATAGTCGTTCTCGTTGGCTTGGCATGCCACTGAGGTAGGTCTCAGGGGGCACTCTAAGGCCGATCAGAGCCCTTTCGGCGGTAGGTCTTCCAAGTGGATTTCTTTAGATAAACACGCACCCATCCTTCCGCCATACAGCTACACCCATATTTGTTTATCAAGCTACTTCATCCCTATCTCTCATCTGACTGTCTGTGCGTGTCAGATCCCCCTTCTGGATCCATCTCAAATTCCTTCGACTGTCCCCGGCGTAGAGATAATCAAATGGAAAAATAAAAATTATCATTAAATTGACACTACAAGCCACCAACATCAAATCGAACCCTTTTCATAAATCAACTTCATACATATACGGGACGCAGTATACCAAACTATTAATTAGTTGCATCGGACGTCCTTACATGTCTCTGAGAGATGCACTATCAATGCATCACTGTTTGGACCGGGGAACTCTTCTATTATAAATTAGCCGGGAAGAGATCCCGAGTCATAAATCAATGCTGGCCCAGCCAGTGAGCCAGTGAACCAGTGAGCCAGCTCGCTCGCTCTATCTCTTATCTTTGCATCTCATTTTTCATACGATGACCGAGGAAGACGACAACGACCACGGCCAATTAAATACAATTCCTATACACGACCTCAAACATGATGTCACTGGGCATGACATTGTTCTCAAGCTGAAGCGCAAGGGTTTTATTTTGCACAGGTTCGCCCCTTAAAAGCGAACTGAACTGACCTAGTTGATGGGATATACTCCCCCAAAAATCCAACTCGACATACGTGACATATAGTATTCGATTTATGATGACGAAGATGATGATGGGGCTTCCACGTAGATATTGGGTCAGGGCTCAATTTTTGTTCCTAGAAAGAGAGAATTTTTGCATTCACCGAAGGATGCTCAAGGAGGTTGCATTGTTCGACTGAATCTGAATAGGGTGAGAGGATATTTTCCAAAAATTTGTCATGTCAAGAAAGGGATACTCAGTTCTCTTTACAGGCGTCTTTCCTGTTTGGCATGGGATGCAAGACAGATAGACAATATGTTCGGGTGTAATCTAAGAAGAAACTGTGTCGACAGTGGAGATGGAAAGTATTCCGACGGTTTAGACTTTGAAACGCAACCAAAACTATTTGGGAGGTATAGATTCCTATTCTAAGAAGTGGACTGCGAAGGTGCTCGGACCTAGAACGCCGATAGCAGTGATGAGGATTGGCCTTGTGAAGAGTGGACACTATATGTCAAACTCTAACATAAAGGTGACGCATGAAAACAAACAGTTTTAATCCGAAAAATTATAAGTGGGGGACAGTGTAACATGTGAAATAGTTGTCGTTTGTGTTATCCAAGATGCCGGCTACAGTCCTGGGAGGTTAACTGCTTTCAAAAGCCACCTCGACGAAGGCTAGCTATAGGAACTTCCTCCTCCAACTACGCACAGCAAGTTGGTTGAGGTACAGGTCAGCAGTTTTTTGCAGAAACTAAGCTTCTACTGGAATCGATCCTCAGGACTTGACCTCAAAAAACACGTCATACTTCGGTAGACCTCTGAGGGAATGACACCTTATCAACCTATATTGAAAGATCTTTTCTCAAAGACTTCCTTCGACTCATCCACAGCTAGGTCCTTCAACCAAGGCCCCAGTGGTAGCTCGCGACGACGTTCCGCCGATGATGTCAGTAGTTGTATAAAGTGGTGGTTTATATAACTTGTTTTTGCATAAACTGCAAACATTTTCATAACCATTTGCACATTACAGGGTCCACTCCACCTACCCATCGACATGCACTTTCCCACGTAAACGCAAAACCCCTTAAAGGTAGGTACCTTCCCAACCGGCAGTGTGGTTATCTCTTAAGGAAGTAAACTTATTTGTGACGACAATTTCTTCAGCTCAACTGTTGGCGAAAATGTTGCCTCGGCGGAGAAATCGAAAAAGGTACACAACCCTCGAATGGGATCGTGAAACCATAATAGATAATAGAATGTTGCCGGGGACAGCGGGCAGGGTGACACAGTAGCAGAAGCAGGACACAATCGAACAACAGATAGAGACGAGCTTTGGGTCCATAAATCCAATTGATGGACAGCAGGACAGATGGAACAAATGTCGAATGCGAGGAAGATTGATTAAATGCGTGTGCAAGACACATCACATAAACTGGGTGGCGCTCACTTACATTCCACAAAGGTATCCCCTGTTTGCATGTAAGTATATCTGCCAGTGGGAGGCGTGCTGTGGTCATTGCCTTTGGCTTGCATTGTCGATAATGATCATCATTAGGCGAAATTGAATTTTCTCCCCCGAATGGGGATCACTATGGTGAGCCGTCTGTGGGTGGATGTGGCCAGTTGAGTGGATCATTTCTTTTCCGTGCCGCTTCTGTGGCCCACTTTTGTGACTTTACCTGTTTGCAATGGGGAGACGTCACGTCATCTGCATACATCTAGTCGTGGCGAATCTAGTCCTTGCGAATCTATATAGTCGTTATGAATATAATGAGCAACTGGAGCGAAAATGGGCATTTGACATTTCGCTAATGGAGGTCAAAATCTATGAGTCTGTTTGGAACAGTAGTTTGATCTGTCAATTAGTGTGAGGCCTCATGACAATCGGCCACAATTTGATACTCCCCACTCATTGGCTGACATATCTTTTGTGATTCATCTCAACCGAGTGCAGGTTCAATGTCCGACGAGTCGTTTGCAAATTTCCATTTTATCCTTGGTTCACTGTCCCTTTCAGCTCTCGCTCACTCTCTCTCTCGCTCGCGCGTGCGTCAGGTTGGTGGTTGGCTATCAATCCATCAGCAACTGAAATCGGTCATCGGATTGAATTCCTATTCGTACGGGGCGGCCATAAACAACTTTGATTCAAAAGGAGCCTTGCAAACATCAGGCACGCGGTTCCCAAACAAACCCACGAAATGCAAGGAATCGCAAATAATGCTTTTTGCTCGAATTTTAGATGTGTAGCTGTAGCTGTGTGTATTTGTTGGACGTTTCGGGGGAAAAAATGGGAGAAATTTGAATTTGTAATCAGTGATAGGACGACAGGAGTGGGAGGTGGGCTGTGCTGGTCTTCGTGGTCAGCGATTTGCATTTGTTTCTTTCTTTTTTTTGTTGCTTTCTGGGTTCTCTTACCAGCGACTATGGCTTCGAGCTTCGAGATGTCAAAATGTCACAGTGAATGGTTTATGCTGTTGGCGGAATTTCCATACCGGCTTTAGATGGAGATGGGAGAGGCAGGCAGGCGGTCGGGTGGTCTGATATTTTATTCTTTTCAGTCATTCGGTTGATTTGACTGTTGGTCACAAAAAAGTTAGCTGCGCACTCGTATGTTTACATGGGTGTCGGCTGTGTTATGAGTGAAGCAGGCGATACACATTGGGCCGTGTTTGTGGCCTAGAGGACCCGGCTGGGGCAACGAATTGAGTTCCTGGGAAACTTAAAGCGATGTGAATGTGGAACAGGTGAAGCAGTTGGAGATGGCAATGAACCCTGGCGGACGCTATGTAATCGGAGAAGAATTTGTTTTATATAAGCAGGCGCAGGAAAGGCTGTTGCGAGACGCCATTTCGGACCCAGTGCCTCTAGCTTAGCACAGGATATGATGGTTGAGTACGGAGTCCTGCATAGCATCTGCTCAACATTCATGACTAAAAGGAATTTTTGCAAGTGACCCCCATTTCGGGGGGCTTTTTAAAAATTCAATTCCTTATCCGTCCATTTAATTTAAAACTATTCACCTTCGTAGAGAAAAAAAATGATTAGGCAGCTGATCATTCATTTTCCGAAACTACCAATCTGCGGTTTTTTTTTTTTGGGGGGGGGGGTGGTCAAGTGTTGAAAGTACGTTCTTATCCTTGGGGCTACGTATTACAACCGCTTTTCAAGGGGATGTGCAATTGCACATAAATAATTAAATAATTATCTATTGGGGATGTGAAAATTTAAGTTTCAACCTAATTGACCACCCCTCCCTTAAAATTTTGGTATGGAACAAAATATTTCGTGGTCGGATTTTGAAATTTAGTTACTTATCTGCAATACAATAGTTGACAAGATGACTGCTATCGATCTTAAGGCGCATATTCGATTTTTGTTAACTGACCCCCCTTTTAGAGGGGCCAACAAAATATAAGAGAAATTGCTCGCATCAAGTGGGTAGCCCCAAAATTAAAAAATGATGGAGCATTTTCTGCCAGTTTAAGCATCTTGTCATGTTTTCAAAGGAGACAGGGTCCAGGCTTACTTCCGACCACTGTTAAGAGTTGCCCCCTGTCTAGCTTAAGAGTTTCCTTGGATCAGCTGCTATTGAATCGAGCCTTAGATCGGCCACTGTCCTTTATAATGTTGGGAGGAGGTTTTTTTGTTTAATGCCCACGACCTCACTCATTTCTATTTCCTCGTGGTTCCTAGCAAGATGACAAGTTTCCAGCTATATGCCTTATTGATACTCAAGACAGTCTCACTATTGATGAACTGCATAATGCCTTGAACAAGCCTGCGGATGTCAGCTCCAAACTCGAGTGCAACGGTTCCGCCCATTGTATTGCCGATCCAATCACCAATCCCTTGACGATTTACATAAAATTTGGTTTACGTTTAAGTTCTTAAAACGCTCCCAAGACGCAAACACCACCATTTGTCTCCATTCTGCCAAATAAAAAAGAAAACAAAAAACAGCCCACTTAAAACCGCGCCTCATTCAGAGCCTGTGCCCCGTACATAAGTAAATTTCAAGTAAATCTTTTCACTTTAATAACGCCAATTTATGGGCGGCTTCTTAATCCATACCAAATTTTTATTCAACTCGGCCATCATCAGTGGTGTTGTTGATTCTGTCACTCTGTTGCTGGTTATTGTTGTTCCTTGTCCGAGTTATCAATTTACGAGCCTTAAGAGACAGAAGCAGAAAAAATTTGTCGCGCGCATTTTGTCGCCCCGCAACCTTTATCGTTGTCATTTTGCTTTTGGCATTTCGTTTTCTTCTTAATTTTATTGCTGGCAATTTCTCGGGCCCGGATAAGTGTCAATTATGCTTAAAATTGTAGTATCTTTGGTTGTATATGATATCAATAAAGGAATACAAAACAGCACTAAGCCGATGAAGCGAGTTGTATCTGAGAAGTCCATTAAAAAATTCTGCCCAACAATACCAGATTATGGCCGTTAATATGCGGGTTGAGTATATGAGCGAAAAAAAAAGAAACCAGCGTCCGCTTTGATTTATCCCCACATGTGAAGTCGGCTTTCGAAAGATGTATCTAATTGCTTAATCGGATCTTTTGTTTGTACGGACTACGAAGTCTCTTTTGTTTCTTTTGACCACATCGATGATGTAATGGAGGGGCCACTTGCTAATGAATGATTTATTCACGGCGATACTCTCATTCATAGTTGATTCGAGAGGAAATGGTATTCGAAAACGGTTTCCGCATTGAAACTCCATTCATAAATAGCGACATCTGCTCCAGATGCAAGCAGCTTTGCAGCATCATTTTGTTTGAGCATTGTAAGTTCGCAAATAAATAACAACAACTGTCCATTCAACTATAGTTGTCGGACGTCCTAATCCCTGGATTTCGGTACCACATGTGCCGGAAAATGTCGAACGAATATTATCAACCTGTCGCAACATATCGTCCAGTTTAGAGGGGCTCCTCCGTCCATACACATCTGTGCCAACAATGAGGCCATCTTCATCGCAGCGAGTCGTCTCGGATGCACATGAATAAAAACCCGCACCTTTATGCTCCACGGCACTCTAAAGTGGAGCTTGCACTACACCAACAGAGGCCGGCGAGCTGGACAGAAATGCAAAATCCGTGCAAATGTGTGACACACACCGTAAAGTCGGAGAATGACACAAAAACACCAGCCAGCATCACCATACAGCAGAGAGGGGGGGGCGAAAAAAACACCAACGAGAAGATGCAAACATTTATTTATGCAAAATCTCAGACCCTGGGAATTTTCGTATACTGGTCGTAGATCTAAGCGGATTTGAAGGTTTCCTCGGCAGCCATTTGGGAATCGTATTCCTTCGGGTAGTCGCTGCTGCTCTGTTTCTGTTTTGTGTCCATTTGTTGTGCGCGCTCTGCATTTCATTCGAATCAATGTTTGTTTAAGTGGAGAACATCACCACTGTAGCAGTGGCGCGCCTTTCGTCAGGTGGATGCGGCAGTAGAGGACATAAATGTGATCTACAACACATGGGCATATGTCCAACTAGCATGATAAACATACTTGTCGGGATGAGGGGGTTAGAAGTAAGTCGTAGTAAGCCATGGACTTGGACAGATTGTGCTGGAATTGCTGGCGGATATTCCTTTGGCTACCTCATGACCTCATGGTATTGTTCAAAATGCATTCTAACCATGGATGGAAGCAAATAAATGACCGACTGTTGTAGAATACGTATTGGGGAAGATTAAATATACAGGTGAGTAGGAAAACTGAAGAAGACATAAGGCAAAAGACATAAAATAAAATACAAAATGCATAAGATATGAAGAGAAGACGACAAGAAGATAGAAGACAAAAAAAGACAGAAAAAGACAAAAGACAATACGAACTGAGAACTGAAGACAAAATACAAGAAGATAAAGAGACTACAAAACAACCAAGTCAAGACGACAGATGACAAAAAGGCAGAAAGATAGAAGACGTTAGACTGAATACAGAAGACAGTAGGCAGAGGAAAGGAGAGAGAAGACAGGAGACAGAAAACAGAAGACAGAAAGACAGAAAAACAAAACGACAAAAGACAATAGGCAGGAAGACAGTCACTGAATGAAGAAGGCTATAGACAGATGAAAGAACACAAAAGACAGGAGACACAAAAGACGAAATGGGAAAGACATGAAGAGAAGAAGACAAGAAATCAGAAAGGAGAAGGCAGAAAAAGAAAAAGAAAAAGATAAGCAGATAAGAAGTAAACAAAACTAAAAGACAAAAAGATAGAAGACAGGAGATAGAGTGCAGAGAAAAAAACTGAAAGACAGACGACAAAAAAAAGACAACAAGACTGCAAGACAAGAAGACAGAAAACAGAAATCAAAAGACGAAAAGACACAATATCAAAAAGACAAAAGGACATAAAGGCAAAAAGACAAAAAGACAAAAATGGAAATAAGGGAAAACAAAAAAAAAGGCAAAAAAAATAGAAGACATAAAGACAAATACACAAAAATGCAAGAGACATTCAAAGAGACAAAATTCAAGTTTCAGCGAAAAACTATCAGAAAGTCCCTTTTCTATAACTGTCACAGCGACCGCTGTCTTCTGATCACACATCATCAACACAAAGCCAAACTTACTAAATTTTGTAAAGCTGCCTTTTGAAGCACCAATACCGGAAACAATAAATTCCAAGTGCACTATCTCAAAGCATGCTCTTAAAAATGACACAAATCGACAGTCACCATATGGAGTGACCTAACACGCATTTAGTTTTCCCAAATGGGACACCTTGTTAACCAATCAGCTTCACGGTTGTCATAAATTTGACAGAAATTCAGCTGCCCGTGCCCAGTCACTCTCCACTTTCGTGGCGGATTGGGTTCGAAATTCCTTCTCGACCACTCATCCACCACCAGTCTTGGGATTAAGTCATTTGAAAAAAATACAAAAAAATAAACAAAACAAGCTTAAGAATCATAATCACTATCAACAGTAGTAGTCGTTGCAGCAAATTGGATTTCATTCTCCAAACACCATCCAACGGCAGATCGGAAGATTGTCATCGCGTGAATCCACCACGGCTGACGGGTGACTCTTTTCCATTCTCAGGGTGAAGGTGAAGGGGCAATTTTATCAGCGGCATACGGCCGACATTCTCACGTCTTCCGGATAAGAAGGCGACAACATGTCGTAGATGCTGCTTCCATCATGGAATCCAAAACATTTGTTGTTGTTGTTGTTTTGCTTTCGTCTGCAAATGACATAATTAAGATTTGTTGCGTTCATCGGATGACTGGACCTAGAAGACACAGCGCTCCACCTCGCCTTATCAGTTGGAGTTGTCCAAAGAGCGAAATTAATTTCAAGTGTCAACCAAAACGGAAATCGAATGACACTCTTTATCGCGTCCGAAATAAATGAGAGAGAAGCCTCACTCGTGTGATGCTGCTAATGCATTCGTTTTGGGGCAGACACTTTAATAATTGTTATTGGTGGTATTGTTTTTTTTTTCTTTTTAATTTTTTGGAACGGAAGACCCTTTGGCTAACGGTCGGTGGTGCCAGCCCGAGCGAGAGAATTTACAAGTATTTATTTAGTTAATTTATTGAAATATTTTCATTTCGAGGCGACGCACGCAGATTAAGAAATAATAAATTGGAGCTGGCACTTAGAAGCCACATGATCTCACCAGCTGAACTTTTACTTTTGGGGCCATGCTTGGCTAGAGAGCTCTGCTGGAAGGGTAATTTATTTTTTCTCTTAATCTCCGGTATATAATGGTTTGTAGTCTTTTGTTCGAGGAGAGAATTTAACGGGGTCTTAAAGAGGAGAGTTTTTTTTTCTTTAAATTGGTCTTGGGTTAATTTGGTCATTGATTAGATGGAACGTCATAGTTGAGGTGATACGGCAGGCGATATCGGCTCCAATTGACAGTCACTTTCGGGCTGGGAATCTATATGTGCTAATGGGTGTGGGGTATTAGTGCTCACCCTGTTGTCAACAAAAGCGACTAAGGCGTGACCTAGTTCACATCGAAAGCAAGGCGGAAGGTGTGTGACTTGGTGTATTTTCAGATGGAAAGTGATGGATGTCATCCGTCATTCCGTTAGTGCGTCATTGCGTAAGTGCTCTTCCATCCCGCAATAGCATCAGTCAGTACCTCAGTCGGGCTTTCAGTCGTCACTTTGATATTGCGTTACTGCCTTGCCGCTTATCTTGTTAGTGCGTCATTGCGTAAGTGTTAGCCTCTTATGGCTATCAAGCAGTCCTTCGGTCGATCAGTCAGTCAAAGCGTTATTTTGTCACTACGTTATTGCGTTACTGCGTTGTAGCCTTTTATTTTGGAATAAATTTACCACTTTCGTGATTTCAGTTGAATTTGGATAGTTCAGCTACAAGATCGACAGGTGAATGTAGAGAAATCCGTTCAAAAATCATCTCGACCTTACTGACCTTACGGTCTCTAGAAACAGCTCCTTCAATTAAATATTCAAACAAATGAACATTTCGAGTGTGAAAATGGCAAACGTAATCGATGCGGAGGTGGCTCAGAAGTTAGTATATATATTGGACTAGAGAGCTAGAAGTCTCCGGTTGGGTCACTGGAAAAGTAAAAATTACATCTTAGGAGGGTTTCCACTTTGTAGTCGGACTCCTTCATTCGTATGGCAGACTAAAGTCTTATATGGAGCTGTTCTGCCGACAATTTTTCAATCGATTTTGGTCACGTTAGTCATGGGTCTGCCTCACTTAAAATTAAGGTGGACCGCCTGCGCCAAAAGAATTCGTGGATAAGCTACATCAGTAACCCCTTATTTAAAAAAGCGTCGCTCACAATGAGTGGGCTCATTCAGAAGACGATTATCTGCTGTAGACGGAACCCTTTCTGCGTTACCGTTACCGGTTTGCGATTAGGACTTCATTTCTGTCCGAATTCCTTATCAAAACCCAACCGCACTTCCAGTTTTATAGCAACTTTTCGACGGACCCTCCAATCATCTCTAATAAATGTCATTTAAGAAAGAAATAGCTTCCTTAATAATGCCGTCAACTCTTTTACGATCCCAGTCTGAAACGAAACCCTTCGAGATAGAGAAGAATACAAATTTATTTCCACATTATCTCCACGTGATCACCCCTTCCGTTCGTCAATTGCCAATCAAAAGGAACACGAAGCCCCATTAATGTATCGCAAGAGAAAAGCCATTAAAACGCGCAGTAACAAGCTCGTTTAAAATCCCTTTACGACCACACAATTGTGAACAACGAAATTTAATAGAAATACTGTTGAGAAAAAGTGACAAACGGACATCATCGATTCGCTAATTAATCTTATTGCGGGTCACTGTTTGAGCCTCGCGGTCAACATGCGTTTCACACTTGTAAGCAATTTATATCAGACGCTTCATCATCCTCAGATAGATGTCAAAAGCCCAAAGGGTTGCATTCACATTTCGGACTATGGTGGTGCGTCGGAGGAACGTCACAAGTATCTAACGAACCGGTCGGTGTGTGACAACAACTGACCGACTAAATTAATTCGATTCCGAGCTATTTGTCTCTGCATGCGCGTAAAACAATCCAGATTCATGGGTGGCACTCATAGCGCAGCGGCGTGTAGCTTATTAATTTCCGCCGAGGTCCTAAATCACGAGAATTTGAAATTCGATGCCATAGATACCACGAGTATAGTCGGAGGTACGATATATCGAGGGACAGCGGTAAAAACAGCGCGACATGATATTCGGCTCTATGAGCAATATTGATATCAGCGCCGCTGTGGTGCGCTTGTGGTGCTTATCCTGATCAGTGATTACCCATGGGATCATTTTCGGAATTTTCGGTCAGTTGACACTTTGTTGGATGTGCGAGTGAATGAGAGAGAAGCGAGTTTAACCGAAGACGGACCACACAAGCAGTCTTTGTATTATCTGTCATCTTTCTTGTATGGGAGAGGAAACCGTGACAGACATCAGTGCATTGCGGAGGAGATGACATTACATGGGGGGGATATTAAATAATCCTTCTAATTGGATTGTGGTTAAGAGGACGGCGACTGATGTGTGCTAAGACTGGAGCATGCATATAGTTGGCCGGTTGATTAATGCATCGGTTTGTTAGAGATGAATGCCGGATAGATGCAATATAAATTACAAGCGAGTTATATAGTCTAGTTCGGGATGTGAGTGTCACTTGCGGTTACGAATTCGAGACTTGATGTATGCAATGAGAAGTTTGATCTGACGTTTGATAGTGTATCCACATCAAGCTCGGCAGGACGGCGACTTGAGTGCTACTCTGCGCGTCTGTGCGCTCAAAAGTCGTTAATAGTCAACAGTCGACTTAAAAGTCCTGAAATTGCTTTCGAATTTGAGCTATCTAATATGGCAGGACACTCCATACACAGTCGCCAAAGCCCTAGAGTGACTCCTCCACTGTTTTAAAGATCCACAAGTATCTACCGGCACTATGAACACAATCCTAGGAGTTCCTACAACTAGGAGTTAAAAATGCATCACAAGAAAAATTCAAACTAGGCGACCCTACATCCAGCACCCCCAAGCCGACTACGATTGACCGGTTTTACATTTCTCCCCCCACAGTCAAAGTGTTTTTTTATGGATCAAGCAAGACCTTGTGTTTTACGGCGGTTCGAAGTAGCTTCTTAAAAATGCACCCCAATAAGCAGAAATCCTTTGAATTCACCCAAAAAAAAAAACACACATACACTCGCATACCTATAGAGGATTTTTGGATTTTACCGGGAAAAGGGCACACACACACTTCTCCTGCCGACCGAAAGGTACTCAGCGAAAGTGCTTACGCCACAGTTAAGAGCAGTCGGCTAGCCAAAAGTGTGAATATTTCATAAGTTCTGCCATATATAGTTGCCAGGATGCACCTCACTTGTTATTCAGGGATTTCTTTGGGTTTTTCTGTTTTTTTTTTTTTTATTTTTTATTTGCCAACTTCTCTCCTTTTTAATGGACTTTCATTGCATTTGCGGTAGCAGACGGTTTTCCCTGTACTTGCTGGCGCGCACACATGTGAGCCAGGAATTTCTGTGCCATACGGAAGTGAAATATCTTGTTGGATTTGAGAGCGAATTTCAAGGATATGCGCACGGATGTCTGCAATTTGTACAGACTTTACGCTGTACCTTCGGGCGATTTGATTTCTACGTGTTCCTCGCAAAGAAACCAAACGTGTGATGCATGCCAAGAGCACCAATAGTGGATCGCAACAATGTTGAAGGACTTTGAATAAATAATGCAAAACGACTAGTTTGCAGGATTGTTCGTAATCGCACAATAGAATCAGTATCTCTGCAACCAAGTTGAACTGTTATACCCTCGCGCCGGCATGAACAACACAATTTTCATGACCCACCGCATCGTTATACGTTTGTCGTTGTTACCAAAGGTACACTAGGATCCAAGAGTTACATCTTCAAAGTCGAGGAGAACGATAATCATCTCGACGAAATGATAACACGGTATTGTCATTCAGCAAACATTTATGTTGGCCGTGGCCAAACCGTGTCAATATCAAAATCAGTTCAAAACGACACAAAGCTGCAGCGGTATCCGCAGATGGGCCACTACTGTGCCGCCCCCGAAAACATTCGAAGAAAGTTCCAAATGCAATTGTACTCGCGTACATCTGTTCCGGATGACGGCGAGTGAGAGAGAAGGAGAAGGTCTTGATCCCAGCAGTTGTTGATCTACCTACTGCGCGCACGCTGACTTCCTGGCTGCCCCCACCCCCATCCTATCGCAGGGAAAACAATGCAAAATAATGACAAATATGACGACACGATAGATGTAGCCTTAATAAAAGCCATTTCGGCGAATCGTATCTGCACCGGGGTACATACTATATACCGCGATATCGATTGGAAAAATCGCGAAAGCGCGGTGTACTGTCCAATTGGCGAATTGGAGGGAAATTCTCCTAATTTCGTGTCATTAGTGTGTGATAACTGAGACCATTTACAATTTGCCATCATCACGACACGGAATTGACTGCGCTGCGCTGCCGCCTGGTGTAACGTGATCTGTGTGCTCCGCATACACCGTGCTCTATGGTTATTAGTCGATGGGGGGATACATGTTGAGGGCAGAGGTCAGTTGGATTTTGAGTTAAAGGAGTAAGATATGCGCGGACGGAAAAGGGAAAGAATCGTCAACCCTGGGTAAGGGAAAACTTTTCGTCGTGATGAAATCGTGCGCTTGTGGAAGTTGAGCGCTACCCGCACAGATGCAGTGTTTATATAGACAGAGCCCCAGCGATCGCGAGATGAATTGTTGCTGATAGTAGTGGGTATAGTTGTCATGGCGATATTATATCGGTTCGAAAGGAAGATGCGATCTTTCGAGGAAGCAACTAAGTTGTCAGAGGAATCTGCGAGTTGGAATGTTATCTCATAATTGAAATCGCTGTTGATGTGGTGCAAGTGATTGGAGGAAATCCAGTGAGGCGACAAATTGTTGGGATTTTTGCCAATAACCCACGACGATGAGAGGCAGTAGTGACATGTGTCAAACGTGCTTAGGTTGCGGATGCAGTTTATTAGATCAGGCCGTTTACTGAGAAAGGTTATATTAGGTTGTGTACACGAAATTTTGAAGGTGTCATTCGAGAACCAAGCCGTTTTCGCAACAAATCTGTGACAGATGGCATTAAAACGAAAGCCGACTTAAGGCTTCTTTCACAGAAAATACAATTTTCCTTAACTGGCGCCCGACACAACTATATACTATGTACCTACCTACAATTGTTGGCCAATTTTGGCCTCCATTTTCTTTGTTTAACTGTTGCTTTGCATTTCTAGACTCAGATGGCAGGTTAGACCTCATATTTCTGAAAATAGCTCGCTTTCTTCAGATACATTGAAGGTTAAAAATGCTCAATTCAACGGACGAGGTATAGATTCTAGAGAATCAGTGTATTAAGAACCCACCTAGAAAGGCTACTCTAAGAAGCCGCAGTGTCAGAGCCCTTTTAAGGCTCTCTCGTCTTTTAATCTAATCGGTGTCCAGACAGATCTCGCCGAGTGCTGTGCAATGAGCAGAATTCTGAGCTTATGTTTGGCTTTTTTGACTGCAAGGGGTTCAACTGGTAGTCGGTATGGTATATCTTCCGCAGAAAAACAGAAAATCTTTCTAATAATTAATTTGAACCATACACCGGTAGAAGTTCAACCAGCAAGGCCGATACCCCGATTGCCCATTGTAGACCATGTCATGCCCTCCAAGATCCAACAAAGCAGAAAGAAGGGGTTCAACCGGTCAGTCCGTATGTATGGTATATCTCCCCATGAAACAAGTAATTGGTGATTGTTCTAATTTATTTCAACACCCGTAGGGGGTCCAGTCCCCCTTTGCCCATCGTAGACCATATCGTTTACTACCAAGATCCGTCAAAGAAGCAACTGTGGTGCACTAGGAGGTAAGAAACTGTTAAATTTGTTGATAAAACTTTAGTTGTGCATTGGAGACTACAGTGGGCCTTTCAAGGTCCGCTAGGGAAGAGACTGTCGTGCAGCATGCGCTATAAGGCTATTTTTCGGCACTGAAAAATTGGTTGATCATGCGAATTTAAATCAGACGACCGGTGGGGCTCATCCAGGAAGACAGGTATCTCAGTTATCCACTGTAAAGCTAAGTAGTATTCGAAAATACATGATCTGGTGCTTTTCGATCCTTCTCTTAAAAACTCATCAACTTCTTGATATTAAAACACACACATTATTGGGGGTTCAACCGGAAAGAATAATACTGGTATATCCGCTGTGTATAGTTAACGATAGTGGCATCCCAAGCTCAGGTAGAGGAAGTAAATAACATGCGCTATGAGGACGTTTCGCCAGAATGCAGTCAATGTTGATTGTACTTAAAATAAGATAGATTTAGGGGCTCAACCGGCAAAGCCAGATACTTATGTTGTACCGTAGAAACCATAGTAGCCTCTCAAACTACATTCTCTTGGGCTATCCGATTCTTTTTCCGGAACTAAACAATTGCTTGATGCTGCCAGGTAGGTACTTTAATCAGGCAGCTGTGGGGGTTGAACCGGGAACACGGACATCTCTACTGCAAATAATAGACCATATTCAATTGCTCTAAGTATAAAGAGATCGTTTTCTATCTAGTAATTCCCCTCAAAAACTGATCAAGTTCTTACCGACTTCAGATAAGGAGCAGGGGTTCAACCAGGGGGGCATACATCTCCATAGATATAGCCTCCAAGCTGTTTTGAGCAAGAAAAGCTGACTATCTGATCATATTTCCCCGGAAGCTGATCAGGTTTTGACGGTATCAGACATCCGTGGGGGTTCAACCGGAAAGGATTATGTCTCCATTTGAAGATTAAGACGTAATAGTGAACTTCAACATTAAGTAAGAAGAGTTTGTACACTTGTTGTCTGTTTCCTTAGAAATTAATCAGTTTTTTAATGAATTGAGACACAAAATCTGGGGTTCAACCGGGAAGGCAGACATCGCCATCGCAAATCTATTGCCATATAGAGTTTTCAAAGTGAACTGTTTTGTGTGGCGATCGATAGATTCTTATTTCCATGGGAAGACTAGAAAAAAAAACCGATACCTCGATGAGCTGTGTAAACCTGCTTAGGTACTTAAGTTCCAATGCAACAATTTGAAAACAAAATTACGAAACTCCAATAAAAACCAGCGCAACACCGCCTCTTACCTGAAACAATAGAATGAAAGGCAGCAAACATTGGACATGGTTAAAGGCAATCAGCTGGTGTTAAAGAAAAGTCTAACAAGCCATTGGCATCTTTAGTACAAACATTTCAATAAAAAGAATTTACAAGTTCATTGCGTATAATTGGCAGCCCTCAGGGATATCCCGTAACACAAAAATCAAAGTGTTTTCTGTAAAAAAAAAAAAAATAATATCCTCCCATCTTGCTCTTAAATAAGCTCCTAAGCAAAATGCTGGTTGGCCATAAAAATTAACTAGCTCTCATAGATTTAGATTCAATAAACAGACTTTGACTGTGGGGTATACCTATGCACGAGTGTTGAGCTGGAGCACCCGTAGGACTAGGTATAGACGGACACACAACACATCCCACTGAAAGAATATTTTTACGACCTAATATTAATGGTCAAGTGAAATTGGTAGGGAAAATTAAATGAAATGTCTATACGGCGACAGGAAATTTCAGAGCTGCTGTGGCCACATACGGAGGCGTATATCCGTCAATTACCCGAAAGCAGAATCTCTTAAAAGTCGTAAAGAATATTGCCAAATGGGTGGCTTGCGCGGCAGTAACATAATTGGTATTACCCACAGTTAAACTTTAAACGCCTGATGGCTGAAAGCTGAAGACGGACTTTTTAGCAGATTAGCGTAAAGTATAGGTTTGCGAATGTATAGTTTTAGAATGGAACTTGGGGGTTCGCTTAATTAGGCGTGTGGAATTTTCCAATCTATTTACAATTTGTGAAAGCGCGTCAAGTGAAAGTACGATGTGCCTCGCGAATTCCTCTCCAAAATCTATAGAGTTGACTCGTGGAAACTTAAAACAGTTGGTTGGTTAAAAGTTATTGCTGCTATTAATTAAGTAGCTATACGAAGTGATAGTTGGTTTAAGTTATCGACGTTTATAATAAGTACGATGCAATAAATGTAGGTATACCTGATGCAATTCTACATTTTAGAACCTATGTTCGTACGATATAGGCAAGAGTTGGGCTGTATGCGAGTACTTAAAAAGAAACTATGCCTCTTGCTTTAAATCATGTGAAAAAATGACTTTATAGACTAAATGGGCTCGCAGCTCAGTTTCTATCAGTCTTCTTCAAACCCTCTACTTCACTTTCACGTAAATGGAGACAACAATACCCACCAATCCAATCTTCAACTGCCGACTTTTCTCCTGTTTACATACGGATCTCATCCCCCAGCGGGACAAAACCTATAAAGCCTATGAAAACAATCAAAGTCGAAAACAAGCAATTGCAGCGCTATATCGTGCGTCCCAATGGGGTGTAGCGTGCAGGTAACCACTCAGTGTTCCCTCCCAGCAGCCATCATAATCACCTACTACCTGGTGGAGGTCCACATGGTCAGTCTGGAACACCCTCTCCATCGGCATTTCACTTTTTTCAAATCCAAAACTACATTTTACGACGTTGACAATTATTCCATTCTCTGGGAAAATTTATAACCACCACAACAGTACGGGGGACGCCCCAAAGACTTCCGATCCGATCTGACAGGCGAATTGAATTTTATTTAACACCAAACCTACACCATTGTCGATACACACATAGCGGTGCGTGGCGCCAATCGCTGACATTATTTTCTTAAATTTTTTTAAAATTCTACGAACGTTTTAATAAAGGTGACCCATTGCCGGTTGGAGAGCCATTCATCGACATCGCGGGAGACTGCGGGACATCTCAATTCGGCGCAAACATGAGAAATTTAAAATCGATACAAATGTAGACCTAGGTAGTGCATGTCGGCCAGCCAATTTGCTGTCCAATTTCGTGCCGTACTATAGTCGTAGCGGGGTGCTGTTGCATGTGTGGCTTACTCGTGCTCTTTCGATTTTTACGAGTTTCGAGTCAGATTTTCAAGAACGATGGATGGTTTTATTGCCTACTTTGATTGATTTGCACAAGAGTATCTGAGTACATTGTTAATCGATTGGGATTGTTTTAACTATATTATATATGGCATTTAATTAAGACGTCGTAAAAGGAGAGAGCGCGCGCGTCTGCCGTTGGTGGGTCAGTCATCAGTACCTATAATATACATAAATGCATTGTTATCGGACCGATTATCGTACGACTTCCGAGTAAAATTAATTAATTAGAGAAAGTCAAGAGATGATGATTCAAAGTGCTGTGGACTGGATAGTACTAAAATGGTGAAGGTTGCTCGCACTAGTTGAGTGGTTGGAAAGGAGTTGGAGGAATGCATTAAGAATCGATTTATTTAACCGTCGAAATTGTTTCATTAACTTTCGCCAATAGGTGGCCATATGGAGGAGGCCATCTGTAATCTCAAGTCGATTGAATTGAATGACGGTCTATTTTTGGTTGGATGTAGGCAGGTCTTATACTGTTGAAAGAGTTTGACGAAATGCGCTTCTCAAGACTGGTTCTTCGAAACACGAACACGAAATCAGTAAAGGCGATTTCAACGCCAGAATAATAAACAGCCTTGGTAGGGTGTTGGAGTAAATAAACGAATTCTAAATTCTCAATATTATATTTTATATAGTTTATAGTCAGTTCAATTAATTGTATTTTTTCCAATCTAAATGCTACTTAAAATCACTATCAAAATAATGTCTCCACTATTTTGGGGTGTCAATTTAGTGACATTTAATTTTTTTATTGGTATACGAATTAACTTTTGGATAAAACGAATAGAAGTGGTTTTGAGTTTTCCTTTTAAAACAAATTAAATAAATTATTAAAAACATTGGAAAATTGGAGAAGTTCCAAGAAAATATTGGTCCCTCGAGCCGGATGTACAGGACTAGAGAAAGTGGATTCAAATTCTATATTTCTTTAACAGAAATAGTATTAAATGTCATTTACATTTGTCAAAAACTGTTTTAAATGGACTGTGAGTTTTAACGGAGAATAACTCTTGCCAATCGCGGTTCTTTGGGGCTGATGAAGCTTTTCAGTGGTAAAGACCTGTCCCGATCAAGTTAGGAAACTCTGTATACGTTATATCAGCTTCTCCCAAATTCTTTCTCTTATTTTTATTTTTTTTTCCAAAAATCCTCTATGCCAAAATCTCCCATCCATACAACTACTTGTTAAATCCCATGTACTTAAATGGTACAAAAAGCCGCCGAAACAAATCACAGTTTGTCGTTTCCTTTGTAGGATTTTTGTACTTCAATGTAACTCATTGTAAATTAAAAAAAATGTTTTGAAACAACTTATCACACAAAATTAATTGCAAATGTTTTGGGTGGGTTTTTTTTTTTTCAATCAATATACACTTTTCTAGAAAACTCTACAAATGTGGAGAAAATTAAAAGACGTCCCAATTGTCATTAATCGCCAATTGTATTTAAATTATATTTTTAACAATTTTTTTGTATTATATAATAATTAATTTGTGTTTCGCCAACTGCAAGCAAGAGGTAGTAACGACTTTCGAGTGGGATGTCAAAAAATTAGTAGAAAAATAAGCAAAAATTACTCGTACGTTGGTAAACTAGATGCACATACACAAAATACATAAATATAATGCTTCTAATAACAAATGTTGGGATGATATATATTTTTCTATATTTTATTGATGTATATTTTTATAATGAATAATTATTTTCCAAACAAGAATAATTTTCAACTAAATATGCATAATCACGTTTTTAAATTTGGTTTTTCGGGATTGTGGGTTTCTGGGATTTTAGATAGGATTTTGGTTTTCGGGATTTTGGATTGTCGGTGTTTGGGTCCTATGGAATGGTTGGGTTTACGTGATATGGGATTTTGGGTGTACAGTTCGCCACGGATATACGAAATACTCATAAATACAAGAACAAATAGCTTATAAGAAACGTAAGTCTTAGTACCGTGTCTTTTTCCTCTTACTTACAGTCCGGGGTGGACCTGGGCCTCAACCAATACGCCTCTCCAGTTAGCACGATCTTTGGCTAACTGCCTCCAGTTACGCATTCCAAGTTGGTTGAGGTCCCCTTCCACTTGCGCGCGCCACCTAAGGCGAGGTCTTCCTCTACAGCGTTGTTCCTCCGGGTTGGAGTCGAAGACTCTTCGGGCCAGAGCGTTGGTATCCATTCGCTCTACATGTCCTAGCCATCTTAGTCGACTGATGCGCACTTTTCTGACAAGAGGTCGACGCCGCTGTACAGCTGGTAGAGTTCGCTGTTTAAACTCCTCCTCCAAAGCCCGTCAAAGCAAACGGGACCGAAAATCACGCGAAGAATTTTGCGTTCAAAACGACCAAGGAGATCTTTATCCGCCTTTGATAACGTCCATACTTCTGCGCCATAGAGTAGGACTGGGATGATGAGGGCCTTATAAAGAGTCAAGAGTCTCCTTAGTGGTTCTTGACAAGGACTTACTTCTCAATTGCCTTCTTAGGCCAAAGAAACAGCGGTTGGCAAGTGTAACTCTTCGTTTGATTTCTGATGTTATGTCGTTGTCAGAATTTATAGCGGAGCCGAGGTAGACAAAGTCCCTAACTACCTCAAATTTATAGCTGTCTGTCCGATTCGTCGATGTTGTGTATCCCTTCTTGTTGATAGCATATATTTTGTTTTGCCCTCATTCACCACTAAACCCTTTATTTCCGCTTCTGTACTGATACTTGCAAACGCACCAGTGACAGCTCGCTGAGTTCTGCCAATGATGTCGATGTCGTCAGCGTATGCAAGTAGTTTCACAGACTTCTGGAAAATTGTGCCTCTGGTGTTGGCTTGCGAGTTTCGCACAATCTTCTCAAGAATGATGTTGAAAAAGTCACATGACAGCGCGTCACCTTGTCTAAATCCTTTTTTGACGTCAAAGGTCTCGGTGAGGTTGTTTCCGACCTCTATGGAGCAGCGAGTGTTCTCCATCGTCATTCTGAACAATCGGACCAGTTTGACAGGTATGTCAAAGACATGGCTCTATATAGCTCGTCTCTATAAATTCTGTCGTATGCGGCCTTAATATCGATGAAAAGATGGTGAGTATCGATCTGGACTTCTTGGGTTTTCCCCAGGATCTGCCGTAGTGTGAATATTTGGTCGGTTGTGGACTTACCGGGCCTAAAACCGCACTGGTAGGGACCAACCAGATCGTTGACAAAAGGTTTCAGGCGTTCACACAGTATGGCAGACAGGATCTTGTATGAGATGTTCAGAAGGCTGATACCTCTATAGTTGGCGATACCTCTATGTCTATATAAAAAGACCTGATATAAGAGACGAACTTTCATTGACAATATCTACTATTCTAAGGAAAATCGCCCGCATGCGAGAAACAAAAATTTTCGTTTCTTAAATCAGTTGTTTTCTTAAAACAAACTTTGTTTCTAGTAGGTATACGTTTCTAGTATACGTTTTCTTGGTTTTCGAAATATTAGATTTTCAGAATTTGTTATTTTGGTATTTTTTAATTTACGTGATATTGGTTTTCAGGACGCCATTAACAAAATGGTAAGAACCTTCAAACGACTGTTAAGACTATTTAAAATAATTCTTACGTGAACGTGATTATTAAATGAATAATTAACAACAACAAAAATGTCTAAAAGTGGATAGATCATGTTTTTCCTTAACTTTCTCTGCGTTTTTCACCAACTTTTAGACATTTTTGTTGAATGTTATTAATTCATTTAATAATATCGTTCCAGTAGGAAAAGAATTATTATAGGTGGTCTTCAATGCTAAACAGGGTCCTTAGTCTGCATTTGCAACGGCAAGGAGCCTCTATAATGAATAATATGAGAAGGCGCCCTCAATATCGAATATAAGTATTGCAGTCGCATCAGTTACGTTCCCATTTAAAACGCATCATACCCATAAATGCAACAAGTATCCATCTAAATAATTCCCAACTCATGCTACCTTCAAAATCAATTTCCCAAATGCGACTCCTTCGAATCTGAAATTAGGAAATCATGCAATTAGATTACGGAATTCCAATCAAATCCCAACCGTGTTTCCATTCCCATTACAGCACCGCCAAAAGGTATGCAACAGCTTTTTACGTCCCCTGAGAGTATACTTATATATATAACACAAAACTTCGGTGCAAACGCCACCAGCCACACTCTCATTTCAACGATCAATTTGAATCCGTACATTTTAATTAGAATCTTACATTCCAACGATAAGAGTCCAGTGGTTTGGCTTGGTTTGCCCGCAAATAGTTTCTGACCATTCATACCCATAACGAAATGCACAGTGCTGGTTTTTTAAAGCACATTAAAGCGCTCAACGCTCTGAGGTAAGCCAAGCTAATGGTTACACATCGGAACAAGGCACACTGTACAGATTGTATTTAAAAAGAAACTGAACCAAAAAAAAACCCCAACACGGAAATAAAATTCCTTTCCTGTTGCGGGTGGTACGAGTGAGTATTATATCGCACCAACTGACCGTGGAACTGTTTAAGACATTCTTTCACATTAACCCGTCCGACCGTGCTGCGTCTACCTTGTCCGTCCTCCTGTGGCAGTGGAATATAAAATAAATCTCAATTTCACGCTTCAAATAATCGACTAATTAGAGAAAGGACATCATGAAACACGAAAAAAAAACAGCAAAAACAACAAACACAGACTCAAATGCAAATAAAAATAAATACCGACATGGACACAGAGATAACCCCTTGGAATGTCTGGCGATGGGTAGTTTACTACCGTCTGCACCTGGCTGGCAAAAGTCGTTTCGATGATGAAAACGTTAAAAGTTGCGTCACCCTTTAAAGATATGTTTGGAGCCCAAAACTTGGTCGTCCTGTATTTGGAAGTCGCATTAAACTTATGCAAAAAAGTGTGAATTACCAAAGACTACCAGTCAAATCTCTACATACATATTCGTCAGCCTTGATAGATGCCCTGGAAAACCTAGATCTATAAGAGTCTTTCTTTGTACCTTTGAAGTGGCATCAGACTCATTTGGTTTAACCAGAGAATCCCATGAAAACGGTGCCAGAATATTTTTATAAGACGTAACCATAGGTCTAGCTACTGCAGTCATGTTTCTCAAGGACTGAAAAAGCAATAGAATTACAACTCAAGGAAGTAGCAGGGCAACGGCATTAACAGTGAAGTAACAGCAAAATTACAGAGTAAGTGCCAACATTCAGAAATTCTTTTCTAATTCGTTTGTAAGAAGTTCGCACGAGATGACGAATTGGAGAAAAACCTCAGCCCAATAGTAGGTAGTCTAGATCCGAGCACTTGTAGCATACATTAACAGCGGAGAAAGAGCAACATCACCTCAACAGCAATAGGGTAGTAGACGGTAGACGGGGCTACCAGTAGTAGTATTTTAAAAGGGAGAAAAAGGATCGCTAGCAGAACCAAAACTGTTGAAGCCTATAATTAACAACCTACATAATTGTGTTTTTGTTTTATTTGGAAACCAGTAAAGAAAACAATAAAATATATCATCAACATAAAGTAGTATCCAAGTAGTCAAAGGCAACAACAGCAGGAAGGGTATAGGACAGTTCTCGGGAGTAACAGAGTGGTATTGTATTGTAAGTATTAGGCCCCGTACACTGCAACCAGAAGAGATCTATTGTGTTGGCTCCCATTGTTTAACCCAGGGAGCTGTTAAGGCTCTTTATAAAACTCAGTACCCTTCTTGGGTCCATGTTTCCTATATCTGCAGGACTTAAAAACGCCCCTTGCATGTGGATATCTCTGCCCCTTGCCAAAGCAGGGCATTCGCAGAGTATATGTTCCGTTGTCTCCTCATCTTCTCCGCAGAGTCGACAGGAGTCATCGTCGGAAAGTCACATTTTTTTGAGATGGTATCTTAGTGGCTAATGACCAGTAAGATAACCAGTTAGGATCCTTAGATCTTCTTTGCTTAGCTCAAGTAACTTTTTTGTTTTACTACGAGCTGGGATTATTAATTTTTTTTGCCTGCCTCTGTCCTTTGGATTCCGTCCAGTATTCGGCAAGGTGATCGTCTTCCCACTTCCTAAATTTTGAGTGTACGTAACTCAAGGGCAACCCGAAGTAGGGCTTAGGACCAGTGAGCAGGCGAGATGCGCCTCTTCTCGCCAGACAATCCGCACGTTCATTGCCCTCGAATCCCTCATGACCTGGTATCCAAGCAACGGTGACTATGTTGTCCTTGGCCAGATCTTCAAGGAGGTTAAAACCTTCCCAAACCAGCTTTGATCTGATCGAATACGATCTTAAGGCCTTGCTGCCTGGCTGTCTGAGAGGATGTAGATGCGGGCACCTTTCATGTTCCTTCGTAAGCATTCTCGGACACATATCTCTATGGCGTGTACCTCCGCTTGAAAGATGTCTGGTGATTTTCCCAGTGCTATAGCTTTTTGGAACCTAGGCCCATAGACCCCAGCACCGGAGGCATCATTTTCCATCTTTGAACCATCGGTGTACCAGATTTGTGATCCTGATGGAATTACGAATTGGTTGCCTCTCCAGGTACTTCTGTCAGATATGACTATCTTAAATTTCCTGGATCACAGGATCATCTTGGAGCATTTGTAGTACCCTAAGGTGTCCTGTGAGGTTTCCTGCTTTAAGATTTGATATATCAGGGAGCCTGAGGGCACTGAGGCCAGCTTCCTCCTTTACTGAAATATGTAAAGGCAAAAGACTGAGCATTGCCCCTATGGCTGCGGTTGGACAAGTTTTCATTGCACCCGTTATACCAACGCATGCTAAGCGATATATCTTATTTAGTTTTTGTTGGGCCGTTACTTTTCGGTAACAGAGTGGTAAAAGTAACAGATTTTTAGATGGAATGCAACTAATGTTATGTTAATAATAGTAGTATAAAGGCAAGATCAAAGCAGGAAGCAGTGCAAAAGCGGTTTATTGAAGTATAACAGAGTATTAACAGAGCTGTTAAAGAGCTCCTCAGCACCTCAACTAGATGTCGGCGCAGTTTTAGCATTTCTTATCAAAGTAACATAACAGGACAGACAAGAACAACGCAGTAGCGAAGGAACGCAGAGCTTCATAGCAGAGAAGCAGAAGAACTCGGTTCCAAAGTACTATCGACTAACAGTAGTGAGTGCAGAGGCGAATTATTATCATGTCAGTAACATTATCACAGAAGCGTAGTTCCAAAGGGGTTAACAGAGTAGTAACAGAGCAGTAACAGAGAAGATCAGTACCTACTAGATCTGGATACAGCCAAATATGGCTAGTCAGGACATCAACCCGCTAACAGAGAAGTAACAGAGCAATAGCGGTTTTTTTGTCAACTTAAATCTATGCTAACTTCGACATGCATTTCCCACCACTTACAGAGGATTATTAATTATTGACAAATGACAAATGCCATTGACCATTCTCTCCCACAGAAAAGGACACTCCTCAACTTCTCCTCATCCGTTCGACATTTCCCTATATATTGAAAATACTTTCAATTTATTTTCATTTAACTTGGGATCGCGTTCATTTGTTGTCATCTACCACAGAAAGGCCATCAGCCAAATAAATACATTCCCATTCCAGTTGCATCTTTAGCCCTCTAAGTGGCAGACCTTTCCTCTTCTTTTCGCTGACTCTGTCCGTGTCTATGTCTGTGCTGTGCATCTATGGCAAGAGGCAAATAATTTAGATCACGAATTTGTTGTCTTATGCAAATTAATCAAATGGAGTTTAATTTCAAGTCGGGTTTATTTATTCGCCTCAAACTTTGTATTGAGTACGTCGTACAGTGGACCAGTATTGAATGTGTCTCTCCACGAAAGGGAGACAGGAACAGGAGAGAGAGAAAAAAATCATTACGACAGCGCTCTCTATTCAATTATAATTCTCCGACTTGATTGGCTCCTCAAATGCGGCCGAGGGGCATCTTTTATTGTGTGTACCTCGAAGCACCGAGGAATGCGCGATGATGGCAAGTGGAAAAAATAAAGCTTGGGTCATATTCAAATTGTCGTCGAGTTGAGACAAAGATGCGCCGAGATACTAATATGCATGCATATACGAGTACAACAAGCGAGGATCCTCGAGAAGTCATTCACTTTATCGATGGGATGCGATCGGAGGGCACGATCTGAATGAAGGGGAGAGTCTGTGTGATGGAATACTACACTCAAGAGCGCTGCTGTGACAATTGATCGATTGATCTGTCGATGGGGACCGTTGATGTGATTCTGTGTTTTGACAAGTCACCGCAGAAGTCGTCGGTCGGGACAATGCAACGGGGAAAGTCTTAAACCCATTGTACTGTCTTGATCGTGCATTCACCTGCTGTTGCAAATTCGGCTGACTGGTGCATGACATCGTGGAGGAAAGTAAAATCGCGATATGACGTTGACAAATCGAAGGGAAAAGTGTCTTCAGACTGCGGTAAGTGGGAAGGCTCTGTGCGAAGCATGCATGACTGTGCGTCCTTTTGCATCTCCTATCGTAGATCACTTGACAAAAACACGTTTCCACCATCTACACAAATCATACAAATGGCCTCATTACGAGGACCACTCCTGCATCCATCACATGTGTCATTCTGCACGCAACTTCTACCTTTTGAGGCGAAATCGCTGCGGAATTTATTGGTAATAATTCAGATCAGCCATCTCCGAGTGACTCACCGAGCCGCCAAGAATGCCACAGCCAAATTGAATTACATCGTCCCTTGTGCCTGTCTAAGCCACACACATCCATTCATCAGACCATCCCTAATTAATGTGTCACTTTGTATCATAACTGCGCCCGTTCAACATGATTGAATGCCATCAGCCGCAACGGTGGAGGTCCACCGCAGCCCACCTCAAGATAATAATGTCATCTCGTCTCGAATGCGCATCTGCATCTTTTGGACGCACAACACTCACTCACACACACACACACGGAATCTGTAATTCTGCAATTCGCCAAGTGACAATTTGATTTATCACAGACGGCCCCCGGCCATTCGGCAGTTTAGAAATCGCTGGCAAAATTCTGTCCCGAGCCATAATTCAAACAACCGCAACCAAGTGCGCATCCCTTTTTGTCGATATTAAAATATTTTCCGCCATAGTTCGATGCCACCAAGTGGTCCTCCATTCAGTTGATGGGCGCGCGAATTCACTATTCATAGCCCGAGCGGGACTCGCCGTATATACGAGTACGTGTCGCAACAGATTATTTATGAGTCCGATTTGGGAACGGTGATTGCGCGCCCAACTGAACGAGAGAAGATCAACACCAAGTGGTGGTGGATGGTGGTGTTCTGGTGTTGGTATTGGATGTGCCAGACCCATGGCCAGGATGCACTCTATTGTCGATCCCCCGCACTCCTTCTCTCTCTCTCTCTCTCTCTCTCTCCCTGAATGGCAACGAATCCATGTGCGATAATGATCCTCTTTAGAGTCAGTTCAATTCGATTTGATTTACAATCCCCGTGTGATTATAATCGGCCAAGAGATGTTTTCGACGTTGGACCTGTTGAGCCAGCCGCAAAGGATCCCCATGGAGTGCTGGATACCCATCTGTCTGTATAGCGATTTATTCACACACAAACAAAGGAGGAGCGAAACCAAAAGTGCCAAATGGCGCGCGAAAAATCGAATTCAATTCAAATTCGTTCAAGAATCGAATAGCACAGCGAAACACACAAGATTTTTGTGCTTTTGTTTGCGCGCTAATGGGCGCTCGCAGGGAGACATTTTGCTTTTGCGCCCTATTGTGGGACGGTTCCAGGAATGGCGCGATATGGCGGGGGAACGGCCCTGGAACGGTGTCGCGCCTTTCACCTTGAGCATGGTTGATCAAAGCTGGTTTTGTGTTTTATTTTTTCGAGGGCGCTGTGATTTATTGCAGGTTAAACGGACGTTGAGGGAGAGAGAGAGAGAGAGCGGGGGTGTAGTTGGGGAATTTATTGTTATAATTCCTATGTGACCGTTGCAAGGTTGTGCTCGAATGTATGGCGTGCAGGAAACAGTCAAGAAATTGCTGGAGTTGTCGTCCGAAAATGTAGAGCCACCTCTTTGGAGATGGGAACATTTAATTGGACGTTTGAATTCGATTTACAATGGCAGCACTTGTATCTATTGTGAAAACTAACATCTGTTCAGCTGAAATAAAGACTAACGAGAGGTCTGAGAGGTCTGTGGGTTACAGCTTAAAGTGTGGAGCTCCCAGAAAGTGACCTTAATTCAAGGCTTGGCTGGAAGAAACTGTAGTCAAACGACGCTTTGGAGTTTAGATGCTCAAGATACGTCGTTTTGATTAGCCCCGAAACTCTGGGAAATCCTGGAATGGACAGTTCTGTGAGAGACTTGGAAACATGCAACCGATTGTAGTCAGTCCTCCATTCTTTTTAATAGCATCCCCTTCTCTGCTGAAGGACAGATGTGTCAATTTGGGTCTCGCGGTAGATACAGTTTGAAAACGTTGGCGATATTTTTCTGGTGCAAAACAAGTGTCCCAAACTTTTGTCAGTAGCTCCGCACCGCCATCGACAAACCACAGAGCGTCACTCACCTTCATCAACATAATTCTCGCACATCAAATCTCAGAGCTCAGCCCAAAAACGTCTCCCCCTCGAACCCCATTTCCTAATTCCTCCTCATCCAAGTACGACAGTCAAAAGTCGCTTCCATGCAGTAAGCAGACGAGTAGGTCCTGTTCAGTTTTCAGGAAACCCATGTCGAAGCTATCAATTTGCATTCGAATGGGCACCTCTCACGCTGATCGCGGCCGATTTATGAGTGCAATTGCAAAAGTCATCCGTCCGTCCGTTGAGAACCACTAAACAAAATGAAATTGCTTGCGCGTTGGTGGCGTGCATTATTGCAACTTAATTAGCGACTTTGTTTGGGCCATAATGTGGCTTTCATTGCACATCACTGTACAGGTAAAACCGCAGAGTCGAGCCTTAAAGACAAAACGTCGTCATTGTGCGCCAGCGATGATGGTCAGGGTTGAGGTAACCATCACCACTTCGAAATGAGCGCGAGCGCCCACGCTTAACCACAAACTGCACAACATCGCTGCATAGGGGCCACGCCACACCAAGGCAGGTTAGAGCAGGCCTCCCTGTGCGATGAGATTTCCGTGTGCACCTCCTCACGGCCATGGTGCGTTGTTGCATAGTTTTGTCCCATGTGTCCCCATTCAGCCAGGACAGAGCACCGCGTTCAACATCAATGGACAGGGACACGGCACGATGCCATACGTTGCGCCGCCAATGATGAGGAGGACAACTTCGACGATGATGATGATGATGATGTGAAATCCGCCCTGGGAAAAATAAGTTTTCTGCTAGTGCTTTCTGGGGCTACGGGCAGCGCACTGCAACGTCGTGTGCAACGACATGTGTAGTTAGACATGTTTAACACCGCTTTACTGCGATGAGATTCCAAATGAAAATGTTGGCCTCTCTGTCGCGCAGTGTGATGCTGGAAATTATGCAGGAATGCGCACTGGGCCATTCGAGTTGAGCCAGGTGCTCGGACATGGACAGCGAGCGGAAACAGATGAAGATGTAGGGACTCCTCGACTGTGCGACGAGTGACGCCCACTTGTGGCAAAAGGATACGAAATTAATTATTTTCCTATATTGCGAATGGATTTGGTATTGGAGCATGGGTCACAAGTTATAGGGCAATTGAGGCTGTGGAAAACTAGGTGGGCGTCGGACCTGGCGACTGTTGGAGGGCGATTGTGCATTTGTTTTTCCTTCTAGCTGGCGGTTGTGGGTGTTGTTCGTCTCTGATCGACTATGGCAAACATTTTGAAAGTCGCAAGGTTGACACTATAAATATGATATCATATAAATGACAATTTTCTTTAAAAAAGGAGGCATTGACTATGGCTTCGCAAAGAAATGGGCGCCCAACTGAACCGCACGCAAGATCCGTGTCGATTTCATGATAAAAATGGGCGCAACAATAAAGACGAGATGTACAAACGATGACAAGGAATGCAGTTTGACACGAATGTGTCTTCGGGACTACGGAAGGTAACTGCAACGATCCATTGGCGCCTATCTAACATCAGTTCGTCATTGCGGGAGTGCGGAAGTTGGACAAGTATAGGAGGGTATAACTGGAGAAGATCTATACATCGGGGTACCTTCTCCGCACAAGGGTCTCTTGCCACTTTAATTGCTTCTATTTCAGGGATTTTTAAGATCCACAAAATTTCTATATGCAACCCAGTCAAGAGGTTCTCTAAAGCCTTTGGCTATCTGGTAAAACGTGATCTAACATTTTTCCCTAGGGCGCTCCTCTATCCGAAATAGACTTATGACTTTACCCTGGATCTGCCCAAAGGACAGCCCATCTAAATCGAATTGTTGAAAGCCTTTCAAAGTTGGTAACGAATTGAAAAATAAAAAAACTTCGATATAGCTTCAACTGGACAGTGGAACCAAGGAAATAAATGTCAGTGCAGACTGTAACCTCTGCTCAATTGAAATCCAACACGAATGCAAAAGACCTTCATACCGTGCTATGTGCCCATTTCCAACTACTACCCGCAGAGTGTCCTCAATCATTTATGTAAACAAAAACAACACCTCCTACCATCTCAGTGGGGTGGTGAACTTGTCATCCAAATGGCAGAGTTCACTCACCCCGCACTTCGAGCGAAATAATTTATTTCCTCGCTGCCAAAGATATCGATTACCCTTGCTTCTTTGTTAATGATCAACCATGTGCCCGAGAGTGCCCCATGGACCTTCAAAGAAATATGCCTACACAAATTATGACGACTCGAAAAGTATCACATGTCAATCACAACTGTGATCCTCACATAACCCCTGGCACTAAGCAATTCCATTACCAAATTGTGCTCACCGCATCATTCCACTATCAGCGAGTGTATAACACCGCCACCTCCAGCGTCATCATCATCATCATCATCATCATCATCATCAACATCAACATCAACATCGGTGGAACAGAGTGTCTCTGGTGACTCGTCCCGATGTTAGCTTGTTGCATGATATGTTGTGAGCTGCTGCTGTGATGTTGATATTGAGTAACATTTACCTCCTGCCGGTTGTGTCTTCCAACTGCGACCAGGGGTTCGAGAAGACACAAATCAAAATGAAATTGTAATTCAATATGCACCTGTCATCTAAATTCCAATTCCAATTCGGAATGACATAACAGCGCGCGCACGAATATCACGACATCATCGACAGTGAAAACACACTCGCGCGCTGTTCATGTGTTTGTTGTGGTGGTGCGGCTCCTGTCGCTAATTTTCATGCTTGCTGTTGGGGTCTGCTGGGGTCTCGTTTTCCTTCTTAATCCGCGCATCATCGTCATGCATCCTGTGCAATAAATCCGTCAATATTGTCTGCCACATATCGGCGGACATTAATCAGGAAAAGGATGAGACAGAGCAAAGCGTATAGCTCAGTGGATAAGAAGAGAAACATGATGCACTGCAGCTCGACGCTGTGTCACTTTGCCTGGCGTTGACATATTGTGGCAGAGCGCCGCGCATCCGATGGTCATCCCAAGTCGCGGTGCTATCAATCCGGCAGTACCTTCATACTGCTGCGTGTGTTAATTTGTTGGTCGGTTTTTTTTTTAAGGAGATTTATGACTTGAAGGGGTTGGAGTCCTTAGAGCGCATTAAGTGTCGGTCGTTATAGATGTCGATGGCAGGCAATGCGGTGGCAGAAACAGAGCAACATTGGCAAGGCATCAGGTAAGGCGTAGACATGTCAATCCAAAATTACAATGATTCGTTCACTAGTTCGGTGTCCTTGTTTAGAACATGCGACCGCGGCAAGCATTTCCTCGATTCCTCTAAAAATCCGTCCACAGAATCACTACTCCTTCTGTGTGATTGTAAAGAACAAGCGTCTTGAGTGCGTTCCTCATCGATGATTGGAAGAATTTCTCTGGAAATCCATCCACTGATGCACTGGTTCGGTCTTCGGTGTGCTCAAAAATATTCTAGTCCACAGATCACGCTGAAAAAATTAAGCAACTGAGACTCCCCCAAACACTTTGACTTCCAGGGAAAAACGTCCCAAATTAACTGCCGGTACCAATTTGTCGGCTGTCAGAAATCGTGGCTCGAAAATTAGAGCTCTGCTCCCGACAAATTATCACCAAAACTGATTTATGTGGTAGACTGCCGACGATTCTCAGTTCCAAAGAACCACAACCATCTACCTATCTATTAGGCCATGAATCACCAATAAGTTCCACACAACCTATGCTAACGCACACACCTTTTTCTCAGGGTTGCAGTTTTTATTTTTATCCGCGCCCAAGATAAATCTCTTCCGTTCTCCAACAAAATCCAGACTGACGTAACAATTAGCGATAAATTAAGAGCAAAGGCAACAGACAACAGCCAACAGCCAACAACAAACAACGAGCAACATTGCTGGTTCATCGTTCATTGTCTTGCGGCAGACTCTTTCGGTCGGCTGCCTTGATAAGGTTCACAAAATTATATTATAATTCGAAGGCATTATATCCAAACACACACTCACACACACACACAACAGCGAGAGGAGTGCGAAAACAAAAATACAATTCATTGCAAGTTCATGATACCTGTGCGCCTCAAGACCGCACACACCGCACACCGGCTGCTCCGGACGACGGTGATACTCGACGAGAGAAAAAAAATCAGCACTCTGCGCGAAAGAGAAATTAAGTTCGCTATAAATTTTGTTCACAAAAAAAAAAAAAAAGAACCAATGAAACCAAATGTATCTGTTGGATGTTCTGGGTCGCTTCGCAGTCGCATTTATATCCGTATCCGACGATGAAGGGCGCACTCTGCAACGAAAAACGGAAAAAAATCAGCACTTGATCAATGCCAGCACCGATTTGCATATTTTAATTAAATCCTCGCATTAGTCTCATGCTCGCCCATATGTGAGCCGAGCGAGCATCGCGGCGGTTGAGTCGCTTTGGTGCGGTGCATGCATCGGCGGATTAATCCTCCAACTGCGAAAGGAGTTGCTTGCGCGCTTGTTGGTGCTTGGTCGCACATAAACATCAGCCAAACATAGACCGGATGAGCGAGAAATTCTCTCAGCGATACGAGGAGATTTGGATTAGCCCGAGTGCTATCAATCCCCGAAGCGCACTTAGCTGGCCCTGGCATGGTCATTGTTGCCGCATGTATGTGGGTTGGCGGCGGCATCATGGGAGGCAGAGCAGCGCGGTGTCTCGGTGTGTATGTGTCCCCGATGGTGCACTTTTGAATTTAGTGCGTTTGACGATGTCGTCGTTTGTTCTCACATTCACACCATGTAATCATTCGTTTGAGCAAGTGTCTACTCCGGATGTGGGACAGTTTTGTAGCGCTTTTCAAGAGCAGGAGAGAGGGCGAGATTGTCAGCTTAAGATGGGTGCTTTTAAGCCTTAAGACTTGAAGTGGAGCTAGCTTTGCACCATAGACTGTGGAAATAGCCCCACATTTTGACACATCCAGCCGACATTTGGTCAATTAGATGGATAAGTCCGAAATCTGATAAGCTGATAGACTTTGTTCTAAAATATGACTGGGTGATTGAGAATTATAGTCCTTTCAAGCCTTCGCCTTACCTTTAGCGCTAAATAGAAAATTTTGAAAGCTTGTTAAGCTTTAGGTAGACTATAGGTTTACTGATGCTTAAACGAGGGGATCTTGGAACAAATTGGGCTTGTTTGGGATTTCATACTCGGCAGCTTGTCGCGCAGCCTGAAACCGCTTTAAATGAATGAGCCTTATAAGCCCCCACCACTTGAAAGGAACGAGTAGAAAACAAGAAGCCTGGAACGGAGTGCCATCTCTGATAAATGTGCGACAACTTGCAAGTGCAAGCACGGCTAAAGCTTGTAACAAGGCTTTCCAAAAATGCTGAGCTCATTCAGTATCTATTTCAATATCTGTTTGCAGCTTTAGGGTCTACAAAAATGTTAAAATGTCTCCTGGACCTGCGATACACCTTACGTTCAAGCTGACTCAAAGAGACCAGCACATTCCTTAGGGTATAAATTTAAAAAAGGGTTAGAGCTATCAAAGTCGTCTTTAATCTTCTAAACTGGACTTGCGGGCCTTTCGATTTTGCAAGAGGAAATTTATCTATCAGAGATGTCAATGTAAAACCTTTGTTTGGCTTCAAACCTACATACGCTAACCCTTTTTTCTTCCGTTTATAGATTGGCCCTTCAACGCAATCCAGTTATACGAAATTCTACAACAGAGACTTTGAAAACCGACCTTTGAAGCAGGCAAGCCTCAAGATGCAAAAAAAAGAAGAGTTTTTCGTTTTAACCAGTTCATATAGAGTCCTTGAAAGAAGCTCTACAGAGGCTTTGAAAACCGTCCATTTAAGGCATTTGTGAACTTGTTCAAAGGAAAGTGTCTTTTGTTTTGTGTTTGCCTTTTTGCAAGAGAACTTCTGGACCTAAAAGCTGCGAAATATTTCAAAGCGAGTCCTGCCTCATAAACCTCTGCCATGTTATTACCTCCTTCAACCTCCAGGAACTTGGAAGTTCGGTCATATCCATTCTGCTGATTTGTACTTGATAAACTATCTAACTAACTATCTCAAAATTGCCTTCTTCAGGCTTCACAGGCTTCTCTCTGGAAAAGATCATCTGGCTATACCGTCTTGGAAACTGTTCTGTACTTCAATCCAAGTCTATCTTTTTAGTCTTTATAGAGCTCCCTTCTTCCCCGGCCTTTTCAAACCCGTGATCTGTTCTCTGTTCTTTCTGAACTTAATGAAGTAGCTTAAGAGTTAGCTCGGTTAGTTCACTTGTCAAAACGAAGACCAGGGTTCTGCATCGTAACCGTTCCGACAAAATTTCATTATGAATTTCAGTTTGAGTCTTAAGCGTCAAGGCTAGACCTTTTTGTAGGTAGAGGTGACGTAGTCTTCCTTGTCTCTCCACTCTGAAAACTGGCATCGCTGCTGGAAATACTCAATCTTCCTATCATAGTCTATATCCTAAAAAAGAAAGACCACCGATTTCACCTTAAACTCCACATCTATGAACCATGTGTCTCTTATGTTCTTATTTATTTATTTAGTTTGATGCTTTGTGTCCCTGTCCTGTCCTTAAAATAGAGATACCCTCCCATTGAACTTTCACAAGCTCATCAAGATCCTGCCATGACCTCACCCCAAGTTTAACAGAAAACAATCCAAAAAATCACATCACCGCTCTTCAAAAAATACAATCTTTCCCAGAAGCCGTGTCGTCTGTGGCTCCTCTCGGTACGTTTCGGTTAAAACGTCCGCTCCATTGTGCATATTTTATTCAAATTTGTCCAATCGATCGAAAATTACACTTCCTCCATCCTATGGCATCGTTCTACTCTGCATAATGCTTATTGACTCCCTTTCCGAGGCAGAGAAACAGGGAGCGAAACGAAACTCTTCAAAACAGATATCAACAGTTATTATAAGCAGAAGGCAGTAGTGGCCCACAATGGACTCTCGGGCAGCATACTTACAAGCATAGGTGGAGGTGCCCGGTACATCATCGCACTATCCCACACAAAGTCCGGCTAAAATGGATACCACGACTCAACTATGTGGTCACTGTTGCTGGTGGTGGTGGTAGTGGTGGCGGAGCTGAAGCCGAATGGTGTTTTGGTAGGTAGCTGCTCCCAGTCAATCAGAAGATATGCTTCATCTGCATATATTTTCAGATGCGCTATGTTCAAGGCGGGATAGAAGTTGTACAAACAATCGACTGGGAGGAAAATTGGAAAAATACCAAGTTGAAGGAAAAAACACAACCGAAAAGGAATAAATAATAATAAGGAGCGACAGAGGACTGCATCATGAGTGGATGAGAAACTAGCGCGACCAGTGTTGACTATTAGATGGCGCAGTGGTGTCAACCAAGACCGAGTGGGTATGGGATTGTTTGCAGACTGACTGGCATGGTTGACTCAAGCTTAAGAAGTTATAAGTTAAATAAACTTTCTGGGGAAACGTCCAATTGACCTGCGGCTCTTTTTTTGTGGAGTTTTCTGGGGCTTGTCTTAAGGCGTTTTTTGGAAAAATATTCAGTACATTTTTTGGGTAATTTTTTAGTACGTATTTAGGTCGTTTTCTAAGGTATTCCTCAGGATTATTTTCTATGAGTTTTTTTTTTTCGGGGCTTTTTCGAAAATTTCTTGAAGAACAGTTTGAGACATTTCATGGCGTTTTTTGACTTGTTTTTCAGTCACTTTTCGGGCCGTTGTTGATGAGTTTTTTGGCACAGTTTTGGATCGTTATTTGTGGTTTGAAGAGTTTTCTGTTTTTTTTTTTGTTTTTCTTGTGGTTGCTTTCCAGGACATTTTTCTGCTGGTTTTTGGGGGTTTTGCGGCCGTTTTTTGAGCCATTTTTTGTATTGATTTTTTAAAAGTTTTTTGGGCAGCTATACGGGACTTTCTTTTTGGTTAATCTTGGAACGTTTTTAACAAATTTATTAAGCGTTCCTTGATATACTCTCGGAAGCGTTTGCTGGCCATTTCCTGAATTAGTTTGTGGGTCGTTTAACGCAGTTTTTGGCGCCTATTGCTACTTACTTCGGGCATTTTTGAGCATTTATCTTGATATTTTCAAGGTTTTTGTTTCAAGTTTTTAATTCGTTTCCCTAAATGATTTTTGGGGAATTTTTTCTGTCGGAAATTCGTCGGTGCGATTTTTAGAGCATTTTAAACTAATTGGGCTTTCTTCGAGATGGTTTGGCCTAATTTGTAGCCATTTTTTTGTATCGATGTTTGAAGAGCTCTCAAGTCAAGTCCATGATTTCGGGGATATTTTCGAGGGTTTTTTTTGGGTCGTTTTTAAGACGTTTTTTTGCGGAAAGTTTTTCGCTTTTCCATGCATTTTTTCGAGTAGTTTTCTGAGAGCTTTTAAAGGGTTTTCCTTAATGTTTTTGAAGCAGTTATTCAAAAAGTTTTTTAGGCATATTTTAGGCGTTTCCCATGGAACTTTTTGGAGAGTTTCCTAAGGGGTTTTTTTTTGTCGCTTTTAGGGCGTTTTTGGGACGTTTCTGTTGAATTTTAATGGCTTTCTTCGGGGTTTCAGTGTGATTCTTCGAAGGCTCTTTTAGGGCAGATTTTTTGAGCGTTCTTTAAGGACTTTTGAGGCGTTCTTTGTTATCTGTTTGGATTTTTTAGAAATTGGTTTTGGTACGCTTTAGGCCACTAAAGGACATTTTGTTTAATAATTTTTCGTGGAGTTTTTTAACCGAATAAGGGGAGTTTAGTATTTTTTAGGCGTTTTCAAAGCGATTTATCAGAATATTTTTCACCTACACTTCCAGCCAGTGGTCTTGTGAGTGATCTTGTGAGTATCCCCACACATTGCTCCATTTAGCAACTCACTTGAAAAAAACCCTCCCATTTTCGCTCCATTCCAGAAGGACTCCTCAACACTGACAGACAACATCCATCGCTATCCTCCGACAAAGTAGAACAAGTGTTAACATTGTACCATTTACCCACAAGAAGTTCGCATGAGTTACTTAAACTGCATGATGTGCATGTTTAAATTTTTGATTGTTCGACAGAAATGTTGAAAATATCCTCGTGTGGGATTTGGACCAGAGACCGATCGACTGGTCCGCATGCAAAATTCCATTCCAACGATTATGGGCCTCCTCCGGATGGCAAGAGCTCGCACGTGGGATGTGTGTTGTACCACACGAGTCTTCGCAGTGTTTAGTGTTCCGATGTTATGGCCTTGATATAATACATAGGCGATTCTCAGTAGGAGGATAGATGCTCGAATTGGGAACAATCCCGTATAAGCCAACCAATGAGCATGGTACACTACGATTCCCAAAAGTGTGAGCTATTCCGTACGTATACCCCCAAAAGATACGAGTTTTTGGAATGTTAAAACAATCGAACAGCTCGTGTGCAATACGAAATTCTCAGAGATATCCTACAACCAGACAGTGGAGTAGTAGAGCCATCCAAGTACCTGCAATAGAGTATACGTGGACTGCGTTCCTCCGTGTGGGCTAGGCAAAACTGGTTAAGACAGAATCGCATGTCTGTGATGAAATGCTGTTTTGTCATGTTGTCCGAATCGATTCGCCCGAAGAAGGATTCATCGCGATTACGTGCGTTGTATAGTGGTAGTTCTTCTTGTCCATGACTTCTGTTTGTGAGTTCTGTTTCTGTGCACGAAATGGAGAGAATCCAAGAAGAAGGTAAGCCTTCCCTATACCGGTAGCTAATAAATCAAAATCAGTTCCCGGAAACAATTGATAAATTGGAAATATGAATGCTGAATGGGAGTTGGCGAGGGTCCATGTGGATGTGCGCCGGGCTGCGTCAGCCTAGGGTATGTAAATTTGGGGAAGGCAAATCGGATTTCAATTTCCTTGGAACACAGTGTCCACCTTGTACTTGCTGCTGACGTTGTAATTAAAAAAATCATCGGCGGAAATTCATATTTGGTAGTCGGTAGTCATTCAGCGATAATTTGGGATGAAAGGGGAACCGTAGAAAGTCGGCTTTGATGCGAATGGAAGAAAAATCAAGCGCCCCCCACTATTGGCTGCCCATAAGACGAACATGTAACTGTTTGGATTGGTGGTGCCTCTGGCTGACCTCCATGTCATTCAAACGTGAAAATCTGCCCTGAAACTGGCTGACTAAAAATCAGACCTACTGACAGACCGACTTTTCCCAAGGTACAAGTTCAATTAGAATCATTTTTTTTAATTGCAAATATAGGTCAGCCCGTACCTTTTCCCACTCACGCAGTCTCTAAGCGATTCCCCTCCAGCTATTCGCCTAAGCCAAACAATCGAGCCAGCAATTCGTCACGGTGGAATGTAATCTTACATCTCTCCCATTATTGTGTGACACCCACCAGTCACATAATATGGTCATCGGTCATCCAGCAATGGGCCAAAACCCTGTATCAAAAGATGTCGCTCGTTGCTTTGTGCCTTTGTGACGTGTGCCGCGTCAAGAGTGTCACTTGTTACATTTCCCCTTTTGACTTTTATTAACTTGTAGCAACGACTTAAAGTGACAACATTTGTGTCTTGCCCATCGTCTGTATATACACGATGTATGTATAGAAAATTCACGCAAGAAAAAAAAAACAGATAAGAGAGGAAAATCCGAAAACGCAATCAATGTGTGTGCGCACAGTGAATGCACATACACGTCTCATGAATCATCGATTGCATCTATAGCATCGCTGCCGGGTATCTGATGTATCTTTTTGGAACGCTGGTACTATGTAACGCAATGACATGCCACAGAGCAGAGGAAGCCGGCATAAACGAAGAAATCTGGAGCTCAGCAGGGCACGTCTGCTTGTTTATGGACACTCGAGCATTTATTTATGGTCCTTGACCATGATCGAACGTTTAAGGAAGACGCATGTCGTGCGATGCTATCGCCCTGTTGTGCGCCTGGTGGAGCGGTATTGGCGCAGACATTTAGGCCAGTGACACTGCCAACATTACATTGGTAGTATGCGATGACTTCCAGTTGGATGTCTAATTAACATGCAATCGCATGGCATCGTGGGTAACTGATGTCTACCTTTGGGTTTCTTGTGTATTCGCCGTGTGTTGAAGTGTGTTACTACTCTATTGTCAGTCAGTCAGTCAGTCAGTCAGACAGTCAGAGAGACGACACTCGACACACCCCCGGGCCTTTGTCATTTGTCATCTTTTTTGTGCGATGATGTATCGCAATTTAATTGAATATTGCGTGTGCTGAGCGCGGAAGCCTCCTTAGTGATGTCACACACATACATCATGTGTCATTGTCCTCCGCAAAATTGTTTCATACACACGTGTGTATGGTGCGATTCCCTCGTGAGATATTGTCTTGCGGTGAGTAGGTATACCCCGTGTTTCTGTGTCGATCTCAGCTGGAGGCGAGCGCGATTCAGCAGAAATCATGCGAGGCAATCTTGGGCTTGCGACATGAGGCGACTAATTTTATTCACGGGCCCAGGAATTTTTCGAATCGCACTGGAGTGGATTAAGTCCGACGGACGTTGCCTCCTCCCGGGCAGAGATTAGGTTGGCAGGTCGTTGATCCGACACTTCCGCGTCAATGTGCGCTGCTGCACCCACAACCATCATTATCCGTAATTAAGCAATACATACCATACCGCAGTGTCGAGCTCCAAGATTGAATGTTTGAATGTAGGTATGTACCTCTGAGAGGGCAAGGTAATCTCGCGCACTCTGAACAGAATTATGACACCCAAAAATAAAAACATCAAAGACGCAGTCGCACAAAGTGTTATTGTACGTGATTTGCAAGGCGCACATTGATGACTTCACATCGTGGATGTTGTAGGAGGTCTGCCTCTATATGGCGAGTCGCCTTTTTTTCTGGAGGAGGTTTTAAATTACACGATGCGCGATCCTTGCGGGCCGTACCTCAAAGGGGTGCTTGAAAAATCTTGTGTCGTCGTGTGATGGCAGTCAAAACAACTTTGGATGTGGGTTTTCGCGGTGTCCTCTTTTTGGGCGGGCGATTCGCAGAAGGTGCTGCCGATAGGAGTTGTATTGCAAATTAAATATGAGTAGATGCCATATATATACAGGACCGTAGAAGGTATGTAGGGGCAGAGTGGGCGGGGACCCAAAATGCCATAGAGACAAAATATAGGCGATTATTTTTTAAAATACTAAAGGGTTTTTTCAGCAGGGACGCTACAAAAGTAGAGAGACAGGGACAGCAAACGACGCCGAATTTCTTGCCGCTCTTTTGACATTTCTCTTCAGTAAGGTTTGCCATTTCATAATGGAAAGATATACGAGCCAACAGTCGAAATTATAAAAATTTACTACCGAAATTCGGAGTCAGTGGCCTCAACGTTAAGAGCGCTACGTCCAATTTATGGTCGTCATAATCGTCCTAGCAGATCAACAATTGAGCGTCTAGTGGAAAAATTTGAGTCCACAGGCACGGGAACATTTTGTACTGTGAGACAAAGAAGTGCCCGTAGTGTCGAGAATATTGCTGCCGCTGAGGCTTCAGTTGAAGAAAGCCCAACTGTGTCTCTCACACGTCGATCTAAAGCGTTGGGCAGCTCTGCGACGTCGTTGTGGCGAATTTTACGAAAAGATCTTGGCCACATCTTAAATTGACGCAAGAACTGAAGCCGCTTGACCTCCAGAAGCGTCGTATGTTCGTGAATTGGGCTGAGCAACAACTTGAACATGATTCGGATTTTCATCGAAAAATCATCTTCAGCGATGAGGCTCATTTCTGGCTGAATGGCTTCGTCAATAAACAAAATATGCGGTATTGGTCAGGCAGAAATCCACACGTGCTCCATCAGTCATCATTGCATCCCGAAACAATTATTCAATGGGTCGGCGGCGTCATTGGGCCGTACTTCTTCCGTGTGGATAAAGACCGGCACGTTCCTGTGAATGAGAATCGTTATGAATATTTCAATGATAACCGAATATTGTTGGCCCCAATTGGATGATATGGACTTGGAGGACATGTGGTTCCAACAGGACGGAGCCACAAGCCACACAGCGAATGTCACAATCAATTTATTGGAAACGTGTTATCTCACGAAATGGTCCAGTCGCTTGGCCGCCTCGGTCGTGCGATTTGACGTCGTTAGACTATTTCCTGTGGGACTACGTCAAGTCTATGGTCTATGCCAACAAGCCAGCGACGATTGATGAACTTCGTACGAATATCGAAGTGAAATTGCAGCAGTATCGGCCGATTTATGCTTGAAAACCGTCGAAAATTGGGTTGAGCGTCTGGACTTCTACAAGCGTGCCCGTGGTGGCCATGCAAAAGAAATCGAGTTCCATACACAATGGCATCGAACGTACTTTCACAGGAATAAAGAATTTCATTGATATCCAAAACCGTTTTTGTTTGAATTAAAAAAAAAAAAAATCTTTTGCAGCTTTCTTATTGAAAAACCCTTTACAAACTATGCATTACCTACTTGGTGTACAAAGGGATGGAACTTAGCACTCACTCAACGAGGGCTTTAAGTCGACCACTTGAACAATTTCATCCTTTTCCTATAAAACTGACCCGACTTTTCAATGCAAATCAATTTCGAAAACTATAAGCCACCTCCGGTCTTCCGCCACTGATTCATCTCATTGTAAAAATGCAACCGCTAGAAGAGATAGAAGTCGCCCAGTGGCTCACACAAAACGAATGGTTGTGACTTGTGCGAAGCTAGGAATAGGGTAGTTACAGACCTGTTGTGCCAACTATTTATTTATGTAGATGAGAGAAGTCCAACAGTTGGAAACTCTTTTTGAAATGATTCAAAACTGTTGCCTATTTCTTGGAGTTCACAAAAAAGACATTTTTTAGTGGGAATTATTTTTCAACACCGCGTTGGTCTCGCAGTTGGTAAACTTTTTAAGCAAATAATCAAAAAGGATCATTGAATAAACGAAAGGCACATGTCTCACTGTTGATCCTATTAAGAATCGACATCATTTTTACTGCGAAAGGCTCTAAAACTCGAATGTATGCAGTTGGACACAGTTTGAAATTGGGCAGAATTCGTTTCTTTTTTCGAACGCATTTGAAATAATTTTAAATAAATAACAACGCGCTACACCGTCCATCCTCTGGTTGGCAATTTTCTTTAAATTATCCAGAGCTCAGTCATCCACGATTGCTGAGTCTTCAAAACAGATATGAGGTCTTTATTGTTCGACCGTTAGGTCAGGTTAGGAGGTCTCCTTGGTTAGAGTACTAGTCGCAGAACATTTTTTTGTTTCCTCAATTTACCCACAGGTCCAAATGTCAAAACCTCGAAGAAGTATCTTTGTCGAAGATATCCAGTCTCAGCTCTCGGTGTTCTTGTTGATCAATCCAGAACTCGGCGTCATAAGATCGGACGTTGGTTGATAGAATCTTCTGAAGATAGAATGCGTTTTGTGTTGACATCCACATTGTGCACTATTAGATTCAGAAAGAGGTTGGAGCAGTCACACGATGGCGCATCAGGTGCCTGCTTGAAGAAGCATGGACGAGCTGCTTTCAAATTGCACATTGTATACCGCATGTTTTCCAGCTTCGTGGCCCCTTGGAATCTGTGCGAGTTGATATCTTCATAATATTAATATATTTTTCCATTGCATACTTTCAGAGTTTCCAAAGTTCCAGTGTATAAACTGATTGCCATTCCATTTGCGAGTTCAAGAACTTTTCTCAACGCAACTTTCCATAAAACATTTCTCCATCCAACATACCAAAGCAAACCATTTCACAAACCACAATGCACCTGATTTATCCACCGCGCATCCTCGAGTACACAATAGCCTCGCGCTATCAGCATCAGCACCATAAAGTGCGCGCAGAGAATACATGCCCCCGTCGCGTCGCAGGTTGCAAGGAAAAAGTCGCCTTTTTGTCATCTGCCATCCACCATCCACCATCTCGGTGGAAAACATTTCCGGGAGACCGTTTTTGTGCGCTATGGAGACGCAGACGACCATCCTTACAAATGGTGCATCTCACGGGAATTATGTGCAGTGAATCTGTGATTTAGTGGTGATTAACAGCACACATGCAGAGAGAGCGCTGCAGATTCGCACTGCTTGTAACGCTGTCAGGCAAGATGCTCCAACTCCCGCACAAGATCCACCTTATCGCCGTAACAATGCTGCCGCAGTTCGCTAATCTCTGGTACATTATGGCGTCGTCGTGTGCAGCACCGAACAACAATGGCGATTCGACTGTAGAGCAGATCGCCTATTTCTGCCCCATGGATCATCCTCATCCATATAATGTGTACAGTGTGTGTGTGTGCGGGTGTGTGTGTGTGCGGGTGTGAGTGTGTGCGGGTGTGTGCGCGCGCTAAGGTCCAACAAAGTTGTTAAGCGAAACGCAGCGAATAGAGACACCATACACCTCCCCCGGGACACTGCATCACACACTATATGATGGCCAACAACATTATCGGTTCGCTTGTAATAATAACAATAATAATATGTTGGCAACAACCTATCACGACTCCACTTTAGCTCGCATTTAATGAAGAGTTCTTGGGCGGAGGGCTAGGGCGCGCACAGCACAGATGATGTGGTCATCTTTCGCATCAGTACTATATGGGGCCGGGGCCGCCGGCCGCTTGCACTCAACAAATGACTTCCAACTCGATGGGATATTAATAAGGCCGATGTTTTTGCCGCGACCGACCGACCGACTACAACGACGACGGGGACGATGATGATGACCACCGCATAATAATCTGTATCTTGGTCGTTGTCGTCGTCGTAGTCGTAGTCATAGTCGCAGTAGGATGGGCTGGGGGATAGTTAGTATAGTTTTGGTAATGGTGCCCAATAGAACTGATAATGTCGAACAAAAACATGTTGTTGCTCTTAATGGTGGCTGATGGTGGTTGGCTCGCTTGCCATTTAGTAACATTTTATGCAGCCGCGCTGCGCGCTCACCCGGGGTTATGGCCAGAGCACCGAATGCCACAAGGAGTTCATTATAACAATCTAATTAAGGGAAGGTTAGGAGAGGAGCGCTCGTGACGTTGTCGTGTTCCTAAAGAGTTAGTACAGGCAGCCCCCACACCGCCATGCCATCACCATCGCCATCATCATCATCAGCCGCAGCAGCAGTATCAGAGCAGTGCTCTATGGCGGTACGATGCCAAGAAGTCAAAGTAGCTGCTCTTGTTGCTGCGGTTAGTTCGTGATACTTCTCCCAAGAACCAGCAACTGGCTGGCTGGCTGTGTGCTGTTTAGGTTGAGTTATTCTCTCCAGGCGCTCTGCGGGTAGGCGCTGTCATGTTGACCAAGATGTTGCCAGAATTGGGAGCATTCATATATACCACACGAATGTGAAGGAGGTGCGCGCGAGTAGTGGCGGCGGCGGTTTAATTGATTATCTCTCTTGTAAAATAAAATATAATCGCTGCCTAATCCAGTTGGAGGCTGATGGATTTGAATGAGCCGTGCTGGTGTTAATTGTTTGAGTGTGTAAGGAATATGAGCCGCCAGCTATGGTGCATGATTCTAGTTCTAGATATGGATGTGGATATATACATCGGTTTTTGGATTTATCTCATGCGTTGCAATGGGTACGTGTGTCTTGGTTACCTCAGAACGCAGAGATATACTGATTCTGCATGCGGTGCTTTTGAGTTCAGTGTCCTTGGTTCAGTTGCATTTACAGAAGGCAAATATAGCAGGTACAAACAGGCCATTCATTTTTTTTATGTAGCAGAATAGACTTGGTCGTGATGCGCAAAACTGATGTCATTTGCAGGCATCTAAAGAGAAAAGCGAAACTTCAGTGCAGTGGAAATACAAAAACTATCACTCATCAGGAAATTTGAGATACGTATGCCCCTAGCGCACACCATTTTATAGCTAAAGCGACTAAGGTGTGCGCTACAGTTTATATGAGCCTCATTCAATGAGATTCGGTTTAAGAACCAATTAATGTTGTTGAGGAATTTGTTTAAATAATATTGTTGTTTCTCTTTCTCTACCTGGGAAGATATTTCTCTATACAAAAATATCAAATACTAAAAATTTATTGAAATATTCAAGTTTTTCATCTTTCCCTATACGATATTTATCAAGCGCACACGATTTTCTCGACATAGCTAGTATAATGTGCGCTAGAGATTGGCTGAGCCGCTGTCAATGAAATGATATTTCAAAAACAACGTCCGTTTTTGAAATCCCCTTACACTATCTGTGGAAGGTCTATTTATGTGCGAAAAGTATTAAGTTCGAGGCACAGACGAGTGTGCGTATACTCATTAGATAAAAAAGCGTGTGATATTCTTCTTCTTAGTGATATAATATGAAATTCTTTGTAATTGTAGAAGAAATCGTCCAAGCGCACATCATTTTCTCGAGCGAGTTAAATGTGCGCTAGAAGGTATTCGAGCTTTTGTTGATCAATTTAAATTTTGTGTCAAAAAATGTTGTCAACAACTTCCCGATAAAATCATTTTTCCATACGCAAATTATCGAGACTTCCCTACGACTGTGCGCTTTGCCATGGAGTACAAAACTGTTTAGCAGTTTTCATATATGGTCCTACTATAATGCGCCTTTACATTTCAATGTATTTTTCGATCGCGCACATATGTGTGCGCATACTAAAAAACTCACAATTTCCATGTGCGTTTGCAAAAACTCATATCCTGATAACTTTTCTAAGGCGCATTGTCAAATCCAACGTCAGCTCCATTTCAAAAGCGAAATACCACCCAAGTCTTGTCCCACAACATCAACCCCAACATCGACAACAGCAACAACCGTCATCTCTCAACACAAGTTCAATGTAAATAAGTACTCAGTGCATGTCGGCCATAAATCAGTTGGGAAATTGTCAAGAAATTCAAAGTTGGTGGCCTCTCGCCAGGCGCTTCCTGAAACCTCAAACATTATTTCATATCTCCGATGGGAAGAAGTCAAAATAACAACCGACAACAATCATTGTTGTCTCGTTGCGCGACGACAGTTTCACATTTAAATTAAATGTTCAAATGTCTTGGCCACGACAACGGTGGATGCGGGGCATACCTACTACCATTCCTACCTATACCAATCTGCTGTGCTAAACACATCAAACGACAACATACTAGAGCAGATAAACATTTCCCTGGTGCATTGTACATCTACAATCAAGATTCAAGTGCACATTTCGTGTGTTTCATTAGTTTGAATTCGGGGTTGTTGCTGATACCCGTCCGATATCAGTATGCCAGTCGTCATTGGCGTCGTCGTCGTGCACACACAGACTATCTACGGCTAGCTATATCCCCCCCCGGAATGCTAAAGAAAGCCATCAACTTCTAATTAACGTTCGAATGAAAACATTTCCGATATATCCGAGCGAGATTCCGATAGATCCGCGAACCCAAAGAGCGAGCGAAACAATGCCGAAGACAATTTCTATCAAAGTCGCTGTGTTGATGCTGGTCCGTGGTTACAGTTCAATTTAAAATGCAACCAGATACTTGTACGTACACACACCCAGTGTCCATGAGATTTGTATAGGTACCTATACAAAAACTGTACAGCCAGGGCAGTCCAATTGCGCGCCACTAAATCGCGCACAATTAGAGAATTTGCATAGGCAAACGTCTAACATTTCATTTTGTGATTGTTCGTAGGTCGCCGTCGTCGTTGTCGTCGTCAGCGGCTGTGCAGATACCTAGATACTTGCAGTTGCAGGCTCAGTGTGTTATAAGCTCGTTACGCTGCAGCATCGGAGGCCTCCTCCAGGAGCCCATTCAGTCCATCGTCATCGTCAGTGAATTTGGCTGTTTTGACGGTGATAGCGCAATGGCAGCGGCCTTCGCGTTTGCGGTACGAATTTTCGATTTGGATTTGAATTAAATTGGATCAATCCGCGCAACATGGGGTAGGCATCGACCGACATCTGTGTCGACTCCTGATGGTGCTCCTGGTGCCCCTGTGCTGAATTTTAAATACGCGCAGTAATAGATTCCTTTACATATGCATGCAATGCAACTTTGATTCCTCTTGGTGCTCCACTCATGCTCATTAAGATCAAATTGTCAATTAAGATACGAGTTGGCCGTATAGCAGCCGGTCTCCCTCTCACTCTCTCTCGCTGCCAATGGTGTGTCGCTTTGAGTCACAAACTTTGTTTGGATAGAAATCTCCAATTCTCGATCTTCGGACAGAAGTCATATGTTCGATGGTTTGCTTTCGGTGGCTAATGATTTGCTGGCACGGCAACGAGGCCCACCTAGTGAAAGAAACTCACATCAGCCGCCTGCCGCTGCCTGCGCGCAGACTACTGCCTCGTGCATCGCATACTCGACGGCTGGTTGTTGGATTTGCTCTGATGTATGTCGGCTGGAGCTGTCGTTGTCGATTAATAAAGCCGTTCCCCCTCCCCATCTTGACTGTGCAGTGAATTTAATAAGACATAACAGTCGTGAAGTGGAAAATTAGAGCAACGTTGTTTGGCTAAAAACGTGTTTAATTTTTGTCGGTTTTGGGGCTTTGATAAGTGCCGCCGCGGATGCATAGAGTCGAAAGGAAGTCGCCAGCAGCTAAGGGGTTGCCAATTGACAAGAGAAGTCTTAAATGCAAAGGGGACGTGCCCTAATCGCTGATTTTCAATCGAAATCGGTAGATATCGGGAGGGAATTGAAGGCATAGAAAAATGTAGGGATAGGTTACTTCCTGTGTGTGGTTTGATTGGCATGTATGGCCCAAACAACAATAGACTTGCCCCTTATAAGCGATTGGCTCGACATAGGTGTATCGTTTGAAATAGTTTTCCAGTGGGCGGGCAGCCTTAGAAATTGAAATCGAAAATCAAAATTTTGTGGATTAAATGTGAAAAATTGCTTCCCAACAGTGGCGATTTGACGCATATAATACAGTCATTTGCTATAATGAACTTCTAGTTGGCCTTACTAACTCGTTAGCTTAGGTTGGTCAGGATCCGGAACACATTTTGGGAACGAGATCAACTGCTTTCTCCAAGTGTTCAGAAGATCATCAGAATCATCACTTTTCTAACAGCCACGAGCAGAAGCCGTTACCATGTAAATCTTATATCAGTGACACATCAATGCAGTGTGCGTGAAGCCTTAGAATTTTTCTTTTTTTAAATGGACAAGTGTGGACAAACTATTTCCAAATCACTAAATAAAATTCCGTCCATTAGATTCAGAAATCAATATTTTTGCAAGTAAAAGAAGTCAAGGATGCACACAAAAGCGTTAACGACAGTGAAAGATCATTTACTTAGGTATAGGCGATTTTATTTTATGAATCTAGGTGCCCACTTTGGGCCTTACGTAAACGCCTTTCAATAGATTTCCAAAGACATCATCAGAATTTCTCTGGCAATAGGAATAAATTAGAAATGCACCGTGAAAGTCTCGGATCAATTGCTCCAGTGAGCGAGAGGCCTTAGACTCTTGTTATCAAAAATCAATATCTTGCTGGAAAAAAAACTGCTTCTTCAGCAGGGCATTTGAGGAAAATTGGTAGCGTTTCCAAGGTTTGCCAAAATGAAAGTCTCAGTCCAGTTGAAGCTGCGTACATCAGTGGGCGAGGGCCCTTAGATTTTTTTGTGGAAAAAACTGCACAAAATGCGTATTCATAGTGCCCTATAGACTTCTGAGCACTTCATAAAAAATATCTCATGAAATCTAAACCGTGAAAACTAGAAACGCGCCATATGGTGGTTCCTGATCAGTTAAACATTACTTTGGTGAACGGGGACCATTAGATTTTTGTTAATCAATTTAAACTGAAATTTGGTAGCTTTATTCCCTAGATTTTCCCAAATAGAGGTCGCTATGCCGTTGCGAATTAGTTCAGTGGACAGGGGGCCTTAGATTTGTTTCCTTTTTTAGGGAAATAAAAATGCTCAAATTGCACATATTCGCAGGGACCAACTCCCGTCGGAATATATTACTACACGGATCCACTTCCTTGAGCTTCGTACAGTGACAAGCCTTCCCTAAGTTCCCATGCACATCAGCCCAACTCCTCGTCCTCTGGCAATAACAATCACAGTGCGCTCCCGCTCATTTCCATCTCAAAATATTCCAAACACTCTGGTGGCAGAGATAAAAAGCTACAACTACATGCAAATACCGATCCGCTCATCACAAAGCCATAAAATACTCATAACTAAAATTGCAGACTTCCTCCGTTCCTTTCGCATCACGTCATGTCCATCACACAGCGTATAGTCGCACTATAGTCAGTCAGTAGGTTGTATGGGCTACCTCCTGTTCTGTTCCTTGCCTCGATGAGCGCGCCCCGTTCCAGTAATTCATTTATTTATTCTAAAATAGAATCCAAATAACCGAACCGCATCTCTCTCTCTGGTTGATTTGCATAAACCAAAATTACTCCTGGACAAAAGATGCGAACTGTATTCGATATTCTGTTCCGGGAGATGCTATAGCCAATGTATAGCAAACCCAAGTAGGAAGCCCACTCAAAGTGGCTTTATTAGGCACATCTGCATCGGCCTGGCAAATCTTAAGCAGGGCCGACTGTATACAAGAGCTACTGCGCGCTACTGGTCTCTGGGAATGGTAATGAAATTCAAATTCTTTATATGGCCGATCATCGATTGCTTATGACATGGCCCAGCCAGATTGGGTCAATTCCCATATATCAGCAGTAGCAGTAGCAGTAGCAGTAGCAGCAGCAGTATAGTAGGTACAGCACGGTCATTATTCAAATATGCATTCCAATTGAATGGGAGCGCGCTTTGTAAGAGACGGTGCTGCCACCGAGCGTTGCGAACTCCTTTTATCAAATCTGCAGTCGACGAGAGTTATAAGACTCAAATGGTAAAATTGCTTGGGAGAGTTTTTGTTTCCCTCTGGCTCAGAGTCGGGAATAGGAATAGCGATTGAGATTTGGATTTTGAAAAAGGAATCATGCCATATGGGCACACAGTTGCTGCACAATGGGCACGGTAGTAAAAATGGCACTGCCACAATGCAAGTATAGTGATGAAGAAGAAGAAGTAGAAAAAGCAGAAGAAGGCGGGCGGCGGTAGAAACGCTTTAGAGCAAGAACATAAAGGGGGACTGCTGCAATGCGACTATTAGTCAACGATAAGGGCGGATGACTTGAACGGATGTCGGGAACTGCCAAAGTGTATATAAATATGGTGTGTGAGCCCATATGAGAGTGATGCATTCGATTGAAACCAATTTTGCAGATGGAAGCGGCAGTGTTTTCCTGGTTTTAATTAATTTTTTTTCTTGCAAGCGCATCTGCATGATGGTTGATAATGAAGATGACGCTCTGCCATAAAGGGGTTGCTTGCATTGGATGAGGGCGATATGAATTGCGAAAAAGGCGCATCCAAACTGCGAGGGACTTTTGTCCTAGAGGCGTCTGAAATTGCTTTGAGATCAGAAGATCGATTTGAAGTGCTTTTTTGTTCGTAAATATTTATTCCAATGGATGGGGACTCTAAAAACCCCATCTGACAAAAGGTAAGCGTACTCCGATAGGCTTTGTAATTACTTTAATAAGTAATTACCCCATGAGGATGAGGCAGCGACAGATACTGTCAATAATGCCCTACAATTATTGACATCAGGAAGGAAGGAGTTTAGTTGGCAAACCAAACAAATATTGAACGTGGTGTCATGTGACGTTTACGTGATGTTACTGTCCATTGACAAGTGTGTCCGCCACTGCAGACGGTCCTCTCAGACGAGCGTCATCGGACTCCTTCCGCGCTTCTCTAAAGCCCGCCAAGTCAAAAGGGACAAAAAATAACAGGATAAAGATTGAGTTCAATTACAGATTTCATATTGTATTTTATTTATATTACGGTCCAGATATTCTGTTCGATTCGATGATGTTGTGCTACAGATCAATCAACTAGAGTCATTTGACTGAACTTGAGAGAAATGCGAGTACGACAAGTCAGCAAGGTAAGTCAATTCAAATCCAACGAGCCAAATAAATTCAAATCATTTCACTTAAGTCAGAAAGAAAACTCAAGGCAGGCAAAGTCAACTAGAGTCAGATAAGTCAACTCAATTCAGACCAGTCAACTGAAGTCATTGGACACTAAAATAAATCCGGGAGGCGAGCCAAATTGAAAGAGACTATTCAAAGGAATCAGGCAAGTCACTAAGAGTCAGATAGGTCAACTCAATTGAGACCAGTCAACTGAAGTCATTGGACACTGAAATTCTTAAAACAGACTTTTCAAGTCGGGTGCAGTCAGTTAAACCCATTCAATCTGAGTCAGAAAATAAATCTGGGAGGCGAGCCAAATTGAAGGAGACTATTCAAAATCAAAATCAGGCAAGTCAACTAGAGTCAGATAAGTCAACTCAATTCAGACCAGTCAATGAAGTCATTGGACACTGAAATTCTTAAATCAGACTTTTCATGTCGGGTGCAGTCAGTTAAAACCATTCAATCTGAGTCAGAAAAATAAATCCGGGAGGCGAGCCAAATTGAAAGAGACTATTCAAAGGAATCAGGCAAGTCAACTAGAGTCAGATAAGTCAACTCAATTCACACCAGTCAACTGAAGTCATTGGACACTGAAATTCTTAAATCAGACTTTTCAAGTCGGGTGCAGTCAGTTAAACCCTTTCAATCTGAGTAAGGAGAGACAGACTTGGTTCAGAGTATTTGATCAGATTCATGCTAACTTGATTAGATAGGTGGCGCTACGATCGATAAAGGGTGCAGCTGGGACATATTAGCTACGCAGACGCATAGACTTTGGCTGATTTTTCGCAGCTGCGCACAGAAATCTGCGAGTTGGTTGACGATCCGTGTGTGAAATTTTCCTCTTCTGTGTTGCTCATCCAAGTCAAAATCGATGACCCTTTAACCGCCATTTTAGTCAATTTATTCCCACTTTTTCGATCCATTCAATGTCGATGTACAGCTCGTAGATTTCGTTGTAAAATCCCCTTCCCAAGACTCTCTAAATCTGGCACTGAAAATCACTAGTTGCGTCGACTTAGAGTAATAGTATGTAAAACTTTCCAGACGCAGCGAATATGGGTGACCAACTTCATCCCATTTAAGACTTCAAAATCGCCACAATGTGAAATAAATTCATGGATTGTTAAGCTGCATCGTGGTGCATTTTGATTTTCGTTCTAAAACATAGTTGCCAAGTTGCAGGACGAAACTCTATCCCCCAATTTTGTTATCGTCGAGTTTGCGTTTGCGTTCCGAGCATAGATTCATTGGCATATTAATTACGAACAGATAAACAGCTCCAATCCGTAAAGTTATTAAGGTTCAAGGCCCAGTTAAAAATAGACCCATTTGGCCAGTACCCAGACCCAAGGATTCAACCATCTTTTCCACATGTGGATATTTTGTAACATTCTCAACTTATTTGTGCGCATTCAATTTCGAATGAACAACAACTCAAGCGTCCACATTGCAAATCTAAACAAGTCCTTTCCACTGTAGCATAATCAAATCAGAAACAAACATTTCAGCAACTAACTGCCTTATAGAAACTTTCTTAATTTTCAAAAACTCGTCAAAAGCTTATAGACGCGTGCAATGTGCATATAAATGCACAACAACTCCGCGTGCACATCGTCCTGCAAAATATCGCTTCAATAAAAAGTTTAAATAGTAGATTTGGATCGTTACACCCTTCCGATTCCGAGACCAAATCCAAATTCAAATGCTGGATTCAAATGCAATCTGGTCAACACGACTCTGGTTTGGATGGATATCAGATATCCCCCTGTCTCTGTCTCTCTCTCTCTCTCTTTCTCTTTCTCTCTCTCTCTAAAAAGTCATTTAAAAGTTTGTTACCACCGACTCTTTCGAAAAACGGCCTTTAAGTCATTTGAAAGTTTTATTATGGACATCCCCGGCTCTGCCTTGTCTTCTTCTTCTGCCGAGGACATGTACATATGCACACACAACAAGGACAATAACAAACTGGCTGAAATGCACTTTGTATGGAAGCCCATTCCATTTGAGCTGAATAAAGTTTTTATGATTGTCGAAAGGAATAGAGCTGGAATGGAACTCGCTCAAGGACTCCAAGGCTCGCCATCGAAACTTCAGGTCATATCGCCCGATTTATTTGAATTAATTTCAAATAATAAAATGGAAAAAGCGAGGACACAACAACAAACAATTGGTATTGGTATACCAGTCCAGCTGTAGGAAGGCTCTCTCTTATGGACTTGTGACTCTCTCCCAAGGGTCATTTAATACCGATTTTGTCGTTTGATTTCAATCAATAAACAGAACTCAGAACTCAATGGGACAGAACTTTTAAATTGGGCTGGCGGCGGTCGGTGTGGCGTTGTGGGCTGTGGCCGGTCGTGGGTCTATACTCGATGGTGCTTTGTCGTGGCCTGTAGTTTGGTTCTTCTCCCTGAGTGAAATGTTGAAACAAAAGGAGTTTTTAAGTATTGAAAAGTTTTTCAATTTTCTCCAAAGTCCAAAGGTGGAGGGCGGCACACACAAGGTGGAGGTATGCCTGCCCGCCTGTGCGCTATGCATTAGAAGCAATCGGGGGCGGTTGGTTACAGTTATAGAAAATGAAAAACACAATCAAGATTTCATAGCCCCGGCTCTGCGCAGAGCAACTAACTGGCGGATGATGTTGTTAAACTTTTATGCACCGCATTTTGTTGCAGAGAGTTCCATGGAGCGCGCGAACAACAAAAATGGGGGCAGCTGTTTTGAAGAGTCCTGTGCTCGCCGCCTGGAGGATATCACGTGAACAATAACATTTGTTTGCTTTTCTTTAGTTTTCTACAACTACCAGTAGAACCGAACGAAACGAGTGCGACAGAGAGCGGTGACGGTGCAGTTTGGGTTGGCGTTCAAACAGTTTGTTTGCGGTGTGTGATGTTACTTTGAATTGCTGATGAGCTGGGAACTGGAATCTACCAATTTGGTGCTTGGGGGCAATTTATTTAAGAAATTTCCCGACATGTATTTGGGGGTGAATATTGCATGTAATCCACTTTGAGGTGGTTGCTTATTATTTATTTGGGGAGGCGAGTTGTGCCCTACCAACTGCAGCCACGGCTGCGGCTGCGGCTGAGGATGCGGCATTGGGGCAGTGGGAGTAGCGTTGGAATTGATTTTTTACTTTGATAGGTATGCCTATATATCTTTCAGAAAATTCTCGTGGGTATAGTGATTATGGTTCAAGGATATATTTACGAAATGCGGCGGCTAAAACTGCAGAATCCTTCGTAATCACGCTGGCGAACTAGTCGAAAGGGTGATGTGTAACTATTGTTATGGAGCCCACATGAAAAAAAGTCCAGTCCAGTCTCGTGTAGTAGGAAACATAAAATTGTGCCACACATTTCATCCAAAAAATGTGCTACTATCCTCCTCCTTCACAGATATCCGCAGTCTCAAGCGATTTTCTTTAACCAAATTTAAAAAATGAATTCCTAGACATTTTGTCCAAGAAAAACACCTTTCCAGCTTATTTGGGGGCTCAACCGAGACTTTTTAAACGTAATAACCTCAATGAAAATTGTGTAAAATATCAACTTAGAAATACTGACCATTGGCAACATAAAATGAACAAGAACAATGAGACCACCCTTTGGGTTTTTTGGGGCTCAACCGAGAACTATTTTATGTGCAAACAAAAAAGGAAAAGGGTAAAGTATCGTGCCTACTTTAGCCAATACGATACAATGATCACCAAAGTTCTATAAATAATCAATTCAAGATTGCTACATTTTGGGGCTCAACCGGTTCCTTTAATGTCAGCGAATAGAATAAATTTATGAGCAATAATCAGGACATACTGATGGGCTTACGGTATTTTGGGGGCTCAACCGTTTTTACTGTAGAAATCAAAATCAAGGGCAGTGAACAACTTCTCACATCCATCTATAAGGAAATTCGACAAAATAACAAGAAATAATCCGAAAGTACTGCCAAGCTCGACAAATTTTGGGGGCTCAACCATACGAAATAATGTACAAATTAAATTCCAGGGTAGCAGGCAACTTTTCACACCTCTATATTAGCAAATTCGATACAAAAAACAATAAGAAAATACTATCAACCGCGACAAATTTTCAACCGTTTTTTTTATATAGTAGTGGACAACTTCTTATGCTTAATATAGTTAGCGAATACAATAAGACCACAAAAAAACAATCAGAAAGTGCTCACAAAATTTTGGGGGCTCAACCATTTTTCTACTTGGATGCACTTGGCCAAAGACCAAGGAAAACCAAGTTTAACAAACTGGAGAGCCACCCAAGTAAATAGGACATGACATAAATGCGCAACTAGCCTTAGGCACTGGCTTTCAAATTGAATTTGTGAGAAGTTTCCTGTGGTAGCTCCTAGGTGGAACGTATCCACATCACATCCCTTGTGGCCCATCTAATACTAAATTCGCAACAAAATTGCATTTCAGTGTTTTCCACCAATATAACATTCCCAATAGTGGCCCTTTGAAGGAACAACAATGCGGGCACACATTCTTGTCGTGCAACGTAATCCAATATCTCATCCGCTTCTAGAACATTGACATCCACACAATTCCATATCGTTGCTGGGGAATTCACAAAGGTGGCTTCGCAAAGATGCCCCGGCAAAGATGCCCCGGCAAAGATGCCCTCGCAAGGATACCCTCGCAAAATGCGTTCTTTCTGTATGGAGATATGATTGGATCACTGGCGGGCACACACAAATAAAGATACACCCGGGTATACTGCAGAATGACAGGGATCAACAAATATTGCAAGTGCATTAAGGATCCGCCATGACGAAGAAAATGCAATATTGGAAAGAAATTTCACCGTCAGAATGAAACGCGAAATAAAATGAGAAAATATATGCGCGCAGGATATTACATTGAGATCTGAAAGGCGGTAGAGAAGATTAACCTCAATATGTTGCAAGCAGCAGACCGGTAAGTAGATGCACATGCGAAGCCACCGCACGGATATGCGATTACATGCGCTCCTTGTCGCACAGAATTTCCCTATAAGCCCCCACGTCATAACAATCGATGTTCGTTGCCAGCGTATCCGCACAACACCATATTGACACAGAAAAATACAGAGAGCAATGTATATGAATACAAGAAGGGCGGGGGGGAGGACTGCTTGCAAAGCACCCATGAAGCTAGGATACGCGATAGCGAGCAAGTATAGTTCCCTTTGATATCAGTTGCACATTTCTCGCGAAACGAGATGATAATGAAACTCGAAATTTCACTGGCATTTTGTAGAACCGAGTCCATGCAATGGAAGCAATGAAATAAGGATTCATCCAAGGATGCAGAAATCCAATATGTTGCGTCGCGTCGATATGAGCGCTGTGCCGGTGTTGGCATGTAATCTTATCTGCCATATTCTATGGGGCAGCAGGGTAATGGGAAATGAATTTATTTCAGTGCATCCGCGCGGTCTTTGCTCGTCTTTTTTTTTTTATTAAAATTGAAAGCCTGTCAGTTGTTCTCAAGTTGGCAGTGGTTGCAGTGGCTGCAGTGGGCACATTGCTCGATTCCGCATTTGCATGCGGGCACTGGGCCTGGGTCTGGTTCTGAGAGGGACAACTGAAAGGCAGAATAAATGTTCTATATATCAATGGGAGTTGTTATCTTTTTGCCAATCGAGATAACCTCTGCCGATGACAGGTGAAGTCTGAGATGAATGAATATTTCTACTACACTGCAGATGAAGCGTTTTCATTCTGATCCTTTACAATGGAATTTCAATCTCATTGCCGTATCGAGGTCGTCAAACATAGTTTGACGTTGGTGGGAATGTTTTGTATACCTATAGCTAAAGAGAGCAATTCGATGTAGTTGAGACCTTAGAGCTTCACTGTTGAGTAGGGCTTGTAAATTTGCAGGGCCGTGGTGGCTTAGTGGCGAAAATTATGGGACTTCTAAGTGACGAAAAGGGGTTTAAAGGAATTTATTAGTGGGTACCTTCCCTTTTCCCTTCTACTGGCAAACGTCTAACAAACAGTCTGGGGTAGAACAACGTATGATACGACTTAAAGTTGCACTTCCCATCTCTCTCAAAAGTAAAACTCACAGTTGAAGGTATGATTGGGTCCTTATTAACATGTTAAGCGGCCTCTTTTCAATTTTTCGCTGCATTCTCTTCGGGGTAGTTAATTTTTAATCCAAGTTTAATAAATTAAAACAGCATTTACCCCTTAGCTATATAGTTATCTATAAAAATCTACATCGTTCGCCTAGTCGTTTGAATCTGTTGCTAAATAGGTGTCTTAAATTCTACAACAAGGGATAAGCCGAGCCTTGATTATAAGACGACCAAAATGTGGAACCACAGTAAGCCCGCTAGAACTTTGTAGATCTGATCAGTTGCCATAGGTGCCGGCACTGCTTAGCTTTAATGTTGGCATCGGTATAAGCCAAAAGCTTGGGAAAGTCTTAAATTGAAGCGATTTTTTCAACACACTTTTGGAGGCTAACCTGTCTGATTAGTTTTTAGCGCTGATGGAAATAGATATCTATAGCTGGCGCTCTTCCCGAAATACACTATCTAGGCTAGGTATTGGAAACATATTTTCAGGAGGGCTGTATCCTTGGTTCTTTCTTTAGAAGTACTGATGATAAACTCATCTTCAATATCCATCATTTCTTCTGCAGGTTGTAAAAATCCGGCAACTGAAAAAATTGCAGAAAACAAGGGCCAAACTTTATAGTCAAACTGTAGACTGTTGGGCTTGGGCATTGATTGAAGTTTCTTTTATGCCAAAGATAGTGGAAGACTTATAAGGAAATGGAATGCAATGGCAAAAGTTAAACTAGACAATGGGTGCTCAACCGGGGCCTTTTCACACAAAATTCGAAATAAATAATGTAGGTACAACAATGTGAACCAATGGGATGTAATAACAAACAAATTGGGGCTGAACCGAGATTTTTTCCATCTTGTCTTAATAATTTTGTACAATCAACCAAAATACATTCATCGCAGTTAAAAGCCGAGGGAGACCACGAAATGCAGCATCGACTAGTAATTTGTCAATAATAATATATAATATAAACAATTTGTCAAGCTTTTACCAGAGGATGTCGGTGGCACCGTCGCGATACAGTAACTACAATTAAGAACTGTTCAGAGGTAGTTATGAATCCAAATCACATGTAGCTCCAAACTCACTGCAAAAATGACAGATTGCCCAAGTTGTCGTTGCCTGTCAATATCAACGCGAAATTCAAGTATAAAAACTAGCAGATGCGATTACTGGTATAGTCCTTGGTAAATAAGCAGAGACCCCTTTAGAAACTGACAAAGGGCACAGAAAAAGAAAATTTAAGAACTAAGCCTGGAAAATATTTCAAAAACTTACAGCGCAAAGCTTCCAAACAATTTGCCTACTTCATTGGTACAGCAGCTTACCTGAAATGAAATTAAAAAGAGATCATCAATATTATGGTTAAATACTTTTGATTTTATGTAAGGATCTGTTGTTTGGAGAAAGTCGAAGTAAAACTTAAAATATGCTATACCTTAACTTGATTATGAAATAGCAAAATAACGAAATACGAGATAGTAAAAATTGAATTAAAATTATATAAATATTAAAGGTATTCGGGCATCACAATGACAATATTTTAGGCTCAACGCACGACCAACTTTCAATATAAAAAAACATTTCACCTTTTTTCAATAGTTTCCCAATGAAGGACTTTCACGAACGTAGTCCTAGAATGGTAGGCATCAGCAAATTTTTAATAGTTTTCCAACTCCAAAATGTAAAGGTATGTTCTTTTTGTCAGTTCGTCAAAAAAAAAAATGGGAGAAGTAACTTGGATCATGGGAGGTATATGAATTTAAGACTATCAAACACATATTCGATTTTTAAAGCCATTTTTAGCCTTGTTTTGGAATACTTCCCTCAGTCAGGGCGATCCCTACAGGCCATTGAATTCAGTTTCATGGAGGCGATTCCAAACATTATTTGATTTCATTCAATTTGGATGCAAATTTCTTATAAGGCACAAGAATTGGGAAAACTCGCATCAAAAAAAAATTTCGAGTTATTCCGACTGCTTTTTGAATGCCCGAACTCCAGACTCATCCTTTTGAAAATGAGTGAAATTGCAGTCTTTTATCAACTGCAGGACACTTTTTCCGTAGTTTTATCATAAACTTGTGAAGCCCTTTTCATTGACTTAATCCCTAAACATCATTTACTTACACCTAGATTAAGCTTAAGGTTGACAAAGTTTAAGTCTGTGTTAAGTTGAATTATTAATGTTTAGTAAAAAAAAAAAGTGGTTTTCTTTAATCGGTACAAGGGTATAAAGCATAAATCGCGGTTAAAGTTTAAAAAAAGATAAGATGGGAATGGGAATCTTTTTTTGAACTATTTCTCAAAATTTGCGACAAAGCATACATGAGCAATATTCCAAAAGAATGACTTTATGGTCGTCCTCTAGGAATTTAGAGGTTAAAAAGAAAGCAAAGGCCTACACAACACTACTTCTGTATTAGTGGAGACGGTCTTAAGCCATCAAAGAAGAAGAAGACCTCGCCGTAGGCAAACGTGGCAATGGGGACCTCAACTCATATTGGGTACGCCACTGGAGGCATTCAGACTGAAAAGAAGCTATTTAATTGAGGCTCATATAAAGTGGGATAGGATCTTTGGGTAGCGTTCTGGACTAGCTACTAAGAAACTAGCAAGAGTACTTAAAATAAATAGTTGGTGCGACGGGTGTATAATATACATCATAATTATGACCCTAGGACTCGTTTTTCAAGATCGTGCTTGGGACAATTGGAGGGGACTAAGGTTGGATCCAAACGACTAAACAGATAGCTTCCGAGGACAATCATTCCCTTGAATGTTTTTCGAACGTGGCGCAGCTATACAGCATTTATTTAATGATTTCGTCTTTTTGGGGGGCTCAACCGGAGACACCAACCTCAGTCACATTGTACTGCCATCATGAAAAATCTTCTTACTTCACCCCGTTCAGATTGGACACAGAATTGACGGCCTCTTCCATTTTTTTCCAAATAAAACTACCAAACAACTCGAAAACCCGACAAAACTTCCATCCGAGGTAGAAGATTATTTCAAGGCCTGCTCCGATCCACCTTATGGCGCTGCGCATCAATTTCAAACCCGAAAACCTACAACCTACAAAGTACGCCTTCCGTTTTGCCAATTACCAGTTTTTGGCCGGTGGCCCATTATCCCCCGGCTCGTGGCATGCATTATTCAGCAAAGTGTTGTAAACACACCAAGAAACCATATTTTGCTCACGGAAATGAGCTTTCATCAAATTTATTCCGCTTCCGCTGGCTGTATGGATTTCACACATTTCGCCTTAAACACGCTTCGGCACCCTCTGTCACAGGGATACCCAACATCTTCTGCATTCGCACCGCACACCATATCCGACACGCACACCCCGTACATGCCGACTTGCCGTAGCCCTGCAGCGTCAGCTCCCTAACGATTCTCGGTATATCTATATATATTTATATATGGTGGCGAAAAAACAAACGTGATCTGAAGACGCAAGACGCAACCCGCAGTTGCACTCGGGGATACGACGACCATGACGACAAAGCCTGCCGATGATGCGCCGCCACCGCAAAGTGTAGTTGTGCGGAAGCCCAACCGCCCGAAATTTTATGAGTGTAATGTATCTCTCTATCGTCACGAAATTCATGGTTTGCTTACAGGATAACGAGATGTGTATAAATATGTTGTACATCAACCAAGGGCGAGGCGACGTAGACGATGAATCCTTATTTCGAATTCCAAACAGATTTCGACTCATTGTCGGGGGGTATATAAATAAATTGCATTATACACTTATACTCCGCATACTGTACACAGCAACAAAACACGAACGATACACGACGTCTTCGAGGATCTATGGTTATCCTTTGGAAAATTTGCGAAAATACGAGTACAACATTGGCGCATAAAAAATATTTATGAGTTTATCGCGATTGGGTGGCGGTGGTGTTGGTGTTAGTTACTAGTAGCACGAGCACCCCTTCATTCCATCAGAGGGTAGCTACCATCAGAGGGTAGCTCCCATCAGAGCGAACGGAAAAATAGCTGCGAATTGATTACATTATGCTAAGGAGTTGGCATTCGTTTGGCGGAGCGTCGCGCCGCCTCGCTCCGAGCCAACGATGATGTAAATTGAAAACTAAATTCAATTGCATTATTTCATGCGCCCAAGGGTGTGTTACTGTATACAAAACGGGAAAGACGCGAGAAAAACTGATAAAAACGTGGATCGTGGCAGTGGCAACTTCTGTTTTGCAACAAACAACAAGCCAATCAGACAAATCAATTTAATTGTAATTCAATTTGTGCGGCAGAGAGCGGGAGAGTGAGAGAGACGGTTCTGTTCGCATGCGAGGCGAGAACGAGACTCCCTCAATCTGCGGGGTGAATTATAATTGTGTTCGCCCGGTCGTATCGTTACGATATTATGATGTTGCGAGTGGTGTACGAGTCGTACATATCCCCGGTCGGTGGACATTAAGATGATGATACTGAAATGGAAATCTGATTATGTCCCAGCATTGTGCGCGGAACGACTGGCGAAAGATGCTAATGATGATTTAATTTTGCAGAGATTTTGCTCGTGCAACTGAGAGTCAGTCAGCGAAAGATGGTGGGGGAGGGTGTGCTTTCCGCCAAACTATTTTAATTGTGTTTTGTTATTCGCCTGGAGAAATGAATAGATGCCGCAGACTTAATGGTTGGCTTTTAATGATGTGCGGGGTTTGGAAGAGTGCCACTGCCACATCGTTCGGCACACATGGTGCGTTGAAGGGAGAATGGGGGCAACCGACAGTGATATCTGAAAATTGATTGAAAATGAACTCTAGGGCTTAGACGCTTTTGTACAAATCCAACCTCTTCTCGACTTGGGTGGTGAGTGGGCTGGCGAGACAGGAAAAACCTGCAAATAGATCAATGTAGATCCGTTGTAATGCTCTTCTCGACTTCGCAATCCAGAGAATTAACGATGGCAAACAAGAGCCGGAATTGGCGCATGTATGTGGCCCCATTCAGGAAAGGAAGGCGACATTCAAAAATGGTACACGATTCTGCTTCCGAAAGGTGACTTTTAGCCCCATGTACGAATCAGCTCCTTTAAAGACTGGCGGGCCAACCAAAATAGAACTCACTCTATAGGCTAATGGCAGATATGCATGAAAATCCACTTAAGTTCCGTCAAACACGAACAAAAGGACCGCATCATCGTACTGACCACTTCAATCTAAAAGTTCATTGGCTTAAGCCAGATAACTCCCAAACAACAAAAGTCCACAAGACCGTCCCTCGTCACTCAGCTTTGTTGTTTCGTCGTAGTTACCGCGTTTCTGGGAAGCAAATACAGGGTGGCTGTTGAAAGCCGCTACCAAAAAAAGAATTAAATAACATTTTTTCTATTTAATGAATCTGGTTAATTTTTTTTAGATTCAACAAAAATGGATAACTGAGACACTGAAACACGAATTTAGATTGTCCGCCGCATCACGCACTGGAATTCCGTAGTTTCGGTTCAAAGAGAGTATAGGCGCACGTTTGGCGGCAATCCTCCGAGCAGATGGACCATAATGAGACTTGTTAACAACTTTGCCGAGCATGGGACAGTCGAAAGAAGACCTTACCATCGGAACCCTTCAGTTCGAACGAGGAAACAATCGCTGCTGTAGCTGCTGCCATACAAAACAATCCAAGAGTTTCGACAAGAAGCTTATCTGCTTAAATGGGTGTAAGCTGACAGTTATTGCAGTCATTGCAGTCAATTATGCACAATGATTTGGACTTATTCCCATATAAAATTCAAATGGCCAACAAACTATTCGCTTGGAATTTCGCCAGAAGATGCTTCAAATGGTGGAAGAGGTCGAAAACATGTTGAACTGTCTCTTTATGTCTGACGAGGCCCATTTCGATTTAAACGGCAACATAAACAATCAAAATTGTCAAATATGGAGTGCTTCCAACCCACAGATACTCCATGAGACGGAATTGCATCCACTTCGTGTCACAGTATGCTGTGCAGTTTCATCACGCTGCATTGTCGGGCCCTGCTTCTTCGAAGAAAACGGTCACACGGTTACGTCTATGGAGACCGTTACTTGAGCATGTTGAGAGAGTTTTTCTATCCAGAATCACGCCGAATGAGAATTTCTTTCAACTCTGTGTGGTTACAGCAAGATGGTGCAACTCCTCACATAGCCCGGCCTGTTATGACAGAATTGCGACGAAAATTTCCCAATAAGCTGATATCCAGAAACTTGACATTCGTCGCCTGACCTTTCTGCACCTGACTTTTCCCTGTGGGGTTATTGCAAACAGGAAGTCTACAAAGGAAAACCAACAAATTTGAATGAACTAAAGCAATCCATTCGAGAAACAATTGCGTCTATTCCTGTCTCAACTCTCCAAGCAGCAATAAACAACGAGCATAGGGGGGCATTTAAATTCCATTATTTTTAAAACTAATTAAGTTATATTTAATAGAATTGAATGAGCTGAAATCAAAGTTATTTGAGTTTCTTAATGTAGCAATATTCATCAGCCACCCTGTACAATGATGATCCGATTTTAAGAATCACCTTTGTCCAATTTCGGTTGTTTGCCATTTTGAACGACTTTTACCACTCAAAGGGCAGTACCTTACAAGCTCTACCTTTTACAACTTTGAAGCAAACCTCTGTCCAAGACTATCCAGTCAGCTCCCATTTTTCTAGCAAAAATGAAAACGATTCGCATTTAAGTCCACCATCCAATGATTATTATTATCTATTATTTATGTGTTATAGGTGTCTGGGGAAGACATAAGCATCAATCGGTCAGGGTCGAAGGCAACAAACTTGGCTCATTGAACCTTGAGCCATGAAGCGAGGGCTTTACTTGGACAAAGCTTGGGTCTTAGGTCAGACTCAGAATATTAGAAACCGACGGTGGTCCAACGGCAAACGTGACTCGGATAGTATATTAAGACAAATCTATGAGCGCATGACGCATGAGCATGAGTTCAAAGAGAGGTCCATCCATGGTCTAGGCAGCGAACATTATTGCGGTGGCACGTTGAGATGTGTTCCACCAAATGACACTCACATTCGGTTACGTATCGTATTCACTACAAAAGCGAGTGTGAATTATATTGCAAACATAAAACTTTTCTTGTGCACCATACCCAAGTGGGGTAACGCTTCACTTATCTTGTTGTATGCAGCTGGTTGCCCAGCGAGATGTGACCTAAAGAGACTTCTTCAAATAGGACCTAGCGTTGAGTTCAATTTCATGCCGAGTCCAAACAGCTGAAATGATGGGCTTTCTCAGGACATTCCGCAGTGATTTCTGGCGTATCGAGCTCGAAACCCCTCGCTCAGCAGTCAAGCACTCCGCAGTCCAGCCCAATCTTGAAACGAACCAAAAACGTCTAAAAAGTCAAAGATATATATGCAGACGCACAGCTATAAACTTTATACAAATTGGCTGTAGGCTTCGCAGCTAATTTTTCCAAGTCCCTTCCCTTCGGTTGGCTCCATACTGCCTTTCTTTATTTCTCTATGCAGCCAATAAACAACTTTAGTAGCGGTGAACAAAATTTAACCACCGTCTGTTTGCTTTTCCAAACTCGGCGAGCAACAACAGAAAAAGAGCCACAAACTCCCAGCAGGCGTCCTGTGCAATTCCTTGCCAGCTAGCGGCCGCCTGCAAATGCCATTCACTTTGCTAATATTCCACAAGCGTTGCCGGGTTGCATGTAACCACCACCACCACCTCCGCTGCGCGCCTATTTTTATTCATTGTGCGAATAAAAAAGCTTCGTTGTGCAAACGCAACTCCATATGGGATGGATGGGAGGAGAAGGAGGCGCCTCCTTGAAGCATCTCTACAGCACCACACAAGCCATCGCTCACCGAAACACATATACAAAAGGAAACGATTCCGTTTTTATCGACTCCCAAATGTTGTGGTTATGACGGCACATTTCGGCGTAGGCGGCAGTGTTCGGCACACTAACTCACATTTGTACACATTGTTTTTCAAAGCGCACCGACTGCCGTCGCTGCCGCAGGAACAATGTTGCCGCTCACACCATGTGCCGTCGTGTGTGAGAGTGTATATATTAGCGGTTCGTAAATTTGAATTTAATAAAACTGAAGCAGTGGAACAATATTTCGCACACAGCCTACTTTCGGGGGCATATTGTCCCCGTCCGTGCATGTATTTTGGCTAGCGGCAGATGCCGCTGTTGCAGAGGAGTAACGAGTTACGACTTACGAGTAACTCGTACTATTGGCCCACATATGGCACTCACTGGTGTTTATTGATTAAATTTGCTGACACTGGCACATTAAGCACAAGGGATGGCGGTCGGCCCCGGCACCGTCAGCGGTTGGGGGCGGCTGACTTGCTGTTCAAGTCGTATACCCACATTCGGGATAAATGTGCGGTGGTGTTGGTTTATTGACGGAGCCCTGAAAGCATCGTAAACATTCTGCGGTATTTTTTGATTAAATCAATTACCATGCGTTGCAGGTTGGGGAGGTTTGCTTGCAGAGGGCAGGGGTTTCTGTTTCTCGTTCGAATTGTTCGGTGATGGAGAGACGGTTGATGGATTTATCACTTACGCTTAAGCGATTCGGTGAAGAGCCGTTTGTGAATGGATATATTGTTGCCCAAGTGGCACGGGGAATGACTCTATTATAATATGCTGGAGGTTCATGGAAGTGCATCCGATATGCCTGATGTCCAAACTTGAAGTGTAGATCGTCTGCCCCTAAAATCTGGTGACGAAAATGTACCAGTTGGCCATCCCTTCGGTCATGCTTAAGGCGCCTTTAAAAAAAAGCAGCGTGGCTGTTAATGGTATAAAATCGCATCCAAACTGGACGGGGTAAAAGAACCCTCAACAGTAGAGTAAAGTTTCTCACAAACAAAGGCGGCGGCGTGCCATTAAACATACATAGGAATGCAACTTGTCGACTTCGGCACGCAACCAACAGTCAAAATAAGTGCGCTTTTCCGCTTTTTCCCAACAAGTGACACATGTCATTGCCAACTCACACAACACACGCCATCAAGTGTAAGGTTCTCCATCCAGCAACCACCCTTTTCTGTTTTCTTCAACTGTCCACACACAACTTGATGGAATGTCGACATTTTTATAATCACGCAATTGCCAACTCCAAAGATATGCTCAACTGTACGACAATTATCCTAGCAGGTCCTGTTCGTTGCACCCATCAAGCTCCCAGTGAAAACTTGTGTTGTCGGGAGAAATAAAAGTTTTTTAATTTTACGCTTTTGCCCTCGACCATATAGTTGCAGCGAAAAGGACATTATTTGATGTATAGTAATGGAATAATCTATCTACGAGAGGCATAAAGAATTGATGTCGTGCAACTCCACTCGACCACGGTACATGAATATCCCCCCTCGTCCTCCTCCGTGTCATCATCATTTCGCAGACGGATGGATAATGTGTATCCTCTTCGCAGACAGCGTAGAAGTGGCCATAAAGGATCCGCCACAATGTCAAACGCTCAACTATATACATAATACAAATTGGGTGGAGTAAATTTGCTCCAAACGACACGAGAATGGAGCCATTACATGCAGGACTTTTGATAAGGAGTGGTCCACTAGGAATACAAACGGAAAACCCTCGAATGAAATGCAAATGTACGTTTTTACAAGAAAGCCAACACAACAGGACGAAGAAGAAAGAATAAAAAAATAAAAAAAAAAAACACTAATCAATTTATAGTCGAATGAAATTTAATCTTCCTCGTCCTTTCATACACCAATGACGACCTTTACCGACCCACATTTCGCGCACTATGGGCTAAAGTGACTTTTTTTCGGCGCAAGTAGCTGGACTTTTGAACCAATAAAGATGTAGCTACGAGTTTTTAAGAACCTGCAAGTTTTAGGAGGTCCGTTTGACAGGTTTTTATTTTTAGACCGATTTTGCAGTCCTAGTGTCATGCAGATAATAAACACGTCGACAAAGTACACTAAACACATTTATTTAAATATCTTCCATACAACTCGTCATCATTTCAAAGGATTCTCCAAAATCTACGCAGGATTTGAATTAAATAGAAAACTTTTTTTTTTTTTTTAATTTCAACATCAGATGGGATAGGCTATGAATGGAAGAACAGACTGGGGTCCAAGTACTGGAAGATAGGAAATTATTTTTACAAAATTCTGTTTTCAAAATATAGCTTTTAAATTTTTTTTTTATTTTTAATTTTTCTTTTTAATATTTTAAATACATTTATTTTTTGATTTTTATTGTTTTTTATGTGTCCTTGTTTTAATTTTAAGATTCTCTATAAATTTAAATTTCATTTTTAATAACCATATTTTAGTATATTTATTTTTTAAATTCGTTAGTTGGGAAAAAGCGGAATAAGCTGAATTTTTATTGCCTTAAATTTGGAAAACAGTATTTTGCAAAGCTGACTTTGTATTGCCTTTTGAAAACATAATTTCGACCCACTCCCTGAAATAACACATCCGGAAATTGACATTGACTTTTGACTTAAAGTAACCCCACAGAACTCGACTCAACCAAAATGGCTTCAAGGACTTTCGTTAACTACCGACTACCGATTGAGAAACAAAAATAAAAGAAAACTACACCAATCTTGAAATGAACGAGAAAGTTTCTTACAAGTTTTTTTTTTTTTTTTTAAATTTTGAAGAGCTTATAAATCAAACGAGTTGTCAGAAAATGTATTCGTGTCCTGTTTTGGAAGATATGTGTTTATATTTCTGTTAAAAATCACAAATGAAAAGGAATTCTAAGGAATTTTTTAAAATTTCCGCCACGAATTTTGCCATTTTGGACCACGTTACAGCGGCGACGGTCGTCGGCAGACAGGCGTGGGAAGAAAAGGTCCTTTCTTCATTTCATTTTGAAACTTTCGTTTGGTTTTTATTTTCTTAACGGTTCGATTTTCATCATAGAAAGAAAAGGAGAAAAAATCCTAATCATCAAAGGTACATACGTATGCCTGAACTGAGTTCCTTCTGGCTTCCGCATTATTATTTTAGGGAGAGCAGTTCCTCGAGTACTTTCTTGCGCAAGCTACCTATATGTCCTTTGTATTTTTTCTCGCAGACGAATTTTTTCAATTATTCCAATGGATCGGAAAGTCAAACATTTAAAAATAGCTGAATGTTGAATAAGGACGATGTATATGGGCAAACATCCTTCTTTCTGTGGAAGTACATACAATACGCTCGAGGTTCCTTAAAAGCGTCCCTCTTGGAAATTCATAATTAAATATGTTGGTCGGGGAAAGGGCCACGGACGGAAGAGACTGCTGCAGGAATTTTATGTAGAAAGTTACACGATTAAGGATATTAAACTAATTTATAAATATTCGAGTTTGTGGAAAATGAAATCAAGCGAAATTATTTCAAACGATTATTCAAATTTTAAGGGAGGTTTTGATGGTCGAACTTCGAGCTCTAGTTCATTGTTTGTTAGCAGTTGGAAAGGTGGATTGGAAGAGGAGTAATGGTGGCTGACTGGCAAAGGGTGATTAAATGGAGGGACCACAAGGAAGTTGCCATGATTTTCGCCTGAAACACACTACAGTAACTAGCAAGGCGGACGGAGATTTTCCAGTTTAGGTCTTGAGACCAAACACTTTACCCCACTCGAGTTTCCATTCTGCATCCGTCCTACCAATAGATCCTTTCAATCTTCAACATCAGCGTCCGATAATCTGGCAGCACAAATTAAAAAGAGATCCCCACTCATGCATTTGCCAATTGTATACTCGCACCCAACTTTTCGGCAAATATAATCGTTCAACTTTTTAAACGCCCCAGCCCTACCTCCCAAAAAGAGAGGAGCCCAGCCAATATCTTTGCCAACACCCATTTAACCATTAAACCACGCAATTTAAATTCATTTCATTCCACAGTGCACTGCGATTGCGAAAATAGTTTTGCAAATTGTGAAACATTTTAATGGCAAAATTCTGCACAGACGACAGAGATGTGTGTGGCGAAAAGTGGGAACCGGGAATGCATCGCATCCCAACCAGAACTTGTGGTGCCGTCGCCCTCTTTCGCACAAGCACACAAAAGGGACTAAATTAGAAAATCATTTAAATGCTGAATAGGAATTCCTTTCCGAATTTCTCTCGTCGTCGCCGTCGGTCACCGCGCTTTCAGTTCGATTGCAGTTAAAGGATTCAATTGTTGTCTTGTTTTTTGTTTGTTCGCACTCATTTCCATCTCGGGGTAGGTACCTTTAATCAGAAGCACACAGCCCCTAATTGGCTCGCAACAACTTGTCTGATTGAACGATGACAAACTTGGCACAACTTGGCACCCGCCCTCAGAGTGAAACTTTTACACATTTCCACCGCCGCCCACCAATCTGCTGCAACATGAGATGAAATTATTGCGAGTAATTACAAAAAATAAATACACAAAATAAACACAAGAGAATTTGTGTAAAAACTGCAAGGATAACAGAAAAGTTATCAAAGATGGAGAGGAAGAAAGAAAAAAAAAAGCGAAACACCCCCAAACCCATGGTAGCAAATTATGCCATCCATCCTAGTTCGTCCTAATCATTATCCACTTCGGGGAGAGCTCCTCTTTCTTGGGATAACTTGTGTCAAAGGATGATGATGAAAACTTTTCGATAATTCCAACGATTCGAGAGAGGAGTCAAGTAGAGCGAGCGACACAAGACGAACGGCACTCGATGCTGTTGCACTAGCAATATAAAAGTTTCCGGGCAAAGTAATTTTCGTTGCGTGTACATTCCATTTTTTTTTTTTTGTAAACAGTAAAGTTTAATTTGTTTCCTAATTAAAAAAAATTACCAAAGCATTAAAAAGTTCTTTGTCAGCCGGCATCGGTGAAGGGTTTTTTTTCTCTTCTTCTGATTTTACGAAGAGATCTAAGAAAATGCAATGCACCATTAAAAAGATGGAAAAAATCGTAAAGGCCCTTGTACGAAAAAAAATAAAAAACCGACAAGTTTTTCGGCTGTTGAACACAATATTTTCATTATAGGTACACATAGTTTAGAGAAAAACCTCACGGATTACAAGTGAACTAACAATTTCAATGCTTTATTGAAAAAATAATTAGAAACGTTTTTTTGGGGACTGAAGCGTAAGAAATCACGCCAGAAACATGATACTTTGCAGGATATGAGTGGTTGCTTACCTGCAAAATGATCGTGAAGGGAAAGAAAAAACTTCACCTCGATGGGGAAATAATTCCACTTGTAACTATTTCCAACTTGAAGGAAATAATGTCACCACAAATTGACCACTTTCAGTGGGGATTACACACATTACACAAAAAATTACACAAAAAATAAAGTGAAACTATTTCCAACTCGTGCGGTGAATTTGTTTCCCAATGTGGAGTTATTGCCCGTGAAGTTATTGCCCAAAACTAAATCCTAAATTCCATTCAAACCACTTTTGTGAATTAGCACTAAAACTCAAAATAATACATTAGGATATCTTACTCAATGGTGCCTCCAAAGTTCTAACGTTAACAAGAAACGGAGAGACAAGCAAGTAAGCGGGCAGTCTTGGACTTAAAGTGCTCGCAAAACCACTAATTGGAACTACAATTGAGCTACCTAAAATTGCCTAAAATGTAGTTTGAATTAAACTTAACCATAATTTATGTGAAAGCGATTGTTTCTATTGCGGTTTTATCACAACTTGTGGTTCTATGAACCTTTGCGTTGTTTGTTTTGTGATCGCAAATATTTCAAACTATAACTCACTTTACAGTTTACAGCGGCTGTGTATAATCCTGGGTTCACAGTTGATTCAGGAAGACTATAGAAAGACCATGGATCAAAACAGGAAGGAAGTACCTACCCTGAGTTCTGGGCAAAATTGAACTACCAAAAATATAGAACATTTAAAAGACAAATCCCAAGTAACCGGATGAAGAATATTTATATACGTACGGAATAAGCATTTCAAATATTATTGTAATAGTTACACATGATTTTCATCTAAATGTTCGCATTTCCTTCTTCCGCGTTGGTATTGGCGAATCGCCGTTGATTTTCCCAGTTTCAATTGCCGTGATGACATCAATCTTTGCGCACAAAACATTGAGTCGTCAGGGATCCTTACATAATCTCGACGACGGATGAAGTCTTCTTCCAAGGGAGAGTCTTATTTTTACCCTCAGACTTTTCTTTGGTTTGCGAGTTAAATATAAAAAATCGACAAGCAGTGGCAATTAGTACCAGGTGACACCGAATATGAATTTTATTTGTTTTGTTCCTCTCGAGAAATATTGAAAAGGTTTTCTTGCAAACTCAACGTTACAGCTCGCCTTAAACGAAGCTCTCTGTGTTCCTGAAACTTATTGCATTACCTTAGAAGAAAATATGACTCTGTCCACTCAAACTAACTTCCGTGAAAGAAGCAAGTTTCATGAGACCTTGTCGCGGTCTTTATTTTTGTATGAGTTACAGGTGTTTTTTTATGGACTTACAAAACAGCGAAGTGACTTTTTATGGAATAGTTTCTAAACACAAATTTAAAATTTTAAAGGGAGACTCGCAATGATACAGCTATTTTTTTGAGATAAAGTTGAAAAACTGGGAACCTTGATTTGCGTTCTGGCTTGACATCAACAACCCTTTATGTAGGAATCATCTTATGCGGAATCATCCCCTTCCATCCAGTCTATATTATATCTCATGAAAATCACTTTTGAAATAACACCTCAATCGGTACGACAAAAAGCGGTCAGTCTCTGGTTACAATAATTAAATTAGTGGTTCGAAGCATGGCTAATTTGGTCATCCCTTTAATTTGGACTGACGACTGATGCTACACTCAATAAACAAACGAGCTTATGCCAATACATTTTGGATTAAATTGCGATACCCCCCACGCTTCGATATACATAATATGCTTGTGCTAAAAAAAAAAAAATAAAAACATGTTTAAATAAAAGCTTAGGCTGCATAATTAGATAATTATAAATTCGATTTACATTGTAAAATGAGGTAATTACCACTCGTACGAATTGAATATGTTTGCTAGTTGAAATTGAAAAATTTTACCTAATTTAGGATTATTTACCGAACCGCGTCTATTTGTAATTGGATTGGCCCAATATGCAGCTAGTTCAATATAAATATTTATAAGTGTTACAAGTGTAATGTCATTGAGGGTGCAACAGTAATTGCTTTTGTTGCCACGTGTAATTATTGACTATACCATCAAATCAATGAGTGAATTTAATATAAATAAATTGAATTGGCTGGTGACAAGTGTGACGTGAACCGCAACCAACATCGCGAGACATTCATTTTCTGCGTCATCATGATTCAGAGAGACTTCCGCTGCCCTGTATAATCACATCAACAAAACTGCCTACATGCACCAGTTCACACATCCGTATTGAAGGCAGGCTCTTCCTGCTCGCATGCAAACTCCAAGTCTTATAAAACAATGCAATGCAACAACAAAACATCCACTTAAGGCTATCTGCCGCCACATACGTTGCGTTGTTGTCAAGCAGTCACCTTCTATCACCGACTAAATAGGATGGAGCGCGAATTAAAACACTTGTTTCTTACTTTTAAAATTAAACAATATTTATTTGGAACTATGTCCTTTATTATTGAAATACTTTTTACTAATTCTAAAAGGAGCTTAAGGCTACTATGTAGTTACAATAAGACTGTTGATAAATTCATCATACAGTCGTATTTATATACTTTTCTTATCTATCTACAAGGAGACCCAAGCGTACAATCGTCTTGCTTGATAATGAAGAAGAGATAATATTCCAACATTGTATACAAACGATATTATCTCTTTTACATATGTTATCATTGTAGCGTTGTGTGCAAGACTGTACTAGAGACTAAAGATATCATTGAATACAAATAATGTTATCTTTTTTCTCAATATGTTTTGCTATGGATACTTAACTCCCCCCCTTGTTAAACGAAATCGTCCCGATTTTTCGACGCTATTTTTAACATTTCTCTTTCATAAGTTTTGTTATATGCGTCAATCTTTTTTTGTTTTTGACGATCTGTTATACATTGTATAGTTTTTATCATTACGTACGTAAATGCTAGAATAACAATCAGTGTTACAATTGTGTATATAGTTGATAATATCGGTTTTTCTTCAAAAGGAATAATTAGTTTTTTTAAAGTATCTATGTTATCGAATTTGTACATTGTATCTTCTTTAATTATTTGGTCGATGTAAGACTCTGAATTATGATTTCTTAATATAACTTCTTTAATTTGCTTATGCATGTTTTTGTATATTTTATCGTCTAGATTTATAGTATTTTCATAAGTAACTAAGTTTATACCATTAATTGTTTGATTATTTAACTTATGCTTACCGCTTAATAACATAACACCGGATTCAATTTCTAAGTCGTAATCGTATTCTTGTTTAATGTTGCATTTTGAAGTTATATTCTTTAAAAGTGGAATAAGACAATTTTCTTCTTCAAAGTTAATTTCACAAATGTTTTTACTTAGATGATTTTGACAATTTCTTGTTCTTAAATAAGTTTGGTTACATAAGGCAATTGTTTTATCTGTAATGATTTTTCCATGTTTTGAATTTAAAGGTGTTACTTTATACAATTTACATGATTTAATTAGAACTGGATATTTATATATTGTGATGAAGAATTCATCAGTTCTAGCTAATAATATTTTAGAGTACTCAAGTATATTTATTATGGGTACTTGAATTATTTCATGTTGAATAATATTTTTAATGTCATCTAAGTCTAGGCTTTCTGATAAATATTCATTATTTTTTGCTGCATTAATTGTTCTGGTCAATAATAATAATTGTTCGTACACTTGTTCTATTACTAAATGTTCTTTAAGGCTCTGACCTTCGAATTGTTGCAAAATTTGTTCAAATCTAGAATTTATAGTTTTTTGTTTATTATTGTTTTCTATGAGATTATTTATACTCGTTTCTATGTTAACTAAGTCATAATGGTCAGGATTACCAAACACATATTTGAAAGCTGTTCCTAAAAAGTTAATTGATCTAGTATGCCTAGTATGTTCTTGTAATTGGTCTGCTAAATTCTTAATTTTACTCAACCAAATTTTTTCTTCTTGTGTAGGTTGATATTTACTAGTTACGATATTTACGTAAGGTTGAAATATCGAAGTCAGGTTGGTGGCATGTAACAAATAAGTTTGTTCTTTGAATAAATACACGTCATCTGTTTGCGTAAGTATAAACTTCTTGTTTAGTAACTCAGTTATTTGAACGTTTCCTTGCCCTTCTTGACTCTGTACAATTCCTAGTAATGTTAGGAATATTAATATTTTCGTCATCTGAAAAATGATAATTCTTTATGTTATCCTTGTGAATTTTTATTCCTTCTTTAGAGATTACAGTGTCTCCTTTATCTTCTTCTACTATTCTTGTTATGTATCTGGCGTTAGATTTCTTTCTAAGACCTGTGATTCTTACCATTATCTTATCTCCTTTTTTATACTCTCTGTGTCGAGTTCCTTTATTTAGACGTTCGATCACTTTTTTGGATGCTGAGTTTAGTTTATTTATTATAATTTCACTATTGCTATATTTATTTTGATTAAAGAAAATGTCTCTAGGTTTCAAACCGGTAACTGAGTGTATAGAATTATTTAATTCACGCACTGTTCTAAATATTTCTTCGATAAGTCTTGTTTTATTCTGAATTGTGAATATTCTAGACAGTTCAGTTATTGTACCGTTTACACGTTCTACCTGACCGTTCGCTGTCGATCTGTATACTGGAGTTTCTACTTTAGTTATGTTGTATTTCAAACACATTTGGTTCACCATTTCTGTTTTGAATCCCTTCTCGTTATCTGTCATGAGTCGTTCACATTTTGGGAAATAATTAGATAAGACCTCTTCCATAACGTCGTACAGTCTGTTTCGAGTTTCGATTTCCCGAAGGATTGTATATTTAGAATACTTATCTACTGTTACAAGGAAAGTATACTTGTCGTTGAAGTATATGTCCATATGAATGTGTGTTCCCACATGTGTTGGTATTTCTGAATTATTCAGAGGTTCTCTGATAGGTTTTCTTTCATATTTTCCAAATAGACATGCTATGCATTTTCTGTTGAAACTCTTTGCTTGTTTATTTAGATCGGGCCAGTAATATTTCTCTGAGATTTCTTGTATATTGTTACGTAACCCTCGGTGTGCTCTTTCGTGAGTTACCCTTACAAGTTTTAGTTGTTCCTCCAAATTTGTCACGTCTTGAAGTTTTCTTGGTGTGAATATAAATCTTACTAGTGGGAATTCTTTTTTTATGTTTTCACCATATTTGTATATGTTTTCAAATTTCGTATGCAAAGCTACAATCTTTTGGGGTTGTATAACTTCTTTCATCTGCCTTAGTAAAGAGTCTTTGTCCTTAAACTTTATTATGAGTCTTATTTTGTTACTAAAATAGATTTGTGTTTCGATATTATTTGTTATATCTTCAATAAGTTCGAACTGTGCAGTGTATGCATTAAAAGGCTGATTCACAGTTTTTATTATATCATTAGAAGAACTTTCAGCTGAATGTGCTGTTTCTATGGTAGAAGTATTTATGCGTTGACGTGATAATGCGTCAGCTACAAGATTTAGGTTTCCTGGTTTATAAACTAATTTTGCTCCAAAGTCTTCAATGATTCCCTTCCAACGTTTCAGCTTTGTGTTGGGATTTTTTCTGATACAGAATATATAAGGCTCTGGTGATCGGTATATATGGTTAAGTCTGCTATACCATATATGTAGTTTCTGAGTTTTTGTAAGGACCATATGATCGCTAATAGCTCTTTCTCGTTTGTGCTATAGTTCTCTTCTGTCTTACTCAGTGTTCTTGACAAGAAGTGTATAGGTTGCTTATTCTGACTTAGTACGGCTCCAATAGCTATGTTGGATGCATCAGTAGTAAGCTCGAATGGTTTACTATAATCCGGTTGAAAAAGTTCGACTTGTTCTTTCAAATAATTTTTTAAAATTCTAATCGCTTCTAATGCTGAATCATTCAGATTTAACTTAATATTTTTACTTTGTTTTTTGTTTACTTTACCGTTATCTCCTCGTAAATATAATGTCAGGGGCTTGGCTATGCTTGCGTATCCTTTTATAAACTTACGATAGTAACCTGTAAGACCTAAAAATCCTCTCAAATCCTTTACCGTTTGTGGGACTGGAAAATTTTCTATAGCTGCTATTTTCTCAGGGTTCGTAGTGATTCTACCATGTCTGATTATGTGACCTAAGTATTCTACTTCTTCTTGAAAAAACTTACTTTTCTCATCAGATATTTTTAATGTGGCTTTATTGAGTACGTCGAATACTTGACTTATGTGCTGTATATGTTCTTCCTCAGATGAAGAATATATCAATACGTCATCAATGTAAACGTGTACGAATTTACCTACAAAGTCTCTCAAAATGTCGTCCACGCATCTCTGAAATATGCTTGGTGCATTTTTGAGCCCGAAAGGCATTCGTTTAAAATGATATTTTGCGCCATTTATAGCAAAAGCTGTTTTTTCTTTATCATCTGTTTTGATTTTAATTTGGTGGAAACCTGACTCCAAATCTAATGTTGTAAAGTACTTGGCTTTACCTAAATTTTGAATTGTCATGTTGACATCCGGAATGGGGTATCTGTCTGTTACAGTGTGAGCGTTAAGTTTTTGGAAATCAACAACCATGCGCCGTTTTGGTTTTCCTTTTTCGTCCAAACCTTTTTTAGGTACTGTCCATATGGGACTGTTATAAGGACTATGGCTTTTTTCTATTATATCGTCATGTAAGAGTTTCTGTATTTCTTTGTTTACGAATTCGTTATCTGCTATGGGATATGGATATTGTTTAACATAAACCGGATTATCATTGGTCGTCCTAATGCTTGCTTCTATAGTATCTGTAAAGGGTAACGGTCCTATGCTGTTATTAATCTTCATCAGTCTATCTATGTCTGCTTTATAAATATTATTTTCCCCAATTATGTAATTAATTTTCTGAATAGATTCGACACTGCTTATGGTAGTTAGAGTCATATTACTGAAATTTATTTCCGCGTTTAGAACTTTAAGTCCTTCATATCCTAATATCATATCAAAAGACTGAATATCCTCTAATTCAAAAAATGTTATATTTTTCTTTAATATCCTAACTACTTTCTTTGTATCTACCATAGAATAACCATGCATTGTTTTTATTTTTATAGGTTTAATTTTAATTTTTTTGCTAGAATCGCATTTTCTATTAATGTAATTATGGGTTGCACCAGTATCAATAAGAATTTTATAAATTTTCTTAGAAATAGTACTAGTTAAATTTAAGCAGGGCAACCCGTCTACTAGTTTAAATGATCTATTCTTATGTTATTATTTACCATACATTCCGTTTCATCTGCTTCTGCATATGTACTGCTGACATCGTCTCTGCGTTGTTGTCGGGAGTTATTTACTCTCTGCTGCTTGAAGTTCTGCTGATAAGATCGTTGCGGTCTGTTGTGTGTGTTGAAACTCCCGCTGTGTTCACGTTTCGCTGGTGGATTATATACATCGGGTTTGTATTGATTCCAATTTTGTCGCTGTGCATGTACAATTTGTCTCGAGTTTATCTCCATCGGCTGTGGTCCTTGATTGTGTTGCTGCATATTATCGTATTGCTTCTGGGGTTGATAATTCGTTGTTTGGCTCGAATAATTTGGTCTTCTTTCGTTTCTGCGTTCATGTGGCATATTTTTGTGGTGCTTATCCTGAGTGAGATGTAAATGCCTGTGCACATTATCATGTTCTATTCTGCGAGCAATTGCGAATGCGTGTTCTAGATCATTTATTGTAGCTGAATATAATGATCCTCTTGTAAAGTTGTCACTCATACCATCAATGAATATACGAACTGCGTCGTCGTTAGCATTTTTAATTAGTCTGTCGATTATATTCGGCGGATCACCTGACATAGTGATTTTTGATATTATTAAATTGAGATTTTTATTTATCTCGTCGTGGTATTCAGACAGTGTGCTTCTTTTTTGCGTGATGGCTTTCATCATGTCTTGTAGCACGTATAGAGGTTCTTGATTAGAGTACGTATAATCTAATCTGTTACGTATCGCCTCAAAATTAAAAATTGTGTTATAATTAGTTAACACATTCGCGGCTGCACCCTGTATTTTACTTTTCACTATAGTCAATGCTGCTGCGTACTTACTGTGTGTTTTGAAGTTTTTAATGCTGTCCATTAATCTGGATGCTTCTTCGCGCCACGACCGATAATTTGATTGATCGCCGTTGAAAATAGGTAGGCTTTTAAATGCGTCTAACTGTATTTCACTACCATCTGTATATGTGGTTCTTATTTCCTCTAGCACAGGTATGTTTGGTACTATGCCTAATCCAGATTTTACTTCATTTAGTTTTGTTTCTAAATTAGTGTTTATTTGATTTTGGTTAGTTATTATTGCTGCTAACCTTGCATTCTCTGTGCGTGTGTGCTCTAGGGTTTGTGTTACTGTGTTGCTCCTGGTTTCTAAAGCTTCTAATCTTGCCATTAATACTGCGAGTTGTTCCATTTTGAACTCGTGTCTGTTGTCGTCGAATTTGTGTGTTTTTTTTCTCCACATATACACTTTCACTGAATTGCTTTGCTGCTTCGTACGAAGAAGCTATATTTGTACCTGCTATGCTAGGTAATTCTTGTAACCGGTAACGCGAGTGTTCTGTTTATACTAGATTTCACTACTTGTTCCCGAGGTCCGCTCGATTGAAGTTAAAAAGTATATTTAACCTCCTGGCAGGATCGCCAATTAAAACACTTGTTTCTTACTTTTAAAATTAAACAATATTTATTTGGAACTATGTCCTTTATTATTGAAATACTTTTTACTAATTCTAAAAGGAGCTTAAGGCTACTATGTAGTTACAATAAGACTGTTGATAAATTCATCATACAGTCGTATTTATATACTTTTCTTATCTATCTACAAGGAGACCCAAGCGTACAATCGTCTTGCTTGATAATGAAGAAGAGATAATATTCCAACATTGTATACAAACGATATTATCTCTTTTACATATGTTATCATTGTAGCGTTGTGTGCAAGACTGTACTAGAGACTAAAGATATCATTGAATACAAATAATGTTATCTTTTTTCTCAATATGTTTTGCTATGGATACTTAACTCGCGCCTCTATCATCATCGTCTAATCCTGATGATGCAAGTTGAACAAGAACTACTATGCCGCACGAGGACACAAACTAATTGCTTCCTCCTCCGGTCATATGTGGATATCAGCATACAGATGGGATGGGATGTGTTATCCTTGCAGAAAACAGTTTCCGTCTCTTGGGTGCGTGGGCGTATGCTCAAGTACAGACAGTTCTGTTGATATACAAGTTTCCACTGCGTGCATTTATCGGTCACATATCCTTTTGCCTGACATCGGCGTGCACCGAGGACATTTGCGGCATCCTATAGAGGGCTTTCTCTTCTGAATGCAGGTTAGGGGAGCATTTAAAGTTGGAAATGATGACTATGCCAGCGAACAGGAATATACCACGGCCACCAATTCCGAGTGACAAAAGGCCGAGATAGCAGCACAGCGCGGTTTGGTTGTCAGTACTGGTTTCTTTTTCTACTTGCGAGTGTTACAGTTTACAGATGATGGGGCGATGTTTATGTGCGCGCACTCGGTTACACTATCGGTGGAAATGGACGAATTTGGAAATGCAATATGACCATAAATGCGACGACAGCGACGACGTGTCTTGCTTGGTAGCGGTTGGCGTTCATTTTGCTGAAGGCTAGATATCCAAAGAGGTGAAGTCTTTGTGTGGGGTCTTGGTTTGCCATGGAAACTGGTGCAGACAGAGTATAGCCATCAGCAGCAGCAGCAGATGTTCTGTAGAGTGTAGTTGGAACACATAACGAACATGGACTGTGTGGGACAGACAATGGCTTACCAAAAATATTTCACAAAAATGGCTAAATTGAGTCTCAAAGGGGCATCTGATAAAATAAATGAAACTGCGGACTGCAGTGAGTGGGTTGAAGTGGTGTCGATGCAGATGCAACTCATGAGCGAAATTGAAGAGAACCAAGTAGAAAATATGGAAAGCGCAACACCTGGGCTGGTAATGGACGTCATTTGAAAATCACTGGCGGGCGCCAGAAGAGTGTTGGGTATACTTGGTGGATTTTACTTAGTAACTTGAAAGCACGACAATCAGCAGTTATTAACTGGATGGTAATGTTCCACTCAAAAAATGACTGTGAGCCAAAAGCATAAGATTAGTTTTCGGTTGAAGTAAGTTCGTAATTTGATTTCACTTAAAAACATGTCTGACCGCTATCAACATGGTTGTTGATAAATATCAACAGAGTTGATCAACTTAACTAAATTGTTCAATATCTACACTCTACAGGTTTATTTAATATCAACAAAGTTGATCAATATCAATATTTGTAGTCAATTGTAAGGAGGTTTCTCTTTATCAACAGAATTGATCAATATCAACAGCATTAGCAATATGAACAGAGGTTTTCAATATAAATATGGTTGATCAATTTCCAGAGTGTTAATCAATATCAACAAGATTTATCAACATCATCAGGATTGATTAAATTTTGAACAAAATTTACTTATCAATATCAAGAATGTTGATCAATTTTTAGAGAGTTGATCAACATCAACAAGGTCAATCAACATGATTGATCAGCATCAGCATGGTGGATCAATATGAAGAAAGTAGATCAATATCAACAAAGTAGATCAATATCAACAAAGTAGATCAATATCAACAAAGTAAAAGAATATCAACAAAGTTGATTAACATCAACAAAAAAAGATCAATATCAACAAAAAAAGATCAATATCAACAGGTTTATTTAATACCAAACAAGTTGATCAATATCAGCAGGTCTTATTCTGATCAATATGAATATTTTTATCAATGTCAACAAGATTGATCAATATCAACGAGGTTGTTCAAATTGGATTCCACTTCAACTTCAATCTTCAAAGAACTTCCCCACTCGACCTCCTCTTACATGTAACGCGTGTGATTTGACAACAACAACCAGTTAAACCTGCATACCACCTTCTTCACTCGCAAAACTTTTTCCCAAATACCTATCCAATGATCAAAAGTATTCATCTATAGTGCCAACTATCCTTAATCCCTATTGCGCTCCCTTAACCCTCACCTCACCAACTTATGTTCACTTTATTTAAGTTATCTCTTGGCAAAGTCAACATCCTTAAAGTACCAGTGTATCTTTTGTACCTGTTTTGACCTAAAAAATCAGTTGCAGTGCCAAAAGAGTGCGCTCGCCGCCCTACAGCCCTACAGTCCTACCGCCCAAGTCGCCAATTAACCTCTAAACTTTTCCAAGAAGTAGAAAACTTCTCCCATTGGATTAAAAAATTAACACTTTCTTATTTAATGTGCATTTGATTTTGTTCGTCTTGTTCGCCATCTCCTGGCGTTGAATGTTTTCGAACCCAAACATGTATCCCATTCTTCCAGCTCTGTATAGCAGGTACCACTTCACATCCTGTATACACTGTGAAGCACCCACTCCTCGTCATCATGAATGGGGGTCTCCATTACCTGATGATGGTCATTACTTTCAAGTTGTTTTACTCGGCAATGCTATGCTACTTTGAAGAGAGCGAGTGAGAGAGATACCGACCGACTCCCGAGATCTGGATGTGAATGCGAGCATGAGAAGCAATTTCCTTGTGACCCATTAAGGGAGAAATATACTCGCCATCCATCCCCCTGTGGTGCGTCGTCTCTCTTCTAAACTATGAGAACAAAAGTTTGTTCCTTCAAAAGCCATTACGTTAATTACTTCTCTATGGAACATGAAGTGGAACACTGAAGAGGAATTGTGTGAGAGCAAGCAGCGAGCCACCGACGTCCATTGGGGAGGTGCGGAGCCGAGTATCTTATAAACTAACTTTTAGAAAAGTCTTTCTGCTTTTTAAAGCTTTTTTAATTTCTTTTTTTCACCCATTTTTTTTTTTTTTTTTGTGTTTTTGTTCTTGTCAGAGTTAAGGGAATCTGTTCTTAGCCATGTGGCTTTAGGTCATCACTGATTTATTTTTTTTCTGCGCAGTGGAATGGAATTCATGGCAAAGATATTCAAGATGCATGGAAAAGGATGGATGGATGGACCGACCGAGGAGGAAATCTATGTCAATTGGTTTCCATTGTTCAACTCGGCGAGAGAGGGAGAGATAATAACATTTGAGGATAATCTAACGAGGGGCTTGTGTCCTATGATGGTTCGGCTCGGTTCGGTTCGGTTTAGTTTGGTTTGGTTTGGTACTCCAAAGGAGGAGGAGACCACCGACGACGACGGCAAAGAAAACAATTAGGATAATTTCTATCCATTCATGTGGTGCAGAGTAATCGAGATTAAAAGTTTGAATAATGGTCAGAGTGTCAGAGATTTATTGAAATTCTTTTACCACCAGCCAGCCAGCCAGCCAGCTAAGAGCTAGCATAGACAGAGCCAACTGCCAGCAAAGTGATTGTATAGGAAAATTGAATTTAATTTCAGACAGAGTATGTAGGGCTCTTAAGGCGGTTGTGGGAGTGTGTCCATCAGGAACTTGAAAGTGGATGTTCCGAATGCGAGTTGAAATAATGTTGTGAAGGGATGGCGAACTGATGTTTTCAGGGTTGTAGAGAGAGTCTTTGTTGGGCCACTAGTGGGTTGAGGTGAATGGGCAGCAGCGTCAATTAATTGATGGGAGCAGTTTAGGGTAAGTAGTGGGCCTCAACTGGCTTGGAGTGCGCAACTGGAAGCAGTTAGCAAATGATGGGAAGGAAAGGAGAGGCTGGTAGGTTGAAGCCTTGGTCACAGCGACTGTAGAGGCGCATAAGCAAAGGTATCATATAAGAGAAAAGGCAGAGTACTTTCTACTTTCTCAGTGTTTCTTGTGGTTGAGTACAGGGTGACGGTTCCCCGACAACTGTCGCCAACGCCTGGTATACGTATTTGAGACTGTGGCAATCCTGAAAGAGACTCTCAATTCAGTCAAATTCGGCACAAATTTGTAGAGATGTTCAAGGGATTGAAAGAAACAAGCCTTAGTCACAAAGCCCAACACCTCCATTCATTCCAATTTGAGACAAAGTTGTAGAGCCTTTGAAAAGGTTGTGCGAGAAGAAAAATCAAAGTCCTAAGCCCAATACCCCTACCACTCACTTATTATGGAATTGCTATACAAAGAGCCGTTTCATTCAAATCCATAACTGTTGAAAAAATCCACAAAATCTTCCTTGAACATTTATAAGTCCTTATTGCAAACGGCTTAACCAACCCCAGTGGTGGCCCGTTTCATATTTATTTTAAGAATTTAACCAGCAGTTTCCATTAACACTCATTACCTGGTAATCCCCGGGACAAATTACCTCTTTAACTTACCTGTTTACGATTCTGTTTGCGTCGGCCCCGAGAACGGTCCGCCTCAACAAAACCAATTCCAATCTAATGAATATATTTACTTTAAATATGAATGCAGCACCCTATGCGGTTATCATATTTTTTTTTTCCTTCGAAATGAAAACTAATTTATTTATCATAACACACACAAACTACGCCCCTTTGGGAAATGGGGATAATTTGAAACAAATTTAGTATCATTGGCCTATATCATCACCATCATTACCAACCGTAGTGGTATTTGCCTTTAGTTGGTGTGGCAGCATCCAAGGGGCCATCTGCAATCTTTTCTGGGATCAACTTCCCAATAATGTAATTTGCAAGTTTCAACAATTGGGAAGATACACACGCGTGTGTGTTACCAAAGGGATGTTTATTTGTATTCCCTTTTTGTGTTGTGTGCGGTGCATACAATTTTCAACTTGATACGCATAATTTTATGACAAATGAAAACAGACCCCAAAATATGCGGAACAAAGTTTATAAAATTATCATGGGCTCTCGCAAGCACTGGTGGGAGGGGGGGGTGGTACGGAAAACATAATCCGTCGTAAAGCTGGACAATAATTGGAATGAAAATGATATAGATTTAGTGAATGCAAGGGTTAGGCGTTTCCATTTAGTGCAAAGTGGGGAAAAAGGATTTAAGCGATGGAATATATTTACGGCGGGTTTGGTTATATAAAAAACATAAAGATAGGCTAGGTTAGGTATGAGGTGGCACTATACTACTACGAAAGACGATAGTTTTGAATGAAATTATATTGAACGGCACAAGAAAGATCATTTTAACATTAAAGTAGACAGAATAATTAGGACTAGCGACTGTTTACGTCACAAAAAATCCACAAACAATTTGGAGAAGTACGAATTTACTCTGTCGACTAATCAGTCAAAAGGAACTGTCTCTCTTTGAAAGTAACTATACAAGAATGCTCCGCAAGTCATTTAGGATGCACAAATAATTTTCAGTTGAATTAAAAAAAAAAAAAAAAAAAAATCCGCCCGATATATTTATTTATTAGACTAAAACTAAAAAATATGCCTCCAACAAGGTTCATTCAATTTGTAAACCATAAAAGGACCACCACCTTTGCCCTGCAAATGGTGTTCCGCAAGGCAGTCACGTGGGTTCCCTACTTTTTGTTAATCGAAAAAAGTTGTGCTTATTCAATGTTATGCCTTCTTTAGTAAATTATCTGAATTGTAAATGAATCAAAGCTGGAAAAAGAGGAATGACTTGCTCTGTATTATACGCAAGCCTTGAAGCGTTTTCGCTTTACAGAATGTCGGCCCCAAATTCAAAAGTTTTGCAATAAACGACCAGTAAACTAGCTTCGCTCGTGGCAAACATCTTCCGACATGCTTCAATATAATCCAGTTGTATTGGTTGATTTCCCCCGTGGCTGAATTTTATTTCATGCTCTGGATAAAATAGAACATCTGAAAAAACAGATGCACCCACAGTTCGAACGAATGTTATCATTAAATACGAGGAAACAAAAGTGGTTGGTCTAGACCTCGCTAGATATCTCCATTATTAGCCCTTGAAATTTGGCTCAAGTACCTCTAAGATTCAATTTTATTTATATCCTTAATTAAACTTATATATTAACTAGACAAAAACGATTAAATCTAATTTAAAACTAACATTTATCTAACTCTTGCTTAATGGCTCTTAGATATCAAGCGCTCTAAGCTTGACTTCGGTAGAGAATGTTACCCTCAATACGCCTTGACCCATTCTCGAGGCTTAAACGGCTACACAGACAGTTCACTGACAGGAACGATCCCGAGTTAAGAACACTGAATTCGATGATCAAAAACTTGAAACAGTTGATCTCCGAAAATTACAGAAAATCTGTAAGTTTGTATTGGGGCAGTAAAATTCGGGCTATAAAAGCCAGTAGTCCGAAAATGTTCCCGCAAATAAATAAACTGTTCAGGCGGAAGGATCATAACGACATTTCATGTGTTCGAATACCTCGGACGAACGAGAACAGACAGACACTACTGACTGCTGGCATAAGTCCGGAAAGTGCCGACTCGAACGACGGTTTTTTCGTGGTCGAGGACCCGCAGGAGAGGGTGAATTTGATGGGAACTTTCTTTGAGAATGTGTATACGGTGAACAACCCGGTTCGCCGTAACCGGGACCTCGAGGAGAGGGCCTTTCTTAACCACTCTTATCTGCGGACCGAAATTCAAGATTGGCGATCCGAGAACAACGGTTTCACCGGGTTCAATGACGACAACCGTGCAAATGGCACAATCGCCCATGAAAATACTCATCTGTTCGTGAGTAGAGATGAACTTCGGTGCATCTTTGAATCACTTAAAAACAAAAAGTCGGCGGGAGTGGACGGTGTCCCAAACGTCGTATTAAGACACCTGCCGCTAGAGGCGATAGATATCTTCGCCACACTATTTAACAATGCGCTGAATAATGCATATTATCCGGAGCAGTGGAAAATAGCGGTGGTACACCCTATCCCGAAAAAGGATAAAGATAGGACGAACCCTGCTAATCTCCGGTCAATTAGTTTGCTTCCGAATGTTAGCAAGGTATTCGAGAAAGTCGTCAATAGATCTCTTTTGAAATGGGTTGAGGAAAATAAGATTATTCCGGACAACCAGTTTGGCTTCAGAGCAGGGCATGACACTATTCATGCCGCGTCGAAACTGGTTTCCGACATTCAGTGGAATAAAAGTAAGAAGCAATGCACAGGTGCCTGTCTGGTCGACTTTGAGAAGGCCTTCGATACCGTATGGTTGGAGGGGCTCTTCTATAAGCTGACCAGATTGGGCATTCAAAAACCTTTGCTGTATATGATTTATGACATGCTTATGGGAAAGAAGTTCGTTGTCAAAGCTGGCAACGTGACTACGAGCAGGGTTTTCGAAATTAAAAACGGCTTACAACAGGGAGCAGTGAATTCTCCGGTCCTGTTTAATATTTACACAAGTGATCTGGTGGGTTCCCTCAGACATGCTATAGCGTACGCGGACGATTTAGTGGCGTACAGGTCAGGACCAAAAATCGAGGTCATTAACATCCTTCTGCAGCGTGACTTCGAGCAAATTAAGAGGTATTGCGATGATTGGAAGTTGAAAATCAATTTCCAAAAATCGGAAACAATCCTGTTCAGAACTCCATTGGCTAGGGCCTCTGGGGATACCAGAAAAAACTGGAGAAAATTAACAATTATTGGACAGCAGGGGCGGCCATTGGCGGTGAAAAACGTGGTCCGGTATCTTGGCATCTGGCTCGACCAGTATTTGTATTTTGACAAACATATAGCTGCTTGTCTGGCTGGGGCTAAGAGGGCCTACGCTCTGACAAGGAGACTGTTTCGCAGCAGTCAACTTGACTCTAGGGTGAAGGTCATCTGCTACGTGGCCCTTATAAGGCCTATCATCGCTTATGGCTGTCCCATGTGGTTCAATATAGCGCCGTCCTATATGGAAAAGATTCGGGTGTTTGAGAGACAATGTCTCAGGGCCTGTCTAGGGTTGTTTAGAACTCCTGACTCTCAGTACATAAAATACTATCCCAACAGGACCCTATACAATGGGGCTCGACTGAATAGGATTGACAATTTCCTTATTAAGGTGATTCGGAGGCACGTCGCAAGGGCGATGGCCAGTGATAATAACCTGATCTCAGGGGCTTACTACCCCAATTTATTGTACCACGAGAGTACGCTTCGGTCTGGCTTTATTCCGCCTGAGGCATTTCTTCATGTAGACATGAAAGGGTTAGTCCAGACAAAAGATGGTGTGCCGGTATTGTACCACAGCCACCGCGGCGCGAGGGATAAGCGGCTCATCCACGACGGGTATGCCGCCAATGCTCAAGAGCTCCTCCGTTTTAGTACCGCAATTGCGGAACGGGACAGGGTCGATACGGTCAAGCAGTACACCGAATTTTGGTGGCTTGAGGAGCAGGTGAGGGTGGATACGCTCTCCCGGGCCGGTGCGCTACTTACGTAGCATCCTCCCTAGTTTTAAGCTAGATATTAAGTTGGTAGGTTAAGGTTTAGAGTAGGGGGTCTTTGGGAAGGGCCGGGCTAGCCAGCATGAATAGTGCTGCCGAGACTCGAACGACGCTTATAGCCTCGCTCGAGTCTCGGTGGCGCTGATGAACCCTTGTGGGCGGCTGTCAGGCGCCCATGGGCGCGATCAGGATGGTGACCAATCGATGAGATTGCTCACCACCCTGATTATAGGTAATTTAGGTTAAGTAGCTTAGGTAGTTTTAAGTAGTTTTAAATAAAATTATAAAAAATAAAGAATTCAAGTTTTTCAAAGTTTCTTGAAGAATAAAAAACAAACAAAATTAAATATAGATAGATCTAAGGCCGAAAGGCAATAATTTTAAGTATATTGTTTAGTTTAGAGCGCTCGATAAGAGCCAATAAGCTAGATTAAGATAAATGTTAGTTTTAAATTAGATTTAATCGTTTTTGTCTAGTACATAAGTTTAATTAAGAATACCAATAAAAATGAATTTTAAAATGAAAAAAATGAAAACGCCTTGACCCATGATCGTGATTTAAATATTTTTCTGAAGATGTACCCACCTATCTGGCTGGATATGCAGTCCTGCCTTTGGAAATATAAACTTTGGAGTGAAAGAAATTTTATTCAGTAAACCTAACCTGTGACTAACAACTTAAGGCTACCTTTTCAATTATTAGATCGCTAAACTTATGTTCAAATTTTCAGAAAGTTGTTCCATTTCGAGGGGCCCCTACAATAAAGCTCTGTTCTCGAGTGCATGGGATGGGATGATTACAGAGTTGCCGCTGAAAATGTTTTTAACAAGGGGACTAAAAAGTTGCCCGAACCGAAAAAGGGGCCTCCACATAAAGTACTAATACTTACAGCAAAAAAAAAGGAAAACAAAGGCATTTATTTTTTACAAAAAAAAAATAATTTATTCATTACGAAACACTTCTTATTATAAGTTTGCATTCTTACTTAAAGTGAAAAAGGGGCCGTTTTGATCATTTTTCAAAATGTGTGCGGGGGGGGGGGGGGGGCAAGGGTCCTGAGGCTCTAAAAGGTGTCAATGGCAACGCTGCGTAAGGCTTACTTCTGACCAGTGTTATTAACTCGTGGGAAAATTAACTTTTCGTGGGAATTTCGTTGATAAGAATTTAGAAACCGTCTCGTGGGGAAAAAGGGAAAAAGTACGATTTTGCGAAATTCGGTTAACTTAAAAAACAAAATCAAAAATTGTGTTTCAATTTCAACCTAAGATCATATTTCTACGACCTTGTTCAGTATTCACCAAACAAGCTGATCTAAATTGCTACTTATGTAATAAATCTACTACAAAAAATATATTTTATTCCTCCAGTTAAATTCCTTATAGAAAATATAAAATTGTTGGGCCTTTTTAATACTACATAATTTCTTGTTCATAAAAATATTGAAAATAAGGTGTGTGTGAATTTGTTTTCAAAATTACTCAAGTGGGAAAATTGTGTGAATTTCGACTAGATAGGGAAAAATGGAGAACAAATTAACTGTTCGAGGGAGAAACCATCAAAATGACATAGCAAGCCAGGGCTGGCTTCGAAGATTTTGAAAAAGTCGCAAAAAAGGGGATTTGCATTAAAAAGGGGCAATACTAATACTAAAAAAAAAATGTTGCATTGATACTACTAAAATACTAAATACTAATACTAAAAAAAAAATGTTGCATTGAAAATGGAAGTTATGGCTAAATAGCTAATGGCTAAACTTATGTTAATAGCTGATAAGAAAAGTCCGTATTCAGAACCCTAGTTATTGTGAACTAGTTTCGTGAAGCAGTGGATTTAACCCTTTTTGGGGGATTTTTGATGTCGAAAACAAAAACCCTTCCGTGAGATTAGGAATCTGTCAATAAAACATTCAAACTATAAATTTTAAAGGACCACGAAAAAGTGTCCATAAAAAATTGCTCAAGTAAATTGTCTTTCATGAAAATTTTCTAATAGCACAAAAAGTAGTCATATTAATTTAATCAATCTAATATTTTTATACTAAAGGTTAATTGAATTATTATTATTATATTATTTTTTTTCAGAGTCACACAAGTTTTACTTTAAAAATCGAATTTTCCCCAAAAATTATAGAGGTATTTTTAGGGAAATTTAAGTAAGTACTGTGAAGTGGGAAAAATGAAGAGAGAGTCCAGTCCTAACAACACCACGTGAAGTATTCATTATGAAACATTTCGTGATTTCAAAATGGGGAAAAGTATCAACGAAATACAGAAAAGGGGGCAATCTGGACAATTTTGAAAAAGTGGTCTCATTGGGTATAGAGAGAAAAAAGGGGAAAAATGCAATCATTTGTTCTGTTTGAAATAATTTTTTTAATCGTTTTCTGCCGAATCAGAATGGTTAAATTGGGAAGATTTCGCAGGGCATTTAGCGTCGCAGTGGAAAAAAATCCAAGATGCTGAATTTTTCAGGAGGTTAAACCTTAAGTCCCTGGCTCAGTTATTTAGAATCCAGTTTTTGAGAACAAGACTGATCCTAAGTATAGAACTTCAAAGAAGAGCTCTCCGATATAGTCGGTCACATTTGGGCGTGCTCGTGGAATCTCATAGAAAAAGCGAGTGTGAATTATATAACGAATTACACGCAGACCATTGAAATAAGGGACGATGGACGACTATCAGTCTGATTCTGGCAAATCTCACTGATACCCCAAAACAAAAGAACTAAAAAAATCCTCCATTTCGTTGGCCGATTAAAATATCAATTAAATGGAGCTCCAAGCTGCATACCCGTCTTTCCAGTATGGAGCAAGCCGTCTGTGCTTATGGCCATTTGTAATGTTGTGAAGAAAATCAGCAGGGGAAGTAGTTTTCCATGGATCTTGTTACAGATTATATGACTTCAAATCACTTGTCACTCCAATGGTATTCGTAGAAAGCGTCATCCCGACATGTCAGTTATTAAAGGAGAATAGCTTTCAATCTGCCTGATGCAATTTGCTTTAATTTGCTTTAAAAATACACGACCCATTATTTGAGGTTTTTTTTTTAGCAATACCAAAAATTGAAAGTTTTCCAGAAAGAACTTTATTTCAAATTTTTGAACTCACAACAAGTGGGTCCACTCATTAAAATGTGAATCCAATAGTGCGACACAGGGCTATAGGGTCCAACAAATGGTGGGCACTTAATTTGAATTAGGTCCACCCAACCCCCTCATTTAAAAGGACACTCTCAACTCCATATAAACATGATCAAATCCTTCCGCTTCGGCTTATTTATTTCGAGATTACACTCTGAATCCGGGATATATAGTGATCGAAAACATGCAAAGCGACAGTAAGCAGGCTTTCGCACCCCAGCCCTCCTCCCCATCGTACACCTCCATCCGCACGCTGCAATGTCTCCATCCCCCATATTATATAGAAAGCGACAATCTTTCTTGTTATTGTTGTGCTGGGTGCTCCTTTGGTTGATTTTATAATGCGAAGCACATTGCCACAAGGATATGAAGTGGCTCAGTTTACACTATAACATTGCGCCGTGTGCATCTTCATCTCATCTCACCCCATGCCATGTGGTATATGGTTATGGTGGCCTTTTGTCTACTCTCCGAAGTGAATATAATGTAATTTTCCCATTTTGCGCCCTACCACTGTGTAGAGAGACTATAAAAACCTACCACCCACAAACCCATACAAGCGTGCACACATTATGCCAACAATGGAGAGGAAAATCTGTTTGGAATCTTGAATTAGATATTATGGCTACGTATCTATAGATAAAAGCGATGCAATGGGCGCTGGAGTGCCGCTCCACCAGATGGGGCTCGTTACACTAGCATAGTGTGCTGCTTTGGCAGGTCCTTCCCTTCGCTGCTCCTCTTACATGTACATATACTTCCACCCTCACTAGAGATAACATTGAAAATATCTTTTGATTATATTATTATTATGTTTACTCTAGCGAATCCTTGCCAGGGTGTTGCCAAAGTTGGCGGCGTAGGTGGTGTATAGGTGCTACTCCATGTTTAACGAGGACACTACTGCTGCTAGCAGCACAGAAGCTACACAGCGATGACGATAGACGGCGGAACAAATCGAACCATCGAAGCGAATACGGAATTCAATTTTAATATTTTATACCATAGCAGTAGGTAGCAGACGACGACGACGACTACGCGACTGTAGGAAACAAAAAACCGATCTCTGCAATGGCGGAGCAGAGAACAGGGGTGCGAATGTGTGTGCTCGCTTATGTTGCTGTTTGAACGGCAACAGGATGAATCGCTGGGCTTCTTCAACAGGATGTTTGTGTTGGACAAACACACAAGTTTGGTACCTGCATATATTTTGGAAGGTTTTTAATTTTGCAGAGGCATTTCAAAATATTTAATTGACCTTAAAATTAACATCACCCTAAAGGTTAGTTAATTGTCAGTGTCAAAAAGCTTTCCTATAGGGCCTAAGGCACTGTCTTAGCCGGCCTGCCAAACTGATTTGTGTCTTATATATAGAGCTTACGTTATAGACACTTTGCCAGCATTTTGGTAGAGGTCCCCTCCATGGTGGCATTCGATTTTCTTTTCAATTTAATTTTGCGATTCAATTTATTTCGTGTGACCTTGATTCACTGACACATTTGCCAACATTCATCTTCGACGATTGGAAGGTTCGATCAGCCATCCATATAAAATCGGGACGCCCCTATCTACCCTTTTGCACGGACCTTGTCCGCTGCAAATGGAAAAATAACTAACAGCGTGTCCTTGAACGGAAATTGAATTTTCGTTATTATTCTGAGACAAAGGCAACAAATGAAAAACCGGATTCGGGGTAGGTGTACTCTTTTGCCCATACAGAAGAGGCGCAGAGAGGAATCCTCCTCGCAAAAGCATCTGTTTCGATTTAGTTTAGGGCCACCACCAAAAGGGAATAAAACGAAAGTAATATATAAAAAAGAGGAAGAGCCCCACAAAGGAAACTAGATTCTGCAATTTTTTTTCGACTGTTACATAGCCGAAAAGTGGAAAATCAAAGAAATACCATCCACACATACGCATCCCTGATGGGATCCGATGTGTAAGCCGTAAGCCCATAAAGCAAATTAAAAAGTTTATTGATTTCCTTGCGCACAAAAAAATAAAAAAAAAAAGAAAGAAAAACACACATCCTTGCTAGGGACTGACAAGTGTATGTACTGCCGGCCGGCTGCGGAGATAGATCTGTAGGAAAAAAAGGGACCAACTAGAAATTAAAATCAAAATGAAAATGAAAAGGAAAATCCCTATCGCAACCAATCGACGAAGTAATGAAAATATTCATTACTCTGCCCCGCAGACAAATTAATATGAATAAGCGTCCTTCTTGCAGAAGTGCCATACTTCCGATTTCTCTTACCAAGGCGAGAGCGTGCAATCTTGTAAAACTTGTCTATCGTTGGTCTCACTCTCCTTATCTTTGGGCTGGGTTTATCCTATATAAGGAGGGAAAAGTTTCACCGGAAGTTTCGCTGTTATCATGGAAATGTGACATTTTCCAAGCGATTTTCTCGTGTTTTTTCGTTGTGGTGTCTGCCAGGAGTGTGTCGGTGTCGGTCGGTGTCCTGCCATCGAATAATAGTCTAAAAAGTTTATAGTCACGTTTTGGAGTTTTACGCCTGGCAGGTTTCCATCGATGTCTGGCCTGAGTCGGCGGTGGCGGCGGTGGGTGTTGGCTGTTTCGAAACAGACGCATACCCGAAGCAGTTCCAGTTGTACATATAGCAAAATACAGCGCAGCCGGTCGTCTGATGGGATCGTTTAAGCAATTATCGCAAATTGCTTCAGATGGTATAATACTACTGCCAAGGCGAGAGAGTGTTCTTTCTGGAGGCACGTTAAATATTCTACGGGGGGACGTTGTGTCGAATTCATGAGAATAATAAAAACTTTGAGAACATTTAATTTGGGAAATCGCAGGGGAGGGTCCTTTTTTTGTTTTACGAAATGTGGGTTTGCATTGCCATCATGCTTTAAGGAACAAGTCAAAAATACGAGCGATGAATTGAAGCATAACACGGTTCAAAGAGTAGGGCTACCTGTAAAAAGACTCTTACTACTTTCTGACGCATTTTTCGGTAGTTTTTTTACGATTTCTTGACTCGATTTTTTGTAATTTTCTGATACGGATTTCTATAAAAGCTTTTTCTATAAAGCTTTCGACGGTTTTTGACGCGTTTTTAAGGGATTTCTTGAGGAAGATTTTGACTTTCATGTTGCATTTCTTGACGTGCAGTCCGGCATTTTTTAGACAGTTTTACGACTCATTTTTGACACTATTTTTGAGGATTTTTGAAGCCGATTTTGATGTAGTCTTAGAGAGTACTAACTTCTTTTTTCTTAAAACGAATTTTGGATTAAAAAACTGTCGAGAAACTGTCTATAAAATGTCGGACTGTATTTTTTAGACAGTTTTTATAAGACAACAGTTATTATAAGACTTAAGCAAAATCGGCTTCAAAAATTCTCAAAAATAGTGTCAAAAATGAGTCGAAAAACTGTCTAAAAAATGCCGGACTGAACGTCAAGAAATGCAACATTAAAGTCAAAACCGTCTTAAAAATTGTCGGCCTGTATTTTTTAGACAAATACTCAAAAATAGTCTAAAAAATACTGTCCGACATTTTTTAGACAGCTTTCGACTCATTTTGGACACTATTTTTGAGGATTTTTGAAGCCGATTTTGACGTAGTTTTGTATCATTTCTCGACAGGTTATTGAATTGATTTTTTTTGAAACGATTCCGGGCCATTTTTTGACGCGACTTTTGACTCGTGCTTGGAACGTTTTTCTATGCGTTCTTAGCACTCTTTTGACGCGACTTTTCATTCATTCTTTGACACATTTCTTGGCTCGGTTTTGACGTATTTGTGGAGTACTTTGCCGCACGTTTTTGTCGCTTTTTCGCTGGTTTTCGTCCAAATCCTTCAGCGACTCATTTTGAGACGTATTTTCCAACGCAGTTTCGCCAATGTATTCACGCAGTCTTACCGCATTTTTTGACAAATTATTAGACGAGTTTTTTTTGGCTCGATTTTGACTTTTTTGTGAGTTATTCGATGCCCTCAAAGATGAAAGCAAACCACACATTTATGAAGTTCCACGAAACGTTCACACTTCATCCCCAGCTACATGTCAAGGTAGTTCAGCGAAAACTACCAACAAAACTGCACCACACTACTCGTCAAGATGGCACGAAGCACAATCTCATCTCTAGGGCAGCAGCCTGCTTCTTCACTGTTTCGAGTTCAGTGCGCTTGTTTGTGTGTTGTGTGTCAATGTGTGCGAAATTAATAATAATCTCTCGGCTACCCGAAAAGTTTACCTATGTTTTACAACTTGTACAAACTCCGCAGGTAATAATATTAAACGCGCCTCGTACAAGTGCTACACCTAATAATTAGGGACCCGGCACTGTGTTAACCACCAACAAACGCAATGCGGCCAAAGCAAGGCAACGCGACGTGTCACGTCGGTCGTCTCCTTGCCATAGAGAGAGTATTTCCATCCAAAGGCAAGGTTTCCGTATGGTTGGGTACAAGTTTAGTCACACAAAAGGCGCACAGCAGCTGGGTGTCAACCTCTTTGACTATTTGTTTGGGTGATGGGATGGGACTGTCTTGTATGTACTACAGTAGCTTCACAAGGACCAGGAAATTACCGTGTAGCTGGTGAAAAGAGTGCAGAGACTATGGGGGGATGTCTTGCGGAATTTTCCTTGGCGCCGGCATATTCAATTTATTTCGACCTATTTTTGATGTTTCTTTTGTTGTCACTGTAAGGTAGTTCAGTTTGTGGATCCTTTGTAATGTGGTGGAGGAGGTTATTTTTTTAAAGACGGGTAGTTGATGTGATTTCATTGAGTCACATGTTAGAAACCCCTTTCCGGCATGAAATGTGATTGGCGAAACAATTGTAGATTCTGAACCGTCATTTTCGCTTAATCCAAGAAAAGTGTAACTCTTTTCGATTAAAATTTTGAGCCCCTTCCTTTCTTACTAAATGTGAAAATACGATTGTAAAACTACAGTTCCCACAGCTGCATATATCTAAATAAAAAAAAAAACCTCGTTTGGTGCTGGCTACAATATTATATAACTTAACTCATTTATTGCAACTGCAACCAAAAAGCTAATAGGGTATGAAGACCAACACGTTTAGAAGCTGCGAGATATTCTGGCATTTATAAGCAAAGTTTCAGCTTGATACATCTAACGTTGATATGTAAAGAACTCGTTTTCCCATATATTATAGTACAACCTTGGCCTAATTTTTTTCAACCACAACAAATCATAAACCTGCAACTTCTGCGACTCAATGGCTTCGCAACAAAATTTGTAATAAAATCAGTTTGTAAATAATTTCATAAAAAAAGGAAACCTTTTATGTACAAGTACAGCTCAAACTGCAACTACAAAGTTACAACTGCAAAGCAACAACTTCAAGGCTACAACTTCATACAAAATATTCAAAAACTTCTTGCAAATGCACCTGAAGCTAACGTTACAGTCAGAGCCTACAACTCGACCCCACTACTACAACTACAGGGCCATAATTCGCAAGTACCTATATACCTATACCCTACAGCTACCTTGGTGCAATTTTAAGTAATCAAAATCAACTACAAAACTGCAGACACATATAACCTAATAGCCACCAATATTATTTTCTGAACGCAGAAGCGGCAAAAGTTGCCCGTGTACGCGCATAAACTACAAATATGTTTCTATTTTTGACTGAAAAACTTTTATCTTGGCTACATGGCATCATTTTCCAACAACTACAAGAATAAGGCTATTCCAACACGACAACAAAAATATTCCCTCGATGTTATGACTTCCCTCGATGTAATGACAGCAAAAATATAACACGCTACATTCTACACAAGGTCAGCTACAAATGTGTAGCATCAAAGCATGGAATTCCAGAAATTTAAAACTATAGAGTTTCATGGCTACGCCTCTGATTATGGACAAATACGCTCACCGCTTTGTAAAAGTCAAAACTACAAACCAGCAACTCATTTAAAGGCAACTAAAAGTTGAATCTACACACTCGACTACAAAGCAACATCTTGAAATCTATATCTATATCTATACATATAATAAAACTGTAGTCGTTTTCTGTGTTAGCGGTTGGTGTGAAAACTACTGCACAGATTTCGATGAAACTTTCGAGGCTACTTTTTGTCGCGAATACAAAACTTTGAGGTTATGAGAGAGTTTATCAAAGTTTGTATGGGAAAATGCACTTTGAAAAAAAAAAAAAAAAAAAAATAAACTGGATAGAAATCGAGTACTGAGACGCTTCAAATTCAATTTTTAAATCTTATTATATAATATTCTATAGTACATCTATTCTATATATCTTTTATCTTCCTTCTATATAAATGTATATAAAAATCAATCGCTGTGAGTTAGTCGGGTAAGAACTCGAGAACGGCTCTACCGATTTGAATGATCTTTGTTTTGTTTTGTTCGTATTGAAAATTTTCACACACACATTTCGTTTATCAGTTATAGCAAGGGTAACATTCTGTAGCCTTATAAAAACTTGAAACACTTTAAGAACTTTATGAACATATATAGATAATTTATTGGTAATATTAACAGGAGTCGAAATAAAGGCAAACTCCTTGTTAATCCTTGTTCGTGTTTTTCAAACCATTGCCTTAACAGTTGCACGTCAGTTTGTAATTTTACCACCGACTCGAATATTGAACTTATTAACGTATGTATCGTCAGCAAAAGCTGTTATATAAATAAGAAATAGAATGGGGTCTAAAACCGAACCTTGAGGTACACCCACCCGTAACTGCAACATCAACAATGAAGAAGGCAATACGTTTAGCGAGACAATTATTTATTTCATCCGAGGTACACGAGTTTTTATTGCTAAGATTCATTATACGTTTACAAACTTCTAGTGAAGGAAACGGTTGAAAAACAAAACTATCAATCTGATAAGCATCATCAATTAGGGCCCAAGTTTAATTCACAATTGCAAGGATTTGGCTTGGAATTCGATGCAATAGACACAAAATAGCTGTTGAAAATCTGAATTTTATTTATGCCTTCTGTTTTTTTACCATTACTTAAAATATGCTAAAATACATTATTCGGAATTATTATTTTCATCACATTAATGAATTTGGGCGGAACGAAGTTCGCCGAGTCAGCGAGTATGCTTATACACCCCTATTTCCAAATCATCTCCAGTTGCCCTGCGTCGCATCATCAGTTATTGTCCCAGGCAACTATTAAAGAGCATCATCCGCTTAATCGATGACCAAACGATGTCAAATACTTTTCACTATCACTGGTGGAAATCTGTACTCTGCTCTCCTTAACCGCCGGATGGACTAAGCGCGGGCACAAGCAAAAAATAAAACCCACAAGGAAAATATTTTAGAAACACAATACAAAACTAAAAGGGACACCATATACCAATCGGCAACCTCATCAGGTATTTGGTTATCGCTTCTTTAGAAGGGGGAAAAAAAACCTCCAAGCGGATAAACAGTGTATCCAAAACGAGAATCCCTGGTAAAACAAAGGAGGGCATCCAAATGGAGGAAAGGGATCAAGATTCGCGAAAATAATCGACAAAGCACACCTCCACCCCACCGGCCCTTCACCGGGCCAGCGTAATATCGCGAATTTTCATCATCACCATCAGAGAGAAGAGGATTCAAAGATGAGGCAGCGGAAGCTGCATCAGCACCACGGCGGCTCCGCTGAGTATCTTTATTTATGGACTGAGAATCGTTTTATCATCGTCAATATGTCGGCCGACCTTCATAAGAGGTACCCACAGGCGCAGTGTGTGCCCATCGCTGGAACCAACTTCCTTCCAGCGCATCTGATGTTGTTGATGATGATGATGAAGATGAAGATGATGATGACGATGCTGATGCTCCTCCATCCGCATATATAGCCGAAAAGGTCGATCGACTTAGTGTGGCACGGCCGGCGCAAACAGAGGGATTGTCTTGGTGGAGCTTTTTTTTGTTTTTTTGTTGCCTTTGCGGCGGCAACTCTTTATTGTGTCAATTAAGCGTGGTGAAACGAAGGGCCAAGGAATTATATTACGGTGTACCTCATATCAACAATTTTATCGGCAGCCACATCTGAACCAAATAAAATAATTGAAAGGAGAGATAAGGATCGAGCGCAACGCGTCCAACGGGAGCGCTCACTCCTTTTCGCATCAGCCGAGGAGGATCACAGAGGATCCTCTGGATGGGGGGGGGGGGGATTCTCCATTCGGCTCCCATCAGCTACTGGCTGGCCGGTTGTTCTTGTTGGTAGAGTCATCCATGCCTGTATTTGTTCCTGTGATGTAAGGAGTAGGTGGAGATGGAGGTTGTTTGCGAGTGTATTGCGGAATTATGTAGCAAAGCGTTCGAATAATGAGCCAGTTGCTACTTGAATAGATCTCTTTGGAGAATTTGAACGGAATACTGATGTGGCAATTAGTGGCGCCATTCCTTTGGCAAGCCTGGTGCTTATTAGAGCAAGCGAGGGAAAGGAAATCTAATGCTAGAGACAGGCGGGAAACTGCTGATGGAAAGGGTGTTGAACCTGCCGTCTAAAAAGGGGGCATTTTTCCTGTGAAGCAAAAACATTGCAAGGGTGGTAAGAATTAGTCCACGAGGCTTTGCAGAGTATAACCACAACTGAAAGCGGATCAAGTCGCGCTGCCAGCCTTATGAGACGTTGGAAATGATTGCAATTCGTCGAGGAAGATCTCGTGTAAGCCTTATAAAGGGCTGGAACTTTATATGTTGAGCCTCTTCAAGACAGACACACTTGCTACACCAAGCGTCGACTACAGTTTTATCGCCGTTATCAACCTGTAGAGTATCCTGTAAGCTGTCCTAAAAGACGCTCAACGCATGATGCTAACATCAGTTGAATGGCCGGCTCTCTCAATGTGTCTGTGCATGGCGATGGATGGCGATTATGCCAATGAGGGTGCCGTCCCATTTACTGGCTTTTGCCCGCAAATATCTCATGACGGGTCCTTTTTCGAACCATACGCTTATAGCTTGGGGCTGCTTTGGAAGTGTCGATGTTGAAGAAACAGAATCTATCCGCCGCCCAGATTTTAGCTCCTTCGCGAATGGACTACAGAAACATAGGAACATAGAGCTAAAGAGGCAAACTTTTTTAAAGAAGTCGCCTTGGACCGTAGCTGTTGGTCTAATCGAGTCACTAAGGCACTATTCAGTGTACTCCATGAATTCAAGCAAAGTGCGTCCGAAAAGCACGTGCGTTATCTGCGCCCTCATTCAACCCCCTCCCGCACCATAGAACCATCTCAATTTATGCGATTTCCAAATTTATTTTCCCGACCACTGCCTGGCATCGGCCACCTCTCTCATCCCCCAGCCACTCAGTTATGAGTTATAAGTCTGCTTAAAATCTTCTTAGCCGCGGGCCAACACCCCAGCGAAAGGGTAATTCGTTCAACTTATACGCGCATACATATTTACTTCATACTTTATCAAAGGATCCGGAAGTACTATGGATTACATATAATTGCTCCCCAGATACAAGAACCCCCTCCACGACCAACTATGCAAATAATATTAAACAGCCCGGGGCGGTTTATTAAAATTTCTCAAGACTCGCATAGTTTTGTGACAAAGAGAAGGGGTAGCTGCACATACGGACTATATACTATCCCACCATCATCAATGCCATCAAGGAGGAGGCAGTCGAGTCATACAGAAAAGGGTATTGGTATGTCCCCCGCACAGGAGCGGGCCATGGGATGATTTTATATAGCCGCCGCCTTAAAGGACTTAATATAAATTTTGCAGCCAACTTAATATGATTAATGAAAATGCCCCCGGCTGTTGATGCTCTCGGTTGCCGGGATAAAACAGCAAATATTATTCTTACAAGGATAAGAGGAATTCGCTTAGCCTGCGGTCACATGTGGATTACACGGACAGAGAAAAAAAAAAAGGTCCAAATCGGATTTTGCTCATATTGTTGCAAGGAATTCGTACAACAGGTCGTTAAAATTGCTGACAGCACAAATCTAATCAAATTCCTTTGGCAAGGACTGCTCTATAAACAAAATCGAATCAGAAAACCGCGCTCCAACTTTATGCGAGAGTTGATTTGATTCCCCCTGCGCAGCAGATGGCTGCCTATGAGATCACTTGCTTGTGGCCGTCCGCCGCAGCATGTCAGTCCTCTCCTCGAAACTAATTCCAAAGTTTGATTTGCTTGATGCGATTTGTGATTTTCTCATTTTATTTTTTATTTTATTTCCTATCGGTCCCATTGCTATAAGATGGATCAGTGAAGTCAGTCAAATGTGGTGGGTGGCGGCGGCGGTGGCACGTTGTAAACTCATTCCCGCACATCAAACAGGAGAGAGAACATCGGAAATCTAATATCAATTTTCAATTTCATTGTATTAGACGAGTCCTTGCTGGCAAAAGTCCTGTCAGTCGTTAGATTAGCTTCAAGGTGTCTACAACGAGTCGTTTGCAAAGGCATTTGCATACCAATTTCATGCAGAGGGGGATGCGGCGGCGACGATTTTCAACCACAAACCGTCGGTTGGCTGCGCAAAGTTATGCGTAAAGCCATTCTCTATCCCGCTCTCGTTGCGCTGTCAAATGTCTTGACAAAGTTTAAGGAATTAAATTGCCAAAGCATCAAATTGATTGTCATTCCAATTATGTTCTCAAGTGTGTGCGGTGACATTTCGCATGGCCGAGTTTGCGGATGGAAAAGGAGGGGACGCGCGTGGGAGAGCTGGTTTTTTTTTTTTTTATTGTGTGTTTTGGAGATGGTACTCAAAAAAATATTATTTGGAAGCCAAAGGGACAATCGAGTCAAGTTCAAATTTCCTCTTAAGGGCGAGGAATACAAAATCTGCTTGCCGCCATTGGTAGAATAGAATTCGGTGGTTCGGATAGCAACTGGTATGGTATGGGGAATGTTGAACAAACTAAGAAAAGTTGGACCAGTGTCAACAAAAAAACAACTGCTAAAATGGGTCTGGCGATAAATAAGTATAAAACCAATTATACCCTGTTGGCAAAAGTCATACCCAACATCGATAAATCGACCGAAACTTTTCGCAATCGACGGCTGTAGCTTTGAGGTGGTATAAGTGACTTTGTCTACGTCGGCGCTGAAGCTGTGACTTTACTGATAAAGACCTTCCCAGTCGCTTAGAGGGAATGTTTTTTTTTTTTGCGTAAAACTGTCGGTTGCCTTTGCGTTGACGGACTTTGGAGGAGATTTAGCGACCAACTGTGCGAGCACAAACGACTTATAAAAATATTTCCGGATCAGTAGTTCAAGAGGGGGCGCATAGACATCATAGAGTCTTTTTATCTAACCCAAATAACCTAAATTGGACCCTCACAAGCAAAGGAGGGCCTGAATTGAACTCGAGAGACTACCATGGCCATCTTTAAAGCGACAATCAAGACCAAACAATGCCAGAGCTCTTTGAATTAGACGTTCGGTCTTGCGAATACTAGAACCCTTGGTCTTCGACAGCTGTAACCAAATCGACTGTCTAGACTTGGTTTCGAAACTTATTTGACAACGGATGCCCACAAAACTCCATACTGTAAACCTTTATCCATCAGCAAATTAATAGCAATGGACGTCTTTTACAGAGAAATAAATCCGGCGTACATACACATTGGCAGGACCCTCTTCACCAGCAACGACAAACCAATGACAAGCAAATGCCATCGCAACAAATCCGTTTCATTGCCTTCCCCCACACACGGCCCGATCCGAGTTTGGCCCGCAATAAGCTTTAACTTCAAAATCAATTATCGTATTAGGTTCAACTTTACGGTTGAGTACACGTCATCGCATTTACCCTTCACTCCCATAATTACATAAATACTCCTTCGATGAAAGACAGGCGGCAGGGGAAAAAATAAAAGCACATCCCACCTAATACCAAAATCGAATAGGAGTGGACCCTTTTTTTCGGTCCATCCGATTCTCAATCTGATTAAGAATTGATTCAGCAGCACACAGCGAATTAGAACGGACGACGAGCAATAGCCAATAGTGCGACAAAAGGACCAAGGAACACGATAATTTACTTAGTACTCTTTTAATCCATCTAATGGCCACCGCACATCTACCTCTATATCGCTCCCATCTCTGTATCCATCTCATAGGTCGGTTAGCTTACTAATTTTACGCTTGAATGTAATTTTCGGTTGCTAGTCTGATTGCAGCTTAGGGCGAGACGGCATCCGGCTCCTGGCGTTGACACAACTTTTCCGGTGCATAGACGGCTTAAGTGCAATTGCTGCAGAGTGTACCACAGCAAGTTTCAAGTAAATAAAAGGACACTTCACTGATGGTGGGGAGGACCAGCGTCATCTGTGATGACAGTTAAAATTATGGAAAAGTTTTGAGTTTCCTTCCTCCAAAGACGGTCCTCGGTCTCATCTTGTTGAATTGTTCAAGCAGCAGCAGCTAGAACAGAAACGCCTGCGAGGCCAAAGATTACCGAAAAATCCCCCGCCAAAGTTCAGCCGCGACTGTATGTAATAAATCCAAACTTCCATCTGACGGACAGACGCAGATTGCATTCACTATTCAGAGGCGGCCGCCTGTGAAACACGACAAGTTTGCAAAACACATTAACCGATGCTACAACGAAATCCTTTTCGAAGCACTGGCAAACTGCAGAAACAGAAAACTTGGGCGGGCAGTCAGGGTGTCAGGACAACACATCCACAAGTTTCACTCAATCACTCACAATGGCGGCGGCCGGCGGTGCAGTGGTGTCCTCTTGGGATCCCTCTTGGAAATAATACGACTCCCAAATTTGACGCCGCCAACGCCGCACTTGAGGTTTCGTCGAGGTTTCGTGAGAAGTGTCATGAATCTCTATGCGAAAATATGTCCTTGGCTGCAACAGGACGAAAACAAATAGATCTCGTTATAGGGTGGAGGATGATACTCGTATATGTTCCTGTGTCGGTTTTGAGGCTTTTCCAAACATTACCTCGACTCATCAAATAAATAAAAGGACGTACGGCTGGACATGCAATTTTTGTGGCCCCGTTTGGAGAGGTTCTTTGAGAGAGGGTAGGTTAAAGGGAGGGTTCCAATTCAACAAAGTTTCGACTTGGTTTTTGTTTCGAAAGTCCTCCACTATAGTTAACAGAGTGCGGGACAAAGTTTTAATTGCAGAGAGGCATAAGTATAGGATTTTGGTGGAACTTGAATAAATTAATGGGGAGGACTCCAGCAGGGTATATTGTACGAGTTTTCGTATATTCATTAAATGAGCCGCGGGTGTTTTTAAAATGTAAAAGAGGCGAATTCACCAGCAGCTGGAGAGACAAATGTCTGGAATGAGTATAGCTTCTAAAGTTACCAGCGACAGCGCACCACTAGATCCGCCTGTAAAACAAGCTACTGTCCAATTAAATATCGATCCAAAGGACGATCTAAAAGTTGGTACTAAATGCCTTTCATCTTTCGATTTATACTTTAGGCAAACACATCAGTCTGAAATTAATTCTGACCGGAGCAAAGTATGCAACTGGAATTTCAACGAAATTAACAAAATTTAGTTAGAAAAAACCCTACAAATGTTTTATCTTCTTTTCGAAATCAAGGGTCGAATTGAATTACCACTTCGGTGAGCGAGCAATGCGTCACTAAATTTTGTGTATTTTACAAAGAAAAAAAAATAAGAAATTCAGTCAGCTTCTAGGCTCCAACTGACAAAGGAAGCGATTTGTTTTTATTCAAAGGTATTTTCGTACGACTGCAATCAATGCCAAACATTCAAAAATGGAAAATCAAAAATACTCCTCGGCGGTTTGGTGAAATAAAAAGGGCAAAAGAGCTCTACAAATGAATTTCGAAATCTTGGGTCTCCCAGGTAAAGAAAAACGTTATTTTGCTGAAAAGAGATCTTAGTTCTTCGGCAATTTTCAAATAAACAATATCTATATTCAATAATTCCATAAAAATTGCAAGGGCTGTGTACCTAACCTACAAATATTGTTTTTACGAAATTTCTTATTGTGGCTTTCATCTGTCAAAGGAAACGAGTTGCCATTTTTACTTCGCACGAAGTAGCCGAAGAATCGGCTACATAGCAGAAAAGAAACTATATCCTTTCAATTCGCGCTCTGTTTTTAAGAAGTTGACGAATTTCAGAGTTGACCTTTAAGAAGAAATGTACTTCGCAGCCAACAAAGACTTTCGTAAATTCAATTAGTTGAAGCCAGTTAGGAATATGACGTTTTACAAGAACGTAAGATACTTCAAACAAGATCAACGATCAGTACAAGAATTATTTTTTTTTTAACAGAAAATTTATAAAAAATCAAGTCTAGGATTTTTTGAGCCGCAATGCGTCTTCGAAAACAAAATCAAAATTGAATTTTTCTAAGAATTGGTTAAACCAGACTCAAAAAATAAAATATGCATTTTTGGGATGCAGAAAACCCAGAAAAAAAAATATTTTAAAGCGACTTTTGCCTCCACTTCTATTACGACTTGATGTGCTATTTCTGCTGAAAAAAATAAACCATCAGGCCTCAGTTCTTTAAATGCGTTGTTTTATGCCAATACAGAAGATTGAAGGACCTTCAGTTGCCTATGATCATCATTAAGAAGCAAGTATCGTGCGAACGTTTCGAATACCGCAAAAAACCTAATTCCAATTTAAGGTTTTTTTCAACTGAGCCACCTCTCGCGAACGTCTGACAAACATCCGAGAGTATAACTGTCATGAAAAAGCTTATCAATTAGCCGTTTGGAATCGGCATAAAATTGTAGATCCCTTCCATTCGTTCGAAAAATGAAAAACTCACACAAAACGAATGGTTGTGAGAAGCTAGGCCTTGGATCCCTACGGACCTGTTGCGCCAACTATTTATTTATTTATTTATTTAACGTGCGGCTCTAAACGTGAACATTTTTTCGTTTTGAAGTGGTAACACAAAAAAGTATCCTCGTACGCAATTTTGAAAAACTAAGAGTTTGTTGCTGTCCAAGGGAAAATCAGCGTTCCAAACAGATACATATTAAAATAAATATATTGGACAATTATTACGCTCGATTATTATTTAAATCTATACGTTCTCAAGTGTTCGTGAAAATGGAAAAAGTAGGTTGAAATATATGTTAAAGTATACCCAAACTATAAGAGCTCTATCGTATAGAGCTCGGTTATGGTTTTGGTTTGAGGAATAAATAGCCTGCTTGACAAGAAATACGAAATACATATTTTAAGTGGACACGTGTATTCAACCCTCGAGGCCTCTTCGATCACGGTTCTTTATAAAAGACTGCTAAATATTTTGGCATGACTTTGCAATCTAAGAAGAAATCATATGCACAGCAGAGTCGCACGGAACTTTGTCCAGCCTGGCGAGTTTCTCTTGATACGTACTCGAAAAAGTATCCAATTATATGCGTGTGATAATTTGTTGCGCAATTCGTTGTAAGGCTAGGTATTGAGTATGTAAAGTTGTTCTGTACCTTCCAATCTCTTGGTCCTTTGCACTGACTACACTATGAGTCGACCCAACTGATAGGAACAGCGTTCCTAACATAAATAACGTTGCTGCCCAAGATGTTTAAGCATCTATACCATAAAGACGCTATCAATGTCCATATATCAACTACATACATTCACAGGGCAGCACACTTCTTCCCAGCATACTCGTAATGTGTATTATTTCTAGCTTCAACACCCCCGTCACTTGACCCATTTGTTTTGCTCAAGGTTATACCTTGATTAATATCCAATGGCTTGGCCCAATATAAACGTTCCAACTGACACGTTGTGCATATACATGCTCGTACATCGTGCGGAGTAACGACCATAAAATATGTCTGCTCCATTTCTCGTAATAGTACCACAAGGGCATCGATTTGGCGGTCAAAAGCTCGCCAACTGGGACGCCATACCTTCGGGAAATGTAACATGTACCTATACACTGTACAGTTTTGTATTTCTTCCTCATCTTGCTCCTGCCACTGTTGGAATCGTAAAATAGGACATTTCATGTGAACCACCTGACCGAACGTCCACCCAGATATTACTATATTGGATATTGATTCAGTGGCGCAAAGTTCCCCCGCACTAACTTTGTCGATCTAATGCACTAAAAATCTCACTTTGAAGGCTCGATATGGGAAGTCCGGTGTTTTAGCAGAATGAGGGAAAAGATTTATGTTGGTCAATAAATATAAATGTGGTTAGTTTGCCGCAACGGTTGTAAATCATTGGGCGAGCGGGCCAAAAACCTATGAACGCCAATAAGAGTCGTAGTGTTTTCTTGTTGGGCTGGCGTTGGAACTGGCTGCTCGGGGCCAATGAGGGCGGACTTTCTTTTTCAGTTTATTAAAATAGGAAATTAATTGATAGGTTATTTATACGTTTTTGGGTTTGTTTATTTCAGGAGAATAGCAAGTGCTACACAGATGGATGAAACGATCCGGCCACCAAGGGCAATGTCTAATTGCAAAATTATTGAAACTCAAGAGAGTGCGTTTCGGGACGACACCGGAAGATATATGGGGGTTTCAACTTACCGGGTGTCAATAAGACAGTGATCAGCTGTGCAGTTGGTTAATACGGTGGGATTTAGTTGGGAAGTAAAAGATTGAATAAAATGGCAGCCAACTGAACGAAACCACTCTTGTAAATACCGAACGAATTGCAAATTTGGATTTAATAGATTTATTCGCGGAGAAAAAAACGAACTTTAATCATTTAAATAAAAACAAAGGCGTGAAAAGAACAACTTTTTGCGCGCTTTTTCGCACGATTTGCGATGTATTTTTATAACATTTAACAGAAACGCAAGAAAAAGTCAAAAAGTTCCAAATCGTTTTAAAAACTATTTAAAATAGTTCCTACGTGAACGCAAATATTAAATCAATTAATAAAATTCAACAAAAGTGTCCAAAAGTGGGTGAAAAACGTAAAAGAATATTTTTTTCGCAAACTTCAAAATCTCTTTAAAAACTTATAAAAATAGTTCTTTCGTAAACGCGATTATTAAATCAATTAATAAAATTCAACAAAAGTGTCTAAAAGTGGGTAAAAAACATAAAAAACAAATTCTTTTTCAAAACTTCCAAATCTCTTTAAAAACGTATAAAAATAGTTCTAACGTAAGCGCGATTATTAGATCAATTAATAAAATTCAACAAAAGTGGGTGAAAAACGTAAAAAAATATTTTTTTTTCAAAAACTTCCAAATCGCTTTAAAAACTATTTAAAATATTTCTTACGTAAACGCGAATATTAAATCAATTAATAAAATTCAGCAAAAGTGTCTAAAAGTGGGAGATAAAAATATTTTTTTTTTCAAAAAGTTCCAAATCGCTTTAAAAACTTATAAAAATAGTTCTTACGTAAACGTGATTACTAAATCAACTAATAACTGAAAACCAAAAATCCAAAATATCCGAAAATCCATAAATACAGGAAACGCAACATTCCGTAAACCCAAAACCTGAAAAACTGAAAATCCTGTAAAATGGGCATCAAGAAATGTGCAAAAAACGCGCGTCGGCAACACTTTCAAAAAGCGAGTAGAAAATCGCGTCGAAAGACCGTGCAAAACGCGTGGAAAAGCAGAGGGTTTCAAAGCAAACGAGCTCTCTCAATCAAATCTCTCACAGTCGCAGTTTCATGCTGTTTTGAAATACCAGACTGATGACAACGAACACTTAGTTGTTATCAGTTCTAGTATCAAAGTCAGCTAGGTCAGCGCTGGGGCAGCTACTGATTTCAATTCATGTGTCCAATTAGAGAAAATATTACGTAAGGTAGGAATTCCTACGATTGCACCGAGAAAGCTTTCCCGAGATGCGCTTGCATTTTATTGGTGTGGTCTCTGCCCCCAGTAAATTGATTGGCAAGCTTCGACATCGTCATTGCAATGAAATGAATGATCGTCTTAAAGCGCACAGTGGTGGCAAACAAAAACGAGTGAGCTGCAAAGAACTGAGTCTTACTCATAATGATCAAAGAGTACCAATAGTAGTTTTTAGTTCGTATCAAAATTAAAATTAAAAATTGCAGGAGCGTCTGTATAATCTAGTGCACTGTGGAGTAGACCCCCAGTTTTGATTTTGTTACTCAACTCAACTGAACTCTAAAGGACGTCGGCGGGGCACTAAGCCACTCTTTCGGTCATCAACCGACTTGAACCAATCTGAGTCCTTTCCTCCACTGCATTTATAAGCAATTTAAAGCACGTTATCGACAGTAGATTGATGACGTTATCGCTTAACAGCAGCAGTACTTTTTGACACCACTGTGTGTAAGAAGCTTCGGGGGTTTTCCCGCATTGATAAGCAAACACGGGTTCCTATCGGTACCTATAATATAAATCAGGTCGTGTGTTCGGTTACCAGTTTCAGTGTTTCATCTTTCGAGTGAAGGTCAGAAAAACAATGTCGCTTCCTCCGCGGCGGTACATTCTAATATATTTCCTCACAATAACGAGTAGTTTGTGTATTACAATTTGCGCAAACGCGGGAACCTTTCAAAAACCCTCGACGAATACTGACACACGTATCACCGATATCCAGAACAACCTGCTCAAAGTTCAGTCAGAGGTTTTAGGTCTCAGCACATCAATAGCATTGGGTGATAAGTCCTCTGATCTCAAGTCTCGACTAACAACACTCGAAGCATCATTTGAAAACCTCAAACAACAACTGGGCGATGGACGTCGTGACAGCGCAGCTTCCAATGGCCGCTATGACATGGCAATAGCCTCGCTGACCAATTATTACAACACACTGAATACGCAACTGAAAACGGTGCAGACTTCAATTGAGAATCAAATCGAAGCAGAAGCCAACAGGCGTGGACCTGCCGATATAGCTGACGAAATACGAAGCCGAAACTTTGTCAAAGCTGAATCGCTTCTGCTCGAGTTGAATGACAACGCGAAGATTGCCAAGATAGTGAACGATGTATACGCAAATTTGGAAGGAAATGCAGTGATCCTGTTGGACTTTGCCAAGGCTCTAACCAAAATCAATATCAGTTACCATGTGCTTAGCAGTCTGAGGTACGAAATGCGAGCAAATAACCACCGTGATCCCTACAAACTGATGGACCTAGTTAAAGCGATGGAGAAGGAAGTCATCAATCAGCAAAATGGTGCTGCTGAAATTAAAGATAAAGCGCGCGCCGTCGTCAGCCAGACTGTTGCTGATATTACTGAAGTTGCGACAGAGATTTTCAAAACGGCCATGTATTCGGACAGCTATGAGAAGAACGTCAACGTGGAGAAACTGGCCAATGGAATCGATGACTTTCGGTCTGACGTCTCCGATGACGTTATGGGGCGCGTAGTAAACGACGTCTATCCGACAGTTTCGGCAATAAAGATTGCCGACAATATCTACAGCAACAAATATATTCCGCAAATAATCTCGGGACTATTGGCTCTATTCCGAAAGTTGGAGAGCACCAACGATCTGAACAATAAAGCCGTCCTCAGCATTGGAGACTACCTAAAGCGACTAAAGAACATGAAGAACTACGCCAATCTAAGTGAGACGAAGAAGCTTGCCGTCGCAAGTGTTATCGAGAAGATGCCGACTTGTGCCAGAAATCTCTTCTTTTCGGAAACAGTATGCTTCTGGAATAGGGGTAAGTTGGAGTACCTGTACGCTGCCAGCGACCAGTTCAATTGGAATCGGGATAGGCGGACTGTACTCACGTGGTATCCGGGTCAGCCGGTCATTCAAGGTGACTGGCATGTCGAGAAGTTTGGTGATAAGTTTTACTTCAAAAACACGGCTCATCCGAATGAGTCGTTGTACGCGGGCAATCATTTCTTCAATAAGGACAGGCGTCATGTGTTCACATGGATAGCAGGGGGGTATTTGGGCAATAAGAGCGCGTGGAATGTCGAGCTAGACGGGGACTACTGCTACCTTCAGAATGCGAACTTCAACGAATATTTGTATGCGTCCGGGGAAATGCACAGCGTTGATAGGCGGCGTGTTTTCACGTGGGTGCCGGGCACTTCGACTCAGCAGGCAGATTTCCAGTGGCAGATAAGGAGTTGTTAGCGGGGCTTCTTCTATAAATTGGGTATAGTCTAAGATGTGTGTTAGGAAAATGTTTTGTCAAAGAAAATAAATATTTTCAAGACTTGTTCTTGAAAAGCGTTCTTGTCTTACATATTTTCGATTTATTTTCAGTATGGCTTAATGTTTGAGGCAGGTCTTAAGACGCTTCTCACGACTGTAGGCTTTTGAAACCGATTTGTCTCTTCTTCTTTTGCATTTTTCAGGGTGTTTTTTTTCGGGACGCTTTCATGAGCGGCTTATTATGGCGTTTTTCACGACATTTGTCTGGATGTTTCTGTAAGGTTTAATATACTGGTCAGGATTAAGAAAATGGAGTATCCAGCTTGCACTTATATGGAAGGGGGGTCAGACTCTATGGTTTTGATTGCGGTCATTGTCGCCCAAACGGATGCATGAATGTATGGCTAGTACCTGCACAGAATAAATTACGAGACTGATTCCAAAATTATATTAATTTCCCCCAGCTCAATTACAATATTCAAATGAGTTTCCTTTTCGAATTTCATGTGCAGCAATTAGCAGCGGGCCGCATCACATGCCCAGATGAGTCCTTAAGCAAACGAATAACTAACTGAAGCCTTGTGTCAACGTGCACCAATTAAAGCAAAGTTGACCACTCAACCAGCAGCACAATGTGTATAAAGATAGACCCTCGGCATCTCCTTGGAAAAGATTTCCAATCCGATTTCGATTATGCACTCGGAAATTTAATTGTCCCCTCACAGCCTCACCCATCTCCGCCCAATGAACTCTGGGGGTCGACGATAACACGTCAATGACGACGCTGACAAGGACTACGACAAGGACAACGACCAAGACAAACAGCAGAAAGGCAAACACATCAATTTCTGACAATTACGCCCGAAAAGTCCGATAATTGAAATGAGAATCGGGGAGATGCGCCCCCTAGAGGTGGTCAATTTATTCATTTCGTCCAGTGTCTGTTTGTTTAGAGTCCGAGTCCTTTATCAAACTTATCATCGTTGTCGTGCGTCGTTGCCCTCTTTAATGCCGCCCTCTGGGGACTTTTCTCGAATATAAACGAAAAACTGGGCATAAAGTATCCCTCTGTCATGCTCTACCGACAGCATCATTGATATTCAACAGCAACATACAGAGGGACTCCCTTTTGGGAGAGAGGACAAATCCGATTCTGTCATGTCACACAGTCTTGCAGGATTAAGCACTTAAGCCCGCTCGCAAACGTATGGCACTATTTGGCCAACAAAAGTGGAGACATTTTCCCCTTTTTAGTGCAGTGACCCTTCCACGACTCTCTCTTTCCATGTGGCTCTACCCTAATGCAAATTATGCCAAAGTAGTCCTGCATATGCATGTGTATGTGTGTGTTTGTGTCTGTTTATGTGCTCCAAGTGTCGTAAAACTATTTTGGACTAGCTCTTCGGGTTGGTGTAGTATATACTTCGCACAGCAATCATAAATAAAACGGCCGGAATGGCTAAAGTTTTATATGCGCTTAACAAACTTTACCAAAGGCATAAATATTCAAAAGTGAGTATGAGTATCACTGTGAAAATACACCGTGTCGCCGGAGAGAGTATAGGTGTAGTGTACAGCCACCACATTTGTTGTGGGTGCACAAGAGTCGGCTGTTGGCATCACCTTTCGGGAACTTTGTTGCAAGCAACCGCACTATGTGGGATTTGATGGGCGAGCGGGCATCAGGACGAGTTTTGTAAATATTTAAATTCTGTTCACTATTTTGTGTAATTTAATCATAAAGCATAATGCAATTTATTAATTGCAACCGCATAGGTGCTCGGCTGCACATATGCAGGGTTGTTGGCTGACGTATGCCAACGTCAGAGGAGAGACAAAAATAGCAGCAGTAGTGCAAAAATTTTCCAAATATGGGGGCAATAATGTAAATAGTGGATGTGTGTGTTTGGACACTTTAGTAGAATTGGATTTGAATGGAATAGGGGAAAGAGAGACTTTAATATTGGACCAGGCAGACTCCATCGTTTTCTGCTACATACTTTCTCGTCTATTCCAGAATTCCAAGACAGTAGTTGGTTGATAGCTGAACGTCAGTATCCTAAAGGATAACCTGCCTTCTACTAAATTGTGATCCAACTCGATGTCAGCAAATCCAAAATGGTCGTATAAAATATTGGAAAACAACATTCGAGGGGTAGGCTAAAAATTCATAGCTGCAGTCAAAACTTCTACAAGAAATTTGATTGAAAACGCCCGGCTCAGGGCAAAATTAATCCTTTCTACCATATAGGTAGTCTTCGGTAGAAGGTTCATCTGTAGGTTATGTTTCAAAGTTAGTTTTTTGTCTCAAAATCTATAGCTTATAAGTCTTAAGTCGCAGTGAGCTTCGAGCAAGCAGATGTGGTGGTCGTGTATTGAAGAGCCCACCAACGCAACGCCTCCACATCGAGGCAAAGCACTCATTTGAAGTAGAAGACCCTTAGATTTATAATCTATTAAATTAAGAGTTGTATATTTCTTACAAGTTGGCGAAAAAAGTAATGGACAAATTTTTCTCAAAAGTCCGCGAAGACTGGAGGCCATGTTGTTAATTGCCACGCCTACTTTTAGGGGCGTTTTTGACCAAAATGTGTGTTTTTTCTGTCCTCAATGTCTTTAACTTGGGATTACTTCAATAAATTCTTGATCAAAAGCAGGAAAAGGAAGGGCCAACCGAGCCAACACTTTTTGAAATATTTTCAGGACTTCGATAAAAAACTTTCAAGGTATCATTTATCATTCTTGTTCGTCCAGAAGTGGACTGACACTTTTGAGTCCTTTCTTGATGACTAAATGTAATCGTTGACAGCCAGAGACCCATCTTCGCCGTCTTCGTTTCATTACCTACTTGCAAATACGCCACTGATGGATTACTATTTTGATCCGATAAAGTCATCAATATCAATGGGTTGTTTTTTTAATTTTTAATTCATTCAAAAATGAAACAAACAAAAAAAAATTACGAACATGGTCAGCCTTAGACGACCAGACGTCATCTTTTAAGAGGACACATCCGCTTTTTATCGAAAAAAAAATGTCCGTTATCTTTTTGAAAAAATATACAATTTGTCCTTTTTTTGGAATTTCTCGGTTTACGGAATTTTCTGACACCACAAAACGTCAACAAACTTTTTTTTTCAACGCTTAATCAGAAATGTTTTGTATCTTTTTGGTGTGAAGGCGCAGTGGCTTAGTGGTTAGTGTGTTGGACAAATAAAATACGTCTACATAAAATAAAGAATTCAAGTTTTGGAAGTTTCTTGAAGAGTAAAAAACAAACCATTTAAATGTAGAAAAATTTAAGCCCGAAAGGCAATAATTTTAAGGATATATGTAGTTAGGTTAAGAGCGCTCGCTAAGAGCCAGTAAGCTAGAATGAGATAAATGTTAGTTTTAAATTAGATTTGATCGGTTTTGTCTAGTATGCAAGTTTAGTTGAATATCCCAATAAAAATGAATTTAAAATGAAAAAAAAAATGAGTGTGTTGGACTACTAAGCGAGGGGTCCCAGGTGTGAATCCCACAAAAACCCAAAATTTCAACTTAGGGTTTTTTCCACTGCGCCACCTCTCGCGAACGTCTGACCAACATCCGAGAGTATAAACTGGCTTGAAAAAGCTTTCTCAATTAGCCGTTTGGAATCGGCGTAAAATTGTAGATCCCTTCCTTTCGTTTAAAAAATTAAGAACTCACACAAAACGAATGGTTGTGAGAAGCTAGGCCCTTGGGTCCCTACGGACCTGTTGCGCCAACTATTTATTTTTTTAATTTTTTTTTCTGGTGTGAACACGACCTGAAATATATTTGTACCCGAACTCATTCACTTCTTGACAACCTTTTTTTTTTTGCTTTTTAACTCATTTGACAGCTCAATTTCCTTTGCAATTTTATTGAATTTGTTAAAATAAAATTTTTCTTTGTTTAAATGAATTAAAAAAAAATCGTATTTTGTTATTTTGGTTGTTGTTTTTTTTTTCTTGAATTTTTCATTTGAGATTTTTGAAGGTGTCCTCTTTTTGCTGGGCGTGGATCTAGTCACCCTACTAATGCAAGAAGTTAAATGGAATTTTGAAAGGCCTCTCTGTGCCCTTGATGTTAGCTTGTGAGTTTCGTACAATTGCTTTATTTGTTAACTCATCTCATCTAAAGCAGGTTTTCGATATAAAAGCGTTTGGCCGTGTCCTTTCTGACCAATGGTCTTGGAAGAGGCCTTTCTGTTTTGATGTAGCCCTCTGTGTAATAATCGGAAAACCAATGCCCCTGTTCAAGACGTTTTTAGAAAATGTAAAACATAAATAACAAAAAAAGTTTTAGCGACCCAAGGACACCCTCTTCTATCCAACAACAAACAAAGCCAATTTTTAAGTGGTTTCGCCTTCGAATGCCACGACTAATTGAAATCCTCAACGCATGCCCCCAAAATATAAAATACCAAACCCGCATTCAAAAGAAAAGCAGAACAATTCCGTTCGACTAAATTTGAATGGAAATTCAATAGGAGTTTCATTGAATGCGTTTCTCCTACCGTTGGTTCGGGCTGGGATACCTCGATAAAAAGACAAAGATTGTTTTTCAAAGTCCTTTAGTTACTCCTTCTCCTAGCGCCATCGTCTGTGTATGCATGTGTCCAGTGCTCGCATTGTGTGCTTACACAATGTTTACACATAGTATTTGATGTGGCCCTGGCACAAAGACGACAAATGCACTCATGCAAATGTCATTTGCAGGAATACGGGTCAAGTCAAAGTACAACGAAAATCTTTGCAAGTACATACCAATGCCCTCTCTGCCCTTTCAATCTGTAGCTTGATAGAGAGTTTGGCATCTTATTGGCGAGTTTGCCCAGCAAGATATCGCATTTTAATGGGGAGCACAATTGTAGCAGTACTATGGACGTTTATTTACTTATGAGTAGGTGCAGATAATCCCTTTCGTCTGATGTGTTCGCATTTGAATTGAAAGTTGAATTTGAATTTGAATTTGTTTTTGAGACCTTTTGTGCCCTTGCATTGTGGGTAGCTATTTTCTGAAATGATGTAGGTAAACCTTATGACACTATTTCAAGCAAAGTGGGATCTCTCTCCCGTCTGAATCCCGAAGGATTGTCGTTGTAAAGTTGCATGCGTTTTGTTTTCATTCCGATCGAAGTATAAGGATGTTTTGAGTGAAGTTTGTCAAATCTTTGTCGGTGGAGTTCTTGAATTTTGTGACAAATGGCCAGAATTTTTACTATACCCAGTTGCAAATAGTCCATATGAATGATTTAGGACTTATCTATAGACAAGGCAGGCTTGAGGATGATCACAAAGTCAACTTCCGCAACAACAGCGGCCAAAATTGAGTTATAGTCGAGCTTTCGAGTTCCAGTAACAGTTCCGTCTATATACCGCCCATCTCCAACTGGTAAATTAGTCCGCCTGTGATTAACTTATTCGTGTGGCATCTAGTCTTCAACCTACTGTTCGATTGAATACTCTCACCTATCGGACAACGTTTTGCAGGAATTGTCAAATCTCCCCCTGAAAAAAGGTCATCAAAAGCCGACGCAGGGAGCATCGATTCTTGATCTACCCACATTTCCCTTGGATGCGCAACTGTCGTGTGTCATTGGTAACTAAATATCCAGATCCACAAAACATCTCCAACCCCCATTCTTTGACTTGCTCACATTAAATGGAATTTTAATCAACCTCCTCTCTCTCTCTCTCGACGTTACCCCCAAGGGATAAACTTAATTATCTACCAATTTTACGACATACTTCCAACACGACTATCTTATGTATATAATCTTAATGTCAGAAGTTTCCCCAACAAACATTCGAACTCCTTTAATTAGTCTAAAGACGCACACACACCCATACACCGTACGCACCCTTTGTTGGGGAGAGAGTGGAACAAATCCCCCTCCCCCCCAACACATATTTTATCGCCATAAAACAAATCTATATAAATGTAAACTTCCCATCGTAGGTATTCTGGAAAATCACTCAAATGAGCGGGACAGTGAAAAAAGACAAGATTTTCTAATTTTGAAAAGGACAATACAAAGGTTAGACAAACAGGAGACATTATGCAGCGGGAGCTCATAAAAATCACCTTACCTTTGATGGATGGGAATCCTTTTGCCATCCCATTTCAAATGTCGAGTCCTTCTCAAATGTATGTCGGTAAATATGTAATAGAAAAAGAGCTTCCCTATAATTACATTTCGCTGCCAACATGCGTTATCCTTCTTGAGAAAACTTCACACAAGGACTTTTATATTTCTATATAATAATTCTCTCTGTTGTTTGTGTCAAAGTTTTTCCCATACATACATAGTTTCCCTTCGGGTATATTTTTATCTACTTGCCAGACACAAAAATGACTGTAATCCTTGTAAAATGAAAAAGAAGAAGCTCCTCCAACGTACACCGAAGAATAGACTCTGATGAAAAACAATAACAAATGGAGATAGACAAAACTTTGTTTGAAGGATGTTTTCCATATACAACAATACACACTTCAACGACAATGATGAGGGTTCTTCAAACTTCTCATACGTTCTTCATCCTTTTTTTTTTGCAAATTTTGCAACTTTTCTTCAACTTCCGCATGTGCGGAGGAAAACTGTGCAATAAACTAAGGTTCAATTGATAGGCCGTATTTACATGGAGAAAAAGGACAATTGCTGGGCAAAGGCGACTTCGCTTCTTAATTACAAACCAATTGGATATCGAATGGGAAAAGTTGGTCCCCTCTACTTGTTATCCTAATCGTCGGGGATGTGTTTTGTGGCGTCCTTCTGTCGTGTGATTAAAAATACATATATATATACATATATAATATATACCCAGAGCATGTGGGGCACCCTCTCAAGCCGAGTGCTATATCATCGTTAGGGGATGAGTAGAAAAATGTCTACCTACAACATTTTTGAGAAAAACTTTACAACTTCAATACGATAATGTCCTCATCGTGTCGGGGTAAATTGATATTACCATTTACCAAATGTGGCATGGGTGCGGGAGAAGGACATTTCTGTCGAATGGACTTTTGCACTTGGTGGAGAAATTATCCATTGGAACAAGTTTTTTCCGCTTGTATTTATGTATATCCTTGTTATGGGTGGAGTTTTCTTCTTTCATCAGTTGAGTGTGGTTATTCTTTCAAAAGAAATGGTAATGTGCTTCGCGAAAGTCATTTAAAGTTTGCACTCTTTTTCATGGGCATTTTGTAAGAGCACTTCGAGGATAATGCTAAGTGCTGTGTGAGGACAGGCTAGGTTGCAGAGCGGAGGTCGACCACGCAATGTCCCAATCTAAAGGAGCCACATTCCATACATTCAGGTGGACCTATGCGCATAGTGATGCATGCGGGACATCAGAAAAACTAAAGCTCAATGCCACCTTTTGTGTAGGGAACAGCACAAACTGAGATAACAAGTAAGCATAAATATTTGAACTCCTCCAACATGACCGACTTAAATTCCAAATAAATGGCAATACGCAGTTTGAACGCACACACCACCGTGATGCGCAAAAATTGGTCAATAATTCAATTTAATTGGGGGAGGAAAAAAACCTCCCAACCTAACGAACTGCAACAATGCCATATCCTGCGCGATTGTTCATTTAATTCCAATTATCTCGCAATTCGATTCGTATATTTCTTCCGACACTGCGCCTCTCAAGTGCAATTTCAATGTCCAGTACAACTGGACTGGACATACGTGCTTCTATTAATTGGTCCAACTTAAAGCCCCAATGAACACGTCACATGCAAAACAACAAAATGAGGGAAAAAATGCCAAAGTGTGCCATGAATAATTCCGGGAATTCAGAAAACCATCCGCCGGTATTGGTGCATCATTTCATTAACGCTACGGGTTTAATTCCAATTGCGAAATAATTAAAATTTGTTTCCACACTCATTTCGATGGTCACTTGAACTTCGCATTGGTGGGTCAACGTTGGGCGCCAGCTGTTAATCAGTTAAATCGCATGTTCGCCGCTTGCTCGGCCACCAGCAAACATTTCAATCAGGTGCCACGGCGCAAACTATGGAACGTGAGCATCATTTCTCAATGTGCTGCTTCTGATGCTGCTGCTGCTGCATCCTGATGGGTGTTCTCAGTCGCTCTCCGAGCAAATTGAATAAAAATTCCTTTCACGAAATTTCCATTTTCAGCACATTAACGGTGTTGTGTGTAAAAATCGTACACAAAATGAACAGCGACCGGCTGCATGGCTACAGTTGCATAGGTCTCGGTTGGGGTCAACCCTATGCTGACATGTAGGAGCGGCTCTGCATCCAGTCGGTGACACAGAACATTAAAATTGCATTTTTCGCTTAAAATTCTTGCGACGCGTTCAGTTGTGAAAATGGAAAAGCGTTTTTCGCGCGCGATAATCTGCTGCGAAATTACGAAATGAAAATTCGAAATTCCAAAGTTTCCGCCAGATGGTGAGTGGGGGTGTTGTTGTCAGTGTTTTTTGCAAACAGATAAATGTTAACGTCGAGAGGAAGAGCGTTTTAAGGCTAAAAGTATTTTAAAAGAATGGTCTTGTCGTGAATTACAAGCGGTAAAGCACTTAATGTTGTGAATTTTTACGCACGATAAACAATTAATCGCTGCGTCCCTTGCCGAGTAGTGTAGCCTTTCCGCAGTATCCAGTGGTAGCAGCTTAAAAAATTCCTGTTGGCTGTGTTGATGTGACACAAACTGGATAGGTATACGCAAGGGGCCACGATATTTCATTTATGATTAAAGCTCTCATTACATTAAAATTGTTAAAGACTCTGCGACGTACTAATAACAAATTTTAGTCTCGACTTTAAATTTACGGAAGCTCACAGTTGCAAAATATATTGCATTTAAAAAAGTAAATACATAGTTTCTATAAATCATTGAAATTAGTGGAAAAAAAAAATAAAATGATATAAAGTATAGAGAACAATGCAAATTATTGAAAACATATATGAAACAATACAAATGATTGGAAAAGTTTGCAAAAGATCACAAATGAGTGGAAAGGTATGCAAAAGAATGGAAATTATTGGGAGAATTCTATCAAATGATTGGGAAAAGAATGACTGAAAAGTATATAGAGCAATGAAAACGATTGAAAAAGAATGTAAAAGAAAGCAAATTATTGGAAAACTATGCAGGCGAATTCAAATGATTGGAAAATGACGGAGAACAAACGCAAATGGTTGGAAAAATATGCAAAAGAATGGAAATTATTGGGAAAAGTCTATCAAATGATTGGGAAAAGAATGACTGAACAGTATATAGAGCAATGAAAACTATTGAAAAAGAATGTAAAAGAAAGCAAATTATTGGAAAACTATTAAGGCGAATTCAAATGATTGAAAAATGACGGAGAACAAACGCAAATGGTTGGAAAAAATATGCAAAAGAATGGAAATTATTGGGAAAAGTCTATCAAATGATTGGGAAAAGAATGACTGAAAAGTATATAGAGCAATGAAAACGATTGAAAAAGAATGTAAAAGAAAGCAAATGATTGGAAAACTATGCAGGCGAATTCAAATGATTGGAAAATGACGGAAAACAAACGCAAATGGTTGGAAAAATATGCAAAAGAATGAAAATTATTGGGAGAATTCTATCAAATGATTGGGAAAAGAATGTTTGAAAAGTATATAGAGCAATGAAAACGATTGAAAAAGTATGTAATAGAAAGCAAATTATTGGGAAACTATGCAGGCGAATTCAAATGATTGGAAAATGACGGAGAACAAACGCAAATGGTTGGAAAAATATGCAAAAGAATGGAAATTATTGGGAGAAATTTATCAAATGATTGGGAAAAGAATGACTGAAAAGTATAAAGAGCAATGAATACGATTGAAAAAGAATGTAAAAGAAAGCAAATTATTGGAAAACTATGCAGGCGAATTCAAATGATTGGAAAATGACGGAGAACAAACGCAAATGGTTGGAAAAATATGCAAAAGAATGGAAATTATTGGGAAAAGTCTATCAAATGATTGGGAAAAGAATGACTGAACAGTATATAGAGCAATGAAAACGATTGAAAAAGAATGTAAAAGAAAGCAAATTATTGGAAAACTATGCAGGCGAATTCAAATGATTGGAAAATGACGGAGAACAAACGCAAATGGTTGGAAAAATATGCAAAAGAATGGAAATTATTGGGAGAATTCTATCAAATGATTGGGAAAAGAATGACTGAAAAGTATATAGAGCAATGAAAACGATTGAAAAAGAATGTAAAAGAAAGCAAATGATTGGAAAACTATGCAGGCGAATTCAAATGATTGGAAAATGACGGAAAACAAACGCAAATGGTTGGAAAAATATGCAAAAGAATGGAAATTATTGGGAAAAGTCTATCAAATGATTGGGAAAAGAATAACTGAACAGTATATAGAGCAATGAAAACGATTGAAAAAGAATGTAAAAGAAAGCAAATTATTGGAAAACTATGCAGGCGAATTCAAATGATTGGAAAATGACGGAGAACAAACGCAAATGGTTGGAAAAATATGCAAAAGAATGGAAATTATTGGGAAAAGTCTATCAAATGATTGGGAAAAGAATGACTGAAAAGTATATAGAGCAATGAAAACGATTGAAAAAGAATGTAAAAGAAAGCAAATGATTGGAAAACTATGCAGGCGAATTCAAATAATTGGAAAATGACGGAGAACAAACGCAAATGGTTGGAAAAAATATGCAAAAGAATGAAAATTATTGGGAGAATTCTATCAAATGATTGGGAAAAGAATGACTGAACAGTATATAGAGCAATGAAAACGATTGAAAAAGAATGTAAAAGAAAGCAAATTATTGGAAAACTATGCAGGCGAATTCAAATGATTGGAAAATGACGGAGAACAAACGCAAATGGTTGGAAAAATATGCAAAAGAATGGAAATTATTGGGAAAAGTCTATCAAATGATTGGGAAAAGAATGACTGAACAGTATATAGAGCAATGAAAACGATTGAAAAAGAATGTAAAAGAAAGCAAATTATTGGAAAACTATGCAGGCGAATTCAAATGATTGGAAAATGACGGAGAACAAACGCAAATGATTGGAAAAATATGCAAAAGAATGGAAATTATTGGGAAAAGTCTATCAAATGATTGGGAAAAGAATGACTGAAAAGTATATAGAGCAATGAAAACGATTGAAAAAGAACGTAAAAGAAAGCAAATATTGGGAAATCATGCAGGCGAATTCAAATGATTGGAAAATGATGAAGAACAAAAGCAAATGGTTGGAAAACAATGCAAAAGAATGGAAATTATTGGGAAAAGTATATCAACTGATTGGAAAGAAATTCAAATGATTGAAAAGTATAGAGAACAATGCAAACGATTGGAAACAGACGAATGCAAACAAATTCAAATGATTGGGAAACTATGCAGACGAATTCAAATGATTGGGAATGTATGCAAAATAATGCAAGTCATTATAAAAAATCCAAATGATTGGAAAAATAATTGAAATGATTGGCAGACGAATTTAAATGATTAGAAATGTTTTGAAAACAAAAGTAAATGATTGGGAAAGTATAAAAGAAAAGCACATCATGAAAAAGTGTGAAAATGATTGGAAAAATAATGCAACATAATAAAAATGACTGGAATTATTCCCAAACTTTTGCTACAACTCAAATTCCATCATCAGCTCTGCCCTTTCGATTGCAGTTTCAAATGCACTCATCGACTTACAAGAACCTTCTCCATACACACTGCACCGTTAACCTTAAACAAAACGTTTTGGTTCAACCACTCGTGAGGACATTCAAGCGGGCATGTCACCCCCAACAGCTCACCACATTAACGCACACACTACGCAAATATGCATTGCGTTTTACGCAATGTCCTTAGGTCTATATGCAACCCGCCCATCCTCGATTCGCCTGACTGCCCCCGCACATGCTGTCAGTATACTGTATAGCCTTCCATGTTGACTTTTAATATTGTATATCTTTTGCCAGGAGCCATCTCTTTGTATTTTCATTTTTGCTCGGCCACAAGCCAAAGCAGGGTGTACCTGTTCATCAGTGCGATTGTAAACAGTTGGAATCAACGTACACCCATTTGATGTCTCTGTGCAATCGCAGCGCGCGGTGGTATAATTTTGAAATAATTAAAACTGCTTGTGCGTATTATGTCAGAAGGATAATTTCATTTATTCACATGCCAATACTCATGCCGCTTTCGGTGTGGTGCATGGTGGGCGTACGCAGAGCGCACACTGACTCTGTAAAAAGGACGAAAGCAAATATTTATTTATGATTTACTGTGTTTCTTGTGCAAGCAAACATTGATGCTGTTGTCTGCTACTGCGAATGATGATGGTAATGGCTATGGATATGATGAGTTCATGATGGGGCGCTGCGATGTGCGCGCTAATAAATCGAGGACGAGTGCGACGATGAAAGTGTTTACTTTTCCACTGACTTCCAATTGCGCGCGCTTGTCTATACTCTCCTTTTGGTGCGCTCGTCGTCCTATTGTCGCGTCTCTCTGGGCGATCATCTCGAGTGGAAGATGTTAATGATTATTATTTCATTGATGGATGTTTGTTGATTGAAAAACGTATTTCCTTTGAGGCGAGTTGAACCGTGTTTGCATTGAATTTAAGCGAGTCATTATAATTCAGTCAAAGGAGAGTGTGGATTCCTGCAGAAGGGTTGATGCAGCCAAATTAATAGCAATTAGCGAAACAACAAGGCCGTGAGCGATATTCATTTGTAGGTATGCAGAAACTAAATTCCCGAACCAACTTCAAGTTCAAAGTGGAGTGCCACAGGGTTCTGTGTATAGTTGGGTACTAGTCGGGAGGTTAATGTCGCACTGTAAAAAGCAAGGACGGACACGTTTGACTGTCGGGACAGCTGGCAAAGTCAGCGAAGTGTATACATGGACCGCCGGTAATCTGTTGGAATGAGGAGGGGGCAGGTGCCACAGTAACCACGGTGTAAACGATTTGCAACTGCGAGAAGGGACATTCGAGAGGGCAAAAGGAAAAGCTTCCCCAAGCTGTATGGCGAGGGCGACCTACTAACAACATAGTGATGCAGAAGGTCAAAGGAGTCAGTCCACGATTGGAGGGTGCTAATTCACGAAGCTAAAGTTTAAGTGATCCAACCAAATCTCGCTGTTTCAAATGACATTTTGGTGGTTCATGTTTCAGCATGAAACTTCAGTAAGGAACAAACCCACAAAGGTTAAAAACAGCCTCGTTCAAAGCCCCTCCGATCCTTACAACTCTCTTCCTAGTTGCAGAGAAAATGCCCAGCAATTTTCTCTTCCCATTTATTTTCTCTTCGTCTACTCTTCGCAAACGAGGTTAAAGGCTTCTGCTACTAGATTTTTCCCACATACACGGCTCAACATGGAACCCTTGCTAAGTAAATAACTTCCAGCTAACCACTCAGTATCTCCAATTAGGACTGCACATGTGACCCAGGGCTACATAAACAGTTAGAAAATGATCGTAAATTCAAAAATGCCACACAGCGGAACAGCTTTTCAATTACGCTGAAAATTATGCGCGCCAACCTATCCCAACCACACATACAGTCTTCCAGTCTTCCACATCACCACACTAGCTAAATTTATTGGGTTTTTTTAATTAAAAAGAAAATTGTCCTCAACTGGAGAGCATTCACACGCCCCACCACCTTCGCAAATGCTCTTAGATAGTAAAAGTTAAGTTCAGCCAACAGCAACAGGAGCCACGCCGTGGAATGGGGACCACGCACGATATGTGCCACCGAACACAGGTGTTGCCGCTTTAATTTAATTAAATCTCGTTCTTCCGCTCTCCCGGGGCTACCGTACCGCATACGGTCATATGGACTGTGTGCGTTTGGCCAGGATATATCCCTAGCTCGATAGGTAAGGGTCACCCATTTAACCCTTAATTTAATGAAACACTTGACTTTGCCGTCTGTTCACTGGCTTGCACCAAAAGAAGAAGAATTGCAATGAATAGAAATGGAACTCTGAGGAGGGAAAAAATCCATGCTCACAAGGGATGGAGAAAGAAAAAAATAAGAAAAAAGGATGCAGCTGTCATAGTGATTCACTGGCATCTTGTAAATGGAACAACTGACTCTGTGCGGGCAGGGGTGGTGCATAATTAAAAGCGAACAAAAATTATGCAATTCCATTCATTGCATCCTTTGGAATTCGTTTTCCTTGCAGAAATAAATTTGCTTTGTTCTTACTCGGGGGTGCTATTCGGTTTTCGTTCGTTTTCCCTTTTGCTGAACACAAAACTATCCGATTATTCGCCACAAACCACAGGAGAGGGATTACAATGTATACCTAATACTATCTTGTTCCTTTGGCGTCAACTTTCTTGGCTGTTCAAAGGACTCCCTGTGCAAGGCATTGTATTGAACTTGTTTGCAGTGCTTGTGGAGTGAGTGAGTGCCAGGTAATAATTGGTTTTAGTTGGAAATATTGTTGAAAGGACTTGTGACTCGAGTGGCGCCATAGAAGAATCTTCTGTTTGTCTGGGATATGCGTTTTGTGGGACATAATTTAATGAAACCCTTTTGTAAGTTGTGGTAATGAGGACGGGAAATAAATAGCTAATTGAATGATGCATTGCTCATAGGTAGTTCTACAAAAACTCAAGGGGTGGCGCCACAGTTCGACTTGGCATACTCGCAGTGAATCGGGTATAATTTACTTATCTGCGAGTACTCTTTACTGTTCTGATGCAGTCACTTCTTTACAGATCGTACAGAAGAGGCCGTAGAAAAGGAACAATTTTTGAAAAAGTGGTCCCACAAAAGTTATCGTTTCTAGTTTCAAAAATGTGCAGCATATATAGTATTTTGTTCTTTTAAGGAAACTTACCTTGATTTTAATATTTTGCCCGCATTGTCTTCTTGGAGAAGATAGCGTATCTACGTTCTCCTCGACTCCATGTCGAAATATTGATGTTGGCAGGAACCTTTTATAACGACTCGATGGCCAGTGGATAGCTGGAACACACTATGCGCAATATTTTTGAATCGGATGGCTTTTACGCCTTTTTTCACTCTTTTCCCCGAACCGCACAACAGCTTTGAGACGCATCGGTGGCTTTGACGCCTTTTTTCACTCTTTTCCCCGAACCGCACAACAGCTTTGAGACGCATCGGTGGCTTTGACGCCTTTTTTCACTCTATTTCCCGAACCGCAACAGCTTTGACACGCATCGGTGGCTTTGACGCCTTTTTTCACTTTTTTCCCCGAACCGCACAACAGCTTTGAGACGTATCGGTGGCTTTGACGCCTTTTTTCACTCTATTCCCCGAACCGCAAAAGCATTGAGGCGCATCGGTGGCTTTAACGCCTTTTTTCACTCTATTCCCCGAACCGCACAACAGCTTTGAGACGCATCGGTGGCTTTGACGCCTTTTTTTACTCTTTTCCCCGAACCGCACAACAGCTTTGAGACGCATCGGTGGCTTTAATGCCTTTTCTAACTTTATTTCCCCGAACCGCACAACAGCTTTGAGACGCATCGGTGGCTTTGACGCCTTTTTTCACATTTTCTTACCCCGAACCGCACAATTTTGCTTAATGCATCGGTAGGTAATTGCCCACCGCTCTACACTTTTCACACAGACATTTTCGCAAACGATGGCTTGGAGCCATTTTTTTTGAATGACCGAACCGCACTAAACACCATTTTTTGCTTTGCTTTACCGACCAACCGACCGACCGACGACGCGTCGTTTTTACCGAACGACGTTAGTAATAATATACCGACGACGTAACGAACGAACGGACGAATACGCGAACCGTCCGAGCTATGATATAGACAACCTTATCCCTCTGTGTTGCATTTAAAATGAAAGCATATTACATTCAAACATACGCCACACTAAAACTATATACGTTACTGTAGCCACCTTACCGCTGGTGGGGGGATAACTACAGCAATATACCTGATCTACCTACATCAGTCGCATCAAATACAACCGCTTACACACAACAAAACTACACATCCCACACTTCATACACCACGCGCCACAACTACATACCACACTGCGCTCGATACTGTAGCCACCTTACCGCTTGTGGGGGGATAACTACAGCAATATACCTGATCTGCCTACATCAGTCGCATCAAATACTACCATTTACACACAACAAAACTAGACATTCCACACTTCATACAACATACGCCACAACTACATACCACACTGCGCTCGATACTGTAGCCACCTTACCGCTTGTGGGGGGATAGCTACAGCAATATACCTGATCTACCTACATCAGTCGCATCAAATACTACCGCTTACACATGACAAAACTACACATCCCACACTTCATACACCACACGCCACAACTACATACCACACTGCGCTCGATACTGTAGCCACCTTACCGCTTGTGGGGGGATAACTACAGCAATATACCTGATCTACCTACATCAGTCGCATCAAATACAACCGGTTACACACCACAAAACTACACATCCCACACTTCATACACCACACGCCACAACTACATACCACACTGCGCTCGATACTGTAGCCACCTTACCGCTGGTGGGGGGATAACTACAGCAATATACCTGATCTACCTACATCAGTCGCATCAAATACTATCACTTACACACAACAAAACTATACATCCCACACTTCATACACCACACGCCACAACTACATACCACACTGCGCTCGATACTGTAGCCACCTTACCGCTTGTGGGGGGATAACTACAGCAATATACCTGATCTACCTACATCAGTCGCATCAAATACAACCGGTTACACACCACAAAACTACACATCCCACACTTCATACACCACACGCCACAACTACATACCACACTGCGCTCGATACTGTAGCCACCTTACCGCTGGTGGGGGGATAACTACAGCAATATACCTGATCTACCTACATCAGTCGCATCAAATACTATCACTTACACACAACAAAACTATACATCCCACACTTCATACACCACACGCCACAACTACGTACCACACTGCGCTCGATACTGTAGCCACCTTACCGCTTGTGGGGGGATAACTACAGCAATATACCTGATCTACCTACATCAGTCGCATCAAATACTATCACTTACACACAACAAAACTATACATCCCACACTTCATACACCACACGCCACAACTACATACCACACTGCGCTCGATACTGTAGCCACCTTACCGCTGGTGGGGGGATAACTACAGCAATATACCTGATCTACCTACATCAGTCGCATCAAATACTATCACTTACACACAACAAAACTATACATCCCACACTTCATACACCATACGCCACAACTACATACCACACTGCGCTCGATACTGTAGCCACCTTACCGCTTGTGGGGGGATAACTACAGCAATATACCTGATCTACCTACATCAGTCGCATCAAATACAACCGCTTACACACAACAAAACTACACATCCCACACTTCATACACCACACGCCACAACTACATACCACACTGCGCTCGATACTGTAGCCACCTTACCGCTGGTGGGGGGATAACTACAGCAATATACCTAAGCTTCCTAACACAATACGTATCACTACACGCCACACCGCCACATACCACACACAACATTCCATACCTCATCATAGTTACGCAGCTACTTGCTGCTTTGCAAGATAGTTTCTGTTGATAACACAGGTAGAGATCCTAAGAGTCAGCTGACATTTCCAAACAATTTCCTTAAGCTAATCGACCTAGGCTTCTTTCAGGTGCCAAAACTTACAAATTCGTAGGAGACTAAGAAACCTAAGGAACAAAGGGAAGTCGAGTACCAAAAAGTTAAAAAGAAAAGAAAAAACACCCTGAATAACAACTAAGACCTTCCTCCAAGAACGCCGGCTTAAGCGGACAGGGTTGTCGGCTGATAAAGCTGAAAATCAAAATAAGACTTATACAAACAGGTTTCGCAAAACTCTTTATTTTTAACTAATTGAACACGGAAAAGAAGGAAAATTTAAACTGAAGCAACCCCAGAAATATGAAATCTAGTACAAATTCAAGTTTAATATTTTACTAAAGAAGAAATAACGAACCCTGTCAGTGAAATGTTTGCAAGTTGTCTAAAATCGTTACATCAAAACCTGTTACAAAAGATGAATTCTATTACATTATATATTTCTAAGATACAAAGAACTATCCAATGAAATACCAATGCATCTAGGGATACTACAGAACATAGTCTCAGTCGAAACACCTCCTTAACCTTTTAATGAAAAAGAACAAAGAATACAAATCTGACTGCAACCTTTTAATGTTAACACTGTGACAGCTCGAGTTCTAGTACAAATCTAACTATGGCAACAACTACCCTGTCAATCGAATAGCAAACCCTTTCTTAGAAATTTTTTTTTTTTACAAAAACAATGAATGATCTTTGCTCGCCCATCTTTTTCTATTATCAAGTGTAAAAATATCGAATCTAGTACAAATCTAAATGCGAAATATTGACAATTACTCCAAATTCACCTAATAGAAAAAAAAACACAGAATAAAAAATAAAAGCTTTTCCCAATTAAAACACCTGTCTTCCTTACAATCTTGGTGAGATTCGAGACAAAATAAAATGAAATACAAATCTAACTAAGGCAGGATACCTACTACAATAGCTGCCTTGGAATAGCAAGAAAATAAAAATTAACTTCTCTGGAAAATGATTACAAAGAAGGATCCAACTTTTAAAAATATTTAAACTTATTATCAACTTTATGAACCAATAATCTAGTACAAATCTGACTGCAACTAAGAAGTTATTAAATCTAATGCAAATCTATCCAGTGCAGTATTTTACAACGACTCTCCTTATCAACTAGGAAACAATTAAATCAACAACATTTGATACCATAGAAATGAAAAAGAACAAAGAATACACTATAACCTTACAGTTCAACCATAATCTAAATGAAATATAAATCTACCTAATCCAAATTTAAGTGACAGGAGCAATTCTTAGCAACAAATTCCTCCCGCTTCCAATAAACATGCGCTCACAGAAATAAATTAACAATAACATCAGGTGACTATTCCGCAACTAAGTAAAGAAGAGGAATATTCATATTAGTGGAATTTATCATCTGTCAAAAGAAAAGATTACACGGCATTTACAAATTCTAAAAAGAGCAAAATATATAGAAACAGTCAGCAATACTTGGTTCTCCTACCTAAATCGGAAGAATCAAAAGTCAAATCAGCGAGGACGAATGTACCAAGATCTATTAGGAAGTAAAAAATTCAAACAAATCTACGCCGAAAATGGTTATTGCGCTAGCTCCCTAAAAATAAAAATACAAGTACATGGGGGGTAGAGAAAATCAAACCATTTGTTATGTTAGTTGTTGTTGTACACAAAATTTCCTATATAGAGGGACAGGTCGTTCTACGCATTTGCCCAGACAGCAAAGTGTTCTTCTTTGGCGAGCACGACGGCGAGACTCTGGAAATAAAGAAAACAACAAATTAGTGACATATTAAATTACTGTGTGTCAATAAGATATTACAAAATTACAATATTCCCTATGGAAGGACAAGCCTTCCGAATCTTTGTCAAATAAATCAAAAAAAAAAAATCGTAAGTTGCGTGTGCAAAATTGAAAAAAAATTGTGGGCTCTTCCAATTCCCTAATAAATTTAATCAACATAAAGAGAAAGAGATTTGTATAGAACCTTTTTAAGATAATAGCGACAGGAATTCAGTTTGAATCAAAAAGGCTTTTTTAACATGAAGAATGACCCATGACATTGTTTGTTGGATATGAATTCAGGAAAGTGAGAGCTGTTTTATGGGCAAAGCACATCCATCCTATCGGATCGATTTTGGACCAGACATTTCGAGCTCTACTTCACCAAGAACGCGCTGAGATTTGGCTTCCAATCAGTTTATCTAACGAGTAATCATAACGACTTGAAAAAACACGCTACAACTAATCGAGTGGCGTCACGATCTCGGTGGCCTAATTAAGGATTCTCCAGCTAATGACAAAAAAAAATGTTTTCTGTAATTTGTTCGAAAAAAAACCCTTTTGGGAAATTTGTGTTTTTTTTTAATCAAAATTCGGAGGGAAAATGATACCAATCTCATAGCAACTCTGAGTCTATACAAGTTTAGAGCGCTCACTAAGAGTTAGTTTTAAATTAGATTTAATCTTTTTTGTCTAGTATATAAATTTCATTTTAAGTAAGGATATAAATAAAAATGAATTTAAAATGAAAAAAATGAAATAGCGACTCTGAGCTTGGTCATTTACAAAATGGGAATAGATCAGACAGGAGACACCGATGGACTTCTTTGTTTATACGCCTTTGCAAACTTTCACAAGGATAAAGAACTATTGTATTGTACGGTATTTGGATGAATCCCCATAATTTGGAAATATTATGCCAGGCGATCGTAATGTAATAAGTCTTGTGTTGGTATAGAAGAAACTGTTTGTACAAAAACAAAAAAGGTGCAATAGTATAAGGCTTGTAAAGTGGCACATATGTGGTTACAATTCTAGGTACCTCCGAAGATCAGGGTCACGAACGAATGTATGGAAAACCGTAGGTATTGTCACCAGTGGTCCCAGATTGAGGGAAAAAGCACCAATGTTGGCGCTTTTTGAATGAAAACGAAGAAAAAGGGACAAACCTTAGAAAGGCTAAAAATACAAAATCTCTAAACAATGAATAATAAAATTAAAACGTATTTTCATTACGAAAAAATTTCAAAGAAGAAGAACGACTACGTATGGGACTTTTTTGTGCATATTTTTTTATTCTTGAGCTTAGGGGAAAATTAAAGCTTTTTCTTATAAAAAAAAAAGGGAAACCAGTCTTCAGAGTCTGGCAGCACCGATTGCCATAGGCGGCGAGGTAATGAATTCGTTTAGAAAGTTGTAGGCAACAAATCGCTTATGAAAAGGAGAAAGTCAGTCGGAGGCAAAGCGGACCTTTGTGGAACGTCAGAAATAGCCTGCAAGCACATTGTACTTGCACAGATTAGGAGAACAGAAAAAAAAAAAGGTTCTTTCAGAAGTTCTTTCGGTTCCAGATTCTCACCTTCAAAATAGCATCACTGTGATTTGCATTCTTTTGCGAATTAAAAATTGGTTATGTCACCTTTAAAATTTTAAGGTTAAAGCGTTACAGGTCTCGGTGACAGGGCTGTATATCTAATTTGTACTTATTTAAAGGTTGATTGCGAGAGTCTTACTTTACAACGACTTATTGGATGTAAAAACAATTCATTCAAGCTATATAAATCATCTACTGATGAGCCCATTCTTCACATTGATCGAGGGCATTATTAGAAGTCAAATCAGTCAGGAATGAGAAACGTTCCAATTAGTGAAAGAATATTTGAGATCGGTTAACAAGTTTCAGCGATTACCCCTTGCAAGCACATTGTACTTGCTTCAAATATTGTGAAGACATTTAAGAGGTAAGAGCATTTGAACTTTGAAAGCTGCTTAACAAAATTCGACCTGTCCTATCCTGAGGAAATCCCATTAGTCCATTGGAGGGATGCAAGCCCAGACAAATCATAGCCACATTTTGCCAATTCAAACGATGTCAAACGAATTATATATCTATTTAATTTTGACCGTGTCCATCCAATTACAGTGCACCACCTGCCACTACCACCTGTCCAAGAAGATTGCAAAATTCAAATTCGATCCCAATCGTTTGCATGTGCCACTGAGTATTGTTTTGCGAAAAATCAAATTATAAACACCGCTGGCAACTATTTCCGCTTCGATTCGCCCTCAAAGTGGAAAACGTGCCTGTATGCCACCCAACAAACCTGCATCAATTACCCAATATCCATGTCATGTGCAGAGGAGCACGCAGACCCGAAATTACTCTTCTAGGCGCCAACGCGAAATTGGTTAAATTCGATCCACCGATTGGATGAATCGTAACACACCAGTTTCTGGTCGGCTGTATGTCCTCGCCCGCACCGTCATCAACAGGCATACACCGTTCAAAGCTTGGACCATAACCAAATGTCCAAAACAAAGACTAGTTCGAGTTAGCCCATGCGGGTTAATCTACTATGCTAGTAACTGGGTTACACTGTAGCCCAACTTAATAGACTTTTGATAATTTGAAAAGTTTATTTAATACAAAACGTGATTCAATTACAAACGCAACCCACTCTCGGTGTGCATGCAAAGAAAAAAAAGAAAAGGACCAAGAGTGTCACGGAAATGAGCAGCACAGCACTTACAACGGCAACCCTCAATCCGAAACGGTAGTCTACTCCGTGTCTCCAAATGCGGGGCCAATGGTGAACGGTGAAATTAACTGAAATGTCCTGATCCTTGTTTCGTGCCGTATATTATAGAGATGAGTCCCTTCTACACATGGATGGAGGAGGCCGGTACAGCGACAAGGTTCCAATTAATTTCGACAGTTATTCGAACGGCCTGTTTATTGTTTACGAAAGGATGGCATAGTTGGAGGGCATTTGCTGATCAGCTGTCCTTCGGAAATACGTGAACTTCTTTTCTTTCCGATGGAGGGTAGGCACTGGAAGAGAGGTTAATGTTCACCGATCCACTAAAATTTGAATTATTGCTGAATCAGACTATTGTTCGCATTTAATTAAAATGGCGCTCGCCCCCTACCAACACCCAGTTGCTGCTACTGCCCGCTTCCACTCACCGCTGCATCTGTGCACTATCGACATATCATTACCGCATAAATACCCACCAGGTACCAACTTGTACAGCAATCCGAAACACTTTCAGCCGCGATAACCCACGGCCATTACAGGAGCGCCATCGCTATTAACTTTCCATCGCGCAGGATATAGCACATACAATAAAGAACGCGCAGGAATCAACAAAAACAATCGCCATCATAATTTCAATTAGATCCTTCACCGTTCCCCATGACCACAAACTTTCCAGTGAAAATAACTCGCGGTTATGTCGACTAAAAGTTTTCCACTCCCTTCCCTCCTGTGTTACGAAAAAAACCTCCTTTCTTTTTTCTCCCAGCCACACACAACAGGACCTCCCTCCTCCTAACGACACGGACCGACCATCACCGTGTGCAGGCAAAAGAAAAAAAAATTAACCGTTTCAACTCTGCCCCCTGAAAGTAATTTTCAGCGTTAGCAACACCTGCTTTCAATAAAAACATATACACAAGAAGAAGAAGACAAAAAATAACGGACCAGTTATCCCGAGAGTGTGTCTACAGGCTTTGTCCTTATTAACAGACAAAAGAGCACGGCCCAGAAAACAAAAAACTCTATTCCTGGGGGGGAATATTCGCCCACATCCCGTTGTACAATTTTGTGTGCCTGCACGGAAATATAAGCGCATACGGGTAACAAAAGTTTTTCCGTAGTCAAATTAAAAAGTTTTTCACTTTGCCAGGGGGGACGAATATATTCTTTATGATGAGTGTGCCTGTGCACCTCTGTGGGCCAAGGCCTGGCAACAGGAAGATCGAAGTAAATGACAGTTTCTTGTTTTCCACAACTCCCTCTGCGCGTTGTCTTACATCCTCCTCATCTTGACGAAGGACGATAGTATATAGTAGAAAGAAAGCTAAACTGTTGGAATTATTATTATATTTCAATCCATGGATGCGGATGCGCCAGAGTGAGATATGGAAAATGGGTCACATCGGAGGGACCGGATAATTTATATTTTTATTTTTTTCCCGCACTCAACTTCCCTCCCAAGAGCGACACAGCAAGGATGTGCCAAAAAGGATGTGACGGCGAAAAATAATAGTGGAATGGTGTCCGCCGGAAAATCATTTTCACTCTGCATATGTACCGAGTGTGTGGTGGTGTAGGCAGCAGAATCAGTATATAGCAGCATCTAGGAAGGATGTTGGCAAATTTTCTAGGGTCAACCAAATTTATCCGTCCGTTTGTCGCTTCTCCTTGCAAAGTATGGGAAACAAGATGAATTATCGCCACACACCCACACTAAATGGGATTATTTATAAATCCGATATGGCGCCAAAAACGAATCTTATCCATATCCTTTGGCGGGAAGGGGGGTTCTTTAGCCCAAGTTGTACAAGTATATATGCGGGATGTGCTGTTCTCTTAAGTGGAGCATAGGGCAGAGTATGTGACAGGTTTTTATAATTTATTATGCGAAGAGGAATAATTTTGTGTGTAGTGTTGATAAACACACTGCCTGAATTTATGGCCGACTTATTCGCCACTTTAAATGCGGTACTTGGACACATTTTGGTTCGCAAATCTATAGAGCGTTGGCATTTTAAAATTGGGCTTTGCATTTGGCAGTTCAGGCGTGTCAGGTCCAATTTGTGGGAGCGACAGCGAGCGAATCTTAATTTCTGGCTATAGTTGGATGCGTAAATATGGAACCCGTAAAGGGTTTTCATTGGAAATTTATTCAAAAACAGAAACAATCCAAATCTATAAAAGAACAGTCAGTGGTACTTACTCGAAATCAGCCCGAATGCATGCAACGATTTGTTGCAACTGGTACAACTGATACAAATGGGTATATTTTTTTTCTTCTTATAATAAGACTTTAGGCGTTTGCATGTGTTATGAAAACTAATGCACAGATTTCGATGAAACTTTTTTGAAATGTTCCTAAAGATTCTAAGAAGGACAAAGGTTATTTCTTTCATTGCCATGGCTATTTTTTGGGAGCGTTTTTGACCGAAATGCGTTTTTTTCTGACTTTACTACCTTTGACTCGCCATTGCTCAAACAATTCTTAATCAATGCAAACAAAACAAAATATTTAAGAGAGCCAACACATCTATAATTATTTTAAGCCATCAATCAGCTTTCTGTCTCGTCTAGAAGCTGAGCTACAACCTAAAATCGAGCACGAAAAAATATATATTAAAAGCTGGCCTAATGTTGACCAGCTTTTATTTTATTTTTTTATTTAGAGAAGAATATGTTGCTCTTTGTCTGAAATTGGCATTTCTTTTTTTTTAAATTACTAACAATTTTTGGTTGTTAGTTAATTCTGGGAAATGATTGGGAACTCGACAACAAATTCTCATTGAAAACCTTCTAAAACTAAGATATGCAGAAAAAGTCAGGTGTAGGAATAAAATATGAAAACTATTTTTTCGTGGGCATCGCATTAGTTCTTATAAATATTCAACAAGTTGGACAACAAAATTCTGCAATCAAAAATAAGACCAGAAGTTTGCTAATATGTCTAAAGAGTTCCCATAATTTCTGGCGAATTTTTAAATGCTCCACAAAGGCTTGAGCAAAGTCAAAAATTACGCAACATTTCTTCGCAGTTTCAACGAATTCTAAGCTAAGAACTACAATTCAATCAACACTCGAAAAAGTAGAGAGACGAAAAAAGGCAATTGTTGTTTGGTTCGATCATCTCTCGAAATCTATAAGTGTAACACAAAAAATCATTATTATGTAAAACTGAGCAGTTTTCATGTGCTTCGATAAAAGTCCTAGACAGCGCTCAAAAATCATCAAAAACTAGTCGAATAAAAGTCGCAATAGGAGTTCCGATTGGTTCTGTTTAAAGTTCCGTAAGGTCTTCGACAAATTCTGCAAAACTAGCTTGTTAGATTTGTGTGTTGTAAGGAGAGTTCAGTGAAGTCCTTGAAAACCTACAACATCCCTTTTTCCTCATCTCTTAGACGAGTATTTTTTGCAGAGTTCTGGTGAGTTCTGATGAGTTCCGTCACACTTACGGGGCCAATCGTCAACAAACTTGTAAAAAATCCTCATGAAAAGACCTGTCTATCCGAAATAGCAAAAAAATGCACAATTGGTAGACTTTTGGCAAAGAAAAGATCAGGTTCACTTCCTGATACTGGAATCTCTTTCCTCGAAGATGATTTTAACAAAGAATTGACTGTCTTACAGGATGCAATTGTTCACTAAAAGGAGTCTAATTATGAGTAAAATTATAAAATTCTGGACAAACAAAGAAACAAATCCTTATGAAAAATTGGTTGAATGAAAAATTCTGTTCTGAGAAGAGTTCTTATGAGTTCTGATTGGGGTTTTCGAAAAAGTGATGCAAAACTTCCAAATTAAAAATTTCTTTAAGCCAAAGGTGTGAAAGTTGGTTGGTTGGTTAAGGTGGCTGATGTATTCCCCGCTCCCTGACGAGGGCAAAACAAAGATAACGCGATGAGCGCCATTTTTAGACCACAACTAACGGAACCTGAAGATAAAGGGGCCGAAGGATGTTAGAGGTGCTCAAAACCAAACGAGTGAAAGTCCTAGAAAGTAATTTTTTCCTGTTTTGAAGTTACCATGACCAAAAAAAAATGTATGAAACAATTCGGCATATTGAGCGCCCTACACAAAACAGAGAAGACAGATGACCCATCATCGGTGAACTTGTCAACCGCAAGGACATACTTCCCTTGATAGAATTGAAGTAATATTTTCAGAGCTCCTATGAGTTCTATTTTGAGTTGCAAAAGTGATTGAAAAATCGGAATATTCTGTAAATTCCAAAAAATTAGAGACAGCAGTTTGAAAATCCAAAATAAGCTAGCTAAAGACAATATAAACATTTTTCCCAAATTCGAGTCATTTCTGGGAAACTAGTTCAAGAAAATCTTTACCAAAAAACAGTGAAATATTCATCCCTTAGTTCTAAAAAAATTATAGTTCTGCCAAGTGCTCAAGGATCGCAAAAGAAAATCTTATATGAAACAGAGCGCCGTAGGTTCTAACAACAAATTTAAGTCTCGACTTTAAATTTACGAAAGGCAATGAATAATGCAAAAAAAAACCAGACACGAATAGAAGCTCTCCAATGATGAATTCATGGGTTCCTAGAATTGTTCTGCGAAGAGTTCGAGGAACAAGAACACAAAATCTAGAACGTTGTTTTAAGATATACTCCCGCAGGAGCTCTGATTGTAATGAAACAAAAAAACTCCCGCCACTAGACAGGATCTAAATCAAATATTGGCGGGGTTCTTTTTTTGTGTTCAGATTAGAGTTCTGGAGAGAGCTGACTCAAAACTAAGAGGTCGAAACTCGCTTTAGTTGCTTTTTCAAATTGTTTTTACTATACCTTAAGCCCCTTCAATGGTCACCAATCAGTTAACGAGTTGCGCTTTCATCCTGGACAGTTTCCACCCACTACGTCGTCCTATTAGCGAAATATCGAGTACTTCCATAGTTGCCCGGCCCCTTTGTGGGCGTAAAATGCAATTTACTTCATAATAATGGCAAAATTTAAACTTATTCTCTTTCCATGTATGGATTTTAAAGCCTCGCTGCGTCCCGCCCTCTTTTTGGGGGCGTGAGTACACTCAATTTTGTATGTTTCCCAACCAATTAGAGACAACTTAAATTTAAATTTGAAAAACCGCCAAGAGCTGCTCAAATTTCAAAGCATAATCAGGCAAACAAACACACGACGACCTAGACGATACATGGAGCCAACCGCAACCAGGCAAAAAAAAATAAAAGAAAAAGAAACAGAGATCCTCCAATTGACAACTTACTTAAAATTCAATCAAGCACCGTGCACCCGAAAACGTTGTTTTTCAATTAAATTTTCTAATTGTTTGCTGTCAATTATGACAAAATGGTTTGAGTGCCCAGAATCCACGGAAACCGACAAGAGACAGTGTAAAGGGGGTGGGTGGGTGGGGGGTGATGTAAACCTCCTTCGGATCGGCAACAGCAGACGTCATGTCTCATGTGTGTGGAGGTATCTGTTTGGAACGGGGATATTCCTTAAAGATAAACTAAAAGCTGCCTGCACAACCTCGTCTTCCGGGATGATAAAACCAAAACTCAACAACTCCTTTAGCATATCTGAGAAATCTTGTGTACAGAAATGGATTCATGGACGAAGGCTCTTCTTGCAGACAGACGACAGAGTGCCACAGAGAGATCTCCTTTGCTCACTCGTTCTGAGTAACAGATGTCAACATTTATGAGATATTTCAGAAATGGAGTTTATAAACCACATGCACGCAGGCACGATTCACATATATACTCGCACATGGATGTGTATTCTTCGCATCATATATCCTTCAGCAGGAAAACCCCATGGCAAATATGCAGATTAAAGGATTTAATTGAATTCATTCCAAAAGTGGCGGTGGTGCCTGGTGCCGCATGAAACTTTCCGTTTGGCCTTGTAAACACGAGTGTAATGGTGAACTCTTTTTTGTTCGTCAACTATAGAGGGGGGGCAAGGACATTTAACTCTCTCAGGGGCCAAGCGCATACACCATGCACTCCTGCTTATGAGACTTTGAGCATAATTTAATTTAAGTGGTTGTTGTATGTTGTCATGTCCTCAATCCTCATAACATATATACCTATCTGGCTGAGCTGGCATGGAACGAGGGGGAGGGGAATTTAAATTCTGCATGTCCAGCGCAGTAATTAATAGTTGTTGTGCGAAAATCCCTTTCGCGAGCGCGATGCAAATTTTATCGCCGTTTATACAGTTTAATGGGTAATCGGTTATCGGGAGGTTTTTCAATTTACGTATATATGCACAGATAATATGTAGATACAGATAGACTGGCAGGACGATGTTGCCGTGAGCCTTTTGATAAATCCAGGTCAGTCGGGCCACGTGTGTGTGTGTTGTACAATGGACAAGCCGGACAAGCCTTTAAGTTGTGCTAAAATGGTCACAAGTTAAAATCGGCAGCCCCTATAAATAGGGTGGTTTTACAATTATTATGAACGCAGTGAAAAGGCGGCTATGAGTTGAAACCTGTAGGATGCGGAAATGGGTATCTGTTAAACCAATCGAACGAATCCTTACTCAACAGCTGAAAATGAATTATCGAGAATCGAAAAGTCGATAAGTTGAAAAAGAGAAATATTTGGCTCAAAGTGGGTGTGGGCTCATTGGTATCAGGTTCGATGCCCAGATACGCCAGAAGAATGCTGCTTCCTACACTCAATTTCAAACAAAATCAATTATAGCAACCTCCTTAAGCAGCCCCCCATAGTCGTGACTTGAAACAGCACGCGCACTCAGCTCATTACTCACCTAGCGATTTCTCACCCTAATCCTTTTAAAACTGCCATTATCCTCGACCAAGGCCATTTCAATAAACTTTCCTTGTCCAAATTACAATTCTACATTTAGTCTCCCATAAATCTACATCTTTGCACCCGCAATCAGCACCACCAAGTGGTCCAGCAATCACAACTTTTACGTCTTCCTGGGAGAAAGTCTTCTTCAAACCGAAACCGAGGAGGCGAACCTCATAGCCCCAAAGGATAAGAGCACCGCCCGAAACAAAGTGAAAACAAAAGAAACGCAGATTTTCCGCATTCCTTGTGAGGCATTAAAATCCGATTACACAACCGAAAATGAAAATTCCAACATGGACGGACAGCGAGGATGGATATATTCTCCCATGGAAAAATAAATTTCCAAATCGCACACGTTATAATTATTGTTGTTCCAACGCAATGCCGCATCCGCAATAAATCTCCTACTCTCCGGCGAGCGAGTTTTTGTGTTCGCTTTCTGGACACTTAGCGGTCGGTTGCAAGAAAAAATGGGGTACGAACCAAGACTGAAGCATCAAGTGGATAATGCTGTGCGGCTGCCATCCATTACCCCAAAGGGGTGGGATTCTTTTTTTTAATTACAAACGGGTGTTGAGAATTACAATTACATGGGAAGGACACATTACCTCGCCCACGTCCTCAACTCCTCGAAGGGAAAATCCGACCCAACCATCGCCGCCCCCGATATCCTTTCGACAGCAGAAAAGTTTTCCCTCTCAATGAATACCCAAACGGATGTAGATAAAACAAAGAAAAGCGAAAATTACAAAGGACCAAGGATTATCCATGTGGCAAGGATAACTCATTTATTTTATCACAACCAATGGGAGGGAGGGGAAGAAATTCTAAAGTTCGAATAAACAACCAGAAAAAAATAAATTTCACAGGAAAGGAATTGGGTTCTTTTTGTGCATGCTCTTCTTCGATTTGCATAGAAAAACGAAAGCAAAAGTAGGATCCACACGGATTTTTTAGGGAGTGTGTCCTTGCAGCGAGATCCAATTAATGTTCAGTTTTTTAATTAGCTATACAGCCATCATCTAGATAAGAGGAACCTTCGCAGTGTAATGCTAATTCCCCACAAAAGTAGTTCAACGAGTGGTCTTTGTGAATTAATTTCTGTTGATAGTTAATTCCATCGGAATCTTTTGTCAATGGTGCATCTGTGGAGATCTACATAGCTGGGCGTTGGGCACCGGACTATTTGTATGGATTCGTTTAGTGGTGGAACAAAGCACGAGGCAACCTTTGGCATTTTTAGGAAATACAGAACGCAGAAAATTCGCCATGGAAAAGGTGATTTATTTTTACCCGACTGTACACAGGGAGGGTAGTTGACTGAGGGTTTTTCATTCATAGATTATTAGCATTTAATAGCCGGCCCTATACATTGTATCATTTAAAATAAAATGTAAACTATGCTTAACCGAGCCGAGAATTAATTTCCCATTTATCAACAAACGCTGCCCAAAATCTAAAGCTTCAGCAAGTCAATTATTCATATGAATACCGGTTACACAGACTCTAACCTTACAATCTTTGCATTTGTAACAATATTTGAAAATAACGTCAAAGTATTTCAACAGCCATCTACGTTCAACTAGTGGAACTTCTTTGGCGTAATGGTGGAAATCATCGCTTGTTGTGGTTCTTGTATTCGACACAGCAACATTTTGCATACATGAATTATGTCTACTACATTTGGAAGAGAGTAAAATGCGCACCAAAATAGTAGTAGATTTTCGTATGTACATCATTTGCTTGAAGCTTTCTTCAACAACATTAGGTAGGAATAGCACTAAAAAAAGGTTGGCATACTCTTTTCACAATAAAATAAGGACACATAATAAGGACAGCTGTTTCAGGTGATTTTTGAATGCTTTTTTCAACATTAACCAATATTCTCTATCCAAACTACTACATTTTACAGATGATGCACATCCCTACACCCCTACACCGACCGGCCCAACTATAGGTATGTCTCGCTTTCACTCTTTCCTAGCTGTCAGAAATCTCAACGAAAAACCCTCCCGTGTTGTCATCTCGTCGTCGTCCGGTTTTGTGTGTGTGCTTTTTTTTTTGGTTCGCCGTCGTGTTCTCGTCTGTTAGGTTGTCTGGGAAATATTATTTAAATACATGATTTGGCCCACGTTCGCCCAATTTGATTACGCATCATCTCGCATGAATCTGTGCAGAGAATATCGATCGCAAGTCTGTTAAAATTTTCTCCAATCAAGTGTTTTTTACCCACGCACCGTTGTGTAACATGAATCGGGTGTAAATCAGAAACAGAATCGACCAAAAATCTTTCGCGTGTTGCTATTTATATACATATTATTTGGTCGATATATCGGTTTTCGTTGCGTTCTTTGGCTCGCTCGACTCAGGTGATAAGCGATTGAAAATCACAATTTACCTTGACCACAGCAACAACACCCACCGAAACAATGGGAACTTTCTACGAATCGCAAACAGTGTTCAACTACAGCTGGAAACAAGTTGTGCAAGCATATTGGAATAGATACCCAAACCCAACGAGGTACATACATAACTTTGTTCACACGAGATAAATGCCGAGATCAAAGGTCATTTCAATGGACGATCTGCGTTTGATTACATTTTGCAGCTCACATGTGCTTACAGAAGACACCATCCAACGAGAGGTTCGTGATGGCAAATTGTACTCGAGACGGCTCTTGTCCAAGACAAATCCAGTCCCGAAATGGGGCGAACGGTTCTATGGTGCGAAATCGGTCAAGATTGTCGAGGATTCAGTGCTGGATCCGAAGAAAAGGACACTGGTGACCTTCACACGGAATATTGGATTCAAAAAGATCATGGTGAGTGGACGAATTAAATCCAATCTTGACAAGAGAGAGAGAGTTTAGAATGAGATAAGATTATTCCGATTGTTGAATCAAATGCAAATTATTTGTCAGCCAATTAAGAAAAAGTATGATTATGTGTTTAGGAATTTTCGATAGCTATTGGAGCGGGTTGGCAGGCTATTACGCGATAAGTTTCAGGTGTGAATTTCAGGTTCTTAAGGCTCCACTTGAACAGTATGTTGCACTTTTTCAGAAATGTAATGTACTTTGCTTACTAATAATTGCTAAGCCATTTGAACTAGGGTAATGAAGTGGAAAAAAAGAAAAACAACACAGCCTGGCGTAAGTACCTGATCGTTTACGCGGATGACATCGCGACAGTGATCACTTTACACTGCCCTAGATGCCGTAAGACAACTAAACCAAGTTGTGAGACACTTTCTGACTCAGCAACAGAGAAAAACCGACGTAGTCCTCTGAATAGAAGGCAGATTCGTGCTTAATTTAGGTGACCGGTAGCCCAAGATCCAGTTTAGCTAGGAGGTAAGTTTAATAAAACGCTCACATTATTGGCAGCCGATATAGTCTGCGTCCGAACAAATATCTGTACAGATCGATGCACCATTGAGCGTTTAATTTGTCTTTGCAAACGTCGTACGCAAGATCTGTGTTTGTGCACTCAAACAAGAAAATGATATAAAGCAATTGTCAGCTTTAAAGCGGGGATGAGATCTTCTGCAGAACAGTGCCAGAACCAGATGTTAAAACACAGGAAAGAGTCGGCAGCAGCAGAAGCTAAAGGGATACCTAACCATTGCTGAAAAGAAAGCTGCAGCTGAGAAACGTGAAATTTCACTAATAACGAGTCAATCATTACAGTCCCCAATCAAGACAACGCTAAACACAGATTTCTTGAATGCACTGGATAGCTTGCAGTGATATTAATACCAGAAATGGAATAAGGCGAAATCCACCGGAGAGAATCATAACTGAAGTACTGAAAACAAAGGTTTCGTTAAAGGTTCGCCTAAAGATGAAGAAGGTTTGAGAGAAAAGACTCACTTCGCCGTCAATTGTCCAAGAACCACCCAATAGCACCAAGCTTGGGTAGGCAACTGTCTTCATATTTAAATGGCAACTTATTTAGCTGTCATCAACTGCCGATTTTAAGACAGAAAATGAGTGGCTATGTGTCGCACGTTTTGCATCAATAAAACGTGCTGAGAGTTTAAGTAAAAATAAGTAATTTTAGAGACGTCTGCATACAACATCAACCCTAAAATTTGCTCCTAAAAAACTCACGGACAAAGTCAGAAAAAAAAACGAGCTCAATCAAACTAAAAACCCTAGAATTCCAATGTTTGTGCTATTGCTTGTCTACTTCAGGGTAATATTGACTTTACTCTTGTCACAGTTAAGGTGTTGGTGGCCAATACCGTAGCAACGCTTTTGTCTTTTGATCTCTTCCCACTTGTCTAGTTTGAGTTATCACATCCTCTGTGCCATTTGTGCAGCCTTCTTGATAAATCTCCCTATCTTATAGTTACGGAACTGCCTTCATCTATAGGAAAACACTCTGATTTCCAGAACTGGAACTGGCTTCATACATAAATAAACGCTTTAATTTCTTAACTTTTAGTAGAGCAACAAGCTGTTGCTGTTGCAGTTCTTCAGATCGTAAACTTACGACTTAAACTCACTTTTAAACGAATACACAATGTGACAGCTGCTTAACTGGCTAACTGAAACCGTAGAAATGTCTTTGAGACAGAATTGCAAACATTCATTGTACAATCTCTCGGCCAGGTACTAAATTTAGCACCCGACTTCCACGAAAATTGTTTTTAAATTCAAAAAATGTTAGAATGTAGCTCAAGTTTAGATCATATGACAATCACAAGTAGGTTGCCCGAATACATGAAATTCAATTTCCCTCCGCATTTGCTCATATTGCCAAGGTTCGCAGTCTAAAAAAAAAAAAGCTCACCTACCATGCATGTTCATCAGCATGTGCACAGAAAGTTCAACGCATCGCGTGTTCCCTTCTAAGATTTCATTTGCAAACACACTTGCCTTCGGTCCGTTCTAAATATAGCACGTCGTCTAATTATAATGTTCTCTCTATTTTACAGCGAGTGGACGAACGCGTTGAATACCACGAACAAAAAGACGGCACCACCATTGCCATCCGCACGGCATTCGTCAGCTCCCAAGTGTTTGGCTTCTCACGTGCCATTCGGGCATTTGGCGTCGAGCGCTTCAAGTCAAACTGCGGCAAAGCGTCAGTCGGCTTCAACCACGTACTTCGCAACATGTTCCCCCACCAATTTCAGGCAGCAGTCGCAGCAGCAAAATCAATCGAACATCTCGCCCCACAGACAACGGCCGCTCCACAGCAGGCCAGCGGCAGCAAAACAAACGCCATCAAGCGAGCCAGCAAGGCCAGCTACGACTATGTAAAAAGCCAGGCCAGCAAGGTGGCCCAGCTCTTTTCGGTGAAGAACTGAGGCCCGGTAAAAGATTAGCGAAAGAAACAAACAAGCAGCAGAGGACACTGGCGAAGCCTTAACCTCCTCGATTATGATTTAAGCCATACACTCCTACTTATCAAAGCTATTTCTCTCGCGGCTCGAAGAATGCGAGACTGCGATTATAAACAAACGTGTATTTAAAAAAATTTCTTTGTTTAGCGAAAGGAACAAAACTTTGCACGAAAGTTTGCCCGCGCTGCCTTACCTTTCGAATAAAGAACTTCATTCCAGAGAACACAAAAACCAAAACCAAAACCGAACCTTAGACAGTAGAGAATGTAAACCAAATTTGAATGAACGTGATGGTCTCCGCCTCTAGTGGAAAATTCGGCCTAGAAGTAGTAGATTTTAGTTTTAATTTTAATTCAATTTAAACAAAACGTGGCGCTGGTCAGATATATGAGATGTATAGATCAGTGATGTACGATTCGTTTAATTATACAAAATGATTTGTTAAGTACTGTTTAGAGGAACGCCTACAATGTTGCGAAATAATATAATTGTTGTATTTTAATGTATGTAGTTGGGGTGGTGGTTTTCTTTTCTGATAGATACTGACGGTTTTGTTTCTTTCAGAGGGTGGACCTGGAGTTAATCAAAGAATGTAGAACGTCGTTTCGATTGGAAGAAATCCTGGTGAAGATTACCCATGAAGAATGGGAAATATTGAACACAGAGGGGAGTACAAAAAGCGCTACAAACAAATCAAGACATCAAACAATAGATAGTGGTCGCTATGACCCTACTGACTGGTCACGATGAAGTGCAACCAAGAAGCGTTTTCGACTCCCAGATAATACACAAAACAAAATGAAAGAGGACTTGTTAACGCGACAGCTCCATGAGGTACCAAAGAACATTAAAGGATCATGAACCAGGTGTCGATCGAATGTGCTACATATGCAGAAGGAGAAGAAGAACGTTAAGCGGCTAATTATCTTTGGTTTGGGGTACTACATAGCAGGACAGATTGTCAACACTTGTGACTGCAGGAAGATTTGTTCTTTGGAGCCACGCCACTACCATTAAATAGACTTGATCAAAAACATATTAAATGGACAGCTTTTGACAAGCTACTTCAAGCAAGTGCCAATAGCAAACTTACGGTGGAGGTTTGGATGGCCTAGCAAGCAACAACAAACAGCGATTTGAACGGCCAAGCCCAACATATTTAAGTATTTATTATTCTGAGGAATACGCCAGTTAAAGGAATAGGTACAGCTTGATGACTGCGTACCGGGATCGAATGCAAGCTATACGCTCACGAAGTTGCATTCATAAGGGCGGAAGAAGAACTCTTATTACTCTTATCGAAAGCGACCATCTTTACAAACCAATAATGACAACAAGGTGAGAACGAACGCTTACGAAATAAGTTGCATTCAAAATGAAGAACGGAAAAGAGCCAGCTTCTTTCTAAACAAGTTATGACGACAAGTCTAAGAACGAACCACAAAATCGATGGAGAAAACTATTTGGTCAAGAGAAAGATTTCCAGCAGTTGCTTTTGCCAAGTGTTGCTCGTATTTAGGCGCAGCAGAAAATTGCCTTCTCGAAGTGTGAGTAAGAAGACAAATTCTGACTAGGATTTTCTTCCAGTCAAATTCCACCAAGTCTCCATTTAAATATAAAGATCAATATACCTCAGTCGCGATCGTAGAGCAAAGGAACGTGGAAAAGCCTTCAAACAAAAATTCTAATCGGGTGCAAAATCAATTGTTGAACAAGTCTGAACGAGTTCTCGAATGTGCTTGCAAGTACTTCACGGCACCGTTATAAAACTGTTGTTGCTCAAAGAACGCTAGAGTCTCGATGGTGAGAAACAAAGAAAAACTGGACAACTAATTGGAAAAACAGTTTTCTAGTATATATTCTGAGTACTAAATTGCATTTTCTACATTTAACCATTGTTTAGAACTAAAAAAAAAACTGCGCAGCATCGAGAACAGTCTGCTGAAACTAATGGAATCACGCCACACATGAATCACGATTAGAATTGGGACGAAGCGATCAGATACCCCGACTGGGGCGAGTTCCAACTCCTGTGTGCATGAATTGGAATCAGGAAATGTTTAAAATTCCGGGTTTTAACATGAAAAGCTTTATATGCTGGAGTAAATAACAAATTTAAAGCAAAAAGTTCACATTTTCAATGACCGGTATCCCGTTAGACACGTATCGAGTCTCGAACAGATAACAAAGAACTTTTCGGCAAAGCGATATGAAAATCGGGTTTTTTACAACAATTATTTTGAATTTTAACCATTTGTATTTGAAATCGTACTGAGGAGTTGTGATAAAAACTGTTTTTATACATTGATCCCACATTTAAGCCAACAGTTTCAAAAAAAAAATATTCTAAAACGAAAGCAACCAACTACGCAGTTTAATCAGAAAAAAAAATTGCCCTACGAAAAAGTTTCTTTTTAGAAATGGAAAACATTGAAAAGCGAAAAAGAATATTGGAATTGAAATATAAATCCAGATATTTTGTTCAAATAAGATATAAGAAGAAAATAAATTTCACTCACCGGTAATCCGTTACCGAAGTGCCTTCAACAGCTCACACGAGTCTCGAACACGAGCAATGCAAAAAATGGTCCACAGTTTCGACAAAAAAAAAATTGCAAAGTGCTCTTAAACACATCTCATTAGACAAAAAATTAACACTTTATTTAAAACACACACACTCTCCAAAAAAAAAAACACTAGCAAAATACTTGAAAAACTTAAGAATTAAAAATAAGAGCACTTGCCACCACCACGATCCGATCGCCACTGAGTTAGAACAGTATTACAGTGTTATACATTATAAATGGTAGATCAAGCTAGAGCGCAAGTCCGGAACAATCTGTTATACACCGAATTGAATGTTGGTAGTAGAGCCATTATCGATTTTTTTTCTAGGACAATACCAGTATTGATATCGAAAAAATGTAAATGACTATTGGTAAACATTATTCTGACAATTTGTTAGAAGAATAAAGGCAAAACTTTTCGAATTATTGGGTTAGGGACTCGCGACAAACGTACTAGAAGTAGTATTTAAGTCAACTAGTTTCGCTAGAAAAATTTCCAGTCATTTTGCGAAAATTGACATTTGTATTTGTTGAAAATGTCAAATAGTTGTTGAGGAAAATGACGCTTTGCGGAAATTGACAGCCAAATTTGACCATTCATTATTATTCCAATAAAGACGAATAACTTTTGGACTATACTGTTATCTAAGATACTAGAAGTATACTTCCAGGGGAGTCCTACGCCTAAGCGCATGAGGCTATGCAGTGGAAAAAAAATAATAAGACGCCGTCTTTTTACCTCACCAAATTCTTTGCGTGCTTTCGGGGGCTTTTCAGCCCAGAACATCTCAAAGAATCCTGTCTGATTTCATCAGAAAAAGCGCAATTTGGCCACAGAATCGGGTCCTAACAATTGAGAAGAAACAACACCGGATTAGAACACCCAAAAAGCTTGAAATTTCACACTACTTGGAAGAAAGTGAGATATAATATTCCGTTAGCAAACGGAAGCAACGGAATTCTATCTATAAGTTTGATAGCATTACATAAATGCACAAAAAGGAGGGCGCTGCATTTCACGTGACAGGTTTTCGGAGTCTTCTATGTTAACAATTTTGTTTTTTTATTGACGTTACTTAACGGAAGAAATTTCTTCCAAGCCGCATTGACATTTAAATGCTTTCGGTTGGTCGATTACAGTCATTATCGTTGAATGATTAGAGAAATATACAGACAGAGCAATAGGAAGTGTAAAATGGAAGGATTGACTTGCATTGTTCCAATTGGACAAAAATTTACGATTTAATGACATCATTGAAAATGATGATGCTTATGTACACTTCTTAAATTTGATAGACAAATTTGTTGGTACATAATTTCTACTGATTCTACTTAATAATTAATTGAAAAAAAACTTCCCCATGCAATGTGTTTCTTTGGAATTTCAAAAACAATGGAACTTGATGAACACGTTGTTACTGACAAAACTACCTACCTACCTATTTCGAGCATATAAAAAAAGAAGATTGGGAAAAATGTCGCTAGATTTCCAATTCTATTACAATCAAACATAAAAAGTTACTCTCTTCACAATCACATCCCTGGTATATGCAAAACTGTCATAGCTCAATTTGACTTGACATTTCTCGACAAAACGTAGTCAAGTTTCTTGCAATTTCTATTCAATATTATTTAACTTAAGTTTTCAAATCATTAATGTTCCCTTATTTGAATGCTCCAATAAGAACGAAAAACCAAGACTAGTTGCCATTGCTAAACTGCAGCAGATTGCAATCATTTCCACGTGTTGATCAGTGTAACTTCGGCCAATGCCATGCGATGACAACACAACTTGACGACCGCGACATCAACGATATCTTCGACGATATCGTCCTCACCGAAGAGAGAATCTCCAAGCAAAGCTACGCGGAAGGCTTCAAGGACGGAGTGCAAGAGGGCAACTTGGAAGGTTACAAATTGGGCTATGCCCAAGGTGTTGATTTGGGCGAAGAACTTGGAATGTACTACGGAACTATCGTAGCACATCAGCAGCTTGCACACTCGGAACGAATAAAGAAAACACTGCAATCTCTGAGGAGTGCAATTGAATTATTTCCCAGAAGCAACGATCCAGAAGCAGACATAATCGGTGAGATCCAAAACATTCGTACTCAGTACAAGAAACTGAAAGCTATGCTTAGGCTGCCCAGCGAGGGAGAATCAGTGGAACACAAGGATCTGTCGTTTTGAAAGATGAGTACAAAGGAACTGAGATCGCGCTTGCAGGCAATACTCAAGTATCTCGGTCCGCATTGGGAATTTGTTAACTGTCACATGGTGAATTACATCACTAGCAACCATTGGGAGGGATTTGTGCCGGCTAATGTGCGGCAGTGTGTTGGGGGAGTGCGTAATGTTGACGAGTGTATTAGGGAGGTCTTCTGGAAGTCAGTTGAGTCGTCGCAATTTGAAAATGTCGCCGGATTCTATGAGGAGTCCAAGCGCTTTCGATTGGAGAACATGCACGAGGTACTAACTTCGGTTAAGGCGATCAATTCTATGTTGGACACAGATCAATCCCGAGCCGCACTCTCGATTAAGGAGTTTATGACTGAGAAGAAACAACATGAGGTGGAAATAACTGCGCAACTCGTTCATGATTTGATAGTTAATCGCAGGAAGAAGGAGGACACAGAGCTGTATATCATAGACGCTGGCGACGGAAAAGGGTACCTCTCCTCGCGCTTGGCACTGCAGTACGAGCACAAAGTTCTGGGCATCGACTTTAGCGAGTCAAATACCGAGAATGCCTTGGAGAGAAGCAAGAAGTTGCAGGTAAGATACTTCACACGGCACAATGATCTGAAATTTGAATATTGTCTTTACAGCGCGCCTGGAATGGTCTCACCGAACGTGCAGAACTGCAAAGTCAAGGAATCACTCCACCACGGCGTGGCAAAAAGCAGAAAACCACCCGCACGGCGCAGACAAAGCCAGAGAACTACCAGACCACAAACAAATTTATAACCACCCAACTCGACTTCATCGGACTGGTCAAGGAATTCTTCCCGCTATCACCAGATGCCACCCCATCCCTCTGTATAACCGGCCTTCACACATGTGGCAACTTAGCCCCAACCTGTCTCAAAGTCTTTGCCTCCCAATCGGACTTTCACCTCCTCTGCAACATCGGCTGCTGCTACCACCTACTCAGAGAAGAGTTCTCCACCGATGAGTTCTTTGGCAACAAGGAGATCATGGACAAGCAGTCAGAGATTGGCTTCCCCATGAGCGAGTTCCTGAGGAGCCAAAAGGTGAAAATTGGACGAAATGCAAGAATGCTTGCGGCGCAATCAATTCACAGAACCCAACATGCCAAGGAACTGCCCAACAAGTCGCTTTTCTACAGAGCCCTGTTAGAGGTGCTCATCGTGAAAAAGGATCCCAGTCTCAAAGACACTGTCCAAGTTGGGAGGATCAAGAAGTTCAGCAGCTTCAAAGAGTACGTTGACTTGTGCAACAGGAAGGCGAACTTGGGACTGGAAGTGCTGTCAGATGAGTACCTCCGTCAGGTGGAAGAGAAGTACTCGGAACAGGCTAAATACTTGGAGCTGTTCTACCTAATTCGGATGTGTTTTGCTCCGGTTTTGGAGAGCCTCATTCTGCTGGATCGATTGTTGTATTTGAGGGAGGAAGGCTTTGAGCAAAGCTACGTGATACCACTCTTCGATCCGGTGATATCGCCGAGACACTTTTGTATTGTTGCTATCAAGTAGATTTACGACTTGAAATAAATAAATTATTATTTTTTTTTTTTATCATGAATGGTTAAGTATTCGAAATATGTTGCCAGTCATCTAGCGGTCAATGGAAGGTGGGTATTGACGTCTTACTAAATGCGCTATAGCTCTGATTCAATGGAACGCGTACACGAAGCAACTTTCTGGGCGACTTTTCCTATGTTTAAGGTGCCTCTCTGGTCATGAAAGCAGCCTGTGTAGTTGACAGCCTATACTATACAATGTCTCTATCAATACACAGTTTCGATTGTCACAGAGTCAGTCTTTCCACGTCACATGCACCCAAAAAGAATCAAATTTGAATACGCTTTGTCGTGTTCCCCATTCATAAGTTGCCTCCATTCAAAATGTATTCAAGAATACGCCCTCTGACCCCACGTCCGTCGATATTCCACAAATAGCATCCCAGCATTGCCCAAATTAGCGTCTCAGCGTTTTGCCACTCACATAAGAACCCTTCAACAGCGCCATACCCAATCCAGTAGCAATCGTAGCATCCAAGTGACCACATCATGGCATACGGAACAACAATAGTGCTGTTGCTAGTCCTACTAGCCGTCATTTACATTTGGCTGCACTGCTACTACAGCTATTGGCGAACACATGGAGTTCCTTTCATTAGGCCAAGTTTTTTGGTTGGAAACTTCAAGGAAATGATGACACTAAAGCGCTGTGCCGCGGAGCAATTTCAAGCCATGTACATGCACCCTACAGCCGCCAATGAACCACTTGTCGGTGTGCACATCTTTCACAAGGCAGCAGTCCTTCTGCGACATCCCGAGCTGGTAAAGCGAGTTCTAGTCAAGGATTTCAACAAGTTCTCTGATCGGTACGTTGGAATTAAATGGTAGGTCAGTCTGATTTGGACCTTTTTGTATAGATATTCAACATCGGACCTCCGGGCGGACTCACTTGGATCGAAGAACCTCTTCTTTATCAAGAATCCAGCGTGGAAGGAGATTCGCTCGAAGATTTCACCCGTCTTCACTAGCGGAAAAATTAAGCAGATGTTCCCATTGGTGGAGGAGGTGAGTGCAGAGGGGAGTCGCTTTAAAAATGAGCTAAACAAAAGTGTTTCGAAAGATTGGTCGTCAGCTAGACGAGTATCTCTTGTCATTGCCAGTGGATGAAAACACTCGGTCAACTTGTCTAGAGCTGAAGGAGATATGCGCTCTGTATACGACTGATGTGATTGCGACAGTGGCCTATGGCGTCCAAGCTAACAGCCTGAGGAATCCCAATGGTGAGTTCCGAAGCCATGGACGATTTATCTTTGACTTCACCACAAAGAGGGCCATTGAGTTTGTCATGGTGTTCTTCCTGCCGCGTTTGGTACCGTTTTTCCGATTCAAGGTCAGAGCAGTTTGATCCCATTTAGTCGGGTTTGATTTATTTCTCTCTCCTGTTATTCAGGTTTTCCCAGGGCACTCGGAGAAGTTCCTGCGATCAACCATCGGCTATGTGATGCGAATTCGCGAGCAGACTGGCAGGGCCCGCAACGACCTTATCGATATCCTGCTCGAGTTTGAACGCTCCGCCAAGGCTGACAAACACAAGAACCAAATAGCTCTCGAAGGCGATATCTTAGTGGCTCAGGCGGCTCTATTCTTCACAGCCGGTTTCGAAACCTCTTCGTCGGCAATGTCGTTCGCTCTGTATGAGCTCGCCAAAAGACCCGATCTACAAACCCGCTTGCGCAATGAGATTCGCGACGCCCTCGAAGAGAATGGCGGTGAAGTTAACTACCGAATGATAGCCTCTCTGGAGTACCTGCACATGATTATGCAGGAGGTGCTCCGACTCTATCCCCCTCTTGGGTTCTTAGATCGTGAGTGCACACTGCCCCTGGGGCAGAAGTACTCCTTCGACCCGTTGAGCAATCTGACTATTGCCAGAGGAATGCCAATTTACATTCCGATATATGGTCTTCAGAGGGATCCCAAGGTAAGTCCGGCTGGAGCCGATTGAATACATTCAAAGATGCTTTTCTATTCTTAGTACTTCGAGAACCCTGATGAGTTTGATCCCGAGAGATTTTCGAGAGAGAACAAGCCAAAGATTGAGCCGTTTACGTATCTTCCGTTTGGGTCTGGACCGCACAGTTGCATTGGCGAACGCTTCGCTATGGTGCAAGCCAAGATTGGTTTGGTGAACTTTTTTCGCAACCACTATGTGACGACGTGCGAGAGGTCAATGCCTGTAATGAGGCTGGATCCGAAGGCGCTAATCACTCAACCAGACGGCGGGATTTTTTGTAACATTGTCAGAGAGCCGCTTATTCAATAAAAAAGTGGAGAGGGTTCTTGGAGTTCTGAGGAAATGTTGTTTATCTTTTTTGGCAAACTGTAAGTCAGTAGATTCTTTTGACCGATTGTTGGGTCGTTTTCGGGTGCTTTGAGTAATTTTTTTGGAGATTTTTTCAGGCGCTTGTTGGGCGTTTTCTGTGGGTTTTCAAACTCTCTTTTGTCCATAGCTAAACTTAAACCCGATGCATGCCGGGTAAGCAGCCGCTTCTCACAACCATTCGTTTTGGGTGAGTTTTTCCTTTATCGGACGAATGGAAGGGATCTACAATTTTATGCCGAGTCCAAACGGCTATTTGAGGAGCTCTTTCAGGACAGTTACACTTTCGGGTGTTTGTCAGACGTTCGCGATAGGTGCGCAGCTGGTTTATAAATAACTACATACTTAAGTAGCCAAAAAGAATAACAAAGTTGTTAAGATATCTTCACGGTGGCATAAACAATTAAATATGCTGTGGCCAAAAGAGAAGTCACGAACGTCCACGTAACACGTTCCTTTCTAAATTTTAATCAGACAGTTTGTTTTTGTAAGACGCTGTTTGATGAAATAATAGTTTTGCTTTTAGCCAGACAGAACAACGCCCATAATGAGTATTCGTTTGATTTATGACGCATAAGATTTTGTTCGAACCTATAGCTGCTTGTTAATAATTGGAACTTTGGAGTGGTTCTGGAGGAATATAAGTGTACCATGAATAGTAAGCTGCAGGGCTTTCTCTGAGCCAATTAAAAGAGCTGAAGTTACGACCAAAATTCTGCGCAGTAGACCAAATCATCCGTGCAACAAAAAAGCAAAAACTCGGTGGAATGTTTTGCAATTGGAATTTTGTTACACTTTTCATTTAGCTGGCGCCGTGTTAGGAGTGTTTTTGGAAGCGTTTTTTATATTGGTCTTAGTTTTTATTTACGGTGACTTAAATGCAGGTTTTAAATGGTTTTTAAAAAAAACACAATTTTCATACAAAAAATGAGGAAAAATATGTAAATTTGGACAAAAAAATTGGGTTGCATTTACGTACTTTACGATGAATAAACGTAAGTTCAAACTTCATCTAAGAAATGACTTTGGAACGTTTTAAGCGAATAATAGTCGCGATTTTCGACGATTTTTTAAAGTCCCCATCCAAGCCGATTTTTCGTGTCTTATTTGTCCCTGTTTGGAGCTCGTACTTTGACTCGTTTAGCGACGTAGTTTTGACCAACTATTTGGAAGTGTTCTTGGAAGAACGCTAGATCATCGTACGATCTTAGATGTTTTTGCTCGAAAATTTTGAACGACATTCTGTCGGCAGAAACCAAATCAAATCAATTCATACTTGGGATCACTTGTTTGGCAAAGACCAGTAGGCTATCAAACGGGAGCTAGAGCGCATTACTATATATCTATTCTTATGACGAAATCACACAAGCGCTAAGGAGAAACGATTGTCGAACTGGGACTGTTACACCGATAACTGCAGCTGTAGGTTTATAGGCAGACGGGCCGACAGAGTGTGACAAGGATTCTTCATTCTACAGGTTGTGCCCTTAACACCTTACAGACAACACTGGGTAGGTCTAAATCTAAAAAGAAGACTACTCTTGACAGGGTAGTGATAACTGTGTTATGAGACGGTGCAAATGAAGATCAAACAGGACTGTAGAAGGGGCACGAAGTAGGTTAGGTACCCACTGAGACTGAGGGTGGAAACGTCATACTACTTGGTAAGTGCAGCTTCGAAGAACAAACTGCACCAGTTGTCAAACTCAACCGCACTTGCGTTGGTAAATCTGAAGCAACTCTGAGAAAAAATACAGATTCGCAAAAATCGTCTGAAATCGGAAAACAGATTGTTTTTTTTTTTTTGTATCAATCGAAAATGAAAAGTGACCTAGAGCTATAAAAGTACTCTGAGAGTGCCCAATCGAATACCACAAAAGAATACTAGGGACGATATCACATACAAATGCAGATGGCTGTAGTTGGAACGTAAAAAAGGAACAGATTTTGGGTTACCCCTGAAGCTATCGCTCCAAGTACTCGCAAACTTCTTTAAACTCGCTGCTCGTAAATATTACATGTAAATATTTAGCAGGCCGTAAAATAATCACTACGAGTATATTAACATGAAGGTAGAATTAATCAGCGTGGTCGGAGCTGTAGGCATCAACGACCTACCGTCTTTGTTTAGTCTCTTACGAGGTACGTACCTATTCAGATAGAATTCCATTATACCAATCTGATTTAAGGTCAAAATGCAATATATTTTTCCATTTATACACAGGCGCATCACAATCTCATTACAGAGTTTTTGCTAAAATTGCACAGTCATGCAGCATCACAAAAACAATTGTGATAAACTCCGACTTGAACTGGGACAGTTGTAATTTCGAAAATATTGGTTGAGTGATTGCGTGCATCTGTATAACTCACTGAATACAGTATAAAGTCAAATCAAAAGCTAGCCGTCCATTCAAATTGAACTGTAATTTAAAAGCCAGAAGTCTGTTATGCCTTAGTAGAATAATTGCAAATGGAACCTTCAACAACTCCAACAACTGTCAGCAGCATTTCCCACCCGCAGCTTTTTCTGTAGGGCGTTTAAGTTATTCGATACCTCCCCTGAATTACAGCAACTATATAAATAACAGGCCATTTTTAATAAACAAATGAGAAAATCTTTCGAATGTTTATATAAAACTGTATTGTGCAATAGACGAGTACATTTTTAACGATGAAGCTGTGCTCGGTAACATTTTAGACACGTTTCTTCGCTGATTATACACGAATGGCACTTATTCTCGTGTGCTGGGCTGATTGATTGACGTTTTGTTTACCCCTAATCGTGTGCAATGCACTTTAAATTCATTTAGAGTGAACAATTGCGTGCTGAGTATTATGATTTCTCAATCAAACAGTTATTATTTATGACATGGGGTGTGGATTTAAATTTTTTTTAATTTAAATGGCGTCAAACCAAACCGGCGGCTGACGTTATATTCATCATTCAAATGCATTAATTAGCTAATTGGTTCGGCAACCACCTGCAGTCGAAACATCACTAACAATATGAGTAGGTATTGGGGCGATTGAGACTGGGAATTCCGTGCTAGAGTGAGAGGGAAGATATGACCTTGGAGTGAGTGTGTTTGCTTTGTCGTAAGTGTGTTATCTGGATATGTAGTGTGTTTGAGGCGCCGTGTCGTGTGTTTGAAGTGCCGCCGCCGCAGCTGTTGGTTGTTAGTTTTTGTTATCAGTTTTGTGGGTGGTGTTGGAATTGTTTAGAGATGAGGTAATTATTGGTATTCGTGTTGGGTTGTTGTGATGATAAAAATTAAAAAAGAGTGAGTCGTAGGTTATCGCTATAGCTGTGGATGGTGTGAGATGTATGTTAAAGTGGTTAGATATGTTGAAAGTTTTTGTTATCAGTTTTGTGTGTTTTGTGGTGGGATGGGTGGGTGTTGGAATTGCTTAGAGAGAGATGAGGTAATTATTGGTATTCGTGTTGGGTGTTGTAGGTTATCGCTATAGCTGTGCGGATGCTGTGAGATGTATGTTAAAGTGTTTGAATATATTGAAGGGGGGTCCGCCGCCGCTGTTATCAGTTTTGTGGGTGGTGTGGGAATTGTTTAGAGATGAGGTAATTATTGGTATTCGTGTTGGGTTGTTGTGATGATAAAAATTAAAAAAGAGTGAGTCGTAGGTTATCGCTATAGCTGTGGATGGTGTGAGATGTATGTTAAAGTGGTAAGATATGTTGAAAGTTTTTGTTATCAGTTTTGTGTGTTTTGTGGTGGGATGGGTGGGTGTTGGAATTGTTTAGAGAGAGAGATGAGGTAATTATTGGTATTCGTGTTGGGTGTTGTAGGTTATCGCTATAGCTGTGCGGATGCTGTGAGATGTATGTTAAAGTGTTTGAATATATTGAAGGGGGGTCCGCCGCCGCGATGGGTATTGTGAGACGGGATGGTTATGGTGAGCCGTGACGGTTATTGTGTCTGTTGATTTGTATGGTGGTTCGTAGCCATGGTCGCAGTGTATGTTAATTAGATGGGGTTTTTGGTATGGTTTATTTGACCGAAGAAGTATTATTATGAAAAAATGCGATAAGAAGTCATGGTTGAATTAGCTTTGTGTAAAATGAGATGATTAGGTCATAGAGTTGAGTTTGATGTAAACAAATAGGGATGGCGGCGTAGAAATGAATCATGCTGTGTTTGAATTAATGGTTAGTGATGTGGGGGAATATTTTATAATCTTGGGGGCAACAACAGCTACAACTGAAATCGTCAAGGGCAAAATAAAAAAAAAAAAAAATAAAACCATTAAATTAATTGTTTTTTATTTATCCATGAATTGATAGTGGATGGGAAACCCAACCATTTGACATATACTTTTTCGCCTTTTGTTGCAAGAATCTTTTCCACGAGAAATATGTTGGGAAAATTCGTCTTTTGTAATTCGTGTGCATAGAAACTCCCACTAATAGGCTGACCTTGAAAATCTTCAATTAGATATGTAATAGGGTTTGTTATCTGAACTTTTCTTATTTTGAATATTTCAGTTGTCCAATTTGGTGTGTATCCTTTTTCGAAAGCATGTTTAAACTTGCTTATTCGAACGCTATTGCCAACTTCGTATTTTCCCTTCTCAGCAATTTTTATTCGTTTATAAACTCCTGATAGTAATTCTTTGGCATTGTTTTTATTTATATCAACGGGGCGTTTTTTTATTGTTCTATGTATCGAGTGATTATATGCATGCAGCAAATCCTTATAAATGGGTAGCCATTTGTAGTTCCCATTGAAACTGAATTCTTTCCACATTTTCTCCTTAAGGGTGCGGTTAAAGCGTTCAACAATTGATGCTTTTAATGTACTGTACGTTGAGTAGTGATTAATTTTGTAGGTATTCATCAAATTTTGGAAGACCTTGTTGAAGAATTCTTTACCATCATCGGTTTGCAAATTTTTAGGTGTTCGATTTGAATTGGTAAAAATTGTTCTCATAGCTTGTGTTGTAGCTGATGCAGTCTTATGTTTCAAAGGAACGACCCAAGCATACTTTGAAAAAGTATCAATTACGGTTAGTAAATAGTTGAACCCCTCATTCTCATCACTGTATGGTATCATTTCAACCAAGTCTGCTTGCCACAGATCATCAAAACCCTTAATAATAACTCTACGCCTTTTGAAATTCCTTCGGGCTGGCTTGTGCAGCTCACCAACAACTTTTCTTTTACTCATTATAAAAACGAATGAATAGAAACAAGGAGAGTTTTTGTATTTTATTAGATATTTTATTTGACCAATCGTCGATAAAGTAACATCAATTTCTTAATTCTAATCAATCTGCTTTCAACCATATAGCATGCGCAGGTATCTGGTCCTTCTTGACAGAGATTTTCAGACCAGGGGCAGTTTATAAAATGACACCCATGAACAGAGGTGGTGGAAGATACGTTTTCAAAGTTCCTCAGAAAACTAATGCAATCAATAAATTCATTGAAATGTTCCTCAAGAAGAGTTTGGTTATTTGTTTTTAGAAATTTTAACACCTCATCGAAGATCGTGGACGTATTTACTGTAGACATGATTTCAAGTCGAGTTCCGAATGCGTACTAAATTGGTGAAAAACTATTTGTTGCCCCTCTAATAGGTTCACCACTATTTTTATACTTCTCGAAAATATCCAACATATACTTTCTAATATTGTTTAATAATTCAAGAGTCTTTAAATTTTGTTCATCAGTGTATGACCGCAAATCCGCATCCATTTTTCCTAGTTTATCTTCGATGTTTTGTAACTTCAATGTCTCATCATTTATAGTCCCCATGAGTGCTTTGAAATTGTTGTCTACATACCGTCGATGATTTAGCATGTTTTTATTATTAATGACTATAGTGCTATCTACATATTCCTTATTTACCGCCTGTGTTGGGTTTACAGGTTTTCCAACATTGTTTAGACATTTTCCCTGAATATCGAAATCACCATTAGGTAGTAGTCTAAATCCTACGCCAGCAGGTCCTCGCGAACTCTCGGTTGTTCTATTAAATTGTTTGGAGCTTCGTCCGAACTTGTCAACACTCATTTTATTAATAATGAAGATTATTCTCTAAACGATGTCTAATATATAGATAATGTTCGTTTCCAGCGCGAATTGATTTTATATAGGTCAATTTCTGAACCAAGTGTTGAGGTCAAATCCGGTCGGTTCCTAGCCGGTCGGTTCCTAGTCGGTCGGTTCCTATCCGGTCGGTTCCTATCCGGTCGGTTCCTATCCGTTCGGTTCCTATACAGTCGGTTCAGGTGTGGGACCATACTGATTTGCTTGCTTTTAATGAATTGAATTGATTATTAGTGTATGACATTTGATTCACGTAATTCTTCTACAATTGAGTTAACCTCATTTTGAAGATTATTATTGCCGGCTCTTTGAGATGCAATTAAAAGCCTTAATCTATTGACGAGTTCATCGGGGCTATCCCAATACACATATTCGATGGGTTTATTCGAATAACTCACATCAGATGAATTACTATTGCATGGTTTTTCCGATTTTCTTTATGACTCTCTGCGTTAGGTGCTGAAGTAAAGGTTGGATTATATGTTTATACTTATAACCTCTGTTGCCTTTAACTTGTAAGTTACTATCATAGTTTTTCAAGTGTATTTTTGTTTTTTGTAATATCTTTAGATATTGATCCAAGTCTTCATTGGTATATCGATCTTTTCTAGGATTTTTTCGAAATATTAATTCATAAAGGCCTTTCGTTCCATGGAAGATTTCATCATCAATGACGAAATTCTTGTGTTCGTTAATTACAAAACTTGATCCACCTAATTTCATTGAATTTGATTCCACGTCGAAATGTGGACCATAGATTTTGTCACGATTCGAATCTGATGGGGATGATCGATTAATTGGAGTACTTTGATCAAGGCTATTGTCGTAGGGTGTCCTAAATGAATTATCATTGTTCGTTGTCTGATTTGAATCTGGAGATGAGAAGTCAAAACTTGCATTAGAAATGGATTTTTTTTCTTCTTCTTCTGGGTATTGTAAACGTCGTCGTAGTAGTTGTTGATTCTTTATTTTCATATCTATATTATTGTAAGCAACATCTGCAGCAGCAGCAGTATCATTTTGAGTATGAGCACTTTTGACATTTTTCACGATTTCTTTTAAGGGTTCAACTATTGGTTTAAAAGTAGTCTCAAGTTCCGCATCCTTCGTAGTTTTTCCAGACTGAAGAAACATATATTTTCTCTTTAAAGCTTTTTTAGTTTTTACTAAATCTTTAAGTAAATTTTCATCAACATCCATAATTGTCGAATACAAGGACGAATGCTCTAATCGTATGTAATCATTTAAACCGTTGATTTACGACTGAATAGATTTATATAGATACAGTTTCTTTAAATGAATTATTATATCGGCCTTTATTCAAACTAAAATCTTTGTTAATAACCAAGAACCCATATGTATCTTTACAGCATTTTTTACACAATTCCTTGAATTGATTGAATGTCATGTCAGAGTTGACATGATCGTTGTATATATGCTTCAGGTTAAGTTCGTCTTGCTTGAAAATAACTAAATAGTTTGCATTGTCTCGAATCAAGTGTTTTGGTATATGTGTATAAGATTGACACAAGTAGAAACTATCCACGTCATTATGTCGACCCATGCAGAAATATTCTCGAATATTGTTTTGCTTATCACAAGCCACATCATCGAATATAAAAACTGAGTTTCGATTTGCTTCAGAAGGCGTAATAATTTCGCAATTATTTGAAAATTCATTATATCCCATACCCTTGATGGACTCTATTAGCTTTCTCAGGTATGTATACTTTGGTTGATGCAGAGACTTTGAGTATATGTAGAGATTTTCAAATTTTAAACCATTTGGATCGAGGAGAATGCTCAACATGACATTGGTTTTTCCACAATTTGATGGACCCACAATTATTCCTCTAATACTATTAGGAAATATTGCTCCATGTTTCCTGCGTACTTTAATTTTACTATCAAAGTTCTTGACTTTAATAAAATCTCGTTGTTGTTGTTTTATGAACCTCATTCTGCTATTGAATGAAACTAATAAATATAAAAGATCATGTTTTATAGTTGAGAAATTCATAATTGTTCAACATATACAACAAGAAAGTCGCATAAAATGATAGATTACAGTGTGAAAGCCAACAGTTGGAAAGATACATTCAAAGGGTACGGATTAGTGAATTCCTTAATCGAGAAATTACCAATTGAATTACATCTTCCCTCATATAACTTCTGTGGGCCAGGGACTAAATTGAAAGAACGCCTTGCTAGAGGAGATAGGGGAGTTAATCAGTTGGATGAAGCTTGTCGCGAACACGATATTGCATATGCTAACAATAAAAATCTACCTGAACGACATATTGCAGACAAAATTTTAACTGAAAAGGCTTGGCAGAGAGTAAAGGCAAAAGACTCATCGATAGCAGAGAAAATAAATAGTATATTAGTAACGAATATGATGAAAGCTAAAACGAAACTTGGTATGGGCTGCAAAGCCAAGAGAAGGAAAAGAAACCCACGCAAAAAGAATAATTTATTTAAAAAAGCCATTATGGAGGCTAGAAATGCTATTCGAGACACTAGAAGCGAAGATCCTAATGTAATTGCAACAAGTGCTCTACAAGCAGCTAAAAAGATCATTAAAAATAAACGAAAGAGCATTACAATTCCTCGAGTAATACCTCTACCGAAAATTGGTGGTTTCTTACCATTGTTACCTATTTTAGCTGGGCTATCGGCTATTGGATCAGTAGTCGGAGGAGCTGCGGGTGTAGTTAAAGCTATAAATGAATCAAAGGTAGCCAAGAATCAATTGGAAGAGAATAAACGACACAATCAGGCTATGGAAGGAATTAAAATTAAGCATGGTAGTGGACTTTATCTACAGCCATATAAAAAAGGATTTGGACTTTTCCTTAAACCACACGATTCAAAAAACTTTTAAATTCACTACCTAATCGTCCACTCACCAATATTGATATTATGAAATTTGGAAAATTGAATATACCATGCTTCAGGGGTGTTTACATGAGAGATAAATTACCAGTAAGATCTGATAACAAGGAATGTGGTGTAATTAATTTGGACAATGAGAGTGGGCCGGGGACACATTGGGTAGCATACATTAAGAATAAAAATATTGTCAAATATTTCGATAGTTTTGGTAACTTAAGACCACCCCTAGAAGTTGTACGATATTTAGGTGAAAATATTCACTATAATTATAACAGCTGCCAAAATTTCAATACATTTATATGTGGTCATCTATGTTTAAAGTTTCTAATTGAGCAAAATATAAATAAATAGAGTAAAATCAAAATATTGTGTTTCATTTCTATTCCAATAGTTATGTCGTTAACACTCACTTTAAGTGGAAACCAATCTACGCTCACTGCAGAGTACTTTCCTCCAATTGTCCTAAATTCTGATTATGTATGTGGCTTAGTTGATCTGCAAACCTATAATTCCATACCTAATGTGGATGAATTAAATAATTTATTTCATTGTGGTGGTGGTGGTGGTGGTGATGGAGAAATCAGGATTGAATTTACAGTGGGCTCTTATGAAATTGAGGATATTAATAAAATAATTCAGAAGGTTCTGAACACACACAATGAGAATAGCATTGAAAAAGTTATAATCAAATTAAAAGCCAATAATAATACTTTGAAATGTGAACTGTACAGCAATGTGGAAATCGATTTTACACAAGACCAATCTATTGGTTCTCTTTTAGGATTCAGTAAGAAGAAACTAGTTCCTAATATTCTGCATGTATCTGATCAGAATGTTAATATCAATAGAGTGAATATTGTACGAGTTGAATGTAATTTAATTGACGAAACATATATCAATAGTCAACCTGCTCATATACTACATGAATTTTCAGTCAACGTTAGTCCAGGATATAAAATAGTTGAAGTTCCACACAATGTCATCTATTTGCCAGTGAACGCTAAGAGGATAAGTTCTATAACATTGAATCTCCTGGATCAGGACGGAAATCGTATAAACTTTCGAAACGAAATCATAACAATTCGCTTGCATTTGAAACCACAATAATGATAGTATATAATTACCCCTCAAGTTATAAAAGAGCAGGTAACACTACTAACTCTAACAATATACTATCATCTTCTGATAAGAGAACATCAAAACTTACTATAGAAAATCAACAATTTCTATTGTCACTGGGATATAAATTAAAACATTAAATCAATCCTAACAACATGCTGAATATTTTCGAAGAACCAAAGTTTGAGGAGAGTATCTCAAAACTGGATTATCACACCTATTCACCATATCTGAATAACTTTGAGAAAAATGACATTATACAAATTTGTGTCCAACATCAAAATCTTAATATTTTGCCTTCAGAAAGTTACATTTATATTGAAGGTACTGTATCGAAATCTGATGGATCGGCAGCTACGAAAACAAAACTTGTAAACAACGGAATAGCCTTCTTATTTGACGAAATACGTTATGAATTAAATGGCGTGGAAATTGATAGCAATCGTAGTGTCGGCATAACATCAACTATTAAAAATTACATTTCTTTAAACAAAAACGAAAGCGATATGCTATTGAATGCATCTTGGTCGCCCAACTCTTCAATTAATCTGGATAGTTTCTACTTTAATTTTTGTATACCTCTAAATAAATTACTGGGTTTTGCTGAAGACTATAAGAGAGTAATACCCAATGGACGCCATGATTTGATTCTAACACGATCACGCACAGATGATAATTCATTAATTGCTGACGATGATGAAAAAGCAAAGATAAAATTACTTAAAGTACAATGGAAAATTCCTCATATTACACTGTCTGATTCTTACAAATTAAAACTTTACAAACCTATTAATAATGGTCAAACTATGAAGATTGCCTTTCGTAACTGGGATCTGTATGAATATCCTACTTTGCCCAGCACCAATCATCATATTTGGAATGTGAAGACAACCTCACAAATAGAGAAGCCACGCTACATTCTCCTTGCATTGCAAACTAACAAACGTAATCTACTACAAGGAAACCCGACTTATTTCGATCATTGTGATATTACAAACGTGAAGGCATACTTAAATTCTGATGCTTACCCTTGTGAAGATTTAAATTTATCCTTTGATAAAAATAATTACAGTTTACTATACAATATGTACTGCGACTTTCAAAAAACCTACTACAACCGACTAGTTGCTGAACCACTCTTATCAAGAGATACATTTAAATCTCAAGCGACAATTTTCGTTATAGATTGCAGACATCAGAGTGAAATAATCAAAAATGGTCCAGTTGATATTCGCATTGAATTCAAAACAACAGGAACAAAACCAATCCCAGCAAATACGTCAGCCTACTGTTTAATGTTACACGATCGCGTCATAAATTATAATCCACTCAGTCAAATAGTTTCGCGAGAAATCTAATTTCTTAGTTCAAGGTTAACTCTTGTTGGAAAAAGACACGCACGCATAAACCAACAATGGCCATCATCATCATTTCATCATGGTACAATAGATCTTTTAAAGAAATAGCCGTTCTATAAAGCTATTCAGTTATTAAACAGCTGCCTACATGACCACATCTGCTTTAGAACAGCCCTGTTATTAAACAGCCCTGTTATTAAACTGCCCTGTTATTAAACTGCCCTGTTATTAAACTGCCCTGTTATTAAACAGACCTATTTGAAACCTATTTCATATACAATAATAAATATGGATATCGATGAAAGTTTGCTCAAAGACCTCATAAAAACTAAAAAATCTTTGAAGAGAAAATATATGTCCCTCAAAACAGGAAGAATTGCAAAGGAAACCGAATTTGAAAATACTTTTAAACCAATAGTTGAACCTTTAAAGGAGATCGTGGAAAATGTCAAAACAAACAAAACTCAAAGTATCGAAAACATAAAGAAACCATTGAAACGAAGGAAGTTAGAATTTAAATCAGATATAGAAAAGGAGTCCCCATTACACTACTCAAGTCCGGTTGAAGAAGAAGAAGAAGAAGAAGATGTTTCATTTAGAACACCCACCAATTCACAAGTTTATAATCAAAGCACACCATTCAACCGATCAACGCCGTCATCTGATGAAAATCGCGACAAAATCTATGGTCCATATTTCGATGCACTATCAAATTCAACGAAGTTAGGCAGATCAACATTTTCAACTAATAAACACAATGATTTCATTATTGATTGGATAAATAAAAAACAATTAATTCAATGGTTTTTTTTTTTTTTTTATTTTACTAAATATTTATAAATTTTTTTTATTTTAACTCTAAAATAAATAACAACCCTGGACTTATGTCCGTGTCCAGGAAATCTCCTGCCCTGGCTCTCGCATTATACGCCGCCAGTAGGTATACTACAGCTTTCAGCTGTAACCAGCTCCTCGTTCGCTGGGCCTCCTCCATAGCGTCCTCCAGCTCCTTCCTAAGCTCTTGAAACTCCCAGCATACGTCAGCTATTTTATTTTTTTCCGCCTTGATGATATTGAATAAAGCCTCCATTTTTAATGTGTATCTATGTTTAAGCAGTCCAATTTTCTGAAATGGAGTAATGCCATGCTTAGATTCCAGCGAGCTTTTATACTACAGATCTTTAAAGAAATTCCAGAAAAAACAATATGGTCAGAATGATAAGAGTAACATGTTCCATCATACTACATTAACGGCTAGTTTTTCGGATAACACCATGCTTCTTTAAAGAAATTCCAGAAAACAATATGGTCAGTAGGATAAGAGTAACATCAAATAAACCATACCAAAAACACATCTAATTAACATACACCGCGACCGAAAATATCACAATTTCTTTTCAAACAATGTGGTCAGCAAGATAAGAGTAACATGTTCCATCGTACTACATTAACGGCTAGTTTTTCGGATAACACCATGCTTCTTTAAAGAAATTCCAGAAAACAATATGGTCAGTAAGATAAGAGTAACATCAAATAAACCATACCAAAAACCCTTGACGATTTCAGTTGTAGCTGTTGTTGCCCCCAAGATTATAAAATATTCCCCCACATCACTAACCATTAATTCAAACACAGCATGATTCATTTCTACGCCGCCATCCCTATTTGTTTACATCAAACTCAACTCTATGACCTAATCATCTCATTTTACACAAAGCTAATTCAACCATGACTTCTTATCGCATTTTTTCATAATAATACTTCTTCGGTCAAATAAACCATACCAAAAACCCCATCTAATTAACATACACTGCGACCATGGCTACGAACCACCATACAAATCAACAGACACAATAACCGTCACGGCTCACCATAACCATCCCGTCTCACAATACCCATCGCGGCGGCGGACCCCCCTTCAATATATTCAAACACTTTAACATACATCTCACAGCATCCGCACAGCTATAGCGATAACCTACAACACCCAACACGAATACCAATAATTACCTCATCTCTCTCTCTAAACAATTCCAACACCCACCCATCCCACCACAAAACACACAAAACTGATAACAAAAACTTTCAACATATCTTACCACTTTAACATACATCTCACACCATCCACAGCTATAGCGATAACCTACGACTCACTCTTTTTTAATTTTTATCATCACAACAACCCAACACGAATACCAATAATTACCTCATCTCTAAACAATTCCCACACCACCCACAAAACTGATAACAGCGGCGGCGGACCCCCCTTCAATATATTCAAACACTTTAACATACATCTCACAGCATCCGCACAGCTATAGCGATAACCTACAACACCCAACACGAATACCAATAATTACCTCATCTCTCTCTAAGCAATTCCAACACCCACCCATCCCACCACAAAACACACAAAACTGATAACAAAAACTTTCAACATATCTAACCACTTTAACATACATCTCACACCATCCACAGCTATAGCGATAACCTACGACTCACTCTTTTTTAATTTTTATCATCACAACAACCCAACACGAATACCAATAATTACCTCATCTCTAAACAATTCCCACACCACCCACAAAACTGATAACAGCGGCGGCGGACCCCCCTTCAATATATTCAAACACTTTAACATACATCTCACAGCATCCGCACAGCTATAGCGATAACCTACAACACCCAACACGAATACCAATAATTACCTCATCTCTCTCTAAGCAATTCCAACACCCACCCATCCCACCACAAAACACACAAAACTGATAACAAAAACTTTCAACATATCTAACCACTTTAACATACATCTCACACCATCCACAGCTATAGCGATAACCTACGACTCACTCTTTTTTAATTTTTATCATCACAACAACCCAACACGAATACCAATAATTACCTCATCTCTAAACAATTCCAACACCACCCACAAAACTGATAACAAAAACTAACAACCAACAGCTGCGGCGGCGGCACTTCAAACACACGACACGGCGCCTCAAACACACTACATATCCAGATAACACACTTACGACAAAGCAAACACACTCACTCCAAGGTCATATCTTCCCTCTCACTCTAGCACGGAATTCCCAGTCTCAATCGCCCCAATACCTACTAATATGCGACTGAAGGCCGTTTGCTAGCTATGCCATTCAATGCCAATGATTGTGTTGTCTTGAAAAGCAGAACAACCAGTGATCATCAACTTACACACAGGGGGCATTTCATATTCATATACAGAAGAGTTCCTCGTAGCAATCGGTCAATTGAAATAAACAATAGACAAGGGTAAACCATAAAAGGATTAAGTGGGCTCAAGCATTCGCCAAAAATGCACTTAGTCCCAGTGATAATCAAATTAAAGTCTTGACATTCTGACTTAAGCCAGAATCGGCATTCTGCAAGGCAAAAGATTCAGAAGATTTCGTGTGCACGAACGATTTACTTCTGCAACACGGAGCAAACCATTCGTGAGCCTTACGGAATCGGACCCCAGACTACTTCCGTGTAGGTTAGGTTAGGTACGGTTGGAACTGACTGTATATAAAAAGCCGACGCACTTAACCCACGGTTGCCACTTGAAAATGAAGCTCGTGCTCAAAATTGGAAATAAAAATGACCAGCTGTAGGTTTTAATGACCAAAGTAATTTAAGTCCGAAATATTTTTAAACACAGAAAATAAATACGCTTTGGGTTGCATAAAAAGTAAAGTCGAGCGTCTTTTTTCATTTCGTAAGAAAATGACCAAATGGAACAAAAAATGACGATGTGACCAAGAGAAAAAATAATGACCAAACTTGGTCACAAATGGCAACCGTGACTTAACCTAATAATGATCTGGTTGTTTGGGACGAATCGCTGAACCATATAAGAAATCTGGGACAGTTAAGGGCTGCTACAAGTCTTCTTAGAACCAATTATTTGCCCTCGATTGTAGCTTCGCTATATGCGAGAAGACGCAGATACCTCTGCCAGATGTCACCTTTTCTTTTCAGTCAAGATAAGTCTTATTCCGCCTAAGAAAAGCTACAGTGATCAGAAAAAACACCAACCGAGTCTGATTTCATATTGTTCCTTATAAATGTTGCAAATCTTGTTGCCCTTTGCCAACTTGTTCCTTCAACAGTTTCTCAGTGGGAGACATGTTGTAACCGGAAAATATGGCCTCCTTTGCAGTGCAGTGGCTAAAAAGGAATTAAATCAAACGAAGTATTGGATCTACTTGACTTTTTGCGAATTAGGAATCTTAAAATTTTAGAGAAATTGAAGAAATGAAATAAAAGTTGTGAAAACTGGCAAAGGGCTCACAATTTACGATATACAATTACTCAAGGGTTTTTTGTCAGAGAGGTTGGCAGCGGAAAAAACATAAGACCCTTAAGAACTAAGAAATAAATTCTGCTCTCGTTAGTTAGCAAACGTCAGAAAACGTGTACTTTTAATGAAACTGCAACGTTGCTTTTACGTAGCACTTTTAAACATTATGCGGGGCCCTAATCTTTTGAGACGACTATAGTCGAAACGATAGACCTCCAAAACTAGAATCAAATACGAGTTTCATCTAGTTCATTCTACACAAATGTATTGAGAACTTACGGTAATCGCCCTGAACATAACTTATTTTGCTCATCAACATTTTTCAAAACGATCTAAGTATTCCTTTGTTTTTCCACAAATACGCAACAAGCAAATTTGATGACGTAGTAGCTGTTTAATTAATATTAACTACCTTGCGAACACAACCGCCTGTAGGAGGTGACTTCTGTTAACTCTGCGCTCTCGTCTTGCCATAGAAAAAGCCTCCGTTTACATGAAGATCAAACGGATTATGTGCCATCAACTATAGGTGCAGCTCAATTCAAGTTATCTATAGCAAATTGCAACTATGTAAATGCACAAACAAATCTATAAATAGGCAGTAAAATAGTAGCTTTGTAAATAACCTGTAACAGTGTGCTCACTGTTACATAAATTAAGTAAATAAAATTCAGCGCGATGGTGGCGATGGCCAGACGTGCAACTTGTTAAGACAGTAACACGCAAATTTCGAAAACAAAGTGATATTGTTGTTTGTTTTTAATTTGACAGATAATCACATAGAATACGAGAAAACTCAATAACCGGCGGACCTTCGCTAGGCGATGCTATAAAAGTAGGCGGCAGCGCCCGCACATTGCAGTCGACGTTTGTTTACATTGCGAAGAAGACATAAATCGGAAGTTAAAACAAAAAGTTACATCAAGTGAGTGTGTAAGGAGAAACATGAGTATTAGAACAGCTTCCTAATTTACTTAGGGAATGTGATTCAAACGTGTTTCGTGTTTGTCGATTAAAGATTGTGTTCCTTACGTTATGGTTTTGTGTCTAAGAGATTGCAAAAAAGGTTTTCTTTAAAAAAAAATGAAGCTCTAAGTGCGTAAAAAGTTTGTTCTCAGTTTGAAGCTGTCGAGTGATCGATCTGGGTTTTTAAATAACGATCAGTCTACGATCACGGTCATTTAAAAATAAATAACGAAAGTCGATAAGAATAAACTAGATTTAATGTAAATATTACATAACCGGTATGATTGGTTGGTGATCGTGAAAATGATCTGTTGACCTTGAACTATACTATGAACAAAGTGGGATCGATCCCGTTGAACCATAACTCATTCCAATGCCGTGTGCATTTAAAAAGACGCATACTGTCGACGTCAAAGTCATTTGACAAAATATAATGGAATTGTGTTTGTATAAATATTTCGGAGTTGTCGAATTGTAGGAGTCCCGACGAGCTGTGACTTTTTGTGCACATAAAATGTACACTGATTTGTTTTCTTTAATCAATGATAAACTAGACAGTAAATTTTGACGCTTTTTTGCAATTTTTCAAAAATATGTGAAATCCCCTAAGATTTGTGGTTACACTTGTTTTTTAATTTAATAAAACTAATGATCGAGTCCTGGGTATATTTACAATTTTAAAAGTGTTACCTAACATAAAAGCGAATTAGTTAAAAAAAAAAAGGCAGTTTGCAGGCAAAATTTTATATAAACTGCTCTTGAATTTTTTAATTTTGTCCCACACGCAGCGACCTCTTCCAAATATTTGCGAATTTTACTCTAACTAAACTACAGAGAGCTTCTCTTAATGTCCTTTCTGAAGAGGGCTCCCTTTGTTAAATGAATTGTTCCAGTTGGTAAGTGTTACCAAGCACAACAGGCGATTCGTATTTCGTTCGCTTCCAACTCCCACGGAAGAAGATTTCATTTGCCAGAGAATCGCCTCGAATGTTGATGGATGAAATTCCGGCGATTCGCGAAAGAAGAAAATGCGAATATTGGACAACGACTACGCAAATTTACGGGAGTGGTTCTGTTGGTAATGAACAATAGTCAAAATATGCGGTAGAGTCTTATATTCCTTTGTAAAGTTTTGGAAATTGGAACGGACTCCCTTTATTAACATTATTTATTGCTTCTTAGCCGGACACATAAATTTAGGTTTAAATAATGTCCACAAAATGATATAATGTCCTTGAAGACATTTATTCTTAAATTTTGTATTATGCTCCGTCATATCTTTCTGCACAACAAAGAGAGCAGTTTTTTGTCCGCCTGTCAGGCATAACATGTCATTCGAAGTTTCGAATGAACATATTCTCTGATGATACTCATTTGTAGTTCAAAAACTTTAATAGGGAGACTAGGTTGAAACGGAATGGTGCCTACTGATTTGCTGGGCATAAATTTATGTGATCGATAGGGAAATTCATTGCAAATCATCCTTGGACTATCTTTCAAAAGGTTTCGAAGATTTTTGGGGTTGTTTTTGACATAATTTTGCAAAAATCCGGCGGTTTCAACGCTACGATCTCAGAATCAGCACATTAGCCGCTATTCAAAATGCGCCAATTTTTATTTGCTATTTTCCATACTGGTCCATGATCGTCTTAAAATCAAGGAGTGAGGTTGATCGCTAAAGATCTCCGCAGGAATATTTTTTGACGTTTACATATTTTTTTAAAAAAATAAATGGTAATTGCTTCATAGGACAAAAATATTTTCCATTACAGTAGCATGATAAGTGATCGCATCTACCAATGGCACCGTTCGATCGAACCTGCCTTTCGTCGATGATCAGTTTATGTGTAGAGCTCCATCAACTTAAAAGCAATCCGGCAACAAAAATTAGCCAAAAATCTGGCGACAACTGAGCACAACCACGATGGGTTTACTTTCGAATCAGTAAAAGAGGATATTTTTCAAACTATCAAAGTCCAATAGCTTTAACCAAATCTCCCTACTAAGCGCTTCGAATTCGCTCGTCATTCTGTTGATCCCCTCTGGACAAGTCGAGCAATATAATATGTAATAGCTTTGCACTTTTACCACGTGCAGGTCTATTCAAGCTGATCGGCTTTAATATGCTCGCCGGAGCATCTCTTATCAGGAAACAACAATTTATTAATAATGAGAGTTTTCCATAGCCAGCGGTTAAATGTCAATTCATTCACAAATCGCAATATTTAATTTGTTTTTCCCTTCAATCTGACAGCCTATCAAAATGATTGCTCTCACCGAAGTGCTTCTGTTCGTCACTTCGGTTCTAGTAGCTCTGTTCTTTTGGACCAAATACCACTTTTCGTATTGGCGCAGGAGGAATGTAGCCTACATCGAGCCGAATCTACTGTTTGGAAATCTCAAGGAAATGGTCACAATGTCCAGAAGTGCTGCTGACCACCTTAAGTACCTTTACGACCACAATAGCTCGAAAAACGAAGCCGTAGTCGGGATACATATATTCAACAAGCCCGCATTGCTTGTGCGTGAACCAGAAGTTATTAAGTCGATTCTGGTAAAGGACTTTAACAAGTTTTCGAATCGCTTCTCAGCCTGTGATCCGCATGGCGATGCCTTGGGATCGAATAACCTCTTCTTTATTAAGAATCCGGAATGGAAGGAGATGCGCTCAAAACTGACACCCGTCTTCACCACTGGCAAAATGAAGCAAACGTTTCCGCTAGTCGAACAGGTAGGACTTGGATTAAGTTGCTCACGATTAGGTGGTTGTCAAGCCTTTTTTTGTAGATCGGAAGCCAATTGGACAAATACCTTTGCGACCTTAAAATGGATCCACAGACAAAGAGCTGCATTAAGGAGATCAAAGAAATAAACGCGCTCTATTCAACCGACGTGATAGCTTCGGTCGCCTACGGTCTTGAGGCAAATAGCCTCAAAAATCCAAACGGCGAATTCCGAAGGAACGGTCGATCAATTTTCAACTTTACTCTGTTGAGGGCCATAGAGTGGTCCGTCGTTTTTTTCCTTCCCCAGTTGGTTAGTATTCTGCGCTGCAAAATATTCAGCACCGAATCGTCGAAATTCCTTCGTGGTACTATCAACTATGTAATGGCAGAGAGGATAAAGAATGGCAATACACGAAACGACTTGATAGACATACTGGTAGCCTTTAAGAAGGCATCCGAAACTGGCGACAAGAAGCCGATAGAGAACGATGTACTGGTAGCACAGGCGGCGATCTTCTTCACCGCCGGTTATGAAACTTCTTCGTCGACAATGTCCTTCGGGCTGTATGAGCTGTCGAAAAAACCGGATCTACAGAATCGGTTGCGTGCGGAGATTACGGAGGCCTTGAAGAAGAACAACGGCAAAGTGTCCTATGAAATGCTCAACGAAATGGAATACTTGAATATGTTCGTTCAGGAGGTGCTCAGGCTGTATCCCCCATTACCATTCTTGGACCGACAGTGTACACTGCCTAAGGACGAGATGGAGTTCTCTCTGAAGCCACATAGTGAGTTTGCTGTGCCTCACAATATGCCCGTCTACATTCCCATTTACGGCATCCAAAGAGACCCCCAGGTAGGTTCTTAAAATGAGCTCATTGATGGCGTGTTTCAAGCTCTATTTCTTTTAGTATTTCCCGAATCCTGAAGTCTTCGATCCCGAGAGATTCTCTGCAGACAACAAATTACATATAAAGCCGTTTACATACATGCCGTTCGGAACCGGACCGCACAATTGCATTGGGGAACGTTTTGGCATTATCCAGACAAAGATTGGACTGATCAACTTTTTGCGCAACCACTATGTGACTATGTGTGAGAAATCGCACCAGAATATGGTTCTCGATCCAAAGGCATTGATTATACAATCGAAGGGTGGCATCTACTGCAAGATCGTACGGGATCCATTAGCTTAAGTAGATTATTTTTGGGGACAGGGTATGAGAGCGCACACTCAGCTATCAACTAAGCACAACTTTATAGCTATCGCACACGCTATGTGCGCTAAGGGATTTTTTTGGCGACAAATTCCCACTTTCATGGTATTGATGATTTTTGGACATTGCAATTGACAAAGCAAATCTGTGCGCGCACGACTTAAGTTAGCGCACACTCTTGTGAAACTCATTTATATAAGAAGGTGTGCGTTCTGATGCCCTGAGAAGGACGCTCTGAGATTTATGTTTAATTTAAAGACAGGGACTTCTAAGATTTTTAATAAAGTTTAGACGATTTAAATGGTGTTTTTGAAAAAAAAAAAAACATGAGTAGGTAGTGTTTAAGAAGGGAGCAAAAATTTAACAAGAAAAGGACTCGTTGACTTTTAAATCGTTTTTTAACACTTGTTAACATCGGCCACTTGCCACGAAGGCAATTAATAGATACAATACCTGAAAACCAATAATCACCCGGCACAAAGAGGTCTCGTCCTCCCAGGGAAAACAATCATCCCCTCCAAGGCAAAAATTAAAAGCTCTCATGGAATGCGAATATGCATTATACACAAGCCATACCGATGGTCGCCAACCGGCCCAGACCGAAACCGTAAACAACATTGAATTGCCACGGCGCAGTACCAAGCGGCTGAAAAACAAATAAAAGAGGGAATTCTGTGATTCTCATTCTCGTGTGCTTACATTGTTTTGTGTGCGTCTGCGGGCACGTCTAGACAAGAATAATTATAAATAAGTTACAGCTTATCTTGATTGGTGACGACTGCATCAATATTTGTAATGCGACATACTTTAATACATTTAAACAATTATGTTGGAGTCGAAATCTTGACAAATACAAACACAATTTTCAATAGCGACTGTATTTTATTTTTAATTCAGTTAATGTTACTTTGTTCGCTTTAAAATAATTTGTGTTGTTAACACGCCTGTAGGTTCTTTCGACTGGCTAAGCACCAGCGAATTGGGCAAAACGAAAGCTTATTACATAGGTACATATCAGATTAATTTAGAGTTACTTTTGTACATAGATAATGTTATAAAGTGTCTTGCTAACAACACGTACTAGTACAGGGTGACTATACAATTTTGATATTTATATTAAGTTCATAGTTAATTCAAAAATATTGAAAATTAAAGTATCAAAGGGAATTTAAAGGAAAAATGCAAAATTATTATGGCGGTAACATACTCCCCCTCGTAAGGAAGCTACGGCAGAGCGAGCTTACTACTCTCAACTTTACCGACGTCTAGGACAGCGATCTTGGACGCTGGTCGCTCCAGCATTCCCGTCTGCGTTCTCACAGTCGCTCTTCGAACTTGACCATCATTCGCTATCACTGTGCTCTCGATGATACCCTTGGGCCAACTGTTTCGTGGTAAATTTTCGTCCACAACCACTACTACGTCCCCTGCGGCTAGTGGAGGCTGTTTAACGAACCACTTACCTCTTCGTGCAAGAATAGGTTTGTATTCTTTGATCCATCTGTGCCAGAATTGGTCAGCAAATAACTGAGTTTGACGCCAGCGTTGTCGAAGATCGATACTACCGTTGCAAAGAGGTTTATACCCACTCGATGAGCCCAATAGCAAGTGGTTTGGTGTGATGGCCTCGTCGTCACAGGATTCGAGTGAGACGAAAGTAAGCGGACGAGAATTAATGATGAATTCCACTTCCCATAGTGCACATCTCAGGGTTTCGTCGTTGAAATCCATTGGAGTCATGCTGTATAGTATGTTTTTTATGGACCGCACAAGCCTTTCCCAGGCCCCTCCCATATGCGGCGCTGCAGGTGGATTGAATTTCCATTTCAGGTTATCGAGTTTCGAAGTGACGATTGAATAATTGATGTTTGAAAGCTCTTCGCGCAATATCCTTTCCGTGGCCCTAAAATTGGTGCCATTGTCGGTGTATATCTCTCTGGGCATTCCTCGGCGCGATGTAAAATTTTGTATTGCCATAATGCACGAACTTGAGTCCAAGCTGTGTGCCACTTCAATGTGTACGGCGCGTACAGTGAGGCAAGTGAATATTACACCCCATCTTTTCTCGCGCCTTCGTCCAACTATTGTGGAGATAGGCCCAAAGAAGTCGATGCCGACGAACGTGAATGGACGCTCAAATACTGCTAACCTTGCCACAGGTAAGGACGCCATTTGGGGTACATTGGGTGTCGCATAGTAGTTTTTGCATCGTTGACACATTTTACGTACCGTTTTATATAGCACACGTAGCTGCGGAATATAGAACACGCCTTTGATTTTATTGATTGTAGTTTCGTGGGAAACGTGGTGGTGGTTCTCGTGGTGGAAACGCACTAGCAGAAACGTGACGTGATGATTTTTGGGTAAAACAATAACGTCATCGTTGTTATTAAGGTGCTGCGCTCTGCTTCGTGCCCTTAGGACGCCACAATCATCTATGTAAATATTTAAAGATATTAGTTTAGAGTTCTTTTCAATGCTCTTACCCCGTTCCAGTCTAAAGATCTCTTGGCTGTATTCGCTCATCTGCGCCAGTTTAAAAAGTAGCATTTTAGCTCGCTGGAGTGTTTCAACTGACAACTCTTTTGGACTTGCTTCTTTCCTAGCCGCAGCTTTGAGTTTTTTGATGTACAATAGGAACGTAGCTAAGGCACGGTATAGACGCCTCCATTCAGAGAAGTATTGCACATTCATTGTCGAGGGCAAGATTTTGGATCCTTGCATTTGAAGTAGGTGTTGCCTTATTTCTGTTTCATCGACGGGTCCAAGATCATCACACGTAGGCCACTCACTCACGCCAGCAGTCAAGAAATCAGGTCCGGTGAACCATGACTCGAAGTTTAGTTGTGAAGAGGCTTTCGTGGCGAGGTCAGCGGTGTTTAGTTTCGAGGGGACCCATTTCCAGTCTGCTATGTTTGAGTGCTCCAATATTTCACCGACCCGAAACATAACAAATTGTTGAAACTTCTTTGGATCCATACGCAGCCACTTCAGAACTGTTTTTGAATCTGTCCACCAAACCCGAGAACTGATAGGTATGCGACGAACCGCTTGCACATTAATCGACAGTCTCATGCCCAATACCGCAGCCTGCAGTTCGAGCCTCGGAATTGAAACCGGCTTGAGCGGAGCAACCCTGGATTTTGAGGCGACAAGGGTTACGGAGACTTGATTTGCGCATTGTATACGCAGATAGCATACTGCAGCATAGGCGTGTTCCCCAGCATCAACAAATGTATGGATTTCGACTTTCTCTGAATTTTTCAGAAGTCGACTGTAACAGCGAGGAATCTCTATTGATTTTATCAGCGGTATTGCAGATTTCCACTGTAGCCATTTTGAGAAAAGATTATCGGAGAGTTCATCATCCCAATCGATGTCGCAGCGCCAGACTTCTTGGAGGAGTATTTTCAAACCGATTGTAAAGCACGCAATGAAACCGAGAGGATCAAATATTGACATGAGAACCTGAAGAGTTTCTCGTTTCGTTGGTCGGACTCGATCGTCCAACACATCACGCTTTAATCTTGCAAATCTGAAATCATATTTGAAGACATCGCTATTAGGGTCCCAATACATACCCAAGACCTTTTCCGGAGATCCCAATTTCTTGTGTGCTTGTAAACGCGAGCCATCATTTGTTAGTTGATCAAGAACCCAAGAAGAATTGGAAGCCCAGTTACGCAAAATAAATCCAGCAGCTGTGTGTATTTGTTTCACTTCGTTAGCCAAGCGCAGGGCGTCTTCTTCGCTGTCGACGCTATCGATGAAATCGTCTACGTAGTGATATTTTTTTATGGCTTCCACGGCTCGAGGATAACGTCCTTCAAATTGCTCAGCGTTTATGTTGCGTATGTAGTGAGCAATACATGGAGCGCAATTGATCCCAAAGGTTAAAGCACTCATGACATAAGTACTTGGGAGGTCAGCTGGATCTTCCTTGTCCCACCATAAGAACCGCTGCACATGCATGTCTTCCTTTCTAACCATTATTTGGTGGAACATCTCTGCGATGTCACCGCAAATCGCCACCTGACCAACTCTGAACGCTAACAAGACTTCTACGAGCGACGTTAGGAGATCCGGTCCACACAGCATAAAATCGTTCAGCGAAAGGCCATCGGATTTTGCTGCAGCGTCCCAAACGAGGCGGATTCGATTGGGCTTGTTGGGGTTCACTGTGACAAAGATTGGTAGATACCAGACTTTATTTCCGCTAACTGCGATCTCTTCCGTCGTCATTTTTCTTGCATAGCCCTTAACCAATAGATTGTCGATCTCAGCTTGCATTTTTTCTTTAAGCGATGGATCCCGGCTAAACTTCTTCTGGAGACACTCTAATCGTTTAAAGGCGGTTCTGTAACTGTCGGGCATCTTCTGATAATCACTCCGCCATAGCAATCCAGTTTCGTAGCGTCCGATCAACGGTTTGCATGTAGACTTCAATATTTGTAAAGCCCTTTCGTCTTCCTTTGAGCATATGGGTGTTGTTGACGATTCCAATGCGAAAAATGACTTAACAACTTCATGGAGATCTTGGAAATGTTGTTGGCAGTCGCACATGTGAACATTGAGTCGAGAGATCAGTTGACGATTGGGTACACACCCCTGCAAAGCCCATCCCAGTCGTGTTTTCGTAGCGATTGGCTGTCGCCATGAGCCTTCGCGGATTTTAAGTGGTACTGCCAGCTTCCAGTTATCTGCTCCTATGAGAATTGTTGGCCGTGCGTTCTTATACGACTGAATTGGTAAGCCGGCCAAATAAGGATATCGGGTTATCAGTTCGTCCATGTTCAACGACTGCCTTGGTAGTGAAAGATTTTCTACTGTGTGGACTCCATGCAAAGTGTATCTAGCTTCGTTTTCTCGGTTTGAGATTTCAAATGACGTTTTCTGCGAGGATTCTTCCATGCGTGTCGTATCGCCGGTCCAGCGTAAACATAGAGGCTCACTTTCGCCAGCTAAATCTAGCGAATCGAAGACTTCACTTTCCACTAAAGTTACTGATGAACCCTCATCTAGAAAGGCAAATGTGTCTATAAACATATTCTTAGAATGAATGCGAATGGGAATAATGCGAAAATATGGCTTCTCTCCCTCATCAAGAAAATTGTGAGTGTTCACATCTACATGTTCATTCGGATTCACAGATATTTCAGTTGCACTTACTTGGTTCCTTTCTTGACTTACGGACGCGACTGGTTTGTGAAGGAGTGGGTGATGTTTTGCCTTACAATGTTCAACTTCACATTCCCTGTTGACGTAACATCTGCGGCGGTGCGATCTGAGGCATCGATGGCACAACTTATTGTCTCTCACGATACTCCATTTATGTTCGTATGTTGATTTTTCAAACGTTGCACACTGCGCAATTTTGTGATCAGTACTTTGGCACACTATGCACGCTGTTCTACTGGCTGAATTTCGGATTTGCGTGTGGGTATTGATGACACCGCTCTTCTTTAATGGAAATGGAGACACTACTTGGCTGGCGGCTTCGGCGATTTGATGTAACCAATCACTAAACGCTTTTATCACTGGCACTCGTTCATCTTTTTGCTGCATTGCCCAACTCAGCTTGTACTGACCTGGTAGTTTATCGACAAACTCCTTAACTAACATTGGATTATTCAGGTGTGCTGACATCTGACATGCTTCCATCGTAGAGCATATATTGCTTACACTCAATGCGAATTCGATTATATTTTCTAGTTTATCTTTAGGTGGTGGCATTCTCCTCGCTTTGTCGATCATACACTCGATAATATGTTCCGGTCGTCCGAAGCACATTTTCAGCGTCTGCATTATCTCTGGAACTAACCTGGGCAGGAGAAGTTTGTTGCGAACCAGATCACGCGCCTTACCTTTTAAGCTTGATTGTAGTCGTATTAAATTTTCGGCGTCAGTGTATCCTGCTAACGCTGTGCTGTTTTCGAAGCTGCTCACGAAAAGGGGCCATTCTTCTGGATCGCCGTGAAAATTTGGCAGTTCTTTTGGAATTACCTGCCTTGCTGCCATTTGCGACGGTGACGGACCAGCTATGAATGCTGTACCGATATCGGGAATGTGCGAATTGTTTTGTGCTGGAACTTCGGAACCAGATAATATTTGGTATTTCTTTTCCAAATAACGCTGGTGCAGCTTTTTCTCTTCCTCCAACATTTCCATTTGCAATTCCTTTTGTCGGCGGGAAACGTCAAAACGTTGTTGGGATGTTGCTTGTGAATATGTATGCTGCAAGGATGTTGCTGGGATATCTGTCATTCGAGTAGTTTTCACGTTTGGGAACAATGTTGCTGATTGACTTGCATGAAATGTTGACGGGAAATTTTGTTGATAATGATCTTGCGATGTTCTTGGAAGTGCACTTGGCAATGTTTCGGGGATATTGTGAGATTTGCGATTCATTGACCATGTTATCATAGTTGGTGTGTGTGTATAAGTGTAAGTACATGGTACATGAAACATAGAATTTGGTGGTACGTTTGTAAACGAATTAATACCACTTACCATGTACGGCACCGTTGTATGCTGCATTGGAGCTGAGCGAGCTGCCGTAAGTGGGATATTAGCATTAGTCATTAGTGCTGATTTTGATACCTCTGTTAAATTTTGGTGGTTTATATGCAATGCTCTGGTCGAGGAGAGGGGCGTATAGCTGTTGGTTTCCAGTACATTTAATGATATGTTTGATGGAGACGATGATACTCGTGGTTGTGTGGCGAATCCTGACGTAAGTTCAATGTAATTCGCATCGCTCGGAGGGGCTATAGCGCTCAAAGTTGTTGGGGCTGATCGTGGATTATTGCACGTATTGCAGCTCCAGCTGACATCAGCTATACCATCATTAACTCCGACGCAGTCGTAGTGATACCACTTATCACAAGCGTCACATTGTACCATACGATCACTTTCGACCTCAGTACACAGTATGCAAATTGTAGCACCAACGTCTTTGTTCCTTTTTGGGGACATCTCTCCCTAGCGCGATTTAAGTTCAAATAAAAAGACTAAACCGGTTTTAACAAAAGAAAATTATTTTAAAGATTTGTTGGAGTCGAAATCTTGACAAATACAAACACAATTTTCAATAGCGACTGTATTTTATTTTTAATTCAGTTAATGTTACTTTGTTCGCTTTAAAATAATTTGTGTTGTTAACACGCCTGTAGGTTCTTTCGACTGGCTAAGCACCAGCGAATTGGGCAAAACGAAAGCTTATTACATAGGTACATATCAGATTAATTTAGAGTTACTTTTGTACATAGATAATGTTATAAAGTGTCTTGCTAACAACACGTACTAGTACAGGGTGACTATACAATTTTGATATTTATATTAAGTTCATAGTTAATTCAAAAATATTGAAAATTAAAGTATCAAAGGGAATTTAAAGGAAAAATGCAAAATTATTATGGCGGTAACACCCGGCACAAAGAGGTCTCGTCCTCCCAGGGAAAACAATCATCCCCTCCAAGGCAAAAATTAAAAGCTCTCATGGAATGCGAATATGCATTATACACAAGCCATACCGATGGTCGCCAACCGGCCCAGACCGAAACCGTAAACAACATTGAATTGCCACGGCGCAGTACCAAGCGGCTGAAAAACAAATAAAAGAGGGAATTCTGTGATTCTCATTCTCGTGTGCTTACATTGTTTTGTGTGCGTCTGCGGGCACGTCTAGACAAGAATAATTATAAATAAGTTACAGCTTATCTTGATTGGTGACGACTGCATCAATATTTGTAATGCGACATACTTTAATACATTTAAACAATTATACATAAATAAACAATGTAACACAAAGAAAAAACAAGAAAGCAAACTATGATTATACTGCCATGGATAAAAGAGGAGCTACAATTTCATGCGCCAGGCAGTCAGAAGTGGTGGGGTAGTAAAATAAATATTTCGAGTTTCAGTTTAATTTGTGTGTACACAAAGCACACGAGCACAAATGCGAAGCTACAAAAGATAGGTGCAAAGATATGAGTTCTGATTCCAACTTAGGGTTTTTTCCACTGCGCCACCTCTCGCGAACGTCTGACAAACATCCGAGAGTATAACTGTCTTGAAAGAGCTTCTCAATTAGCCGTTTGGAGTCGGCATAAAATTGTAGAACCCTTCCATTCGTTCCAAAAATGAAACTCACACAAAACGAACGGTTGTGAGAAGCTAGGCCTTGGGTCCCTCGGACCTGTTGCGGCAACTAATTATTATTATTATTAAATATGTTATTTAGGCGTTCGAAAACGGCTTTAACGATTTCAACCAAAACTGATAATTGAGCTGAAGTAAGTGATTTCAACTTGGCTGGGCACTCTTTTTTTTTTGTCGCAAAAAAGAGAATAATGAGAACTTTTGAAATTTGGACATGTCTCGAAAACGGTTCACACGATCTTAACAAAAAACGTTTTCCTATGGTAATATGGTCATTTCTGTCTTCAAATCCTCTCTATATTGTCGTTCAAGAGATGTTTTGAATAAAGGCAATTTTTACAAATTTGGTTTTCTTTAATTTACATGAAAACGGCACGGCAACTATTTTGATAGGTACTTAGAGCAAAATTGATGTTTTCATAATTATTGCGTCCTTAATTTACAAATCAAATTACCGAAAACGCTAATTTTGAAAACTGCCCATATCCCGAAAACCCCTTTTTCGAAAACCCAACTTTCGATTTGGATACAACTTTAAAAACCAAGTAATACATACGTCCTGAGGAAGAACTAGTAGGTACTCAGTTTGCAGCTAAATAGTTAAGAATTCTGATTTTTCGAACTAAATATTGCAAAATTTGTTACTGTTTTGCCTGGATAGTTTTACAAAGACCACTTTAACAATTTTATTAGATTTTATCCAAAAATTTGAATAAATTAGTTTTTTTAATTATTTCTCAAAAATGACTACTCAATTCGTGACGTGTTCTCAAATATCTATGGCATATTTTTGTAATAATCTCAATGGAAGTAGGGCTTCCAATAAAAATGCCCTAAAAGCTTTGCAAAACTTATTTTTTTTCCAAATATTACCCATTTTTTTCAACCATATTGAATATGCACCATAAAATAATTCCAACTATACTTACTTTGAGCTGACTTAATAAGAAAGTCCTAATTCATTTGCACCCCCCAAAAAATATCCATCAAGATGTTCAGTTCTAATGCAAATTTAAAAAAAAAAATTCTCTGAATTCTTACATCGGTCTATAACGAACCCTACTTCCAATCATGGAAACCTTAAACCAGATCAGAAAACAGAAACTCCTACTACGCTTGTTCTTATACTCAAAAATGTGGTACCCAAATTGGATTTTATTTAACCCTATTCGTAGATTTAATGAACCGTTTCCCAGATTTTTACCCACCTACCTAAAAAAGTAAGAAAACAACAAAACTTGAATGAGAAAGTTTCGTTCGACGCAGTCGTGCCCCTTTTTTTAGCTAGCAATGACTGGCAATTTTTTAAGAAAATCGCAAAGTTATGTAAGTAATTGTCTTATCATGTAAAATAAACTGATTTTGGATGTTCACAAAGCTCTGATTATATTTCTTGACGTACAACATTGCATGATTATAGATCATATAGGTTATTTATGTATACCTGAGTCTTGATATTGTTTTGCGCTTCAAAATCTGTATTTTGCCTTGTCACGCGCCAAGTGAGGACTAATGAATGGTTGATACCGCTTATCATTATAAATGCATAATGCTATAAGGTTTAAAGGCGTTTAAGAACTTCAAGTAAAGGACCCCAAAAATGAGATTTATAGATTATGTGAGGATCCAACCCACAAAGAGCCTTTTATAGAGGCTTGTTTTTCGAAATGGTAACACTGTTTCCAGCGAGATCTATAATTTAATGCCCATTTTGGTCTGCTATTTCGACAGGTGTCTAGAGGTAAGATATAAGTCTCTGGCTATTGAAAGTCAATTGAGTTTTTATATTTATAGTTTCACCTAAAGCATTGAACATAAGATGAAATCTACTGACCAAGCATAGTGCGCTGCAATAATTCAAATCTACAAACAGGGTTAGTTGCTACGCATAACTAAAAATGGATCAATTTCAATACCACTCCCCCAATATCGCATTTTGCATTCAAAATGCGTATTCGTCAATATTACAGCTCAATCTATATGCATATCCAAGCCGTTTGAATAGACTGTTTCGAATAAATCTCTATCACCTCTCATACCTATCTTAACCTCCAACTGGCAATCAATCAAATTATAAAATAAGCAACGTAATTCACTATCTAACTCAAATGGTTCGTCCTCATATCAGTTACGTATGCAGCAAAATCTCAATCAAATTGCTATACGCCATATAGTGCATCCATTCTGATTACTTTATAATTGTTGGGTGCGATTCAAGTGAGTTTACTGATTATTTCAACGCAACGGTAGAACAGTATCACTACATATTTGAATTGTTAAATAAGATTGTAAGTCTCTTCTGTATCATCTTAAGGTGCGGGCTATAAAAGTGGCGCACACTATTCGATTGCAGTTAGTAAATGAAATATTTTAGTCGGTAACTGCAACCGGTTTTCGAGTAAGTGTTGCTGTTAAGGGTGTTTATTTTCTAAATGAATTCACGCGGTCTGAATCTGCCTGAAATCGGGACGAGAAAGTGTTATTTAAGGACCCATTTAGCAACTTGTGTCTAGTAAAAAAATTGGCAGTAGTTGGTGGACGTCTGATAGGATAAGTGTTGCCTTTAGAAATCCTATGAAATATCGTCCTTTTTCAATCGATTATTCCATCAGTATCTATAACATTTACCACATTATTTTTTACTGAAATGTTATCTTTATAAAGTGATGGTGAAGTTCAGTTGAAACAAAATAAAATTGGAAATAAGCTGGTCGGTCACTCTTTTGCGGTGAGGTTGAGGGTATTATTTTGGAACAGCTGTTGGATAATTATTTAAAACAAGTTTAAACCAGTGAACGTTTCTTAAAAAAAATAAAAGTAGAAAAGTGGAAGAATCTGGTCTGAAAATAAATGTAACTAGGACTGCCTGCCTAGCTCATCACAGCCCTTCATGGGTGAAGACTTTTCTTTCGAAAAAAAAATAAACTGGACAACAATTTAATGCCGAAGCCAAAACCACAGCGTTGAGGATTATTATGCCCTCGTATATTTTTGTCAAACGTTTGCGAAATTTAAGAAGGAAAAGTCACCGGCATTGTTTGCACCCTTTTTCCTTTTTTGGGGGTTCAACCGGAACCTCTTGTTCGGTAGTTAAGCGCACTATTTTTTTTTAATAACATTATTTTTTTTTTATATTTTTAAAACAACTAAGATAAAGAAATAGCTTCAGGCATTGCTTGCACCTTTTTCTCCTTATTTGGGGGTTCAACCGGAACCTCTTTTTAGCGCACTGGTTTTTCTTTAAATTAAATTTAGCGTTTTAAATATTTTAAATCTGACCCTATCAAGTACAAGTTGCCTTTGAGACTAAAATTTATGTGTCTCGACTAAGCACTCTTGTTTAGACGGTACCGCAGTCCGGGGTGCAACCTTGGGCCTTATTCAATATGCCCATACTTCACGTTAGTTGAGTTCCTCTTTCCGCTTGGGTGCAAGGTCTTTCTCTATTGTGTTGGTCCTTCTGGTTGGAATTGAAGACTCTACTGGCAGAAGAGTTGGCCTACCCTTCAGCGACTGCTTTTATAAACGAGTCAACAACTCAATATTCATTCAAGTAGAGACTAGGCTGAGGCCTCAACCCACAGAATCCAAAAAAACAAAATTGGTTTACTGGCTGTAGGTTGTAGGTACTGCTATATTTCGTCCACAAAATCTTGTATTCGAAAGAAAGCTCGTAGTGGACTTTCCCTTCAATTTGCTATGGGTTTATTGTCAAAGACTTACGTCTAGAGAAGGCTTTTCGGTCAGCCCATCTCACATAATCCGCAGTTGGACCATAAGGTGCAACATTTAGCTCTTATGTATAATGCTGAAAGAATAGGTAGCGATAAATATGAAAAAATAGTAGCGGCCCCAAAACAGACCCTTGCGGTACCCCTACTAGAAAAAGCAAGGACACAATAAACCCCAACAACGGGTTGGATTCCGTTCAGCTGGTAGTTCTGTCTTGTGGGTCGTTCTTTTCCGGACAACATAAGAAGGTCCCACGAGAAATGATCTTAAAAATAGCAGGCTTTCTCCTGAACGGGGTTAAAATTCTTAACATCCCCTTTCATAACTGAGAACTAGTGTATTTCCTCCAACTAAAAATGTCAACCTCTCTCCCCACCAACAGCTCATCACAATCATGGGTCTGTCGGTGTACCTGCTCCTGCTGTTGGGCGCCCTAACAGTTCTCTACTTTTGGCTGCAGCATCAATACTCATACTGGAAGCGAACAAGTCTCCCGTACATAAAGCCGACATCGATTTTCGGCAACCTTAAGGAAATGATTTTTATGAAGACCAGTGCTGCAGATCTTATGGTCAAATTGTACAATGACAAGACCGCTAAAGACCAGCCGGTCGTCGGGGTGTACGTACTAAATAAGCCGGCACTACTAGTCCGCGACCCGGAATTGGTCAAGTCAGTTCTTATCAAAGATTTCAACAAGTTCTCGGATCGTTTTTCGTCATCTGATCCGCATGCCGACGTTCTGGGATACAATACACTGTTCTTCATCAAGAACCCCTATTGGAAGGAAATGCGAACAAAGCTTACGCCCGTTTTCACCAGCGGTAAGATCAAGCAAATGTTTCCGCTAGTCGAAGAGGTAAGAGTGTCGTCTGCTCTATGCAAAGATCGTTAAGTAGATTTTTCTTCTGATAGATTGGCTGTCAGTTGGATAAATACCTTTGCGACCTGCCCATGGATCCAAAGACCAAGAGCTGTGTGAGGGAGGTCAAGGAAATCAGCGCCCTCTTTACGACCGATGTCATCGCTTCAGTGGCGTATGGAATCCAAGCGAACAGCATCAAAGACCCGAACTGTGACTTCCGAAGGAACGGCAAGTCTATATTCCATTTTTCATCATACCGCGCTTTAGAGTTCTCGGTTATCTTCTTCCTGCCGCAGCTGGTAAAATTGCTCGGCTGCAAGATATTCCCCAAGGAAGCGACCAAATTCATAAAGGAAACCATCAACTATGTTATGAAGGAAAGGATAAGAACCGGCGGGTCGCGAAATGACCTAATTGACATCCTTGTGGCGTTCCAAAAGGTAGCCCAGGACGAGAAGGATAAGAAGGAGTTTGTGTTCACCAATGACATGTTGGTGGCGCAGGCAGCTATTTTCTTCACCGCCGGCTTCGAAACTACGTCGTCGACAATGTCGTTTGGAATGTATGAACTGGCCAAAAGTCCGGACATTCAGAAACGCTTGCGGGGCGAAATTAGGGAGACACTATTGAAGAACGGCGGCAAACTCACTTATGATGCGATCAACGAGATGGAGTACTTGCACATGGTGATTCAGGAGGTCTTGAGATTGTACCCACCACTGCCGTTCTTGGACAGAGAGTGCACACTGCCAAAGGGTCAGACAGAATACTCGCTGAAGCCGTACAGTGACTTTGGGGTGCCACATAGAATGCCAGTGTACATACCCGCCTTTGCCATTCACAGGGATCCCAAGGTGGGTCCTGAAAGGACTAGTCTATCTGTTTACTAAATGATTTTTTTTTCTTGCAGTTCTTCCCCAATCCAAATGAGTTCGATCCGGAGAGATTCTCGCCGGAGAACAAGGCCAATGTGATGACGGGCACGTACATGCCCTTCGGAATCGGACCACACAATTGCATTGGAGAACGATTTGGCTTTGTCCAGGTCAAGGTTGGACTTATCAACTTTTTAAGGAACCACTATCTGACCACTTGTGAGAAGTCGCACAAGGAAATGATACTCAACCGGAAGGCTTTGATTATCCAGTCAGAAGGAGGCATTCATTGCAGACTAGTGCGGGATCCGCTGCTTTAGGTTAGGAATGGAATGTTTGTGGGACCGAAAGACGTTTTGTTGTAGAAACTTGTTGAGCCTGAATCAATAAATGTTTTGTATGTTATGTTCCAGTTGAGAGTACGCTGTGGTCTTTTCTTCATTTCTATTGCTGCTTTATGGTAAAACTATTTCATCAGTAAAAACCACTGCCCAGCCAGTTGGCGATATTCATGCACCGGTGGCTTCAAAGTGGCTTTACTTATACGTAAAATGTGGTTCGACGTTTTAATGGCTACAAAACTACAACATGTTGATGTGGTTCGCTTTTTTTCTGCCAATTATACAGCATGCTCTCACATTTTTCAAGCTTCTTGCTTCTTCTACGCTTTTGGGTGACTCAACTTTTTCGTGGCCATACTACACTTGTTTTAGACATTGGTTCGGTTTAGAGGAAGTCTTTCAAGACTGTCCTCAAAAGTACCTAGTGCGCGACACTAAACCTCCCTACAAAAAGCGCTGGAGGTAATTTTTTTCAAAGTCTAGACACATAAAATCGCTTTAAAAAATGTCTGGTTCTAACATGTTAATCAATAATATATAAAATGTGATAACAAAATTAAGTCAAGTGCCTTGAATTTGCGGATTAAGTTCAAAGATAAAAATGTATTCAAGAAAACACGATGTTAGTATAGGTCCCCACTCAATAACTTTCAAGGTTAGTTGTTTATAGAGGGTGTGCTTTAGAGTTTCGTACCTAGAGAACTATAAAATAAGGTAAAGCAAACACAAATCAGGGTAATTTTATGCCAATACTTTTTAGGTAATAATCTTCTGGCTCATGGGCGGATCGCTCTAATAAAACGCTCTAATAATCTGCAAGCCTGAACATTTTCGACCACTTTTCAACCATCAGCTGTTTACTCAAAGCCTGAAGTCATGATTAAATGCCAAATGTAGCTCTTCTCATGATTAAAAGTGGGTTCATTGGGCCACTGTGACTTCATAAAATCAAGCCTGGACAATAAATATGATTATTAGTGTTCCTAGCTGAAGAAAGTGTTCCGCTTCCATTCCAATTTTTTCTGGCCACAATTGGACAACTTGTAATTGTATGGGTCTTAGTTTTAGCCGTGTGGTGCGACCAAAAAATATGCACACCAAGTAAGGTGGCTTTCGATTGACTTTTGACACGTAAATCTAAAGAATAATTACCATTTGGAAATTAAATATTCACTTAAAATCGTAACAAAATACCTGTCCCTTGTTTATAATCTTTGAGTTTGATAGGTAACTTACAAGTTAAGACACGTGAAACCTGATGGAAAAGCTTTTAAAATTCAAAAGGTCTGTTTATGAGCCTGAACAAAACATTATGTCTGTAGATTCCCCAAATATTAAACAAACAAAAACGAATGTGTTTAACAACAAAAAAATCTCGACTTTTATTATCAGCTGAGGTATGCTTTGCTTACATTTTCGTATGTATATAGGCAGCGGCATACGAAACAATAGCGGGAGCTTATTTATCTACACGATTTAGATTTATACTTTGGGTATTTTATTTATTTATCTTGAAGAATTAAGTGTGATGGGGTAAGTAGGTGATTTAAATAAACTTCAAGTTGGACTAGAGCACAGTAAGGTCTGCCAAAAGGGTTGGGGACACAATTCCGAAAACCGAAATCCTGAAAATCAAAAATCCCGAAAACCCAAAATCCAGAAAAAAATAGAAAAAAAATACTCGGAACGTAACGAACGTTCTGAAATAAGTTTTCTCACAGGAATTGCGTACAATATGAACTTGTATTAGATATTGTTTTGTCATGGATCGTTTTGATATATTTTTGTTAATAAGACTCGAACTGTTTTTGTTATGTTTTAATTATTTGAAGTTTGTTATTTTTTTTTTTTAATAAATTTTCCTAATTTTTTTGTTGCTACAGTTAAATTTTTAGTTTCACTTTCGAGATTTTAGATTTTCGGGATTCTGTCCGACTGCGCTGCCAAAACTTTACACTTCTCTGATACTTGTATAAAGAAGTTCATTCAGCCAGGAATGAGACCGCGGCCTTTTCAAATAAGAATCGGTCACGATTATTGCCTATTGTAGGTATTATTATCGGGAGAAGACTATAAGGTAAAGAAGGACCTCAGACTGTCATGGCCCTTCAACTCGATTCAGTCAATATAACGTACAATATCGAACAGTGAACCTGAACATCTTTGAGAAGTTAAATGAATCTATTACACTCACAATAAGTGGTTACGTCAAAGTTGGTCAAATTTTTTTTTCCAAATCAAACAACCGACGAGGTGGTTGACCTTCATAAGTGACAGATTCTGATTAAGCCTGAATACTCTGCAGTAATCTTTGTTTAAGAAAAATTTAGAAAACAAAATAATTGAGACTAAGTTCTATATTGAGCTTATCGTCTGATACACTTTCCCTGTTATGACTGACTTTTGTCTGGTGCGGTTCTTTATGCTGAATGTAGGATGAAAGCTGAATGTAGGATGAAAGCAGTTTGATTTAAGACCCTTCCAAAAAACACATGTTTTTAAAAAAAAATGTGGTAAGAAATAGCGTTAAAAGAAGTTTCCTAACCTATATTGTGAAGATAAACTCATTTTAAATACACATTCCAATCCAATGGAGTACGGAAAACACCCCCCAAAAAGTGGGTGTGGCCAAAATTATTTTGCATTGTTAGAAAATGTTTCTTACGCTTTCGCAGAAACAGTGTTTTGGGTCAAAAGTGGGTGTGGCAGTGAGCCAAATTTGCTTCTCTCGACACAGTGGCTCATTGAATAAGCCTCTTCAAACATAAACTATATAAGATAGCAAAGCTGTCTACATTACAAACCATACGTCATTTGTAGGTTAGAGCCAACAGCGCAGTGCCTATTTTAACAAATTTATTTTATCTTTTTGTTTGTAACCCTAGCAGAAGAATAAGAATAAGCAACAACAAGATGACCCTGTCTAAAAAAAACAAATTCTTTTTGATACTGATAAGAGTTAACCTATGTCCTTTTTTTTAAATATTAAAACAAAATTTTGTATAGATAACATTAGCACAGCGATACTACATAAATAAGCAAAAGAAACTAAGTGGTTAGAGGCTATAAAAGTCCAACACTGCAATGATTGGGATTTAGTACAAAACTAAGAGAGCCTACAATCGGTCTAGTAAGTATTTTGTAGAAAAGAAATCGCAGACAATGGTGTTTATGGACATGTCGATCTATGTTTAGTCGCAAAAGGTGTTAATTCGGCAAGATAACGTTGTTATTGAATTTATGAGACTGAAAAATACATTTTTCGTTAATCGGTTTAGTGGATGTCTTGTGAATCTAGAGGAAAATGCGAGTTCGTGCCGTTGAGAGCTGAATTAAGTTGGATTACCTAGTGTCACATATGAACGAAAGTCTATTTAAATGATATTAATTATGTATATTTTATGCTGGTGCAATACAGTTTGTAAGAACGTTACTAGTTGTATAACGAGTTTTTTTCTAACAAAGCGAATGAGAGAATTGTTACTGCACACTGGCTTAAGCTGGATTACGCCCAAACTAAACATCAAACGAGAACCAGTAATATCATTCCGATAATGTTTCAATCAATGAGTATTTTATTACTTGCGAATAATAATTTATTTAGATTTTTTCTTAATCTCGGTTAGTAGTTGTCAAGCGAAGCATAACTACAAGTGTCAAATAGGGATTAAAATCAAATTAAGTCTTGTCGGGCACCGTCAATGGACAAATAATAATGCAATCATAACTTTTGCTCTTCAGAACAACGTGAAAGAAGACGCATTATCACATTGGCTTAAGTTGGATTACGCTCATGCATTTCTATTGTGTAATGTGAATCTGCCTTTATTTGTAATGTAGGATTTTTCTTTTTCAAAAACAATGAGGAGTCTCATTGAGAAGATTGAGATGAAGCCTTTGAAGAGCGTTACTTAAGTGACACCAAAGTTTTATATGACTCTTCGATAAGTAAACGATAGCTGGTTCGTAGGGGACAAATAGGCAGCTTGTTGGACTCGAAAGGATGGTAATGTAATGTAATGTCGAACAGCTGTCAAGCTTTAAATCAGGATCGGTCAATAATTGCACCCTAAGCTCCATTTTTTTGAGACAGAAATGAATATTCGTCGATATCTTGAAACAAACTTAACCTCTTCTCTTGTCCCAATAGCTGATCAGAAGCATGGGTCTCTCGGAATGGCTTCTCGTGCTATCAGGCGCTTTAACCGTTCTCTACTTCTGGATGAAGCATCAGTACACGTTTTGGAATAGAACAAATGTTCCGCACATCAAACCCGACTCGATCTTTGGCAATCTCAGGGAAGTGATTTTATTGAAATCCAGTCCCGCAAATCACATGGAGAAACTCTACAATAACAAGAACGCTAAGGATCAACCCGTTGTAGGCATATACGTACTTAATAAGCCGGCGCTGCTTGTACGTGATCCAGAGGTGATCAAATTACTTCTAATTAAGGATTTCAATAAGTTCTCGAATCGATTTGCGGCGTGTGATCCTCATGGCGATGTTCTGGGATACAACAATTTGTTTTTCATCAAGAATCCACACTGGAAGCAGATGCGAGCGAAATTGTCTCCTGTCTTTACTAGTGGAAAAATCAAGCAGATGTTCTCCTTGGTCGAAGAGGTAAGAGTTATAGATGCTCATTGCACGGAAATCGAATAGTAAAAGTAATCTTCTTATAGATTGGCAGCCAGTTGGATAGATACCTTTGCGATCTGTCAATGGACGCAAAAACCAATAGCTGCGTGAGGGAGCTCAAGGAGATCAGCGCCCTTTATACAACAGATGTGATCGCGTCAGTGGCTTATGGTATCCAAGCGAACAGCATTAAAAATCCCAACTGCGACTTCCGCAGAAACGGAAAATCCCTATTTAACTTCACATCTCTCAGGGGTCTTGAGTTTTCGGCTGTGTTCTTCCTCCCGCAGTTCGTTAAACTGCTTAGGTGTAAGTTATTCCCGGCCGCAGCTACCAAATTCATTCGCGATACAATCAACTTTGTTATGACAGAGAGGATTAAGAACGGCGCCACACGAAACGACTTGATTGATATTTTAGTGGCATTTAAAAAGGCAGCCGAAATTGAAAAGGATAAGAAGGAGTTCCACCTTAACAATGACGCGATTGTGGCGCAAGCAGCTATTTTCTTCGCCGCCGGCTTCGAAACCACATCGGCGACAATGTCGTTTGGAATGTATGAGCTTGCCAAAAATCCCGAACTACAGAAACGCCTTCGTGCTGAAATTAAGGGAGCACTGTTGAAGGACGACGGCAAACTCACTTACGATACAATCAGCAACATGGAGTACTTGAACATGGTCATTCAGGAGGTCTTGAGATTGTACCCACCACTGCCGTTCTTAGACAGGGAATGCACATTACCAAAAGGTCAGACAGAGTACTCGTTGAAGCCTTTTGTTGACTTTGACGTGCCCCATAAAATGCCAGTCTACGTGCCGATGTATGCCATTCAAAGGGATCCCAAGGTAAGTCTTGAAACGATGACTCCTTTGGTTCAATAAATCCTTTTGTTTCATTGCAGTATTTCCCAAATCCAAATGAATTCGATCCGGAGAGATTCTCGCCAGAAAATAAGTCCAATTTGGTGGCTGGCACTTACATGCCTTTCGGTATAGGACCTCACAATTGTATTGGAGAACGATTTGGTATTGTTCAAGCGAAGATGGGGCTTATCAACTTTTTAAGGAATCACTTTCTGACTACTTGTGAGAGATCCCACAAGGAAATGGTACTCAACCAGAAGGCTTTGATGATCCAATCGGACGGAGGAATTTACTGCACACTTGTGCGCGATCCACTGATATAGGTTATGGTTGTTAGTGTTGGACTTTAGATTTATTTTGTACTAATATATGGAAGCTTTAAGTTTTAAGTATAGTTTTGTAGAAACATAATATTGTTGAGATCTACTTTTATTGGAATGGTGACTTGTTGAATTTGTTAAAGAACTTAAGCTGCACAAAGTGAGACCATTGAAAGGAGAAAACGGATTAAGATGAGAAAAATCTGCAATCGACTTAAAAGTTTCTCATGTATTTCTGACAGATATATATCCACTAGGGGACCAGTTCCGTGGGTTAGGTATCTAAGATAAATAAAAGTTCCCGATTTTAGCTACGCTTGTTGGCCTCCATGTACTTCTATACTAGTATAGGAAAGATAAGTGTAACGAAGAGTGAAACGTGATTGAAAGCCCACTATTCACACAACAAGTGCCAGTGCCAAGAAGAGCATCAAAGATTGGATAAAAGTAACAATCGATCTTCCTACGCAAGAACTTGTCTGAAAACAATCGAACTTAATGTTACAGGAGTTTTAAATGAACTTATAGAACGGGGAGCTGCTTTTTGTGCCTATCGTACTCTTAATCAACCACAAACAACAGCTGTGGAGACTTTTGATGGTGATGAATAGAAAACAAAAAGAAAGAAACCAACAGCAGAACACTTTATAAACTTGACAACGAAATACACAATTCAGTCCGTAATCTAATCGGAATGTTGACCTTTCATAACTCGTAAATAGTTATACGAATTCGTAAAGAATAATATACGATTTTACTTATCGCAAGTACCTTAATACGTACTTTATAGAATTTGTTCACAACGAGATATGACTGTTATAAATTCAAACGCGCCGGAACCGGACAAAAAATTACTACCTACCTATTATACATCAATAGCCACTATTGTTATGTACGTAGACTTTTGTTGGAGACTTTTCAAAACAGAAATAAAGAAACGTCGAGAATAAAAAATGCATCATCTGAAATTTGTAGTATGCACATCGTACAGCGTTACGGATGATAAAGAATAACGAAAATAGAGTAAAACTGTTCCTAATGATTAAATGCATATAATTCAGAAATGCATTTCCAATACGCGTATGTATTATATTCAATTAACAATGAAAAGAAAAATGCACTTGCAAAATCCACTCACCGATAATGATGGCTGCCGAACATGAATAACGGAAGTTTCTATGTCGACCGAAAAAAGAAGAACACTTTTCAGACGGAGTTTAAACACTAAATACACCCAATCTGGGAAACAATTCATAAGAAAACACTGCACAACTAACTTAATTAAACAAATTTAAACATTTTGATAAGATTTTCAAATGGGAAACACAATTAATTTATAAATAAAAATTCTCTAAGAATTAACCGACACCGGAACCGGACGAACTGCACTACACTGACTGGTAGAATCCACAAGAAGTGACAGGTGCAATTTGAGTGGAGGGAGGGGGGCTGTTCGTGAATGCATTTGGGTGCATGCAAAATGTTCTGTGCGAATATATTTCAACGAAAGTTATATTCTCTGTTGAAAGTTAAGTGAAAAACAAATGAATGGTACTAATCTCAATTTATTTTTGAATATACGATGAAAGTGTAAAATGTCTCCAGAGAGCGAGTACCAAAATGTTCTTAAACTGTGTTTGTCTTGGTTGCGGGAAAAGTACCTTAATACATACTTTATAGAATTTGTTCACATCGAGATATGACTGTTATAAATTTAAACGCGCCGGAACCGAACAAAAAATAACTACCTACCTTTTATACATCAATAGCCACTATAATTATGTACGTAGACTTTTGTTGGAGACTTTTCAAAACGGAAATATAGAAACGTCGACAATAAAAAAATGCATCATCTGAAATTTGTAGAATGCACATCGTACAGCGTTACGGATGATAAAGAATAACTAAAGTAGAGTAAAACTGTTCCTTATGATTAAATGCATATAATTCAGAGATGCATTTCCAATACGCGTATGTATTATATTCAATTAACAATGAAAAGAGAAATGCACTTGCAAAATCCACTCACCGATAATGATGGCTGCCGAACATGAATAACGGAAGTTTCTATGTCGACCGAAAAAAGAAGAACACTTTTCAGACGGAGTTTAAACACTAAATACACCCAATCTGGGAAACAATTCATAAGACAACACTGCACAACTAACTTAATTAAACAAATTTAAACATTTTGATAAGATTTTCAAATGGGAAACACAATTAATTTATAAATAAAAATGTTGTAATAATTAACCGACACCGGAACCGGACGAACTGCACTACACTGACTGGTAGAATCCACAAGAAGTGACAGGTGCAATTTGAGTGGAGGGAGGGGGCTGTTCGTGAATGCATTTGGGTGCATGCAAAATGTTCTGTGCGAATATATTTCAACGAAAATTATATTCTCTGTTGAAAGGTAAGTAAAAAACAAATGAATGGTACTAATCTCAATTTATTTTTGATATACGATGAAAGTGTAAAATGTCTCCAGAGAGCGAGTACCGAAATGTTCTTAAATTGTGGTTATCTTAGTTGCGGGAAAAGTCCCTTAATACGTATTTTATAGAATTTGCCCACAACGAGATATGACTGTTATAAATTCAAACGCGCCGGAACCGGACAAAAAATTACATCAATAGCCACTATTGTTATGTACGTAGACTTTTGTTGGAGACTTTTCAAAACGGAAATAAAGAAACGTCGAGAATAAAAAATGCATCATCTGAAATTTGTAGAATGCACATCGTACAGCGTTACGGATGATAAAGAATAACTAAAGTAGAGTAAAACTGTTCCTTATGATTAAATGCATATAATTCAGAAATGCATTTCCAATACGCGTATGTATTATATTCAATTAACAATGAAAAGAAAAATGCACTTGCAAAATCCACTCACCGATAATGATGGCTGCCGAACATGAATAACGGAAGTTTCTATGTCGACCGAAAAAAGAAGAACACTTTTCAGACGGAGTTTAAACACTAAATACACCCAATCTGGGAAACAATTCATAAGAAAACACTGCACAACTAACTTAATTAAACAAATTTAAACATTTTGATAAGATTTTCAAATGGGAAACACAATTAATTTATAAATAAAAATTCTCTTAGAATTAACCGACACCGGAACCGGACGAACTGCACTACACTGACTGGTAGAATCCACAAGAAGTGACAGGTGCAATTTGAGTGGAGGGAGGGGGACTGTTCGTGGATGCATTTGGGTGCATGCAAATTCTGTGGGAATATATTTCTAGGAAAATTATATTCTTTGTTGAAAGTTAAGTGAAAAACAAATGAATGGTACTAATCTAAATTTATTTTTGAATATACGATGTAGTGTTAAATGTCTCCAGAGAGCGAGTACCAAAATGTTCTTAAACTGTGGTTATCTTAGTTGCAGGAAAAGTGAGAGCAAGTTTACCTTAATTCTTAGGACAATATAAATATTCTGTCAGGGAGATCATAGAAACATTATTTTTTAGGGAATCATATATTCTCTATCAGACGGATGTAAGCTTTGCCTTGTTTAAGATTGGCATAAATTCATTTTCATTCCCAACACTGATATACATCAGAGCAAAACCACTCATAGAACAGTTATACCAAAAAAACGGTCCATACAAACAGCATAAAATATCGTAAAACATAAAAAAAGAAAATGAAAACAAATTCGGTTACCTTACTAAGCTCCTGGACACACAAAAGTTGACATAAATAAACCAACCGAGATAGTTTAAATTACCCTCAAGTTAAAAGCTTATTTGTTTACATAAATGTTCGGCTTCCAGTTCGCATATTGTAATAAAAACAGTTCGGAAAGTAAAAATACCATTACAAGGCGAACACATTCAGCTCTTACTCGACGCATGTAAATATAGTATATTCGATACAAGTGATTGCCTGTATACCTACTGTAGAAATATCAAATTCCCTATAAAATCATTAAATAGAGATAACCTTATATGAGACAACAGAAACTGATACCATTATAATATAATTATCATCAGTTTTTTGAATAAGTCTGCTGATAAACACCATGACTTATAAAATTTGGGAAAAAAGCTTTTTATTTCGCCTTTGGTACCGAAACTAGTATAAAGTTCTTCGTTACTTAATTTTTATTCAGTATCGGGTTGTTCTTCATTTGTACCGTATATTAGGCAAACTTGTAGAGCGATAGAAATTTATTCGTGCGGAATCCATAAATATCGACGTAAGTTTGAAAAGGCAACTGAAGCCAATGAGCCAATGGAATCGGGGAAATAATAATTCAAGTGGCGTCGGATAATCTGTAACTTTCAACAGCACCGCGTTTCAACGCCGCGGTGAATGCGACGCCAAGTTAAAAACGCGCTCTGTGTGACCATTCGGGTACCTAGTTCATGCCAAACATCAACTAGATTTGTCTGGACTAGGAGACGAAAGCCTTAAGGGTTGTTATATTCTCGCTGTTTTGAGTTATGAGACTTCGAAATGTCAACTGAGGATTTAGGCAGGATTTTATTCATTAGATATGTCCATAAACTTCAACTGCAACTGCCAATTGCAACTGAAATAAATCAAGTCACTCAGCTGTTAGACTTACTAAAATATAAATATTAATGTCCCAATTGTTATGGATCTTGGAAGTAAGACAGAAAATAATGTATTACAAACCGGAAAATAAATTTGAGAACCTAGTTATCTGAATTCGAGTAGATTGGTCTGGACGAGATGTACTTTGAACGCAAAATCTCAATTAGTCAATAACGTCACTTTTCCTATACTCCGACTAAACATACGAACTGTCTACATAGTATTCAGTCACAAAATTATTGACGAGATTTGACGGCTATACCCTTCCAGAAAAGACAGTGCGCAGTGGGGAGTGCCAGTGCCACTTTAAAAATGTTATTAATGAGATTTAGTACAGCATTATTAAACCGGTTTAATAAATTTGTTGAGTGTGCAACACAAATCGGTAGTTCACAACAGTCCGGGAATCGTACTTACGCAGTTTTTAGAAAAAAAATAAATAAATGCAAAAGCTTTTTTAATGAAACCACTTATGCGGTAATGGTTCCAAGATGATGTATTTCAAATAATAATTATGTCTTGGATAAATTTGAGCAAAGCTCATGAGAAGTTATCTTTCTTTTTCGATTATTGATAAAAAGCTATTCCTTGGAACTTTTGGTTAGTATCGGTTTGAATTTGAATAGCAGTGCGTCAGATATTTAAACAAACAGAAACAGCGAGACTTATTATAATCCTCTTAACGTCGATAATATGTTAGTTCATTTTTAAAACTAGTCTTATCATCTGAGCCATAATATACCTGTATTAAACGTGAATATAAACAATTATGGTGGAAGATCACAACTAGTGAATGTGAATAAGAAACTAATGGCTTGAATTTCAGATTATTCCAGCAATGCTTTTAGGAACTACGCTGCTGATTGCCCTGACGGGTTTATTGACAGGAGTATATTTCTGGGTAAAATACACCCTCTCATACTGGAAGCGCAACCATGTTGCCTATATTCCCGCGACTCCCTTTTTAGGATCTTTGAAAAACATCCTCCTAATGAAAGCGAGTTGGCCTGAGCACGTGTCCGCGTGCCACACTCACCCAAATGCGAAGGATCAGCCGGTTGTTGGGATTCACATCTTCCACCAGCCAGGGCTAGTGATCCGTGAGCCCGAGCTCATCAAACGCATACTAGTTAAGGACTTTTCAAAGTTCTCTGACAGATTCCTCACAGCCGATCCACACGGCGATTCTTTGGGGGATCAGAATCTGTTCTTTGTGAAGAATCCAAAATGGAAAGAAGTACGCGCTAGGCTTACGCCAGTCTTCACTAGCGGAAAGATGAAGCAAATGTTCCCACTGATAACAGAGGTTTGTATATTTGAAAATAAAATAATGAGCAAAATATTAGCTTTTTTTCCACTTTGTAGATCGGTAAAAAGTTGGACTCTTTCATACTGTCGAATCCGGTTGATACGCGAACAAAGGCTGTTGAACTAGAAATTAAAGAAATCAGTGCTTCATTCTCCAATGACGTGATCGCCACAGTAGCTTTCGGGATAGAAGTCAACAGTTTTAAAAATCCCCAGAACGATTTTCGTGCTAATGGTAAGAAGATCTTCGAAGCTTCTGCTTTAAGGGCATTGGAGTTCTTCATTATATTTTTTATGCCCACATTGGTCAGCATTGTGGGATGCAAGGTATTCTCCAAGAAGTCGTCCGAGTTTCTTCAAGAAAGTATATCATACGTGCTAAAAGAGCGCACAAAGTCGGGGAAAACCAGAAACGATCTAATTGACCTTCTGCTTGCTTTCCAAAAGGAAGCCGAGATCGACCCGGAGAAGAAGAAATTCGCAACTCAAGACTTTATGGTCGCACAGGCTGCAGTTTTCTTCACAGCTGGATTTGAGACTTCCTCGTCCACAATTTCGTTTGCCCTGTACGAGCTTTCGAAGAACCCTGAGATTCAAAGGGAGTTGCGCGAAGAGATTAGGCAAGCTCTCAAAAAAACCGGCGGAATAATCACCTACGAGATGCAACAGGAAATGCCATTGTTAAATAAGGTCATATCGGAGACTCTGCGTTTGTATCCAAGTGTAGCGTGGATAGAGAGGAGGTGTACACTGACCGCAGGAGAGGAACCGTACTCATTGGAGCCGTTCAGCGATTACAAAATACCACACGGTATGCCGACACATATTTCCAACTACGCCTTGCAAAGGGATCCAAGGGTAACAAATATTTTACATTTCTTAAATTAATTCAGATATTAAATTTGTCATTTATAGTACTTCCCGGATCCAGAGAAGTTTGATCCTGAACGGTTCTCGCCTGAAAACAAATCAAATATCAATCCTTATACATATATGCCGTTCGGTACAGGACCACGCAATTGTATTGGCGAGCGTCTGGGACTCATCCAGTCACGTGTGGGATTAATTAGCTACCTACGCAATCATTCCATTACCACTAGTCCTAGGAGTCTTTCTAAGCTTGTCTATACCCATAAGTCGGTAACTCTACAATCATGTGATGGAATCTACCTTAATCTTGTTAGAGATCCGTTGTTGTAAGGTGGTACTGCTATTGACAGTTGAATATATTAAATAATTGTTTATAAATCAAAGCGATTTTAAAACTCTTGTACATTTGGAACAGAAAGTTGTTTCTAGCCTAATAAATATTTGGAATTCACAGGCACATAACGCCGTTTAAACGACCACATTTGCGCTATCATCTGCTTATGAGGGAGGTAGCTACAGTTCGATTCAAATCGCAAAATATTAATGCTTTTAATTAATAGTGTTTTTCATTGATGATCAAAAGAATTGCCCCTGACATTTTTCAAGTGTAGAATTGACCTGGAAGTGCACTTTTTTCTTCAATGAAACATAGAAAGAACACTTTTAGATTTCATCTTTTGATAGAAAGGGCAAATTTTTTTTTTTTTTCAATCGAAAACGCCTTAATTAAAATAAGGTAGCTGTCTTAGTTAGTTGAATAATCTTTAGTGATGTAAGTGATTCGGAAATAATTGAACTTCTTTTTGATGGAAGAGCTTGTACTGAGTCTCTTTACTATAGGAAGGCATTCGGAAAGAGGAAAAAGCGACGTGAATGCCAAATAGGACAACAAAGTTAATATCATCTGTCAATTGCCAGTTATTTTCTTATTAAAGCCTTTCCAATTCTTACTACAACGAATTTGTTGAGTAAAAACTAGTAAATCGCTCTATTTTATGAATTTTTCGTGTTAGGAACAGAAGTGAGACAGACCTATTGATATAGTGATTGTGCGTAGGTATGTCAAAATCAAAACAACAGTTTGTTAGCAAGGAAATAACTTGTCACTGACTAATAGACTTAAGCTAAGATTAGACTGTATGCCAATTAAGCATATGAATGCCAAAAGGCAAATGACCAGATTAGCTGTCAAATGAACAAAATGCCAGGATTATCAAAACTGTATATTAGACTATATGACCACAATTACCAATATGGTCATATTTGACATGTTTGTCATTTGAGGCATTTGGTATTTATTACCAAAAAGAGAACGAAAATTAAAATGAATCGCAATTCTACGAAACCAAACACCGATGACAACAAAATAATTCCTGTTCCATCAAAAATGCCATTAATGCCATAACGAAATTTCAATTAAAAGCATATGGGCATATAAGGCTATATGCTGGCATTCGTACCTATTGTCCCATTACACCATATGCTATTTGGGCATTTTTATCTGTCAAAATCAGCCTGGTCATATGTGGCATTCAGGTCATTAGAGCATATGAGATATGCCCAATACATTGTGTGACCATATTTTGACAGGAGAACTGTCAGATATTGGCATTTTATGACCACTTGGCATACCGTCTAATCTTACCTTTACTCGTATTATTACTGACCTATGCCAATCAGCATTCCTACCTCGATAATAAGAAACTGTTTCCGGACTTCACATAAAGTCCGAGCATCGCAAAGAACAGAAAATATTTTATCTTGATTTCTGTAAATATGCAATTATCTGTCAAAACAATTCAATTCGTTTTGCTTCGCTACGGTATAAAAACGCGTTCAGTCAATTAAATTGTTTTTTTATTTCGTTTACCTTCTTCACATTTCACAAAATTTCGAAAATCATCATTAGAAAATTTCCAACACGCAATTGCTGTTGACAAGTCACTTTTACTTAATAATATTAATACTTTAATATACCATTCTAATTGTTTACATTTTGTTTTGCTGAGACCGATATCAAGTAAAAACACGTAAGACATCAACGAACACGCCCATTCTAGTGGCAAATAACCAGGTCTCTCAACATTCAAGTAAAAAAAAAATTCTCCATAATTTACATTACCGCCGCCTACCAACAAGATGTTCCAAACGGGTTTCAACTTGCAATCTAGAGACTGTTAACTATTGTCTAAATTGGTAGATATAAATTAAAGTTATAGTAAACATTATACTCTCGAAATAATATTGAATTCTCGCGCAGTAAATATATACCTGAAGATTAGTTAATACTAACAAAAAGTGCATTCTTCTAAAATTGAACAGTTTCGCATCCGTTATCCGCGCGACGTTAAGTTAAATAATCATTTGATAAAAAAACGGTAAAGGCGTTTTGCCCCTTTTTCCTTTATAAATGGTGTAGTGTACAGTCGCAGTCGGGTTCGAATTTCGCGAGTGTGATTTGTGTTGTGTGAGCTCATTTACTGCCAGTCACCAAACAGAAATATGTTTAGGTAAGTGAGGATTAACTACTTTTGATTAGAATAAGTACATATACCTATTAGAATTGAAGAGTCCTACGACTCCGTACTTACATAGAAATAGGTACATTGATCAAACATCCAAGTTTGTAGGACTATTTAAATGAATTTGAACGAGCTCTGTTGTAGGTTAACCTGTTGATTTTAGTTACTAAGCCCAATTGCATTGCATACACGTAGGATTTGGGCGATCATTTGTACAACCTACACGTGCGCAAGGCGCAACCATTTCGGGTGGCCTTCTCTCAAAAAGCTTACCAATTTATCAAGCTCCAATCGTATCCGTTGTTTCGTTGAATGCAATCATTATGACTGTATTGTTATTAGTTAGTACTTACATTGTCAACGGTCCTCTCCCTTACAAAGTATAGTGTTTTAAAAAAGTACACAAGTTAGTAGATACATACTCCTTTCACGAATTGTTTATTAACATTTATAATCATACTTCGGACAACCCTCAGTGGTTGAGGTTCACACCAGTTTACTGGCCACTACCCTTAGTCTTACTTAGTTTCTCTTCAATGTCTTTGATGCGGCATCGCACCTCGGGAGCCGAATCCTTCTCGAAACGCTGCAGCGACTCTTCAAAGATCTTCCTAACAAGCGCCAAATGAACGTCATCCCTAGCTTCGGTGAGCTTCTTGATGAGAACAAGCACTATGTTCAGTGATTCCTTCTTGAGACCAGTGTGCGGGAGACCTATACAAAAGACGAACATTTTAGACAGTGTTTCGGAAGAAAATGTCACATCCGCCTCACCTGAAGCATATGTTACAGCTGTCAACACATCGGTGCAGATCTTACCCACAATCAGCTCCTTTGACGAGTCCACCTTTGGCTTCTTCTCCTTATTTTCTTCTGTCTGCGACTCGAGAATCTTCAACCTGTCGATGAACTTAGTCATTGCAACCATTAGGCTCACCTGCACTGGACGTGTATTGTCCTTCAAACATTGTGAACAGCGCTCGGCGAACTGCACCTGAAACTTGTCCTGTGTGTCTTCGGAGTTCTTCGGCCAAGATTTGCCAAGTGTCTCACATACGGTTTCCTTCAGTTTGTTAAATTGTTGAGCCCTTTTGTTGCGTTGGTCGGCATTCAGCTCGCCCATATCTTCATCGTCGTCGTTTTTGAGCGACTTCTTGTCCAGCAGATACCAAATCATGTTGTACACCTCTTCAAAGCGATCGGCTTCGAGCTCTTCTAAGATATCTCCCAGTGAACTGAGGACCAGCGTCCTATACTGAGGTTCTTCTTTCTTGCATTCCTTGAGGGCGGCATCGATGATTTTGACGCAAACTTCGTTGTTCTTGTCCAAACCTTTGCTGAGGGCAGCTAGAGCTTGAAGCAGTCGTTCCTTACCCTGGAACGTTCGCCCTTGGATGGCAACTAAGAGAAGGTTTATCAGCCGCAGACGGTGTGCCTCCTCTAAGCTGGTATTGAGTCGTTTTGCGATTGTGCTTATAGCGTTGGCACTTTGTGCCTTTCGCACCCAGCTGGCGTCGTCTAGAGACTTCTCGAGTTTGGCGGTGATCACAGTCAGGTTCAGGCGAATGCCGGCTTCTCCTGGACTAATTTCGTTCCACAGATCTTTCCACAACTCAATGTTGGATTTGTTTTCCTCGTTTACCTCCTCGTGCATGGCGAAGAAGACAAGCGGAATGACGCTGTCTGTGTAGTCTTTGAGGAGTTCATGGTGGCGTTTGTTGATCGCCTGAATTGTTAGTGCAATCGAACGATTGCCTGGGTTTTCTGTGTACAGCTCATCGAGCTTGACAAAGAGATTGCGTACGGACTGCTCCTGGAAACAGTACAAGTAAAAGCGTAACAGAGGAACGTTCAGAACTTGGAAAGCGACCAACCTTTGCAATTCCCATGAGGTGGCCAATCGCGCTGGCGTAGTACTTTCTCACCGTGGCGTTCCTGTCCTTCAGGCCCGTAAAGCACGCACCCAAATACTTGCCAACAAGGGGTGTCATCTCGCTGCCCAATCGGATGCTGATCTATAGGGATGCATGTTTGAAAACAAATCTTTGGTCCAACAGAGGATACTTACCAAACAAACGAAATGCGCACATGCGATCTTGGTGCCCATGTTCACACTGGTCTTGATCAGCTCCAATACTTCTGGTGTCATCTTCTCCAGAGCCTCAAGATCCACATAACGAATGCACTGAAAAGGAAGAGAAACCCTTAGCGGCAGACGGGAGAGTCGATAGAGCCGCTTACCTTCGCTGTAGTCTCCATTGTGTGATGCGTTTTTGCCGCCTCAGCTCTGATAGAATCCACCGCTTCCTGGGCCTCAGCCTCGGCTCCCAGTCTCGTCGACAAGTACGACAGCTTCGAAGACTCCAGTTCGCCAGTTGCCTTCAGCAGGCACGGAATTAATGACGACAAATGGGGCGTGATCAGCGATCCCGACGACTCGATCATTTCGGAAATTGTCTTTATGCTGATCATACGAATATCGGAGACAGTGTGCACGACACCCGTCTCCAAAAGTAGAGGCAGGATCGAGGAAGCAACCGCTAAACCAGATTTGCCATGCTCACTGGAAGCAGCCACCACACAGATCTTGCTGAGCACGCTCACCGTACCCTGTGCAGCAAGTCGTGTGCCCTCGTGAATGTCGTCCATCACACGGAACAACTGCGACCAAAGCTCCTTTAATTCTGGCTCTGGCACTTCGTTGTCAACGTCCATAGCGTCAGCCTTTTTTCTCGCCTTCTCCTCGGACCTCAAGCGCAAGCCGGTTGGTCGCCGCAGCAGGTCTCGCACTGCCAAACAGCAGGCTATTCTCACTCTCCACTCGTTGAACGTCAGATTGGCCAGGATCTCCTTCAAGATCTCCCAATAGTACTCCTCAACGACTGACTTCGAATCGGCCACAATCGAGTCCCAAATTGAAACCATCGAATTTTGTATCTTCGGCGTGGGATCATACTTGTAACGGTAGAGCCTGGGTATGATTTTCCCCAAATACGGTTGCATCTTGGCTTTGGCATCCTTGGAGATCGACTTCAGGCCGAAGGCGGCGCCAAGTTTGCTCGTCCATGTGGCGTTGTGATTTGCCAGCTGCATAAACTGGTAGATCATCTCTGGCTGGTTGAGATCAGAGGCTAAGCTGCAGAGTTCCTTGTACGTTGTTATATTGCCACCAGTCGGCGTCTTGCCGAGCATTCCCTCGGCGAACAGTTCGGTCTCAGGCGCCACTTGGTTCACCTTCTTTTTACCGCCAATCAACTGATCCAGCAGAGAGTTGGCCAAGTCGTTCTGACTGTCGCTGTCAGATAGCGAGTATACTAAGCCGAGCCCTCGGGACGACACATCCTGGACAAATTCTAAAGAATCGGTGAAATATTTGAATAAACTGGAGGAAGCTGGGCACACTTACCACTGTCATCTGACAGGAGTTCGGTGAAGGCGAACTGTAGGAGCTGCTTCTTAGCAAGGACACTTGGGCGCTTGCTGCAGTGTTTCACAACGGCCAGCAGCCAAACCGCAGTTGCCTAAAACGGCGATTGGATAAGCAAAGGAAATATGTCAACGTGATATCCACTCACCTGTCTAGAGTTAGGATTCGGATCGGTGACGATCTTGATCAGCGAATTCAAGAACTTGTCAAACGTTTTGTCGCCACAGTGAGGGTTGATAAATTTATCACTTGGCGGACCGCAATTCGGATCGTAGCCGTTGATTGTGGAGACAATCGCCTCGGATATTGCGATGTTGAGGGCGGCATCTTTCTGCACTTTCACCAACGAAATGAATTTATCCAAATTCGGGGACGTAAAGTGTTCACCATCCCCAATGGCTAAGCTACCCAAGCACTTGCAGGCGTCCTCTCGGATTTTCGCTCTCGCTGAGGAGCTACGCAGCAGACCGAATATAACGCCGAAGATGACGTCCTTTGTGGACACGGAAGCAGCTGTAACGAGCAGAAAAAAAAAATGAGATCCTCTTGTGTGGGAAGAAAATAATTAGCTCTTACTTTTATCCTCGTCCATTGCGTCGTCGTTGTCGTCGCTCTTCTGTACGGGAATTTCAACCTCAAAGTCTGGGATGGCCACGGTCCTGCCAATCATGGAAATGCATTTAATGGCTGCGGACACCAGCAGCGGTTGTGTCTCGCAGAGCATTTTCACTATAAGTAGGTAATTTTGTTACCTATGAGAGGGGGAGAGAGCGATTTTTCATTTTTCTACTTACCGAGCAACTGGACACTTTTAATGAACTCGGTCGACTGACTGAAGTCCAGCTTCTCCTTGGCCTCATTAATGGATTCAATGCGACGACTGTATGCATGACCCAACACCAGCAACCAGCCGTGACGATTCTCTAGGGATTTCTGTGGCAGCGAAGCGAGGATTTCCGCGATCTGCCGATCAAAGTCTTTCTTGTCGCAGCCATATGCCAAGAGTATCCCATAAACTTGGGCCACGTGCAGCCTCGTAGTCTCTGAGACGTCCTTCAACGAATTGGCCAACGATTCCATCAAATGCATTTGCGGCTTGGACAGGATCTCCGGTGCCGCATTCAAGAGATCATACAAACAAAGGAGGTTGCCTTCACCTGAAAGGGAAGATACTTTTTAGAACCCTCCGTCCAACACAATGGCAGGTGTCGTACTTCGCTTTGCCTCGACGGATTTCTGCACCAGTTGGAGGTATTGAAAGATTTCGTTGTTCTCGCTCTCCTCGAAGTTGTTCATAATGAAGTTCTTGAGCAGCATTGTGTTCTTCTCGTCGCCAGGACCACCCTTCACTCCAGCCGAATACCACAGGCACACTCTGAGGTAGTCCAGGATCTAAAAATGGATGATTCAGCCTTTGCTAATGGGGGAAAAATAAGACAACAGCCAACCTCTTCATAGACATTGAGATTGAAGGCCAGCTTGGTGCGACCAACAACGATGTACTGCGCGCTCTTGGCCAGCCGCTTCTTCGCGATCTCCGACACATGTCGAATCATCGGCTTAAAGCCCGGGATAACGACTCTCCTCTGCTCGGAGCTGAGCTTGTTGAAATCATCACCAGAGCCCTCAGGGAAATCGATGGACGATAGGTAGTTGTAATTAACTTGGTCCTTCTTTGACACACCATAGAGATATGAAGTCACTGTCTCTCGCAGAGAGTTTCTGCAGCAGACAAACCTGTGAGCATTTGAACAGAACAAGACTTGTGTACACTTACCTCTCTCCAGCGATTAGAAGCAGTTGAAATCTTGCCGGTGCAAAGTGTTCGGGGAAGCACGTTGTCAGGAAGACACTTGTGACATTCTGGACAATACTCAACTTGGACTCGGCGTTATCAGCCAGCATGGCCAACAGTAAATGTTGCTGAGAGTCCAATTGGTACTCCTCCTTATCGTCATCCACTTCCATGCTAGAATTAAAAGCAAACGCTGGAGCCATCGAGACCAGAGCCTCCCTGATCGATGTGTGCAACTCAGGCTCAGCATTGGCCAAGTGATTGAAGTACGAGAGGACAATCTTCAGATCCTGATTGATGACATTCGGACACGTTCTTGACAACTGCGCCAGAGCAGAGTATGATGCATTCTGTACATCCACCGGTTCGTCTGCCTCCCGCCCAATCAGCTTTGACAGTCCAGTCAAAATGACCTTAGCCACCTTGGACACAATCTCAATGGGTCCCTCTTTGATGAGAATCTCACAGAACTGCAAAGCCAGCACGCGGCACTTTTGATTGGTATACTCTCCAAAGAGTCCCTCGAAGATGACCTGTATGCCTTTGGGAGTGTTGATTCCCTTTCCCCGTGCCTTAATCAAATACTGGAGGAGTTTCTGGCGAACTCTAGCACAACAGGGTGTTGTCTTACGATCGGGGTTCTGCGAAGTGTTGCCCGAGAACAGGGTGTACAGTGGAGCGGTGACATGTGCATCGTTGAAGTCCAACATTGTGCAGACTTTGCTTAGCTCAGCGATTGCCGGAGCGGCTACGCTGAAACGAGTGTCGGACGAGGCTATGACGAGGAGAATGAAGATTTCGAGATCGGAAAATATTCCTGCGCATATGAAATGGACGATTCCTTGTTTGATCTTCTCCAGTTCTTCCGCCTTCCAGTTATTGGCACTGATGCGTTTGAAGGAGTGCGGGCTTAAGCCTGCCGGAATGACGTCGTGTGTGGCGCTAAAAGACAGCGAGAGATAAGTTACTTTTGGAAGGCATTTAGAGGAGATGTAAAAAAAAACTGGCAACAACACCAACACCAGTCATCGATTCTCATTTGGTTTATTAATGGCGGATACGACTCACCCATAAGGCAAGAGTAGCACATCCTGTAGAAGCCCCAAGAAGCTCTTCTTTATTGCCGGCTTATCGTCGATAGCCAACAACTCCTTCCTCTTGGCCGGATCATCAGGCAGTTTCATCTCACTGAACAACGGCAGTAACAACATAAAAAGCCTGAAATCAGAAATATCTAGAGCAACAACACCAGGAATCGTGGCCCGCCGCCCACTCACTTGTCCTGATAATTATCCAATTTGTCTTCACAAGATATCAACTTGGCGGCCAATTCCGTCTGTTTTTCAATGGGTAACCGCGGGTAGCCCATTGTTATAAAAATTATAGCAAAATTCTGTAGGAATGGCGAGTCGCCCGATGACTTATACTGATCCAGTAGCGCCCCAACTGGTATTTGTACCAGAGGTCGTGATGTCACACGCCGTTTAATGTGCGTCAGCACTTCTACCACCTAAAATAAACCGACCCATCATTGAAATAGTATAAATTAGTTTTCCTTTGTTTGGATTGCGAATGCAGTTACCTTCACTCGGACATTATCATGCGGTGAGGTTATCTTCAGGATGACCGGTGTTAGGAACCGGCCAACGGTTGCTTCCAATTTTTCATCGGTATCAGCGACACCCAGACGCAATAAAACGCGTTCTAGCAATTCTGCAATTGAAAATTGATTGGACAATTGGAATTTATTTTATTTTTTCAATTTCTGCAATTCATCGCAGACAGACGTCGCAGTTGATGGGGCAAATAATCAAATTGTCACATTGTAGGGTGAATTCTGATGGAATAATTTGTAACTTGGCAGGGTTAAAGTTCGGTTAGCGATTTGTTGTGATTTTAATGAGTTTTAGAAGTGTAATTAATTGCAAACAAGTTTTATTTTACAAAGATTTACCAATTTCTTCTGCAGCTGTTGATGACATTTTGTTTTTGAGTCGTCTATCGTCTTTCGTTTTTGTGGTGTTTTTGCTTTTTGCAAATGGGAAGGTACTGTCAAACAACAGCCAGTTTTGTATGAGACTGTTGAGGTGCGTTCAGCATAGGCGTTTTTCTTTTTTAGTTCAGAGCAGAACCTGAACTGTTATAAAAAAAAGTTCGTGTTTCTTTTTCAGCTCAGACACATCAGAGCTCAAATTTGTGTTTCTTTTTTCGTTCAGAGCATGATCAGAGCGCGCTCTATGAGCTCAGAATAAATTGACTGAGCAGCCTGAGGAAAAAGCTGATTACACATGTACAAGCACACTTCCAGTCACATTTAACAGAAAAAAAAGGATAAACAAAAAAACATCGGAACGCTCTGAGCACAGTCGGTTCAGAACGCGCTCATAATGCTCGAGCTCAGTTCAGTGCTCAGCTCTGCACTAAAAAAGAAAAACGCCTAATATATTAATAGTTTCAAAATCACTTTATCTTAAAAAGAAATGACACATGTCAAATCTATTCCGACATATCTAATTAGACTTATCAAACTTGAACTTCGAATTTTCCCATTGCGTTCAATTTGGCTGGAGTACTGAAATTCCAAGAAGAATATGTACTTGACTGTCACACTTAAACAAGAATTATTTAAAATAATTCAGAAAATGAGTTCGAAAATATGATAGTTCGAAATGACTTTTATTCCAACAGAAATGTTTGTAGATGAGTTATTGCCCCTTTGTTTCAAAAAAAAATTGCAATGGAGTTGTTTTTTTCCCAAATATATTTAATATTTATTATATATAATATATAAAGCCCATCAACATCAATAAATAGTTCTTAAATTCTCCCTCTTCTTCCATCGATAATGCAAGAGAATTGACTGTCAAAAGTCAATAATCACTTAAACGGAGTCGGATAATAAATTGGTAGTGTAGCTCGGAATAGGTATATCTTATCATTTTTTCGAAATTCGAAGAGTAATTTGCTATTCGAACTACTCGTACCTATGACACATTTTCATCCAAGTTAAGCCTGAACTACATCGAAACAAAATTTAAAAAAAGTAAAAAAAAATTGGAAAAAATCGGAAAATGCGCTCTGTATATTTCTTCTCAAATTAAAATGTTCACTTTGTGGAAAGCTCGAACATGTTCCAGCTTTCACTGTTCGCAAAGCTCTAGAAACAAATACACTCAAAGAATTCCTTCCAGACTGTCCGCTAGATCACGCTTCCATCACATAATTCCTGTCAGTTTCGCAAGGAAAAGTTCTTTTTTTCACTTCAATCGGCTAAATTTGTTTATTATTGCTTCTGGAAATTTTAAATGTAAACTAAAAAAGATCTTTCATAGTTCAGACTTTTCTCATAGATGTCATATAAATATGCATGTGTTTTGGATTAGCTTCGAGCTTTTCACTTTTGTGAACTTTTTGCCACTTTTCTTTCGATGTAGTTCAGGCTTTATCGACAGTAGGCCTGTCTTTTTTCCAACTTCGATCTCCGAAAAGCAAAGAAAAGAAGGATTTTCAACACGCAATTAGAACAACTACGCTCTACCTGACACTTCGAGGACTCACAGTAGTTAATTGCGTGCTGAAAATTCTGCTTTACTGTGCTTTGCTGAGATCGGAACTAAAAAACACACGCCCATAGCCGTTTTTCTTTTTTAGTTCAGAGCAGAACCTGAACTGTTATACAAAAATTTCGTGTTTCTTTTTTAGCTCAGATACATCAGAGCTCAAATTTGTGTTTCTTTTTTCGTTCAGAGCATGATCAGAGCGCGCTCTATGAGCTCAGAATAAATTGACTGAGCAGCCTGAGGAAAAAGATGATTTCACATGAACAAGCACACTTCCAGTCACATTTGACAGAAAAAAAAAACAAGAAAAACAAAAAAATATCAGAATGCTCTGAGCGCACTCGGTTCAGAGCACGCTCATAATGCTCGAGCTCAGTTTAGTGCTCAGCTCTGAACTAAAAAAGAAAAACGCCTCATGTAGGAAAAAGTTCTATGCAGAGAATCGACTGTCAGAATTTAACTGTTTCAACAATGGGGACGTTCGGATTCCTAGTTTAGTAAGTCTGGACAGCTGTCTGACTAGATGTATTTCAGTTTTTATTGGCCCAGAGTGGTCACGTGATTATATTTTGCTTTTGACGCTTATGAAAGGGGAAGCCGACAAATCTAGTCCAGAAAATCCTGCCCGCATACTCAGTTGACATTTCGAAGAATCAAATTTAAAATAAACAGAGTCGCCGTGGCAGAATTCTGAAGAGTCGAAAAAGGGGCCGGTGAGAGAAAAAGTTATTATTTTTAAAGCTACTCTGCAACTTTTGAATTTTCGCACGGTATTTAACAACTATTTATTAGTTCGCATAAGACTATAAAAGTGTTGTGATAGGAAACCGTGTTACTTATTTGAAAATAACAATTTCTTATAGATTTATGAAGAGTATTTTCCAAATAAAAAAGGCAACGCTGACCGCGAGAATAAAAAACAAATCATGTTGTCCAACCGCGTTCGGATTCATAGTTCCTAGTCCTAGTATCCGAACGTCCCCTATCACTCAAGTGTCGAAATAGGTATAATGCCAAATGAAGTGCTTTCGAATTATTCATTTAGAATCAAGAAAATGTCTTTCTTTTCGAACAACACGAATGTTGCAATGACATACGAGCTCTCATCAGATGTAGGAGATATAGAGTGGCTAAGGAGGAAATATTGAGTGGTTAGGGTCATAGTTGCAAAAGTGTGTTACCCTACAGCCTAAAACTTCTATATAACCGACATTTGGACGAACAAAAAAATGCCTACTGTCATTTAACTAATTCACAATACGACAAAAGTTATACCTATGTAGTTAAGCTGCTTATACACAAGCCAGCCTGCATCGCATGTGTGCTGCAAATATTTACTTTACTGATGTTTAACTATAGCTTAACCTTGCATGTTACAATCACTTTACAGACCGTTTATTTTTGTGCTGTTTTGTTTCCTCTAAACAAAGCAAAAAATTCAGTGCACGATTTTGGGGGCGGAACCGTCACATTCGTGAATGTTAAATTCGTAGCGATTTCTTGTGTAACATCAGCGAGTTTCAATAAACTCATAACTTGTTCACGGGTACGACTATTCGGCATAACTTTTCAACTGATTCTGTGTTGACAATTGACAGTTCGCAAAAATATTGCGGCATAGCAAACAAAATTTATGACAGGATATAACTTGAGTAGATGGTTACATTGGGGACATTCGAGTATCTTGTTTAGTAAGTCTGACAGCTGTCTGACTTGATGCATCTCAGTTTTGATTGGCCTAAATCGGACAGAGGAACAGCTTTGCCAGTTGACGTTTATGAAGGGGCAGCGGACGAATCTGGTCAAGAAATTCGTGACTAAGTTGACAGTTCAGGGCTGATGTAGGGAAAGTGACGTTACCGAACAATCTGGCTCTTGTGTTCGGGCTACAATTTATCCAGATTTAGTCGATTTAAGATAACTAGCTTTTTGAATGTGCTCATTTCATCTCATCCAATTATTAAGAATCACCCTTTACTTGAAAGACATTTTACTAGATACATCAACTTATTTTAGGATTCCCAGCTCTAAAACACGTGTCAAATGCTTGTCACAGATATGAAACATTTTCAAAGACAAACGAGTATAATATACCTACAGTTGATTTATCGTAAATTAAATAGTTGCTGCACACCCACCGGGCTCACTTGTCACTGCGTCATTTGTTTGCCTCCGAAAATCATGCTCGCACTCACTTTTCGCAAAACCAGGTTATGGTCACTGGTGAAATGGTGAGCGCGAAATTTAGGTCAAATTGGGGCGTTGGTTGCAACTCTATTTAGTTTTCTTTTCCCTATCCGAGTTAACCTACGCAAATGCAGCTACCAAGTGCCATACCATGATGATGATAGTTTGTTGTGCTAGGAGATGGAATGGGGATTCACCGCATGCACCTCTTTCTCTGTCGCTCTTTAGCTAGGAAATACAGGTTAAGGTCAGCAGTGGGAGTGGGAGGAATACGTTTCTTGCAATTTTCTCTCACAGATGCAAGAGTATGATGCCTTTTGGTAAGGACGATGCACAACTAAACCTACCAGGATACGCCTTCACCTCACTGCGTCGGTTAATTCTCCAAAGCGGATATAGTCGAAGGGCTACCACACGCGTTCATTCAGCTGCAGAGCGACTTGGGTGGACGGGCGTAGGATGATTCTGCAGCCGCTGTTGGACTGGGGTATTGGGGAAGCTGCTAAATGGACTTGTGTGCGAGTCTTGCGTTATTAAAAGTTTCGTCTTGTTGTTGCGGTTTGAACTAGTTTTCCTTTTATAGTATGTGTGCCTGTGTGTGTTTGTGTTGGCAACGGTCTGCGTTTATTTTTAGATATCAACTTTTTGAACTTCTCTTTGTGTCCTCTTCATGTTTCATATTTTTAATATTTTTGTTTAATTTCTTTTGCTTGAAAATGATGAACAAAAAGAGAACTTGTGAACTTTTTCAAAACTATGTGCATTGAAAAAGCGGTTTTGTCCATTATTTGTTAATACAAGTGAAGGAGGAGAGAGTGCTGCACAAAGGAAAATGGACAAGAATTGCAAGGTTGGTCGGTTTTTTTTTTTGCATCACTTTCTAGTGGTCACGAGAGGATTTGCAGATTTACAAACAGCTTATAAATGAGTAGAGAAAAATACATACCTAGTTGACATTCGACTAGAGCTACAGCAAAGAGAATTTTATCATTGAGCTGAAGGTTGGGTGGGTGGGTACTTAGGAAATTATGCTGCAAGGATGTTCCATTTCTTATCTCTCTGGGGCAAGACTCTTGAGGAGTTATTAACATCTCAAAGTGACAATGTAAATGGGAATGGACGCCTGCTGAGAAACACTTTAGCAGTCATTGACGTTTCTATTATAAATTGTAATTGTAGATGGGTTTTGAGTGTTTGATGGCCTTGATGTTGTTGCGAATGTCGATGTCGGCTAGTTATATGTAGGTTCCTATATATTTTTGACTACAAATTGAAGGTATTTATTCTTTGAAGGTCAAAACACTCGAGTTAATGTTTGCCAGAAACGGCTAGGGCTTACTAATGAGGATGTGAACTTTCGCTCGTTGGAACGTTACCTGACATTTAATTGATGGTTTTTCTTGATTACTGCGATGGCTTCTAATATCCAACACCCTTTTTATAAACTGGGGCTACAGCTACGGAAACACTCACTCAGATTCGAAGTTCTAATGTTATTTATTTCTCGTGATAGGTACAGATGCAAAGTTTGTCTCCGAAAGTGTGCCCTTGGTTGGAAATTGCGATTCCAGCAATGGATGGATTTATACTGTTTGGAGGGTTTGCCATTTCTCTAAGCTCCTTCTATCACGGTTGCAATCAATCAAACTACGATGCCTTTTTCGGCTTCTAAATTCCCATTCAATCAGGTCCTGATTAACAGGTCTGGAGGCCCCATGGCCCCTACTTATTTTCCAAATAAAAGCAGCAATTTTTTTTCAGTCGAGTTTTTTAATAAATATTTTTAAATAATATAAATATAATAAATAATAATCAAAAACAAGGATTATGTGTGGTTAAATTTAAGCGTTAACGAGCGGAACCTTCAGTCCTCCGTCTCTATTGTTGGGCCCCTCTATCCTCTCACCCTCCGCTCCCCTATAAATCCGGACCTGAATTCAATATTCGATTTCGTCCGCAAAGTTTCCAGTCTTCTTCTAAATTTGTCTTGTATGACTTATGTGAAAGCCTTCTTGTATCTCTACGAAGTCTGAGTGGATCAGGGTTCCACTCGGTTACTAGTTTTCTATTCGGCTTTCTACGCATCAAGAATGTGTGTCTATAGACATTCTCTCTTTAATTCAACAATCGATGGGGCGCTAAGACTCCTAAGACGGAGGAAAACACATTAATAAGTAATAGAACAAATCCATATACCAACCTAGGAAGCTTGATGTGGGTATCTGTTTTCCATCTAAAAGATGTGGGTACCTTTTTTCCATCTTACAGAAGGTAGTCCCCAGTTCTGATTTACTTCCCAACTTAAATGGACTTCTGAAGCTCTTCAACTTCTTGATCTTGTCTACTTCAACAGTGCTTTTGACAGCTACAGGGCTCTAAAGAGCAGCTTACTAGCTGTTCGGCAGTTTCTCGTCAAAGTAAGCCGATTGTGCATTCTTGCATGCCTTCCAATATTTACATTTTGACTGATTGAAAACGCATATAATATTCCCCTCTGATAAACGTTATTGTTTTTGTTTTTGCCTTCTGGGGAAGTGAATCTGCGCTTCCCTACCATAGCCCTACACTCCTTTCCCTCATTCTATTGGCTCAAAGTTGTGCGGTTATATATACGCATTTGTTACGACGTACGACCAAAGATTAAAAGTGGAATGCATTACACGAACACGACCGCTCTCTTCGCTGATTGCTCAAACTCAAGGGCTCAACCCGCTCAAACACCGCGCTCTCGTCTTACAAATTGAAGCGTCGAGTCATTGCTCGTTATCGTTGCAACTGATCATGTCAAGCTTGAGCCTTTAAAAAAACTCTATATGTACATGTTGACATCGTCACTGGTGTCGTTTCAATAGAGGGTTATTTATAGCACACAACAGAAGGTTCTCAGTCGCAAATACCGCTATATAAACCAGCAAATGCTTTGAGTAAAAGGTTAAAGCAGAGTTGAAGCCCTACGCAACTGATTTGAATCGGTATGAATAAAAACTAACTTTGCTAAGGTACATAAGTTCGATAATTCGAACATATAGCAGTAAATGACAGTAAATTTTTAATTTTTGAATTTTCCTTGAAATTCTAACGACTTTTGTGGAAAATTAAGCAAGTAATAAAATTGAAAAACTAAAACTGAGCAATATAAATGCAGTCTTATAGCTCCAATTGCACCTCTAGCTTGTTGATGTTTCATTTCTTCTTCAGTGGTTATGACATTCTTGCACTGCTCAAAGAATCGTGTGACTGTTCGTTCGTTGCGCTGTCGAATAGAAGTTGGTGTGAGCTTTTTGCAGTTTTTAACAGTCTACAGGTCTCCTGTCGTTTCGGGAAGACGGTGCTTTAGGTATAAAACGATGGCTGGCCCCATAAGACAATCTTAAGAGAGCCTCACTGTGGCACCCACTTCCATACTCATTTCGTTGATGTACTTTTAACCGTCTAATATATATATTTTCGTAAATCCTTCCTGGTGCATACCTACCCATTATCATAGACACTTACACAAATCACGCCCATTATTTTACTTGCGTCTAAGTACTTTAGCAAACAAAGTTCCCACTGCGCACACATCCAAAATGATCTCTTAATCAAATATGCTGCTGCTATTTTTGGTGATTATGGAAACATAAAACATATTTAAATAACAGACACGTTCTGCCACTCTGGCTCAACTCAATATTTTCACATAATTTGGAATTTTCTCTGCGTTGTTCAACTCAATGTACGCATCACACTATAATAATAATATACCTTATAACGTGTCACAATATGGTTGTTGCTCTCCGGAGTCCGGACAGATGATACCGATGTCGTTGGCATGTCGTCGCTGGTTGTGTTTTTTTTTTGTCCTCTTTTCGGAAATTTCTTTTGCGATTATCGACATCTGTGTGTGCTACGGAAATTATATCTATCTACCCTTGGTCCTTAGTGTCAGTCTGTCAGTGTGCTTCTTGTCATCTTGTTTTGTGCCAGCAAAATTGGGCATATTATTTATTCTGATGTCGTCTTCGCATAAAAGTTTTATGAAGTTTCTCAGAAGATATCCAATTTGATGGCATGATATACGACGACAATTGTAGCATGCATCGATGCGATTATAAGGAGCGTAGCGTTTACTTTAAGAGAAGTAGAAGTGTTTTAGGGTGTTCCAGGGATGAAGATCTCGAAGGTGGTTAAAAGTGTTTCAAGGGTTTTGATATGAAAACGGCGTAGGAAGAAAACGAGGTTTTTTTTTTGGGTGGATTAGGAGGTTGTTTTAGATAAAACAACACGCACTTAAATCGAAAATATGAGGTTTTGAGTTAGAAAACTTCAGCGTTCCTCCGGAGAGAGGCAGATATATTTTTTGTTTTCATAAGTAAGTGGTTAAGTGAAAGGCCAACGCTCTTACCGTAGGTACCATGTGTTTCTTCTGTGGATACAGATATACATTCGCTATACCAATAACTAGTTCTTACTGTGATGAAAAGAAGAAAGTTTTAAGACTACAAAGAATATTCTATTTAATGAACTTAAGAATTCCAACTTTATAAACACGTGTACAATTGAAAGACGTCTGCTCGCCGTCGCTGACCGAAATGGAAGAGACTGGAAAAGGTCAACTGTGACAGCTGGAAATAAGAGATGAAGAATAGATGAAGAGATGAGATAAAGAATGTTGCGGATTGATTCGCCACATTACCATGGAAAGATCGGTAAGAGTCTTATATCCATAGCCAGTAAGCCAGTTGACCAGCGATTAACAAGGGCTAGGCTTCTCTTGATCTCGTTTGTAATTCCGCTGTCAGAACTCATAGCTGAAGATAGTAAAAGTCTCACTATATACCCCAAAGTTGTAGCTGCCTATTAGCCTTTTCTGTCTGACTGGTTTACACTGTGCGTTCCGTCTCGTTTACAGCTTCTCTACTTGTTTTCACAATTCAACTAAATTTTGCCTCTGCTAAATAAATCCCTGCAAACGTGGCGGTGACAGTTTGCTAAGTTCTGTCAAGTGGTTTCACAGACTCTTGAAAAACTGTGCTTCTGTTGTTGGATATCGACTTCCTCGCAATTTTCTGAAATATGATGTTAAGATCGCTCTACTATTTCTACGCAGTTGTTTGGCTACCCTTTAAAGCCTAGTACGCTACTCTTGTGGAACGAAAAATTCCACACAAAAGTGACTCGTCGAAATCATGAACGAAAAAATTCGCTCTCCCTTTCATCCTGCAGAACGCTGCAGCTGCTGCAAAATGATGGCGAAGAGTGGGTAATTGTAGTAGATTGCTTGGTACCATATTCTCCACTCGCTTTTCGCATGCAATTTATTGTCCTTTCTTGTGAAAATGTTGACATTTCTTTTTTTCACTGTTGTTTCTTTAAAAATTAAATCCCACGATGTGGACAGTATTATATATTATTGTGGTTATAATAAATTTTATGAAATTCTATAACATTAATTATAATATAATTGTTTTCAATTATAAAATCCAAATTCTGGCTGTTGTCAAATGTCACTTGTACTTGTGCGGCAGCTGATGGAACTCTCCACAATCTATTTTCCACTGCCTGACGTTTGGCTGTCAACTGAATCTACTACAAAGTACTTGTCCATATCCAAAGTTATTGTAATGTAAGGTGTCTTGACTTTTTACCCACCAACCTCAAACGTCCGACTTGTAGGTCACATCAATGTGCACGGTGCAAAACCACAAATGTCCATTCAACTTAACATGCAAACGTACCTCCTCAGTTGTTCCAAAAATATCCGCCCACTTACTCGAGTGTCCATAAATTTATTTTCCATATCGATAAAGTCTCCAACCAGGACACTCCGATGATGGCAGTCACTTTAATTTAATAAGGCAGCAGGCCAACCTAAATGGTGGGCCTGTCCTCACATTTATGCACTTTTATATTGTTTCCGGTTGCTGAAGAGGAGACATTTTCGCTTTGCCACTGCCGCCTAGCTATACTAAAATTAACTCCTACTTAATATGCTTGCATCACTTCCTGCAGAGCACGACGTACTGTACCCACCAAAGGGGCTGCCTAGCCCCGTCGGTTGCGATGGTCGGCTGTGCGGGTACAGCTACTTTATATTGAAGCGGAAGCAATTCAATATGGCACGGTGAGACCGAGCATTTTTCTGATGCCACACCACTAACGGCAACCAGTACGACAGAGTTCAAGGCTTCCGAAACGACGTGGTATATGCGCTGCACAGTCTGACAGCCTATTTGCTTCATGCCGTTGCACGTATACATACTTTTCCGGGGAATTGAATTGTAAATGGATGTGGAATGAAGATTGCCGAGCACGTTTTACATTATACAGAGGACGATGACGACGACAAGGACAGCAGAGCAGCAGAGCACTCACACACGTAAACCATAACTCAATTTTATTAATGCAACATTACGTCAGACTATTTGACCCAATTTGAATATATTGTTACCAAATGGATGACGATGATGAGTATCTTGTGCTGTTGCCTCCGATGATTATCAGCTGTGGGGCTGTCAGAGAGTAAATCATACCACGAACGGCGCAGCATAAAGCTGCAAGACATCTTAATGAAGTTTATCCGTTTACAGCCAGGCATCACCCAGGACCTGTATAGCACTGCTAATGCATCTTATCCTAACAAAGCCAACATGAGTAATTATCCTTGCATGGGTTATGTGTCAATTTGCACATAAAACGGAGAGTGTGAGAGAGAAAGGGAGAGAGACTACGCCCATTTGACAGATGATTGCAGGACCTTAATGCAAAATTGTGGTGCCAAACTGCTGCGTATTATTGCAGCACGAGCATGTATATCCATTATGCATGGTCCAGCCAGTCGTCGCACACACGACTAAAGTGTGCAAATCCCATTTGCAATTTGCAGTTGTCAGCTGGCTACCATAAAATGTGAAATGCATTTTGGCCGTAATAGTGAATGATGGTTGATGATGTTTTGCGGTACCGTTGACGGCAGGGAATGAGGTCGCTTCCGCCCCACTGACAAAGAGCTGCAATAAACATGTGTTTTTTACGTGGAAGTAAGTTTGGCGTTTCGCAAAGTGAGGATTGTAAGGAAATTGGAAATTTGTGGCAAGTTATTGTAGGTTAATGGTTGCCGCTAACAACGGCGCCTCTTTCACCTATAATCATGCTCATAATTTGCCTAATTTAAGTCATCACCGAGTTCTGTCCATCGACTTCAGTTTGAATGTCTAGTTTACAAAAACGGTCGCACTTTGTCTTTAAGCTACTGGTTGTAGTGCCTCATTTAATTTTCAAGGTCTATGAAATAGCCTTGTCAGTACCTAGGTTTCTTCTGAGCCTCCCACTAACCTCCCTTCCTTAGTCCGCAGTCTTGACGTCATTTTTAACAGTCAATGCGATGATGGTCTACAGAATAAGAGGGTTCCACCTCTTAACCAAATGTCAGAAAGTATCGACAAACCAACATGAACTTCCACATCCACAGCACACTAACAAGCGCTTTTTTTTAGTGACGTGAAACACATTAGCACAGCGTTTTGGGAGGTAACCTTCCCACACGATTACAAATCTAAAAGGCCATCTATCGGAAGGAAACAGTCGCCACTGCTTTAAATTCTGGCCCCCCACAACGCTAGTCTCTGTTGTATTTTTAAACAATTTATTTCGGATGCGTGCCTATCCCCCATCAATGCCAGCTAGTCTTGTTTAGTTAACAGCTGAGCTGTCTGCAAACTCCCTCCCCAGTCTATCAACTCAGTAAAACCTCCCTTTGAATGCACCTAACAAGATTCATAAAACTGGTCACTCTGGCGTATGAGTAATATTTAGTTTCATTTGAATTTAAATTAGCAAACAGTACCTTGAATGTTTATAGTTACCATTTTGTCTTAATCCTATTTGCATAGTGTACACATCAAAGCGAAACTTTGTGTCCTTCGCAGCCTTAATAGTCAAGCAGTCCTCATTTGCATTTATAGCATTTGCGAGCAAATCAATTAACGCCTACTTGGCGCTGCCGGTGAAACTTAATTAATCGTCTCTGGGTGGAAATTTACAAGCAAGGTCAAGTTTTCATCCGCCACATAATGTTGCTGAATCTGCTAGGGTGCGGTATATAATTGTTTTCATTATCAAGCAGCAAGTTGAATGCTTCATAAATATGCACACATTATCCGCCACACTTTTATTAAGAGCAGTCCTGATGGCCTATTGACATAAATCCTCCTAATACCGATTCGCTCTGCCATAAAATCCATCTCAGACATTATCGCCTAAATCCATGTACCACACAAAAAATAAGCGACCACCCTCACGTGATTCGATGCAACTTCTTTTCGGCGGAAAAGAGGGTCGTCGATAAGGGGCCGCATATGTATACTAATTCATCCGAATGACAAATGGTCGGTGGGGTGGGATTTTAACGGAAGGGATATAAATCTCGTGTGGAATAATTACACTCAATTTATTTGGAACTTGCTCGTACTTCCTTGGTTGCTATCCGCCAAATTTAACTGCATGCCAATGTTCTCGTTGGTCACAGTCTCGTATCTGTCGTCTGTCCGTGTTTTTTGTGTAGTAGGATTTTTTTTTTTTTTTTTATTGGCAATTTGTCACTTGCTTGAGATTATATCAGCGACATTTTGAATTATTCATGCAATCGCGATTGTGATGGAGCAGTTGGAGAACATTTTAGTTTGGTATGAGGAAACATGAAATTTGAGGTTACGTGGCACGTGAGTGAGTGGCAAATTGTGACTGGCAAAATTGGTATCACGTAAATCGAAGTGGGGTAGGCCTTCCTTTTGGTGTCATTTATTATAAATGTTTTGATTTGACGGAGGTTTTGCACTGAACAGTGAAACCTTGGCCACTGCATCAAAATATATATTAATAATGGCTCTCGGAGCAAGGAAGCATGATCTCTCCTTGATAATATCCAGTTGTCCTCAGTTGGCAATCCCCTGAAATTACTGAAAGATTGTAATGAAGAGAAAGATGAAACACAGGTAGATCTTACTGCAGGAATACATTTTTGGATCTTGAATTCATAACCAGGCGTACGTTGGGAAAGCACACAATTGTTCCCGAGCTGTGTTGGAAGTTAACTAGTTTGGAAAAAATCACCATGGACACAATAAAAAGCCTCTTGTAGACAGGTTTGCACATTAATAATTTCTGTGTGAGACATGACACATGAATCATGTAATTTGGAAAATAATTTCGGTTACAGCATAGTTTCTTATGAATTTTCTTCTTTACATTCTTTAAATTTGTTTGCTAAAGACTACTAGGTCAAGGAGATCGGTAGAAACTCTTCCGAGTGTTTTATGAGAAAGCCGCGGCTGTAAAACCAAAGCTCAGAGGGCTAAAACCCCGTCACTCAAGCCCTGTAAATGGTATGTCGATTTAAGAACTGTTTTCACCTTAATGGAAATCATCCCACGTCAAGTTCCATTCCACCATCTGCTGTGAAAAAAAAAGACATTGGTGTTAAAGAAGCTCAAAAACGAAAAAGTCGTTCGGTCTTGTTGCTCACTAAACCATGTCCTACTCTTCTCTGCCAAGGTGTCAAAATCCAAGAGGGGCGGTTTTTAGTCGGTCACCGTTCACCGTGTTGGTTAAGCTGTGCATGCCCAAAGAAACGTGGAATACAGCTGTTATTTTTTGACTGACTCTTAAGGCATTTTTAACAGCCAATTCCTCCTTTGCTTGTGTTCAGCAGTCCAGCGGTTGTTGCTGTTTTTTTCTCTACACTTTCTAAGGTTTATATTCTTGGCAATTGACCAGACTATGTTATTAATAATCACACGATTATTGAATAAGTATTTCTTATCCCTTACCAAATCAGTTCTTAACTCGGGAAGAACGAAATGCCCAATGGATGGCAACCTCACCTTCTTCAGTCGTCGTCGTCGTATGTTGGTTGGGGTAGTTTTCGCTCGCGTTTTTGTACACCTGGCTTGTGTGTTTGTTTTCACCATTGTCCTCTGCGCCAATAGCTTGTTATTACTCCTTTGCATACTGCTGGTTGTTTGTGCGAAGAATACCTCGCCATAAATGCAATTGTGTGTCTACCGTAGTCGCCCTTTGCGACTGTGCAAGGAAATTCCACGTTATTTTGCACGTCTGCGCTGTGGGTTTTCGGCTGTTTTGCTGATTGTGTCTGCTTCTTTTCTTTGTCAGACTTGTTAGGCTTTTTGCACATAATTATTACTGCATATACGTTTTACATTGTTTTCTTCTTCCACCTGGCTGTCTGCCTACCGTTCTGTTTTTTTGTTCACATTTTCTGTTCACGACTTCGTCTGCCTGAGTCCTATCCTATTCCATATACCTATACGAGTTAATGTTGCTTTCAGTTTATTTTCGGTAAACTATAGATAGGTACATAATGTACATCGTCTGCGTATGCAAGACGTTGCCTGTTAAGGGATTCCCCGCCCAAATTAAGTCGTTTTTTTTTTGTCGATAGGGGCAAATCTTGGGTTTTTTTTAATTCTATTATACTTGCGTTTCGTTATAATATCATTTTTCGTAACCCTAAAATGTGTGTGTTATTTTTAAATGCTGATAAATAATCGATCGCTAATCCAAAGCAATAGGTACCTCTATTTGCCAATGTAAATTATTTGTTCTTCTAATATCTTTGGACTATTTTCGTTTACAAAACAAGTCGTTGAAAAAAAGCTAATGCCAGTTTCATTAGAAAAAAGTTATAGTTCTTTGTAATAGTTCCTCAAATATTTGTTCCCGTTTAAGCCCAACCTCATCTAATTTTTAATAAACAACAATTTTATCAAAGTTACGTAAGGGCTGTGTAAATTTGTATAAGATGGTTTCACAATGCAACATGCGTTGTATTTATTTGGCGCACACTTTTGCATTCAGAAAACCAAACTAACATGTTCCAGTTTCAAATTCTAACATGCTAAAAAAATAATGACAAATACCAATTTTTTTTTTAAAAGTAGCTAAATCTGGAGGGAGATATTTGACCATCTAGCAACGCTGCTATGCATTTCCTTTATTTCGAGGACCCAAAGTAAGTTTGAAATGACAACCTTCTGGTGGTGAAGCTACATATTTAGACAGACATTCTTAGGCTTATGTCACCTAGTTTTGCAGTAATGTTCCTTTCATTAAACCGAATCATAATCACGTTGTTAATATATTGATAGCCTTTCGTACCTACCCACTTTTGACATTTTTGGAACTTTGAATCGGTGACATAGACAAGCTTTTGTTGGGTCGAGTCTTTTAAAATGTAGCCACATTCCAGACTGTGTATAAAATATTTTTAGGACCGGTGTAATAATAATTCTCGCCTTACAGAACGAGGCACTGCTTGCCTCAGCTTTCGCCCTGTCAGAAGTTTTTATTCCTAATACCGAGAGTAATACGAGTAATACATAAAACATGCCCTACTGCCAGACTAGTGGATCATTAAAAATAGATCCTCTCTTGTAGGGATAACTTATGTGACGGTCCATGCCGTTCTGCCCGAAATTGTCCTCAAAAAGCCGCGTAATTTTCAAAATTTTGCCTGTCTTTTAAACTCGGCTAGATCTGTGGTGTTTTTCTACAACCCTCTTCATCAATCTAGCCAATAAGGTTCTTAAAACAAATCAGACAGCAATTTAAGTGTGATTTTAAATAGGCTTTGGTTTCCTTTTAACTGAATTGCATATTCATCGCTACACCTACCTATGTCGGCTCTCCCAATGTGGCAACAAACAACTGGCAATATGCGATGTTATCGCTAACAATTATTTTGCATTGATTCAAATTAGAGGGGTTTCATTAATGCAACTCAATATCGGTCGAACGAATAATGTTATGGTTGCGGCAACTTTATTTCTGGCGATACACAGCGCATTTTTGAAATATATATCGCGTCGTTGTATCAATATTTGTGAGTAGTGACAGGTCTTTTGCGCTTGGTACTTTTTATTCAATTTGAAAAATATGTATGTCGGACAATCCAGTTTATAATACAAAGCTTGTAGAAATATTGAAATTGGGTAGGATGTGCTCTGAGTTCCCTTGCGCAAATATTTCCACCGTGATTTATTAAATTAGTAAATAAATGCAGGGTGCACCCAATATTTCCTTTTATTTTGTCTCTTTTTTTTCTTAATTTCGACCACAATAGTAAAATCGAATCATCGGATGACATGACAGCTAGAAATTTGTGGCAAGACTGTTGCTTCAGTGCGACAATAGGTTAAAACAAAAGTTGCGTATTGCTTATTGCTTGTTGCCTCAGTGTGAGAGGCGCCTATATCCCATCGAAAAAGAACCCCCACACGACCTGAATAATAAACTACCCTACAGAGTTCATTTGAGTTGGCCGCAAATTAAAAATCCAAGTTTTAATCCATAACCCACGCGTGCTACGTGTCTGTGTCCCAAAACTAATTCAACAGGCTCGAGAGGACTCCACTTGTACCTACAGTTGTCTTTCCTATTTTTATCAAAGTTAGGTATTACTTTCAAAAGAAAAAATCCAGAACACGTCTTAGCATAAAAGCAATAATTTATCCCGCACACCCACTGCCACTTCTTGCGTTGGCCCAGACAAGACAAAGATATTCTTCTCCCTGCTAGCAAAACTGTCCTTCGTAAATGGATTATCAAATTTCTCGTCCGCCTTTTTAATTATTTTTTCGGAAAATACCGTCACAGCATGAGAAAGTGGCAACACAAAAAATGGATACAGCTGATGACTTGGCTTGTTTTTTCGCCTCCTTTGTGTTTTTTTTTTTTTTTTTTTTTTTTGGATAAGGAACGACAGGAGTAATCCCCCTCTGAACGGATATGCTTTAATATTTAAAGGATCTTCATAGAATCTGTGTACTATAATCCCACTGACATAGTAGTATCCTGCGTGCTTATCTGAATCGCATACATTTCCAACGGAATATGAGTGGATTTCCTTTCCTCCCCCCTCCCCCTCCCCCTCAGCAAATAAATATTTTCAATTTTGTTCTTGCTCGCTCTTTCCTTCCGTGTATTCACTAAGGATGAGGAACTGAATCTGAGTTGAAGGCGACATGGAAAAGAAAAATGAAAACTGAATCAGAACTGAAATTGATTGCATTCTCAGGCGATAACGCGCTTCTTGAGTCTGTTGAGTATTCGTTTGCGTATTCGTTTTCGTATTCGTTTTCGTATTCGTCCGAACGTCGTATGAAATGTTGGGATGGATTTTTATTTTACTTGACGTTGTCCTTTTGGAAATCGCCGCTGTCGTCGTCGTCTCGGAATAATTGTGACCAAGAGTGTTGCTACGGTTGGTTAACTCTGAATGAATTCAATTTTTGCTCGCAGAAGTGTCGCATCCTTTATTACGAGATTTTCTTGCAAATGGATTAGGTACTGTATGGAAATCGCGGGATACACTGGGGTTATGGAATATTGGATGCAAGAAATACGAAAAGAACGACAAAGTGTAGCAAGCTTTTCAATTCAGTATGAATAATTTATTCCTGCGATGGAAGTGCTTACCATAATGATTGTGGGTGGGAAGTTAAATTTCTCCAACGGTTATTGAAGATGTTTTCAATAAGCATTTTAAAAAGTTTTCAAGTGCGTAGTCTTCGATTGGTTCCTTTTTGAGTGATGATAATGGCTGAAATTATTTGGGGCCCCAATATGCTTCAAGTGGTTGACCCCATGAATAATCTAGTCTTTGAGTTTTGATGGTATTTTTCATTCGCAGCTGCAGCGGGTCTGGAAATGAGACTTTTGACGAATTTGATAAACAATTTTTTTTTCGAGTCCAGAGGTGCCGCATGCACTCATTGAAAATTCCCCCGTTAGAGGTGCTGACAGTTTGTATCCCTACCAAGGCGATCCGTTTTTTATCGATGATCCCAATCAAAGACTAAAAGAATGACCAAATTATGTTAATACCCACTTAAACCCAAACTGATGACGGGAGAATGTAAATACAGGAAAAAACTGTTTTAAGCACGGCGACTTTCGGCACATTCGCCTTATCCTGTCCATGCAAGGGGCAGCTCCGATAAGAAGAGACGACAGCCGACAAAGACAACGACAACGACAAAGACAAGTAAAACAAATTAAGGTCGAATGTTGAGGGGGTGGACAGCATATCTCCAACTTATATGTCTGCTTAATTTTTCATCCTTTCACCTCAAAAGGACAGCCCAAACACAAACATTGGCGCACGAAGCAGAGACATCCATCCAACCCGTGGCTAATCCGATTTCCCATTCCACTTGGGTTTTTTTTATTTTTTTTTTTTTCGGCAAATTTATCCAGTGCTAAGTAATCTGGGTGTGAAAGGACTGACCTAAGGCGCTTGCACACAGACACACACCACGTGTCACACGCAAAGTCTTATCGAAATGTTTGCGCCGGATAATGCCCCACGTTCAGGTTTGTGTGTGTTTAATCCTAGGAAATCAGGTGCACACCAAGAAAGAGGTCAATTTAGTTGCGTCTTCCACTTTTTCTGTTTTTTTCTTTTTCTTTTTGTTTCCCGATGAAAAGTTTTTCCCACGGGGTGATGGCGAGCACAGTGAAAAACCCAGAAGATGCGGTGGTAAATTTTATGGGTTTTGAACCGATAAAACATTTTGTCGATAGGACTTGCACGAGGATGTAGCTACAACAAAAAAAATCACATCCCTTTTTCTGCGGACCTGTGGACACATGCTCGTTCAGCACATTGGGGCAGAGACATGCTTCTCTAGAGGATTTCTCCCGTATGTGGTGTTGCCTCCGCGCCGTTACATCTGATGCTGTAACGAGTAATGATTAGGGTGGGGATAATGTAGGGCAAAGTTGTAGAAACAGGACTTTAATGTTCATACATTTTTAAGCACGAACAACCCCCGGGGACAGGAAAATCAATGGTGGAGATATATAATCTAGAAACACCAGCTCCGCCGGAGGCAGACCTAAATCTGTACACGGAGAGGAAAAGCGATTTTCTGGGGTAAATACATTATATAGAGGAAATGGGGTATTAAAATATAGATGAATCGGATTCTGAAGACGAGCATTGAGGGGTGAGGGGGCCATTCTAAAGAGCTTCTCTTACTTTTGATGAACACATGCTGTAGAAGAAGAATTCATGTTACTTAAGAGGCATTGCTCCATGTTTTAGACCATGAGGTGGTGGTCCGCATGGTGGCCAACTAAGCGAGGTCGAGGTGTCTCAGTATTGATCCTTAGACAAACCAAAACTACACACCTTTTACGAACGTCTGACACACATTCGAGAGTACGAAAGTCCTGGAAAATTACCTCAAATTCGTCGGTCGGAATCGGCATAAAAATCGATGATTATTGCATTTGTTCCAAATAACAAAAGAGCTCTCAAAAAACGGTCGTAAGTAGCTAGGCATTGCCTATACGAGTCTGTTGCGTCAATTATTTATTGATTCATTTCATTAAAAAGAAAAATTTCTCATTTAAAAAACCTCGTATATTGAAAACCAGGACGAAATTTAAAGTTTGAAATCGACAGTAATTGTGATTTGCATTTTGAGAAATTTCCGAACTCTCTCGTATCGTTAGTTAGACAACAGAAAGTCGGTTTTATATACATTCTCACAAATACACCGGAGAATTCTTCAAATAAATTAATACTGAAAATGACTTGTTGCAAAAAATTTCTCTAGGATAATGGATAAAGGTCAAATTTTGCCCCTTTTAAATGAAATCAATATAATTTCAGTATTTAATTTGCAAACTGAGAAAAGAATTCTCATTTCATTCGCGCTTTTCCTCGACTTCTGGGTAGGGGCCTCTTTGGCAAGGTATCAGTCATGAAAAAAGGACGTAACATTCATTAAGTAAGAACTTTCGAACTTCAGTCGAACAATTTTTGACTTTGACCGTTCTCTGGAATGACAATAAATCTTAAGTCAATCCTGTCACATGTTTGAAAGTGCCTTTTTTAGCCTAACAAATTGCGTATTGTTTGGAGTTCACAACTGGCCCACTGTTTTTATGCGCAGCTTATAAATAATAAGTGTGATTGGCCGATGACTTTGGAATGATGAATGTGATTTTTTGACTTATTGTTTCAGTCTTCAAGATTTTTAGTTCATGATATCATTTAAATACCTTTTTCTGTATGAATTTTGACTATTGACATAGATTTTATGATTGATCAATATTGAGCGTCTGAAATTCAGTTAAATTCTAAATAGACCTCGCCTTGATTTGAGTTTAACAAATTGGCTTCGGTTGGGAATGTCTTTATTTTTGGAATATTGATTGGTTTAGCTTTAGCTTGAGATGGTTCAGAAGTCTAATTGACTTGACTAGCTTTTAAGTCCGCACAATTCAGAAAAATTCTAGCGGCCCCATCTTTTCAAAAAATCTACATAATTTTAGCCAATTACACTTCTTTATCTAAATTTTGACATCTGATGACTTTGAACTGTCTTTACTTTGACTTTGACCTCCCGAATTCAATCCTTTTTATTGCTGTCTCTGAGCCATTGGTGTTACCTTGTTAGATTTGAACAGAGTAAGTGCTTTTAAAAACACAATTAAGTTAAGTAAGCAATAGCCATCCAATTTAGTCGAGGAAGTCTTTTCAGCGTCCATGCAAAAGCCCATTTAACTTCAGATGATCGGATTTTCTAATGTACACTTTGACTGGATGATATCAGTTTGATAAAAATGGACCTTACGACCTAGATTTATGTTTGAATTCCTGGATTGAATTGTTGACTTTAACTTAATAAGTTTGACTTGAGCTGGCTTATAAATCTATAAAATTGACTTAATTTGACTGTAGTATTCAACAGAACACAAAGCAGACAAATTGTAGTTTAGACCCTTTATTTTGATCGGAAATTCATAAAATTTCAGTCGATAACACTTCTAAATTTATATGCAAACTGAGCTTAATTCCATTTATGGTTCGCCGCTGCCAAGTCTTCTGAGTAATTTGCCCTTTGAATGGTTGACTTTGATTTCACAACTTGGGGCTATGACTAATTCCTGAATTGACTTGAATAACTTATGTTTTTCTTCATGGCTTTGGAGGTAAATTTGGTTCTAATTGACTGACCATTAAGTGAATGCAATTCAAGAAGCCGTTGAATCATTAGAAATAATATTTTAAACCGTTTTTAAAATATATTTCTTAAGCCGGTAATACTTTTGAATGTTCCCCTTGACTTTGACTTGTTAAATATGACTTTATGACTTTGATAAAAATTCTTAACAACTTTGGACTACTGCCTGTGACTTAAGTATAGGTTGACTAACTTTCAAGGGCACACAATTCAGTTGAACTCAAGAAAAAGCGGAACTGCCAAAAGTCCGAGTCTTTGTAGAGCCAACTTAAAAATACTTCTAACCCGAAACTACCATTCGAATAGGTGACTTCGTCTTGATCTGAATTGACCTTATGACTTTAATTTGAAATATATTTCTTATTGACATTGGACTGATGCCAGTAACTTAGTGGCTTTAGTATAAGTTGACTATCTTGCAAGGGCTCACAATTCAGTTGAATTCTAGAAAAGGGGTAGTCGCCAAATATTTTTCAAAATATATGATTCTATGTCAATTTACTCAATTTAAACAGATTGCTTCTCTTACGCCAAACTATTTTCCATTTTTTGACTGGATGACTTTGTCTTGATCTGAATTGACTTAACGACTTTGATTTTTAATAATTTTCAAGCTAAATTCGGTCACAAGACTGATTTGTTGACTTAATCATGATGAATTTGATTTAGTGACTTTGATTTATTGACTTTGACGTGATCGCTTTGACTTAGTGACATGGTTTTTTTGAATCAAGTGTTTTTCACTCAGACTTCAAATGGCTTGAAAATTTTGTCGACTGATGAAAAAAAACTCGACGAGAAGACTCTTCACTATTTAAAATGAACGACTTGTTGATTGGGGTTGGGTATGTTAGAAATCAACCCAACCCCAATCAACAAGTCGCGCAAAAAAGTTTAATGAAAAATCTCTTAATCAAACTTACCTAAATTTTACAACGCCATATTGTGCGGCCATAATCACAACGAAGCTCCAGCAAATACTCAATAATATCGACCATTCAGCCGACCATCTTAGTTGCCCCATTTAATTTCGCCCAACATTCTCTTCGAGTGTAGATTTTCGCTTACACCATACATTAGTTCAATTCCACCCTAGCACGACGATTTATACGACAAAAAGAAGCGAACAAACAAATTAAATTTATTCCCACACATCCTTGCTGTATGTACGAGTATACATATGTGAATGCATTGTCAGAGATGTAGCCACAAGCTATACAACTTACTTTACCCCTTCAGTGTCGACAGTACCGGCTAGCGAGTGTCCGCACAGCAGGAGCTTCCAAAAATGTCCCATTCTGCGCTCTTTTGTGCTGGAATTAGAGTTTTAGTTTGACCCCCTACTCATGTGCTGAACATCAGTGTCCCCGCTCGAAGTGCCAAATAATAATTTACGTTGGGCTCATCCCTCTGATGGTCTTGTGTAAAATTCATGAAGTAAACACAACGAGAACGAACACTCGTATCCTAAGCACAGTCCGGGGAGACAATGACAAACAACCGTAGTCGCATGGCGAGCATTTTGATCTAAAAAGGTTGCTCTGATGGAAAAGGGATCCCTCATGCATACTTTAGCCACGATATTCCACGATAAGGACAATTATGCAAAGGAGTCCTTTTTCTCGTTATTTGATGTTTTTGGTCCACACCCACTCAACCGCTCTCATTCACAGTCTGCGCTGTCTTTTGTTTTTGCCCACTCACTCGAAGGACGACACAGGAAGATAAATATCAGTTAGATCTTCTTCTTTTGTTTTCGCGATAGCTCTACATTATATATATATGTACGTGGTTGCATTGCTTCTGGCCAATTATCCTCGTTATTGGATTCGTCAAGGTAAAATGAGAAACTAGCGCATAAAAAATGATTCCTTTGAGAATCGTTTTGATATTAGAGTGCGCTTGCAACTCTGCTGGAGTGATCTAGGATAATGGGAGCCTGCAGGGTACTCGGCGAAAACTATTGCCACTTATGTCGGCTTGCAGTGTTCGTCGCAGACGTGAATAAGTTATGAGTGTGTAATTATGTCGACTGTGCATATAGCGAACGGCATAGAGAGAGACGTCATCATCACACGGTTTGCATGACGACAGTTCACGTGAGCCAGCTCGAACGCAAACAAAGAGCACGAAGGAGAGACTCACCGACTGAATGGCAGTAGCGCAACAGCAGTAGAAGCGAGACCTTGGCTTTAGCTTGCCTGTACCTGGTGGCAGCTACACTGTGTGTACCACTATGCTTTGAGAAACATCCTTGAGATGAGAATATCGGTCGAGGAGCGGCAGGCAGGGTTGGCATATTCCTATAGATGCTTCAAGGATATACCCACGGCTGTGCAACCATACGGGGCATAGAGATATTCATTATAGATTGAGATTGTGTTTTGATACCGCTGTACTGGGAGAGAGCAACTGTGTGTGCGTGTGGGGCAGTCGGCTGTGTAGCGAAAAGGATTAATTCCATTCAGACTGTTTATATTTTGAGCCCATAAATCCAAATCCCCCGCTCCGTCGAGATGGTAATAGTAGATTTGCTCTACTTTGACATGCCTTGAGAAAACAAAAATGATTTAGTAGCTCCGGGGAAGGTTTTCCTTTGCAACTACAGGAGATTCGAGTCGTCTTTATCGTCTCTGGTGATGTTCGTTGTTGTATTTGAATCTGCGCAATTGAATTACCATGTCTCGCTAATTAGCGTTAAGGTTTCAATGGATGTTGGATAGATACGGAAAGATTGATGAGTGGCACTCTCATTGTTGTGCATAGTGCATGTGATGTGGTGAATTATCCTTTTGGAAAACACTTTGACAGCAATAATTAAGAGCATATGGGAAGATTGATGAGGGAATTTGTGGTCGGTGTATTGAGGGGCGAAGCACGTTGTGTTCTATGCGATTGGGTGTGGCAATGGTATTGGGATGTCCTTGTGAATTAGTTTGCAGAAGTTTGCCAGGCAGAAAGTCAATAGCGAAAAAGAGGCGGCCATAAAAAGGAGTCTTGCGGAATACCTGCATTTGTATGGTGAGATTCATATTCAACCAAAAAAGCAGTTTCTTATCAATTGAATGAGAGAAGCATCAATGCCAGAATTAGCACGTTTTTTCGACAAAAGAGCTTGCTGCCGAACTCTGTGAAGTGCCTTGGGAATGGTAAGCGCGACGGTCTTCCTTTCGGCGGATTGATGAGAAGTTCGCTTGACTTTTCAGTAAGATACGTTGTCAAATCAGCAGGTGACTTATTGATTCAAAAAACGTACTCCTTGTCAGTGTTTAACGACCTGGCCTTAGAAAAAATGGACTAATGTGCTGTGGGTCGATAATTACTGGGAGAAGAAGACTTTTGCCTTTTTATGGACAGCCTTTGTTTTCAATCTTCTCGACAAGAGTCCAGAAGCGGCTTTGCCAGCGCACCTCTTCAGAACGATGCGGGACATATAGACTCGACCAGTGGGTTTCATTTCTGTCGAAATCATGATGTCTAATAACGGATCTGTCCGATGTCGTATTGGACTCTGTCAAGACTCAAGTACATGCGGAGACAAACCGCAATCTGGCAGCATCGATCTGGTAGGGAAATGTGCTTCAGGCATTGATGCTTCCTCTAAGGAATGAATGAGCGTTGACATTGATGGAAAGACCGAATTCGAATTTTTCTTAACAAATGACCAAAGGCAAGGATAGGTTAGTGGGTTGGCGCGACATGTTGAGCATGTACACGCCACACTTAGAATAATGTAGATCCTTTGTGATGCCCTTGGAGCTTACGGTGCCCTCAAATGACCGAAAGTTTTTACAAACCTTGATATATTGTACCGTATTTTGCCTCGACTTTTTGTACCATACGATTGAGATTTTTTTTGACTCGTTTAATATTTTTCATTGTGTTTGTAAAGCTACGATTACACGGCCATTTTTTTGCGTCATTTAGATAGCTTTACTTGTTCTCTATCCATTTTATGTGAATGTTCAACCATTCACATTTCAGGTTTTTTAAATTGTTTTTTACATGAAAAATATTTTTGACAGCAAAATTCATGCAGCTGCCTTGGGGAGTTGTTCCAAAAATAGGTTAAAACCATGCAAGCTAAGCCCAAATTTTCACTAGGGCAAAAGTGAATTTCTTAAAATATTCGCAAACATTGCATAAGTCTCTATTACGCTTGGAGGGTGTTTTCAACTTTTTTTTTTAGCACCGTATTTGCACAAAATCAAAATATGATCGGGAATTCTGTGGTTTCTTTTGACTTTTGACCTTTTGAGCTTGTGACCTTTTGACTTTTTGACCCTTTGACCTTTTCACCTTTTGACCCTTTCAGCTTTTGGCCTTTTGAACTTTCGACCCTTTGACCTTTTGACCTTTTGACCTTTTGACCCTTTAACCTTTTGACCTTTTGATCTTTTGCCCTTTTGACCTTTTCACCTTTGACCTTCTGACCTTTTGACCTTTTGACTTTTTGACCTTTTGACCTTTTGACCTTTTCACCTTTTGACCTTCTGACCTTTTGACCTTTTGACCTATTGACCTTTTGACCCTTTCACCTTTTGACCTTTCGACCTTTTGACCTTTTGATATTTTGACCCTTTCACCTTTTGACCTTTCGACCCTTTGACCTTTTGACCTTTTGACTTTTCGAACTTTTGACCTTTTGACCTTTTGACCTTTTGACCTTTTGACCTTTTGACCTTTTGACCTTTTGACCCTTTGACCTTTTGACCCTTTGACCTTTTGACCTTTTGACCTTTTGACCTTTTGACCTTTTGACCTTTTGACCTTTTGACCTTTTGACCCTTTGACCTTTTGACCTTTTGACCCTTTGACCTTTTGACCCTTTGACCTTTTGACCTTTTGACCTTTTGACCTTTTGACCTTTTGACCTTTTGACCTTTTGACCCTTTGACCTTTTGACCTTTTGACCCTTTGACCTTTTGACCCTTTGACCTTTTGACCTTTTGACCTTTTGACCTTTTGACCTTTTGACCTTTTGACCCTTTGACCCTTTGACCTTTTGACCTTTTGACCCTTTGACCTTTTGACGTTTTGACCTTTTGACCCTTTGACCTTTTGACCTTTTGACCTTTTGACCTTTTGACCTTTTGACCTTTTGACCCTTTGACCTTTTGACCCTTTGACCTTTTGACCTTTTGACCTTTTGACCTTTTGACCTTTGACCTTTTGACCTTTTGACCTTTTGACCTTTTGACCTTTTGACCCTTTGACCTTTTGACCCTTTGACCTTTTGACCCTTTGACCTTTTGACCCTTTGACCCTTTGACCTTTTGACCTTTTGACCCTTTGACCTTTTGACCTTTTGACCTTTTGACCTTTTGACCTTTTGACCTTTTGACCCTTTGACCTTTTGACCTTTTGACCTTTTGACCCTTTGACCCTTTGACCTTTTGACCTTTTGACCTTTTGACCTTTTGACCTTTTGACCCTTTGACCTTTTGACCTTTTGACCTTTTGACCTTTTGACCCTTAATATTCGCAAACATTGCATTGAGCTTGTGACCTTTTGACTTTTTGACCCTTTGACCTTTTCACCTTTTGACCCTTTCAGCTTTTGGCCTTTTGAACTTTCGACCCTTTGACCTTTTGACCTTTTGACCTTTTGACCCTTTAACCTTTTGACCTTTTGATCTTTTGCCCTTTTGACCTTTTCACCTTTGACCTTCTGACCTTTTGACCTTTTGACTTTTTGACCTTTTGACCTTTTGACCTTTTCACCTTTTGACCTTCTGACCTTTTGACCTTTTGACCTATTGACCTTTTGACCCTTTCACCTTTTGACCTTTCGACCTTTTGACCTTTTGATATTTTGACCCTTTCACCTTTTGACCTTTCGACCCTTTGACCTTTTGACCTTTTGACTTTTCGAACTTTTGACCTTTTGACCTTTTGACCTTTTGACCTTTTGACCTTTTGACCTTTTGACCTTTTGACCCTTTGACCTTTTGACCCTTTGACCTTTTGACCTTTTGACCTTTTGACCTTTTGACCTTTTGACCTTTTGACCTTTTGACCCTTTGACCTTTTGACCTTTTGACCCTTTGACCTTTTGACCCTTTGACCTTTTGACCTTTTGACCTTTTGACCTTTTGACCTTTTGACCTTTTGACCTTTTGACCCTTTGACCTTTTGACCTTTTGACCCTTTGACCTTTTGACCCTTTGACCTTTTGACCTTTTGACCTTTTGACCTTTTGACCTTTTGACCTTTTGACCCTTTGACCCTTTGACCTTTTGACCTTTTGACCCTTTGACCTTTTGACGTTTTGACCTTTTGACCCTTTGACCTTTTGACCTTTTGACCTTTTGACCTTTTGACCTTTTGACCTTTTGACCCTTTGACCTTTTGACCCTTTGACCTTTTGACCTTTTGACCTTTTGACCTTTTGACCTTTGACCTTTTGACCTTTTGACCTTTTGACCTTTTGACCTTTTGACCCTTTGACCTTTTGACCCTTTGACCTTTTGACCCTTTGACCTTTTGACCCTTTGACCCTTTGACCTTTTGACCCTTTGACCTTTTGACCTTTTGACCTTTTGACCTTTTGACCTTTTGACCTTTTGACCCTTTGACCTTTTGACCTTTTGACCTTTTGACCTTTTGACCTTTTGACCCTTTGACCCTTTGACCTTTTGACCTTTTGACCTTTTGACCTTTTGACCTTTTGACCCTTTGACCTTTTGACCTTTTGACCTTTTGACCTTTTGACCCTTTGACCTTTTGACCTTTTGACCTTTTGACCCTTTGACCTTTTGACCTTTTGACCCTTTGACCTTTTGACCTTTTGACCTTTTGACCCTTTGACCTTTTGACCTTTTGACCTTTTGAACTATTGGCCATTTGACCTTTCGACCTTTTGACCTTTTAACCTTTTGACCTTTTGACCTTTTGACCCTTTGACCTTTTGACCTTTTGACCTTTTGACCTTTTGACCTTTTGACCTTTTGACCTTTTGACCTTTTGACCCTTTGACCTTTTGACCTTTTGACCCTTTGACCTTCTGACCTTTTGACCTTTTGACCTATTGACCTTTTGACCTTTTGACCTTTTGACCTTTTGACCCTTTGACCTTTTGACCTTTTGACCTTTTGACCTTTTGACCTTTTGACCTTTTGACCCTTTGACCCTTTGACCTTTTGACCTTTTGACCCTTTGACCTTTTGACCCTTTGACCTTTTGTCCCTTTGACCTTTTGACCTTTTGACCCTTTGACCTTTTGACCTTTTGACCTTTTGACCTTTTGACCTTTTGACCTTTTGACCTTTGACCTTTTGACCTTCTGACCCTTTGACCTTTTGACCCTTTGACCTTTTGACCTTTTGACCCTTTGACCTTTTGACCTTTTGACCTTTTGACCTTTTGACCTTTTGACCCTTTGACCTTTTGACCCTTTGACCTTTTGACCTTTTGACCCTTTGACCTTTTGACGTTTTGACCTTTTGACCCTTTGACCTTTTGACCTTTTGACCTTTTGACCTTTTGACCTTTTGACCTTTTGACCCTTTGACCTTTTGACCCTTTGACCCTTTGACCTTTTGACCTTTTGACCTTTTGACCTTTTGACCTATTGACCTTTTGACCTTTTGACCTTTTGACCTTTTGACCTTTTGACCCTTTGACCTTTTGACCCTTTGACCTTTTGACCTTTTGACCTTTTGACCTTTTGACCCTTTGACCCTTTGACCTTTTAACCTTTTGACCTTTTGACCCTTTGACCTTTTGACGTTTTGACCTTTTGACCTTTCGACCTTTTGACCCTCTGACCTTTTGACCCTTTGACCTTTTGACTTTTCGAACTTTTGACCCTTTGACCTTTTGACCTTTTGACCCTTTGACCTTTTGACCCTTTGACCTTTTGACCTTTTGACCTTTTGACCTTTTGACCCTTTGACCTTTTGACCTTTTGACCTTTTGACCTTTTGACCTTTTGACCTTTTGACCTTTTGACCTTTTGACCTTTTGACCTTTTGACCTTTTGACCTTTGACCTTTTGACCTTCTGACCCTTTGACCTTTTGACCCTTTGACCTTTTGACCTTTTGACCCTTTGACCTTTTGACCTTTTGACCTTTTGACCCTTTGACCTTTTGACCTTTTGACCTTTTGACCCTTTGACCTTTTGACCTTTTGACCTTTTGGCCATTTGACCTTTCGACCTTTTGACCTTTCGACCTTTTGACCTTTTGACCTGTTGACCCTTTGACCTATTGACCTTTTGACCTTTTGACCTTTTGACCTTTTGACCCTTTGACCTTTTGACCTTTTGACCCTTTGTTTTTTTGACCTTTTGACCTTTTGACCTTTTGACCTTTTGACCTTTTGACCCTTTGACCTTTTGACCTTTTGACCTTTTGACCTTTTGACCTTTTGACCTTTTGACCTTTTGACCTTTTGACCCTTTGACCTTTTGACCTTTTGACCTTTTGACCTTTTGACCTTTTGACCTTTTGACCCTTTGACCTTTTGACCTTTTGACCTTTTGACCTTTTGACCCTTTGACCTTTTGACCTTTTGACCTTTTGACCTTTTGACCTTTTGACCCTTTGACCTTTTGACCTTTTGACCTTTTGACCTTTTGACCCTTTGACCTTTTGACCTTTTGACCCTTTGACCTTTTGACCTTTTGACCTTTTGACCTTTTGACCCTTTGACCTTTTGACCTTTTGAACTTTTGGCCATTTGACCTTTCGACCTTTTGACCTTTTAACCTTTTGACCTTTTGACCTTTTGACCTTTTGACCTTTTGACCCTTTGACCTTTTGACCTTTTGACCCTTTGACCTTTTGACCTTTTGACCTTTTGACCTTTTGGCCATTTGACCTTTTGACTTTTTGACCTTTTGACCTTTTGACCTTTTGACCTTTTGACCCTTTGACCTTTTGACCTTTTGACCTTTTGGCCATTTGACCTTTCAACCTTTTGACCTTTCGACCTTTTGACCTTTTGACCTTTTGACCTTTTGACCTTTTGACCTTTTGACCTATTGACCTTTTGACCTTTTGACCTTTTGACCTTTTGACCCTTTGACCTTATGACCTTTTGACCTTTTGACCTTTTGACCCTTTGACCTTTTGACCCTTTTGACCTTTTGACCTTTTGACCTTTTGACCTTTTGACCCTTTGACCTTTTGACCTTTTGACCTTTTGACCTTTTGACCTTTTGACCTTTTGACCCTTTGACCTTCTGACCTTTTGACCTTTTGACCTTTTGACCTTTTGACCTTTTGACCCTTTGACCTTTTGACCCTTTGACCTTTTGACCTTTTGACCTTTTGACCTTTTGGCCATTTGACCTTTTGACTTTTTGACCTTTTGACCTTTTGACCTTTTGACCTTTTGACCTTTTGACCTATTGACCTTTTGACCTTTTGACCTTTTGACCTTTTGACCTTTCGACCTTTTGACCTTTTGACCTTTTGACCTTTTGACCTTTTGACCTTTTGACCTTTTGACCTATTGACCTTTTGACCTTTTGACCTTTTGACCTTTTGACCCTTTGACCTTATGACCTTTTGACCTTTTGACCTTTTGACCCTTTGACCTTTTGACCCTTTTGACCTTTTGACCTTTTGACCTTTTGACCTTTTGACCTTTTGACCCTTTGACCTTTTGACCTTTTGACCTTTTGACCTTTTGACCTTTTGACCTTTTGACCCTTTGACCTTTTGACCTTTTGACCCTTTGACCTTCTGACCTTTTGACCTTTTGACCTATTGACCTTTTGACCTTTTGACCTTTTGACCCTTTGACCTTTTGACCTTTTGACCTTTTGACCTTTTATGTAATGGAGGTGGTATTGAGGGTGAAAGAAAAGGGGTGAATTTGCCATTAAAGACGGGGTGAAACTTGTGGAAATGGGAGATGGATATGGGACGGAGGAAAGGGGGGGTAATAGGGAAGTTTTGGGGTTCGGTTGACCTTTTGACCTTTTGACCTTTTGACCTTTTGACCTTTTGACCCTTTGACCTTTTGACCTTTTGACCTTTTGACCTTTTGACCCTTTGACCTTTTGACCCTTTGACCTTTTGACCTTTTGACCCTTTGACCTTTTGACCTTTTGACCTTTTGACCTTTTGACCTTTGACCTTTTGACCTTCTGACCCTTTGACCTTTTGACCCTTTGACCTTTTGACCTTTTGACCCTTTGACCTTTTGACCTTTTGACCTTTTGACCCTTTGACCTTTTGACCTTTTGACCTTTTGACCTTTTGACCCTTTGACCTTTTGACCTTTTGACCCTTTGACCTTCTGACCTTTTGACCTTTTGACCTATTGACCTTTTGACCTTTTGACCTTTTGACCCTTTGACCTTTTGACCTTTTGACCTTTTGACCTTTTGACCTTTTGACCTTTTGACCTTTTGACCCTTTGACCTTTTGACCTTTTGACCTTTTGACCCTTTGACCTTTTGACCTTTTGACCTTTTGACCCTTTGACCTTTTGACCCTTTGACCTTTTGACCTTTTGACCCTTTGACCTTTTGACCTTTTCACCTTTTGACCTTTTGACCTTTTGACCTTTTGACCTTCTGACCCTTTGACCTTTTGACCCTTTGACCTTTTGACCTTTTGACCCTTTGACCTTTTGACCTTTTGACCTTTTAACCCTTTGACCTTTTGACCCTTTGACCTTTTGACCTTTTGACCTTTTGACCTTTTGACCCTTTGACCTTTTGACCTTTTGACCTTTTGACCTTTTGACCCTTTGACCCTTTGACCTTTTGACCTTTTGACCTTTTGACCTTTTGACCTTTTGACCTTTTGACCTTTTGACCTTTTGACCCTTTGACCTTTTGACCCTTTGACCTTTTGACCTTTTGACCCTTTGACCCTTTGACCTTTTAACCTTTTGACCTTTTGACCCTTTGACCTTTTGACGTTTTGACCTTTTGACCTTTCGACCTTTTGACCCTCTGACCTTTTGACCCTTTGACCTTTTGACCTTTTGACTTTTCGAACTTTTGACCCTTTGACCTTTTGACCTTTTGACCCTTTGACCTTTTGACCTTTTGACCTTTTGACCCTTTGACCTTTTGACCTTTTGACCCTTTGACCTTTTGACCTTTTGACCTTTTGACCTTTTGACCTTTTGACCCTTTGACCTTTTGACCTTTTGACCTTTTGACCCTTTGACCTTTTGACCTTTTGACCTTTTGGCCATTTGACCTTTTGACTTTTTGACCTTTTGACCTTTTGACCTTTTGACCTTTTGACCCTTTGACCTTTTGACCTTTTGACCTATTGACCTTTTGACCTTTTGACCTTTTGACCTTTTGACCCTTTGACCTTATGACCTTTTGACCTTTTGATCTTTTGACCCTTTGACCTTTTGACCCTTTTGACCTTTTGACCCTTTGACCTTTTGACCTTTTGACCTTTTGACCTTTTGACCTTTTGACCTTTTGACCTTTTGACCCTTTGACCTTTTGACCTTTTGACCTTTTGACCTTTTGACCTTTTGACCTTTTGACCCTTTGACCTTTTGACCTTTTGACCCTTTGACCTTCTGACCTTTTGACCTTTTGACCTATTGACCTTTTGACCTTTTGACCTTTTGACCTTTTGACCCTTTGACCTTTTGACCTTTTGACCTTTTGACCTTTTGGCCATTTGACCTTTCGACCTTTTGACCCTTTGACCTTTTGACCTTTTGACCTTTTGACCTTTTGACCTTTTGACCTTTTGACCCTTTGACCTTTTGACCTTTTGACCTTTTGACCCTTTGACCTTTTGACCTTTTGACCTTTTGACCCTTTGACCTTTTGACCCTTTGACCTTTTGACCCTTTGACCTTTTGACCTTTTGACCTTTTGACCTTTTGACCTTTTGACCTTTTGACCTTCTGACCCTTTGACCTTTTGACCCTTTGACCTTTTGACCTTTTGACCCTTTGACCTTTTGACCTTTTGACCTTTTGACCTTTTAACCCTTTGACCTTTTGACCCTTTGACCTTTTGACCTTTTGACCTTTTGACCTTTTGACCCTTTGACCTTTTGACCTTTTGACCTTTTGACCTTTTGACCCTTTGACCTTTTGACCTTTTGACCTTTTGGCCATTTGACCTTTCGACCTTTTGACCTTTCGACCTTTTGACCTTTTGACCTTTTGACCCTTTGACCTATTGACCTTTTGACCTTTTGACCTTTTGACCTTTTGACCCTTTGACCTTTTGACCTTTTGACCTTTTGACCCTTTGACCTTTTGACCTTTTGACCTTTTGACCTTTTGACCCTTTGACCTTTTGACCTTTTGACCTTTTGACCTTTTGACCCTTTGACCTTTTGACCTTTTGACGTTTTGACCTTTTGACCTTTTGACCCTTTGACCTTTTGACCTTTTGACCTTTTGACCTTTTGACCCTTTGACCTTTTGACCTTTTGACCTTTTGACCTTTTGACCCTTTGACCTTTTGACCTTTTGACCTTTTGAACTTTTGGCCATTTGACCTTTCGACCTTTTGACCTTTTAACCTTTTGACCTTTTGACCTTTTGACCTTTTGACCCTTTGACCTTTTGACCTTTTGACCTTTTGACCCTTTGACCTTTTGACCTTTTGACCTTTTGACCTTTTGGCCATTTGACCTTTTGACTTTTTGACCTTTTGACCTTTTGACCTTTTGACCTTTTGACCCTTTGACCTTTTGACCTTTTGACCTTTTGACCTTTTGGCCATTTGACCTTTCAACCTTTTGACCTTTTGACCTTTTGACCTTTTGACCCTTTGACCTTTTGACCTTTTGACCTTTTGACCTTTTGACCTTTTGACCCTTTGACCTTTTGACCTTTTGACCTTTTGAACTTTTGGCCATTTGACCTTTCGACCTTTTGACCTTTTAACCTTTTGACCTTTTGACCTTTTGACCTTTTGACCTTTTGACCTTTTGACCTTTTGACCCTTTGACCTTTTGACCTTTTGACCTTTTGACCTTTTGACCCTTTGACCTTTTGACCTTTTGACCTTTTGACCTTTTGACCCTTTGACCTTTTGACCTTTTGACCTTTTGACCTTTTGACCCTTTGACCTTTTGACCCTTTGACCTTTTGACCTTTTGACCTTTTGACCTTTTGACCTTTTGACCCTTTGACCTTTTGACCTTTTGACCTTTTGAACTTTTGGCCATTTGACCTTTCGACCTTTTGACCTTTTAACCTTTTGACCTTTTGACCTTTTGACCTTTTGACCCTTTGACCTTTTGACCTTTTGACCCTTTGACCTTTTGACCTTTTGACCTTTTGACCTTTTGGCCATTTGACCTTTTGACCTTTTGACCTTTTGACCTTTTGGCCTTTTGACCTTTTGACCTTTTGACCCTTTGACCTTTTGACCTTTTGACCTTTTGACCTTTTGACCTTTTGGCCATTTGACCTTTCAACCTTTTGACCTTTCGACCTTTTGACCTTTTGACCTTTTGACCTTTTGACCTTTTGACCTTTTGACCTTTTGGCCATTTGACCTTTCGACCTTTTGACCTTTCGACCTTTTGACCTTTTAACCCTTTGACCTTTTGACCTTTTGACCCTTTGACCTTTTGACCTTTTGACCTTTTGACCTTTTGACCTTTTGACCTTTTGACCCTTTGACCCTTTGACCTTTTGACCTTTTGACCTTTTGACCCTTTGACCCTTTGACCTTTTGACCTTTTGACCCTTTGACCTTTTGACCTTTTGACCTTTTGACCTTTTGACCTTTTGACCTTTGACCTTTTGACCCTTTGACCTTTTGACCTTTTGACCTTTTAACCTTTTGACCTTTTGACCTTTTGACCCTTTGACCCTTTGACCTTTTGACCCTTTGACCTTTTGACCTTTTGAATATAGGACCTTACCGCTGGTGGTTAGTTTTCGAACTCGGCGTAAGTAAGACATTTTTCTGAAAATGTGCCTCGTTGTTTCAATAAAATTTAGAATTTTTTTCTCTATAAAAGTCCAAAACTATTCCCAAAAAATGATAAGCTCTGTGTTTAGGAATGAAATCCAACTCTAGAAATTATAATTACATAACTTGCAAAACAACACAAACCATACCCTATAACACTATATACATACAGATTAACATAGCAAAACTCAAGAGTATACATAAAATACTGGTTTGGTACCCACACTCTCTTAGTCAGCTAACTTAAATCTAGCATTGATTGCTGTTTGCTCTCTTGCCGATATTATTTTTCTATTTGTCCTAAAACCTTACTGTAAACTACTAATGTGTAGTTACGGCACTCGCTAGCTTGTACTTGATATACTTGGTTTGAGTCGATAGTTTGAGTTTTTTCTTCTCTGCTTATGGTCTTTTTCTATTATTTGATTTATAACACTCAACTTGTTTTTTTAGCACCGTATTTGCACAAAATCAAAATATGATCGGGAATTCTGTGGTTTAATAAAAGTGAACAGTGTTAATGTTACTCAGGAACAGCAAAAATGGAAATTTATGCATATTTAAACAAAAAAATACTCTCGGAAAGTAAATTCGTAAAAACCAGTACATATGACTTAACTCCTAACAAAAAGATAATATAATGTGGTGTTTAATCCGACATCAGATTTTGCGTATTCAATCGAACTTAAGAAGCAATTTAGAAAGAGAAATAGATGTGTCAAAGGGGAAGTCGATGGGAAATGGTAATATTTCGGCATTCTGGTGTGCGATCTGGAAGGAAGCAGACGTGATAAGAAAGCCCCTAAGGAATTGCATTGAAGTGTGTTTATCAATACTTCCTAAAAATCTATACAGAATTTTTTTACTATGGGATTTACCAGAAATTTTTTTTTTATCGAATTTAACAAATGCATACTTGAATACGTTATTGTGCAAGTATGCATTTTACGTACCATTTACAGTTTACAAATTTTGTTAGAACTGAAATATCTTTTTGCCCACAATAAAGAAAAAACCCTTTCCACAAACTCTGTTAAAATATTTATTTTGTTTCAATATGACTTCGAAATGAAAAGCATTAAAATCGACGAAAATCATGTTTTTTTTCTTTAAAGTTACCTACAGTAAAAGCTTGAAGTTACAAAATTTGGCATTGTGACGAAATTATAACAGGAATTCCATTTTCCAACAATTTAATAAACTATAAAAACGTTTAAACTGAACTGCGATGTGAGCGCCGTGTAGGTTAGGTTAGGTAAGAGGGTTGGCGTGGAGTACTCCGTGCCACACTCAGGTCAATATTTGACCCATTGTGATGCCCATTGGGGGGAAAGGTTGTTCCTTACCCGTAGTAACCCTATATATTATGCGAATGTACTTGTGGATTAAGTACTCACTGTGCTATTGCATACAAACCATCCTGTGGATTTGATAAAGCTCATTATCTTGTCTATTGATGTGCTGGAAAGCTCGTCTAGCTCGTGGAAGAAGTGTCTCCCTAAGAATCTGTGCCTTTTGTGTTGGAGACTAGGGCAGTGGCATAGGAAGTGGGTTGTGTCCTCAAGCGCTTCCTCATCACCGCAGCCTCTACAGAGTTCTTCTTCCGTTAAGCGTAGTTTCTTCATATGACACCGCAGAGTGTTGTGTCCAGTTAAGATACCTACGAGGATGGACAGAGATTTCCTATCCTTTCGTATTAGACTCTCGGTTCTAACTTCATTAAAGGTTGGCCATAGTATTCTTGTTGTATGAAGATGTCTAGCGGCAGCAGGTTGAGGATAGCCTCAAGACCTGCGGTTGGAGTTGTTCTCATCGCACTAGTGGTACCAATGCACGCTAGTCTTTGCACTTTCGTAATAGCCTTTAGATAGGTGGTTTTGTTGGTTGCCGGCCACCATACGAGGCTGCCATAGGACAGTATAGGTCTTACTATAGCCTTGTACATCCACAGTATAATTTTGGGGGATGGTCCCCAGTTTTTTCCAAAAATTCTGCTGCAGGAGTAGAAGGCTACTGTGGCTTTTTTGACTCTTTCATATGTATTCAGTTTCCAATTTAGTTTTTTGTCCAATATAAGTCCCAAGTATTTTGCACTGTCAGATATTCTGAGGGGTGTACCGCCAACAGAAGGTGCGACAAACTGTGGTATTATCCTTTTATTTGTGAATATAACCAATTCAGTTTTCTGGGGATTTAAAGTTAGGCCGCAGTTCCGGGCCCAGCTGTCGAGGGTTTTTAGAGCGTCGCGAATTTGATCGGAGAGTGTTGGAAGGAATTTACCTGTTGCCAACAACACTACGTCATCGGCATAAGCCGTTGTCCTGACGCCACTGGTTCTCAGCTGCATAAGCACCTCGTTAAGAACAATGACCCAGAGCAGTGGGGATATAACCCCACCCTGAGGAGTTCCTCTTGAGGCGTAGGCTTCTCGCCTAACACCCCCAAGTTCAGCTATAATATGTCTTTCTTCGAGTATGCTAACTATCCAGTTGATAATGTAATTATCAATGTTAAGCTTACTCAGCGTTCTACGTACGGCATCCGTTTTGACATTGTTAAACGCTCCTTCAATGTCTAAGAAAGCCGCTAGGGTATATTCTTTATCACTTAAGGATTTTTCAATTGTACCGACAACACAATGTAGCGCGGTTTCCACGCTTTTACCTTTAGTGTAGGCATGCTGGGCCGGAGATAGATCTTCCGGGCGTAATCTGCTACGAATGTGTATATCTATCAGTCGTTCTAATGTTTTCAGTATGAAGGAAGTGAGGCTTATTGGTCTGAAGTCTTTTGCGTTGGTGTGACTTGCTTTACCAGCCTTTGGTATAAAAATAACCTTCACTTCTCGCCATTTTCTTGGTATATATCCCTGTGTGAGACTGCCAAAGTAGAGTTCTTTTAATACCGGAGTGATAGTGTTGACAGTTCTTTGCAACATAATGGGGATGATTCCATCGAGCCCCGGGGACTTGAAGGGAGAGAATGATCGGATGGCCCATTCAATTCTGTCCTCTGTGATCAGTTCACCAGGATGGCTTATTTGCCCCGTTATGTTGGAGCATACTCCGGGGCAAGGCTGAGCGGTACAGCCCGGAAAATGTGTTTCCAGTAGCAGCTTTAAAGAATCTGAACAAGATTCAGTCCAGTTTCCTTCGGTGTCCTTGAGAGTTCCCAGAGTGACTGGTTCTCTGGTTAGGATTTTCCTCAGTCTCGCGGATTCTGAAGTGCTCGTTATATCATCACAGAAATTTTGCCACGACTGGCGTTTGGATTTCTGAATTTCATTCTTAAAGTTTCTCTGACTAGCCTTGTATAAAACCCAGTCAGAGTCCAGTTTTGTCCGGTTAGCCGTATTAAGAAGTTTTCTTGTTTCTTTCCTGATAGCGGCCAATTTCCTGTTCCACCATGGAGGTGATAATTTCTTTTTCCGTTTTACCATCGGACATGCAGTTTCGAATGCCTCTCTGAAAACAGTAGCTATTTTCTCGGCTTTCAGGTCGATGTCTGACGGGCGCCGTGTAACTAAAGGGTACCAAAATTGTTGAACACAGTCCCCCCACTTAAAAATTGGCCTCCTAAATGACATTAAGTACCTGCATTGAATTTCCTAAGTATGTGTGCGGCAGCAATGGCGCTCCTTTGATTTGTACAGGCACTAATACTTAGGAATTCCTATGCAGGAAAAGCAGCTTGTAGGCAAATGTATACTCTCAGTTGGACCTCTAGTTTAATCCTCTTTGATTGCCACAAAATGTGAAGTCCAAAGACAGTGCTTCCTACTTTTAGTGGAGCTCTTTTTGCAAAAACTCTGAAACATCTTTAAAAATGTTCTTTTCGGCTTAAATTACAAATTTTAACGCAATGTTCGGCCATTCCCAAAATACTTAAACTCGTCTCTAAAGCCAATTTTATTTTAATTCCCTTATAGATGCCAAGGCGTACGCCCACCTTCAATATTTCGAAACACCATTGTTCCAATTTCCGTTTCCGACCCACCCTCTACCAATTACTCACTAACACCGCATAGGAATTTACTTTCGGTGTTATATTATTTTCTCTCTATATGTAGTTTTGTTGTAATTAAATATTGATAATAAAACCCAGTTGTTGCAGTTGCGTGTATGTAGAGTACACCGCACTCTGTCGTGTCTCGTATATGTTTAAGGGATCTACCTGTTAGCTTTTTTATGGGAGAAAAACGTCGTAATTCGCAGAAACATATTCAAGGAATTCGGATATACGTCTCCTTAACGCATGCGGTTACACTTTTCACGGTATGTGCCGAGTTAATCTTTCATTTGCCAAACAATTAAGTCCTTATCCACTCACAGTGGGAGTAGTTACACCTTTTGAGGAGGTACCTTTTGAAGTGCCGCCTTTAGGGGTGTCGTTTTTTCTTTAAAAAAAGTGCCTAAAGATCAGGGCGTTTTTATTAAGCCAATTGGTTAAATTTCGAATTTAAAATAATGAGAATGAGGGATGTATACCCACCTTCGTAATCAACATCAAAATGGATATAAAATACCAATCTTACTTTTGAAGAAGCAAAAGAAATTCCCCCGAGATCCAAACAATCTCATCCTTGGAAATTTTATTTGAATCGCATCTCATTACTTGAGAAAATTACAAATTTTACGATCATCGTTAAATGTTTAATAATAAAATACCAAAACAAAAAAGAAGAATACTTCCTCCCTATACCGGATATCTGTGAATGACGGCCGACTGAGCGAACAAAGATAAAAAGCAATCAAACGAGAATGGAATCATAAAATAATATGAAAACCGTATCGCAGGACTTTTTCGTGGCAGCGGCCAACATCAAAGTTTACTTCAACCTTTGCGGCGTTTATTTTGATTTATTCGTTCGAATTCGATAATAAATTTATGACTGTTAGACGGGGAAATGAGGGTTCACCTTCTTTTGAAAACTACTAACTTTTACTGTAAACAGTACAATTGGCCGGAGTCTGAGATTTTTACAGGTTACTCCGAACTTTCAAGGACTGTAACTCGAATCTTTAACTTGGTGCAAAAGGAATGCCAACAAAAAAAAAAAAAATCCAGGGTCGTTAACAATTCTTTGAAGAGTGGAACATTTTATTACGGCCATGAAAGTTGCGAAACTAAATAACACTTAGGTTGGTACTATAGTATTGGGGTGCTCTCTGGCCAAAGTGAAGGGGTGGTGGTCGTAATACACGGCCTCCATATGGACAGCTGTTCAGCGTAGCGATGTGGAAACTGTTCTGCATATAACTTTACATAAGTTGCAGGAATGGAAGCACGTACTTTGTATTGTGCTTTGTGCATTCTTTATTTTTCTTTTCGATTTATGGGCTTTATATGTAAAGTGCTGTCATCCGGGTCATGATGAATACTTTGAGGCAACATTTTAAAGAGCGGTTTGTCTATGTAAAGAAAGGGTAACTACTTTAGTGTTTTTGATATTTATTGTCATGGGTCTTTTTTCGAATTGACAACACTTTTTACTACTTACATATGGTAGCTGATTTGTTTTCATTTTTGTTGGCCACTTTATCATGAGTATAGAGACTCGAAAAACTTATCGAAAACTAAAAGCTATATAAAAAGTGTGTTTTTTTAGAGATTTATTTTGCAAATTGGCAACACTTTTTCAAACGACAGTCAATTTAACAGCTGAATGCTGAGTTTTGTTCACTTTTGTTTGCATATCAGAAAGAGTATAAATAGCCTTATGAAACCAAACTCGAACTGCTCGGAAACTTATCGAAAACTAGAAACTATTTAAAAGTGTGTTTTTCTCAAGAGGTTTCTATATTAAATTGGCAACACTTTGTGCGGCGGCAACCAATTTGGATGATTTTTACTTAGTTTGATCTTCTTTTTTGCAGTGAGTAGACTTATAATATAGGTCCGACTCCAAAATTACTCGAAAAGTAATCGGCCAGGGCATTTCACAACTCAGACCTCGGCTAAAAGGTTAAGTACTTCAATATCAGCTTTATCTTCGCTTCTGGGCGGTGGATGCTTATAAAATATGTCCACTTTAATCGTAGCATTTTGCAACGAAACTGATCCGGCGTCAATTTCGTGCCGTAGTTTTTAAATGTATTCTCCGGACAAAGACGGACGGACGGAGGTTAAATCCTTTATCATCTAGGTATACATACAAACAAAACCATCTTAGTTGGCAAACCACACCATCAATCTACAAAGCGACCTTGACTCTCCCTTCCAGCAAACATCCACCTTGACGTCGCACCGAGTTCAATTTATTGCAAACTTGAAACATGTTTTCTGTTTTAAAAGCTCGTGTTTCATAACTTGCCTAACGACCTATTACCCTTCGGTGTATGTATAGCTTCCTTGCAGGCCGGAGATAAAAGGAAAGGAAACAAGATTTATTGAACCAACACAAAGAGATTGACGCGCTACATAGAAAATTTATTTTAACTTACTGCATCCTGTATCTACCTAATTAATTACTCGCTTCTTCTCCTTCGTCGTCGTTGTTCCTGTCGTTGTCGTACTCTTTTATAATAGCACAAAGTAGGTACATTCCATTTACCATATCTGCTGCCTTCCAATATGCACCATTAACTCCTGCGAAATACCAGTCAGTTCCTGCGTAACTTCCCCCGCGGCAAGAGGGGGAGCCGGCCTTAATTGATACCACAGGCACGCATTAGATTTGTCTCTTTCCCCGCGTTGAAAGCGTCACACAATAGCACCAGCAAATAAGAATACTGTGCAGAAGAACAACACGCAACACCCGTTCGTTAGCAAAAGCATAACATGCAACAAACATTAAAGGTAGAAAATCAATAAACACCCATGGGGGTTGGAGAAGCGCACAAATATGTACCCCATAGCGGTACCGAGTGCCAGCGGAACCACCGCCAGTTAAACCATTCATCCTTGTATATATACATACATATGTATGTAGCAGGTGGCTGCCTGCCTTGTCAATCTCGATTCCAGGAATTTCTGTTTATTTAAGTAAAGTTAGAGACCTGCTGTTTGAGTGGCGCTGCCGCCTATCAGCCGCCCTCCCGTTGATTCAGATTTAATGGAAATGTTTGCCAATACTTTCTCACCCTTTCATGGATGTGTGTGTATGCTTGAAAAAATATTTTTGGAATTCAATTCGAAAGCAATAGCTGGAATCAGTTCCGGTCCGGAAGGGTATATCTATTGATTGGAAAATACGAGACAATCACATTCACAAATCTCCCATTCCGCATCATTTAAATGCTCCTCCAAACGGACTCACACCAGCTTTGCCTAATCCACCCGAACGAACAAAGACCACTCAATTTGATTCCATTTGTCTATGTGAAGAGTGGTTGCGCTCAACCCGAAGGAAGGGGGTTATGATTTTGTCGAGAAAACCAAATAAGCATAGATGCTTCTCGCATCATGTTAGTTTGTTTTTTTTTTCTTCTTTTTCTCGAGTTTTGCGGAGTAATTTGCGGTTGTCCTTTGAGGGAGAAAAAGGGTCTACGTTCAATAAAGATGTGCTTTGCGGGTGTTAAGTGCTTCAAGTTGAGGGCAATAAGCGCTTGGCAGTGAAGGATCCTTCGATTCACGCAGTTTCTAGATGTGTCTGAGAAAAGGGTTTGCTTGGGACAAAACGAGGTCAAAAAATGTGCCTGGTTCTTGTATTCGATATATATAAAAATTAAAGTATAGGGGGAGCGGTTTTTGTTCTTGTTCCGAGTTTTCAAAGTCCGTCGGGTCACTTAAATCGAGATAGCTTGGGTCCCTCTCAAGGTTTATTCTAATTTTTTGTTAAACATTGAAACAGTCGCAACATCTTCATTGGATAATTCATAATATAATTTTGTATTCTTTTGCCGTCCAAATGCAGATACCTTGTTTGTTCGGAAAATCAGTGCTGCCATGTCTCTTTAATCGTTTTTCCTTCGAGCGCATGCGATATTTCACTTTCTTTCCTCTTTTATATAAAAATAAGTCAACAACTTCAATCCCCTGCTTATTTCGATTTGAATGAGGACAGTTATTTCAATCAATCAGTTCCATCTAGGTATTTACCTCGACTTTTGCCAGCTTATAAACATTCTAACAAATTTAAGTAGGCGTGTATAGTCTCTAAAAACCAGTTTCGCCGATATTCTTCTTTTATAAAATAGCTTTCTTGTTTTTTATTTGCCAATTCTCCACGCACAAACTAAATTTGTTCGATATTTAAACACGTGAAATTCGCATGAAAAATAAAATCACCCCACGGTATTGTAACACTGGACACGATAAGTCAAGAACGTTTCAACCGATTTTAACCATTTTCTCGGTACTTATATTATATGGACAGTGTTATCAAACTGGATTTGATTCTGGAATGTGTATTTTCAAATGTAGCGGCACTATCCTCATGATGAGTTTAAAACCAATCAATTTCCTCGAAAACTGCACAAATTTCCCACAAAACTCAATTTTTTTTCCGGACCTTCCTTTCCACCAGCAACAACTTCCGTTCTCTGTGATCCGCACATTGTAGGTAGGTATACAATATAATACAATTTAACACCCACTCCAGCTGCCAAAAAGGATGCAAAAGTCAAATACCCCCGCATCATATCTTCATTGTCTGCAAACGTAATTGAAACTCTCACACTTTCATACATTAAAGGCAAGGTCACCGGGATGAACCGCAAACACTCGTCAGTGTCCACCTACCCAGCTTTTTGCCTATAATATTTCAATTTAATCGCTTATCGATTGCGATTATTGTGTTTGTGCGCCATTGTTAAGCGTGATTGCCCATACTAATGGCCCATAATCGTTGCTGCCAATCATCTTGCAATCTATGCGCCATAATAATAATCCCATTGCGGGACTTGTTGCTGGAGTGGAAATCGAAAATGAAAAAAAATGAAAAAGCGCTGGCAGCCGCAGCACCCCCTCAGCTCTCTCTCCCCCGCAAGGCGCAATACAAAGAAATGCTAAAGGTTACATAGTTTGTGTCTGCTGTTCCTTTATATACAAGCGAAACTTATGACCACACTGAAGCATTACAGAAACAACAAAAACAGACATCAATGTGGCTCGTAACTTAAAGTTTTTGACCTGCGAACAATGTAGCTAGTTGCGAAAAGTTTGCGAATCATCTTGGATATTAATGAAACTCTAAAATGGATGCGCCATGTCCCTATCCACACACATCGTGTCATGCAGAACAATCTGCGAACTATTCATCTATTCCTATAAGACAAAGGGGTCATAAAATATTTACAACGTAACACAGCGTACCCGAATGAATAATTTTTGCCTTCGGGTGGGTTTTGCCGATTTTCACTGCACAGTGGGGTCGAAGTGAACTTCTTTTTAGTTGTTTGTGCAATGTAGCTTTTATTTGATATACGAAGAATAAGACTAACTTCAGTGAGACCTAAATTTAGTTCGAAACTCGATACTGGCCGAGGTCGTTTAACTTGTTCATTTAGTTCAAGCGTCAGTGAGCTTCACGTTCAAGTTTTTAAGCGCAAAGAGGCTCACGAGCAAGCCTCCTAAGCTCCCAAACTAGCTTTGGCTGAGAAAAAGCATCAAAATCGTAGACTATCAATTTTATAAGAAAACTCCTCTTCTTTCGAGGTAAATTTATTGTTGGGGAAGGCAAATTTGCGAAGTGAATTTAGGGTAGTCGCCAAATATTTTTTAACAAGTCTTTTCTTACTAAGAAGACTGAGAAGGAAATTAGAATGCTTGTGGTTTTGATGGCATTTGGAATGCAGTTATAAATCGTATCCCTTATTTGACTCAAGTTGACTTAAGCCCAGCTTTGCCTAACGGTTCGTGGGTGGGAATTTTTATATTATCTAAGGGACCCACTATTTTATGCCAGGTCTCCAAGGGGCTAAAACTAAGAAGCTCCCTCTGAAAATTAACAATTAATAATAAATAATAAATAATAAATAATAAATAATAATTAATAATTAATAGTTTTGGAATTATTTTGTGGCTGCGCGTCTTTTTGGTACTTTTGAATAGAAATTTTCAAATCGATTGCTGTAATTTATGACAAAACATTTTTGAGAAAACATTAAAAAGCCGAACTTCAAGGCTTCATTTTCGATTAGCTGTAGGCCTTCGTAAATAGATCAGTAATGATATTCAGTCGTCGAGTACCTTTTCTGTTTTTCGGATATATATATCCTTCGTTTGATATACATTTGAAAGATGCACCCGCAGATTTTGTTTTTTCTTTTACCAGCTTTGATATTGCTTCGGCATCGAATTTGAACTGAAATTTTAATTTATAAAAAATCTGCTTCGCTGAATATTGTTCAAGTACTAAATTGCTAAATTCTGCATAAGTACTAAAATTTAAATGATGCTTTTTCTTTTCAGATGTCTATACTTTCCGGAGTAACAAATATACCTAGGTAAGTGCTTTTTTCCCACACTATACATATTTTAAGAAAGATAGGACCGAACTTGGTATAAAAGATAAGTTGGCGGTCCTTAATTCGTTGTATCCAAGTCTTGCATAAGCATATGAATGATACGATTTTAGGAAATAGGATCACGGATATGTTAGTCCACACTTTCTTACACCATATTTGTCACTGTCGCACACTTTTCCATACAACCCACAAAATCATTAGACGACACTTCTGCCAGAACTTCGTCAAATTTTCTGTCAAGTCTGTGTATGACTAGCAGAACGGTGCCACGGGATGGCGCTAGGTTATCATAGGTTCTCCTGTAAAAGGTGCCAAAAAGATTTGAACATAAAATAACACAACTTACAACAATTAAAGCCTTAAATTACTGACACGTTAGCAAGCGTTTCAACTATCGGTAGCGGTGTCGCAAATCCGCGTAGAAAATCTCGACTTGGCGGCGATACCTACAATTTGCAGTCGATTTTTTTTGAACAAGAAAAAGACCTTTCTTCGTAAGTTTTAAGCTTTGCTGCCGAAATGCCAGAAATTGGAAGCAGGAACTCGGTCTCTCGCACAGTGCAGTTCGCATACAGCGCATTTGTTATTACCTTGGAAATATATTTTCTTTAGATTTCTTTAGAGCTCTGCACTAAATTTTTGCAATATAACAATCCGATTTTGTTTATAAAATTTGTATCCATGAAAACGTCATCCATCTATGAAAGCTGTGGACTTTCAACTCATGGGGTGTCAAAAAGTATGAGCGAAATATTACGAGAATTTTATGAGTCCACACTTTGACTACTTTGGCAATACTAGCGACTTGCAACATTTTCCGATGGCAACGCTCGATGGTTCATTCAGAATTTCTTCAGTCCAACCCTAAAAAATGTATATTTGACCTTTTACAAGTTTGTTCCTAATAAAAAAGCCATTTTGGAAACTTCTGCGTTAACATTTTGAGCAAACAAACTTACCACCCCCTGATTGGTTCCACAGTATACTGGCCTTTGTAACTACCCGTTGTACAGATGCTACTACTGTTAGCTTAGCAGCTGGCTACCGCAACCATTGCTGTTACAATAATTAAGTTGGCTACATACAAACACGCACCTCTATTCCTATATCCTATATGTGTGTTCTGTCCCTACTCCCGTGCATGTGTATACGGGAAAAAAAACTTTCGTGCATTCATTCCGCTTTTTTCATTCCATCCCACCCCTTTTGGTAGGAAAAAAAACCGCTTTTACCCTATATACCACCCGCACCAGAACGATTATCAGTCTCTTTCTGTCGTACACTATTCGGCTGCTTTGGTATTTAACCAGGCGTATAACAAATACACTTATACCTGGATTATCGATTAAATAAGCCCAATCTAACCTATCTGGCGCTCCAAAACGAAACACAACCGAAGCGGGTTAAGTAAGGGAAGGAAGCCCATGAAATGCTGTGTTTTCTTTTTCGTCCGTCCGTTTCTGCCTTCTTTTGGTTTTTGGCTTTCCGGCGAACGATATTTTTTCCCTTTTGTAATTTTGTACATACATAGAGCAGAAGGAAGGGTGACCGTGGTCGGGCGCATCAAATACAAGCGCAGTGACTTTAGAAGGGGATGAAAGTTCACTGGTTCTGTTTTCATTTTATTTTTTCGTGTTCCCGTTCAAAAGTTTTCCATTGTTTTTCATGTCCTAATTTCGTACATAGGTATATATAGATGTTGTTTGTAAAATGAGACAGATTCGTATCCTTAGAAGGAGGCACAAAGTACCCTGCTGAAGGCAAAGTTTACCAAAAGGCGATCGAGTTGTTTCTTCCCTCCATCACCCAGCCGGCTATCAATTATCAGGTTTACACGAAGAAATCTCTTGGAAAAACTTTTAAAGTTTGATTAAATGATTGAAAGTCTGTGCAGAGAATTTCTCTGGAATTTACACAGAACTCTCCCAGCCCCCAGCTGGTTCTGGTATACAAACAAAGGGATTGTCTCTTTCATCAGGCAACGTACATATTTGGGTATCTTTATTTTTTATCTTGTACTGTCCTTGTCTAACCCGAATTGCGTTTGCCAGTGGCTCTGTGCGTTTGCATCGTACAAAACGGCTCCCTAGCCGAGGTCATAATTTGCGTTAGAGTTCGCATTTTGCTCCCTCTTTTCAGCTTATTGTACTTATGGGACTCGAAGTCGAACAGGAGCTGGGAGAGTAGGAAGGGAATACCGTGTTGGAATTGCTTGGTAAAAGCCTCGGAGATGATGAACTTTTATTTTTGCTGACTAGGGAGTGCCTTCAAGACAATGTGGACATTTTGTTTTTCTTTGTAAATTACTCCAAGCAAATGGGCCAAATTGAAAATGGGGTTCCAATGAGGTTGTGCTGGGTTGTGCGTCTCGTGTATGCTCTAGGATGAAACTTGGGAACCACATCTCATTATGTCATGCGGCCCAAGGGAAGTATTAAGGAGAATTCGCTGTGGCAGGAAGTCGCGCAGATATATCAGTTCATTTTATTAGTTGAAGTAAATAGGGGTAGGTATTGTGGAAGCCTTGTTATTTTAATAGACGTACGTTCAGGGTATTTTGTACGGAAGAGGGGAAATTGATTTGAAATCTGAGTACGGGTTTTGTTCGAATGATTCCTGTTCATAAGAAGATTAATTAACCGGAAAATTGATGAGAAGTTGAGGCATGAAAAAACGAGTAAAAAAACGCATCAGGCGAACCTCTCCATATTTCTAATAAGGATCAATAGTCCCCTACTATTCGTATATCCAAGAACAAAGCTTTCCGAATGAAATACCTGGAGTGGTAGAATGTGAGTTTCAATCCGGATCGCGCAGGTCTTATCGGATCAGCAAAGAATTTTACTTCTATGTAGGTATTCCTGTTTGAATTGTTCGCAGCTAATCACATCTATCCTGAATTGTTCAGACTCCACATACCAATACCAACAGTCAACAGATCCAATGACAAAACCGTCATTTATTGGCAGTCACAGTTGCATAATTTTTTACATTGACCTTCAAATTTGCATCGCTCCGTCAAACACATATCCATTAAGCGAAATTTGCAATCCCGTTCCATTCTATTAACCCGCCTGACAATCATATTAACCGCCATTATTGTAATTGATTCCTCTACCACTACCACTCAAACCCACTTATTGTCGCATTCCAAAAATAGGCACCCCCCTTACCTGATTGATTGTTGCGATTGACTTGTCATGTCAGACAATGTGTGTCATCCATAAATACCCAACGCAATATTTTCCTCTTGCCTTCTCCACCTCAATCACTAATAATGTAGCTACTTATGAAGATTCTCTCAACACCTTCGATGTCCTTCGGCTAATTAATTAGAATACAGGAATATCCTCTGGAAAAATTAAATACCAACTGCTGACCTGCTACGTGCGCAATGAACACTATATTGATTTCATTCAATTGAACGTTCGATGAATTTCGAAAATCGGGAAGGTTCATTAAAAGGGCGCACACACAACCATACACAAGAACTTGGAAGTATTTTGCAAATCTCCCCGCTCCTTATGGATTTATACTCAGTGATTTAATTAATTTCACCAAACCCATACCGAGCAGCCACACGGACTCATTAGGAAGTCTGAACGGACAGCAGTACCTAGTGGGTAATCCTGATTAGAGGGGACCCCTATCGAGAGTAATTAATACTCTGCATTGTGTTGTCTGTGTTGTGTCCTGTGTGCGGCATGGCGGCGGCGTGCGACCCATGGACAGGACATCGTTCGTTCCATGTGCTAATGGCAGTAAATTGAGAGATCCAATGTCGAGCATATGCGTTATCATGTAAGCGGGATCAGTTGTTGAATTCTGCAAATAGCGCATCAATAAATTGCGGTATACCCAGACCCACCACATTATGTTTGTATTTATATGTGTATAAGCCGGATGTGGGGCGGCTCTTTGTCCTCTGTGGCTGTGTCGTCGTCAATTGGATAATAAATGCTCAGCTCAGTCCTCAGTCCGTTGTCGTGCCAATTGATTTATGCGATGTTAACAGGAATGTGGCGACTTCTTTGTCTCTGATATTTCGTGACTTGTCAATGCTCAAATGGATGGCAAAGGCGTTTTATATGTACAACAAAAATGCGTTCAATGTGGATGGAACTGTGAAATACTTTTGTGCAAAATTGTTGATTGATTGCGATTGTGAAACTTTGAGTACTGAACTGCATGGGTTGGCAAGGGAGAGAGGGAGACAGGTGGCGCATGCATTCGTGTCAACAGGACAAAATGTGAGGTTATACTTTGAAAATTCAAAAGTTGACTTGTAAATTTTTTCCCAATTTTGTTTGGCAAATCATCAGACTGTCATCGGTTATGCGACTGATTTCATTAATTGATCAGTTTGAAGCTTGATCAGTTGGAAGTCGATCCACTTTTCAACCCTCCAGTTGTGTACGGTAATGAAGTGTACTTGTGTCGGTCGGGTCTTTGTTTGACATAGGCCGAATTGTCAATTACAGCGAAGACTTCGTTTTTGCCAGAATAATGCCGATTATAAAATACAGCAGTCACCGTCTCGGTAAAGGGTCGTGATCAACGATCTTTTGCTGTCCGAAGTGCATTAGCATGATGGTTTGAACAGGATGATGGAGTTCTGTCGGAGAAACCATTGATTTTTATTGAAAAAAGGGTTCGAAGACAGCATTTCTGAAGTGGCCAACAAAAATCTGTTTGACTCTGCTGAACTATTTTCAAGGAATCGCAGTTGTTAGTTTGCTGGAAGCCTGAGTAAGAGGTTCGATCCCCCGGGAAATTATTATTATTTTTTTTAGTTTTGTTTGGGGGTTCGGTGGAAGGAAAAATCATCGAAATACATTGCAGAGCAAGTAGGTACGCGAGGGATGCTTCTGCAATAGTGAGGGACTCGAACAACCTCTAAAAAACCTCCCGGTAGGGACTGACTGTCGTCATCCCGAATGGGATTGCACCTAGTCGGTCGACTAATCGGCAATTTATTTTTAAATTATTTGTAAAATTCAGAAGAAGAATCCGCCGGTTGTCGGATTTCGAAACTTTTTTGTTTGAAGATATTACCTAATCTCTTGGCCTTGGCTAACTCTTATAGATCAAGGGGTCTTACCCGCCTCAATCTTCTGATTACATTGTCAGTATTTAATAGTTCTGTAAGTTATATGTTAACATGGTTGGGAAGCCTACTTTTGTGCCTTTGGGCGACTTTTTTAACTTCATCTTCAACCGTTTAATAAGGTCCATATTGGTTTCAAGACTTGCTTGTATAGCAGTAATTTATTGTAGTTGGACAGGGATGAGTATCTTCCAATAAGCCAATACATTTTACTGTACCGCAAGTTCAGGTCATTTATTTTTTTCTTTACATGCGCTTTCCAACGCAGTCTAGCGTCTTTGAGTATTCCACTACATTGTTATTAATGTAAAATTAATATGGACTGACTTTAGGTCATTCAATCTAATCTGCCACTTTTTAGTCCATTCTGAAATACCGTATATTGCCATTTGGAGTTTTTTTGTTGCTATTTTGACGGTTGCAAGCAAGCACAGCAGTGTCATCTGCAAAAGTTGCTATAGTAGTTTCTTCACTTTCAGGTAAATCGCTAGTAAACAGAAGGTATAGCACTGGACCTAGCACACTACCTTGCGGTACACCAGCTTTAATTGCTCTTAATGTTGAGTACTCTGTCTCTTGTTTAATTCTGAAGAATCTATCTGTTATATATGACTTATATGTGCTTTTGAAAAACATATCCGAGTTTGCAATCTTCTTGAAAAAGCTTCCCACCTCGGCCATGCGGCATAAGATTTGTAAATTATTTTCAAAAATAAGGCCCACGGTTGTGAGAAGCGATTCTTACGATATAATCCGCCATCTACTTATTTTTTGTATTTTTAATTTATGCAAATACCTATAATTTTGTTCAACTTACTACCCCCGCGCCTTGAAAGTTGAAAGTCTGACGGGAAGTTCCTTCAACCCCTGTATACAACACTGAGCCCTTGGTAGATACACATCTGCTCCAACTAATGCATTTGTATGCGAAATCTGTGATTTTTTCCCACTGGAGGGCAAGTTAAAAAAAAAACATTTAAATTTCCAGTGAATAGAATTCCCATTTATATCGACATCGACGTGCAAGACTCTTCCAACTTTCACTGTCCCACAAGCCACCGCACAGAAAAAAAAAACCCCACTTATCGATCAGGTATGCTTGTTGTGCATTGGAAAAAAATCGCATTGCAGAGAAAAAAACGTATCCACCACCCCCACTGCTGGCCTGCCATCCAAGTGCTGCACTAAAACACCAACAATGACAGTTTTTGCTGCATTTCAGTTCGCGTTGCTGCTGTGACGTTGGTATGTGTATTGAATATTGCGCAACTGATGGAATTTCTCTCTAAAGGATACACAATGTGCAACAAATATTCCCTCGGAGAGTCGTCACATTCAACAGTTTATGCGAAAGAATTACCCCGTTTGAAAGATAGCTTCATAAGTCTCTGAGAAATTCGCCTTTAAAGCAAATAAATTGACACCCAATGGCAAACCATCAAAACCAGACAGCATACAAAACAAGTACAAAGTACCCGAGTACAAAGCACGATTTTAAAAAAAAAAAAAAAAGGAAACCGACCTTCGAATACCGCTCACCAAAATCAATATCCGCCTCTCATGGTTGATTTCGATTGATCGGCTTCCGTGTATGTGTACAAGTGTGTGCATCAAAGCATCAACTGAGGTGGAATCGGATTTAGATTCCCCAATCTGACAAATAGTCGGGTGGTGGTGGTGGTTTAAGCTCTGGCGGTGACACGTCCTCGTAGCATGGATGTGACCCATATATGTATGCATCCAAAAAAACACCAGAGCACTAACGACATCATTTATGTTGTGCCTCCTTCATCTTGAGAGGGTCTTGAGGGTGGTGGCATCTACTGTATACACACTAATTTATTGATGGCAATTCGAATAGAATTTCAATTTAAATCCATGGAGGGAGTCCATTCTCTCCGACCAGTCTCGTCAGGCAGGTGAAGTTTATTGTCGTTCGGTATATTTATTCTCTGTCTATGACAGTGACACTATTCGTATTTTGTTTCATTTTTATGTTTGACTATTATTTATTTTGATTATTATTTATGTATCATCGTCTCTCCAAGGTGGGTATAGTTTCGAGTTGAATACATGCGTGTATGCTTAGGGGTTTCCATTGTGTGTCTGGTTTGTTGAAAAGTTTCTTTGAGCTGGGGAATATATTTTCTTAAAATTTCTGGCAATGATTTGGGGCACACATGTGCGAGATTGGCCATCCCAGAGGGTTAACAATTTGTTGTCAAGCGTAGGCGTGACTAGGCAAGTCGATTGAAGTAACCATTTGACAATCGGGTGGGTAATATGTTATAGGTTAGCCTCAACACTGTGTCCCTAAAATGATAAATTCATATGTTATAGCCTTAAGGTTTTAAATACAAATCTGCAGTCTTAAAAGATTAAATGTTGTTCTCTTTTCTTTTCAGGTAAGTGCTGTTCGAAATGCGAGTACCTACTTCATACTAGATTTGTGAGGTAATCTGATTTTTTTAATTTTGAATCCGTACAACTGAAGACAGTGCAGTCTTATAAAATAGTGAAGATTACAACTTTTTGGGGTGAGGATACTTTAAGAAACATATTTCTTGAATCAGTATTTTATACTTAAAGCAATGCCAGAGAGAAAGTTTATTGTACAGCAAGATCTGGAAGAGCTTAAAAAATATTCCTGCTCCAATTTTCTATAGTACAGTAGAATCTCGGAAACATGCACAATTCTATAATTCAGAAAGTTGAGCGATTTTTTTTTTAAATCTACAATAGAGCTTTTTTTTAAGAAAAACTTATAAAAACATAATCCGGTTTTTATACCCTTTATAGTAAAATTTTCCTTTTTTGTAATTTTTATTGTTTTTTTTTTGTAATCAAATGGATTTTTATTTTGACATATTTAAGGTTTTCATGTGTGGCTATTTAATTTAATCTTGAAATAAATTTTAATGCTTAAAAAGATGAACAATTCCAACCGATGAACGATAGCTGACTTATATCTGTTCATCTTCCTGAGATTGTACTGTCCTAGTTGTTATTTGATATCGGTTTACTTACAGATCACAAGTTAGGTTCTATTATAGGGCGATGTTCCTCTGCCAGAAACCGATAAACTGTCATTATATGTGTAATGTCATTAGGAAATTGCAATATTGACAGTTAAGAAAAGAAGGAAATTATTTCGAGCTAGAATAGAAAACTTCAAACTTATTTAGATGTTTAAACCATATTTTTGGACGCTTCGAAAAAGCTTAGGAATTCATTCCTGCTCTATAATAATTACAAATCACTCTATGATTGAATTTTTGCTATTGTTCAATTCAAGTTCCAAGTCTCTGTACAGATTAATCAAAATAATCTTAACACAGCTCGAATGCAATTCTACTTAACATTTTTGGAAATATTTCTTTTTGTGTATTAGTTGATGGGCTTACTTCGTCACGGTTTATTGATTGTTTTAGGAAACATATTTTTAGCTGATCTTCTGTATTACCTCATAAAAGTTCCCCTAAAACGCTTAGACCTTGGTTTTCTGGGGAACCCAAGTTGAGGGTTTAAACAAACTTAATAACCTAGAAATCTGATTCTAATTGAAAAAAAAAGATCTTAAATTGAAAATTCGAATTTGTTGGGATGATTGTTTCCGCTCTATGTTCAATTCTGCTTGGGGTAGTTTTACAATCGAATGGGGGATAGTTTACAGTGCCTAACAAAAATCGTCTATTAAAAAAAGAAAACGTCTGTTGTTCGTGTTGAGCAATGTGGTTTATTTGACAAACTTGTCATTGCAGATGATTTTAATGTCACTAGGTTGCAAGAATATCTCCTGTCCCGCATATTTTTCGTATATTTCGTATTATATAAGTTTTTAGTAATATTTTTATATTCGAACCCATAACTTCACTTGATAAGCTTTTAAACTCATCAGTACCCTAAAAATACTTATTCATGCGTAGTGACTGTGCTAATGATTAAAACGCTAATGATATGAAAATGTCGCCAAAGCTCACATCTTCTCCCAGTTCTGAAAAAAAAATCTTTTCAAAAATTTGTTAAACAATAACCCATTGAGTTATTTCAAGGGAAGACGATTTTATTTAACACAAATAAATGTGGGTATAATTTTGTGACAATGCTAAAGAGCTTATATTGCTACTTTATTTATTTAGTTTATAATAAGCACGTGCTAAAGAGGTTATGACTACTCTTATAATGCAGTGCGTGAAAAACACAGCGCGGGCATGAAGTTCTTGACTTTATGTTAGACTAGTTCATGATTATGTCTTAAGAATATATCACAAAGAGGGAAGGTTGAAGATATATAAGAACCAATCGTATAATTTTTAACTTGGGAGTACCCAAACCAGATCCTCCCGTATTTAAGTTATCTCGATTTTTGCACTTAATTTAAAAGGCGCTCGAAGAAGAAGTTGTCGGATAGATTCTGTTATTCGCCTTTATTTGGTTTCCACTTGGGTAAGTTGGGACCTAGATTTTTTAAGAATTTGACGACTACAATGGGTAAATTGGCAATTGACAAATGTTTCCTCATTGAGAACGTAAGTGAATTAAAATAGCCATGTCTTACCACAAACGGAGTTTCCCGAATCATATTATAAGGTTTGAGGAAGTATTTTTTGTTCACTATCTTAGGCATATTTTCTATTCATGCAATATCTGTTCAATTATATTCTTAACAATTATTATTTGCTGCACCTACTATTGGTCATTTGCAACTTTAATAAACTATAACTTGCATAAATTACAACCACTCTTGGTCATACAGAAATATATCCTACTCATCCTTGCTTCTGTGACTTAAAAAATGTGCAGTTTATGTTCCTCACTTCAATGCCACTGCTATTATATTCCATCTGTTCATTTCTTTTTTAATTTCTTTTTCATTTTAAGTTCATATTTTTTGTATCCTTAATTTAACTTATAAACTATACAAAAACAATTAAATCTAATTTAAAACTAACATTTATCTTAATCTAGCTTGCTGGCTCTTAGCGAGCGCTCTAAACTCAACAATATACTTAAAATTATTGCCTTTCGGCCTTAGCTCTATCTACATTTGATTTTGTTTGTTTTTTATTCTTCAAGAAACTTTGAAAAACTTGAATTCTTTATTTTTTTTTTAATTTTATTTAAAACTACTTAAACCTACCTGAGCTACTTAACCTAAATTACTTATAATCAGGGTGGTGATCTATTCATTTCTATTCTATTCAATAAACCCTTTAGTGGTTCAAGTCGATCTCTAAATTTGGAAAATTTCTTAAACCTAAAGAAAAAATTGTTTTTTCAAGGAACGACATCTTTCTGAAAGATGTTGAAAATAGGTTTAAAACTTAGTGTTGATTTGCAATATTTGTTTTGAATAAAATATTGACCAACTTAAGTTGAAACCTAATATCGATGAAACGTAAATCTTCCCACTGGATGTGCCTTCTATGTCGATCTTTTCAAGATTCCATACCCAAAGGGGAAAAACGGAGTCATTCTCTTTCGTTAAATTAATAAAAAAGTCCAGACATGAACCAAAAGATTCCGTAGCCAAAGGGGAAAAGCGGAACCTTATAAGTTTCGCTTTTGTCCGTCTGTACGAACCTAGTGGGTTTTGTACCTAGGTCTATCTCAGAAACCAATTGACGTAGAAGGCTGAAATTTGCACACAATATCCGGTTTTGGCTCTAGTTAAACGACAAATGGTGAAACATCGACTGGTTTTAGAGCAATTATAGTAATTAGGTGAACAAAATATTTTCATTCGCACAAAAAGATGTTTATTTCTTGATTAACAAAAAAATGGATCTATACCTTTTTTGTAGATCATGCTCGTAGAATATAAATATTTTATAATTTTATAGTTTATTATTTTAAAAGATATTTACAAAAAAAGCTGTCAATCACTATGTAAAGTACGTTCCTTTTAACCATTTTTCAGTCGTTATTGGTGCGCGTCGGTGCGCGAGTGACACTTGCACTTGGCCGGTTTTATTGTACGTTGCCTTGGAAAATTAAATAAATCTGACAGATCTATGCGTTTCTTTATCAATCCGCTGCATAACAGAAGCGCTTGCGTTTCTCGGAAACATTTCACTATTGTAATGAGATGACATTTCAATTATATTCTTAATACTTCTTAAGAATAACAAATACAGAATGTCAAATGAATTCTTCATATTAATTTCACTACATATATTGCCGATTAATTTTGAATAATTTTTTTATCATTCTATAAAAGAATGTTATATAGAAATATGCAAATCTACTCTTAAAATTAGTTAATAATGCTGTAAACTACTTTTAGGGTCATTCTCTTTCGTTAAATTAGTAAAAAAGCCCAGACATGAACCAAAATAACCAGTTTACACGGCTTTATCACAAATGTTTGTATATTTGCAGGCGGATTCGGAGCAAGTCACCCTTATTTGTTTGTTCTATTTCGCTTTTGCCTTATTAGTAAGGCCGACTTTTAAATAACTGTTCAGTGATGCAATAGTGTTATGCACTTAGACCTCCCATTATATTTATAAAAAATCTCTCTGATTTATAGTGCCTAGCCCTCTAAAAAGGCAGCCTAATGAACAATGCGGTATCATTAGCAGTACTTAGCCAGTATCTTTCGGGTCAAAGTTGCCCAACAAATTTGCGACAGCCTTGAAGAATTCATTAAGCTACCGAAATTATCCTAAAATGGAAGTTTAGCTGTTAATAGCAGAACCCTTCCACTAGCCGGCAGCATATCCCTCTAAAGAAGGATAATTTCTTAGAAAACTTACAACAGCCAGACATTAGATGCCTCAAGGTGTGAATAACATTCGCCACAACATTATGAAACCCCATTCACCGACTTGTTCAGCTGCCATCGTATTTGGAAACCCCCAGATTATACGGAGCAGGGTCTTAGCTCGACGGTTGGTATAAGTTCGCTTTGTTCGGTACTTGAAGTTAATGACTTTCATATCGCGTTTACATAGGACAGCAATTAACTTTAACAACGATACAGTAGGCTGGCTGGCTGTTCAGCCAACTAATAGCCAGACGTACAAACATTTTAACCCCCCGGGGTAATCCTCTGCACCATGTAATGAGTATTTTCCACCACTGTACACCTCCTGATACCATCCAGCTGTGACAAATGGTGGTAAAGTCGGAGTTTCCTCCCCCCGCCATTCAAGTTAAAGTGTTAATATTGGCGGTGAAGTCACGTAAAGCTGTTAATGTTAAAGCGAGCGGGTGGAGCGGTTAAACTCATATCCATGCGAACACGCCCGGCTTCCAAGTCAATGGGTTCAATTTTCTTTGTTGGCATTAAATTTTCGAACTTTTTTTCGGGGGCTCACAGCACAAGCACACTTATGGCTAATGCGTGACCATTCAAAAGTGACATTTGTATATCCCCATCGGTCGGTCGGCTTTAAGGGATGAACAGAGTATTCAGTGGTGAATTTTAAAGAGCACCCGGCAATATATTTTTATGGGCCGACTTGCGAAATTGTTTATCCGTGTCATTTTTCTTCTCTTGTGTGGTGGTCTACACTTTTATGTACGGGACCATTATGGGAATTTGTAGGGCTTTATAAGTGGGTATCCTTGTACACAGTACACGGTGTTGACTATATCGGATGAGATTGAGATGGCGGTGAGGCAGTTTTTGTAGTGTCATCATTCTGGGAATTGGGCCAACTGTAATGTATTACTCTTGGGGGACATTTCCGACCATTTGTCAAGCTGGCTGTCTTTATAGTCGGATTAAATGACGAGATGATACTCAATTGAAATTCAGTTTAATTTCGCTTGTCATTAATTTATTGTCATGGCGGGAATTAAAAATAAAACCTGTCATAGCTAGGTGGGATGGTATTTGTAGATGTTGGTTGACCTATGTCCCTTGGCAGCAGTAGGCACGCTTGCGATCGCACGGCGTTAGCTCGTCGGTGGGGTGGGATCTTGCTGCCTCCCTATGCACACATGATTATCGTGCCTGGATCGTTAGGATTTGCGTTGGAAAGAATTTAATGAAGAGAGGAAGAGAGGAGGAAACGATTCGAGAACGAATTGGTAAAGCGCGAAAAAAAAGAGGCATATGAACGAATGAAGCCGATGTTGTTTCGGATGTTGCGAAACATTTTGGACAAGCCCTCCCCTATGTACCTGGTGAGTCGAGGTACACCATGACTATCTTTCGTCCACTTTAGTTAAGATAGTCCCAATAGAAACCCTTGCTAAGTGTTTACTAGATCACAACCCTAATGGCTTCGGATTAAACGTGTGATGAATTCATATCATCATAAGCGACAAAAAAAAAGGTCAGTAGATATTCTCATATTTATATAGTGCAATCTAAGTTTATTGTTTCATTTTATAGTGCTTTTTAGTTTAATAGACTTCATAGTGTATAGTATTTTAAGAGATCTAGTGTGTATGTGCAAATATCGTCTAAGTGTGAATGTATTTAGGTAGGTATTCAGATTTAATTAATTTTATATTTAGATATTCACTTCACGTTTTGTATATATGTATAGGCTTAAGTATTTTTAATAGGTATAGATAATTTAATGTAATAGATTTAGGAATTTACGAATATTGATTTTTTTTACGTATTGTGTATATGCATGAATGTATAGAGTTATTGCCAAAGAAATTTATAAATGCAAATAAATGTGCATGTACTTACAATTTGTCCATACGTCGAAAGTTGTGGCCACAAGTTTCCTTCGTTGGTGTGTGATGTGATGTGTGAATGTGTTTGTATGTTTTATGTAGATATTTCGTTAAATTTAAACTTCTTAGGCAATTTAAAAAAATCCAAAATTATATAATGCAATAGCTAGGGTATAACAAAATTGACACTTTTGAAGAGGGAAAAGAATTTATTTTAAGTTAAGTAGGGATCAAAGCTAGGTTAGGGTAATTTAAAGTGGTATAAATTTTAGGCACATAACACTGAGCACTTTTTAGTAAGAGTTTTAATTTTTTTATTGGCACTTTTTTTCTTTTTGTAGCGTTGGGTTAACCGTGGGAGTGATGAAGATGGTGTCTCGCGCACACGTGGGATGTCGGGAGGATTTTTCCGCACGTGTTCTCCTTTTTCTCGCCAAATCGAAACTGGTTGAGAGCACGGCGTTGCGTTGCGATGATCGATTTGATTCTCGATCGTTGCTGGAACAAAGCCCAGAGAATAAAAATGAATGATGAAAGGTTGCGGACGCTCCCTTTTCGGCTGCTGCTCTACATATATACAGCAGATAGCTGATTTTCGGAGCAACCGAAGGTTATTTGGGCGTCCGCAAATTTCTGTGGACACCAAACGGAAACAAAATTAGCACTTGAGCATAATTGAAAGTATAGAACGCATTTTGTATACTATTACATACCTTAAGTTTTTCGTAGTATGAGTTCAAGTTAGTTGTGTACAAAAAAATAGCGCTTATCCAATTTTCACAGCCAGTTATTTTAGCAATGCTGGATGCTATGCTTGAACTAATTTGGGTAGCGTGGTAGGGAAACTACAAACTATAATTTCATGCGCAGGCATGTGTTATAGTTATCGATTGTATAGCTGGATGACAAAAATAAAAAATATAAAATGAAAACAACAAAAAAAAAAACCACGCTTACCTCAGCTATTTTCCTCCGAAAATATGTACGGAGTTGTCTGGTTATTCTTTTGGGGGTCTAAGCACCCTACCACGATCACTGTCAGCACGCAAAAGAACGAAAATGCAATAATGAATTGCATTACACACGTTTTCTGAGCGTGAGCTGCATAGTTCAGTGGTAGCCAAGTTTGAACTGCGGTAATGGGAATTATTAAGGGTGTGTTCGCTTAATGTCCGGCTTGAGTCAAGGCTATGGGGAGTCGGCAGTTTCTTTTAAAACTGAACGAAAGATGGAATTGATATTCGCTTACTTAGGTTTAAGGTGTACGCTACAAAGTCATGAATTTTCAGTTCAATCTTTGTACTGAAAAGATATGAAAATCGGATAGCTTAAACCTTCTCATCAGAAATAGTTTGACTCGACCCATGACCCTGAAATGTTAACTACAGATACCCAAACCGACTGAAGCTATGCAAATGTCATTTGCGCAGGTCCTTAGCGTGATACACTACTCTCTTGCCATCAGCGTTCTCAACTTCAAACATAGCGTTACCAATTTTTTTAACAATTTTGCATTTCACGAATTTGTCGCAAAGCTTTGCATTTAGTGCTTTTGAAGCATCGCTAAGAACAAAGTTCCTGTGATACACCTCATCTCCTGGCTGCAACAGTCGTTTAGAACTACGAAGGTTGTATGTTTGTTCGTTCCTGTGAAAAGCTTGTTTCAGGTTTTCTTTAACATGCTGTCTTATGAGTTCGAGTTTGTTATGGTTAGGCAAACACTCCAGCTCGCTATCATTTAATGCCTTAGCATTACGAAGTAGTTTATACATGCTGGCGTGGGTAGTCATATGACGCCCAAAAAGAATGAAATATGGTGTCATTCCAGTCGACTGATGTACCGAAGTCCATAGTGCCTGTTGGATTTCAAACAAGTGTCTATCCCACTCTCGTTGATCTTGTTTTATGTAGCTTCGAATGGCTGAAAGTATTGACTGGTTGACTCTCTCAGAGGCGTTTGCCTGCGGAGAGTATACCGCGTTCCGAATAGGTTTGCAACCGTATTTTGTTAGAAAATGCTGGAAATCCTTTGAAACAAATTGTTTTCCGTTGTCACTATGTACAAACTCCGGAACACCATATTGACTAAAAACAGTTTGTTCTAAGAACTCAATCACCAACTTCACGTTTGCTTTGTGCATTGCCTTAAGGAAGACACATTTTGAAAACCCATCCAGTACCACGAAGATAAAAGCCTTTCCCTGTTTGGTTCTTGGATAAGGACCCATAAAATCTACGTATATTTTTTGAAATGGTCTATCCAGTTGTTGTTGAGCTATCATGGGGGGCCTCAATGTTTTATTTGACGCTTTGGTTTCCTTGCAAACCGAACAGTTTTGAACGTAAGAACGTATTTGGCAAGTCATATTCGGCCAGTAATAAAATCGCTTGACTCTATCTAACGTTTTCAACATTCCTCCGTGCGAACAATTTGGTGGATCGTGAGAATTTTGAATGATAGTCTGTGTCAACCCTATGGGTATCCACAGCTTCCATTCGCACTCGGTACTCATCGAATCGTGTTTTGAAAAGTTGCGTTTGTAGATGAATTTGTTGTCAACAATCTTAAGGTCCGGGAAATTAGAAATGTTGCTCGCGATAGTCGAAATCAAATTCAAATACTCTGGTGAAACGAATTCTGGCGCATTTAAATCTACTGACTCATAAGAAGACAAATTTGTGCAAAGCTCATCAGCAAACGCACGCGACAGTGCATCAGGTACAACGTTTTGCGAGCCCTTTTTGTGCTTAATGTCGAAGGTATATGCTTGAAGTTTAAGTGACCACCGTGCAAGTCTACCGCTCAGGTCCTTTAAGCCCATGAGCCATTTGAGACTCGCATGGTCGGTCACTATCGTAAAAGGCAATCCCTCGATATAAGGCCTAAACTTCTTCACTGCTTGCACTGCCGCGTAGCATTCCTGTTCCGTGACGCTATAGTTACGTTGACAGGCATTCAGCTTCTCTGAGAAAAACGCGATAGGCTTTTCGTTCTCGTCCTCGTCAAACTGATACAATACACCGCCAATACCGTAACTAGATGCGTCACACTGGATTGTAAACGGCTTCTTGAAGTCAGGGTTACTTAATAACGGTGCGGAGATTAGAGCTGTTTTAAGCGTCTCGAAAGAGGTGAGTGCGACAGGAGTCATACCAAATGTTTTACCCTTTTTGAGAGTGTCTGTTAGAGGAGATGCTATCGAAGCAAAATTCCTTATAAATCTCCGATACCATCCGCATAGTCCTAAAAATCGTCGAACCTGTTTCTGGGAAGCTGGTATTGGGAAATCCTTTATCGAAGCGACTTTATTTGGGTCAGGCTTAATATGGCCTTGACCAACGATGTAGCCTAAATATCTCAACTCTTGGAAACAGAAATGGGACTTTTCGACATTGATAGTCAAGTTTGCCTCTTTGAGACAGTCAGCAACTTTATCTAGCATGGAAATGTGTGATTCAAAGTCTTTGGAAATAATAAGAAGATCATCTAGGTACACGAAAACTTGTTCTCTAAGTGCGCCGGGGACCACCTTATCCATTAACCGACACATCCTTTGGGCTGCATTACACAGTCCAAAGGGCATGACGGTGAATTGATAAAGCGGCCGCCCCGGCACAGTGAACGCCGTTTTCTCCCTAGATTTTTCTTCCAAAGGGATTTGCCAAAACGCGTCTTTAAGATCCACACTACTAATGTAGTGTGTCTCTTGCAGACGGCTTAACAAACCCTCAATATGCGGAAGAGGATACGCATCCTTCTTTGTAAGGGAGTTCACTTTCCGAGAGTCTAGGCATAACCTGTTTTTTCCAGGCTTCCTGATTAAAACAATCGGCGAGCTCCATGCGCTAGAACTCTCTTCAATGACTCCCAAAGAAATCATGCGATCCAACTCCGCGTATATGAGATCCTGTATAGGTGGCGAAACAGGATAATGCCTTTGCTTCACAGGCTCAGCATCATTTGTATCGATAATGTGACTTTCTACTGATGTCTTGCCAAGGCCAAGCTTAGAAAAGGAAGGAAACTTGTCTATCACTTCCTGCAGTTTGATACTTTGTTCAGCACTTAAAATGTGTACATCTGGTTTCTTTATCGTGCTTTCACAAACCACCGGGTCAGATACTTCGCTTATAATGTTAGGTGCGATTTTAAATTTCTGCCAGAAATCTATCCCAAGATAAAGAGGTTGTGAAAGCGATGGGATAAGGTACAAATCAAGGCTATTGGTTTGACCATTGTATATGACATTTATTTTTACTCGGCCCACGATTGGTTGAGCATTACCGTCAGCTGTTTTAACGATTGACACGAAGTCGGTAACTGGCACTTTCAGACTCTTTACAAACTCTAAGCAGTTACTTCCTAGACATGAGATGGTTGCACCACTGTCCAACAGTCCTGTGATCTCTTTTCCCGAAATTTCGATGGTAGCATATGGTCGAGGATCGAAGTTTGAACTCAGTACACAGCTGCTGATCAATGATTTATAAAATTGTCGCTTTTTGTGTCGACGGCGAAGTTTTTGCAATTTGCGAGGAGTGTCTGCATCTATTTCATTTATATTGAAAATCTTTGATCGCAGCGCTGTATAAAGTCTCAACCGTTCATCATAGGATTGGTTACGAAACTGATTGTGCTTAAGCTTTTTAATATGGTTCAAATTGGCTTGATTTGAAAATGTTTGACGGTCTGTATTGGGTGTTATTTTTAATTCAAGTGGAAAGTCTGGGCAAGTATTTGTAGAAGCATCTACTTTAGTTATTCCGGGAGTGTCTGCGTCGAACAAGACTTCCCGGTTGAGGTCGAGTTCGTTTTGAAGTTTTCCCGACTCGGCTTACAGTTTGTGCAATTCAGCACAGTTACATCGTCTGTACCACAGCGATAACAAAACAATTTATTAACTGGTGACCGACAGTTTATGAATGAGTGTCCTAACTTTTTGCAATTAAAACATTTAACTGTCTTCGGTGTATTAGTGTTACTCACATAGGGTTGGTGTACATCAGACACTGCTGCAAGATTGTATGCATCTACGCCTATGTCGACTTCATCACCCACTACTTCCAGTTCGTGGACTCTGTAGGGGAAGTTACGATTTTGAACGGGAAACCTCGATTGTAACATCCGCTCTACTCTCCTACATTCATCTCTAAACTGCTCCAATGTGTTTATCCGCATCGGGTAGACAAAATTCATTAGCTTAGTGCAGATGTTAGTTCTTAGAATTGTTATCAAGTCTATATCTCGCATAGGGTGTTTGAGTTGGCTTTTGAGATGTAAAACAGAATTGAAAAAATCTTCAAATTGTTCTTGGGGATGCTGTTTACGGTCCATGATTTGTTTAATAATTTCGAAGTCGTTCTCATGGCTTCGAAATTGTTTGAATAGAGCATGGCGGAGAATCGACCAATCACCTCTGGGGTTATTTCGAAGATACTGCCAAAACCAGTCCTGAGCAGTACCTGCCAAAAGATGATGGAAACTTTTGATCACGTCTTCCCAAGAACAGTTGTGGTTGCTCTTCAGTACCTCAACTCGAAACACGAAGTCTTCGATGGACATCCCTTTTGAGGTACCATCAAATTTAACTCCCCATCGATCAAGTTGAAGTGAATGACCTTCGCTCACACGAACATTATTGTTCTCGTTTATATACGGTCTGTCATTTGGAAAATTGTAATTAGGATTGAAATTCCAATTAGCTCCATAATCTACATTATGATTTCCAAAACTATTTCGCGGCTGCGTATGGCTTGGTAAATTAAAAGATTCCTGAACATTGTTACTATTGGGCAACGCTGATGCAGCCCCAATTGAATTTTCATTTGCAGTTATTACGTTTGCAGGAACACTGTTTTTGTTGACATTGCTATTTTGTATTGAAAGATTTGCCATGGCATTTTGCACATTAACTTTAATCAAATCAGGTATCAGTTCACCTAACGTAGAGGTAACCACATCTTTTATATGTTCGTCGAGTTGTTTCATCCTAGACGAATTGTTCGAAATATACTGTGTTGGCTGACTATGTTGCGTAATTGGCTCTGGTACCATATGGCTTGAAGCGGTTGTTATGCTTGCACTTTCAGCAACATTTGAAAAGTTGTCAACACAACAGCTGGGTAAAACAAAATCGTTTGCAGCATTGCTGCTTACCGTTTCAGCTGCTCTTATCGAGTGGGAAACAATTGGAAGAGAACTAGCGACACTTGTTATGGTTGTAAGTGTAATTGGCCTAACTGAAGCAGTTGTAAACACAACATTAACTAAAGGCTGAGAGAGAGTCACTAGACTAGAATTTTGGGCATTGATGGGATGCTCACTTGAGTTCTGAAATGAGTGATTAAGAGACATGTTTGGGCTTAATGATAAATTGCTGTTATCAGCTCTTACGGGTGAGTGTCGAACAGGTCGTGTGTTGCTGCCAAAATCAGAATAGCGATGGCGAGAGGAATTGTGCCGCAAATTATATGTGTTCCGATTAGAGGCAAGAAAAATTTCACTCTGTGTAGGTTTCTTCTTCGGTACTGCTCCCTTTGATGGGATGTTCTTACTCATTACAAAAAAAAAGAGAAAAACGTAATGGATATGTTTTGGTTTGGGTTTGGGTATTTTTTTTAAAAGTTTAAAATAAGAGTAAATTTAGTTTTGTGTTTGGGTTATGTAAGATTCGCGATAAGGTGTGATCGGTTTCTACTTGCAAGGGGATATCAGCTATTCGTTCATGATAAGAGAAATGTTATATGAAAAGTACGAAAGCAGAAGGCGGGTAAACTTTATTGACGTAATATGCTTCTCTGGACTATGCAACTTGTTATCATTTAATGATTGATAAGCTGAGATGTTGATGACTCAGAAAGGCATATGTTGTAGATGAAATCCTATGGCAGCATTATCTTATTTATCACATAGTTAAAACATAGTGATGTGATGTATGGACTCATAGGTTTTCTTTCTACACAAGCCAATTCAAATGCTGTATACCAAGTGCAACGATGCTTAAATTACGATTAAGTCAGCAATCGGACTCCTTGGTATTACAGTATGATAATAAACCAGATGATAGGAAAATGAAAAAAGGTAAGTAAAAGTTTGAGCTGACGCAAGAAAGCTTGTTTGGCAAAATTTGTTTTTGTTTGAATCTACTTAGGTGGAAAGGTAGTTTTATTTATTTTGCTATGTTCGTGATTCTTGTTAGTGGATCAGGGTGAAATCCAAATTTGATTCACGTTGGGGTTGACTGAGTATGTCGTCGCCCCACGTTGGGCGCCAATGTATGTCATAGCTAGGTGGGATGGTATTTGTAGATGTTGGTTGACCTATGTCCCTTGGCAGCAGTAGGCACGCTTGCGATCGCACGGCGTTAGCTCGTCGGTGGGGTGGGATCTTGCTGCCTCCCTATGCACACATGATTATCGTGCCTGGATCGTTAGGATTTGCGTTGGAAAGAATTTAATGAAGAGAGGAAGAGAGGAGGAAACGATTCGAGAACGAATTGGTAAAGCGCGAAAAAAAAGAGGCATATGAACGAATGAAGCCGATGTTGTTTCGGATGTTGCGAAACATTTTGGACAAGCCCTCCCCTATGTACCTGGTGAGTCGAGGTACACCATGACTATCTTTCGTCCACTTTAGTTAAGATAGTCCCAATAGAAACCCTTGCTAAGTGTTTACTAGATCACAACCCTAATGGCTTCGGATTAAACGTGTGATGAATTCATATCATCATAAGCGACAAAAAAAAAGGTCAGTAGATATTCTCATATTTATATAGTGCAATCTAAGTTTATTGTTTCATTTTATAGTGCTTTTTAGTTTAATAGACTTCATAGTGTATAGTATTTTAAGAGATCTAGTGTGTATGTGCAAATATCGTCTAAGTGTGAATGTATTTAGGTAGGTATTCAGATTTAATTAATTTTATATTTAGATATTCACTTCACGTTTTGTATATATGTATAGGCTTAAGTATTTTTAATAGGTATAGATAATTTAATGTAATAGATTTAGGAATTTACGAATATTGATTTTTTTTACGTATTGTGTATATGCATGAATGTATAGAGTTATTGCCAAAGAAATTTATAAATGCAAATAAATGTGCATGTACTTACAATTTGTCCATACGTCGAAAGTTGTGGCCACAAGTTTCCTTCGTTGGTGTGTGATGTGATGTGTGAATGTGTTTGTATGTTTTATGTAGATATTTCGTTAAATTTAAACTTCTTAGGCAATTTAAAAAAATCCAAAATTATATAATGCAATAGCTAGGGTATAACAAAATTGACACTTTTGAAGAGGGAAAAGAATTTATTTTAAGTTAAGTAGGGATCAAAGCTAGGTTAGGGTAATTTAAAGTGGTATAAATTTTAGGCACATAACACTGAGCACTTTTTAGTAAGAGTTTTAATTTTTTTATTGGCACTTTTTTTCTTTTTGTAGCGTTGGGTTAACCGTGGGAGTGATGAAGATGGTGTCTCGCGCACACGTGGGATGTCGGGAGGATTTTTCCGCACGTGTTCTCCTTTTTCTCGCCAAATCGAAACTGGTTGAGAGCACGGCGTTGCGTTGCGATGATCGATTTGATTCTCGATCGTTGCTGGAACAAAGCCCAGAGAATAAAAATGAATGATGAAAGGTTGCGGACGCTCCCTTTTCGGCTGCTGCTCTACATATATACAGCAGATAGCTGATTTTCGGAGCAACCGAAGGTTATTTGGGCGTCCGCAAATTTCTGTGGACACCAAACGGAAACAAAATTAGCACTTGAGCATAATTGAAAGTATAGAACGCATTTTGTATACTATTACATACCTTAAGTTTTTCGTAGTATGAGTTCAAGTTAGTTGTGTACAAAAAAATAGCGCTTATCCAATTTTCACAGCCAGTTATTTTAGCAATGCTGGATGCTATGCTTGAACTAATTTGGGTAGCGTGGTAGGGAAACTACAAACTATAATTTCATGCGCAGGCATGTGTTATAGTTATCGATTGTATAGCTGGATGACAAAAATAAAAAATATAAAATGAAAACAACAAAAAAAAAAACCACGCTTACCTCAGCTATTTTCCTCCGAAAATATGTACGGAGTTGTCTGGTTATTCTTTTGGGGGTCTAAGCACCCTACCACGATCACTGTCAGCACGCAAAAGAACGAAAATGCAATAATGAATTGCATTACACACGTTTTCTGAGCGTGAGCTGCATAGTTCAGTGGTAGCCAAGTTTGAACTGCGGTAATGGGAATTATTAAGGGTGTGTTCGCTTAATGTCCGGCTTGAGTCAAGGCTATGGGGAGTCGGCAGTTTCTTTTAAAACTGAACGAAAGATGGAATTCATATTCGCTTACTTAGGTTTAAGGTGTACGCTACAAACCAACAACGCTTGCACGACAAGACGACAGAACAATAAGAAATTTAGCCGACATACATGACAGGCAAACGTCAGCATCGTGATACGATTAAATCCAAAATCCGTTCAGACAAACACGAATCCATTATTCGAACTTTCGTGACACACTCCGCAGCAGTCAGCGAGCTAGGCCGCCCGCCGTTCTCAATCAAAGTACATGTACATACAGACATGAAACTGGAGAGGCAAGAAGGGTTTTAGAACTTTAATATCGGTTCGTGTTTATCAATAAAACATCAACACCGCACCAAGAAGAACAGACGTATGGGAGGACGACGAACACAACTTGAAGAACAAATAATGTTTTTGTCGTTTTATTGATAGCCCTGGGGATCGAGGGGGAAGGAACAAGAACACAAGAAAACAAATAGGAGTGATATCGATAAAACAAGAACTTCGCCACGACATGACTGTAGACTGGGTGTCGAGGAACTGCCGCCGCCGCTGTGATTGTGCGAAGGATAAGCGTGAGGGTGGCTGTTTCAGTTTTTGTACATTTTAATGATATTCATGTCTGATGGAAATTACAATTCATGGGGTACAGATATGGGAATACAGATTCACCCCCCCAATGACGACGGATTGAATCACGATGTAGCAGTTTGTGAACACATCCGCCTTAAGCCTGTAGGTCAGCAGTGGAATCGCATTGGCATGCATTTGCTTTTGAAAAGTGAAAACTTAAAGGGCATTGCAGGCTTAAAAAATAGAGGACTTTGGAGGGACTTATTGTGTAAAAATTTTTGAACCTAAAACAGCTCAGAAGTTTTTATCGAACTCATTTAGTTGACCGATGAATGAAAATAAATTGTGTTTCCAAAACGTTGTTCGATATAAATGAATAAAGGATAGAAGAGGAATTGAAATGAACATCGACGAATTTGTACAGTGATTTTGTGTTGCTAAATATATTTGAACCATTCCCGTTCTCTTACCTACAACAGTGACAGAAAGAAGTAGAATTAGCAGAGTTACGAGTAGCGAGTACTTTCCTTTTCGGCCCCAAAACAGCACAGAGAATTAATTATAGATAGATAGACGAAATAAATATAAATTGTGCTTTCAAAATGTTGTTCAGTAAAAGGAATAATATTATTTTTGGAAGGTATCAATTCGCATTTTAGATCAATACACATTTTCATCAACAGTGACGGTAAATTAGAGAATACTTAGGTGAAGTAAGAAGTCATTTTTCTTTTGGCCCTAAACAACTCAGGTGATATGTGTCAAATACTGACGGTAAATTATACAATACTTAGGTAAAGTAACGAGTACGAAGTTAATTTTCTTTTGGCCCTACTCAGCTCAGATAATATGTGTCAAATACTGACGGTAAATTATAGAATACTTAGGTAAAGTAACGAGTAAGAATTAATTTTCCTTTTGGCGCTAAACAGCTCAGATAATATGTGTCAAATACTGACGGTAAATTATAGAATACTTAGGTAAAGTAACGAGTACGAAGTTAATTTTCTTTTGGCCCTACTCAGCTCAGATAATATGTGTCAAATACTGACGGTAAATTATAGAATACTTAGGTAAAGTAACGTGTAAGAAGTTATTTTTCTTTTGGCCCTACTCAGCTCAGATAATATGTGTCAAATACTGAAAGCTTACAGATAAACAGTATAAAAAAACATATTTTTTAAACGTTGCTCGCTAAAAAGAAATAAGGATATTAAAGGAGCGGGAAAGTGAGTCTATGAATTTGAAGAATGAAAATCTTTTCTTGTCGAAACTGTTATACCAAATCGAATCTAAGCGTTTTCATTTAAAGTGATGGAATAATTGAGAATTAATAAAGTAACGAGTAGCGAGTAATAATAAACAGCTCAGAGAATTTGTTGAACGCGTTCATATCACCAGTAACAGAATAAACAAAATTTTCAAAGTAACGAGTAACGAGTCAGGATTTTGTCCCCACTTGGGCTGAAGCATCTAGGAAGCAGATACCTAGTAAATGTCTATGCAGTTCACTATGCGCCGTACTAATAACAAATTAAAGTCTCGACTTTAAATTTACGAAAGCTCACAATAGCGAAATTTATATGGAAAATAAAGCCACTGTGAACTTCTAAAATTTAAAGTCGACACTAAAAGTATTTATTTGGTAAGGCCTTATGTTGATATTTTTATTCGTGGCTCTTAGCGTATTTGAAAGCCGATCCTAGAATGCATCGTGCCCACTCAATAACATTTTCCAAAGCCCCAAACAACTATTATAAGCGACACTGCATTAATTTATTATTTTATTGCCCATTTAAGACATTTTAAAACATTCCCCCGCCAGAGACTGTCTTTGTAAATTATCCCATCGCACTCCTTTTGTGCTCGAAAATCCATAAAAAGTTTCTCAAAATTCACCAAAACCAGCGAAGTAAAACTAATTTCGCCCATTCAAACGTTCCTTCATGACCAAGAATCATCCACTCGCTTCCTTTTTCGCAGTTACCAGATTCCACTCTCCCCCACCCCACGACCATAACTAAAAAACTATCCGCGATGAAAAGCGGATCCACTTACTAGAAAGAAAACAACGCAAAAAAAAACCCAACGTAATTCAACTCTTAGTCGCAGGAAGATTCCATGGGAAAAATGCATTGCCTCCCTGTGTTGAGACAATCCATGTCCTTGCAGTGAAACAATAAAATTTTCTGTGAATTTGCGCAAGGCAACTTTTATAATTACACAATTTTTCCCATTCCCCTCCTCTGTCCGTGTCTCCCATATCTTTCCGCTTAGTTGTTTGGAAAGAGTAAAAAATCAACTTAAAGGATAATTCCCCGGAAGTGAGTGGTGGGCCTGCAGAGGTAGGATTTGCTTCCTTCCTCCGTTATACCGTTGATTAAATAAGTTCCCACCGTGTGGATTGCATAGAAATTTCCACATGGAGCGTGCAAAGGCTGAATCCTCCTCTTTTCCAGTTACATTGTTCAACTTCATCTTCACCAAACATTAATTTCGTGTAATTTGCGTTTGCTTTCGTATTTTTTGTGTCCTGTAAATTCCTCAGTTTTCGAATTAATGGCGCAATGAAAATAACCACCAAGTCGTGGAAAGAGTTACGGTTGCAAACGGCGGCGGCAGTCATTAATGTGAGATTGCGTGCGCGGCTTCCTTGGATTTAATTATCGGAACCGAATATAAAAAAAAAGGAAACTGTTTATATCCTTTTGCGAGGAATTTTATTGCAATGAAAATTTAACAGTTTGTATATTTGAAGTTTCGAATATTTATTTATTTCGATGCAAAGCTTGATTGGGCACCCAGAATGTTGGCAATAACATTTTTATGTCGATATCCTTTTGTGGGTTATTTTCACTAAGGTGTTACTGCCTTAACAGGATCGAGAAATCCTTATAACTTGTGGTTGTCGGTTTTGAAGGCACATCTCGAAAACAGGAGTTGCTTTCGGTGAGGTGACAGAGACTAGCGACAGAGGTGAGAAAGGAAGCTCGTAAATATAAGCCTTTTTATTTATTTATCACTACGAGAGGGATGGGGAGTGCTGCCGTTTTATGGGAGCTTATGTTGTATTTGTCTTTATAATTGCTTCAGTGTATCTGTAATGCTTCTTTGGGGCGCGCAATAAATCTTCGCGCGAAACATATTATTCTTCATTAAGACTTGGGTGGAGTTGGGGATCGAACTCGTGTACTCTAGCTTTATGAATGGCTGTTAGTTAATTATTCGTTCAATGGCGCCTCTGACTTAGATGAATGCACGCACAAATTTGACGAACTTTCAACTCTTAAACCAGAAAATGCGAGCTACACGAGCTCGCCCACTTACCGTACACTTGTTGAGCAACGCGTTGTGCAACAATCTCCAATAGGCTCAAATACGTTAAAATAGAATCGGGACCAAAATTAGAGTTCCATCTGTTGAAATGGAACTTGATGCTATTGGCACTAAGTGGGCGAGGGGCTTAAGCCTTTTGGCAGTGCACCGACAAAATTCCGGCCATTGAAAATAAGTCTAATGTAAGATTTTACACAAATTTTTTGCGATTGAATTACCTTCGATACTATTTATATACCCGGTAAGACTTGACCACCTCAGATCTGCTTCCTATGTAATTCGGTTTCTAATAATATTTGCACGAAGTTCCTTCTTCTAGATTCACTTTCATTCTCGCAATTTCCTGACACCCAACGCAGCCTCTAATGTTAGTAAATTCAAGTGTCATGAGTGCAACCTGGGTTTCGATGTAGATGGCGCTGTCACTTCCGGAATGGCGTTCATCAACATGATGTTCATTGATATGACGTACTTTTCACCAATAAAACTTTTAGACAATTGATGAGCCGTTTTTCAATATGAAGAATGTGCATTCATCAATTTTTTTGGCAGGATTCTGATAAGAATTTGGCGTATTTTTGGCGTATAAGTTCATAATTTCATCAAAACATTTCTCATCAATATGACCGAAAACACTTATTTTGTTGAATTTAGTTATTTGGGCATCCAGTTGATGATTTATTCGTCTTAGTGATGAATGGAATCATCATATTCAAGTACGATTGCCAAGTCTTAAATTGTCATCATGTTGAGAACGGCGTTCATCGTATTGATGACGGCTTTCATTATATTGATGACCGTGTTCATCAAATAACAGAATAACAGAATTAAATTTGTATTAAGGAGAATGTTGATGTAAGCGTTCATCTTTTAGAAGAACTTCGTTATATTGATGAAAAAAATTTAATTCACCGGTATATTGATCATATTGATGAATGGAATTACATATTGTATAAATGTTGGGGATTTTCCAAATAAAAACTGATCACTTTTCTTACTTCAAGTTTTTCTTTATTTTCACTCAACCTTCTCGACTTACGTCTTACCCTCTCTCCCTCTTACAAAAATGGTTTCCCTTCTCTTGTGAAGTTGTTGCTGCTGTTCGGTATTAAAGCAATCAACGGACTACAGGGGGGAATCGAAATATTAAACGTTATGATATAATTATTATGTTACAATTGATGAATTTTGTTCATCGTTTTTATCAATGTGATGTACAGATTGTTAATATGATGTATGCTGTAGGAGTACACATACGAAGTTGGTACACATTTTATACTCACACACGCAACATGCATCTTTTAATGGATAATTGTATGACATTGCTCATCAAGCGTAAAGTATCTACACAGGGTGGCATAGAAAAAAATCGTGAATACTTTGACGATGAACAATGAATATCTTAAAAGAGTCGATATATGTGATTTAGAAATATGTTAATCTTTTAATTAATGTTCCCCCAAAAGTTTTAATTTCTATTTTAAACATTGTATTGAAAATTGCTTGCTGTTGAATAAACTTTAATTTGCTTTTACTACGGGCGACTGATTTTGCTTAATAAACTGCCGTAGATAGAATTGAAAACAATTAATGAAGTGTGAACAAATTCAAAATGATGGAAATATAAAAAGCTACAGTCTAATTTCGATTATTCACACTTATAAAATGTTATCAATAGATTTTAGGTATTTATTATGTAATCAGTAGAATGAAACTTATATCATTCGAAAGGGCAAAATTCGCCTTAAAGACTGGTAAAATTAAGTTAAAAATTATTTTAGGTTAGAACCTATTTATCTATATATTTTTTCATAGCGACGTATCAAAATCTGAAATCTGAATCATGAGTAAACATTTTTCTGGATGTCGCTTTATTCATTTGTACAAATAAATCAACGTAAATATCGAAAAGTGTTTGATTTTAGAATATATACTTATAAAAAGTAGGGTAGGATCAATTTTCCACCACAAGAGAGACTAGCATTAAATAAATATGTAATTGAAGCAAAGCCAGAATTATCATGACTTTTCCACAACGATTTTCCTTTGGTAGGAAATGTTGCCATATGGACTACAATTTATAAAGTGGTGATTTCATTGCATACACAAAAATAAGCAAATATGTTTACCCTAACACTTTTAAGAATGTATGTCTAGGCGAATATTTAAAGACTTTCAAAATCAGTCTAATACTATTATTTAACCAAACTTTTGTTAGGTACATGTTCTCTCATCCTTTAAAATTATAAAACTCAAAAGAATGGATCAATTGAATATTTATAAGTGGCTAAGTGGTTAGTGTGTTGGACTACTAAGCGAGCGGTCCCAGGTTCGAATCCCGCAAAAACCCAAATTCCAACTTAGGGTTTTTTCCACTGCGCCACCTCTCGCGAACGTCTGACAAACATCCGAGAGTATAATTGAGAGCTTCTCAATAAGCCGTTTGGAATCGGCATAAAATTGTAGATCCCTTCCATTCGTTCCAAAAATGAAACTCACACAAAACGAATGGTTGTGAGAAGCTAGGCCTTTGGTCCCTACGGACCTGTGGCGCCGCCTATTATTAGACAACAAAAAACTTAAAACACATTTCAAACCCAACTGTATTTACATGCACCCTGTGACCATACCTCAGGAAATGCATATGGCGGTCAAATGGCCGTTTTCTGATTCTAATTGGGATCCACTATGAAAAAACAAATAGTCCCTCGAAAAATAAAATTACCTAGCTTCGAAATAGTAGGTATTGAATATAATAAATCCTCAATATTTCCTGACCGCGTGAGTTTTTGCCACTACAACTTATTGACTTTCGTGGTAAAACTGATTTTCGTTTGAATATTTTCCTCTCGGATACGAAGAAATTTCATTATTAAAATCACAATAATTTTGCCTGCATTAGCATTTTCATGACGTATTTTAGCATTCCCATTAAAGAGGGAAGGTTATGTGTTTACGTTTTATTTGGTATCAGTATTTCTATTTCACATTTTCTTTTTCGTGTGAACCAACTTACAAAGACATAAAAACAAAATTGATGGCACAGTAAGTATGCATCATACTGATGAACATATTTGTCAATATGATGAATACATTCGTCACGTTGATGAAATTAAAGGGGAATTTCGGTTCATCATATTGAGGTGCAGCCTCAAACATGACCATTGACAAACGATGGACATTTCTTTCTGCTCATCCATTGCCAATTGCCAGTTATCTTTGCTCTGCTTTGTAATCATGGATCGGAGAAATTCGACAGGTTCCTACACCTCAAAAACAACATATTCTCGATCTTGTCGCCTTGTCCCCCACTTGTAATGTGTTTCTTAACAAAAATCTATATTTGCAAAATTCCTTAAAACACCCATGTCAGCTAAAAAGAATTGTGAGGCAACTACAACTGCGAACGACTACACCCGAAAGATACCATTCGTGTCATTCACACTGTCAAGTATGCCTTTGAAGACACATCACTTCCACGTGAAATGATATTGACAAGTCGAGTGTAACTAAAGCTCAATTTATTGTTACATGTCCATCCACACACACAGTTGAGCACATATACCCACCCTCGCCGCCCAGTCCATCATTGATTTTCGATTTTCGTCTCTGCTGCTAATATGATTGGTTTGCGGTAGCACCTGCCATTCAGTACTCTTATCTACTGAGCACATTTGAACTCGACGTCTTCTCAAATCGAAAACTCAATCACGAAATAGGATGCCATCCCATGATTCCTTTCGAATTGAAATAGTGATTTTATCGCAAACGAGCTACCCTGGGGTGGTTTTTCCCCCCTTTTCTCGGATGAAATGTCACATATACGACTGAGTGAAAATACAAACAGTTTTTTCGTATTTTTAAATTCGTCCTCCTTCAAGTTTGTGCTTTTTACTGCCGTTTGCATTCATCACCTATTCTTAATAATTTCCATCCCCCCGTCTATGGGCAAACTAAAGTACCACCCCATACCACATTTTATATTATAGCACCAGTGAAATATATTTTCTACCGCAGTGACACCTCTCACCACTTGCCGAGATCCACCAAGCACCTAAAAGCCCTCCACACAATACTGTTTGCTTTAGTTGCCCTCCAAAAAATGTATGTAGAGGAAAGCCCAAGGAAAACAACAAAAAAGAAAACCCTAAAGGATTCAACTCAGCATGCAGTACAATGCCTGCCTCGACCCGAACAAAGGCAGTCACTCAGTTATGACAAAATATTCTGCATACCTACCTTCTACCTTCTTCCGTCAAAGTTGTGCTGGTGCTGTATAGCCACCACTTCACTCCGACTGGTGGGGTGCCGTGTGTCATGACCACTGTCGGAGACTTTTGGCCAATCTACTCAGCAATCCAGAGTGTATTGTGTTGGGGATGCGGCAGCAATAGCGCTAAGTTACTGCTACTTGCCGGTCTTCATACAAGCGAGTTCCAATGCCAATGGTTTTACTGCTAATTTTGCCTGCAACAACATAGTCGACGTGTACGGATACCGCTGTTGTCTGCAAGACAGCATTGCGCTGTCAGTGTTGCGCATTTTTTTGCGGTTCTTGTTCGTATGGTTGTTCAGTAGTTTTTTTTTTTTTTTTTTTTTTTTCGTTTAGTTGCCCCATACACTCGTACCCTGCAGTGAATGGTTCTCCTTTAGGCGAAAAATTGATAAAAAACCAAAGAGAATGGCCAAGGGTTGGTTTGGGAACGGGTAATCCGGGGGAACTGACAGAGGTGACATGGATAAACTTGCACTTTCTTCGTTTTATTAGGTTTTTGTTGGTTTTATTTATTTTTCATTTGTGCAGAACGAGTCCTTTGTGATATATGCGTGCGGATATTGAAAGTTGGATCTTTCATCTACTTGAGGATGTTCTACCCCCAACGAAAAAGGTGTCAGGTATATAATACGGAGGTGCTCCTATGTTTGGAGGGAAGCGACGGCACAACCAATTTCCGGTAAAGTTTTTCCTTTGCCTAATGGACTCTTGCTTGTCTAATGGAAAAAAGTTTGCAAATTAATTTTCGGAACACCCCAGTCGAGGATTAGATATACCTAGGTAGTTTCCTTTAAGTTTGCAGTTTAACACTTTTCTGTGCGATTTTCTGCTGGCGATAGCACTTTGTGCAGTGGAGGCCGAAATGCGCCTTGCACTTGTACCTACAGTTGGCTTAATTGATTTTGCTCGAAAGTTAGTTTTTGATGGTTTGAAAATAATGCACGGTGTGGAGAGGTTGATTGATGAAGGAGTCGATTTTAGGTGTGTACAGATGAACGTGGCAACATGACAACCCATTAAGCTAATGCTGTCTGAGGGGTAGGTTTGTTATCTCGGAGGTGTGTTAATGGATATGAAATTAGGTTGTATATGTAATGAAATAGAACAAGAGTTTGCTAGAGCATTCCAGATTTACCCAGCAACTTAATGATTATTCTTAAAAAGACTGATTGCAGATGATTGATTGAAGCGACTATGCAAGTTCGAGCTAATATTTGGGAACATCCACCTTCGATCTTCTCTCTCAGCGGTCTATTAGTCCCTTAAGAAGTATTCATTTCTTCCTCATCCTCTGAGGGCAAATCTTTGTTTTTAAATTAAGCGTTGTAATATTGTTGAGTTTACCTGTTTGTAAATGGATTAAGCTTCACGCTAAGACTGCTCACCCAATCTGTAGGGATTTCTCAAAGAGACACAGAGCAACATTAAGTTTTTATTAAACACATTCGGCCTTAATCGGTTGTAAATGTCAGCTTTTGGGTGTCTAACATTTAACAGTGGCCTCTCACCACATGCGACTTTCTATGTTTGATAGATATCTGCAACGGTCGCGTCGTCGACATCGTTAGTAACCGTAACTTTTAGGCGCAACTTTAAGTAACACCTAACGCTGGAATATCATCTACACGCCTTTAGAGTGAGAGAGAAGCTATGGCCTATAGGTAGTAGTAGAACAAAGTGTAAGACATTTTTTTAACAACGTTGTTTGTTAATCGTCGTATAGTTGTGTACAAATGTTTTATGTTTATAAATTGGTTTTGCAAAAATTAAGATATGAATTGAATTTAATTGAACGAATAATTGTGAATTAAGAAGTTCTAGTACGATAATTATGGTCTAAACGGATGTAATGGATTGTTCGGAGGGAAAAAGCCGTAGACAGGGCAGTCGAAGTTGGCCGTAAGCCGAACCAATAAATTTTATAACGTTGTTTGAATTGGCGGTTTTTTTAGTTTGATTTCTTTGTAATTTTCCTCTAAGTTTTGAGTTGTTGTGGAGAAAATCCCAACGTCAAAATTCATAGTTGAATTCGCAAAAACTCTTGCGAAAAACAAACGCTGACTTAAAACTTCAATGCGAGCTATTTTCTGTCATTCTTAGTTTAGAACCTAAGAGTCTATTGTATCAGTAAATTTATGTTTAATCCATTTAGGCTTCTCTGCTATAAAAGCGGCTTAAACAGCAGTCAGTTTTTTGTCGTACCGATTGTGTCGTTACTTCAAAACAGATTTCAGAAAAATATGGACTAATGAGAGATGAATTTCCTAAGAGCGCGGTCAGTAAGGCTTTCCGCGGGCCCGGTTTTCAGGCTTTCAATGGGGGGCCCGGAAATTCAAAACAAAAATCCTAATTTTTTTTTTTATGAAATATGGAATGAAAATATAAAAGGCAGACACGTCACTATTGAAGTTAAAATTCAAAAATTTCAGAGTTTGTTCTCCAAGCTGCAGCTGATTCGAATTATATTTTGTACGGAAATGCCTAACAAAATGCCATCGCATGAAAAAAGACAATTGAAGTGTCACTTCGAAGAAAATGCCAAAAAAAAACAAAATTAGACTAGGAAACACGGTTTTTTGTGATATTTGATTCGATTATTGCTGGAATTTCTCGTCGGTTCGACGCAATGAATAATTTTAATGTAACTTTTTCCTTCTTTTCGAACAGTAGAGGAAATTGAGATTCGAAATTCGGCAACGAGTCGAATGAAACAAATCACCCGTATCTGAAGACTTGAAAAAAGATTTAATCCATCTAAAACTTATACGCACTAAGCGAACTTTGAAGCAGACCTCTCACTATTGAGTTTCTTGAATGCAATTTTTGCGCAGAACTGGGATACGAGTTTCCAAAAGGTTTTGCGCGTATTTTGCACCATTCCTGTCACTAGTGCAATACAGGGATGGAAAAGTCGATACAATTGTATTGAATTCGATACAAATGAGTTTGCTAGAGTACAAAAGTACAATTTGCTTCAATTCGATACAGTTTGTCTATCTGCATAATATTTCAAATTCTATTGCAATTCGTATTTTTCCAAAAATAGATAATCAAATCAATTAACGAACTGATTGTTATAAGTCTTACACAAAGGTCTGACTGGATTCTACTTTTCATTAGAAACTCACCCCCGTTATGAGTTTTAAGCTCAAGTCTGTATGACACTACATTTTTTTTTGCACTTTTCAGACTTTCAAAATAGAGATATACAAAAATGCATTGAAAATGTCTTCAGATTACATTTTCCAGCTGCTGTCAGCTTTTTTTTTTTCACATTTCAAGATTATTTTAAAAAATTTTGCAAATTTGTGACTGCTTTGCAAACAATTGCCATGTCTTTCGTAATACACTTTTAGTCTCTTTTACACGAAGCTGACTTTTCAATATGATTTAATGTGATAAGAATGATAAAAAATTAGAGAAAAATTTAGTGCTATACGGGCTTCAGGGCAATATTTTGAATATGAATGTGTAAAATGAGATTATTTAGCCTGAAGAGCTCATAGATTAATAAATATATGAACTATTTTTTTTTTTTGTAGAAAATAAAATACTATTTTGAATTCACTTTTTATGGGAAAAATTGTTTTCAATACAATTCGTACCATTTCAGTAGGTACAATCTTACAACAGTTTTCAGTACAAATCGAAATTGGCATTTTCCATCCCTGGTGCAATAGCGTCCTCTAGCGTCCTTTCAAGAATACAAGCAATTTTCATCGCTCGTGGTCTTCGCAAGGTCGTGTTTGAGGACTTCCTACTCTTTGTATCGAACCTTTAACGAGGAAATTTAATTTCGATGTATGTAGTTGTAGGTAGCTTGCTGCCCAGAAAATTAGAAGGGTTCGTTTGTAAAAGGGACAATTGAGTGGAGTACAAAATAACGCCACTAACAGTTTTTTGATTATCTTATGAAAGAGAATGTTATCTCTAATATATCAAATATCCTTTTACTATCTAAGGGTAACAAGGCCGAACAATGTCTGTTTGTGGCTTAGATTTGAGCACACCATGTTTTTCACACGCACAATTATACGGGCCATGCTCTCAAGTGGGCAAACCGTCCAGTTTGTTTGTGTTAGCTAAAAGTGGAATGACAAAAAATATTGTACACTCCATTTCACTTAGAGATTAATATTATGTTATAAAACAAAGTTGCATTCGTAATACCGCCCATATAGCTCGATAACGGATCGTTTGATTAGCGCTATCTTTTTCTGTTGTCTCCGCCCGAGGAAACTACATACGGCGATAAAATTTTAAAATTTCAAAGGTGATTGGAAAATTTGTAAAAAAAATTTTTATTTTGATCGCGATACACAGTGAGATCGTATTTTTCAAAAATTCTACATGAATGTAATTATTTAGAAGATTTTCTTTCAGTGTGGCATCTTAATTTTGTTTAGTCTTCCGCATAGTTTTGTGATTTTTCCAGTGGTTGAAGTGTAGAATTTCAGTGGTGAGTTTAGTCTTTAGTGTTTTCATTGCTTTTGAGGGGAAATCGAAAATTTGTAAAAAAAAAATTAATTTTAATCGTAATTTACAGTGTGGTCGTATTTGTCATAAACTAAGTACTAAATAGACTGACCGCTAATCAAAGGGGGCACACAAATACTTGAACAAACAAAAAGAAAACAGTGTAAATTTCCGGTTTCAGCCGGATTTCAGGTAGCCTGAGGTGGGTTATCATTTCGTTATCGAATGTGGTGGCTGTTTTGTAAATAATCGTTTTTCTAAGTTCTAGGTTGAACATTTTCGCTAGATTTTTAAAAACATAAAGGCATATCAATACTTTTTCTTATTTGTTGGTATTAAGTGGAACTATACAGTTATGTAGGTAGAAGCCATGCAACAAAAATCATTTCTAAATTCAATAATCAAAAGAGTAATGTATAGAAAACTAGCTGTTCTCGCCAGGCTTTGCCCTCGATTCCTGGTCTTAAGAATTGGGTTAGCTACGGAAAGTTTACAAAAAAAAAAATGTATGACTTTCATATCACTTCTCTCAAAAATAAAACAAGAGTGTACTCTCATATTCCAAAGCACCAAAAATATATTATTTACTTACATTAATAAACCACGCAAATATAAAATAGGTAATATTATAAAAAATTTCGCACTGAACTGTTGGTCAATAACACTGTACTCAATCAAATAACGACAGAACGACAATTTCTTACTTTTCTTACTACAATTTCCCTAGAAAGAGAAACATACGAAAGTACAAAAAAAGAGAACGCACAAAATTTATATCTGTTTGCAATCCACCCTCAAGTTTTATCGCATTTTTTCGCGCTAACCCTTCCGTTTATTTTACTGGGCTTTGCTTCGATGGTAGCCAAACATTCCCATATAAATTGTATGAAATTTGGTAGCGCAAATTTTTGCGCTAAAATGCTACAAGCGGGAGACTTTTTTAAGAGAGTTTTGGATCGTGTGTGTTGTGTGCAGGCAGGGAATTTGGTATCGCAAATTTTAACGCTTAAGAAAAGGAAACTATGTGCTTGTGTAGGAAAATATGACTTGTAAATAGGTAGTTTTGTTATTTAGTATGTGATTGATTATTGCAATTAATAATCTTCATAATTACTTTAACCTCTTCGTTTGTATTTCAAAGAATTTTTCTTGGTTTAGCGCCGCTAAACTAGCTAACTGAGAGGAATCGCCCCTGCGTATCAACCCTATTGCCCTGTTAAACAAAATTGTTTCCATAAAGAAAATCTACTAAATAATAAAATTCATGTAGAATTTTTGACAAATACGATCAATGACAAATGTATGGAAAATTAATTTTTACGAAATTTCCAATTTACTTTAAAATTTTCCAATTTTCTCGCCGAATGAACCTTCCTTAGGCGTAGACAAAAACAACAAAGAAACGATAGCTCGAATCGGAGGATCCGTTCTCGAGTTATTGGCGGTCTTATGGATGCAACTTTTTTTTATACATATAGAAGATATATGTGGTGGCCATTTGGCTGATATTGTTTTTCATTATTAACGGCATACCTTCCTCTTTATTATGAAATAAACATCCGATAATTTATCTCAAAAAATGGCATTTTTCTTTGAATACCAAAATAACACCTCTTTGCTAAAAAAAAACATTTCGCCATCGAGTTTCCTTTAAGTTTCGCTACCAATTTTTCCTGTAACATTCCCATTTTTTTCGGTATTTGGCAGCGGTTTCTCTTTCGACTGTTTCGTAAAAATGTTCGATTTGTTAAACAATTAACAACAGCATTTAACAAATCTGACAAACTGTACTGTCGCTAAGAAAAAGTGTAAGAAAAATTACAAAAAAAAAATCAGTTTCCTAGAATAATAATAAATGTGGTCATCATTTTGCATCAAAAATTTGGATGCTTATTTTCTACACTCACGGCGGTATCTGATTTTACTATTCGCATAATAAAATCCTCTGTACATTCACATGAAATGACATTTCCTATATTCATTCATAAAGTGTCCATCAAACACTTTTCATTTGGGATTTTTTGTACCAGTAATAAAAAACCGCTTATTAATATAAAATGTCTCATTGCTAATGATTTGAATTCGTATTAAATACAAAAAAAAAACTGCCAGCAGCAGCATACTTAAAGGCGTAGCACATATTAGGGTAAAAAATAAGTAAACATTTTTATTTAACAATTTTGATGATATTTACATTTTTAGTTTCATTCTTTCCAGTACCTAAATTTTAAAGAAAATAAGTTAAGTTTCGTTGATCGTATCTATTTTCCACAGTTTATTGCTTTATCCATGTTGATTACAATTAGCTATTAACTATTTTGTAGAAGGCATGTTTCCGGGGTGGAATAAAACATCGAATTTCAACTCTCAGAACGCATCCATCAGCTGATAGAAACTCACCAAAAGCACCTATTCTCGGGCAGTGTTCTTAGCACGCTCCATTTATTTTTCCTTTTTCAGCGAACCCAAATCCCCTCAGTTATTTTATGAAAAAAATCTTACTTTTAAAGTAGAATTTGTGTTCTTCGTAAAGAAATTCACATTAAATTTACCTTCAGTATAAAAATCGTAGTTTGTTGACAAAATAAAAGGAACCCTTTTTTATGTCCATAGTGCGAAATGTATTTTGAATGTTTTCTTGTCAGATTGTTGACGTTCCCATGATTTTTTTCCCTTTTACTCACGAAAGGTTTCCAGTAAATTCCCACAAAAAGGTAGACATACCACGATGAATGATGACTGCTGAGTGTTAGTATTTTATTACACCTCTCGTCTCGCCAATTGAAATTTGTTTTTGCTGCTTCACACGTATTTACAGACAGGAAAATTGAGAGCGGGAGGGACGGGGTGTTATTGAAAAAAATTGCGGTGGGAAAACGGGGGAAGCTGTCAGTCTATTTCTACTTAGTTTATGGTATTTGTCAAAAACTTCTGCCTGATTTTGATTAATTCGGAAACTATTTTACAGAACCCTTTTGTGCTAATTTTTAATTGAACTGATTATTTCTTTATAGAGAGAGATAGATAGTTTTATTTCATATATGGTACAATTCTTAAATATCACGCACAAAAGTAGATTATATGAAAAGATGAGACATCCCGCAGTTTTCTAACAATAGAAGGGAAATATTTTTGAATGTTACCTCAATCAGTAATTAAAATTTAAAAAGTTTGTGTTTAAACATAGTTGATTAGTCAATCTGCACGATTTATTATAGCGAACTGCTGTTAAAAAATTGGCGTTACGAAGTTCGACGGATCCACTTGTAGCTGAAAAAAAAAGAAGATAAATTCCCAGTTATTTATGACGCAAAATTGTACTTCCCATTCCGCGTGCTTAAAACCTCACTCTAAAAGCATTTTTTAATCAAAACCACCCAAACAGGTACCTACTAGCTGCAATAAATCAATACAATATAAATTGTCCGCACAAATCACACTCTAGATTTCTAACTACATCCATTTGAAATGAAAATTTATCGCAAACTATCCGTAGGTATGTGTGTTGAAAGCGAAAATTGCCAACACCATTAGCGGAAATAAATGGCAAAGCCACCCCTCAAAAGCAAAACACACCCCGAGATTATGCTGCCCCAGGATGGGAACTTCATTATTATAAAACAGAAACAACAACAGACAATGCGGACATGCAATATTTTCATTTAAGCTAATAGTCGACGTTGTCGTCGTTGGCCTGTGGCTCTCCAGTTACAAGACTGTAGTTTTGGGCTTATTTTTTTTTTCTTTTTCGTTCGCAATTTACTTATAATTACGAGTAATCGCATGTGTTTGTACACGTATTCATTTAACAACAACACCAAGCCAACCTGTTAGTTAGTATCCTATGGGGCAGCCCCTAAAGATCTTTCCGCATTCTCTAGTGGCGCCTTCAACGCGGTATTCAACCATTAGTCAGTCAGTTAGAAGCGAAGAGAATTAAATTACGTGACCGCTCTGTGAGCCACGAAAATACACTGCACGTCATCCATTTAATGCACTTGGGGATAATTTGTTATTTTCCATTTCATATATTACAGCTAGGGAGTGGAGTGCTATCCCCTGAGTGCTGTCTGCGTTTTAGTGCTTATTGTTTAAAGTTTGAGGTGCATGTATGCACATTTGTATAGTGGTGTGAGTGTGACCTTGATACAAGTGAGCGCAAAATTTGGATGTATTTGAATTGGAAGTGCTTTTGTTTTTCTAAATAATAGGTTGGGCGCCTACTGCGTACGCATGCTAATTAGCGGTAGAATAAACAGCCTGTTTTGCATGTAGTTGGTCTATTTATAAAACATATAGAATGACGGGGAACTTTCTTAACAGTTTTGGGGTAACCACTTTCGGGTGGGTTGAAAAGGTACTGCGAATGCGGGGGAGCCACTTGGAAAAATGCGGATTTTCTATTTCAGAAACAGCACGGAACTGCAAAATGCCTTAGGAAGTCCTGCCTTTGAATAGGTTTTAAGGCTTTCAGTCAAAAAATCTATTTTGAAAACAAGGCGATGGTATTTTGGGTAAGGGTCTAATGTGTACGGGTTTCAAAAATAGCATCTAAGTTTTTTCCCCAATTTCACCACCTCTGGCGAACGTCTGGTGAACATCTTAGAACTTAACTGTCCGCAAAATGCTTATTTTGTCAACCGCTCGGTATTTTATTTCATCTCTCTTCCATTCTTGCCAAAAATAGAAATTTCACACACGAATGGGGTGAGAAGATAGGACTACCTGTTGCACCCAAAATTTACTCCTTTGTTTCAGCTTTTACCTTTAAATGGTTTCAACCTCTAAAATGAACTTGTTTTCATTTAAGAAGAATTGGTGAAAATGTCGTGGGTTGTGAAACTCAATATATAGATTTTCATAAAAAAAATCACTAAAATTAAGGAAGAATTGAAAGGCGTCCTTTTTGCTGTATTGTTTCAAATTCCCGCCCATAGTGTTAGAAACATTTTCATAAGCAGTCAACTGTGGCAAGGAAAGCCTCTTAAAGGCGGAGTTTTTTTTTTCTCGTGCACCCACAAAAATTCATTTCTGCTGTGAGTCAGTGTCCTGCTTAATTATTTCCTTCTTAGTCGCTAGAACCCTCTTTTGCTTGACAAATTATGTTAGAAAAGTCTTCAAATTCTGCCCAAGTAACATCCGACCCGACGTCGTAATCTTTATTGGAAGCGTGCCCCTGCCGCCCAGTTCGATAAGAGGACACGGTTTCGTAACACAGATCTAGTCCAGCTTTCGTCTTAGATTAGATTAGATTCGATGGTTTGGTGGAGGTGGAAGCAGGTTAGCATATCACTCCGACCTCAAGTGGGCCCAATGTGATTTTCTCCAATTCGAACTTCGATGCCAGACTTGGTGATGAATCCTAGTACATTTTTGAGGGGGCTGTCAGACATGTTGGCGTAGTCTGATTAGGCAGTTGAAATGACAGAGAATGTGTTCTGATGATTCTTACTTCGTCTTAAAAAGATTTGTTTCTATTCCAGCAGTTGCTGCAAGTCAACTGAGTTTTGTGATGCCTTATATGTTATTTCATCATCAATCATATAATATATCGGAGCCTTAATTTTTGACATTGTACGCAGCTAAATTCATGGGCATAGTCAACCCACCTAGCCTCACAACACTTTTTACGCAGCGTATTTAGTTTCCGGTCCCCTCAAAAGTCAGCTAAAAGATGCAAGCTGAAAACACCCCAACATCTACCTCATTCAAGGCCAAGTCTGCCCAAACTTGTTATACTTATACTATAAGTCCAAGTCGAACATTATCTGGTCAAGTCCATCGGCCCGGCTTAAAAACTCCTCCTGAATACCTCTTACGTCCCCTTAAATCTGTTAAATGTTTCATCTACACACAGGTCTCCTCTGTCCAACCTTCAAAAACACCACCTGTCAAATCCATATACCATATGCATTCCGAAAACGCGTCGAAAAGTTTGCAAAGCTCTTAATTAAAAACAAAGGCAAACATTCGGCCCAAAGCTATTCACCTGAAAAGTTTCCAACAGAAAAACCGCCTCCCATGCACGGTCTTGCCAAAAACATTTTAAATCCAATATCCGAAAGCAGTTAAGGACAAACCCATACAAAACTAAAAGGGACACTAACTCAAACACAACTAACTTAACAACACAAAAAAAAAAAACAAAAAAATCATAGAACTGTACGGACGATGAAACCATCAAGAAATTGGATCACCGCTTGTGCCTGCCAACAAACTTCCGAATCGATAGTTACTGTAAACTCTGTGCTCCTCAAACATGCCAGTATGTGTGTGTTTCTTCTTTTTTTTTGTATGTCCTACAAGCCAAAGACACTCGAAATATTTCCTTCGAATTCATGGCCCATGGGTGAATGACATAAATCACCGCCACTGTTGAGACCATGCCGCCGGGCCGCTCCGCTATGCATCCTGCCAGACCTTTTACCCAATTCATTGCTTCCTTCCACATAAGCATAAGGCATATAGCAGTGTGATGCCCAAGTCGTCCTCCAAAACCAAAGGAGTTGCTCATGCTAACTGCATGTGCAGGCAGGCTCTGCACACAAAATGTCAAAAGGCAAACATTGCCAAAACGAATTGGGGTCTGGTGCACAAGTATATTTTCGTTTGCTGATGATGGTCCCTTTTTACCGCTATTTTCGGTATTTAACGGTACATATTTTCTGTAAGGAAGTGAGCCAAGAATTAAATGCACAAGGCACTCATGGAAATATGGCCAAAAACTATAAACAAAGAAAAAAGGATACGTACGTTGTAGTCGTGTGGTTTCCTCTTGGGGGATGGCGTGCCACAAAAGTTTTATGATACGAGCGGGTTTGGTTCGATGGATTCTTCATTAGGGACTAGGGATGGAAGTTCTAGTTGGAGAATGGAACGGGGAATGAAATCAACGACATTGATGGAATGGTCAAGGTTAGACATGCGAATGGATCATCTCAACTTGAGAGATGCTGGATAGGTGGCGTGGGTCGTGGGTGTTAGGTTGCCTTAGAATGAAGCGAAAGTAAACACGGATATATGGATTAAGAAAGATTGTTCTGCTGGTTGACGAGGGGGTCGCTTTGGAGCCATTCAAGCTTTTATTAGGAAACCTTTTTACTCGCTTCATCGCTGTTGGCTGTATCTCACGACTTTAGCAAAGAAATCTGTAAGGAGATCATCATTTTTTAAATCTAAACAAAAGCTATTCGTAATTAATTTAAGCAAAATTAACAAACTTTTGAAACCCAAGCAGCGCACCGAGCGCGTAGCTACCATGTCCTCTTTGATTAGCCACCCAAATTTTTGATGATTGAACCGAGTTGCGTGTCATCACTCTGCCCACCGCACCTTATCCACCATCATTAAACAAAAATATTTAAAGTGATAACTCAGCAAAATCTTTGGTTTCCAAACAAAGTTATTTGAATTTTGATTCATAAGCAAACAATCATGCCAAATCAAATTCATTTGACAGCAGCTAAAAAATCAAATTAAATCACATTCGTTAAATCGTGAAAGTCCTTCATGCAGGACATTTGTCCCATTATCTTTATGAATGAAAGCGCCCCAAACCCATCGATACCATTCGAACTTCGATTCGTTTGTTTTAAGGAAAGAAAAGAACTCCCGAAACAAAGATCATGATTATGGCCCCAATGTTAAAGTATGTCATTTCTTTGATTTATGAGACAGAATTTGCATTTGCATAGGTTATCCTTCTCGTATTTACTCAGTCATCTTGCCGTTTGACCTTTTTGTCTTTCGCTTTTATATATAAATAGAAGGCTAAGAAATTTCTCGTTCGCATTTATAATACAAATTCCATTCCGATTGCCTTTGCCAGTGTAGAAAAGGACACCCAGCACTACATTTAGTTTCATATATAATACGAAATGAATTTCTATGCCTCAAGGCTGACTTTTCGGAAGGCGAAATTCTAAGAGCCGCCGGCCGCCACGTCCATATAAATTCTCAAATCATCCCCGACACAGAGCGGACAGAAAAACTATCAAAATATGCAAATTGATTTCCGCTATGGAATGTTGCGAGCTCTCCTCGCTCCGCTCGCACATGAAAAAGGAGTCCACTCCATACAATGCGACGATAACGGCTCTGTCGGACGTTTTGTATTAAAATATATATTTTTAGTCTTGGCCGTTAAAATGAGGCTAATGCTTTGCGTTCATGCACGCAGAGTGGTTAGGTGCGGGTATAGGTGGCATATATACTCAGCAAGAGGTCACACTCCATGATGGAATGCGGGAAAGGAAACTTTTCCTATTGTGTAGCAATTTGCATGGATTAGTATGCAAAATTATGTTTGTAATCTGAAATTAGGTTCGCATACCTACGTATATGATGTATAGGTAGAGGAGGGTAACGGACGTCCTTTGTTGTCGGTACGTAGGAGGATGTGAAGTTTATAATACTGCTCTGTTTCAATGGGTAGAGGCAAGTTCAGTTCTAGATGAGAACATAGAGGCATTTTTGTTGCACATGTAGTCGGTTTAAGTTTTTTTTTCGAAAAGGATGCTTTAATTAAATGCTCAAGGAGAAAAAATTTTCGCTCTAAGATCTATCGTGAGAACTACTTCCGGCAGAAAAAAAACATTCACATTAAAACTGGCTGAAATGGCAGACAGTTTTTGAATATTTTCGAATTTTATTGCGAGCTATTAAACTGAAATAGGTTTATACCTAAATTATAAGTCCCAGGGACCTTTCCTACTCGATCTACTGAATTTGGAGTGGATATTTTAGATTCGAGAGTTTCTTCTCGAGTTTTCCAACATGTGGTTTCACCTGCCCAACTATGATACTTCGTATCTGGAATATTCGCCTCAAATTGCTCCTTTGCTTCCTTTTTTGTTTATAAGTTGCTTGGTTGGTTGTATAAGTAGCTTACTGTTGGAGTAAATAAACGAATGCTTAATTCTCAACATTATATTTTAAATAGTTAACAATTCAATTTGAGTCAATTCAATTAATGGTAAAGGGTTTTCCAATTTGCGGTGTTATTGTGAATGACCCGCTATTTCGGTAGCTGTCACTTTTGAAGCTTTTATTCTTTGACATTTGACAAGTAAAAACTACGCCACGAATGATACACGCTTTAACAACGCATTGAAATTATTGAAATTCACTACAAAAATGGTGAAAATCTTGCAGTCAACGTTCGCAAAACTAAAGCATTTTTTGGTCGTCGTGAAGCACCTTGTCGAACCGCCATACAAAAATTGGTGGAAAATTTCGATCTGTTGGGACAAGTTAGTGATGTAAAGAATAAAACCCGTGCACATCGCTCAAGAACAACTGAGAATATTGCTGCTGTAGCCCAAAGTGTTGAAGCAAACCCAGGTTTGTCCATTCCTCGTCGTTCTTTGAAATTGGGCATTCCACAAACGTCATTACACCGTATTTTGCATAAAGACTTGGGTCTTAAGGCTTATAAAGTTCAGTTAACACAAGAACTCAAGCCGGCTGATCATCAACAACGCCAACAGCCCAGCGTCGATTCAAGACCTCAAAGATAAAATTCGTGAGGCTACCGAGGACATAGGGCAGCCACTTTGCGATTTGGTTTTATAAAATTTCATGAAAAGGATATGGTCCTGTATGCGTGCTCATGGTGGCTATTTGGCTGATGTTGTTTTTCACTATTAACGGCATACCTTCCTCTTTATTATGAAATAAACATACGATCATTTATCTTTAATACCAAAATAACACCTCTTATTGGAAAACCCTTTATGTTTTACCAATCTGAATGCTACTTAAAATCACTGTCAAAATAAAGTCTCCACTTTAATGACATTTCATTTTTATTGGTTTTGGATACAACGAAAAGAAGTGGTTTTGAGTTTTCCATTTTAAATAACCTAAATAAATTATAGAGTGAGTTGGAAAATTGGAGAATCCAAGAAAACACTCACAAAAGTTCGAATTTTCGAACACTGGTGCTTACCACTCGTATTTGACAAAGTAATAATTATATTTATAAATATAATTTTTATATTGTTCATGTTACTTTCTCCTTCAGAGATTTATTCGAAATATTTGCAAAATGGACTCAATTATATACTAAATAATGGAAGTCAATTGGAATATTATTTCTGGAACTTTTTGGCCTCTTGTTGAGTATATTTTGGTCGAAATATTTCAAATTGGAAAGTTATTCCCTTATTTTGGAAAATTTTTATCGGTGGGACTTTGCATAAAAAATATTCTTCCTCTATTGTTTCTTTGACCCGCTGTTTATTCCAACGGTTTTTTGTTTTTTTAAATCAGACAATTACATCGAACTTGTTGAATTCGTTTACATATAGAAATTAATTTTCCGAATTCTGTAGCATCTAAGAAACCAGAAATGTTTTTTTTTTTTCGAATTTTCGAAAAAGTGTGTGTGTCTAATAAGTCTTAAAACTTCACTTTAAAAACACAGTTCTAAAGTTCCTTGGTCTTCTGATTATAATGCCCTTTCTTATATTATGATTTATTAAAGTCAAATTGTTTGCGAACATCTATTCCGATTTTTCGAATACTTGGCTTTTGTTTACTCTTTAGCTACGCAACTTAATTTTCGAACATTGCTTTTGGCTCCCTGCCTTCGAAAACCGGAACATTTTTAATGCGAAGTCCGAATTTTCGAACATGTTTCCTTACCAGTTAAACCACGGTAACTTATTTGTAGAATATTCTTCTCATAAGAGAACATTTGAAGAACTGCCCCTTAAAGAGTTTAAATTTATTCTGTTATATCTCCCGTCGTTAGCATAATCATTTCGCACAAGCTACGCTGTGACGATGTACTATGTTCTTAATTGAAAAAAAAAAGTGCTCTTCACTACGAAGCTAATGTAATCACCATCTAAATTAAACAGCTTGACACAAACTAGATACCTAACGCACGTCAGTTGTCCGCGTCGAGCCAACTAATTGAATTCGTGTAAAGTATAAGCACGCTTATTTGTCGCCGGATTTCAGGAGACCGTAATTCGCTTTATTTCATCTCCTAATTTCATTAAGTCTCCCTTATCCGGTCGTAAGTTTTCCACAACACACTCCACTCCGGTCTCCGCCCCATTCGTGTCGTGCGGACGCACGAGTATACCAACTATAATTTCTGTCATATCATCCTCTTCCAGCACCAACAAAAGAACATCCGCATGGCGAGACGTTTCATAAAAATCAATAAAATGGCAAAAAATCCTTTAGAGAAGGAGTAATGTGCAACAACGGCAACAACAAATGGAAAAAAAAAATAAAAACCTCCTAACAAACGCATTATTGCCGCATAACACCAAACCAACTACATCTACACACAGTATCCAGAGAAATGTGCTCGGCGCTGGGTGTAGTACCTACTGCTAGTTGTTTTATAAAAAAGGACGACAAAAACGTCTCTATTGCGATATGCGTCATTTCTATGCGTCGGCTTTATATCGAGAATGGCGACTGGCACGGCGTTGCTGAACAGTAATTGCATTATAAATGTATGATGGAATGGGATAAGCTTAGTTTTTTTTTGTTTTCTCTCTATATACGTTCTCCCCTCGTGGTGCTGTCCTTTATTTGTATTTGCACAGTGCAGTAGTCACTCAGGCAGACAGACAGATTGCAGGCGCAAAGTGTTACATGCTGAATGGCTGTGTTCTCCTGAATGCGGTGAAGTATAGTGCAGCGGCAGTCGCTGTGAAGAGATGTTTTCAGCAATTATTGTTGAAGGATGCGTAATTAGCTACTTGAGTGGGATGTGCTGCGGAAAGTATGTCTCTTTGAGGCAGATTTAAACGGTCACTATTGTGATTTTCGCTTGCCTTGTTTGCAGTTTCTTTTGACCTTTTTGTTTTGTGTTGAACAAAATGCTTGCATGTGGCATTGTGCGCTGCACACATGCAATGCTACCATAAATCCACATCGTTTTGGCCATAATCTAACGAGATGGACTATTGTTTATGAACACACACAATGAATTTATTCCACCATAGTACAATCGAAATTGCATAATTTTAAGCAGGGGGGGCTGAACAGAAACAGCGATCCATCATCGTAAAAAGATATGCGCCCCATCCATACCCACCAGCCACCACACACTAAAAGGACTCTTTTCATGATACAACGTATAGAATTCTAAATTATGAATGCAGAATAATTACCCACGATCCACATGGCTGGTTGTCGGTCGCTACCGAATGGTAAAAATTGCTGAAACGGATGTCCTGCGTCGGTTGTGTGCACTACATGCAGCGTATATCATTTCTGTGTATGTGCACAATGGCACTGGAGCCTAACGATGCATTACAGGACAACAATTAGAGTTATTTTTATTGCATTAATTACTGCACATTGGTTTTTATGCTGGCGCGAATTAAAACACTTGTTTCTTACTTTTAAAATTAAACAATATTTATTTGGAACTATGTCCTTTATTATTGAAATACTTTTTACTAATTCTAAAAGGAGCTTAAGGCTACTATGTAGTTACAATAAGACTGTTGATAAATTCATCATACAGTCGTATTTATATACTTTTCTTATCTATCTACAAGGAGACCCAAGCGTACAATCGTCTTGCTTGATAATGAAGAAGAGATAATATTCCAACATTGTATACAAACGATATTATCTCTTTTACATATGTTATCATTGTAGCGTTGTGTGCAAGACTGTACTAGAGACTAAAGATATCATTGAATACAAATAATGTTATCTTTTTTCTCAATATGTTTTGCTATGGATACTTAACTCCCCCCCTTGTTAAACGAAATCGTCCCGATTTTTCGACGCTATTTTTAACATTTCTCTTTCATAAGTTTTGTTATATGCGTCAATCTTTTTTTGTTTTTGACGATCTGTTATACATTGTATAGTTTTTATCATTACGTACGTAAATGCTAGAATAACAATCAGTGTTACAATTGTGTATATAGTTGATAATATCGGTTTTTCTTCAAAAGGAATAATTAGTTTTTTTTAAAGTATCTATGTTATCGAATTTGTACATTGTATCTTCTTTAATTATTTGGTCGATGTAAGACTCTGAATTATGATTTCTTAATATAACTTCTTTAATTTGCTTATGCATGTTTTTGTATATTTTATCGTCTAGATTTATAGTATTTTCATAAGTAACTAAGTTTATACCATTAATTGTTTGATTATTTAACTTATGCTTACCGCTTAATAACATAACACCGGATTCAATTTCTAAGTCGTAATCGTATTCTTGTTTAATGTTGCATTTTGAAGTTATATTCTTTAAAAGTGGAATAAGACAATTTTCTTCTTCAAAGTTAATTTCACAAATGTTTTTACTTAGATGATTTTGACAATTTCTTGTTCTTAAATAAGTTTGGTTACATAAGGCAATTGTTTTATCTGTAATGATTTTTCCATGTTTTGAATTTAAAGGTGTTACTTTATACAATTTACATGATTTAATTAGAACTGGATATTTATATATTGTGATGAAGAATTCATCAGTTCTAGCTAATAATATTTTAGAGTACTCAAGTATATTTATTATGGGTACTTGAATTATTTCATGTTGAATAATATTTTTAATGTCATCTAAGTCTAGGCTTTCTGATAAATATTCATTATTTTTTGCTGCATTAATTGTTCTGGTCAATAATAATAATTGTTCGTACACTTGTTCTATTACTAAATGTTCTTTAAGGCTCTGACCTTCGAATTGTTGCAAAATTTGTTCAAATCTAGAATTTATAGTTTTTTGTTTATTATTGTTTTCTATGAGATTATTTATACTCGTTTCTATGTTAACTAAGTCATAATGGTCAGGATTACCAAACACATATTTGAAAGCTGTTCCTAAAAAGTTAATTGATCTAGTATGCCTAGTATGTTCTTGTAATTGGTCTGCTAAATTCTTAATTTTACTTAACCAAATTTTTTCTTCTTGTGTAGGTTGATATTTACTAGTTACGATATTTACGTAAGGTTGAAATATCGAAGTCAGGTTGGTGGCATGTAACAAATAAGTTTGTTCTTTGAATAAATACACGTCATCTGTTTGCGTAAGTATAAACTTCTTGTTTAGTAACTCAGTTATTTGAACGTTTCCTTGCCCTTCTTGACTCTGTACAATTCCTAGTAATGTTAGGAATATTAATATTTTCGTCATCTGAAAAATGATAATTCTTTATGTTATCCTTGTGAATTTTTATTCCTTCTTTAGAGATTACAGTGTCTCCTTTATCTTCTTCTACTATTCTTGTTATGTATCTGGCGTTAGATTTCTTTCTAAGACCTGTGATTCTTACCATTATCTTATCTCCTTTTTTATACTCTCTGTGTCGAGTTCCTTTATTTAGACGTTCGATCACTTTTTTGGATGCTGAGTTTAGTTTATTTATTATAATTTCACTATTGCTATATTTATTTTGATTAAAGAAAATGTCTCTAGGTTTCAAACCGGTAACTGAGTGTATAGAATTATTTAATTCACGCACTGTTCTAAATATTTCTTCGATAAGTCTTGTTTTATTCTGAATTGTGAATATTCTAGACAGTTCAGTTATTGTACCGTTTACACGTTCTACCTGACCGTTCGCTGTCGATCTGTATACTGGAGTTTCTACTTTAGTTATGTTGTATTTCAAACACATTTGGTTCACCATTTCTGTTTTGAATCCCTTCTCGTTATCTGTCATGAGTCGTTCACATTTTGGGAAATAATTAGATAAGACCTCTTCCATAACGTCGTACAGTCTGTTTCGAGTTTCGATTTCCCGAAGGATTGTATATTTAGAATACTTATCTACTGTTACAAGGAAAGTATACTTGTCGTTGAAGTATATGTCCATATGAATGTGTGTTCCCACATGTGTTGGTATTTCTGAATTATTCAGAGGTTCTCTGATAGGTTTTCTTTCATATTTTCCAAATAGACATGCTATGCATTTTCTGTTGAAACTCTTTGCTTGTTTATTTAGATCGGGCCAGTAATATTTCTCTGAGATTTCTTGTATATTGTTACGTAACCCTCGGTGTGCTCTTTCGTGAGTTACCCTTACAAGTTTTAGTTGTTCCTCCAAATTTGTCACGTCTTGAAGTTTTCTTGGTGTGAATATAAATCTTACTAGTGGGAATTCTTTTTTTATGTTTTCACCATATTTGTATATGTTTTCAAATTTCGTATGCAAAGCTACAATCTTTTGGGGTTGTATAACTTCTTTCATCTGCCTTAGTAAAGAGTCTTTGTCCTTAAACTTTATTATGAGTCTTATTTTGTTACTAAAATAGATTTGTGTTTCGATATTATTTGTTATATCTTCAATAAGTTCGAACTGTGCAGTGTATGCATTAAAAGGCTGATTCACAGTTTTTATTATATCATTAGAAGAACTTTCAGCTGAATGTGCTGTTTCTATGGTAGAAGTATTTATGCGTTGACGTGATAATGCGTCAGCTACAAGATTTAGGTTTCCTGGTTTATAAACTAATTTTGCTCCAAAGTCTTCAATGATTCCCTTCCAACGTTTCAGCTTTGTGTTGGGATTTTTTCTGATACAGAATATATAAGGCTCTGGTGATCGGTATATATGGTTAAGTCTGCTATACCATATATGTAGTTTCTGAGTTTTTGTAAGGACCATATGATCGCTAATAGCTCTTTCTCGTTTGTGCTATAGTTCTCTTCTGTCTTACTCAGTGTTCTTGACAAGAAGTGTATAGGTTGCTTATTCTGACTTAGTACGGCTCCAATAGCTATGTTGGATGCATCAGTAGTAAGCTCGAATGGTTTACTATAATCCGGTTGAAAAAGTTCGACTTGTTCTTTCAAATAATTTTTTAAAATTCTAATCGCTTCTAATGCTGAATCATTCAGATTTAACTTAATATTTTTACTTTGTTTTTTGTTTACTTTACCGTTATCTCCTCGTAAATATAATGTCAGGGGCTTGGCTATGCTTGCGTATCCTTTTATAAACTTACGATAGTAACCTGTAAGACCTAAAAATCCTCTCAAATCCTTTACCGTTTGTGGGACTGGAAAATTTTCTATAGCTGCTATTTTCTCAGGGTTCGTAGTGATTCTACCATGTCTGATTATGTGACCTAAGTATTCTACTTCTTCTTGAAAAAACTTACTTTTCTCATCAGATATTTTTAATGTGGCTTTATTGAGTACGTCGAATACTTGACTTATGTGCTGTATATGTTCTTCCTCAGATGAAGAATATATCAATACGTCATCAATGTAAACGTGTACGAATTTACCTACAAAGTCTCTCAAAATGTCGTCCACGCATCTCTGAAATATGCTTGGTGCATTTTTGAGCCCGAAAGGCATTCGTTTAAAATGATATTTTGCGCCATTTATAGCAAAAGCTGTTTTTTCTTTATCATCTGTTTTGATTTTAATTTGGTGGAAACCTGACTCCAAATCTAATGTTGTAAAGTACTTGGCTTTACCTAAATTTTGAATTGTCATGTTGACATCCGGAATGGGGTATCTGTCTGTTACAGTGTGAGCGTTAAGTTTTTGGAAATCAACAACCATGCGCCGTTTTGGTTTTCCTTTTTCGTCCAAACCTTTTTTAGGTACTGTCCATATGGGACTGTTATAAGGACTATGGCTTTTTTCTATTATATCGTCATGTAAGAGTTTCTGTATTTCTTTGTTTACGAATTCGTTATCTGCTATGGGATATGGATATTGTTTAACATAAACCGGATTATCATTGGTCGTCCTAATGCTTGCTTCTATAGTATCTGTAAAGGGTAACGGTCCTATGCTGTTATTAATCTTCATCAGTCTATCTATGTCTGCTTTATAAATATTATTTTCCCCAATTATGTAATTAATTTTCTGAATAGATTCGACACTGCTTATGGTAGTTAGAGTCATATTACTGAAATTTATTTCCGCGTTTAGAACTTTAAGTCCTTCATATCCTAATATCATATCAAAAGACTGAATATCCTCTAATTCAAAAAATGTTATATTTTTCTTTAATATCCTAACTACTTTCTTTGTATCTACCATAGAATAACCATGCATTGTTTTTATTTTTATAGGTTTAATTTTAATTTTTTTGCTAGAATCGCATTTTCTATTAATGTAATTATGGGTTGCACCAGTATCAATAAGAATTTTATAAATTTTCTTAGAAATAGTACTAGTTAAATTTAAGCAGGGCAACCCGTCTACTAGTTTAAATGATCTATTCTTATGTTATTATTTACCATACATTCCGTTTCATCTGCTTCTGCATATGTACTGCTGACATCGTCTCTGCGTTGTTGTCGGGAGTTATTTACTCTCTGCTGCTTGAAGTTCTGCTGATAAGATCGTTGCGGTCTGTTGTGTGTGTTGAAACTCCCGCTGTGTTCACGTTTCGCTGGTGGATTATATACATCGGGTTTGTATTGATTCCAATTTTGTCGCTGTGCATGTACAATTTGTCTCGAGTTTATCTCCATCGGCTGTGGTCCTTGATTGTGTTGCTGCATATTATCGTATTGCTTCTGGGGTTGATAATTCGTTGTTTGGCTCGAATAATTTGGTCTTCTTTCGTTTCTGCGTTCATGTGGCATATTTTTGTGGTGCTTATCCTGAGTGAGATGTAAATGCCTGTGCACATTATCATGTTCTATTCTGCGAGCAATTGCGAATGCGTGTTCTAGATCATTTATTGTAGCTGAATATAATGATCCTCTTGTAAAGTTGTCACTCATACCATCAATGAATATACGAACTGCGTCGTCGTTAGCATTTTTAATTAGTCTGTCGATTATATTCGGCGGATCACCTGACATAGTGATTTTTGATATTATTAAATTGAGATTTTTATTTATCTCGTCGTGGTATTCAGACAGTGTGCTTCTTTTTTGCGTGATGGCTTTCATCATGTCTTGTAGCACGTATAGAGGTTCTTGATTAGAGTACGTATAATCTAATCTGTTACGTATCGCCTCAAAATTAAAAATTGTGTTATAATTAGTTAACACATTCGCGGCTGCACCCTGTATTTTACTTTTCACTATAGTCAATGCTGCTGCGTACTTACTGTGTGTTTTGAAGTTTTTAATGCTGTCCATTAATCTGGATGCTTCTTCGCGCCACGACCGATAATTTGATTGATCGCCGTTGAAAATAGGTAGGCTTTTAAATGCGTCTAACTGTATTTCACTACCATCTGTATATGTGGTTCTTATTTCCTCTAGCACAGGTATGTTTGGTACTATGCCTAATCCAGATTTTACTTCATTTAGTTTTGTTTCTAAATTAGTGTTTATTTGATTTTGGTTAGTTATTATTGCTGCTAACCTTGCATTCTCTGTGCGTGTGTGCTCTAGGGTTTGTGTTACTGTGTTGCTCCTGGTTTCTAAAGCTTCTAATCTTGCCATTAATACTGCGAGTTGTTCCATTTTGAACTCGTGTCTGTTGTCGTCGAATTTGTGTGTTTTTTTCCTCCACATATACACTTTCACTGAATTGCTTTGCTGCTTCGTACGAAGAAGCTATATTTGTACCTGCTATGCTAGGTAATTCTTGTAACCGGTAACGCGAGTGTTCTGTTTATACTAGATTTCACTACTTGTTCCCGAGGTCCGCTCGATTGAAGTTAAAAAGTATATTTAACCTCCTGGCAGGATCGCCAATTAAAACACTTGTTTCTTACTTTTAAAATTAAACAATATTTATTTGGAACTATGTCCTTTATTATTGAAATACTTTTTACTAATTCTAAAAGGAGCTTAAGGCTACTATGTAGTTACAATAAGACTGTTGATAAATTCATCATACAGTCGTATTTATATACTTTTCTTATCTATCTACAAGGAGACCCAAGCGTACAATCGTCTTGCTTGATAATGAAGAAGAGATAATATTCCAACATTGTATACAAACGATATTATCTCTTTTACATATGTTATCATTGTAGCGTTGTGTGCAAGACTGTACTAGAGACTAAAGATATCATTGAATACAAATAATGTTATCTTTTTTCTCAATATGTTTTGCTATGGATACTTAACTCGCGCGAGTGCCATACATTTTGGTAATGCATTTCGGGAAACAATGGGAATGACAAGTTGGAAAATCGCATGATTGTCTGGCACTTTATGCGAGTGTCCGTGAATGTTTTTTTATTTTTTTCGAAACGCGTTGCATGTGCGATTGTGCCTGCAAACAAGCAGTAGTACTGTTTAACACGTACGGGATTAAATTGGCTCTTGGTTCAAGGTGTTTCTTTTTTATGACCCCCCGCCATGATAGTGCATTATATCGGTAGACTTAGTTGCTTATTGGAGGATGGAAATCCTTTAGGGGGGTCTTGTCAGTAGGTGTAGTTTCTGTAGGATTGCATGTTGTTGTCACGATTCTTTGTTTTGTAGTATCGACTTGAATTGGTTGTGAGTATTTTTGGATAGCTTTGGAAAATGACTTTTTTGCATATTTTTTTGAGCTCTGTCTTTGTTTCGGAAACAGTTCCCCCCTTTGTAAATCCCTATGTTCGTCATGAAAAGCTCGTGGCTGACATTTCTTTAATTTAAATGCAAACAATCACTTTTCATTTCTTATGAAAATTTATGTAGGTAGCAGATTTTACATTTATTCCCGACAAATTCTCAAGACTGCTACTAAAGGGCGGACACTGTAAAAACAGCAGCCTCGAAACACAGCCAATACTAACAAGAACAATCTGTCTTCTAAATAAATCTACTGATCTGAAGTCGAAATATTTTTAAATGCAAATGCTTTCACCCAGAGAAAAAACAACGTAAAATCAAAGAATACCACTTTGATTTAAAGATTTTTCGGAATGATTTAGCTTCGACTACGAACATTTTTAAATCAAAGTGGCACGACGTTGATTCAAAGTGTTTCAGTAATTGAAAAAGATGGTCACAATGTAAAAGTGAATACTTTTCACTAACATTGCGTATTCAAATCAAATATGTTTCAACGTAAAATCAAAAAGATCATATTACATTTTAGTTTACATTTTTTCCCTGAGTGTACCTGTATAACAATAGACTGCTTTTGGATCATTATTCCTTAGAAGGACCTTAGAAGAAGGCCCATATCAAATTATTTGAATTCGAATATACCCTTCGAACATTTTTTAACATTATTTATGTTTGACAGCTTTACAAAGTAGTTTTATATCTTTAATCTTTAAATAAATTCGAACAATTTTGGTCGAATTTTCGAATATCTCTATTTACAGTTTTCCAAATGGAAATTTTCAGGATATTGTTGTATTGTTGTAGCATCTCCTTAAATCAAAAAAATCAAATTCCGAATTTTCGAACATGTGATTTTACTATGAACAAACTGTCAAAAGTTAGTAACAGCATACAAACAAATATTCAGGCCTATCCGGCAAAATCGTTTATCCTTTTACTCTGTTATTCTGTTACGAATTTCCATAAAAAAGTTCGAACTGTCAACAAATTGTTTACGTGAATTGGTATTCTGTGTGGATAAATCTTTTATTAATTCTGTTAAAAATCATAACAGAATAAAAGAAAGAATTTTGTGACTTTTATTATAAAAGATTTTTATTTAATGGGAAGTTTTGGATTGAAATGGATCTCTATACAATTCTTTGTGAACGAAAAGCTTGAAAAGGGAGATAAATGTAATAAATGTGTATAAAAAAGTTTAATAATTGAAAATAATTTCTAAATTTATATTTTTGTTTAGCCGAAAACACCGATAACTTTTGCTGGAAGTAAGACTTAATAGGAACCCATTTGATCTTCCTGATGTGCGTAGTAATTCAAAGTTTACTCTTTTCAGCCGGCATTTAGATGTTTTTGCGAAAATGTGATCATGTGCCCAGTTACTATTTACAAAAAAAAAAAAAAAAAGCCTTTTTTTTGAAAGGTTCGTAACAGATTTCAATTTTCGAAGTTCCATAAAAGTTCGAAACCTAGAATACGATTTATAAAAGATCTTTTATTGTCGAGACTTTTTATGATTCATAACAAAAAATTAACAACAGAACAAAAGATTTGGCAGAAGAGCCCAATTGCCATTTATTTAAATTGAGCTCTTGTATCTAGGTAAAAAAATTGCAAGTACCTACCCGGCGTGCGTTTGCAGTGCCATTTTTGCTGTATGAGAAGTACCACTTTACCAATATCGACCATATTTTGAGAAGTATGTTGTTCGAACAATGCACGTTGCCAATGTTCCTAGTTTTAATACTTTAGCTCTCAAAAGTTTGCAAGCATTTTTACTGACTATTTTCGAATACACGTGTATGCAACCTTTTTTATTGTCGAAATTATAAGTCAATCCACCGACTAATTTTCGAATTCAGCTAGTACAATCATGGGCAGGCTAAATGTTCATGTAAAAAGAGTCCTTTCTCCTAAAACAATAAAAGGAGAAGAAGACTCGAAAGAACGAAAAAAAATATGTAACCAGACAGAATATGCTGCTTGACTGCACGATACACACGCTTAGTTGACTTTTGACAGCGAATTGAAGTGCGGATTGAATACCTGACAGGGAAAAAAGCAAACTGTTTTTTAAGAGAAATACATAAGATGAATATTCTGACCATGATTCAACAATCACCTCAAGGATCCTGATGATTAATTACTGATGTTCTTGTAGCAGTACGAAATAACTATAAAATTTCAACCAAAGTACTTGCCTTTAGGGTATTTTTCGGAGTATTTTTTAGTGTTTTCTTGAAGTGATTTTTGAGGGATTTTTCTGTGCTTTATTACGTTGTTTTAAAGTTTTTTTTTTTGAGCATTCTTGTCATTTGTAGGGTTTTTATTTGAAGGGTCTTTTTGAAGGCAGTTTTTTTATCTTTGTTTTATTTTAAGACGTTTTCGAGACGCGTTTTAAATGATTTTTTTAGTGTTTTTGAAAGAACAAAAATCGATGTTGTTCCCTTAATTAATACATACCTACGCTTAATTGAATTCATGACAAAAATTAAATTTCAATCCGAAATGGTTGCGAGAAGGTAGAACCTAAGTAGGTAGGCCTTAGGTAAATTATTCCTGCCATTATTTTATTTTTATTTGTTTACGAAGTCTATATGAAAATTCTATATAGACATTTACAGCATAAATCTTTCTCTTTTTTAGATCATATTCATGACTTTGGATGACTTCTCCAGCACCTTAACCTAAAAAAACGAATTGCACGTAAAAAACTGATTTATTTAAAGTCTGTGATCAGGAGATTTCGAACAAACGATACAACATCTCACAGTAAGATGGTAAGTGATATACCTTTTACTATATTTTTCCTCATAAACACGGTCCAACTGTTCACTTCGAAACGTCCTTTCGATGAAACTAGGCACTAAATTGATACAACCATCTCTTTGCGCATTAAAATTCCCTCTCTATATTAAATGTAGGTACTAAAAAAATCCCCGTTCTAGAAACCCGATTCCGGATACTTATCACCAAATGAACGCCCATTTTATTTGTCATAAAAATGAACACACACACAAATAACCCTCAAGCAGCTAAATACCATTCCTCATTGTCGATGGAAATAGTCCCAGGGCCATAAAGAAGCCTGAAGATTTCCCAGGGGGTTCTGTCTCTGTGACCGTCATAAAACAACCATTGAACATTAAGTCAATTGTTTGACAGGATATAACTTTTCTTACCGCGTTTCCTTCCTATTATATGTTTTGTGTTCACCGCACTGACACCTAACCTCTCCCACTACCAATAAGTCCAACCGAATAATACCAATGACGACTTTAAATGTTTATGTCACTTCAATGCGACGAAATATTTTCGATGACACATCCAAACCGCACACACAAACCACAATTCCCAAAGGGGGCGCATTGTTGCCTTGGGAACACCGCCACTCGCACTCGAAATAACGTTAACATAGAATCTTCTATATCTACACCCATCCCCACCCAGGGACACTCGAAAACGACGCAAAAAATAGTCCTGTCAACTAGCTTTAACTTCTCCAGAGAATGGATACGTGAGGTGACATATTGTTCGTGCGTCAAGTATATATTTGGCGACCGAGAATACTATTCAGAGGTTCTTACATATAGCCTGTTATGGGCCACAGTTGGCATATCAATTGACCTACCTATTTTTGTTTTTCCGCCAAAGGACATGATCTGGGAATACAAAAGACAAAAAAACAACATCAGAAGAGCAGAGAATATCCTTAACTACATGATTGTGATACTGCCTCTGGAGGATCTCCTTCGAGAAGTAGAGCAAACAATGATGACAGTCGTCATGCAAACGTCAACGACAATTGTCTAAATATAGACTTTTTGTTTTCTTCTTGTATGGGCAGCTTGGAGGATAATACCGGACGGACAGCGTTTGTTTTGCAGAAATCAGTCTGATTCCGAGTCCCACTTATGCCGGAACATTTATATTTTTTTCAAACAGACTGTGTGAGGCTGTTGGGAAGGGGTGTACGTCTGGGATTTGTTTAAACAAATCTCCGAAAATCATGTCAAGATGAAACGTTCAACTTTTCTTTTTCATGGAATCTGGTGTTCTGCAATTTGATTGCGGAGAACTAATAGTGTGTTTGTATTTAGTTGGGAATTCTCTTTGAAGTTATTTCGACGGCACACACATCTTTATAATGGAAATCCGATGCAGACTAATTCAGGCCCCGTCGCTAGCGGCGGAACGCTTAATTTGCCATTCGAAGGACCGCATGGTCTTCATTTTACCAAATAAAACAAACGAATGTAGGTATTCAAAAAGATGTGTTGCGTGGATGTATATAGCTTTCCTTCGAAATATTCATATTTTTCATAGATAATCATGTTTTGTGTAAGGTAGAGCTGCGGGCTTAAACTACTGCTTGTTGCCTTCAGCAGGGTTTTCATATGACGCGCCAAATTATCTGCTTGTAATTGTATTTGAGGACGTGAAGTTGTTTAGCTTCCTTGGTAGGTACCTACTTTCCACAGATCCCGATTGTCCCTAACTTCTGTATCTGTTGTCCAGTTTTCTATTTGCTTTCGTTATAAATACTGTTGAGTTATATTCCCTAGGTGGAGAGTTTATGTTAGTATTTCGCTTGTTATCGTTGGACAAAGTTTGCTTCTCAGCTCAGTTTTGGTTGAAGCTGCCTTTTAATCTCTCTAAAGGGGTATTCGCTTACTTCAAGATCAGTCACACAGTTTAGCCTATTAGCACTTTACAGCATTTATTATTATTGACGACCCAATCTTAATCGCTTTTAGTTCGAACAATTCATAAGCACTGTTAACCCGCTATTCGTATATTTTTACAAACTTTCTGCTCCGTTTTTTATCGATCGTTATTTCCTTCGCATTTCTGGGAGTTAAAATTCCTGGAAGTCGACTGGAAAAGAAATCCTTTGCGAATACTTTTTTAATGATAGATGGAACAGGAATTGAAAATATAACTCAGGTTCTAGTAGGTACACTGTCTTGTGGTACACCAGCTGTAGTTTCTCTTGTTGTTAAGTAGGTTCTTTGTAGGATTTTTGCATAGTTTAAAAAATATCGTCTATTTCTGATTAGTCTAAAAATGTTAAGCACTGCTTTTGTAATTTCTTAAGTAGCGCTTCATCCACTTTGCACTTTTTTATAAAATACTTAGGTATACCTACCAATATTATGCCGCAGCCTTACAAAATCTGCTTCGTTGTCCTGCAAGTTTTTAAGCTGTCACTTGTGTTTTTTTTTTCTTCATTCCACAGTTCCCTTGTCGGGACCTACTCTCTTTCCTTTATTTGCCGTCTGTCAGTGGACTACATTTATCTAGACTAGATCCAGTAAAAACTGGATTAGTTGTTAACGTCACTTTTGCCACGTGTCAGCTTAGTCCTCAGTCACAAAATTCTTGACTAGATTTATGCGTTAGCCATAAACGTCAACTGAAAAACTGTTCACCTGTCCAATCTAGGCAAAGAAAAAGAAGTGAAATACATAAACATCAAGTCAGACTTACTACAGTTTTAAACGTCCCCAATGATTCTTAGTAATTTCATTCGTTCATATTTCGGGTGCAGATGGTCAGTTTAACTAAGGCGAGAACGTTTCCGTCAAAACTTCATAGCATCCAGTCAGCAAAATACCGAATATCAACATTTCTTTATCAAATTAAATGATTCCACGTCAGTTCACCAACAACGCCCTTAATGCTTAATACCTTCTCTCCGTCGATCATCCGTGCTAATCAGTCAGCCGTTAATTTTCCTTCCTTCCAATGTAAACAATCTTCGATTGATTTTCAATCGCTGCCTTCACATCCCTCTAAAAGTCTAAATGGAGAGCGAAATGAATTGTCGATACAGGCAAGAAAGGAACACACTCGCATCGACGCCACCTGTCAAGGCAAGATTAAGTTAACGGTACTCGTATATGTGTGCTGTGTATTGAGTGTTGCTCCAAATTTAGCACAGGGAGAGTAAAGCGTAGTAATTCGCCGCCCCACCCCATCGACTTTATTTAGCATAATTCAATTGGATTTTCTTCTCCTCTACTTCGTATTGTACTTGGAGCTTGCCTCCGCAATAGAATGACAGTAGATGGGATACAAAGAAGCCACTGACACGACGAGAAAAAAAGAAGAAGAAATAAACGACCGAAAGAGGTTTAGTTGACAAGTGCGAAAATTCTTCTGCAGTCTACTTTCCTGTGATTTTCTTTCCTACTACCCCATCATCGTCATCATCAAATTGTGGAAATTTATGGGTGTCGCATGGGCAAAGCGGAATTAGCGCCTTGGAGAAGCACGAGTATGGATGGGCTGCGATGAGAAATAAGAGACAATTGGAAGCGAAAAAGAACGACAACGTGGCCCAACTTTTTCCCCGTCTCCGTTCTCTCTCTGGGCATAGAGAGCACCAGCACATAATGATGGGATGTATTTTTCTTTATCGAAGCTTTTGATAGTAAATTCCTAGTGCTTAGCCCTTTGTCCCGTCCCGGGTCTGCCTTCACTGTACAAATGAAAACCCCAGCAACAAGTAAAAACCATTGCTAATCGTAGAGTATGCGTACGATAGCTGCATTATGCTTCGGCAATGGCGCAAATGTACCCAACGACGAACTCAACGAAGGTGCCTTCCCCAGTCGGGTTCAGGTCTGCCCCCTGGGGTAGAGTGTGAGGAGGAGAGGTTTTACCGCAGCAGAATGAGAGACTACACAACGCCAACCATCTCCTCGAGCCGTGCTCATGAGATAGAGACAGAATGAATCGGGAAAACGAGTCGGATTCGGACGGATACTTCGTCTTGGCCCTTTGTTTTACAAGCCAAGAAAATCCAGATCCAGAGATTTTACAACCATATCTGCTTCTGTGTGTATGTGCTTGTGTGGGGATGCTGTTGGCGGATGTCCTTCTGACGGGCTTTCTCTTTTCTCATCTCTGTCCTTGCTTGCAAAAAAAAGGAGTAAGGCGCTTTCGGTTGAAATTTGTAGCTGCAGACGTTTTGGCTCGACATGGGGATCTCTTTTGTTCGCAGCTCAGTGTATTCTGTTCGCTTGTTTCCCTCATAAACTACTATAAATATACAATATTCATCTAAGTATAGAGGCGCGGCGCCAGGGGCTGATGCTAGACTTTTGATATGAGCTCTCTTCGCTGCTGCCACTGTAAACATGGATGGACCCGGGACGCGGAATGAAGGCGCTTTCAAACAACCCCCTACATTTGACCTACTAATGAATTTTTAATATAATTGCACTTATCCTCGTACAAACACCAACAAACTAAAAGTCACCGCGCACAAAAGCACACACACACGCACACGGATACTCCCAACATTATTGCTCATAATGAGAAAATCTTGTTTTTCACCATAAAATTCATTTATTTCGTCGTTCTTTACAGTCGCTTTTAACTTTTTGTTCTTGTTTTTTTTTTTTTTTTATTTTGTTTATTGGTCGCCTTATTCTGGTTGTCATTTTGACGCGACCGTTTATGCGGTGTATATTCATCCTACGTACTGCATAACGGTTATTGTTATTTTTATCTTTGTTGTTAATGGTGTGCTGCTGAAAATAGAATAGGGAGGGGAGTTTGGTAGTTGGTACTACCAGCAAACTCTTCTCCGCATTATGCTACCCATATTTGGGTTATAGACAAGAAGGATTTTCTTAAATAACGGCGATTTGTTTTGGCTTCTCCTTTTGTGTACGTATTATACTAGTTGTTTGACTTTGTTTTGCTGTTGGGGAGTTTCTTTCGTTTCTGGTTGGTGACACTTTGTGTGACATTTTCATAAAACGGTTCTTATAGCTGTTCGGCGACAGTTTAAATGTTCCGTTGCTGGTAAACTGGCGGCAGCAATGGGTGGTAACGGAAATTACTTCTATTCTAGTAGGTATATACGTACCTACGTTTGATTGACTGGGATCCTGTGGCGTGTAATTTGATCTGCGTACGTAGAGATTATAATGAGCTCTAGTTCGAGAATAGGTAGTTGGTTTTTGTTACCTATACGGCAGCTGTCGATGCTAGGAGTTTTTACATAAAATGCGTGGTAAGGAACGGCGACCATCCGTACTGGATTTAAAGACAGTGGGGTGTACCTAGCTATTACCTATACGTTTTTGAAAGGAAAACATTGAAATGTTCTGCGGTATAGCGAAGGATAACTGTTGCATTTCTAAATGTAGGTAGGTAGGTACATAGGGCACACTCAAAAACGTAGTCATCTTAAGCCTACTAGATTGACCTGGACTATAAGTACTTGAACGCAAAAACTAGATTGTTCCGTACACGCCGTCCGCCACATGTGCGAACTGTCATAATTTCGTACGCGGTCTCAATTTCAGATTTCTTGACTAGAATCCCCGGCAGCCCTCCATGGATGTCAAATAAAATAAAAAAAAAACTGTCCATGTGATCGGTCTAGGCCAAACTGGGACACATCTAGTCAGCCAGCTGTCAGACTTACTAATCAAGATATATTTACTTGAACGTCTCCAGTGGTACCTACTTTAATACAAATTGTAAATGCGAAAGATGGATTTTTCAATTAGTGTTTTTTAAATACTGTACCTGCTCTTTTGTTATCAACTTATGGTTAGATGGAGAACAGAATTCTGAATTCAGACCTTCAAACTCGGCATAAAATTGGTGGTCAGTTTTATTCGTCCCAAAAAATTTGTCACAAAAAACGAATGTTTATAAGGATCATGGCCCAGCCAACTATTTAAATATTTTTAGCTAGATTTTCTAAGAAAGAAATTAAACAGCCAAAAACACCTAACATCAAGTAAAACAAATTTAATCTTTTTGCCATTTAAAACTCAACAAGTTGCAAATAAAAATTTACCTACATCTACTCAACAAAAAAATTCCAACCTTACATAATACTTACGTATAATCAGTGTACAAAATTGAAAAAAAAAATTCTTATCGATTAATGGCCCCAGACAAGTTAAAAAAGAATCCTACCATCGTGAAGTACCATTTATCGATTTGTGCTCAACGATAAGAAGTATAGGTACTTGTTTTGTACCCCATTGCGGTATTTCAGTTATTTTTATTTTTTCTCTCAAACAAATTGGGGTAATTTGCCTCATTTAGGTTAACGAATTTCCAGTTCCACTAACGAATGCAAAAAAAAAAAAAAACCATTACGAAGCAGCGAGCTAAATAAAAAAGCAAACCTATCGGTCCTCGGTAATTTGGTGGTTAACGTGATAAAATCACGCACAAATATTGGCAATTCTTGTATCCCCTCTACGTTAACAACTGTAAATAATTATTAGTACATCAATCATTTTGAGTGTTTTAATAGTCGGATGAAATTACACAAAATTCGAGCGAGTTTGAGGAGTAACTTCATTCCTACATCAATTAGAAATGAAATAGGCTACCTAATGGGGATGTAGACTAAAGGCAGGTAGGTATGCATTTTCAAGCTTCCAATTTGCCGAACAGATAAGATTGTGTATTACTCGTATCTTTGATTATAGGTGGAATAAATAGGGAAAACCTTTATTTGCGGGCTTGATATCTATAACGAATATGTGAAGAACAAAAACCGAATCATTCCGGTCCGTCGAATCTTAATTTAGACATTGCTCAACATTTGTGGCAATTATGTGACGTTCTTAATTGGAAACAGGCGAAAATTTGTCACTTTACGTCTTTGACAAGCTACTTTCAATATCGTAACAAATAGAACAAAATTTATATAAGTATTTCTCTAAGCTGTGTTATGTTTTCCATTAATTTTTGCATTGGCTGGGGATGAATTAGTTGTTTTTATCTGTCATGTTCCTATATAAAATAGTCGAACGTTTTGCTTGAAGTCGTCGCCGATTCGATTACTGGGACGTCAACAAATAAAAAAATACGTTGAAAAACAGGTCTGTTAAGGAGCCTAGTTCTAGCTTCTCACAATCCTTCGTTTTATTTGAGTTTTTATTTTTTGGGATGAATGGTAGGGACCTACAGTCTTATGTCGAATCTCAGCGGCTGAATTGCTAACCTCCTTCGTGACAGTTGTACTTTTGGATGTTTGTTAGACAAAACTACGACGTAAAATGGACTCAATGTAGGCACAGATGTTTGTCAATGTAAACATAACCTAGGGGGAAAGCTGACAGCGGTCAATACGGCTTTTTCCTTCGACATCTGACAGGTAGATTCGCACGAATAATGATTAATTCTCACATATGAAGATGTTATTTCATTAAAACTGCCAGCAGAGAAAACTTTGTATTTATCAATATTATTAATGCAAATAAGAGGCAAACAGAGCTGATTAGCCAACTTCTCAGTGAGACAACGTTAGAATTGAAGTTTGTTGTAAATGTTACTGTCAATCGGAGAAGTGTCGCAACTTTTAACATTCGTTTCGGTTCATCAAACCGCAAATAATTCAAGAACTTCTAATAAATTGTTTAACGGATAGGTAGGTAGTTTATAAAGAAGGGCAGCACTGATTTGTGTATGAGTTTGACAACTCATACTTTCGACATTTCCCTTTTACAACTATTGCTAAAAAAGGCTTCGATAATGGGTGAATTGAGTTTACTCACCTACTAACTTTTTTACAATGTATATGCAACTTAATAGGGGCGGTACCAATAAACATTGAATGTCCATCTTTAAATTAACTTTAGACAACTTTAATAGACTGTATTACATTTGCTGTCATTTCAGAATTCAAATTGCATACCTTCCTACATTGGTTTTGTGTAAATCAGGGCAAAAAATTATTTTTATAGAGAATTAACCATTAACCGCTAGACGTCTAGCACATACTATCCCAGAACCAAAAACGAAATTTGTTTAAATAAAAGTTTCTTCTCACTAAGAAAATACAAGATTTTCCCAGAAAAAAATTATTTAACTCTTAAATTAACCTTTATCTGAATTTTATTGGCTAAATAGTTGTAGGTACATGTCAAACTTTTATTTGTTCAATCGAATTGGATTTGATTGACAGCTCAATTTGTCTCACTCTTTTTTTTCAATCTTCCGGGTTATTTTGCGCAGAATTCGCTGAAAGGCAAATTTCGCAATAATGTGCTAGAGCTCTAGCTCAAATTATAAAACGTCAGTCGGCGTTTGGCTTGCCGCTAGAGGTCAATGGAAAGCGGCCATTTATTCTATACAAAAGTAATGTTTGAACTTGTATTGCACAAAACCAATGTACCTCCCAAGTAACAATTTCACTTCGGTAAGGTTCAAATTTGTAATTTCTGTAGGCAACGGTTTCGATAGAGGCTCTATAGTATTTGTTAACCGAAGTAGACCTATTTCGAAGTAATTGTTTCCAAAATAACTTATGTACGTCCTTTGCGAAGCTTATACACAGGCTTTATAGAGGGATATGAAACTAAGTTCCGATAAGATCTCTATTAGACTTCTGAAAATGTTGAGGAGATGTGTGGAAAGTTAATTGCTTCGGTAAAGCTTGTGATTCGAGAACGCATTCGAGAAGCTTCCTTAGAGCTTAGATTTACCACTTCTAAAGCATTATGACGAATAAGCCTAGGGGTAGTGTATTGGACTAATACGCAACAGGATTCATGTTCGATTCTCAGTGCGACCCCATTGTAGGTAAAACATAAATTATAAGAATAATGCTTGAAAATTGCAATAAGTCAATTAGATAATGTTTGTTAGTGATAAAAAAATAAGAAATTGAAAAAATTTAAGAATAAAAAAAAATATATACATTTTTCTTTTCATATTTTGTGCTTTTATAAAGCTTCTATAAGGTTTCTATAAAGTTTCGGTAATGCCCTACCTGTATAAAAGAGCGTCAGATTTGTTTCCTGTAGGCCTTATGCAGTTAATATTGCGGGAGGGGAAATAGCCTCGATAGCGACTTACCGAAGTCAAACTGTTACTTGGGCTGTATGTATAAGCGATTTGAATTCTGAAATGACAGCAATTGTAAGAGAATCTAACAAAAGGCGTGTTTTTTTGAGCTTCAAACTCAGCAAAGCAAAGTAAAGTCGGATTTTCAGCACGCAATTGCAACAACTACTGGGAGTCCTCGAGCTGTCAAGTAGAACGCAGTTGTTGTTGTTTCGTGAAGAAACTCCTACTTTACTTAGTTAGTTTAAAGGTGGACGTTCACTGGCTCTATAACGCTGGTCTATACATTTTAATTCAAGCTCTGGTATTTTATTGTTACGAATGTCGGTTACATGACATCCCTCCCATTATGTCATTCCCTTGCTAAATGCTATGTGACTTATACATTACATAATATGACAAAACAATCTGCAACTTGCAGTCGTCTCAAGTCAACAAGCAGCGTATGTAATCGCCTGGAAATATTTTGTAATCGATCCTGACAGGTATTACATATTGTGATGTGACACAACCTGTCAATAATTCACACCCTTTATTTCTGTACCAATGTAACACAAAACCAACCGTTCAATCGCGCAATATAAAGCTTGTCTACAATTTTTTGTGTTCCGCCCCACACCCCAATGCCGTGCACTATTTAATTTCCCGATGTAGTTAATCTCGTTTACAGAACGCCAACAAGAACACAAAATAGATAACGTCAATGGCTACTCAACGAAATAAAACACCGAATACCTGCAGAAAACAAATTTGAAAAAAAAAAAAAAAAAAAAAAAACTGAACGACTTCATTGCATCTGCAACTGCAGTATGTTCATCTTTCGTCGTTCACCTGGGGCAGCAAAAAGAAAAACACTTTCTTATACCCACCCCTTGGGCAGCTCGCTGCTTCGATTGCACATTGCACATAATAGGTAAGGTAATTACTGGTACCTTGCAGACATCGGCAGCAGAAGCAACAACAGAGGACAGCACGGTCTGAGGGGCATGTGTATCACTCAATCGTCAGAATGACACCAGAAGACGACGACAACCGTCGTAACTTCAAACAACTGCATTGCAACGCAGCGACGAAGCAGAAGCTACAGTTTGTCAGGGTGGGAGCCGTCACATCGCATTCGCAAATCGCAACCCCCTTCGTGCCTATAAATAAGTTTTCCATACATATCAGCCAGCCGTCGTACGTTATGTACACTACACTACAAGTGGTTGAAGAGAAGGCAAACCTGGTGTATATACTGTTACCGGATATGCTGGTGCTAGCTGGCTTTTGCGTCAGAAAGATGGCACTGTGTATGGGTACATGTCCATGGAGTTCTGCGTTCTGCTGGCTGGAAATGGGAACAAGGTGAGCACGAAGTGATGGTCATAAGCACCCTTTCACAGCACTTCACTGTGTTCCTCATTCACTGCACAGTCGGGCGCAGAATGAATGCAATCACTTTAAAACGCAAACACCCCCTAACAGGGCAGCAGCAGCCGTCCAGGACATCGTATGCAGCGACGATAACATCATTGTTGTTGTATGCTCCCGATGATGTTGAAAATTGTGTACCTGTTGTGTGTGTACCCTTGAATTATTTTTTCCTTGTTATATTTGCCACAGAGGACATGTGTACTCTAACGCCCAGTCCAGGTGTGCTGTGTTGTGTGGAGTCCTAGAAGTGCTACAAAAAGCTTGACTGAAGAGTTTTTCAGAAAGCGAGCTTTCAGCTGCATTCAGTTATAGCGTATCGTTTATCATTGGCCATTTTAGAGACCCACTCCGTATAGGGTGTACATGGTGATTCATTCAAATCGCACGAAAGTGTGAAGAAGAGGTGAAGACTGAAGAGTGTACTAGAGCTCGTGGGTGAGTCAAGGTTTTTGGTATTGAAAACCGACTATAATTGGGTGCTAACTAATATGGTATGCATTGTTATATCTCGGGATAGGGGAGGCGAGGGCTTGAGATTGTTAAACCTCCTATTCAGTGTTCAGTGCATGTCATCGCTGGAATTAATGATCATGATCATGAGACTAAAGTCATGGCATTGTTACGGTTGGTTTACTGTTGTTCGTGTCCCAATTAGGGATGACGAATCGAAGCGCGCATGCTGATGTATAAATTACTGATCGCCAGCGGGCTAAATAGCGTCACATACAATTTACTCGTCGCGTTAAATGAAGTTAATCGTGTTTACAGCCTTTGAAAATGATTTTGCTAAGCCAAAGTTACGTATATATTTCTATGCGGTAGAGGGTTTGACATTTAAAGGTTATATTTATGGGCGCAGCGACATTCTAGAATATGAAGTTCTTTCAGTAGAGCTGGGGACAGTCCATGAAAAAGAGAAGAAGACTTCAAGAAAGCCTGCTCGGGTATACCTTTATATGTTTTTTTTTTTTTTTTTTGAGACGCTAGTGCCAGAAAAATCTGAGAAGCTTCGAAAGCCTGCTCTGAAATCGGCGCGCGATTATAGCTAGTTGGAGGAAATTTTTTTATTTATCCAACGGTTTGAGGTTATTTTTCGGGAACCATGCATTTATCGATAGCAAAAGACTCCTAAGCCGCAATTTTTGATAGCACGCACATCTTGTACGACTTCTTTCATTTCAAGAGAAGAATCGTCTTTGATTGTCAAAAAATCAGCAACTCAATTCTTACAAGTTACAACAAATAATTCTCCTACTAAAAAGAGCAGTTTTATTAACAAGGCTTATCGTTTTTTCAGAAGCTTGTAAAAACGGTGATAAGTGACCCTAGCTTTTCAAAACAATATAGAAAGACAGGCATCCGACAGCCTGTGCTAAAATTGCGAAGGGCAAACTTCGACTTGACCATTTTAGTGCAGGCTGCCAGATTAAGAGCTTAAATGTTTTACAAAAATAGGCTATGAACCACTCAGGCGAAACATTTCCAAGACCCCATGGCACACTTGGTGTAACCAAACACAGAGGGCGCCTTTTAATTGTAAGAACATTTTCTTATGCCACAGACGGAATGCCTCCGTTTACGATTATACCTAGGCATGTTCACAGGTTCACAGGACTACCCAATCATCTTTTCAATTTTACCCCATATTAACCTTTAGAGTACCGATTGGGGGAGTTTAGGTCCCCCACGACCACGTTTTTGTCTATACTCCGTTAAATAATAATTGCTATTAGTTCTTTTATTAAGTACCTAGTCAAGTTTTTTGGTATTCTTAAAAGAAATTGAACGTGATTACACATTTTGGCAATTTTTTAATAACAAAAGATTAATTACAAAGTAAGAGGGAAATACCTATTTGTTTTGTATTATTTGAAAATGGCAAATAGTCGATTTGTCCGAGCTTTTATTGGTTTTGGTATGGGTATTAGGTACTCCCTTCAACTTTTTTTTTAAGTTTAAGTCAATAGATATAATTGAAATCTTGCATTTGAAGAAATATTAATATTGCTTGGAAACGTTTTAAACAAATTCCCTCGCAAAACTAGAAAAATTCGTGCTTTTTTTTGAATTTAATAAAAGAAAAACCTTGCAAATTGCATTTCTTAATGTATTTCGGCTATAAACAATATTAAAATAAGCTTGAATAAAATGTATACCTGACTTTAATTGGGGGGACCTATGGTACCCCACTCCGTCACTTGGGTCTCAAAATTTACTTGGTACTCTAAAGGTTAAACCACAGATCACCCTGTGTTTCCTCAGAGGCTTAACAATGCCATTTCAAATTCTCCCGAAAAAAACAAAAACAGTCCTTTACCTCTTCACCCGTTCTTTTGATTTATTTCCAATCGCATTCCTCGAATCACTACCAAGCACCTACTTTCCGATCAAACAAACAGCGAAACGAAAGCACGCTCCACAAACACTCGTGAACTTTTCCCCACACATCGTCCTTGCCACCTGGACAGCAACCATACAAACTCACATACACACACCTTACTCCTTCATCCAGATGCCATTTCATATCAACCTCGCGAACACGGAAAAAGCAATTACGATGCTTTTCATGGCTTCTGGTTGCATGAATCCATCAACTGAATAGCTAACCCACTGCCAGTACCCTGTACACTGTACCTGTGTGCTGCAGAAAATACGCGCCGCAAAAAAAAAAGGCCACCCACAGGACAACGAAATGCGGTCTTCCTAGAGAAGAAGGGGTGGCGAATACTCGTTATTTTCATCAGTTTATTATTATGTATTGCTAATATTTTTCCTGGAATTCGCTCGTTATTTTCGCTGCGTTTCTAACTCTAGTTAATTCTAATATTTCGTTTTTCGTTTCCTCACTCACACCATTGCTTATTGTTACGAAGAAAAGCACAAACGCGACAGCGACGACGAAAGCGCAGGCAGAAAGAGAATCGCAAAATGAGAAACACAACACAGTGAGCGCCAGAGCACACAGAACACAGCAGCAGCACACAGTGGACGATGGAAAAAAAAAACACCAAAATGTTGACGCATTGCAGGTGCGTACCGTGGAATCGATAAAGCGCAAACTCCCCTCTATTGGCAATCATTTTTGTTCTTCTTCTGCTTGCTTCTTCGTTACACACAAATTGGGAAGAGAATATACGAATACAGAACAGAGCAGAACAACATTTAAGATACTACAAGCACACCACCATCGCGCATTGTTGTAGCTTTGAATGTGTGTACTAGATTATGAATTTGTCACTATCACACTACACACGAGAGCGATGAAGAACTTCGCGACGCTGTTTCACAGCAATAGCCAAGCAAAAGTCAAAAGTGTACGAATAAACAAAAAACCGCACCCATGCCAATGCCATACCCCCCGGTTGGCAATAGGCTATTTTCATAAATTAAATCGGGGATTTAAATGCGGCTCACCGGCCAAATTGGGGGGAGGCGGCGGCGGCGGCGGACCACTGCCCAAAGATGATAAGGCGCAACACATACAATTCACCCTTAACTGATGATGATGGGAAACAATAAGCGAATGTATGCAGCATTGCGCTCATAAACTGCGGCAAGAAAAACGGCCGACATGTTTCAAAACCAGAACTATGACAAAGCAAGCCAGTGGCTGTGGCAGGGCAGACCACCACACCACGCCACGCCAACGCTATTATATGGGCACAAGTTGAAAACAAATCTCTTTCCAGCCTATTTGCATGTTAATAACCTTTTGCTGATGGCAAACAACAAAAATAGACGAACGAAAAGGACGACTCACTCATAACACTTGAGGGGGTTGTAAAAGCTTTGCCACATTCACAACACAGGACAGTTAACTGATTTCCTATTCATTTCTATAACGAACGACGTGAACAGGGGGGTTCTGATGTGACTAGAAAATGAAAAAACAAACAGGCAAGCTAGAGGCGATATAATGGGATAAATGAAAAACAAGGGGACTTGGGTCGAGTTTTCAGGCAAATGCTAAAAAAAATATCGAATTGACTTGAAAGTGTATAAATAATTCCGAGCACTGTTTTATTGAAATTGAAAAGTCCACTGACTTTTTTTAAGAAACATACCCAATTCTCGCAGCAACAAGTTGCCTGTCAGATTCAGATTGGGAACGTTCAAAACTCCAGTTTACTAATCCTTTTCGATTGGGCTACACAGGTTCTGCACAGTTTTCAGATTTAATATGTCAAATTGAACATCAAAACCTGAACTGTTCTTATTTTTGTTCATGTTCTTGTCATCGATTACTTGTGAATGTGATTTCTATCCAGTGGTTAAAATTTGGATACAATTCTTTGAAATGGCTCACGAATTAATTAATAAATATTTTTTACATTATTAATTCACAAAATTGGAGCAATGCAATTTTTTTCTTTCCAGTGGAAAAAATGTCACATAAACGTAAAGTAAACTCAACTAGCTGTCAAACTCAATCAAAGAAACTTCCGAACAATTCTGAGAAGGAATCGAGATTCGGAAAAGTGTTCTCGATACTTTTACTTTTGCCAATCGAACATAAATAGGAAGTAATAAAAGTTTTTTTTTTTTCGAATACTACATACTTGTCACAGACCACAGCTTAAGATTCTAGTTAATCTGATGACAGCTTGCTGGCTGACTTGATGCGTTTCAGTTTTAACTCGCCTAGATAAATACGGTCGCATGAACAGATTTTTCAGTTGACGTTAATGTGGAAGTAGCTGACGAATCTAGTCAAGAATCGTTCCTGAGTACTCAGTTGACATTTCGTATAAATGTGGCTGCGTTCTGTGTACATCTAGTTCAGAACAATCAAGTCGACCAAAGACAACAAGATTTTCGAATGTTTTAAATGGCGGGTACCTCGTTGAAAAAGAAAACATAGCAAGGTACCTACTTGAACGATTCTAGTCCATACAAGCGAAAAAATAACTTGCTGTTCAAACTTTTTAATTCACATTTCGTTCGATTCGAGTTCCCACGAAAAAGATTTGATTCGCCCTCGAATTCATAGGTACTGGGCCATACATGTGTCGAAAAAGTTCGAACAGCTACAGGGCGCAACTGCTCATGCATACAGAAATATTGTGCAAACTTCCAAAATTACATTTCTGTTCGTCGCTGAAGTTCAATTAAAAGCTCGAAATGTGCAACAATCCCTATCCAATTATGACTCTCCCTCAACCGTCATATGAATTAGGTTTCTGATTAGAATTGGGAAAAGTTAAGTAGTTGGGTAAACGTTTCAAAAATTGCTTCTGTATATAGGTAGTTATTCCCAGAATCACCTATCTTTCCACTGACATAATGTCCACATAACCTACTCCCAACCACTTAGATACCGAATCGGACTTCAACCGTTTTCCTTTAAGACAGCACAACATAATTACAAACATTATTTGCCCTAGCCTTGCGAAACAACCAACAACCCACCCTACATTGACTAAGGATAGCTTAAAAGAAAGTTAGAGGCCGTTGGTATGGGTTGGGTAGGTACCTGGTCCAAGTGGAAAATATCTACCCCTTAGCGAAGGCCGCCACAGTAAACGCATTCGGAATGCATTCCCTTCTACAACCGCCACCCTGGTCCATGACCCGCCAAAAGCAAGAACATTTTCTTCGACCAACTACTAAGTCCCATAGTCTGAGCTGAATTCCCTTCCCTAGAAGGATTTCCCCTCTCACATCGGTACAGAGAAACTAGGAACATTATATCGCGTATCCCCTCAGCCCTTGCCACAGCTAGGGCCCCACGCTTCTGTATCTGTTATCCCTTATTTCAAATTTCAAAGAAAAGTTAACGAAAGATCACCCCCTTCGTCAAAAAACTGAAAACTGCTCACCACAGAAACGCCGCGTACGCATTCGACGAAAACGAATCCAATCCGGATTGGGGAAATTACGGTTCTTCACAGCGCAATATAAACGGAGGAAAACGACGATAAAATCGAAAAATAAAAAGGAAAACTTTTGCGCCAGATAGAGACATCGAAGTTGTTTCCGATACAATTCAGTTGCAATTTTGCTGCGGACCGTATCGGACTTAAAAATATTTGAAGAACATTCTTGAGCGGTTTGCAAATTTTCCCCAAACGTCAGAATAAGAGAAAATTTCCCACATTTCAAACTTCAAACAAAATTTCGGTATCGGTTCAGTAAATCGAAAAAAAAAAAAAAAAAAAAAAAAACTGACGAAGCGACAAACGGTTTAAAAGTTGGTCTCGTCGTTTGCGGAAAAGAAACACTTGCCATCTGTTTTCTTCAGCAGTCAGAGCAGTAGGTTCGTCGTCGTTGTCGCATCAAGAAGCGTGTGTTTGTGTTCTTCGGAGTAACATCGATATATCCGTTATCGATACAAGGATTATTTTTTAAACAAAAAAAAAACCCTAAAACAAATTTAGATAAAATGGTAAATATACACGAAACTAAACTTTCATTTAATCCCAAAAAGACTGAAATTGACTCAGAAGAAAAAGTCCATCTACATCTCTTTCTCTTTCTAACCAAACTGGTGTGTAGTCGTCGAATATACAGAAAAAAAAAAATGTACTGCTGTGGTGTAAAGTTGCAGGCAGATTACATTTCCCACGTTAAATAGTGTGCTAAATATGGAAATTGTGTGTGCGTGTCCAATTAGAAGAGAAGTGGATTTTCATTTCAAATTTCTTGGAACCTGCTCAAGATGGCGCTGGAAAGTCCTCTCAAACGGCAAGCGGTCGGCAACGACAAAAATGCTTGTATTTATTATTTATTTCCCCATATATCAGTTTCTCATCTATCTTCTCTTCCGTTCATTTGGGATGGCCCATCTTTTTTCGCCTTTGAATCGGTTCAGGAATTTCCCCATTCGCAGAGTGTGTTGTGCGCCACAGTCGGGTTGTCTCTGTCGCACATGCACTGCAGCCATTTATCGGGTATGTGGATCTCGCTGGTGACACGATTCGACCCGATGACTTTGCCGCATTGCGGTTATTTTCCGATTATGTTTACACCCCATCTTCGTTGTGCTTCGGTTCGCTCTTGGCTCTCGAACGAAATTCAAACTGTCAAAACTGAATCGGAAGGAAAACAAAACCAACGACGGCCACAGATTTTTGTTAATTTCGCTGGAATTTCGTGCGAAATTTACACCGGTTTGCATTTTAATCCGATTTGTCCAAATAACTTGAGCTAATTTAATTAACAAAACTGCATATTCAGCAGAGGTAGCTCTGCAAATTCGCAAATGAGAAACGTCTGCGAGAGAGGGACATTTCACATTTCTCCTCTTTCTGCGTGTTTTCGTCGTCGTTTTTGATCTCATTCTCCGTCGTTCTCCCCATTTTTGATGATTCGGTTCGGGTTTTGTTGAAGAAGCTTCTTTGCTTTTCGCAATATTGTTTGAGTAGTTTTTTCGCCGCCGTCGCCGTTGCCAGCCGTGAGCTCTTGTCAGTGCAAAAATAAAATAAAATAAAAAAAAAGAAATAAAGGAAAAATATTTCTTTTTCCTAATATTGTTCGTCCATTCCGTTTGATCGTTCCGTTTTGTGGTTAACGTCGTTTCATCGTCGTCGTTGTTGTTTTTTCACAGAAATTTGTGTACTTTTGTTTTTTGCTCGCGTGTAATTTGGGACGGGTGACGTCACACACACTTCCAGTTAACAAAAATGGTGAATTTTACATTTTTTATTTTATTCTATTTTCCTAAGTTTCTGACTTGAGTGTTGCATGTCCTTTGGTGAAATTTTCCGTATGTATTTTTTTATTTTTTTTTGTTGCGATTGCGAACCACACCTTTGGTCACATTTTCTCTTATCGATGAGATTCGTATGTAATCGCGCATGGGGAAGCGATGAGAAATGGAAAAAGCTATTAAATATGCTAAACTGTTACTGTACTTATATTAACCGTTATCGCCAGCTCATGAGTGCGTTTTCGTTCGAATAGGTTACAATGGCGTACGAATTGGAATTCCATTCGTGCGCGATTGTGATAAATTTTTTTCGAGTTTTTTGGATTTTTCATGCGGCCCAAGAGAGAATGTGATTTCCGGTAGCGTTTTCTTCTGATAAGAATAAAGTCAGTTTTGGTTGCAAATGAGCACTTGGGCTAAGAAATTCCCGAAGGGAATAGTTGCAGCCAAATGCGCACTTTGACCTAAGAAATACTTGATGGGATTACTAGCAGCTAATTGTGAGAAATCATTTCGAACTCCCATTGCACATTAACCTAAAAATAGTTTTTTTTTTTTACTCTACGTGAAGGTGAATTACAAAATCGTTTTCATTTTCAAAGCCAAATTCTAACAAAACCTCATAGCACATACCTATTCGTTGAAGTTGACTCATCGATTTGAACCGTTTAGATCACACTTTCCAATTAGGTTCAATTGAACCGGCTGGTACTGGTTCCTCTTGATCGCAAACACTGAACCAACGCAATTTTTTTCCGAGAATATAAAGGCCAGACAATTTTTGTAACGGTTTTGGGTGGCTGATACAATTTATATTGCAACTTTTAGTGAGGTTCAAGATGATTTAGTGCGGAATTCTGCATCCAGCTACAGTGGAGTTCATTAAAGTACTCGCACCTATTTCCGTACCTAACGTTTGTCATTGTTTTAGGGTCTACCTATTCTCACACATTTTCTAGGGAAATTCGTACCATTTCAAAGAATCGAGTATCGTTTCTCAAAATATGTAATCACAACCATACCAAATCTACGTTCAGACGGCTGTCAGATCTTACAGTCGCGACTATTCTGTGATTCAATCAATTTTTTTTGAATTCAAAACATTCACTCGAATGAGCTGCCTGTATTTTGATTATTGACTTTCAAGAAGTTCATTGCCAAGTAAATATATATACTGAAGTGCTGAATGAGGTAAGTTTTCGAAATCCTCTTCTGTAGAATTTAATATTTCTGTTTATATTTGCTGCTTTATCGAATTGTGCATTAATAATTTGCTAGGAAACTGTACGGGTTTCCGATCGAATGGTGCTGACACTACACAATTCGAACGAATCTTGAAATCGGTGCAAGCAGAATTGAACAGATTATATTTCAATTGAAAGAAATCGAATAAGTTTTGATTTGATTCTCAGAATTGGCATGATTTTCTGTTTATCAGTGAAAAACTTGCATCAAATGTCTTACAACCGTGTGAACTGTCAAAATTTGGTTTGACAACTTTGTACGAAAATGTAACTGCCAACTGACAATCCTTTGAACATCCTTTAAATTTTCGGGATCAGAAAGTGCTACATTGCAAAATGCCAACTCTTGGAAAAAAGTAAATAGGCAGGTAGGTAGGAAGAGTTTATTTTGAATATAGTTGGACATTACCTACATTTATTTATGTTTACGAAAACCGCCATCAGAGTTAGTAGAAGCAAAAATTTAACATATTAAAAAAGCCTAGATTTCATTCGAATGTAGGTAGGTATGTACTTATATTGAGTCTGTTCTCCTGCGAGATCAATTTTTCGTATTAAATTCTGCAAATCCGCACCGACGTTTTTTGTGATCCTCTTGAATATTTATTTGGAAAGTAGGTACCTACAAAATGGTAAATTACAATTTTGACATTAGCGTTTTATAAATCGACAGTACCTAGGTGCATACATTACACTCTGCTTAATATATTTTTCTCGTTCTCAAGAGGACATACCTACTGGTTGTTAATACAAAATATGACATCTCCAAAACTTGGACTGTCACTCATCTTGTACTTCTACCTACCTATTATCAGATTTTTTTTTGTAATTTGAAACTGTGTGTATGTATAAAAAAAAAATAATTAAAGGCGACAATAGAACTACGGATTAAAAATGTTTGACACCTATCGTACCTACTGCCTCAACAATGAGTGCGTTTCATTTAATCGCTAGATGACAGAAAGCATGTCAAACCAGCGTTAAAATCTATATGAAAAATCTAAAGAAAAAAAAACATTGGCCCAAATGAAAAGAGCAAATAATTAGATGCTAGTTTTGGTTATACAAGAGTTTGACATAAATATGACGTAGGTATGTATCACTTTTGTGCTCTAGCCGTCAAACGCAAATGCGAACTTCGATGATGGTAATTTTCCGATACATATTTCGATTTTTCAAATCTGCACTAGAAACCATTTTTATTAAGAACTAGCTGACCCAGCGAACTTCGTTCCGCCCAAATTCATTAATGTACCTAATAAAAATAATAATTCTGAGCATGCAGAATGCACGTGCTGCTTTATGAAATAAATGAAGTACATATTATAGCAATATCGATGGGTTTGCTCACACGTGAGCACGCCATATACAATTGATCATGTGAGAAACATGGGAATTGAATTGATGCCACAAATATCCAGCGATTGTCCTTGCGACTATTTGTCATAGTGAAAGCGAGGCACACGGAAAATTTAAGACGCTCAAATACGAATGGCAAATCGTTCTGAATAAGGGGATTCCGCTGAATGAAAATGTTGGCATTTGAATTTTTCCCTCAAAATCGTTTGCTGCATGACATTCGATTTGAGATTCTTCACAATCAAATCAAATGCGTTCCGTTGCAAACTTTCGGAGCATTTAGGTTGCGCAACAAAATGATAACCGAGCCGACTTTCAATTTCATCCTATCTTTTAAATACAGCAATACGAATAAAACAAAGAAAGAATCATGAAAATTGGCCCAGTGGATATCGAGTTATAATTATATTATATTTATGTAGATATGTGGAATAGATAATGTAAAGGGTTTTTCAATAAGAGCGCTACAAACGTTTTTTTAAATAAAACAAAAACGGTTTTGGATATCAATGAAATTCTTTATTCCTGTGAAAGTACGTTCGATGCCATTATGTATGGAACTCGATTTCTTTTGCATGGCCACCACGGGCACGCTTGCAGAAGTCCAGACGTTGAACCCAATTTTCGACAGTTTTCAAGCATAAATCGGCCGATACTGCTGCAATTTCACGTAGTTCATCAATCGTCGCTGGCTTGTTGGCATAGACCATATGACTTGACGTAGCCCCACAGGAAAAAGTCTAACGGAGTCAAATCGCACGACCGAGGCGGCCAAGCGACTGGACCATTTCGTGAGATAACACGTTTTCCAAACTTGGTTTCCAATAAATTGATTGTGACATTCGCTGTGTGGCTTGTGGCGCCGTCCTGTTGGAACCACATGTCTTCCAAGTCCATATCATCCAATTGGGTTATCATTGAACGGTAGCGATTCCCATTCACAGGAACGTGCCGGTCTTGATCATCACGGAAGAAGTCCGGCCCAATGACGCCGCCGGCCCATAAACCACACCAAACCCTAATTTTATCGGGATGCAATGATGACTCATGGATGACGTGTGGATTTCTGCCTGACCATTACTGCATATTTTGTTTATTGACGAAGCCATTCAGCCAGAAATGATGACGACCATAAATTGGACGTAGCGCTCTTAACGTATCGCACGCAGTTTTCACAAATCACTAACTTACCTTTGAAATAGCCAAAATACAGAAAGCAAACGAACGAAAAGGGTACAATTGAAATTTTGAATACAACTGGAAAAACAGAACAAAACACTTAACGATCTAACAAAACAATAATAATAATAGTAAATTTACAAATTTTATTTAAAATTAATTTGACTTTCTTTCAAATGTTGTTTTATTTTTGTTTCTTGATTTACAAAAGGGTACAACTTCTTTATCAGTACACATTAGTTCATTCATTGGCCCCCCCACCTCCTCCGTGACCACACAGCCCAAATTATCAAATCACAAAGAACATATACTGTGCTATCAAATGGAATGACCGCCTACAGCGCCACCTGTTGAGAATTTCTCAATTTTTCTTTTTTCCTAAACCTTCGCGGAGTAATTACGAACAAATCCGCAGAAGGAAGTATCCAATTTGGTCCAGTCGTTTTCGAGTTTTAAGCATCCGAACAAACCAAGATCCATTTTTATATATATAGATATGTTTGTTTTCTGATTTTTTGTTGTTGTTTTGATTTATTTTTGACATGTGTCATTTTTTAAATAGACTATTTGACACTGTTTTTTTGAAAATAAAGCTATAGAAACGTTTCTTTTTTTTTACATTTTAAATTCATTTTTATTAAGATAGGTACTTAACTAAACTTACATACTTCCTAAAGCAAATTTTCTATGTCAAATTGAAAAATGATGGTTTAAATCTAATTTAAAATTAACATTTAACTTATTCTAGCTTACTGAGCAAGCGCTCTAAACTTAACAATATCCTTAAAATTATTGCCTTTCGGCCTTAAATCTATCAGCTATAGAAACGTCCTAATGCACGTAAACCCCAGTCCAGATAAATCTAGTTAACGTTTTACGTCAACTAGGTTCCCGAAAGTCCCCAATTTGCAGGAGTTTGTTTTAAACATCAGATTTTTCATTTTATGTGAGTGGTTGATAATTTATTCTCTATAAAATCGTTCATGAATAAACAAAGGAATTCGGTACCATTACTTTGTTAAGTAAAAATTATTCTTGTCCGCAGACATCGTGCTACAACATCCATAAAATCAATTAGACACAACTGTAATAAAGGTGTAACAAAGCAAATTAATATTCAATTTAAATAATCATAAATTAAGTATAATTCAAGGCCAACACTCTTAATGTCTTTTTTACAGTGTCTCGGCAAAACATTAGCACGGTCCTATTAACTTTTAGTTTTGATAGTAAATTTGCTAATTCTAATCCTTCAATCGAAAATTGCGTTTATTTTTTTGCTGCTACTTTAATATATTTTTTTTTGTTCGTTTTGTTTAAACACATTAGCGCGAACACGAAAAACATAATTCCTTGCAACTCGTCAATTTCTCCGAATTATTTTTATCGTTTGCTAGGTATAATATTTTTGGAACGTTACGGAGTAGCCGAACAAAATTCCAATCTTTATTGTTTGCCAGCTGATAACAAAGATTGATATTAGTCGTGAACTGAAAGGGATTCCATATCTGTATGAATTTTATTTCTTCATTTGATTACGAAGTAAAAGTAATATTTAATGCGGAATTCCTGTGACATACCTATCTTGATGGCAATAAATTCTGTTTTCTTTAATTTTTGATTAAAACGTGCTGCTGGCAGAACAAATGATAAGGAACTGTATGATAACCGGATAACCGTGTTTTTTAAGATTAGACGTCTTGATGTGATGCAATCGTTTTCGGTTAATTTCCCGAAGGTTATCGATAGCTGCGTTAACTAACAAGGTTCCCTGGCTTTTATTGTCACCTTGTCAATGTAAGAAAAGCACTGGGTCCGAATTAGCGCATCCGTGAACGAGCCATACATCACTAATTCAGTCACGTATTACTCAATCACGGATACGGTAATTCAACCCCTGAATTTAGCTGATGAATTGCAACTGAAATGTCAGAATATTTATTATTACTTTCATTCACAAAAACGTCAAATAATTGCCACTTTCAATTTTCAAACAATGCAAAATAGTTTAACTCTCGTTTGACAGCGCTCAACTTTTTTCTGAACAGTAGATCTGTTCCCGCACTCGGAAAACGGGCAAAACTAGTGAAGAGTACAGGAACGGTTAATAAACACAAACTCGCAAGTTTGGTAGGTAGATACACGTACACGTTACTTGCTTTCTTGTATTTGACAGAAAGGCTCGCAATATTTTTCATGGTGGTGACATTTTCACTCTTGATGTTTGTTCTTGCGAAAATTACCTTGTACGGGAACATAAACTAACAAAATTTTGTAAAATTTAGTAAGATTTAGTAGATTAAAAATGTGCACATTCAAAATCCAGTTAGCATGAGTCGATTAGACTGGTCTGAACTAGTTGTAGGTACCCTGAACGTAAAAACTAGATGGGTTTGTTACGTCACTTTTCCATCATCAGCCACATGTAGGTACTGTCTGTCAACTTTGTACTCAGTGGCGAAATTCTTGACTTAAAAAACTGTTCATGTGATCGATCTGGGCCAATCAAAACTGAGAGACATCAAGTCAGCCACCTGTCAGACTTACTAAACTAGATAGTTGAACGTCCCCCTTCTTTCGCGAAGTGATAAAAGGAAAAATGGTTATCTGTCAAATTTCAGCTAAAAGCCTTGCGTCAATCAATTTAATATCGATTCATACATACAACATTTTCAAGGGCATACCTACCTATATTTATAATCTCTTTTAACTCTCGCCAGTGGCAATTATGAAACACAACTATGAGGCCATATATAGTGTAAGAGGAAGTGGCGAAGGGTTGGCATGATTGTTGTGCAAATCCGACGTAACTACTGTCGCTGGGATGAGTGATTGTTTTCACCAAAATGTTGTTAAAGTTTTAAGTCAAGTTTAGTTTCTTGTCCTTTTTAGGCTTACAGTGTTTCATGGCCAACGACGTGGGGGTGAACAAAATTTGTACACAACGTGACAACAGCATCTCGCCGCTTCTCCATGGTGGTTCTGCTCTCTCACTGTACTTCCCTCCATTTAAAGCTGTAAAAATTGGTTAAGCTGTCTGTTCTTCATCTAAAACTTTGATTCTTCCTCAACAGTCCTGCGCCATGTTTAAAGAGTTCGACCACCTCTCCTGTTTAGCTATGGATGTGTCGCATATTCGATATTCTATACTGACAAACAGAAGGTAATGTCATATTTTATGTCAAGTTTTCTGCACTGCTGTCAATGTCAGCACCAACAAAAAATATAGAATTCATTTGACGTTCTTTTTGATTGCATATTCCGCAATTTGAGTGCCAAAATGTGTACTTTTTCACAAAAGCCCCATCATGTAAAGCGACCTTTACAAGATCGGATAGGTATATGTATCACAGCGCTCATCAGATTTGTCAACACCTAGTTCTCACCCTTGTTTTCTGTTGCTCTTTCCGTTTCTGGGTATGTATCGCCGACATGATGAATCCGCGACGTCATGTCAACATAGCGATAAAAATAAAAATTAATTATCCAAAGTGTCTCCTCTTCAGCCATAGACACCTTCACCACCAGCAAAGCCAAAGTACATATATAAATTAATCAATTCATTTTCCCACACCTCAACCATCATCGTCGTCCTGATGTCTATTACCAGCTATTAGTTTTAATTTATTGTTGCTCTAGTCTTTTAATTAAGCGAATTGCAACGAATAAAAAAAAAAATGGTTGCCGCCTTCGCCATTTGAATTGTTTATGCAAATTTTCTTGTTTTTCACAATATTCCTCGGCGAACACCATTTGACACCAGTTGCAATAAGCATTGTCATTTTTCATTAGTTGCTGCTGGCTGTCCATTTGGGGTTTTCTTGTCTTATCCAAGTATGGATTTTTGGAATTAACTTGCAACTTCTCCTGCGCTCACTACTCCTCCAATTGACGTAATTCCAGCCAAGCGGAAATATGTTTTCTCTTGTTTCTCTCGTACGTTCTGTTGTACCCATCATTTATAGAACTGTATCAATAATCGGTTAAAATCAGTGAAAAGGTCACATTGTGAACTGTGTTCGTACTTCAATGATTGCACATTTACTTTGTGTGGCTTCTCAATTTGTGAGGCAAACATGAATTTAGACGTTATCTATAATTTCTCTTGTACACCAGATTGTGATTACCATTGTGTGCTGTTAGTAATTCTGTTTTATCTTGTATTAGTGTTCATCAAATTTTAATGTTTGCCAGACAGGTGAAGGTTTTTTTTTTTTTTGTGGTCTTAATATGTTTAAATGTTAGACACAAATAGGCTGATAAGAGATCTTCATGTTGGCAAAGTGTGTTCACGCAGATTTAATTGAAGTAAGTTTGCGAAAAGACAAAATAAAATCAGTCGTCACTGCTGAGCTGATGTAATTGAAATTTGAAATCCAAACGGATGCTCGAGTCGAATGAATGAGCTTTCTATTAATTTCATGGAACTACCTATTATATTGTGGTTGTGTTCAATGAGCTGAAGAGAATTAGTGGCCACCGGAAGGGGTATCCTCTGACTTTTGATGCAAAGTCAATGCTTTTTAATGGAAGTCGTGTTTAAATTTAATTTCTACGAGTTAAAATATAAGAAATTCCAATAGTAGTAGAAGAAATCAGATTGAGAACATTGGTTTTGAGTGGTTCTACTGCAGAGTTTAGTTCACCGTTTATGAGTAGCTGCAGATCACCGATCTTGCTTCTGTTGTCTGAAAACATCTTCCGTCAACGTGAACATAAAGCGAAGTCACATGCTTAGTTCGCGCGCTACTCCTGCACAAGCTCTAGCTATGAAGGGGACGTTTAGTAAGTCTGTCAGCTGACTGACTTGCAAGTAATTCTGTTTTTATTGGTCCAGATTTTTTTTTTTAAGTTGACGTACCTAGCCAAAAATCGTGCCTGCATACTAAGTTGACATTTCCAAGTGTCAATATTCGAAATAAACCGCGATAATACTAAAACAAAGTTGACTAGTCAACGCGTTCGTATCCATGTCTTATGGCGGCTTGAAACTTCGTATCAGTCAAAAGTGTTAGTATTTTTACTGACCAAATAACATTCTAGTTCTCTTTATCTGTGAAAGGTATTCAAAGCCCGTAAAGGATTCAAACTCCACCACAGCTGGGTACAAGTCCAAAGATCAGGCCCTACAACTTTTCACCTATCCTGCTAGGTTACGACCGTTTTCCGAAAACACTGTACTTCCAAAAAAAAGATTAAGAACGGAGATTCTTAACAGAAAAGTTTTGGCTCAGCAAAATACCACCAAAAAAATGCCAAAACGGGCACAATTGGTATACGGAGGGTTCTTAAATGCAGTCGACTGTGCGAGCTCGATTAAAGGTTTCTTTGCTTTCTCAAAATAGGAGCGTAATAGTGAAACGCATATAAGAACTATTCGGATATACGAAACAATTTGTTTTGGATTTAGGATTCGCTTAGCCCCACAAATTTGCCATTTTTCTAATTGTAAGGTTTTCCTTCTATAGCGGGTAGTGACCACTTACCCATTAAATTCGCTTCCATTGAACAGAAAAATTCTGAATCCGATTTCACTCGAACAAGACGCTGACTCCAAATTATCCCCCCAAGTACAGAAAGAAACAAATTTCGCCACACAACCAAGAAGAACTGATCATTGCGTCTAATTGTGCTGGCTATTTACGCGATAAATAAAATAGAGCATCGCAGAGGTGGAGAATACTAAACACAATAATTTATCTGCATACTAACGGTGCTGACGCCTCGACGCGTACCGTGTTTCACTCTCAAGTCAGAGGCGATGGTCCTCTGACTTTCCATCGATTCATGCACCCCTTCTGCTCTCTGTCCATCAAAGATGAAGTCGGTTGCTTCTATGCGGCAGCAGTTGTCAAGTCGAGCGAGGCTCATATATTTGTGTGGCGCGAACCGCAACAACTCGATGAGTTTATTATATGTGTAAAAGAATAAAAAAACAATTCTATTAAATAAACATACAGCGAAACAGCCGCCACCTAGGGGAGTGGAGTGTGAGAAACGCGTCGTCAATTTGTGCATGTAGAAACCGGCGTACTCACAACACACACTATAATCATTTCATCTCGAAATGAACCGATTCACCACCGCTCGTCACCAAAGCGTTATTATTTGAATTTCATTATTTTCGTGTCTCTTTTGGAACGCGAGGCTTCATTTTTGTTCGTACAAACACAGAGATGATGATGAATTTAATAAAATGGAAGAACATACAAAATATTCAAATCTACACTGACGCGTGTATAATTTACCGGCCGGCATGAAAAAAGTTCGCCCTACCCCTCTTCGTACCGATCGTACTGTCTGACGTTTTCAATGGACTACACCAGAACTGGTTGCGGATTCTGATTTGAATTTGAATAGAAATTTCAGTTGGACTTGGTTGTTTCGTTTGCGGCTTAGCAGTAAGGTCAACAGCACAAGATACGAGTTCCTTAAGGTGTTTGCTATTGCCGCCTATCTCTAGATATGACTACGTGCTTCCATAGATGTTGTGTGTATGTGTCACTTGCGCTGACGCAACACGCAAGCACCCATAACTCCATTGCGAAGTCGAGCATTATTATTTTGGATGCTTAGCTCATGCTGGTGGAGTGCTTAAAAATGTGATTCATCAGATACGAGCGGCTTACGTTTACACGAAAGTTGTTATCTAAAAGCTTATTTAGTGCTAAAGTGTGCATTACTCGCCATCGTGATCGTATTATGTTTGCGGGCGTTTTGTTTCGTTTGTTATAGTATTTTTTTTTGTCTTATAAATTGACGTCCAAGGACAGGTTTGTAGTCGAAGCTCCTTGGCCTCAAATGCGATAAAAATAATTGAAGCTGCTGGCAAATCATCGTACATGTGCTGTTATATATTTTTTTATCCATTACGATATAGTACGTTAGTTTCATGATAGATCTTCCATGAATTATCGTTGGAGAATTTGTAACTGTGATCTCTTATGATCTCTAATTTCCTTGGCAGGCTTTTGGGAAATAAATTGCCTGTCAGAAGTTTGCATTTGACTGGTCTTTCAGCAAAAACAGGGGGGACTTCGAGGAGATCTTTGAAGCCCGTAGGAGTTCTAGATTACTCGTTATAGTCGTAATATGTTACTCTTTATTATTTGTTTCCGTCACTTTATAGAATTGCGATCAATTACCTAAATATTTCCTGGTGCAAAATACAATCAGGGACGATATACTTACAACGAGTTGAAGAACCGTCCGCATAAGCCACAGATTTGAGCCAGTGCCGCTGCGGTACATAACATACAAAAAGTAAGACTGTTTTATTTACGAAACTGTAAAGAAAACTCCATGGACAGAAGTTAGACCCTCTCATGAAATATCCCATTCATAGCCCCAAGTATATTTTAAAACAACTGGGAGATTCAAACCGCTGGAATTGCGTCTAATTTGGTAGTGGTGTCTTGGTTATTGCGTTTCCTTGTAACACAAAGATGAAGCTTTGAACTTGGATCCTCTAATCAGACTTGGAATATCAATACCGAACCAAGAATATATTTTGAAATTCCAAGGATAACTTTATCACTATTTCTAGGTTGAGACTTGACTTTGTAGTGGAAGAGCAGCAATTCAGATGAAACCACAGATCACCAGTTTCTCGAAATAAACGACCAAGACTTTCATTCTAAGGAAAACGTTCAGCTTTCTTGGAGTCACAGTCCTTTTGGGAACCACGTATTATAGACCCAAATATCCAGTTTCGCAAAATCAATTTTCACAAAGTTAACTATTCTTCTTCGTACTGCAGTAATTCAGATCCAATTTTGTTCAATGTTGCTCCCGTATTTAAGGCTCTGCCTACAAAATATCTAATTTTAATTACTTACGTGGCAGTCGAGGAGTTCGACAAGCGGAACCTGCTACCGTTGACGGACAGAAAACTGGGACCAAACCGTGTGATCCGTAAATGAACTCTACGTTCGATGTGGCATACGAAACAAATTCGGTCAAGTATTTCTCGTTCGGACAAGATCAGGCCTCTGTTTTGGGTTTACTAGGCACATTCACTGGGATTGTAAAGATCTGCGGTTGGGACACCCATTGGCATTTGGCAAGTTGGATTCTCGTTGGCCTGGACACTAAAAATGATTACTTGAAAAGTTTATACTTTGAAAAACATGTAATTTTTGTTTGAAGATTCGTCTTTGTCACTTTGTACAAAAGTTCAAAAGTGTAGGACCAAACCTAGTGGAATACCGCTCTTTATTTTACTGTTTTACGAGGGTATTCTTTTAGTTTTCGAAATGTTGTGTCGCATAATATTCGCTGCAGGGAGGGTCACTTTTCTTACTAAAGGGGGAACTATAGAAAAAGTATAGGACCAAAAACGTAGCCTTTTGAACCGCAGCACGTCGTTTTACTATTTTGCGAGGGCATTCTTTTAGTTTTCGCTGTGCTCTTGATTCTCACAAAGTATTATCGGAGAAATATACGCTTTCAGTTTTTGTAATTTCACTACTCGTTAGAAGTCTAGCCCTCATTACATATTAAGCCTCGCTAAGACTGATAACTTTGGAACCTCTATTTAGAAGAATATATCGCCGTTTATATCTACTTTGTCAAGATCAATGCCTTACGCGAAATATGGTAGCTGAGGGTCCTTCCGAATGGTATCGCGTGGTTTTTACAAAAGGGACTCACTTTGAAAATGTAAAACTTGACAAAACTTCAGCAAACTATTTCCATTTACTGGTGATAATTATGCAGACAAAAAAAAAAACCCCACATTCTTTCAACATCCTTTTTACCACTATGCTAACAATTTGTTTTTGTTTTTTATTAAATTCTAGGCCGATCAACTAACAGAAGAACAAATCGCCGAATTCAAAGAGGCATTCTCGCTATTCGACAAAGACGGCGATGGCACCATCACAACAAAGGAATTGGGAACAGTTATGCGATCGCTAGGACAAAATCCAACAGAGGCCGAACTTCAGGATATGATAAATGAAGTCGATGCCGATGGTAAGTTCAACAAACTCTACTACCCCTCACAAAAAGAAGCAACATTCTATAAAAACTATAGAAACCAGAAATTGGGCCGCAATGAAATGCAAGAGTGTGTGCAACAACCACTGGTTATTGTTGTGTCCCTCGCGTTCATTCATAAAAATTATTAAATTTTAAAAATGTTCAACTGAAAGAAAACCCTCAAAATAATACTTTCATCATCATCATAAGGAAACGAAAAAGTTGTAAAGCGAAGAAAATATTTTCAAAAAGTAGCCAACGACTGTGTGTGTAGATAGGTACGTGCAGATATTTTTGGGAGACACACTTATAGAAGATATTTTGTTATCTTGGCCCGCCGCCAGGTAGGGAACGATGATAGAAACTATCATGGGAATATGGTTCGCTGTTTGTTTGCGAAAATGTTGTCAAAAGCGGGAAATGCTCGTTTAAGATAGTTTTTCAAACCTACCTCCGGTATAATCAAATAAAGTTGACTACCGACTGCCGCGCTACCGTATCAAACAATAAAGAAGGCGACTGGCCGACGGTGGGTGGAATAAAAAGCTTTTTCGGTACATTCCATGATTGCCGGTCTGCTGCGCTCGCGATATATCCGTATGTACTGCGGCTTCTTTTTTCCCCCTTTTCATCGTTCTTTTATGATAGAGAATGAGAGAATATATTTTTATAAATAGCAAATGCTATCATTTCTTGGTTGTGTTTCTTCGTATTCGCGTGTATTGTAATTTTCTTGTTGGCTATGGTGGACTCGACCGGGGACGACAGCGAAGAATTTTAAAATACTCATTAGACAAGAATGCGTGCAGTGCATCATGGGAGACGATAGTTTTTATAGTTATACTGTATACTCGTAGTTGGGGTTTTTCGCTTTTGCCTCGTGTGTGCCTTTCTACTTCATGTCATTGCCTCGGATTTGTGTCAGACATTAGGTGAATGGAATATGAATGGAATGTGGTTATCTTTTCGAATCGCCGATGTGAGAAGAGGAGGACTTTTTGACTTGGAAGAATGTGGGGCTTAAGCTTTTAGGTTTATTGCATGGCAACAATGGGTTCATACATGTCGAAGGGCAGCCACGTAACTCTTGTCTAGAGACGCTCTGAATCCTAGAGTAGGGTTGCTATCAGCAAATGCGAACTTTCGGGGTCAGTAAAACAGATTTTTGTGGATAGTCTTACACAGACGTTCCTTCAAGGGCTGGTTTCTTTTTCAAATTGCCAGAAAATTAATCAGTTTTCAAAGTTTGTCGCTATATTAATAACGCTCCGATTATTTATGGATAACATAGAATTCAAATAACTTTCGATTAGCCTATCCTGTCAACCCAACTTTGCAGAACATTTTCAAAAGTTTAGAGCATAATTTCAGAGACGGCTTGACCAATATAGTGCTAGAGTGTCACATCCGTTTCTGGATTGTTGGGATATCATGGATCCTCGAAGGCGCCCCACAGTGAAGAGAAGCGACTTCAGTTTCCAGCTCGGCAGAGGCTGACTAACGCGAAGTTAGCAAAACGGCTGATTACACCATTATGATACTTCGTCTTCAAGCGATGGATTGGTTGCAAAGCTTGTATTGACGGAACCGCACAATTCTAATTTCTTCATTTCTGGTAATCGAAAACAAAAATTTGTTTTGCTATGTCGTAAGATTCTATCCAGTTTGTACCGCGGAGACGTGACGTTGAGCATCTAATATTTATCTTAATTCCGTCCTGGCATATTTTCATTGATAAAAGGAGATAACAACTCATAGTTCATAAGGGACGAAAGGTCAACAGTTGAAACGTTATCTATACGTGTTTGGCAAGTCAACAAGAAGCCGATGTGTCAAACTGCCAAGCAATGAAGGGCTTTTCTGACCATAATCAATCAAAACAATTCGTGACATATAAACTTGTCCGCCTGAAGGAAGGTGAAATGTAGAAAATCAGAAAAAAGGCGTTTACGCAGCAACAAGGCTCCCATAAGTATTTCCCGTCTAAAGTGACAGAGGCCACCTTCCCTTTTCCTTACCCATGTGGTATCACAAAATGCTTTTTTCAGCCACCTTCCAGCTAACCTAACCTAGAAAAATTTTCGTCCTAGGGATCGGTCCGCAACAGGAGATTTCACTGATCTTTGTATTTCAATCGAGAGCAATGCAGGAGTAAGTTGAGAGACTTTTCAGACTAGTTATGGAACTCGATAGAAATGTTTTGCCACCATCTATTCAACATATTGGTTGTCCGTCCTTTAGTCTGTTGGATCGATTCATTTTCCTTTGTACAAATTTATTGCTTCTTCATGGAAGAGTTTCCTTTTTTTATTCAAAAACTTGATAAACGACCGAAAGGGATGTAGTGCTGTGGATGAGAAAAGAGATGCATCAACTCAACTTGAGCTCCCACTTGCACTCCATTTCCCGTGGTTATGTTCTTTCAAAATATTTTCAATATGCAACCTTCCTTCCTACGAACGACATTATCGGTTTTCGGATTCCTTTCAAAATATAGGTACTCATTAGCCCTTTTTTATTATCAGCCATGATCCATATAGATCATCGAAATACATGCACTTACAACAACAGCACATGATCCTGATATTCATCGAGATCACGAATCATGATCTGAAAATGAATTGTACTAAGTGGCTTGTTTCATTTTTCAATGTTGGTGTGCCTGTAAACGGTAGCCACTAGCCAAGCCACACAGTCACGTTGCCAGACTAAAATATTCAACACCCTTCACAACACAAAAAATCAAAAAGCATTTTTTTCACATCGAATACATTTCCCGCCTTCGAGATGATTTTGCTTTTACATTCCAGAGGTATGCCCAGACCAGCGAAATATTTAAGTAAATGTTTCATAAACATTTATTTAACAAAAAAAATGCTTATGAAATGTTTCGCAGTTCGTTAATAATTTGTTTCAGAGGTGTGTTTTTGTTCTTTTAACATAAAATACAAATGTCCAGAAAATCTTGGAATAATAAAAAATCGGAACTAGCTACCTGCATAAATTTAAATTGTTTTAGAACCTAGTTATTGGGAAACACGTTTCTTTTTTATCACAGAAAAATCTAATTCTAACTTCATTTTGTTCTTCTGGAATTTCGTGCCTAAGCCGCTGTCATTTACTTTGTCTAAGAATTCCAATCTGAGTGGACCAGAGATTCAAACTGAATTAAGATTTCTATTACAATTTGAATAGATTGTAGGTAAACTCATTTCCTTTTAGAAACAAAACACACCATATAACGGAAGCCGTGTTGTTGTTTTCGAGCCTCTGGTCGTGAATTTCCGACAGTAAAAAGTATTTCATAAACGCTTAATAAATACTTAATCGGCGTATACACCGGCAAAAACAGAAATGTTTGACAAATGTTTATGAAATGTTTCTGAAGCAAATCGAGAACATTTCATAAATGTTTAAAAAAATCATTCGCTCGCATGAATACACCGAAATATTGTTTATTTGTTGCATTTTTTAACACAGAATTTTAAATTACTTTTCTTAAAAACAATATCCAAAAATAAAAATTATTAATTTGATTCATATGGTAACACCCCCCACAAGCAAATGAAAAAATGTCATGTCAATTGTCATCATATTGTGACGTCACGTTGTACAGACAGTTTGCAATATGGCTGGTGGCAATATAAAGTTTGTAATGCTCATACATTACCCCTTGTGTTTTGAAAGCAACTGTTGCCACAACTCGAAAATAAAATTTTTCTATGATCCGTATTGTTTTATTTTCATGATCTGATACGGATCAGATCACGCTGATAATAAAATACGGCTATTATTCGTGTGTATACCAATATTTTATTTCGAAAAACATTGTCAGAAAGGTAGCAATTCAAGAAACGTATGCATGAATAGAATAATTGATCCTGTGCGATGGAAATCATTGGACCTACAACAGGGGTTGCTTTCGGATAATATCCAGAATAAAGCAGCAAGAAATATTAAATACAATGTGAATACATAAACAAGGATGGTTTGGTTCTTTTTTCTTTCTACCATAACCGACTACCCCAGATTTGGTCTACAAAGAAAAAACCGAGTTAACATATTTTTGTGTGTGCGACCCATTTTATGGAAAACAAACAGAACAGAACACAACCCCGAATGAGTAGTTTTATACATAAATGTACCTTTATCCATACGGATAGCTCCTTCGAAACCGCAACCGCAACTCTTGAGCGTGCATATGAGATTGAAATCGATTTTTCCTTCGGTTACCAGTGGTTGACGAAAAACACGTCGCGTGCCAAGGATCAATATTCATATACGGCACAGAAGGAAACGTGCAGTGTTTGCCTATCCCACAGCTGCCATTCGGTCCCAGTTTTCCGAGAAAATTTAAATTACAAAAAAAAAAAATGCACAATATTCCGATTCTAGAAACATCGACAACGATGATAAGGACGATGGAGTTTGCTTTTCCCTTTACTAAATACATACCAGGAAGGAACTAAATTAGGGCTCGGCATTTTCTAATTGGAAAAAAAGGAAACAGGAAACTGGATATTGCTATACCTATACTTGTTTCTGGAAGGATATAGATGGGAGAGGACAAAGTTTTGGCTAATAATTCTCCGTTGAAAAAAGAAAAGAAAAAAGAAGTAGAATGAGATGGGAGTTGCGCCTGAACCTGCCAATGACGATGAGACGACGACAAACCTAGGATAAACATAGATGGGGGTGAATTGCGACAAAAAAATTGGATGGAAAGACAAAATTAAAAAGTTTTAACGAAGAACTCTGCAGGGAGATGAGCTCTGTATGTGGAAGAGTGTCCTCAGAATTATTTCCATTGCAGAATTGAGTTTTCGAAAAGTGGTGCACCCCTCGGAGGGAAATTAATCACATGAAAGAGGAATTTGAATTTGACCAAATCGAGTGAAGTTGGTGTTAGTTTTGTAAATTTATCCTTCAGCCAGCGATATAGTTGGATTTTGACTGTTTTTCCGTATGCAATGTGTGTACAATGGCAGATCAATTTTGGCGATAGTTTCGAAAGGAAGATTCAGACAGAAATTGACTGGCAATCGCGAAGGATCACCTTTCACTTGTGTATCTAAAATTTATTTAAATTCAGAGCGCCGTTTCGGGTTCTCCTATCGAAAAGAAGCAGATATGTTCAGTTGTCAGTGGAATGATAACAAGCAGGTTGAATGGATACCTCATGGATAACCTTTTTGCAGGCAAATCTGCAGTCTTAGATAGATATGCAGTTGTTTTTTAGGAATAAATCTATGTGACTGTTACTGAGCGGGCGATATAAAAGTTGTATCTTAGCGCGTTGTTCCTCTAGAACAGCGTTGAGCCGGGCCCGATTATTGATGTTCATACGGTCTATATGTCTCAGCTCATCTTAATTGGAATCTTTTTGGCTATAGGACTATATCGGTGTGTTCTTCATTGTATCTTCTCTTATAAAACCCTCCCACTTTTCACTCTAAAACCGCCGATGTGCGTTATCATCCTCGCATAACAGGGTCCATGATTCGGCCCCAAATAGTAGGACGTGGATGGGGGGCTTTGTTACTCAATTCTAACTTCGTAGAAGAACCGATTGGCAAAATCAACTCTTCGCTGGATCAGAGCGTACTCTGCCACCATTGCGTGTACTACACTTGTGTATTCTTTATAAAATCGGTTGAATTGAAGAGACAATCGCACAACCGCCTGAACCCAATTCAATTCGAAGTCACCAATCGCGCTTCAAATCAGAAAAACCACAAGTATTTGATGTCGACATCAAAAAATCATTGACCATGTCGCCTATTACTTTGGACTTGGTACAGCCACCTTAACTATGCAATTTCCTGATCCGTTTCTTTAGCACACGTCAGCATACTCCATCCATCACGGATACCCTTAATTTATAATTTCCTGTTCCTATTTGTACAACAAAAATCGACAACCTTCTGCTCAAAGCAATTACCCACCTACATTTTACAATTTCCCTCTTTTACCCTTGCCGCTAAAAGGTCCTGTTCTATCCAATGAAATAATGTATATATATAAAGGGTGATTTTTTAAGAGGTTTAGAACTTTTAAAAAAAAAAAAACACAAAAAATTCGAAAAAATGAATGAAATATTTATTTGAATCGATAGTTTCAACCTTGCAATTTAATGTTTAAAGATAATTTCATGCAAATGTTGACCGCGGCTGCGTCTCAGGGAGCCCATCCGCTGAGTCCAATTTTGGCATACTCTTTCACATATATCGGCCGGTATCTCACGAATGAATGCATGGATGTTGGCTTCCAGTGCGTCAATCGAAGCGGGCTTGTCCCTATACACATTAGCCTTGGCATACCCCCACAAAAAATAATCTAATGGTGTCAAATCGCACGATCTAGGCGGCCAATTGACCGGCCCGAAACGTGAAATTAACTGTTCACCAAACTCGCCTCGCAATTGCGCCATTGTTTCGCGTGCTGTGTGGCATGTGGCACCGTCTTGTTGAAACCACATATCATGCAAGTCAAGAACTTCCATTTCGGGCAAAAAAAAGTTTGTTATCATCGCTCGGTAGCGTTCACCATTGACAGTAACGCTGCGATTCGCATCATCTTTGAAGAAATATGGCCCAATAATGCCGCCGGCCCATAAACCGCACCAAACAGTGGCTTTTTCGGGATTCATTGGTAGCTGTTGCAATGCTTCTGGCTGATCTTCACTCGAAATGCGGCAATTTTGCTTATTTACGTACCCATTCAACCAAAAATGAGCCTCATCGCTGAACACAATTTTTCGATAAAAAAGCGGATCCTCGGCCAGCTTTCCAAGAGCCCATTCACCAAAAATTCGGCGTTGTGGTAGATCGGCTGGCTTTAGTTCTTGCACCAGCTGTATCTTAAAAGGCTTTACGCCCAAATCCTTCTGCAAAATTTTCCACGTAGTGCTGTAACAAAGGCCTAACTGCTGGGAACGGCGCCGAATCGACATTTCGCGGTCTTCTGTCACACTAGCTGATACGGCCGCAATATTTTCTTCACTACGCACAGTACGTAAACGTGTTGGTGGTTTAATGTCCAACAAAGTAAATTTGGTGCGAAATTTGTTCACAATCTTCCGAATAGACTGCTCAGAAGGTCGAGAATGCCGATCATAAAATGGAAGCAGCGCGCGATGAACATTTCAAACCGAGCACGAATTTTGATAGTAAAACTCAATAATTTGCAAGCGTTGTTCATTTGTAAGACGATCCATGGTTAAATTGCAAACCAAACTGAAGCTGTTTGACAGTGACACAAGGTACTAAACACACGTCAGCTGTCAAAACCAGTGTTGCCAAAACCAAACCAGCTAAAAAATCACCCTTTATTATATATGTATGATAACAAATTCCTTGTGTGTATTTGGTTAATCACTAAAGATGAGTGAGATGCACTATAATTTCTCAGGACATTTAACAACGAGCTGAACTGTCGGTGTAGATTTTTCCCAGATTTGTTTCATATTGGCTCTGGATTTGATGGCGGCTCTCTCTCGCCCGGTTATAGGCAACAGTTATTCACGAGTTCTCTTTCGTTCACTTCCATATTATATGTATGTGCAGGAAAATCGAGAAACGGTGCAAATTATGAGTCATTGCGATATATCAAAGAGCAAACCTCCTTGTATCCTTCCGCTTCGACCCAGTTACGAACAGAGAGCACAATTTCAGGGGTAAAACCGATTGAAGTCGTATTGCGCAGTTTCGGGATTGCCAACAGATCCAGGCCCCATTAATATTACACAAAACATCCCTGTGGTGCGGCAGTTTTTCACTTGTTTCGTTGAGTTTTCCTTTTGCGTTGCAACCGTTCTCCCCTTGAATTCGTTTTGACCCAGGGAATTTCTCCCCCGCTCGCACAAGCGCTCTTGAACACACAGAATCGCTCGTTTTAGGGACTTGAGAATATCCTGTGTATATTAACGTGACCGCAGGAAAATTTGATTTTTCCATCATGTGTATCACATGGACATCTATTTTTGGTCTTGTTTCCTATTCCTTCTCGATCTTTTTGCGGTGCTTGTAAAATATTTACATATTTCGTGTCCTTTGTTCAAATTGTAGTCGACTGTTCCACCACTCGGCGGGCTATTATTGATTAAAAATTATTTATTCAACATCCAAGCCGTTTTTATAAATGAAATAATTTTTTTTTGTATTCTTTGTATTCCGTTGTAGCACAAGCGCCTTTGTCGGTATACACATTTTCTTATACGGTATATGAACCCCTTGGTTCCGAATTCAGATAAAGTAGAACTGGCACATGCAAATATTTGTCAGCTTAACTTTTTGGCAGCAAAATGACAGAGGGAGGGAGCGAACTAGATTTGTATTTAGCAAAGAGGATATTATGCAAAAGGAGAACGTTCTGGAGTGCCGGGGTGCTATTTTTTTTTTCCTTTTTCTTGCTAACGATAGTTTCTAAACTCTGTCTCAGGAGGGGCTAAGCAGATGATGGTTTTAGGAAGAAGAACTCCGAAATGAGCTTAGGGTTTATTTTTTCCTTATCTATGTGTAAATACTTTGAAATGTTGAACAGGTTTGAAGCCGACCGTAGTGAGGAGATGAAGTGGGTTGCATGAGGATTAAAATGTTACAGTAGGGACGTGACGTGGGTTTTTTATTTTTGTTCAGAAGGCCTTAGGATATCTTGATAGAATTAAAGTTGCGAGATGCGAAGGCATCGTTATGTACGAGTAACTGGGGGATGAAACGTGCTTTGAACTCTTGCTATATATATGTTTGCCCAAATCACGTTCTATGAGTTTTTGCGACGAGAATGAGTAGTTTTTGTAATAGACTTTGCAAGAGGAAGGAATTGGTTGCTGCAAAGTATAAATACATAGAGAGTTGTGTCGTTAAATTGCAGACCAGAACTGTTTTCTTAGAGTTTGAAAAAAGTGCTTTTGACGTTTAACCGTTTTCGCTGTACGAACGTTGCTACGCCTCGTTGTGGAATCGCGCACAGATTGATTGACTTTTGGCAGACAGCTGTCAGTGAGGACAGAGATATTCAACAGATTTTGTTTGATATTTGGTACTTCAGCTTCAGCAGCTATGTTTCCAATGAAGCAGTGTTCGATTGGCACTCGCACTTGATTTCTATCCGAGGATTTTGGTTTATTGATATCGATCGCCATAAGCTTCGACCACATCACAAGTGTTGGTTCCATTGCGCCCTTGGTCACATTTAAAGTGACAATAAATCTCCCTCCAGTTTTAGCCTTTAAAAACTAATTGGACCTCAGTTTAATAATAAAGAGGGTTAAGTGCACTGTGATCATAAGCTCTATAGCGCCGCCTGCTTATGCCTTGATGCGGTTTATTTCCTCATTCAGATCATTGCGCATTTTCTCAGAAAATCAAATATGATGAACGGTAGACAAATGCTCAGTGAAAAAATTGTCTGTGACTTGCTCCGGATCAGTCTGAAGCTAGAAACGGATGGGGAGCACTTATTGTTTGTATAATTTTTTTTTAGTACGTATTTATAACTATTTTTGAATTTGAATTCCACTTATTCCTGGACATACGAGTAGCATAGCCAAAGAGGAATCGTATCGGCGACTATCGCCTTGAAAGATATGTTGTTTGGCCCCAGAGTTATTATTCTATTTGGTCTCAGTCTAAGAGCTCCCTTGGGGCTCAATGGGTTGTACATTATATTAATTCTGTACATTATACGGAACTTCTGATCGTGAGGCCAAAGCACTATGTTAGGGGCTCTGTTACTCAAAGGCAATTTCCTAGTTTTTAAAATAGTTCAGTACTTTCTTCTCTGTCATATTTGGTTAACAATTCAATTTAAAGTTGAAAACGAAACTTCGCGACTGGATAGCCTGCCCTAATGTTGAACGAATATGCATTTAAGGACCTATGACAATTTGTACAGAGACAATAAGGCACAATGTCCGCGACGTATTGCTTATTCACGAATAAAGCGGATTGGTCCCAGGTACCTGTCGTCAGCTGTGAGATTGAGGACTTTTTAAAATCGGCGGGTACGATATTTACAACTACTAGGGCATTAGAAGAATTAAGTATTTTTTTTTTTTTTTTTTTGGAAAACGATTGGGGTAGGTCTATGGAAAGCTTTGAATTCAGTTTATACCATTTCAAATCTGTTGCCCAAGTTCAGATTGGACCTACTTTCACGAAGGTCTTGCGGTATTGACAAACCAGTTCAGTGGTTAGTTCAGTAGTTAGTTTGCTGCAATACTGCGTGAGGGGTCTCGGGTTCAATCGCCATAAAACCACAGTTGACAGCATTAGGTTTCTTCCACTGCGCCGTCTCTCGCCGACGCCAGACAACCATAAATACATAAGAAGCTGTCCTAGGGTCTGCTGACCGGATTTACTTAGGCCCCTTGCATTTGGCCTACAATTAAAACTTCACAGAAACTTCTGTTGTGAAAGCTACGCCCAGGGTCGCATGCCTACTACCTTTTTGTACTAGACTTTGCAAGAGGAAGGAATTGGTTGCTGCAAAGTATAAATACATAGAGAGTTGTGTCGTTAAATTGCAGACCAGAACTGTTTTCTTAGAGTTTGAAAAAAGTGCTTTTGACGTTTAACCGTTTTCGCTGTACGAACGTTGCTACGCCTCGTTGTGGAATCGCGCACAGATTGATTGACTTTTGGCAGACAGCTGTCAGTGAGGACAGAGATATTCAACAGATTTTGTTTGATATTTGGTACTTCAGCTTCAGCAGCTATGTTTCCAATGAAGCAGTGTTCGATTGGCACTCGCACTTGATTTCTATCCGAGGATTTTGGTTTATTGATATCGATCGCCATAAGCTTCGACCACATCACAAGTGTTGGTTCCATTGCGCCCTTGGTCACATTTAAAGTGACAATAAATCTCCCTCCAGTTTTAGCCTTTAAAAACTAATTGGACCTCAGTTTAATAATAAAGAGGGTTAAGTGCACTGTGATCATAAGCTCTATAGCGCCGCCTGCTTATGCCTTGATGCGGTTTATTTCCTCATTCAGATCATTGCGCATTTTCTCAGAAAATCAAATATGATGAACGGTAGACAAATGCTCAGTGAAAAAATTGTCTGTGACTTGCTCCGGATCAGTCTGAAGCTAGAAACGGATGGGGAGCACTTATTGTTTGTATAATTTTTTTTTAGTACGTATTTATAACTATTTTTGAATTTGAATTCCACTTATTCCTGGACATACGAGTAGCATAGCCAAAGAGGAATCGTATCGGCGACTATCGCCTTGAAAGATATGTTGTTTGGCCCCAGAGTTATTATTCTATTTGGTCTCAGTCTAAGAGCTCCCTTGGGGCTCAATGGGTTGTACATTATATTAATTCTGTACATTATACGGAACTTCTGATCGTGAGGCCAAAGCACTATGTTAGGGGCTCTGTTACTCAAAGGCAATTTCCTAGTTTTTAAAATAGTTCAGTACTTTCTTCTCTGTCATATTTGGTTAACAATTCAATTTAAAGTTGAAAACGAAACTTCGCGACTGGATAGCCTGCCCTAATGTTGAACGAATATGCATTTAAGGACCTATGACAATTTGTACAGAGACAATAAGGCACAATGTCCGCGACGTATTGCTTATTCACGAATAAAGCGGATTGGTCCCAGGTACCTGTCGTCAGCTGTGAGATTGAGGACTTTTTAAAATCGGCGGGTACGATATTTACAACTACTAGGGCATTAGAAGAATTAAGTATTTTTTTTTTTTTTTTTTTGGAAAACGATTGGGGTAGGTCTATGGAAAGCTTTGAATTCAGTTTATACCATTTCAAATCTGTTGCCCAAGTTCAGATTGGACCTACTTTCACGAAGGTCTTGCGGTATTGACAAACCAGTTCAGTGGTTAGTTCAGTAGTTAGTTTGCTGCAATACTGCGTGAGGGGTCTCGGGTTCAATCGCCATAAAACCACAGTTGACAGCATTAGGTTTCTTCCACTGCGCCGTCTCTCGCCGACGCCAGACAACCATAAATACATAAGAAGCTGTCCTAGGGTCTGCTGACCGGATTTACTTAGGCCCCTTGCATTTGGCCTACAATTAAAACTTCACAGAAACTTCTGTTGTGAAAGCTACGCCCAGGGTCGCATGCCTACTACCTTTTTGTACGGTTGATAAAGCAAGGTAGACAGATGATCCGAACGAATGAGTGAAAATATGCAATCATTTGTGATTATATCCACGTCCTGGTTAGGTTTTGAAAACTGCTTCTATTTTGCGATTATTATTGAAAAACTTAACTCCATATCCACCGGCAATATTTTTCTCCAAACACACCCACGAGCGCTTCACTGAAACACAATAAATACTCGTTTGCCGATTTTTTACCCCACCTTGAAAACTTTCCAGCCAAGCATAAATATTCTGCTTTGCATATTTTCCCCACAAATCTATTCAATAACCTGAGCAAAACTCGCACACCCCTCGCCGATGTTTGCTTAATATCTATCACCACAGTTCGCGCATCGTTTGTCTAGCGTCAATATAAATTGCAAACACAACCGACTAGAAAAACGCAACCACCAACAACAATTTGTTTTACCCATAAAAGCAATGGCAATTAGAGTGGATTTTCCCCCCTCTGAGTCGAACTTAGTCAAAAATGTCAGAAATTGTATTTTTTTTTTCTCAGTTGAAAAAAAAAAGAAGCTTACAGTAAGTAATTACACGCAACACAGGGAAAAATCAAATTCAATTGAATTTCTAAAAATACCCATCAGGAAATTGTGTGTATGCATGGAGTGGAAAATACAAAAATACGCGTGTGATAGAAGCGTGCAACTTAAAAAGATTCCCCATACGTTGAGTCTATTTTTAGACTTTACACAAAAAGAAGTCATTTAACACAATTGTAGAAAAAATACCAAATACATGTGTGTCAACTGGGCGAAGACAAACAATGACAACGAAAAGCCGATTGTATAAAGTAGGTTCATAAATTTTCCCTTAAACCTGTGTCGCTGACTCGCCTCACTTTGTCTTCAGTAAAAGGTGAAACAATACTTTTTTTTTTTTAACAGCCGGGGGAATAAAAGAAACTCCGATTGAAGGCGATTGGTTCTCCAACGAAAATGCATTCGGAAGCAATCGAATTTGTGGGCAGTTTTTATGGGAAACCTCTTGAAAATTTTATGGCTTGTCGCGCGCCCTCTATAAGAAAAAAAAATTACTCAACCGGACGATCTGAATTTAAGTATTCAATTGTCGTTCTGTTCTGCCTTTCGTTCAAAATCGACAATTTTTGGTGGAAACATCGGGTGACGAAATTCCACATTAGCCGCCGCATTGTATTTTTTATTTTATTTTCGTGTCTGAGTTGGATGAATATTTTCTGTCGTTTGGGTTTTTTTTTTTTTTTTTCTACTCGAATTTAGGGAGATCCTTTCAATTTTACTACACACACACACGGAGTGAATTTTAAATTTGTTGGCAGCGTGCTTCGTTATGGAAATGGAAATGTTGTTTATGCGAATTTTGTTTGTTGCTGCCGTAAATTGTATGATGTGAAAATATGGTAATGTCGAAAATTCAATACCACATATACGAAAGAGTACAAGTACATTTGATTCGTAGAAAATTACACATGAAAAACAATTATGTTGGATATAAATGTTAACAGAACACGTGTGCTTCACATTTGGAAGCTGGAATGGATGATTGTTGTCTGAAATTGTACGGTGGAAACAGATTGGTGTTGATTTTTTACTTTATGTGTTTTTGGAAAACTATGTATTTGTGTGTTCTTGAGCGAATTCTTGTACATTTTGGAAGAAGTTCGGCTGAAAATACATGTGATGGGGCAATTTTTTCTACTGTCGTTTTGCCAGTGAAATAGGACAAGAACTATGAATGTTTGGAGCGCTTTCGCTCTTAATTGCGACATCTATATTATTCAGTTGTACAAACTCTCAAAAGAACTATTTTTCAGCTAGATATACATTTTTTGTGTATCGAGTTTCATGTAAGTTTGACGGTCAGACAATTTATTTACGAACTGATGCTAGGTGGAACACTATCGTCTTTTTAACTTCTTTGAAGCTTTAACATAAAAATGAGTCCATTCGCTGTCGGTATTGCTTAAACGATGGGTCTCACGCGGTATTGTTATATCGTGAAATTTCCCCCTTTTTTGTGGGAATTTCGATGTCCGAAAAGCATTTCGTGGGAAAAGGGCAAAAGGCAGCAAAATCGTGTGAATTTCAGAGTTCAAGCAAACATTCCAACTGTTAATTTTTGCTGTTATTTCATCAAAACATCTTCATTTCACCTTTATTATCAACACAACTTAATGTCTATAAAAAAAGAGCTCATTTAAATCGCATGTTAGCTGGCAAACTTTTCTCGTGCCAACAAATAATCACAAAATTTCAAATCTTACTTTAAAAATTTAGATTTTTCCATAAAAAAAACGAGCGATTTTAAAAAGGAATTTGAGTACATACTGTTAAAAGGGAAAAATGACCACGCTTCGTGGGAAAAATGAATAAAGAGTGCTTAACAACACGGGCCGGGCCGTCAGGTTCTGCACTCGGAGAAACATTATTTTTTTATTATTGAATAGAGCCATTTAGAGTTCTGAGAGCTGTAAAATAAATCTGCTGTTACCGGCGGCGTTTCCGTTACCAAATTTAATGTGGAAGAGCGGTGCAACATGGCACTATCAACTTATTGAAAGAAATTTTCGATGGTGGACTATTATTGACCTGTAAATTCGCTTCGAGGGCCATATTACTTCGTATTTTTGACTTTCTAAAGTCACTACACCAGAGATGGAAATCTGTGCATATTTGCCAGATTTTCATCATTGCCACCAGAACCACTTGTATTTGCATCCAATATCTCAATTCTTATAAACCCGACCTACTTGTTCACATTTTATCTTTTCGGCCTGCAAATTTTCAATATGAATTCACTGCGACATCAAATATTTGACATATATATCGCCAGGGATTCTCAGATGAACTTGCCGGCGAACTAAATGCGAATCGCCTGGTTTTGCTTGTGTTTTTTTTATATAATTTCGAGTTTCGTGGAACAAAAATTCTCCTCTCTTATGCAATCCTGACCTCAAAGGGGATGGCATACAAATTCAGTTTCAACAATTTTAACAGGTTATAGGAAACCAAGTAATAAATTAAAGTAATCTCAACATTGTAGCTGGAATTAGTTTGTTTTTTTGTTTGTTTAAAAAGAGGGCAACAGATTTCCACATCAAACTTTGATACTCATAGCAAACTTTTTAGGATCAACATTTTCGACCGACATTTGACACAAATCTTGCGGCGATCACTTCCGCTGTTAAAGTCGTCTCCTTCTTGCAGCACTTAGTTGTGCCCTTTTTGAGCCTCAGGACCCTTAGCCCCCACTTTTTGAAAAATAATCAAAATGGCCCCTTTTCCAGTATTAAGTAAGATTTTATATTCTTTATTGAACGAAAAACAAAGCAAGCACATGAAAAAAAAGTGTTTCGTACAGAATAAATTAAGATTGTAAATATTTGCCAGTCATCGCAAAAAGTTCAGCGGTGTTTCACTGTTGTCGAATCGAGTCGTGTCGCCTTTTAATACATATTCCACTAGATCAGCCACTTTCCTAGTCAGTGTTCTTTATAATTTTGATGAATTGTCAACTCAGTTGGTAGGGGCGACATTGTAAATGACGCACAATATTAAGGCTTCCGGCATCCCTTATTGCTCTGCAACGTGTTTGCCTACGCAATGCGGAAAAAGACGTAAAGAAGCAATAAAAAGAAATATCTTACAAGTGAAAGCGCGCAGTTTCGTATCGCGGCGGCTGTCAGTAAAGTTTGCTTTATCTGTTCTATTGGATTTGTGTTATCAGCTCCAAGATGACGTCAATAAATTGGCAAAAGTCCGCCTCTAGATAGCAACGAGAAACCTCCAACTCTGAATACAAATATTTGCCTTCAGCAGTAATCTTCTGCTCTTCAATACGTTCTACCCATGGTCCAGGGCAGTCACATGAGTGTCTATCATGTGACTGCCCTCCGGCCAATTTTATTACCTGTTCAAAATTGAAGCTCAAAAAATAATTCAACATAAATATGCTGGGCGCAACATTGAATTTAATTTCACACAATAATACTGAGAAAATCACACACATCTCAAATGTTTCTAAGATAATAGACTATCTAAAATTAAATTCAGTTGCTGTTGTTGTTTCGTTCTCCTTCCCACCTGCGGCACACAGTAGCAGCAAAATTCTCTTTTATTTATTTTCTTGACGATTAAATTCGAATGGACTTTGTGTCCTGTGTATACCTAGTATCTTTTGCTCCGCTCCAATCTTTTTATTTTATACTCTCGTTACTGTTTATTTTTATTGTTATTTAAACAAGGAACAAAGAACAGAAAAAAAACACGCAAAACCAACACCCACACCTCCCGACTTTGCCGAGTGTGCGCCCCCAGTGGGCAGTAGTATGTTATTGTTATCGTTGTTATTTTTTCTGCATTTATTTTTGCGGGGAATTTGCTTCAGTTTTTCTCCCTTTCAAACAAAAGCAATAAGATCTATGTACAAAGGTAGTTTTGTTCCTTGTAAAAAGAAATAGAAATAAAATGCAGTAACAACGACGAAGGACAGTAATTGCTTTCCTTTGAGATTTCATTTTGAAATGGAGATGAAGAGTAGCTCGAATAGTGGTTGCATGTGCATTTTACAAAGCTATACAGTGGGAAGACCGTTTTCGCAGTTCTTTTTGTGTGTGGTTGTAGGGGGGGTGAAAAGAGCCATCAAAGACACAGAGTGTAATTGAAGTAGAAAGGGAAGATTTCCAAGTATGAATGTCGAGCATTTGACAAGGACAAGTGGACGTCTCTCTGGCATTGATATGATGAAAGGCAGTGGATGGATTTCAAGGTTTTCATCTGTAAGAGGGGGGGATGTCGAACGAAATGTTGAAGGTGGGATTATTGCCATTTTTCAAACGAAGTGGGTACTTGCGAAAATTGCCCCAGATGTCTCTATGAATGGCAGGTCACACTGCGGGGAGACCGTCATTTGTATGAAGAGCGTGGCGATTTTGTGCCGATAAACTTTCTATTGTCAAACAATGGAAACAACAGCGATTTCCAGTTTCGACTTCAAAATTAATGAGTTCGCAAAAGCTGTATTTATGATACAAATTGTGCGATTGTGAAGGCCAACAAATGGCGATCATTGGAGTTATCATAAGAGGAAGAAGGTGGTGACAAGCAGCGTCTTCGTTTGACAGGAGGTGTAATAATAATTATGTTATTAACGTACGAATTTTCGCCAGAATGACTCGACATAAGTTGCGCCGCACGAGTGTCTTTGTCAAATCTAGGTTATAGCTAGTTATCTAAGGCAACTACTGTAAAAAGAAGTTCACGAAAAATCCATATACAGTGCCTTGGAAGAACCGGGATCCTTAGAAAAGTAGTCGTCGATTTCCTACAACACCGACCGTCCTATATTGAAAGACCCCCGGTTATTAAAAAGGTAACAACTTTTCCGTTTTCCTTTCGACGATGATGAAAATTCCCAACTCTTTCATTGAGTGTGCCACATATTCTAAATAGTAAATAGCTCCGGAATTAATTGTTCGTCCTTTTCTCCCACAGGTAATGGCACAATTGATTTCCCCGAATTCTTAACAATGATGGCACGTAAAATGAAGGACACCGATAGCGAAGAGGAAATTAGAGAAGCGTTCAGAGTGTTCGATAAGGACGGTAACGGCTTCATCTCGGCGGCCGAATTACGCCATGTGATGACAAATCTTGGTGAAAAACTAACAGATGAGGAAGTAGACGAAATGATCCGAGAAGCTGATATCGATGGTGATGGTCAGGTCAATTACGAAGGTATGTCAACTATTATTGATTATCTGCAAAATATGGTAGAGAATTGGGGTCGACCTTGATTTCAACTATTTGTGCCTTCCATTAAATGAAGTGATGTGGTTTGTCGTGGTTGGATTTATTTTGTTCTTTATATAGATCAAGTCTTTTTTTTTTTTTTGGTTGTCGACTAAAGTTTGTGGAGCAAGAGTCTTTAGGAAAAAATACACTAGGCACACGAATGTGTCTTATCTCATTATGAGCCCATAGTCCATGCACCGATCGTTATTGGAGGCCTCAGCAATTCCTCTCTGTCACCTAATAGTCCGTTCCAATCTCCCATGGGAATTGCTAAAGACTGTTTCTTTCTTGTTGTGCCTATAAAATAAGACATCAACGCGGGCGCACTTTGCAAGTGCAATGACGAAATGGGGAAAATAAAATAATTGTGCGACTACCTCATCGCACAGATGATGCCGTTCCTCTGTTGGCAAAGACATGTGTAATAAATTTTCTTGTAATACTATTACTTGGCTTCACCTTCCTATGAATCATAGACAGGATTTGCCGTTGGGGTTGGCATCATTCGGCGTTGTTCTCGTATCGTAGTCATCAAAGCGTTAAAATTAATCTAATGTGAGAATTCCGTTATTATTGCTGATTTGTAGTGTTTCATAATTGTGACGATTGAATCATTATAGGCGGTGAATAGAAATAAATAAAATTAATACAGGCGGATGTAATAGAACACTGGTTTCATAACGTGTTGCGTTAAAATAGTGAGGCTTTGTAATCAGGTAATTCTAACTCCTACGTGCTATGAATGTGGACTTTTTTTTTTGGTCATGATGTAAAGGTTTGACGTTTGCATTCGCTTTGCCTGCATATAGTTGGTTTGGTCCCACTTGCTATTCTAGCCTTCGAATTAATCTAATTCTTTTGATGTATTTGATGGATATTGCACTCAAGCGGTGATAATCCAACCGTTTACTAACCATGGTACCAAAGTGCTACGAAGGGCACAACCATTTTGACTTTCATTCTATTTTCTAAACTACTTTTATGAAGTCATGCTTAACGAACACATTTTGTGTGTATAATCGTTTATTTTCTACAAAACTGTATCAAAATAGGCAAAAATTCGCATCAAAAAGGGCATTTGCTGTAGCGTACATTCTGTGTGCGATAGGAGAAACTTACTTGTGCTGTCGCTTTGCTTTCAAGTGAGATGAGTTTTTATTGTAAATCAGCAGCGTTAAAGTCGTTTAGGCATAATTCGTTCTCAGTTGTCGCTCTTGGCTGTTCGAAAGTACTAGCTGAAAGGACTGCGCTCTAAGAACTTCTCTTCCTTTTGGCACCACATTTGCGAGTTATCTTTATTGTAGATCTAACAAATGTTCCTTGATAAATTTTTAAACATTTTTGTTAAAGTTGAAAAGACAAGTGCATACTTACTTCCTTAGGTGGCGCTGCGATCAGGGTATTTGGCTAACTGCCAACAGATTGACACACGACCTTAGATTCTCAATATTTTAGCGCTGTCTATAATCGATTCCTGGTCTTGTATCCACGCTACTGGTTCAGTAATCGTGTTCGTAATCTTCTCGTACTGACAAATACTCACCATGTATTATGTGCCGCACATTTTGTGTGCGATAAATAACCTACGTGTGCGCTTACAGAATTTCTTATATCTCATTGCATTTGGACTAGTTTGCGAGCTTTTTGTTTAGTGGGGCCAGTGATTTCTCTGTTGGATAAGCATTTCTTATTTCTCCGTACTCTAAATAGCGAACGTCTGGCGAGTACAACAGTGTTGAGCAAGATTCGCAACTCAGTCGTTTAAATACAACTCAGTCATCAATTGCAGATGCCTTCCATTTGTTTCAAAATTAAGACTCTGTAATAGGATTTTGCCGTCTTTGCTTGAAGTCAGAAACTTTATAAGAACTTTTCGTGTCCCCTTCTTGCTGAAACCCCCGCTCCAATTCGCAGGCATATTTTTTGTTGCGCACACTTTATGTGCGATAAAGTATCGTTCATGTTCACTTGCCTAATTTCCATATCCCTCATTTCGGTGAGACTGATTTTTTTTTTGAAGTACGACCTTCAATCCGAGTAGTTCACAGTTTTCAATTGTTTACTTCAAGTGCACTCTAGCACCCGATTAGTCATCAAAATCAATGGTCGTCTCGCAACAATCTATGCTAAATATCCACCAGCTACCGTCATGGTGGTCCCGTGTATATTTCAATACAAATCGATTGACTTGCGATTTATTTTTAGCCGGCTGACTATATGTGCGAACGATAAAACTGTAATACAAACATTACTCAATGAATTGCGCTGTGCCGTCTTGTTTCGTTCTATATCAACCTCTGGGGGTGAACAAAACAACAACCCGCAATTAGTTAGTTGCCTTAATAAACAAATACCCCACACACACACATGTACAGAATTTGCTTCGTTTTTGGCAGAGTAACCGTCAATATAGTCTTTCAACGATACAAACATGTAGGTAGGTTCATTCCAATGAAATTCAACGAGCAGCGTGTCTATTCTCTATGCTGTGGCACGGCTTAACGCTTAACACTCTTTCGAACACCACTTCCTGTGCACAACGTCTTTTAATGCAAATTTCCAATTGACGTATGTACCGTCATGCGGTAAACTTAATATGCAAACACACGTTTCTCCGCCTACAAAATCAAAAGGCTATAACTCCCTCAGACTGTAAATTTGAATGAAACCCGTGATCGTAATTTAATGCGAAATGTATAGAACTGGCAAAAACAAAAACCCACCCATAGAGACACTGTTCCGATCGTTTGTTCAAACCATTTTATTAGGGGTCATCAAAGGAAAACCGGTGGTCCAAACAAACGTGTAAATAAAAAGTAAAAGTGTTGGCACTCTGTCAATCGGCCGGAGAGAACATTGTATGAGGATATGTTTCTACTTTCTAAAACCTTTGGTGAGGAACGCAAGATTATCGGCGGCGATTTATCACTCTAACATAAACACGTGGGCATAAAAAAAAAGTCCATCGCCATCATCCGCTCCGAAATTCTGTGTGAAAAAAAAGATCAAATACAGGAAACTCGATTGAGTCTTCTGATGAAAAGATAGCTGTCGACTCTTTAGTTGAATTTGGAAATTATGAGGGCGTTGAGTTATGAGTGGTTCTTCTTCGGGCAACCGTTTAGTACGTGATTCAGTCTGCTCTTTCGCGTTTAGTGCTGATGGTCACTGTGAATAACAAGACCACGCGATCACCTAGTTTAATTGTTAATTTTTTTGCATTGCTAAACAGACTGGAGAGTTCACGCACATGGACCGATTATGTTGATCGTGCGAAAGCTGATTGTATTATGCTTAAGAATAGCTATTTTGTCTGCAATGGCTCCTTAAAGGACCATCCACATGAGAGCGAATTGCGAACTGGCGAATATACGTAGATTCGGACATTTCATTCACATGAAAACTTTTTTAGTCGCAGGTACCCGCGAATCATTTGCATTGTTGAAGGTTAAGTTCGAACGAATTTTTCATTCGCGGCTTTGTGGAACGCGACTGTTTTATGTGGAGTGTGAATAAAGTGTGACAGTTCGCGCTGTAATTATCTGTAAAGTTTCGCATACAGTTAAATTGATTTGTTCAAAATTCGCAGTTTGCACTTCAGAGTTCACAATTAAAATTATCCCCAAGCAGATGTCACTGGGATCACACATTTTCAGTACCGAAGATCGCTCCCATATGGAAAGATCATCCCGGACCCGATCCTGTAGATCACTTCTATTACGGTTTATTACACCCATGCGGTTTATATTCGATTGTCCGCAAATTTGTTTGAACTCCCTTCGGCACGCTGATCTCTAGGTAAAAACCCTGCAAAGTTATTTTCCAGTTGAAACGAATCAATGAACCACACCATCTACTTTTTGACGACCATTGTTCATTTTTGAAAGTCCTTCCTGCTACAAAATGCAGATCTAGATCGAAAATACTTCCTGCTACAGAATCTAGATAACCTGCTCTTGGACTCAGAAACCCGAATTACTTTGTATGAGAAAGATCCTCAACATATCGATGTCTTCGATTGTCTGCCTATTGACTGTTTGATTAGCAATTGGGGCGGTTTTGTGTTCTATTGCGATGATCTCTGGCCAATTGCCAAAGCATGAGTGGGAATTTTGATCAAATATAAATGAATCGAGTTCAGCGTGTTTTCTTTGTTGAAAAGCATCAGCAAATTGTTGCTCTCTGTTGCGCGGTGATGTGGTGGTGCTGCTGCTGCTGGTAAATAAAATTACGCGAATAAATTAGCAGTGTATGGCTGTGAGTAAATCAGCCCAGAGGCGGCAAATTTGCACTTGTTGCCAAAAAGGGTTGTGTGTGCGATGTCAAGGTCAATTCAAGTAGTTTTTCCTTTTCCTCAAAAGGGGGCCTGTTACACACAGTTCACAATCTAGAGGCGATCCCTACGTGAGGCTGGGTGATCTTACGTGTTCGGTTTTCGGGGCGACTTATTTCGTTGGCACGTGATTTTGATTTATATCAGGTGGTTGATGAGGCGAGATATAAATAAAAATTAGTATTTGTTTGTTCTTTTTCGGGCGATAGCACATGTGACGCCGCGCCGCTTTGTGCCGGTTGTAAAAAGTCACATAGATCAATTCTCTTTTTAGTGAAGTTGAAAAATTCGCGAATTTTTTTTTTTTTATCTATCAGAGGTGACGTCTTCTGTAGCGGTAGCAGGACGGTAGGCGTTTTGTGCGTTTTTTATGATCCAGTTTGGCGGCCAGGAGGAACGTACTTTTAACTCGATTGACATTTGAAACTGGTTCGGTACCTAATCATATTCGTCTTGCTTGCGCAGGTAATGAGGTCGAATTTTTAGTGTTGGTCCTCTGATTGGAATTCAAAGTCAACAAGCTGTACCAGTTGTTGGTTTATTTTTGGATTAATTAGGTTGGCATTTCAAGAAAAAGTCTAAGCTGGAATTTGTTTTTATTTGTATCTTTATTGGGCTTTAAATATTTGGGTTGTTGTTTTTTGTTGTGTTTTGTTTTCCCAACTCCAAGTCTTTTATAGGATTTTACAATGTGTACGTGGTCTTTTTTTTAATTAGTAGTTAGATCAGGGTCGACATTCTGTAAGGCGAAACCGCTCAAATGTTTTCGTGTGCACGAAGAAATTTGCTTGTGTAACTAAATCAAATCATTCGTGCGCACGAAAACGTTGGATCGTTTTGCCTGCACCTTCCGTGTAGCAGCTAGTAGCCGACCACACAATACAGAAGGGCAGCCTGCACCTTCCGTGTAGCTGCTAGTAGCCGACCACACAATACAGAAGGGCAGCCTGCACCTTCCGTGTAGCTGCTAGTAGCCAACCACACAATACAGAAGGGCAGCCTGCACCTTCCGTGTAGCTGCTAGTAGCCAACCACACAATACAGAAGGGCAGCCTGCACCTTCCGTGTAGCTGCTAGTAGCCGACCACACAATACAGAAGGTCAGCCTGGACCTTCCGTGTAGCAGCTAGTAGCCAACCACACAATACAGAAGGGCAGCCTGTACCTTCCGTGTAGCAGCTAGTAGCCAACCACACAATACAGAAGGGCAGCCTGCACCTTCCGTGTAGCTGCTAGTAGCCAACCACACAATACAGAAGGGCAGCCTGCACCTTCCGTGTAGCAGCTAGTAGCCAACCACACAATACAGAAGGGCAGCCTGTACCTTCCGTGTAGCAGCTAGTAGCCAACCACACAATACAGAAGGGCAGCCTGCACCTTCCGTGTAGCAGCTAGTAGCCAACCACACAATACAGAAGGGCAGCCTGCACCTTCCGTGTAGCAGCTAGTAGCCAACCACACAATACAGAAGGGCAGCCTGCACCTTCCGTGTAGCTGCTAGTAGCCGACCACACAATACAGAAGGGCAGCCTGTACCTTCCGTGTAGCAGCTAGTAGCCAACCACACAATACAGAAGGGCAGCCTGCACCTTCCGTGTAGCAGCTAGTAGCCAACCACACAATACAGAAGGGCAGCCTGCACCTTCCGTGTAGCAGCTAGTAGCCAACCACACAATACAGAAGGGCAGCCTGCACCTTCCGTGTAGCTGCTAGTAGCCAACCACACAATACAGAAGGGCAGCCTGCACCTTCCGTGTAGCTGCTAGTTGCCGACCACACAATACAGAAGGGCAGCCTGCACCTTCCGTGTAGCTGCTAGTAGCCAACCACACAATACAGAAGGGCAGCCTGCACCTTCCGTGTAGCTGCTAGTAGCCGACCACACAATACAGAAGGGCAGCCTGTACCTTCCGTGTAGCAGCTAGTAGCCAACCACACAATACAGAAGGTCAGCCTGGACCTTCCGTGTAGCAGCTAGTAGCCAACCACACAATACAGAAGGGCAGCCTGTACCTTCCGTGTAGCAGCTAGTAGCCAACCACACAATACAGAAGGGCAGCCTGCACCTTCCGTGTAGCTGCTAGTAGCCAACCACACAATACAGAAGGGCAGCCTGCACCTTCCGTGTAGCAGCTAGTAGCCAACCACACAATACAGAAGGGCAGCCTGCACCTTCCGTGTAGCAGCTAGTAGCCAACCACACAATACAGAAGGTCAGCCTGGACCTTCGGTGTAGCAGCTAGTAGCCAACCACACAATACAGAAGGGCAGCCTGTACCTTCCGTGTAGCAGCTAGTAGCCAACCACACAATACAGAAGGGCAGCCTGCACCTTCCGTGTAGCAGCTAGTAGCCAACCACACAATACAGAAGGGCAGCCTGCACCTTCCGGGTAGCAGCTAGTAGCCAACCACACAATACAGAAGGGCAGCCTGCACCTTCCGTGTAGCTGCTAGTAGCCGACCACACAAGTACCTTCCGTGTAGCAGCTAGTAGCCAACCACACAATACAGAAGGGCAGCCTGCACCTTCCGTGTAGCTGCTAGTAGCCAACCACACAATACAGAAGGGCAGCCTGCACCTTCCGTGTAGCAGCTAGTAGCCGACCACACAATACAGAAGGGCAGCCTGCACCTTCCGTGTAGCTGCTAGTAGCCGACCACACAATACAGAAGGGCAGCCTGCACCTTCCGTGTAGCTGCTAGTAGCCAACCACACAATACAGAAGGGCAGCCTGCACCTTCCGTGTAGCTGCTAGTAGCCGACCACACAATACAGAAGGGCAGCCTGTACCTTCCGTGTAGCAGCTAGTAGCCAACCACACAATACAGAAGGTCAGCCTGGACCTTCCGTGTAGCAGCTAGTAGCCAACCACACAATACAGAAGGGCAGCCTGTACCTTCCGTGTAGCAGCTAGTAGCCAACCACACAATACAGAAGGGCAGCCTGCACCTTCCGTGTAGCTGCTAGTAGCCAACCACACAATACAGAAGGGCAGCCTGCACCTTCCGTGTAGCAGCTAGTAGCCAACCACACAATACAGAAGGGCAGCCTGCACCTTCCGTGTAGCTGCTAGTAGCCAACCACACAATACAGAAGGGCAGCCTGTACCTTCCGTGTAGCAGCTAGTAGCCAACCACACAATACAGAAGGGCAGCCTGCACCTTCCGTGTAGCTGCTAGTAGCCAACCACACAATACAGAAGGGCAGCCTGCACCTTCCGTGTAGCAGCTAGTAGCCGACCACACAATACAGAAGGGCAGCCTGCACCTTCCGTGTAGCTGCTAGTAGCCAACCACACGATACAGAAGGGCAGCCTGCACCTTCCGTGTAGCAGCTAGTAGCCGACCACACAATACAGAAGGGCAGCCTGCACCTTCCGTGTAGCAGCTAGTAGCCAACCACACAATACAGAAGGGCAGCCTGCACCTTCCGTGTAGCTGCTAGTAGCCAACCACACAATACAGAAGGGCAGCCTGCACCTTCCGTGTAGCAGCTAGTAGCCAACCACACAATACAGAAGGGCAGCCTGCACCTTCCGTGTAGCAGCTAGTAGCCGACCACACAATACAGAAGGGCAGCCTGCACCTTCCGTGTAGCTGCTAGTAGCCAACCACACAATACAGAAGGGCAGCCTGCACCTTCCGTGTAGCAGCTAGTAGCCGACCACACAATACAGAAGGGCAGCCTGTACCTTCCGTGTAGCAGCTAGTAGCCAACCACACAATACAGAAGGGCAGCCTGCACCTTCCGTGTAGCTGCTAGTAGCCAACCACACAATACAGAAGGGCAGCCTGCACCTTCCGTGTAGCAGCTAGTAGCCGACCACACAATACAGAAGGGCAGCCTGCACCTTCCGTGTAGCAGCTAGTAGCTAACCACACAATACAGAAGGGCAGCCTGCACCTTCCGTGTAGCAGCTAGTAGCCAACCACACAATACAGAAGGGCAGCCTGCACCTTCCGTGTAGCAGCTAGTAGCTAACCACACAATATAGAAGGGCAGCCTGCACCTTCCGTGTAGCAGCTAGTAGCCAACCACACAATACAGAAGGGCAGCCTGCACCTTCCGTGTAGCAGCTAGTAGCTAACCACACAATACAGAAGGGCAGTGTCGTTAGTAGACGCCTCTGTGCGCTGTCGTCTCACTCGCTGCCCGCACCTTCCGTGTAGCAGCTAGTAGCTAACCACACAATACAGAAGGGCAGCCTGCACCTTCCGTGTAGCAGCTAGTAGCCAACCACACAATACAGAAGGGCAGCCTGCACCTTCCGTGTAGCAGCTAGTAGCCAACCACACAATACAGAAGGGCAGTTTCGTTTTCGTTAGTAGGCGCCTCTGTCGCGCGCTGTCTGCATCTTCCGCTTATTGCGGGCATGTTGTCATTACTTACCAAACAAATTGACACACCAAATCGGCTGTCGACTGCCTCCATCATCACCTCCTGCAATAGAGTAAAACTTCTAAGACTCATTCAAAAGACACAAAATTCTCTACCAACCTTCTTTCGCAAAACGCACTGCATTCTTAATTAATCCGTTTTTTCTTGTCTCCTTTACAGAATTCGTGACTATGATGACATCGAAGTGAGCTGCTAAATTACTTCTTTTTAAGCCTTTCTATTTGTTTAAGATGTTGATGAAGACTGTAGCTGTGCACAACAACACCGTGCGACGCTGTTGCTATGGAAAACATTAAAATAAAATAAAAATTATATAAAAAACAAATTATTAATTAAATTTAAATAAAAGAAACATTAAAAAAAAAAAAATAAATAAAAATACAAAAAAAAAATTACAAAAAGTCTATATAAATGAAAAAAAAACCCAACAACAAACAAAAAATCTTGTATAATTCAATTTTAAACATTAATGATAACAAAACTTAATAAAAAACTAAGAAACACAACACTAAGAGAAAAAAAACCAAAACAACTTTTCGATATAATTGAATTAAAACAAAAAACAAAACAGACGTATATAAAAAAAAGATTAATTGTAACACAATTTTAATTAAGAAAGATATATTATTAAAACAAAAACAAACAAAAAAATTGAGAAATGGAATGAGGAAGAAAAAGTAAAATATTTTAATCGCTAACACACGTATACACACAGAAACACAACACACACACGCAAAGAAAGAGAAGAAGTAAACATTAAAAAAGCGACAACTAAAAGAAAAAAATATCTATAAATCCTAATTTAACGAAAAATGTTTGGGAAAGCAAAAACAATTGTCTTCTAGTTCTAAAACATTTGTATATTCTAAAGCAAACAAACAACTTCCTTCTTGAATTCCAATTTTCAAAATATTTCTCTACTTTCTTCTCTATACTATTTCATTCCTGAAATATCCTGTTTTTTTTTTTATTACAAATTATTTTTCTTTTTCGTTGTAAACACTCTCCAGTGGTTCACACCCCTTGGTATAATGAATTGTGTTTATTATTTTTCTTTTAAAGTAATAGTTTGTTTTTTGTTTTACTTCATCTTTGTTTCGGGTTTTTGTTTTCTTTTATTTCGATGTTGTCCTGACCATCGAGAGATCGATTCAGAGGAGCTGGTGGTGCATGGGCTTTTTTCACATTTTTTCCGATTGAGACAGACAAAAACACACACATGCTACAACACACTGTAACAGAACAAAATTTACAACCACCTGATGAAATGAAAAAAAAAAAAAAAAATAAATAAATAAATTATCTATGATTTTTATTATTTTGTTCAAGGATAGCGTATGAATTTTTCATATCGTTTCTGGAAAGTTTGTAGACCGCATCCTTACACCTTATTATTTTATAAAATAAATACAAAATAAAAACGTTTACTACAATTTTTTGTTTGTTTTATTTGTTATTGGGTATACCAAAATCACATCCGAATATCGATATAATTTTGCTTCCTCCTTTTCTTCTAGTTTTAATGAGAATATGAATATTATCTATATATTTACTAAAAAAACAAAAACAAACAGCAATTATATAAAAAAGAAAACAACAAAATGAAAGAAAGGATTCAAAGAAAAAAAAAACAAGAAAGCAAAAATATCTAAGCAACATTTTGGGCCTTTATATAGCTAAACTATATGACTACTTACTCACTACTTAAATGTTTTAGTGTAGAAACAAATATTAATGAAAAAAAAACGAGTTTAATAAAACCACTGACAAAAAGACAAAAAAAAAAAAAAACGTAAATTGAATTTTTGCTATATAAAATACAACCAAATTTATTTAAAAATTATAACTATCAATTGCGACAGAAACGTTTATAATTTCTTTTTCTATATATTTATATATCTAATTAAATTAATTTAAATAAAAACAAAACTATATAAATTAAAACAAAATAAAAAACGATATCTCTTACCTACTTATGGCATTACACAGGGGGTGTGAAACAAAGTGGAGAGAGACTTTCAATGAGAAAAACTAAACGAGTTGTGATGGTGTTTGTTAATTTTGTTGTTTATTTTGTTATGTTTGGAGATAATTTCGGAGATGGCTTTGTTTGTGATCGATTGGGAAGATAATGCATTGTGGAGGTTACATTTGTTGCAAATTCCGGCGATTTAATGTGATTGTTGGTAAATATTTGAGACCAATCTCAGATGTTGTATATCCAACAAATGATATTCGACGATTGTGCTCGCTGTTTTCTGATTACAGGTCGTATTGGGTATTAAATAAACTTATGAGCTTAGGTGGAGACAAGGTCCTGACGGTCGTTTTGACAAGTTTTGACAATATAAATGATGACGTTTAACGAGAATTTGGTTGTGAAGCCACATTGAAATCATGACTTCAGAACCAAACAACGCATGTATTACTTGACGGAATTTGTTTAAGTTTCACATGTTGAATAAACATAATTACGTGAATGTATGGCTCGTTCACGGAAGTGGCGCTTCGACCCCAGAATGTGATAGTTCCCGGCAATGAAATTATGAAACAAAAACGAGTAACAGCTATAAATTTGAATTTGTTTAGAATATTTAAAACTAGATGGTATAAAGTTCAAGCCACAAGGAAACAATATTACAGAATTGAAACTTAAATGAAAAGTTGTTCTTGTATTTACTGGAATATTTTTTTAAAAAAAGAATACCCTGGCTGTGCTATATCGGCTTTTGTTTGGCGTCTTAAAATGGGTGGCCCAATTCTCAAAGAGGAATCTTCGAGAAACGCCCTATACTTATTGTAGTGGGCACCTAAATATGGATCGAGTAAAATTCTTAAGTAGGCGCGCGTTACAAATAAGCATGAATCGATTCGAACCTTGAATTGATTTTAATTAAACACGTTCTCTTATATTATTTCCTTCAATATTATGCTCTTTACGTCGTGAGCTAAAGTAAATAGCAACGCACTTTTGGAAGTCGTATTTCATTTGTATTTGGAAAGAAGTATAAGGTTACGTTGTTGCCGGTCGTTTGCAGGTCATGTATTGTCTCGGAAGAAATTCGTAGTCTCCCTTTGAAGTGTCCAGTCCGAGATGGACCTAGCCTCAGCTAGCACGCATGGTTGATTGGGTAACTTTCTCCTGTTTTGCACTCGCACGTTGGTTAGGTGCGCTACACCTAAGACGAGGGCTTGACTGCGTTTGCCGTGCGCTTTGGATTCAAAGACTTTAACCCACTTTAACAGCCAGACAAAAATTTCTTCAAAATTGCCGAGCTGGGCCTCAACCAACATGCCCTTTCAGTCCCTATTTATTGTGGCGTCTTCCTAAGGTAAGAGTAGAGTTATTTTCCATCTTAGGGGAATAATTCCGATTTTCTTGACCAGGTCTACCCGTATAATAGGGCTGTACTCCTTCGATTTTAAAAAGGGACTTTCCTTAGACTATTTAATTTCATTCTCTTTTTTGCAGATTCCTGCCTGGTATCGAAATCAAACGCGGAACAGGTGAGAAGATCAAGAGTGAAAGACGTTTAAAAATTTCAATTGCCTTTATTCCTGAGTGGATGTTAAGGCTTCTGAGGGGTTTCTCTGACATAGACATTTTATTTATTTGGTGCGTACTTTTTAAACAAATGTGAAGTCTAACTAAATTAATTACCTCGTCTCACCTTTATTCCAGGGGCCACATTGACTCGTTTAAAAACGGACAATTTTCTGTCTGCTACATATGCAGAATCGTCAAAAGTTCGCTTATTCCAACTCAAGAGGAGAATCATCCAAGAACAAGCAATACGTGACAAAATTCGTATCAGTATGCTCGTTCTCGTTCTATGGAAAAGAATAAACCGAGAACCAGTAATGGGTGAAAAAAGTTGTCTGTGTTTCCTTAGCAAAACCGATTGAGTTAGACTCCTCGAGGTCTGATTCGATAGGTTGCTTATGAGGCATTCTATAAATGATCTTTTTGAGGATTTCACTTAGAAGGATCGCCTCAAATGAACTTAATCATTCAGTAAATGGATTCAGTGGTTTAAACCGAATTGTCCATGAACGAGAAATGTCTACATGGCGGTGTTTGTTCTTGTGTGAGATCGACATAATTCCGTCAACATTTAGGGTTAGGTTCGGTTAGTTGACTGGCGAGGATTAAAACCCTTCGGGAACATATAGCTCGTTCGTTATTGTCAAGGAGTTGCTTTGTGTCAAATGTCGCCTACATTTTGGGCTCCCTCGTTTCGCAAATGATTTTTTTTGCAAACTGGGAGGGCCATACAAAAACGATACGGTACCCCCTCTACCGATAATGTGATTATTGTTTATTCACTTCGCTTGATTCTTTCTCTAAAGCATAGTAATTAGTTCAATTGTATTCGGTAAGGATATGCTAAACATTCAGCCGTTGAATTGCGTTTTCCCTGAATGAGCTAAAGCAACGAGATATATGTTTGCTTCTAATGTGAAGTCGGCATAATTTCTTGACCGTACAGCTTGCTTATGGACAACGCCATTCGGCCCAAGGTTGACCGTTCGATTTTTCTTATAGTTCGTGTAAAATGATATTCCTACCCGATATCGTGTAAAATCGGCACAACTATTCCTCCTTTATGAAAAATAATATTAAATGAAAAAAAAAAAACAACATAAAACTCGATTAATTAAAGCTTTACGATTTAGTAAACTAGAATTTACAAGAAAAACTAAACAACCAGCAGCCGAAACAGAAGAACGACGACAAACAAAAGAAAATCTCTCTTAAACAATTATATTACAAAGCAAACTTTAATACATACATTTATAAAAAAAAAAAAAAAAAAAAAAAACAATTGCCCGTTCAAACTCGGATAAAACGTCTATTCCGGAAACTTATCCCCCGACAAAAATTATAACACCAAGAAAAACAAAAGAAGAATCTCTGTCGAGTTTTCTCTTTGTTGCAAAAAAATAAAACAAACAAAAGAAACATTTTTTACGTATGAAATTCTGTTGCCTTTATAAGTAAATTTATATAAAATAAAATAAAATATATAAAAACTTGATACATTTGATACATTTATTCTGTTGTGTTTTTGTACTACTACGAAAAGTAGAGATAGTTCTATCGCAATATTTTCACTTAAAAACTAAACTATGATAAAAAATTAATACACAAGTGTATAAAGCATTCTTACGTCAACAACATAAACAAATTGAAAATTTTGCAAAAACAAACAAAAAAACAAAAGTAATATAAACATAAAATTCGTACTTGATGTGTAGTAATACTGGAAAAAAATAATAATATTTAATTTTAAAAACCACATCGGTACCTGATGGTCCCGGTGGAATATTTTTTTTTATATATATATGTATAGATATATGTATAGCAAGAACTTTAATCAAGCAAAATCACAAACGAAAAGAATTAAAGAAAAACCAAAAAAAAAAATATATATATAAACAGAATTTTAAAGAATGGAAAACATATATGTGTCTGGAAAAGGGAAACCTTATATATATATTTACCAAAAGAAACCGTTTCTTATTTAAAAAAAAAAAATTTCTTCATTTTCTTGACGTAAAAACACTGCTAAAACATTTAACTATGGAAAATAAACAACAGAATTATATAAACAAAATATAACAAATGAAAAACTTATGTATAAATTATATAAGATATGAAATAAACATAACAAAAATAAGATAACAAAAAAAAAACAGCAACAAAAAATATGTCTCTTTTTAATTATTATTAGTTATTTAAATTTTAATTATTATGAAAATAAAATAAATATATATTAAACACAAGTAAAATGTGAATTCATTGTTTTTTTGATTTTTTGATTTGATAAGAAACTTTTCAAAGGAACTAGTGATTTGTGACGAGTGTAGACTGTCGAGTGACTAATCGACGTTGACTTTGAAGCAAATTGCAATCCGGTCAGATGTCAGATGAAGATTCTGCACGTCGATGCATCGATATTGAAAACAAGCTGGAACGGTGACCATATAAATTTCACTTCTTAAAAAGCTGTTAAGCCATTCGTGGAATTTGAAACGAATCACACTCAAAATTAACTATGTTGAGATAAATCTCCTACGATACTCCTTCTGCCGGGGCGGATTTTTACTCCTGGAGTAAAGCGAGTGTCACTCGCGCACCGAAGGCTCCGTAATTCTTAGAATCGGAAATTGCCAAGATTTCTTGCAGATTAGGTAAACTACATGAAGGTAAGCGTAAGAGTAGAGAGAACACGCTTTAAGAATGAAATGACCAAGAGGGTGTTTGTGCAATCAACAATATGTGTGCATATGAAATTGGATACTCATTCTCATCCAAAGATCCAATGGAAGGATAACGAATAAGAGAACACGGTTTAATGAAGGGAGAATTAGAGAATGGAGATGACGGACAGCACAAACCCTAGTGTGGCTATGAGGATGTGGACTGTGGAGTCTGGTATCTGGATGGAGTCTGGTTTCGGTGTGTTAATGAGAATAAATAAATAATTATAGTTTATGATTAAGAGAACACACCAATAACGAGTTTAGAATGGTTGAAAGGAGCGTACTTTATATAGTGATTGACAGTTTTTTTTAAATATCTTTTAAAATATTAACTAACAATCTTCGGCACATATATAGCTACGATCATGATCTAAAAAAAAGGCATACATCAATTTTTTATTTTTGTTAATCAAGAAATAAACAGCTTTTTGTGCGAATGAAAATATTTTGTTTCACCAGATTACTAATAACTCTAAAACCAGTCGATGTATCGCTACCATTGGTACATACCGTTTAACTAGAGGTTATACCGGATGTTGTGGGCAAATTTCAGCCTTCTACGTCAATTAGTTTCTGAGATAGACCAGGTACAAAATTTGTCTAGTGGGTTCGGACAGACGGATAAAAGCGAAACTTATAAGGTTCCGTTTTTTCCCTTTGGGTACGGAACCTTAAAAAAAGAAGATATAAACAAAACGAATAAGAGCGAAAATCAGGGGGTCGAATCGCGTCATAAGTTATAAAGGGTGGTTAAATTTTAGGGGCCGATGGTGAACGTGAACCACAAGTTTTTTTCTGCATTACATTTGACATTTCTCAATTTCAGACTAACTCAATTTGAACCATGGAAAGATACACAACCGAGCAACGCGTTAAAGTTATTCAGGCTTATTATGAAAATGGGCGTTCAAATCAAAATGCGTATCGTGCACTTCGTGATTTTTCGGTCAATTTAATCGGCACATTTTCACCTCAGTGGATTCGTCAATAAGCAGAATTGCCGCATTTGGGCGAATGATAATCGAAGAGTGATTGTCGAAACACCAATGCACCCACAAAAAGTGACTGTTTCATCATCGGGACGTATTTTTTCCAAAATGAGGCCGGTCAGGCAGTTACTGTGAATGGTGTTCGCTAATTTGAAAGAAAAAGTGTACGTCGATAAGCCAGCAACAATTCAAGAGCACAGGATGAGATAATTCGGCACATTTACGCCTCAGCGTCATCGAAAATTTGGACCATCGGATGGAGGTGTGCCGCCGAGGCCGCGGCGGCCATTTGGCCGATATTTTGTTCCATACATAATTGAACCATACCAATATTATCATAATAAAAGGAAATGACAGTAATTTCCTAAATAATTTGTGTTTTATTCAAAATTAACATCGGCCCTTAAAACTTAACCACCCTCTAAATGGGGGAACTTGTTTTTGGTTTGCATGTGAAATCGACTTTATTCCGTAAACGTGTAGCTCGTTCGCGGATGTCGCGATTCGACCCCAGGGGCCCTACTCCGTATCTCGTTTCGAAAGTGATATATTTCGAAAATGCACGTTTTGTACTCTCTATTACGAAAGCTCAATGAAATGTACTAATACTCCGATTTAGAAATCCGAAAGTATTACAGAGTACCAACTTAAAAGCAATTTCGAATAGGATTGACTTTCGGAACGAAATAGAGAGTAGGGCCCCAGATCAGGAAACGTCCTCTGAGTAATACAGCCAGACAAGCAACGCCTTCCTATCTACAGCTGTGACAATATAGAATGAGCTCAGAAGTCGAATGCTTTCACTGAATTATACCAATTTCATACACCAATTCTCCCTCGCACTGCTCGTTTATGGATGAGACAATTTAGCCCTAGATGTTTTGAAAATATAAGCTGTTGGGGGCATCCACTTTAGAAGAAAGGACTACTATTCAATGAAAATATTATCAAAGGGGTTGCCGCTTACATGAAAATGTTTGAAAGCAGCCTTGGCGTGCAATATCTAACCACAGATAATTAAATACTTTTTTTTTTAAATTTGTTCAGAGTCTAGAGCGAAAATAACTGATGCGTGCTTTTCTTTGTTCTAAAGCCCAGAAAGTGCTGTGGCATTCTAATGGGTTAAAAATGCTAAGGCAGTGGTTCAAAACTGTATTCCACAAGTGAAGTAAACATTTAGTGCGCTTCGCACTTTGTATACTGTCATGGTAATAGTTGATGACTGCCACCACTGGTCTAAGACATTCTGAGAGGCAAAAGGTATAAAACAAATCTTGAAACTGGCTTGTATACTAGAGAACTGCTCTGGCGTATAGTGAGCAGAAACAGGTAAAAATACATTATCGGGCTGAACCTCATTCTTTTGGCACAAACCGGAGCCACAAAGAAGTGGATAACTTTTGGCTCAAATCGACTGAGTTTTTCTGGACCATAAAGCAAGATTGGAATGATAAAAGCATTTTACAGTTGGCGTTACTAATAATCAGTTTCTATCTTAATTTTTGTAAGGATATATTTTTTAGGTCACAATATAAAATTTTGTACACAAATTTTCGCCATTGTGAGTTGGAAAAATGAAGCCTGGACACTGAAAATGATTATTAGTACGTACCGAGCAAACATCAGCTAGTCGCTTTGCTAATGAATTGATTTTTAAGATTGTAGAAACAACTTAATTTGATCTGGCTTTATTAGTAAAAGATTGACGGCAAGAAAAAATCAAATTTGATTTATAATCTATCGAATGAACTTAAAAATGCAGAATTACTTTACTTTAATTCTTCTAAAATGAGCAAAATCAACAGGCCACTGACAATGGCACCGCTCGAAATAGAGCCATGATAAACGATCGATAGCGTTAACGTGTTCTGAAGAAGGTTTTGGTTATAATGGGACGCAAGTAAAATTGTTACTTGGGCGACGCTAGATGATATGCTGGCAGAGAGACCATGTCGCCAGTTTGACTTCCCTGGACTATATGGGGGTATTTAGAGTCGTTGGTCTATGTGGACGGAACCAACTGTGAGATATAAATGCACGAAAATATACGGAACTGGGTGCAGCTCTTGAGATGATGTGCCCGATTTAACTTTCATCCTTAGTGTATAGACGGAATGTATTCCGAACGTCGATCAGGAGTCCTTGTAATCCCAAACGATATATTGGACAGGGGAACTCTGGTTGAAGCTATGACCCAATTGCCAAACTGTAGCAATTTAACGGACGAAAAGTTCTTAGGTTTAACCGCAAGGGGTAAATGACCGCCATATGCATACTTGCAGTTCAACTATGACATGAAGTTGTGGTGGTTGATACTGCCGTAGAATCAGAAAGCACCAAGCGAACGACGAGGAAAACGACAATGTTGCCACTCATGCAAATGGGTGAATGTTTATTGTTTGGCAAAGTGTTTATACCCGATTCTTACTGGTAAGCAAATAATTCGTTATTTAAACAGTTTTTTTAACAAAACAATTAAATAACATGGGCGCATACAATTTTTAGGCGCCAGATTTGAATTCTGCTCCAACAATTTGTGAAGTTATCTATCGAATGAAAAGAAACATTGACTCATTTCGTCAATTATTTTATTTAAATTTGAATACATATAGCCCTCAGAAAATACACCCTAAGATTGTCGCAAAGAAATCATATATCAAAACTGAGGGCGAAGTCAAGTTACGTACGTTTATTTGCCTTGATTTCAGTACGCGTCACGCATCACCTCGTCGAAGCTATAACGTAATATAAGTTGGGTGTTTAAATCTATCGACTATTGGTAAGAATAGGCTGATAGGCTACTATCAATCAAGCTAGAGGAATTGTTTCCCATCAGTGAAACCCTCGCAAAACAATTTTAATTTGAATTCCAAAAAGCAAATGTAAATGTCACTATAGCCACCTGCTTGTCAGATAAAGGTAGCCCACGGAAAAAGCTCCCCACAACGAGACTCGTTAGCATTCATAGTTAACGAGCTGTTCAGTTCCACTTCCGCTCATTTGAATTCAAAAGTGTGAAACATTTTTTCATTGGCCAATACGGGAGTGTAGCGTTGGAAAAATAAATGTAAACCATTCCTTGGAATAAAAAATCCCCTTAGACGATTCTGAGAAGAGGATATCGCTTCTTGATTTCAAGCAAGAATATACTCTACCGCTCTCCGGGCACTGGTTAAGTTATCGTTTTTAATGCATGCCATCTAATAACCTATTTGGTTTTAGTTTAATGTTTAAGCTCCTAGTTGGAGGCAAGGACCCCCATTTATTAGGCTTAATACAAGCTAAAGCTATAACAAATTAATAATGACCTAAGCAACCGACTTCAATAAATTCTGGAGCGTAGAAATTGGACTTGAAGCTAAGGATGCTTAAGGAGATCGATTTTTAGTGAGGCAGTGCTGCGGTTAAAGTCGAAAACAGGAGGTTTAAGTTGACCTTTCTTAGCATAGGGAGGTACGGTGGGTTGGAATATAGAAGAGACGGGGGATGATTCCTTACATGAAAAATAACCACCAGATTTTATTTTTTAACTGAAATGTTTTTATTGTTCTTTAAAGGATACTCAGTATTGAAAAGAGAAGTAAATTAAAACTCGACCGACCAATCAGGAAAAAAGCCTTTAGAAATTCAAACAACAGATGAAATAGTGTATTGTGTTCATAACTGTATCGGAAGACTCAAAAAATGTGTCCTTTACTGATCTTTTTCGAGACACACACTTAAAACAGATCAAATCAAAAACGATATTCATAAGATTTTTTTTTTTAGAAAAATAAGTACAGTCAAAATTTGATTAAGTAGAGAACATTCCAGAATTCTATCATTAGATGCATTATTTGTTTTTATTCGGTAACTATACAAATATTTGTTCCTATTCAACGGCTGTACGCTGAAAAGAAATATTTTATGTTATTCTATCGATCTTCTGACAGTTGATAAACAAACGAGTCCCTACCGGTAGAGATTCGGAGCTCTTCAGAGCGAAAAAGCCAACGACTCGTTACTCGTTATTTTGTTGATTCAGGCTCTTTGCAATATTTTTGAATGCGAGCGTTTAGTGCGATGGCTTTTTATTCATACTATATGCGTTCGATTCAAACGAAGAAAGTACCCGAATGGAAACTCTGAGCTGAGAGCAATTACTCGTTGCTCGTTACTTGCCCAATTTCATTCGCTTTAAAGTTAAAAACTCACGGAGCCGAATTGCTCAGAACACCTAGGCTTAGGGTCCCATATGAAAATGTTTTTAGTTTAACTTTGGAAGCAACGTATGCAAAATAATGAACCACCTCAAACTCAGATTCCTTCGATACCGCACTCAACTCTAGACCATCCCTGCACTACACTTGCAACTTTTACTACACAAAAAGAGCTTTCGGTTAGAAAACAATAACGTAAATTGTGTGCATGTGCACAGCAATCAACAACCTATCCCAAGCAAATGCGCACTCCTCGGGGATGCCAGTGCCAAGCAGCAGCACATGTCGCATGTTAATGTCAACAAATGAAACTTTTCCACCGTCATAATAACACCACTGAGCGAAAAGCCTGCGCAAAGCTCCTCAAAACAATTTTCGCCAAGTTCGATGCGGTTTCGTTTATGCTTAGCACACCGCGCCATATGCAGTTTCGCAATCAGTCGCTAGCAGGACATCGGCTGAGGAAATTTGAAAAATCGTTCAGCTCGCGTGCGGTTGAGACAAATTTTTCTGCCCAAAGTGTGTGTGGAACGGACGCGTTGCATGCAGTGCGGAAGAGAAAACGCGAACAAAAAAGTGCAAAATTCTGCTGAATGTCCTTCCGTGGATTAAACCCTTATCCGAGTATTAGGTTTTTTTTTTTTTTTTGTGGTTCACCACCTCGCATCTTAAGTACGGTAAAATAATTCGGTTTTACTGGGTCGCTATCGCAATCGAAAGTATCCTTGTTTTGTTGAGCATTGCTGTGCTTCTCGCAGTTGTCGTTTCTGCAGCCGAAACAAGTCGCCATTACCGTCACCGTGTCGTAGAGGTGCAATGTTAAGTGGTTGCAATTTGAAAGAAGAAGTATCCTTTTGAGTTCTCCTCATCGCCTTTGTCTAGCTCTCTGTTTCTATGTGTGCGTGTATTTGTCGCGTTGTATGTGAAATCCTTTTCATCCTACCAGTGCAAGTTTGTTGTGCGGAACAAAGAGAAAAACTGCCTGCTGCATTAATGTGCCACAATGTTGGATATAGAGGAGATGCAATCGCATGAATGCCAAGGAAATATTAAATAATTTTCCAGAAACTTTCTGTCAGTCTCAAAGGGGGCCGAACAGAAAGAAGGTGAAAGATCCTTCCTGTTTCCGCTTTGCTGGGGGTTTTGTTGCACACGAAAGCAAGAGAATATACAGAAATGTGCGACTGAGTGAAAAGTCAAGAGGGACAGTACACGACGGTAGAGGAAGGAAGAACGGCGAGAAATCGCGAGTTCCATTCCATACTGGTGAGCAGTGCTTAGTTTACTGGATACAAAGAGGACATGCTGCATTAAATGGTTTGCTGGCTAATTAAGAGTTTGGCATCATGAGCGAACGCGGTGTAAATGGACGACACTCACGGGTCAGTCCATCGCCAGGACGGGGCAGTAAGATTGCCTACACACCATGTCCTCGATCGGATCCGCAGGAAATCGAAATGGCAGGCAACTGTCTAGCCATACCAATGTCGGCAATACAGACCAATGGAAATTCAAAAGGTTAGTAATGCTGTTGTAAGTATTTTATACTTTGCATGGATTGATGTGTGGAGTGTGTTATTTTGGTTCCATCAATTTTGAGCGTGTTTTGTTTTTGGTACGAGTTACGTAATATTTGACGTTTTGTGGTAAAATGAGGGAACGCCGTGGAGCAAAATGCTTCAAATTGTGATATTATGTTGGTTTCTTTCACCATCGGCTAAGGGGCTTGAGTTTGCAATTCGAATAGGTTATGAAAGAATTAAAACAATTAAATATGTTTTGGTTGCTTGAACCCCATTTTGGAAAAAGGGTCCAGAGGCTCTTGTAAATAACTTTTAGAGTGATGAATCGTTCCTCCAAATATTTTTTAGTACTAAGGCGAAAAGTCTATGTGTAGCTCCTTACAATTTTGAAAGGGAGATTGTTCAAAACGAACCTAAGGTGGCTTAAGGCGTACCTCAATGGAAATGCTGTGCACAACTGGAGGCAGATATCAATGGATCGAGATCCGCCGAGAACTTTATGTAAGTATTTATATACAGTAAGTTACCAGGAAATGCGTTCCTGTAACACCCTGTATTGGTTTTACTTCAAATATTCTCCTTCAAAATATTGCCAAAGCGAAAAAAATCCATTCTAACGCACGCAAGAGAAAAATTTCAATCTCAAACAAAGCCACTTATTCCTCAGTAAATAAATGCATTGGTTAAAAACTAAAACTCACCATCAAATACAATGTTGCCACAGGTAAAATCTCCCACGTTGACAACGAGATCTGCAAAAAAAGGAAGAGAATTTCATCAAATATGATAAATACAAACTATAAACAGCATTTAAGGGTACACCTAGGCGTATGCGTACTATTTGTGTAGACATGAAATTCGCCAGGGAGGTATATAGCTCTTTTTAAAAATGTTAATTCAGTGATAAAAAGCGACAGACATTTGTAGGTATTTAAGGACTTCAAAGGGATGAAATAAGAAGCAAACTGGACCCTACGGACATTTCATCACCAGCTAGAATCAAAGAGTGTACAAACAGCTATGACGGTCTGTTTGTTCTCGTTTGGTACGAATGGTTAGACGGTCGTTTAGGACGCGTACAAAAAAGAAGATGGCGTCGTTCTGAGGAGAACAGATAGTAAAAGTTTAAAAATAAAACGGTCGTTTATTGAAATTCCTTAAAACTTGCTTAAAATTCGCCCTCTTAGCCAGGCATTTAAAAAAACAAACTGTTCAGACAATTGCCAGATCTGTCAACATTCCCAGGTCTGCAAATGAACAAAATTGTCCCAAATGTCTGAAATATATAATTTCGAATATGTACGGGGACAAAGAAGTTGATATAGGAACGAAAAGGACCTACTAAAGCTTATAAATCTTTCCTTTTTAATGGTACTTCCATAAGAATCTAAAAATATTTATGACCCTTTCTAATCCCTTTTTGTTTCAGGTATGTTTTGTATCTTCCGTTTTATGATGAAATGTCTATGATCCTTTATAACTACTCTTTGCTTTGTCATAAGTATTCTTCCCTTTATGACCCTTGCAAAAGGATCTAGCAATATTTATGATCCTTTCTCTAATGCAGTTTGGAAATTGCCTAAGTTCGTCAATTTGGTAGCAATAGAATCCCAAGTCTCTGGTATTCTCGACATCTAGAACTCAAATTGTGCTTTGTGTACATTGAATTGGGTAATGAAATAATTTTCCTGAAGATATTTATCCACGAGCATCCAGATTGCATCCGGAACATCTGGAACGAGATCGTTGACGCAGGCACCGAAAATGTTCCCCGGTAGATAGGTATCGTACAGTCAACACGCATAAGCCGCTCAGCCGCTGAAATGCTCGCACGCTTTTAGATATGTAGCGTCCATAAAGCAAGAAGATCATCGAATTTTTTAGAATACCCACTCAAACAGTTGCGGTACAATTGTGGCTCCTCAGTTCTGTTGGTCGGGCCACCCTATCCTTCGTGCAAACACGGCGACGTTTATGTGGCAATTCATCCTCGTTGCTCTCAAATACGTACACGGCCAAAACAATCGCAATTGCATCTTTTTGTTCCATTTCAATTTTTGTTGTTCTATTATCACGTGCTTCTCAGTCAAGACTTCACCACCGAATGAAAAAAATTTTTATTTTGTCTGACAATGCCTGCAAACTGGTCTGCAAATTTTTTGTGAGCAAACATCTGTCAACCGTGTGAACTGGCAATTTTCTACCAGACATCGTTGCCAGAAAAATTATTTGTAGGCAAATTGTCAGAGTTTGGGATAAACCCTGGCAACCGTGTGAACTGGCAATTTGGTATTGTAAGGTAGTTCGCTATTGTCAGATCATTTGCAGCTCATTGCTATGTCATTTGTAGACCTGACAATATTGGCAGATCTGGCAATCGTGTGAACATAGCTTTAATTTTTTTTTTTTTGGTGTTTTTGAATTTTTTATTTTTTTTAAATACTATCACCATAAAAAAAAACAAATCAATATGGTTTAAAAGTACGGCCGATAAATGGAAAACAAACCAACATATTTTGCGACTTAGTTTTATACGTAAACTATCAAATTCGGCAAACTTAGTCCCGCCCAAAATGTATTTCTTTGATTTAAATAATTTCGAGCGTCGAACTTTGGCGATCGACGACAGATGCATTTTCTTTACCAATTAATGACACGCTAGACAGAAACTTTGTACTAAAACTTGAAAAACTACTTCACTACAAGATGGATTGATGGATTAATCATACTGATTTAAAAGTTATATCCATCCTCTATTGGATATTGCAACATGCGTCCTATGAGCGATCAGTCTCATAAAGTTCATAAAGTTCATGAGCTCGAAGCTGTTTTCGATAAATTCGATTAAATCACTGAAACTATGCGAAAGAGCACGAAAGACTTGAATATATGTTTATAGTAAAGGGTTTTTCAAAAGGGACGCTACAAAAGTAGAGCGACAGGGACAGCAAGCGACGCCGAATTTCTTGCCGCTCTTTTTACATTTCTCTTCAGTAAGGTTTGCCATTTTATGATGGAAAGATATACGAGCCAACAACGAGTCGAAATTATAAAAATTTACTACCGAAATTCGGAGTCAGTGGCCTCAACGTTAAGAGCTCTACGTCCAATTTAGGGTCGTCATCATTTCTGGCTGAATGGCTTCGTCAATAAACAAAATATGCTGTATTGGTCAGGCAGCAATCCACACGTTCTCCATGAGTCATCATTGCATTCCGAAAAAATTACGGTTTGGTGTGGTTTATGGGCCGGCGGCGTCATTGGGCCGTACTTCTTCCGTGATGATCAAGACCGGCACGGTACTGTGAATGGGAATCGCTACCGTTCAATGATAACCGAATATTTTTGGCCCCAATTGGATGATATGGACTTGGAGGACATGTGGTTCCAACAGGACAGCGCCACAAGCCACACAGCGAATGTCACAATCAACTTATTGGAAACCCAGTTTGGAGAACGTGTTATCTCACGAAATGGTCCAGTCGCTTGGCCGCCTCGGTCGTGCGATTTGACGCCGTTAGACTATTTCCTGTGGGGCTTCGTCAAGTCTATGGTCTATGCCAACAAGCCAGCGACGATTGATGAACTTCGTACGAATATCGAACATGAAATTTCAGCAGTATCGGCCGATTTATGCTTGAAAACCGTCGAAAATTGGGTTCAGTGTCTCGACTTCTGAAAGCGTGCCCGTGGTGGCCATGCAAAAGAAATTGAGTCCCATACATAATGGCAACGAACGTACTTTCTCAGGAATAAAGAATTTCATTGATATCCAAAACCGTTTTTGTTTTATTTGAAAAAAACTTTTGTAGCGCTCTTATTGACTAAATTTAAAAATCAATGTCTAACAAATTACCGAAATATCCAATTTCAAATTGGTTTCTGTGAAGAAAAGCTCCAAAATCATCAAAAACCGCGGAATTTGTGAGAAATACGACCTCGCTGTATATTACGATCAAAATTAAAAAAATAAAATAAAATTCCCCATGCAAAATGTATGGAAGATCAGTTTTTCTGAATTTTCCAATTTCCATTTAAATAGTTTCCAATTTTCCAAACACAACGAAAAAAAAGATTGCTCAAATCGGATTATCCGTTTTCGAGTTATGCGCGGTCTTATGGATGCAACTTTGTTTTCTATATACAGAAAGATAGATAGAGCTAGCCGATTGCGATAAAATAAATACTATATCTAGCTTAAGAAAGCCATATGTCAACTCTGACAAATCCATACTCATTGGGTGAGCTGTTTAAGCATCAAGCCTTAAAAGACCCACACACAAACAGACAGAGAGTTTTATTATTTTTCGCAAATGGAAAATCGTTTCAAAAGTGAAAGAATTTTAATTTTCTAAAGCTGCTCTACAATGTTATCCGCACTTTTCGTGGCAGTTTTTTAAGGCCCTTCCATATTACTTATTCAGTCAGTCAGTTAAGTGTTTTGCGGAAATGAAAAGTACGTTCTTGCTTTTGGAAAGTTATCCCAACTTTTCGTTTCTGTGCGCTTATTTATTTTGTTGACACATATTTTCACTCGCTTATCTAAGTATGGGTACAGCGTTGCACAACCAATCTAGCAGCCTGACGTTAAACTCCAAATGAGAAAAAACACTCGCCGGAGAACCAAAATCACCAAAAATCTAAATTTCCAAAAGCGTGCTGATATTTTTAAGTCTCTTTCTCTCTGCAAAAGCCGACAGACTTCGACTATTTTGAAAGGTCTCTTGTGATGGTGATGGGATCCTAGATTTTCCACCGTCTCAGCGCACGAAGTCTGGAATTTGTATAACATTTCTTGTATATAAATAGGCGAAGCCAAATGGTTAAGAAGCACATTCACTTCCCCTTTAAAGACAACTTGTTTAATTTCTGTTGGAAAAACTGTGGAGGGATGCAATGCTGTGTGTAACTTGCTTTTCAATATGTTGTCCATAAGCCAGGTCACTCTTATTTCCAAAAATGCACTCGAACTGATACCTTCTTCAGTTGGTAACACATCAGGGCAACCATTTCCAACAGAACTCGCTTCTCAAAAGATTCCCCCTTTCCCCCTATGTAAACACTCTCTACATTGACGATGATAAAAGTCAAAGTTGACGAGCAAAACAGGCACCCATACCTATTTAATTTATCCATCAAAACATAGTGCATACATGGCGCACACAAACATGTTATTTCTCCATCAACTCTAAACAGGTTCAATACTGGAATGACATTTAAAAGACCGTGTCCCAGCAAACTGAATTGCCACCTCTCCCCCACAACATATGGTATTCAATTATTTATTGATTTCCCAGGCCCGACGTGAAGGCAAGAAAATAGAAAGACATAACATGTTGACAGTTGGCACATTCCATTTGTCTTGAGCTTGACATAGGAGCAGATCCTTGAGTTTCCTTGCTCGTCTATCAAAACATTCAGATTGAAACAGCACGGCTAAGGTAAAGTGCCAAAAAAAACAAGAAACATGAAAACAACCTGCATTACAGTGGCGAATAATTTATGTGATACTCGAGCTTTGTTTTAAGGCGCCCATCCTTAAAGTGGAAGCAAGTCTATTGCAATACGCAGCCGACGTCAAAACAGAAAGTTTTGCTTCAACTTTTTTTTTTATTTATGGCAATCAATTTGCTTAACAGCAACAAAAAACTGAAAAGTTGTTTCTCCTACACTCCAATGTGAGAATCATTGAGTGAGGTTACTCCATTCTCGGTCTGTTCGGTCTGTGTGTATCCTTGACTTTGTTAGCTGTTGCATGAACCGGAAAACGGAAGGGGGAAGGGAGGGCAAATGTGCTCCTCTGCAGTGAAAGTTAATATTTAGCTTGGGCACATACTCATGCCAGTTGCAAAATGTTCAGAGTTTGTGCGCGTTTGACAGTCGAATTATTTAATTTATCATTTCAATTGTTTAGTTATTGCGGGTTGGAGCCGGAGCCGCAAATGGTGGCTGCGATTTGTTTAGCAAATGAGGTGCTGGAATATTTTCCAAGTAGACTTCCCTCAACTCCTCTCCACACTACTCCTGTAATTAGACAAATTCGAGCTCCATCTCATAAAAGGATGCGTACACAGCTCAATCTAAAAGTCGTTACGATCGGACGAGGTTAGCATGCGAATGAAAGCGAAATGATCAATGTTTACCGTGCTCCTAATGGCTTAATCAATGTACGAAATCGCCATATAAACGACCGCCAGAGCGTTTCACATATCCTTTGTTATCTTATATTGAATCGCGTCAGAGCAGAACATATATTTTTATGCAAGGAGACGTTCAATCTCTCAGTGGAATGATAAATGATCCCGATTGTCCAAATTTCGCCATAAACCACAACCGGCAGCAAGACGCGTCCTTTCAATAATACACATTTCTCCATATCCTCTTCCTACTTTCTCCGTTTTTATTGGATTCGGTACACAAAATCTCCGACCATGCAATCCAACCCAGTACACACTGCATACATCCTTTCGACATACAAGTACTGTACCAGTATGACTGGCATTGCTGTATTATAAAAGCCAAATTGATATGAGCTTGAGATTTCAGGAAATTCTTCCGAGATTCATCTGATTTTAAGTGAACGAAAATAAAAATCCCATTCCTTTCGCTGCATATTTAATAGGTAGACATTTGCGATGGAGGAAAATAAGCAACAAACTCGCATTTCATTACCCGAAAGTTTTCCTCCTTTGCGTTTGCTTTTTGTTTGTGTCTACACACAGCAAACAAGCTGAAGAAAAAGTAGCCAACTAACTACTGCACTCTAGAATGGTGGAGAGGAGGAAACCAGATGTTGTTCTATCTTTCCTGACTGAAAAAAGCATTCCCCCAGATGTGCCTTCACACCGGCTATTGTTTCGTTGCATTTTTGAAAGGAGCACAGCAACCAGATGGTGCATGGTGTTTTCTTTTTTTTTTAATCCATGCGAACTCTCTGAAGGATACACAACAAGCCAAAGGCACAGGTAGTCAAGTAGAGAGTGCATTTTCTTTCACTACACACAGAGTGAGAGTGTGTGTGCTTATATAAGTGTGCAGAGGTGGGCTCGGTGACAAATGAGATTTACCGAGGATAAGTGCTTAAGTGAACTGGAACTTTACCTAAATGTCCATTACGGGCAACCGGGTGATATATGTGACATTCACAAGTGTAAACTTGCCAACCTTCGGAATGGTCCTTTGGGAGCATGTGGATAGGCTGCTCCAAACTGAGATATGTTTTGCAGAATTAATTGAATTCTCTTCAAGATCATGGTTGTCATTTACGAATGCCACAATATATATATATAGTTGGCGCAACAGGTCCGTAGGGACCCAAGGCCTAGCTTCTCGCAACCATTCGTTTTGTGTGAGTTTTATTTTTGGAACGAATGGAAGGGATCTACAATTTTATGCCGATTCCAAACGGCTAGTTGAGAAGCTCTTAAGACAGTTATACTCTCGGATGTTTGTCAGACGTTCGCGAGAGGTGGCGCAGTGGAAAAAACCCCAAGTTGGAATTTGGGTTTTTGCGGGATTCGAACCTGGGACCCCTCGCTTAGTAGTCCAACACACTAACCACTAAGCCACTGCGCCTACGAATGCCACAAAGTCATCATAAAATGTGTCAGGTGAGTTGGGAATGCAAACGCCTTTCTACGTCATTTATTTTCACGGGGAACATCAAATTGAAATTGGTTTTCTCCAATGAAATTGGATGTAGAAGGCAGTTTAAAACTTACTTAAAACTACAGGGACGAAAGTAGTAGAATGAATAAGAAAAAAAAAGGCTTTTCTCGGCCACTTTGATGGAATTGACGCCTATTTGCAAGGGAAATTCCGTCACTCGCTCATAACTTGTAACACAATAGAAAATTACCAGCAGTTTGCGAACATTTTCAAGCTTTAAGGCTTTATTTACGTGCTACAGTCCACCACGGATATAAGAAACACTCATATAAGAACAAATAACTTATACAAAAAATGCTACAGTGTTCCCACTGGGAGTTTCTTATATTCTTCTTGGACTGTTGCACTTATGAGATATGAGATCTGAGAAATAAATTTCTTGGATCTTAGAGGTTTCTTATATTCGTCTTGGACTGTATACAAGTCAGAAATTCCTGTTCCAAAGGGACAGCCACAAGAGTGTGGCACTGCAACTTAGCAAAATAATGACAGGCCATTCTTAAATGTCAATCTTAATAATTTAAACTATAAGCACGTGCAGAAACTCTTAGCAAAAATCTAAATAAGGCATAAATCCTGTATTATCTGATCTTAAACACAGATTTTAAAGCATGTGACGCAGTTTTGTATAGAGAAATGCGACACTCATACATTTTGTACAAGAAATTGAGAAGACAAACATCAATATGTGCAAAAAATTTCCCACGGAAGAAGTAAGCAGCTGCGGACTTGAAAGCAAGCACACTTTGATTCAAGGTGTGTTGACATAAGTAGAGGATTTAGCCCGTTGCCGTTTGACCCTTTTTGAACCTCAATAGTGGGCATACTTTATTTTTTGAATGATCAAACTGGCCCCTCTTTCAGTGTAAGTACGATTTTATTCCTTATTAAACGAAAAAGGGGGCGAAAATATGGAAAAGTGTTTCGTTATGAATATATTTGCTTTATTTTTTGTTATAAATAAATGTTTTTGCTACTCTGTTTGTTTTCCCCCTTTTTGAACTTTTTCTTTTTTTAACATATTCGAGCACGAATGGAAAATAACGAAATCACAACTTATGTTGGCCCTTAAAATTACATTCTTCATTTGTTTTCAATTTTAATGAAAAACAAAACAATTCTGAATAGTTCAACATGTCGTTCTTGTTTGTAAAAAACTGCGCCAAAATTTCAAAAAGCCTATGCAATCCATACGCATAGCATTTGTACTACTTAAAGTGCTTCTGGGGTTGAGATCTAGCTTGCAATCAGCGTTGCCATTAAAATATTTAGCAAATGTAGTTAGTTAGCCAACAAAATGTAGCATTTAGCACATATTTATTGTCTTTTCATACGCTTATGAAGGCTAGCTCCCAGTATCCCAGTCCGAATCCGAAACTACTTTCAAAAACCGATAAGTATTTGTTATATGCAGTTGTTTGCGGGTGCAGCACAATAAAACCAATGAACAATAAGAAACAAATTTAAATTGACTGTCAGCTGTCAATTTTGATGATAGACAGAGACAGACACTTCATGTCGTACGTAAATGGCAGAATTTATTTGAAGATTTGCACATAATTTAGAGCGATGCCAAGTTTTTAAATCGATTTATTTAGTTATAAAAGCAAAAGGGGCAAAATGTTGTTCGGAAAAAAGTAAAATGGTTAAACGGATCGGCGTCGAAAAAGCCACTAAATATGTAGCACAGTACTACAAGTGGTTACGCTGCATGCAATACTGGCTAAGAAAATGTGTCTAATTTTTTGAAAGCAGGAGTCAGATTCTGTAAGACGAAACGTTCAAACGTTTTCGTGTGTACGTGTGCATTTGCTTGTGTAACATAAGGCAAAAAATTAGTGCGCACGAAAACGTTTCTCGCTTCGCCTTACAGAATCTGACCCGAGGCTTTCAGTCTTTTGGTATTTTGTGGTATCAAATGGAAGTTGGTATTTCTTCAGTGTTTTCACAGAAGGTTTCCCACGTCTTTATGTCTGTTTATCAGAGTCGAATTGTGGAGCGTTTAAAGGCTTTGATACTTTGATGTCGTTCAACAGCGAGCTGTAAAAAAAGCGGAACCCTTTTTTTTTTTAAAAAAAACAACATTTTGGTCAATTGGCCTTTTTGGATTTTTTTTTTCCACAAATCCACTTCGTTTTCACAGTCGTCTGATTGTGTTTTCACGAATAAGACATTTTTTGTCTGTCCCCCTGACAGAAACAAATCTGAACAATAAATCCATTGAGCGGATACCAAATTTATAGCCACAAACTAAGCACACAATTAAATTGACAAACTACAAATTCCCTGGCAAGGCCTCTACTTGGCATAGGTAAAGTATTTGAAAGAAAAAAATAAATTCGGGTACCCGCAGTGGCAATTTGTCAAATGGCGTAGACCAAGATGAAAGGAACGAGCATATGATAGCTTTTATCAATTTTTTGTTAAATGCTCTCGGCATTTGAATTAATTGCCTCTTGTGTTTTCTATTCGATTGTTTGACTATTTTTATGCGCTTTTCGTTTTTCAATGCAGCTGCTTTTCTGTGTGCACAGTTTCCTTTCGATTGTTGTCAACAAAGATATATTTAAACAAGTTTCGCGGCGAGACAAAGGTTTGATTAAATTAAGAGGAACACAAGTGAAAAGTCATGAGTGCAAGGGAGCAAGTGTTTCTAATTTTTGTTAGCAGCAGGAGAAAACAACAACTGAAATTGTTTTTTAAAACACGTATCCAGTGTTTTTCTGTTTTGCAAGGCGACGAAGAAAACTAAAATATAAAACCCCTCTCTATTATTTATAGAACACAAAAGTCCACTTCATATCTTTTAGATGCAATTAAGGAAGCGCACATTTTTATAAAGTATATCCGATAGGAATATGCATGAAAATAAGCTCCCACGCCGCACTCGTAGAATCTGTCTCGTTGATCACGGACAGTGGAAAACATGCACAGCAATAGTGCCTATCGTCCTGGAGCACATACAAAATCTTCATGAGATTACTAAGGAGTAATCCAGTTCCAGCGTTGCCAATTTGGGGGTTTTCCCCCAGATTAAGTGTTTTTTTTGTTTTTTGTTGACGGGGGGGATATCTGGGGTTTTTCGTTTAGTTCTATTTTATTTGTATTCGGTTATAATATTCCTTTTGATAACCTTAAAATATGCATCCGCATTTTGCGAATGTAAAAAACGCTAAGTAATTTTAACTTAATAATGAGTTATCGCATTCGTCGCTCTTTCCTGTCCACTGCCAAATGACTCAAATTTGAAATAAAGGATGAAATAAATGTGTTTTTTTTAAAATGCTGTAAAATAATCAATCGATTATCAGAAGTAAATTTCCGTGTGAAAATTCTAATACTTAGGACGATTTTCGTTGACAAAACAAGTCTTTTCAAAAAAAGCTAATACCAGTTTCACTAGGAAAAAGTTATAGTTTTTTGTTATAGTTCCTCAAATATTTTTCCGGATTTAAGCACCAACCTCATCAGTTAATTTTATTAACAAAAATATAATGAAAGTTGCGTTAGGGGTTTGTAAATTTCTGCAGAAAGGTTTCAAAAAAGAACATTTTCATAGAGTGTATTTATTTGGGGCACACTTTTGCATTCGTGAGACCAGACATGTTCGCGCTTAACATTTGAAATTCCTACTTTCAAGTCGTAAGACATTTTAAGAAAATATTGACAAAAAGTTGGGGTTTTTTTTAGAAAAATTTTTTCTGTCGGGAAATATTTTGACCGGCTGGCAACGCTGTCCAGTTCTCGCTTACGCGTACCTACTGCAGTTAATGTGCATGAAATGCTCGATAAAAAAAAGGATTATCTATGTTGTGTATGGAATTGTGCATTGTGTGCATTTCTGGCTTGTATGTGTGCAGCCTCTTGGGGGAAGTTTTATCTTTATCTTGGCAGTCGGACAGAAATGTTTGAAAATGTCATACGGGGTTTAGTTGTCGACATCGTTCCTTAGATATTCCCCTGGAATATTGGCGCAATATGGCGAGGCAAAAATTAATGAATGAATAAATTGAAGGCGTGACTGCGGTGAAGGTTACAGAAGGAAATCCCAATTGTCAGCTTTCTGCGATGGAACATTGAAATATTTGCAGAACAGATTTCATTTGCATTCGTGTGTATATAAATGGGAGGATAATGATTTCATGAATTCATGTAAATTCAATTGCCACTTACGAGCAAGAGATGTGAAGGCTAAGAAGCAGAAGAATGTCATCCGAGTTTAGCTGCGAAGGGAAATATCCTCCTCGATCTGGCAACAATAAAAAGTGAATGCGGACATTAAGATTTTTGGACTAAAGCAAATCATGAAAAGCAGGAGAAAGGTAATTGGAAAATAGTCTTTATGCACCACATTTGAATAGGGACAACCGTCTTAGAAACAACAATTCTTTATATACCTATTTCGTTTCTAGCTTTTATTGACAAAACATTTTGATTCTTTTTTTATTCGTCAGCACTGAACTGAACTTGAGGATGCTCTCAACTGAGCATGTTCAGAGCGAAGTGATTGATTTATGAAAATTATCTGATCAGCAGCTGTCATTTGACTGTTGGAATACTACGTGTGAACACAGTATTTGTTTCTCCTGCAGTTTATGTCGATCCAATACAATTTTTTTTTTTAATAGCCACATTCAAAAATCTAGTTATCTTAAATCGACTAAATTGGTCTTAACCGAACACAAGAGCCAGATTGGTCGGGGACGTCACTTCTCCAACGTCAGCCACATATGCGAACTGTCAACTTAGTACTCAGTCACGAATTGCTGGACTAGATTCGTCCGTTACGTTTAGAGAGGAAACGTCAACTGGAACAGTTGTTCATATGACCGATCTTAGCCAATCAAAACTGAGACATATCAAATCAGACAGCTGTCAGACTTACTAAGTTAGATACTTGAACGAACGTCCCTGATCAGCGATCATTCACACCTATCGAGGTATCTTCAGGAAAAATTCCGAAACGAATGTCAAACCTGGGGCCGAATTACCGCATCCGTGAGCGAGCCATACGTCACTGAATTTTGTGGATTTTACAAGCAAAACAAAAACAAATTCTGTCACGTGTTACTCGATCACTGATCGTTTTGATATTATTGGCGTGTTTTTTTGAGCTTCGATCTCAGCAAAGCAAAGTAAAGTAGAAAGTCTGGGAGCACTTTTGAGCCCAGAAAGAAATACTAACTCTTTCAGGCTCTATTCTAATGTGGTATTCGATTGGGCACTCTCAGAGCACTCTTTTTGCTGTGTGTCATTTTTTATTTTCGATTGATACGTAAAAAAAACAATTCTCCGATTTCTGGGCACTTTTGGGAGTCTGAATTTTTGTTCAGAGTTGCTTCAGATTTACCAATACAAGTGAGTCTGAGTTTGACAGTTTGTTACGGGTGGATTTATTTATTTTTAATTATTCATTTTTAGAAATCAATCTGGGCGAAAATTTCGAATGTTTTATTATTAAATGTGAATAGAAAAATAGAAACGCGCTAATAACAACCAAAGAAATAAGCAATCGACGTTTATATTTCCGATTAGACACACGGAATCTGAAATTCGAGAGCGAATCTGAAAAAAACCCAATCGAATAGGTACCACATAAGTTAAAAAAAAAAGAAGTGAAACGCCATTCAGTGGTAATGAACGATAGAACTTTGACAGCTTTTATTCTTTATAGTTTACAGTGCAATTGTACTTAATTGTTACCAAAATCGAAAACCGCGTTTCAGTAGCTGATCGAACAGTTCCAATACTTCGAAAACAGGAACTGTCGGGTTGACCACCGAAAATGGAACCGTCCCAGGATAACAGAGAATATTTGGCCGAAAATTAATCGTTTCAATATTGGTCAGAAAAAGTATTAATATAGTGAGAATATGGCTACACAGCGAACGAAACACCAAAGCCTAGTTAAAGCCTAGTTACGTCCTTCATCAGACATACAAAATGCGACTCAATCGTCACAAAACTACTGGTATTCTTTGAACTAAGATCGTTCAACGCATAATAAATACAAAAATAAAGAAATTGTGCAACATGTTCGCATACCCTAAGCCTGGCTTCTCTCGTTTGTTTTTGTTTCTAAGCCGAATGGACGGGACCTAGAATTTTACGCCGATTCCGAACGGCCAAGTGAGAAGCTTGTTTATGACAGCCTTGGAGGCCATTCGAATGATATTATTTGAAAGGACAAACGAATACCTTCAGAGTTTAAGGCGTATTTTTCTGATGGAACAACGGACCGGACCTTAAACACTGACCCGCGTATTAATAAACATTGTGTTAATTTTACTAACTCGTTACTCAGCAGTTTCAACCCCACTCGAACTAACCTAGCCTAACCAACAAACTATCTGACGTCTACTAGCAGACTTACTTGTGGACATTTTTCTATTAATGCCTTCCGGTGCGAATATTTTAGGACTTGGAATCTCCCCCTTCAGAATAGCAAAAATAAAATTGTATCACATTTGATTAGAATTTAGGCTGAATCAATAAGCTGAACTAATGGTTGGTAAGATTACTGTTGGTATTACAAACGCACTGTGAACGCGATAATCGTCGTTTAACGCAACCTGTCTTCGTCTAATTTTTTAACACAACATTCTTCCACTTTGACTGTAGTCAACCTCGTTTTCGTCTCGTATTTTTTTCTCGAAAAATTTGTACACCTCTATTATTTACCATAATAATGACTTTGCCTTTACTTAATACTTTAATACTTTAACTGCAGCTTTATTATTCGGACTTTTGCTACAATGAAAATATGGCCCCTTCAACTAAACACATTACTTTGAAGCGAAGACACAAATTTCCGTCCTCTACGATTAATGAGCTGAGAAATATAGCTCCCCTTTCATTTTCAAGTGTCCCATTTCTCCATTACAAGCGTAAGAAGATGCCCGCATCTCTTCAAAGAATTAAAACAAAAAGTGTCAGAGATATTCCTACAGAAAACCGCCACTTAATTTATAATCCCCCCTCTCTCTCTCTCTCTCTCTCTCTCTCTCTCTCTCTCTCTCTTTCTCAGATAACACGATGAACGATGCACAAGTTTTCAACATTTTTCATTTACCACCACCAACTCCAATTATGAGTCAAATATCTTAGCTGCAATCTTCTGGGGAAGATCTCACAATATTTTCTTTATTTATTAATGTTTTTCTTTTTCTTTTTTCTCTGCCGTTGACCATCCGCCTTGTGGCTGAAATGGATTTTGTATTGCTGTTGGCGAAATAAATACGGCAGGACTTAATGCCTCCAGGGGGCTCTCGCAAGTTAAATTAGAAAACTTGTGTGTGTGCAATGTTTCGAAATTATAATGCAATTATAAGCGACTTCCTGTTGGTGGAGTGGCCAAAGAAAAGGCTTGAACTTGTATTTTTTGTGATGGCTTTAAATGGTTGCACAAATCGCTGATGTTGCAGAGACTGGAAGGATTTTAAATGCGCAATTTTAATTCCTAATTTGATAAAAGTCTGTTTATGAGTGGAGAATTTTTTTTAAATTCTACTTGAAATGCGGGGTGCTCCAAGTTGGAGGTACTCATGGAAAAAGCCTTTCGCCCTAGAACTCGTTTGACGTACACTCCATTTTTAAGTTTTTGGGAAATCGTATTTCAAGGTTTGCAGTTCGATTGAAAGAAAACGAGTCGCTCGGATTCTTTGTCAAATGTTTATGTATCTACTTTCTAGTGATGGTATTAGAAAAACAAAGTATACTGTTTTAGTTTCTTAATATTTGAAAATGTTTCCTCAATATTGATTTGACGTATAATCTACACATATCACTTTTTTCTTGCTCTTACACACGTACGCCAAGAAATTCTCCCATAATAAACAAAAAAACAGATTAAATTACAATGATCAAAATAAAATAAAAAAAAAGAACGGTTTGAATGCAAGTATTGAACTTTCTTTTTTTTGCAAGAAAAATCGTGGGTTGTCATTGTTCCTGGGCAGATTATAGCATCCAACCTTATATTTTTGTTAATGGTAAGCTCGCAGCTTTAAAATTGTGTTTTTTTTTTTTATGGCAATACCTAATCAATAAAAAATCATTTTTCAAATAATAAATATATTTGGCGGGAGTCTGTGACAAAGTGGGGGCTGCCAATCCCATGTCTTCAGCTTCTATTTAATGCTCTCATTCTTATGGGCACTTATTTAAAATTCAATTTCCATCCTGAGCAAATAAAAAATAGTGCACGACTGGGTCGGCCGAAACTTTCTCGGTCATCAAAAGTTAGGTTGGATGTTTTCTTGTTTTATTAGGTAGGTAGGTAAAAATCTGAGAACCGATGAATAGTGTTAAATAAAATCCACTTTTGGGTTATTCACCTGATACGGTGGTATATATAAAATAACAATATGAGTTTTCATAAGTTGAAGCTCTCAGTAATTAACAATCGTCGCAAGTTCTGGTTGGAGAGTTGTAAGAGTACTGTACTATTTTAAGAAAGCAAAGCAGGAGTTTCTGTTTCTGTTTTCTAAAAGCCCTGCTTTATTTTTGACTGGATTAATGACGCTGGTTTAAGGTGTCCATGATTGGAAGTAGGGTTCGTGGTAGACCGATATCTTTACATAGAAATATATGCCAGAACTCATGGGATTTGTTTTTTAATTTGCATTAGTAGTTTCGAACTGGTAATCCCGATAGACGTGTGTGGGGGTGCAAATAAAGTGTCAGTTTCTGACTGTGTAAACTCCATGTAGAAGGAATTATTTTGAGTTGAATATTCAATATGGTTGAAAAAAGGAAGAAGTGGGTAGTACCTATTTCCTAAAAAAAAAAAAATTACGTAGCTGTTATTGCGTTTTTATTGGAAGTGGGGCGTTCAGATTATTTCGAAATATACCGGCGATATGTGAAAATAGGTCGGGAAATGTATTGTTTTTTTCAAATATTTTGAGAAAAACTAAGTACGGGATCTTATTAAGAATACTGATATTATCCTTAATACGTATTTTGCTCAAAATTGTTAAAGCGGTTTTTCTAAAACTATGCAGACAAAACAGTAAGCAATTTTTCAATACTAAATTTGAAAATTACTATTTCTTAACTATTTAGCTGATAGCTGAGCATTAGATATTGTTTGGGATATAAACATTACTTTGTTTTTAAAGTTTTATCCAAATCGAAAATGGGGTTTTCGAGACATGAGCTGTTTCTAAAATTTGCGTTTTCAGCGATTCGATTTGAAAATTAAGGACGCAAGCATTTTGAAATCCTCAATTTTACTCTAACTATGCATTTTGGTCAAAATCCTTGGTGCAGCTTTCGAGTAAACTAAGAAAAACTAAATTTTTAAAAAATAATTTTTTTTCCAAAATCGATTTTACGATATTATAGAGAAAAACTGTTTTCAAAAACTGTGCCATTCAGTTAAAAATAACCACATTACCTTAGAAAATAATTTTTGGTATAATCGTATGGACCGTTTTCGAGATACATATTTCCAAACTTCAAAATTACCGTTATTTGAGTTTTTAGCCAAATACCGGGAAGACCATTAATATTGAGGTTACCTTGAAAAAAAACAAAAAAAACGGCCCCGAAACTCCAAATCCGAATTTTGATCGAAATTTCTGGTTCAACGAGTGTGAATTCTCTCGCAATGAGAGAAATGTGAAATATTGCCGAAATTTAACCAGAAAGTAAGGGAACAGACCTCTTTCGTGGCAGTTATACTTTCGGATGTTTGTCAGACGTTCGCGAGAGGTGGCACAGTTTTCAAACGTTTTCGAGTGCACGCTTTGTGTTACAGAAGCACTAAATAAAGAATTAAACAAATTTAATTTTTATGGTCAATTTGGTGTATATCGCCGAAAATGGCGTTTACGTCAAATCAATAATCACACTTGCTAAATTTGGTGTATTTATATGTCAAAAGTGACACTAGGTATCTCAGGATTGGCTAGAAATATACCCCAATAGATGACATATTCGGAAAGAGCAGACGCGAAAACTTAAGTCCACATTCACAGCTCGAAAAGTGCATTTTGGCGTATACGTCAAACCAATTCTCGGGCGACGACATACCTCAAACTGTATTCATTTTGATTTTCTGAAAATGACATATCAAAGGTTGTCGGAAGATTGACGAAAGATTTGAATTTACTACCCGATAGGTGTTTGGCATCAAATAAAAATATATGCAGTTTGACAGATGACAACTTAGGGTTAGTAGAAATGGAGCACTTTGCGAAGGCACAACGTGTTTTCATTTCCGAACAATATTTCAAAAAATAATGACACTTTGGCTGACACAGTTTTCAAATTTAGTACCAGAGCGAGTAAGCCTTCGCTTTGATTGCTTTCTTAAATCTTAATCGTCAAAACAACGTTCGTGTTTGTGGAAAAAACAGTTCCTTCGGGCTGCTAAAATACCTTTGGTTCTAAATGGGCAACACAACTTCAACTGCGCTGATTTTGTAAAAAGCTTAATTTTGGTGATAAAGTGCAAGCACTTTGACTCAAAAATGTTGGCCATTAGGAATCAAAAATGTAATGTAACACCCACCCTTCAGTTTTGACCAGAGAAGACCATTTTGAATGTCAAACAACAAAAAAAAAAAAAAAAAAACCAATTTGAATATTCCGTAACACACTTTCGCATTTATTGTCTCTGTGCCCCCTCGATTCAACCCAGATACATCAAACGAACATCCCAATACAATACCACAATTGGGTTCGGGCGATACGTAACATCAAACATAAACCTACTTGCAAGCATTCCGTTCACCCACTACCAACACCCTCAACCGTATGTATATTCATTTAAGCCTGAAAGTGCGTTAAATCGCCTGAAAAAATAGCAAACGTACTTTGTTCATTGTTTGTGCACAAAAAGGAGCTCCGTATCCTTGCATATAAAGTGCAATTTGTCATCGATTCATGGGCATGGAAAGCAATTCATGTATAAGTAGAACTTTCTCTTTCATTTGCAGTCTATGCTCATGCAAGATATGAGTCTGTGGTGAGGAGAAAAATAATAATAAAACAGAACAACATATTTCCAAGCCTGTATGTGCAATAATCAGAAAAAAAAAGACTTTGAGAAGTATCCCCTTTCTGTATGTGGGGGCGTTTCATGTTTAACGAGAAATACGTCGGAGAGCGATTTCTTGGTTCGAAACAAAACCAATTTTGGACGGCAAGGGAGGTGCGAAAGTAAATCAAAAGGGTTAAGGATTTTCTTCACTTTAGAAGATCCAGCTCTTGAACTTTGAAAGCTGAGCGGTTGGAAACGGTAATGGGTCAAATTAAAAAATTACGGAGTTAAAAACCGACCCCCAAAAATCAAATGAAAAATTTGCACTAAATGTTGGATGTCATCTTAAGGTTATGGGATATCTTCGGTTGCTTTGAAAGAAAGATCCTTCACAAAATGCTCGGTCCAGTTAGTGTTGACAGGCTTTTGAGGAGGAGATTCAAAGACGAACTAAAGGGTTTTCCAATGAGAGGTGTTATTGTGAATGACCCGCTATTCGGTAGCTGTCACTTTTGAAGCTTTTATTCTTTGACATTTGACAAGTAGAAACTTACTAAAAATGGAACGATACACGCTTCAACAACGCATTGAAATTATTAAAATTCACTTCAAAAATAGTGAAAATCTTGCAGTCACAGTTCAGAGAATATTGCTGCTGTAGCCCAAAGTGTTGAAGAAAACCCAGGTTTGTCCATTTCTCGTCGTTCTTTGGAATTGGGCATTCCACAAACGTCATTACACCGTATTTTGCATAAAGACTTGAGTCTTAAGGCTTATAAAGTTCAGTTAACACAAGAACTCAAGCCGGCCGATCATCAACAATGTCGTGTCCTTGCTGATTGGGTCCTTGAAATGCGGGAAAATAATCCGGAATTCCATCGAAAAATCATCTTGACTGATGAGGCCCATTTCCACCTCGGTGGCTACGTCAACAAGCAAAATTGTCGCTTCTGGGGCTCGGAAAACCCAAGAGTTATTGTTGAGAAGCCTCTCCATCCTCAACGTGTAACTGTTTGGTGCGGTTTATGGTCCGGCGGGGTCAGTGGACCTTACTTTTTCGCAAAATGAGGTTGGATCAACAGTTACGGTGAATGGATTGCGCTATCGAGAGATGATTAATGATTTTTTATGGTCGGAGTTGGATGGTATTGATCTGGACAACAAGACGGCGCTACGTGTCACACAAGCAACGAAAGCATTGATCTTTTACGGGAAAAGTTTCCGGACCGTGTTATCTCTCGAAGAGGTGATCACAATTGGCCACCGTGATCTTGTGACTTAACACCTTGCGACTTCTTCCTTTGGATTTACGTGAAAGATAAGGTCTACGCCAACAGCCCAGCGTCGATTCAAGACCTCAAAGATAAAGTTCGTGAGGCTATCGAGGACATAGGGCAGCCACTTTGCGATGGTTATGGAAAATTTCATGAAAAGGATGTGGTCCTGTATGCGTGCTCGTGGTGGCCATTTGGCTGATGTTGTTTTTCATTATTACATTCCTCTTTATTATGAAATAAACATCCGATCATTTATCTCAAAAAATTACATTTTTCTTTGAATACCAAAATAACACCTCTTATTGAAAAACTCGATAGAGAGAGAAATGAAACGTCAACCAGTGGTTTCAATATGACTTCGAAATCAAAAGATTTAAAATCGACAGAACATTTTCATTAAAATATAATAAAAAATAAAAAGTTACAAAATCTCTTTTGAGAAAAGTGCAAGAAACCGTTTTAGTAAATTTTTCTCTGATAAATTTCTGCTAGATATTGACAAAAAACCATGATTATTATTAAGGTATTTGGCATTGTGACGAAATTATGTTAGGATTTCCATTCTCCAACAACTTCATAAACTATAAAAACTTTTAAACTGAACTGCGATGTGAACGCCGTGTAACCGAACACAGTCGCCTCCACTTTAAATCCCACCAAAAAATCGACTTACGATTGACATCAAGTCCCTGCATAGGATTTAACAAGTGTGCGTGCGGCAGCAATGGCGCTCTCCTTTGATTTGTACAGCTTATACCGTATCTGCCCTCAGTTGACCATCTTTTTTGTATCAACTTTGGTTCTTATCCAAGTTTGTTAAGAGAGAGTTTTTTTCAAAGTAAGATTCATTTTAAAAATTCACGCTTTTTGGGCACACTTTTTTTATAGGGTCCGTCATCTTTTGTGTCGGTATATAAACATTGAATAACTGTGACATTGGAGAAGTCAAATAAGTACAATTTTTCCAATGAATCGCTTTACACCGAAAAAATGCTCCGAAATAGTGACGGGACAAAATGTCATGTTTGTCTGCCGACAAATCTATTCAGAATAATCTTACTCAGTACATTTCCAAGTCTGAAAAGTCCAGATACACTACGACAATATAACAATTCAAGTTGGCTTGTCAACGCGTTCGCATAGGTGCGTATACCTAGTCCAGACAGATCTAGTTGTCATTTTATATGATCTAATTCTAAGGCCTCAGCTATAGCCATGCGTAAAATGTAACCGGAAAAGTTGGACGGTGTGAAAATGAGTTTTTTATAGCAAAAAATGTGTCAGAAAAAAATTCCTCTTCAAAAACAATTACAACAAACCAACCACCACTGATTGTATTCGATCACAAAAATAATTCCTGACAGATGGAACAGTAACAAAATGAAATACTTCAGTTTTTTTTTTGTGGAATTAACTGAGAAGTTGATCGGAAAAAAGTTGGAAATATGAATAAATAATAAATAATTATAAATACATTTTTTTTTTAATTATACATGCATATAAGATACAATTTAATGCCAAATTATTAACTTGATTATGTAAATTTTATTAGAGATCTAATAAGACTAAGACTTTCTAACTTTTTAACTGCCAGTACTCAGAATTCCCTTATATTTATATAAAGGTTTTAAATTATATAATAGCAACCAATGAAATGAAAAATCAAACCGACCTAAATGTATTTAAGAGAAATGTGATAGAATTTGTTGAAGCGAAGTATTAATCAATTATTTAAAAATAACTTTTTATAAATGTAAATAGTCAAATTAAACTAAATAAAATAATACAATTAACCATTAAGTTAAGTTGGCAAATCATTGATAATTTCTATCTATTTATTAATCTATTTTTTTTTTTTTAATTTTCTCATTTTAAATTTCAATTTCTTTTTAATAAATAAATAATGATGTAAATAACTTAATAAATACATTTAATTCAAAATTCTGAAATTAATTTAAAGGCTTTCAAAATTTATAAGACTTTTGTCCTACTTTTTAAGCGATTTTTTGAATTAAATAAATAAATAAATAAATAAATAAATACAAAAATAATTGACAAGCAATATTTTAAGACCAAAATTGAATTCAACCATTAAGTTAAGTGGTCAAAAAAACCTAAAGAAAATTTATACGGTTTCGTTTTACGTATGGCAACAATTACTGGCCGCACCGAGATCTTCAGATTTTTTTTTTGAGCTATTTGAAAAGCAAAGGGTACGTCAGAAGATGTGCAAAAAAGTGATGGAAGTCGCAGCTAAAAGGGCACTTTGCTTTAATCAATTGAGGCCAAGTGATCGCCGAACGTATTCAAAAAACTAGTCGAAACAAATTGTAAAGGACCAAATTACGCAAAAATACCTCATGTATGGAATTCGGTTGTTTTTTAGGTTTTTCACTATTCACATCCCGACAAAAATTATGGCGCACCCTATAAAAACTACTGTGTGTAATCGAAGTGTCAAGTAGAGCGTTGTTGTTGTAATTGCGTGGTGAAAATCCTACTTTACTTTGCTTTGCTTTGCTGAAGCTCAAAAAGACACGCCTACTGTCGTTCAATTTTCGAAAACTATCGGCGGTTATCGGTTCCCATAGAAAAATTAAACCTGAGCACTTTCATATTCGAAATACTTGAGAGTATTTGGCGGCAAATTTGCTGAATTCGCGGTATGTTATATTATTTTATGTCTCTGGAACTACTTTCCCCATGAATGAAGGTGGGAAGTACGGAGGTACGATTAAGATAATCGGTTTCATATTATTTAAGTACCAACTGACATATTCGAAAGGGAAAACATATGCATGGCGTTGCCTAAGGTTAAAAAAGCGCCACAAGTGCTCTGCATTTTTCTCTTACGTCACACCATAGGATCACATTCAACTCGGTCTCAACCAGCTGTCAAACTAGCTCAAAATTACAAGAAAAACCAGAAATAATGCACTCAAAATAGGGGTTCTAGTTTTGTCAAAATTCAATACAAATTTACGACGACTTCCTCCGTTACAACTTCCTTCACTCCAAACCGCCAGAAGCCTCCCACCCTTCGCCAAATAATATCCAATTTTATTTAATTACCATCTGATAAATGTTTTTTTCTAAAAACAAATGTCCTCCTCAAAGCAAGTATCAAAAAATGTCAACACACCCTATTCCAAATGTCGCCACAAGTTAAGCTAGCGAGCTGAGTTCCCAACTGAAGTTTCTACATCATCCTCATGACGTTTTTTTTTTTGTATTATTATTATTGGCCTTCTGTTTCTGCCACGCAAGACTTGATGAGAAATTATTCATAACGAAAAGTTATGGCAAACGCTAAGCAGTGAGGTGGGAAAAGACAGCCCAACGAAAGACTATCATAGTACGATGGATCCCCTTTACCCAGAAATCGCCAAGGAAACTGCCTAAAATAACCGTTAAAAAGCAAAGTTGAACAACTTTCGCCGGGTAAATAATAAAAATGAAGTGTATCCCTTGTGTGGGCTTGTGCCTCCATGTCGCACTGCGGATGTACGTATACTTTCAACCCATTCACTTGCTGCGTATGTTTACATCCTGCAATGTAGTCTCCGCCTAAGGAACCACCAAGAAACCAACAAAAATTAGGTTTGTTTTGTCGAAAATAATTATTTTGGAAACACTGTGGTATTTGTGTGCATACAGAAAAGACGGGGTAAACTAAACATTGTGTCGGGGAGCTTCCTTAAAGGATGTTTACTTGCTTCCGAGTTAGCTGACAGTAGCATTTGATATTTGAACGAATAATTATAGAGATTTGTTTGCCTCCGCTCCAGCCATTTCCGAGGAACGGTCAAGCAAATTTCAAAATGTAAGGACTTCGTTGTGTGATTTATTGCTGCAGTGACCTATAGTTTTAGTTTGAGTGATTTATGAGCAGCAGTTAAGTAGGCCTGTAGTAGGACCGACTTGGAATTAGAAAAGTTGCAGGCAGACTTGATTGATATGAGTGTCAATAGAGTGTGTCAATATCAGTTGCTTGCGAGACTAACTGATGGATATGCATGTATTTAAATTGCGTCCTAGAACTGACAGAAGCTCGGACAATTAATTGAATGGACAAGGGATGGATGGATGGACCAAAGGAAAATTAATTGGGTCATAGTATGAATTAAGAAGGCCTATTTATGGGCGCTGTCTTGACGGAAAAGTACGCATCTGTTGTCTGTGAGGGCTGCGACATGTATAATTGAATCGGAGAACTCGCCTTAGGTGGCGTGCACAAGGGGTAGAAGGCCTCAACCAACTAGGACTTCCCGGCTGGAGACAGTTAGCCAAAAGATCGCGGTAACTGGGAGAGGAGTATTGGCTTTTATTTGAGATGTAAATATTGACTGGCTTAAATGTGATACTATGCACTAAGTACTAAGCAAATAGTTAGAAATGACGCAAATTAAAAGCGACAGTGTACAACGTAACTTAGAATCGGTTCAGGATGACGATAGTGACGATGTGAACAGAATAGCAAGGAATGCAACTGTGCAATAAGACAGATATATAAATGCGACAGGTATGTCTGGCTCGAAAAAAAGTGACACAAGATCGCAATCAACAAGATGCCAAAACCCAACCGGCCGTACCAATAATCAACTTTAGTCTGGCAGTTTACGCAAAGACTCCACACTTTCCAAAAGCTCTTTACCAATTAACAAATATAGTCACCAGAATACCGCTTACTGTGGGGTTAAATGCTAATTTTGAGAAAGCCATTAGCATTAGCCAAATAAATAAAATGTCATTTTGAAGACAAGTGTTGCCCAACCGTCCAAAATCACGGTATTGAATTTCGTAGTAGGAGCGAATTTAAAAACGCTATTACAATTTATAATTTAACTATATATAATTATTATAAATTAATTTGTGTTAGTTGTAAATGTTTTCCAATTTTATTCGTCGCAATACATCAATGCAAATGGTTTTAAAGTCTAACAAACACAAATTTGTACAAAAGTATGCAAAAAATTTCAAAAATATTTCATTTTTGTTTTATTCCTAAACACTTGAAGCATATTTTTCTGTCTTTTATCTTGTTAACCGTTAGTTAATTGGTTTTCATTTTTAAATAGTTTGCAAGCAATGAATGGCTGCTTACTAAAAATTAATTTTATATACGTTTGGAATATTTCAAAGACAAGCAGAATAATCTTCTTCTTAAGTTTGGATGGCTCTTACGATTTTTCAACAACGTATGAATGCAAAGAAGAGGAAACATATGACAGTTTTCGTGCAAAAAATGTGCGCTTTATATTTTTCAGTGAGAACTTAAACATTTGTCGGGTTCAAAGTTTCCCGAATAATAATATAATCCATACAATTTGCAATAGATGAAATTGTACTTATTTTCAAAACCGGAAGCGATAAGTTCCTAACGCGCTTCCTACCTTCCTACGTGATACTCACTTGCTAACGATGCAATTGCGATGTTTAGACCACCAATAAGTATTGATGTGCATCATCAGCATACAAATAAGCCAAGCATTCAAAAAAACTGTGTTTATTGAATAATTTGAAAGAGATTTTATTACGACACAAATGCACTGAAAACACAGTTGTGAAGTAGTTTTAGAAGACAATTGAAAGTGTACTATAAAAGGTACCGAAAATTGTGTCCGATCGAATGATAGGGCATTACTGGTTTGCATATGATATTTGACAGATCAGCGGATATTTTGTGCATTTTCCATTTTCTGTTTTGTTTTCTGCTTATAATAATCCTCAAAAAGCCTTTGAAAGATATCTTAAGGGCAAATTGAATTGCAATTTATGTATTCCTTTTTTTATGAATAAAATCCTCGTGGTGAAAGAAACCCTTGACCAAGTTTTTCACGAAAACAAATTATGAAATTTGAATTCTGCAATGGCAATAAATGTAATAGATTCCTAGAAAGTTGTCGCACTGGTAAATGTGGTGCTGTACATTTTTACTAAAGTTGACATCCAACTAATTGTCGACATTAGTGCTTGATTATTAGTAAGGCCGATTGTGTGGAACTAAAAAATCAGTAGTCAAAAATAAAAAAAAATTAAAAGTGCATTAAAAACTGTTGTCTTTGAAAATGTCTTGGCGAATAGTTGTAAAACTATGTCTAGTTAACTCAATAATGTGTTCTTTTTGTTATATGTTTACTCAATTCAGACAGTAAACAAAACCTTTAAATTTAAAATTGTTCAATCAATGAACAAAAGCAGAGACAATAATAATTCTAATAATTAACAATAATAATTAACATGACTGCACAATACTGAGACAAAATTCTTCCCGAAATATTTCCCCAATTTTTTTCAAAAATAAGTATCGGCAATGAATTTCGAAAAAAGGGAAAAATATCCCACCGGAATAAATTGGTATTCTGAATAAAAACTTCCCCTCGCAATATTTCCTTCGTAAGTTTGTGGTTGGAAATTCAAAACGTAAGCGGTTTCTATGGGAGTTTGAAGTCTTTTGGTTTTTTATTTTTAATTTGGCTTAGTTGAAGGCTCAAAAGCATGATTAGAGACGCGCTATGTAGCATAGGACCGAAACTATGTAAAATTATAAATAAATCCATTGCTAAAGGTCGATAGTGTCGACGGAAAAATCATAGAACCCTACAAAAGCAGCAGATTTTCGCCCAATCAACATGCTACTCAACGAAGGAACGATTTTTGAGAGAACTGTACAGCAACGCAGCTCCAACAGTATATGGAGGGCAATCAGCTCTTCGTGGATTGTCAATCAGGGGTCAGATTCTGTTTCGAAGTTGCAGAAGAAAATCGTTCGTGCACATGAAAACGCAAGAGAAAGATATTGTATTCGTACAAAATTTCGAACTCGAGATCCTAATCGACATTACGATGATAGAGGAACTCAAAAAAGGGGGTCGCGAATTTCTGTCCGCCTGTGATTCAACGGTTTGTCGGATTTCGCTCAAACTTCGGATCCGAATTTTGAGGGCTTACAGTTCGGGGGCTGTTTTTTTGTTTGCAAGGCAAACTCAATATTAATGGTACTTCGCATACAAACTTGTCTGATACCAGTTTGATTTGTTCGAAAACGGTTCTGACGATTTCAACCGAAATTGATATTTGAGTAGATGAGATTGATAATTGGTCATATCTCGAAAACGGTCCATACAAAAATTCTTTTCTGAGGTAATATTCTCTTTTCTAACTTCTTTCTAGCAAACTCAATTTTTGTCTATACTTTCGTAAAATATATTTTTGAAATAAAGTCATTTTTTAAAATTTAGTTTTCTTTAGTTTACTTGAAAATGGCGATTGCGATTTGGACCAAAATGCATAGTTAGTGTAAAATTGAAGTTTTCAAAATGCTTGCGTCCTTAATTTTCAATTAGAATCACTGAAAACGCTAATTTTAGAAGCAGTTCATGTCTCGAAAACCTCATTTTCGATTTGGAAAAAACCAAGTAATGTTTATATCCCAAACAATGTCTAATGCACATTAGTAATCAGCTAAATAGTTAAGCAGTAGTAACTTTCAATCTAAACATTGCAATATTTGATACCTTTTTGTCTGTGTAATTTTACAAAAACCGCTCTAACGATTTTGAACAAAATACATATTTAAGATACTACCAGTATTCCAAATAAGATACCGTACTTGGTTTTTCTCAAAATATTCGAAAAAACAAATTATTTATGTTTCCCGACCTATTTTCACATATCTTCGGTATATTTTTGAAATAATCTCAATGCCCCACTTCCAATAAAAACGCAAAAAGTTTTGTTTTTTAGCCAATCTTACCCACTTCTTCTTTTTTGTCAACTCCCACAAAACGAATGGTTGTGAGAAGCTAGGTCTTGATTTCCTACGGACCTGTTGCGCCAGCTATTTATTTATTTTTTTAGCTATTTCTAAATATTGCTAAATAAAATGAAGGGAAATGAGACCCAGGTTAACCTGGAGTGTAGCGCCACCTACGTAAGCAGGAGTAGGTTTTTCTTGTATTGACCCGCGAATAGATTTGGCATTTTGGATCGCAACTCATTTCTGACAGCGGTAATTATCCACAGATATGAAAAGCAATTGACAGAGAAGGCTGAAATATCATTCGATTCAAAAAAAGGGTGGATCACAATGAACTCGGTCAAATTTGAATTTATTTAGTTCGGGGTCTATTTCTGTCGGGAATCTTCTATTTTTATATTGACAGGGAGGTGTATTCGCTTAAATGTCAGCGTATTTCATTCGCTTTTGAGTTTCGACCACAGTGAACTGGGTCAAATGTAAATTCATTCAGCTCGACATTAAAATTTCTCACTGCCGCCCATTCCCAACTGTTCTGTGCCGCTTTTCGCATTAGATTTCATTACTTCATTAATGATGCACGAGCAGTCCTTGCAGCAATCATTAAAGAAAAATCGCGAACATCATAAAAACTGCTGAAACTAATTATTAATCAAACAACGCCCCGCGGGATAATAACGCTCCGATTAAATTTAACTACTGCCATGATCTGCGCGAGCAAAGAACGCTTCCTTGCCGCGTGACTGTTGGCAATAGAAATCGAATTAAGAAACTTTCTCCTGACATTTGCAAACAGAAAAGTTGCTCAACGAAATAAAGTATTCTCCGCGAGGAATACCTCATACCCAAATCAATCGGCAATCGATTATGAAAAATCAACAAAATCACAAACGAGCCAACAAATTTATGCTTTGTTATAATTACCTGCTGTTGTTGCTGATTCAGCACCAACCCCCTGGCACATCACAGTTTGACCCATAAAATTCTCTCAACGATCAAGTTCAACGACGACAAAGGATATCGAGTTTTGGCTCAAATGAAATAAGGTCAAATCCATTAAACCCAACAAAGCGAACGATTTAACCCTAACTACATAAACCACTGCATCACGAGCAACATGGACAAAAAAATAGAAAGGGAGAGAAAGGGAGAGAAAGAGAGGGCAAAAATGAATGGCACTTGCAATATAAAAGAGGATAATTGCAAACCATCGAATTCCACCTGCCACAAGCCCGTTTCTCAGGTCGATCGTTGACGCCACCGTGCTGGCGCAAGGCAGGTCCTTGCTCTAGGCCAATGCCAGTGGGGAAAGTCACGTGTGCTTATCACACACTCATGAGTGGCGGTTCAATGATGCTTAAATGTTATTATAAACGGATACACTGTAAAGTCCGGGTGAAGAAATTGATTTATGGGTCCTTTAGAAAATTCGATGCATAATCTCAGGCTGCACATTCTGTGTGCCTGCACGCTTACACGAAATGGGGAGGCTTTAATTTATCACGTGTTGATAATGGACAGTGTTTGTGTCGAGTGGTTGTGGTAGTACACGAGGGCCGATGTGCGACTTCCGCATGCGGTGGGTGTTGTATCTATGTATGGTATTTGACATGCGGCAGTCATAAATAACGATGTGAGCTCTTTTACACAAAGAAAAAGGTTGAAATAATTCGACAACAGGGCAGGACGTTCGCATCGAAGTGAAATTTGCTCGATTTGCTCGATTTGCAGTCAATCGTCCGCGGCTTATAACCATTAGCGTCAAAGTCAGTGAATAATTAAGAAAAAACTCATGCAGTCTTCCATTTACTATCCCTGCCAAACAAGGAACACCACCCAGTCGTTATTTTTCAAACGACCGTCCTTTCAACGTTCAATGCCCACGACGACGACGACGACCGTGAATTTCGGTAATCATGTGACTGTCATTGCAAAATAAGCTCAGTACAAATTGCGACACTGTACATAACCACGGTGAAGGGAACAGGATTGCCAATCGATGACAAAGGGGACACACGCGGTCCGCTTTGTAAACACAAATTGCTTGTTGCTAAACGGCATTGGTGCGCTTGTTGTTTTACAGTCATATGCCAGCCTTCAAAGTGTCCTTTATTTGCTGGAGCTGCGGCCTGCACGCGATGTTATTATCATAGATAATTGGAAGAATAGCAAATGCATGCGGAAGCAGGAATACCTTTCGATGAATTATTTCCCAAATGCAGGGTCCTTTGTCGTATGGACAAAACGTGGATGTGTGTGTTTACGAATAACAAATTTAAATTTGTGTGCCTGATGTCATTGAGAGTCTAAGGACAACATCACCATGGATTTGGTCCGGCGGGACTGATACATTTATGGCGAGCATTTTTAGGTCGCAGTATAATTCATTCCTCCAAGTACGACGCCGTTAGTGGGGAGCGGGGTAAAAGGTATCACCGACTAGGTTTCACATAATTGGGCACTTGACGTGTTTAGAATTCGCAACAGCCAGCAGTGCACCACCATCGGTACAGAGAGAACTCACGTCGAGGGTTATGTGTGTTCTGCTTTTGGGTCAACACTTGTCGTCGCACACAATTCCCATACAGACATACAAGAGGAATGCAGAATGTGGAAAGACACCGCTGTCGAAAAATTGTCTTTTAATTGGATAACCAGTCTAAAGTGCGGAATAAACTGAATTGTTGACGAAGAGCGGAGGGGATGAAATCTAACCGCCTCGTCAGTTGGTTTCTTTCAAAAAATTTCGTTATAAATGGTAACAAAATGTTCCCCTATTTCGAAGGAGAGTAACAACTGAATCGGTTAAGGCAAGTTGAAGCTGAATTTTCGAAATTGTTTTGATTTTCCTTTTCTCAAAATCGAAAAAGGGAAGTCGTACTGACTTCGGCGATATTTTGAAACAGATTTTTGTGAAACTGGGAGCAATTAAAGGGCTGATTTATGTGTTTAAGGGTCCCGAAACCAATTTGAATTAAATTATCTACCAAAAGTGGCCAATTTTTGGTTGTGGCTGCATATTTTTTAACAGGAAAAGACAAGGTTCCTACAAGTGCAACAAAATTTCAGACCGGGGGATGATCTACTATGAAAAAAAGCTCAAAAAAAAGAAGAAAAAAATAGTACTTCTGATAAATTATTCCTTAAAGCTTTCCCTGGGAATTTCTTCAACGAAATAAATTAATAAGGTAACCTTGTTCACCCAAAAGATAAGTGACATTCTCGCCTTTGCATGGAAATGCCAAACTTCACACCGCTCCGTATGGTATTTGAAAGATCAACAATTAAAATCCTCGCCTACACAAGTAATCCTTCCTAATCCCATCAACTCATCTCCATTTCAGTGGTTTCCCTCGCCAAACCTCAACTCAAGAGCCGCGCCAGCTTTATAACCAGCTACGAAATTAAAATCAACTTCTTGCTGGCAATAGAGAGCTTGGCTATCACACAATTTTGGAGCATGGCCAAACTTTCAATTGCAGATCTCTGGGGAGGATTTCGAACACGGTAGCATTTCAACTCCCGTTTTTGCTTTGCATTCACAGCGTCGTCGAACACGCGCCATACGAACGCCTATGGCAGTTACATAAGCAAAGGAGCATGCGGTTTTTGTTGAAAGTTTCCCTTACAAAGGACACGCCACCGACACCGACCGACAGACACTGAGAAAAAGTAGTAGTTGTAGTTATTCTGCAGAACAAATACCCATAAAAAGTCTAGACACGGATTCTATTTACTGGCACAGCAACATTGAGTGTCGCATCCCTGTGTCACTGCGAGGGTGACAAATCTGTCACACAACAGATCCCGAAATGTGAAACGTGCTTTCTTTATTTTTGTGCACGGAATTGTCCCTCGGCAGTTGGCGAATCGGATAGATGACAACAAATACAAGATGAGCGTTCGTGTTATTTCATTTTATTCCGGTCTTGATTGAATTTGATTTGAAATTACGAGCTGACCTACATTTTAATGCAGTGCTGACGGGATTGAGTGAGTGATGGAGCAAAAATTACGTGATTTCAGTTTTACGACATCACCCACAACTGTTTAGAGCAAATCAGATGATCCTAATTAGATAGCTTGCTGCTTTTGCTTCAATATGGTGCGCATCATTGTTCGCATTCCCACGAGCGGGAAGTCATCGTAATGCCGCCGCGATTTATTTACAAAATTACAACCCAATTGACATATATTTAGCGACAAATACTGAGAGACGAAAATAACTAAGTGTGCTAAAGTGTGGCCGTCAAAATGGGTGCGCAAATGTTTATTTATAAATCACCAGACAAGAAGAGAGAGAGAGAGCGCGCACTTGGGATGGGAAATGAGGAATCACCTGCTAGATCTTGAGAATAAAGAGAGATTGTGGCGTTGCCACGTATTGATTTAATTGTGACATCAAATTTATAAATACAAATGTCTACCGCACAACTCCTAACTCCTTCGTCGACTCCGAAAGCAACCGTGAAACTTTTTATTTCAGTTCGAAAATCAATTAATTCAGTTCGAGAGAAATATAATCAATTTCCTCGGACTTGTTTATGGTGATTATTTTGATTTTTGTTGGGAACCCCTATTTACATCGGATTTTTATTTTTAACACAAAAGACAATCAATTTTACGGACTAAATTAACCGTCTAATTAAAAGGGTTGAAAGCCATTTGAGTGGAGGTCAATTGAAGTGGTAGCAACTGACGCTGGCATGTCGAGTTTTTCTAAGTGCGGATTGAGTTGTTTTTCCTAAAAGAATGATTAGGGAAAATGTCTGTTGATGACCTAAACATGTTTTTCTTTTGTTAACAAAATTAAATAAGGCGATTGTTGACTCAACTGTTGTTCGCACTACACAAGACAACGCAATCTGTGTTCGAAAGAACGGAACCCATTCCAAATAGGAGTCAAATATGACGAGGGAATTAATTGCAAACAAAGTTTTATACAAACACTTTTATTGGAACTACAATTCTCTCTAACTCCGACACTTATTTATTAAACCCATCCGATTTCAATTATTGTTTAAGCAATAGAACTGAAGAAAGTTTGTGCCCGATACTAAATTTAGCGTCCAAACTTGATTTTAGTTACTCACAATACTAAAATTACCCATTGTGATCTACAAAAGGTTAAAAATGGTTAGATATAAGTAAAGCCCTACGTCTATAGCTATTTGTGACTTTAATTTCAGCACGCGTGATGTCACAAACAACCTCGGTGAAAACGAAAAGAAACCACGAAAAATGGCGGACCTAGGATGTGCGTTAAATAATCTATTTTGTAAATTCTTTTTTGGAACACAGCGCTACCGGACTCTAGTGCATCATTCCCAATAAATTTATGACTCTGTAATTAATTTAGGTACGAGAAATTATTATAAATTGCAGATATGAATATCTGGGAACGAGCTTTATGTTCAATTTAGTCAATTTTACGTACGAAACAAAACAAATTCCGTCACATATTTCCCGTACTCGGCTGTCGCTGTTCGATCACTGAATTTTGTTCGAATTAAATTAAGTTGTGTGAGAATATTCCAGGGGATGTGACAAAAAACCACACTGCGATCAGAGAACGTGGACAAAATTCAGCGGAAAATCGCAATTCAACATGTCAGGGCCAAAACTAAAATGCCTAATTCAATCAACAAGAGTCGAAATCTTCTTTGGGAAACATATATGTTGCACATACCTATCAATTGCTTGTAAGCAAATGCGCTGTCAAACAAAACGCTTGTGCCGATCAATATTCTCGAGTGTGGAAAACAATTCGCACTGCCTCTTGAAAAGCTTACCACTAGCTCCACTTTCTTCAATTAATTATGTCAACACTCACTACTCAACTCAAGCAATTCAAAAAAGATCAAAACCAAACAAAGTGGAAATGAATGGAGGTATACGGTACTTCGAAACTATATCTATATCCCATTCTTCTATATATCCGATTGAGACAAATGCTGCAAATATTCTGACTGCAGTGCGATGCGAGTTATCAGCTTGGTTCGTGTGATAGAGATGACCGCAAACAATTGCGATCAAATCTGTGATATTGACTTGATAATAATCTCTTTCTTTCTCCGAACGCTCTTCAAAGAGCGACAGTTCATGCCCAAAGCCCAAGCCGAGGGCCTCAACTCCACTCTAACTCAACGCTCTATCTCTCTCTGATTCTGACCTTCGGAAAGCTGATCGAATGCACTCACAACACAACACACACCGTGACACCAACTAAATCATACACCAACACACACTCTCCGAAGTCTAATTTGTCGAATGAAAGTAAAGCCATAGACAAAATATAAAAAAAAAAAACCACCGCGATCAGAAAAAGAAAACATAACCAAAATTCAGTGGAAACCTTGATTCAACTTATCACTTAAGACGAAAGCTAAAATGCGGTTGGCTAACTCCTCACATTTAGTCAATCAACAAGAGTCAAAATTATCATTAGCCCTTTTTTATTATCAGCCATGATCCATATAGATCATCGAAATACATGCACTTACAACAACAGCACATGATCCTGATATTCATCGAGATCACGAATCATGATCTGAAAATGTATTGTACTAGGTGGCTTGTTTCATTTTTCAATGTTGGTGTGCCTGTAAACGATAGCCATTAGCCAAGCCACACAGTCACGTTGCCAGACTAAAATATTCAACACCCTTCACAACACAAAAAATCAAAAAGCATTTCGAATCAAAAAGCACATCGAATACATTTCCCGCCTTCGAGATGATTTTGCTATTTCATTCCATAAAGGTATGCGCCCAGACCAGCGAAATATTCAAGTAAATGTTTCATAAACATTTATTTAACAAAAAAAATGTTTATGAAATGTTTCGCAGTTCGTTAATAATTTGTTTCACAGGTGTTTCTTGGTTCTTTTAACATAAAATACAAATGTCCAGAAAATCTTGGAATAATAAAAAATCGAAACTAGCTACCTGCATAAATTTAAATTGTTTTCGAACCTAGTTATTGGGAAAACACGTTTCTTTTTTATCACAGAAAAATCTAGTTCTAACTTCATTTTGTTCTTCTGGAATTTCGTGCCTAAGCCGCTGTCATTTACTTTGTCTAAGAATTCCAATCTGAGCGGACCAGAGGTGCAAACTGAATTAAGATTTCTATTACAATTTGAACTGATTGTAGGTAAACTCATTTCCTTTTAGAAACAAAACACACCATATAACGGAAGCCGTGTTGTTGTTTACGAGCCTCTGGTCGTGAATTTCCGACAGTAAAAAGTATTTCATAAACGCTTAATAAATACTTAATCGGCGTATACACCGGCAAAAACAGAAATGTTTGACAAATGTTTATGAAATGTTTCTGAAGCAAATCGAGAACATTTCATAAATGTTTAAAAAAATCATTCGCTCCCATGAATACACCGAAATACCGAAATACAGCAACAAAATATTGTTTATTTGTTGCATTTTTTAACACAGAATTTTAAATTACTTTTCTTAAAAACAATAAACAAAAATAAAAATTATTAATTTGATTCATATGGTAACTCCCCCCACAAGCAAATGAAATGTCATGTCAATTGTCATCATATTTTGACGTCACGTTGTACAGAAAGTTTGCAATATGGCTGGTGGCAATATGAAGTTTGTAATGCTCATACATTATCCCTTGTGTTTTGAAAGCAACTGTTGCCACAACTCGAAAATAAAATTTTTCTATGATCCGTATTGTTTTATTTTCATGATCTGATTCGGATCAGATCACGCTGATAATAAAATACGGCTATTGAAAATTATATGTTTACATACCCATCGACAATTTGTAATCAAATCAGCTGTCAATCAAAATACAGTTTCCGCTGGGCAATACTCGCGAGACTCGAACACTGAATCTTGATAAAATTATCACAAAATGCACTTTTTTCTTTTAATTACGTTAACACCACTCAACTCAGAAAAAAAACACATCACAAACAAAATTTACGTTACTTCAATAAAAAAAAAAGAAAACACACGAACTGAACCGAGTTTTGCGCACTTACTTCGTTCTTGCTTCTATGTCCAACTGAGATGACTGCCGCAACTAAACTGACTGAGCAACTTATTTTCAGCTTGGTGCGTGTGAAGTGTGATAAAGATGAGCGCAAGCAAGCAAACCACTGCAATCGGTGATATTTTCTTGATAATATTCTCTTTGCTTTTACATGCAATGAGTTTGAGTTTCGCTCCAAATGCTCTCCTAAGAGCGACAGCTCGATAGCCCATGCATCATGCATGAGCCATGCCATGATGAAGCCGAGCTAGCTTCTATTCGAAGTCCGACTCAACTGACACAGTGAGACACACTCTGGGACTCTGATGGAGGTGGATTGTGTGAAGAAAAAGAGACCCCCCCCACTCTTAAATAGCATTTGTAACATTTAACTTATGTTTTGAAGTTTCAATTTGGACAATGCGAATTGCGATAGAACGCAATATGATTTCTGACAGGTGAACAGGACTGTTCGTTGGTCTTTTTTGCTTTTAACGTTCCTCGTCTATTTACTTATCTAGTTTGATTTAATTGGCTGCGGAAGGGATTCTTAAACTTTAAAGCCACACTAATAAGTAATTTAAATATATTCGAACAAAAATAATAATTTGTAGTTTTCCGTTTATTACATTTTTGTGCGTTTATTTCCCGCAGTTTCTATGTACAAAAATAAGTATAATTTTTAATAAATCAGTTGTTTTGTTAACTACTTTCGGCCTTACTAATAACCAAATTTAGACTCGACTTTAGGTCAATAGTCGAAATTAAAATAAATTGTGTACCAATAACCAAGTTATCTTTGACTTTACGATAATCGATAATCGATAATCGATCCGAAGAAAGTCGATCCTAACCCATTAATAACGTTTAAACGTCAGTCTGAAGTAAGTCAATTGGCCGTTTTGAATTAAATTAGGTTAGTTATTTAAATATATTAGAATTGTGTCATCTCAAAATATAAAGCTTTCTTGTTTGTCTTGAGCATCAAATCGAACATTTCATTAATAGTTTTCTTCAAAGCTGTTTCTCACTCCATTTTAATGTTATGAATATTTTATGATCCGTGCTATGGCATTGGAAAATGATGGACAGCAAACAAAGAGAAGTCGCAGTTTAAATTGGACGCAAACAATGCGAGAACTTTTGGTTGACTGTGTCTAAATTTATTATAACTCGAGTTAGTTTCGAAATTAGTTAAACTCGAGTTTACTGTTTGGTTGTTGGTAAGGCCCTTTGAATATGAAGGTCGATTTGGAATTTTGTTTTGTTTCGGCATTTATCAAGTAGCTGACTGTCATATGTTTCGAACATTTTCTAAAACGTGTTGTAGTACTAGGTACTTACCTCAAAAGTAATTAAACTCCGTCTGTTGTGGAAACACATTGAATATATCATATTCGTCACCTTTATTTGATGTGAATGGCATTTCTTTCCACAGTTCAAAAGGGATTCAAATAAGAGCAAATTCTAAAGAGCGAACCAAAACTGAAAGTCAGCTTAAGGAAACGTTTGATTGCATTGAAGTTGTACATAAGACGAGCGGATTTACTGAACTTAACTAAATTGTTTGTTCATTGTCCGCATACGCATACATACTATTTTTTTAATTGGCTTTTAAGATATCGCCCCATGGCAACTTTCAATATTTCTGCTATTTCCACATTGGTCCAGGTTGTAGAGAGAAATTGGCATTTCTTTGACTGCAAAATATATTATCAATCTGTCCTTAAGTCACATTTATTCATAAGTAAATGAAAATGGGGACGTCCAGTTTTCTAATTTAGTTATTCTGATTAAATTTAGAGCGCTCGCTTAGAGCCAGTAAGCTAGAATAAGATAAATGTTAGTTTCAAATTAGATTTAATCGTTTTTGTATAGTATGTAAGTTTAAAGAATGATCAAAATGAAAATGAATTTAAAATGAAATTAGTTATTCTGACAGCTGGCTGACTTGATGTGTCTCACTTTTTATTGGTCTATATCGGTCACATGAACAGCTCTTTTTTCAGTTGTCGTTTATGGACAGCTAGCCGACGAATCTGGTCAAGAAATTTGTGACTGAGTTTGGGTACTTAATTGACAGTGCATATAGGTCGCCTGACGCAAGGAAAGTGTCCTATTATTGTGAGGAAATGACTTCAGTGTCTAAAAACTGAAATACAAGTGAATGTTTTTCACAAAGAAGACACAAAAATTCAAAATGGAGTTCGAAACATTGATGAAGTTACCTATCTAAAATTTGGAAAAGAGACTAATTCCTAAAACATGAATTTTGTTTCCGAACTTTTTACCGTCAAACTAGCAAAATCAGCAAATCAGCTTCTTCAGTCAGCAACTCGATCTACATTTCCACTTCCTCGTCTGTCGAATTGTTTTCATTGGAAAGTTCAACACACGACCTTTACTACATCTCTTACAAGAAACATAGTATTTGGCACACACCCCCGAAAAAAAAAACTAACGAGCGCATTTCTTCTGTTCTCTTACATTTCAGTCTCGTTCTGTGACAATTTCACGACCATCACAAAAAGACAATTCGCTACATCACCCCTGAATGAAATACAAAAATATATAAATACCAATAAACAGAGCGACAAGACAAGAAATAAAAAGTTTCGCTGTTCTTCCGAGACCAAGACTCTGCTGGCGAATTCGATCTTCGGAAAATTAGCTTTACTTTTAGTCGTTCGCGATTTTTTGCAGCTGATCGTTGATATTGCGTGTTGATTTGTGTGAACCGAAAATATTTACACATATAAAAAGTTTCTATCTATATTTACAACAAATTGTTACTGAAGTCGAGGTACAAAGTGTTTTCAAACAAAAGGGCTGTCCACTATCGATTTTCTAAGTAAACTAAAGGGGAGGATTAGAAAGGAGGGTAAAGGACACTGGTAACTGCGGGAAGTGACACATCAGACGTCACAGAGAAATTTATTACACCATACAGATTTTATTTTTACTTTTCACGGTGAGTGTGTTCTGATTGCGAGATTGTGCGACATTCGTGGGCCGACCGCTGACCACACTCGCCGAGAACGAAAGAAATCACTTCGAAGAGAATCGGATATGGAATTCGAAAAACAAATAATTATCTCTCTTAACAAGTGCCTATTCAATGTAGATACTGCAACTTGCAGTGAACTTGTAGATGAAATTTATATAAACAAAAAAAAAACTAGAAACCGCCAACAGCTACTCCTGTAGTTGACACATTTGCGATTTGCAGGAGGCAACAGCAACACCCATTGAAACCGCTCTATATGAAAAATATTAATCACAGAGTCCTGCTCCTGTTGTTGGAGTCATATCCAACTCGAACCTCCACCTTTTCCGGATTTGTGCTACTAATAACGTTGCACGGTGCATTCATACCACAAGTGACCCGATTTTCGTTTTATTCATTTTGGGGCTACTGTCGGGCTTGAGATGTGTCCTCCCCCATGTGTCCCCCGAAGTTTTTTGTAGCGCGCCAGTATCTATTGTGTGTTCTCCAGGAGGTTGCAAAACCATACTAGATTTGGATTTATAGCTTGTGGTCTGCTCGAGAACGCCGCGATTATGCAAAGCGTACGGGAGAAGCTATTCCAGTGGCTACAATGGAAATTGGTTTCAGTGCGCCGAGGATCTATGGGTGTTTTGGGTTTTTTGTTCTATTTTGCTCTATAATTATGTTGCTAGAATGGGGTTATGATTTATGCGATTTCCGTGGGATAAGCAGGATTGGGACAGCTGTAATTAGCCTAAAAGGGGATGCCTTATATTCGAGTGTGCCTTGGAGATGAATTAGAATTTAAGGAGGTTTGTCTATGCAAATGAGGTCAGCTGTGTGATTAAAGCGTTTCAGTGTGTAAGTCCTCTGGTGTTACGGACGCGGAGCGCTATTTGGATATCTAGTTGTGCGTGAGGACTTTTTAACTGGCGCCCATTTGCATTTTCTTTAAAAATGTACAAAGCTAAGTCTCTGCAGTTTTAGGTAAATTTTCATAAAAGCTGTGTCATGTTTTAGATGACTATTTTTACTTGTATCGAAATGGCAAACGAATGTGAGCACAAATCAACTGTTCGCTTTCAAAGTGGTTGCGAATTTACAAAACAAACCGCTAGAAAATCACCCTTTTTACGGTTTTAGACTCATTGGAGGACCTTTCATGTATCGTAATTCGTCAGCCTGTATCGACGGTTGAATGACAGATGAAATTGAGTTAAAATTCGCTGTCAGCTGTCAAATTGATTATATCTAAAAAAAGGGTTGCCAATTTACAAAACAAACCTTGCAAAAGGTGAGTTTGTTTCAACAACCCAAGGATTGCAAGTCTTTTTCGTGGTGTTTTCGTGGAAAACGACTATAAACGACTCATTTTGAAAACCGAAATATGTATAGGAAAACTTCTGTTTTCGATTGTTGTTGCGAGAACCCGGTTTTCGACTCGCTGTGAATATGGTATAAGGAAACATCCTTTACATGGATTTGTAGTTTTAGATTAATTTTTGGAGGACCAGGATGTATCGTTATTCGTTATCTGTATAGACGGTTGAATGACAGATGAAATTGAGTTAAAATCCGCTGTCAGCTGTCAAATGGGTTATATCTGAAAAAAGTGTTGCCAATTTACAAAACAAACCTCCAGAAAACACTCTTTACATGTTTTCTAATTTTCAACTAGTTTTCCAAGCAGTGTCTTAAATTCTTTGCCCAAAAAAGAAGTGTTGAGAGTCCGAAAAACAACCCTCTTATAACAAATTACTGACCCTATTCAACCTCAGGCGTGTATACCTAAGTCCCTCTTACAATGTGCCTAAAAAAGAAACCCCCCTTACATAAAGCAGACAGGTTGCAGCCTTATCCAGTCCCTCAAACTAACTCAATGTTCGAAATATATTGTCTAAGCTAAATGCACTTGCAACCTGTTTGCCGCTATACGCAAAACATATTTACATATAAATAACCCGCTACACATGGCATGTTTTACCTATGTCAATTACCCACTTCCCCACAGTCTCACAAACACCCATTATCACAATCGCATTTGATTAAAGTACTCGTACTTCACTTCTAATTCAAAGTAAGTTCTATAAAAAATTCTAACCTCACAAGTTCGATACCTTCTTGAACAAATAACCAACAATGCGTGTGCACAATACTCGTATAACTCCTTAACGACTCTTGTCGATTATCAAAATCGATTAATGTCTTTCACACGTAGGCATTTGATACTTTCGCAGTTTACTAGTTCATTCAAGGGAAATGAAGCCGCCAGGACTTGTGTTCTCCGTTAGAAATGTCTTTTGCGCACGCAACGCTTGAAGACATCCTTGGACAGTTTACCTTGTGTGTTCACTTTTGTGTGGAAAATTTTGTCGAATTAATTTTGTGCGCGCAATCAACAGACATTCAAATTGAATTTTCTTGCCATTCTTTAACAAGGACACGACCGTTTTCCATGAATATTTATACTCGTACGAGCATAGTTAGGGTTTCCCGTAATGTATGAGTGTATGAGTGTAACGAGCTGCATTTCCATTTCAAATAATCAGATGGGACATTTGGGGGTGGGTGGCGGTGTGTGGTAGATCCTTGTGCGATTTCCTTGTGAATTCAAACAGAATTTCAAATGATCCCAGTTTGGGGTATGACAATTTCATTTACAAAAGGGAATAGAAATGTATCCGTCCAGAGATGGGTGCAAGTCTGTTGCCAATAGCAATTTGGAGTCCAGTGTTAAGGTAATCAAACCTATAGGCTATAGGTAATTCATGGACGATTAAACCGTTTTGTTGCATTTAGTACACACATGTGTGCGGGAGCTACTTGTATGATTTAATTTACTTTTTACGACTTTGGTGACATTTCGAATGGAGTTGAAGTAATTTATGTTTTTACTGCAGGACGATTGTTGTTTAGTTTTATGGATATTGATGGTCTGGGGTACTCGGGTGTAAAAACATTTTATGCAGACATACTCGTAGTATTTGGTTATAGGTGATACCTGTAAATAATCGATCGGTGTGAATGAAAGGGAAATGGAAAAGACTGCAGAGACGCTATTTTATTTTTAAACGCTTGACTCGCCTTGAAGGTTTCCTGGTAAAACCTGGCTCACTGGCTGCTGTTTTTGATATCGAAAAAGATGTCTAAACCTTTTTTGATCCCGGTCTGCGTTAAAGGTGGCTGCCAAATTTTTCTATTTTTTCGTCCTGTCGAATAGGCTCAGTTGCAAAAAGGTCTCCTAAATTCTAAATACAGCTTGATGGAACTTATTTACTAATTTGCCCCAGTCCCACGGCACAGGGGCTGCCGAATTTAGTACAAAGATTGATAAACGCCTACAGTTAGAGAGAGATGTCTTCATTATTCTGCGCAATTTTTGAAGATGCTCAGTAAGTTTCCGCAAAAATTCGACGGCCGCTCTCAAATGTTGGAAGACTCCAAAAGAAGGTTTTAAATCACCATTTTGGTAATGGACCCATGAGACTGCAGTTTTTGGGTCAAATATGTCGAATGTCATTCTTTAAGACTCCGTCAATTTAATCGCTTTTGCTTTTCGATTCCATTTCGGTGTCCTTGTTCACTCTTTTGTTTAGTCTGAGTTAGAAGCTGGTAGAGCTAAACCCTGAGCAATTAAGTTTTTCAGTGCTGACTACCGAAGAGCAGAAGAGCTTCCATTTTTGACGGGGCAGCTTTTGTCAAGCTTTAATGAACTTGACATAGGTAACTGAAGGCTAAATAGCGACCTAATTGAAGGGACTTCTAAGACGAGGCCTTTTTTCTCCTCGAACTGGTAAGCCGCCTTAGTAATTAAGTAGCTAAGCTTCGGCTGTCAGTAGAGGTGTCGATTGATTTTCTTTTAGAGTGTGGCTTGTTTTTTTTTCAAATTGTCCGTCAACAGTTTTTTATACCTACTTCCTGAGTTCCATTCTTTCCCAACTATGCGCGACTGCCCCGAACCTACTAAAGAATGATATATCTTCAGAAAACTTCTGCATCACTTCTGAGAGGGAATTAGGCTCATTGATTGACTGATTCGACTCATCAGCGAACCTCGGGTAATCAGCGCGGACAGAAAACCTCGATCGCCATTAACAAACTTTAAGCTGAGGAATGCTCCTGTAATAAGGCCTGTGACTGTTGTGGCGTTTTCTTCTACCCTTTCCAGGCATTTCCTTGCAAACTTCTGTTTTTCTTGTCATGTATTTTCTTTTTGTTTATAGTATAGAAGAAAGAATTTATTGAAGAGGTTTGGGTAGTGGCTAATTTTCCGCTGAGTGGCTTTTCATGGGTAGCTTATAATTCCCTGAATTTCGCTCGATTTTTTCTAAGGCTGCCATTCTTATTTGACTGTCTATTCACATTTGACGGTCGTGGAAGGTGGTCAATAACAATTTGTTTCGACACTCCAAACACCACAACAACGTGTTGAAGTAGTAAAACTACTTCGTTTAAATTCTTTTTCGTAAATTGCTGAAGACCACGCTCCACGACTGTCAAAAATTAACTGAAAAATTGTGCCTTCAATTCACCGTATTTTTTTTAAGGAAGCACTTCGTATACGTCCATAAGACGTTTGTTGTTTGAAGTACTCGTAATGTCCCTACATCCAGAGGTTTCCGAATGATTCTTGTCTAGAACAAATCGTCCGCAACACGTCAAACACACCCTATATCCGGACTAGCACCTCAAACGCCCCCTCCCACAAGCACCCTACAATTACTCACTCGAATGCATCGCATGTGCGCGAAAAATGCCACGAAAGATCTGATAAGGCTTTGATTACCGGTAAGCGGATATGAGGTATTTCCTGGGCGGAATTTGAACACCTCCATTTGTTCTCCAATATTTTTTTCCAAAGTCAGCACGTAAACGGACTACGGTTGAGTAAACAACCAGTTGTGATTTTAGTAGTCGTTCGTCGTCGGTCTCCTTATATTTAGACAAGGAAATTGTGTTCTCGGTTAAATTAAACCGTTCCCCGGGGTATCGCCTGGGAGTAGGACAGCTGGAAGTAGGATATTTAATTTTGTTTGAAGTCCAAATAGAAAATTACAACAAATCGTCTACGAATGTGATAAATAATTTAAGAGTTCTATTGATTTTCGTGCTGATGGAAAGTGGTATTGACTGCACTTAATTGCAGTAGTAAGGTTCTGGGTCTTCTTTTTTTAACTGACCTTGGAAAATCGATGTGGTGGACAGTGTTGATGACGAATTTTTATATTTAAATATACATTTCTCAGTTAGAAGGACGATCCAACATGAATTTAATGTTTCGAAAGAACTTCCGTGATGGAGCCAGTAAATCGGGCGGAGGTGGTGGCAAGCTCACCAGCAAGGCTAATCGAACTAAACGCTCCCGCGACATGGGCATGTCCACTCCGGAGGACATACACTATCGGACACATTTGTTCTTCTCGCCCAGCCGTACCGGTGTCGATTACACAAACGAAGGTATATTTGGCGACTGCAAATACTGACGGGATTACATTTTATACACTCTTTGGTGCAGGGATCAGAACCTGCGCATATATTTATATATAGCTGCTAGTACATATATACTAACCCCAGCACACTGCACAATATTGTACACACGAACAGAATTGAATTGGCGGTTCCTTTTGGAGCTCATAGTACTATATAAATATTTTTATATTTTTTTTTTTTTTGAAAATTAGGTGCATTTTAATCTTACAGTTTCCAGTTGGCTTGGCATAGGAAACATGTGTAAGTTGGAAGCTTATTATTTTTCTGAATGAAAACCCTTTCTAATCTCTGAATGAATCATCTTTATGTACGTCCTTTGTCTGCGATGTGCGATGCCTGCCTGCGCGCCTCAAGGAAGACGTGAAGCGGAGAAACTTTGTTGTTTCTTTCAGTACAGAATTTTGTGATGTGTTTGTTTTTTTTTTTTTCGAATACTAATCCACTTTGGCATGGTTACGATCTGCGGTGACTGTTATTAAGTGTGTAAGTATGTGGAATATTAATTTTATTGGCACTGGACGTGTGCAAAAGGCTTTGGGACTAATTTGCTCTCGCTTGAGGGAGCATGGATAGTAAATTTTGTGATAAGAAATAAAAGTGAATCCAAGAAGACTGTTTTATGGTATCGCTTCTGTGGTATGTATGGGAATATTGGCAAGATAATTAAGGTCTTGCTTATGATAAATATAAGTTTATTGTTCACGCAGCAAGAGACAGAAATAGATGTTGATTTAGAATTTAATTTGTGCCGTGGAATTCAGTTGAAAACTTCCTTTTTGAGTAGCGAGTGGATGTGAGCAGCTATTCCTAGTTTATCGATCTTCATATAAAAGTTCACAACTTATTCTACCTAAAAAGGTTACCGTAGCTATTTCTATTGGGTATGCAAACTCATAAGCAAACAGCAAGGGACTTAAGACTGTGCCTCGTGGAACTCCGCCAGTAGCTTTGTTTTTTTTATTTATTTGCCCACCGTAATTGAAAAGGAAGCGTCTTCTTGCAAGGTATAATTCTTTATCATTTAAGGGAGGTATTCCGGTGAAGACAGCTCAAGAAACGTTGCCAATAAAACGCATTTTGTGTGTTCAGCGTTATAGCAGCGCGGTATCTGTTGGAGTTTCCTTTTCAATGGCAGACTTCTTGAAATAGGTGGTTTTAGAAACTTTTTAATTGCTATGCTGACTAGAGCCTATTGTAAATCATCCCCTCAAGGATTTTCCCAATCGTTTCTTATAAACAAACAGACCGATAAGAGGAAGGCTCGCTTGGAGTCCCCCTTTCTACAGCTAATCTCTCCGCTTTGGTTAATTTAGGCCAGAACTGTAGATTAGTTAATAAGACAATTTGATGCGACGTTTTTCAGCCGATACACATTTTTTTTCAAATAGTATCCCGTGTGAACATCTTTTCAACTTTCAATTGAAACAAAATTCCAACCCCCACAAATATGTGTAGCTAGTTCAAAGTACGCATTGAAGCCAAAACAGAAAGCCTTCCCTAATTGGTCTCCTTAACGCAATTTAATTGCTTTCACTATACATTTCCATTCGGTTCACGTCGCCAATAAAATTGTGACCGCGCGAACGCCTTTGCTGAATATTATTCCGTAAAATCTTGCTACCCTCACCTCGTGTGCGTATAGCTGTATATATTTTATTGATTCCCAGCTTAAACAATTTATCGCTAGCTGTTGTGTGATATACGAGTTTGCCCACGGTTTAAATTAATATCCCTTTAGACTTTAGGGCTTTTTATTCAAATTGATCTCCTTTATTAAAATGCATAGCTTATCTCCCCAAGGGATGTGCTCCGGTGCATGTTCAATGCCGGGAAAGCCTCCCCTCTTTTTCACTTGCATGTAACCGTGTTACGTATGTTGGTTGGTCCGCGAAAAATAGTTTCCGATTAAAAATACCACAAAATGTCAAAGGAATACCATTAACAAGGAAAATACCTCAATAAAATTGTGTTTTTTGCAGGAAAATTTAATTTCAACTTGTGTGTGCATGTGTTTTCTACTCATATTATCAGTATCTATCTCTCTCTCTCTATAGCAAACCCTAATGCCAACATAAATTCAAAAACAAACTAAACGTAATAAGCTCAATATCTATATACAAAAAAAAAAAAATGTGTCTAGTTTTCTGTAAAAAAAAAATAAAATTATAAAAATATCTACACAGTAGTATTTGATGCAAAGTATACACACAAAAAAAAAAAAAAAAACATTTATCTAATATTCTAATTCTTACATTAAAAAACAAAACAAAAATTAGCAAAAAACGAAAAATCTCCATCAAAACACATTTACAGAACGTTGCAGTCCCGTATTATCGGGTGCTGGCAACAACCTTCCATTACCACCCTTGTCCTATGATGTGGATGCACCTCAACCCTTAGTCGATCGTAAGCCATCTGTGTCATTGTTAAAATGGAACTCTGGCAAGAGGAATGATGCGCCCACACCTACCGCTGCCAGGCAAGGTTTGAGTTGCAAATAAGTTTCGTTTTGTTCTTTTCTTTTATAATTTTTGAAAATCTTTTGACATGCGCACTTTTTTATACAAATAATATTGTTACAGTTTTTTTTATTTTTATTTTCTCTGTTGATTAGTATTATTAGCTATTTTTACATTTAATTTTTACTAATCCACTTTTGATGAATATTTATTTGGCTATTATTATTTTTATGGTAGATGTGGCATCATCCTTCACATGCAAATACTGAAAGCTAGACATATTTTAAAATATAACACTGAAACAAAGTGTTTTGAATAAATATATATTTTCCTTACAATTTCATTTATGCAATTGATTGTATTTTTTTATGACAAAATACGATATTAGAGGTTGTTGTCTTCTTAGTTTTTTTTCTCTGTAATTATTGGTAGATATAAATCTTTGTGTGTAAAGCTAGCTTATAGCGTAGGGTAGTGCTTTTTAATGTAGCTGGAAGGCTTTATATAGCTTTCAGTATTTTCTCTGTGTGAAGATTGATTGACTTATGGTTTGTCTACTTTGCTTCTAGATGGTACAGTATCTATGATTTTTTGGTTTGATTTCAACAAATAAAATTAAGTCTAGCAAGCTAAGGGACTGTATTATTTTACTGTCTTAAAAAAAATATGCGACTTTGACAAATCATTCGGAAATACTTTGAATGCGAAATCGTATGCTCGTCAATATTTTCAAAAATGCAACTGCCCTCAATAATATAAATCTAAAACTGGCTGTTATAAAATAGTTTGTAAAATTGTTGGCTAGTTTTGGTATTTCGAACAAACGTACCTGTCATTCGAACTCCTCATCCGCATTTAAAAGCAACCATTAGCGATTGAAATTGGGCTTAGAAATACAGGCATTCTATTATTGAAACGGAAACTGTTGTTATTGGCTCACACACTTCCTGATTTGTCCTCTGAAACGCAAATGAATACGAAGTATTTGTTTACACGTGCGTAGTATACGTCATTATTCCGTGGTAACAAAATAAAAATGGCGACACATTAATGCAATCGAATTCACAGCATAATGAATGCAAAATGTCATCGCCGTAGGTTGATTTCATGAATTTTTGAATTGCCTCAGCAATATTCGGTGCGGCGGCATTTAAAATAAGACACATTCGCACTTCACTCCTTCGTAATTAATTATACTACACAGAAATGAATTCAAGCACTAAAGTTCTGTCAAAATCCAAAACATAGAGCTCACTTTGAGTCACTTAGATCTTTGAAATCGAATCCATATCACAAATATATTCATATATAACTTACATTTTCGCACTGTATGAAATATTCTGGGAGAACATTCGATCACCACCGAATTTTCTTTATTTCCACAGATTTTGTTTTTGTGTCCAATTGATTTTTAAGACAGATTTTGAATTTATTTCTTATCAACTTTGTCCATTTGACATAAATTTATAACTTGCCGGTTGAAAGTCTCTGAGTTGTTTCGAGCCAAGAGAGGAACTGCTCGTTACTAGTTCTTTTGCTAGTTTTCTCTTATTATCTGTCATTTTTGATGAGAACGTGTTTAGACTTTGCGCGATTGCGTTCGATTTAAACGGCATACGTGGCCTTACGATTAATTGATAATTTGTGACAGCTTGGAACTTGTTCCCTACTACATAGTTTGTTGTTAAGTGGGAATAAAAAAACTTTAAGTATTTAAATCGAAGAAAACTGCTCGACAATAAAATCAACTGAATGATACCGAGTGACAACTGTCAAACGACCAATTCAGCGCGAGTGCATACTCAGCTTATGGAACAAAGTAAACGGAATCATAATTTATACTTAAATCTGACAGTTCTCGAACTCGAGTAGGCCTCTACAAAAAGTGTACTTGTCCGCCACTCATTTTGACAGATCGAGAACTAAACGAAAACTGACTAAAATATCCCACATTTTACGAAGGTATCCTTTCACCTGCTTATTACGATAAAATGTACCTCTAAGCCAATTACGCTGATAATGTATAAATTGAGCTGCGATACAAATTCCCATGAAGGTGAGCAAACCATTTTATGCTACCTCTGTACGGAAGGCTCTCCCGCATTAAATGGATGACATATTTTCGTAAAATTAAATTTTGACAGACCGAGAAGAGTATTTGTGTTCGGCTTCCATTAACAATTATTTGAAAATCGATGTCTATGTTTTTATTCTACAGAAAGAAATAAAGCCGCCATTAATCATTCTCGAAGAGCAAAATCTAGTACTTTCCTTCAATCAATTTTAGCTCGAGAGGTGCGTACTCCTTTCACCCAATAAAACTGGCCAACTTTGGAGCTATTTATAAAATTCGAATATTGAACCCAGAGGGTCACTCTTTTCGAAGACGAAATGCGATTTCTTTGGATAGAAATTCTCATGTTTTAAAGACATACGTTCAAAATAAAACTACTAAAATCTATCAAACCCTGACGATACTGTGCCGCCAATTAGTTTGTTTATTATTTGCGCTTTCTAATTGATTTTTTGTTGATTTTTGTATTTAATGCACTTGTTTTTTGTGCTACTAATAGGAAAACAAGTCAATTACACGGTGAAATGCATATATCCTCTCTTATACGATCAAGGACAATGTAATTGAAAATTCGTATTACTTTTTTTTTTTTTTTTTGTATTTTACTCAAAACGTAGTAGTTTATTCAATTTCTTGTTACTCTAAAACCAGTTGTTCAATGATCAGAAAAGAAAACCTTCCCTCACTGAAAATTGTAATATCCTTGCAGTTAGCTTTGGCGGTGGCAACGCCCGAACCGAGCCAATTTCGTTGGCAACTTTGGATCGTGATTGCTTTATTATTCCGGTCCAGAGTGTAGATAGGTTTCTACCAGCAGGCATACCGGTAAATAGCTTCCATTTCACTCGTACTTATAATGATTGTCAAACTAAATTGAAAATTTGTATCCTGTCCGGCAGCTACCTCCCCCGTCGGCTGATGGAGCTAAACCAACAAGCCCGTTAAGTGTTTTAGAGGTGTCCGATCCGAAGCTATGCATTTTGGTGCATCTGATGAGTCCCCTGGAACCGATAGATCCTGTAATGGAATCACCATTGTCACATCCATTACTCAAACAGCGGTCAGTTGCGGCGGAACTTTTAAATGAGGTACAACAGGCGAACACAGCCGTTGGTGGGATGCTGCTGGCGAACATGGAGAAGAGCGGTGAGTTGAGTTTGAGGGCAAATGGAGATTGATGATGGTATGTTTTCTGTTTTACTATATATTTATTTTTTGCAGCGGAATTTCCTTTCATAGCGTACTATTTGATAAATACCACACAAACGGATCCTTCGAATTTTTACACGGGCATGCGAATTTCATCGCTTTCGAAATTCGAACCGAAACACTTAAAGTAAGTCAGAGCATAGGGGTAGGGCGGTTAATCTATCAGTCACTAACCTGATACACAGGTTGCAGAAAGTGTGTATGAAAATCCGTTTAAATTTAATTAAATTCTCACCCTCCGCACCCAGGATCCCCTTTAACTATAGCCAGCCTTCATTTTATTTCACTCCCCCAATCCCTATTCAATTATCTCGTAACTGAAATAATTTTGAATTCAATTTCCAGATACACTGCCGCCCATACATTAGATTTATACAGCGAGGTGGCAGCGATATGTCGCCCTCCGCTGGTCTTGGCGCCCAACGAAAGTGGCAGCTTTAAGAAGTCCCAAACTCCCACAACCGGCTACATAATCAGCGTCTACAAGGTGAGCATGACTTCTGGAAACGTTTCTCGATTTAATTTATTTTTATTGCCCGCCCGATCTCATTCCTGCACCCACAGGTATTCGAAGGCGATGATGGTGAACGTTTCGAAAAGAATTGGCTTTACTGGACCGGAGCAAGGATGCTGTACAGGTATAGTGAGACACACGGGCGCTGTATAATTTTGAGGAAATAAAACGAAATTATTCCACAGGTATCTGCCACGTGCGGCTGGCCTGAGACGCATTGCATTGCATAAGAGTACCTCGCAAAAGGGCGATAAGATGTATCTACTGATTTGTGAGTGTGCAGATTTACTGAAGGACATCTCATCGGCCGCGGTATTGATACCAGCATTGCGTGCACGATTGTGCGGCTACACGGGACTCTATCGGCCGATCCAGGCGTTCTAGTAATGTGAACTTGAATTTGATTGGGAACTTCTGTTCTGTGTTATAATTAATTCGCAATCAGTGTATAACTTCTGACGAGTATCAGAAGGGGATATTTTATGTATAAGAGACGCGTTTAAGTGTAAGAGAATTATGTAAATACACTAATGGTGTCTTTTTTGTAAAGGACACTTGATGAGAATGACCCTTTTTTTCTGTTCTCCTTACGTGTTACTGATGAAGAGGATCATTTAGAATAGTTAATCGTTTGTGTCGTGTTGTGTCGAAACAAAATTTACTTTTTAAAGGAAAACACTTAAACTGCCATTTTGTTTTATTTTTATCCTTTTCTTATAAGTCGATGTTTTAGTGTTAATAAAATGAAAATAGTAGCAAATGACTTGTATGCATATTTAAGAAGGGTAAATGTGATTTATTGCAGCAGCCATCTTTTACATATTTAACGTTCTAAAACAAGCGCTTCGCTATGACAAGGAATACAAAAGAAAGGTCACAATAGATAGTTTTATTAGGAAAATTAGGTGTGAGTTCGTGAAGTTAGGCCTGGACATTAAGCGACGTAATAATAGCAAATTTAAGTATCGACTTTAAATTTACGGAAGCTCACAATTGCGAAATTTGTATGGAAAATATAGCCACTGTGAACTATCACAAATTTGGACTTGAAATTAAAAAATTGTATTAGTAACACGCAATGGGCCATTTAAAGACTTTTGGCCTTGCTAACAATCATTCTTAACCTCCGCACTGAATATTTTTAAAGGTCACAATGGGTAATATCTTATGGGAAACTTCGCCAGCTTCAAATTTCGCGTTCGTTAGTTTTGTCTGAATACTAAATACTATGATTATTAGTATAGCGCTTTACGTTTCGATGTCAGGTCTCAGTAGTTCACAAAAGTTGTATTTTGCGTACAAAATTTCGCAATTGTGAGCTTCCTTAAATAAAAAGTCGAGACTAGAATTTGATTTTGCTACAGATACACGCAAATATTTTGTTAAGTTCTGTTCCATTAAATGTTTGCACGACAGTGCGGAGTGGTTTTAGGGCGTCTTCGTTATTTCAAAGAATCAGTTTGTAAGATGGCTGCCACAATATGAATAATATTCGTATAAATTATTTGTTCTTATTAGTTATTTAATCATTCAAATATCGTACAGATATTTGCAGTATGCAGCGTTGATTGTATTGACGAAATAGTTCAACTTGATCATTTTAATAGTCCATATAAAGCACCATCCAAAATGACGATTTTAAACACTGGTAGTAGATTTTAGCAACGAGCGCCCTTAGTCGCAAAAGTTTTGGCGCATGACCTCTGAACGCTTTATGCATCCAATAGTTTTGATAAATATTCAAGCCTATTATACTCTTTGAGTTAGTAAGGGTAAGTGAATGTTCGCTACATGTTGTATTGCCGGGGATTCCCAGAAGAACTTGCCAACAAACGAAATGCGAATCAACTGTGTTTTGACGAGTCGTGTAAACGTGTTAATCTGAAAATAAAGTCATTGCTTGTCACTGTTTTCTTACATTTTCTGGAGTATATCTCACTCAATTTTCATTCGAATGATAAAAAGTTTCAGTTGGCTTTTCCATAATCTACTACCATTTATTTAAATTGACCCTTGTATTCGCATTTCAATTAAATTCGAATTTTACATCTTGCATTGCTGGGGAAAAACTACAGTCGATATAGGACTTGCTGGGTTTGTGCCTTTGATAATCGTTCAAATAGCCCCATTATTGATTCGTTCGAATGTGAATATAACCTACCGCTCACCCAAACAGTGAAATAGGCATGATTATAAAGATCTAATACAATCTTCACTGTATGCTGCATAGAATTACTATTTTTAAACTTAGAAATAAAGAAAGAAACAACAAATTATAGTATTAGTGACAATAGGATCCAGGTAAATCATATCGCAGAGTTAGGCAAACTTTTTTCAAAATCTTCTAGTACGTAGTACGTCTAATCTAGTATCTAAACAAAGACACTGCAACAACTAAACTCGAACTCGTAGAAGATTTAAAATTCTATTTCCGTAAGCATATACGATAAACAACTTCATAGGACCATATTTTTATAAAGAACATGAACAATTACAGTAGAAAATGATGATCTAAATTAAGAATAATTAAACGTACACTTATTAATAGTTCACAACAAATTTACGTATATTTACATAAATATTCTGTAAGATGACGAAATATGATGAACAAAACAAATTCCGGGTTGATTTGAATTTTGTTCCCTTAGGTTGGTAGCACTTCAAGCATTTTTTTGTTTTTAATTTAACAAAGTAAATGAAATTCACTGTATAAACAAATAAGAAACGAACCTTCAGTGCCCTTGTGCCAATTATTTCCTAGCAGTAATAAAACTTCGCTAAATAAAATCAAAATAGTATACATAAATCATTAGTGGCCTTTTGCATGGGTAAATTTCACACACTATTACATAGTTAGATTCAAATGCAATAAGTAAATAATTAAAAGCAAAAACTAAATCAAAAACGTACAACAATTATATTTTAACACAAACTTATTTACTTTTCTCTTCTTGCATAATTTTTGTCACCTTTAAGTCAACAAAACTTAATGCTCTCTATTAAATAAATTAAAACTGTTGCTTTTAAACAAGCAATTGCATGTAAGAGAATAACTTGTATATTTGCACAATAAAATGGGTAAAAATAATTTATTTAAAGAAAACCAAAAAATTAATAAGAGATTTATTAAAAAGTGCTGTGATAAACGAATTACTTTTAATTACATTTATCCCATAAAAATAATATTAAAACAAAAAAAACAAAAAACATATGACAAATGAATCTATTTTTTTAGTTCAATCAATAAACACACGAAACAACAAAAACCAAACAAATGCAATGAAAAATTTGTCCAAAGTAAACTTTCCTTCTGACCATATTGAATTTTGAAGTAAATTTTATTTTCTTATTGCTTTGCAAGAATATTTAAATTATACAATATGTTTAAAATATAAACTAAAAGTATAACAAGCCGAATGCAACAAACAATTAGTACATATTATTACTATTATTAATAAATACGTTTTCGCTGAATATATATGTTGCATTTTGAGTAATTTTTTATGAGCGGAAAATGTCCATAAAAGGCCTTCACTTTCGCTAAGTAATCTACTACAAATGAACAAGAAGAGTGGTCCCAGCAGACGTTTTTTAATTAAACATATCAACAAATGAAAATAAAATAGAATCCTCAGCACGACATAGAGAACTTCACTCTCTACTTGACAGCAGCAGTTCAATCTGACACGGCTTTCAGCGCCATTCACTTTCAGCGAGCGGGAACTAGAAGAATCTTATCGCAAATGTCACTCTGATCTGTTTTATTGAGCATTGTATTTTGCTTCGTTTACAAAGGTGTTCAATCAAGCAGGCCTATTATAGTGACATCAGCAATGAGGTAACCAAATCCACCCTAGGCTGACACCAGCTTCAAATAAATTCCCTCTGCTAGATATCATGGGTCAGCTACCTCCAGTCGGTCTCCAATCGTTGTGGGATCATGGGAAACAGGCTTACAATATAAAGGAAGCGTAGTGTTTGTCAGAGCCCAAGTGAGTCCCAAAAACAAACGCACAAACCGAAACCAAATCACTACAAAACAATCCTCTCTCTGTTGGACAAACAAACAAAAACGGATAATCAAACTTTATTACTACAACAGCTTACAACTTAGATCTTACAATTCACATTTCGTACAGCATCTGCAACTTAACTAGCTCCACTTAAGTCTAACGAGAAAACGTGTACCGCATTCAATCTCATTCAAAGCTCTCTGTCATCCACCGACTAACAGTACGGTCCTCGGCAATCACCATTCAACGAGCACGGCATCACAATACACCTCTCGAGCCGCACCCTGTCCCGACACTTGTAGCTCAGCTCGGTATTCAACAGCACTCTGGTCTGCTGCCTGATAGAATTGTCCCCACAAGTCGCCGTACACGGTGACCATGCCGACCAATCCGAATAGCGACACTCGTTCTCTGGCGGCCGCATGTGCATGTTCTGCACCCGTTGCTGTTGCAGCTTCTGCCTGTGGTGTAAATCATCCGGACACCGCTTGTAGCACTTCTCCCAACGGACCAGTTTCTTGGGGCACGGCTTGCCGCCGTTCTTCGGAATGCGTAGTACTTCGCGTGTCTTCACTTCGTAGCCCTCGCCACAGGTGGCGTTGCATGTATGTGCCATCCATTCGGAAACAACACAGTCTGTTCTCTCCAAGCGGAGAGACTCGATCGACAGACCCATCGCGTTGTCGCGCTGCTTGCAGGTCTGCTCGCAAAGCTCCTTGGAGTTGAATTTATTTTCGTTATTCTTGCAGTTGCCGGCGAAGAAGAGAGCGCAGTTGTCACTCTTGTAGTCATAGTACCAGTAAGTTTTGACATCGCTGTCACGACACGAACCCGTTATCGGTTCATCGAAGCAAAATTGTGGCACGATCAAATTACAGTTTCGTATCTCGCAACTGACGATCTCCTGCTTCTTGATGTTCACGCAAGGATCGTTACCGTAGTTGATATTTTGACTTCCGTAGTTGACGTCGTTGTTCCAGACCTGACGCTCTCGCGACTTGTAGCCCTCACCGCACGTTTTGCTGCACGGTGTCCAACTGGACCAGGGCGAGACTAAGCACTGCGGCGGTATCACCTCTTCGTAGTTGTCGTACGGTGATAGGGACTTGAAGTTCCTGTTATCGTATGAGTTTCTATTTTCGCTGTTTTCCTCATCTTGATTGTTGTTTTCGTTTTCATTTTCGGAATCGCCGTCTTCGCCGCCATCGCCGCCTTCGCCATTGATGTCACCGCCACAGTCGATGCCTTCGCATTCCTCGTTGCGCTCCAAAAGTACTCGACTGACGTTCTGCAATTAGAGAATAGGATCGTGTGAAAGATGTGTAAGCGAGATTTAGTAAACGAGGTCGCACTTGAATAGAACTTCTTTTTCAGGCCATGGGCAGTACAAGCCAATCTTGAGAGTTAGAAATAGCGTCAATGATCACTCAGTTATAAGATCTTATAACGAATGAATTTCAGCAGATAATGACAAGTGACGGACTGATCGAATGTGAGATCTTCCAACTGATCGATGGACATGTTTCAAAAGCTGTTACCTGGGAAACCGATCGAGTGATCACCAACTTAACAGCTCTTGAAACGATCTTGCTTACCCAAGGCATCGATCGACTTATCGCCGATTCAAAAGTTGGTCGACATCTCTCGCAACTGATCGACAGGGTCAGTTAAAATATTGAAGAAGCTTCCATGTCGGCTCTGATCGAGAAGACGATCGACTGATTGCAGTTCGCCGATCGACGAAGCCATCAAAAATGCTGAAAAGCGTCAACCCACCGTTTTTAAAGGTCCATAGTGATCGCCGACCTAACTCGCCGGTGTATTCCGTAACTACATCATTTTCAGCCACTCGGCTTCTACTTATAATCTCCAGTGATCACCAAAAAACTTAAAGAAAACCGGCCCAAAAGAGCTCCCAATCGCCAACCAACTCACCTGACACTTCTTCCTAGCCCTCCTGTTCAAATAGTGTCTCGTCTGGGTGCGTGTACCCTTTCCACAAGTAGCACTGCATCCAGACCATTCCGACCAATCGGATAGAGCACATTCGGGATTGTCCGGACTTCCTAAGCTGAAACCCCCTCCTCCGCCCGAGTTGGAGTCGTCATCAAAGTCTCCGCATTTACGTCCCTGGCAGTTTTGCTCCTCGCGCAACGAGTTCTTGCACTTGAACCTGCGAGCCAAGCCGGGATTCTTGAACTCCCTCGTTCGATACTGTTGACCTGGACCGCACTTAGTACTGCACTCGCTCCAGCGTCCCCAGGGATGGGTAACACATTCAACTGAATCACTCTCAGCTGAAAAAAATAAAACCCATTCAATACGTACAACAAATCCAGCTGACCAATGCTGACTTACTTTCAATATTTTCGCAATTCTTCTCATACAGCCGTCGGCGTGAGATGTGCAGCCGAGCCAGAGGCTTCATGGCGGCTCCCGTTGGGTCGTAGAACGGCGATCGCGGGTCATTGGGATAGTTGGTTTTAATTCTTCGAATCACATCGTGTGGCACCTGAGGCTGATCTGCGGACGTGTATGAGGGGCCACTGTCAGTTCCCGCGTCCCACGGATAGAGGTTGTGAATCTTATGCTCAACCCAGGAGCAGTTGGACAGACACAGTTCCAGTCCGGAGACGCCGACAATCCAATCGGGCGATGGATCGATCATAGACACAAGCGATATTAGATGATGATTCGAGTCAACTCTGAAGACGGCAAACGTCTTTCCGGTCACATTTGGATAGGATATCCCTCGCGCTTTGATGATTGTCCGAATTTGGTCGCTCTGTTCCTTCAGCTCGCTCTCCAAGGTCCTCGTCGAGCCATGCTCGGCAACCTCACGCAATCCCTCACTAGCGGGCTCGCCGTACTGCCAAAACCTGTAGTCGATGGTGTGTGACGCACCAATGATGTCACTGAAGCGTGTGCGCCAGCTATTCGCCGGGAAATCCTTTGGATGGGTGTGACGCGACCATTTGCCCTCAAATGTGAGCTGCAAAACAAAAAAAAAAAAAAAAACACTGAGCAAACTTTTGTGTCATGTGCAGCAGGACTAACTTCGTATTTGGCCTCATCGCAAGCACAGCACGGATCCATCACTAAGGGCTGATTCTCTATGTCGTCCTGTTGCTCCTCACAGAACTGTTTGGTCAGGAAGCCATCGTCCATATACCAAACCTGATGGTGTTCTATAACCGTGGCCCTGATCAGAACGCAACCAGTGCCAGCTGGTGGTGCAGTCCACACGACGTTCACTCTTGACTTTGGCAACATGTTCGTTTGCATAATCAAATTGTTGCATTTGTCACTGAATTTCGTCTCGGAGAAGTCTACAATTTCAAAGTAGCCCAAGCGCTTTGGGTCGCCCACATTGTTGCCGCCGTTGTTGGTGTCGATTTCGACGGCCAGCATGAATCCGATGAAGCTATAGCCTTGCACAGCTGTAAGTGAAACTGCAACGAGTGCGGGTTGGGAATAAGACTACAATTAGGAATGGATGAGACATCAACCGGATGAATCAGCGTTCGTCCGTCTATTTGTTTAGCAGGTGCCACAACCTTGCTGTCACTTAAGGGTGAACCAGCAAAGAATTAAAGTGAATTCACCCAGCTTAAGCCACTTTGAGTGGCCACTGAAGTTCATCCTATTGTGGTTGACCTTTAACTGACTTTTGACAATTCATAGTTTGATAAGTTAATTGTTTACCAAATACACGAACCGAACGAGCCGAGTTGCGATACTCAGACTGAGAAAGCATGAAATGTGTGTGATCGGAACTTACTGTTATACTTCTGGTCTGGTTCAAAATTTTGCGGATTGCCACCTATCGTAATAACATAACGATCATCTGCTGGTGACTTGGCCGCGTTTGTTCCCACAGGTATACGACTACAGCCAAACGCGAGGTTTATCGTTGCGGATATCGAAATGATTCGCACAATCCAATTCATTCTGTTCGAGTTTCTATTCCCGTTCCAAGTGACAGCAAGTTTCTCTAGTTTGATTTCTAGAAAAAAAAAAAAAAAAAAAAGTGCAATAAATTACTAGTGAGCACATGTGAATGGCATAAAATTGCGGTTAATTAACTGATGTGTTATATCGAATGTCAATGTCGCACCTAATTAATGAGTCATAACCTCGGAGGGTTGTTTATGAAACTGGCAGTTTTGGCGATTAGCCTTCACTTACAGACGGTTGTTTGGGACTTGTTTCAAGGTGACGAATGTCACATTTTATACATTCTAAGGACTTGTACGACAATTTCGATTGTCACTATCATCATTTACGTCAGCTAGAGATGAGTATAGATCTACCGCCGCCGGTGCTGATATAATAACGCTCCACCCAGACCTGACGCATTGATAATATGTTTTTTTAAATTCTTTATACCTACTTATAACCAAAGCTTATTAGTATTTTGCTGACATAAGATCACTTGGCAATAAGATTTGTTTTTCAATTGTAAATGTATGTGTATTGGTTTTGTTTTTCGGCACCCCGAGCTGATAAAGGCTAATTTGCAAAACAATAAGGTTCGAAAACAGGATTTTGTAATTACAGAGTGTAAGCTATCTCGATAGACCAACATCTGATGCAATATTTGCAATAGGAAAATCAGAGCAGCAATCGTTTTGCCTAAAGAAGATCACCACTGGGTGAATGGATTCTTCCAGGCGTATTGCGAATGTCGCAACAATTAATTTAGTAAGATTTTATTTATTGTTCATTTCCCTAAAATATTCATTGTGTCTTGTGCAGAAATTAAATGTGATCATTTGTAAGTGTCCTGTCAGAAACACTGCGCCTTGCTTTTGCAAACCGTTTCTCAATTCGTGTAAGTTTCCTCTAAATATTCGCCTTTTATTCTTTGGCGAAACATCGGGAAATTTTTCCATCAACATTTCCTGTGATTTCGAAATATTTACCGCATGCGATTCTCGGATGAACTTGCCGGCGAACGAAACCTCTTCCCGGGGAACGGGAAATGAACAAAGTTCAAATCATTTAGTTCTCACTGAAGCAAATGGGACAAAGCTGTTGGAACACATTTTCCAATCTCGTGAAATAAACAATTTTATGTGCAGAATTATTTACAAAATTGTTCTTCCAAATCTTCTATATACATATATAATTCCTTCGGGGTGAAACTCGATGACGTTATAACACGAAAACCGCTGGGTCGATTTTCATTTTGCTTTTGTTTTGTTTTGTTCGCAGGAAAATTCTGGAAAATCGATTTATTCACATTTTGCGATAGGTGGCGTTGGGGTGTCAACATCTGGCAATTGAGTTATGCCGGGTACAGCTGGTGTATATGTAAATTGAAGGCAATGCTCATAATGAGTGTCACGGGTTTACTTTGCAGCTACTCAACCCGACTTCGTAACACTTTGACAGTTTACTTTCTTTTACTTTAGTACTGGCAGTACTGTCAGTAAAGGTATTCACTTAAGCGCGTAAAACCCCCATAAACCCAATCAACTGCAGATATTTACCACCTCGTAAATGAACTGTCAGATTTTGTACGGAGAATAGTTTACGCAGGCCTCATAATTTTCCGCGATCAATTAGGCTCGGAAATCGAGTGCGGAAAGTTATACCAATTTACAAATTTCAAACTGTGACAAGCGTTTTCAGCGTTGTGTGAATTTCTTTTTCAATATTTTAGAATTGCATCAATGACGGTAAGAATTTAATTTAAAAAATATTTATTCTATTGCTTTATCGTTATTTGCAGCGATTTACGCAATGACATTTCCGAGGTGTATTCACTTACAGCACGATATTTATAAAATTTACGATATGCATAAAATTATGAGATTAAGTGAATACCCTTAGTGAATAAAATTCGGCAGACGGCGCTGATGTTTTATTTGGTATACCACTTATACAGAGTATGGTGAAATATTTCCCTTGTCAGCAAAGTGAATGGAATATATTCCGCAACAAGTGGGTCAAAAGTGTGGCTGAAACATCGCCAACAATGACCCATCAGTGGACAGAAATATTGCAGTATTTTTTCCTTATCGGATGCAGTCGATTTGCTCACATTGAAGAATGGTTTAAGGGATTGGAAATAAATTATTAACGTCGTTAAGTGGTTAGAGTATTTATGGAAATCGGTTGACGTGAGCTATTAGACAGTTTTTAATAAAACCTTTATTTCGATATTTCTTAAGACTCTGAGAACGCTTTATGCTATATCGGCCTTTGCCACACCTACTTTTTGTGGGCGTTTATGAGCATAAAGTTCTTAGATTTTGAATTTTCTGAATTTACTGCATTTAACCTGTCATTACTCAAATAATTCTTAATCTGTTTGTAAAAAAAAAATATCAAAGGTTCACTTTAATATTTTAAGCTATGAATCAGCTTTTTCCATCCAGAAGCTGAGCTTACATACCAAAATCCGGCAATTTTTAAATAAAACTATTTTATTAAATGGAAGCAGTAATTTTAATTGTGGTTTTGCTTCTTGTTTTGCGCGCACGTAAAAAGCGATCACTATCTACTGTTTCAAGCCGCCTTCATGATGCAAACAGCTAAAATCGAAAAACCGAATTGCATCAGACAAATAAGCGTAACATTTGAAACAAAATGAAAAACTTTCTTACTGATCGGAAAAGCAAGTAACATTGGCACAATTCAGCCGATGATTCAGTAAGTAGGCAGACGTTACAGAAATTCAAATGTATCCCAAGCAAGGCATTCCCAAGTGTCAGGCTAGTTTTTCTATCTCTTAAATATGTCTTCAGCTTGAGCATTGAATGTTCTCCTGTCCATAGTCCACTTTAGTGGTGAAAAATTGCACTTTTCCGTAAGACACAAATTTTTATTAAATCACACTTGGCACACACTCACTATTCCGTGTATAGTAACAGTCCATTTAATAAGTTTTTATAAAAGAAAAAATCAATGCAACAACATGTAATACCACACTTGAGTATAGACACAGATTTCCTAGAAAGTTCCACTGTGCTGAATTTCGTTTTATTTATCATTTTTCTGTTTTTTTGTTTTTTTTTTTGTTAAAAGCGAACACAGCCCGTTTTCATTGCGATTCGCTTATCAGGATGAACAGAAGCGCCATACATTTATATTTTCGAAAATTAACAAAATAACACATCGCCTCCCTGCTAAGGTCAGACTTTCGTTTTGCTTGAAACCATTTTCATACTTTGTGGGTACCTTTTCTTATGCCACCGCAAGCGAAAATACTTTTAAGGCTTCGAACCCCAATAGACGCGGATTGTTGCAATAGGTATTCAAATGCCCGTTCACCCCTTTAGTCTAATATATCTGCGGGCACTTCCACTTAGTAACTAGATTGTTTTGTATCTGTACAATGCGCGACTAAACTGCTCGATTGTTACTGCGGAACTAAAGGCTATTCTCGCGTCCATTTGGTGTGCGATTAATGCCATTCTCATGTTATACTGTCCGCACTGGAATTGATGACGACGAGCAATCGCGCACACATATGATACAGATACTCTATGCGATGGCGTTAATTGAGATCAATTACGTCGTTGATACACAAATGAATTTGAATTGATTATTTGCGCGCCGCGAGTGAGCACCATCTATGTACATGAAGTGTCAATGGGGTAACGGCTATACTACTTCAGATATGTAAAATGAAAATGACCAGTCCGAGGCTTTGATAAGAATGCGGTGTTTAACGTTTTGTTTACATTTTTGTCCGGAAATATCCGTGGTTCGGGAAAAAGCCAGTTGGAATAGGCAACGGGTCAAAATGAAAGCTATTGCGGGCTGCCATTTCAATGAAAACATGCAGATAACATTTCAAATAATTATACGCTCTAACTAATTGTCAATTCAAGTTCAAGTTGGTATTTTTTTTTTTTTTTAGAGAACGATTATAATCAGAGAGAGAATTGCGACTTATGGCATTGCTGATACACTTTTTGAAAAGCAAAACCGAAAAAGATGTTGCAAGTCAGTGAGCGGAGTCTATTTTAAGACGACTTTTGGAGGAGCACTGTTATAGTCAAATATGTATCAATTGATGACCAAAGTCCGCCCAGCGAGAAGTTTGTCAAACTTTAATTTTGAGGGGTGTCACATTCAATTGGACTTGGAAGATTGACTTGGGATTGAATTTGGTCCCGTGCCTTTGTTTGATTTTTTGATTTTATTGCGATTTATGCAACACTTTTCAACCCTCTCTATAGCTCATTTTCACATTTTCTCTACCCATCACAATCTGATCTTAAGCAGATTATCTCTTTTAGGATCAGGAATAGAGTGATGGGAAGACCGTTTTTTTTGTCGTACCGATTGCAGAGTTATTTCGAAACCGATTTTAGTAAAACATTCACCAAATGAAAGATGAATTTCCGTATCTCCATTCCCGCATGAATTTTGTTTAGCAAGTTGAGACCTGAGGTGAGCTGACAACGCCTTATTGGCATCGTGTTCGTACTCCTACAACGCATTTAAAAAAAAAACCTCCTGAATGCGTTTGATTTTGTTGAAAAACTCGCCGATTTCCAACTTTGACCTAAAAATGGTCATAACCAAACTTGTAGGAAACTAAATTCCCTACAACTTTTGCCTTAAGAGTTTTTTCTGTACGATCGATATTTCTCGACTAAGATTGGATCACAAATTTTCAAACACATCGCCAACATTTATTTTGCATTTATAATTTCTCAGACAACACAATTTAATCCTTCACTCACACCCATACCGGGCACACGAATTTCTTCAGTCACTTTTCATATTTCTTAACATTGATGTCGATGTGACGCTTCCTGCGCCTCTCGTCCACATAATAACCCAGGCTTTCATTGAGATCATCATACCGACTTGCCTCGATCATTAGTATATTTTTTGTCAGCTCACTGTTTGGCATTATGCCATTCTGGTAAAATGAACTGTCAAAAGAAATTACTAGATGGTTTCGGGCCACACAGTTTCATACGGCTTACATTGTTTGTCTTAGATGGGCAAGTTCCTCTTCCAGTCGCCCGATTTTAGCCTCTTGTTTGACGCGCAAAGTTTGAGCTCGTTCATTGCTCTCTTGGAGGAGTTTGATCATATGCTCCTGTCGCGTCAGTTCCAATTGCTTGGTTCTCAAGGTTGAGAATAGATTTTCAAACTCTTCCGCCTTTGTTACAAGGTCGGTCTTGAGCTGTATTGGAAGAGTCTGTGGTTAGAACTAGAATGAGGCCTCACATTTGAACACACCATTTGAATGTCGCTGTTTTTTTCGCCGACTTCGACGAACAAGTCTTCCAGCCGAAGTTTCTGGGTAGTTTCCTTGGACTGAAGGGATTCAATTAGACTGGAGCGTACCTTGAGCAAGTTTCGATCCATGACGATCTTCTCCTCAAGCGCTTTAATACGAAATTTGGCCTTGGTCAGTTGCATCTCGAGAGATTCGATTTTTGTGTTTTTAAGGCTGATGGCGTTTTTGAGGTCTGCCAGCTGCGGGAAAGAGTGTAGTTTGAAATCATGTAATGCAACTATATATAATACGCGACTACGGCATGTTAAGCTGTTCTGCTTAAAATGCCTAATACGAGACGACCTAGAACCTAAACAGGTTTCGGTGATGTTCGTGATGTAACGTCGGAGTTACATTCAAGAACATTCAATTTATTTTATGGGTATCAGAAGTGGAATCACATCCGTCCATCGTTCATCGTTCATGAACAAGATGACTCGTCGCCTGATCTAAAACCAACCTCATTTTGATCCACCTTAGAGACCCCCGATTGGTTTTCACTATTTTCAAGCTTGATCTGCAAGTTCCTAAACAAAGAAAGCTTTCATATAAACATGTTGATCACAATCTATTTAAAAGACTCACTTGACAGTTTGACATAGAGTTTGATTTTCAGCATCAGCACGCTGAGCCTTATCCTTTAGTTTCAGAAGCTCAGCCGCCGTTTCACTAAGCTTCTCACTCTCCTAAAACCAAAAAAAAAATGTATTTCTATGAAATGAAACCCTCCAAACCTTCTGAACCATTCTCAAGCGCTGAACTTCTATCTCTAGTGAGTCCTTTGCTTTCTTGGCAATTTGGAGACCTTCTTCGAGTGCCTTTATTTTATCGGCATCCTTACTAGCCTGATCTAAAAAAGAGTTCGTTTTAAATTTGATAAAATGTTTGTGGGTAGGCCAGATCGAACCTCCTATAAAAAGTTCAACTCGCTTTTCGGCATCTTTTTGGGCAGTATTTAGATCAGCCTCCAATTTTTGTATCCGCTTTTCTTGGTCTTTGATTTTTGATTGTTGGATGGCATTTGATTCCGCACTTGTTTTCAGTCTAATGGGAAGTTGTTTTTACATGGCTAAAGTTGTGGGCAGAATTTAACTTACTTTGACTTGTATTCATCAACTTCAGTTGTTTTGTTGTTCAGCTTTTCGACAAGTTCTCTTTGGACTGTGATATCACTTGAGAATGATTTTTCGAGGCTTTCAATCTTTTTCTTTAACTGAAATTGAGATAGTTTCATAAAAAAAAGGAGGACGTGACCAAAACTATCTCTTCAATTTCCCCCTAAAATGTACAACTCACCTCATCACATTCCAACTGCGTCGCCCTAAATAGCTTATCCTTCTCTTCCAAGTCCTTCTTATATGAATTTACTTTATCCGCTTCGATCGTCTTAATTCTAGACAGCTCATTTTGACTTTCTTCAAGCTCTTTTCGACGTTCCTACAACAAGGTTTAACGGAGCTTTAAATTCAGTCAGTAGTCGAAAACATAAACCAAACCTACATCAGTTTCTTTTAAAAGCTTTGTAACCTTCATTTCGAGTTCAGTGCTTCTGGGAGTTTCAGCGGGCTTATCCCAAGCTTCGTAGGATTCAATTTTCTTCAAAACTTCATCTAAAGCTTTCAGCTTACGAAAAATAAAACAATTGTAATCCATGCAGAAGAACTTAAAAAGCTGTGATGTCTTACGTAGTCCTTTTCCAATTTCGCTTTGACATCTTCGGTGATATTTAGGGCAGAGCTGTCGCCAATCTTAAAAAATCAGAAAGTTGATCAAAATCTTAAATTGAGGGCAATTTTTGAGCCCACCTTTCCTGATGAGTTCTTTAGCTGATCAAAGGAGTTAAGGAGACTATTATAGTTGGCGTGTGTATAGGTCTTTATTGTGGTTTTCAAATCATCAATGCCCTTTTCATCTATTCGGAGTCAAAGTGTATGCAAAGTATTTATTTGACAAGTTGAAATATAAAACTAATAAGTGTTGGGAGGAGCTGTTATTGTTTGCATAGTTCAAAATTTAAACTGTCAACATTTTTGACACAAACAATATTGAACCTAACCTATTGACCGCTAGATGAAAAGCGACACGTCCAAATCGGTGTTCAGACAACAGAAAAATTGACATCTAGCTCCAGGTTAAGTGATTGGATAGGTATATCTTATTTGACGTTAGTTTGACTAGTCGCTTGTCATTTACGTGGGCACTGCTTGAACTATTGTCGAAATTGCAAACAATGCCCGCATTCTACTTTCCACTTGATGACCGCGGGAAGTCGAAACAACAACTCACCGCATTTGACTTTAAACAGTTTTGCATTCTCGGTAACCAAATGTCCGCTGTTGTTCTTTACACAGCCAATGAGTTTATACTCCCCTTCTTCTGGGGTCAGTTCATCCTTAATCGCTTCCCATTTCTTCATGAATTCCGTCTATTCAAACACAAAAACGTTAGATGCAAAAATACGTCCATATTCCGGTACTGAAAACGATGATTTGTAACAACCCTGGTTTTATGTTCCTCAAAAACATAGAAACAGACTATCCGCGTTCCAATAAGTGCTTAAAGTGAAATTTATGTCTGACTCTATATCAGAAAGAGTGACATATAGCCATTCGTTCCAAGTGTCAACTTTAAAGTGGATTTTGACGTTACGCCAGCGTTCAATGTAACAAAGTCATTAACAGCGATGTTGTCTCTAAAATAAGAACATGTGCGCCTACATCTACTTGTGCAGAGTGTCACACTTATCGATTTCAGTGATCATCAGAATACGAGTAGACAGTTTACCTGACAGCGTTTAAGATTGCCCTTGACATTTTCATACGCCATTAGTCTCTTCTTAGCTGCAGCTCTTTCCGATGCCGATTCTTTTTGTAGCCTGCCAGACGATCGTTCGGAAATTCCTAACCGAGGCGTTGGTTCGGCACTTTTCTCTAAATTAAAAAGAAAACGTCAAAGTGTTACGAAAAACAATACCCAGGTGGAGACACCGTACCAGTTGGCTGCGTATTCAAATTACTTCCCCTTGAAGGTAATAAACTTGTTCTTGCAGTTTTTTGTAGATCTAAATGCATTAACGATTTGGATGCATTTCTAACCCCCAGCTTGGTGATCCTTTTTGCGACAATTGGTGGTTTCTTTGCTTCAATAGAGTTGCCAACCTATCAAAGATAGAGTTGGAAGCAGAGGTTTTATTGTAAAACTTCTCAAATAAAAACTCACTTCTAGTTTGGGAATTTTTGATTGCGCTGCATTGACCTTTGTTGCCATCGTCTTCGAAGAATCCGTTGTTCTACGCGCAGATACTGGTAAAATTTTTGCAGGGGATTTACCATCTAAAAAGTACAAAATGAGTGAGCACGGCGAATTAAAAAATTAAAAAAATGTTATAATTATTGACGTACCGCCTTTTCCGGTTTCGATATTACCAGAATTCATTTTGAACATTAAAACAATTTTTGTTACCAAAGAGGATTTTTATAGAAATAGAAAAAACAGAAAAGAAAAAATCGAAAAATATAATCCTTCGAGATTACAAGGGAATAAGTTTTTGGTTCATTCAAATTTTCTAAAATCTAAAACTCTAAAACTGACTTATTTTGCAAATGAAAAGTACGTTTTCCTTGCGAGTGAAAGTGTAAAGTGTGCAGAGCATAGGTAGGTAATGAAAAAAATATGGCCGTGGAAACATATTTTAACATCCCTGATGCTCTGCCATGATGGATTTCTGAAGAATGCTACCATTCATTGGGGCTATGCGGTATTTCGGGCTCTCAAACTTAAATAAAATGCACTCGCTGTAAAGTATTTATCTAATTACTCTCTATCTAAAATAAAACACTTTACTGCGGACGTAATGAGAACCACATTTCGCTTTAAACGCCCTTTTTAAAGGTATCTCATATAAATCGAACACCGACTCATAGGGCTGGAACTGAAAAACACCCATAAATCAGTTAATCATTTAAGACCCTCCACACTGTGACAAGCCTTACGACTCTTACGTCATACAATAATAGAAATATTGCCTAACTTTGTTTACAATTCTATTTTGCCTGCCACAAGCAAAGTTTGCTTACCGCAATTACAGTTTATTGCAGTTACTATCTACAACCTTATACCTTGCCTGGCAACATTTTGTGTACTCGCTATACGACTAAAAATTCTCATATAAAGTATTTTATTAAACTGTTTTTCACTTGTACTTTTAAGCCGAGTAATTTTGCCCAAAACAAAGGAGAACAAAGGCCTATACAATTCTGTCAACAAGCAAGCAGACTATTAGAATCTTTTTCGAGGTGTACTTTGGCATACACGATCTGCCTCTTCAGTTAACGTAGGCAGGTTCCCTTCCAAGCCTACCCACCGGAAAATATCGGAAATGAAACCCAGTTTTCTATATCAACAGTACTAATTGCATTTAGAAAAACTGGAGCAGAACAAATCGATTTTAATTGAGTGCTGCCCTTAATTAAATTTCAAAGGATCGATCGGATCAAATTTATTTAAAACCTTTGAAATTATGAGCTTGTGCAAGTGAAATCGAAAGCTGGAAATGAGTTCATGTTTCAGCTGAACTTTATTTGTTAAAATACTAATTCAGAAAGGGTATTGCAAATACTTTTTCCACTGGCCTCATTTGTGACATGTTTATATCAAAACAAATACAAAACAGACGTCAAAATGACATTAAATCATTCAATACATCATACGTCAAAAAAAAAGCAGAGTGCTGAGCCCCAAAAAAACACAGTCCTGGACATCATGCAGGCCGACTTGACAGAGACTTCAATTATGACACTTTTCACTTACAAATGAAGCTTAACTGTCAGATTTTTCTTGTCCAATATTTGCTACGAGCTTTGTGCATTTATATTCTCCAGCGCGTAAACATTTTAGAAACCGAAACAAAAGTGAGGTCCTCGGATCACTCGCTACCCCCAGTCAAGATCAGGGGTTGAATTACGTAACTGAATTTGTTATTGTTTTGCATGGAAAATCCACAAACTTCAATGATATATTGGTCGCTCACGATTCGACCCCAGGTTTTCGTGTGATCTTCACTAACTGCAATTACTGATAACAACAACGAACAGCTTTGTCTGTATACGATTTCTTCCGTCAGCTGAACAGATTAACCAAATGTAGCCTCCCAGAAGTATTCAACCATTATCACTGATAGTTTCTAGTTCCTACAAGTTATAATTTTGCAAGCAAAAACCTACATAAGCGACTGACAAAGAATCAATTGTCTGGAAAATGCCACTCACACTTAAGTCTCCCGGCCATACTGCACACATAATCGCACAAGTGCAAGCACATCCTTGATTGAAAAGACAAATAGGCTTTTCTGTGTCAATTCCATCGCACGCATTAAATCAATGTTGATCACTGCTAGATTAGCAATTAAAATTGCCCACAAAATGCACCCCGCAACACATCACAACAGCCCCCCAAGACATCTGTTCCGCAAAGAATCAAAGTCAGCGTACACCATCATCAATTAGGGTCTGTTGCACTATTGAGTGGAAATGCAAATCAATTGTCCGGCCCCATATGAGGAAGTCTAAGTCGTCTATATGGCAATTGAAATGAACTCACTCAAAACAACCCTCAAATGTGAGGTTGGCATTAGGCGGTCCATACTGAGTCATCTCTCGAGCAGATAGATTTGAGTGATGTAATTAATCTCAGGCAAACGGTGCGATAACACACAGTAGTGCTCATCTCGCATAGATGCACTGGTGAGCTTTGGAGCGAGTTCTTGAGATCTTTAGAGATCTCCAATCTGCTGTCTAATAAAGCAATCGCAGGCAGAGATTATATTTCACTGTCGGAAGATATTCGAGATCAGTTGCAGAAAAAGGTAGCAGTCGGTTAGTTGAATTTGAAAAACCTGCTCTCAGCATCGATTTGGCGGGGTCTTTGTTAAAGTGAAGTGAAGCAAGGATTTATATCCGAATCGGAACTATACAAATCGGGAAAAGGTGCGCGAAAGTTCCTGAAATTGTGCGATTGCATAGGGAGTTTATACGAAGCAAAAGGATACGTGCCGACGATGGAAGGTGGTAAATTGTTGCATGGATTTTGAGCGCTTAGCATGATGTGGACGATTGCTTCTGTACTCAAATAATTAAAGTTGTTGCAATAATCTATTAAGTCTCGTTTGCATTGATTGACTTAATGAAGTTTTGACTCGGAGCAGGAGCCTTTGACAGAACCTTAGATGGGTTTAGATAGATCTTCTGGTATCATGGCAACAATATTTATTTTTTTTGTGTATTTTGTATCTTCGGCATACATTTTTTTGCCATGGAAGAACCATACCCGACCAGCTAGTCCTCACATAGAAAAATATAATCATTTAAAAAGTGTTAAATATTGCAAAGCCCCAATTTTTCTTAACTAATTTGACCTAAAAAATATTTAAGGTTAATAAAAAGGAATACATTAGTATTGATTGTGACATGTCCCTTAGCCAGCTTCCTACACGTGTCATTAAATAGGCTCAGCCGATTATATAGACATATCAAGTTGACACAAATGTTTGTTCACGCTATAAATTTATAGCTCGCCCTTAAGCATACTTAATAATCTTCGCCCTTGATATCTTTACAGTTCCTTGAACTTTGTAAATTCTTTACAACGCAAATTGACAAAACTCCTTATCTAAGTGTAAATTTATTTATTGTTGTTTAAAATTTTAACGAATGATACCAACTGTTGAACTTGCTTTCGCTTATCTTTGCGATGCATATTGCTTTGTTGTCGTTAAGTGATCTCTTGTTTGCAGTTTGACACGTCATTCTCTTGCAGTGCCATTGGCTGTTTTGGAAAGATAGGTTATTTCCTATAAGAGCGCTTGATTTAGGTTAATCCAGCTCCCAAATCCAATTCTTTAGTTTTCCAATGGAAAATTTGAGAAAACTCATATGTCCCGATCTAGGATGCCACATAACTCATTAGAAGCGTGAATTCATTAACTATCAACCACTATACTCAAATATTTAGTTACTCTTCGATAAATATGTAAAAAGTTAAAAAAATTAACAAATATAATTTCTTCGGAAATCCAGTTCGCACATCCAACTCTTTTGATTTCCTATGGAAAATTTGAGAAAACTCAAGTATCCCGATCGAATCCTAAGATGCCACATAGCTATTTAGAAGCACAGATTTATTAGCTATCAACCCCTATACTCAAATAATTAGTTTCTCTTCGATAAATATGTGAAAAAGCAAAAAGTTAATTTTGCCAAAAAAGGCAAAGTTACCCAAAATATAAAATAAGAATAAAATAGGAAAATTGAAAAAACTTATGTATTCCGATTGAATCCTACTATACCACATAGCTCTTTAGAAGCGTGGTTTCATTAGCTATCAACCCCTATACTCAAATAATTAGTTGCTCTTCGATAAATATGTCAAAAATCAAAAAGTTAATTTTGCCAAAAAAGGCAAAGTTACACAAAATATAAAATAAAAATAAAATAGGAAACTTGAAAAAACTTATGTATTCCGATTGAATCCTACTATACCACATAGCTCTTTAGAAGCGTGGTTTCATTAGCTATCAACCCCTATACTCAAATAATTAGTCGCTTTTCGATAAATATGTCAAAAAGCAAAAAGTTTATTTTGCCAAAAAAGGCAAAGTTACCCAAAATATAAAATAAAAATAAAATAGGAAACTTTAAAAAAACTTATATATTCCGATCGAATCCTTCTATGCCACAAAGCTCATTAGAAGCGTGGTTTCATTAGCTATCAACCTCTATACTCAAATAATTAGTTGCTCTTCGATAAATATGTCAAAAGCTAAAAATATTGTCAAATATAATTTCTTCGGAAATCCAGTTCGCACATCCAACTCTTTTGTTTTCCTATGGAAAATTTGATAAAACTCATATATCCCGATCGAATCCTACAATGCCACATAGCTCATTAGAAGCGTGAATTCATTAGCTATCAACCCCTGACTCAAATAATTAGTTGCTCTTCGATAAGTATGTCAAAAGCTAAAAATATTATCAAATACAATTTCTTCGGAAATCCTGCTCGCACAAGCAACTCTTTTGTTTTCCAATGGAAAATTTGAGAAAACTCATATCTCCCGATCGAATCCTACAATGCCACACAGCTCATTAGAAGCGTGGATTCAGTAGCTATCAACCCCTATACTCAAATAATTAGTTGCTATTCGATAAGTATGTCAAAAGCTAAAAATATTACCAAATATGATTTCTTCGGAAATCCAGCTCCACATCCAACTCTTTTGTTTTCCTATGGAAAATTTGAGAAAAGTCATATCTCCCGATCGAATCCTACAATGCTACATAGCTCATTAGAAGCGTGGATTCATTAGCCATCAACCCCTATACTCAAATAATTAGTTGCTCTTCGATAAATATGTCAAAAATCAAAAAGTTAATTTTGCCAAAAAAGGCAAAGTTACCCAAAATATAAAATAAAAATAAAATAGGAAACTTGAAAAAACTTATGTATTCCGATTGAATCCTACAATGCCACATAGCTCATTAGAAGCGTGGTTTCCTTAGCTATCAACCCCTATACTCAAATAATTAGTTGCTCTTCGATAAATATGTCAAAAATCAAAAAGTTAATTTTGCCAAAAAAGGCAAAGTTACCCAAAATATAAAATAAAAATAAAATAGGAAACTTGAAAAAACTTATGTATTCCGATTGAATCCTACTATACCACATAGCTCTTTAGAAGCGTGGTTTCATTAGCTATCAACCCCTATACTCAAATAATTAGTTGCTCTTCGATAAATATGTCAAAAATCAAAAAGTTAATTTTGCCAAAAAAGGCAAAGTTACACAAAATATAAAATAAAAATAAAATAGGAAACTTGAAAAAACTTATGTATTCCGATTGAATCCTACTATACCACATAGCTCTTTAGAAGCGTGGTTTCATTAGCTATCAACCCCTATACTCAAATAATTAGTCGCTTTTCGATAAATATGTCAAAAAGCAAAAAGTTTATTTTGCCAAAAAAGGCAAAGTTACCCAAAATATAAAATAAAAATAAAATAGGAAACTTTAAAAAACTTATATATTCCGATCGAATCCTTCTATGCCACAAAGCTCATTAGAAGCGTGGTTTCATTAGCTATCAACCTCTGTACTCAAATAATTAGTTGCTCTTCGATAAATATGTCAAAAGCTAAAAATATTGTCAAATATAATTTCTTCGGAAATCCAGTTCGCACATCCAACTCTTTTGTTTTCCTATGGAAAATTTGATAAAACTCATATATCCCGATCGAATCCTACAATGCCACATAGCTCATTAGAAGCGTGAATTCATTAGCTATCAACCCCTGACTCAAATAATTAGTTGCTCTTCGATAAGTATGTCAAAAGCTAAAAATATTATCAAATATAATTTCTTCGGAAATCCTGCTCGCACAAGCAACTCTTTTGTTTTCCTATGGAAAATTTGAGAAAACTCATATCTCCCGATCGAATCCTACAATGCCACACAGCTCATTAGAAGCGTGGATTCAGTAGCTATCAACCCCTATACTCAAATAATTAGTTGCTATTCGATAAGTATGTCAAAAGCTAAAAATATTACCAAATATGATTTCTTCGGAAATCCAGCTCCACATCCAACTCTTTTGTTTTCCTATGGAAAATTTGAGAAAAGTCATATCTCCCGATCGAATCCTACAATGCTACATAGCTCATTAGAAGCGTGGATTCATTAGCCATCAACCCCTATACTCAAATAATTAGTTGCTCTTCGATAAATATGTCAAAAATCAAAAAGTTAATTTTGCCAAAAAAGGCAAAGTTACCCAAAATATAAAATAAAAATAAAATAGGAAACTTGAAAAAACTTATGTATTCCGATTGAATCCTACAATGCCACATAGCTCATTAGAAGCGTGGTTTCCTTAGCTATCAACCCCTATACTCAAATAATTAGTTGCTCTTCGATAAATATGTCAAAAATCAAAAAGTTAATTTTGCCAAAAAAGGCAAAGTTACCCAAAATATAAAATAAAAATAAAATAGGAAACTTGAAAAAAATTATGTATTCCGATTGAATCCTACTATACCACATAGCTCTTTAGAAGCGTGGTTTCATTAGCTATCAACCCCTATACTCAAATAATTAGTCGCTTTTCGATAAATATGTCAAAAAGCAAAAAGTTAATTTTGCCAAAAAAGGCAAAGTTACCCAAAATATAAAATAAAAATAAAATAGGAAACTTTAAAAAAACTTATATATTCCGATCGAATCCTTCTATGCCACAAAGCTCATTAGAAGCGTGGTTTCATTAGCTATCAACCCCTATACTCAAATAATTAGTTGCTCTTCGATAAATATGTCAAAAGCTAAAAATATTGTCAAATATAATTTCTTCGGAAATCCAGTTCGCACATCCAACTCTTTTGTTTTCCTATGGAAAATTTGAGAAAACTCATATATCCCGATCGAATCCTACAATGCCACATAGCTCATTAGAAGCGTGGTTTCCTTAGCTATCAACCCCTATTCTCAAATCATTAGTTGCTCCTCGATAAATATGTCAAAAGTTAGAAATATTAACAAATATAATTTCTTCGGAAATCCTGCTCGCACATCCAATTCTTTCGTTTTCCTATGGAAAAATTGAGAAAACTCATATAATCCGATCGAATCCTACAATGCCACATAGCTCTTTAGAAGCGTGGTTTCCTTAGCTATCAACCCCTATACTCAAATAATTAGTTGCTCTTCGATAAATAGGTCAAAAAGCAAAAAGTTAAAATTGCCAAAAAAGGCAAAGTTACACAAAATATAAAATAAAAATAAAATAGGAAACTTAAAAAAACTTGTATATTCCGATGGAATCCTAGAATGTCACACAGCTCATTAGAAGCGTGGATTTATTAGCTATCAACCCCTATACTCAAATAATTAGTTGCTCTTCGATAAATAGGTCAAAAAGCAAAAAGTTAAAATTGCCAAAAAAGGCAAAGTTACACAAAATATAAAATAAAATAGGAAACTTGAAAAAACTTATATATTCCGATTGAATCCTACTATACCACGTAGCTCATTAGAAGCGTGGATTCATTAGCTATCGACTCCTATACTCAAATAATTAGTTGCTCTTCGATAAATATGTCAAAAGCTAAAAATATTGTCAAATATAATTTCTTCGGAAATCCAGTTCGCACATCCAACTCTTTTGTTTTCCTATGGAAAATTTGATAAAACTCATATATCCCGATCGAAGCGTGGTTTCCTTAGATATCAACCCCTATACTCAAATAATTAGTTGCTCTTCGATAAATATGTCAAAAAGCAAAAAGTTTATTTTGCCAAAAAAGGCAAAGTTGCCCAAATATAAAATAAAAATAAAATAAGAAACTTGAAAAAAACTCATATATCCCGACCGAATCCTAAAATGCCACATAGCTTATTAGAAGCGTGGATTCATTAGCTATCAACCACTATACTCAAATAATTAGTTGCTCTTCGATAAGTATGTCAAAAGCTAGAAATATTATCAAATATAATTTCTTCGGAAATCCAGCTCCACATCCAACTCTTTTGTTTTCCTATGGAAAAATTGAGAAAACTCATATAATCCGATCGAATCCTACAATGCCACATAGCTCATTAGAAGCGTGGTTTCCTTAGCTATCAACCCCTATACTCAAATTATTAGTTGCACTTCGATAAATAGGCTAAAAAGCATAAAGTTAAAATTGCCAAAAAAGCAAAGTTACCCAAAATATAAAATAAAATAGGAAACTTGAAAAAACTTATATATTCCGATTGAATCCTACTATGCCACGTAGCTCATTAGAAGCGTGGTTTCCTTAGCTATCAACCCCTATACTCAAATAATTAGTTGCTCTTCGATAAATATGTCAAAAGCTAAAAATATTGTCAAATATAATTTCTTCGGAAATCCAGTTCGCACATCCAACTCTTTTGTTTTCCTATGGAAAATTTGATAAAACTCATATTTCCCGACCGAATCCTAAAATGCCACATAGCTTATTAGAAGCGTGGATTCATTAGCTATCAACCCCTATACTCAAATAATTATTTGCTCTTCGATAAGTATGTCAAAAGCTAAAAATATTATCAAATATAATTTCTTCGGAAATCCAGCTCCACATCCAACTCTTTTGTTTTCCTATGGAAAATTTGAGAAAACTCATATCTCCCGATCGAATCCTACAATGCCACATAGCTCATTAGAAGCGTGGATTCATTAGCAATCAAACCCTGTACTCAAATAATTAGTTGCTTTTCGATAAATAGGTCAAAAAGCAAAAAGTTAAAATTGCCAAAAAAGGCAAAGTTACCCAAAATATAAAATAAAAATCAAATAGGAAACTTGAAAAAACTTATATATCCCGACCGAATCCTACAATGCCACATAGCTTATTAGAAGCGTGGATTCATAAGCTATCAACCCCTATACTCAAATAATTAGTTGCTCTTCGATAAGTATGTCAAAAGCTAAAAATATTATCAAATATAATTTCTTCGGAAATCCAGCTCCACATCCAACTCTTTTGTTTTCCTATGGAAAATTTGAGAAAACTCATATCTCCCGATCGAATCCTACAATGCCACATAGCTCATTAGAAGCGTGGATTCATTAGCAATCAAACCCTGTACTCAAATAATTAGTTGCTCTTCGATAAATAGGTCAAAAAGCAGAAAGTTAAAATTGGCAAAAAAGGCAAAGTTACCCAAAATATAAAATAAAAATAAAATAGGAAACTTGAAAAAACTTATATATTCCGATGGAATCCTAGAATGCCACACAGCTCATTAGAAGCGTGAATTTATTAGCTATCAACCCCTATACTCAAATAATTAGTTGCTCTTCGATAAATATGTCAAAAGCTAAAAATATTATCAAATATAATTTCTTCGGAAATCCAGCTCCACATCCAACTCTTTTGTTTTCCTATGGAAAATTTGAGAAAACTCATATCTCCCGATCGAATCCTACAATGCCACATAGCTCATTAGAAGCGTGGATTCATTAGCAATCAAACCCTATACTCAAATAATTAGTTGCTCTTCGATAAATATGTCAAAAGCTAAAAATATTGTCAAATATAATTACTTCGGAAATCCAGTTCGCACATCCAACTCTTTTGTTTTCCTATGGAAAATTTGAGAAAACTCATATATCCCGATCGAATCCTACAATGCCACATAGCTCATTAGAAGCGTGGTTTCCTTAGCTATCAACCCCTATACTCAAGTAATTAGTTGCTCTTCGATAAGTATGTCAAAAGCTAAAAATATTATCAAATATAATTTCTTCGGAAATCCAGCTCCACATCCAACTCTTTTGTTTTCCTATGGAAAATTTGAGAAAACTCATATCTCCCGATCGAATCCTACAATGCCACATAGCTCATTAGAAGCGTGGATTCATTAGCAATCAAACCCTGTACTCAAATAATTAGTTGCTTTTCGATAAATAGGTCAAAAAGCAAAAAGTTAAAATTGCCAAAAAAGGCAAAGTTACCCAAAATATAAAATAAAAATCAAATAGGAAACTTGAAAAAACTTATATATCCCGACCGAATCCTACAATGCCACATAGCTCATTAGAAGCGTGGATTCATTAGCTATCAACCCCTGAACTCAAATAATTAGTTGCTTTTCGATAAGTATGTCAAAAGCTAAAAATATTATCAAATATAATTTCTTCGGAAATCCAGCTCCACATCCAACTCTTTTGTTTTCCTATGGAAAATTTGAGAAAACTCATATCTCCCGATCGAATCCTACAATGCCACATAGCTCATTAGAAGCGTGGATTCATTAGCAATCAAACCCTGTACTCAAATAATTAGTTGCTCTTCGATAAATAGGTCAAAAAGCAGAAAGTTAAAATTGGCAAAAAAGGCAAAGTTACCCAAAATATAAAATAAAAATAAAATAGGAAACTTGAAAAAACTTATATATCCCGACCGAATCCTACAATGCCACATAGCTCATTAGAAGCGTGGATTCATTAGCTATCAACCCCTATACTCAAATAATTAGTTGCTTTTCGATAAGTATGTCAAAAGCTAAAAATATTATCAAATATAATTTCTTCGGAAATCCAGCTCCACATCCAACTCTTTTGTTTTCCTATGGAAAATTTGAGAAAACTCATATCTCCCGATCGAATCCTACAATGCCACATAGCTCATTAGAAGCGTGGATTCATTAGCAATCAAACCCTGTACTCAAATAATTAGTTGCTCTTCGATAAATATGTCAAAAAGCAAAAAGTTAATTTTGCCAAAAAAGGCAAAGTTACCCAAAATATAAAATAAAAATAAAATAGGAAACTTGAAAAAACTTATATATGCCGATTGAATCCTACTATGCCACATAGCTCATTTGAAGCGTGAATCTATTAGCTATCAACCCTTATACTCAAATAATTAGTTGCTCTTCGATAAATATGTCAAAAGTTAAAAATATTGTCAAATATAATTACTTCGGAAATCCAGTTCGCACATCCAACTCTTTTGTTTTCCTATGGAAAATTTGAGAAAACTCATATATCCCGATCGAATCCTACAATGCCACATAGCTCATGAGAAGCGTGGTTTCCTTAGCTATCAACCCCTATACTCAAATAATTAGTTGCTTTTCGATAAATAGGTCAAAAAGCAGAAAGTTAAAATTGGCAAAAAAGGCAAAGTTACCCAAAATATAAAATAAAAATAAAATAGGAAACTTGAAAAAACTTATATATCCCGACCGAATCCTACAATGCCACATAGCTCATTAGAAGCGTGGATTCATTAGCTATCAACCCCTATACTCAAATAATTAGTCGCTTTTCGATAAGTATGTCAAAAGCTAAAAATATTATCAAATATAATTTCTTCGGAAATCCAGCTCCACATCCAACTCTTTTGTTTTCCTATGGAAAATTTGAGAAAACTCATATCTCCCGATCGAATCCTACAATGCCACATAGCTCATTAGAAGCGTGGATTCATTAGCAATCAAACCCTGTACTCAAATAATTAGTTGCTCTTCGATAAATAGGTCAAAAAGCAGAAAGTTAAAATTGGCAAAAAAGGCAAAGTTACCCAAAATATAAAATAAAAATCAAATAGGAAACTTGAAAAAACTTATATATCCCGACCGAATCCTACAATGCCACATAGCTCATTAGAAGCGTGGATTCATTAGCTATCAACCCCTATACTCAAATAATTAGTCGCTTTTCGATAAGTATGTCAAAAGCTAAAAATATTATCAAATATAATTTCTTCGGAAATCCAGCTCCACATCCAACTCTTTTGTTTTCCTATGGAAAATTTGAGAAAACTCATATCTCCCGATCGAATCCTACAATGCCACATAGCTCATTAGAAGCGTGGATTCATTAGCAATCAAACCCTGTACTCAAATAATTAGTTGCTCTTCGATAAATAGGTCAAAAAGCAGAAAGTTAAAATTGGCAAAAAAGGCAAAGTTACCCAAAATATAAAATAAAAATAAAATAGGAAACTTGAAAAAACTTATATATCCCGACCGAATCCTACAATGCCACATAGCTCATTAGAAGCGTGGATTCATTATCAATCAAACCCTGTACTCAAATAATTAGTTGCTCTTCGATAAATATGTCAAAAAGCAAAAAGTTAATTTTGCCAAAAAAGGCAAAGTTACCCAAAATATAAAATAAAAATAAAATAGGAAACTTGAAAAAACTTATATATTCCGATGGAATCCTAGAATGCCACACAGCTCATTAGAAGCGTGAATTTATTAGCTATCAACCCCTATACTCAAATAATTAGTTGCTCTTCGATAAATATGTCAAAAGCTAAAAATATTGTCAAATATAATTACTTCGGAAATCCAGTTCGCACATCCAACTCTTTTGTTTTCCTATGGAAAATTTGAGAAAACTCATATATCCCGATCGAATCCTACAATGCCACATAGCTCATTAGAAGCGTGGTTTCCTTAGCTATCAACCCCTATACTCAAGTAATTAGTTGCTCTTCGATAAATATGTCAAAAAGCAAAAAGTTTATTTTGCCAAAAAAGGCAAAGTTGCCCAAATATAAAATAAAAATAAAATAAGAAACTTGAAAAAAACTTATATATTCCGATCGAATCCTTCTATGCCACATAGCTCATTAGAAGCGTGAATTCACTAGCTATCAACCCCTAACTCAAATAATTAGTTGCTCTTCGATAAGTATGTCAAAAGCTAAAAATATTATCAAATATAATTTCTTCGGAAATCCTGCTCGCACATGCAACTCTTTTGTTTTCCTATGGAAAATTTGAGAAAACTCATATCTCCCGATCGAATCCTACAATGCCACACAGCTCATTAGAAGCGTGGATTCAGTAGCTATCAACCCCTATACTCAAATAATTAGTTGCTATTCGATAAGTATGTCAAAATCTAAAAATATTACCAAATATAATTTCTTCGGAAATCCAGCTCCACATCCAACTCTTTTGTTTTCCTATGGAAAATTTGAGAAAACTCATATCTCCCGATCGAATCCTACAATGCCACATAGCTCATTAAAAGCGTGGTTTCCTTAGCTATCAACCCCTATACTCAAATAATTAGTTGCTCTTCGATAAATATGTCAAAAATCAAAAAGGTTATTTTGCCAAAAAAGGAAAAGTTACCCAAAATATAAAATAAAAATAAAATAGGAAACTTGAAAAAACTTATGTATTCCGATTGAATCCTACTATACCACATAGCTCTTTAGAAGCGTGGTTTCATTAGCTATCAACCCCTATACTCAAATAATTAGTCGCTTTTCGATAAATATGTCAAAAAGCAAAAAGTTTATTTTGCCAAAAAAGGCAAAGTTACCCAAAATATAAAATAAAAATAAAATAGGAAACTTGAAAAAACTTATGTATTCCGATCGAATCCTTCTATGCCACAAAGCTCATTAGAAGCGTGGATTCAGTAGCTATCAACCCCTATACTCAAATAATTAGTTGCTATTCGATAAGTATGTCAAAATCTAAAAATATTACCAAATATAATTTCTTCGGAAATCCAGCTCCACATCCAACTCTTTTGTTTTCCTATGGAAAATTTGAGAAAACTCATATCTCCCGATCGAATCCTACAATGCCACATAGCTCATTAGAAGCGTGGTTTCCTTAGATATCAACCCCTATACTCAAATAATTAGTTGCTCTTCGATAAGTATGTCAAAAGCTAAAAATATTATCAAATATAATTTCTTCGGAAATCCAGCTCCACATCCAACTCTTTTGTTTTCCTATGGAAAATTTGAGAAAACTCATATCTCCCGATCGAATCCTACAATGCCACATAGCTCATTAGAAGCGTGGTTTCCTTAGCAATCAAACCCTATACTCAAATAATTAGTTGCTCTTCGATAAATATGTCAAAAAGCTAAAAGTTTGTTTTGCCAAAAAAAGGCAAAGTTACCCAAAATATAAAATAAAAATCAAATAGGAAACTTGAAAAAACTTATATATCCCGACCGAATCCTACAATGCCACATAGCTTTTTAGAAGCGTGGTTTCATTAGCTATCAACCCCTATACTCAAATAATTAGTTGCTCTTCGATAAGTATGTCAAAAGCTAAAAATATTATCAAATATAATTTCTTCGGAAATCCAGCTCCACATCCAACTCTTTTGTTTTCCTATGGAAAATTTGAGAAAACTCATATCTCCCGATCGAATCCTACAATGCCACATAGCTCATTAGAAGCGTGGATTCATTAGCAATCAAACCCTATACTCAAATAATTAGTTGCTCTTCGATAAATATGTCAAAAGCTAAAAATATTGTCAAATATAATTACTTCGGAAATCCAGTTCGCACATCCAACTCTTTTGTTTTCCTATGGAAAATTTGAGAAAACTCATATCTCCCGACCGAATCCTAAAATGCCACATAGCTTATTAGAAGCGTGGATTCATTAGCTATCAACCCCTATACTCAAATAATTAGTTGCTCTTCGATAAGTATGTCAAAAGCTAGAAATATTATCAAATATAATTTCTTCGGAAATCCAGCTCCACATCCAACTCTTTTGTTTTCCTATGGAAAAATTGAGAAAACTCATATAATCCGATCGAATCCTACAATGCCACATAGCTCATTAGAAGCGTGGTTTCCTTAGCTATCAACCCCTATACTCAAATTATTAGTTGCACTTCGATAAATAGGCTAAAAAGCATAAAGTTAAAATTGCCAAAAAAGCAAAGTTACCCAAAATATAAAATAAAATAGGAAACTTGAAAAAACTTATATATTCCGATTGAATCCTACTATGCCACGTAGCTCATTAGAAGCGTGGTTTCCTTAGCTATCAACCCCTATACTCAAATAATTATTTGCTCTTCGATAAGTATGTCAAAAGCTAAAAATATTATCAAATATAATTTCTTCGGAAATCCAGCTCCACATCCAACTCTTTTGTTTTCCTATGGAAAATTTGAGAAAACTCATATCTCCCGATCGAATCCTACAATGCCACATAGCTCATTAGAAGCGTGGATTCATTAGCAATCAAACCCTATACTCAAATTATTAGTTGCACTTCGATAAATAGGTTAAAAAGCAAAAAGTTTATTTTGCCAAAAAAGGCAAAGTTACCCAAAATATAAAATAAAAATAAAATAGGAAACTTGAAAAAACTTATATATTCCGATGGAATCCTAGAATGCCACACAGCTCATTAGAAGCGTGAATTTATTAGCTATCAACCCCTATACTCAAATAATTAGTTGCTCTTCGATAAATATGTCAAAAGCTAAAAATATTATCAAATATAATTTCTTCGGAAATCCAGCTCCACATCCAACTCTTTTGTTTTCCTATGGAAAATTTGAGAAAACTCATATCTCCCGATCGAATCCTACAATGCCACATAGCTCATTAGAAGCGTGGATTCATTAGCAATCAAACCCTATACTCAAATAATTAGTTGCTCTTCGATAAATATGTCAAAAAGCTAAAAGTTTGTTTTGCCAAAAAAAGGCAAAGTTACCCAAAATATAAAATAAAAATCAAATAGGAAACTTGAAAAAACTTATATATCCCGACCGAATCCTACAATGCCACATAGCTTTTTAGAAGCGTGGTTTCATTAGCTATCAACCCCTATACTCAAATAATTAGTTGCTCTTCGATAAGTATGTCAAAAGCTAAAAATATTATCAAATATAATTTCTTCGGAAATCCAGCTCCACATCCAACTCTTTTGTTTTCCTATGGAAAATTTGAGAAAACTCATATCTCCCGATCGAATCCTACAATGCCACATAGCTCATTAGAAGCGTGGATTCATTAGCAATCAAACCCTATACTCAAATAATTAGTTGCTCTTCGATAAATATGTCAAAAGCTAAAAATATTGTCAAATATAATTACTTCGGAAATCCAGTTCGCACATCCAACTCTTTTGTTTTCCTATGGAAAATTTGAGAAAACTCATATATCCCGATCGAATCCTACAATGCCACATAGCTCATTAGAAGCGTGGTTTCCTTAGCTATCAACCCCTATACTCAAGTAATTAGTTGCTCTTCGATAAGTATGTCAAAAGCTAAAAATATTATCAAATATAATTTCTTCGGAAATCCAGTTCGCACATCCAACTCTTTTGTTTTCCTATGGAAAATTTGATAAAACTCATATATCCCGATCGAATCCTACAATGCCACATAGCTTTTTAGAAGCGTGGTTTCATTAGCTATCAACCCCTATACTCAAATAATTAGTTGCTCTTCGATAAGTATGTCAAAAGCTAAAAATATTATCAAATATAATTTCTTCGGAAATCCAGCTCCACATCCAACTCTTTTGTTTTCCTATGGAAAATTTGAGAAAACTCATATCTCCCGATCGAATCCTACAATGCCACATAGCTCATTAGAAGCGTGGATTCATTAGCAATCAAACCCTATACTCAAATAATTAGTTGCTCTTCGATAAATATGTCAAAAGCTAAAAATATTGTCAAATATAATTTCTTCGGAAATCCAGTTCGCACATCCAACTCTTTTGTTTTCCTATGGAAAATTTGAGAAAACTCATATATCCCGATCGAATCCTACAATGCCACATAGCTCATTAGAAGCGTGGTTTCCTTAGCTATCAACCTCTATACTCAAGTAATTAGTTGCTCTTCGATAAATATGTCAAAAAGCAAAAAGTTTATTTTGCCAAAAAAGCAAAGTTGCCCAAATATAAAATAAAAATAAAATAAGAAACTTGAAAAAAACTTATATATTCCGATCGAATCCTTCTATGCCACATAGTTCATTGGAAGCGTGAATTCATTAGCTATCAACCCCTATACTCAAATAATTAGTTGCTTTTCGATAAATAGGTCAAAAAGCAAAAAGTTAAAATTGCCAAAAAAGGCAAAGTTACCCAAAATATAAAATAAAAATAAAATAGGAAACTTAAAAAAACTTATATATTCCGATGGAATCCTAGAATGCCACACAGCTCATTAGAAGCGTGGGTTTATTAGCTATCAACCCCTATACTCAAATAATTAGTTGCTCTTCGATAAATATGTCAAAAGCTAAAAATATTGTCAAATATAATTACTTCGGAAATCCAGTTCGCACATCCAACTCTTTTGTTTTCCTATGGAAAATTTGAGAAAACTCATATATCCCGATCGAATCCTACAATGCCACATAGCTCATTAGAAGCGTGGTTTCCTTAGCTATCAACCTCTATACTCAAGTAATTAGTTGCTCTTCGATAAATATGTCAAAAAGCAAAAAGTTTATTTTGCCAAAAAAGCAAAGTTGCCCAAATATAAAATAAAAATAAAATAAGAAACTTGAAAAAAACTTATATATTCCGATCGAATCCTTCTATGCCACATAGTTCATTGGAAGCGTGAATTCATTAGCTATCAACCCCTATACTCAAATAATTGGTTGCTTTTCGATAAATAGGTCAAAAAGCAAAAAGTTTAAATTGCCAAAAAAGGCAAAGTTACCCAAAATATAAAATAAAAATAAAAAAGGAAACTTAAAAAAACTTATATATTCCGATGGAATCCTAGAATGCCACACAGCTCATTAGAAGCGTGGTTTCATTAGCTATCAACCCCTATACTCAAATAATTAGTTGCTCTTCGATAAATATGTCAAAAGCTAAAAATATTGTCAAATATAATTTCTTCGGAAATCCAGTTCGCACATCCAACTCTTTTGTTTTCCTATGGAAAATTTGAGAAAACTCATATATCCCGATCGAATCCTACAATGCCACATAGCTCATTAGAAGCGTGGTTTCCTTAGCTATCAACCTCTATACTCAAGTAATTAGTTGCTCTTCGATAAATATGTCAAAAAGCAAAAAGTTTATTTTGCCAAAAAAGCAAAGTTGCCCAAATATAAAATAAAAATAAAATAGGAAACTTGAAAAAACTTATATATTCCGATTGAATCCTACTATGCCACATAGCTCATTAGAAGCGTGGATTCATTAGCAATCAAACCCTGTACTCATATAATTAGTTGCTTTTCGATAAATAGGTCAAAAAGCAAAAAGTTAAAATTGCCAAAAAAGGCAAAGTTACCCAAAATATAAAATAAAAATCAAATAGGAAACTTGAAAAAACTTATATATCCCGACCGAATCCTACAATGCCACATAGCTTATTAGAAGCGTGGATTCATAAGCTATCAACCCCTATACTCAAATAATTAGTTGCTCTTCGATAAGTATGTCAAAAGCTAAAAATATTATCAAATATAATTTCTTCGGAAATCCTGCTCGCACATGCAACTCTTTTGTTTTCCTATGGAAAATTTGAGAAAACTCATATCTCCCGATCGAATCCTACAATGCCACACAGCTCATTAGAAGCGTGGATTCAGTAGCTATCAACCCCTATACTCAAATAATTAGTTGCTATTCGATAAGTATGTCAAAATCTAAAAATATTACCAAATATAATTTCTTCGGAAATCCAGCTCCACATCCAACTCTTTTGTTTTCCTATGGAAAATTTGAGAAAACTCATATCTCCCGATCGAATCCTACAATGCCACATAGCTCATTAGAAGCGTGGTTTCCTTAGCTATCAACCCCTATACTCAAATAATTAGTTGCTCTTCGATAAATATGTCAAAAATCAAAAAGGTTATTTTGCCAAAAAAGGCAAAGTTACCCAAAATATAAAATAAAAATAAAATAGGAAACTTGAAAAAACTTATGTATTCCGATCGAATCCTTCTATGCCACAAAGCTCATTAGAAGCGTGGTTTCATTAGCTATCAACCCCTATACTCAAATAATTAGTTGCTCTTCGATAAATATGTCAAAAGCTAAAAATATTGTCAAATATAATTTCTTCGGAAATCCAGTTCGCACATCCAACTCTTTTGTTTTCCTATGGAAAATTTGATAAAACTCATATATCCCGATCGAATCCTACAATGCCACATACCTCATTAGAAGCGTGGTTTCCTTAGATATCAACCCCTATACTCAAATAATTAGTTGCTCTTCGATAAATATGTCAAAAGCTAAAAATATTGTCAAATATAATTTCTTCGGAAATCCAGTTCGCACATCCAACTCTTTTGTTTTCCTATGGAAAATTTGATAAAACTCATATATCCCGATCGAATCCTACAATGCCACATAGCTCATTAGAAGCGTGGTTTCCTTAGATATCAACCCCTATACTCAAATAATTAGTTGCTCTTCGATAAGTATGTCAAAAGCTAAAAATATTATCAAATATAATTTCTTCGGAAATCCAGCTCCACATCCAACTCTTTTGTTTTCCTATGGAAAATTTGAGAAAACTCATATCTCCCGATCGAATCCTACAATGCCACATAGCTCATTAGAAGCGTGGTTTCCTTAGCTATCAACCCCTATACTCAAATAATTAGTTGCTCTTCGATAAATATGTCAAAAATCAAAAAGTTAATTTTGCCAAAAAAGGCAAAGTTACCCAAAATATAAAATAAAAATAAAATAGGAAACTTGAAAAAAACTTATATATTCCGATCGAATCCCTCTATGCCACAAAGCTCATTAGAAGCGTGGATTCATTAGCAATCAAACCCTATACTCAAATTATTAGTTGCACTTCGATAAATAGGTTAAAAAGCAAAAAGTTTATTTTGCCAAAAAAGGCAAAGTTACCCAAAATATAAAATAAAAATAAAATAGGAAACTTGAAAAAAACTTATATATTCCGATCGAATCCTTCTATGCCACAAAGCTCATTAGAAGCGTGGTTTCATTAGCTATCAACCCCTATACTCAAATAATTAGTTGCTCTTCGATAAATATGTCAAAAAGCAAAAAGTTTATTTTGCCAAAAAAGGCAAAGTTGCCCAAATATAAAATAAAAATAAAATAAGAAACTTGAATAAAACTCATGTATCCCGACCGAATCCTAAAATGCCACATAGCTTATTAGAAGCGTGGATTCACTAGCTATCAACCCCTATACTCAAATAATTAGTTGCTCTTCGATAAGTATGTCAAAAGCTAAAAATATTATCAAACATAATTTCTTCGGAAATCCAGCTCCACATCCAACTCTTTTGTTTTCCTATGGAAAATTTGAGAAAACTCATATCTCCCGATCGAATCCTACAATGCCACATAGCTCATTAGAAGCGTGGATTCATTAGCAATCAAACCCTATACTCAAATTATTAGTTGCACTTCGATAAATAGGTTAAAAAGCAAAAAGTTTATTTTGCCAAAAAAGGCAAAGTTACCCAAAATATAAAATAAAAATAAAATAGGAAACTTGAAAAAAACTTATATATTCCGATCGAATCCTTCTATGCCACAAAGCTCATTAGAAGCGTGGTTTCATTAGCTATCAACCCCTATACTCAAATAATTAGTTGCTCTTCGATAAATATGTCAAAAAGCAAAAAGTTTATTTTGCCAAAAAAGGCAAAGTTGCCCAAATATAAAATAAAAATAAAATAAGAAACTTGAATAAAACTCATGTATCCCGACCGAATCCTAAAATGCCACATAGCTTATTAGAAGCGTGGATTCACTAGCTATCAACCCCTATACTCAAATAATTAGTTGCTCTTCGATAAGTATGTCAAAAGCTAAAAATATTATCAAACATAATTTCTTCGGAAATCCAGCTCCACATCCAACTCTTTTGTTTTCCTATGGAAAATTTGAGAAAACTCATATCTCCCGATCGAATCCTACAATGCCACATAGCTCATTAGAAGCGTGGATTCATTAGCAATCAAACCCTATACTCAAATTATTAGTTGCACTTCGATAAATAGGTTAAAAAGCAAAAAGTTTATTTTGCCAAAAAAGGCAAAGTTACCCAAAATATAAAATAAAAATAAAATAGGAAACTTGAAAAAAACTTATATATTCCGATCGAATCCTTCTATGCCACAAAGCTCATTAGAAGCGTGGTTTCATTAGCTATCAACCCCTATACTCAAATAATTAGTTGCTCTTCGATAAATATGTCAAAAAGCAAAAAGTTTATTTTGCCAAAAAAGGCAAAGTTGCCCAAATATAAAATAAAAATAAAATAAGAAACTTGAAAAAAACTTATATATTCCGATGGAATCCTAGAATGCCACACAGCTCATTAGAAGCGTGGATTTATTAGCTATCAACCCCTATACTCAAATAATTAGTTGCTCTTCGATAAATATGTCAAAAAGCAAAAAGTTTATTTTGCCAAAAAAGGCAAAGTTGCCCAAATATAAAATAAAAATAAAATAAGAAACTTGAATAAAACTCATGTATCCCGACCGAATCCTAAAATGCCACATAGCTTATTAGAAGCGTGGATTCACTAGCTATCAACCCCTATACTCAAATAATTAGTTGCTCTTCGATAAGTATGTCAAAAGCTAAAAATATTATCAAACATAATTTCTTCGGAAATCCAGCTCCACATCCAACTCTTTTGTTTTCCTATGGAAAATTTGAGAAAACTCATATCTCCCGATCGAATCCTACAATGCCACATAGCTCATTAGAAGCGTGGATTCATTAGCAATCAAACCCTATACTCAAATTATTAGTTGCACTTCGATAAATAGGTTAAAAAGCAAAAAGTTTATTTTGCCAAAAAAGGCAAAGTTACCCAAAATATAAAATAAAAATAAAATAGGAAACTTGAAAAAAACTTATATATTCCGATCGAATCCTTCTATGCCACAAAGCTCATTAGAAGCGTGGTTTCATTAGCTATCAACCCCTATACTCAAATAATTAGTTGCTCTTCGATAAATATGTCAAAAGCTAAAAATATTGTCAAATATAATTTCTTCGGAAATCCAGTTCGCACATCCAACTCTTTTGTTTTCCTATGGAAAATTTGATAAAACTCATATATCCCGATCGAATCCTACAATGCCACATACCTCATTAGAAGCGTGGTTTCCTTAGATATCAACCCCTATACTCAAATAATTAGTTGCTCTTCGATAAATATGTCAAAAGCTAAAAATATTGTCAAATATAATTTCTTCGGAAATCCAGTTCGCACATCCAACTCTTTTGTTTTCCTATGGAAAATTTGATAAAACTCATATATCCCGATCGAATCCTACAATGCCACATAGCTCATTAGAAGCGTGGTTTCCTTAGATATCAACCCCTATACTCAAATAATTAGTTGCTCTTCGATAAGTATGTCAAAAGCTAAAAATATTATCAAATATAATTTCTTCGGAAATCCAGCTCCACATCCAACTCTTTTGTTTTCCTATGGAAAATTTGAGAAAACTCATATCTCCCGATCGAATCCTACAATGCCACATAGCTCATTAGAAGCGTGGTTTCCTTAGCTATCAACCCCTATACTCAAATAATTAGTTGCTCTTCGATAAATATGTCAAAAATCAAAAAGTTAATTTTGCCAAAAAAGGCAAAGTTACCCAAAATATAAAATAAAAATAAAATAGGAAACTTGAAAAAAACTTATATATTCCGATCGAATCCCTCTATGCCACAAAGCTCATTAGAAGCGTGGATTCATTAGCAATCAAACCCTATACTCAAATTATTAGTTGCACTTCGATAAATAGGTTAAAAAGCAAAAAGTTTATTTTGCCAAAAAAGGCAAAGTTACCCAAAATATAAAATAAAAATAAAATAGGAAACTTGAAAAAAACTTATATATTCCGATCGAATCCTTCTATGCCACAAAGCTCATTAGAAGCGTGGTTTCATTAGCTATCAACCCCTATACTCAAATAATTAGTTGCTCTTCGATAAATATGTCAAAAAGCAAAAAGTTTATTTTGCCAAAAAAGGCAAAGTTGCCCAAATATAAAATAAAAATAAAATAAGAAACTTGAATAAAACTCATGTATCCCGACCGAATCCTAAAATGCCACATAGCTTATTAGAAGCGTGGATTCACTAGCTATCAACCCCTATACTCAAATAATTAGTTGCTCTTCGATAAGTATGTCAAAAGCTAAAAATATTATCAAACATAATTTCTTCGGAAATCCAGCTCCACATCCAACTCTTTTGTTTTCCTATGGAAAATTTGAGAAAACTCATATCTCCCGATCGAATCCTACAATGCCACATAGCTCATTAGAAGCGTGGATTCATTAGCAATCAAACCCTATACTCAAATTATTAGTTGCACTTCGATAAATAGGTTAAAAAGCAAAAAGTTTATTTTGCCAAAAAAGGCAAAGTTACCCAAAATATAAAATAAAAATAAAATAGGAAACTTGAAAAAAACTTATATATTCCGATCGAATCCTTCTATGCCACAAAGCTCATTAGAAGCGTGGTTTCATTAGCTATCAACCCCTATACTCAAATAATTAGTTGCTCTTCGATAAATATGTCAAAAAGCAAAAAGTTTATTTTGCCAAAAAAGGCAAAGTTGCCCAAATATAAAATAAAAATAAAATAAGAAACTTGAAAAAAACTTATATATTCCGATGGAATCCTAGAATGCCACACAGCTCATTAGAAGCGTGGATTTATTAGCTATCAACCCCTATACTCAAATAATTAGTTGCTCTTCGACAAATATGTCAAAAGCTAAAAATATTGTCAAATATAATTTCTTCGGAAATCCAGTTCGCACATCCAACTCTTTTGTTTTCCTATGGAAAATTTGAGAAAACTCATATATCCCGATCGAATCCTACAATGCCACATAGCTCATTAGAAGCGTGGTTTCCTTAGCTATCAACCCCTATACTCAAATTATTAGTTGCACTTCGATAAATAGGTTAAAAAGCAGAAAGTTAAAATTGGCAAAAAAGGCAAAGTTACCCAAAATATAAAATAAAAATAAAATAGGAAACTTGAAAAAACTTATATATCCCGACCGAATCCTACAATGCCACATAGCTTATTAGAAGCGTGGATTCATTAGCTATCAACCCCTATACTCAAATAATTAGTTGCTCTTCGATAAGTATGTCAAAAGCTAAAAATATTATCAAATATAATTTCTTCAGAAATCCAGCTCCACATCCAACTCTTTTGTTTTCCTATGGAAAATTTGAGAAAACTCATATCTCCCGATCGAATCCTACAATGCCACATAGCTCATTAGAAGCGTGGTTTCCTTAGATATCAACCCCTATACTCAAATAATTAGTTGCTCTTCGATAAATATGTCAAAAGCTAAAAATATTACCAAATATAATTTCTTCGGAAATCCAGTTCGCACATCCAACTCTTTTGTTTTCCTATGGAAAAATTGAAAAAACTCATATACATTTAGAAACATCGAAACAGTCCAATGTCATCTGCTGATTCATTTGAAAAAGAATTAAAATAAAGATTTTTTTTTGTCTCAGGATCACTTAAGATGAAGATCGGTGTAATAATGAAGCCTTTTTTCTGTTTAAAAAACTGTTGTGACATCTGTCGCTGAAAGAAAGCAATCATTTAAATTGCACGCAGTTTCGGGGTTTGCGCAATGGATGGCACTTATGGCACTATTTGATTTATGGTATCACCCTTAAATACGTTGTCTATAGCTATGCGACATTAGAATAACGTATTTTTAGTTTTTTAAATAAGAATATGTAGCCTTTATTCACTCTGCACCCATACTTCTTCATACATAACTTAGTAATGTTTACATTTGAGTTACCCAAAAGAAGTCGAAACTAAAGTAAATACAAAAGTCTAGGTGTTATCATTTCCATTCTATGTTAGATAAGCCGAACACACACAGAAGCACAGAAACGTCTTCAACATCTGATCCATCGTCACCTAATTCTTCTCAGCCTATCTTTAACCACTTTTTTTTGGGATATGCACCACGGAAAACGAGATAGCACTCTATTTACAGGCTAAATAAGTTATTTGATTTGGACCATGTTCATTGTACCTATCATAAAGATAAGCTTCAAAAAATGTCTACGACTTGTTGACTGATGTGATGTTGTGCTCACATAATTCACTTCGATCTTGAAATCGCATTCATGCCTGATGCATTAAAAAAAAATTCCAACTGCATACATGCAATGCCGGCATCAGTTCAAACGATATTTTCAATTTCAAACAGCTACTACTTTACAAAATATTGATTATGATCGTCTATAGGTTGGAGTTACTGTCCTAAATATGTGCAATAGGATGGCGTTTGGCCCCTACAGTTGTATATGTTTTTTAAATTAATTTTGACATTGCCCTGATTGCGATTGAACTGATTACGTGACATTTATGATTTGTTTGTATTGTCCCAGCCGTCTGTTGCTTTTTGACGTCTACAGATGGCGGTAAGAGGGATAATGCTATAGTATCATAACCGAACGCGATTCTAGATTGGTGGTCTAGATTGGTGGTCAATTTGAATACATCAAATAAATTGAAATTTCAACTGAGTTTTCTGTCAAATGTTGGCGCCATCAAAATGTCAACTGAATTCTCAGTCATGAAAATGAGCACATTTAACAAATCTAGTCGTCTGATGTGGACTGAATTTTGCCTGTATAAGATTTTCCTTGAAGTTTTATTGGTCGTTAGAGTCACTTTTGCTCCGTCCGACTGGATATGATGAAGACACAAACATGTAAAAAATTAGGCAGCTCGAAGAAAGCATGCATCAACACAATTCGTTTTCAAATTCTCTAGTTTGCTCCATGATCCTTGCACTTATTTAACCCCATCCATGAACAACTCTTAAACGCACACACATTCAAATGAATTCTTATAAATTCCTATGCACTTGTACATGACCAAAGCATAGGTCTTTGTATTTCACTAGCCGACCATAAAACTCACATAATTTACCTACAGAGGATTCGATTGCAAATATGAAACCCGACTACGATGCCCTGCTGCAGAAGGATAAACAAGTTCTCCAAGGCGAAAAAGAAGCACTACAACAGACCACCTTCGCTAAGGACAACGACTTGGTACGGCTTGCGGCAACCGCTAAATCAGTCTCTCCTTGTAGTCAGTTTTTTAATTGAATCTATTTCTTACAGGAATCTGTGACATGTACCTCGAGCTCGGGAAGCAGTCGTGAAAAATGGGGAAAAGAAATTGAGTTCCTTTTCTCGTGTATAGCACTGTCCGTTGGGCTGGGCAACGTATGGCGTTTTCCGTTTATTGCACTGGAGAATGGTGGCGGAGCCTTTGTCATACCATACATCATAGTTTTGCTGTTAATTGGACGACCGGTCTACTATATGGAAGTTATAATTGGACAGTTCTCTAGTCGTGGTTGCATAAAGGCATTCGATATGGCACCGATAATGAGAGGTAAATAAATCGGCTATCCTGCCAGTGACAATGACTGAGATTCTCTTTGTAGGTGTAGCATATGGACAAGTCTATTCAACTGCCGTGGCAACGACATATTACGCCTGTGTAATGGCCATTACAATAAAGTATTTACTAGCATCGTTTTCGGCGATATTACCATGGACATTTTGCCGTCCCGAATGGGGAATCGGGTGTATTGATTCGACAGAGGCAAACAACGGCAATCAGACGGTGCTTGCCAATAGGACGTCATCGGCGGAAATGTATTTTACGTGAGCATATTTCGTTTTATTTCGTTGTAGTTATTTGAAGTGGAACATTTTTTTTAAACAACAAAGTTTTTATTTTATTCAATTTCGCAATCAAAAAGATTGCACATACGCCCCATAATACCAAATAAAACAAAACCGCAGCAATTGACGCAGAACTTAAATTTTTGGACAAGCCCTTCTTGAATAATAATTAGATCCAACCGATTTTTCAAAGCCTGTAAATTTTCTCTGCAGCAAAGCCGTTCTTCGTGAAAAGGCCAATATTGATGATGGCATCGGTTCGCCCAACTGGGACTTGGTGATATGCCTGGCAGCAGCTTGGATCATTATCGGAGGCAGTTTGGTTAAAGGTAAGGCAGTTGGAACTTTCTTTTTCTGAACAGATGTTATTAAGTTTGCTAAAGGTATTCGCAGCTCTGGGAAGGCATCCTATTTCTTGGCACTATTTCCTTACTTAGTGATGTTTATTCTGCTCATTCGTGCTGTGACCCTACCTGGATCAATGGATGGGATTATATACTTTTTGTATCCGCAATGGGATCAGCTGCTGAATGCGAAGGTAGGAATGAGTAAAAATACAAAAACTTCTTAACCGCCCTTCGATGATAAATATTTAGGTTTGGTACGCAGCGATTACCCAAATGTTCTTCTCGCTGGCAATCTGCTTTGGAACCTTGGTCATGTACGCTTCCTACAATGATATTCGCAAAGGTGTCTACAGGTAAGGATTCTTCACAAGACCATGCGGACAGTAAAATTATCTCCTTTTAGGGATGTGATCATTGTAACCACAGTGGACTCGTTCACCTCCATCCTAGCTGGATGTATCATCTTTGGAATTCTTGGCAATCTAGCATACGAAACGAAAACCGATGACATCTCAAAAGTCGTCCAGGGAGGTGCCGGTCTTGCCTTCATCTCTTACCCCGATGCAATAGCAAAGTTCAGCTTCCTACCGCAAGCCTTTGCCGTTTTGTTCTTCCTAATGCTTCTGGTCCTTGGCATTGGCAGCAACATTGGAATGACATCATGCGTCATAACGGTCATTCGAGATCGTTTTCAGCACTTGCCACACTGGCTGCTGGCAATATGTTTCTCGATTTGTGGATTCATCTGCGGAATCGTTTACATGACCCCTGGTGGACAGTTTATCTTGAACTTGGTGGACTTTTTTGGATGTTCGTTTATAGCCTTGTTCCTGGCTATCGCCGAGTTGTTTGCCGTTGCATGGATCTATGGCGTGAAACGACTCTGTCAGGATATTGAGTTTATGTTTGGCATAAAAACTGGGGTCTATTGGCGCATATGTTGGGGTGCAATTACTCCGGGTCTGATGTTCCTAGTTCTGATGTACACTATAGCTACCTACAAGCCATTAGACTATAAGGGAATCACCTATCCAACGGCAGTGTATCAATTGGCATGGGTCATGTGGGCCATTGGCATTTTGCAACTACCAATATGGGCAGTTTACGCTGTGTACAAACAACCGGGAGACACCATGAAGGAGGTATGTCTTTGTCTGCAATTGTTTTTATTTATCTCTTCATGAACGAGGTTGTTTTTTTTTTAGAAAATCAAATCTGCAATGCAGCCATCTAGTAGTTGGGGACCACTGGAGCCTAAAATTCTTGAGGAATACCGCAAGTTTCGAGCGGATTTGGGCGAAAAGAGGCCATTGGGCTTGTGGGAACAGTTCTATGACAATGTTTTTGGATAAGCTTCGAATGGAAGCTTCGGCTTTACCTTGCACTTAAATTAGAGTTAGATGAGACACGTTTTTAGTTTAAGGCACACAGCTACCACCGTACACAGCACTATGTACTTGGATAAAGTAAGATAAGTTGTTCAAGCTTTGTTTATACTTAGAGAACTCGAAGTAGATTGTAGTTATAGATAAATTGAAAATAGAATTGTGTTGTTTGTTTTGTATATGGAGAGGAGGGCCAAGAGCGTGCTCTTTAATCTTCACATCCCAAATCAGAAAAGTAAGTAGGAAACAGAATTTATGCGAGCAAATAGTTTTGAATACAGTTCTTTGAAATCCCCCTCAAGATTCCAAGCACCCGCTCTTAAACATTCCAAATTTTGCGCGAATTTGTTTGTTCTTATTTTCTCAAATTCTCTTAAGATTAAAGTGTATTTATTTTCTTTGAAAACTTTTTGTTTAAGCTTCAGATTTAAATTAATTTAATATTTACAGTCTTGAAATCATATAACTAACTCCATAGGTACTACAAACATCATAAAGAGTTTCGCGACCTTACATCTTCCTCGCATATATTAAAAATGCAAAATCTTCTAAAGAAAACTGCACCAAAAACTCCTGACTAACGTAAGTTATAATAGATTCACCAGGGACTTGGTGGATGCCTGGTGAATCGGACCCGAAATTGAAAAAGTTCAATACCGCATGAACGCACCTCTGAGAAATGTCAACTGTCAAGCGAGATAAAACAGCTGAAAGTGACTGTAGCTCTACCCTTTGAAATAAATAAACAAAATTCTGCAATCCGGATGGCTGGCAAAGGTAAATACGATCCTGAATTCAGCGCATAAAAAAAACGCAGTGTAATAATCGAATTCCTTAGATTCCAAAGCACCACTTTTTCCTGTGGAACCCGGTAAGAAACCCGACTATGGCACGAACGACACCCTCTCCTTGCTGGAACAAATCCCCAGTCAAATGGTTGAAATGAAACTCGATGATGTCCTTACCGCCGTCAAAGAAGTCGACAATCTGTGTGATTACCAGCGCTGCAAGACCAAGACCAATCTCATGGGCCAGAACTGCGACCACTGCAAGAAGAGATATTGCTTCAAACACGGACTGCCTGAGGTACACGGCTGTGGTGAGGCTGTAAAACAGGAGGAAAGGAAGAATTTTCTGAAACCCAAGCCATTGAAGACAGTGCGACAGGAGAAGGAATTGGCCAAGGCGAAGGTAAAACTCAATTCAAAGTTGAAGGATATGCAAGTACAACGCTTGCCAAAGGCGACTCCGTCGACTGGTAATGGGAAACAAAAGAAGGGGAAGTGAAAGAAATCTATTTCCACCTAGGCGGCGGTAGCAGAACAAACAGTTATTGTGAACTTGCCATCTCTGCTGTCAAAAATCTATCAGCTGGTGAGTGAAAGTGCGAGTCGCAAAATACAAAAATAAATTATTTTCTTCGATATAAACTGTTTTTTTTTTCTATTTGTTGGAATAAATACACTTTTGATGAAATGAGCAAAATACTGTTCAATGTACTGCGCAGCTCTATTCATAGAAAACTGTACAATGAGTCGCTGAAAGCTTGCTATCAGCTGAGACTAATCAGTGTGTCGACTAACTTGTGCACCAAACCGCCGTCCAATCCAACTACAACGCAAAAGAGGTCGAAGGAGATTCCAAAGATCACGCTTATTCAACAAAATCAGTTAGTCAGTGTCACGTCCTTGGATGAGGCGCAAAAGTTGGCACGCCGCAGAGATTTGAAACTGATTAAGATCCAGGATGTTGATCCCAAATCACATCGACCTGTTTACAAGTAAGAGATATCATATTCGCCAAATATGTCATCTTACAAACTCATAAGCATTTTCAACAGACTAGCTACCGCAGCAGAGCTCCTTAAAGACGACTTTGAAGAACAACCGCCGGAAAAGTCGTAGGTTCACCCATGCCACTCAGTGTTTATGCCTTACATAACTCTTTTCCACTTCTAGTTCTTCGAAGTCGCACACGAAAAAGACTGAAAAATCACTAACCATCACTTCTCGAATATGTGACAACGATCTATCTTCAAGACTAAAATACATCGGCAAGTGGCTGAGCAAGGGTAACGAAGTTCGTATTGTGATTCAAGGAGGACACGACGACGGAAAGGGTTCGGAAAATATACTGAAACAGATCGAAACTAGTATCAAGGAACCAGAGATCATTGGAAAAATCACTCAAAAGCGGAACAAAGATAATTACATCAAGTTCAACATTGTTCCAGATTCGAAAAAAGCTACGAATGAATCTGGCACAGGGAGTGCATGACTAAATGAGGGGAATGCAAACAATGTTATAGCTGCCTTGTTATTCGTTTTTGTAGCAAAATATTTAATTTGGAGTCACATACTAGTGGGAGAGATGATTAAGACAGTTTTAGAGAATGTCTTCAAGTAAGCTGGTATCTTGAGGGCGAACATTTATTTTTTGCATTACACAATGTACAATGGTACAATGCTCCATTTAATTTCTCAATTCAAATTAGGTTATTTTACATTATATCGCATTATCCGTTTCCCAAGTGTCTTTTTTTTTATTCTACATTTAAGTTAATGTTGCTGGTTGCAGTTGAGAAATTTGGGCATTGTATCAGGCGATCATCAGGGATAGGTTTTCGTCGGTACCGCTTAGTGCCTTTGAAGCTCTGAGTACTCACCGGAAAGTAGCATTTCTTAATGAGTGTGGACATATGGGGTGTACACGACCGCATTCGATTTTGTTTCCTTGATGTGAATTGGCTCTGGGGCCCTACCCTGTACCTCGTTTCGAAAGTAACATTTTTCGAAAATGAACGTTTTGTACTCTCTCTTTTGTATACAAGTGGCTGTAAACTTTTTAAAAGAGAATACATAGGTGAATGAATTAGTTCCATAACCTAATAAAGATAACCTGTCATGGGGACGGTAAGCGATCAATGAAACACGGGCATTGCGCATTTTCAGATCTGTCAACCCGTTTCTTGCTATTGCTAGTTACGTCAAATTTGAAGACTTCATATTATTGAACATCTTTTTCTAATTTTATTTATTTAAAAAGGGAAATCAACTCTTCACCTGCACAATTTGTCTCTGGGGCTGTATTAAATGAATACCCTTTATCTGTCCTTTTTACTTAAAATCACGTTTATTCTTTTAATCAATGGGTTTATGATATTTTTCTTCAAAAGAAACTAACATTTGGTATAATTAATTCTTATCACCTTGGTACGCTTATCAAGAAATGACATTAACCCTGCTTTGTCCTATCTGCTGACCACCTCACATTTCCATATAACCCATAGTTCATTGAAAAGCTCTTGCAAAAATCGTTCCTTCCAATTGGTACTTCTCATTATTTGTGCAATAAAAAATCATAGTCTAAGTTCGACTGGGAGAGCGTTTCAAATGATATGACGCCAAAAGCTTGAAGTGGTCAAATTAATTCCACACTCTGCCGCTCTAATCAGTCGTATGTTGGATCTACTTGCGAGGTTTATCAAAACGATTTTAAAAATAATCTAAACATATCTCAAGCAAGTAGGTATCTCTCGAAAGGATGAGGTGACAACATGTGAGTGACATAAATGATTGATAAAAGGGAAAACAACTAAACAAGTTGATAAATAGCAAACATCACAGAGGAGAGGTTGCTTTTAGATCTGAAACTGACAGTACACTTGCAAAAGTGTGATTGCACTCGATCAAGGCTATTGAATTGAATCAATTATGCCAGGTGCTTTAGTTATGGCTATTTTAAGATGGTTACGGTTTATTTTTTCAATGTCTTAAGAATGGAAAAGCTTATTGGGTAATGGGGCTGGATTGGATTGTTTCTTATCTGCTGTTGTATGTCCGGGCAGGATTATTGTTATTTTTATTGTTGGTGAACACAATAAAATAAAATGAAGTATAAAAGAATAGGGTATATTATGTGTGTTTTTATAATTTTACATTTACATTGATGTGCTCAAATCTAAATGAAAAGATAAACTTTAACTTTATTGACAACATTGAACTAAAATCGAAAACTCCTAATGAAATTGTGCTAACGAATGTCGAGAGACAAGGGATTAGTTCCAAATTCTCCCCGTTGTTAACTAATTGAACAGAAATCGCTAGGATTTGACCGAAAAGTCACAAACTCGTCAGTGCTATAAAATAGACAAAGATTACTTAGAACTGCAACAGATCGCCATGCAATTGCCATTTTTATTGCCAAAAGATCACGTTTTTGCTTTATAAAATGAAATCTCGCGACTATACCGATATTTATAGTAAACGAAAATTAGATTAATTGGACACGTTGCTAGTCGTCTAAAAGAATTGCAAAATTTATATTTTGTTGGCCAATTTTCAATAAAAAATAAACCTTTTTTATTAAATTACGAAAATATGTCCCAGTGACAAAACTGTTTTAGTGACGGATGCAAAGTGAAGATATTTGACGCGGGTGTTCTAACTTAAACTTTCTAAATTCAAACACACATTTATGCACTTCCTGAAATAAAACAAAATAATTCGAACTTTGCCAAAAATCCATTCAAATCGGCTTGAAATCCTCGACCGAGGTGCTCGTTTTCTCATTGAATTCTAGCAAATCACATCCAAATAAAAACCCAACCCTGTTCATCAGATCCTTCACAACATTGGAACAAACAATTGAGACAACTTAACCCAAAGAAGCGGCCTTTTGTATACACAAGATATTGATACGAACCAATAAAAAACAAAATCCAAGCTGTTGACCCCCACACGAATATCAGCTGTCGAATTAATTCCAGATAATATGGTACCACACCCCCCTTTGGGTTAGAAACAAACAAATTTGGATAATTTACTAGCCATTGTCAGCAGAGTCCAACCTAATGGCTCAATAACAAATTGGTGCTGGAGTATTTTTGTGTTCTCTCTCATGTTCCTGTGTGGTTATAGATTGTACTCTAGTTCAAATATATAATTATGGTTTACGCGTGACTGCGAAGGTTTCGTTATAATTCATTGCGTATCGACCGCAAAAATCGAGTCTTTTAAATCAAGCACTTATGATTGTATGCTCAAAAAGTATAGTTAACAGGAAAACAGATACTGCAAAGCTAATGTGTACAATCAGATAGGCAAATAAAATAACAGAAAGGGAAGTAATGATTGTAATTATAACAATATGAGACTAGAAAGGACCGTTCTTTGTTCTGTTTTGATGTCTTAGAACTCTAGACATTATCATTATCATTATTTGTTTAAAAATTAAATTCTAAATCTTAGATCTGTTTCTCAATAGTGCTTGTTTCGTTCCGTTAAATTAACAGAAGTGTTTTCTTTTATGTTTTACGCATATGATTGCACTTGTTAATTATTTTGTTTACGTCTTTCATAAGGCGTTTTTCTTTTTTAGTTCAGAGCTGAGCACTGAATTGAGCCCGAGCATTATGAGCGCGCTCTGAACCGAGTGTGCTCAGAGCATTCTGATGTTTTTTTGTTTTTCCTGTTTTTTTTCAGTCAAATGTGACTGGAAGTGTGCTTGTACATGTGTAATCAGCTTTTTCCTCAGGCTGCTCAGTCAATTTATTCTGAGCTCATGAAGCACGCTCTGATCATGCTCTGAACTAAAAAAAGAAACACAAATTTAAGCTCTGATGTATCTGAGCTGAAAAAGAAACACGAACTTTTTGTATAACAGTTCAGGTTCTGCTCTGAACTAAAAAAGAAAAACGCCTAGGTATAATTGTTCTGTATCAAGGTCTGTTTGTACATTCGCGATGCTCTCAACAAAAATCCCCTTTTAAAAATCGATTGAGCAGTGACCCTTGTTATTTCTGATAAACCAAACCATGCAGCACCCTTTAAATTACGCACAATAAAACAGCAATTTTCCAACATCGTTCGTCTCTGTCCCTCCAACCGTTTCTGATAACAGCCGGCTTTGCCATCCCATCGGTGCACGCTCACGCACTGACCAAAGCTCACACATGCCGGCACTAAAAAAGCTCACTTCATCCATCATCTCATTCTCAACTTTATACAATTTAGTTGGCAACTTTAACAGAATACCACAAACCACATCAGTCGGGTGTGGAACTTCGGTGCGAGCGGGTTCAATAGAAGTGTGTGCAAAACGAGTCATCTCTCAAGCCAAGTCAACGTGTGTTAAAAGAATATCGATAGAAGTTTACAAAGAAAAAAGTGACCTGTGAACCTAGCTAATATTTTTTTTGTAATCCTCCTTCAGTTCCGTTACAACAATCTAACCTATGTTCGTTGCATAAATCTGTGCACTCCAGTCCAGAATCGATTGAAAGCATCTTCCTGTACGTATCTCTGGACGAGCATATATTGTGCCCTGCGTAAGCGGACACATCATCGAAAAGTGCTGTTTTTTTCTTCGAATATAGTGCTTTATATAATTGCGAATTTCTTTTTGTTGGATCTTACAACTTGCATGTACAAGAAAGAAAACTGCTACTGCAACAGTCTCTCTGCTCACTGACCCCGACAAGTACCGCTTCGATTAACTGCGAAAGTGAGTACTACACACATCATTTAAAATTAATAATAAAGTCGGTGTTTTCCATTAGGTCATGTAATATCGATTGCATAATTTTTTTTTTTTTTTTCTTGGTAAATAGATTTTCTATAAACTCTCGTGGCATTCAATTTTTGTCATCGCCGTTTCTCCTTTGTTCGGGATTTTGTTGTGCTCGTGTGCAGCAGGCATTCCCTTCCCTAGGAGCGAGTTATATAATTTTTAATTCCCGGCTAAGTGAGACTTTAGTGTTCTGATTTCATTATTAAGGAAGGATGTAAATTATAATTAATACAGGAGCTTTGGTTCATCATCGGTAGGTTGCCGGTGACCGGTCTTCAGTTCTTTACACAGTTTGTATGTGTGTCGTTCTTATTAGTTACGCTGTCACTCACCTATGTAGGTACAGACTATTGCAAAGAAAAAAGAAGAATAATGAAAAAATACCCTAGAAAAAAACCTATTAATACAATTGAGTTGGTGTACCTGCTCTTTACCGTACCGTGCCATTTGGATGGAAATTTCACATGTTTTTTTTATTTCATTTATTCTTCTGCGACGGAATATGTGTCGCTTATTTTTAGATAACACAATTTTAAATGAATTGAAATGCTGCTAAGAGAAAAAAAAAACCAGCATAATCTGAATTCTGTCACATGAAGTTCCTTTAGTGAACTTTAAACTTACGTTTACGTCAGTCTCACGTGTAGGACTTTTAATCTCATTAAATAATCTTATTTTTTGGGAAGAGATCCCATTACTCTTGGTTTTGTTGGGATCGACTTTTGTTTTGCGGTTTATGGGTGGTTTTCGTCTCGCTGTTAGCTTTGGGATTGTAAATGTCAGATGCAATATAAGGATTATTTATGGAACAAATTGCTCTTGTCTAGTCTTGCGATTAGATTTACAGATGTAGGTGTTTAGTATTTGAGATGATAAGGATGAGTAGTATACCTGAATGCGTAAGACTACGTGCTTAGGTCAATATTGTTGTCTACTAGATAAACTACAATTTGTTTAACTAAAACACTACGTAGTGTTTGATCTGTTTAAATGACAATGAAATGAGCGTGGGCTTACTTATGCAAATTTGTGACGTTTACACTAAATATTTTGAAGATCACTATGTGTAGTTTTGTGTGGAAAATGTCTCCATTGAGAGTTCGTAAACCTAGCCTGAACACTGATTATGGTCAGTAGTGCCGGGCGGTGTCACTGCTTAGTTTATCCCTTAAGTGGCAACGTTTTTCGATGTTAGGTATATAACCGACAAATCCTGGCGATTCGCATTTCGTTCAACTCGGTTTCCCCACCAAAAAAAACTTCAGCCATCGAGTTCTTGTGAGAATCGATGTGAAATTGTTGATATAATTCCCTCCAAAATTGTCCAACAGCAATCATTTTTGTACGCCTTTTATTGACGTTTCATGTTTATAATCTAAACTCCAATCATTAAACTACAAATCAATCACCAATATGGTGCTGTCCAGTTATAACCCAGCAATTAAGTTGTATAATTTATCTTACAATATTCTTGTGTACAATTCGAAACTTATATTTATCAACTGACTATAAGGTTTTGACTTGGAACTCGCAGAGCAAATAACATTCATAGATCAAAGCCATTTAGGTCGAGGCAAAACGAAACGAATGCATACGTATATTGCCAGAACTAACTATCAATATCAATTGCGTTATCAGCAGGGCAAAGTATTAAGGTTATCTCCAGTTACTCCTACCAGACGAATGTTACTCATATCGCTTGTGTCTGTATAGACAGCATGAAGATTGTTTACATATAAATTATTTATTATTGCTCTTCAAGGCACAGGATATGAATTTAACTCGCGCTGAGACAAAACGTCACTTTGTTTCTACCTATGTATCTCACTCTATGTCGTTTTCCATTGGGACCACCAGAAATCTTTGACAGATCTCAGACTTTACGCTGCCAATGGAACGCGCAACGAAATTGATCTGCTTTTACAAATGTATTAGTGCGTCATTTGGCAGCAATATCAGCTGTTCAATCTGCATTTGTTTTTGCCGAAATCACAAATGGATATCGACTTCGAAAATGTTTTCCCTGATAAAAATTTAGTATTTTTGGTGATTCGTAGTCTTCAGATGACGAGGAAGACTATGAAGATAATAATTCCTCCAAAATGTTATCCATGGCTATATATGTATTTCGTTATTTTGGTTTTCACGAATCTTTACGCATTTGGCTTGAAAGCAAACTTCTTTAAATAACGTAAAACAGCTGTGCAAAGAATACTGGTATTGTGGCCGTATGTGTAGTTCTGAAAAAATATAGAGATCTGCAAAAAGTTCTCCGAATGATAGATTGTTTTGCCCAATGTAGCATGAAAAGTGATTTGGATCAAAAAAAAGATCGATTATCTCGCTCTTTCTATATATATATATATCAGTTTACAAAAGTATCTCACGTAATCGAACCATAAATAATGGCGCGCCACCAACGTGCTTAGCAGATAAGTAAGCTTACATAGAAAACACCAATCTTTACTCTTTCTATTTAATTTTGCGCCCACACCGAAAATATTTGTATTTGCACGCAAATATTTTAATTGCTCGGTTGTATTATTTAAGGGAAACAGTCCTAATTTATCCAATGATTAAAAAAAGAACAAAAAACAGATTTTCTGCACAAAGGGTCATGACAGTTGAATTATTTGAAATGACAGAAATGACGTTACCAATTCATTGCATATTTATAGCAATCTGTCAGGGGGTCATTTGCACTACTCGCATTTTACTCAAATTCATTTAGAAAACTGCCAGATCTACCAAACAGGTCTAATCTTACCTCAAATATTACAGATTCAATATTTGCACTTGAATTTTGAATTGTAATCCCACCTTAATAAACACGTTTACTTGTTGTCTGTACAATGACGACATTCCTGCTGTATAATCTTTCTGTCTTCTGTATATCGCAACAAGAATTTGAAAAATAAACTCAAATGACAGTAATCACCAAAAACGTGTTTAAGTCAATTTAATGCGCATCTAACTAAATCGTTTTATGGACACAAAGTGCAGAACAGGATCGTGTCATTTTGACTCATTGAATTCTATCACGAGTCAAGCACAAATCAGATTTACTTATACTTAACCAAACATATTTTTCTGTGTACGCCAAAAACGCACCAAATACAACAACACTCTATCCCACTCTCACATCATTCATGATATACCTATGTATCGCGTAGCCCATGTTCGCAATTGCCACAAAGATATTGGCATCACGAGACTTGAAGACCTCGTTGACGGCTAAGTGAACACGAGACCACTCATCGAGAATTAGAAAGCGAACAACCGCACGAGACTGTGATTTCAATTAAAAACGAAAAATGAAAGAAAAAAACCTACTTATGTATTTATAAGAGTAGGTACAAATAAGAGCAAAAGTGATATCTTGTTCGTTAATTTATATAGAGCGATGTGTACGTACATTCAAATACGCTGTTTAATATGAGTCCGCAACCATATCAGATACAGTGTGCGAGTATACATCACCAATAGGACAAAACCACTTTGTGGTCATGTGACACAGACTGTCATTGACACCAATTTATTAAACCCATTATTTATCTGACTGCTGGTGGTGGAATAAAATTCGAGAATCATTGGGGCAGATTCGTGAATCAACCATAATATAATGTTGTTTGTTTTAAGTGATAAAAAGTGACAGTTGTGACTGACACACGAAAACTAACCGACAATAATAAATAGAAATATGTGCAAACAATCACACCTTATTCACTAAATCACAACGACCGCATATTCGTATTAACTTCCGATCTTTAACTTTAACTTTAACTAAAAGGTCGTAACAGAACGGCACCGCTCCTTCGACAGTACATTTTTCGGTGCACGAAACCTCATTTCTGTCAAAATGACAATCCCGTTTATAACTTGTCAATTCAGTTTTATAGTTCTATTTATTTCAAACATTAATTTGTATTGACGTTTAAAAAAAAAAAAAAAACGGAACTGGACTACAAACTAAGAATTCCACACGCATGGCTTTTTTATATCTCAGATAGAAATTAACCTGGCCATGAATAAGCCGTCAGTGCAACGCCATAAAGCGGTCATTCACATTTTGTCTGATTTACGTAGCAGTGAGTCCGAAGAATGTAAAAAAAAAAAACAAGTTATTCCATCTGTATCGGTTAAATCGATTACATAAATAAGAAAGCAGAATGTAAAATAAAATGAGAAGCAGAAGTTACTGACATATTTTATTTGGCATGTGATTGGCATTGAATTTCGTTTGTTACGACGACACTGAACTGTAATGCATTCAGCTTCAGTGTCTTACATTGTTCATTGTAGACGTTTTATGTACCTATTATAACTACTTATCAACAAGGCGCTGTCACTTCATAATTCTGATAGTAGTGAAGTTACCGAACAGCAATTACTGGCACCGCTCAAAGTATAAATAGCCATAAGACCTGTTGCAGTAATGTTTTAAAGTTTGCAAACAAAAAAAAACGTTGACAGATCATGTTTGCAAAGTACTTGTTAATAACTTTGGTTGTTTTGATTTATTTTGAGTTATTATTATTTATGGTAATTGGGTTTAATTAAGAATCTATAGATATACTAACAAGGTTAAAAAAAGGAACAATAGCTCTTAGCAATAAAACAATTTGGGGTCGACTCTTAACAAGAATTCGACTCTGACGTTTTCGCCATCATTCAGTTCGTGTGTATTCATCATTTGACACTTAATACCTAGACTTATGTCTAGACTTTTCTATTTGGAAATTGACACTGAATATTGAAGTAAAATGTTGACGGCAATACTCAATCGCAACTAAAACGTCTCTACATACAAATAAACCTAATTTACTTTCACACTCACCCTGAAAATACCAAAACGAACGCCAACAGAAATGTCTGCGGCATAAGTCATATACGCCGTCTACTATTCGGTACTTAATACTTCAATTAGTTGATTTACCCAGCCTTATGCAAATAAGCACACAACCATACATTTCACCCCACCCAATCGCACGACGCCCGCCACCAGAAAAAGTTCGCTCCCCATGGTGTGAGAAAATATTCACAACGCATGTCAAATAATATTTAGCATACGTCATGACGTTGCTTACAAGTACGTTATCTATTTATGTACCCGTTATTTGCAAATCGACTCCATAAGAACAGTTTGCCAATCTATCCGCCAAAGTATGCATTTTGTTTTAATTAGGCGCAGTTACAATTGTGCAGATGGTTCTCTTTAACTTACTTTTTTGTTTTTTTTAGGTACCTACCTAGAGTTATTTAGTAGATGTTCCATTTAATGGGTTTAATTTAGTGTGAAATTTGTTGGTTTCGATATAACGTGTGACGTAAGATTGAGCAAACTATGGCATTGACATTGGCTTGATTTTTTTTTGCCGGCAATATGGTTAGCCTGTGAGTGGACTTTGCCCTTAAATGTCACAAATTGTCGTAAGATTTCTTTTATATAATCACTTAAATTCGAGTGATAAGAAACAATGAAACACGCGATGACTCTTAAAAATACATTTGAAATGTTCAATGAATGTCAACAACGTGTCACAATAAATGTATTCGAGTGCTAAATTGATTTACATCGTAAAACTATATCCAAAATGTACCTAAGTGATTGATGGTGGTAATTTTGAATTAATGGTGGCTCAAAAGTGATAGTCGATCAAAAATATTCGTTAAAATTGGAGTAATTTGATATTAATACTTAATTATTTCCTGGTGTTATCACGGACCGTAAAATTACACTTTCGTCGGAGTTATAATAAATCATTCATACCTCGGGGTATTTTTAACGAATTTAACTGAAATCATTCATTTTATTTTAGCACATCTATTAAGTCTTGTCTGTGAAAACAGTAGTTTGAGATTAATGCATCCATTCAGTCAACTTTTGGAATACGTTTTTATTTTCTTTAAGTGAGTGTGCTTCAGTAAGGGAAAATATATTTATTTTTTTTGGATAAAATAGACTTCTTTAGCAATTCTGACTGTGGCTTTAATTTTTAGTTCTTTGCTCTGATCGTTACGTCAGGGATGAACTACTTTTTGAACAACAAAAACTACTTTCTTCTGCTACAGCATTAACAATATCGACGGTAGAAGACTATAAATTTGCTATAAATTCACTGTCACATTGTTGCTTGTGTGTAACTTTAAAATAAAAAAGAAATTACCTACTTTCACATAGCTGTGGAACAGCACAGAAACGAAACCAGCTTTAACATTTTCGCAAACGGCACAAGCTTAACAAACTTATTTTTTAGCGTGCTTTATGTTGTACAATTTGTATAACCTATTATGCAAAAATATCAAATTGTCATTAACATGGAAAATAATCAGTCTGCGCTAACTCGGTCATTGAAAGGGCATACAAAATTACATATCAAGCAGCAACAAATCAATTCAGTAGTGCAACTAACCCTTCAAACAAGTCTCGTGCGTTGCCCCTGGCTAGTCGGAGTCTAGTTTTATTATTGACAGACGCCCATTAGAATCGAAATTTGTATAACAAACGAATTCAATCACATGTATATTGTGTCACGCGAAAGATGTGGTTGTCTGTAGAATTGCTGTAACCTCAAGGCAAATACTATATTTGATTAGTTCATTAAATCAATTGTGCCTGTGTCAATAATGTGTCAACACAAAATAAATAGATATCCATTCGAAGTGATAAAGTTTGTATTTAGCTCACTGACATTGTTGACTTTTATGTAAATAATATATCTTGTAAGTAAGCGCTGCAGTTGTGGCGCTTCTATGTCGTGTGTTTAGAATTATAGTACAGCTATGTTTGACGGCAATCGTTCGAAAGCTAACATGTAGTAGAGAAATTCAACTGACTGACTTTGTAGACCTGTGCGGGCTTGTAGATAAATATTATAGCTTTGCCGAAAAGGCAAACGTCTGGACAAAATTTATCCAATCAATTTTCACTACGAACTTATTCAAATCATTAACATACCATAATAAATCGCTTGTGGTCAAGCGAAATACTGCCAAAACGCCGCCATATCTGGGTAGCCATTTTATTTATAATCCTTTACCTATACGTTTGCTTAAACAGTGAGAAAGTATTTATTTTGCCGAACTATATAGCTAACATCCCAAATGCGGCTTCGAACAAATTAAAAATAAGTGAAAATTCATAATCTTTTGATAAATAAATAAATTCCAGAAATCACAATCACAACATATTGTTCACGCAATACGTGCTCAAAAAAGGAAAAAAAAAAAAACAAACCCAGCCAAGGTCTTTATTTCTTGACTTCTAAACTTCAATCAGACACAGTCATTGGCAAACAATTATTTTGATAATTCTTAAGTCGCACTCGTCGGCGATAAGTTATCTTTTGTTGGTATTGTTTGAGCTTAAGATTAAATATATTTTTTAATTCAATGATACCTTGCCGCTGTCGGTAACTTTAGATCCTAAGAATGAGGGCCGAGGATAATGGTAGATTGCATTTGCATTCTTTGCAAATGTCATTTGAATTGCAACATATTTGAGGATTATTTGATTGGCTTTTCCAACTGCTAGCGATAAATAGGTATTAGACGTCTTTTAAGGGAAGAATACGTATAGAAACTGACTGCTAAAAATTACTTAGCGACTTGTCAAACTCAAATAAAAAAATTGACATTTGTACTAACTAAACTGAATACATAATTTAATAATGCCACATGTTTATAACTCATCATTATATTTCAATACTGGACTGGAACTGGACGAGTGAATATATCAGACTCTTCTATAAACAGTTGCATAGCGATGTGTTCGCTATAATTGAATTCATGTTTATTCGACATTTGACAGCTCATTGTAGATGCAGTTTTAAAGATTATTGTTTGAGAGTACCATTGTGGTGTTTTGACACCTCGAAAGCTGAGACGGGTTGAGACATTTTACTAGACCTTTAGTGTCGTTAGTATGGTCAGCGCTCGTTGAGTAGAAAAGGAAACTCAAATTCAGAGCTTCTGATGTGTCTGAGCTAAAAAAAGAGCCCGAACTTTTTTGAAAGATCAGACTCTGCTCCGGAATTAAAAAAGAGAGGTGCTAGGTTGTGAACCTTTATAAAATGTAAACTAAAACAAATAAGATGCCAAATAACCTCTTTTATGTAATGACAGATATAAGAAATGTCTTACCAAAGATATTCCCTTTTTCATTTTAGTAACCAAATTTGAAGATGTTTATCTCCGCTGCACAAAAGTCCTTCCAGACGTTCAGGCGATCACCACGTGTTCGCGTGTGGCTCATCAACAAAAATGCCTTCTCCAGTCAAGTGGAATACAAACCAATTCGTTCGGTGTTGGTTGCCAATCGTGGAGAAATCGCTATTCGTGTCTTCCGTGCCTGCACGGAATTGGGCATCAAATCCGTTGCCATCTACTCTGAACAGGATAAAATGCACATGCACAGACAGAAAGCCGACGAATCATATATCGTGGGCAAGGGTCTTCCGCCAGTCGAAGCTTACCTCAGTATTCCAGAGATCATTCGGGTGTGCAAGGAGAACGATGTTGATGCCGTGCATCCGGGCTATGGTTTCCTTTCCGAACGTAGCGACTTTGCTCAGGCTGTGATCGATGCTGGTTTGCGATTCATCGGACCCTCCCCAAAGGTAGTCCAACAGATGGGTGATAAGGTAGCAGCTCGTGTTGCCGCCATCGAAGCGGGTGTACCAATTGTGCCCGGTACCGATGGTCCGGTGACAACCAAAGAGGAGGCTTTGGATTTCTGTAAAAAACATGGCCTTCCAGTTATCTTCAAGGCTGCTTACGGTGGTGGCGGTCGTGGTATGAGGGTCGTTCGTAAAATGGAAGATGTCGAGGAGTTATTCCAACGGGCGAGTTCTGAAGCAAAGGCTGCCTTCGGCAATGGTGCCATGTTTATTGAGAAGTTTATCGAGCGACCGCGTCACATTGAAGTGCAGCTGCTCGGTGATAAGGCCGGAAATGTTGTTCATTTGTACGAGCGGGACTGTTCGGTTCAGCGTCGTCATCAGAAGGTTGTCGAGATTGCTCCCGCTCCAAGGCTACCACAGGACGTACGTGATAGAATGACCGAAGCAGCCGTTCGTTTGGCCAAACATGTGGGCTACTCCAACGCTGGAACCGTGGAGTTCCTGTGCGACGACACCGGTAACTTTTACTTCATTGAAGTCAATGCAAGGTGAGTCTTAGTGTAAGCTTTTACAAAGCGAGCACCTAACATTTTACATAACAGATTACAAGTGGAGCACACTGTCACTGAGGAAATCACCGGCATCGATTTGGTGCAATCGCAAATCCGTGTTGCGGAGGGTATGACTCTGCCCGAACTCGGCTACACCCAAGAAAACATTCAGCCTCGTGGCTATGCCATCCAATGCCGTGTGACCACCGAAGATCCTGCCAACGATTTCCAACCCTCAACTGGTCGCTTAGAAGTCTTCCGTTCCGGTGAAGGCATGGGCATCCGTCTGGACTCTGCATCGGCCTTTGCTGGTGCCATCATCTCACCCTACTACGACTCCCTCCTCGTGAAAGTCATCTCGCACGCGTCCGACCTCCAGAGCTCCGCATCAAAGATGAACCGTGCCCTGCGTGAGTTCCGTATCCGCGGCGTCAAGACCAACATCCCCTTCCTGCTTAACGTACTGGAGAACCAGAAATTCCTCCACGGCGTCCTCGACACCTACTTCATCGATGAGCATCCAGAGCTCTTCAAGTTCCGCGTCTCTCACAATCGTGCTCAAAAGCTGCTCAACTACATCGGTGAAGTACTGGTCAACGGCCCACAAACCCCGTTGGCAACCAAGCTGAAACCCGCCGACATCGATCCCCATGTTCCAACTGTGCCACTAGGTAAGTGTTCCCTTTTGTTCTCCAAATCGTCACAATTAATCTCCTCATCGCCTATCTTGTGTAACTAACTTTCAAAATTATTCTCAATTAACCATTTGAGTGGCCGCCACTCAATCGCTCTTGTACAAAATTGATTTTCAAACTAAATTGTCCTCCTTTTCTCGCAAAAGTATTCTTGACGGGTAACTATGTGTGTCCAATGCAAATCTAAAGCATGCATCTCTATTGGCTGTATACCCAAACATCTCTCCTATCTCACTTTTATACCTTTCTCCCATCATTATGCCTTTCGTATCCTTACACAAATTTAGTTAATTCGTATTCATTTTTCTTTCGTCTTCTTTTTTGTGGAATAATTTGTTTTTTTGTAACACAATTTTATATTTCGCCAAAAAAACCAAAAAAAAAAAAACTACTTTTGTGACTACCTACTACATAAACGCACCGCTGCTACTGCAACACGCTATACCATTTTTGAACAAAAAATATAAATAAAAAATAAAACAAACGCCACAGACTTATCGCCAGAAGCACTCGAAAAAGAGGAACGCGGCGAGGCTAAAGGTATGTTTTCATTAATTTGTTTTTTTCTTTCTAATTTAATTTCTTAACTCCTTTTCTTAAGTTTCTTCTTATGTCTGTTTTTGGTGTTGTTAGTGGGATTACATTATTCTTTTTTGGTGTATGGTTTTACAAAGAATCGTGAAAAACTTTAATCATATCAAATTAAAGCTCAGGGGTTGAATTACCGCATCCGTGATCGAGTGATATGTGACTGAATTTGTTATTGTTTCGCCTGTAAAATCCACAAGATTCACTGACATATGGCGCGCTCACGGATGCGGTAATTCGGCCCCAGTTCTCTCAATTGGCCTATCTACATCCACACATCACAGATTTATATGCTTATTTTAAAGAAAATATTGACAGCTACATGTGACGTATTATCGAAATATTTGTGTTATAGTCGTCGTTATTTATTAAAAAGGAAATCAATCCATATGCAGCAGTAACACATTTGACGGTGTTAACATTTTTGGTGCAAAAAGAAACTGTCATCGTTACGGATATTAAGAACATAAATTAGGTAGTAGATGAAGCTATGTTCAATATTCCCCTTTTTTATAGTGAACTGTGGTCCTTCGATGGCTGTTTGGTTACTCAACAGTTTTATGAATTAAGCTTTTTTACACCGCTTGTTATAGCATCCCTGTAGAATCGATTTTCGATATTTTTGGACCATAACTTCTCTTTGAGCTTCCAGCGACATCTGGGTGCAGAAAATCCTTCCTTTATTTCAGTTGGTTATTAGAAACCGCTAAATGCTTAACCCTTTTACGTATTATGTTTGAACTGCTAGCGAAATGTCAGTCTCCTACAATCCAGCAAAGAAAAAGAGCCCAACCTAATCACTAGTTCTTTTGGTTCACTGACGGCTAAAGTGCGTAACTGACATTTACCCACTGAAGTTCATTCATTGAAACTCTAAAATAGCGATAAAATTAAATGTTTTCTTATTTTAGTTGCAACCTTACAGTTTAAAGAAAAAGGAGAATATTCGTTTCATCATGAATTATAACGATCTACCCTTGACTTCATTGCATTTACGGCTTAACGTTGTGAGTTCTTATCCCAAAATTGGATTATTGTAAAGCTTCAGTGGCAGGTTCATGCATCTGCTTAAAAAACAACAGAGTTTTGTATTGGATTTTGGTGATTTGAGGTAAAACTACAGCCTTCACAATATCTCTCAGTCCTTTAAAATAAACGCCTCTAGACCCTAACCTCATTACAATTGGTTAACAAAATGCGTTTGTTTGGAGCACTTGCCATCAAAATCAGCTGCGTTCTTGTTTGTTGTTGCTTAAATTGTAATTGTATACCGAATCCGCGCATACGACAAAGGTAAGAGAACGCCAAGGAGCTTCTTTATATTGTCTTCAGTGTGTTTCGTTTTTATTTTTGGAATAGTTTTGATTAAAATATATTTTGTGTCCCTCCCAAATCGATGTAACTGTACGCACTACTTAATGAGATAATTGTTCGTATATTTTTATTTTATACGCTGTAAATTGAAATAAGCTTGATAAGACCTACGAATAAAAAAGAACCCACCGCCTTTGTGTATTTGCTTGCTCTAATCTTTGTGTGTTTGGAATCCACAGTGACTGAACCGCCAAAGGGACTTCGCGATATTCTTAAGGCTCAGGGACCTGAGGCCTTCGCCAAGGAGGTGCGCTCGCGCAAGAACCTCCTCCTCATGGACACAACCTTCCGTGATGCCCATCAATCGCTGCTGGCTACCCGTGTGCGTTCTCATGATCTGTTGAAGATCTCTCCGTATGTGGCACACAAGTTCAATAATCTGTATGCCCTTGAGAACTGGGGCGGCGCCACATTCGACGTATCGTTGCGTTTCCTCCACGAGTGCCCGTGGGAGCGCCTGGAAGATATGCGAAAGCAAATTCCTAACATTCCCTTCCAGATGCTGTTGAGAGGTGCCAACGCTGTTGGCTACACCAACTATCCAGATAATGTTGTCTTCAAGTTCTGTGAACTTGCTGTAAGTTAACTGCGGGCATCGAACGAGGTGTTTCGGTTTTTATACGGAACTCTTGCAGAAAGAACTGGTCAAATGCTCTAAACTAGTTCTGTTTGAATAGAGCCCTTTCGACGTTCCTGCCGAGACGCTGCGTTTTAAGTGCCTTATTGAGTAGGCTGTGGACTAATTTGCTTTTTGATTGAAGGTACAAACTGGCATGGACATCTTCCGCGTGTTCGACTCGCTCAACTATTTGCCAAACTTGATCTTGGGTATGGAAGCCGCCGGTAAGGCTGGTGGTGTTGTCGAAGCTGCCATCTCGTACAGTGGTGACGTTAGTGATCCCTCAAAGTCAAAATATGACCTGAAGTACTACACAAATCTGGCCGACGAACTTGTAAAGGCCGGCACACATGTCTTGTCGATCAAGGATATGGCTGGTCTGCTCAAGCCTGCTGCTGCTAAGTACGTAACTATTGGTTGGTTTTAAACGAATGTCACTAAGCTCTTTGAATGCGTTTTAGGTTACTCATCACAGCCATTCGTGATCGCCATCCCGATATTCCAATCCACATTCACACTCACGACACCTCCGGAGCTGGTGTAGCCTCTATGTTGGCGTGCGCTCAAGCTGGTGCCGATATCGTTGATGTCGCTGTTGACTCTATGTCCGGCATGACCTCCCAGCCAAGTATGGGAGCTATTGTGGCTTCTTTGCAGGGAACTCCACTAGACACGGGTGTTGATCTACGCGATGTCTCCGAGTACTCGGCGTATTGGGAGCAAACCCGAACCCTGTATGCGCCATTCGAATGCACAACCACAATGAAGTCTGGCAACGCTGATGTCTACTTGAACGAGATTCCCGGCGGTCAGTATACCAACCTTCAGTTCCAGGCATACTCTCTCGGTTTGGGTGACTTCTTCGAAGATGTAAAGAAGGCTTACCGCGAGGCAAACATTTTGTTGGGTGACATCATCAAGGTCACACCCTCGTCTAAAGTCGTCGGTGATTTGGCCCAGTTTATGGTGCAAAACAAGCTGACCGCTGATCAAGTGCTCGAGAAGGCGGAAGATCTCTCCTTTCCCAAGTCGGTGGTGGAATTCCTGCAGGGGGCTATCGGCACTCCATATGGTGGTTTCCCAGAACCCCTTCGTTCGCGTGTCCTTAAGGATATGCCACGCATTGAGGGCCGACCAGGCGAACAATTGTCTCCATTGGACTTTGTCGCGCTGAAGTCCGAATTGAAAGAATCTCACCCACAAATTACCGATCGTGATGTCATGTCGGCGGCTCTCTATCCTCAAGTCACAGCTGACTACCTAAACTTCCGCGAAGACTATGGACCCGTTGACAAGCTGAATACCCGCATCTTCTTGACCGGACCTAAGGTCGGCGAGGAGTTCGAAGTGAACATCGAAAAGGGTAAGACACTGAGTGTCAAGACCTTGGCTATGGCTGAGGATCTGACGCCGAATGGTGAACGTGAGGTCTTCTTCGAGTTGAACGGCCAGCTGCGATCCGTACTCATCCGTGACAAGGAGGCCGTTAAGGTAAGGCCACCAGCAAAAGTCCAAAATCAGCATATGCATGTAACTCTCTCTTTCTAGGAACTCCACATCCATCCAAAGGCAACCAAGGGCAACAAGAACGAAGTCGGAGCCCCCATGCCCGGTACTGTAATCGACGTGCGAGTAAAGGAAGGCGATCATGTTGAAAAGGGACAGCCCGTTGTCGTTCTCTCTGCCATGAAAATGGAAATGGTCGTTCAAGCGCCAAAGGCTGGTGTAGTAAAGAAACTAGAAATTAGCAACGGTATGAAACTCGAAGGCGATGATCTCCTCCTCATCATAGAATAAGGAGTGTGAAGCGCATAAGTGTCTGTCTGTACTTCTAAGACGAATATTACTATATAAGGAAGAATTTGCGCTACACATTTTGAAACGTTGCGTTACTTTGGTGGTCCGCAAAGGTACCAATCAAAGTTATGTGTAACGTATAGCGCGTGACAATTTATTTTTACTGAGGAGAGCATATTTTTTTAGCGAAAGTTTTTGTACAAAAGAAATTATTTAATGGGATATCCAGGGCATAGCATACATAGTATATTTATACGATTTGATAACGCGCACAAAAAAAAAACTGCCGCAGGAAATCAGCAATCACAATTTTGTTAATGTTGTTTAGCAATCGGAAATGCAGAGCAAAGTCTTATAACTATTCCCCACAAATACAGAGAATGACATTTTTTTTTTGTTTTTTTTTTTTTTATTTAAGGATAGCGACTAATGTGTACGTTACTCTCTTATTGATTGTTGTTTATTGTATTGGGTCAAATCTAGTGATAAAGACAGTTTTTGTGTAAAAATTTTCTGTTTCTTTATGTTCAACTCAAAGTTGTAAAATTCCTTTTAATTTTTATTTTATTGTTTGTCATAAAATTATGTTCGTTAAGTAATTGTTAGTTTTCTTTTGTATAGTAAGTTTAATCGAGAACATTGTATATTCAAACTGAATGATTCTTATGTAATTGTTGACTGTTTATAAATAAAAGCTATATTATTACAAATAAAAAGAAGCATGTACTACACGAAAATTTGTTAGTTCACCGCAATTATTTGGAATAAATAACTTAAAAGGATCCACCAAACCATTCGCATTTTTTTCGCTTAGAGTTTCGCGAATGATTTTGTTCGCCTGAGTATCTTAAGCGTTCGGCAGAAGAAATTTGGAAAAAAAAACGCCCAAAAGAACATAAAGAGGAAGCATATGCGAGTTTGTCTTTAACTAGCGACGTTTGTAATAGAAAAAACAACCAAATTTATATTTATTTTATTTATTTTGTATAATGTAATGGGCAGCCATATTTGTTTTAAAACATCAAAACAAAAGTTCACTATTCCATTGTAGAAGTTACGTTCGGCAACCCAAAACAAATTGTAATATATTAAAAACTGAACAGTCTCCTACAACTTAGCGTAAAAAGATTCGTGTACAATCAAATTCGAGTGGATGTCGTCCAATTTAGCGCAACCCGACAGCGTCATAGCTACCTCCAAATCTTTCCTCAAAACAGCAAGCATGTCTTTCACGCCCTTCTCTCCGCCACAGGCCAATCCCCAAAGTGCAGGTCGTCCAATGAAAACCATTTTAGCACCCAAAGCCAACGCCTTAAAAATATCATTGCCATCTCTGACTCCACCGTCCATCATAACGACCAAGTCATTTCCAACAGCTTTAGTGATCTCTGGAAGAACTTCTATCGATGCTGGCACCGAGTCTAGCTGCCTAGCCCCATGATTGGAGACAATAATTCCCTGGCAACCGAACTCCTTGGCTAGGACAGCATCTTCCTTGGTGAGCACACCTTTAACAATGACGGGCAGTTTTGTTATGTTCACCAGCCACTGGACATCTTTCCACATAATAGTCGCATCAAATTGACTAGCAACATATTCATTGATACCGGAACCGCCAGAGCTTTTAACACCGTCAGATTGGGTTCCCTGAAAGTTTGCCAGCCTGGAAAAATAAATAAATAAAGTTGACTCACTATATAGTGACAGTGTGATGCTTACTGCAGATGAGAAGGCAAGCTGAACTTGTTTCGGATATCTGATCGTCTTTGGCCAAAAATTGGAGCGTCTATCGTTAGAACCAAGGCCTTAAAGTTGGCTTTTTCAGCTCTGCGGACTAGGTTCTCCGTAAGGGACCTAATTAAGAGAAACTGTTCTATACTGTCATAGAAAGAAAAAATATCGTTCTCACCTGTCCTTGTATATGTATAGTTGAAACCATTTATCTGTATTTGGGGCTCCTTTCGCTAGTTCCTCAATTGATGTGGTCGAAAGAGTGCTTAGAATGAAAACACTACCCGCGTGTCCTGCCGCTCGAGCGTTGCCTATTTCGCCATCTGAGTGTGCCATACGTTGCATAGCAGTCGGTGCTATTCCCAGCGGCCACTCACACTCACATCCAAAGATCGTGGAACTGGTATCCAGTTTGGACACATCGCGTAAGAATCGTGGGCGTATACGTAACTTTTTAAATGCATGTCTGTTAAGATGTAACGAAAACTCATCCCCTGCTCCTGAGCTGTAATACCCTAAGGCGGATTTATCGAGAATAGTTTCAGCTTTTTTTTCGAAATCTGAAACGCAAACCAATTCCATTATTATAATCAGAAGTCAAAGCACACAGATCGAAGACTAGTAGACAACTGCGAATACTGATAATGAGCGATAATCCGTAACTTCTGGCATCAATTTGAAAACCGTCTTATCAGTGGCAGAATGTTTTCGTTTTAATCCGAAATCCAATGTGTTATTGCTCCAGTCAAGCAATATCGATATTTGTGCTCTTGTCATGTTTGCTCTAGGGTCATTTAAATAGCATATTTAATATGGCGATCAAGATTACAAATTAACGCATTGAATGTCTTGTTATTTGTGTAAATAAAAAAAATAAGATGTGGGAAATTTTTTATTATATTCACAGTAGAATAACTTAACAATGGGCGGTAAAATTTGAAACGGCTGCGTTAAACATAGTTTGTACGTTGCAAAATCTTACGAATTTTTTACATATAAAAACATCCTATCTACATCAATTCCCAAAGATTACTGGATAAACTACGTAATAGGTTAATTAGAGAATCTAGAAGGTTTGGGAATTTTAATAATTTGCATTAAAAAAATGGGTGGCTTGTGGGTGGTGACTCGCAGCTATTGTAATTGATATTCTGTTGTTCTTCTCGTGTGATAGTATATTTTTTTTAATAAAAAAAAATGCAATTTCTGAGCACTCTAGGGGACCCCGAACAAAACTCTAAAACAGTATCTTTCAAAAAGCCTAATTACAGAGGGATTCAATTGTAAACAAAATGCTGAGTAATTTGTGTTGCTCCTTTCCATTGTGCTTACACCTTAAATGGGAGTCGACAAACTCCAATTAACTACATAGTTTTTGTGGTTGTTAACCTTTTTTGTCGCAGGACAAACAGAGAGGAATATCATTGGGCGTGTGGCATTTTTTAAATTACATCTTTAACATGTCAACTGGATCAAACAGTGTAATTTATAAATTATTGCATTCCTACAATTGGCTTGGTGTTAATTTTGCGCGATCGTTAAACCAATTTTTGATGTGCTAAAATAAATGTTTCATAAGCATAAAAGTGAAAGCAGTCCTTTAAAAGTTGCAAAGTCCAAATGCCAGCAACATTTCAAAGTCTATTGACACTAGAGGCAACATTTGCTGTCAAAAAGTAGGGCTACGTATTTCTAAAACATCAAAAACGAACTCTGAGCCCAAAACAAATTAAAATGTTTCTTTTCCGGCACATAACACGTACTCCAGCCCTAAAATACAGATCTGTCAGTCAATTATCCCCAAAGGAACCACAAGTCTTAGTGGAAAATTCAAAAAAATCACAAACAAAATACTCGCGTATTAGCAAAGTACTATCAAAGAAGCCCGGCGAATCTTTTGGAATTCAGGTGAGCATCACTGAGTCTAACTAAATCTGCACAGAATATGCATTCTCTGATTGGTAGGGATGGATTCAAAATATCCGACGAATGAAAACAAATCTCTTCCTGGATGTGAATGACGGATCTACGGCGGAAAAATTTCAGGTTGTGGTGCCAAGAAATGACGAAACAAAAGCACTATCACCCGGTTGTTCGATTAGTGTAGACGGGATCGTACAAACCGCCCCGAATGGAAAGCCAGAGTTGCATGCAAATGATGTAACCTTAATAGGTATGGTTACGAAGTGTGTGTAGTCAAGGCTGATTGCATAAAATTTTGTTATAGGCAACTCATCCCTCTTGGACGGCTATCCGTTTGTTCCCAAACAGCAACATCCCCCAGAATATGTACGAGAGCACCTACACTTTCGCCCCAGGGTCGACTACATTGCTTCGCAATTAAGAGTGCGCCATAGAGCAACCAAGGCAATCCATGATTTTATGGATGAGCAGGATATTGTGCAAATTCACACGCCCATTTTGACCACCAATGATTGCGAGGGAGCTGGAGAGGTAGAGTTTTCCTCTCACACAGAGTTAACGGCAGTAAAATCTCGGTTTTCCTTACAGATCTTTGTGGTAAAGCCTGACAGTGAGAAGCTGCTGAAGGAGATGTCGCGGGATGGAGTGCGCCTGGACGATAGTTACTTTGATCAAAAGGTATTCTTAAGTGTTTCTGGTCAATTGCATTTAGAAGCAGCTACCCACGGATTAGGTAGTACATACACTTTTTCGCCGGCATTTCGTGCAGAGAATTGCAAAAGCCCTCTGCATTTAGCAGAATTCTTCATGTTCGAAGCTGAATTGGCCTTCATGAGCACCATGGGCGACCTAACCAAATTCATTGAGACAATGGTAAAGACGGTGGGACAGGATGTTGTAAATAAAAGCGCAGACGATGTCCGGTATTGTCAACAAAAAGCCAACGCTGAGGTGGACCTCTCTTGGTTGGAGAAAGAGTGGATAACGTTGCCATACGACGAGGCATTTTCCATTCTTAGTGCCAATCGTTCTAAATTCAATACCGCACTCAAAGCCAATGAAGGTTTCTCCAAGGAGCAAGAGCTCTTTTTGGTGGATCATCTCGGGTCTCCTATATTTGTCATCGATTGGCCGGCGGAACACAAACCCTTCTATATGCGACAAGTAGCATCCGATTCGACCAAAGTCCACGCCTTAGATCTACTCATGCCAACGGTCGGAGAACTTTGCGGCGGCAGCTTAAGGGAAAACGACTACGACATCCTTGTCCAGAAAGCACCTCCCGGTCTGCAATGGTACGTGGACCTTCGAAAGTTCGGTGGAATACCTACAGGTGGTTTTGGTCTCGGTTTCGAAAGGTTCCTTCAGTTGCTAACTGGAGTCAAGAACATCCGCGATGTGATCCCTTACCCCCGCTACCCTCATAGTTGTAAAATGTAGACAATGAAACACAAACACTTGTATTAGCCTAAAATTTATTTATCTACCTCTTCAAGCCGCTGGTCGGCACGCTATCATGTACACTGGATACAGTCCCTTCGGAAAACCTTGTTGTCGACTGACCTTTACGATTTTGAAACCCGCCTTTCGTAGAATACATTCATACGTTTTCAACGGCCTTGTCATCGATGAGTCCTCCTCGTCCGGTTCAACTTTACCAGAAGTGGTCACGTTGTCCTTCATCACGAAATATCCGCCTTTCGACAGTCCCGACTTTACGCGCTTGTAAAATTCCAGTAAATCATCATCGGGCAGATGTCCCAGCACCCACTGGCTCCAAATCAGGTCGTATTTACTTTCTTCTGGGGTGAATTTCTGCAGCCCCATATTGTAGATCTTTCCCAGCTGCTCGCCCTTACAGTAATCCTTTGCAGTTTTCGCAAAGTGCTCGTCCTGTTCGACCAGGTCCACTTTCGCAAAAAGTGGCATCAGAAGGTTCCTGGAAACTCTGCCAATTCCGGCGCCACAATCCAGAGCATGCTGCCTTCCGGTTATTTTTAACTCGCGTATAAACTGCGTCGACCCATTGACATCTGCTGTACTTATGTGTCCCAGTCCGCCAAGCATACCATTCACTGTGGCGGGTACCTCTGACCAGTATTTCTGCGCCTTGCCATAGAATTCTTTACATCCTGCTCCATTGGTTGTTCGTGCGTTTTTTGATAGAGCAACGGACTCCTTTTGCAATTCAACACTTTCTATGGCTTTGGCGAGTAATTCTTCCGGATTTAGTTTTTCCATATTGTTGCGGGGTTTCTTGAGTAAGCTAAAAACGTAAAAATTGCGACCTTTGCTTTAAAAAATTTGTTTAACCTCAAACAATTTTTTGACGTTTGACTTCGAAAAAAGTTTTGTTTGTTCGAAAATGAGAAAGCATTGCGCAATGCAGGGCACCGTTCTAAGTAATTTTGCTCCTTTAACAATTTAAGGATGGGGAATTGTTAAAAGCAACACCATCCTGTTAAAATTCTTGTTGTAAACACTGACTGTTGGAAAAGATTAAAGGTACGAATAATTCGCATATTTCCACACAATGAATGAATGTAACAAGAAACAGACTCAAATCTCCATAGAAAAATGATTGTTAGTATATTATGTACAATCAATTTCGTGGAAAAATTTCACTAAATTCGGTTACCTAGTGTCAAACTCTATCACTGAATTCCATGCTGTACAGGGATCTAGAATTGATTGCTAAATCAAACTTACCTTCATTTTCGAACATCTCGCATGGGATATAATTTTGTATGTGATACGATTTTCTGATGCTTGTGTATTGTGTCAGAACTCACAAGTAAACAAAAGTTTTTTTGTGTGCAACATTGCCGGTCGTTGTTTTTCTTTCCTCTTTATCCGAGTTTTAGTTCGATTTTTCGCAAGAAATTAAATATTTTTGGAAATGATTATAAAAGTGATTATAGCAGCTGTGTTAGTAAATAGCATCTACGCTGGAGACGCAGACCCATCTGGCTATCTAATGTACTGCCCATGCATGGGTAAGATAAATTTTCCAGCAGACCTAGTTCTTCTAATTCAATTAACAAATTTCGCATTACCTATCGATAGGACGTTTTGGGAACCAAGCCGATCATTTTCTAGGCGCTCTAGCGTTTTCCAAAGCCCTCAACCGGACACTAGTCCTCCCGCCATGGGTCGAATACCGCAAAGGTGAGTTACGGTCTGTGCAAATACCTTACGATGAATACTTCCAAGTGGAGCCACTACGAAAATACCACCGGGTCATTCTGATGCACGACTTTATGACTAATTTCGCTGATAAGCTGTGGCCGGAGAAGGAGCGCACCTCATTCTGCTACATTGAGCGCCAAAGCCTTAACAAGCAGACAACCAAAAAGGACTGCCACGCAAAGGATGGTAATCCATTTGGGCCCTTTTGGGATACGTACAACATCAATTTTAAAAAGTCCGAGTTCTTCGGCCCTCTACACTTCGATGTGCACCACAGTGATGTTGCCGCAAAGTGGGCGGACGCATATTCCCCAGAAGAGTGGCCAGTTCTGGCATTTACAGGTGCACCAGCGAGCTTCCCCGTGCAGACGGAAAACAGGGAATTGCAGAAATACATTGTCTGGAGCAAAAAAATCCGCGACATGGCCAAGGAGTTCATAAAGACTGAGCTGCCAAAGGGGGCTTTTATTGGCATCCATCTGCGCAACGGAATTGATTGGGTACGAGCGTGTGAACACATCAAGAACAGTCAACACTTGTTCGCCTCACCGCAATGTCTAGGATACACCAATGACAAGGGAGAGCTGTATCCGGAACTATGTATGCCCCCCAAAGAGGCGATCATTAAACAGCTGAAGAGACTCATCAAAGCAGTGAAGCAAACTCACAAGAACAACGAAGTCAAATCGATATTCGTTGCCTCAGACAGCAACCATATGATCTCTGAACTGAATACAGCGCTCTCTCGAATGAATATCACAGCACACAAGCTGAGGGTGGATAACCCACATCTGGACTTGGCCATTCTGGGGATCTCGAACCATTTCATTGGAAACTGCATTTCATCGTATTCGGCGTTTGTAAAGAGAGAGCGCGATGTGAGCGGTTTTCCTTCGTACTTTTGGGCATTTCCCAAGGAGAAGGAGCGTCATCACACCACCAAGCATGAAGAGCTGTAGATTTAAGTTGGCACTTTGAGTTTTCTCTCACCTTCGCTGCTGCGTAGGCTGTTGCTTTTAAGATTTATCAATGAGACATTAATCCATCCTTTTTAGTTTGTAGGCTAATAAAATGATGAAATATTGCATCATTTGGCGTTTTTCTTTTTTAGTTCAGAGCAGAACCTGAACTGTTATACAAAATGTTCGTGTTTCTTCTTAGCTCAGACACATCAGAGCGCAAATTTGTGTTTCTTTTTTCGTTCGGAGTATGATCAGAGCGCGCTCTATGAGCTGATAATAAACTGACCGAGCAGTCTGAGGAAAAAGCTGATTACACATATACAAGCACACTTCCAGTCACATTTAACAGAAAACAATGAACAGGAAAAACAAGAAAACATCAGAACGATCTGAGCTCGGTTCTGAGCTCAGACACATCAGAGCCAGAACTTGTGTTCGCCTTACAGGATTTGACTCATGTTTTCGACTCGGTGTGAAAAGGGTATAAACGTGGTATAACAGTTGTTAGTTAACGTGAAATTCAGCATCGATACCTTAATGTTTTGAATAAAAGGAACAATCTTGTTTTACCACTTTCGGAAGTCATTTTTCCGAATTGCGTATTGTTCGCATTAAAATTATCAACAAATTTTTATTTTTACCACAACTCATAATGTTAGCTAAATTGGATCACCAAAATATTTAGTTTTTATTGAGCGTAAAGTGCATACCACTCGGCTATGAAACTTTACATAGTTTCATCTTTGAATTTATTATATTCCTTAAATTAAATTTCTTCAAAATATCATTTGAATTTGTCAATTTAATTAACTATGCACAAATAATTGCAAAAAGTTCCGCCTATAAAAAAAAAACCACCATGCATCTCCACCTTAAGCACAAACAATCCCCTGTCACATCAGCGCACTCTGTCGCAGGTACAACGTAACAATTTTCGAAGTTCCCTTTGTTTTCGAAAAAAAAATAAACCAACAAAAAAAAAATATTCGGAAAGGATGTAAAAAAAAAACCTTAAAAAAGTGTACGACGAAGAAAAGTCTGTGCAATGTGCAAAAAAATGTATTAAATTCCATAAATTATTCAATCAAACAATTGTTAAACCTTTTTCCAACCCACAAACATCCCCAAATGTAGTTCAAACATTAAATAACTCTCGGGTGGACGTGAATTTACAATTCAATTATTTTTAGCTTGCAATGACGTAAAAAAAGAGACAAAAAATCATTTTTCTCATCCCGAAGAGCTATACATATATTTTTTCCCGTATTCTGTCAAACGAAGAAAATTTAATTTGTGTATATTTTCCAAATTTTCCGATAGCAAGTGCGTGCAAAATCCAATCTGCTTATGTGCTACGTGAAAACGCAATCAAATGGATAAATAATATTGCAGTGAATGCTAAAAATTGAATGAGATAGATTTTCTGCTACTTTTCATGTTTGTGTACATAAATGTATCGCGGATTGACATTCTAGAGAAGAGAGGCATATAGACGTGCGACGTTGTACGTAAGGTGGCCCCCGAAACAAGAATCGAACTAACATACTTTTTTTTCGCAGGGCGAACAAACTACGAACGAACAGCGAAATAGAAAAAAGAACAAATTTCCTTTGTACATAAACAATGACAAAGGAGCTACCCCACATCCATGCACTGAGAATAATTTAGTTAAAAAGTTGGGGATTATTTTATTATTTTCTTTTTTGTGTATTAATTGTGAAAACCTAATTTTCATTGATCCGCCAAGAGAATTTTTCATTTGTTTATGCGATAAGTTTTGTGAGTTCCGAGAGTGGTGGCTGTGTGTGTGTGCGCGCCGAACTTTGAGCACAAAAGGAAGAACGATTGGATTTGGGATCTCGTTCGTGGAACACTGGATGGAGAATGTGCAATTTGCATAAGGTGGGGTAGAGTTCTTTTACTATTTGAATAATTTAATGTACATAACTTTTATTACCTCGGAAGAGGTTGTCCAATCAATGAATCTCCTGCTCGGCTTTCTTATATTGCACAGGAAAGTATGATGGTGAATAGAAACATTGAATTGTAAAATAGAAGCGATTAATTTTCTATGAAATAGGTGATCTCACCAGAACCTAGTTACTAGGTTACACCCTCCACAGATTCATAAATGCAGAGGCCAATGCAGCCGAATACTACATTGTGAGTAAACAACTTGCACACTATGCGATTGACTGGTGATTCCAAGAAGCTTGGCAGAAACAATTCCAGCTGACACTTTGGTGTCTATTCAGCTGACTATTATTTGTTTATTGTTTTAAATCGAATGAGAGATTCTGATTGGCAATCACAAAAAAACAAAGATTTTAATGTATATGCCATTAGGATACCTTTCAGGTCCATTCTGGACTGTGTTACAACTTAGAATAGTATGTTGGAATACTGGCGCTGACCCTCGACTCCTCAATATTTCCCAATGAGTTTCTGATCAGAGCGACAGCGCTTCAAAGGACCGCAGACATAGTTTTTGTATCCCAAAACGCACAACAATCTCCCCGAGTCTGTGACATCGAGGGAATGTGCTTACCAAATGGTTCGCCCCAATCAAAGTGGCATGCATATGCTATGCCACCTGTTAATAATACGCTGCCTTGTTCGTCGACGCAGGATAAGTTCTTTGAGTCAGGTCCGCTATTTCTCCTTCAACCCAACAATTTAGAATCTGTAGAGGGTCAACTTGACCATCCTCTACGGACATCTTTCGAATTTAATTACGGGACATTTAAAATGATGACAATGAGACTTGAGGCATTCACCAATACAACTCGTGCAGCGAAAAAGAAAATAATCATACAGTCAGAAACAACTAGTTCGATAGGTCCATTTTGCGAAACAAATAACCTTAAAAAATTACGTAACACCAAATTATTATAAATAGTCTCCAATGAAATACTATACAAGTTTGACGTACTGTACTCTCTTTCCAGATCGACTACTAAATTGACACGGTGCAAGAAAGTTGCTTAAAAAGTCACCATGGAATGTGACGTCACCCCCGAGCAATACCCCCGCAATCATGAGAAGCTCATCACCACCAACAACGATTCATTCCAAAAAATCCAACTTCACTCGAACTCAACCACATCGAATCATCCAACAGCCACTTCAGCAGCTAAACAGCATTTCCTCTCCCAATCATCGATGCTCTATCCACCGGTAAAGCATAAAATTCACAATCTCACATCAAAGTATGTGACACTACCACCTGCCAGCAGCGCTAGCAACGAAAGTGTATGTGATCCACTTGCTCTAGACATAGCGCCGTCATCAGTGGGGACTGCGGCTACAACTAGCCCGTCGCATAATCATCATCACCATATAGCGCCGGCAAAATTAGTAAAACACTCGCACAGCCTGCGTCGTCATATTCCTCGCATTATTGTGAAGGCCATTCCAGAGAAGAAGCCAGCGGCGGCGGCGTCCAACTCACAGGCACGAACGAAGAATAGCTTAGTAACAACAACAATGTCAGCCACACCATCCACATCGTCGACAACAACCATCTCCCTGCGCAGCATACCCAGCACAACGGCTCAGATGCAGGCGTCAACAATGCGCGAGGTGCTCGCCTCGATACCGGGCTTCAGTTTGAAGCCGCGCCGCCGTTCGAACAAGAAAATCTCCACAGCAGCACAAATTGAACAGACAAAGGATGGCAAGATCGATCTAGAGACGCCAGACTCGATTTTGGCGAGCACAAATCTGCGAGCGCTGCTAAACAAACAGACATTTTCACTCCTGCCACCTCTCTATCAGTACAACCTGATTCAGCTACTGCCGAGCGTTGATCGAGCGGCAGCAGCCGAAACGTCGGATTCTGCACTTGGTGCTATTCGGCTGGGCCCGTCAAGTCTAAATAATGAGTTCTTCGCTCGAGCGTGTCTGGAATGGCGTGAACGCCTGTCTGAGGGTGAATTCACGCCCGAGAATCAGGTGAAACTGAAATCCGAGGCAGAAAAGGAAAAGAACAAATTAGATCCGTGGAAGCTGAAGCACTTCGAGCCGATTTGGGGCGATAAAATCTCCAACAGACGATACAAGACGAGTTCGTCGACATCATCGGATGAGAGCAGCACATCAATAACGTTGACGACGACAATCAATAACAGCAGCAAGAGTGCGGCGGCGCTGGTCAAGGCAGAAACATGCACCACGGCGGATGTCACGTCATCAACTTCACCGCATGCGTCGTGTTCCTCGTCGTCGTCGTCGTCGTCCTTCCCCACGGCATTCATAACGACATCGACAACGACAAATAGTATCCTGCGGCCGCCAATAATAAAAGCCGAACCCAAATCTATTATCGAGTGTCGGATTGACAATGAAATTCATGCGAAGGACGAAGTTGATTCTATGGCGAGTATCGCCGTATTCTCAAAATCCGCAAACGTGGATACACCCAGTGATATAGCACAGACTGAAGAATCTCCAGCAAAGAGTGATGTGGCCTTGGACGGCAGCAACAGCGGTGGCGAGTTTCCTTCCAAAATGGAAGCGAACTCGGTCGATTCAAAGCCCGCATCGCCCAAGAGAACACGCAAGCGTTCGTCCACCAGCCCTTCAATTGTCGAGAGCAAGCTGATTAAATTCGAAGCAAAGGTCGAGGAGGCTGCACCAACAACACCACAACAACAATTACCACTACCTGTTGCAGCGCTGCCACCACTGCCGCAACTTGAACAAGAAAAGCCCCAGGAGGAGCACGGGATTTCTCCAAAGTCTGTGATCGATTGCGACCGACTGGACACCGAAGAGGAGTTGCTCATATCGAATGTTCTCGAGATGGCGGCCAATGAAGGCCATCAACAGCCGCCGCCGCCGCCCCCGCCAGAGGAGCCCATTGCAGAGGAGGAGACACAAGGAGGCCTGTCCACAATCGACGATTTCCCATTCGGAAACTGTGATCTGGGCACAACGAACAGCGGTGATGCATCCGATTCTTCCAACATAGTTCCAACCATAGCAACCGAGGTGGTCGATGTCGACGACACATCATACAGTCTGAATAACGTGCAAGTGCCAGCGAGTCCATTCAATGTGCAGGTGTCAACGAGTCAATTCAGTTTCAGCGACAGCCTGTTCAGTAGTTTTCAACAGTCCTTGCGAACGCCACAGCATCATATTCCGCATCAAACTGAAGAGCCGTGCTCGCCGTCGATGATCCAAATACCCAACGACATGGTCGATCAGTTTATAGTGTCCGACTTGGCGAATAGTAGCGGTGTCGGGGCGATGCTCACATGCACCGATGGCAACGAGAGCAACAGTACGTCGGCACTGATCGACTGCAATGGTGGTGGTGTAACCGGCAGCAGTGCCGAGAACAGTAACAACATTAGTACCTGTGATAACATTGCGGATGCGATCGAAACAAGGATAGTGCATGCGGCAGTAGCGCTGGACGAGGACGATCCCATCGAGCAGAAGTTTGCAGACGCTGAGAACTATGTGCTGGAGTCGGGGGAGGTTAGCAATGACAGTGTCGGTATGTACAAAAATGACTACCATCAGAGAGATTATGGTTTTTATGTTGACCTTTTGTCTTGCAGACACGATTACGATTCCGCCAACACCGAGGAGCGTCACCGAAAGTGATATCTTCAGATTAGGTCATGGTAAGTGTTACTTTAAGACCCTGAAATGTTTGTACATCTTTCCTGACGCAACCATATCGTCCATCTAGTAATGATCACTCAAGATTGTGAGAGCCTGTATGAAAACAACAAGTCGTCGGTGCGAGTGCTAAACGAATCATCTATGGCGTCTATAGCATCATCCAACTCGTCCAATTCGTCATCGCGAGGCATCTCCGATTCGCCACTCATGATTATGACAACAACAGCTCACCCGCTGCAATCGCCCAGCATTATTGAAGACAGCCAAACGCGTGAGAGTATGTTCCATCATGTGCAGCACGACTGGAACTTCGGCATGAAAATGAACCACACCCGGATGTCGCCCGCCTCCACTTATATGAGTGAGCAAACCAATCAAATGTCCGAAATGGCTGAAAGCATCATCGAGGATGAATCACTCATCAAAGAGGAAGTCGATCACCTGCAACAACAGCAGGAGCTGTTCAATGAGCACCAGGACTTTAGTATCGACATTGGAGATGTAAGTTCTTACTTTCACTTGTGCCTTACCGAGGTTATTTTAATTTCCTCCTTTAGATTTCAACCGACGAGATGGAGGTGCCGATGACCGCCGCCGAAATGGAGGTAACCAGCACGGTAATCAATAGCAACTCGAACGACAGTAGTACGGAGATTAGTATGTGTGCCCCGCCGCCTATACCACACCTACCGGGAAGTAAATTGCTGCTGGACACTAATGGACATATAATTGGAAACTTTCTTATGCATCCGCATCGTCAATTGGCGCTGCATCATCAACAGCAGCAACAACAGCAGCAGCAGCAGCAGCATCAGCAACAGATTGCATTCCAGACAAATCATTCGCAACAGAAACATCAAATCAAGAAAATCATTGATGGAGTTCATCGGTACGGCGCCAACTCTCAACAGCAGCACCATACGATGGACAACACACAGATGCAGTATCCTACAGTGCACCATCAGCAGCAACGACAATTTCTTAGCCTTTCGCAGCAGCAGCAGCAGCAGCAACAGCTTCCACAACACAACCAGCAACAGCAAAGCAATACCTTGATGCCTTCATCTTCTACAACTACAATTACACAATACCAACAGCAGCAGCACCAATCTGCGGGGAAACAAATCCCAAGACAAATCACAGTTAGCATGCAAAGATCAACGGCCAATCCAGTATCAGGCACCACAACAACTACCTACTTGAATCCTGCTACGATAAAAGTTCTCTCCAGCTCTGGCATACCTTCCACCATAGCGCAGCAGCGACCGAAGATCCCCAGCGGTAAGGGACGCAAGCCGACCAGCAACAAATTACCACCAGGCGCGGTAAATTTGGAGCGAAGCTATCAGATTTGTCAGGCGGTGATTCAAAACAGTCCCAACCGTCACAATCTGTCGGCGCAGTTACGTCCGCCGTCGGCTTTGACGACAACCCTCAACTCAACCGCTTGCATTACCATGACGGTAGCGACTTCACCGCAAATTAAGACCGAAGATGGTATATCTACACCGCCACCTGCACCGACAATCGGTCGGACGTTATACAAGGTTTGTTTGGCTTTTTATTCGCATTTCCTTGCCCATTTTAACGAGCAATTTTCGGCAGGTTATTGGACCGCGTATGGGATTCCCGCGCAAGAAGTACGTTCAGCGGCAGCCATCGCCGACATTGATACGCCATGTGTACGGCCCGCCGGGTACAGTGCAACATCCCAGCATTATGCAGCAGCATCAAAATGAAATGCAACAAAATGGCAATAACCAGTATGTGTTCGTTCACCGGGCCAATGTGGGAGCGGCTGATAATCAAGCGCCACGGGCTTCAAGTGCACCTCCCTCGCAGAATCAAGTAGGTTTCGGCGAGCCGCACAGCCGAAGGTGTGATAGTTACCGAATATTGCTTTCTCCTTACAGCTGCAAGGAATGAATGGAGTGCCAATCACAGGGCGTGGGCGTCCAGCATCAGTCGATGTGGACACATCGAAAAATGGCAATGACAACCATCAGGCAACAATGGCCATTGCGACAGCACACACTCCGCAAGTTAGGAGAGTTATCAATCAAGGTAATTGTCATGGTGGCGGTACTGTTTTGTAGCAAGAGAATACAGAGGTCTTCCTCTTTTGTTTAGATGATATTGATAATCCACAAGTACAGCAGCTAGGCGCCAATATTCCCACTACTCAGCCTAGTCCATCTGGGACTGACTTGTCAATTGCCATTGTTATCATGTCTGCGGATTCGCTCTGGGAAGAACAAAGTGAGTGACTGACATGCGTTTGCATGAAGCATGCCTCTCTTTATTTTAAGAGAATAACTGGGACTTACATCTCTCTTTGACATTCTTTTGTGAACTCCTTAAACACCTCTGATTACACAGGGTTTAACTGAATGTTCAGCCGTCCAGAAGATGTGTCAGTGTTCTTTCAAGTTGGCATCACCAGAGGTTAGGCATTTCTTTGATAGACAGCTTCAATTTAAGTGCAGAGTGTACAGCGGATAACGTGACTATTGTGACGTAGTGCTTTGGAAGAGTTGTCTCTAGAGAATGTAAACTTCGTGAATCGCAATGCGTATTACGAGTTAAACAAATTCGTTTTCCACTCAAAATTATGTTTGTCTGTTGTGCCGTTAAAATACATTCGTCCCAAAAATAACAAAACCCACTAAAGGACCTGGAATGACGTTCTATATAGTGCAACGATGTTGAATGTCGCTCCTTTTGGACAGCATGTTTGATTTTCCTCTCTAGGCACATCGTTGCCATATTCGCAAATGCACCACAATTGACTGAACTTGGCCTTTATTGCATTCTGTAAAGTCTCGAGCCCAAATTTGTTCACATGGTTGCTTAAAGAGTTCGCGCTTGTCGTTTAAATATCAAGTTTACAAGAACCAGGGTGTCCCTTTTCAAAACAGACAGAACAAAACTACAGGGTCCGCCAAATAACTTCTTTTTTTTTTTGAAAATGCTATAAACAAAAACTACTGAATATTTTCTCAAATTTCTTTTTTTATTTGAAAGTACAATCCTTCCGGTTAATAATGGAAAATAATTTCATTCAAATGGCTGCCTCGGCTGGCCATGCAGTAGCCTACACGATCGGTCCAATTTTTAAGCACATTATCGATTGTGAGCAGCTGTGTTTCACCAATTGCTTCACGAATATTGTCCTTTAAAGCGTCAATTGTCTCTGGCTTGTCGGCGTAACACTTATCTTTTACGGCACCCCACAAATAATAGTCCAACGGTGTCAAATCGCAGCTCCGAGGTGGCCAAACAACATCAGCTTTGCGGCTGATAATGCTATCTTCAAAAACAGGGCGCAAAACATCGAGTGTAGCTTCGGCTGTGTGGCACGTAGCGCCGTCCTGTTGAAACCAAATGTTGCCAATGTCCTCCTCTTCAATTTTTGTGAACAAAAATTCGTTCAACATGGCCCGATAACGATCGCCATTGACTGTAACGGCCACTCCTTGCTCATTTTCGAAGAAAAATGGCTTCACGCACACTTTCTGCCACAGCAGCAATTTTCTCGGGTGTACGCACTGTTTTTGGCTTTTCACGCTTTGGTTTATCGATGAGGATGCCAGTTTCTTTCACTTTTTTCACAAGGTAACGAACATACGGAGCTGACCGGACTTCTCTTCTTCCAAATTCCGTACGCAGTTTTCGCACACATTCTGCAACATTACCATGATTTTCAAAGTAATGTCGCAATATTTCCCCGCGTTGTTCAAGCGTATACACAACCATATTCGTTCAGCGGAAGGATAAAACTAATTATCTGTCAAATCAGACATGAGCTAAGTGTTACCATTCGCGAAATAAGCACTAGTTGAAAAAAAAAAAAGTTAGATGGCGGACTCTTTATCATGGTCCAATGACAATATTCCAAAACTTTCCAAAGGACTTGGCTGCAAACCCCGTTATAGTCCTGGCAATCCCATCGACCATTTCCATTATATAAATTTGCATTTTATTACTCAATTACAGGCGGCATCACCTACATCGACACTTGCGCCAACATAATCGATCAACAATCGAATTACATTGTGTCCGCAAGTGCGACAACTACCACTGCTACCATTGCAACGGGCATCGCTGGTGTTACGTCAGCAGATAACAATAACCCACCAACGAGTTGTGCGTGCTCTCTAAATGCCATGGTCATCTGTCAGCAATGTGGGGCCTTCTGTCACGACGACTGTATCGGTGCGTCCAAACTGTGTGTGTCCTGTGTCATCAGGTGAGAGAATACCAACAGAAAAAACATCCCAACCCCAATGATGGCTATTAGTTGATCCTTGTTTGTCTTTTTGTCTATCTGCCTTCAAAACAACATAGAAAATTTTACATAAATAATAGTATGTAGTGAAACCGATTAAAAGTAATAATAACAATAATAATAATAAATTATTATAATGATAATAACTCAGTAATTATATTACATTATATGATATACCTATACCAACCAATGTTGTGAGTACGATTTATGTTACGGTAACGCTATATTGAGGCATAAACAAACAAAACAGTATATATATATATAAATCTGCAATATAACTTAACGCAATCAAACCAACAAACAAAAACACTACACGCAAAAGTAGACTAAAAACAGTAGAGTTCAACCAACAAAAGAAGTAAGCAATTGTAAATATCTAAACCGTCGAACAAATAAACAAATATATAAATCAAATGAATAAGAAGATATACATTTTAAATTGGTTTTTGCATGACTGATCAGTTCTTAATCGGATTCTCTCCCTAAAAATAGAGAATACATTATATAGTATATACATATATATACTTTTTTTCGTAATAACGTATTTATAAATTGATTTATTAATGTTATTTAATTGTTTCGTCGTCTATAAGAGAAAAAAAAAAAAACACAAAATTGTATATAGCCTCCAGTCGGGCACGGTGATTCAATACGGATACTCGGTTTTGTGTGTTGCATTATGTTTGTAAAATCGCCCGTAACGACATTCAAAATGTCTGCCAATGGTGTTGGCGGTACAAAGGAAACCAAGCTTCATATTTATGTGGTGTTCGATGGGGCGCTCTCAGAGCAATCTTTTTCAGATTTCAGAGCACTTTTGCGAATCTGGATATTTTCTCAGTTTGCTTCAGATTAACCAATAGAATTGCGTTTGAGTTTGACAACTGGTAGAGTTTGTTTACGTTTTCGTGAACTCTTTCTACAGCAAAGAAAGGCATTGCATCGGGCGGATCTATTTTTGTAAATTATTTATGTATAAATATTTAGAAATCAATCGGGACGGAAATTTCGAATGTTTTAACATTAAATTTAACCAGTGAATTGGAAATCGCTAAGAAAAGTGTCGAAGACTACACATATTCGAATCGCACGAATATCAACACAAAAAAGAGCAAGTGACGTTCGCTTATGTTCGATTGGGCACACGAAATATGAAATCTAAGAGCAAATCTGAAGAAGCGCAATCGAATACCACATTAGCATGGCCCAAAATGTGTCGGTTCGTTTGTAACGAAAAGCTTCGATAACCACATGCCACTTGTCTTATCAAATGTACGTAACCGTGGAATTGAACTTTCCGTTCGTCGGTTACTACTAGGTCAAAGTTTAAGTGTTTCCTTCGTGTACAAGCTGTAAAATATTTTACTTAACAAATTGCAAATTTCACAAGCACCTGATTTACGGGAGAAAAATCGTACCCATTTGACTGGACTAATAATCGCCCCGCAAATTAAAAGAAACAAAAATTGATATTTTTTAGCAAACAAATTAATTCTACCTATACTAAGAACTATAATACGGCAAAATGCAAACAAAAACAAATTCATAAAATTGTATAAATTATGTACTATTATAATCCCTAAACAAAAACAAAACAAGAAAAGAAAAAGGACACTTATTTGCGCACATACCAACTAGAGGCACACTCGTATACAACACGTATATACATTAGATTCTTATTAAATGATTATTATTATTGCAATTTTTTACAAAACATACATACACTAATGGATTAAGGAAAAGGTCAGAAACGCGCCGCTCTTTTTCACACACGATTCTCGATATCCTTATATCTCTCTCAAGCAGGATACATTTTGTAAATAATTTTATTTTATTTTTTGTTTATTCCTTTAATTTTGTTTGAATTTTTTTTTATGAATTCTTGTAAACTGTAAATACATTTATTTGATCAGAAGACATTGAAATAACAAAATGGACATACACAATATTTTTATATATTTAAACAAAAGGAAAAACTTAAGAAAACATAAACAAAAACATCCTCTATTCTTCTATATTATAATTATGTTCATCGCTATCTCTCTGTAAGTTATACATAGTTGTTTATTTAACTTTTTAAGTATTGAATATAAGTTTTTCACCCCTTAAAAATTAACGCCCAGGCATAACAACACACATCATTATTATATTAAACATTTTTGTATTAATTCATAAGGTCTTTCATTTTGTAAGTATTCTAGGTTCTTAAGTTTATTCTATTTTACTTGTAAGACAAAGGAAATTATAAAGTTTATATATAAAGAAATGCATATTATATTGGGAAGAATTAAATTGGAGTTCTGTAGAGGAGATTATTTTATAAACAAATTTTATACATTCACTTTTTTGGTTTGGTCTTTTAGTTTCTTTTTGTATGCATACATTAAGGGTTTTCTTTTATAACATTGTTCTAGTATAGATTTGTTCAACTAAAAAATGATACAATGTTTTATTTAATTCGAGAAAAAAACAAAGAAAAAGAAAAGAAATGTGAAGACGATTAAAAAATAATTGCATCATTAATTATGGTTACGACTTTCAATGTGAAGAAAGGAATGGAAAAAGTGAACTTAATTACAAAACTACAAAAGATAAATTTAAATATAAACATATATTCTAATGTGAATGATTAGATATTAAAATAATAAAACAAAAAAACATGAAAATAATTAAATTCTCGTGTGGTTTAGACTTGTTTGTATGATTAATTTTAAGCTTTCCAACATTATTCGGTTTGCTTTTTAGACCCTGTGTCTAAATAATAATCTTCGGCTAATTTTGTGACATCCTCAAGGTGAGTAAATCATCTGGCTAGTTATTTTACGCTCTCAAGTCACCTTAAACTTCGTATAAAAGTGTGAATATCTGAAGTGTTAAGGGCGAAAGAATGGGATCTCTAATCACCCTCTTAATATAAAATGGATGCAACTATCCTTCTGTTCAATGCTAGCAGCATATTGTGGCAATGCTGCCATAATTGGCAGGACAAAACGAGCAGTCACTGGTGCTAATGGAAGCAGCTAAAATGGATTTAGCGGGGGCAAAACAAATGCGGTATTCGATTGGGCGCTCTCACTTTTGTGAATCTAGATATTTCTCAGATTTTCTTCAGATTTACCAATACAAGTGCATTTGGGTTTGACAACTGGTGGAGTTTGTTTACATTTGCGTGAATTTTTTTCTACAGCAAAGAAAGGCATAGATCTGTTTTCGTAAATTATTCGTGTACAAATATTAAGAAATCAATCGGGACGGAAATTGCGAATGTTTTAATATTAAATTTAACCAGTGAATTGGAAATCGCTAAGAAAAGTGTCGAAGACTACACATATTCAAGGCGCACGAATCAAACACAAAAAAGAGCAAGATGAATCTGATAGAAAATCACAATTGACAGCTATAAGATCTAAAAAGGATATCTTATTAGAAATCAAACAAGAACTGGCTCTGGCAATTAGTTATTTGTTTGATATGAGATGGCAAATTTTAAGTAAGTCCATCTCCCGACTGCTGCTCAGACCTTAATAATCCAAATCCTGCTCTACAGATGGACTACCTCAAAGGCGACGATTATTTCGAGCAATAAAGTCTTAGGACATTGGATCCCGCTTGCGTAGAGGGTCTATGGAATAAACAATTAAAGAACTATGCCAACAATTCAAATGCAATTGAAGTAGAGCGAGTCCCACCACCAGGTAAAAAAGAAAACAAACAACTTCCGGGGAACAATATTTGTGCAATCAACTGAGCATGATTTATTTTGTTTCGCTTCAGCCCTTCCGGAAAGCGCTTTATTGCGTAGATAACAGGTGAGTCAACTCTCAACTATGATGAGAAGTTTCTATTTACCATATATGTGCTTCTTCTGACAAAGCGTAAGAACACGTTTTACTAAACGATTCAAATGGTTTGTCCCAGACAACCAAGCTGCACATAAAAGTATTCGTCTAATGAAAAATAAGTATCGCCAGTAGTAGATACTACGGGGTTGTAGGACCTTTGTACTTTGGCCCTCTCCCCCCCTCCCTTAACTCATGTGGTATCACAAAGGACCTAAATCAATCTGGTCTAAGTGTGTCTTTCTAGACAGCCACCTTACCTAACCTAACTGAATATTTTCAACTGATTACATTTCGTCTGTACCATAACCTTCTTTCTTGATAAGATGTTGAAATGCCTAGGTTTAGTCAAAATGAAGTTATCCCATTGATAGAGGGAAAGCCAGTCATTGGAATTTTGCGTTTCCTGACGAAGAGGAAAAATGTATGTGCGTCACCTAATCCAAACCGGTTCGCTACTCTCTTTAGCCCGAAAACCGTATTTGGCAAGAGTTCCTAAAAGGCGATCACGTTTGATTTCGTAGAAATCAACAGATGGTTCCTGAAACTTTGAATCACTTGCCTGAATCCGGTTGCATCACCAACTCAATAAACGTTTAAAAGTAAACAAACCGGGTCTGTCTGAAATTCTTTAATTTACATATTCTTAGCATCCTAATAGTACCTTCTATACTAATTTATTAATATTGTGCACAAAATATTAAGCAAAACTTCACAAAAAGTATTTAAGTTAAATAAGGACACTCGGGAGTACACAGATTATTTTAGTGTTGAATTATTTTAAATGATTACTTAAAAAGGCTTTTACTTAAGATTTTGCCAACTAAAAAAAATTTCAGTAATACTCCGGACAATAGTATCAACTTCGGCCATAGCGCCATTACCAGTGTCACCACACATAAGGGTTTTAGAAACTGTGGGCACCTGGGTGTAACCCCAACTTGTTAGCTTGTTTATTTGCTCACGAGTAAGGGGGTGATCGTACATACGAGTATTCATTGCCGGGCAGAACAAAAGCGGCTTTGAGAAGTCCCAAGCTCGGACAGTACACGTTAGCAAGTTGTCGCAAATTCCCTTAAGAAAAAATGTGAGTTAGGTTCATTTCAGCTATCACTTAACAACACCAACTTACGGTTGAAATCTTTGCCAATGAATTCGCATCCAGCGGAGCAATGACACACATGTCAGCCCATTTGCCTAGCTCTATATGAAGCACGGGATCTCCACGATTTTTCCACACCCATTCGTCTTCATCGACTATGGTGGTGACATGTGAGGGGAGTTCTTTTTTATTGACAAAGTGTTCTGCATGTTTGGTTAGGATCACTTTTATCTGGAAGATAGAGTATTGCGTTGGCATGCATAATAATGATTCAACCTAGTTCAGCCAGTTATACCTCAAATTCTTGATCAGATTCTAAAAGTAGCTTAATGAATACCGGCAATTTGATTGTGGCCACACTGCCCGTGCAGCCAATTAGGAGTTTTATTGCCATTGCTCCTAAGGGGTGTGAATAATTCAAGATTATTGTTTCTTTTCTGTTTGTGACTTTTTATTATCGTCTTCGAAACCCAATTTCGACCACTGCACTGTTTCCATTAGGTTGTTTTCCATGCGGCAGGACAGGTAGTCTTTCGCTTCTTGTCGGCACTTGGAGTTATCGTCGCCGCTTGTCCGCAGACAGCCCATATACTTTATATAAAATCGTTTGCAGAGATTTTCGTGATCCAGTGGGAAACTTCCCTTTTCCGGTGGAGTGGGTGTGAATTTCTTTTGGCTGAATGTATGTGATGCCATTTACTAGTTTGATAGGAAAATTATGAAAACGTCAGTTTATAGTTAATACCGAAATTAGTGTTGATTTTTGGTAGGTACCAATTGAATCGAATTTTTTGGTGAATTTAGCTGCTGTTATGAAATGAAAATTGTTCTGCGGTCTCCAGCTGATTGATAAGTCATTCGGTTGATAAGAAAGTCAGCGTTTAGTAGACCTCGGCGGGCCGCTAGACTTCACTGAGCTTGACAAATTTTACTGAACGGGATGGAACTAATGTGGCATTCGATTTGGCTTCTTCACAACGCAAATGTCATAGCTACCAGCAATGACGTCGAAGCAAAGCATAATTTTTGAAAGTGATTGGAATTTTTGGAATTTTCTCTTTTCAACTTACTGAAAATATACATGGAGACGTTCTGATTTTGCTGCCAGTCTCTTGAAATTTAAGTTTGACAAAAGGTGAGTGGATTTATTGATTCCGATAAATATGCCAGATTAGTCGCCATATCAGTCCTATCCCGATTTGGTATTATATCATTCTTATTAGCTTTTATGACATTGTTTACTTGTCGTGATTATTATTTCTTAAAAGCCTGCTCGTTAAACACAATAAAGTCTTGTGACCCATTATAGTAATAAATCGGATAGGAAAGTCCATAATAATTATCTGTGAATGCGATATATTAGAGTTCAAACTATAATATACCTTCCCTTTAGGAAATAAACTTGAACTTCGGGAAAGCAATTGACGACATACATTGTACCTATTACATGTAGATTCGCGCTAAATTACTGATAACACCCTAATCAAATATTGTCTTCGACGTCATATTCTCCGCTTTCAATCAGGGCAAAGTCTGTGGATGGTTCTAACGAAATCTGTATTCCCTTTTTATACACTGAAGTATAATAATTACCTACTCATTATCAGTACACGCTTGTATTGATAAGAAAAGCTACGGTGACAGCTTTATAATTTATTCCATAATCTAAAATCTTGGACATCAATGAGATCACTATTTTTGGCAGATAAGAAATAGAAATGTTGCAAAGTGTGATGTGTTAAAAATTCCTATAACGATGACAATGCTCCCTTTCCTGCTACCTGTCTTGGACGTTGCAGGTACCCCAAATGCTTCTGAAAGAATTACCAAGCCCAGAATAAAATGTGATCATCCAAGAAGAAAATCGAAAAAAAACATATAATGAACCCGAGATCCATCTGAGATAGCATAATTAAAAATTGGCGAAATTTTTACATACATTTTGTACATTTAACACATTTTGCCACCGGTTCAAACTTTTCAATTCATCATTTTCAGAGAGATGCATTATTAACTACCTATTGCTATCAGCGCAAACATCGAGATAAATGCGATTTCATTCACACGTGCCATAAACGCAATTGCTTTCAGATTTATATACAAATTAAATTTGCAGATTTTCAAATAAATGTTATCTATAAATTCTAAACTGTAATCTTGGCAACCACTTCTCCAATTAGGAAGTAAAATTTCCCTCACAAAAACGAATAAAGCCCCTCTGCGTGAACTTCCCCTTCTTTCATGTTTTCTTCTGCGCACTTTTGACAGTTCTCTATATATTCAGAATTCAGTAATCAAACGGAACCGATTCTGGTTAGCTTATTCCTTTTGCGATTTTTTGCAAGTGCGGTTTTTTCATATCTGTGTTCTGTGCATTTGTGTGATTCTATTTTTATTTCCATCAATTCCTTTTTGCCTATTATTTTTAGGAAATATTGTTGAATATTCAAATTGAAAAAAAAAAAAAAAACACCTTTCTCGGAAAACAAAAACGCAAATCTCGCATATTTTGCGCGGCTGATAACGGCACAAAATCGAAGTCGAACGAAAAAAAAATGAAAGAAGCAAATGCGTGCGACTGCTGCAAGGTTATGTTTGATTACAATGCGATTTTACGCTATTTTACCTAACTAAATACGGCTAATTCTGCCGGATACCGCGATACAGTGAGTGCATCTATTATTTAGCCATAAAAAAAGCAAATGCTATATACTTTTGATTATAGATAGGACGATACGAATATTCGTCTGCTAATTCTACGCTGTTTCTCTGAAGCACTGCTAAATAAAGTGTGTGCGTGTGAAGTGAAATAACAAAACAGAAAAAAAAAAAACAAGTGAATTTTCCAACAGTGTGGAGGTGGACAAGTCCAATAAGAAAAACCAATTCATTTCTAATTAAAAAACAAAACTAAGCACGACGAATTTGATTAAAAAGACTGAATTAAATCAAAATCAACATGACATCGGAGGGGTCAACAAGTAGTAGCAACTTTAGCGTCGGCAGTGGCGGCGGCGGAGGTCGGAATACGAAGAAGAAAAAACGCTCCGGACTGCCGAATACGGTGTCACAGTTTTACTATAAACATGGTCTCTTCCTGTCCAGCTATCCGACATGTGCCTCAAGTATAGCAATCGTTGCTATACTGTTTTCCTGGTGAGTACAAACTACCTATATGCATTGCATAGGCTCTGTTCCATACAGAAATGATGTAATTTTGTTTGTGTTTGTTTTGCTATTCCATTATGCCTCTGTTGGTCGTAGCAATTGCACTTTGTCAAACCTTATTTATTAAGTAGGTAGGAAAAAAGCAAATAACATTAGACAGTGGATGAGGTAGACCTAGACACTATTAGTGGTTAGGCCAACAACGTAAGCTGCGAAGAATTGATTGGAGGTGCAAAAAAACCAATGAATTGCAATTGTGTGCATAGGGTAAAAAAAACCACTATTTAATTACTAACTACCTTAGTTGACGTACTAACTGACGTCCTACTTACTGAACGTTTTTTTCCGTTTTGAACGTATACATAAGGATTCTGTAGGTCCAGAGTGGTTGGCGGTGGCTTGATCAGAATGCATTTCTGTACATAATGTGTTTCCATAATATACGTTTGTTATGTGTTTTTTAGGCATGGGACGGCTGCATGGTCCTTCGCTCTTTCTTCTGTGATCTGTGGCATAAGATACCAACCTTTTCCTTATTTACCGTATAAGTTGACTCGCCATACTTGTCTAATGTGATCCTTCCCTCACGCAGGACGCAGCTACACAAACGATTGGTGATTCTAGCACCACAGGCAAATATATCCTACCTCTGTCTCACCCAATGCAGTAAACGATAAGGACGCGATATTCGCGTCGTCTTTGTTAAAACGACTTAAAGCTACCAGGTGGTGTTTACAGACTTTTCAATCACAATGGGAACGGGATTTCTGCTTGATAACCACTGCTAATCCCCTTTGACGTGGCTTTAGCTTAGGATGGATTATGATGAATGGTACATGTACATTGATTGCCTACCTACAGCCACTAAAATGTGTACTAAGTATATCAATACTGAAGTTTTCCAGAGGATTCAGGATTAAATATCTTAACAGGTCTTACATCAACCGCAAAATATAACAGGTCGTCCTATACATTTTATTTCCACGCTTTGAGTTCTAGAATATAAATAAATAGTTGGCGCAACAGGTCCGTGGGAACCCTAGGCATATCTTCTCACAACCGTTCGTTTTGTTAGTTTTTTGAGGACGAATGGAAGGGATCTACTACAATTTTATGTCGAGTCCAAACGGCTAATTGAGAAGCTCTTTAATGGCAGTCATACTCTCGAATGTTTGTTAGACGTTTGCGAGATGTGGCGCAGTGATCACAGCTATAGGTAGTTAGGAAAACACCGAGGTAACTGGAGTGGTGAGTTGGTTGAGGCCAGTAGCCCCACCTCAATAAGTTAGCCGTATCAACATCATCATAGAGCCTATAGTAATCTGGATCACAGTGCAAAGTACGTCGCGACGGTGGTCTCCTTCTGCAGGCTAGAAGTCCCTTTGTACAGCGGAGACTCTCTACTCGGCACTTGTTAGTTTCTTGGGCAGCACAACACGTCCCTATCGCATATGTTGAGGATCTATGAGATATATCTCATTTATGCGCTATCATCATGCTGTCTTCCACAGTTTTTAGAAAATCGACAACAGATTTTTCAATTAGTGCCTTTCCTGTTTGTAGGTTATAGCTCATACTGAATTCGTTGAAAGGTATAGCAGCTATTTTTCTTTCCAACCACTGAAAACCCACAATTTTGTTTACTGTATAAATGTATGATGATCATTTCTTCAGACAATTTGTCGCCCATATGTGCATGGTCACGATGACGTCAGAGCATAGCTGGTTCTGAGTCGTGACTCAAAGCCGCTGTGTTGCCCAGCAGGAATTATTTCACTTCCAATGTAACAAGTGCGTAGGCTGCAGTATTGCGCATGATCACAATTTTATCAGAGCTATTCTTTGCAAATTAAGTATTTGATTTAAATTGTCGGTAGAAGTTAAAGCCATGAGGGTGAACTTTGAAAATCAATCAAACAATACATTTGCTTTAAAGTCATGTTTTGTCAGCCATAAATCAGCGACAACCAGTATAGTTGCTTCAAAATCGTTTGCATTGTTTATAACTTCAATATATTATATAAACGAATTCCGGGAAACATTGGCAAACGTTTATGGAAATAATGTAAGCAGCCACTATCTGCTTTTATTTGTTTGTGATCATGATCTTTAAGTGGACGGTTACAATTTGTGGTTCTTATTTGAGATTAAACGGCCGATATAAACATTTTAGGTAATTCAGCTGCTGCCCGTATTCATACGTAGGTTGTTAGAGTCTAACACGACAAACCAAAATCCGCAAAACGTTTGCATATTCATGAGGCCTTGGTTTTTATTATTAACATCATAGAAATTGTCTACGGGTGTCTATAGGACTCAGTTTAAATGAAGGCGTTTAAAGGACGATATCAGGTGAAGCCTGCAACTGCCAATGAGTCACGACCAAGAGCAGTCTAAAATTTGTAAATGTCGAATTCTTGTAACTTTATGATGCGAACCAGTTTTGTCGCCTGTCGCTTCTCTGTTTTAAGTAAACTTAACTTAAGGAGCACTTCGGTTAGGTTAGGACGTCAGGACACAGTGAATGAAGTCACACTCAGGCCAGGACAAGTTAAATGTGATGCCACATAATCTACCCGAAAATCACTCGTTAAACTAACAGGAGCTGCACAAAAGCACACCCACTATGTGCAGTTGAGATTTATTTGCGTGCGTTATACTAAATCGTTACCTTCGTTCTGAAATAGATCAACTGAGCAGCTTTGGTTATCTTATTTCTAAACGCTTGTGTGGTTTTTAAACTTTTATAGCCTCATAGACAGACTCGTGCAATTAACTGAAAAAGAAAGACATTTTCTGTTATACACAATACAATTATCTCATGCCTAATGTGTTACGGAGACACATCAGAAAAAAAAAATGATTTGGAGTTTGCTTTTAATCCGTTCGTTGCATTTTAATAACCCTTTACATTACATCAAATGTTTTTGTTTTTGTCTTTGCAGTTACCCCCTAATAAACATCCCTCTACCCGGAACCATACCGACAAAAATTGTCCTCCCCTTTGAGGGCAAATACAGCAACTTGTTCGGCGAAGGTGATAAAAACTATTCGCTCGTAAAGAACATATTCAACGTGAACAACATATCATACGACCCACCTTTCCCATGGGCGCAAAGCAACCCCATGTTTTATGTGCAACAGATAACCCTACGCACAAGTGTATTCCCCTGGACCGAAGACATGCAGCTAATGGATGCCTTTCGAGCGCCACTCTACGAGGTATTTAAGCTGCTCGAAGTTGTGCGAAACCATGAGTCAGAGGAGGGGTAAGTGACTTTGAATTTAAACTATGGCAACACACAATTCATTTTCACCCTAAACTGTTTCAATTTGGAATAGCAAGAAGACCCTTGATCACATCTGCCTACACGTGGAAAATGTGAAGCGTGCGCAAAACGAACAGATATTCCCCGAATACAATTGTTTGGTGTTGTCGCCGGCCAATTTGTGGGGTCAGAATATACAAAACTTCACCAAGGATACGAACATATTGAATACGGTCTTTCAGTATCATGTAAGTGGTTTTTATTGTAATTCAATTAAGAGGCCATTTTTAATTTGGTTTTCACCATTATAAACGAGGAAGGGGCAGCAGGCGGGCAAATTGAATGTGCCTCTCTATAAATACAGCGAGCAGCACTTCACCATTATCAGGGTGTATTTGCTTGTATTCGTATGTGTATCACTTTGCGATGAAAGTGAAAACGATGGTGGGGCCGTTTCATCTGTTTCCGTGGCTTCTTATCGTAGGAATAATCTTTTGCTATGAACTCGGCGATAATAACCTTGAGATGTGTGTTCTGTCTAAGCAGAAAGAGAATTCCGTGCACAGATATGGATGCGAATTGGACGAATTCAGGTTACTGTTGCGTGCAACAGAAGAGATTTAATAACTGGGTCAAGTGAAATCTATAGACTGCTTGATGTCTTGAACTCTTGTTGGTAGGAAGCAGTATTAAAAATCCCAGATAACATATGGCAGTAGTTCCCCAAATCAGCTTTGTTTCGCTTCCTGATATTGAAGCACGTTCATCTTAAACATGTCGAAGACTCTGACTTGTTCTTATTGTAGAAATCTACCAGATTAAATTGAATGCAACACGTCTGGATGCCGTCTTTGCGTTTTCAGAATCTTTATACGATCGTCAAACATTTCTAACCTACACCTCTTTATCGAAGCTAACCAAAAAATGCATCTCGTCAGTACACTGTTCAAACGGAAAGTGTGTTAATGACTTACTTAAATACAGGCGATTGTTCTATTGTCTTACTTAGTAAAATTCACAAAATTTGTGGGTAAGTCTGAATAACGAGAACTATTTATGCGGTGTAGCAGAATGGCTGCCTTGAACGCCTCACATTTGCTGTTAACACGTTGAATATTTAAACAGTTTAATACACCACAGCAGTACTGCTTGTGCCTTCAATCTGCATAAACATTAGTCTAATGTGAACACTTAGGAAGTAATAATAAGTACACGTATGTAAGCGACTAATTGTAATCAAAAGTTGTAGACATGCATGCAAAAAACGCTGTTTAGCATCTTCGTATGTGTGTTTTTAAGGAATTATTCTTGAGAGGGTCGCAGCTTTCTTCCAGTTGTCTGCCAAATGGCAACCAGCAATTAGGCCTACTCCTAATCAGCAGAATTTAGCGTTCGTATTCTTAGATCTTTCACCCCGCCACACTCTAGTTTTGTCAAGTACTTCTTCCTCATCTATTTTCCCCCAGAAAGCTGTTGAACCTACTTGTTGCCTTGCACATCGCGTTGCTTGTCCCTTTCATGGCCAAACTATTTTGTTAACTTCCTCATCTCTTTGCAGAACCTCCAAAAATCGAAAGTCTCGACAGCGGAAATGCTCTTCGGTCTTCCTATGCAAGACACCGGCTTCAAGCGCTACCCCCTGCGCTCGAGATCACGTCTCATTCAGTACGCCATCACACTCATCCTGAAAAACAACGACAAGGAGTTTCTGAAAACTCTCAAAGAGAAACTCACAGCCATATATCCAATGCATCAGAACGAAGGACTGCCGGAGAAGTCCTCCATCATGTACATCTTCTACCCGGGAGAGTTTAAAATCTACGAATTTGTTCCTATCTGCACGGCGTTCGTGCTGCTCTTCACGTACATTTACTTTTCTGTGCGAAAAATCGACGTGATACGATCGCGAATCGTATTGGCTTTGTGCTCCGTGGTCACTGTCCTTGGCAGCCTAATGATGTCGCTGGGGCTGTGCTTTTTCTTTGGTCTCACCATCAGCTTGCAGTCGAAAGATATCTTCCCCTATTTGGTGATTCTTGTTGGCTTGGAGAATTGTTTGGTCATCACCAAGAGCGTAGTATCGACGGACGAGACATTTGATGTGAAAATACGTGTCGCACAGGCCCTCAGCAAAGAGGGCTGGCACATTTCGAAGACTCTGCTCACTGAAATCACCATTTTGACGATTGGACTGGCGACTTTTGTACCGGTGATCCAGGAATTTTGTGTGTTTGCGCTGGTTGGGCTTATTTCGGACTTCCTGCTGCAGATGCTTTTGTTTTCGACCATCTTGGCGATGAATATTAAACGGATTGAGTACACGATGGAAGCGAAGCACTTGCCCAAGATGATGCTGAGCTATACTGTCGACAGCAAACGCAATGAGTTTCGATTCTTTTCCAACAATTACAGCCATCCGACGAATGTGTTTCATCGTTCACTGTCCCATCCGAAGCTGTCGTTCACCGAAATCAACTCCAATGATATATCAAAGCGTTCGACGATCGTAACGAATGAGCAGAAAATCCCCAAGCGACTAAAGCTGGTGAACTTTTGGGCGAGAACTCGCTTCTTTCAGCGCGCCTTCATGGTCTGGATGAGTGTGTGGATCTGCTCGATTGTCTATAGCTCGGGATTTCTGGAGAACTTCTTTATAATGGACAGCAATCGAACGAGCCTCAACCATGAGGACTTTAGTCGAGCGATAAACGCTGTGAGAAGTTCGAGTTTCTTTTCGAATCTGCCACTCCCGCGAAGTGTGACTGAGGAGAAGGCCAAGGCCAATAGCGATGGGGAGGCCTACTTTGACGGTGTCATCAATGTGACCGAACAGATGCGCAAGCTGCAGTATCCCGACTTTGAGCTGAACTACTTTTTGTCGAATTTCCACTGGTCCACCATCATGAAGCAGTATAACGTCTCGTTGAGCGGCCGGTATGTCACCATTTTACCGACAATAAAGCTCTCACATGCGATAAAACCGGATGCGGCAATACTTGTTCGCAATCCACGTGAACAGTTGATACAGAACTTCCAATGGAAAGCGCTGGCCGCCGCCTTGGATCCGCTTGACTTTAGCGACGATGAGAACAGGGAATCGCCCCTGATAACACCAGGCGGAACACCATTGTTCCCAAAAAGCCCGATGGAGATCTTCTTTGCCATTACCTTGTGTGCGATTAGCATCTTTGTCCTCTGCTATACGATGGTTGTGTTCTATCGGTGTATCTGTACAAGGAACTACGCAGAGTGGCGCTCCAGCTGGAATGAGTCGGAGGTTTCGCACAATACCGAGCAGATCTTGGAGGGTGTTCCGACTCAGATTGCTGGACATACGCACAAGATTGAGTGCCTGGCGTCGGATGGAGTGAATATTGTGAGCTGCTGCTTGAAGGGCCAGATTAAAGTGTGGGACGCCAAGAGTGGCGAGAACGTGTCCACCATCAATCGAGCTGACATGCAGATCGCAAAAACACTAGACGACGGGCAGGTGGTGAGAAAACGGTACAACAGTTCGCCGGTATGGTGTTTGGACTATTTGGACAATCTGATTGCGGTCGGGTGTGCGAACGGGAGGATAGAGCTGTGGGAGGCGCCAGCCGGCTGGTTGAAGGTGAGTATTCGAGCTTGTTTGATAGGACGGAAAATAGTTAAAACTCTGTTGCCTCCATTTCAGTGCGCCTATCAGGAAGAGTCCAACCGCAGTCAGGGCATAACCCACATTCACCTAAACGGCGACCGCGTAGTCGTGGCCAGATTATGCGGTCGGATAGATTTCTATCGTCTCGAAACCTACTACAAAGGGAAACAAATAGACTGGGGCTTTACGTCCGCCTACCGAAGAAGTAAGTAAATCTGCACACATTTCCTGTAAGACGCATAAACAATTACTGGCTTCATTTAGCGCACGTCCGCACTGGATCGACTGGAAGCATTGGTCTAATGCAACGTGAACACGAGCTGCAGAGAACCACACGAGAAGAAATGAAGTGCACTCTCGATGGTGTTCGACTGGCTCATCAGCAACCCGTTACTTGTATGGAAGTCATCAACGGAATGGTCTTCACCGGAAGTCAAGATCATACGCTGAAAGTAGGCCAAACCTCCAAATCGATTATGAATTCATTTCAAAACAATGATGAAAGTTCTGGTCTAGGTTTATAGTTTAGAAAACTCCGATGTGGAGTACACACTGCATGGTCACTGCGGACCAATCACGTGCCTTTTTGTCGATCGCTGGCAACCGGGAACCGGAGGTTCGGGCTCTCAAGACGGTATGCTTTGCGTATGGGATCTCTTTACGGGCGCTTGTATGTACAACATTCAAGCGCATGACGGCTCGATAAGCTGTTTAGCTTGCGCCCCCAGCTATGTCCTATCGCTGGGCACAGACGAGCGAATTCATGTGTGGGAACGATTCCAGGGGAATCTCCTCAATACCATCAATATATCGAATGCATATTCTAATTTATTAATGTTGACACCTTCTCTGCTGGTCACGAGTAAAATGGGTAAGTCCAACCCCATTTCGCTTAATAAATAACTAAATGCAGGTGCGACTCTGCTTTAGGTTCCCTCATAGTGTGGGACGTACGAACTGGTGAGCCAGCGAGGGAGGTCAAACTAGACTGCTCCAATTCTCAATTATGTCCAAAAATAATGATGTTAGCTTGTAACTCTGTAATATGTGATTATGGTAATGAAATAAGGGTGGTGCGCTTCCCTATTGTTGCTGACAAATGTAACTGAAAAGCGTTGAAACAAAACGATCAAGAAAAGAAGTCCAAAAGTTTTTATTTCAATGCATAGTTGTAAGTTTTAAAGAAAGAAAATAATGGTAAACTATTTAAATATCATTAAAATAAAGAAAATAACATTTCATAACTAAAACCAGTAATCGCTCACTTCTTTAGCTTGATGAACTGCGACGAGAACTCGTAGATGCCGATGGAGTTGTTGTTCTTCTGGTCGTATTCCACCCAATCGTCTTCGGAGAGGTCTACGTTGTCGAATTTCTGTCCATTTTCTGAGGATTTGACTAGCCAGCCGGTGCGGGGAGAGAATTCGATCGGTTCAGCGCCACGGCAGTCGAAGACTACGATGGTCTTGAATTTTCCCGTATCGTCTTGGGTGTATTTCACTGAAAGAGGAATTTTTAGATTTTCAAGAATCTCCATATGAAATGTTTGTTGTTTATGGTTATGTTGCACCAAGTGATGGCTTTGCTTTCGCTCTTAGAGTGGAAAGAGCTCCTTCTCAAGAACAAAGAACTCTTACAAATTAGATAATGAAGTGCATTGCTCGCCGAAATCGAATTTACCTCTGAGACAGTCCATAAAGCTTACCATTTGACTTCTCTACCACATCGATTGTATTCTCACGAGAACACATTTTGCACTTCATGTAAAAGTTAAATCCGTCAGGATTTCGTGAGTCCTGTTGGGATCTTTCCGATTCGGTGATATCGTGCCATTTGTCCGATTCTTCGCCACAATTTGTGCACTTGATTTTAATAAAGAATGGATAATCAGGATGGCAGGTTTCCAGCTCATCAATATTTTCCAATGTGGCATTTATTTGCAACCCAACACGGACCATTTTTTTTATAAAAAAAAAGCAATTCAGATTTTAGATATTTTTTATTTGTAAATTTGGGCAAATATGCCGAATGTCACTGGAAATGTCAAAAATTTGAGTGGATGCGTTCCTATGGTAGGAAGTTCCGCTATTCCTTAGCAGTACATTTTTTTTTATTTGGTACTACGTCGTGAGCAGAACATTCTTGTTAATTTTTAGTTGCAGTAATTAAGCGGAATTTAAGTTGTTTTTCTTATGAAAAATATAGAAAAAGTTATGTGGTGATGTGTCTTAATGTAATTCGAATAAAAATAAGTGAATTTGTGGTATTTGTCAAAGATTTTTCTCGGGTTCTTAAATCGGTTTGTGTTCGAGACTCGCGGGTGCAGATTCGTGATCGTGAGTGCTGAAATAATAATTAGATTTACCGATTGAAAAAACCTGTAAGTACAAACTTAATTCTATTATTTTTAATTGGTTAAAGCGAAGAGCAACAACGTTTAAATTTGGGAGCTTTCCTGACTGATTTCTTTTGGTAAATTTTGTATGGTAAATCATCGAAAACGATGGTTGTTAATGTTTGAGTTTTGTAGAATTGTTAGGATGAAGACAAATCATATTCAAATCGAAAACCATGATTGTTATCCCCAGAATGAATGCTCAACGCACTCTGCCTACTAATGGAGTCAAATTGAAAGGGGAGATCTTTATATTTTCATGGGAACATTTTATATCTTACCATAAACACAAACACGAAAGCAAATACTATCCGTAACATTCTATGACCTTTTTTTTTATTAGTGCACTTAAGTGTTTCTTTCTTGTAGTCGGGGAGCTCTTCGGGAATCCTTATGGACTTGGCCACCAATGAAAAGCACGTCCACGCCGATTTCTACAATGATTTCGGAGATCTCTTCGATGACGATGATGATTTCGCCCTGAGTCCTTTGAGAGAATGAAAACTAATGGTTCTTGTGATTGATTTTTATTTATGTTTACAATTAATTTGAATAAAATACACGTTTTTGTACAAAATCAAGACTCCTCTGTGGACTTCACTTATCTCTGAATTCTTTTTTTTTTTTTTTTGTTATTCCTTTTTTCTTTCTCTCATTTTACTTTGAGGGGATGGGAAGATTACTTATGTTTTCTTTTCTTTATTGACTAGCACCAGTATACAACGAAAAAGACGACAGCTTAAACAATACAATTAAAAAATAGTTTGATGAACAAAATATAAGCGTTTACAGTGTTGAATTAAACAATATATGAATATACTAAACAATATTAAACAAGTGCTGCCAAATTTCTTACCTATAATTCTATCTAGCCTGCTATAGGTAGGTGTGTAGTTAAGTGTATGTACTTTATATCAATAAATAATTATTCTATTAACAAAAAGTTGTATGGAGAAACAAAAAAAAAAAAACATTTCTGTATTGCGACATTGAGGGGAGGGACGGTTTACATCTTAACGACTTAAAAAAACAATTTCAAATGTATAATGTTTGTTTGTCACTTTTTCACAAAAAAAAAAAAACAAGAAAACAAATCTGCGTAATATAAAAACACAAACAAAATAAAGGGAGACAACATTTTAATAATAATTATACTAGAATAATTAAATACTTAAGAAGATGTGTTGATGGTTGCTTTGCCTTTCTGTTAGCTGCTGCTTGAGTTAGCTGCAGATTTGTTTAAGTACCTACTATTATGGTCTGTAACTGTGTATATAAAATATGCTATACATTATGTAAACCGTTGTGTTGTTTGTGTTTTTACTTTTATAAAAATCGTCATCGGAATGCAAATAAAAATCGGCAAGAATAGCAAATTAAGACAGACAGAACAGAAGTTTCTTGGACACTACTGCATACAAAGTCCTATTGCGAATAGTGATGTGTATGTTAAATTGATTAGCCGTCTAGTGGTGCACCGAGATAAACCATGGATACTTCTGTGTTACCGTATACCGCAGAGACAGTAGGATAAAGCTTTTTGCCCGGCAAACCTGTAATGGTTAGAATAATGTGACCTTGTTTATTTGGTAATCAGATAACTCACCTCTAAACGCCACCCCCAGGAATTCGTAGTTCTTCTCGAATGAAAGGGTGTTGTCGTCACAGTCCAGGATGACGCGTATTCGTTCGCCTACCTTAAGAGAAGAAACGATGGCATAAATTGATGGGTGGAAATGTGCGTTACGTTCAAAAGAATACAAGTTAAGAGTGTGGAGGAAGGAAGAAAAAAGTGTAGTGTTTGAAAGTACTAGGCAAACAGGTGTGGAAGACCAGGGGTTGAATTACCGCATCCGTGATCGAGTAATACGTGGATGAATTTTGCTTGTAAAATCCACAAAATTCAGTGACGTATGGCTAGCTTACGGATGCGGTAATTCGGCCCAGCATTCCAAATGATATCGTGTATGCAGCGATGACCTAACTTAAGGGATATAATCCTGTTTCAGCCGGTTCAATGGTTATGTCGGATGAGGATCGGAGTAGCACATTCAAACGAATTAGAAATTGTCAGAGAAAATCCAACTTCATCGAAAACTCGTTGTTACTCTTCGCTTTGCCACAGATTCATATAAATTTGAGATTCCAAATCCAAAAATTTCCTCAAATGAACAGAAATATTCATCTGCCCCACGGTTATATGATACAGCTTAAATTAACGACATTGAAATCGAAAAAGATACCGGGCCTTCTCGCCTTTTTATTTCCATTTCTCTTCCACACATATTTGAGCTTGATTACTGCGATTTATTGTTAAAATACAGCTAGAAATACATGAACCTGACCCGACCTTGGCCTGAAATTAAGAGAGGCCTTGCACAGAGATTGCAGACGCGATAAATACCATTCAACATTACAACAGTAACACACCTCTTGGAATGGTTACCTTGTGATTAAGCACCACTACTCGAACCGAACACACCAAATCAACGAATGGAAGCGAATTCAATTTACTCACTTGATATTTTGGCGCATTATTCAGCAGGGGATAGTTGCCCTGTGCGTCTCCATTGTGGAGCAAGTGGTTATCGACCAGATTCCAGCCCCAACTCTGATCGTCCGAGCCTAATAACGCCACATACCCATGACACTGTAGCGCCGCCTCTTTTGTTGAAATACCAATTACGGCCACCGTGCCCAGTGGGCCTTCCCATATAACCTCCCACGCATGTCTGCCCTGTCGAAAGCCGATTTTGCTTCTCGCCGCATCGGTACTTTGCGCCACAGGATTCCTTGAATTAAAAGCCAAACCAAATAAACAGATGTATCATACTCTTCAGATTAAAGTCCACACACTCACCGATGCAGGGTAAATCCATTCGGCTTGATATACACATTTCTAGAACAGTCATTTGGATTCCATGCATGATAGAAGGCCTTCAGCTTTGTCTTGTATGTCGGCACCGATGACAGTAAATCCGATTTAAGTGCATCCTCGGCTAGTTTTCGTATGCAATGCAGTCGCCAGACATCATTGTTTTCATCATTGAGAAAGCGATACCATTTTTTGCACACAAGTGAACAATTCCTCAAGTCGCGGAGATCTAAAAAGGCGAATATTGCTTCTAAAATATGCTCATGAACACTGGCCGCAATTGATTCTCCCATTTTTTGCGTCAGCCACACAAATTCTATAGTTTTTTTCTTTGCACTCCACTCCTTTCTGGTCCAAATGTGAGATGATTGCGATAGAGGATTTTGTGCGTACGTGTGGTCAAAAGCGGTCGATTTACGCTCAAATTGTTCTTCGCGTTTTACACAATTCGCACAAGTCTGGAGTTTGGAAAAGTCTTGTCTATTAGATATGCCTTCTTAGTTCCATTTCTTACAGCAAGCACAATTATTGGGAAATCAACGCCAGATAAGTGTAAAAAAAACTTTTCCTTTCTATTTTGCAATCAAAATACAAATGTCGCAATGTAAACGTCAAAATTTTGAAGTTGATGTTTTTTCGCATTTGATATTTTTTGCACGAAAGTTCGCTCATTGAACGATACGTTGAGGGCAAAAGCACAGGGTACCTATCTCGCCGAGAAACGGTCTCGAATAAAATAATATTTGATTCGCTTAACTCGAATAACCTGTTGTTAGCGATTCAATAAGAATGAATCTTGTTTTAAATAAGTGTTGGCTTAATCGTTTGCCCAAAACCTCCTCTGGTGAGTCACTGCTGTGATCAGGAAGAATGCGAGTATTTTGTATTTAATAGTAGGAATCTTTCATTTTTCACAGATGATCTTTGCCTTTGTTATAAACTATGCAAATCAATGGTCTATAAAGATCGATAGGGTAAAATAAGAAAAAACTCATTGTTTTAGCAAGCCGTTGAACTCTTTCTTACCAGAGTTCGACAAGCTTATTTTTAAGTTACTATATAGGTACCGAATATAATCGAGCGCGGATTAGTGTCCTGGCAAAGTTATACGAGTCCATAATAACGGTATTGGGTGCAAAATGTGATCTATAAAATATTAAAAGTGTTATTGTTATCAACGCCCAATGTAACTAAAGCTTTGGTTGCTTAGCCATCCTTTTGAATGTACTCATTCAACGCGAACCGCATCCAGCGCAGAAGTTTCATACCACAACAAGTGAAATGTCATCAAATGTCACCGTAAACAGAAAAACATAACCAAACTTTCTTTACATTTTGTTCAGCGAGCGTGTTTGCATCACGTTTTCGCGTATAAGTTTTATTTTTTTAAATACTCACATCAAGCAGTAAGGGAATAATCATGCCGAAAGTGCGGAGCACAACCGGGGCTCCCCGGAAACAGGGCTTCAACCGTTCCAACCACTCCATGAACCCGGAGCGTCCGAAAAGTGGCCTAAAAGGAGTCGCCAATCCACGTACCCAGGCGACCATCAAGCGTCTGCAAATGTATCGTAATTTTAAGGCCAAGCGCGATAGGAATGGAAAAATCATTACTCCAGCACCATTTCAGGTATTTCCAACAAATTATAACCTGCATCCGACAAAGTTTGCAATTGCATTTTGTTTTTGTTTTAGGGTCGCCTGAAATCGGGAACAATGGCACGAGTGGAACCCACACCCAAATGGTTTAGTAACTCGCGAGTTATCTCGCAAAACGCCCTGCAAAAGTTTCAAGATGAAATTGGCAAGGCTGTCAAGGATCCGTATCAAGTAATCATGAAACCATCTCAGTTGCCAATCACACTGTTAAATGAATCGGCGAAGCATTCGCGTGTTCATCTGTTGGATACAGAAAGTTTTGACAGTGTCTTCGGTCCGAAGAAGCAACGCAAGCGTCCCACGTTGAAGGTCCGTGATTTGGAGGACCTGAGCAAAAACGCTGACGAACTGGCAGACAAGTACGATCACAGCAAGGATGTAGATCTAATCCGCGAGGACACAGGAGTGAAAGATGCCAAGAGGGATTGGATTTTCGCCGCTGGACAGAGCAAACGCATCTGGAATGAACTGCATAAGGTAGTTGATTCCTCTGATGTGCTCTTGCAGGTTTTGGACGCCCGCGACCCTATGGGAACACGTTCCAAGTACATCGAGGAGTTCCTTCGCAAGGAAAAGCCCCACAAACACTTGTTCTTCATTCTGAACAAGGTGGATTTGGTGCCTGTGTGGGTCACACAGCGTTGGGTTGCGATTCTTTCTGCTGAATATCCAACAATTGCCTTCCATGCTTCGTTGCAACATCCCTTCGGTAAGGGCGCGCTGATAAATCTCTTCCGCCAGCTGGGCAAACTGCATGTGGACAAGAAGCAGATCAGCGTTGGCTTCATTGGCTACCCAAATGTGGGTAAGAGTTCGGTGATCAATGCGCTGCGCAGCAAGAAGGTCTGCAATGTGGCGCCTATCGCGGGTGAGACCAAGGTCTGGCAGTACATAACCTTGATGAAGAGAATTTTCCTTATCGATTGTCCCGGTGTTGTCTATCCCTCGGCAGAGACTGACACAGAAAAGGTTTTAAAGGGTGTCGTGCGTGTAGAACTAGTAACAAACCCCGAGGATTACGTCGAAACAGTACTAAAACGCGTACGAAAGGAGTACATAAAGAAAACGTACAAAATCGACAAGTGGGAGTCATCACAAGACTTCCTCGAACAGTTGTCGCAGAAAAGTGGAAAACTTCTTAAAGGTGGCGAACCCGATATAACCGTCACATCGCGCATGGTTTTAAACGATTGGCAGCGCGGCAAACTTCCATTCTATGTCGCCCCAGAGGGCTATGAGATTCCCAAATCGCACGCCAATAAAAAGGAAGCGGAATCGTCAGTCGAAGTAGCATGCGACGATGACAAGTCCGAGAAGACGTTCGTCAGTGAGTCGGTGCGAAAGGCCAAGGAGTTCAAGCAATTGCAGGACTTCCGTAAGATCAAGGTTGGCTTGGAATTCGAGGCGTCTGACGTCAAGGAGTTGGACAAGATCGATGTTGAGCTGCTGGCTGCCAGGAAAGTCGAACGACTCGAGCGTAAGCGAAAGAGGCTGCAGAATCCCGAGGAAGACTCTTCTGATGGCGCTAGCGATTTCTATTCAGAAGATGAGTACAACGAGGACTTGGAGCGAGTGGTGCATAAGAAATCAAAGCCAAAGGTGGTGCCGACCGCTAGTGGTAACTTCAAAGAGGAGGAGGCCGACGACGGTCCAGCGCCCTCAAAGAAACAAAAGAAGATGACGGCTAAGGAGAAACGCGCCGCCGACAGGAGTCAAAAAAGGAAGAAGATCGGCAGCAATTTCTACGAGGTGACGAATGTGAAGAACAGGAACAGAAATAAGGTGAAGAAGGCGGCGTAGTTGATTTTTCTTTAAAATAAATAAAATATACCTATTGGGAAATTCACTCGAAGTTTTATTCTGAAGTCGGTAGCGTTACGATTGGTTAAGTAAGGGCCGTGATTTATTTAAGACGATCCACCTGGTTGCATGCCTTTTCGAAACTGATGCCAGTCTCGCTCAATACTTTCCTCTGTTTCTCGTTGCACTGTTGCTCCAAAAGTTCTCAAGAATTGCTTACATTTATTTAGATCTTTATTGAGACAGACAATACCTCTAGCATACACAATTTTTGTATTTAACATTATTTGCCAAGGGGCTTAGTTATCTAGTCGCGTGTAATCATTGTATTTCTTCGTAGAAGTAGTTTTCTCTCCATACGCTATGCTGATACAAAAAAAAAAAAAATGAGAGGACCCTGAAACCAGCCAACACTTCTTGACAGCCTGAGATCCACTCTTAGAGAAGTAAATTAAAATAAAAACTTTGAATAAGGACTTAAAGAAATCTATTTCAATGTCTCCTCCTTCTTCTTTTTCTTAACAACATCATCAGCAGCTATTCCTTCTTCTTCAGACGTTTCCTCCCGACTAAATCATACTGGCAATAAGCGTGCGGTTCGTCCTCGCTGCCAGTGCTCATCTCTGAATCGCTGGTATCATTGTATGGCCCAATGCCTGGCAAGATGGCAGTGCAAATAAGACTCCCCTTGTCCAACTTATTTGTTGTAATGCTCGTTGGCAGCTTGTTAGGCTCCGAGTCGACTTTCGGCTCCCCTTCATCGCGCTCGTCGGCCTTCTCTTCTGTTTTTTCCGGACTCTTTGACACAGTCTCAGTTTTAGTGGTCTTAACAGACGCACTATTGACTTCACCATTTTTCCGCTTAAGTACAGCACCCATTAGAGATTTCTGCGAATGTCTAGACGAATTGCCCGCCAGCATTGGCTTTGGCTTGGGTGTAGCTATCTCGGACTGGATTTTCTACAAACGCAAGGATATTACATTCTAAATTTCAATGGAAATGCAACTTACTTTATCGATTGATTCCTCTTGAATGGTGGCTACACGTTCACGAAAATCTCGCAATTCCTTAGCCTCCTCTTGCATTTGAAGTTTCTCCGCATTCATTTTGGTCCTGTCCACCAGGTCAAGGAACTCCACTTCATCGTCATCCAAACCGCGAATTAAATTCTCTAGAAAAACAAAATGTCTGTAACGAAAACAATGGCAGGCGAATGTGCATACTAAGTTTGTGAGCTTCCTCGTATTCCATGTCTTTCTTCACTTTTTGCTCTTTCAAGCGATCGTATAGAGTTCTGCCGTCGAAGGGCTCCTCTGGGCGTTCTATTTTATGGATTTATTTGTAATCTAAGTGTAGGTGATACTATTTTTTTTACAACGAACCCAATGGCTGATCGGGAGTGCGAACTTTTTCCCATTCTTCTTGGCGACGTTTGCGTGCCTCGGCGCACTCTGATTCAGTGACAAATCCTGAACTCATTTCAGTGCGAATTGATAACTTGATGTTTGTTTACTTTTACTGTTTCCGATGCAACTTTATTTAAGTAAATAAAATTACTAACTGGACGAGCAAAAAACACTGAAAACAAGACTGTCTAGAATTTTTCAGTTTGACGTTTTGGTTGCACTTTTTTCGTAGATACATTTGCCAACTGTAGAGGGCGATGTGTCCAATATGTGGGCTTTAATGGGATGCTTATATTTATTTCTTTATTTCATACAGACCAAGGATTTTTGGATGGTTAAAATTGTTTTGTTTCATTGAGCTCGTGGGAAAAAAAATCAAGTGGAAAAATGCCTCAAAAAACATTTGCAAAACGAGTCGAAAAATGAATTAAAATGTGCGAGAAAAATCCAGTCGAAATCTTAAATGGGAACTTGGAGTTGGGGCCTTGCGAATAAAAAACGAGAAGTTTTTTTTACGGTTAACCCATTCTTTAATTCAATAACATCTCAACTTCCCTCTCCGCCATCTATCGTTGTATAGTAGAAAATGACACGTTCCAATCCAATCATGGAGTTAAGGCGAGATGGCAACATACACTAAACTGACATTGCACAATCATATGTGTTGGTGCGTTCACCCATCCATTCAAAACAGAAGCAATATGGCCGCTCCACTTGTTGGATGGTTGCGAGTGATACTCCGTGTGATTTGATTTTTTTTATATAAAATTTAAATTTTACACCGCAAATTCGCTGCATTTTTGTCTACCGCACCTAGTGATAGTGAAAAATATATTTTCGAAGTCCTTTATACCGCAGAAAGTCGCGTAAATTTACAAAAATTTCCAATCCCCTTCCGAAACAGTAAACAGTGTGTGAATCAAAGTAAAAAAAAAATCTATTCGCGCATGTCATTCCCATCCCAACAACCGAAAATTATTTCTTCAATCCAACTTCGTTACGTTGCGTTGAATGTGATCAATTGAGTGCGAAAGAGTGCTAAAGTGGAATCGAAAGAATAATATTTTTTCCCCGTTCCAGTTTCATTTTGTTCGAGAGCGAAACGAGTCGAGTTTGTCGTTTTCGAATTTCGAGTAGTTTAAGTTTGGCCATTCGTTGGTTTGGTTACGTGCGTTTCGACGGTTTCTTGTTCGCTCAGTGTTTGCATTGCACGCCGCGGGGAAATTCTCCTTTTTATTATTTTATACAATTTTGTGCGTGCTTTTCTTGAGATATTTTCGATTTTGGAATTATTCTACGAAACACATAACAAATGCGAAAAATATCAATTTTTACATGTTCGCTTTGTGAATAGATTAATTAACACCAATTATGTGCCTAAATTGAGTGGAGAAATAAAGTCTTGAGAAAGAAAGAGAAGAAACGTATTTTTTCCGAGTTTGTGTGTCTTTTTGCCTTTTCTCGTCCAGTATTTAAGAAAAAAACAATTTTTTTTCTTTCGGGTTATTGCTTTTGTAAAGAGTTTTCAATTGGAAACAAATTGTGTTGAGAAAGTGAGAAGTAAAATATAAAGAAAGAAAAAAATTGAGTGAAGTTAATTTTCCTTGTGTGCCTTCTATTTTTTGTGCAAAGAAAAATAAATAAATAAATATAATATTTCAAATCGAATGTGATGCAAAACGAAGTGTAGAAGTAAACGGAAATTTCCCTTTTTCATGTTTTTTTTTTTTTTTCCTTTTGTGTTGCAATTTTCATTACCCCTAAAGAAGCATCAGCAAGAGAAGGAGAAGCACCGCCAGTTGGAACAAAAAGTGTGCGACGGTGTTTGTTGTACCTAGAATGGAGGTAAGCAAAGCGAGATGTGTGTGATGATTTCATATGTACGGCATTTCCATTCCATTAGAAGAAATTCCACTCCTTTCCCCTGTTTTCTCGCCCCCGACAAACGGCAACACGGACTCAATTAAAGTTTCTCTGCAGTAACTTCACTCACCGCTTCTTCTTTACATCGTCATGTTTCAATCGTTTCCTTCTGTGAAGTCTGTCCGTCTGTCTGATTTCTGATAGTGTGACTGTGAGCTGTTGTTTTTTCATTGTTTTATAAAATAAACACGAAAAAAGTGCAAAACAAATTTGAGTACAGTTGGTCGGAGATGTTGTCAAACCGAAAACGTCATAAATTGCGTTTGTTCATTTGAAATTTAGCTGACATTCGAGCTCATAGTTGGAGACCCAAACAAACTTGGAATTTGATTAAATGCATCTATCAAAATCAGCATGGTAGGTTGTATGAAGTCAATGCGACAGCGATGAGCGAACGAGAAACCATATAATTTGATCTTATTGTTGGCTGTGGGTGAACAGGGTCAAGCAACGCGAGCAATGTACTTTGGGTCAGTTCCACATTGTTTTCACTTTAATTATTTAGTTACTTTGTCTCTCTTCTATAGTTCTTTAAAACGTCAACTGGAAAACTTATCATGCGATCATATTTATTTAGGCCAACTAAATGTAGTTATCTTAAGTCGACTAGATTCCTGAACATCTCCACGGCAAATATTCTCAGACTTCTGTCAGATTTAGTAAAATTAATATAAACAAGTTTGACATTTGAATTTTTCTATTTCTATTTTTAAGATATCGTTGAGTTAGAAGAGTGAGTGTTTTTCTGTAAAGAGCAACGCATTGGCCAAAAATGAAAACACAGTCTAGAGTGTTAGTCATTCGTGCAGTATACCTAGCGAAAATACTTCTTACTTTTGTGACATTTTGGTCGGTTTTTATTTTTGTAATTAAAATGCGCTAATCAGCCTATTAGTTATGACACACCTCTTGACGCTCCTGCTTTGTGGCACACGTCGTTTCAAATGCATCAAATTTAGACTAGCACTATCGAATTATAATATAAGTCAACAAAAACGGAGAAAACAATGGGGACTATAGTTTAGTAAGTCTGACAGCTGTTTTGATTGGCGTAGATCTTTCACATCAACAGCATATTCAGTTGACGCCTATGAAGGGGTAGTCGACGAATCTAGTAAAGAAGTTCGTGACTGAGTACCTACTAAGTTGAAAGTTAGCATTTGTACAGTTGACGTAGGAAAAGCGGCGCTACCAACTCATGTTTTTTTTGCGATTAAGGTAGGTACATCTAGGGTAGGTCTGACAGCTGACTGACTAGATGTATTTCAGTTTTTATTGCACTTGATCAGTCACATGAACAGCTTTTTCAGTTGACGTTTTTCCTCTATGGAGAGGCAGCTGACAAATCTAGTCAAGAAAAATCCTGCCTGCATACCTACCTACTCAGTTGACATATCGAAGTGTCAAAACTCAAAATAAAATCAGAATACAATGTCAATGAGGGCGTTCAAGTATCTAGTTTAGTAAGTCTGAGTCTGGTCACGTGACCACTCTGGGCCAATCACAACAGAGACAGATCTAGTCAGGCAGCTGTCAGACTTAGTAAACTAGATACTTGAACGCCCTAATTCAAGTTCCCTAGTCAACGTGGTCCTTCCAGACAAATAAAGTTGACGTTTTACATGAACTAGGTATGTATCCGAACATCCCCCGTTTATCGAAAGCGAAGGAGACTGGCTTGTCGAAAAATGACAAAAAGTCACTGACAAGTGTATGTAAATGTCAAACTCTTAAAATTAGCACGACCAGTCACTATGTATACTGATTATTTAAAAAAAAAATTTGTCCCCATACTCTTTTGACCCGTACTTACAACATTACTATTTACTGTGTCGATACAGATTAGTCCGTTGGCTTTTGTTTGGCTTGCAATAAAATGTGCATTCTGACCATGTCCCACTATTGTCCTTCCACATATTGCTCGTTATCTCGGGCGATTCATAATTGCAATCAAAATACCATTTACGAGTGCAGTGATAAACAGAAATGTTGATAAGAATTTTACAAAGAAGAATTAAAATGTGTGTCCTTCAATTGATTAAAGTGTAATTTGTGTTTCTTTCTCTTCTAGTCGAAAAGTTGATTAAACGATAATTGGATTACAAATCGACTTATAAAAATTGGCGACAACCAAGGCAAGGATTACCATTTAACGCCATACATGGAAAACACATCTACAGAACGGTAAGTTTGAAGAATTTTTCTCAAATTTCGATCGAATCATCTAAATCCATTTGTGTGGTGTCTTCTCTGTCCACTTTTATTTGTTTATATAAATTATGCATCCTTATACCCTCGTTCTCGTATCATCGTGTCCTTCTTAATGTGTGTGTTTCTTGTGTGGTGAATTTATTAACTTGTTTTTGTTATCGGTTTCTTATTGTCGCTCATTTGTTCGAATTATGTTGGAAAGGACTCACTTCCACTCAGTTCTCCACGCAGATTGAAGTGATTGGTTTGGTTTGAGGTTTAGTTATTTTCATTTGAGTGCCCGTGCGAAGGGGGTGTTTAGATTGTTTGCTCGCTCTGGTTCACAATAAATGTGAACAGACACACTCACACGCATTCACTGTATAGTGTATAGAATAGAGCCGACGGAATGGAGTTGGAGTGGCACTGCATTGCAACAGTTTTGTGTTGTTTTTGTTGTTCCTTTTTTTTATTGTTGGTTTCTTGGTATTTCCTTGCGTTTATCGGTTTTCCTTCTTCCATTCGACTTCGTGTTTGAGTGCATTTTTCTGTTATTTTTTTATTTTTTGTTTGTTTTGTGTTGAGTTGGTTTTATTGTTGTCGTTCTTCCTTACTGCACTTGTGTGTGCGGCAGATTTGAAGTGCGGTCGGACTGTTCGATTTTTCTTTAAAAAGGCTGATCGTTGGAAGGGAGGAAGACCAAAATGAACATGCATGCAGTATTATGCACCAACGCCCTTAAATTAGTTGCGATTAATAAACCGACAGGCCTTACACAACACAACTCATGCCTGGATGATAAGGGATGCCGATGATGAATAATAATTTGAACGAACTGATTATGTGAGGCTATGTGTGTTAGGGTTGTGAAGGGAAGGAACAGCAGACAGCACATCTGGCGGAATTTATTCATGGTTTTATGAGTCAGAGTTGATATAAATATTTTTATCCGAGTTGTGTTTTGATTTCCCTTGTTCGGAGCGGCGTCCATCGATTTCGCTGATGACAGTTCTCTGAAATGGGTAAAGTAGGATAGTTAGGTGGGAAGGATCTTGTACGCATAATAATAATTGTTGGGAAGTTCTTAGGTTGCCTACTTGGGACACGTTTTCGTTACTAATGCCACTCATTACGGTCAGATATCGGAACGGTTTTATGTCTTAACAACAAAAAGTAAAACAATTTGCAAACGTTGTAAATTTTCGAAATTCGTCCCCTTTTGATCTGTCAAATCCTCGCAAATTTTCTTAATTTAGTTAGAAAGAACTAGGAAAAATCACTTGGCCTTATAATAAATAGATAACTGCTGTTTCTGATTTTTTTGAAGTGAGGTAGCAGTTATTATTGACTAAACCGCAATAATGACAGTGACATTTATGTTTCGAACATCTTGTATGCGAAATAAGCCAATGCGTTTTGTTCCGAGTTTTCTTGCTTTTTTCTTAGATCATTTTTGACAACACCACCTACAAAACGGTTTCATATCTATATTCGAAAATTTTATGCCGAAAATGGGAAAATTTCGAAAAATTCCGAAAGTTCGTCCTGTGTATTGTTCTTTTCCAGCAACTGTTTTCGCAGTTGTGTTAACTTTTTATAGCTAGAGTAGCTATTAAAATGAAGAAAAGCCGTAAAAATGGCAAGCTCTCGACTTTGGTTCGAAAGTGTGTCAATTTCGAATAACCAGGTTCTGTCAGTTGTTTTTTTTTTTTTTTTTCTCTTTCCTTTATTTCATTGACTCTAAGCAGGCATTTTCATTGCTTCCCGCACTTACAAATCATGTGATTAGGTGTATGATTGACATCTATTACAATCTTGTTATGATTTTATGTCACTTTTGAAGTATTTTCTTTATAAAGAAGACACCTTTAAAAAATTATGAATAGATAAACTTTAAGTTTAATGTGATTATTACAAGAAAAAAAAGTCAATAGGTAGGTAGTCGATCTGTGATCCGACTTTCGAACATTCCATTATTGATCACTGTCGACTTGTCAAACTTCGCTGCCGAAGCTAACCCGCTGTCACTCTCTTCATGGAATCATTTATCTCGGTCATATGTCAAAGATGTTGACCCAATATTGTTGGATACAAAACATGAAACTTCTTAACTCCACTGCAAAATTTGTACTTCTCTGACCGTTCTTGTATTCCAGTTGACCAGTGACCACTTATTGTAACCACACTCATGTGGGTTTTTTTTTTTCTTTCTGATACCGTATTCATTTCCATTTCGTCCGCCCCCCACTCCTCTTACATCATTGCACTTGGAAGTGGCATAAGAAAAATTCTACATCGTTGGCAAATGTATCTATTTGCATACGCGCTGCGGCGATAAACCAGCTTGCACTTCTGACTCGTTGGCCTTGGACATGTAATGCATTTGTCAAAAGAACATTTTGTTTGCAATTGGAAAACGCTTACCTCATGACAATGACGTGTACATTTTCAATCGACATATTGACACTTTGTAATATGTGTAAAAACCGCGCACACATCAAAACAATTAAAATAAATCATTTATCGCAATTAAAATACTCGCAACGCGGATTAACAACGAAGATGTGTCGCCCGAAAAAGGGCAAAGAATCTCACATTTGACAGTTAAATGGAATTCTTCAGACCTGAGGTGTGCATACTCGACACTCCGTAAACGAGGATGATTCATGCTCGCGGGAGATTGACTGCGTTACTTAGTCATGGAAATTCTTTCGCGATCCATATGGATGGGGAGGGGGCAAGCTGGCATAATCTCAAAAGCGATGATCATAGCGATAGTTTTGAAGACTTTCACAAATCACATTCAGCCCAACAAATGCGAGTGAATCTATTCCGATTGAAGAGAGGACAATGCGCTTGTAAACGCCAAAGGACATTGTGGTGGAAAAAGATTCACGTGTAGATTTTCTCTGGTGGTAACTGTTATATGAATATCGATCATCGTGCCTTTGAGTTACGGAAGCGTTTGGGGTCGCAAAATTGGCGGTTGAATAAGCGTATTTACGCCAAACGGGAGAGGTTAGCTTTAGTTGGTACGTGTGTGCAAAATGAAAGTGCGCGCTCCCCCATGGCGGCTGGCTGTGGAAAGTGATGACTGATGACTGAAGGTTTCATCGTTCAATGCCCATCAAAACTATTTATTACAAAATACGTGTATGGATGATTGAAGCATAGTTCGGAGTAATTACGGGCGACTTGGTGGATTCAAATTTTACTCTTACCCATTCCAGTCACAATGTGAGTTTTCATACTTGGTTTAGACAAACTTTCCATTCAGACTGTGACAATTTAGAATTTTCCAACGACCTTTCCGCGAGGCAGATATTGGGGTATCCATTGGCCGTCAGGGATTTTTTTCTACTTGGTTTCTAGGATATAAAGGGTGTTTTTTTTTAGAGGTATAGAACTTTGAAATGGATTAAAACAAAGATGCTTTTTTTAAATTGAGATGAAATTTACTTTATTCGAAAGATCATCTTCTGGCATTATAATTTAAATATGATTTCTGGCAAATGACCGCCACGGCTGGCTCGGACGTAGTCTAATCTGGAGGTCCAATTTTCGATGACTTTTTCCAACTTTTGAGGCCCCAAATCGGCAATAACCCGGCGAATGTTGTCATCCAAGTGGTCAATCGTTTCGGGCTTATCGGCGTAGACTAGCGACTTCACAAATCCCCACAGAAAATAGTCAAGCGGCGTTAAATCGCACGATCTTGGAGACCAATTCACGGGTCCGCAACGTGAAACAATGCGGTTACCAAACGTTTCCTTCAATAAATCAATTGTGTCACGAGCTGTGTGACATGTTGCGCCGTCTTGTTGAAACCACAGCTCCTGCACATCATGGTTGTTCAATTGAGTTAGATTTTGTAAGCACGCCAACCAAGATCTTTCCGCAAAATCTTCCATAAAGTGGATGGAAACATATCCAATTCCTGGCGGATAGACTGATTCGGGTCTTCCTCTACGATACAATTTACAGCAGCAATGACTTCTTCTGCGTATTATCACTTAGAGTAAACGTGGTGCTAAAATGGTCCATAGTTGATGGAATTAATTGCTTTGATGGATGATTATGTTGACCGTAAAATGGACGTAGTGCGCGATACGTATTTCGAGCAGAACCATGATTTTCAAAATAAATTTGCACAACTTGGAAGCGTTGTTCAGGCGTCGGTTTATTCTTGTTGAAATGCCAAACCAAACTTAAAATAAATAACTTGACAGCTTACAAAATGGCCGTCCGTTAAATAAGTGTTGCCAACTTTAAGTTCTGTACCTCTAAAAAAAATCAGCCTTTACTTTATTTTAGGGCGGAACCCTGTTACCACTTTTTGTGTTCAACGAATATTTTCGCGAAATGCGTGTCTGGGCTTCCCAACTGTCATACATAAAGAAAGTCCGGAGGCTTCTCCATTTCTAGAAAAACATTTAAAAATTACAAAGTCCGGTTACAAATTGCATTCCCGTCACCTCTCTGTCCATCTTTCTTTGAACTTCTTTGCCAGTTGGAATTTTGGGTGTTTTTAGAATTTCTGCAGCTTTGGGGAAACATGTCCATCTTCTTATGGTTTCTTTGCCATGATCTGCTTTATGGTTTTGTTACCTTTGCTACTCTCTTCGAGTCTCTCCGAAACTGTTGCCAGGCTCTTAGCTCTAAGTTCCATTCCCAGATACCTATTTCAACGCACTTTTGACGGAAATCACATGAGAATCACTTCCACTTGAAATTCGAAGACTGATTCGCCATCAGGAAGACTATCTACCTTTTCAGTTAACAAAATACAAAAAAAAAAAAAATCCCAATTCAATGATTAAGTCAAGCATTCTCTGAGGGTTCTCCGTGTTTGTCTTGATTAAAGCGATTTTATCGTCGACATAACCTGTACCCGGAGTACTAAAACCTAGTCGAGACTGACCATCATCATTCCAGCACAAAGGCACTGACGCCTAGCAAAGGCGGAAACATTTTGAAGCCAACTTGTTGAATTTTCGATCCCATTTGCGCTGGCTTGCTCTGCAAGGAAGTTGTTAATCGTGCGAATTAACCGCCTGAAAATGTTTGCACATGAAGTGCCACTTAAAATAAGGGTAGAGAATTGGATTCCGGCTCCGCGGACAAAGCAGTTGCAAGTTTAAAAGGCTTTCATAACCTACAGCCGAAGAGTTTTTTTATTCCAAATTAAATGTGCCCATAGAGGAAGACCTCGCCATAAATAGAAGAGACCTTCATAAACTCGCACACAGGCTGCTGTAAGCATAATAAGGGTTAATCCAATGAAAATAAAACCTACATCGCGAAGAGTCTTTGATTCCAAATCAGAGTGTCAACACAGTAGAGAGGAATACCTCGTTTTAGGTTCACAAGTGGAAGAGGCCCTCAGAACCTCACACAAGGAAGTTGTAAGCATTATAAAAGTTGAGACAGTAAAAATAAACGCTACAGCGCGAATAGTCTTTTATTCCAAATCAGAGAGTCAACGCACTAGAGGAATACCTCGCTTAATTGACGCGCAAAGGTCTATAAGAGGCTTTAATTATTCCATGGGCAAAATAATGACCCAAAGAAAAAATAGCCACCCAGCGAACATTTTCGCTACCAATTGTGCCGCGAACATTTTCAGTACCAACTGTGCCAGTCTCAATTCCATTAGATGACACGTTCCACCAATAAATTGTCACCGATACATCACCACCTACGGCACAGCTCCACACATCCATGTACTACTATCTGTCTGTGGCAATTAATTCATAATTTGCCCCAAGACACGACACACACTTGTGTATGTGTTTCGCTGTTCAAATCTATCAATTAATTAACCTCAAAATTGAGTTATCCCGCGCTGTACCTTGCGGTGTGGTCGTTTAATAAAATTGACCCAATTTGTTGCTATTTTTCTAACACAACTCGCATAAATGATCCTATTTCTCGAATAGCACATTTCTATAATTATGCAGAATATCTGTCGAGGCATTTAAAGCGTGCGCCAGTGGGTCGTTAAGTTTCCATCACCCCAACAGAGGTTTAAGAATTTCGCCTAAGCAAGCGGGTTTCCACCAGCACTTACGTAACAATCAACAGTCACAGATGCGTGAACACGTTTGTATAACTTCGTATAACCATCCAATGGTTATAACTAATTGAAGACAACTTGGGCTCTATTAAAACGTTACAGCACGCTGTCTAATTTTCCTTCCCCATATGGCGTTGCCAGTTCCCATGCAAGACGGTGTGAATGACCTGCATCGGAAAAGTTTTCCCCACACATGCAGAATCTTCTGTCATGTTCCAGAAACCATAGGGGCTCGTTAAAAACCAATCGAAAGACCAAATCACTCAACAGCAGCAAGTACATAAATACTTGGAAATGTGTGTATTTTTGAATGATTTCGCAATTATTATTGCCGTTCGCCTCCGAGAAACATTAACAAATACCTCTACACAATTGATTTACGACAGCAAGTGTATGTTGTACTTCACGCGAGAGACCTCCAGTATCCCCATTTTGATAATCTCAATCGATTTTTATTGCCAACGCAGTGCAGCTATCGCATACGTTAGCCCTTATCTTGTGGAGCACGTAATGGTGGTGGTAACCGTAAAGGAAATTCTAGGAAAGAAAAAAAGTTAAACACTTGAGCACGGCGGCCCAACACATTGGAAGTAATCTTTGCGAAACAATATAATAGGTGGGTGGCATTTTTATATTAAAACAATCGGGAGGTGGGCTATGGGCTGTACACACACACAAACGACAGAACAAAGAATGCGATATTGAGGGTTGTTGTGTACACATCATCCCTCGTTTCACTGCGCCATGCCAGACAAAGCTGGGCCGGGGCCATCGCTTTCCAAGATGCCGGTGTAGACATAGACACATTGTATTCGGGTGGCCCGTTGTTTGAAAAGGAAATGATAGAAACGCACAGGAAGAACTGTACACGCCATAGAAGAGGAGGTGTTTCAGGGTCGTTGGCTTCGCTGTCGATGTTGGGTGGCCATCAGTTGGAATGTTTGGTGGTTCTTTATGAAAGATTTTTTCTTCTACATTGAAAAAATTGGTTTGTGGCTATTTTTGGATGTTAACGGCACAATTTTCGACATACTTCTTCGATGACCCCTAACATAAAAACGAGACCAAATCGCCTCTTTTCCATTGGCAAGGGTGACTTCCACACGAGCTGTTAGTTTGGAACTAATCGAATCATTCACTTTGCGAGTTATGCGTCGCATCTTCTGGGTGTATTTAGTCTTGTGGAATGACATTCTATACTCATAGAATGAATGTGTAGAAGTTCGTTTTGAAGTTGTTAATCTGAGGAAAATCGTTCATCAATTTTCTATCTCATACAAAATGGATTCGATTCTATAAATAGAGCTCTTGACCCAAATGTCCATAATTCTGTACCAGATACCTGTTCATCAATGCGAACTTAATTTTAACTTTAGGAACACAGTTAACGCACTCAAAACTGTTCCAATTGGTTCTGCGCCATCATTAAAAATTTAAGTCTAATTAATTTTTGTCTTGTAGGTCTTGTTGAATGACTTGCAAGTTCAGTTCTGACAGCTGTCACTATATCGTCGGGGATAGCGAAAATATGACGATTTTTCCCTGTCAGGTGTTCGGGTTAATTGTATGCACTTAGCTAATTTTTGACAGTTCAGTTCTATATGACATGTTAAAGGCGTTGTGTGCTTTTGAGTTTTTATGAAAGTGGCTGCGTCTCGTGACCTTATTTCAATAACTTTCGGAACGCACCCAACTTGGTCTCTATGGGCATTTTTTTTGGAACAAATTGTATAGGCAACTGGGTCTAAATAGCCTTTGATTAAAAAACTAACTTAAACCACAAACATTTCTGCAAACGACAGCTGTCCATTTGGTTATAGATATCCGTTAAGGTTTGTTCTATCAGATGTCGTTTTCAAACTTTTTTTCCAATTTTTCCAAATTTATTTGAGCTGTTGGCATTTTGCTCATTTTTTATTCACAATATAAATTCAAGAAATTGTACCTCCATCTTATAAAAACTTCGCTGTGGGGTTCATCATTTTAAGCCTTAGGGGATCACATTGCGACTCAGTACAAATTCACAGATTTTGACAATTCTTTCCCGTGAAACAAGTCTTTTTCGGGTAGCAAAGATTTGGGAATTTGAGCTGTCATTTTTCACACATGCAGGTGCAATTCAATTTATTTTTGGGGTTTAAATTTAACTATTTTTTTTTTTCGCACGAAGTTTTAGAATGACAGGTACATTAAAATAGTTTCGCTTTCTCGCTATTTGCTCCGTCATTTGAATGGTGCTTTAGATCATAACATGAAATCCCTTTTGTTAAATAAGAAGCTAGGTAAAGTTGAAGTTTATTCGTTTGACAGGCCGTAATTGGTAACTTTACGCAACTTATCCCTATTTTGGTTGTCGCTTAAGTAGGATTGTTGGTTCTTTTTTTTTTTTACAATGGTTGAACTATTTCAAAAAAAAAAAACATTGATTTAAACAGAAATCATAAAATTGACGGAAACTCAATCGAAAAATCAGCAAACCTGGCAACAATTAGCACACTCGCTCGATCAATTTCAAATAAAATAAAAAATCTCTTCGCGTAACCACAGCCATCACAAACCTACCTAGATTCTAGCTGCCCAGACTCACATGCACATTCAAGTTGGGTATACGAAAGCAAAGCACAAAAAAAAAAAAAACACGGGCAAGACTTTACCGCAAAGAAAAGAAAACAAGTTGTGTGTGCTGTGTGCGGTGGTGTGGTTATGGTGTATACCATAACCTCAACTATAACAGCGCTACCACCAGAAGACGAGAACAAACACTGCTCACACAACTCACATGACAGCGTTGTCGGTCGTCGTCGTCGTCTTATTTTCAAATGGGTTTCTTTTTTCTCCATTAAGTCATATTTTCGCTTCTATTCACTTGCATTTAGCGCACTCCATACTATCGTAGCCCACCTTCTCTCGTATCCATTTCGGAACACTTCTACACGCACACAGTCAACGAAACATCCAAGAGGAAACTACAGTCAAAACGGACAATGCGGCACCACGATACGCTACGGTACTATGTGGAACGTTTTAAAATGAACCTTCAAACGCGACGATGATGTCAAAAAAAAACAAAAAAAATCACAAACGCCATGAATTTTTTACTACCGTTTGGACTTTTTGCTCGCTTTTGTTTTTTTCTGTTGTCTTCTTTATTTGATGCTGGTGGAAAGCGAAATCGAAAAAAAGTTATACGGGAAACGATTATGTGTTGGGGGGCCAGTGCCACCCTATGGGAGTGACATTTGGCTGCAGGTATGGCGTAAATTTGACGTCTTCTCTTCTAAAATGGGTGCATTGAATTTGCGATTATTTGGAGACGTTTTAATTCATTTTAAGAATTTATCATCCTTCAGTTTTATGACATTTGATTCTAAAACAGATTCTACCATATACCTGACTCTTACTCTACTCTTAATCTCTGCAACAAATTATTCTATCGACCAAGTTCAGCCTAATCCGAGTAACAAATCTCACAAATTTAAGAATAGAACTTTCAGAAAATGCGTACTTTCATTCACTTGTCTTGCGTTGGCGACGTGTGAGCTGACCTGATTGACATCATAATCTCAACAAGTTGTATTGCTCACCCCCCAAAATAATTTAATTTGTCTGTCAAACTGGAATTTTATAAAATCGTTTAAAACTCCCCTCAAATCTCGCTTGAGAATTTACCCTATAAATGGGGTGCCCAACATTATCAGAAAATCTGGAGGAACAACATATCGCGAATGATAATAACAAAAGGGAAACAAGGAGAATGCAACAAGACCAACGGAAAAAAACACACTCTGAGATTTCCAAGAATTTTCGATTGTGTTGCAGACAGAATATTGGAAATGGATATATGGGGAGTATGCGGCAGGAGAGACGAGAAACTGCTCAATGGGCCTTGGAGATTTTAAGGTTTGGAGTCTGAAACGTATTCGATTTTGTTTGTTCTTTCATCCACTTACCAGGAGGTTATCCTTGCCGGATGTGAGCAGCTTGTGTAACTATTAGTTCGTTGTACTTGACTTTTCTTTAAACTTATATACGTTTGCTTGGCTTAGGCTAGCTTATCGGACTTTAAGCAACTGTCACAGTTTCTTAATGGAAACTCAGTTAAGAATAAGTTCTTACAGGGTTGTGCGCACATTAGTCTTTTAAGCACTCTTTAAAACCGATTAATAATTACATCTTGTCGCAAGCGGACCAAACCACATTTCATAAGTGGTCGTCCATTTTGTCCATCTGTCAGTTAAAAAAGAAAGAATAATCTTTTCAACGGATTCTGTGGGTTTTCGCCTTTAGACTGAGCAATCTGAGTAAAAAGCTGATCACTGCCATCTTTTGACAGCTAATCGTATGTGACAGTTAAATGCTCAAATATGTTTTAGGTATAAAGAAATCAGAACGCTTTGAATATGCTCTGTTTAGAACATGATCGACTTGCCCGACATCAATTTCTCTGAACGGAGAAAATAAGAAAAGATAAATAAATAATAAAATACATTTTAATTTTATTTTAAAAATAAAAAAGTCATTGTGCCATGTCTGTCAAGTAGATGTCAACTTCAGACTTAACCACACAATGTTAGGGCTGCCTTGTGCCACTCCTCGAGTCAAACAAACTTGTACACTTGAATAATTTAGACCAGCCAGGCTGGTAAACGAACAGGGCCCTTTCCAGCTTGTCAATTATGACATTCTCTCCATTAATCTTTCAGTTTAAGTCGACTTTATGCGAAAACTATTTTTTGGTGCTTCATGCAGAGTTCTATTCCATTTTTGACGTCACTAACAACAACTCTCATGACTTTCTTAGAACATTCCTTACCTTAAAGTCGCCTTCGTGTCACGGCATCATAAGCGAACTGTCAAGATTGAGCTGATTGGCGATGGTGCTGTGTCATGCACATCGGAAATGTAAAATAAAATAAATTTCCCCTGTAAGGTTTTTTTCTCCCTATTCTATTGTGTTTTTATTGTTTTTCTCTTCCCCAACAAAAAAAAAAAAATCAATAAACAGAGGAAAATAAAACTTCATAGAACTCGAATGCAATTACATCATACCGCACACAATCAAACAAAAACACGTCCCAACATGTGTGATAGATACACATTATTCGGCAGACATACGTTCTACAAAAGCTAATTTTATTTGTAAACATTCAGAGCTATAAACACAACAGCACACACCACCGATTAGATCCAAATAGATACCGATACCGAGTAAATGAATGGTAGAGGAGGATAGATGTTCGATAAGTGGAGTTGAAACGGGGGGTTTCCTTTTTTTTTCTTGTTGGACAGTAAAATTTGCTCCACCAAGCACTCGTGTGTGTCAAAAATTAAGTTTGGGTGCCACTGTGTGTCTGCTAAAAGGCATAAAGCGTTTTTTTATTTGGCAAATCCGGGCATTCCAGGGGGAGAAGTTGTTGGTATTTGTGGTTGGTTGTGGGGTCGCCGTTTTACTGTGCAATTGTTATTGAAAATCATGACATCCCAGAAAAAGTAGGAGAAGGTGCTCGGTGCACAGAAATATAAGACACGTACACGTACATACAAGCGACGATTTTGCTGTTTCTTTCATTAAATGAATGTAAACAAGAGCCAAGGTGAGGTCATCAGCACAGAGCTGCTATACTATATCCACAGCCACTGAAAGAGCACACATGGAGGGAGCAAAAAAAATAAAAATAAAAATTCACAAAGGGGAGATACGCGATGATGTTGACGATGACAACCAACATAAATGTCGAAGTGAATTGTGGAAATGGTAACCACACAAATAGAAGAAATATAGTCAGCAGAAACTCAAAAAAAATAATTAAAAGAGTACTTCAAAGGAATATGCACAGAGAGAGGCACTGCCAGGCTGATAGGAAGGGACATCTTTTGACTGATTGAAATAGTTCCAGTTCAGTGCACTTGAGAAAATAAATCATTTACTGTCGGAAGTTTTCACGATATGTGACAGTTTCGGTTATCATATTTATGTCGTATTAGTTAGTACGACCCTTCTGTCATCTGAGTTGACATACTTGTCAATTTCAGTTACTATATTGCGATATTTTACGTTAATTTACTGCTAAATGTTTGGGAGTCATCTGTCAAAACATTTTCACAAATGAAGTACGTCTAAATCAGCTTTCGCTGGATAGATATTTTCTGAAGTGCGTGTCATTTATGCTATGACAGGTATCGTCTAACTAAACGATTAACAACACAATTGTCAAAACTTTTAGGATTGTAATAATCTTTTACTGAGCAATTCTTCTTTTATCCCATTATGCGGCGACTGAACTGGATCACACTTAATTTGTTTAGTTTATTTAATTAAAAACCACTTAGGTCCCACTGGTATTGAAGATGGGTGCAGCAGAGTTTGGCCATTTCGAAAAAGCAAAGAATATTAGCGATCGTGGTGTAAATCAATCTAACAACTCCTTACTCAGTATACAAAAAATTACACAATTCCCGTAAACATGTTAGTAAGCCAACCGAAAACGATTACAATACTTGCGCCCTGTCATCATGACGTCACATAATAAATAATTATGTTGACAGAAACAACTGTTCTTTATTTAAGTTTTGTTTGCACATTTTATACACATTTCCAACATGACAGTATTTAATTGCGACCCATTTTGTATTTGTCTCATGCTACATGTTACAGTTAACAAATGACTCGTTTATGCATTAAATACATTCGATGACAATTCGTTTGTCATTTTGCAAAATACGCAATGACTCAAATGGGATGAGCTATAGTGAAAGATTTCATGTTTAATGTCTATAAAATATAAAATTAACCCCCTCCCACATAAAGTAATAAGGCAATGTATTTTTGACAGATGGAATTGTATTCCGAATTCTTGTGATTTTTTTACTATTCTAATTTCAGTATCTGCCGAGAGAGATGTGTATTTTGTAGTGTGCTTTTTTTTTTAGCAACAATAATGTCTGATTTATATTTAGTAGGTGGTGTTTATTGGTTGGATTTTTTTTTTTTGGCAATAGGAAATTCCGGAAATGGGGTTTTGTTTTGTTATTTCTCAAAATGTGTATACATGGTTAATGTCAAAAATAATTTACCAAGTGTTTACTTTTGCTTGGAAGCATTTTTTATCTTCCAACCAATAACGAATAGTGAACGGTATTTGCCTAAAAGCTGGCGTGTCAGATTTGTCAATGTTATTCCTTGCATACTTTTGGGAATCTCATTGTATAATTTTTTAATTTTTGAACACATGCAAACAGACAAGACTTTCCACATTATAAGAGCCTTTAGAAAATAACTCTCTAAACATGTGTCAAACTAAACTTGTCCATTATGGATGGAGCTCCCAAACTGAGTGTTCCAAAGCATTAATCGTAGAATATACAAGCCGATAAAATCAAGCCATACAATTCAGCGCTTCAATTTTTGAATTGATTATGTCTGTTGAACTCGTCCATTTTTTTTTTGTAGTTATTGCTCGTCTTAAAATTCTTACATCCCTGGGATATTTTGGGTACAAAAGCAGAGGAAATATTGATGGGACAGTTCTTTGAAAATGTGAATTGTCAACTGTCACGATATGTCACAAATTCTTTCTCACTTACCCATTCGCACCTAATAGTGCGCTTTTGTATTGTTAAAAGCAAAATGGCTGACACTGATTCACCTGACACGGATAGGAAATTGTGAATAAAAAAGAAAATGGCGGATTTTTTAAGTGTAGACCAGTAACTAGAAGCTTGTTGGTCTCAGAATGCATTTTTGAGGTGAGGACAAAATCCAGTTCTGATCTATAACTGGCGTGTGTATATGTGCAATTTCTATTTTCCCATAGTCTACGTGCTTGCGATTTTTTTTTCTTAATTCAAATGAAAGCTAATTGAATGGAAAAATTAAGCAAATACCCGACTCGGAATAATAAACTCGCCGAGATAATGCACATCCAGTTCCATCAGTCGCAGAGGCACATGTGGTGTGTGCAAAGTTTATTTTTTGTTCCTTCTGCTGACGTTTCTGTTCTGATGCTGTGCTGCTATGTCTTTATGGCTGGTCAAGTATAGGCTTCTCTGATGGGCTCTTTCAGATTGAATTTATGCAAAACACCCCCACTCGATGGGGTAGGGCTAAATGCATATATACAAATCCATACACAACACATGATCAAATTAAACGAAAATCATAATGATGCTGCATTTGCATCGTGTGCTGGCTTGGATGCGTTTTGTTGACGGCGGATACATCCACCTAATGAATGGACGTGCAAATACAACCGGACAGACAGACAATATAACAAATAACAATAGCCAGGCGAAATGTATGGAACGGTTTTTGTTTCTTTGAATTTGTAATGAAGAGAGGAAGGAAAATATATAAAAAAAAAATAATAATAATAAAAAGCAATACAAGACGTAGGTACAAAAAGCCAGCGGGAGAAGGAGCAACCATTTTGGAGTCGGATATATTCAGTGCAATAGGAACCAGAACGGGTGCGAGTGGGCGAATTGAATGGGAAAAATGTGTGTAGTTACCGTTATGCTTTGACTATCACTTATTAGCTGTGTTTGCGTGTATTTTCTTTTATCTTAAATTCTATCTGACATTTGGGTGAAATATTGTTTGGGACACGTGAGCATTGTGATTTAAAAATCAACCCGAAGTTGTTCGCGGGGAATTTATGTTCAAGAGAAAAGGTTGAACAATCGATGCCCACTAGATTTAAATTAGGTTAATTTCGGAGCATCGGCTCACACCTCTTTCGAGATGTATTAAAATATAGCCTTTATCGCTTCGGGATAAGATATTTTACGTTACTGGTTCTGGTGGCTGTTAATTGCCAGTTTAGATGGAACAAACGATAGATTTTTTTTTATTGAAATCGATGGTCATGGGAGTTTCGAGCTCTTGAAAGTGTGAAACATTTGGGATCGTCTTCAACTAGAACGATTGCGTTTCGACCTTAAATGTTGGGTGCATAGCTATTTGCAAGTTATTTATGGTTGTTTTTCGTAACAATGTTTTATTTTCGTTTTAACGTTAAACGTTAACGACTAGATATTTGTTGCTTTATTTTTATTTGACAATTAAAGTCCGCATCGAAAAAGAGTCAAATTGGCCAGCAGAATCGGAATTGCAGGTCAGGATAATACTTTCTGATATTTTTGTAAGTAATTGTGAAAGAAAAAGTGAAAGTAAGAAACTATTTTCAATTGACACATGTCATGCCCGCGTTTAATTGACCGCTAGGCAACTAACAACGTGTCAAATTGGCTCCAAAATGTTCATATAAAAATGTTCGTCTTAGAGTTTGCACTACAGCTGTAACCATTTGCAAAAGATGTCTATTTTTTTTTTTTTAATGTGGGCTTTGACGTGAGTTTGACGTGCCGCTTGTCATCTTATGCGGCCAAATTTTACGTAGTAACCAGATTGGTGATACAATTTTAAAAGCATCCTACAAAAATTGCAACTTTCCTAAGTGTCATACAAAATGATCGGTCAAACCTTACTTCGCGCTACAAGTCTTGGCTGGATGCGGGGAGTTTTCAGAATACTTTTCTGCAGCTCCTTGACAGATTTCGAGTGATCTGCGAGTTAAATTAATTTTCACGTAACTCCTTAGAAGAAAGTTTATTTTATCTATTAGAGAGAATTTTGTACTTTTCTTGACTGCTGTCAGTGCAAATTTCCCCCGCGCGCGTAATAACCTCACTTTTTAGCTGTCATTCTCCTCAGCGATGATACACTGCAATTAAATACTTCAAGGAGAAAGCTTTAACTTAAACCTGTGGTTTGTCTCAGACAAAGAATGTATCGAAGAAATTTACCCATTATTGTTTTGACAGAAGAGTAATTTGGTTCAAATTCTTTCGTGATCGTAAAAACTGACACCTGACCTAGTTCCCTACACTGTTTAGGGTAGATATGCTTAAATTCAATCTCAGAAATAGACAATTATATACGAATTGCAGTTTAATACATCTATTTAAATTCAGTGTTCAAAAACTTTTGATATGAAAATTCCCACAAAAACAGACAAAATTTCCCGCATACTATTTTAACGACCTGCCACCCGCTGTTGGAAACAAATTCCCTCCAACTAATACACGGCTTATTATCCGCCTTTGTAAATATTGATTTGATCCGAGTTCCGTATGTCCCACAATACTCGCATCAAGTACAACAGGTGACAGTGGCAACTAAATTTCAACAATTTAATTTGCGGTTTTCCTCCTGCAGTCAACAACTTGTGCAAGACTCAACACAAGATGTATTGAAGAAACGAGGTTGGCAGGAGACACGCTTTGCGAACACAGCCGGCTCTCGTAAATCGCGAATAAAATGCGTTGTTGCTGTGTTTTTTTTTTTGTCGCTAGCAGTAATAAAATGCTTGATTGTGTCTGTCTCTCTTACGTGTTCCTGTTCCAGCCATATCTTGCATTTGCTTTTCTTTTGTTTACACGGGGAATTATTTTATATATCTTTTTCGCCGTAGTAATAAGCAAAAAAAAAAAAATATAAAACCTCAGAAACGAAACAATGCAAAATAAAGAAAACAAAAAAGGTTCCACAAAATAATTCTTTTACTTTCGATTTTGTATGCAGAGACAGAGCGAGGAATTTTTTTTCGTTGGACTTGTTGGTGGTGTCCCAAATGGAATGACACACTTCTTCGCCTCGGCTTGTTATAACTTATAGCTTCTACTACACCTTGAGAGTTGAGACCTGAGAGCGCCGCAGACATTCCATGTTTTTATCCACTTCTTTTTTTGTTGTTGTATTTTATTGGTTTCTCTTTTTTGTTCTCTGTTTTGTCCATTACACTAATGCGTAGCATTGCCAACGTTAGAGGTGAGTGTGTGCAAATATGCCCACGCATCGTTTAGTAATTTTGGAATTTATTTATTTGTTGTTGATTTATTGTTGTGGTGGTGCTTTTAGATTTTTAGAACTTTCTAACGGTCTAGCGAGAGTTGATTTAAATTCAACTCAGGTGGAGGTACAGCAAAAGTGTGGTATATTAACTTGACAGGAATTTTCATGTGCGGCCGACTTATACTCGAATGTATGCGCATGCATGTGGGAGGTGTGAGAGGGAGTGCATAATGTTGGTGATTTTGTTCTGAAAACTTTGGCATTGACAGATGGCTGTGGAATGTGGTTGTGTTTTTGCGATAAGCGCTGTAAAGCAGTAAATATTGAAAGGTTATTGACATTTTTATTGGTGACTTAATCGCTGAATTATTATGAGTGTGTGTGTTTTGTGGAAAGTCTACTAATGATGTAATTTAGCCGCTGGGTCGATAAGATAAGTCCCCAGAAGTGAGGTTTGAATAGAACGGGTTTTAGTTTTTGTTTCAAAGGAATTCAGATATTTTTCACAAAACATTCCCTTTTTGAATTTATTTTTCTCTTTGGAATTATGACAGTTAGCAAGACATAGTAGATTATTTTTCCCGAACACTTTTTGAATCAGTTTAGCAGTGGTCTGTACTTTATTATAAGCATTTCAAAGGAATTCAAACAAATCTATGTGTAAATCATTCAAAATCTGCACTTCCCGTTTTCTTTTTCTGGGCCGCTCGCAGCGATCTTCCAACTATTAAATTTCGAAATTGTACCTTCCAATAAGCAATAAGTCTTGTGTTCAATAAATGTCAAAACAAACAGACTCTCGACCTTCAAATCACAAAAAGAAGGAAAGAATCTCTTCAATTTGTTTTCACTGCCATCTGTTATTGAAAATCATTATCTTGATATCTTCATTTAGTAGAAATTTGGGTCTTTTTTATTGCTGAGTGTGTTCACTATAATTTAAACCAATCACGAACATCAGTTGCAACATAATTATGAATAATGATGGTAGGCGAATTCCTCAAATTTGACAGCTGTCATTACCACTGAGTATACACTTTGAAACAAAATCGCATACATATCATTTCGAACACCTTGAGTTTTTTTTTATACAGACTGTGAACAAACTTCGACCAAATGTCACTTACGAGTTTAATTTTTCGGAACCCATCAGGAGTAAAACAGCACCACTTACACTTGTGACAGATTGATAAATGTTCACTTCAAGAAACTGAAAATATTGTGAGTTTCACAGCTGTAAATTTGCCTTTTTTTTCCTGACATAGGAAGCTGTCAAAATAAAGACATAAAATAAAGTTGACAGTTTCTTTAATTCAGTGCTACCAACATTTCGCTGTCATACGAAATGGTTTGCCAACCCGTCGCTTGCGTTTTGCATTCTAAAAGTTGACGGATACTGATTTCTGATTACTTCGTGTACAGCTTGTTAAAGTGACAGCGCGAGTTTTGACGGACATTCAACTTTGATTTATCATATCAGTAACGATCGTATAAGACTTACCTTCTAATTATTATTTTTAAATGTAATTACACCTCAAATTTGAAACATGTTTCTGTTTGAAATAAAAGTCAAACAGGTCCGTAAAGGTCTTCAACATTTTATGCATAAATATCCCATAAATACTTCATTGATGTGCATAAAGTGTGAGTGGTCGATAACGCACACACATTTAACCTACTGAATGAGTTAGTGGGGAAAGAACGATGAGTGATGGTGCCGCCACCGTCGCCATGATAATCAATGTTATTTAACAACTTATGGACTTTTGTTTGGATGATTTGTCAGATTGGCAGGTAGTATTGATAGATTAGCTGAGATTTCATATATCTATACCTATACAACATGTATTTAGTAGTGTGTGAAAAATTGCAAAATCGATTGCGGAAGCGATTGTCAACGGATCGGTATATGTTCTTGGGCAGGTTGGCAGACAAATCGCATTGACAGATCTTGTCAGATGGAATTTCATTTGGTTATACAATTTTTTGATCACGCAATGGCTCATCATTTTTTTCGTGTACCCAAAATAAACCCCCAACTGGAAGCATTGCTCACACAAACAATCTTCAAAATATCCTTACATGTACTCCGGATCCCATTTAGTCACATCGTTAATCGACGTTAAGCGTAAGCGATGTTTTCTGTGCAAAGGCGTAAATGCCGTGAATCGATTAAATTAATCTGTCTGTACAATCAATTGATTGCGCCTCATGATTTCATGCTTCCAATCGAATATGCCGACCAAAGCAAACATACAAACAAACAAACAACATCGGTGTACTTAATAATTATATTCGCCTAGTCTTCCAATCATACACATGCACACAGACGCTAGGCGGACGAGAAGACACGTTCGAGCTGTTGGGTGATTGATTGCAATCAGTGTGAATTAATTGCGAAATAAATGCAAACACCGTAACGTCACCATCGCCATTACCATCTCATCTCATCTCATAATTGTTGTCGTTGGCATCGTCTCCGACTCTCCGCTGATGGAGATTTATGCGACTGTTTATTGATATGTTCATTTCGGCCGTAGATGCTTTACCACGCTGCGCATATTGCGGGCAATTATCCCCGCGATCAATGACGCGATCTGGCAACGACTATGTCACCTCCATCACCTACACAGATGACGCTGGCGATTGACCACACACTAATGGGCTAACCAGTTTTGCATTTGTCGATTGTCGCATGCACATCGATTATGCACGTTAGATTGGTGTAGCGGAATAGTTATTCTCACACGTCGCACTGCAGTTAAGGGCGCTTTACAGATTTATTGCCAATTTGCCGCGTATAATATACAGATATTTAATTGCTTTTCGCTTGATTTTGTGTTTGTGTTGTTGTGTTTCAGAGAGACAGAGACACCAAGCGTATTAGATCAGCACTGGGTGAGTTGTTTTCGGTCAGTAAATCACGGACAGTTTTGTGGGCGCAAACAAACGGCCAAACAATGAACTCTAAATGAAAGCCGTACATACACCCGTACTGCTGCTTTGAATAAAATACTTGTGCATATTCAAATTAGTTGCTGTCCCATATATGCGAGATTTGGAATAATTTGCCTTGATCATCACGTTGACAATCGAATTTAATAAGGTCGTGCTTCGCAAGCGGCCATTTTGTATTGTTTTGTGACAGACTACAGTCTGTTGATGGTCGAGTTCGGGTTTATTTACCTCCTGGTTCCTTATTAAGACTTTTTGACTGCCTAGGCGTATTTTATTAGGTTAGTTTTGAATGTTTTTAAAATTGTTCGTTAATCGTTTAGTTGACACGTGAATAACAACAACACAAAATCTAGTACTTTTCTTCGCATGTCGCAATTGAAAATTTGGTAAAAGATTTTTTTTTAATAAAATCCGCACGTTAATGCAGCGTTACATTCTTCACGATATATTTAAATGAAACAGTGTCCATTACGGTCAAGAATGAACTGACAAATGACAGTCCAACCAACAATTTAATTAAAGAAAGATCGAAAGAAAAACCAAGCAGCATTGACTTTTTTTGGAACAAACCAAGTGACTCGCATTTTATTAATTCGAGTTTGTTAGCATCGAGTTCCCCTAAAGGAGATATTGTTCGCCGGCGGGTTTATCTGCGAATCCCAGGCGATACATACCATGTGAAATGGTATTGTCAAAGGGGCACCTGTCTTATCTGTCAAAATCAGGGAGTTCTTGAAAAAATCTGATGTTACTCGCTATGTGGATTTTAATTTTTGCTTTCCAAAATGTCAGTTTGACAGTTTGACATATTTAGAGCTATATTTTTTAACGCTTGGTGTTGGTTTCCCATCCAAATGACGGAATTTCCTGTAAAAGCCTTGTTCGGGGTAACAGTCACCTACACTATTGAGTTCACATTTTGAATTCTTTATCATCACAATATCCAAATGTTTACAAGTGTACGATGCACAAGCTCAAGTGGATCCTCCAGAAACCATAACTCCTGATCTTCCGTCACCGGCTTTAAATATCATTAGAACCAATCCCTCTCATACGGGCGAAGGGCAAATGTCAAACTACACTTTCTACTTTAACATAAAAATTCAACCAACGTCAACGTCCCTTGATAACAACATAATAGTTACATCTATATTTAAAAAAATATCACCTAAACGGAAGATTCTGTCAAGCAGACTTCAACCCCGCATTTACAGACTTGTGGATGCACATGTCAGCATATGTGCGGGTACAATGCATATGTGTGTTCTTTGTCGGATGAGGTTTTTTGTTTATTTTATGCTGTCAGTTGACAAGGCACACTCGATTGTAATCTTTAACGGTTCATAAAACAATGAAGCAATCATTTTTTTTTTCAGCATTCTTTGGTGTTAACTGTAACGACGAGTACATGAGGTTTCAGTTGATGCGTATTTAGTATGCATTGATCGTATTTGTATTGGAACGATACGCGCAAGTAATCGACGTCTTCATCGCACATTGGAATGCGGCTTGATTGGCATCCGGCATAGGTTCGAAAGTATGTTTACATTATTTCTTTTCTTTTCGTGTGGCCTTGCAGAAAATCGAAACGTATATATTATGTGTGGTTTTATTTTTGAAATGACACTGATCGTTGATCGTTGATATTCTCTAGGTCAATGTGACAGGTGACAGTTGACAGATCTAAAAAGAAATAGTCCCCCTTATCGAAATGAAGTGAGTCCTTCAACTCTGTCTAATTACTGCCTATGAAATCGGCATTTTTCTTACTAATGTGACATTTATTTTCACGTGACAGTTACGCTCAAGGTCGATTCAGGTGACAGCTTCTTCTTTATTACGAGACGGAATTTGTGCGATGTGAAATTAATTGCATGGTCAGTAATACAGACATAACCCAGGTGACAGTGACAGTCTAGTGACAGAAGGGTAGGGTGACAGTGACTGATCTCTCGCACAATCTCCCTTATTCTCGCTGCCGTTTGCTGATATTTCAGTCAAACGAGACAAACGACTTGAAGTGACAGTCAACACATAGTAACAGAATATGCGATCATTTTTTAAAGTTGATACAACCACAGCAACGTGCTAATTACAGACAAGGAAACACTCCCAATCAAAGACCAAAAACGTTGGACTAAAGGGGACACTCCTAATACTAAAACTGATTGCACACGGCTGCGCCTCTGAATCAAACGCACGTTTCGAATATAATCATTTATTTTGGCATATTTTAGTAATTTGCACGTTTCGCTATTGTTATGAACATTTTCCGGGAACAAAAAGAAAAGATTGTTGCAACATCCGCCAGCGACCAGACCTCACCGCTTTTAACCGCCACCTACATGCACACGACTTTGATTAGCCATTGTTGTTTAGTATACACGTACTCTCTAGTAGACCTCCACTTGGTGTTGTTTTTGTCTTAATGGTCCTCGTCGGTCGGCCCTCCCCCTTCAACACACACAGATCGTATTAATTTATGCGTATATACTGCATGCATGTGCTAAACCAGCTAGTTACCGCAATTAAAGAGGCTTATAGCTTCCTTTTGCATTTGTGTTTCCATTTTTTATTTTTTTTTGGTTCGAGGAAATTTTCCTTTCGACTTGGTTATGGTTGGTGGTGGTCGTTGGTGCTGCTGCTGTGTACCACCAATGAACTTTTGCGGAAAATTAGTTTTATGTTTCACGATTTATACGCGCGCTCTATTGTTAATCAAAAATTTTGCATATTGTTGCAATGTTGCGATGATGGCGATTGCGCTGTTCCCGCTTAGACGATGAGTAAACTATTGAGGTTCGAGATTTGAGCATGATGCGCTTTGTGTGCTTGGGGTATTTTGTAATTGGGTTGAAATTGGCAATTAGCAAGTTGCGCACCAATTCGAGCGAGGGATGCCGATGGTGTATGGGGAAGAATTGTGTCTAACATGTTCTGGTTTGCACTGGTTTCGACTTGTTTCTCTGTGTCTTCTCATTATAAAGTTGGGGATGCACCTGGACCTTGGAAAAAAGCTTCTGCTCTTAGGCCGGTTTTTAGTTCGTTGTGGTCTTTTTCTAACTATGCTGAACTGAACTGAAATTTTCAACAGGGTCTTAAAATAATAGGCTGGAGGAGAACAGGCGTCAAATTGGCTACAATGAGCAATTGTCTTTTCAAAATTCTCCCATACACTCTGGCAACCAACAACCGTGAACAATTTGTTTGCATCTTAGCCGTCCTGAATACGAAAGTTTGTCAGAAAAATGCATGTCATAAGTAAAGAAACAGCTGCATTATAAAAGAAACTGTACTCTGTAGAACGATAAAAAAAAATATATCGAGTAAGGAATAAAAAGTAACGAGTGATAATAACATGTCATAAGTAAAGAAACAGCTGCAATTATAAAAGACTCTGAACTCTGCGTAGCAATCAAAATAAAAAAAGATATCGAGCTATGAATAAAAAGTAACGAGTGAGAATTGCATGTCATAAGTAAAGAAGCAGTTGTAATTTTAAAATAAACTGAACTCTGCCTAATGATCAAAATAAAAAAATATAGCGAGTTATGAAGAAAAAGTAACGAGTGGGAATTACATGTCATAAGTAAAGAAACAGTTGCAACTTTAAAATAAACTGAGCTCTGCCCAGTGATCAAAATAAAAAAATATAGCGAGTTATGAAGAAAAAGTAACGAGTGAGAATTACATGTCATAAGTAAAGAAACAGCTGCAATTAATAAAGAAACTGAACTCTGCGAAACGATCAAAATAAAAAAAATATCGAGTAATGAATAACAACTAACGAGTTACTTTTATTTTTTATAATTTTTAAAACACCGAGCAGTCGGGAATATTTAGAATCATTAACAGATATATTGTGAAAGCGGCATATTTAATTATTCTATAGATATGAGTCCATTTGACGTATATGACATGTAAACTTTTAAAATATATATCTAACATAATATGTTCGCGAAATAATTTTCGAAATTTTTCTTTGCCAAAATTAGAACTTCTATGAAGTGACACGTTTAGACAGATTTCGAAAGGTAATTAACCAAATGCAACTATAAAGATGGCGATACTGTTCTTGCACCCAAATGTGTGTAATTTCGGTAGATTTATCAATAAATCGTCTTACTTTACTCAGTAGCCGAAACAATTGTACATTTCCCATACTTCGATATTTTGACAGCGTTAAAAAATAGGTTTATTCAAAACCAAGGAAATTGTCTGCAAAGCAATGATCCTCATAAATGCACTGTAAAATATAAATCGGTTCATTCACTCCACACAAGTTGCTTACAAAATAATTAACACCCATCTAAATAAGCAATTTTACAAAAGCACACAGATGCAAATGCTGCCGGCCTATGGAAGAAAATCCCCATATTCGAATATTTATCGCCTTAAAAAAAAAAAAAAAAACAATCTGACGGACCTTGACATTAAGACAAAAATAAAAACTGACACCAAATGAGCTGTGCATACACAGAAGCTGCCAACAATATTTATTTTGACGTCAGCAAAATAATAATAAAAAAATAGAAATTGGTGAAACAAAGCAAAAAGGAAATTTTGAATGCGACATGTGACTGAGTGGAACAAACGCGCGAAAAGAAGTTTTCAAAAATCACACAGCTAATGGAGGACTTCCCCATTGAAAAGTAGCTATAAATGAAATGATTTCCAAACTATGCCATATCCTCACAGGATCCATAAAATACAAAGATCCAGTAATTAACCCACATATAAATTTGAAATAAAATAAAATACGTGCCACCGTCATTGGCTAATTTTTTCAACAAAATTATTTTGAACGACGTAATAAATTTGCATGAAAACGGGTTTGTGGCAAAAAAAAATGTAAATACTTTCGTATTTTCGATTCTGGAATGCCGATAGTGATTCACTTACGTCCGTGCTTTCACTGTACGTATATATATGCTCGTACATTATGCTGTTTTCGGTGAGATCATTGTATCACGGGATTTCGCATCAGATAAACATGCGTCGTAAGAAGTGACTAAACATAAATCGTGTCGGTGGCGAAAGGCCTTTAAAGATAAACCTTGCATACGTAAAGGACAAATCAATTAAAGAAAGTCGAGGGAAAGGCGGTGGCTAACGTCGGCAACTGACTGACGGGCGAAGCGTTTTGAAACATTTTCAGAGGTGGGTTATGGGATAGATGCAGCATTTAAAGATTCGAAACAATAAGTCAATCTCAAAACTTATTACTTCCAACTGCGAGTAGTTAAACGGTTTTTGAGATGTATCTTGAATGTTACTATTAATAGAGAAATTAATGAAAGTCACTTGAGACTCAATTGTCAGCCGTAAAGAAATTATCTAGGCTTAAGCTTGTGTCAAAAATGGATGGAAACTCTTGGAATCGTATAATAGTTCTATTTTGTCCAATACTCAAATGCATAGCCGTGCATTGGCTTAAGCTGGATTACTCCAACTGACGCTTGCTGACTTCAGAAATGGATGAAAATTCAGCATTCAATCGCTTGACATCGCCCACTGCTTTCATTTTGGTCAAGACATACAATTTGAATGTACTCGAACACTGGCTTAAGCTGGATTACTCCAACTGACGCTTGCTGACTTCAGAAATGGATAAAAATTCAGCAGTCAATCGCTTGACATCGCCCACTGCTTTCGTTTTGGTGAAGACATACAATTCGAATGTACTCGAACACTGGCTTAAGCTGGATTACACTCCTCTAATTCCTTTAAGGTTCTTCCTTCAGGCGAATATTCTATTCCGGGTTTCTCCCGTACTATTAGGATGATGTTGTCAGATTTATTTTCAATGTTTCTATTGGCTTTGATTCACCAAAGAATTTTGTGGGCTTAACCTGCTATCTACTTCCCAATCAAAAAAAGCACTTTGGGGTTTTTAGATATGACTCACAGAAGTATTCAACTGCCTGATAGCGATAGGATGGTCTGAAAATATTACTAGGCTTCTAAATAAAAATTGCTCCACAAAATTTCCAATAGAATCGAACTCCGAAAGATTAGTTTTGGCAAGAAGATGCTCTTCTTTCTTTGACTCACTCTGAATTTCAACCGCTTCTTATACAGAGTGCTTTGAACCACTCAATTTAGCATACAATTCACATTCGAAAGAGGCAAAAATCGATCTGAATTCCAAATGCCTCCAGCCACCTACCTGGCACCGATCCGATCACCCATCTAGTGACTCACAAAATATTTATTTATTAAAAGAGTCCATGCGAGAAATCTTTTCCTATATAAAAACAGTACAAAAACCCACCAACGATGTTTTTGAAAATAAATTTTCGACAAATTGAGATCTGCATCGAGAAAAATCAATCGCCCACCCGCCCAACTAATTTTCAACATAAATAATTAATCGCTCGACTTTGATTCATGGAAGCATTTAAGCAAAATTATTCATCTCGCCAGCCAACGGATTTTCACTTTTATTCTCTTGCCTGAAATTTATATACACAAACAAAAAAAAAAATCATTAAGAAGCTTTTGTGTACTCGAGGTACATTTCAAAACTGCTATGGTGAGATTCTCTGATCGTTTGACGGGAAAATACAAATCCAAAGATTCACACGACAAAGTTGCCAATTTTTTTTTTTTTTAAAAGAACCAGAGAAGAGTGAAATAAAAACGAAAGGGAAATAAATTTAATATGTGACTCAACAATCGAGCACGATATCTAAATTTCGCTGCAGATGCAGAGTGCTTTTGGCCCCGCGCTCTCTGACAGATGTGACAAAATGTGTAGCAAGAAATTCCGCCATCGTAATCACCGCCACCGTCGCCACCAACAACAATGATAATTACAACGATGACGGCGCGGTGGCGGTTATTAATTTCATTTCGCTTTGGCTCTGAGAAATATGCAAATTGATGGTCGGGTTTTTTTCAGTTTTCAGTTTTCACATAAGACACTAGACAGAAAAATGTTGAAAAAATTTAAGCGATGCTGCCACTATCTTATGCTCTGCAAGTGAAACGATGTGTCGTTTTTTTTTTTTTTTATTGTGTGGGAGAGTCTGAGTGAGGATCCAGCTTCTGACAACAGTAGTCTGATGTAATCACATGTATGGAGGCTAATGCAGTTGCACTTTTACGACTATCAGAATTTCAATCGCATCAAGTGATTTCGAAACTTTGTCAGTGAATTTGGAAATGTTTGTGTTAAAATTTGATCTGTAATAAGTGATCTTTCAAGGCAATTCATTTGAATTGTCGCCTGCTCGTTGAATATAGGAAAAGTCATATACATTATTATTCGCTGATGGCATTTTTACCACTCTCGGCTGTTTGTCAGACGTTCGCGAGAGGTGGTGCAGTACAAAAAAGCTTAAGATGCAATTTGGGTGGTTCACAATGTTTGACGGAAGTATTTTCTTCGACAGAAAAAATACTAAAATGTACAGGAAAATTTACATAATTGTTTCCTTGACGGGATAAATGTCAGTAAATGTCATTAAACTTGTTTCTATCTGACACATTTTCACGTAAAATTTAAACAAATAAAACCACATGAGACGATAACATAAACTGAACGAAACAGAGCGACACAACTGTCAAACGACTTACGAGTATTCTCACCGAGTGCGTTTAGCGCGCCAAAGAGAAAAATGAATTCATTCTTAAAAAGGGCAATTTTCGAATTTGATTTCGATTTGATAAAGACCTAGCTCCGTTAAACGATTTTTTGACGTTTGCTAAGCTTATTAGCAGAGTTCTGACATTAACTGTGCGAATCTAAAAAATTCTGCGCATTGCATGCAACTCTCCGGAGTTTGTTGTTTACCAACTGCATGGAATGGTGTCCTATGCATATGAATCTAAAACTATCAGATACGTCAAAATGGTTTGACAGTTAGCTGGTGGTTATGTAGTTTGAGGGTATAATAGATGTCTTCAAACGCATTAAGCTGGATTACTCCAACTGACGCTTGCTGACTTCAGAAATGGATAAAAATTCAGCAGTCAATCGCTTGACATCGCCCACTGCTTTCGTTTTGGTGAAGACATACAATTCGAATGTACTCGAACACTGGCTTAAGCTGGATTACTCCAACTGACGCTTGCTGACTTCAGAAATGGATAAAAATTCATTAGTCAATCGCTTGACATCGCCCACTGCTTTCATTTAGGTCAAGACAGAATTTGAATGTACTCGCACACTGGCTTAAGCTGGATGACACTCCTCTAATTCCTTTAAGGTTCTTCCTTCAGGCGAATATTCTGTTCCGGGTTTCGTCCGAACTATTAGGATGATGTTGTCAGATTTATTTTCAATGTTTCTATTGGCTTTGATTCACCAAAGAATTTTGTGGGCTTAATCTACTGTCTACTTCCCAATCAAAAAAAGCACCTTGCGGCTTTTAGGTGAACTTGCTTTACAATTTAAAATACTTCTTGTATATGGATATGACTCACAACCGTCGTAAAAAGTGTCAAAACTAAAACAATTTGAATATTTATTTTTGATACGAGTATTTTGAAACATGAATGTAGTTACTCTCATTGTAGCTGTACATCGTTGCCATTTCTTTCCAGTAGATTCTCTATAAATTGTCAGTAGGTTGCGGAACAAGAAAAAGGCATAAACATGAGCGTAAAGTACTAGAATTTGGTTTAAGCAACAACTAGCAAATTGTCGGCCGTACTCAGAACTATTTCTCCCCCTTGAAGTTCCTAATTCAGAAATGCAGTAAACATGACTATTTCGCTAAATTTGAAAATAAATTAGTTGCGATTGCAATTAATTTAAAATGGTAACCCTAGGCTGAAACACAAATTTCGAATTGCAACCTTGTTTACTGTAACTTCGTTCTTTTGTCAACTTAAATCCCTTTGACGTAGAGTTATTTACGTGTAGCTACTTGCTGAACCTCCCCACGGGTGGATGTAATTCTGTAGAAGTAAGTACTTGCTAGTATAGAGTCAAAACCCTCGTAAAATGCATGATTGTTATAGAATGTTTGTTTCTTTGTTTTACCCCCCCCCCCCCCCCATTAACTGTTCGCCATTACATTTTCGTAGTTGTAGTACATTCTTGCGATTTAATTTTGCATATATACAAAACATAAACAAATCTAGTTTGTATAAAGTTTCTATCTTAGTTTTTTCTTTTTGTTTTTATTTTATTTATTTTCATTTGCTGCAACACACTACTTGGCGTGTGCATTTAATCAAACAACACAAACACCGACCGCACCAGCCTAAGCCGTGCTCCCGAATATGTTGACAGTGATGACTATAACCGAATGAATACATCAACGACGACGTCGGCAAAGGCAGCGACGCCAAGTATAGCAACAGTGATAACAGGTGTGGCACAACAACCTCCCCAGACACCTCCATTACCAGTTCAGTATACCTTGGGAGGAGTAGCTGCATTGGCAGCGGCCAACTCACAACATATGAATGGTTCGGCGGCAAATGGTTTAAATCTGTCCTCGTCCTCGTCGTCCTCCTCCGCCGCCACCGCCACCACTACCACCGCCATCACTACCACCGCCACAAGTCCAACTACGCCAATCAGCAATATAGTCAACAATAATAACAACAACAACATTAGTAACAATAGCAATAGCAGTAACAATAACAATAATGTCAGTGGTGGCGGAGTGATTGGGGGCGGCGGCGGCGGTGTCAATCGATTAGCATCGTCTCGCCGCCCCCAAATTCAAATATCGCCAATTGAACCGCAGAAAACATCGCAGCTGCTGACACTGACCATTCATAAGGACGAGAACGGATATGGCATGAAGGTGGGTACAGTTTAATTATTATTACCAATTTTGCACTTTAGTACTTGCGATTTTTTTTTCCGTTGGACTACAATACGTAAACATAAGACGTAGGCAACAAACGCATTAGATGTTTTGAGATACGACTGCTGCTGTAAACTATTTTAGCGATTTTATTCGATGTATGTAGATTTCAGATTTTATATTTTCTGTAGTGGTTATAGACCATAATATTTGTGTTTTTCCTCAGTTGTTTCTTATTAGTTTTGTTTTGCCTTTGGAATGTTTACTCTAACGTTGGAAAATAGATTGTATTGCGGTTGGTTTGAATTGGTTTTATATTTGTTAGGAATTGTTTTAGGTCGACAGAGGTTGAAAAGAGCTTGTCACAATTTGGGGAGTGATAACTTAGTGAGTACGAGTGACAGTGATCAATCCCAAAGTCTTCAATTCAATTTTCGAGTTGAAATTCTCTCCATTGCATTAAATTCGACTAAGCCACTCTATGAACAGCTGTCGAAAGCGTTCACTCAATTCTGTTGGTTTTGACTGCCATATCCAGGTATACAGCTTTCTGGAATTAAGTATGGTTTTCGCCAATCCACACACGGCTACACAATCGCTTCCTTATTTGAAAAGCTCTGTTGGTAGTGCATAGAAGTGTTACATATATTTCTTTCTGTCAGAAGTTTTCTTTTGAAGCACTCTGACTTAAAAGCTGGTTCGTTGAACAGCTGGATTGAATCTTACTTTTACTGTAGTAGTGAGTGTAGAAAATAATTGTTTCTTCCTCCGAGTGACTGTCATTTGCGGCAGCTGAGCGATGAACACCAACTCTTCATTATTGTATACAAGACTAATAACCGTGTTGGAGTCTGATTGTTACTTACAACATTTAGTCCGCTCTTTTCCAGCTAATTTAAAAATGGAGTTGATAGATTTATGAAACGTAGCATATGTTTCTTTCTGGGATTTTAAATTATAAATAATACAAATTGACAGGTTTTAGTATTTTCTATATGGCTGTTGTTTTTTACGGACTTTTAAATAGAGATATTGTTTAAAGAAGATATAAAGTCGATAGTGCTGACACCTGTCAAAAAATGAATACGAGTAATAAACCAAAGAATAGGTGTCAGAAGTAGTAGAACTTTGCAATAGAGATATTAAAAAGAAAAGAAATAAAGTCGATAGTGCTGACATCTGTCAAAAAATTAATACCAATATAATAAACCAAAGAATATGTGTCAAAAGTAGTAGGGCTTTATGCAGATATTGAAAAGAGAAGCTGAAAAGTCGAAAGTGCTGCACATCTGTCAAAAAATTAATACGAATAATAAACCAAAGAATATGTGTCAAAAATAGTAGGGCTTTATGCAGATATTGAAAAGAGAAGCTAAAAAGTCGAAAGTGCTGCACATCTGTCAAAAAACGAATACGAGTAACAAACCAAATAATATGTGTCAAAAGTAGTAGGGCTTTATGCAGATATTGAAAAGAGAAGCTAAAGAGTCGAAAGTGCTGCACATCGGTCAAAAAATTAATACGAATAATATACCAAAGAATATGTGTCAAAAGTAGTAGGGCTTTATGCAGATATTGAAAAGAGAAGCTAAAAAGTCGAAAGTGCTGCACATCTGTCAAAAAATTAATACGAATAATAAACCAAAGAATATGTGTCAAAAATATTAGGACTTATACAAATATTGAAACGAGAAGATATAAAGTCGATAGTGCTGACATCTGTCAAAAAATGAATGCGAATAAAATAAACCAAAGAATATGTGTCAAAAATAGTAGGTACTGATCCCAATTTAATTCAACTTCAACGATAGTTGTGTTCTTTTTGTTTACTTCAATTGAACCTCCAAAAAATAGTTCCCGTTTCTTTTCCAGCTCAGACATGTCAGAGCTCCCAGTTTGTGTGTTCTTTTTGTCGTTCAGAGCAGAGCAGCCTGAGTAAAAACCATACATAAAACTTAACAATAAATAAAATAAAATGAAATAGATTTAAAAAAAGCGGAGCAGACCAAAGAAATACAACAAATAGTATTCACATTGAGTATTTTAAAATTCGTTTGACAACTAGTGCTAGAAAAATGTTGTTCGCCAATCACGAACCAGACAGGAGAATCCATTGCTCGAGCCCGAGTTCTGGGGCCGAATTACCACATCCGTGAGCGAGCCATACGTCACTGAATTTTTTGTATTTTACAAGCAAAACAATAACAAATTCAGTCACATGCTATTCGATCACGGATGCGCTAATTCAACCCCTGTTCATTGCTTTGCTCTAAACGAGAAAAGAAAACCGCCTAATAATTGACATGTTGCGTGTAGTTCACTTACTTTAATAAGACCTCGAAGGTCCGATACCTGCAATTGTCTGCATAATTAATCTGTGATTGACGAGTAATCAAACAATATTCTCTTGCGCAATAGATAAAGCAATTAATACCCAATCGAATCATTTCCCCCTCCAAGCGAATTCGCACATTTCAAAGCTATTCGAGCCGATACACATCATAAATATCATCCTCAATCCAGCGACAAATCATCATATAATATGTTTTCAATCAGCGTTTGGTAATTGTCATGATCATGACTTGGTCTGTTTGCTCATTCCATATAACAATTTGGTTTAGTGTAACCATGGGATTAGGTCAGCCAAGTGGACGGTAAAATATACCTTTGTATAAAACTCATTCACTGAATGAAGTCACCCATTACAAGGGGGCAATTATTCGTCTTCTCTTTCTCTGGATGAGCGTGTGTTTGTATGAGTGACCATTGCAATTACGAATTACCTAATGAAACATGTGGGAACAGTTATTTTTCATTTTGTTTTGATCGCTCTTGCATGGTCTTACATTTTTATTTTTAATTTCATGGCTGACCTAGGTGTTTCACTGTATGTAACAGTTTTTCGTTGGTTACATTGAAATTGGTTAAACTAAAGCTGACAATGAGAATGTGAGAATATAAAGTGCTATCTTGGCGAATTTCGTTTTTGTCGGCTGAAGGTCAATAATTGAGAAAGAAAAAATGTTTCGAAGTGCATTCTCGTACAGCAGTGGAACAGAAAAGTGTACAAAATGCGATTGGATTTGAGCGGTCGTTAGGCAATTTAAGCCAATTGAAGGTATGACTGCATTGTACGGGGGGGAACATATCGAATAATAGTTACCTTTATGGGCAGCTTACACTCCGATTACACTTCAAACTTCAACTGATATTAGAACGCTTAGATTTACTTTTGCATTTATAAACGTTACGTAGAAGTTATATCACCCGTTTTGACAGGAGCTATATATACAAATTTTCTATGTTTTCTGACGTTAGCTGAACATGTTCTCACATTGGGTCTGTTTGATTCAATATTTATGTCAGAGAAGCAAAGTAAAGTAGAATCTTTGGCAGAGAAAATATCGAATCCAAGCATCGATTTCGTGAGCCTGATTCTCGTAGTATTGGAAAATTGACTGCGGATTGTTTAATTGCGCATTTCTCTATTTTACTCTGCTTTGCTTCTCTGCGACCTGGAAAGAGCCTCTGTTTCAGATACTGAAGCCGTCTATATCTTCACGTTGCTTCAAGACGGCTGTCATTATTTTTCCGTAGAAATTCGTTTCTAACCTAAAGCTGTTTCTTGCCTACCTCTTTAAGATGGTCTCCAACCTTCTCCAAAAAGGTATAATTTCAGTCCCTGAACCGAAAGAATAATATCTAAAAATAAACACGAAAAGGCATAACGGAATCTATTAACATTTCTATTCAAATGTCTAATTTAGCCCCCCACATTTGTTGGTTTTCTTTTGAGAAACAATTTAATGCACATATACTATCTCTACATATCCGGCAGAGTTCACCCGTTTCGCTATTTGCTTCCCTGGTCGTTATTATTGTTTTTTTTTTCTGCATATATTGGCAAACAAAAAGCTTTTTTATCACATTATTCATAAATTTTCTCCCCTTAAGTATATCTACAACAATCATCCATATGAACAAGAGTAACAGCGTGCAACAGCATATGCCTTACCGCATCTGTTGTGTGTACTGGGAACGTTCGTTATCTTATCTAAGCCCATGTATACTCTGTTTAGTTTGCTTTTAATTTTTCTGCTCCCGCTTAATAGATGACGACGTTGTCGACTACGACGACGATAATAACAACAACAACGCCGCCACCCGCCAGCAAACACTCCCAACTCACACACTGGCCTAGACAAAGAGCCATCCGCACACAACCGAAATGAACATATCGGAGAAATTAAAAGTTCCTTTGATGTTATTCGAGGTCTGTGATGGGAAAAAATGAAAATCAAGCGACGGTCGCCGCCGCGTGCCGTTCCAACATTGAACTTCTGACAGTTTAATGTGTATCCCTGGCACCGCGAAAACCCTTCCACGCAAATCATCACAATGACGCCTACTGACGACGATTGATAGTCTTTTTATTATTGGAACCGTGCCAGGCGGTAACATTTGGTAAAAATTGCACAAGGTGGCAGTGTTTGCCATTTTGTTTTGTTTGTTGCCGCATCTATAGATAAGAATGAGTGTATTTCATTCATTCATTAAACTTGGGAATTTGTTTAGATTGGGCCAACTGTTGAGCATCTTGCGGTGGAAAATTGCAAAATGGTATTTCGGTAGCGAATTTGTAGTTTACTCATTAATAATGGAGAAAACAAATAAAATTCAAATCGAACAAACCTTGGAAAACACTCACGTATAAATGTGCTGAGCAGTAAAAATAACCAAACGTGTGATTTAACGCTGAAAGATGTGCGAACCATGCGGCCGAAAACTGCATCCCGGTCAACAAGCAGTCACTGGTGGTTATATTTTATCTAGAATCGAAAAATCACACTCAGGGCCTTACTAATAGTCATTTTTAACCTACACAGTAAATATGTTTGGGGGTCACAATGTGCAGTTTTGCATGGAAAATTTCGCCATTGTGAGTTCGAAGCCTGGACACTAAAAATGATTATTAGTATCGCGGTCAGTCTACAGTAAAGGCCTGAAACCCATAGAATCTGCCGAATGTGTTGACACAGTAGGTTCCTTTAAATAAGCTGCAAATCCGTTGCACAGTGCCCTATTACTTTGTTTAACCATTTATGGGGAGCAAAAATATGAATTTTCTGATAAATGGTCGCGTTGCCTTGAGCGCTAGATCCCTACCGGAACTCAGCGCTTCTCGTTCGCCTATATTTTGACGTTTCAACTTTCCATGTGAGTCTTCCACTAATCAAACGACAATTTCTTGCACCTTCCAGGTATCTGGCGATAATCCTGTCTATGTGGAGAGTGTCAAACCAGGTGGGGCCGCTCAAGTTGCCGGTTTAGTGGCCGGTGATATGATATTGAAGGTGAGTCTTATGTCAGAATTCGCGTTCTACCGATTAATTTGATGTTTTTTTTAATTTCCAGGTCAATGGTCAAGAAGTGCGATCGGAAAAACACACAACTGTCGTTAGTCTAATTAAATGTAAGTACAAACTTGGATAGAGTTAAGTCTCTCTCGTGTTGCTAATTTGATTTTCTGATATTCGATATAATGAAAAATAATATTAACCGGATGTTCGAATAGTTTCCGTGCGGGATCAAATAACTCACCGACGCGACCGCGATGTTTATGATCGAATCACAAGCCAAAGTCAGGGAAGAGACACCATCGTGTCACTCTCTTAGTCTGTTGGTTTTGTTTTTGTTTGAATAAATAATTAAGTTGCCCGATGCATGTATGGGTTTGGTGTGGGGAGAAGTGTTTGAAGTTTTGCTTATAGAGAATGATTAATCCGATTACTCTCGACTCTATGATTTCATGGAGCGTCAACGACGACAACGATGATCATATCGTACGCTCCGAGACAGGTGAACACTGTATGGAGAAGGCTTCCGCGACACACGATGAGAGTTTCGAATTTCAGTTTTCAATTGCAAGTAATAATCTATGGTCGGTCGATTGTAATTTGTTTTAGGGGTTGTCGTTTGTCGATTGTGTTCGGAAGAGAAACGTTTGAATTGTTGTTTGTTTTTAAAGGTGTGGTTGTACATTGAAAAACGCGAAATCCGGTAGTAGGGATTGAACTTGTAATACACTTAGTCATAGGGTGATAAAAGTTGATGTGTCCTACGTCATATCTGCGTAACTAACAACTTGGAAAAACGCATAATGGATGACTCACATGATTCGGCCGATGATGGCGAAAAGATATACATAAGTGAGTAGAGTTCTGGTTTTAAGGTTGTGTTTGTTTGAAGTTGGCCCAGACAAAGTGGCTAGTTGTGTTAAGGATAAGTTGCTTACCATGTGAGAGCGAACAGATTTAACTAACTCTAGTTAGGTGGAGTCTTAGAAGCGACATAACCTGATTAATCCTGGGTACTTTGTTGTATTTGGCGGTGTGGATCGTATGATTTTCGTTTAAACTCCCTAAACTGACAGCACTTTCTGAATTTCGTTGCCAAGCAGAGACATTAATGTGAATTCTTAAAGGTTTTCGGACGTGTGGGATGTGTTGTCATTGCCAGCGAACCTCAACTTGCTTCAGACATTTTGGCGAATGTTCTTCCCCCTCCGTCCTTTGTCAAGGATTTCTTCCCCGAAAGGGTGATTAAAAACGTCCTTAGTCCGGAGGTCGACTGAAATCAATGCTGATATTTGACAATTTTGACACTTTTATCAACAACATTCCAGACCGAAAAATGCACCCCCTTACGTGTCACAAAGAAACAAAGTCCACAAGTATTTACAAAGTCTTTGCCTTCCGTTAATAAGCCTAAACAATTACGACTACTTTATCTAGCTTTAGACGTCGTCACAGTTGACAGTTTGTGAAATAAAAACCGCACGTGCATAAAGCGTTTTGCGTGATGTAATTACACTTTTAATTGAGGGCAAGTTATTGTGTTCGGCCTTAAGGTGCAATTAAGTTTTATTGACTTTGGTTTCATCATCCCCCCATTTTGTTGTTCGTCTGTAATTCACTTTCAGTGTCTTGTTCGTTGTTGATGGTGCTGTGGGGGTGTTTGCTAAGGGGATGAATGTATACACAACTAGCTTAAGTAGTGAGAAGCCGGCGAAGTTTTTATTCGATTTTGGTAGGTAAATTGAGTGTACCTTTACAAAGCCATTGTTAACTCAAGAGCTCAGTAAGTTAGATTTGCAATGAGCATACTTAATTTAGTCGATTTAACATTTGAAAGGCAACAAATACCGTCACGGATGACGTGGTTCTTCGGTCTCTGATCTTTGTCTTGTACGAGCAGAAGGGAACTAAGATTACCATCTGGTGATAGAGCTCGGTATGGAATGTTCGTAAGTGTTAGCCAATCACAGGATGTTGTTTGGAGCTACGACCACTTCTCAGGTCTCTAGTGATTCTTTATAAGATTCTGCTGTAACACCTGTTCCCTGCTCCGTGTGCTAACCACGTGATGATTTAGTTGGACTGCACTTCGCTGTTCTTAATACGATAGAGGGAATCTTTCCTGACCATATCCACTGCTGAAGTGTCATGGTAATGGCACATTCTTTAGTGTCTCCTCACAGGTGACTTTTGATCCAATCTTCAATCGAGATTAGATCTATGTCAGCTATGAATAAAAACTAGTAGACCTTGTACCTTTAGGATACAACAAAACAAACTTTCTTCTAACCAAAGGTCTATTCCTTCTCTATGAGTGACACGATTCGGAAAACTTCTATTGCCTTAAAACTTGCCACTGCCCATAACAACATTTGCATTCGACTTAACCTAAAATCGCAAAATATATTGCTGCCCCAGATAAAATCGTAAACCATATTTAAAGAGTATTATTTTTCAAGTCCTCGGTAAAACCTCATTCTTATATTAATAACTTGTTAAAACATTTCTTTTGCAGCTCACGTTGTTGTCGATCTGGCGGTCAAACGCAGTCAAAAGATGCAACGTCCCAGTTCGGTGGGTCTTGGGCCGGCAACGCCAATTCTCTCGGCTCGTGATCGAACCGCTTCCATTACGGGACCACAACCAGTTGACGTAAATCAAATTAAATTGTTTATTTCATTGCAAAACCAATCATTTTTGTTTTCCTGTTTTTCTTCTAGAATGCCAAACGAAGAGAAATGGAATCGTATAAAATCAAAACTCTCCAATTGATGCTGGAACAGGAAAAGAAAAACCTCGAACGTCTGAAAGGTGATTCCAACAATCCGAGTTATAAAACTTCAGAGACGAATATACGCAAATTGAAGGAACAGTTGCGACAAGTTGGAGGCGAGGTATGAATTGATTTAAACCAACATTTCATGGAAGTCACATTAAATGTTGGAATAACGCGGGGCACATAGTCTGATTGATGTGTGGAATTATGAAAAACAAACCACTCGATATGTTATGACATAATCGATCGCTAATTGATTATAGAATATTTTCTTTTTTAATTTGTCAATGCAAATTCTAAGCACTGTGTCATTTTATGGACCCCCCCAAACCCACAGCAAATAATAACAAAATCTAATGATGATGTCATGTCATACGTTTGTATTAATCGTTGAAATAATTTTATTTTGATTTTTATTTTATATAACCGAGTTGTTATTTTTCTCTGCAGTTATTAGTTTATTTGATTTTTATTTTTTGTTTCTTTTTGAGTTTTTATTTATTTTAATTGTGTAACAAATTAATTCAAACATACAGAGAAAAGAAACGTAAATTCAATGACTTGGCGGTGTAGTTAGATTTTTAGTCCAACACAACAGATCTACATTGATCTAAGTGTGGCGTGTACAGGTTTACCCTGTCTCGCCAACCCACTTACCTAACCTAGATATTTAGTGTCTCTATACTGTAAGTCTGTGGAAATTAGAAGTGAGGAAGGACTACGGTAGGACCTGCTGTGTAGAGAACTGTTTTTACAAAATGAGAAGAGTGAAAAGAAATTATTTGAAATGTAGGTGTAGCAGGTTAGGTTATGTTGACAGGGTCATCAGCTAGAGTCGACTTCATGATCCCATTATGAGGTCCCTCGTGATACCATTTCCTACACGTAGCATCCTTTGATCGTCCTATTGCTGAGTTTAGCTTGGTTGAAGTAGTTTCGAACGTTATGTCGGAGTTTATCAATGGGTAATTGTTTACAGAGATTACTTTTAGGGAAACTACTACCGTGTCAGAAGGACTTAAGCCGATATGATGGTTCGTGGAGGTGTTATATGAATTCTATTGATGGTACAGGCACATGCCTTTTTGAGAGGACATTGCACCGATGCATGTACCAGGCCGTCGATATATTATTTGATCACTATTTGATCTACATTCGATTTTAGAGCACAGAATGTGTAGTAGTTACCGAATTTTTGCAGATGAACCCTTAAGTTTTAATTACTTTAGTGCAGAAGTTAAGCTCTAAAGGATTCGATGTTCTGTAAAATCCCGTACATCAATCTTCATTTGCCAGAGTTATCACATCTCTGCTGGCCTTTGTCGTATGGCTTTAGCTCTTGGAAGTTAGAGCAAAAGCACTTGAGTTTCCTTTAGTTTTTCTGTCGTTCTTCTGCGCTTCTATTCTTGTGCTTCTTTTGCAAGAAGTTGAGCTAGCACACGCCGCTCGTTTGCCTGGTACGTAGTTGCTGGCATTTATTTTCAATGCGTTCCCCAGTTGAGGTGACCTTATGACGTTTCCATAGAGCCCTTGGATCCATTTATGATTCCTTCTCCTATTAGATCATTTGTTATTGGACTTCTGCTTATGGAAGGGAAACAAACGATCCTCCTGTCTATTTGGGCAATCGTTCAATTAAAGAAGGCCATTATAGTCCGAAGTCCGTATATAAACACGCATTTTCCAACTATATACCTGCTCAGCTGTTGTTTGTTGAACTAGTAACACTTGCAAAGGCTATATGGTATCGCAGAGTAGACCTCCTTAGCTCTATCCTGCATTTTGTCATCCACTCAAGTCCAACCAAGGGACAATGCATTAAAGCGAGAGACAGAACCAATCTTTTATTTCACAATAGGATCAGAGTAGATTAAGGAATAACGAGCATGCGATAGTTGCGTTAGAGATTTTTTCAAAATGGACGGACTCCTCCCATGCAGTTTTATAATAGTGCTGCCTGTTAAGCTTGGGAATTATCCTCGGTAGATATTTCTACGAACGCATGACCGATTCCTCAATAAATATAATTTTATGAAGCAACGGTGTATGAAGTGAACTTGTTGCGCAGATCGCATCTATCGTGAGATGCTGCAACAAACTCAGACCAATGTTGTTCTTCTACCTTCAACAGATTTTCGGGAGAACTCCGATAAAAGATCTCCACAGACCAACGCGTAACCTCAAAAGGGAACTTTTTCATAGGAAACCAAGCGCGAACTGCGGAAAAAACTGTACGCAGCGAACGTAAAACCCACTCAACATTTTGACTTGTGACCACAGAACTCTGTACGCCCGCCTTTTATTTACATTCAGTTGTGTTTTGTCCCCCTCTCATAACATTTTCCATTTCAAAACAATAGATACCCCTTGTGCCTGTCAACACACAACATTTCTTTTAATAGACACTTACCCGCCGAATGCTAAATGTCCCTCCATGTTAGATGGTTCTATATCGGTTTATCATTTGTAAAAAAAAAACAACCGCGCAGTCATTTCTCTATTTCCTTTTTATTTTCCAAATTAATGTTCACACTCATCGAATGAATTCTCGTGACTTTTGCGACAGCCAATTTTGTTCTCATTCATTTTGTGACACACACACTCCCACCCAAACCACAAACACTGACACATCCAAAAGAAAGAACGACGCTTAACCCCAGATTCGTTAAAAACAAGCAGGCAACTACATTTCTAACAGCCAACTAAATTTAACACCAAATTTAGCACGAAATAACCGTTGAGCAAAAATCAAAATAAAAAAAAAAATTAATTGAATTTTCTAACCAACACATCAACAAGCGACAAGCGTCGAAAAAACACGCACACACACAGACAAAAAAAAAAAAAAAAACACAAAAAACAAAACAGAAAGTAGGATTATAACTGAAAGAAAAAAATCAAACATCCCTTCCTCCAATCCAAACAGGAATCACCAACAGGAATGAAATTCCAAAATGCAGCCTCTCAAGCATCCATACTGTCCCCGACTCAAATCCTTCAGCAGCACTATTCCCCCCATCAAGTGAATCCCCCCACCAATCTCCACCATTTCCATCATCCTGCGACAACACCACAAGCTCCCCAATCCAGTCCGGCATTCCTGTCGCTTCTGCCACGCTCCTTGTCCTCGCTCAGCTTGGGGACACGCAAAAAGCCCGACAAAGAAATCACGTCGCCCTTAAGCAATACCACTGATTTCCTATCGGCATCATCGACCAACACCCCAAGTCCTTTGCTCTCCCACTCGATGTCACAGTCGCTGCACCAACAGAAGGGCTCACCGCAGCAGCAGTTCTACCCGTCGCCGCATCAGCTGCATCAGCAGTCGTCCCAGAAACACCACAAGGACAGTGCGGTGACACCGAAATCGTCAGCTCCAAAGAAGAGCAAGTTCTCCGGCAGTACGAAGAACCTGAAGGAGGACATCCCACCACCGTTGCCGCAGAGAAATCCACCTCGCAATTTGCTACTCGAATCGGCCAACATGGATTGGCGTCGTAACGTTCTCATCTCGGACTTGGATCATTCAACAATGGCCTCTCCAAATGCCCAGCGCAGCTCACCAACTCAGGTCACCACACCGTCGAGTGTGGGCAGTGCTGCTGCCTGCCAGCAAAAGCCGTCTGGTGTACCTGTGTCGGGTAAGAAACGCCCCAAGACGAAGACCAAAGCACTGTCCGACCCCAAGATGAGCACGCAAATGTTCTTGCAAATGGAGAAGGGCTCCGGCAACGGGGAGGACGGTGACGAAGACCACTGTATTCCACCACCTCTGCCACCCCGGCAGCCCGGCATGATGGAGGAGACTCAGAATCTTATGAACGCCAGCAAGAAGCACGGCAGCAGCAATAGCTTCGGCGGCAGACCACCACCCAACAGCATTGAGACTTTGATGAACTACCCCTTGGTGACTACGTGTACTCCGGTGCGGGACAACATGTCGGCGGCTTTCCCCCTCTCGCAGAGACCAAATATCGTACAGCAGCTGCAACAGCACCAGCAGATGCAGCACCAAATGCAGCATCATGGCTCGGCTCCACCACTTCCGCCGCCTTCGTTGCATGGCTCCGGTTCGTCCGCTGTAAGTAGAGTCACCAACTACTACCACTACTACTACTTCTCTGGAGATCGAGATTTGTTTTTTTTTTTCCTTAAAATTTACTATTGAGTGTGTGGCGGGGAATAAGGACATTTTTGTATTGGTAGTCAAAGTAAAAGGCAAAGCACTTGCTATATTAACACATGCACCTACACAGAAATTGGTAGTAAATGGGAACGTGGTAGATATGAAATTGAATACGCTTCGTCTGACCTAAGTCTTAAGCAAATTATGTTACTAACAAAGCACATAACTACTAACAAACGCGTTGTAAAGCACTAACATACGGGCTTTGTATATAGTTAAAGCTGTAGAAGTTATTGCGCCGTCCTTAAAACAAGTCTTAGTCTAGACTTTAAATTTACGGAAGCTCACAATTGCGAAATTTGTATGGATAATATACCCACTGCGCTATACTAATAAAAGTATTTAGTGTCCAGAATAGATTTTGCGAACTCACAATGTCGACATATTCCTCACAAAATTACCCATTCTGACCTACATAATATTAAGTGTCAAGGTTTGAATCGATTATTGGTAAGGCCCACTGTGAACTACTAAAATTTAGAGTCGAGACTAAACATGGTTATTGGTAATGCCCATTGAAAAGAAAAATGGTTGTGAGCGTTTTATCAATTTACACAGTAAAGAAAAAAGTAGATAAAAAATGTTTGTTTTCAGATATGCGTAGTACTATCAAAAAGTACTAAAAGTACAAAGTGTACAAAGTACAGCCCTGTTTGGTAATAAAAAGCTAAGAGCCAAAGAATGGAATTTGGCACCAATGGCAGTAAGCTGCGAGTTAATGTGATCTATCTGCGTCATTGCACGATACTTGTAATAATTTTTGTCGTCCAAGCTAAATTTTACACATTCACAATGGCGAAAACTAAAATATTACAAGTGGCATTTTTTTACTTAGGAGATCTTCCCGTATTTCTTTGCGGAATGTTCGCTTGTCTCGGAAGCAGGCCGTATACAAAGTACTTTCAGTCTTAATAATAATCATTTTGGGCCTTATACGCAAACGCATTGTAGTTCACAATAGACGCATTTTAGTGTGGAAAGGAAGTGTAAAAAAACACTGGGCCTTACTGATAATCGTTTTTAACCTTCACACTTAATATTTCGTAGGTCACAATGGGTAATTTTGTATCGAAAATTTCGCCATTGTGAGTTCATAAAATCTAGCCTAGACATGGACACTAAATATGATTATTAGTATCAAGCACTGAAAGTGATGATAAGTACCGCGTAATGTACGAAATTTTCCATAAAAACTGATCTATTGTGACCTTCAACATTATTAAGTTGAAGATTAAAAATGATCATTAGGTAGTAAAGCCGAATTTCAGCCTTTCACGGCGGCATTTCACTAGTTTTGCCATAGTATCGATATCTATAGACATGGGGCCTCACTCTAAACTTTATTAGTTCACAGTGGTTATATTTTCTGTACAAATATCGCAATTATGAGCTCCTGTAAATTTAAAGTTCAGACTAAAATTTGTTATTAGTACGGCGCATGGAGTCACTTTCATTCAGCACACTAAATGAATGTGTGTTTGCCCATATTTCCTACATCTCCGATTTTATATTTACTTCCTTTCGCACAAAACATGTGTACGTACTCATAATTGTTATAAATTTCCTGGTAATTTTCAACACTTGTGCAAACTGAACAATTTAGAGTAGAAAGGAGACTTCCGTTTAAAATTGTCTATTGTGACCAACAAAGTGAAGGTTATAATAAACTTCTTTCAATTTCGAATTTTTTGTGTACCTACACAGTCTATTTCGCGCTGTTTATCCGAATTTATTTCTTCGGATTGAGAGGTACAGAATTGATAAACTAAAGTGAATCGTACCTTAGTCTTTCTCGGTCTGCAGCTAAACATTTCAAAGAAAGAAGTTAAAGTTCGAGCGACTACTCAAGTCCCAGTGTCTAGCCAAATCGAATAAAATATTGTTCAAAGATCGTGAGTATGCTTACTCAGATTGCGTAACCCAGTTTTGACATGATGGGCGTAACAGATAACCATTTTTAATATTTTGTAGGTCACAATGGGCAGTTTTATATGGAAAATTTCGCCATTGTGAGTTTCTTAAATTTAACCTGAACATTAAAAATTATTCTTCGTGTCGCGCATTGACTTTTTTATCCATAATATATAAATTTTATATTATGTATCTGTAAATAGGGAGTCCTAGTAAGATTTGTCGCCAACGAGAATAGCGAGTCTCGTTTCTTCAACATTAAATATGACTCGTTTTATGAAAAGTGTAAATGAGCACAGATATGTGTAATAAGTGTTCATAACTTTAAGGATAGTACAAAGAAATGTGCATATAACTAACAAACTGTAGAAAATATTAATAATAAAAAAAAAAAAACAACAAACCAAATGTCAATCTGTAAATACTAGCATGACACACCTGACAATTAACAAAACACTTTGCACGTCAACATACTACCAATCACTCACCACAATCAGCTTCATTAATACTAAACGCTTATGTACTGCCTTCCTGCTTACTACACGTCACACGTTATTTTCATTTATTTTACATTTCCCCCGCCCTCTCACCCAGTGTTCATTAAAATTCCATCAAAACGTCTAAACTCGAAACAAAATCAAAGTCTCCTTCATATTATTTGTCCAAATCACGTTGTTCCTACCTGACAAACACACCCATTAGCAAACTTAGCAAACTACCCTTGTATACAATTATTGGTTTATTTTTGTAGAATTTGAAACACCTTATGTCCGCTTCTGAAATGCAGTTTCCTCGCAAAACAACAAAATATAAAATGTCAACGGAGGATATAAGTAAATTTAGTACTAACAACAGGGTGCCTGATGGAGAAATGCATGTTTCATCAGATGCCAGTAGGAGTTTTTGTTTTTGAAATTGGTCACAAAATTGGAATTTTAATTAATTTTGTTGTTATATTTTTTGCATGTTTTTTTATTTGTTTATTGTTTTTTTTTGTGTAAAATCCTTGGTTAAGACAAGGTTTAGTTACAGATTTGTTTGGGTTTTCTGTAGAATGTTTTTTTTTTTATTTGTTAACTTTTAGTTTATGGTGTAAAATGCTATAATGCTTTGGGTGATTGATTTGGAGTTTATTTTGCATTTAATTTGATTGTTTGCGATGATATCTTACAGGCACTTGGACAGACGCCACAAAATATGAATCAGTTTGGTAAACATCGGCGAGTGGTGTCCTCACCGGATAATATGCATCCGCGCCATGAAAGACAATTGGGTGAGTTTATTTTGGTAGTTTTTACTTTTGTTTAAACTTCTTTTGTTACCTTGTTTGTAACAGTTTTCGAAATGGGTTTCTTCTCCATTAACAAAGTTTGCGCTTGTCAGGAGTTGAAAAAGTTTAGTAAATTGAACAATCGAACACACCTAATGCATACGCAATATTTCCGTTTAAATATTGTGGTTTGATTGTAAAATGTCATCTGCCAAAGTGTCTCAGTTCTGATGGCCCTGGGTCGATGACATGAACAGTTTTTCCAGTTGCATATATGTAGGGGTAACGGACAAATTTACTCAAGCATTTCGTGACTGAGTACCTACTAATTTAACAGTTCATGTATGCGAAAATTGGCGTATAAATCAGGTTTTTGCGCGCAAGGCACATCTACTCCAGATCAATCTAGTTGACTTTTATATGTGCCTGATTTTCCTTACCAAACGACTTGTATATTTGAAGTCGCAGATAGCTTCCGCGAACATCGTAATCGTTGTCACTGCTTGTAGCCAATTTTAAACTGATTTCAACTTAGCAAGTTTTGACAGTTCGCTAACAGTTCAAATATAGTAAAGTCAACAGTTGTCCGTTTTTGTTTTTGGAACAAGAGGTGTGTTTATTTAAGAGAATCAAGGTTTTGTATACCGTCAGGAAAGCAACTACGTATTGCATATGACAGGAGGATGCCACTGGAATGAACACTAAATTGGAGACAACATAAACCCAGTTCTAACTCCATAATATCAAAATGTTAGTTGAATTTGCTGTGAGAAACAGCTCATTCGGCAATAACCTTGTTTTATTGAATATCTATCTCGGCAAAGAACTTCTTCCTCCGAATCAGCCTGCAGGTATGCAAGCATTTGTGATAAATTCGTATGAACTGGGAGATTTTGTTGAACGCCACAAGTTTTAGTTTCATTCAACGGTGTCCTAGTTTTTGGCACTGACAGCAGTTTACGAGCAGTGTCATGAATATATCATCACTAGAAAGGTGTAAATATGAAATGTAAGTTTATTTTCAAAACGTTAACACATTTTTGCATTTACTGGAGCAGTTTTTAAAACAAACAGAACTACAGTCGGACAGTTTGACACAATTTGACAGAAGATAATGTTTCGCGATGTTTTATGAAAATCGTGATTTAACACGGCAGTTTCTACTTTCAAGTGCGCAATAATAAAGATTTAAGTGTTTTCTTGCAATTGTTAAACAAGTGGTTGCATCTTTTGATGTCCTATAAACCTTTGAGTAAGTTTGTTGTGGTTTTTATTGTGAAAATAAAAGGAACTACTGTTCCTCTGGCAAGAAAAGACTGTTTTGAAACCGCTTTTGATCAAAGCTGTGACGAGCTTCTTAAATACGATCAGTTGCTGACAAATTTGTCAATGTTTTCGATTTTCTTAAGAGGCAAATTGGGTCCTATTCGGTGGTATCTACTCCTGTGCGAACCTTGAATGGCGAATTATTAAAGAACAATCACACTTATTCTGTGCAGCTTAAATAACTGCATTTCCCCTCAATGTAACAATTTAACAATTTTTCAAACCGCTTGTGTCATTTCTTTCAGATCGTCACAACAAATCCACCTCCGGCTCATGGGAACTGGTCGAAAAAGACAATGAGATCACCCCACCAGGCACCCCACCTCCGCCCTATCTAACTTCCGCGTCGCACGCAATGGCGCAATCACAAGTAGGCATGGAGGAAATCGACAATGGTTTCATGCTCGATGGCAGTGGCAATCCCATAGTGGCCGGCAGTCCAACACATTCCATATTCACGGGCAAAAATGTGGCTCCCCATCCGAATGTCATACAGAAGGAGATTCTCTCGATGGAGGACGAAGATGGCTCCGATCAAGAGTTTATCGTCGACGAAAACGGGCCGTTCAATCATTTGCAACGTCTCCTCGAACCAGAAAATGTCGCCCATCTAGCTGTCTTCCTCAATTATGTTCTTTCGAATTCAGATCCAGCGCCATTGTTGTTCTATCTCATCACGGGTCTATACAAGGAGGGCACCGTCAAGGATATGCGCAAATGGGCCTATGAAATCCATTCAACATTTCTGGTGCCCCGGGCTCCACTCGTCTGGTTCAGTGCTGACGAATCGCTGGCACGTGAAGTCGACAACGTCCTGCAGAGTGAATTCGACAAGGTTGAGATTCTGCGCAAGGTCTTTTGGAAAAGTCGAAAACGTGCGAAGGAAAAAATATGTGATCAACTGAGAGAATTCCAACAGAAGAGGACCGCCGGTCTGGGTACGATATACGGTCCAAGTGATTCGCAGCTAAACGAGGCGAAGGGCGACAAGAACAAGGAGCAGCGCATATTCGAGGAGACCCTCCTGCCGCGGTTGCAGTTTTGGATGTAAGTTGCCTGCTAATTTTCTCCAACACATGTTTCTAATTTTTTCTTGTTTAGTGACGAGCTTGACAAAGAGGCTCCCGTTGAGGATCCCAAGAAATTGGCCTTGTGCTCGGCACTGTCGACGGTTCTACATCGAATATTCATCACACGATCGAATCCGAACAGTATTATCGATCGAGTACATCATTTTGTGAGCCGAGAGAAGAGCTTTAAAAGTCGTCTAATGGGCAAGAATCGAAAGGTGGGTCTTGAGTGCACTTCCATCATTTAACCGATTAACCTATTTTGTTTTACCTCTTTTGCAGATGACTGTACGTGGTCATCCGCTAGTATTGCGACAATACTATGAAGTGACCCACTGCAATCATTGTCAGTTAATTATTTGGGGAGTTAGCCCACAAGGTTATCATTGTACAGGTAAGAGACGACTTTTCGACTCACTTTAGTGGACTCTTGAGAGACTAATGGAATTTATTTCCACCCGCAGACTGTAAATTAAATATTCACCGTCCTTGTTCGAAAGTTTTGGATGAGAATTGCCCTGGTCCGGTGCCGCAAAAGCGCAAGGACCAACACAACGACAATAAAATTAGCAAATTCATGGAGAAGATACGACCAACGGCACATTTTATGCAAGGTAAGTCTTCGAAAGATTTTTGTCATTGAAAATGTATTAATTTGGATTTTTCTTGTTTGCTTTTAGTGGATCGTGGACGTACTCGGCAGGATGCTTTCCTCGAAATTGAAGATCTTTTCAATACTGGTGAGTGGAGTGATTTGTTGTTATATTTTTAAGGTCTTAACAGTTATATATTGGTTCAGGGGAACAGTTTCGTATAGGATATTCAGATTTGACTGAATACGCTTTGAATTGAATTAGGCTCGGTTTTTGTTTTGGCCGTGAGATGAAAATGTTGACTGATGTCGGTCCATTAATTATGTCGGCTGTTTGACGTTGTTAACCACCGCTCGGAAGCGTAAATTGTTCAGTCCGCTTGGGTTTACTTATTCCTGCACTTCATAGGCAAACGGTTGTCGCTTCTGTTTGGCATTCATTCTTCACAATGATTGGCTTTAGGCTCCTCTCTGCAGCAAGAGTTTTGCCTTTCTTCCCAAACCAGTGTAAGTAGGCATGCAGTCCTTTTCCTAAAAATCCAACTGCTTAAGTTCGAAAGTGTTGTTATAGGTTTTGATATTTTTTTTTATTCCTATATTACCCTGTGTGGCTATTTATCTTGCCCTACATTTCAACTTTACTCATTGTTCCCTAATGAGCGTCTGGACAACTTCACAAGTGATTCACGCCGTTCCTAAGGTGCTACTTGTTTGCATTTCGTAAATTCGGTAGGACAACATCTTTCTTTAGTCTGCCTTTCAAAGCGTCGGTCGCTATCTGGAATTATCATACAAAATTAGAGCCCATAATGGGTCGCAAGGGACTCTAGTTGTGAACAGGCCTCGTCAGCGGCTGTCATTGACCTACTAAGAAAATTGATATTGCATATATGTCTCTTACATTAGTCTAATCAATGCGAAAACTTGTTCGCCCTTATTAACTGAACTGTTCTGACAACCTTATTGCCGTCGTGCTCATCCTAAACACCTCTAGAAGCTCCAGAACTAAATATTGACCACCGCATTTTAGCCGTTCTCATACTACTCTGATAACCTTTTTGCAATCGTGCACTTCCTGAGCACCTCTAGAATTTCTGGGGACCTAGCGCGGAGCATGGTTGATCTGATTTTAGACCCCATTCAAAGCTATTGTGGTGCATCTTTGATAAGGAATGCCTTTGAAGACAGGCAATCTTGTGACACTGACTCCTTTTTATCGCCAGGGATTTTTTCTTCGCTGTTCGACAGTTTAAGCGGAGTTGCTCAAGTTTCTGCGGGGATTCTTAAAACGATCGATGACTGATTATGCACTCACTACAGCAGTACTTTCGTTTTGCACTGCTTTCAGTCGTAGTTTGGCTATCTTGTAATTCCAGCAATAAACTGATGAACTGTGATCATTTTTCCTTCTTCGAACTTCTTTTATCAAGCGCTGTTTCTGTTGTCAGATACCACTAGCTCTGTTGACTACCAGGACACGCTCTTTCCATTATTTCGTATTTAAAAGCACGACTGCTGTGTGTTTTCAGAAGAATATGCAGGCACAAAATCTTTATTTGCAAAATTTTATATTTTCTCTAGCGTTTGTTATTTCTTATTATTGCCGCCATTCGAGGTGCATATCCCTCAAACGAAGTTTAATCATGTCGTTCCCTGAAATGAGCTGTCAACTAACCATACAGCTTTGTCCAAATGTTTGTAGGGAGTCTGTGATCGAATTACCGCTTCCGTGAGCGAGCTATACGTCACTGAATTTTGTTGATTTTACAAATCACGGATGTGGTAAATCGGCACCTGCTTTGAACCAATCGATTAAGAGCGCCATAGGCTGCTTTGGAGTGTTTAAGATTAAGCCTTATGCGTCATTTTGAACGTTCGTTTGACCGCAGTGAATGCACGTCTTTTGTTGTATTGTTGTTTATGGTTTCGCTCCAAAACTTTAGTACTATATATAAAGTCTCTTTGCAAACGCGTTACGTTTATAATATCGTCAATAGGCGACTTTTTTATAGGAGTATTTCTCGCAATATCTTGTCTTAACCCTAATGCCAGTGGTATTTAAAGCCACCTCTTTTTAATCGGGGAATAACCTGAAGTGTGCAGCTCCTGATATGAACATCAAGAGGAGGGAGGTTCATCACAGACTCCAGATCAGATCCATTAAGATAAGGGAGGTTCACCAAAAAAAAAAAAAAAAAACAGATCAGATGCAGCCATTCTAAGAAAGCATTAGTTATCTTCTGACAGTTTAAACCATCAAGGCCAAGTCCCAGTCAGCACGGTCAATTTATACGATCACGTCGCGTCTTCCTTTGCTTTATCGTCCATAGGTGATGGACTCTGACCTGTTAACTACTTTAAGTCCCCTTTCACACGTACACTCCATCGATAGCTTGTGGATCAATTGGCTTTAGAAGAATCTTTCTCACAAAACGTCGAAGCAGTTCAAAATGTGTAAAGGCTAGGGGAGCCAGTTTAATTTTTGTGGAGGCGTGAGCTAAATTGAGAAGAAGAGGCCCATAAACCCTTTCTTCGAGCCCTTCCACGATTACGATGTTCCTTATAAAAGCGGCTAACTCCTGGAACTAGATAATCATAGATTCTTCTGTAGCAATAATATGATTACTTTTAGTAGCGACGAACAAGATATTCAGTTTTGAGCTATCGAAATCGCTTGACCTGGTAAAAACAAGCTCCTCGGTCGCATCTCTTACTATACGAATTCGGTAGGATTAACCCATCTTTAGCCAATGTATAAATTTGTAGCTGTAGCTATTCACAGGAAATTGTGTCCTCTTTTCATAACATAAACCTATACTGAGATGGGGTACCGGCAAATGCCAAACTTCTGCAGAACTACTCAAGTCCGATGCATACTCGTCTCAAATGACAAATATCTGCTTAGCCACGAGCTGTATGAATTACCGTTGATATCTATCGACTTGCACTTTCAGTTCCAGTGGGAAACTAAGCCTTCATCGGGTAATTGCTTGCGCCCCCTACTTAAGCGAGTAATAATGTTACTTTACCTCACTTTGGCCCCGTTAAATTTGTTCCTCTAATTGTCCACGCAGTTAGCATGCCACCTGCTTTCTACCTGCTGTCAAAGTACATCTTCAACTATAACTAACGCGTTTCGGTCCCAATAAGTCGGTGCTCAGTGGTGTCGCCTTTGTCAATGTGGTTGTCATGTGGACAAACTCATCGCATCGCTGCCACCTACGTGATTGAGTTCGACATCATCCGCATTTGGTACTCGAGTCACTTTTTATTTCTATGCAATTGTGCCACTAACTTCCGTTCCAATGCCCAACTCTATTGCGCCTCTTATTCCATTGGAATTCTATAAAAATAAGTACCACCACTGTTTTTAGAAATGACAAGAGATGGACTTACTTTGACATACTATATAATCGGTTGGGTATTTTTTATTTATTTTTAGTAGTTATTCAGGCTGACTGACAATAATATGTGACATAAATCAAACAATTCCTCAGGCATTTGCTAAATCTCTACCTAAACCAAGTATCCCTGGCATAGACAAATTCCAAAAATTCCTCTTCTTCTTTATGCACACGCACAATACAAACATGTACCGTACCCACGTCTTCGGCTATTTACGTGAAATAGGTTCATTGAGGAAGAAGAAACTATACTTGACTTGATGTCATCGAATGACAGTGGTCAGTTCGTAAAATGCCTTGTTTGACTTTGAGTTTGAGTACTTGGCTTGTCAGTTCAGAGTTGAGCAGAGTCGTGGGAGGGAGTATACAAGACATTCTCGGGATATTGTGTAATCCAAATGATGGAACTTATAATAAATATAGAAATCAAGTGGGGTAGGAGGGAGGAAGAAAGAGACAGAGAGAGAAATACCAACATACCGATAGTGACATCAAAAGACATTAAACTTCAACTTGTCATTGAAGATTGTCGTCTGTTGTTGATGGCTGCTCTTGAATGCAGTTTATTATTGGTATTAACTCACAAAGTTGTGTCTGTTGGTTTTTTTTTTTTTTTTTTTATTTATGACGTGCAGGAGTACCGGATAAACGAATGACGACAGATGAGCAAAATGCACATTATAAAGAAGACGTTGAATGAATGCAAAGTACATGCGAGCACTTGGACTTTTTTATAATCCAACCTCCCCTCCGCGCACGGTATGCACAATTGGCATGGAATTGTGAAGCTAATTGTGTTGATACAGATGATTTAACTATCTGGGAAATTTCACTCAAAGCGAATGTGGTTTTGTGTCAATAGCGTTCAGAAGGTTTTTTGTTTGACGAATGTGTGAATTACGTGGACGCGGTTGTTTTCTGTTAGGATTGCAGGTGTAGTAATAAATGTCACAGGATTTTTTTCTTGCTAATATTTGACATTAATTGGACATTTGACTGTCACTGTCTGTCAGACTCAGGCACACGCAGGTTGAAAAAAATGTCATACAATTTGTTGTGTAGCATAAGAACTGCAAAGTTTGATGTTTCCAAAAAACGCAATGACTTGCTGAATATCCGAAATAATATTTAGATGACGTTAGTACTGTCAGATATTTTTCATTAGAAACACGTTGTATAGTGTGACATAGGCTTTGGTTGGATATTCCTTGGTTAAGTTCAGGAAGTTATGAGGACTAGATCCCAGCGCGCCATCAGTTTATTTCTTTGCACAATTTTAAGAATATATCTCATGATATGTATCAGCTTGGGTTGACTTTATGTCGTGAGAGTCTTTATTTTGAGGGCATTCACAAAACCTTGCATACTTATTCTAAAATCATGCGTCATACGAGAAATGTCCGTCCTATCATTTACAGTCTTCGTAATTCAAAGTCAAGTTCAGTTGACTTCAGAAGTGCGTCTGCTGCCAGTACACCCGAGAAGTGCAGTTCTCGTAGACGCACTTTTCCGCTATTGGTACGTTGTTGTGTGAACCCCCGCCAACATTTCAAAGGCGTATATGACAGCATGTGTGCCTGGTGTGCGCTTAACATTGTTTTAAATCATTGCTACAGTCACTTTGAACAAATCGATAAGCAATGGAGAGCATGAGTTGATCTGACGGGGACGGTGGGGTGACACTCTCAAAACTTGATTACCTGTCTTTGCAAAATTTCCATGTAAAACAGATGACAATCGGAACTGCACAACGAGGCCGTCGTTCATACATCTACACACATGCAGGTGACCACCCATACACCGAGCTGAGACAACAATCAGATAAGGAATGAGCAACTACACATGTGTGTGTTGTATAGACAGCATTTTGAAGTCTTCTCAACTCCCATCAAATTACGTGCATACGTGCGTGGAAAGCGAGGGATCTATCCAGTTTAAGGTCATCCAGAGGAGAGACGGGGGGAAGGGAAACCATGTTAAAACAAATGCTAGGATAAAGGCCATCCAACCCGGGTGCGCACCTTGTATACTTCAATTCGAGTAACAGTTGATTCCCTTCTTAGACACGTCGGAAGAACGACGAACAAACACAAACTCATGACCAAAAGACAAATAAATCTCTTCAGAGAAGAACTCCTGCTGCTGCAGAATTAACTTCTCCTCCTCCTGGTCTGTGCGGGTATCTCCAGCAGCAGCAGTAGCAGCAGCTTGTGTTGTGTCGACCACTTCAAAGGAGTTTGCTGTTTTCCTATGGGATATTAATGTTTTGTTTTTGTTTACAGTGTGTGCAACACACACATGTGACCTATGGAAGCAGATTACGCAACAGAATCAGAAAACAAAACACTCCAAGAATCAGGTGCAGTTGGAAACATTTGTTTGGATAAACATTAAGCGCACACAAGTCGGACCTGCCTCCTACGCACCCACATCACACATAAACCCAAGCAAATTGGAATTTATATAAAACATAAGCTTATCTAAACATTTGTGTTTATAGGGACTGTGTTGGAGGGGACATTTTGTTTGTGGTTGCAGAATATCCCACGCACGGACGCACGCACTCGACTCACTGCGAATGGAGTTGTCATAGGTTCGCTTAGAGAGTCCTCCCACATTCATTAAATCCTAATTTAGGGGATTTGACACAAGACCGTTTGACTACGGACACAGCCATCATGGAGTTGAGACATTACAATTAATTTCAGTTGGCATCGGTGGACTTGGTGGGTAGGGATGCAAGGATGTCTACAAATATTTCCTCATTGACAGGCGTGTAGATTTATCTTTAACTTTGACGAGTTTTTTTCTTCTTTCCTCTGCGGTAGTGTGCAAAATGTCGCAAGACTTCAACTTCAATGCAATTTAAACTGTCATGACTGATCTAAGTTCAAACTGCTGGAATTCTTCGTAGTTTCTATTTTGTAAAAATCTCAAAATCCGACAACCGGCGGATTCTTCTTCTAAATTTTTCAAATAAATTAAAAATAAATTGCCGATTAGTCGAATGACTAGGTGCAATCCCATTCGGGATGACGACAGTCAGTCCCTCCCGGGAGGTTTTTTTAGAGGTTGTTCGAGTCCCTCACTATTGCAGAAGCACCCCTCGCGTACTTGCTCTGCAATGTCTTTCGATGATTTTTCCTTCCAGCGAACCCCCAAACAAAAAAAAACAAAAAAATAATCTCAATCTGGCATTTATATCGCGATATATTTCAGGAATATCTAGAGAACGTTCTTGACGAAACCTTTGTGTAGTTGGTATGCAAACTGCCAACGTTGACAAAAACATTTAGCACATGTTGTCGAAGTAGAATTTGTAGTAAAACTTACGACTTAGCCGGTAGGAATTTGTGTTGCCACCTTAAGTTGAGATTCTTGTTAGACTAACAATTTATATCACAATGTGTATCAGGTAAAAACATTCACCTATCAGACTAGCACCAATTTTGCAACTTTACTGAACGTTTCCATACGAGTTTAAGTTTATATCGTGATATATGTCAAGCAAATAACTTACTTTGAGGCGGACAGAGTCTTGGGAGAACTTTACTATTGTTCACAGAATATTTTATCAAGTATCTATAAATAAGTTGAAAAATGTCTTTCGTGAAGCTCTACATTGTCTATCAAAATTATCTCATGACAGATATTAAGCCACCATGGCTAATTTTCAAATCGTGAACATGAAGGCCAATTAAGAGCAGCTTTTTGAGGTATGCATTCATCAAAAGTAGCTAGTTCTTGGAGAGACACACCTCAGTTTCATTGAGTTTTCTGTCACTAACTAAAAAGCGTTCCTATTCGCAGTTTTCCTCAAAATAAAAATAAAAATGTAGTCGGCTCTGTGTACTGGCAAGTTTATTTCCCGCTAGGTTCGGTTTACATACGCCCATAACATGGGCTACAAAACTTTATTTAATTTTTTGACATTTGCTTTCGTTTATTCTAACTAAATGACTGTTCACATGGGAAAAGGGAATTGTGAACTGCGAACAAGGGAATATTCGTAGTTTCTGACACTTCATTCGCATGCAAACTTTTCTTAGTCGCAGAATGCGTAAACCCGCGATTCAGTTTCATTTTTAAAGGATAAGTTCCAACGAATTTGTGATTTGTGAACAAAGTGTGACCTGTGACAGTTATTTAAATAAATTAAGACTCCGTTTTTTTTTTCTTAGATTGGATGTTAGAACATTTAAATATGTATAATGCTTTTATTTTAGAACAAATAGCAATTTTCAATTGATAAATACAGTTAAATTGATTTGCTCGCAATTCGCGCAACATCTGAGTAGTGCTTAAGTTTACAATTTGCGGTTAATAATTTAAAGCACCGATTCAATACCAACTTTACCGTCAGCCGTATACATTTTGCATGTATCCTTTCTGCGCAACACCCCCATCTGACTATAAGTGTCACATTCTGCCTCAGAGGAAAGGTATTTCCTGTATAAGGTTGATAGTGACATCCGCAACAATAGATTGACTCATGCCTGTTCTCATTATATTGGTATATTCAGGTTCTTTAAGATTTGGTATGAAACCGAACAAAGCATGTCATTCATAAAGTCACTCCTTACAGGGTTCCCAACAGACGGTCTTCCACAAGAAAATAGGTAAAAAAAAAAACATCAGCTGCTAGGTGTGGTTCCACCGTATACCTATCGCCGTCGCATCCGTTTCTCTAAACATCTGGTTTGTTGCACTTTTTGTTCGTGCTCGTCAAACGTCAACATCTCTCTCTATCAACCGCTCTCTATATCTCTCATCTGACTCAAACTCAAGTGATGGCAGGTTTTTTGTTTCTACTTTTTATTTTATTTTTGCATTTGTTTATTTATGTAGCCGCTCTTGTCAGACATACACACGATACTTCAAAGTAGAAAGAAAGTGACAAATCCTTGAGTAATAATTAAACCAGCAAACAGTTTTCAAACTTGCTATGCTTGGCGCTGCCAGTACCAGCACGTGCTGTAAGGGGAAGAGATAAAATCTATGGGAGGACATCTTAAGAAATTAATTTCCTTTTTTTTTTTTTACCGGCATAATGTATTTGTATTTTGTGCTCTCACTCTTTTTGATGTTTAACATTTTGCTCAGAGTCAGACGCTCACTTTGGTTTGATTCCATTTCCAATTTGTTTCAGAGAGATTTCATAAACATCCAAAACCGCATGAATAATACTCATTCAAGAGTTGCCACTTTAGATAGTGTTTTTTGTTAGCAGATTTATTTAGTTAAAAATAAACCAATATTCACAAGATATTATTTTGACCAAATTTCTTTCTTTCTTTCTTTTTAGGTAAGTCCTACATTTTTAAACTATGTGCCATATGAATACGAACATGGGTAAGCGTTAGTTATGCAATAATTGTGTCAAAAAACACGAAGAACCAGTGTTCTTGTTCAAAATATTTAAAATAGCCTTACTCTCAATGAAAGTCTTTGTTTGAAAGTTGTTGTTCTTTTAAGAATACTTAACTGAAGTATACTAATCTGTGTACCAAGCTATATTACTTCGAAATTTCGACTGTCAAAAACTCGTGAACCCCATTTTTTAACAATCAAATCAAAAGTTTTGCAAATCGAATTAATTTTAAGAAGCTCTATGTTTGTAAAAGTTTCCTTTTCGACATCCATCGATCATTTAACTTAAACAGCACTGAAAATGAAATGAGGAAACAACAAACAGCCCTGTATGTCACGATATTTTGTAGCTGAGCTAGAAGTCTGGGGCTGTCAATGAAAGTGGCCAAATTATCACAGACGAGCCTATCTTAAGTCCTTAAGTTTTTCTTATCCTCTTGCTGTTCATTCATTTCCACCTTATGCCTGCGAAAAAAGATCGTCCACGGCATTTACTTTATTCCACGCAAAGTCAAATGTCAGATGAGAGGTGTCTCTCATTGGAAAATGGCTGCTCATGGACTGGCGGTAAAAAATTATAGCGTGTAGCTTTGTTTTCGTAAAATAATTTCAGTGCGCACGATCTGGTATCACTGCGGCTACCACATCCATTCGCAATAATCGCTTCTATATTCATAACCTGCTTCCTGGTATTTTTCTAAACGGCTTCGGCGCAATGGCAACACTCTGCGAAATCTCTCTCAAACTCAAATCCACTTGCGAGTTCCGACAGAGCCATCGTCGCCTCACCAGACAGCCACGATTAATGTTACCCACCCGAAGAGCATAGTTAGATTCAGAGCAACACTTCAACAGCTGAACAGCTGAACAGCTCCCTAGACAGCAGGCAGAGGCAGAAGCAGAGCAGCAGAATCAGAATTACAAAGCAAAGAAGCAGCGCACCGCACAGTGAATATAATTCTCGATTCTCTGTTCTTCTCCAGTATTTCCACGACATGTCATATGCATGCACATAAACGACTCAACGACGGAGAGAGGAAAACACATTCGCTTCGCCTAGTCGGTTTTTAGTTGTACTCCATTCGAACTGTTTTCTTATTTATTTATGAATAGTGTGTTAATTTTTTTTATTGAATTTTATTCAACATTTCGATTGTTTGTCCTCTCGCGCTCGCATCTAATCAATTCGCCGAAGTTTATGCGAATTTAATTCGGCTTTTTTCGCGACCAACAAAGAGAGCCTTTCAGCTCTTGCGAACGGTACAAAAGCGAAAAATTCGAGAGATTTCGTTTTTTGGGCACATTTTTTTTCGTCTGTATCAGCAGAGTATCAATGACCGCGATAGTGTTGTAGTTGCGTTCGACATCGGCATTCGGCATCCCCAGAGTTGTTTTGTTATACCCCGAAGACATTCGTGTCACTTCTCATCTTCACTCGTGCGCTTCGAATCGGAATTGTGTCAGTTGGTGGTTCAATCTTATCGCGTGCGAATATAGTAAAAGAAAAGTTTTAATGCCTGGCGAATTGGTGCACTTAATTGATCTGTAATAATTTTATTAATTTTTGTGGTGATAAATAGTGAGAGCAATTATTTAAGTGGGGAGAAAAAAAAAGTAATCATTCAGTGAATAGGAAATTTCGAAATCTTATTTTAAGATCGCCATAAAGTTTTCCAAGAAATTGACTCGCGCTTACCCGTACTGTGTTTGTGCAACAGGTCGATAAAAATAAGTAAAGGAGCTTTGAAAAAGGATACCCAATTGATTGCAGACGGAGTCGTGTTTGGTTTGTTTAATAGGGTTGCAAAATAAGTGCCGACGAGGTTGTTTTTTCTGGGAACAATTCATCATGGATTTAGATATATAAAAGCCTTGAAAATGTGTCTTGGGATTTTTTCCTTTCAAGATTTTCTTTGATTTGTATCGAATCTTCACTTTGGTTAGTGTTTCTCGGATATGTAGATTGCTTTGGAGCACAACGGATTCCAAGTAAAGCCTTGTCAGTCCAAGGAAAGGTTGTTCGTTCAGTTTCTAATGGGATATTGTTTAAAGAAATGATAGCAGACAAGCTAGACTACGTTTTTTTACTGTCTCAAAGTTGCCTTAAAGTTAAAGCTACCTGTTATGATGTTCCTTCTGATTCTTCGATTTTGTGTGATCCTCATTGCTACCAACATGTACTTGGTTTGACTCTTATTCATCACTAAACCTGTTTTCCCCGCTTCGACAGTGACAGCTAGATGAGTTTTTCCTTTGCAAGTAACCAGCGAACCAAGTTTTAAACAAGAACTACGTATTTCCTAAAATAGGTCCTGCACATTCTAAACTGGGTGAAGCGGGTGGATAGAGTGGACATTCATTCCATATCGACGGTTATGGGCGCCCGGTCGAGTTCGCAAAGTGTGCGGCTAATCAAGATACGCACTTTGTTCGTTTTGAGTTCCCCGAAAAAGGCTGAGTCTGGCGGCAGGTTTATCATAAAATCCCAGATCATACCACCATCGGGCGAAACGTTAGGCGTCGAGGCGAATTCCGATGGATGGAAGCATTCTCGTAAACACAATATAAAAACGTTCGCGAAAGTGTCATCAAGAAGAACGAATTCGCCTAGTATGTACTTTGCTTATTTAAATAGTTGCTTTTAAATTGCTTGCGTTCTTTTCCGTCGTATTAAAGTGTCCCTTATCCGCCAATAGCATATTTCGCCGGAGATATTATCGATAAATATAAATATTTTCCTAGTCTCAATTTCACATAAGCAACTTGATCCGATCGCAACATTTGCTCCATTCCAATAACACGATACGCATTGAAGTTCAGAAAAATGTTATTTGCTAACGTCAAACGAGTGACAAGCGCCTTTGTTTGGCTTTATTTATATGTCTGCATAGTCAGTCAGCTTTGGCGAACGTGCATTATAAATTATAACCGCGTTTGACTTAAAATTTAATTTTCTTGGGAACTCTGCCAAATATTCCAAAGTGCGTATGCTTTCTTAGCTTTGTTGATTCTACTTACAGCTTCACCTATACACGCTAATTGTCAAGATATGTGACAGAAGTCGCCTTCCTAGATAATATAATCGCCTGTCATAAAACAGCTGTTTTTATTTGCATTGCCTTTGTTTATCCACATTGAATTCTCGCACCAGGCTTTGCTGACTCAACACTAAGTTATTCAAGTTATGCCTGCTGGTTCTAAGAATGTGTATAGATATGTCATCTGCGATTTGGTTTTCAAAGTGTTCATGACCTTGATAAAATGAGGCCAATAATTTGTATTCATCCCCGTTTTTAACAAAAATTCCTCATCAAAGCAAGTGTCTTTCGTCGTTTTTCGATAAGATCAAGTTCTTTTGTGTTAAATGCCAAATTCCTGCAAAATGATTGGCTGTTTAGCGAGTTTTGCTTCATTTAAGCATTTTAGAGGGCATTCGCAAAAAAAAAAGATATCATGGCTTTGGGTGAAGAACCTTTTGCGGTATTATATCATCATTTGTTTCATCATAATTTTGCATAATGACAAAGCCACAGCCCAATCGCAATCTGTTGCCAATTTGTATCCTGCTTTTTGTTGTATATATTCGAACATTTTTATCTCTAGATTAGACAACATTTTGTTGGGGTTTACCGGTTTTTGCTGTTTTTTTTTTTTGGCAGTCTGTATATCTCAATTTATGCCATTGATTTTATGACAGAAGCCAGTTTACATTATAAAATGCACACAGAAAATCGTCAAAAAAGAACCGAATAAAAGATAAAAATTATACCTACTGGAGCTGTAGATCGATAAATATAATTTTTGACAGATGACAGTCGAAAGGTATTTGCGTGTGTAGAATTTTACATGGAATTGATATTAATGGAGTATATGTACACAACCTTATCATAAATGGCATGAAAAGGGAAAGTCAGCAGAATTAGGAAGTAACGAGTAACGAGTAATTCCTCTTTGTGGCCTTAAACAAATTTCCCCCGGGTTTTGTAGGTGAGTTTGTAAAATGTAATACAGATCGAAGACAAAAGTTGATGTTCGAAAAGTTCTAGAAAAAAATATATAGATATTAAATGAGTAAAAGTAACGAGTGCATTTAATGAATAATATACCATGCTAGTTTCCTCATTTCGTGCAAACTGCATATCTAAACAAATTGGTCTAGTATTTTGTTCGATCTTAAATTAAGTAAATATTAACACAATTTGGCCAGGACGTTGCTGAATTTTTTGTGCCAGAATAGCTTTTTGACGTTTAAAAATGATGCAAATCAATCGTTTCAGTGTGAATCGCAAAAAACATTACGAACTGAAATTACTTTTTTCGTGATCTGTCAACATTTAGTTTACAAAATTATGCGGCGTAAATATTGCACGACCCAAATAATTGTGGAGAGGTTTCTGTACAGTCCGAAAAAGGAATTGTGTTTAAATTTAGCGCAAGTGCACAGTGCGCACTGGTTTGATTTTATCTTTGAACACATTTTTCTACGGGCATTTAATTTAAGCTCGAATAGAGTAGGTACATGGCTGCATGTCGCTCAAAATTATTCACCCACTTTTGGGCTCATTTTTAACTCCCTGACAGTCCCTCAATATTTAAAATTTGACAGACTTTTGGTACTTGACTCAAAAAAGGCCGCAAATAGTATAAACCTTTAACAATGAATTCGATGTTCTCGGGCGAGAACTCTTGCGACTTTTTTCTTAAATCGAATGAATGCGTAGAGTAAACGTGCAATTTTTCGGTTCTATGAAGACATTTTGTTTCGTTTGACAACGCATTTGTGTTAATATTGTTTAAGTCAACCAACAAAAGAAGTCTTTATCTCTATTAAATTCTTTGACAGCTTCGATTAAATTATTAATTCTATGCTAGAATCTATTTTCACAATCAATTCTGTCTGTTGTATTTTTTAGGACTGAGTTCATATGAAGCAAACGTCATTCCATAATTCACAGTCTCATTGCTCTCTTCACTAACAGATCACCGATCAAAACATTTGATAACCGGAGATTTCTGTTTGCAAATTTTGTTTTCTTATTATTATTCTTTTCTTTGGTTTAGTCACTAGTCAGTAAAATTCTTAAACTGTCAGCTGTCCATGATCAAGGCAACAATTTCCGGTGCGAGAGTGTTTGCTTTGTGTTGACTGGTTTTGCTTAGCCAGTCATATATTTTTTCCCAGTCAAGGACGTTTGTCCAGGAAGTTTAAAGAAATTTAATCGAATTCACTAACTCGATGGGGATACGAAAGTGAGAAGAAAACTTCAACTGGAAAAGTAGCGAGCATTTTATGACGTGCGTACTGTTTTTTGAACACGTTTTCATGAGCCATCACTTTTTTGATGAATTTCATTCGAATATCAATTCATTCCGACTTCGAACTTTCGGTGTTTGTGAATTTCGCATTATTATTCACTTGCAGGTTAATACACTTGCGCTTTTTAACCCTACATCTCTCACTCCAAATAATATAGTATATATTAAAAAAAAAAAATATTGTATAAACAATGGAATATTCCAAATCCACGTGCATTCAAATTCGAACTTAAATCATCTCAGGGGTGTGACAACAAACCTTCTAAATCAATAAACACTCGACTGGCTTCCACCACAAATTGTCTGTAAATTTGACACATCTCGTAGCATATTCGATTGAAATGTCCCGATGGCATTACGAACCTTGACATTGACACATCTATCATTACAATTACTATCGGCATATTTATGCATCTGATAGCTGGGAAACAATTTCAAAGCGTCCTGTCTTGATCGCAAATCATTCCCTCCGGCTTCTTGTGACATGTTAAGTAATCGGCTGGCATTATGGATGACAAACGTCAGCCACCACCACTCCCCCGAACGCACGCACACACAACAATAATGTGACGCGTGATTTGTGTTTGTTTTCTCGTCTTTTATGTTTTTATTTTGTCCGCACTCCACCCTCCCATTTGCTTGAAATTGGTTTCCGTTTGACATTTGTCTGAAACTTAATTATACGCACTCTCATTACCTGGGTCGCCCTGTGAGTAATGAACACACGTGCACTTAATAAAACACACACGCACAAGTGAATAACAGTCTGCCAACAAGAAGTGTATCAAACCTCCCGAACAAATTTAATTTACTGTATTACATTCGCCGGCTGCTGTCATTGCTAATGCACTTATCAGTTGTCACCAGCGTTGCCAGATGGTCAAAATGTTTCCCACCAGATAACTCTGAAAAATCCCCAGATTTTTTAACATGTTTTTGTACCTACAACTTAAACGAACGAATTTCGAATTTGTCTGCGTAAGCTTGGTTTTCCGAATGCAAAAGTGTGTGCCACATCAAATAAACACAACACAAAATGTTATTTAACTGCATTTTAAAATAACACATTTTAAGGTAACAAAAAGGATATTATAACGAAATACAATTAAAATTGAATTTTAAAAAAAACTAAACAATTTCTCCCCCCGTCGACCAAAAAAAAAAAAACCTGGAAAAAACTGGCAGCACTGGTTATCACAATGAAGCTGACTTGCTGAGTCCGAAAAAGAGAGGAGCGCAACTTGGGTTGACACTTTCGGTGCAAACCCAGACAAAAAAAATTGCTGCCCATGCCCATGTTTATTATGCAAGGGAGACAGAGGCATGTCTTAAAAAACAAGTGTCAATTTTATGATGATGCTGCTGTTGGTGTAGTTTGCTCTTAATTTATAAGGGCTACGAATTACGACATGTGTCGCTGTTTACTGTCCACTGACGGCCATTAGCGAATCATTTTGCTATAAAAAGAGGGAATAAAGTGCCACTACTACGTTATGTAGGGACGGGGACATTTTGTTGTGACGAAGCAGTGTCTACATAAAATTACAGAAATTATGAGGTCGCTGATGGTTACATTGTTTCAACAAATTTGCACGTCAGGGTATTTTCTTTGCATGGAAGTTGTTTATCGCAAAGCTATGGGTAATCCTTTTCAGTCGGAATTGCTGTTGGACAGACATCCTGAAAGGGGGAGAGCACATGGCAATATCATAGATTGAAAGGAATCCTAACAAAATCCATCAAATTCTTCGAGGTTTTTTGTGTCTGACGTTTTGTAAGAAAATGCGATTTTCTAAATTTTTTCGGAATTCTTGGGATTTTGACGAAAGCTGCGGTTTAAATAAAAAGTTGTTCGAATAGTTCTTACCATCTTTAATATTCTATTAAGTGGCTAAAAAAACGCTCTTTTCACAGATTTATTTAAGATTTTGATTAAACCCGGGACTCGGCTAAAAACTTCGAAGGATGCTGTCAAAATCTTCAACGTTGTTATTTATTTCATCTTATAAGTACAAATTATTTTGTACATGATTGTTTGCTTAGAAAAGAGAGATGCATGCAATTTTTCAAAGTAGGACAATTCATTCTGATTTTCTTACAGTCAAATCTGATAAAACCGATGGTTAGAAAAACGATTATTGAGGAGGTTTTTCTCTTCAACATTTCCCTTCTCATAGAAAACGTGCCCTTTTCTTAAAGTCAGACAATTAATAATTCCATCAGAAATCAAGGATTTTGGTAGACTTTCAAAGCTAGAATCTTAAACATTATTCATGATCCTTTGCTGTAAAAAGGAAGATAAATGTCATTTTCCAAAGAAAGACAATTCATTTTGATTTTCTTACAGTTGAATCTGATGAAATCGATGATCACAAAAACGAAGTTTGAAGAAGCTTCCTCAACTCCTTTAGTTTCTACATTTCCCTTATCATAGAATAGGCAAACGTGCCCCTTTCTTAAAGTCAGACAATTAATAATTCCATCTGCAAATCAAGGATTTTGGTACACAATTTCGTCAGTCTTTCAAATCTAAGACATGAATGCACTTCGGGATTTTCTTCTCATATTTCCTATTGTCCAATTATTAAAATTGGTTACTCAGATAGCGAGCGGGACATTATAACCGGCACTGTCAATTTTGGGTTGACTTTAAAATTTCGGATTTTAGTAAAATCTAATCAATGGATGTCACAAGTCTTCGGTTTTGTGTTCAACTCTTGTAGTTGTCAAACATACATTTAGTTGAAGTTAAGAAGGCAAAACTGATTGGACAGAACGATCTTTCCATAAATCCCGTATTTCAGTGACATAAGCAATTTCTTAAATATTGTCTAAATATTATTTTAAATACTTCCAATCAGGGGAAGGAGTTTTTTTGACGTTTGAACAACAGACGGGACTGCCTTTCAGTATTTGTGAAGATTCGATTTTGGAAGATTCGATCATTTTTCTAGACCGTCAAATTCTGAACCTAAATAATTTTAACAATTATTTTGAATCTTATTTAAATCGTACCCATAAAGTTCGTTCGAAGCTTGCAAAATGAATAGAACATTCTTTCAATATTTTGGGGGGTTTGTGAAATGTCTAAATCTTGGATTTAAATGACGTGAATAATTTTTAAATATATTTTTAAATGTTTCGAACTGTTTCTGTCGGAAGATTAAGTAAACAATGGAACCTCGCTTCGGTGTTCTGGAAGACTTGGTAATTTTTCTAAATCCTTAAATCTCGGGCTTCGATTAGGAAATTTCTCTGAATCAATTTCCAATGTCAACGAGCTCGTCAGAATATTGCACAACTTCTGTAAATGTATGATCCATACCGGGTACATGTTTTAGACTTTCAGGACAGGTTTGAGTGACTTTGTATATTCGGTTAAGGTCGAGAAATATGTTGGAGGTTGTACGGATTCTCGAAAAAAAAAACTTATCAATTCAGGCTATCTGACTCCCTTTCCACAGAATAGTTGTGAGAAGCCTGAGGACCTGTTGCGGCAACTATTTGCTTTTTATTTATATTTTATACTAAAAAATATAAACTGATATAAGAACAAATCGCTTATAAGAAACGGTTGTATGAGAAACCGTAGACTTCATTTTATTCGCATATTAGAAGATATCGGATATGAGCAATCTTATTTTGGATTTTAGAGTTTATATCCTTAGTGGACTGAATAATAAATTTTGAGCCTAAAACAGTTGCATAGTATATTTGTTTAAAACCTACTTTAAAACACTTTTCCTTGGTGAGTTTTTGCCTAATCTTGTTCAACGTAACTCAAAGCAACACGTGGCCATAGTAAATCCGATTCGATTTCACAAAGGTTATGCCTCAATCTGCACGTTTATACAACCGAAATGTCCCTTGCCTCTGTTGAAATAAATACGAACCTCCAATTATTTTATTTTCACTTCATTTCTTCAGTTTCAATCGGAAATGTCAAAGGTAAATGCCATGGTCAAACCATGGATACACGTTGCCTAGATTCTTTGAATCAATCTTCATGTATTCCACTTACATGAATTACTTATTGCCTTTAGCAATCCGTATTCAACCCGAAATTGACCGATAGTCAGGCCCGCTACACCTGACACCCTTAAAAGCAATACTAATTAAATTCCCCCAGGGACTTGGCTACATTGTAAATCCTGTTTCGCTTTAAATTTCCTTCCAATTAGGATCTTATGGATTATTATACCAACGTTTGGCTCGGATGTAAGATGTTTAAGAAAAATGCTTCGTATATCTAAAATTAGATCATCGGAATCGACATATCCTTGTGGCAGCAGCCAGCGCTTAGATAAGTGTTATTCATTGAAATGGAAAGTATTCACTTTTGCATTGATTACTTGATTATCTGTCTATATCCGTTGGGGAGAATTACTCCTCCTTCTTGGGGATTTGGTGACGGCGAAATCAATAAATTTCATTAGTTCCAATGAGTTTGGAAATGACTAGAAATATGCGGCGGTAACTGGTTTCCGTTCTGTTCAATAATGTCCTTTGATATTTAATTAATGTATGCCATGAATTAGTAATTTGTTATGTTGATGGACTCGTTTCGAAGACGTTTGTTAATGACAGTTCTGGCATTTTGAAAGTCGATTGTCTTTTAAAAAAGTTCATATGTTTTGTCTTACTTAGAGTTTTTATGGCCCTTTTGTGGACGAAATCGATTGGGCTACAAATCACATTGTTTACTTCTTCGAGAGGGTGAAGGGTGTTTGTTTTGGTTTGGGATTCCACTGATTTGCATAGCTCTGTTAGACTTATTCGTACCCCCGTATTATTAAAGGCTGCGTAAATGTTATCAACTTGTTACGTCAAATGTTTGTGTGGCAACAGTTGTTTATTTGAAAGGGGTTATTGTACTGCAAGATGTTGGTGTCTATTGTACGCCTCAGAGAGGTATATTCCCTCGATAAGAGTTCCCTCACAGTATGATTCCTACGGGGGTTAGTGATCTCAAATAGCCTCCCTCAGAGAGGTCCCAGGTATTCTTTAATCTTTTTCTAAGACCCAAACAAGCGACTTCTTTTAGGGTCAAAAGGTGTGTGCATTGGGTAAACTCCTCGTTGGATTGTGACTTTACTTTTGTGATTGATTTGTGTAGCCTGTTGGATTGACTTTTGTGATTGATTTGTGTAGCCTGTTGGATTGACTCGTCGTGATCATATGTACCCCCCCTAGAAGGGCTGATTTTTGTGGCAAAGCGTGTTCAGTTTCTGTCGTCTTGCAGTTAAGTGGTTTGTGCATTGGCTAACCGGTCATTGGGCTAGAATTTTGCTTTTGCGAATGACTTGTAGGCTCTGGTGGTTGGTTTCTCCATAGATAAACTCCCCATCTGCGTCTTAAATCGTTCTCTTCAGATGTATGGAAGCGATTTTATTTTAGAGGTTTGTGTATTGGGAAGGTCATTTTTCTGTTCTTTTTGGGCGATATGATTACACTTTTGTGATTGATAACTCCTTGTTCTGGCGCAGGCAGCTTAATGCTTTGTTTTTTTTATACACGCACGACATTTTTTTTAAAGCCAACTGGTTTGTGTATTAGATAGCAAAATTCTTTGCTGTTCTATGTTGCTATTATTTCAATTGCCATTCAGCTGCCTTTGTTGGACATCTTATTCTCAAACGGAGTCGTTTATTTCTGCTTCAACAGCTGCGAAAGATGTGCTTTCAAGACACCACAAATGGACCTTTCATTGGCATTGAGCAAAAATCGAAGACAGCCTCCTGAACAATGCTTACCTGAGTGTAGAAGTAGTGATTTTCATTCCCCATAAATGCCTCCTCATGGTTTAATTACGCTGTATCGGTATTTGATCGAGAATGAGGGCCCCTTACCGTATAAAACCCCCTTGATTGTCCAAATGTAGACATCAGGACCTAACCTCACTTGAGTCACTCATCCAATCTCGTTACAATCGGACGAATCTGACATGCGAAAGGCATAAATCCCATTGTAATATGTATTATCACTAGCTGTCTATCTATGTCTTAATTATTTTTTTCCGCAGACAGATACCCTTGACAAACAAAGTTGAATAGATACTTGATCTTTGATTGCAGATAAACAAATGTACTCGCCGTACAATAAACAGTATTTCCCCCAGTTTGTCTAGGGTTTATACGGCGTTATTTCCTTTAAACATCATGACGGCGTCCCAAATCGGGGGATTTGTATAAAGGGTTTATACGTTTCCTCTTCCGTGTTTGTTTCTGTATTTTTGAAATGACTCAGACCTTGAAGCGAGTATTTACCGCCAAAGATTGCGCGACTAAGTGATTGTCTCTATGGACCGCCAAATCTCTCCCACACTGTATTTAGATATTACTCACTGGTGGTAATTGAATTGTCGAGTGTGTATGAGCAGATAAAAATGATCATGCAAAATGCAAACTCGAAGCAGACACAACTAGTTCCGCGAAAGGTATCATATTTTTAACACCTTCGTGCTGTTCAAGTCGTCGTGTGTCATACTTGAGTTTTTACGTTTTCATCTTACGAAGACAGATATTATGGCCATCATGTGCTACTCTGTGTACGGGGCTCCCACATGTTTCTGATCGGTGGTTCTAATTGAATATCGATGTCGAATTATGGTCACAATTATCTGACTTTAGCTGGCAAAGTATAAGCTGATCGTTGGAAATTGGTACGATCATCGGTCTAGAAAAGTCTACGCAAATATAAGCTCAGCCAGATTTTAAGTGATCAGTTAAATTTTTACGATCATCAGCAAATATCATGACCGTCCACGATCTTATCGTGATCAATTCTTATCCCTTAGAACAACTAAGCTAGGCAGTATTTTTGTCCAGTCGCTAATGATGAAGGCTCGCTAATCGCTTTTCAAAAGACATCAATATCACTGATTCTTTTTATAGATCTCAGGTCGCTTTTCTACGATCGGTTGAATTTTTAAAATTACCAACTCAGTAGACTTACTGTTGATAGGTTCTCTTTACTTTTCACTTGAAGTTCGTGGGTATGTCAACAGATTTTGACTTGATCATTTTTTATTTTCACAGGCTCAAGATTTTTGACGATCGATTGTCTACTAAACTTGACTTCGTAGGTACCAGCTCCTTGGGACTCACCACGATTTCTAATAAATAGTTGAGATTTAAAGATCACCAAACTCTATGAGCCTACGATCCTCTAATTTTCGTTCAAATCCGCTTCGAACTTCTACTGATCTCGATTTGATCAGTACCAACCTCTTGGAACTCCGCACAGTTGAAATTTTAAGATCACCAAACTAGTTGAGGCTTGTTTTAACTGCGATCCTCTTAGTTTTCATTCGAACTCGCTTTGATCATCTACTGATCTCGATGTGATCAGTACCAACCTCTTGAGGCTTGTTTTTACTGTGATCATCTTAATTTTCATTCGAACTCACTTTGATCATCTACTGATCTCGATGTGATCAGTTCTTAACTCATAGCGCCCATAAGCTAGGCAGTTATATTTTTCTCCAGGTATTCCACACTGTAGGTACGTCAGCAAGATCACTGACCTTTCTATAGAGCTCGGCTTTAGTTCTAATGATCAGTTGAGATTTTATGGTCACCAACAGTATTCAGCTTGCTGTCGATTCAGTTTGAACCCATAACAATCATCAACACAACTTGGCGAGATCAGCTCCAACCTCCAATATATTTGACTTTCTTTGCAGAACATTGCAAGATCACTAATCTCTGTGAGCGAACAACGTTTTAAAGATCACCAATCAATGAAGCTTGCACCTAGAATAGTCTGAAGTAGATTCATACAGTCTCATCATCAACTGATCTCGTTTCGGCCTTTTTTTTTTTCTACGATAAGGTTATAGCGATCATCTTCCAAACTCGAAACGATCAGTCTCCATGACAGCGAACGGCCGGACTGTTCGATTTTACTTAGCTTTAGAAAGATCTCCACGGATGATCAGTTGCCGTCAAAAAAAAAAAAAAGAAACTGATCTTCTTCAAAAGTGCTTCCAATGTAAACACCTTTAAGGAACTTACTCCAATCTCTCACTTCGAACAAAACCTTCAGAGAGCTCCTACACGTTAAGGTAACCCTCATCAAAAAATCTCCACAAAATTTCCTTGATGGAATGTGACTGCAATAGGTCACCCCCAACAAAAAACAGTAAACTCCCTCCAGGGATGGTTAAATCTTTTAATAAAATCTTCTCTTACATTACGACTAAGCCATGCGATATTTCTGTCATTAATCGTGTCTAAAAATAAACCAGTGCGCAATAATGCTCCTCAAGGGATTCGTCTATAGCGCTTCTCCCTAAAGGCAAGGCAACTAATTCCAGCACTCTCTCCGAATTGCAGCCAAATCCATTTCCAAAAATAAATTTCCTTCCTTCTTCTTCCAGAGCAAGAGCAGTGAACAACCGCGCACAGTTCGTCCCTAATCTGTGATTCAAATTTCTCCAGCGGAATAATATTTTAAAAAAAATCCGTTTCGCTATGTATTATCCACTTGGCACAGGATATGTCCTATTTTTCATGTGTCCACACACATTCTTGGGTGTTTTGTAAAGAAAACTCGTCTGCACAAATGTAGCCTGACAATCCCTTGAATGTGTCTTTTTTTTTTTCTTTAAAGAATTTAATTTCTTAAACGAAGGACGACGGATACGTGTATCCTTGGAATTCTCAGTGGAGTACGAGTTAGAATCAAAGTCGTGTGGGCATAAGATGCCAGTTGGTAATTCGAAAAACCCTAGACAGACGTACTTGTATTGTAATCGAATTTAGCATCAAACAGCTCCATCAATTAATATCCTCGTTCGGAAAGATTTCCCGCTATATCGGGGAGAACGTGTACCTACTCGTGCTGAGAAAATGGGGAAAATTAGGCTTCATTGTTCATATCCTTGCTTATGAAATTGCAATTATTAATTGAAATTGACAACACGCACGAGAGCACAGAAACCCTGGAGCACGGGGGCACGTGCCCGGAGAAGAGAAGAACAGAGTAGAGAATATGGCGAAAGCGGTTGTTCAGTGAATTTAATTATTTAAAATCTGGTGGCAGAAGCGGAAGGGTGTGCCATTACAGAGGGATATGGATTGCGCTTTTACCTCTTTGGCAGTAATTTATGGAATTTCAAGGACAGCGGCAAAGTAATTGTATTTTGTTCGGTTGAGGCGGTTTCAATTGGGGTTTTCGCTGCACGATTGTAATGGGAATGAGCTCGTGATCGAAGGTGCGTAGTGGGATTTATAGGCGCCTAAGAAATATCACCTTAGTATCAACAGATGTAGGTTAGGATCGTCTGACGATCAATACATCCAAAAAGGACATTTTGGATCTACTGATCGTCACATGGTCTTTGTCAGTGTTTCATAGAATCAGGATCGTCCCAAGTAGATTCATGATCGCCTCGAGTACCATGCAAACAATTATCGTTTAAATTTGCTTGATATATGAACGATCGTCTCAAAAAGCACTCCCGAGACTTGCAAAAGCCTTCCTCGATTTTTCCTAAGAAAATCGTTGCTTCACCAAGGTCAAAGTGATCGCTTCGAGATCCATGAAGCTCGCATTAGTTTTACGAAGCACACTGTATCTTTAGGAGGCTTACTCATGTTAACTTGTGTCAGATGCCCGGGAAATAGTTGCCTCACAGAGCACGGATTGATCGCCGCGTTGCGAGCCGCCCAAATCGCTTGATAATTGGCAGGCGCTTTTAAAGAATAGTGACAGAGATCTTTGGAGTGAGGGATGCTTCTTCTTCGAGGACCGTGTCACAATCCTTTACCGAACAGGGAATGATCGCTTCGAGTCTACATCAAATATTGATCTTCACGATCCTTACAGGTTAAAAGCTGGTGGCAAAGAAGTATCGACCGATCATGATGAAATTGCTTCTCTACTGATCGCTTCAAGTCAGACGATGATCGTCACAAGCTCTCCTGTGGAAAACATGGTGATCTAGAGACCTGTGCATTCATTCTTCGCAGGTTTCCTGATACTTTCTTGTGATCGATCTTGAGAGCACATAATGATCGCTTCGAGTTGGGTAAATCAGTCCCTTACTGATTAAGACGGCTGTTGGAGAAAACGCTTGAAATCTATCGATGATTTCGGTCTGATCGTTCACGGCGCAATTGTTGCTGGACGCAGGGTGATCGCTTCGAGCAAAAAATCGTAACCACCTTTAAGGAGCAACTGCTGCAGATGCCTAAATCGCCGTTGATTGTGGCATTCAAGCCACCATTTTCACCATTTATTTATTTGGCTCAAAGCTTAAATACTGGTTACTTAGGTTTTCGCTAAAAACTTGATTTGCTCGAATTTTTGTTGATCCAGTTGTGTTCACATTTGGTAGCTCCAATATCGGTTTGAATCTTCGCTAAATGCGTGTTGTTTTGCTCGGTGTTTTGATTTCTTTAATATGCGTCCGTCTTTATATGGTTCTTGGCGAAAAAGCCTGTGCTGGTAGTGTCCCCATTCGGCGAAATCTATCAATAGTCCATATAACAATCAATTCATATCTTACGCATTGATGGCGTTGCAATTAATTTTATGATAGCAAATCGATAACTATATAATCAACACCAAATCTATCCAATACTCATTTCGTACAGTACCTATAAATCATCACAAGAGCAAACATCCAGCAGCGAAAACATTATTATCCTTGATAGATTGAAACGAGTAACGAAATGAATGCTTAAAACATTAATAATTCAATAAGCCCCAACAAAGGGAAGCCCAATCGGGTTCAGTGATCCTTCATCGGTTTCATGTTCATCATAACAAATATTTTTTCACGCATCTATGTTATGCCACCGTCTGCTGTTACACATCTAAGGGATGATTTATTTTTGTCGATTCGAGAAGAATGTTCGAAAACATCAAAACAAGAGGTAAATGTACCTACACAAATTGTATCCTTTCGAAGGAGGCCACTTCTCCGAGTATTTGCTCCTTTGTGAAGGTTTTTTTCTTCTTATTGAAATCGACGAACTTTTATTATGCATAGCATTGGTGATTCTGCTATAACAGTATTTGAAGTCTTGTGTAACACTTTATTTTCTACTTAAATTACAAAAAAGCCATTGCCATGGCATGGCATTGAGATCAAGTGAAATTTGTGTGCAGATGAGAACAAAAACATGAGCGAAGCATTTATCAAACAATTTGAAAATGAATACACAAAAAAAAAAACACAAAAAAAAAAAAAAACAATAAACTGTGTAAACTGATTTGTCCTTATCCGTAGCTGGCTGGTTGTTTACATGATAAGTCAGATTGTGAGTTGTGAGTGACCTTAGTCGGGTTTCATATCGTCTGTTAGTTGCCCTTGTAGTTTGTGATGAATTTTGTGGCCACATTTATGTAATAGAGGTTATTTTTTTGGTGAAAGGGAAGTTTTTTTTTTTTGCCTGTTTTAAGGCGCCATCTGTTATTGAGAAAATAATGGCAACTGGTCAATATCTGTCTAATATCAAAACGTGGTGATTTTTTATAGAATCGAATTTCGTGCAGCTCATCAGCGCCATCTGTTATTGAGATCAAGCTTTTACACCAGTCTATGTCTAAGAACTTTGTGATTTTCATAGCAATTTTTTGACTGCTTACCAGTCCTATCTGATGTTTAGAAAGCGATGTCAACTCTTTAAAGCTGTCTTAAAAGTTTTTGTTCTTTTCATCTCTGACTTGCGTTTAATTATTTATGATAAGAATGTGGTCAACTTTTCCAAACCTTCTGATCTTCATAGACAGTCAAAATTTGTACTTTATACCAGAGACATCTGAAAATTCGTTGAACAAAACATTCCCATCATCATTAAAAGCTAATTTTTAACTGCCCACCAGCGCCATCTGTTGAAAAAGAATTGTGTTAACTGATTTTATAATTTATTACAGTGTCCACTTTCTTATGAGATCATAAATGCCTCTAGTGTACCGCGATGCTTGATCTCTTCTGTTTCTGTGTAGTTTTTGGTCAAATCTGAGCGCCATCTGTTGCATTCAGAAATTATAGTACTTGGATATAGTAACTCAGAGACTTTATCTGCCAACATTTTAATTTCCAACCAATTTTTTTTAGTTACATTCGGTGTAGCAGATGTCGAATCTGCTGACGCGAAGTTCCAAAAATTGTCATTAACTGTCACTAGATGTCACTAAACGTCCATACAATTTTCAAATTATAAGAAAAATCCAATTCCCTTTCAATTGTAGTAAATATATTTGCAACTTGTTTCCTTTTTTTTTTTGTTTTTGTTAATCAAAACGCCATCTGTAATGTCATTTAAAATTAAATAATTTCACTTTGAAATAACCGAAAATATTTCTGTCCACTGTCTCACAGAAGTCGATGAAAATACTTCCTTCTCGAGTCGAAATAATCTTTCATCACTAATGGATCTCAATTGGTTTGTGGGGGCCCACCAGTTTTTTTTTTTTTTTTTACTGTGTATCTATAAACAAACATGCGATTCAGTTGCGCGAATTAAAATTCTACACTTCTATTTCATGAATTGGGGAACATTTTGCATTTGCTTGACTGTGCGTTATGCGAACGGCCCGACTACATCGGAGTGTATGTGAGCATCTAAATCGAAGACATCAAGAGAAACATATTCAGAGTGAATACGTTTATGTGAAATGGTTTTGGATTTGGCGCCAGCAAGCGCTAATATGACAGATGGGCATTGCGTTGGCTAATTACGAGGGGTAGATGGTGGGAGTAGCGCGAGACTATATGGCTTTTTCATGTGTTTCGAATGATGGTGGTTTTCTTTTGAACTTGTTAGTTTTTTTTTTGTTTTTAAATGTGTGTCTGATGTGAAGTAAATGTTTCGACACTTCTCTGCGGTATTTTAAGCGAATATAAGTCGAGTTTGTACAAACAAAATATTGCTGTGCATTAAGCATTTTTTTGGCTTACATTTAAGTTGTCGACGTCGACTTTGGCACTGAAATAGGATCGGCCTAGTCGTGTCGTCAACCTGTTGTAAAGGACCATACTGTCGTGAGATTTGGATTTATAGTAAAATTGTAAAGCCCTTCGAATTGTCTCAATTATAAAATCCCGCATGTAAATATAAATGACAGCGAGAAACAATGCTTCAAGATCAATTTTAGTAGGATTGTGTAAGCTTCAGCTTCCGTCAAAAATGTATAAAAAATGTATAAAAATCTGTTCGACCATGATCAGACACATATTTTCGAAGCTTGTTAGCTTAAGCTAACTCCCAAGTTTATATTTTTCTGTAATAAAATGCTTACAGTTAACACCAGGGCTTGGCATTTGGAATAGCTTAAGTAATAAACGCTGACGAAATGACCGACTGCTCTTTTGCTGGCCGACCTCCGACAGCTGACATTTTTGAACGAAATACCACAGCTCAAATTTCCAGGTCCGATGCCTTGTTTTAGTCGTATATTAGATAAAGTCTGTCCAAAAGGAGTTGGACAATGCGCAGTAGCAATTTATTTAAAGGGAAATTGAAAATTCTAATTAAATTTGGACGGACTATTCCAATTACTGCTTTTCTTTTCTACGGTCCACATCGCGTCCATTGAACTCGAGTAACCAAGAATTGCTTTCTAGCGAAGGCCGATTCGCGACTTTCTCACTGGCTTAGTAGTTGGCGCAACAGGTCCGTAGGGACAGAAGGCCTAGCTTCTCACAACCATTCGTTTTGTGTGAGTTTCATTTTTGGAACAAATGGAAGGGATCTACAATTTTATACAGATTCCAAACGGCTAATTGAGAAGCTCTAGAGATAGTTATACTCTCGGATATTTGTCAGACGTTCGCGAGAAGTGGCGCAGTGGATAAAACCCCAAGTTGGAATTTGGGTTTTTGCGGGATTCGAACCTGGGACCCCTCCAACACACTAACCACTAAGCCACTGCGCCTCAACTGTCTCGTATGTGATTATTTGTAGCCACATTGTAGCCTAGCTTGCTAGCCTTCTATAGATTAGTATTTAATCGAAGCAATATGACTTGAAAGTCTCAATTTCACATAGAAAAGCATAGGTGACAGTATACAGCCTTGTGGTACGCCGCCTTGGGCTTAAATTACGTGACATTTTGTTTGAGTCCTGACCTAGGATGGACCTACATTATGATGGTATGATAGCTCTTACTTAATAGGCTGTGCCTCGGAAATAATTTAGTCGGATTGAGTGGGCGTACATTTGTCAAACTCTTGGAATTAAATTGAAATCCTTTGTACTTACCTGCAGGTGACACCGGCTCGACAGTCAAACTTGTTTTGTATTATAAGCCAGAGAGTAAACTTTTGTCTAATGGGCAAAATGTGTAGACATCTGTCAGGTACGTCCAAAGAGGCGAAATGTATTTATTTTCATTTTTGCTCGATAAATGGATTCAAAAGCCTGAATGCCCTGACAGATATCACGCTGTTCATCTGCAGACTGAATTGTCGGCCTTAAGTCAAAGTTATTATTGGCCTTACGACATCAGTAACACTTCGACTCTCTTCGGTCGGTCGATTATGACGACTATACTCATCGCGTAATGCGCGAAAAGTGGCTGCGTTTGAATCAGCCCCTTTGTAGTAAGTCTTAATAATTTTAACGCGTTGGTCGATTGTTAAGCGATCCAATATCTTAAACGGCAAACATTCAACTTATATTATGACACTTCAAACGACAGCTACATTTGACAGGTGTCAAATGCCAGCGCTACCAACTTGAAGCCACGAAATGAATGACATTTTTAATTCTAGATGAATATTTTTGCCATATTTTCCATGTCCAAGACAAGCTTCTCCCTTGTGGCTCTTGTTTCCCACCACCTCATATTTTGTCATTCTGCGCAAAAGGAAACCGAATTGTGAATCGATTTTTTTATTTAAAAAAAAAAAAAAAAAAAACCTAAGGACACACGCCAATTTCCAGAAAATTCCAATCCAAATTGGCTTTGTTCTGGAAAACAAAATAGGATCAGCAAAGCCATTTAGAATTCAAATCCCAAATCCGCCAACGGCTATATCGATTTGTCGTCCTTAAAAAAATATTTATAAATTAATCGGGAATATCCGGCCGAACAAAAAAGTATTATAAAATCTCCCCATTCGGTTTTGGCTAAACAAAAACAATCAATTATTCAAACCCACTCACAACAAAAAAAAAAGGGTTCTACCCAATTATATATTGTAAACCACTTTGGTCTCGCTCCTGTCAACACTTGTTCTAATATTGACCAAGAAAAAAAAAAGAAAAAAAAAAACTGTCATTAATCAATTTTCCAATTGTTTTGTCGGCATTTTTCAAATTGTCGAACAAAATTCGAACGACGCAATTAATGTTGTAACCCTCCCGCCGTTGGCTGGTCAATTTCTCATAGCTCTGCAATATAAGAATGAAATATGGCAGGAAGAAGTAAATTAAAATTGTAAATAGACAAAAATATTATTTCTTTTTGTTTTTTCTAATATTCGCGCGCTGTATTTATACAGTCGACTGTGCAGTGCAAATGCGAAACGAATCGCGACCGCCCACCGAAATTATACAGATGTTACGGAATTGGATGTTTGTTTTAAATCAGATGAAAATAACCATTCAGACGGACGTGCAGCACACCACAACGGTGGGTAGGGTTAGTAATGTGGAGAATTGCATAAATATACAGAGCACTGTGAAGACCAGAGGACTTTGTATTTTCTTTCAAGAGGTGCAACGAAGAGGTGTTTTTCTTGTTCTCTTTCCTTTTACTTTGGGACAGAAGTAAGGGAGTAACAGACCCGTCAATGTGACAAGTGCTTAGGGTATCATTTCCAGACCACAGCAAGGTGAGATGGGCCATTTCCTCCTGTGAACCATTCAAACCGCATCCTATCGGTCTAGAACCTTGCTTCGTACATTAATAGCCTTCAGCACAGCGCCTTCCTGAATTGAAAACCTTTTTAAAGACATGGAAATGTCAGTGTTTGGTTGATTCGTAATTGTCTTAATTTGTCCTGGGACTAATCGGCTGTTTGCTCTCAATGGGTTGTGTCTCCACTAATTGAAGAAAACTGTAGCCACTTTTCCGGGACAATGACATTTTGGTTGTGTCTCCACTAATTGAAGAAAACTGTAGCCACTTTCCCGGAACCATGTCATTTGGGTTGTGTCTTCACTGATTGAAGAAAACTGTAGCCATTGTCCTGGGACAATGTCATTCGGATAATTGCCTCAATGGGTTGTGTATTCACTAATTGAACAGAATTGTAGCAAAGTCCACTACCTATTATTTAATAAGAAGTCAAATAGATGCTGTTATAGTGTAACAAAATGACAACGGCGAAGAATCCTTTCTTTCACTGCCCCATTCCGTGCTAATTCTGACAATCATTCGGAAGCAAAACCGTCGAAGAATTTTCTAGAATTAAAGTAAAAATTAAAATCACACATAACACTTTTCGGTAGAAGCTAGAGCTACATTCGAAAATCGACCAACTGAATGTTTAAATTTGTTTCCACACCTTCCATCGTGTGATCGAAAGATTTTTGTATACTTGGGTTTGAAGCTCTGATGCATTTAGCTTTTGAATTATCTCCACAGATGGCGTGCGAAGTATTTTATCCTTTTTAAAAGCATTCAGCGTTCTAAGCCGAGTTTTTGTCGATAATAATCAGGTTACGCAGACGCCTCGATTTAATCCGAATTTGCTTTCAAAAACTCCTTTCGGGAAAGATGAACTTATGAACCTTTAAAAGTTGTCGTAGGTGTTACCTCTACCACTTCAAATGGAAGTTTGTCTTTCGAACAAAGTTCCAGAGTTTATCGCTTGTTGGTGATTTATACAATTTTCTCTTAAAATCGTCTGCTTTCGTCCAGCTGCAAAAAAGGACTACCAATAACCAGTTTGTCTTCCAAACCATGACAACTGCACGTCCCCATTTCCATCACCGTCATCCTTCGTCTTGTAGATCGGGTGTACATTTTAGTCTCGACTTTGCCTAAAGGATTATTATAATTATAAGGCAAGTACAAGACACTTTTATGAAAAACATTTCGAGCATATTCACAAACGAAGAAATACCGAAAATACTGCTACGGCTCCAACACGACAGAACACCATCGACGACTCGCAGGCATAACTCTGCGTCTGATTTATTTTCAGAACAATTTTTCATGGCACACACTTAACAAAAACAAAACAACAAAAAAACCAAGCATTTTTCGAGTTCCTCCCCTTTGACTTCTTTCAATTTATTTATTTTTGTGCCTCACTCGTTCTGTGATATTATTTAGCAAATTCTATGCTCTTGTGTTCCACCGATAAGAGCAATTTTTTTCCTGACCTTGTCCAAAACCAACAAAATTTCCCACTTGTTGTTTAAATTTGCGTATTGTTTATCCCAACGGATGTGGTCAAACTTAGTAGACTTTGTGGCGATATTGTGATAAGGTAGTTTCGAAAGTTCTTTTACTAATTTCTGCCCATCTAGCGTTGTACAAAAAATGTCAACGAACATTTAAGAAAAAAAGTGAAACAACAACTAAAATAACAAAAAATCGACTAAGCACCTCAAAATTCGAAGAAAACAAACTCAAACATCTACCAGCAAAATCGGCGGAAGGAAGCACCTAACGATGGATTCAAGTGGTGGTGGTGGTGCCGCTGCTGCTGAACCAGTTATTGCTCAAACAGTTCGCAGAAATCCAAGTATAAAGCGTTTACTTAAACTACCATGGGGAGCAGGTAAGCATAAAAAAAAAAACAGACCTCAACTAACATGATGTCATGTCTGTATTTGGTGTCTTAAGATTAAAAATTAATCAGTGAGGAAATTTGCATTTGTTGCTAGAACTTTTTTTTTGTTTTTCCTTTTACCTACTCCGAAGCGGGAAGTATTAGCGTGGAGAATTTTTTTTATTATTTAGATTTAAAGGTTTTAAATTCAATTATCTCGGTGAATTAATCAGATTAAACAGAACTTGGAGTTGATGTAACGAAAGTATAAACGCGGCGGCGATGTGTCGCAGCAGCTCCTAATCCATGTGGGTGTAGTGTCACGGAATTATCGTTGATTTGGTATCTGTTTGTGGAGTTCATTGATTTTATTCGTTTCGGTCTTCATGTTGGGGTAACCTTCGGAGAGAAAGATACTCCATCAATCAGTGCTGGACAATTCGCAGCTTCAAACTGAACCGGATATTTGATATGTAGAAGCCGCCGCTCTTAGTTCTTGTTGATTTAAACTTTCGGAGTTTACACTGCTAAGAAAAGGCACTTTGAAAAATTCCAGTAAAAAAAAAAGTAAAAAAAAAGCAATGATTGTATTCAACCTGAATTAGTCCTTAAGGGGCCTCTTTTTTGCAAAAGTGCAAAAAATTACATTTTGTTTCCCCGACTTATAAATTATTACTGAATTGAAACTGAATGAAAGTCATGTCGCACTATTGACTCCTGAAGTGCATGGGACCAAAATCGTGTAACTTTTCAGACGATTTCGATCGAAAATATTGACCTGCGAAGCTAAGAACTCAGCGCTAAATGTCTGAGTTTGAGAACGGCATTCAGTTCGGTTCCCACAATGATAATGAGTTTTGTGGACAACTGACCACTCTGAAAATTACCTCTTTTTTCAAGTCTTTCAATTTCAATTCATTTATTCAGCAATATTTAGCTATTTTAATACAGGAATATATATAAAGTAAGTTTTGTGGACAACTGACCACTCTGAAAATTACCTCTTTTGTAGTCACCAGATATTTTTTAATTTTTTTTTTTGCAATTTTTAGCTATTTTAATGCAAGAATATATATAAAGTGTTTTCCAATAAGAGGTGTTATTGTGAATCACCCGATATTTCGGTAGCTGTCACTTTTGAAGCTTTTATTCTTTGACATTTGACAATTTCTACTTGTCGCCTACTGTACGCCATTACTAAAAATGGAACGATACACGCTTCAACAACGTCGTGTGTTTGCTGATTGGGTCCTTGAAATGCATGAAAATGACCCGGATTTCCATCGAAAAATCATCTTGACTTGACTCCGGCGGGGTCATTGGACCTTACTTTTCGAAAATGAGGTTGGATCAACAGTTGCGGTGAATGGATTGCGCTATCGAGAGATGATTAATGATTTTTTATGGTCGGAGTTGGATGGTATTGATCTGGACAACATTTGCTTTCAACAAGACGGCCACACAAGCAACGAAAGCATTGATCTTTTACGGGAAAAGTTTCCGGACCGTGTTATCTCTCGAAGAGGTGATCACAATTGGCGACCGAGATCTTGTGATTTAAAACCTTGCGACTTCTTCCTTTGGGGCCACGTGAAAGATAAGGTCGAAGCCAACAGCCCAGCGTCGATTCAAAACCTCAAATATAAAATTCGTGAGGCTATCGAGGACATAGGGCAGCCACTTGGCGTTTTGGCTATGGAAAATTTCATGAAAAGGATATGGTCCTGTATGCGTGCTCGTGGTGGCCATTTGGCTGATGTTGTTTTTCATTATTAACGGCATACCTTCCTCTTTATTATGAAATAAACATCCGATCATTTATCTCAAAAAATTACATTTTTCTTTGAATACCAAAATAACACCTCTTATTGGAAAACCTTTTGCTTAAGGTAAAAAGTCTTGTGCATATTGTAGAGTTAAAAAATCTATAAAAAAAAGTAGATTTATCTTGTAATCTGGCATCACTGATCCGGTGGCCTGCTTTTGCGTTCAAAACGGAGGTTATTCCCGGTACATCTAGGGTGTGTTCTTTTTGACAATATTTTCCAGACAAAAAAAAAAAAATATTGAAAAATCACAATGGCAACAGTTTCCATATAAAACCACCTACCTATTGACTGTGACCTACAAAATCTTAAAGTTGAAGGTTTAAAAATAAACGTCCTCATGGATAGCAGGGTGCATATACCCTTGGCTAACGTACACCCAAGTGTATGTCATGAAGCATGATCCTGATGATTTTAATTGCGAACCAATTTCTCTTGGCTGGGAAACATGGCCAAATCTGATGCTGTCATAGTTAATATTGTGTTGTGATAGCTTTTCTCATTAAGGCCGCACAATTTGCTAGTAAAAATACGTAGCTAATTGTATATGTATATGTGTTTGTGTACGTATACGATATACCAAGGATCAATAATATTATCAGATAAACCCCAAACCCAGTGCTGGGGGAATATGATTGTGGGTGTGGCCTAAGGTAAAACGGCCGCCTTATTTAAGAGGTTAAAGGCTTCCATTCAATTTGGTGTTTCTAATTTCCCAGCAGGGTAATGCGGCCGTTATAAGGTTTAATGACTTTCCTGGGTGTACACTGTACATTTTTGTTTTAGTGCGTCTTCTACTGTGTGTGTGGTATATGGCATTTTGGTTCGTTAGACTTGTAAGCTACCATACGTCATGGTTAATTGGTGTGAAGTGATGTTAAATAAGTCTGTCATAAAAGTATCATTCGAGTGAGTCGTTCATGAGATGTTTACGCAGTAGGATAGTCCTTCATGTTTTAGTATCCTGCAGTGTCGATTTTAATAATCTTTTTTTTTTTTTTTTTGTTGTTTACTGTCCCGAGGGTGTTTTTTTTTTATTTAACTATGGCGTAATTTTGATATGTTTGCGTAACGGGCAATGACATTGAAGCTTGAAACTGGGTTCGAGTATTAATGTCTGCTTGTATAGGCGTGTGATGTTTGTCTGTCAATCTGTGTTGGTGAGTATGGTCTTAAAAAACCTTGTGGGCTCTATTTAATTGAGCTGTCTGGTTCTTATATTGGTCATGTACTTCTCTTGGATCTACTTTGTCTAACGACTGAAGCAGTTAAGGCGGTGTTGGTAATCCTCCCCTATGACAACTTTCATATTCGTAGGCAAGCACAAGACCACAAGGGAAGAGGTTTAAATGCTGTCCCCGTAAAGTATAAATGCCACACGTCAAATAACCCTATTGACATTTAAAGTCTGACATTTGAAAACCAAGGCACATCGACTTCAAATCGGATTACAAAATTGTAGTACGACTGTTATTGCCAGCATATTTTTGTCTGGGTTGTAGATCACAATGGATAATTTCAAATAGAACATTTCAACATTATGAATTCGTAGAAATTAACCTTGAGACTAAAAAGGATTATAAGGTGTCGGGGATTGATTTTAGGGCTTAGATGAAGTGGCTCTCGATTGTGAATGACACAACAGTAGGGGAGAATGGATAGTGCAAACTATTTGCGAATAAATTAAGTGATTGAAGTTCTTCGAAGATTTCAGAGATTCTTGAGAAAGTGATCTCCCGGATAATCCCTCCAGAGATAAGATCATTTGAAGTCTTAGAAGTCACCACATTTTAAAGCGTTTTTCAAATTAATAACATTTTTACGTTAAAGGTTTGTCTGATAACTTCAAGACCCACTTTTCGAATATTTTAGAACTTTTTACTCGAAAACTGGCCCTCACCACGAATTAATTCGAATAGGTATGCCACCAAATGAGAGGTCATCTTTAGGTCTTCTTAACCTTCCAATGAATTTTTGAAAAAAGAATTTTTTTAAAAATTTTTGTTTTCTTTAGTTTACCCCACAACTGTACCAAGGATTTTGACCAAAATGCAAAGTTAGAGGAAAATTGATGTTTTCAAAATTCTTGCGTCCTTAATTTTCAATTCGAATCACCGAAAACGCTAATTTTAGAAAGAGCTCATGTCTCGAAAACTCCATTTTCGATTTGGATACAACTTTAAAAACCAAGCAATGGTTATATCCCGAACAGTTCCTATCTAATGCTCAGTTATCAGCTAAATAGTTGAGCAATAGCAATTTTCAAACTAAATATTGAACTTTTTGTTTGTCTGTGTAGTTTTACAAAAACCGCCCTAACGATTTTTGACTAAAGATAATATAAGCATTCTAAATAAGACCCCGACTTAGTTTTTCTCAAAATATTCGAAGAAATTATTTTTTAATTATTTATGTTTCACGAGCTATTTTCACATAGTTACGGATTATTTTTTGAATAATCTCGTGTCCCACTTCCAACAGAAACGCAATAACAGCTACAGAAAACCTTTTTTTTTTTTAGCAAATATTACTTAAAATAGTTCCTTCTACTGTGGAGCTTATAGAATCAGAAACTGCCTCTTCATTTGCACGTCGACAACTCGTCTATCGGGATATTCAGTTTGTAACTACCAACTGCTAATGCATATTCAACATATCCCTTGAATTCTTACATATATATGCAGCATTTGGCGGCCATGTTGTTTGGATCTACGTTAAGACATCGGTCTATTCCAGTCAAAAATAAAAGCACGCCCTACCAGATCAGAAGACAGAAGCTCCTGCTGTAGCCTTACAACTCTCTAACCAGAACTTCAGTTTATAAAAACTCACATTGTTATTTGATCAGATGAATAACCCAAAAAGTTGGATTTTATTTAACATTATTCATCGGTTCTCAGATTTTTACCTACCTACCTAATAAAATAAGAACGAGAAAGTCTCGTTCGACCCAGTCGTGCACTTAATTTTTTGTTCAACTTCACTTTCTCTTAATCGGACCAACTTTATTCTGACCCAATTGTCAACCAATCTGAGAAGTTGTGTACCTACTAAGTTTGTTTTGAACATTGATCCTGTTAATTTAGACTGTGAAAAAATGGCGAATTTTTGTTATATACAGATCAAAAATTGTCTCATATTCGCAGAAAGTTCAAACGTTTCTTGATTTCTCTGTCAAAAATGAATTTTGGATGAAAATTTCGAATTTTTCGAACATGCATATCAAAAATTGTTTATGTCCTGTGTAAAATATCAAAATTTGTTTATATGCGAATAAAAAATTAAAACATTTTTATGTGGGGGTCAAAATTTCGAATTTATTTCATTTCAAGTCGATATTTTTTTTATGTCCACTGTAAAGCCTCAAATTTATTCAAAAATACAATTTTGCGAACCAGTATCCTGTTCGGATCGCTGCCAAGTCTCCAGTAATTTAGCTCGCGAAATAAATGCCTGTTTTGACATAAGAAACGAAATGTAGTAGAAAACGAGTAGTATTAAAAAAAGTAGAGACTTGGGGCTAAAATTTATCGCGAGCAGGTTTCTAAGCTTAAAGAGTTTATCTGCTTTTTGCGTTGTTCCTCCTTTTTCGGACCACAAATGACTCCTTCATATAAGGCACTGCTAATTAAGTAAACCTGTTCAATTGGAGCGTAGCTGTTCCAAAATTTATTTAAGCAGCTTTAAGTCATTTTTATAGTTTTTGTCAAGCCTACTAAATGTAGTCTTTGTCTCCACTAAAAATGTTCCTTACATGTAATAATTATTATTATACTACCTGTCAAAAGATTTAAAATTTGTGTGCCGACGGTATGTACAGTATGTACTACATTTTTGTAATTTTTCTCTTTTTTGAATCTCGAAAGTGTCAAATTGGTATTAATAAATCCCTACGAAAAATGTTCATCCAAACATGTTTGTCTCACCAATAAAATTGCAAGGGTTCACAGTTTTTTTTTTTCTAAATTTGCACATCACTTTATTAAAAAATGTTCCTTGTAAAGTTGCATAAACACACAAGTACTAGTCTCAACTGATACGGAACCGCTCAGCTCATGCCCGCAGCTATTGAATTCCATGGTGCACCGACACGCAATCCAATGTCCATGTCTTACTCCAGTCACGAGTTCATGAATTTGAATTGCAAAAACGTTTTAAAATTCAAATTTCGATGTGTAAACAACTTTTTAATTGTGATCAAGGATTCGCTATAGTAGCTCTCGATCAACATCCATGCAATATAATCGTAAATAGTTTCGTGAGTTAAACATTTCAAATGGCGCGCCCAAGGTCGACGTGTTCATCATTTTCAATTTTTATTATGAAAAACTCTGAAACTAATTCAGTTCAGTTCAGTGGATATCCAAACGATCGTCAGCGCGTTCCCTCAACTTTATTATGATTACTTTTTTATTTATTTATTTGAAATAGGAAAACAAATATTTATTGTTTTTAATTAAAATTTATATGAACTCTGAGGCGATCACACGCACGCGATCTGTTTAGCCGTGGCATGTAAACTTCGTGTATAAACAAATACGCTTTGTGTTAATTTGTTCGAGTGGCGATTGTTTCGGATCTTGTTGATAACACTTTTCTCAACACCTTTTCGAGACAAACGAAAAAAAAAAAAATTAAAGCAGGAGAAAGCTTTTCGTAAGAAACTGTCGACTTTCAAGGCAGCATCCGACAGATCCATTCATTTATAGGAAGGTGTGTACACACCGTGTATAAGAAGCGAAGGTGTTAGGTAAATCGTTTTCTGTTTGACGGGAGCGTTTTAACTGTTTACTGACAGCTTCCTACGTAAAATCGGGGTAATTCTGACAGATTTTTGATTGATTGTTCAAACCATCCGTGCTAATAAATTCGTTTAAACAAATTGCCGGCTATTAATAGGTTTGCAATATTATATATTATATTTTTTTTTTTTTTGCAAAATGAGCGGCAGTCGATTTAAAAATATAAATTGTTTATTATACACGTTAAGAGTGTCAAAAGTGTCACAATTGATTGGCCGAAGAAGTTGACAATTGCAACGTGTTCCTTTTCAAATGTGGGCATAATAAAAAAAGGCCTTATATTGAATCAAAAAGCCTGATGGGGGCTTGCACCAATCTATAAGGATAGAAGGGTTTTGAAGGGTATTTCCTTGTCTTGAGTTCCTATAGCGGAAGGTCTGCCCACCCTATAGATATTTTGACTGTTTTAAATAAAGATCGCTTTCATACTCCACTGTCTTTGATGTAATTCTGTGCGATCGCTGAAGATCGCATGCAGTTCGGTCGAAAACAAATAGAACAACATAAACTCTGGTATAAATGAAACTGGTTTAGAAGAGTATTATACAACCCTTAAGGTACTACCGCGGGGCAAATGAGGCATGACCAACTCTGACAGAGAAATTCGACTATTTGCGTCCATATTTGTTAAAGGTAGCAGAATAAGGGCTTAAGGTCTTCTACGCGTTAGTGAATGTCTAATGACAATCCACACGAAGGCGAACTGTCTACGATGGCAAGCATGTACAGAGCGCATGCGCCTTAACGTGTCTGTCCGAATAGTATTCATTTCCAGCACGAGGGGACAACGCAGTGAAGAACGAACTTGTCCTAGGTGGGGCATAAGTTGTAGGAAACCTGAAGAACAATTTGGATTGCACACCTCTATGAAGTTATAGTCAAAGACTGCGTTTACCGGAGAGGCGGTCTTCCTGGTTGACCCCCACATTCAATCGGGGGTCCCAGAAATTAAGCTCTAAAATGTCCATTTGGAGAAATAATTCTTTCAATTTGAAAGTGTATGTCCTGTAAAATTTTTTGATCATTGATCCGAGTTTCCAGCTTAATTTTTGACTAAACCCCCTCCGGAAGGGGTCATACTGTTGAAAGCTCTATTTCGCTTCTTGAAGGGGCTACTTGAAAAAATTGTCAAAACGAATTCCAAATTTTCCATTGAGTGCTCCACAATCAACTTTCGATTTTAGTGATATTGTTATTTAAACAATTGACTTGCCCCTTCAAAGGGGGGCTTATCCATCCATCGCAATCCGAAAGGGCTCTACTTGGAAAACAAAAAATAAATCCAACACAAAAAATACCGCCCCACACAAAGCCGATCGCCATCACTGTCCTTGTCCACGTCATTGCATACAGTCAAACGCTCAGTCGTGTTGGTTTTGGATGACTTACATGCAACAAGTGCCAAAAATGTGTCCGCGCGCCACCAGTAGGTACAGTACATCAGTGGCATTCAAAAATCTATAAAAATATTATTCTCACTAGACAAAGAATGCAAATAAACTCGTGCATGTGGACAGTAATTTGCACGTCGTTACTATAAATTCTATAAAATATTAATAGCGTCCTCCCTGTGAGCGCGCAGTTTCGTATCATCCTTTAGAAGATTTTCGACGCTCCGATAAAATCCGACCACAGCTTCTGCCATGTTTATTATTTATCATTTCGCCTTGTGATTTTGCGCCTCCATTTACAAATAGTAACAAATGGTGTAAGGCCATCAAAATAAGTTTTTACCGCCCATTTGATCTCTTGCTGTCGGATACGTATATTTATTTATTTTTTAATAAGGATTCCTTTGTTTGTGTAAGATGTCTGATGAAGTTTCACCTTCAAATTGACAGCTCTCTAATTGAATTCGATTTTTCGCAAGCATATGCCAGTGATTGGCACGTGCGAAATGTTATAAGCTGTGCTCGCAGTTTGCAACCCTTGAGTATATAATTCTTTACACCTTGCACCTTTTTGTCAATAGTTTTCGTTGGCAATGGCGCAATTATTGTTCTCCTACGAAAATGCATTTCAGTTGCAGTGGCGTGTAAGTTTACAGCGGTGTGTAGTTTTGTTTGTTAAAATTTGAAGTTTTGGCTGGATGGTACTGTGATTGTTTAAAGTTGTGTGATTAAATAAATAAATTAAATATTAACGACGTGGATCGCTTGGAAGTGTTTCGAAAGAAAGCAAACGTGAAACTCATCACACGGGTGACGGCCTTCATTCGAAAGCAGAGTAGGAAATTTTCATCCCGAAATGGCGGTGGGTGTTTATCTTGCATTGTTTCTGAAATCAAATAGTTATTAAACCGACTTGAGGGTCTTTAACCATCGAAAAAAATTGAATAAAGTTTTATATTCCAAGTCCATCAGCTGGCGCGCTGCTTCTGTGATAGGGGTCTAAATATGTGTCCAATTGTCGTAGCTAGTGCGCTCAAAATTTTACCATAACTATACTTTGCAATCGTTTGTTTTGAAAACAACATGTCCTTAAATTTAAAACTTGAAGAAAACAGCTTTAAGTAATTTTTCCGCGGTTTCCAGTTTTTAGGTTTCTCCGTAGTCAAATCAAAGTCGAGTTGAATCTTCAGCACGCAATTTTAGCACCTAAAAACTGTTTAACTGTCCTAAAGTTATCGAAAGTTTGGTACTAAGTGCAGGGTCGGCTACTAGATGTTGAGGTCTTTATAATAAGGCCTGTTTTATTGAGCATTTTTCCGACTTAATCAAAGTAGAGTTGAATCTTCAGCACGCAATTTTAGCACCTAAAGTCTGTTAAACTGTTCAAAAGTTATCGGAAGTTTGGTACTAAGTGCAGGGTCGGCTACTAGCTGTTGAAGTCTTTACGTAAGGCCTGTTTTATTGAACATTTTTCCGATTTAATCAAAGTTGAGTTGAATCTTCAGCACGCAATTTAAGCACCTAAAGTCTATTTAACTGTTCTAAAATTGTCCAAAGTGAAAGTTCATGTTGACACGTTTCTGGTAGTAAACTAATATCAGGCGGGTACTAGGAAAACGTGAAATCCTACCAACAGTCAGGACATTCCCCCAAATTACCCCCTTTTTAAAACAATATTTGACATATCTGCCTTTTGAATTGAAATTTTAAATCACCTTAATTGTATTTAATTATGATATATTTACATACGTTTCTAAAAATCTTTTTCTTTTTCTTTTCAGGTAAGTCCGCATATTCCAATTCAAATGTTACATAATTAGAATAATGGTAAGACGAAATTGAAATTGAAAAATCGTGACTGGACGTCATACAAAACCGTCTTGTATTGGGTCGTGGAGAACTGGGTTTCTTAAAACATTTTAGTATTTTTTTTTATAATATTTTAGAAGACTAACCCCCGTATAAATAAAAAATGCGCGCTAGTTAGTAGGCTTATAGACGTCATAGAGTAGCAAAATTTTGACGTAACTGCTGAGTAACGAGTGGATAACTTTTACGCAGTGTTTATTAAAACGTTGGTTAATGTTCATTTTTACTCGCGCATCAAAAAGGGGATGTCTTCCGTTGAAATTGAGTCTTTGAAGTTCAGCTTCTATTCTGCAAATAGATTAGATAAGGTTGATAACCTAGCTTAGCCAAGACACACTAGGTAAAGGTATTTTGAATTATTTTGGTCAGAATATGGCATAGTTCTCCGCAGCTTAACCTTTTCGCTCGTTAGTAAACAAAAATGTCAGCAACACATGAGAGGCAACCTTGTCCAAAAAAAGTTCGTCTTTTTAAAATCACAGATTTCCTATGAAATATCGGACAGAAGGCAGTGCAAAGAAATATCTTTCACCCAGAGCTGCAGGAGACTTCAACCCTGTCTTGATGACTTCCGAAGCATTGCGTGTCTTTCAATCCAAGTTGAAGAAAGAACATAAAAAGTAAGCTCTAAATAGGGCTCGGAGTAGAAGAAACCACCTCGGCAGGTACTTCTTTAATAACCTAGAGGTGGTTGGGCTCTCAAACAAAATTGAGACCTTTCATAAATTCTGCAGGGAAATATGGGCCGATTCCTTTAAGCGAAATGGTTCCCTGGTAATGGCGATGGGCCCACTATGGCGACTGGTCTTTTTTTTTGTGACGAACTTACAACCCCAATCAACCGTTTTGTATACCTCGTCCCTGCTAGGCTCACCAGGCCAATTCAGGATTCAGAAACCATCGGAATGATTTTCAAGCACTGCAAAAATTCGTAACTTTATTGACATTTGACAAATTGGTTGTGAACTTTGCTAATATTCAGGTGGCATCCATTGTCGGCATTCTGTAAGGTGAAACGTTCAAACGCTTTCGTGTGCGGGAAACTTTTCCTTCTGTTATATAGAGCAAGTCGTTTTATTGATGGTTTCAAAGATATGTAGGATCGAAAATATTGAAGATTCTCATGTAACCTCAAATTGGTCCTTAACTCTTCTAATATCTGGATGGAAGTCAGTTTTTATGTACAATCTATTGCCGTGCCAAATGGCTTAACCTTTGGAGAGAACAATCTTGCCCCTAAAGAAACACGGAAATACACTCTCCAATTATTGTCAATACTGCCTTTTGTCTTTCAAATTGTATATGTGTAATGTTTTGCAAAACACGAAAATCCCCTTTCGCATCGCATTTGCAAATCTACTGCGACTAACACGCAAATGTATGTCAATTGCCTTGATACTCCACTTAAGTTGTCCTGACAAACAAATTGTTATCGCACTTCACAGAATGTCATAAAGTCCTTCCATCTTTCGCCTAGTTGGGTGACACATTCAAACAGACATAGACAATCTTCTGCATTCACATGCACACACTCTCTACCTCTTGTCTATATTTTCTTTTCTTGTTGTTCATCTCAAGTGGAATGAATTATTAAATCCATAAGTTACCTTCCCTAATCCACACACACCTGCAGGGAATCTACAAGCCAAACAGAACGTCCTTTCAGATAAGTGGAAATACAAAGACAAATCGTTTCGGCCGCGGTAAAGAGAACGGAAACGGAAAGTGAAATGGGTTTAAATCACGGGCGCGAAAAAAAAGTGAAGGAAAATAATTTAATATATACTTTGGAGAGGTATTCTAAACATAGATTTATCATTTAGACGTCGAACAGAAGGGAGAACTGTGAGGTATTTGCTGTGTTCATCCTTTGCAGAGAGCACTTGGCATTGCGTTTTCGATGTACTTTTTTTTTTCCTCTTTGGAGTTGGAGAATTTACGTACAGAAAAGCGTTCGATGACACTCTTCTCTCGTCCTTATCGAGTGGATTATCCTTCGGGGAGCTAATTCTATTTGGGTGCAAAGTAAGCCGTCAGTTTGGTATTCTTGCGAACTGTTCACAGAGGGAGGGAAACCCATTTTGTGTCGTGGTATAAACTGAATTGTGGAAAGAGGGAGTCATCGCTTTTATCCCAAAGCCAAACAGATTGCTTGGAACCATTTAAATAGCACACAAAGCTACAGTGTCTCAGGTTGATTATCGGCCAAAAAGTGAAGGTGTACTCTCTCCTATTATAAGCGATATCTGTCACAGGGTCGTTCCCTGCCTTGAATAAATATATAAACGTATCACAATTCTTTAGAATCGACAGTAAATTCTTTATTCTGCGGGTCACCTTTCGCAAGATTTATTTTCGGATTTGTGCCACAACTAGCCACCTTTATGTAGAAAAACTGACCGTCTGGACTTATTGTGAGTGGAGCCTTAGAGCCAACCTGTGGAGTTCATTGGTGTTAGCGAATTTATTGGTGAAATATCGTCAAAGAACGACTGAATGGGCGAAGTATTTCCGGTTTATCCCTAAAGCGCCATCTATGAGTGACTTATTGTAGTTGCAATATTGATATTGTATTATTAGGGTTTGCTACCTTTGTTGGGTGTTTTTCCCTCAAAAGCAGGATTTGTGAAGCGAATTTCTGTGGCTATCTACCTTCGCATTCAGGCAAATATTTAAAACATGTGGGCTTTCCAAAAACTTGAAAAAATCTATTAACTGCACAAGTATTAAAAGGGCTGAGATTTTCCTCTCCCTTATCTACCCATTCCTGTGACAGCCAAATGAAAGCAGACCGAACAAACTGCATATAAGTCACACTGAAATAGTTTCCCTCGAATGCTTGGCTCCCTAAAAACAAAAGCCGCCGCAGCACTTGAACACATTTTTAGGCGCACATTTCTAACCAACCCAATCTGAAGCCAAAATACATTGCTGAACAAATAAAAAAACAAATAAATTTCTTATCGAAAACAAACACCAATAGCACACAGATGTTTATCTTCGACGCTTTTTTTTTTTTTTTTGCGATAAATAATGACTTTTTCCTTTTATCTTTTTGCTTTTTGCTTCCACCCTTACACGTCCATTCACAAATTCAAGCGTAACTTTGCGAAACCATTACAAGGTTTTTAAATACCACTTACCACCCACCCATCGATTTTGACCATCTTTGCGATAAATAAACCATCAACCATCAACCATCAACCACCAACAACTATAACTATAGGTAAATAAACAAATGCCAAATATACCCTGTCGTGGTGAAACAAATTGAATTGTTTGTTTAAAGAATTTCCGATTTAATTTTCGCGTGATTTCTCTCTTCTTACGCACATCGCCCCCGACTCGAGAGTGTAGCACAACCGTCAGAACACTGCAGAGGTCCACAACAAAAAATTCAATAAATTTGAATACACAAGAACGTCTTTCAAAATACCTGAGCAAATTTGGAATGCCTACCGATGCCGATACCGATCCATATGGAAAGCATGTACATAGGAAGTTGGGAAATGCCATGTTTACAAGGGAAGCTCACTCGAGTGAATAGCAATTTATTTGCCGTTCACAGACTGGGTCGACCATAGTTTCAAGGGTTTGTTCGAAAATACCACTGCGGTGGAGCTTTTCTCTAGTTGAGTAGTCACATGAACTCGCATTTTCTTGGTTAACGAGACTAAAATGGTACTTTGGGAGTAAACAGGTTGGCAACTATGGGTACTTGAAATCTTTGGTAGTCTTTTATCGTTGCCAAAATGTGTTCAATGTAATTAAGGAAGTAATTAGAAAGAAAAAAGCAATTTTACTTAATTTTATTTGGAAAATTTACTACAACCCAGATAATTATTTTAAGTAAGCCAGCTTAAGCCAAGGCAAGAATAGATTCGAATTGTATATCGTGACCATAATCAACTTATTTTTTAGATTTTTACAAAAAAATTAATTTCGTTCGTATGTGACACTAGCTTAAGCTCACTTAATCTTACTAACCCGTAAAACTATTCTTAACAATATTTTTCTTACGTCTGCCGAATTTTGCACGGACAATTTGTGAAACTGCCCTAAAGACCTTGCTCTGAACGTATGTTTTACGGAACGTAAAAGTAATTTAGTTCTTATGTGACACTAGCTTAAGCTCACTTAATCTTACTAACCCGTAAAACTATTCTTAACAATATTTTTCTTACGTCTGCCGAATTTTACACGGACAATTTGTGAAACTGCCCTAAAGACCTTGCTTTGAACGTACGTTTTACGGAACGTAAAATTAATTTCGTTCGTATGTGACACTAGCTTAAGCTCACTTAATCTTATTCACGCGTAAAACCATACTTAACGATATTTTTCTTACGTCTGCCGAAATTTACACGGACAATTTGGGAAACTGCCCTAAAGACCTCAACGTAAATGTGAAAACTAGCAGAGCTCTACACACATATCGGATGTATCAAGTGGATGACACGATTGACAGGAAAATCCGTGTCCAAATTTCGTGGGCTCTTTGGGTGCAAGCTGGTGCACAAAATTTTAGCGTTTATAGAAGTTTTCGACCTCGAGTAGTGAGTCTTGCTGACATTTATTGTTTAAGACATGTCCGTTTATTTTGGCCGCATGACTTGCTACTACATCTGAAACGCATAAAAGATTATAATTCAGAAACGAGTAAAGTTACGTACTTACGTGGACTTGAGCTAGTGTCAAAAATAGGGGGTTTTCAAATTAAGTCAAACGTTTTAAATAATCAGAAAAAATATATTATAGTCACCATAAACAATTTAAATCGAAACGTATATTAGCTTAAGGTGGATTACGCACCTGAAATCCTTTGCTACGTTAACTACCTTCACGCAAGCCTACGCAACAGTCTGTAATTTCTTTGGTTCATACTTTTCTCGCAGTGACTGCTTATAGTTTTATCTAAAATGAATGGTACGTCCCAAATGCCGAATATAATACAAAAGACCAAGTAACGTGCGACCTAGTCATGCAAATATTTATCCTCAGATTTGTCGAATGTTTTATACTCTTATCCGAAGTGCCAAACGGATAGCCCTTTTGTTGCACACTCGCAATTCTTTTGGAATGAGTAACGTGACAGATTTACCCAATTAAAAGTTTGTCTGTTCGAATCCGAGTTCATATACAGTTTGTCCGGTGTCTGTCGCTGGATTTTACTTAACACAAACCGGTCAAGTGTGACTCCTTTTTCTACTGCCTCTGTTCAAATTTGAATCAGTCTAAAAGTCGTCTAGCCTTGTTAAAAACAATACAAAAATGTCTCTCCCTCTAACAGTTACTCGTACTGTATTGTCTTACGTTACACAATCTCATGCTTCAACCGAGTTCTTCTCAAATATAATCTGTCAAGTTCAGACTGCCCCCACCCTACTCGCAGCCATACAGTATCGTAATCGTTTTCTTTGCAATCCCCTTTTCGTGTTCTTTGCGCAAAATATTCCAACAACTTTTATAACAAATCGTTGCAACTACAAAAAAGGACAGAAAAATTAAATCAAATCGTTTCACTTCCGACATGACCTTGCTGCCGCCCGGTCGCCGCCGCCGGCATCCAACAAGACAACATTCCATACAAAGTTCGGAGCAAATTTCCAGTTCTCTACTCCTTGGACCCCTCTACTGGGATTGCTTGCCGCATCTTTGTAGACGTATTTCTTCATCATCTCCCCGTAGATAGACAATCTCCCGCATGACTCAGTTGAAAAAAAAATGAAAAATAAATCAATGATAGGGTGCACATCAACGATAAATCAATTTAAATAGTTTACATTGATCGAGCAACAAATTCCGAAGCAAAAATCAAAGTTCCAGTAAACAGGTGGAGCGGGGAAGATTCTCAACTTTTGTTTGTGTTTTCCGGTGCGGGAACGGTTCGTCTTCTTCTATTTATCGTCTGTCATAAGGCTGTTCGTCAGCCGAGATCTGCGGAAAACCTAAGGGGGCGGTGGCTTTTAACCGAGAAAATCTTCGAAATAAATTCAGCCTTCGATTTGGACGAAGCTGTTCGTAAACATTTCGAAAACCCACAAAGTTGGAATCCTAAAAGAACATAATTTCAGTGCCCCCCGCCCTACTCCATTACTTGTGTCTGTCGATTGGAAAATGTGTTGGATTTAAAATCAATTATAGGTGGAACTGTAGATGTTGTTTTTTTTTTTCTCCTGTCCATTAAGAAAACAATACAATTTTTGCTCTAATTCAAAGAAAGAAATATATTTTTAATAAGATTTCTCTATTTTGTATGAAACTTAGCTGATTGTAGCGAGACACGTTGTGTGTGGCAATTACTACACTCGGCTGTGTCGCGGCTCTGAACTAGGCCAATCGATTCAATTCAACTTTTAGATGCATGACGGCGAGATATTGTAATTGATATAATGCCGCCGAGGTTTTGCCCTATATTTATAGTGCTTGATATACAAAATGTATTGAAAGTTAAATATTTATCGCGGAGGGTTGGTTTCGGTTGGATGTGGCCATGGCCACTTGACGTGGGGCTGATTTGAATTGTAACGAAAAGAGGGTGAGGATTCCTTTGTGCTTTGTGGAGCGCCATCTAGTTGTGGTTAGAAGGTGCACTGTGAATGGAAAAGCTAAAAGCATTTGAAAGCTGTGACTGACTGCTTGATTTGTGTCGTGGTAAAGCTGTTGGAAGTAGAGCTTTCAACAATGTACGTCGGGTCTCGTATTTTCTATTATGTCAACAAATTCAACTTTAAAAATTGGTTTGTTGACATTTCCTCATCTGGCAATCAAACGCTGTTTATGAAGCTATGAAGTATTGTCTGGAAAAGAGAATTCTGAAGTCTGGGACGAATTTGCAAATTAAAAATTTGTCAATTAAGACTGATCAATCTTTTGAGGTGTTGTCAGGTGACATGACCTACGGCGCGTATATTACTTTTTTCTTCAAGCTTCAGTGGCTAATCAACTCAAAAATATGTCTGTGTTCTAAATTCCACCCGCTTCTGGCCTTAAATATAGCTAGTGTTTTTTAACATTATATTCGTCTCTTTATTTTCTTAGGCCTTCGATTTTTCTAGGACGCTGTTCCCTATTTGGTTTATTTTACTCCTTGTTTTCACCGAGCGTATCATTTCGGCGGTTATTTCAATTGAATCTGACAGGTTTCTGCCAACTTTCCTGAAACATGGACAGTAAAAAACTGCCTAATTCGAAAATTTCTCTTGGTTTGAAATAAATAGGAAAATTGTCGGTTTGAATCTATGCAAATTGTTTCTGTATCCATTTAAAATCTTTGATAAAGAAGACACTTCAGCTAGAGATCTCTGTTGGGAACAATAACTCCATGGTGTCTGGGCATTGTCCCAAAAAAACGGCCAACTGAGCAACGCTCCAGCCCTGAAACGAAGACGAACTTCTAAAATGACACACACAAGTTAAAAGTGCACTTCAACCAACCATAAAGTTCGCAACTGAAGGCAGTCAAGCAGTTTGAACCTGCGTCGCTCATTTCGCAAGGCCTGTTAATATATTGTATTTGATTTGGAAGGCGCATTGTCGGTTGGTGTCGAAAAAAGGAGGCTTCCATAAAAGAGAACCGGCATTCTTGAATGACTAGTCACTGACACAAGAGGTGTTGAACAGTGTCCACCTTCTCAGCGTCCTCTGCTTCGTTTTATGTTTCTAATGATAAAGTGAGGTTATCGCCTCGGGATTGGTTACTATTTAATCCGGAGTTATAGGCACTTTAGGCTTAAAGTTGAAAAGAAGAACTCAGACTTAAGCTAGAATTTTTCGTAGTATCTCTGTGGGGGGATGCGAAGTTCGATCAGTAGCTTGCCTCGCAGTTTTTTTTTCGCTCCTCTTGTCTTCTAAAAATTCAGATTCAAGCACATGTCCTCCTTGACGTTTGTCTGTTGTCTGCAAGGTTTCCCAATTGTTGTCCGGTGAAGTCGAATCTTTTGGAGGGCCGACTAAGTAGAGAGGACTTTCGATCATTGGCATTCCAAGCAGATTGACTGTAACAATTGACTAGAAATTTGACAGATATGATCGCAAAGAAGGGAAAATCACAGTGCATATTAAAAGACTAGAACAAATTGTGATCTTCAATCTCAAAAGAACTCAGTCGTCCCCTAACAACTTCGAACGTAAAGGTCTTTCACTTTCCCAGTCAGAATTCACAAACTCATCAAAAAAAACAAAACTTTAAGTGAAACTAACAAGTATATGCCCTCAAAATGCCTGACATGTACACGGTGAAAAAATGTCTCCACTCTCCACACAAATCTGGTTGCTGGCATCGCTAAAAGCTCGCATTTTCAAATGCTCTTTTCGCTTGTTCGACTTGTTCGCTCTTCATTGCAACTTGTGAAGAATGCTCAGCAAATAACCGATCGCTTCCTCTCCAGTCCCTACCGATATGCTATTAGCTATTGAAATGACTCACATACTTGTACAATCTGCCAAACCCCCCGTTGAAAACTCTTCTGTGTGTATCTTATTCGTATGTATTGTCGTGTTGCGGGACTGGCACCGCTGTTGTTCTTGCTGCGATCAATGCTACTTCAGTTTAAATTTCCGTTGAGTGTTGAATGATCGAGTTGTGCGCGTACACGCCGCGGTTATCGCCGGTCCAAATTTTGTTTGTCTTTCCCCTCCCCCTTCTCTCTAATTCGGCAACAAAAATGTGGAATAAATAAAACAAAATTATTACGAAAACATGTGTCCCAACGATCGCCCTTTCCACCGAGTGTGACAAGCCAATTCCCTTCGGACGTTTTCTCTTTCTTGTCCCGTTTGGTGAAAAATCGACAGTGTCTTCTAATAACCTCTAAAGTTGTTAATAATTGCAAGCAATAATTATTTAATAAAAAAAAATCCATCTTAATCGAAGATGATTCAGTGAGGAAGAAAGCAAAAAAGAAAAAAAATTGTGAAGTGCGAAGCTATAAGAAAACAAACCAAAATAATTGGGTTTATGGTGAATATTTTTATGGTCAATATTTACAAGGAATTTGACAACTTATACATCATCATCACGACGTTTCTTCGTTGATTGTTAATGGGATCCGTCATCATAGCACTGAGCAATGGAATAACAAGCCGTCTGTAGTGTCAAAGAAAATACTGTCAGTGTAGACATTTGAATTGCAAAACCCTACGATCAATTGATCTCTAGTTGAGCAATCGTTTTATTGATCAATAAACTATTCTTTTATTTTGTGGCCGAATGCCGCAATTTATATACATATTTTTTAGTAGTTATTCGAGTTGTTTATGGTGATCAAAAATTAAATAGAAAAACAATGTTATGGTCGCATTAAAAGTGAAGAACATGTATTTCCTAATAGTTATTGTATTTAATGATTTTTTATTTTTTTTTTTTTGAGGTCGGACTAATATTAGTATGTATAAAAAAATCCACCATTGGGGGTTGTTTATTTATACTTTCAAATTAAATGTTTAGACGATAAAACGATGCGTTCAAATATGTTGAACTAAGTCTTTTGTTTACCTAACATTTTCGTAGATCTATTTGTGTTTTTTTATTCGGCTTAATTGTTACTCCCATCCAAAGTTGTTCTCTTGCAGAATTGATAACATTCGTGACCTTTTTTTGCAGTGATCATGCATTATCAAGTACAATTTGCATTTACTCTCATTGTTTGTGACTTCTGTTTTTACAACAATTGTAAACATGCAACAGACGCAACAATTATCCGACAGATAAGAAGCGTTTTTATGGCTTATTTTTTAGCTGATCAAGCTGAGAGAGAGAAGAGCGCATAATATTTCGTGAATCACATAGGAAAGGTACTCCAACGGGAATACGAAAATGCAAATCCAAGAGGTTTGTGATGAAAATGAGATGAAGGCAAAATACTGACAAGAAGAATTGGAATTATTTCGTTTACCGAAACAATTTGTCTGAGCTTTTGTGATTACAAATTTAGTAGTCGATGACGATTTACTTGTCGCATTTTTTTAGTGTAAATTTGTCAACGCGACGTTTGTCACTGGTGCAGTGACAGATGTCACTGTAGTCTCCACTGATGGGAATTTGTTTTTAATTTGAAAGTGAATCAGTTTCAGAACAACATAGAAATATTATCTGTGGCTCAAACGAATGAGAGGCGAATTTATTAAAAGCATTTATACCCTTTAAGTCGTTGGTGAGTTAGGACTATGTTATCATGTCATGGCGGGTTTTAACCCCCACAGACCTCGAGTGTTCAGCTAATATAGCAATTCCTCACAGATGAGTTAAATCCGCATCATTCCGTCTCTCTCCAGATCAACGCGGTCATACGTTTGGAGGTTTAAAGAACCTTTAAAACTGTGTAATGGACAGCGCCACCTATTTGATTTCGTTCAAACTACTCTCTAAACACTGCCAACACTAATAGGAGCAAAATGTTAAAATTTTCGAGCAAACTGGTAAACTTTCAGCACAGTTGGTCGCTCAGTTTTTGTAAGTATGCTACGAAACCTAATACCCTGTGTACACCGAGCCGAAAACAATCGAAAACTTCTTCGAAAGCAGACGTTTTCCCGTACAGTTTTTCAGTTTTCAAAAGGAGTCGTTTAAAGTCGACTTCTAATCGTTGAGTTGTTGAAACAAACACACCTTTTGCAATGTTTAGCAAATTTAAATTTATTATCATTTAAAATCATTTTCCACACTTAATTGATGGGCTAATATTATTTTTAAATGATCTGAATTAATTTTATTTGTTTATTAATGCGATCGAAATTTGTAACCCAAAAAAAAAAAAATTGTCACGACTAGTGTCTCACAGCTGATAGAAACGTCAAACGATAACTAGCTGGTGTTCGGTGAGAATGCATCGACTTGTTTACGGCTCGGTGTGAATAGGGTGTAAGATCACCTTTTATATATTAAGCATTGGAATGAGTTCTTTTGAATACCTGCTGAGGCTTTAATGCTCGTTTCCTTGTACGACTTATACCGATCTAAGTTCTACATAAATAGTTTATGGGCCTCATTTTTAAAACATCACACACTGTCACTTAAGTCGGTATGAATCGTACCAGCAAATGGCCCTAAGTGTCCACTCACCTTCTTCCAAAAATGTGATGTAGCCACTGCCATCTTCAATTGTCTGTGACCTCTTCAATTGTCTGTGACCTCTGAACGCGGGCATTTTCTTTCAGGAAGATTCGATCTTTCTTGTCGTTTCGACACTGCGTGATGTTATTCCAAGGTCTGTAGTCGGCGTCTTGCCACAGGTCACGGTTCCTTCATTTGTCATCCTTGTACGAGGGGTCAAAACTATATGTCGACGAATTTTTCTTTCGAATGAGTTGTTGACACAGTTCGATGACAACAATCAAACCTATTCGGATAAAGCTACCTACAATAAATCCCCTTTAACAGCTCCCCCGGGAGCCTGCAAACTACTCAAAATTCAAGCCTTGAAGACCTTTCGCCCATAACTTCTTCACTCGCCAATCCAACGATCAAGTAGTTGCAATTTAAAATTTTTAAATATACATATGCCAACCACGTTGTCACGAATATTTCTCGCAAGACCGTTGTTGATTTGATGGTAACTCCTTGCAAACTATTCGCTTTCTTCATCACACATCACAATTTGTCCATTAACAATATAAATTGATATTCACCCAATTACTGTGTCGGTTGAGTGAAAACATGAAATCTCAGCAAATCGCTGATGTAATGCTCACCTCACATGGAAGGTATAGAGTAATCTCCTGTATTTGTTGACTATATTTCTTTCTTTGTTTGAAAGTGTTCTCTTGTAACTTTATGGTAATTTTTGCCAGCGAAAAATTAACATAACAATTTGGCCGTCATACTGCAAAAGCAATTAACAATTCTAAATAGTTGGCAAGAGATAGTCAGACGCGAGTGCGACAACTAGACAACGTGTCGTGTGATCTCATTTGTATTCTCTCACTGAAATTGTGGAGTTCAAACTGACATTTGAAGAAGCAATGAATGAAGTATATTTTATTTTTAACTTGAAATGTCTGATTGCTGAGATCAGTGATACGACGAGTGCTTACCACGTTTTGTGAGGGCGAAGATTTTGCCAACCCACGCAAAGTGTACTCTATTTCACTTCTTCAAATTGTGGACATAAGATTGTTTTTTTTTTTTTGGCACAGCTCGGTGTAGGTCACCGACACGATCACATTTTGTCTGATCACTCATCGATCAGTGGTGATCGCTCTTTTTTTGTTAAGCAACTAGTTTCAACTTAAACTGTTTCACAGCTGAATTGAACTTATTTTTGCTGGGTTAATTACCTAAAATAAATATTCGTTTAATTAACTGATCCAAGCGATCTTGTCCTGACTATTTGTTGCTGTACCAATCACAGTTTATCGTCCTCATTTGCCGGCTAATCTCACCGCACTCGATAGATGTCGATGGCCCATGCCCGGAGAGCTTTTTTTCTGTGACTAAATGAGTCGACTACTTCGGAGTCACTAACTCTATCATTGTCCCAGGATTACCTCCACTATCTGGGGCCCTACTCTCTGATTCGTTCCAAAAGCCCACCCTATTCAAAATTGCTTTTTAGTTGGTACTCTGTAATTCTTTCGGAATTCTAAATCGGTGTATTAGTACATTTCATTCAGCGTTCGAAATAGAGAGTACAAAACGTTCATTTTCGAAAAATGTTACTTTCGAAACGACATACAGAGTAGGGCCTCTGTTCTTTAAACCTTGATGACCTAAGCCGTAAATATTCAAAACCAGGTTGATGATAGTGCATTTCCTACATAAGAACCCAATTTCAGATTGAAAGTAATGGAAGAACATTATCATCAATTTTGGAAGAACATTTTCATCAATATGACATCCAGGGGCTGTACCGGAACTTTTCGTGGATTTATATGTTCGAAAAAAGACTGAAATGGCAAAATATACACTTGGTAAGAATGGATGTCGAAGCTAACCCAACTCTGGTGTACCTCAGGGATTGGTATTTCCACTCAATGTTTTCTTTTTTTATATTTTTTGCCTCAATGCAATTTCGACTCTCGTTTAGGAGGGCTTAAGCCTTCAGAAGCGCAGCCCTATCTCCTTTCTATGAAACCAAACAGAAGACAGTATATATCTGTTTTCTACTTGTAAGCCCAAAAAACGCCCACCGATTAACACGTAATTTCCGCAGATTGATTTTTAATGTTACCAAAAAGCATCATTTGATACTAAAAAAAATCCCGATAGGTGGCGCGCCAGTATGAATATTCCTTAAATGTCACATTCACAAACAATGCCCCATTTAAAGACGTATATCTTAGAACTTGTAGCAGGTTTAGCTCCGAAATTTTGTAAATGTGTGTATACTGACTGTTGAAAGCATTTTAGAAAAGTGGGCGGTACAGGACAGCGGGGCGTGGCAACAGAAACCTTTAAAAGGAAAAGTGAGGCGGCTGACAGTGCGAAATTCTATATATTTCAAAAGAAATTAAATACCCAACACAAAGTGGGCGCTAGTGAATATGGGGCGTGGCACAACCGATCACAAACAAAATTTCTTACAATTTAAGTATGTTCTTAAAAACAATTTAAAAAAAACCCTAGGCGATTGCCACGAGGCCCCTTCTTAAAGAGGGGACAAGCAGTTCAGTCGTTCTTTAAAACTGACAGCTTGCGATGCTACCGTCTGCGTTATTAGTAAGAAAACTGTCAGTTGCAGTTCTTCAAACCTTGAATAGGTTTATTTGGAGCGAATCCACTCACAACAAACAGACTTTCAGGGGTTCTTCGCCAACAGATTGCAACTCTACGAGAAAAATTTCCTCGAAAGGTTTTGCAAATATTGCCAATCTTCAAGATGGCCTGGTTTAGTTAAAATTTTTATTTAATTTAATTTAATTTAATTAAAAATGAATTTAATTCTTTCCTTCAATTTCAATTAAATTTGGTGGTTGGTGAGTGTAAAATGTCGCGCTTCATTTAGGACTAAAAGACGTCAATTGGGGAAGAGGTATATGCATCTTCTTTTTTTTCAAATCTTTTTGTGCTGTCTGAAATTCAGAAGATCTTTTCCTGCAACAAATGTCGCCGTCAAAATGGTCAGCAACCTGTAGTTTTCACTCGTCCGCACTTAAGTGAAACCGCACTTGATTTCGTTAAATAGTTCAGTACAAGACAACGCTTGACGATAAGTCCACCGTTTCTTTTAAAGCGTATCATACCTACAACCAAATTGACGGTCACAACGTAGATCACGAGTGCATTTTTTTTTTATAATTAAATACTCGTGGTTCGACCATTTCTGATTTATTGACAAGTTGATGTTCAATCAAAAATGCACGACCCTAGAGACTCTTAATTTCCGCACCAACGCAGACATTCCGCATTTAAAATTCATATAAATAAAATAGTACTCGTGCTACTTTAAAAAAAAATGTTTACAACGCCCGCATAACCAACAAATTTGTTTCGAAATATATAGATACTATATACACAAACAATACTCAAGGCAATGGAAAATTAACATTTTTCAAAATAATTAGCCCAGAAGAGCGGGCCAATTCAAAACACGTGTGAAAAGTCTGCCCCACTCCATGGCAATTCGTATTAACTGTTACGAAATTCTATTAAGGAAGATAACAATTGTGGGAGCAGCTTTTTGTTGCCTACCTTTTAAACAGGTCAACAATTGCTTTCATATACTGGGACTGGGATGGAATTTTAATAAGGAAATGTTGCTCCTCGTCCCGCTTCTCTCTGGGTGTAGTTTTCAACTAATTTATAATATCGGTGTTTAGACTTTTGTAAAGTCCGCGAACGAATGCTAATTGCTATTGACTTGGATATTTAGAACTCTATACCTATTCGAGTATATTTGTTTATTTAATGAGAAAAAGTTGAATAAACGGATGAAAGACTATGGCAATTATATATATACAAAGTGTGCTCGTACGCCGACAGACTAATTAAGTGGGCATACCGAAGGAGAAAAACGCACTATTGCGACATGGATGCAGTTATCGAGAGACATTAATGGCTGTGTGTATGGGAGGATGTGAGGAAAGACTGCTGCAAGGAAATTTGTGTCTTTGTGTGTGGATGGAATGGTGGTCTGGGCGAAGTGGTGGTTTTTCTTTTCTGGGATTGTGCGGTATTTTGAAAGGTTTCCTTTGTCGCTATATTAGAATTGTTTTGAGCGGCATTTTAAATTAAAAAAAAAAAAAAGCAATTTCTTACACGACTAACTGCTTACTTGATCTTTCTAGCATGGAAGATTTATGTCGCGTTGTCCTCTTTCGTTGGTGTTATCACCGGACATGCTCGAACCCATGGTGAAATAAACAAAGAAATTGAAGGCCAGCACGAATGATTCCTACAGCTGACTTGGTGAAGAAGACGTAAATGGAAGTATATTCGAGGCTTTCTTTATCACTTTTGCCATGCCAGAGATGAATTTCTGGGAAGACACTTCTTTTACAATCAAGAAAAACCTTTTGTCAAGTCTGTTCTATGTGAAACTTATTGCAGCGAGTAACATTTCAACTCCAATTTGGAAATTTCTCATAGCAATTTGCAAACCAAGCGATTCGCCATTAGTTCGCCTTCGAGTTGTCTGTGGGGAGATTTTGTGATTTTGTTCGCCGACGAGTTCATCTGAGAATCCCAGGCGATATCATATCGTGTCAAATGGTTGACGTCGAAGCGATTTAAAATGGAAGATTCGCAGGCGATTCGCCAAAAACAAAACAGACAATTCGCAATTAGTTCGCCTTCGAGTTGTCTATGGAAAGATTTTATTCGCAGGCGATATAGGTATCGTGCGAAATGGTTGACGTCGAGGCGATTTAAAATGGGACATTCGCAAACGATTCGCCAAAAACCCCAAAATCCACTTCCTTTACGATGTTTAGTTAGATATATTTACCAACTTTCTTCTTGTAAAAAACAACCTTTCAACTCCAAATGCGGAATGTCTGAATATTTTCCATACGACCTAAGCAAATCAGGCGATTCGCCGGCGAGTTAACCGGAAGAAGATTTCGTTCGTCAGCAAGTTCATCAGAGAATCCCCACCGATATTCATATATCGTGTAAAATAGTTGACGCCGATTCGATTTAAAGTGGAAGAATCGTAGGCGATTCGCCAACAACCCATCCAAAAGAACAGAGCAATCTTATTTAATGAATTAAAAGAATCTATTTCTTGTAAAAAACAACCTTTCAACTCCAATTTGGGAATGTCTAAATATTTTTTCCGTACGACCTCGCGATTCGCAACTAGTTCGCCGGCGACCTTCTCCGGTAGAAGATTTCGTTTGCCGGGGAATTTATCTGAAAATTACAGGCAATATATATTAAACTAGGGATTAACGTCGCAGGCATTTAGAATCGAAGAATCGCCGGTGATTCGCTAAAACTCTTGCGAGCGAATATCTAGAGGAGGCTTATGCGATAAAAAAGAAAAGCATATTCATATACATATTTTTTTCGCCTGTCAGATGTCACATGTCAGCGCAACTAGCGAGTACACTTATGGGTTTTTTTCTGGGTGACAGACGTATTTGGAAAAGGTTTAACAAAATATACAAAGAATCACTTTACGTCTCTTTCTATTTTCTAACTAAATGAAACGACATTCGCGATACATTCTTCTAGGGGGAACACATTTACCCAGGGGTTTGATGGAATGCTTTGAAATGCAATAGCCTACGAGCGAGTATGATCTAATTATCCACACGTTACATTCGCTTGACGTTTTATCCATCATTTAACACTGACAATGCAGCACGTCAGTTTTAAGCGCTTTTTTTCCTGTTCAAGCGCTGATCACCAAATGAGAAAATGAGAAATGAAAATGATGAATCAAACTTAATAAGGGGCGGGTTTTTAATCTCGTTTCACTTTTCGGCAAAGCTTTTGTTATCTTTTTTTTGTCAGAAACATTTTATCGCAAAAGTTGATTGGGGAAAATTGGCAGAGCAATTATTTTATTGAATTGAATTTATCAAAGATTGAGTAATCACTGGAAATAGAAACAAAAATTTAGCTCATGTCAGCGCATAAGTCTCTCAACTTGGTCAAGCAGTATCGATGTTGACGTTCTGTTCTTATCGGCGTATAAGTCGGTCTGTAGCTGATATTCGTGTGATGTTAACAAGCTAAAGAAATAAAAAATTGATGTAATCCATACAAACAGTTGCTTTCATTTCCTCATTCACACACACGCGCCAGTGACTGAAATGCAGATGCATGCCCTTTCGATCTTGGAATAGATTACCCAACCAACCTTCATTGAACCTCATTTCTGCGATTCGCATTACTTCGTTGCCCGCTTGGGGTTGTGTTTATTTGTGTGGATTTTCTACTCTGTTTGTATTTATGTGCTCCATTTAAAATATTGCACACAATTGAGTGGCATTCGCGAAACAACTCACTCGCATACAAAAATGCCCTATTTTAGGACACAAGTCTTTCCATTTGCAAATGTAACTTGCCAATCAATCCATCGAATCAATCATCTATCGATATCTATGTGCACAATTTGTTGGCGCAATCTTTGAAGTTCATCTGCAGTCTGCACTCTTTACTAATTGTTGGCTGCGACTCCTCCATCTGTTTCATCTGCTAATTCAAAATCATTTTTGTTTGATTTATCCATAAATTCATTTAATTTCGTGCACGCCACAGACAGTGCCGCCGCCACCAAAAAGGTCAGAAGAGGCAGGTTTCACGTTTTGCATTCATTAAATGCAAAAAGAAACCCAGCGATACTCGCACCCGTACTCGTACATCTTTCAAAATGAATTCAGTGCAGCAGATGCATTTATAGATGTGTTGTTTCAATTTTAATTTTCTCTTCTCGGTTTGGTTTTGTTTTGTTTTGCTTAGCGTCAATTACACTGTATAGGGTTCTTACATAATTGTGGCATCTCCGCGACTTGGCCGATGAGTTGTGCTTGTGCATTTTGCTCATTACTCTGTGCGAGCACTTGTATAGATGCAAGGTAGATACGACCGAGCATTTGTGTTGAAGAATGCAGAATTTTGTAATTTGTTGTTAACCGGTTTTTGCTTTTTTAAAAGCGAGAGAGTGCAACTACCGGGTGATTCACAAGTTGTTGTGCTGATCTGTGCAACGAAAATAATTATACATGGGGAAGGTGACTAGATGTTGACAATGTGCATCTTTTGCACGTCAATCAAACACGCAATTCATTGTGAATTGGGTAACGAAAAGTCGTAGGGACTCTCTTTAGGATTTGCAGCGACGACATCTTGGAAATGGTAATTGGAATGCTTGGTTCTCGAAATGTATCACCATATACATTTCTATTTTTTGATATGAAGGAAAGAATATATTACTCTTCGCAGCAGTGGATTTACATGGCCCACTTTTGTATCGCCTGACACTCAGAGACCCTATCGCTAAAAAACTTGCCTAACTCCCGTCTAGAAAGTCGTGAAGCTGAAAGGACTAAATAGTCTTTCTAGACTTGTAGACTAAATGCAAAACCGGGACATAATTAAATAGCAGTACTTAATCCACCTTAGCTAGATTGCGCTTGCATTAAATTTACCACAGTATACAAAAATGTATTGGGACATTTCAACCATTTTTGACGCTAGCTTAAGCCACCATAATTCTATTGTGGTATAGATATACTTTTATTTGTTTTAAATCTGGGCATTCTGTTACAATTTCCTTCAGCTACAAAACTAAAAGTCACAGACCTTGGGTTACCATTCCTGTTCAATGGTATTTCAATGGTTTTGATGTCTAAAGAAGAGGCATTCATCTTTGTTTTAAAACCAAGAAATACTCCGAAAAGGTTTATTTCGAGTCTCTTCCTATTAAGAAATCACTTATTTGATTGGCTTGTATTTTTCCTATGATCCGCTTGTAGAATTAATGTTTAAAGAGGTGGTATTTGTACAACTTAGTCAGGCTAGTTCTGCTTGAGTACTCCGTTGACATTTCTCTCCATTCTTTAACGAAAGCTTAAAAGACTGATTTCGCTAATATTCCTTAAAAGAAGATGAATCAAAAGATCTTTCTTCCTATAGAATATACTGAAAGATCAGTCTTCCTAGACAGCTCGAAAGATATTTTTTTCTATAGACTGTAGACAGCTTGAAATATCAGTCTTCTTATAGACTATAGACAGCTTGAAGGATCAGTCTTCCTGTGAAAAGTTTGAAAGATCCGTCTCCCTATAGACTCAGTCTTCCAATGGAATATAGACAGCTTGAAGGATCAGTCTTCGTATTGACTATAGACAGCTTGAAAGATCATTCTTCCTATGCACTATGAACAGTTTCAAAGATCAGTGTCCCTATGGACCGAAAACAGTTTGCAAGATCAGTCTTTCTACAGGCTATAGACATCTTGAAAGATCAGCCTTCAGTCTTTCTATAGTCCTATAGAATACTGAAGGAAGACTGATCTTTCTTAAGCAGTTACGGAATTGTAGCCAAAGTTTCACAACAATTCACCATAAGGTCTGTCTGTCTCAGTTAAATATGTGAAATATTATAAATATTTGGAAGAAACGACGTACGATGAAAAAGTACAGGAACTGTCAACAATTTTACGAAATTGCCAGGCTTGCAAAAGTAACTAACTGCATACTTCACGGAGAGAAATATTTTTGCCTCTCTCAGTTGGGCTTTGTTCTACGAAATTTTACGTACGGAAACACTGTGTATTATAAAATGAATGAAGTTGGTTTTAATTTCTTTGATATCTGTTAAGAATTGACGTGCAAAAGATCTGCCAAATGGTATCCTAAAGAATATGTCATTACGTTGACACAAAGTGTTTTCTTTTTAAGAGGTACATAACTTAAAACTGTCGTAAGTCTATACTTAAGACGAAATGGCAAACGCAAGTCTACTCATTGTGAAACGACAAACCCAAAACGAATATTTATCAGCATTCAGCTGTCAAATTGGTTATCGGTGAAAAAAGTGCTGTCAATTGGAAAAACACTTTTTACGTGGGTTCTAATTTAAGTCGTGTTTTTCGCGAAGCTAAAACTATTTATAATAGTCAGTGAAATGGTAACCGAGAATCAGCTGTCACTGTCACTTTATATAGCTTCTCATTGTCGACTTATCTATAGAGCTAATACACCCTCTTGCTTCACAGACAAAAAAAACATAAACCTACTCCAAAAATGTTTATAATACTTGTATGTACGTCCACCGGTTATGTTCTATTTATTTAGCCTAAGGTGCACACATGAATTTCCTGCTGTACTAAAAGTATTTATAATCCCATTCCGTTTTTGGTGAGATTATTTTTAAATATTTTACATCTGCCACAGCACAATCTGTTGGGTTAATACGAAAAATTTGTTTTCAAAATTCACATGTTTTCTGAAATGCACACAAATATAAACAAGAATAAATTGCATTTCGTAAGAGTAACTAATTAATAGTCCAACACTGATGACTGTGAAGGTAAACGGCTTTTTTTTTTTTTTACTTATACGACAGAAAAGAAACAATTTTTAAATGGATTTGTCGATGAACTCATGTCTAATTAGCGTATTGGGCGACAACCCACACATCTTGGCAGCTTGGCATACACAAATAATGGAAGGGGGACGTTTTTATTTTCTTCTCAATAGTATTTTCCTTGAAATGTAAATAGTTGAAATGAAACGCAATGCACAATAAGTAGTGATTGAAGAGATACATAATTTATATTTAAGTATTAATTAAAAAAAAAAATACAGAGGGCTGATGCTGTATGGACAGATTGGACCGTGAGTGGTTTATTTTTAACACTAAACGGGAGGGTGGTTAAATTAGGAGCGGATGTCTACGGAAGTTGTTTGAATGTTGAGGATGTTTTTATTTGTATTTCTTACCAAGGACTTAAATGTTTCTCTTAATAGGTGGCAAAAACTGCTGTCAATACTATCGGCGACGGGGCTTTTGCTGCTCTACAAAAGAGTGATCAGTTGAACTCTGCTTCTTCCTTTGTTAGGCCCTCGAAATAATTGCCCACTGAACGACTTTTAAATAAGTATTCCGCTTTTACGGGCACAAATACGTTTCCATCTTTTACAGTTTTTTTTCGCCTCTAACCGTCATGCATTTGGGGTGTTCACAACTCATCCTCTGCCAAGTCTTTCATGGCCATTTCCTACTCTTACAGCTTATCGGATATAGATCACTTTTACACAACTTATCCATGGCAATTTCGAACTTTAACAGCTTGTCCACGAAAGACTGTATAGGTCGGATACACAACTCATCCACGACAATCTCTTTAATATTCCCACAACTCATATATACGACAACCGAACTTGAGGCTAACTCTCTCGATGATTTCATGCACCATCACTTTCGCTCTACTCGCGTCAAAAGTTTCAAACCACAAAATATTGTTTAAGACATCTTTCTGTATGAATAAGACTCAGGAAAACCATTTTATTATAAAGATTGGATGAGTTGTCCTAAAGTTAAATTCAGCTTCTTGTAGATGAGTTGTATAGGTATGAGGTGTCCGTGGATGAGTTGTCCTGTAGTTAAGGTTCAAAGAGAGTTCGTTTTCAAAAATGTCACTTTCGGAACGAGACACAGAATAGCGATTATGCTCTGTTTCGAAATGAAACGCACTTAAAAAATAAACCAAAAGTTGGCCATTAGATCTCCATTGGTGACAAGAAGACGCACAATATTCACTCTATGGATACAGCAAAATCTGTATTGTTTCGTATCTTTTAGGGAACAAATTCTGTCACTTTTAGATGGAAGTTGTCAGTGAAGTTGGAAAGTCATTTTCATTACTAACAAGGAGGGAGATGGAGACCTCGCCTTCTTCGGTGGTGTCGGCAAATATTGAAAGGGACTTGGTGTTTCAAAGTTAAAAAAAAAAACATCAAAATATTGAACAGGATTGTTGTTGGTCACTTAAGTAAGCACCTCACTCGATGCAAATTGAAGCCGCAGTATTTTTCCTCACATACAATTTGAACTTATTTTTGTTTAAACAATAAAATAGTAAACTACAGCAAAAATTATCATCATATGGAATTTCCAATTATGCCACTATTCGTTATAATTCAATCACTCAGCAATTTTTATCTCTTCAGATAGTAAAAAATAAGAATTTATGATGTCAGTCCTCCACAAAACTGCCAATTGAAAAAAAAAAAAAACAAGAAAAATATATGCCCATTCTCCCATGAGTATTAGTTAGTTCTTAGCTTCTATCTGGGGGCACACCTTCACGTCAAATCAAATGGTACACATAAATCTTGTTTTTTTTTTTTAAGAAACACCTCCACTCACTTCTCATACACGCCTAAGCAACACTGCTACCAACCAATTTAAAAGTAATTCCCCATAAAAAAAAACGTTATTTATTCAAAAATAAAAAAACAACAAACCCAAGCTGTGTGGCGGCTTGAACGATTGCCAAAAAAATGCGTCTTCATCACGTTCATGCCAACTGTTAGGAGTATGTCTTTCTTCGCGCACGGAACTCGGCTTTTGTTTTGCTTTCCCTGCAGACAATTTTGCACTTGCTTGTGATGTCATTGTTAAGTTCAGGTTTCGCGGAAGCGCTCTCACCCATATTGCCACACTGCCGTTAGTCTATATTTTTATATTTTGATTGCCTCGTAATCGATTGTTTTCTTATCGGATAGGTGGTGTTGGGTTTTTTCTTTTTGGTCACAGCTGCGACAAGCAACTCTTTGCGGAAAAGGGTTTAAAAAGCGCCGATGACTTCATTTGAAAAAAAGTTTATCACCTTTACCTGTTGCCGTTGGCTGTTTTTTGATGATTTTTTTTTTTGTTATAGCAAAAAATGGTGAAAAATTCATTACGACTTGTTTGTCAATCAGTCTTACGAAACCTTTCGATACGAAACGATACGAACATGGGTTGCTTTTTGTTAAGCGGTTTTTTTCTTGTTACTTTAGTGACGGTACTGAGTTTGTGTGAATAATTTCTTCAAAGCCAACATATTTTCATCTGAGATAAACAATGTTCAAGCGGTGTCTAAAGTCGTTATTGAAATTCAAATTCGAATCTACCAGATGGATATTTATTTGCGTGGTGTGTGTGTGTGTGTGGTGGCACAAGGTCGACGCGTGTGTCGAGTAAATTCGCGTCCGCTAACGGTTGGAAATGAATTTTGTGAATAAGTTGGGTTCTCTTTTTGTTGGTGGTGACGCTTTTCTTTTGACATTGTTTCCATGAATATTTCATAAGTGACTGAATGGAAATTCTGTTTCTTAAAGAATTGTTCATCCATTGTGACTTTGGTTGTGACGTCGAAGGGTCTTCCGTGGGTATTTTTATCTCTTTTTTTTATTAAAACATACCACAATTTGTCAAATATAAAATAGAGGGACAGAAAGTATCTATGAGAGAGTGTGGGAAACAGGGGAAGTCTACATTTACCACAAATTTATGGTCAAACCAAGTACATTGGCATCCCCCCTCACCTCTATCCCTCTCTATTCCAATTGTCTCAACGCTTGCGCTTTGTGTACCTAACGTTAAAAAAATAGTCATAGTCGCCAGGGGCGTGCGTGTTAATTTGAAAATCATAAAACTGTCAGAAATAGCTCTGAATGTTGTTGCTCTCACGTTTTCCTTTCCATTTTCGTTTGAAAATATTGGCAGGAGGTAATCAAGCGTGTTTTATTCATGATCAAGTATTCTAAATGCTCGTAGCTGATGAGTCTTACAAAACGTCTTACTAGGCGATCCTACATATTTTTCGATTAAAAATGAAGTACGTACGAAGTTGAGATTTAGTTCTCTATTGTCAAATTAAGCAAAGAAATTGACACCCAAGTGGTCATTTTTTCTTCTTCATATATTGACAGTATAGAGAATGCAATTTTAGTTCTCTTGTGACGTCATTTGTTCAAGAACAAAAAATGGTAAAAGCCCAAGTGGCGCTATTTTTAGTATAAAATTGCGCCATGTGAATAAAACAATTTTATTATGGACGTCGTCTATTTACTTACGATGGGCAATGACATTTTTTCTGTTGAAGACTTTGTTCTCCAACCATAAAGTTAAATTTATCAATAAGACGGTTAAATATCGACTTTTCAAAACTTTTTTTACGGACTACAATCGATGTAATTTAGGCAACATATTTATCAATGTCATAAACCGATTATTAAGGGTACACGGGGAACTACCTCACATTGTTTCGTGCAAGCAGTTTATATCTTTGTTTAAAGGGTTGTAGCGGGTAAATTTTACAACTTCGATGGCTGTGAAATCATCTGGGACGCGCGTATACTGATTTGTTGCGTCAAATATTATATTTTTGTTTCTCACATTGAAGAGCTTTGCATATCTACCCTCTTCCAAGGATGGACAGTTCATCTACCTCTAGTTGTCACAGAGAAATTGGCTTCTTAGGTAACGAGTTGATGCTGAATGATGTCTGAAAACATTACAAATGCCAATAGTACCTCACTACTAAAGGTTTATTGCAAGTGAAGTGCAGTAAGCTAAAAACAAATTCCAATAGATGACAAGTTCGCCTGCACATCAGTTGCTTTTTAGGTGAGTCGGCCGTGGATGAGTTGCATAGAAGCCAGTTAGGCTAACAACATTTTTTTCTGTCCGATTTTAGTTCGTTTACTGACATTTCTTGCTTGCATCTCTAATATGTTTTTTTTTTTTTTTTTTTTCATTCAGAAGCCTGAATGTAGTCCTTCCGCAATCTGAATGCATGAATCACTTGGCTATCAAATGCACAGCATCAAAAAAAGTCACTCCTGCTAAAGTAACTGCGAATAGACCTTCTCAGCTTGGCTGGTAATTACTCATAGTCTGTTAGTTTGTTTGAGCTAGGTCGGGGTTACTTTCAAATCGTCTCATTAAGACTCGCTTTCAACCTATCAATACAGCAGTATTGGTAATTGGTGAGCATTTAAGACAGTCATTTAGTTAATTATAGTTTGATGAGTTAAATGAAACGCAATTCTCTACTTCTTCCGCTCGTCTGAACGATACTTTTTTGAAAAATTTTCTTTTGAATTGTGCAATCCGAACCACTTTGACCGATCAAACTCAATGGCAAAGCTTGGCGACTGGCAGAAGGTGAACACCATATTGCATCAGCATCGTCTAGGCAATGCCGTTTGTCGACACCTCTCCTACAGAAATTATTGAAAGGTGTAGTGCTTTTGACAGAGCGGTGCTCATACCTCGCTCTTATTCAAGAAAGAAACGTTGCCCCATCATCGACTGTCACCTACTTGTCTGTGGCCGATCAGTTAACATCTCGCGATCGTGTGCTTTGTACCCAAACGTCACATTTGTTTTTTTGTTTTTCTTTCACTGACGCATTTCGTCACAAGTTCTCCTCTCTTGTGTTATTTATCAGTCGCTTTTGGCATTCATCTATTCTTGGTATTTCCGTTCATGATCGCGACGATCACTTTGGTTAGATCTCCACTTTACCCTTTTCCATTGTTGCACCCTCGATTTCCTCGTGAATTCCAAAAATACCCCATTCAGCACACAACCTTGACCCGAACTTGATTCCACAACGACTTCCTACCAGCGCACACACATCCCGGCAGTGATCAAGATCACTTGCTCGAGAGTGGGGACAGAAATTTATTTTCGCCTTGCAAATGTGTCGCCAAGACGTTTGTTTCTTCGTCAAAATGAACGACCAAAAATGCAATCACCTTTATACACACATTTTCTAAAAATAAATTCGGTTCTCTTGTCTTAATTTTAAATAAAAAAAATAAATATTTATTTTTCAAAACCTGTGTACGAATGCAATTCGTGTGTCGGAATATCGTGCGCCATTGAGTTTGTCTTCTAACGTGACACGATTAAGACTTGTCTTTCAGTCAATCCACTCGGGAGCTAGTAACTTGCCAAACAAATAATGAATTCGACAAATGAGCTAAAAAAATTCAAAAATACTCCCTCAGTGCTATTGCAACGAAGAAAATTAACAATCGACGAAGAAAAAATACCCAAACAACGAAATACGCGATAAAAAAGAACAAAATAAAAAAAAAATACAACGAAAACAAAGTCATAAACGAACAGAAAATAACTTAATTTCCTTTTCCCATTCGATTCTTGTGCATAGAGTGTAGACCTTCTTGTGAATAATCAGACAAAGAATTAAGCGGAAAATAAAAGACAAAGTAAGAGAAAAAATGTGGTTCCGTCTTTCGTCATCGGGTCAACCGGCTATTGAGCCATCCCTACCCCCGACAATGGTCACCCCAATCGGTAGCAACACACTCTACGTGCCGAACACAGTGACGTGTGGTGAAAAGCTTGACAAGTTCCGCATGGGAAGCTTCAAGAAGAAGAACGAGCGACAGCGCTCAAAGTCTCCACTGTGGTATAAAAGTTGTAGTGTTGAAGAGGAGATCGAAGAGAAGCCAAAAGAGAATGGCCACCCTCACGATGAGTTTGACTACTCACACATGCAGCAGTCGCTCGAAGCAGAAGATGTAATTCCGCTGCCTCTCATCGTGAGCGATCCGAGGGCCAAACAGTCGAAGAAAACACTGAAAGCGATTAAAACCGATCCGCCAAAGAGAAAATTCTATAAAAACTTCACCACCACCAGCAAGAGTCACGACGAGCAAGCGCCCGAAAAAGAGAAGGAAAAGATCTTGCTGACCGATCGCAAATTCAAGAACAACCGCATCGAGAAAAGCTCTTCGAAGACGAAAATCAACGCAGGTGGCGCTGGTGGTGATTTGGAGAAGCGTGAGAGTATTAAGCGAAGTGCGAGAAAAATATCCGCACCGCCAGTGCTCGGTGATGTGGGGAAAAAGTCCTCCACGACATCGCTCAAAGACAGTGCGGGAACCAATGAGACAGGCAGGCAGGACAGTGAAGCCACAAAGAAGCCCCACGTGCGGGCGCATTCAAATCTTAATCTGCACGCCTTGGTGAAGCTGGTGAGTAACAAGAAATTCCTCAACTCTGAGGATTTCGCTTTGATTCGTCGAAAATCGCTGTCAGAGGCGGCTACCTCGGTGATTGCTATCGCAGCGAACCACTGCAAGCCGTTGCCGATCGCACTCAAGTGCTCGACGGAGGGCACTGTGGCGAAGGATGACGTATCCAATGGCAATGTGGTGCTAGTCAAACACGATTTGAAGGGTTCATTCTGTGATCGAGTCAACAACAATAACAATACGAGTAGTTTTAACAATAATACAATTAAGCAGCGCAGCAGTACAAGTAGTAATGGTAGTAATAAGAGTCGACGTGACAGCGAGGAGGAGTTTTATTCATGTGATGACGAGGGCGCAGCAGCGGCGGCAAATGAAGCTGCGAAGGATATCAAAAGGAAGTCTTCACCATCTCTTACGTCAAGAGTGGCCGCGAAGATAACTGAAACGACGAATAGCTACAAGAATCGCAAGGCCAATAAGACGCCCAAAAAGAAGAAGAAACAAACGGTGAATGCGCTTGTGGTGCAATCTAAGCGTCCGGAGTACTACAAGCAGATTAGTGTTGGTAAATAGAGATAGAATTTATTGTTGGCACTTATGTTTTGATATAAATGTGTTGCGCGACCAACAGAATTTTGAATCGATTGGGATATTTAGCTCAGTAGTTAATAGGGTATCTAGAAATAGTAGTTTGTGTCATGGGATATGTCACGAGATCCAGTATTTAGAAATATCGAACTCTGTAGTCGATTACTGTTGTTAGATCGAGATAGTGCTGGACAGTGAATTTTTTTTATTTGTTTTTTTTATGTATCATGACACAACTTGTATCAAGGGATATGTCACGAGATGAACTACGGGTATTAGGAAATGTTAAACTCGGTAGTCGGTTAGTGTTGGTAGATCGAGAAAGTGCTGTACAGTGAATTTTTGTTTTCTGTATGTTAGACACAACTTGTATCAAGGGATATGTCACGAGATGATCTACGAGCATTTGGAAGTGTTAAACTCGGTTGACGTTTAGTTTTGGTAGATCGAGATAGTGCAGTGAATTTTAGTTTTTTTTTTATATGTCATGAGGCACAACTTGTATCAATAGATATGTCAAGATATGAACTGTGAATATCGAATAGTGGTGATTTTGAGTGCATTGGAATGTTTGTTTTTCCATATATCATGAATTCATATCCAGGGATGAACGGCTTCGCAGTTTTGTTAATGGAAGGGATCGATAATTTCTCCTTCGCTTAGTTTATCCGTTGGCTTTTTAAAGTCGTTGGTTTTTACGTCTCAAGTTTCATTCAAAATATGACATGATATTAATGTCTGTGTGGAATTTTTTTTTAAAGAACTGTGTCACCCCTTCGAATTAATTAGATTTCAATAGCTTTACCGCAATTAGTCTTTCAGAAATTGCACCGTGTTGTGCTCTTCAAAAATTGTGTTATGATATATATCACGTACCCAAAATATATATAATATGGTCAAGTACTACACTAGGTACTAAAGTCGTGACGAAACTCAATACAAACGTGATTTTTGTCGAAAACGAATGTAAAACAATCCACAGTTTAAGTTGAGAGATGACCTGATAGCATGACATTTAAACAGCTCGGTTTATATGACTGAAAAGTTAATGTTCAATTTTGTATATATTTCTTTTGAGGTTTTTGAAGCAAAGGCAACAATTCTTTGTGCACTTTTCGCAACTCAGTGTCAGATATACAGTTTTCCGAGAAAGTTTACATTCATCAAATTTTGCATGACACAAATATCAATATAGTACTTTAGGTTTTAAAAGCAAAAAAGTTGCGCCTTCTAGGTTATTGAATTTTAATTTTGACACGACTTAAGCTGTCAGGGTTCTAATATATCCGTTTACAAAAATTATGTTATGATATATATCTTGCAATGTGTTCATTCATCCAGAGGTCGCATTATACATTTTCCTTTTATTTTGTATTGTTCGAAAGTATCTATTTTGTACAGCTCTTTTTTCGATCAGTCTTTTACCCGAGTATTAATAAACAAATGGGCACAAGTAAGTTAGCTAGTAGACGTCAGATAGCAAACAAAATTTTGGCATAACTGCTGAGAAACCAGCTGATAACTTTTACGCAGATTTATTACTACGGGGGTTAGCCTTCAAACTTTTTCCTAGATCTTTATACTATATGCTTTCACTTGACATTTATGTAATTGGTAAACCGATTTTTTTTTTAATTACAGAACGCATGCATTCAACATCAATTGTGCGCCAACCATCAGACCGCAGGCCGGATGTAGCAAATACGTCTATCAGCTCGGCTGGCAATACATCTCATAATGCAAGTGAATTGCAAACGTCACAATCATTAGATGCTGACACGAATGCGCTGGACGCAGAAAAGGACACCAAGCGAGATAGGTGAGTACACAACTGATACGTTCAGAATATTCCATCTCCGACTTGCTGAATGTTTAAGGAATGGTACTGTCATGCACCGTCAGGAGTGATTTAGTTTCCCGGAATCCTACCGGTTGAATTTCTTCGATTTCCACCAGTTTTTTCAATAATAAGTCAGCCAACGGCTCTTTCAATGACAGATCTTTATATTTCAATTCTTTGATCTGCCACAATGGAGAGTGCCACCCGCATATACCTACATCCAGCCATAAACAACTAAAGCGATAAAACTCACGGAACATATTTCATGGCGTAGATTCGCACTTACGTGGAAACTCTCACACCTTCGTTCTTCCACCTTGCGCCTCGACAAACATCCGGCGGTGCCATGATGAGAGTGATTTTTGTTTTTATCGAAAGCTTTATCTTCTTTAACAACCAATTTGTATTTGCATTTCGTCGTAAACAATGTTGTTTTTGAAATTTTTCTTATATTTTTATTTATCTTCTCATTTTTAAGGTCAAAATCGAAATCCGCTCCAGTTTCGGTCAATCGTTCCGAATCCTACAAAGAGAGATTATCCCACAAACGGAATCGCAACAACCGACGCAAAACATCTGATCCCAGTCTATCATCCAAACCAAAGTGAGTACACGGTTTTTTTTTTTTTTTATAACCATATGCAAAGTAAACAATTTTCGAGTTTTTGCGTTTCTTTCATGAATGTTTTTTTTTTTTTTTTAAGTCAAAATTCATGAATGAAAGTGAAACTATAAATCAAAACGAAAACACACACTTTTAGCAATTAGAGTTCAAATGAACGGCCTTTAGCGGTCTAAATTGTGAAAGAAATAGATTTTCGAAGGTGACCTATAATGTTTTCTTGAACAAACAAATTCCAAACATCTTGATGGGATATTTGAACTCTGCCAGCTTGTTTCTGTTGATTACGATGTTTGGTATAAATAAATGTATTCTGGTCATTTAAGGAACTTTGACTTTTGAGTGAGAGCTGGTTTTTCTGGTCCTTAAACTTTATATTTATTGTTTTTGGGTCAACGACTTTGGAAGTTAGTTACATTTTGCGGGCGAATTGGTGGAGTTTTGCTCAGTCAAAAGTAATGGGGTTGTAAACATTTGTGGAGTTTCTTTAAAACTTTTGTTTTTTGCCTTGTGCTGTGCCAGGACTTTAGCCTTTCCAATTTGATAAGTTGAATCTTGATGAGCGTTTGTTAATTTGTTTGCTGACAGGGCGCTCTCGGTTTCATTTGCAGACGTAATCGGACTTCCCTGATGAGGTCAACTGAGCTATTTAAGGCGCGACATTCTGTGGGTACATGATTTGATATTTTTTGCAAGTCACTTTAATGTGACCGACAGTTGGCTTAAGTCTTACACGTGATGGTAGGGAAATGCGCTATTGACAGAGGCCCCTTATAGGACGCCTTCAAATCGCGACTGTTATCCACAGATTTAAAAAAAAAAAAACATTAAAAGGAATAATAAGTTGAATATGAATTGGTGATTATTGAGATTATTGATAGAAATAGTGACAAAAGGTCAGTTGTCTTCCTTGCAAGGAAACTTCTGTTAAGGGGAGGAAACTCATTTAATCCTAACCTAACCTTAGCTTTACTGTACTGTTTTACATTTTAAGCTATCAGAAGATATTTCTTAAGCATTAATCAAAAAAATACAGGATAACCTCATCCGCATGATTCCTTGTGTTTCTTTATAAAATTCGACAGCTTTTCGACAGGGAAATTCACGGGATCTTGTACTAGATGTACCGCAGTTTGGTTTTTCTTCTGAATATGTTTGTTGGTACGTACTTGCGATTTTTTAAATCGAATGCTTAAGCCTCATATTTACTTGATTTCAGTGAAATATTATTAGGCGGTTTTTATTTTGCCCAAAAGATCCTATGGATCATTTATTTTCATGGTTTACGACAGTAAAACAACATCCGTTTTGTTGTAACCCTCGGAAATCAATGAAAATCATTTTCATGATTTATACAGATCGATAGCGGATAAACAGACGGGCCAAGCAATCGTTGTTCCACAACCTGTGAGTCTTAACGAAGAATTTCTAGCGAACTCTAGAAGCTTATCTGTCTTTTATCGTCAACAGCGCTTCAGAACCTTATAGTAAAAGTTTGAAGTCCCGTCGAAGCAATAAAATGTCTAAAAAAAACTATCAAAATCAGCTCTGCTTTATTTAAGAAAGCATAGAACAAACAAGTTTTGTTAAATTCTGATCAGAAAATACATCTAGCAAAACGGCTAAATAATGCCCAGTTTGCTGTATAAAATTAAGCCCACATTTGGCTGAATTTGTTTGGGAAATATTTGCCAAAAAGTACAGAAGTTGTCAAAATTTGTTTTAAACTTGTCTTAGATTGTGTATCAATCTAATTTATTTTTTTCCACAAAAAATCTAAACAATGCAGCCCAAGTCAATAAATATACCCAGGTTTGTGGCAAAACTTTGCGCCAGTCGATTATAGGTCCAAAAGATTTCTTAAAAATATGTCAAAAGCATGTTAAAGAAGACTTTTCGAAATTCTGCTAAAAAATGTACTGTAAAATTCAGTGAAACATTTAAAATATTTCTTAAACAAAATTCAGACTTTTAGCTCGAAAGAGTTTGGCTAAAATTTGACCAGAATTTCTGCACTCTGTTTGCCAAGCGCTTTCTCAAATTTAAGAAGTGATTTTTCTTTATCAAAATCTTTCGAAATAGAAATAGTAAAGAAATTCGTTTTTAATTGGAGGTGTTTATATTGTTTGCGTAGTGTTGAAAAGTGTCCAGAAAATGAGTCAAAAAGGTTTCTAAAATATGATTGCAGCAACTCGGTGATACTCTTCTTATGATGGAATCAACAGTTGGCCCTGCAAAAATTTATTCTAAAGCCTGAGCAAATCTGAAGGGAATGCCAGAAAATTTGAAAATCTGACCCAAAATGTTGATATTGGATGGCTTAATTTAGAAGCTTCTCAGGCATAGTTGAGACTAAGGTCGTCTTATTTATGAACCTTACATCTTTTTGGACGTTTCTTTCTTCGTGAACAGAAGCTCTTAACGCATTGGGACATGCATGCACGGCCAATAGATTAGAAATTAAACAGTTTCCGCATTGCGAATAATCATTTAAAGTGTCCAGGTAAAATTTTTCGAGCTCAAATTGGGGAAATTTTCCATACAAAATTGCATAAGTGACGTAGAAAATATTTTGTGGTTAGAATTTGATTATTAGTGGGGCCCATTGGCACAGATATTATATCTCTAGTTTCTTTTCGAGTATGCTGCTTCTTTTTGCTTCAAGAATATCAAAGTAACGATCAGTATTGCAATTTTTCGATCTCCAAAGTCACATTGCTTGTTGGCCCTTGTCATCCTGTTGCTATAATATATCTGGCCCTGATAGGTTCCCTCTCCCACATTTACTTGCTTCCTTCCACGTGCATGGCTTGCCTCCGCCATCATTCCTTGCTAACTGATACAACAGTTTGTTTACCTCATCTGCGTCCATCGTTCATATGATTCATTAATCTTTGCTCAGTTTTCCTTTCACCGCGCCCTTCGTTCTCCTGCCATTTAATTCAAAATAATAGCAATCATCATTTCACTCATTTCTTTGAAGCTTTCCAATTGCACATGGAGGCGCACACGCCTCGGCGGACAAATATTCCTTCTGTTTCTTTGTGCATGTTTTCTGCGTAATTTCCAATTGAATCCCAAACTGTAAAACATCATTAGCCGAGAAGACAGTTATTGCCACAACGGGGGATGGGGTGGGAAAAAAAATATAACAAAAACCCATCCAAGCGTGGTTGTTTCTTATTTCTTGATAGCAACACGTTTTTCCTTTCCCTCGTTTGGCGAAATTTTGTAAACAAACCACCCCCACCCACCTGGCATGTTTTGATTTTTCCCATCCGAACCACTCGGGCGATTTTCCGACTCAGAAAAGCTCCGCATTTTCCCCCACAATCGCAACTCAGAACGCAGAGCTTTCAGCATTTCCCCTGTTTTGTCGGTTTTTGTTGTTTATGTTTTAGTCTACCGCCGCCGTTTGAAATTGTGCGACATGCTGTGAAAAAGTCAGTTTTTCCTGCATTTTCCTTCTTTTTCTTCTCCTTTCTGAAACCGAAAAGATAAATACTTTTTTAAGTCTATCCGCATAGGCCGGTATTATTTCGGTTCTTCTTCGTGGGGAAAAATGGGGACAATTTAAATAAAATGCCAACATCACATTTAAAATTATATTTAGTGAGGAAAAATTGCATTTAGTGTAATACATTTTTTTTTTTTTACGTAAAGTGAGTGACAGTGACAAGTATTCAAACTATTTCGATCAAATTGCACAATATTTTCATCTGTTGGCCTTAATTGTTGTACCGTCCGGCTGTCTGCGTTTGTAACGTCCCATTCAAAGGAAACCATCTCATCATCATTTCGAGTGGAGGAGTGTATAATAATTATACAGGGAACATCCCAAAATATATTAATTTTCAATGAAACAATATTTGAATTCTCTAATATTATTTCTAGTTGATGGAATTCTTTCTTCTTTTGTAGAACTCTTGTGTACTCTTGTGTGTGGTGTTTTTTTTCGCCACTTTTTCTATTGTTTTGTTATCACACTTGAGCTGCGATTGCGATGGTATGCGTATGATTCATTGGATCTTTTTGCTCTGCGGTGTTTACAAAATATTCTGCGGTTATTTTTATAGCCCAAATTAAACGAATACTATGTCCAAGTGCATATTCACACAATTTGCATTTGATTAGGTCGACATGCCAAAAGTGTTCCAAGTGCTGAATGCTTGATGGTTTTAGGTGAAACCAAAGAAATTTAGTTGAGTCTTTGTTGTCTGGGGATTGTGCTTGGATGTGGAGTTGAATGAGTTATCTAGGACAGAGGAATAGTTTGATTTATTTTTCTTGCTGTTTTTTTTTTTTTCTGTTTGGTTATAAATACTCGTATGCCTCTGCTTGTGCGAAATACTGTGGGCACATATGGATTAGGAGGAGCACTGGATAGGCGCACTGAAATTGGGTCAGCATTCCGATATAGTTTATAAATAACATATTCAGAAGCAAAACAAGTTTGGTGTTCTTGCTCGGTCTTTAGTCTTTAACCTCTGTTGCAGAAAGTAAAGTGAAATGGCTGCTTGAATATACAGTGAACATTGGAAAACGTGAACCCCCCAAAACGTGAACTACCCCAAAACGTGAACACTGTATTTTTTACATTGACTGCTCTAAAACGTGAACAAATCTAAAAGCTCTAAAACGTGAACAGTAATTTTTTCAACATTTCTACATAAAAATGCACTGAATTATTTAATTCGGGGAATCCCATAATATTGACAATGCGTAGTATGTATGTATTTGGTGCCACACGTGCGTGTGCGTATTGCATAGCTATCATCCCTCATTCGGTTGCTGTTTTTTGCTTGCATCAACGTCTTATTTTCTGTTTAAAAATGTGTTCAAATCAAAGAATGTTAAGGTTTTAACATTAAACGAAAAAGCAGACAGTTTTGAAAGCTTTAAAAAAGGAGTAAAATAAGAAATAAACCTTTTATGTATTTTTAAAACGTTCAAATGTAAAAAAAAATCCAATAAATTTTGTTAATGAGCCGTACCAGTATGTGTAAATATGTAAAAAATATTTATGAATCTATACTAATACAAGCAAAAAGAAGATAAAATGGAAGAAAATGTGTTTTATTTTAAGAGCAGAATCATAAAATGTTACATTCCAAAACATGAACAATCTCGAAAACATGAACACCCTCAGTTTTAATTAGTTCACGTTTTCGAATGTTCACTGTTCTCTTGAAGTTGGCTTTTCAAAGAGCGAATTTCACGAAGTAAGCAGAGGAATATAGATGAAAATTTGACTGTCAGAATTTAGGCATTCACACAGTAACTAAAAAGAGTCTAATGAGGAGTGGTGTTGTCCAACTAGAATGCGAGTTCTTAGTTTCGTTAACGTAGATTTGTTTTATAACTACTTTTATTACAGCCCTTTGGGCAAGGCATTTACTGTCAATTCCTGTTCTTTCATCTGCGCAACCAACGTCAGCAGGCACCTAAAAGAACAAGTCGTTAATGACTTTCACAGACAACCTCCTCAAACTGCTTGCCCTCAATCTTAAATAAAAATGGACATCTAACCAAGTGGCTCTAACTGAAATACAAACGAAGAAAAAGATCAGCTTGCTTAATATAACAAATAAATAAATTTGAATAACTTAAATAAATTGAGTAACTTAACATAGTTCTGTATAAATTCTATTGATTACAATGACATGTGAGTTCACACAAGAGCTCCAATTTTGGATGGCAATACCCTAGTTCGGGAAAGCACAGGTTAATGACTGAAGTGCCAATCGCATTAGCAGTTGATGGACAACACAAATCCTTAGTTTCTGATTTTTTGCTTAAAAAATTGAAGGTCGTAGGCGACAAAAAATTGATTCACTTGGTGGGTAAATTTATTTCAATAAAATAGTCCTTGATCATTACCCACCACTGACAAACCAAATTGGCTGCCAAACAAAATCGATCTGATACATAAATCATGTTTGCCTGAATTCCCATAACAGAGTTGAAGGTACCAAAGGAACCTGGCTTTTACTTTATTTCTGATGCTTCTATAAATCGATTGATTGTAAATATCCTTCGTTGTTTTAATCCCTTTACGTTTTTGCACAGACAAGAAAAAAAATGTAAGAAGATCCAAGTGTAGACAAATTGCGAAGCACCTAACCTACTTCATTAAATGAGCATCTTGTGGCACAGGTTTTTAGTTGACATTAAATCGTCTGGTTTAACCCCCAAAAAATACAAATTACATAACACAGCCGACCGACCACTTGTTAACATCTGACAAACATCCTACATTCTGCTGATAAATCTTCTTGATCTAGTGCTTAGTGCGTTGGACTACTGTATTAGAGATTTAAGGTTCGACCCCCAAGAAATGCAAGTGAGTTCTCAGGGTCATACATACAAAATAGAAAATTACATCTAAAGATTTTTGTACAATGTCCCATTTCTGACATATCCGGGAGTATCCTGAAATATCTTCTCAATTCAGCCATCTTTTCGTCCCAAAAATAAAATGATAAAAGGTTAAAAGGGCTCTATAGGGACATGTTGCGTGTAGTGTTGAATTTTGTATTGAATCGTTATAGTTCGATTTTCAAGACACTCTGCAAGACGCTCTATACGGAGTTTCTTCACCGCGTTCGTAGACAGCTGATGTAGTTCGTCACTTGTGTCATTTCTCTAATCTCCGTCAACGGTACGCAGACCGAAATATATATCTTATTGTCCATCAAAATTGGGGCACTGCCCAAATTTGAGTGTTGCCCTTATTGGGGCTTCACCAAATTAAACAGTGCAAGAGGAAAATAGGTGTTGAGTTAACTTGCTTTCGCTAGTAATATGGGGCGTTTGGTCAACGTCTTTCTCAGTAACTCTTGTGGGTATGCCCACCGTGAAATAGAGCCGTCAACGCAGGTGTTCACGTAAAGAATTACTTCAATTTTCTGTCCTTCAAAATTATAGCCTCCGTACGTGCGTGGTCAAAATGGAACTCACACACAGGGATGATTTTGTTTTCCAATTGTTTTCTTTTCTCTCGTCTTCATTCAGTTTTTTAAGGAAGTAAGAAAACCAAGATTTTTTTTGTGTCATGGAAACCTATCCGAAGCGAAGTTCACCCATCGATCTACGGGACAACTCATCCACTATCCTTTCATGCAAGCATTTCCATCATTTCACTTTCGCAGCTCCACTGTTCACTGCGTTGATCATAAACGGCGGATAATTAAGTTACGCCTTATTTTAAGGCACTTTTGGGTATTATTTTGAAAGAATATCATTTTTGTCTTAGTTGGTCCACTCACCGCCGAGTTGTCGCCTTCAGAGATCTCCAACAATAAGACTATTTTGCAAGCATTATCAATAGAACTCCTGGTTTGCGGTGTGTTTCGGGTCCAATTTCAGTGTCAAAGGTTACTAAATTTCTGGATAAAGTCGACTGTTGTCATGTGGAATTCCGTACGAGATTTTCTGTATGCCCCTTGCAATTGTGTTTGGTTTCACGGGCAAAATTTGCACTCTCTAACCTTACCTGTCGTGAAAATCAATCATTTCAAGTGTTTCACAAACTAATGGCATGGTTCCAGACATGTTATTTTACACTTTCTCCAAGCAAATGTCGAAATTAGACTTTAAAGACCGTGGCGCCCTCTGACGTGATTTTTTTAATTTGTTGCTTCAACAGGCGTATATACCGCGAATTATTAAGTACTACCAGTCATGTAATTGAGAAGTTCAACGCAGTTTTCTTTTCTAAGTGAATGCTCTGAAACGAATAGGGCGACCTCTAGCGGCTTTCTTTAAATTCGGTTCTACCCACCACGCATATGGGTACGTGTTCGAAGTTTAAGTTCGACTCAACATATAAGAAGCATCAATTTTGTTCTCTGCCTGTGACGGAGGCTGACAAAAGGCGAAGGGAAGAAATATTTCATTCAGCTTGAGAGTACCTAGGTACCAATGTTGAACACAATATCAAATTAGTCGCTTGTTACGATTCGCTTAGGTAAAATATACCACGAAGAGGTGAAGGTATCATCTAGTTAATCACATCTGAGTGTTAAAACCTACTTTTAAATGGAACACCTATAGCCCGCCCTCTTTCTTCATGACCGTTAAAAAGGAAATTTTCTCATTAGCCATCAATGTGTCATTAAAAAAGATATCATTTCCTCTAAAATGCAAGTCAATTTACAACAGTTTTCGTTCCAAGCATACGCGGATAAGTCTATAGATACTGTGTGACTTAATTTCCTGGAAATCAAATGACACCTAGTTGCGCGATCCACCTCCCTCCCCACGCCCATTTTACGCTTAACATATCTAGGCCAAATGAAATAATCAATTTGAACGCTACAAGTTCTGGTTTCCACATACAGTACCGCAGGATGTCATCAACCAGGAAGAGGAATCAGGTCCCATACATGCTTTACACAATGCCTCTCGTAGAAGCATAAAGACGTGCGCTTCGCAGGTACTTTAAACCGTTTATGTTCGATTAAGGGACAATTCAGTTAGTTCATATATACAAGTATGTGCAGAGGGAATGCTCGTAACTGCACTCCATATCGATGCACTGACACAGGAAGATGATAGACCTCCTTCACTAGGTCAAGGGTTGTTGCAGTTGAAAGCGAGCGGCGGCGTTTCCTCAATAATCTGCATTCTTTGCTACTTCCCTCTTACATTCATATGAAATGATATTTTCCTTTCTATTTTTGTCATCTAAAAATATAATTTCGTACGACAAATTCTCTTCTGTTTTTTTTTTCCCCCACTAATGTGATGAGTCATTTGAATTTTGAAAACTTTTTTAAGTAAATAATAATAAATGGGTTTGCTTGTATATTTTCGTTAAAAATTATATACACCTACCGAGAAATATTATACAAAATTTAGAAACTAACTGAAAACATTTATTTGTAACCTTGGTGGGCAATTTGCATTTTGGTGTATGCGTTACGTACGTACGTATTTTTGCTTCTGCCATTTTTCTTAAATGCACACTTCACGTTTTTAATATTTGTACAAATTAATGTTTTTTTCTCTCTTGTCTTTGTAAACACTCTTGTGGGAAAGAGATGAACGAGAAATAAAATTGATCTCGCGTCACAAGAAAAAGAGAAGAAACGACTAAATGATTCGGTGTGTTGAAATTTAAAATTGATCGATGGAATTAGATGTTTGAAGATGAACAGAAGGGAGAAGGGAATCGAAAATTACAACTGAAATACGAAAGTCAAGCAATTTATTCCTTAAGGCGTAGTTCCTTGCAATTTGCATTTAACATTGTTTCGAGTATCAGCTTGTGAGAGGTCATATATTCCTTGAAGATCGTGCAGGGCAATGTTCACGGGTAAAAGGAAATACTCCGTGCAACAGTGTATAAGGAATATTGTTCTTCATTTGAACTTGGGAACAGTGGTCTGTGCTTCAAGTTCGAGTCGGGCAGAGCATCAACAAATTCCGTTTTGTTATCCAAACCTAACCTCAAAAAACATGCGAGAAACTAAACAAATCAAACGGAGAATACGGAACGGGAAGAGAAATGCGAAGTTTTTGGTCTTTGGCCTTTAAACTATCGATTCTCAGTTAAGCCTTTCTTGTCGCAGTCACAAGTTTAAACGCGAAAAGTTGATCCGTCTGATGATGGGACCGATCAAACCATTGCCTTCACTTACTCTAGGTTTTATTTTTATTTTTTTCTGAGAGTGCAGGGATGAATGAAGTGGACTATTTTCTGCACTAGCAAAGTTTGGTCATGACCTAATCATAGTTGTTTCAAATTACTTATACTGCTCCACTCGGATCTGGTTTACTGCTTTCGAGGAGTCTTGCTTAGAAGAGCCCTGAACACGTACAAAGTTAGAAAAAAAATAAAACCCAGTTCGCCTTTTAAAAGTAATCAACTTGTTAACATTTAATCGAGTTACACCCAGTTACGTTTGGATAAAATATTTCAAAATGTTGATCTACATCACTCGAAATGTGAAAGCCATCTAGCCGTCGATTGTAGAAGCTGAAAAAAATAATCAACTCCACGATAGGTAGCAAACTGTTGTTGAAAATTTGTTACAATACACCTCAATTCTATGATTGCTCCTTTATTTACGGTCATACAATTTTCGTCGCAAGTACAAGATGCTTAAAATCCATCTAGTGGGCAACGGCAGTAGCTAAAACAGAAATCAAGGTAACCGACAGAAGCAGTGATATAAAGCAAATTTTGGGTATCGCTTTTCCATTGTTTCTTTTATTCTGTGGCAAAAAAATATAAATCTTATGCGATCCTCGATGCAAGCTCACAATCGCAGAATCCATCTAGCGGGTTATGGTAGTAGCTGGAACAGAAATGTGGGTAACCGACTGCGTATTACAATTGCAAAGCACTACATCTAATTTCCACTGCTTCCTTTATTCTTGAGAGAATATAAACATGTCATTCAATTTACGTTCCAAGTCTCAAAATCGCAGAATCCATCTAGCGGGCGACGGTAGTAGATAATTTAAAAACGTTTGCTTACTAGATATGGAATGGAGTGGAATCCTTTCTTATTTCTCTTATTTTGCGAAACAATTTAGAAAGGTCCTCGCATCGCATAAAAATAAATATATAGTTGTTCCACATGGTCCTGCCGTAGGCTCTTTCGCATGAATTCTATTTTAAAACACAATCTCTCCCAATCACGTTGAATCCACTCCATTCACTGATAGTTCCCATTTAAGCGCACAAATAAATTAACCACAGGCTGAATAGAAAACAAATCTTCTTTCGTCTTGCGGTGAACTACGTGAGGTCGATGTCCTCCTTCATTTGAATTATTCTCCTACCATATTCTGTAGTCTCTATTGCGTTATATGTTTACCCTTTTTCCTTTCACCATCTTGATGGTTTTCTCCCATTTGTCGGGTTCATTTCGGAATAGAGGCCATCACGTGTAATTAATTTTGAAAATGTCATTTGAATAGCAATAGGCATAGCAAACCACGTGAGTTGTTAATTATCCTCGAAATAATAAAAAAAAAAACCAAAAACACACAGTCCGAACAGAATCGACTAAAAATAGAACAAAGCAAATTAATTGAAGACGGGTCCTTAAATTTTGTACAATGTCCCAAATTGTTGGCAGTAATTAAGATTATGTAACCTACTTCGCTCAAACCTCTGTCGGAAAACTATGGCGTTGTATTTGAAAATATCCTGTCAATGGAGGATTTCTTTCTACCTTTGCCCGCCATACACACTTTTATCGGGAGCCATTGCAGGACTTTCTTGTTGTTGTCTACGATGGATTTTCATTGATGTGAATGGCAAAATAAACAAGTAAAAAAATAAAAAAAGCAAAGGCGATAAAAAGAAGGCATGTCCTTTGAAAGGTGTATACGAAGAAAATGAACGAATAAAAAAAATTGCCGATGAATGAAACTCTGTCCGCACTTCGACGATGTGCGCACCAAGACGAATTTTGTCGCTGACTTTACATTGAAGGGAAATAATACGTATACGCCAGAGGGTGCGAGCACAAATCAATCTGCTGACGTGTGGAGTTCTTTGCTCCTTTGATAGAAATCAATTCAAGTTTATGGGTGTCTTAGGGAGCAGATAATGGGATAGATTCGGTAACTTAGGAAATGGAGGTGCAAATGAAACTGATGCAGGGTGCACATTTCAAAGGAAGCATGCCTCTTAGGAAGCATTCAACCCATTCCTACAAACTGTTGCTCGGTTTTTTAACCGTCAGTCGGTTTATAAATTAATCAACTCTTGATTCCAGTGGGTGTTTTGAGAACCAGTTCAGTCTGTCTTGCCCCATTTCGGTGCAAGTTGTAGTACATGGGTGCCTACGAAAATCAGATACAATGGCCACTGCTGTAGTTCAGAAAAAGTCATTTACAACCTCATTCCTCCCTGTCGGATATTCATGCTTGCAGTGGCGTTGAAGTTTCCCAAACAAAGTGGTGAAAATGCCCAGTTTTATTCGGCTACTTTGCCCTCTTTCAGTGCGCCGTCCTTGTTAAAGCTTTTAATTAACAAAGCAGTAGCTACCTTCCATTCCACCCAAGGTCACTCACAAAAGTGCAGGCAATAAAGTTTATGAATTACAATAAACGCGAAGCACCACGCTGTGAAACCTTTTACTTTTAAATACAAAATTTTCCACTCATTGCGTCAGCCCTTAACATATATATTTCTCCTCGCAATAATGTAATTATTAAATTAGCTGCTTCCTATAATTAGACACAAAAAGGACACCGAACCGATTTGAATCTTGTTAACATATATCTTTCCCATTGCCGATTTTTAGTAGTTTTCTTTTTTTTTTTTTTTGAAGCTTAAATTGCGCGCCACATTTTGTTTTCGTTTCGAATTAATTTGGTTCAATAAAAAAACTTAAAAACATTCCACTGTCTTATAATTTTTAATCGATTTCGCAATTAAAACCAAAATCAATTTCAACTTCTTTTCCTTTGTGGAATTGTAAATTTGGCTCATGAAAAGAATATTGTTGTTTTTCGGAAATAAACCGCCAACTCTCGCGTGGCACGAAATTCAGATGAAATTTTATGTTTCTCAAACGAGCCATCGTTAATGTGAAGCAAGGCGAAAGCCAGACAGAACACTGAGCGATTTCCTGTTGTTGGCCAAAGAAAAAATATACAAGTACAAGTTGGAAGATCCAAAAAGAAGGTTATCCTTGAATTTTTTTTTTTGTTTAAATCAATCTTTCCTGTATCTGTTTTGGAAAGAAAAATACAACAAGACGGTGCATATGAGAAATGCAAAGGAGATTTGATTTAATCTGAGGGATATGAAATGGAAATTGGATTGCAAAAGGAAAAGAAGGGAATGGAAAATAATTTGCTTGGAATTAGTCGCATAAACAAAAAAACGTGTGTTGTGAGGATATTGTTCGGTACCTTGTGTTTCTGATTTTGATTTGAAGACCTTTCTACTGACATTCATTGTGGGATGATAGTCACTAGGTTGGTGACAGTCTTATGATCGCAAAAATGTCATAAAAAAGAAAAACATAGAAGATAATTAGATACCAAAGATGCTCCATCTTTTGGTTGGTTGTTGCAGGGTTTTAGTTTTTCCACGGAAAACTCATGCCAAACAAATTAAAAATGCCATTAAAACTATCCATCTGTGGGAAAGCATTTGCAATTGGCAAACAAATTTGTTTCTATCATTTGTACACAATTTTACGACGAAATAAATTCAGTTGTTTTTATTATGCAATATATTCGAACAGTGGAATTTTTTCCCATTGAAACGAATGAAGCAGTCGGGTCAGTGAAATATTTTCTACTAAAAACCGGCACATCACAGAAAATTCCATGAGCAATGTATTAGATTAGATTGTCCACGCTATCAGCAGTTGAATGTAGCAGGTTAGATCTTAAGAAGGTCTACTTCAATCAGAAAGATTGTCATCAAATCCAATGTACACTTACGAACCCCACAACCGAGTCTAAGGCAGCCGCAATATTGCTTAAGTTTGTTTAAAGCTTAAGTTTTTTAAAGACAGAAATACCTTACAATCCTGAAGTTGGTTGGAGCAATCAAAATCTGACGTAGAAACTCCCTGTGTCGCTGTTGACAATGTTCGAAGTTGCTGTTGGAAAAAGTAAGATTACTGATTTTATTATCTTATTCCCCTTAAAAGGTTTGGAGCAAGTCTAATCTTATCTTTTCAAAATCAACAACCAAACTTCCAAAATCACTTCCCGGAAACATATTTTCCAACATGCAATTTGGACGTCTGTTTGCAAGCATCTTGGGGCACTATTGAAACATTGAAAATGCACATTTCCAAGTTTCTATAAAAGAAAATAGGTCTTACTACTGAACCTTGCCGAGCTCCACATAACTCTATCATCCCCCATTGAAATAAACCGTGCAGGCATCTCGAAAATAAGGTATGCTTTAGGTGCTTACATTTTGGGCAAACGCCGCATGGCTTCAAGAGCGAGAGTTGTTGATTCATGCAGACAAGAAAATCGAGCGTCAGTATAGAACTTTCTGGCACGAATTGCAACAGAAAAAGAGCCCAAGTCGTCTTAGTTTGTGAGCTCATTGAAAGGAGCGACATAGCCCTTTTAAAGCCACGCTTTGTAAAAAGTTGGTTGTCCTGCGGACCACTTCGTTAGACGCACTGATAAATCTCGTCCACTTTCGCAGCCGCCGCGTACCGCGTTCGACTTTACATCTAGCTAGGTGAGACCAAAATGACACAATAGACAATACCTAGGAGATCAGTTAGTAGAAGTGGTGCCAAAACGTTCAGGATCGTAAGGCCCAAAAAAAAAACTCTCAATGGTCGAAAAGAATTTTTTTTTGTAAATGCCGAACCTCTTGGGAGCTTCTTAAAGTCTTTCGTGAATCAAACTGACATGAATAAGCTTCTTAATCTAGAGGAGAGTTCGACTACTGAACAAGGGATTTCGGGTTCGACCCCCAAAAAATACCAACTAAATGAAGCGTTTTTTTTTTTGCTGCCCCACCCCTTTCGAACTTCTAACAAACTTCAGAGACTGCACCTGTCTTGGGAAAGCCTCCCAAATTCAGCCGTTCGTATGAGCTATTGTCTTTATGTCATTGGGCGAACATCCCGATCAAATGGCAAACTCTTCCTCTATCCCTGGCCATGATTAGGTACACTTGTTCTTGGATAAGTGTGAGGTTATGAAAAACAGTTTATTTGTAACATAGTTCGTGTTCGCAAGCTTGTCTATAATAATGCGCATCTATCAGCAATACCCTTTTACCGCCAAATATCATAGACCATCGATTCCATTTCGCAGACCAAGACCAACCTGCTACCAAAACTGCCCATCATTGCTTAACGACAATGTCCTTCAAAGTCCGATAGATAAACAACACACTGCTCACCATGTCGCACCCTAAATCTGCCAATAATGACAAAATCAACTGTGTGCTTCAACTTGACACACACTGAGTGGTGCCCCCCGAAAATTGGGTCACAACAGACATAACGATAACACCACCGTTACCCAAGTGGAATTTCATTAAACTTGTCGATAGCACAAAACTTCACTGACCGCCATCAAACTCACTCGAGCTGTACTAACCGCACCGCCATTACAATCAATTAGCTTAACAGATGCAGTCACAAAATGAGCTCTTAAAAACCAGAAACAAAGAAAAAAAAAAACACTGATAAAACCCTCTTTTATAACAAGGATACGAATTATTTTCCCCACACCCCTCTTCCGCTCTACTTCTGTGTGTAATCTGTCAATATTTGCGCCAAGTCGATTTGTTTGTGTATGCAGAACAAAATGGGACACACTGACGCATATCCTTGGAACAGACGGTGGAAATTGCCACCAATTAGGTAAAACTTTCCTAACCTCACTTTCGGCTCGCCGAGTGTGGGGTATTGTTGTCCAGGCAAAGAAACAGAGGAAAAAAAAATAGTCCACAATAAAAGCAGACCGAATGTCGTGAGCAATTTTCCACTCTTCCACATTTCTTTTATTTTTGTTCTGTTTTGTTTTTATTGTCCTTAGAGGAGGACTGCTTGTTTGTGATCCTCGTACGTCATAATTGCGGGCGAAATGATGCAAGGTAGTTGAACTGGTGCGCCGCAACAATAGTGCGCAGAGTCCAAGGTGAGGAATCTATTTTTGTGGTGTGACAATTTAATTATTATTATTATTGGATTCGAATAAAATCACATCTTGGGCGAATTGTTGAAGGGGTCAATGGATGCAGAGAAATTTGCACCGAAATCAAATTCAAATTCTTTTGAAAATGCGCCCGAAACTCTTCCCACTGTTACATCAGTGCGACCGGAGAGTTATGTACTTAAAAGCGTCAAGTGAAGTATTAATTGTTGTGGCATCCATTAAACTCTCGGGTGGATTATGAATTAATCTGTTGCAAATTCTTGGAGAGCCATAATTTCGGATGCTGCACCAAACGCTGGCATTCCACGCGCTTATATTTGGAGCGGAATTTATTATTAAATGTGCAGTGGAATTTTGATGGCGATATTATTGTTTTTCTGTCAAGCAATTCATATTCGAAAACCCTCAGGGAAGTGCATAATTCGTTTGGATTCGTTTTCGATACGAAAAAGTTTCGGACGCGGCGAATTCGCTATTTTTAGGTGTTTTTTTATTATTTGGGCGCCCAAAGTTCATTGTACCGAGTTGGTACAATTTGTTGTGGGATTTTATTTCCTAAGGGGCTTCTTGGAATAGTCGAATTTCGCTCTTGAGTCGTTGTGGTCGTAAAGTGTTATTTAAAAAGACTTAAGTTCAATTGGGCCCGTTGGGATTCTCACAATTTTTTGTCAACACGAAAGAGTTTTTGAAAGTGAGTTAACTCGCTAGAAGGTGCACTCCAACTTGGGAAGTACGCAGGGTTATACTCCTCATTTAATAACTAAGGGCCTCACCACAATGAACGATATAATTTAGTGAGAGTGAGAGGTCACATATTACTTGTTTTCTTCTGCTTCAGTGGCGCTACAGTTGCTGTGAACGTGGACTCTAACTAACAAAGATTTCTTGTTAGCCTGGTTGTCATAGCTAACTAACTCCACCTGTGATCTAGAGCACGACGTCGTTTGCAAGTTGTGCGAGGTATTCCTAGACTCTGTTGAACTTGCAGGCTAAAATCGAAGAATCACTATTGTACATTCGATCGAGCTGTCACGTCTATTTCACACGTCCAAATCGTTGTTTTCTTAATATCGCTTAACGTCTCGTTTGGTTCATCGTTGAGTCGTCTCCTCCAAAGCCCGACAACGCATAAAGGAACGAATATTCTACAAAGCCTTTGGAAACGGCCAAGAATATCTCCACCAGCTTTTGGAAAAGCCTTTGAACCGTTGAGCCGGATTGGGGCAGTTATTCGGAGATGCTTTTGCCACGCGATTGACTTCTTAGCCCAGGAAACAGCGTTCACGAGGAGTTATTCATCCAATGAGAAGTCGTTTTCGAATGCAAAAGCAGATCCGAGGCAGGCCAAAGCTCCTCGTTATTGCTGTCTATAGACCTTCAAGTTTGACTATCTTAAACGACATCTTTGATTTGACGGTCCTGAGGCGATACTTGAAAGTTTTGAGCATTAGACTATCGTTGTTGGTCTTTACCTCTGTCGCACTTTACGTTTAATGAGTTGATAATTCTTAAATTTAACAGGCTGTTTGGGCGATTATATTCTTAAGGCGTGATATAGCAACGTACGCAGCTTAAACAATTCAGAAGACCTAAGGATCAACAGTTTGAGTGTCATTGGCAGTGGTGTTTAAATTTGCCTTGAGATTGGGACAGTTTTTGTCGGTCTTTTCAACCTGATATTTTGACAAAAAATCGGTCTTAAAATTGTAGGGTTATATACTTGGCAGTTATTGATAAGATATAACTTTTGCAGGCTGGATTTCGGCCACCATCAGCAGTCTTTGTGACTCTCTCTTCACTTGTTTAATTGGCATCAACGCATTTTTGATTGGCAGAAAATAAATCCTTCCTTAGTCGCATAGAATCCCCTCGTACGCATCATCTTCATTGTTTGCTAAGTAGATCAATGAGGTCCATCTGTCTATACAGCACCTTGTTTCATTTACAACACCCCACGATGTGGATGCCGCATCTGCGAAGTCTACTCAATTGTTCATCAACACAGATGTCATCGCTTGAATATTTTTTCGAATAAAACAAATATTTTTCATTCTCCGTATGAAATTTCGCCATCTTCGCCTTTCATGTGGTTTTCTCTTCCACCGACTGGCAACAGTTAGCCATAAAATCGCCATTTACCAGGACAGTAGCGAATGTGTTATTCATTTTTGGTTCACTATTCACATCCGGAACTGGCTCCTATTCTTAGAAATCCAAAAAAAAAAAAAGAAGATCGACTTTAAATTCCATAAGATATAAAAAAAATTATATAAACTAAAACGCAGACACTGTGTCGGCAACCATCGGAATCGATGGTGATTTTCCAAGGAAATACAAGACTAAACCTCCACCACGAGCACCAGTCGTGTATAGGAAATTGAACAGACTCGCCAACCGAACGACCTTGTGTATGTGTTTCTCTTGCAGAGAAACCGTCGCGCCAGTCGTCTCATCAACAACAAGAGTGTGAATTTATCTGTTTTGTTTTTTTTTTGTGGCATTTTGCTATTTCCTTCCGGATGTGCTGAGATGGATACGACCTAAACTATGTCTATTGACATCCATCCATTATACCGGATATTAATTACACAAATGGAACGCACACTTTCACTAACCCACAATTGTAGGTGCAACCACACAGAGAGTGTATAAATTTTTCCACAATTGATGTAATTTTCCTTGAAACGTAGTCCTCTGCACATGTCCTAGCGCACAAAAATGGGTATGTCTCGGTGAGAAGTGCAATCATCGTCATTCCTTCGTGATGTGCTCGTACAGTACTCACTCGGAGGGTTGGGTGTAGTCAAATGCAGTCACCCGGGCTCAGTTTCAATTAGATATTAGAGACGGTACACTATTAAGGCTACAGGTAGCGGTAGGAAGGCGCGCGTAGAATAAATTATCATATTCCCCGTATAGGACACAACTTGAATATAAAGATAAATTTCCTTTTTGACAAATCCAAGTGCCATCTTGTGTAAGAAAAACGCTTTTGTTGACAACCATCAAGATGAAAAGTAAAATTCGCTACACAAGGAGTAAAAGTTTCAAGGAGATCCTTGGCTATAATTATGATAAGTAAGTGGAAAAGTGTGTGTTTTGCGTTTTGGAAGTTCCCCATTTGCCGTCTGTGATTTTTGCTACATTTTCGATATTTTGTTTCTTATTTTAGCGATGACCAACCCGATTTGGGACTATCCAATTCCAACTATACAGCGAGCTCTAATTCTAGTCTATCATCTGGGGGTGGTTCTGAGAGTCCAAGTACCTCAATGGAGCAGGTTGGTGGTCCAGTGCCAATCGCAACAAACACCGCAAACACCAGCAGCAGTTTGTTTAATGCGAATGTCGTAAATATGGCGCACAATTTGGCGTCTGGGCCCCGGCCATGGGTTGATAGTGACGAAGATGACGACTTGCTAAATGAAGTCGACTGGAGTTCGAACATTGCAGCAGAAGTTTTGGCTGCCCTCACCGATGCGGAGAAGAAACGCCAGGAAATTATTAATGGTAAGCATTTGAATTGACTTGCAAACATCGCCGATTCTCTGATACTGTATTTTTTTTTCCAGAAATCTATCAAACTGAACGAAGTCACGTTCGTACCTTAAAACTCCTGGAGGGTATATTTATGAAACCACTCCATGAGAGCGGTGTTTTGCCGCACGATCATTTGCATTTACTGTTTCCGCCTGCCTTACTCTCGCTCAAGGAGCTGCACAATTCGTTTGAGCAAAAATTGAAGTTGCGTCGCCTGGAACACAATCATATTGTACAGAATGTGGGTGATCTATTAGCCGGAATGTTTGATGGTCAATCGGGTGAGGAGCTACGTGAATATGCGGCGAAATTTTGCGCCCGCCAACAAATCGCTCTCGAGGCACTCAAAGAGAAACGACGTAAAGATGAAAATCTCCAAAGATTCCTAACCAAAGCTGAATCGCACAAAGCCTGTCGGCGTTTACAATTAAAGGATCTGCTGCCAACTGTGTTGCAGCGTTTAACCAAATATCCCTTGTTGTTTGAGAATTTGTATAAAATAACGAAGCGTGTGGTGCCCGACAATAATGCCGAAGCTGAGGCGGTGCAACGAGCGCTTGACTCTTCCAAACGGATATTAGTTGATGTGAATCAGGCTGTGAAAATCGCTGAGGATGCACACAAGTAAGTTTAGTTTTGTCTGCAGTTGTTCTAAAGTATGAAAATTGCTCTTTTTTGTCTTACAGATTGCAGACTATACAGCGAAAATTAGACAAATCAACTTTTGACAAGGAGGAGTTTAGGGTGAGTTTTAAAAATTAAATGGTAGCTTGTAGATTTAAGGCTGAGTAGGGTTATTTCATACTTTCAACAGAGATGTCTGTCTCCTCACTGTGTGGGGCTGTATATAAGATGTCCACATTTCTGTTGAATACATAAATTGGGCCGTAATAACCTTATTTTTCAGACGATTGTCGTCTAAAAAGGATATACGGTAGGAAATGGCTAGCTGCAGCCTCTAAATATATAAACGACTTATGTCAAGAAAATACTCATCATACGGGAACTGCCCCTTGAATATCTTGTCCTTGAGACAATCTCCCGCGAACTGTTTCTTTCACTAGTTTGCAGAGATATTTATACGATAGGGGCGTTTCTGACTGGCAATGCGTTGGCATGGTCGTCCAACTGTTGTGTACAGCGACGTACCTTAACAGCGCGCGTCCCTATGGAGGGAAACTTTGTTGTGAAATTCCGCTTCTTGTCAATGCGTTGCTACTGCATTTGCCATGTTGCCATCATATGATGGCGAACTGTCGACCACCAACCAGCCAACCAGTCAACTGTCTAACCATAGCTTTAATGTGAAAAAACATGCATGCAGGTTTGCAATGACAATGGGAAATATACTGTAGTTGCAATCCCAAATAAATAGGTCTGTTTAATGAAGAAAATCCGGGCAGAATAGCAGAGGCCAGTAAAAACTGTCAAAATAGAAAAGCACAGCTTCGTATTGTAAATATAAGATGGAAAATTTTGTATCTATTCAGCTATTGGAATACAATGAACACAATTTTTCAAACGTTATTTAACAACACAAATTACAGAAATAAGGTTTGCATTGAGAGTTCATAACATTAAATAATTTTGAAAGCATTCTTTAGAAAAGAATCAGCATGAACTCCACTTTAACTAATTTCAAGCTGCAAACGGAAAAGAAGCCGATTTTGACATTTCGCACGAGTATACTCCACCTCGGAGCGTGGAAGTAGGTAAAGAAAATCGTGAGCTTTACAGTACAGCTTCAAAAAGCAGGAAGTAGTTTCACGCATTTCTACTCATTGTGTGCATTTCTGTTCTCTTCAATCCAAGAATCGTTGTTGGATTACAACAATTAGATTTTATTCCAAAACAAAAATAAACATTCCATTTGTCAACTGCTGTCAGTTTGACAACAGAAAATGTTGCGTACAAAATTAGTTTTACATAAAATGCCGACTAATCATGTTTTCACTGCGATGTATTTGACAATTTTAACGATTAGTGAACAAATCCAACAGGACGTGCACAGTGTGATAGATGTCATAATATCTCAGATTGCTATCCCGGTGAACTACTGTTCAGGAACTGTCATTTGTTAATTTTAAAATTGTTCCAAACGCGTTCATTGTTTGACATTTATTAAAGTTCAAAAATTTAGCCTTTTTCTTATGCGTTTACGCATTTGTTTACTGATAGTGTGGTTCGTTCTGGTTCACTTTTCTGAAGTGTAAAAGAAAGTATGTAAAAATATACGATTAGCAAAAAAGAATCGAAAAAAAAAACCTAAAACACAATTAGAACTCGTCCCCTTACACAAAAGTTGGGTAGAAGTGAACGAAGTTTGACTAAATTGCACTAATGTATTATATGCATTATCGTGAGGGAAAGACCTAAAGTAAACCTCTTAAAAGTAGGAAGCCTTGCACTTGGCTCTAAGTAATAGGATCTTATACCGGACAGTTATTTGAGAGGACATTCCTGTTAGCATATTGCAGGCCACAAGAGCGATATCATGTGATATAAATCTTGTCAATTTTAGCAAAGAAATAAAAGGTAAGCTAGTGATCGGTGGTATATATATGCTTTTTAAGTGTCCAAGGGGTCTATTTCCTCCCAGATTGTGAAGTAGTCTTCTTCGTTACTTGAATATCTCGATAGCAGCTGCTAAAGGACGTTCTGACCACTCAAATTAGTGCTAATGTTAAGTCCACAAATATAACGAAATCTGACGGTTATCCGATAGAAATCATTCAAAGAATAGCAAATTTTGAATACGTCCAGACGGTTATCGTGATTTGTTTCCTAGTGATAGCTAATCTCATGAGATTGTTTTTCTGACACATTTCCCTATCAGTATATTTGGTAAAACACGTACTTCACATTTATGCATTGCCAGCAGGTAGTCTGCTCATTTGTATGCGGTCCTTTGCCAATAAGTGCGACTAACACAATAGTTCCTGTTGGGTCAAGTAGTGTTAGTAATTTTGTTCGGCCAGTTTTTTGTCAGAGCTCCGTTTCGTCCAGCGAGTGGAATCTAATTCCATTCCATTCAGAAACTGCCAATTATGTTTGTGCTAGTTGATCTGCTTTGTTATTCCTTTATGGATCTTGGACAGCTTATAGCATTCTTTAAATTGAGAATTTCCTTACCTAGTGCATTTATCGCTGTATAACAATTAAAATCTTGAAAGAGTTCATAATGCTTTGTGGGTATGCGTTTTTCTGCTCTATCCATGGCGACAATTTCAACTTGGAAGATGCTGCGGTTATTTCTGTTTGATAAGTAGTAGTAGTTCTAAAAATGATTACGATTACGATTACTACTAATTTCGCTTTAAATCCGCCCAAATCTTTCAGAAATCTATCTAAATAACATCATTCTAATCCTCCTCCATCTTTTCTTTCAGAATTTGGACTTGACACAAATGAAACTGGTTCACGATGGCGGTTTAACAATGAAAAAGAATCCCGGCACCCAATTGCATGGTCTGCTCTTTGAGAACATGATGCTCTTGCTTACAAAACAAGTACGTCCTTGGTAAACAAGAAAACTATTGCCCATATACTAATTTCTTACTTTTGCAGGACGACAAATATGCGTTGAAAAATTTCCAAAATATTTCCGCCACCGGTACAACCGAAGTGAACAAGTTCATCAGTCCAATAACATATTTCGATCAGCAAACCTTGGTGCGGCAATCTGCGGTGGATAAGAACACATTCTTCCTCATCATAACGAAGACATCACAAATGTTGGAGCTGCGAGCGCCCAGCAGTTCCGAGTGTAAAACGTGAGTTGAACAAACTTTTTTTTTTTTTCAAATTTGCTGTCTTGCCATTTTTAAAGAATGCGCACGTTCAAAATAGACCCATTCCACTTCGTTGATTGAATTTTGAAAGCAAAACCAAAAAGAAGTGCATCGGGTCAGCCGTGATAATTATAAACAGTGCCGAACATAATTTAATAATGAATTCTTAAATCAACACAGTAACGATGAAGATCCATCTGCTGCACGATCAGTGCAATTAATCTTAGAAAGGATTTCCTTTAATTCTGTATGAAGAAGCGCTAAATTTAGTTCGTTTGTTTGTTTGTTTGGGGCGGTGACAAATTGATTTTAATAATATTTTTATTGGCAGTTGCTTTGTAGAGTCCGAGAATCCGATTTAAGACTAATTTGTATGGGTTTTGTGGAATTTTATGGTTTACCGATGATGAACTTGACGTCAAACGGAAACGCAATGCAAATATTTCTTCAACACACAAAAGGTCAATAATTTCTTTGCATTTCAAGAATTTCAAGATCAAGTATAGTGATTGTTGAAGGTGACGATTCTGATGAATTGCATCCTGTTGTTTGTTTTGTTCGCTAGGTAGCGAGACATTTATTACACTTTTTGAATGATGTGTATAGGGGGGAACTAAGAGAGAGATTTATGAAAGTCCTTGATTCGATCAGTGATGTGTTTTTGGGCGAGAAGTTTATGAAAGGCGAAGGAGGTATGTAAATATTCAATTCGTTTACCTGATCGATAAGTAAAGAGCAGGTTTGCACACTTCAGAGACTTGATTTGGTTTGCCATTCAAGAGTTGTTGAGTCAGTCTAAATAGGCATTTTCTGTGGCATGTCGTGAGGAAGGAAAATGTAAACTATTCTGGTTATGTTTTGGCGGAAGTCTATATTTGTTCATTATACTGAAAGTCAGAAACAAAATTACCTCTCCGCAGACTTTACTCATAAGGCGATTCGTTTAATCCATAGCGATACAGTCCAGGACAAGCCTAGGCGTCAACCAATTTGCGTGTCCAGCCAGCACGTTAGCTAGATGTCTTAAGTTGAGCATGCCATCTTTTTTGGGGTCCATCTATGTTAGGGGTCATGTACTCAGATAATGTTACCTATTATTCCCCGAGAGGCTTCGAGTGTACCAACTGTATACAGGCAACAGTATCGCATCTAGATCAGAACTAGAAATACTAGCGAAGACGCTTTTTGACAAAAGTTCGGGCATCATTGCTAACAAAACCTTTTCAGCGCGTTGATACGTTTTCGTGTGCATGGGTGATTTGCTCAAAGTTGCAGAAGTAAATCATGCGTTTGAACGTTTTGCTTTACAGAAAAGCCGCCATTTGCTACGAGTAGTTGTGGCTTGCCGTAGACATTCTTTGTCGTTTCTTTGTTTTAGTAGGTAGATAAATAGACATTTTTCATCATGCGACTTGCTGTTGCAATTCAGTCTTTTTAGTCTTGTTGTTTAAAGATTGCAGGCGGTAGTTGTAAACTGCTTTAACAACTGGTTGTATACCTTCCCTTGTTGCTGTTGGTTCTGTGTTGGTTCTTTGTGAAATTATCAACCATTTGTTCTAATATCAAGCCGTTCTTGTGTTGAAAAGCTATTCGCATTTTCGATTGACTGTAACATTGTTCTGTCCCATTCCGATGCGATCAATAAACAATGTCAACGACCCCCACAAGGTTCTATTCAATAATTCCTTGGTCTCCCCCACTCTATTATTGTCTGACACCGTTTTTTGTTCGTCTTCTTAAATCATGTTTACCCTTACTACTGTCATCTTAAGGCTATTCTGAATGATCTGCACGGAACGATCTTCAACGGGTGCCACGGTCATTAACGCTTAAAACCGGTAAGATGCCTCAAAGTCGATAACATTTGCTCATCAGTCTCACTTTCCGCCACTGTTTACATAAACTTGACAGCCTGCGCAAGCACTACAAATCCGCCTCCTTGGGCAGAATTAGGATCTTGACCCGATGAAGTGATTTTCGCAGTTTTCTCTCAGCGGATTCATCCATCACAATCACACTCTGTATTCTGCGGCTTGCCTAATTAGCAGCTCTACTCGCTCGATCGCCACCGTCGGTCGCCGCCGCCTCCCACCCGTCACTTGTTTCCTCTGTTGTCCCTCTGGTTCACTTTTGGAGACTCATATTCATCATCACATTTTCAAGTTCAGCGAAGAATTAATTCAAAATTTCTCATCTTTGATTTACACTTGCCGACGGCTGCCGCCATCAATCGTCGTCCGGTAATGTGTTGTTTACTGTCTTCCGGGGCGGTTCATCTTCTCTTGCTGCCGCCTTTGTCATGGGTTGGAGCGTCATTGCGACGCAGTCATAATGAATCTCTGTTTCACTTCAAATGAGTACACTGAAAGAACATAAATTTATTTTTACAAAACGCACATCTGATCGAAATATTTATTCATTTCAATGTTCTTAGGCAGCGGCTCTTCCTGCTCACAATTTTGTCGTATTTTTGAATTTTACTATCGACGTATAGTTGATAACCGCGTAGGAGGAAGCGACTGGATGGCGATTTAATCAGAAAGAGTTTTAAGGGTTTAAAAGTGTCTATCTGCAGATGATTTCGGCAATTGCATTTCAATTTTAATGCCATTAGAAGAGGTCCCTTGGGTAATTAGGAGGGAGGCATGATTTGTTTAATATTTTTAAACCAATTTATCGTCAAACACAACAAATGTTAAGGGCGATTTTAAAGTGTCGTCCAACTTGTGGACAACACATTATTCGTCGTAACCCCCCCAAAAATAGTAGACTACTGATTCCATCTGCGGTTTCGTTTAAAGGCGCCTTTGATATGGGCCAAGAAACACTTTCTAACAGCGTCTCACCAAATCCCCACTAGCTAATTATGTAGCACCAAGCTAAAGATATACAAGCATGCAACAAATCAGATTTTCGTGCGCATTCAAGGCACACACGTGCACTACCGCTGGGAGAAGCCAGCTGCCATGTTTGTATACATCATCCCCCCCTCATTAGGGGATGAGGTTAAGTATACGTTTCAAGTTGACAAATATGCGCCTTCTACTTTGAAATGCATAAATTCCCTTTTGTTGAAAACACACACGTATAGGTCAAGTTTGATGATTTGTCACTTTAGCCGAGATTTGCTTGTTTCACTCTTGAATGCATTTGACACGGACAACGACGACTAATTTTCATATTATTTTGCAACAAAATTGAATAGAGAATGAGATGCTGGAAACAGGATGACAAGCGAGAGGTAGACAAAAAAAAACACGTAACATGTGGATAGTCTCCCCAATCGGCATTGTCTGCCCCGTAAGAGGCAAACGATGTACGGGTACTCGTACTCGACTGGCATGTCCCTGAACCTTGGCTGAATAATAAGAAGTTGGTGTGGTATTGGGTTCATGTATTTTGTCTGTCAATTATTTTATTTTGGGTGCTCATTGTTAGAGGAGGTGTTGCTTTTCTATACAAGTAGTATCTATATTTTGTCACCGGATTTTGTTTGGTTTGTTCGTTTATTTATAAAGGTTCAGTGAGGTGAAGGATATTTGTATTCTTGAGAGCGGATTTAAATAACGATTCATATTCGGGTTTGGGAATTTGCCTACAAAATCATATGGGGGGTGGCGATATTTTTTCTTTTTTTACTAGCCGTCGATTTGTATTGTCATTTTTGACACCTCATGTTGGAGTTGGTTTACTTCTGAGATGAGGTGCTTTTTGATATTATTTAAACAACTGAATGAGTTTTTGATGGTTATTTAATCGTAGGTTGGTTTGTTTTCCAATGTATGTTCCTTCCTTTTAGTTTTGTTTCCTTGTTTATCGAATGATACTTGTAGATTGTGTAAAGACCTTCGGGGATTTGTGTATTAATCTTGTCTATATACCTACGGACGTAAATAGAGCGAGGGAAGTTCATCACAGCATCTAGAGCAGATCAAGGTTATACAAGGGGCCCTTAACTTAGTCGACATAGACAGTAGGAGTCAATGACGAAGTTACGTAAGAGCCTATTCCAATTAGTTTTTGCGTCTTCATTTCAACCCCCGTCTTCAAACGTACAACACTACATAAAATATCGCTGACGCAACAGACCCATATAGAATGGAAGGTCCACTCAAATATCCTTCGCCCGTGAGCCTCCAAATGAGACATTCAAGAAGAACAAATAAACCTTCGTAACAGACATCACCAAAACAACCTCTCAGCTTTCCATGACGAAATTGTGACGTAAATCCAAACCCCATATCAAATATTCATTCTCCACGAAAGTCCAAGGTAACGTGACGTTCACATGACAACTACATTTCGTCATTACAAGTCTCCTTGCATCGGTACTCCAAAACAAAAACCATTTGTTTGATCTACTCCTTCCATCATCGATTGATTTTTGGGATAAATTTAGCTCTCATTACACCGCCGCCTCCCTCACCTGGGTGGTTTGTTTTTGTTAGCCCACCAATTATGGTTTGAATGCCTCTAGTTTATTATTCACTTTTGAACGCATATCGACTGTCGGCAACATGAATAAATTCCAATTAATTCTCTCCCTCGCCCACAATTCCATCCACAATTCCATCCACACAATGAGTGAGCCATTTTGTAATGAATCTTTAATTCGTTGTCCTTTCGAGAGTCACGTGCTACAAGCTTATGCTCCTTGGGCAGATGTGAGTGCATAAGAGAGACACTTTATCCACTCACTTGTCACTAGTCCTCGAACTGACACGCACTCTATACGACTGTACTGTACGAGTAATGTCAAATCGAATTAGCAACCGGTATAATTTTACTGTCACAATTGACAAATGCAGTTGAAGCACTGATTCAATGGCGACAATTCAATTATTTCAAAAATTCCCGATTATCTCTAGATGTTTCATGGAAAGTTGACCATTTTGATGGAGAAGCTGTTGCTTTCCTACTACGAACCGCCATCGCTGCCAACTCAGTTAATTAGATACAATTAGTTTGCTCACCTTGTGCGTGCAGTCGGGTAGGTAGTAGATGGGTTCTAGCTAAATAAAGCGATTTGCTTTTGCGGACTCGCACGCACAAATCGATGTGTCAATTGGATTTGCCAATTTTGGCATTAACAAGTGGTTTTGTCGGGTTATGGTACTGTGCAATTGGATGCGGTTGGAAGGCAATTGTTTTTCGCTTTTCCATTTGTTCTCCATCAGGGATATTTGAGGTTATGATTAGCGCTGACGTTGTTCAGCTGTGATGGGGAAAATGATGCACCAACCATGGGAATGCAAACAGACTTTGAGGTCATTTTGTTTTGTTATGGAAGAGTGAACAATGTGACTGTCTATTATGGCGGTTTAAATATCAGTCCCTGTTGCTGTTTTAGATGAGGATGGATCGGTTCTAATAATCAACTAAGCTAGGCGCTGGTTTTAGTTGTATGGAATTTGTTTGAGGAACTGTCACATGATCAATCAACTTTTTAACTTCAAACAGAAACTTTGTACCGACATCTGATCAATTTTTGACTTAAAACAGAAAATTTCTTCCGACATTTGATCGCATCAGTCAATTTTTGACTCAAAACATAAAACTTGATCGCATCCGCCATTTTTTGACTCTACAGAAAGTTCTCGATACATCGGAGACTTCATTGTAATAATTGGTCATGCTCCATCGCGTTTTCAAAGTTTGGACATGAAGTGCGGTAATCTTCTAACTTAAAAAATAATATTAGCCCATCAATTAATTGTGGAAAATGATTTTAAGTTGTGAGTTTTGACATTTGTTCGGTCAGCTATTCTGCTGAATTTGCTGAATATTACAAGAGGTGTGTTTGTTTCAACAGCCCAACGATTGGAAGTTGTTTTCGTGGTGTTTTCAAGGAAAACTACTTTAAACGACTCGTTTTGAAAACTGAAATATGTGTGGGAAAACTTCTGTTTTCGAAAAAGTTTTCAAGTGTTTGTTTTCGGCTCTTTGTGAAAACCTGTAAACGTTCTCGTATTTGTCATTTTAAGTCTGTTCGGTCGCCAATCTAGAAACTCAAAATAGACTGCCGAGTGGAAAGTTTTGTTATCCGCCACAAAACTTCAGGTCCTCAATTGCTTAAGGGTTTCTTCTGTACAATTTATATTTTTTAAACCTACCACAGTTGATTGCAGTTAGCTCTGTTGAAAATCTGACAACAACTACTTGTCCGCTGATTGCTTCCCACTCTCTCAAACATTCTATACACGATTGCCACTGCCGTAGCTCAAGGAAAGCACCACGTGAGCTTTAATTCTCAACCATTGTCTATCTGCTAATTGGCACTGTTCATACATAAATAATCTCTCCTCCTAGCCCCCAGCGAGCTCAATGAAGTGGATGATTCGTTTATTGACCAAACCCTGAAACGCGTCGCCGAAAATAGGCATTTTTTACATAACAGGACACATAATTTACTTTCGCTGTAATAATCCATATAACCCTTGGTTACTACTTAATGATACATGTCATTCTTCCTATATTGTCAAAGTCAAATTTAACCCAATAGTAAAGTAAGAGGCAACCATAATGATTTTTAATTTAATCCCTGCAAAACTCACAGCGAACAAAAATCAATAGACACTTTCATTTGCCTGCAGAAATTTATTCAGCCAGACACGGGGATGAAACAGGATGTTAACTTTTACCTCAAACCTCCTTTAAATATTAAGGGAGAAAAATTCCTTTCCTGACATTGTAAATATTCATGGATGTGCAAATAGCGAAAATCGGAGAGAATATCTGCCACCGTTTTGCATCGCCCACCGACCGTCAGCCGCCTCTCAGTAGCATTTACCTCCGACGTTAGTCGGTTTCGTTTCAATGTCAATGTTGGTAGATTTTCAAGTTCGAAACTGGCATTTACCATTAAGTATTCACTACTTCACTGATTCTGCAATGATTTGTGTATGCGGATGGGAACAGTCTGAGGCGCAGCTGTTGAGTATATCTGAATTGTTTTGTGGCAGTGGTGTGATCGGTTGAGGGATTTTTGTCCTTTATGCTGGTAGTTGGTGGACTGTTTGATATCCTACAAATATTATATCTTGCGCGGTTTTTTTATTCTCAGCAAAATGTTATACATTTAAAAAAAAAACGCTCCCCGAAGTGGGCGTGTCAAAAGTTGTTCTTTGAATCAATTTGTTACGAACGATATTGCCTACATCATATTTTAAAAAGCGAACTACCTTCGTTTCCTCCAACTATAAAACTGTCAAGAAGTGGGCGTGTTGTCAGTGGGTGAACTAAAAAATTAATCGGGTGGTAACGAGCAATACGGGACAGAATTTGATTAATTTTTTCGACCTAAATTCGTAAGCGTTTAACTCGTTTAAGGATGCTAGGTCCCAGCATTTTCATTTCAAACACTTGCTCAAATTGTCTTCAGATTGAGGAAAACCACACGTGAACTAAAATCCCCGTCGCGTACTGTCCATTTGTAAAGAAGCAGTGGCAATCAATTCCTTTGGCTTTTTCCCTTGCCTTATAGCCGGTAGGCTACATGAAAATCCCTCCTGTAATAAAAAATAATTCCCCTCAAGTGGCTTTCGGTATCTGTTCATTTCGTGTCTATTTTGGCTAAAATAACCACACCGCCCAAAGGATAAGCTGTACTCAAATTCAGATAATCCTCCTCTCATTTTCAATTAAAAATAATTGAAAAGTGCTCATTTGTACTGCCTTGCTCATTTAAGAGAGTGGACGAGGAACAGTCAAAATGTTCTGTTATTTCTTGCTTGGGTCGGGTTGCTGTGGTTCGATTCGTTTGCAGGGCTTTCATCAAACTTGTAAAATACTTATTATTATGATTTTGAAATTATTTTCCTCGGCTATTTGCGTCGAAACAGAGCAGCAAGAGCGACTCTATGGCGAGTGACAAATGTGACCGCCAATTATAATTAGCTTGAAGTCGCCGTCATTTTGTTGTTAAATTTAATTTTACTTCACTTTAATTATCCTGATTCCGGTTGGCGGATGTTTTTCTTTAATCAGGAGGCGAACAAAAATAAACACTTGCGACGGTAAAAGGTGAAAAGAAAAATACCCACGGGTAAACATTCATTAAAATTTATTTGATATTAAATGATTGCTCTTTGCTGGCGCTTTTATTAGTCATAGTACGTCCATTCGTTTCGGGGGTTTTTCTTTCGCAGTTTGTTGTTTGTTTACAAACGAATATGAGCGTTTATTTGGAATAAAGCTTTCGTCTGATATGCTCGTACATACCTACAGTTGGCAAGCAGTTGATAGTGCGGATGGATTTGTCCGCTCGGGCTCATTTCATTCCAGACTGACACGATAGCTTTAGAGGCAAACAAAAAACAGAAAAAATCCGAATCAATACAGCAGGATAATGCCACCGTAGTAACTTTCTCCTGCAACTTTCACATTTGCCTCTTTTTGCTTTATCATCTAGGCACCCATGTGGATAGTGCTCTTTTGCTCCCTATTCGTGTTCAGGACGTTCTGCAGCTCAACCGTCAATATAATTGAAGCTGATGTATATAGTATACATGCTGCTGCAGAACAGACATTGCAGACAGACTGTCTACGTTGGGCATTCTCTATACCAGCAACGCCCCCATGCACTGACGCTAGTAGGGATTTCTTTTCGGTTTTGTTGTTTTTATTTATTTTTTTTTTTTTTTTTGTAATGGAATGAGATACAGAAATATGAAACGAAAGGATACATCGATTTTTAGAGTATTGCACTTGAGGGGGCAATCATATGAATATTTATGTATGCAAAATTTTGATTTGACTTATAAGAAGAGGGAAAATATTTGCTTCTTCCTGCTGGACCATTGGGTAAAGGATTCGCTTTCATAATCAATGCGAGCAAGGGAAAGCAAGTTGAATTTAATTAAGGACAGAGTTTGGGTTTATTTTGCTAAATCCCGGTCCGCATAGATACGACCGTATTATGCGGTGTGTTGGAATTTTAGTCGTTACATTCGAAGAGCCCTTTTGGGGGGCATTCGGGGTTATTTTTTCCTTTCGCAGTCGGATGGTTTTATGTTTTATTTGTGGTACCCCACTTACAGACAGTCGTATTGTGTAGTTAAATAAATTTTTTAACGAGCTACATGTTCACGGAATCAAACAGATTTTACTTGCAAAACAAAAACAAAGTCCGTCTCGTTAGTGGATGAAGCAAATCCATGGGTGGTTCGATTTACGACGTAACAAACTGAAATTTGAAGTCAAAGATTGGCAGGACCAACTTGCTGTCTAGTGTTTCAGTGTATTTTCGTCTTTGTCTCTGCTGGTTTTTACAAAAATCGATTTGCAGCTTCGATCCACTTTGGGATCTAAGGGGAGAACCGTAATTAATTTGCAAAGAAGTAAGCCAGCTGAAGCTAAATTGTGATTGCTATTGAATTTTGTGTCGTTTCGAGTTAATGCTCATTCATTTTTGATAAATAGTTGTTTAAGTCACCTTAAGTAGACTCTTTGTTAATTTTTTTACACTAGCTTAAGCCAACATAATCCTGCTACAGTTTAACTTCCTCACTGACACTTAAAATGGCGAATTCGTACAGTCAGAACCAAAGTCAAGCTACAACACAACTTGTGAGAACTTGGTCAGTTTTTGACACTTGCTTAAGTCCGCATAATCCGATAAAAGTTGACTCATAATGCTGACTCCTTAAATGTGAAATTGAATAATTTTTTCGGTCAGAATTCAAGCCAAATGTTTCAGGCCCGTTTGCTGATACTACTCATAGCGATTTAAGTTCTACTTAAATACCAAAGGGCTACTTTTTGTATGTCATAAACTGTCACATAAGATTTTAAATGGAACTCAAATCGCTTTGGGTAGTATCAGCAAATGGGCCTAGCAGATCTTTTATGAATTTCCGTCGACTCTAGACACTTACTTAAGCCCACATAATCCTGTTGTGGTTGACCCCGAGTTTCCAGTATTTGCCACCTTGACTGACAGAACTGTTCTGACGAACGTCTAGGGACTTGCAAGAGATTTGTTCAGAGATTGCAAGTAAACTAAGCAAAGACAAGCTCTTGATAGGCGTGTAAATTTCTAGGTCAGGAACCGAATCGTGTCATCCATGAACGGGGACTTTCTTTCACTGGCGGATGTTCACATCTTTTTCAAATGTTTACTGTTTACAAACGTAGACCGATCGTCCGCAACCTTAAACGCGTCGGCCTAGTCATGTAACAAATGGAAAAGACCATACCCAAACAAACGGTTGAGTAATTGGGAAGGTTTCTCAGATTAGTTCAACTCTCTGACGTTCGCAACAGTGAAGAACAGAAAATTTATATTTTTTTTTGGGAGTCGAACCGAGTACCCTAAGATATATAATTTGCATTAATATTTTCTGTTGGCTTTTTTATTTTAAACAGCCCCTATGTACACTCGTCGTTTAAATTTCCTCTGCAGACCCTCTTTAGCAGCAGATAATGGCAAACACTCCATTGATTTTTCACCATCAATGCTCGCCTCTCCGGTCCTCCATTTATTTTCCTGCACATTATCTACTCAAAACCGAATAAAAATAAATAAATTTCCCTACAATCAGTGTCTCGAACACGCAACCCAGCCACAAAATCAATCGTCGCTCCGCTTGCAAATAACTTCACAAACTGTTATACTCTCTGCCTGCGTAGGTAATTATGCAAATCAAAGTGGCCGAGTATCCCAGATTAGCATATTCATTGCAAAAGCTCCGAAGGGATGTTCAAAGTACAATGTACATTGACATCCCTCAGACAAATACAAATCGTCTTCCAGAGAGCGTGGATTTCCTCTCTCTCTCTTGAATGGTAAAAATACCCCCATTGTTCCGTCAAAATAATACAAAAACGTACACACAACAACGTGGCTTTATCCCTCCATCTCCATCCCTATCCTCCCCATTTTCGGTGGCATCCACGCGGGTAGGCGGTATGCCCATAGCAGATAGGTAGATGGTGCATCTCCACCATGTCGGATGTGGAAACATCTCTCACCGACCTAGGAAAATAAACAAAACATTCGGTAGGCACTGCTTTCGAGTGTGCGATCTGAAATTTCCTGAGAGAGCGAAAAGACCAAAAAGAGTCACACACCAGCCACGCCATGTCTATCGAAAAGCTCACCACCCAGTATTCAGTTGCTCGACGAAGCTTGCCGTGCACGATATGTTCCACAACGCGTAGTCGCTCCCCACAGTGTAGTCTCGTATCGAACGTGTGCTGAATACCGAGACGCGAGTATTCTGTTCAGTCACATATCCGGGCAAAAAGTGTTCAATTTTGTGCGTGAAATAAAAGGACTTCCTCCCCAGTGTTGACTGTGAGAAGAGTAAATTTTTTGCCTTTTGGAATTCCTTCCATTTGTAGACGTTTTGCGTGCAATAAGGACGGGGATTCCCTCGAAATAAATTCGCAACGAAACCCATTTGTAATAGAAATTTTCATTGTTTGAACCTAGCACCCTGGCCTAGGGAATGTGCCACTCTATTCCATATCTCAAGCCTGTTGTAAGTGATATCACAAGTGGAGATATCATGCCTTTCACGTCGTTGAGTTTTTTTTTCCCCATTTTTGCTATTTTATTTATTTTTTTTGCTACTTTTTGCATTGTTTCTCTAATTCATTGTTGTTGTGAAAAGTTCAATATCAGATTTCCATCTAATGCAGTTTGTGACTACTCACAGTCGTCTCGCAGTGAACATCACGTGTTTTTGTTGGTTTTTGATTTATTTTCTTTACGTCGTGTTTGTTTTGAAGTTGATGTCACCGGGCCGTGTCAAGCGTTTTAAAATATGACGTGCATGTAGTAATTTGTACTTGAACACAATCCTGTTCAGTGTAGAGGATTGGGCATCCGAGTCGATTTAGAATGCCAACAGCTTACACTGGGGCGTATACGTAACATTTGTATGGTGTGTTTTTGTTTGGATTTTTTATAAGGAAGTGGTGGGTGTGTTTTGTGTATGCTATTGCTAAAATAGCATCATGTGGAGTTATAATGTTAAAAATAGCGAGAGGAATTTTTTCCACGGTAATGACGTGGGAGTGAAACAAATTACCGCGCTTACGTTAAACGAAAGTGATGGTAAAAAATCGAGTTTAATACTCACCGCCCAGATTTGGAGGAAGCTATTTGAAATAAGTTCTCAGTACTGGTGGATGATTCACGCCTTTCTTCGAATTTGGCCGAAGGTCATGGCCAAAAAGATGCCATCACGTAGAGTGCCTACAGCCGTTGCCGCACAGTACTCTTCTGTCATAGACGGTTTTCCAAGGCTCTTGTCTGGCGACGAAGGGAAACTATGACAGCGTTTTTTGGACTGCCACCCGATTGGGTCGGATGGGAATATTTTCGTCGGCTGGTACTGCTCCTGTGGGTGTATTCAGTGTAACATTGGGGAGGATGATTCCTTAGACGGTTTGGGTTTCATTTTTGCAACTACTATTTCAGTGAATGTTGATGCAAAGGAATTCAGTCTTGAATTTCTATGATTTCGCTAAGTAAAACAGCCCCCAAGTTAAGTTTTTTTACTGGCCATAATGTGGTTAAGGCCGGAGAAAGCATGATCATCGCCATTGGGTGTACGTACTTCCGCCGCCTGACATTTCACAGTGCACCTGAAACCTATAACACAATGCGAAAAGAGCTTGTTGTAGAAGTCATTTCCTACAAGCGTAACACAATGAACAAGTCTTTTCCTGACTATATCTTCACTTGTAGACAAATTTTACTTGGACTTGTAAAACTTTTGAACTTTTCTTATCGAAGTCAGGAGGTTAGATATTCGGGAAAAACCCAAGCGCCATTTTCGTTGATATTTTAGGGCCGACCCTGAAGATTGATTGTGATCTCTCATAAAGGAAATTTCATCATCCTCATTGGTATCTGTCTGGTGATTTCAGCATTTTGTGACCAATCTTTTGGTATGTACAGTCTTTGCCTCGCTGCGCTTGTAACATATTCTTGGCTGACAATATCTAGCAAAAGACCTAATGATTTTTCAAATGTGCTATTTGTCTGAGTTTGATGTTTGTGCTTTCTCTAAATTCTGAACATGATCAACATGGCAGGGCGCTTAGATAGAAGATCTGTGAAGAGTCACAATAAAGAGGTTTCAGTCTTTTCATCATTTGCTTGGTTGTAGGCAATATATTCCTTCTCTCCGTAGAAGCCATTTATCAAGCCACACTCCCAGCTATTAGGCGCTTTAACAAACTCAAGTTGAGTGCCATCCAGTTTGGAAAGAGTAACGCAAGTCAACTTAAGGTTTTTGATAAATACAACTAGCTCCGTTAGCGGTCTAAGAGGGGCCGGCCTACATAGAGCGATTTGCAGAACATGGTAACTTATTTAGGAATACCTTACCAGAGGGAGTATGTTTTTTTCGCTTCTATCCTGTACCCTTGTTCTCACATCGATATCAGACTATCACTCAAACAATATGTATTGAAACAAAATGCTCCTAAGTTTTCGATGTGAAAATTATCGCATCAGTTGTAAAACATCAGCATTTGAGTGGCATTCTGTAAGATGAAAACGTTTAGGTAATCATTTTCGCTTGTACGAACATTTTGCTGCATGTAACTTCGAAAACGAATGGAATTTTCTTTTGCACGATAAAAAAGTAACGACGACTACCTACTTCATTCACGTTTTCATTTTGTTCTTCATGTAACTTTAAAAACGAAGAACATTTTCGTTTCATGCGAAAAAAGCCAAGGGCACGTTGTTTTGTTTGACGCTTTATTTCATTTCTATAAAAGAACAACACGAAAATAGTTCCTGAAACAAACTTTCGCTTTCGAATGATTCGTTTCGTTTTCCTTAAAATAGAAATACGGTCTTCGTTTTTTTGTATTGTTTTATAAAATCTTACCCCTGGGTCGGCATTCTGTAAGGCGAATCCTTCAAACGTCAATAGGGCAAATCATTCGTGCGCACGAAAACGTTTGATCGTTTCGCCTTACAGAATCTGACCCCTGATTTTTAAGATTCGCATTCTATTTTAATACTTAATTAACTGTGGCGTCTTGGACACAATTTAACTATTAATTTTGGTCGGTTAAAAAATTCCCCAGTACTTATTTTGCTAATTTAATCAGTCTTTCCCCCCGGAACGTTTGTTTATCTCTGCCTTGTTTTGTTAAATTCGTCTTATCGAGGTGTATACACAAATCGGCGAACAACTTTTCAACTGCGCACTTGTGTATATCATAATCTACAGATAAGGGGGGATAAGACGTTTTTGGCCTGCTGTCTAATTTATTGCTCTACCCAGGAAGACACATTCCGCTGAAATGGTTAAATTTAAAAGATTAACGGATTACCGAGCAAAAACTTGGAGTGGCTACTGCCGAAGAGTAGTCTCCACTAAGTTGGGGGTGCTTTAATATTATCATCCATCTCTCTGACTTCATTTCCGTGCAAATATTTACACAACATCTTCCACATACTTAATCCGAATCGGCTGTTCCATTTGCCACAAATTCATCTGAAAAATGTCCGTTTATTTGTTCCCCGAGAAAAGCTCTCGTCATCCGCATATATTTATTGACATTTCACAGGTGAATTCAGTTCACTTCGGAGGAAGCGAAACAGAAAGGATGCAAATTGTCTACGTGTCTATCTATCGATCGAATAGATTCGCTTTATAATTCACCTGAAGTGTTCTTATTCGTACCCACCTACATATGCAAAAATAGCTCTCGCCAAGTATAGACAGAGTCATTAGCAAGGCAGGCAGGCAACGGCAGGCTGCATCAGTAGTTCATTGAAATGTGCAATTTGTTGATGTAAATTCTCCATGATCTATTAATCCATTGAAGTTGAAACGAAGAGGTTGCTGTACTGCCCGTTCAAAGATAGAGATACTCGTACTATCTGATCAATTGACCTCATTTTGGGTGGGATGCTGTGTGTATTTGCCACTGGCGGTGGTTGTAATTCAAAAAATTATTTCATTCTACCATGTTGGAGTGCAATTCTGTTTCAAATTTATGGTTTACAATTGTTGGTCAAAATTATTCGGCTGTGATTTGAATACTTTTATTCGTTTTGTGTGTTCGCATATTTAAAAATGGATCAATAAATTTGATTATATAGTTAGTTGCTTGCGTTGTGCGAGTATTTTATTTGTTTTTCTTCTTTAGCAACAATGTCACAATCGCAATGTTCTCTATTGTGTGTGGGGGGCGAGGGAATAGTTTTATGTCCCTTATAGCAAACTGCTCGGGGAAATTCCATTTGCCGTTAAAAAGAGAAATAATAATAAATTGGGTAGCTATTTATCACTGTTCGAAACTTAAAAAGCAATTTTGGGGCTAGAAAAGTGAGAGAATTCCTCGGTGCTAATGAGTATTTGAGGGAACTTTACGAGGACATGTCAGACCTGACTTGTGAACTCTTGGATTTGAAACATTTCGGTTTGTTTTTCACCGGACTTGAGGTTGCAGCGGAGATCAGGCTTTGTCGATACAGCCGTCCGATCTGTTTGATATTCAATATGTAAAATGTCACCTAATTGACTGTCAATTGTTTATGTAAAGTTTGGTCAATTGCACAAGTAGTGAGTAATATTTTTTTAATTTCTAAGCAAATCACTAGAAAGTTAATTACGGACGGTACTCGGTTTTAGGTTGGGAAGAAGGTTGTTTTGACAGTAGGGAACTTGAGTGTAACCAAGCCATTGTTGTCTGTTAAAAATTCTTCTTAAACTTGGTTGAAGTGCTTTTGCCAGACTGTCCAAACTATCTAAGGACAGATTTTATTGCCTAGAGATCTTGCTGAAGTTATTTGTGTCCAACGGACACTACCGTTTAATATTCCGACGTCCATTCGGATTTGGATCTTTGACTTTTTAAAATCGATTGCGGGCCACAAACTACAAGTTACAATCTTCAGTTGCTCGTTAGCTTAGTTTTATGTGACATCATTAAGAACCACTTTCACTGCCCTAACCAGTTTCCAGTGTCTTGTGTAAAAGCCAGGTCACTATAATTGGATAATTTCTACCACTGGGCGAACTCTAGTTATCAATAAAGCTCTGAGCTGTTGTGAAAGCCGGTTGTACTTTTTAAGTCTTGACTGTTCACGCGAAAGGACAACTTTTCATTTGCTAGGACAGTTCGAACTGTTTTCTTAGCTGAGAAGATTTCAGCCTGGAAAACGCTGCCAGCCTCTGTTACCAGTTACCAGACTTATATATCCCATAAATACAGTCGATCTAGCTTTGGAGTTGAAGCTTTGTGGTTCTATACAGCCGATGTAGAAAGTTAGTCGTTCTTTAGGATGGTACACGTTTGTCCAAATTGGGAACTCGACGAGAGAACGAAATTCAGGGCAATTCAATTTTGTTTTCCTGTTAGAGTCTCCCTAAAAATTGTGATAAGTCTACCATTGAACGTGTAGCTTTGTGGTTCTATACAGCCAATGTTACAAATCATTTTCACTGTAGGATATCACGGCTTTTAACGAGAAGAAAAATTGTTTCTCGACGTTTCTGCGACGAAAGTTTTCCTACAAATAGTGCTAAGTCTTCTATTGCACTTGTAGCTTTGTAGTTCTATGTCGCAATTGTAGAAATTCACTTCCACTACAGTTGGACAGTTGACAGGTTTTTTTAAATTGCTTACTTTTGTCTAAAAAAACTTTTCGTTCCCCTGACGAAAGCTTTTCCTACAAATAGTAGCGGGACAGGCCTTGGAGTTGTTGTAGCTTTGTGGTTTCACCCCGCTCATGCACAATTTCAGTATAAATACAACATGTGTCACTTTAAACTGACTATTCGTCAAATTATCTGCTTTTGTTGGCAAGAACAATGATGTCTTGCAGTTTTCGAGAGGCAAAGGTTTTCATAGAAGTAGTAAGTTTGTGGCCATGGACCTGTAGTTTTGTGGTTGTATATCATGAATGTAAACATAGAGTTTCACTACTCAATGTCCCACTTTGGACTGATTGGTTCAGAATTTTAAGCTTTTTGCGACAAATCAGAACATTTTTGATTCTTTGATAGATTTCTCCAATAAATTTTGGCCTGTCACTCGACTTGTAGCTTTGTGTTACAGAATCGCGCTACACCCAAATGGTTTTACTTGTACTACAAAATTAATTGTGGTTAAAGTGTTCAGTGCAGTTTCTTCACAATTTTGTTGATTGATTTGTTCACTGAGAGTTAAGAGGAACTAGTTCTAATTCTATCTATTGTCGCTGCTGTAAGCGCTAGTGGAAATGCTGAGTACGTCTCTTACCTCAAAACCCCTTCCTTAATAGGTTCTATTTAGTTTAATCTCCACCTTTCAATTTCGTAGACTTCATGTTCCATTATATACTGTCTAACTTCTGGTTAGAGATATAAAGTCACCTCGCACCCGATTACACAAAACCAGTCGCTGCAAAAGACTTTCTCCATTCCACACATTTGACATACCACATGTTCAAGTTCTCGTCCTTGGAACAACATTCTTATCTCGTTTGTCGGCGTAACAAAACAAGAACACATTTCACATACGCCACCGAATACGCATACTTTTGTTTCACATCGCAAAAATTACACATCCTTTAAGTAGATAAAGACTTGTCCCAACTTTTCCACCGACACCCTCCCATTCCCAAGGTGGACGCCAGCGCTCTGACAATAAATTATTCTTTGCTTGCGTTGACATAACAATAAAGGCCAACAAACAGAAACAGAACGTAGCAAAGTTGATTGCTTTAGGGTAATTAATTCCAATATACTCGTGCAAGTATAGAGCAGCGCGTCGCTGCACAGAGTTGCATTCCCTCGAGTGTCAAGAGATTGAGAATTTTATTATGCGCCACAAGGACGCACATTGCGAGACATAAATTCCTTGGATCATAAGAGAGTTTCTCCTAACAAGGGCAAACTTTCAACAGCGGATTAGATGGAAACTCCACTACTGCCGGTGACCCAGATTCAAGGACTTTGTGTGCATCCTTGGCAAAATTAGCTCCTAAACCACAGTTCGGGCGGGAATTAGTTTTTGAATATGTTTAAGGGACAAGATAACATTCGCCAAACAGTCGATAAGTTATCTGAAGAGCGTAGGGACAGGTAGTGGGTGTTCAGCGTTCACGGGGGTGGTACGAGTGATGCCGGCAAATTCAATATCCACTCTCCGATTAAATTCGACTGGTGTTCACTGTACAGCCGTGCATGCGTGTGTGCATGTGGAAGGTGTAATTAAATTAAGTATAACGCGAAACGCAGATATGTTGGTAAATACATATCTCACTATTCCGAAACGGAATTAGGAAAACAATCGTTTGGATGAATAGCACACGCACAGCGGGCAGTCAGTCAGTGTGTGTCTTTTGGCTTTTTGAGCATATTTTCTCATTCCTCGCTTGGGAATGTTATTTTAATTGCAAGACGCTGGCGTTTGTTTTGTTTTTTCTTTTCACTTATTCTTTTTTTTTTTTAATTTAAAATAGTACATGCTCTAGAAAAATTGGGCAAGATGTGTGTCGAGACAGACACGCGATGTGCGAGTGCGTTTTGTGTGTGCGTTTTTAGTTTGTTTTTCTAAAAAAGCCTAGTCCCGCCTATATGTCTCCAATGGAGGTCTGTCGATTTTATTACACAAATTTTCCTTCTCTCGGGGGCTTTTTTATTCACTTTTTGGCAAGATGATAAATTTGGTAGGAGTTGAAATGGATTGGATTTGAATCTACTCGTGCCCGTAATGGCTTCCATTGATATGTGTTAAATTGGTTTTTATTGCATGCAAATCAACTGAGATGTGATGCTGTCACATGGCAAATTGGAGGAGAGTGCTCCTGAGCGAAGTCTTTTTGTGGATCTTCTTTGGAGTCGATTTTTCTTTTTAGTGCGTGTACGCCCGAGTGGGAGTTGTAAATCTTTCTGTTTCGCTAAAGGAGGTTGGAGAACTAGCTATCCACAAGCAGTCTCATGTGGCCTAGATGGAGACAAATACTGATTTAGGCGATTTTATGTTTCACCGCCCCCACCCAAGTGACCTAGACTTTGTACGTGCATTTTTCTGGGCATTTCGATTATCGGTCTCTGTCGTTTGTACCGTCGTAGACTTTTAAAAACTAATGAACTTTGACGGAAGGTTTTATGGTTATCCGACGGGCTTTCTTTCCATTTTTCGGATCTTGACTTGAATCGATGTCTTCTTCCACTCGTCAGGAAATACTAGCTGCATCCCAAGTTCACCCTAGAAGTGTATGAAGCGGCCCTGGCTCATGCAAACTTTTCACAGGAACAGTATAAAGACCTATCGCATTGTTGTTATTACCAGACTTTATTGTGAACGTTATCTAATCTTTACTGGGAGTTGAGGCATACATTACTGCCGAAGATACGATTCAAAACCATGTTCCTCCTTTGACTGGTGCGATGACTAGCAGTGATTCTTTAAATTGGTTATGCTGTTTGGATGGTTGCTCTGTTGAGAGCTATCCTATCCTCATTCAATGACTCGGGTCCCGTCTTTTACTGCTTATTTTCTTCTTTCTAGCTGCAATAATTTCAGTCATTTTTCTTTTTGTAAATCTACCTTCAGACATCTCATGATTCTCCGTTAGCCTTTCCGGCAATACTTTCCTGAGCGTTCAAAAATTTGACGTTCCAATCCAATTGAACTCTAAATGAAATAATTTTCCTTTTTTTTTTTGTTGCATTTGATTCAAACGTATCGCCAAGATGAAAGGACGAAGAGTTCAATCTCGTTTTTGTTTTGCGTAATGTAGCTTGAGATACTATTTTATTGATGTTTTCATTTTCGATTGGTGCGATCAGGCAAACAAACGACAGAAGATTAAAAAAATGAGTTCTCTTTCCTTTTTTTTTAACTGCAAAAGTAGTTTTCGTTTCGTGGTTTTTTTTTTTTTTAGAAAGATAGGTAACAAAAAGTTTATTTGATCATGTTTTCGCTTTCATAAGATCTCTTTCGTTTTTTTCTTACTGCAAAAGTAGTTTTCGTTTCGTTTTTTTTTAGAAAGATAGGTAACAAAAAGAGTTTCTTTAAACATGTTTTCGCTTTCGTAAGATCTGTTTTTTTTATTAACTACAGAAGTTGTTTTCAGGACGTTTTTTTTTTAGAGAGATAACAAAAGGTTTCCTAAGATTTCTGTCGTTTTTTTGAACTGCAGAAATAGTTGGTTTCGTTTTTTAAGAGAGCCCCAAACCCCTTTTTCTTGACTAAAAGTTCATCTTTAATACCTGATTCGTTAATGTTTAGTAAGGTCGACAGCACATTCCATCGGAAGCGACAGAAAAACAATTTATTGCCATGAGCTTTATGACCTTTTTCTTTTGGCAAGATTTCTCAAATTTTAGATACTCGGCTTTCTGCCCAACCTGTGCGAAAATATACATAAGCCGTGTCCTTCATTTCTGAAGAGCCGCATTATGCGAACACCCAGTTCAAGTTTCACAACTCCTCATGCGGGAGTTCTCCACTCTGATGTCACACACAGGCGGCACTGTAACTACTTGCCACTTCAGTCATTTAACTCAGCTCAAGTGGAAGGACTGTCGCCTTCGTTGGAACGTAATCGCCCCTCGGTTTGTTCTAATTAAAAACGCAAGTGGTCCGTGGAACGAGAAACCATTCTATTTCCTAATCCTTAAAAGCCCCATACCCCCATCGCATAAGAGAAACTTATTTCTGGGTGAATAGGTCCGATAGCATACCCATACACCACACTGTTTTTTTTTTTTTGTAGTTGAGTTGAGTGCACTCAACTATGTATAATATCCGTTTCCCGGTCTAACCCCCTCGTCAGCAAAGGGACACCCTCATACGGATACAGAAATTAAACATTTCAAAAGGATTGAGGGTGGAAGTACACCTCCTCCGAAATGGGGAAAGAAAAAGGCTGCTGACGAGTGAACAAGGCTAAGTCGGAAAAGATAAAATTAAAAACGATGAAGGTAGAAAAAGGATAAATACAAAATCATCTACAAAAGGGAAAGGCAAATAAAAAAGTTTCTCCATGTAGACATAGTGTTGGCAAGGCAGAGCGTGTATCCACAACTATCGGTATTTGTTTTGATGAAGCGATGAGGCCTTCCTGCAAGGAGCGTCGTCCTTAAGACACATAAAATAACCAACCGCGGAGATCATACACATCATAAATATTTCTTCCATAGAGTATATGTCTCCCTTTGGTTGTTTTTTTCTTCACTCGCTTTTAAGTGTGTACTTTCACTTGTTTATTAGCAATTAATTTGTGTTTGTTATTGCGGATTATGCACACGAAAGAAAAAACATTCTTTCGACTGGGATCAAAGGAAATCGCAAAGCTTAATATATTCTGTTTAGATTCTTTCTTTTGTATTGTTTTTATGTTTCACTGTCATGTGCTTTTTTAATTGATTTTTTATGGGAGATTCGCAAGGAAACCGGAACATGTGGTTGTGGACTGGGGAATAAACAAATATAATGACTGTGTATGTGTACTACTGTTAGTAAAAAAAAGGAGTTCCTACTCTTGCTCAGCGTGTTGTATATCTGTGTAATCGGTATACACTTTTGTGACAACCAAAGTCCTCATCCCGAACAGCACTCTGTCTTGCGGCTTGTATTGCTGTGCTCTGCAAGGACTCTGTTGAAACCACTATTAGTTTGGAGATTTCTGTCGTTAGTTTTGATTAAATTGTTGGCTGTATTCAACTCGGGCGATACAGTAGTTATTTCTTGAATGGATTCATTTTGAAAAAAGAACATTTTCGAAACTATGCAGCTAGTATTTTGAAATACGACTGTTAACTTATTGATTGCTTTTAATTTTCAATTTTTCTATGTTCCTATGTATTCGCCTTCGAATGACATTTATATTTCGCCGTTGACAGGAAGTTTCCAAGTGTCGTGCGGTTTTACACTACCAACTGTTGAATTGGACAGAGGGGTCCTCAGAAGGTCCTCTTTCCATCATTCTTATTACAATCATAAGTTGAACCCGGTGTTCACAGGATCCACGCAGTATCTCTGCACTTCCCTTTGAAGTGAAACTTCTTCTGGCGCTTAAGGTATTAATTTCGAACTCCGATGAAACGAAAAAGCGACAGCTAGTTGGTCAGTAATTCTGAAATACGCTGAAACCAAAAGTCGACAGGAAAACGAAGGTAGCGTGCGTTGTGAGACTAGGGCAGAACGTATGGCTCGTTGGACAGTGATTTCGAAACGAAAAAGCGACAGATATCGAGTGAAACTGGCAACAGAGATCGACTACCTGTTCTAAAATAGTTGTGATCTTGGGTAGACTTTCCCTTTTTAACTACTTGTAGAGTGTCACAAAGTTTAACTTGTATCTTTAGGCTGTTGTAAACGGTCCCCCAAATTCGTGCGCACAGGTCTGCTTTTCTGCTACTAGATTGGTGCTATTTATATAGCGCAGAAGTATAGGCCGTCGAAAATTATTTGAAATTTTCACGCGCAGGTCTCTTAACAACTCTTTCATTTGCTTAAAAATGCGCCTAAGAGAAAATATTCCCCTAAGGATATTGCTCCTGCTCATCTAGGGAAGTTTCAACTCTAACTTATCGCGTAAGCGAATTTAAAACTTTGCTTGCGAGTTATGGAAAAGTACCATGTTAAGTTTACTCCTGATGGCAAAGGTCAATAAATAAAACCCACACATAAAAAAGATTGTACGACACTTTGGATAGGATATATATATTCATGTCGAGTCAAATGATTTCTTCCATCGTTCAGAATCGTTCACTGAACAGAGCTCGAAAGTGTTCAGAGCGATCTGATTTATTTATCAGCCCTATTCAGCTATTCCTCGGGGGGAATTTTACTTCAATTTTCACTGAACACTATTCTACTATTCGAAACGAATTTGGATTCACCTCGTTAATGTCGGTAACGTCGGTAATACTGCACGGTATTCTCTTATTCACGTGAATGCATACATTCTATACAATTCAGATCAAATGTTGCGGATTTGAAACTAAACGGATCGTCTCTGTAGTTGCTGGTTGATAAAATGTAATTAAAAACTAATTTATTGCTTGATTACTTGTTTGTAAATGAAGATTATTCATTTTTAGGGGTAGAACAACAAATAGAGACCGGTTTACTGCTTTAATTTCTGTTTGAAAGTGGAAAAATAGGCCCAATACTATCCATACCTGTTTGTTTATATGTTTTGTTTGATTTAAAATAATCAACCAAAATAATTTATACAACTTTCCAAAGAATTTCATCAAATTGAATACATTATTTTCAATTTGCAAAAACAAACTTCTTATGATTTTCACATGAACAGCTGTCAACTTTTGTGTCAAATTGGTTTGGATAATGTAGTTCACCCGATGGATAGCAGAATGGAAAGGCAGAGTGAAAGGGAACCGAATGGGTGAATCGAAACTACGATTCACGTGAATAGTATAATAGGGCTGTATGATACACATTTGACCAGAAAGCAGCTGTCAACCTGAGTGTGAACAGCATTTGTTTTATTTTCTTGGTCTCCCACCCGTTATTTAAATCTACTCTGTTTTTTGTACCAGAACGTACATTTCCAATTAAATTTTTCAATGATTATCTGTCAAAATATGCTGCGCTTAGTTTTAACTCAGACTGTTTAGTCGGTTTATTGTGAGTTCCTAGAGTCCGCTCTGATCACGCTGTGAAAAAAAAAAATCACAAACTCAAAGCCCTGATGTATCTGACAGTTTGATAGTTCAGTCTCTGCTCTGAACCAAAAAAGGAAAAAACAGCATAAATGCGATTATATTTATATAATGAATGCCCCATTGAACTAACAATCGAAAGTGGCTTCTGTGCGTCCATTGTCCAGCTGTAACTTAATATCCAACAAGACAGACCTGTCAAAATCGAACAAAACTAATCACGACAAGTTACCACCAACCGCCAAACAGATGACTTCAAATAATTCGCATATACATCATCTTCGTGATCATCCAAATCAAAAGCAACCCGATTCCGAATCCGAAAGCGTTTTCAAGGTGAGAAGGTAGAATGTTGTCTGGTCCCATCATCGCATTCATTTTGAAATTAGTTGGCTGATTTATGTGTTCAATTTCATCGCCGCCTTCGTCGTTGTCGCCGTCGTTGTTGTGGTATTCACTGTCTTGTCGTCCAGTCCATTAGTAATATTCCCCAATAATTAGAAAACGTGAAAATGGAATTTTTCTTTAGTGCAGCAGCGTGGCGCTGGTGTCTCCTCCTCGAGTGTTATTGACTCTAGCGCGCACCCACCCACCAACCCATACTCTAATACTTGGTTCATAATGTCGCAATTTTCAATTTGAATTTTTTGGATCGTGTCCAAAATATATCAGTTCATACCGCAGCCACATGTTTCACGTTTTCATTGTAGATATAGATGTTTCCCTTTCTCTCTCGCTGTAGAGGTACCTATACCTATTCTATGTTTGTTAACAAAAGAGCAAGAGGCGAGAGGGTGTAGATTAGCATTATTATTATTTTTTTTTTTTATTCTATTTTGTTGTTGAAGGCTGAGCAGAGTGTAGTGGGTTAAATTTGTACTAAGAACTTTAATATTTTGACTTTTAATGCGTCACAATAGCGAAGAATCCCAAAGGTTAATGGATGGTTGAGACTTTTGCTAATTGACGACCGAGGGAAGAAAATTAAGCGCGATTGACTCATTCGCTGACACGAACGTGAAATGAAAATATGTAGACAAGGACCTGGTCCGTTTTCGTATTTCTGCTGCACATTCATCGATATGAAAATATTTTCAACTCGTTAATGAGTTTTTGAGTGTTTTGTTGTTTTAACGTGCACAGCAGGCGACCGGGGGGCACTACTTTGACTCACAATTGGGTGGGAACATTGTGCGCAATTAAAAGTTGAATTCATTTCGATTGTACCCCAGATGAGGAATATAAATTTCCGCACAGATGCTGTTGTAAATTTGGGGGTTTCATCTTGACTGGGCCAATTTGTGAGAACAAGCAGGTGTTTGTTTTTAGGTTTTTCCACTGTGTGAATATTGAGTGTGAAAATGCCCTTTCAAGTAACTCTTTGTGAGCGCAATGCCCCGTCTTCCTAGAACTTCCAACTCATCTCTTTGGCTCAGTAAGAGCTTAGAATTAGCGAGTAGCCTGTGAGTAGTGACAGTTGTCCGCAGCGCCCTCTGAGTTCTATCCGGCATTGAGTGTTTAACGCAGACATCGAAATAATTTTCTGTAAGTAGACCGTCTGTGAACTTGGAAAGATGGCGTCGCGTCATTTCTGTTCTACAAAATTCGACCAATTTGAGTATATTCTTGCTTACACTTAAAGACATCGGATGCCCCTTGTCAAAATCACATACCCTCACGAGAATGTATTCCTTTGAAGACTGATTTAATGTTCTCCTCATAAGTGTCACTCGCATCTGCTCGGATTACATATCAAATTTGCGACAAAAGAAACAGATCTACCAGCACGTATACTTAGTTGGATTGGGTATCAATATATGGTGTCAAAATGAGTGACACATCTCAGGTGACACTTCACTTAAAACCACTTTGCATAATAAACAGACTGCCATACAGAAGAAAAGAAGAAATATGAAATTGCCTCTGTTCAAGCATCCTTGAATTGATTTTCTCATGTGTGTTGTGTTTGTCTTTTAATTTTGTTTTTTTTTATGTCATATCCACCCGACCCCAATCATCTTAGTTCAACAATTCCCATCCAGATGAGTGGAAAACACAAACTTTCCAAGTACGAGTAAGGGTTGTCACTTTTCTCCTGCACACACCGTATCTGTGCCAAACAGCTGACTGCACTGACAAGGTGAATATGATTAAGTCATTTAATTTTAAGGACGTGGCAAGATGGGGACCCTTTTTGTTTTTCCTGCTCTTACATTTTGTTTGATGGGATTATGGGAGTAAAGTGGAAAAGAAATTGTTTTATCCTGTGTGTGTGACCTTCAGCAAACGTTTTAGCTCTTTGCGATAATTTTTCGTTTTGCGCTCTCTTCGATTGATTTCCGGAATGGTAATGGCCTTTTCCTTCTTTTATGTCTTCCTTATGGCGAGCTAGGTAATATGGTTATCGTTGTTGGGTGAAGTCGTTTGTCGGTTGGATCCAATCCAGCCAGAGAGGGGTGGTGTCTGGTGTGGTTGGTTGCCAAGTTGCTGATCAATTGATAACGTCGTGAAATTTTATAAAAGAATTTGCTCCCTCTAGTGGCAGCATGATGGAGCCATCTTGGGCTAAGGACCACTTAAAATAACCAAACGTCAACTTTGACATCGATTTTAAGGGTCAACCATAATGTTGTGGTAAAATAGGTCTTAAGTTCCGTCTATAACTTGAAATGTATCACTTACTCCATTACTCAAACAACTTCAGTGCAATCGCACGTTGGCTTAAGCTGTCCTACTCTCATAGCATCCAATTGTCGCTCTCCCTTTAGATCTTAATACCAACTTTTTTGAGCTGCACTCTTTGTTTCGACTCTTGATAAATTCGTGTCGATATTTGGTTCAATGTTTGGTACAATTTTAGCTGTTGACGTTGCTCCTGTTGTCATAATGTCATAATGGTTAACTTGCGCAATGTAAACTTCCCTCGTTCGAACTCATTCATCAAAGAAATGGTCGCTTCGATTGCCACAACATGAGAAGTGACATTTTAATAAAATAATTGACATTTAACTATTTCTGTAAGAGCTCTGTCTACGGCTGCATTCCAAATATAAAAGTGTTGTAACAATTTTTTCAATTTAGCCGCTATTGGAAAAGAAAGAGGTTTTTTTACTCATGTCTTTGCATGTGTGATTTCAACAGCAACGATTTGTGAAGGGGCAAATGACAGTCAGGTTGTGTGTGTTCGAAAATGCTATATACCTAGCTAGTCTGACAACTGGTTGACACATGAACAGCTTTTTCAGTTGACGTTTATGAAGAGGTAGCCGACGAATCTATTCAAGAAATTCGTGGCTGAGTACTAAGTTGACAGTTTGCATATGTTGCTGAGGTAGGAAAAGTGACGTTACCGACCAATCCAGTTTTTGCGTTCAGGTTTCATCTAGTCCAGACGAATCTAGTCGACTTAACTAGATTTTTGTCCTAACCAAACCAAAAATTGTTCAGTTGTTCTTTTCGTTAGATTTCCCGTCTTCGAACTGTCACAGCTCTCAGTGCTGTAGGTAATATCGTAAACAAGGGCAGAATTGTAATGCAGATGTCAACTAGACTGACAAACAGCAAACAATGTCTGGCTTCCTAAAAGTAAACTCTACTCATTTCTAAACTATTGTGGACTTTTAAGCACAAATCACCTTAAGCCAAATTAGATAAATGTCACATTTGCCATTGCAAACGTCACTGCAGATCTCTTGTGCGAATACATGCACACACCTTACATTATTTATATATTTTCATCTTCGACAACTCTCCCACTGATGAGTGTCTTCCAAATTTATCCGTTTCCACATGGAGCACTTAGATCGCATGAGTGTATGTGTGTTTCGTTGGTATTAATTTAAGTAGTTTCTAAAGTTTTATTGTCTCCAACATTTTGACATTTTAACAACCCAATCCTGTCCGCCAACACAAAATATTTCTTCACCAGCCCGCTCGTATATAAATCTCTTCTGGATCAATCATTTTGCGAAACGGAGAAAAAAAAAACAACAAAAATGTGCGCAATAAAAATGAAAATTTACTGAACCGAAACTATATTTCTTCATGTAATTATTATACTCTTTCTTTTTATTGCGTATGGTCACTAACATTTATGATTTAGACTCGAAATATCCTTATTGTACGCAATACAGTCTGCCAATTGAGTTCTGGTATATTTTACTCAAATCGACATTTATCTGTTTTTATCCAGAGAAAAACAAAAAAACACAACCATGTAAACAAGTTTAGAACAAATAAATAAACAATTTCATAAAAGCAACGCGAAATTCATTGGAAATATATCGTACATTCATTAAACCGTGAGTAATACGCAAAAGAGAAAATCGAAAACAATGAACTTTCTATCACCCGATGATATTTTCACGGGAGTGCGTCGAAAGAGTCTCTGCAATGGAGCAATTCTGACACTGTCCAATGGGAAATCGTCCACATCGGATAGTGCCAATTCAACACCGAGCAAAACGAAGAAAGAACGACGAAGAGGCAGTTTCAATGAGCCAACCGGCAGGCGGTCCTCATTGGTGTCAAGGTAGATATTGTTTTGTATTTTTATTTGGATTTCATACTGTGAACTGTTCGTTGTTGGAATGGTAAGTCGACGGTGGAACTGTAATGAAATGATGCAAGGAGTTGCAAAATCGACTGTTGAGAACTCAAGCAAGCAGTTTGTTTGATTAGGTTAGGTGCGCATGTGCATTTAAAGTAGAGCACAGAACTTTCAAAGTGTCATATGTGCTCGTTCGCATCGATCTTGCGACCAGGAATGCACGCGCGGACAACCATTTCAGCCATTAAACGTGTCCCAACTAGGACGATACAATAAGAAACCTCATCCCACCGAAGAATAACAATTCGGTGAACGCGCACTCCTTGGAGGCGCATTCCTTAAAACACCCAACTAAAACAATTTGTCTTCTTCTTCTCATTGCAGATGGTTCAAGCACATATCAGACGCCGCAGAACAGTACAAACAACGCTCGAAGAGCAGTCATGAAGTGGTCGATGATCCCGCCAGTGCCACGCTACCGCATTCCAATACAAAAGAATCACTTGAAAGTACCCCCGAACGTCAGACGCCCTCGTCGGCCACAGCGACAGCAACCACAACTGCCGCGACCACAACACAAAACAATAATGTCAGTGATCGCGAGAGTACACCCGCCATAGAGAGAAACCGCAACAGTTTACCGAATAACAATAATTCACTAGACATTGGCGGCGGAAATGGTGGTGGTGGTTATGCTGGTGGCAGCCGCAGTCGCAGCATTAGTCGCAATGGATCCCGCAACGAGAGTAACAACAATGACTACGATTCGCCAACAGCTGCGGACGATGCGAAACTCCGGCAGCAGTTGCAAATTGCCGCTGAAGAGGCGGCCGCTGCCGCTGCAGCACGTCGCGACAACAGCAGCCTGTATTCGAATAATTCCAATAACACTCGCACGCTAATGCAGAATAGCCCGCTAGTCGAACCGAGTGCAATACAAATAAGTATATCGCCAGCGCACACAGCTGAGCCGGTGCTAACGCCCAGCGAACGATTGAAGCGTCTGGACAATTCAATTCGTGAGAATCTCGTGGAGAAGCAGAAAATCATTTGTGATATGTTCCGTTTGCCGATAGAGCATTTCAATGAGATTGTCGATATTGCCGCCCAGCCAGAGGCGCCCAAGGACTCCTCAGACATTGCGCTGGCTGCGTACGCCCAAGTACAGTCGTTAACCGAAGTGCTGAATGACTACATGAAGATCAATTCAGCCGAACAGGAGATATCCGCTGTTTCGACAGTGGTCTGTGATCAGTGCCATAAAACGCAGAAGGAGCAACTGGGCATACAGTCGCTTTCGCCATTGCCGTCAAGTGTTGCATCTACGACGAACACAGCGACGACAGTGATTCCTGATGAAGTACCTGCGCCTGCTGCTGCTGCAACTACTACTCCACCCGCCAGTAATAGCGCATTAACAACATCCACTTCAATCGATGCGGATCAGCAGATAATCCACGAGGACGACGATGGATATTGTGAGATTGACGAGCTGCGGCTGCCGTCGGTGCCACTCTCAAAGCCTCCAGCAGCAGCCGCTGGACAATTCAAAGCTCCACTACCTATAGGGGTAGCTGCCGAAATGGCAACGCGTGCCTCGACCACACCAGAGTTGATTAAGCGCCAAAGCACAATTAGTACCGATAGCATTCCCGAAGAGTCTGAACACGATATGACGCAACTTGACGAGCCTACACTGAGTAGTAGCGTGAGTATATCAAAGACGACGACGACGACGACGACAAGCAGTAGCAAGGACGAGGGCGATGTACAAATTAAACAACAGCAGCAGGCTGGAAGTAATGGGTCTTTGGAGCCCTCACAGCTAGAGAACAGCAATAGCTGCAGCATGAAGCAGCGACATTACGCCGACGATTCGCTGGGCAGTGAACACATTGAGATTAATGATGCCTATGATACGATGGTAAGTAGCCTTCAGAAAACGACCAGAATGAATTTAACACATTTTGTTCATACTTATCAGGCCACCATCAACAAATTGGCAAATTTATCGCTAATCGATGGCAACAGCAGCATTGGTCGTCTTCACTGTCATTCACCCGGACCTATACTTTGTGGACCAAATCGCCTTTTACATGCGAACTCCTTAGAACCAAGTGTACCATGTCATCTTATCAATGGAATTGTTCAAACACTAAATTCACAAATTTCATTACTTTTGGTAAGGGATCGAAGCACGCTCTCCGGCGGCCATGAGTTAACATATTCTTTTCTTGTTGCAGCCAAAAATCAATGAACGAGATCAGGAGAGGGAACGCTTGCGCAGAGAGAATCAGCATTTGAGGGAGCTTTTGAATGCAATGCACGAGCGCCAGAGAGTTGAAGCCAATATGGTGAGTTGGTGTTTTGTTTCTTGTCAGGTTTCCTGTCGAGATGAAGTGAGACTTCATTGGCTTTCTCACTTCGAAATGGGCAACTCGATAGGGTTCTGAAGCCGTCTGCACTACCATTCCTGTGAAGTACAGAACAAGTACTGCTGCTGATTTATTCTTTATTCACTAGTCAGCGCCAACTATTTGTAGAATAACTCTTGGTATTGAAGATCCCTATAGACTTGGCACCTGCGCGATCTTTGATGACCTATAAGTGATCCAACAATATAAGAAATAAACATTCTTTCAATGGTATTTGCAGGAAACTCCAGCTGAGATCACCAAAAGTGCCGATGCTAGTAATGAATCTACAATAACAGCCGCAGCAGCTGCAGCAGAACAACAACACAACAAGACCACAACCGACCAACCATCATCTCCTCAGTAAAGGAAAAGCAGACAACTGATTCAAACACCACGTGCGCCCTTTTAAGAAACAATTATATAACATTTTATATACATAGAGATTTACATTTATAGTAGTAATTGTATCATAGCCTTTAAATTAATACAAACAAACAGAAAAAAAGAAAATTGTTGATTCCCTTAAGAAGGGGCACAATTAAAACCTAAACCTAAATTAAATCCCCCACAACAAACCAATTATATAAGCAAACAACAAACAAGCTCTAACCTCTCCCCCTGAGCTTCTTGTAAAACGCTGTGCATATTTAAGAAGAAAAGAAAATACGTTTTTATTATAAAATAACACTACTACTACTACACAGTTTGTGGAAACCAACAAAAGAACACGCATGAGCGTTTGTTTCATTTGTTTAGTAAATACACTTAGAATTGCAATGTATACGCATTACATTTATCTCAATTATTTCTTGTTTTTGTTTGTTATGTAAAAAAAAAGAAGCAAAACAAAACAGCAATCAACTTGAAAACAAACAAGTGGATTTGTTGTAATCACTGTATAAAATAGAAAAAAAAAACACAAAGTGATAGAGGGTACAGTACACAGACCGCAGAGAGACAGAGAACACACAAAAGAAAGTAAAACAAATCAAGATTAATTGTATTTTTTTATATAAATATTTAAGAGCCACCAAAAAAGCTCAGATTTACCGCACCGACGGTCAAACCTGAGGGCGATGCTGTTCCACAATTTATTATAATTTTTTTTTTTCTGTCTATAATATTTTATTTTAATTATAAATATTGATTATTATTATTAATTAATCACACACACACACACAGTTAACAACTAATTTAATTGTTTCGAAATTGAGAGAAAAATATTTAAACAAACAAAAAAAAATATATATATAATAATAATAAAGTTATGAATTAAAACAAATAAAAAAAAAATAAAAAATGCATTGGAACCGATGTTTTATTGGACGAAAACTGCTGCAAGCGATTACGAGGTTAAATAAAATCACAGACACCCTCCTCTGCGAAAACGTAAGTATGCATTCACGTCTGTCACAGAATGCGTCGTATTCGGAATTTTGTTACGAACCACGAAAGAACTATCATAGAATCGGTCATAGGGGAAATTGTTTGCTACAAATTTCGCCCTTCGTGTCTAAATATCATAACATGATAGTTCTTTTATCTGTAAATTTGTACCCAAAAATAAAACCAGGCATTTTTCACAAATGTAAGCTGCCCATTATGAAATCCATACCCTCTGTCGAGCCTCGAAGCGACGCCGAGCACAGCTGATCCCATTTTTGACAAATCGACTGACAGCTCTGTAGGCGAAGTGTCATCTGTCACAGCAAAAGAAGAAAAAGCACATGTCGCCGTCGAAGTTGCACGCATTTTCAACAAATTCACAAATTCATTCGGAGGTGTAAAAGTGTAAATTTATTTCCAATCACAATGGCGGTAGAAACAAATAAACGAAAACGGAAACTAAAAAGCGAGTCCAATAATGTTCCGACAAAAAAGGCAAAAAGTGAGAAGAATCCAAATCCTCCGGCTGAATTGATGGAACAGGAACAGGAACAGGAACATGAAGCACCGCCCGCCGAAGAGGAAGAAACAACGAATGATTCCGGATTCGAGCCGGACGAGGATGATTTGAAGTTCTCCAAAGACTTCCGAATGTTGCACTTTCGAACCAAGCTGAGGGGGCAGGATTTCATAACCGGTAAGTATCTGATGCAGACTATTAGTTTTCCGTTTATCATGTATTTTTTTGTAGAACTCCGCCACTTCCTTCATTTGACTTCTATAAAACCACAAATAATCGCCAAATATATTGAAAAACGTGGAAAACCACTCGAGTTGGCCGAAGCACTCGAACGGGTGGACAAATCCAATGTTTTCCACATCTCCTACCTGTGCCAGGCGTTACAACTGGTCGTTATGGAGATTCTCAGCAACCAGAGGGCTCATTTAGAGTCGGCAGTGCACGCCTGTCGGTATTTCTTGAAGAGCCACGGTGCAGTCATCGAAAGCCTGCTCAAATCGAACAATCTGGGCCACCGCAAGAGCGCTTTGAAATTGCTGACAGCGATTGTGTGCGCTGAACCCCAAATAGGCAGGCAACTCCTGTCGTTCGACATCCTGTCCAATGCTAAAGCAATTGAAAATTTCCTCTCGCACTCCAAGTATGAATTGGACCAAAGCGAAACAGTCCGCAAGTGCTACATTCACTTCGTTCTGTCGTACTTAGTGGAAGGCAACATTCTTCTGATTCGGAACCTCCTCGACAAGGGTATGCTCATCAAAGCGCTGGCATCGGGCTTGCTCTTCGACGACCATGTGACAGTGTGCGTTGTGCTTAACACTTTGAAGAAGTACGTTTTGGAATGCCCAGACATCTCGAAGACAAAGAAGGTGCACGTCTTCGATATTGAATGCGTGAAATCGTTTACTCGTCTCTATGACTGGCTCGGCCCCAAGGCAATGGCAGTGAAGTTTGGCACTCGAAAGGGCTCCGTTCCAGAGCCGTCCTTTGACAAACTGAAAAAGTACGCGGATCCTGCTGAAAGGGAACCCGTTGCCGAGGCCGTTCATGAATTCCTTCTGACTCTGCTCACTTCGCGGAAGCATGGCATCACCTTCGACTCCATGTTGCACTTCCAGCAGCGACACAACAAGTTGCAGGGAAAGGTCATAGGGTTTCTGGACAAACCCTGGAAGTGTGAACGGAAGACCGAGCTTGTTTTGAAGACCCTAAGAGCCTGCCCGGACTTGGCACGAAAAACAGTGGGGCATTTCGGAGCGCTGGTGAATCCAGTGCGCACTTCGGCATGTTTTTGGGTACCCACTTGCGAATTTATCGTGAAAATCATCAACGAACTGCACCCCAACTTGCTGAAAGGCGCCATCGACAAGATCACCTTGACGGATTTCTCTTTCTGGATCAAGGACATCTGTCTGCCAATTGATGTTCTGATGCATCTCACAGGAAGCCGGGCCCTGAAAAACAAAGATTTCCAGTACCGCCTGACCGCGAATCGACTCTTGTTGGCCATGTTCCGTCAGTATGCCAACTACATGACCGCGATCACTGCTCGCGAGCAGCAGCGGAAGAACAACCTGCGGCGGTTCAAGTTTGACCTGCTCAATCACATCTTGGTCAACTTTCCGACGGTCGAAGACATTCTGTTCTCGCTGTATGAAACCATCCGAGCTCAGCAGGAAGAAGGTGTGGACGTGCTACAGCATCTCGAGATCACGCTCGATCTGCTGCTAATCATTTGCCAGCAGAATCGGTCGTTCGTAAACAAAACCAACACAATAATGGACTACTTGAAGCTTCTGAGGCCGCTGTACTCCAGCGATGAGGGTGAGGGCAATATCAGACTTGAGTTAAAGGCCATTAAAACCATTCTATTGATATTCCCTAAGGCTCTGGAGCCCCATGAGGATCTGTTTGCTAACGTGCTAAGAAGCTTCATCAGCGCCTTCATACGCGGCGATGCAGAGATTCAGCGCGAAGCCGGAGAACTGCTACGGGGGATCTTCCACAACACGGGGATTTTCGACTCTGGAGGCCTGGAGATTGACTTGTGGCTGGAGGCGTTGCGTTTCGTGGATTCCGAGACCGTGGACATTGTCACTGCGGTCTTCATTGAGGTACTTCAGGTCACAAAGGCGGATGTTTCGACCACAGAGGTGAAGAACCCAGCTCCGATTGAGAAGAACCAGTTGGTGCAGCTGTTTTCCAACATTGAGAAGGGTCTGTCCGTGCAGGGCTATGTCGAGAATCTCACAATGAGCAAGCTCTACCCTCTCATCGTCAAAGGTGTGGAAATCGGCAAGGAACTCGGCAGATACCTCGATTTGGTCAGCTTGCTAATGCGTCACTACATGGATAGCGGAATGGACAGCAGAGAAAGCAAAAAAGCGGCCAAATTGGTGCCACATTTGAATGACATACAATCCGCAATTCAAAGAGGGGAGCTCAAGTTTGAGGAGATCTTCCATCGCACAAAGGACTCGGAAAACATATTTTCCCTCAGCCTGATCGACGGCAAGGAGCTTCACTTGGAGGTGCTGCTTCAGAACGACCGCCTTGTGATGATATACATTCAGCAGGTGATGTTCCTGGTCTCGCAGTCAGTCAGGTCTGAGTCTCTCACAGTGGGGCAGTCGAAATCGGCCGCAGACTTTATGGTGAATCTACTCAAGATCATGCAAGCCCTCTGCGCCACTAAGAAGGTCGTCCTTTCCACGTCATTGGATGAGAATGCTGAAGAAGTCCAGCTGACCTATCTGGAGAAGGCTTTGAAATACATCTTCAACACGCGATTGGGTATGATTAGCACCACAAGCCTCTTCAACGACAACGGGAGCAACATCAACTTCCTGATCTTTCTGCAACAGATAACGGACTGTGTCAACTCCTTCGGGGTAAAGACTTTCCCAGAATTCACCATCAATTTCCGCCAGAAGATTGTTAAGTCCATCGAATTGGCCACGATCGAGGAGACGGCGCCGCTAAAAAAACAAACCGAAGCTCTTCAGCCAGTGATTCGTTTGATTGAAACTTTCCAGCTGTCCGCCGACGACTGCTTGGAAATTCTCCAGCACGTGTCTAGCCTGCCGTTCACCGACTTCATCACGAACGGTGGCCAGAAGGTGATATTCCTCGATATACTCGTCACAATACTCGGGAGGATCGCCGAACTAAAGCAATCGGTAAAGTGCGACGAGTTTGTGGAGAAGGTCTCTCACATCTACATCGATCTGGTGACCAAGCTGGAGGTCGAGACCAACCTTGAGCGCTTTGAGGACGCTCTAAACAATTTCTTGCTCGTATGCCATCAGTGCATACCGCGCCTGTCAGTGGAGGTGTTTTCGTCGATTTTCACCCATCGAAAGATGACCAAGTCTGCCATACGTTTGGCATGTCTGCTGCTGGAAAGGACGCCCAAACTACAGGCAGAGTTTGTCGCGGCGCTCCCAACGAACCTTTCCAAGAAAGAACTCGTCTATCCGCTGCTTAACATCGCCATCGCCAACGGAATGAACCTTGAAGACGCCCTCCTAAGCTCGATCTACCAGGAGTACAAGAACGGTTTCATGAAAACAATAGAGAAGCCGCAAAAAGCTGGAGTTATATACAAGGACAACGTGCAGACATCCATCCGTTTGATCGAGGCGTTCATGCCAAAGTCTGAGTGCATTGACTTCTGCAACAAGAACATCAAGTTCGACTCGGTGGAGGTGTTCCAGGTGAAGATCATCCGAGCGATCTTCCAAAAGGCCCTACAGTCGATTGAAAACCAAGAGAACAACGACGTCTTCTCCAAGGTCCACGTGCAGTTTGTGAGCCTCGTCATTCAGATGCTCACCATCGTGCTGAAGAAAGACGCTGTCGATGAGGAGAAAGTCAACCTGATCGGGTTCTATCTGTTCCAATGGTTGCAGTCCAGCAAACACAGTGTCGACTTTGGAAAGATCCTGCAGTCGCCGAATTGGATGAACTTTTGCAAGACCGCCCTCAAAGCCGCCATGCACATGAGCGAGACGGAGGATAACTGCTCCTCAATTGATCGTGTGAACGGAGAACTCTTGAAAATTCTCGCGTTCCTCTGTGACAGACTCTACGAGGACAAGGGGGAGAACCATGAGGCTGGACAGCTCTTCCAGATGATCTTCACACACTCGAAGTTCCACAGCATTATCCTGCAAATAGAGCCGACCGCTGTCAAAACTCAACTCATGTATTTGGTGTACACGTTGGCCAAAAAGTGCCTCAGCACATTGGAGGCCGAGCAGATACCAGTGATTCTCGGCGCGTATCAAGCCAAGTTATCCTCGTCCGATCAGTATACATTGGCCCTGCTCCAACTGTACGAGAAAGCCGACGTGGGACTGCACAAGTACCGCCCCTTCATCTGGGGCGAGTCAGCTATCGCGTTTTACTCCCTTCGAGACGATCAGCAGGAGAAGGCGAACCTGGAACATCAAGAGACTTCTGTGGCCCAAGTGATGTCGCTCGTCGATCGCCAGGTGAGTGAATACACCCTCGACAACTTTCCAATTTGGCGGCGGTTGGATCCCAGCAGCCAGCTTCCAACGATGGTCCTTGAGGATCCAGACCGCGTTCACTTGGCGTCATTCGGCAGTAATTTTCTCGAGAAACGCATCGAACAAGGCATCAGTGATTTCAGCGAAGCCGAACTGCGCCTCTGCCCCAAGCGAAGCAACCTCTTCGACGAGTGCTACGACCCGGCTTTCATAGTGCCCCTCATGTCGATGTGTTTTGCGCCTGAAATCTACTCGCAGCCAGTCCGGCCTGTTCAGAATGGGCTCCTCTCGATAGTGTTCGCTGCGCTGTCCAGCCAGGACAAGGAAATGCGAATGGCAGCGGGCTGCGTCCAACTGCGCTACCGCCAACACTTTGAAAACGGGAAATTCTTCGAAAAACCCCTCTGGGTTCAGGCGTACGACAACATCCAAAGCGGGCTGCACGCCCTGCGCACCGATTGGCTTAAGCACAAGAAGAACGGCGGCATTCCTCGAGTGCCCTACATTTCGGGGCTGTTCCTCGCAAAGACGATCAACATAACCACCGATCCCACGCACACGCTATACAAACAGCTCACAATGTTCCTGCGGCTGAAAGACACCTTCAACTTCCTATGCGTGCCCGAGTTCAATGTGCTCTTCCACAGTCCAGAGATTGAGCATCACGCCTTCCGCCAGTTCATTGTCGAAATCATCCGCAACGGAGTGAAGAGCAGCTCGGACCTGTTCCTGCTGGTCACGAAAAGCACTTTCAAAGCTCTCATGGGATTCTATTCGAGCAGCATGTCCACGCTGCACATAAATCTACAGATCCTGTCGGTCCTGTCCACCTGCGTCAAGATTCCCGGCTCCTCCAAGATCATGATCGAGCACGTGGGCATCATCCCCTGGCTAAATAGCGTCCTAACCGCGGTCGAGTTTTATCACTTCGACGTCATCGAGGGCATAATCAGCATCATCAACAATTTGTGGTATGCCATCAAGGCGAATGCCAACCAGTTCCACAACTTCCAGCACATACAGTCCGACATTCATCGGTTGATACTGCGACTGGTGCCCAACCTATCGGGACGAATTTCAGGCGGCAACTTCGCCAAGCTGTTGAATATTTTAAACAAGACTACCAGCGGTGACTCGCACCAAGTGTTGGCCGAGGTGCAGCTCGACCGGCTCATAGGTTGCGCACAGAAATTGTACGGCGAGGAGCTGTTCAACTGCGTGGTCAGCATCAAGGCGAATGGCGCAGACGGAGCGGAGAGCAACGACAGCTTCTGTCGCAGCTTGGTCGTGGCGAAAACGGAGACATCGTCGATGCTGGCAGTTTGCAGCTTGAGGGAGTTTGTCCTAAAATGGACTCGTTCGAATGGAACTGCGGCTATGTAAGGTTGATGTTTAGGTTTATGTTAAAGTTTTTCTTCCTCTTTTTTTTTTAATTTAAAGCTTGTGCCTAGTTTAATAAAAGTTTTAAAGAAGTTTATGTTGTAATTGGGGTTTCTTCTTTCTGGCATGGAGTGCTAAAATTAACTTTGCAGGTTTTCTTACTGGCAATAATCGTGAAGGTGACGAATCCTTGTGCCCCATCCAGCAATAGTAAGTGTCGGAGAAAATCGACCGTAAAACGAAACGAGATGGACCAGCAAATTAAATTGGTCGTAAATTAAAAAAAAAATTAAACATGGCAACGTCGACATTGTGTGACGACGACGAAAAAAAATTCACATCGGTTGGCACAACCCATTTCACCAGGCGCTCAGGAAAAATAGAAGCGCAGTGATGGGTAGAATTCTAAAAACAAAACAAATTCCAATAGAGCACTGGAACACTGGAAGGCAAGTTGCTAGCATGTGTGTGAATCAACACATCTGAAGTCAGCAAGTACATATATGGCTTGGTATTGGTGTGATGTATGAAAAAAAAAATACAAATCACAGACGTCGGATTTTCTTCGACTCTCAACCTAATGCGGGCTTGTAAATTTCATGTTTGCCTGGTACAATATTTGAATCTGTGGTTAGGACGGCGCATCAAGAACGTGCACACCCACCCACACAGATGTTTGCCACAGGTTGATTGCTGTAGCTATGGCGAGTTGGTTGTAGGAATAGGAAAAGGATCAGGCTCAGGTTTATGCGTATTGTGATTTGTTCAGGAATAAGTTGTCCTTGACAGGGCCGTGACGAATTTCTGCGGTAGAATTGCACTTGTGTCCGTAACTATGATCTGTGGCTCGGATTATACCATCAGCACGAAGACTAGTTTTAGCAGCAAAGTAATGAACGAGATTTTATGTGTGACTAGCACAGGCGAGGGAACTTATAGAAATGCACAATTTTCGCACACACGCCATACCCCCCAAGACAAGTGTTGTTTATATTATTTGGCCGACGATCAATTCTTTTATTCTTCTGCTGTCATTGGTATTATGCTGTCCAGTTTATTTGGGTTTAGTTTAATTTTTCTTTGTTTCTGCTCACGTAAACTGAACAAATAAAACGACTTCGAATTCATCTCTTTGACAACCTAAACTGAATAAAAAATACCAACCGACCTACCAGCTACCAAATGTCAAAGCACAATTCTCACACTCACTGCTTCTAGCAAAGAAATGAGAGTGTGTGCTGCTTTTCCACTGGAAAGTTGTGTACATGTTCTGTTCTCTCATCTGTGATATGAGATTTTATGTGGGAGTGTTGTTTCTGCGAAAAAAAAACCTAAACAAAATCCAAAAGCCGTCAAATTCTAGAGGAATTGTATTTGTTATTCAATTCAATTGGTAAGGTTTTCTCAGCAATTAGATCTGTTGTTAAAATCATTGAAAATTGGATTAGTAAAACTCGGGCTCTGAAAACTCTGAAAAAGAGTGATCTTCCGCCAATCGATTACCTAACCTCAACGATAATTGATGCTGCCAATTGCATTTCTTTTGCATTTTCGTCATTAGGAATTCCACAATCAACATTTGATCGTTTGCCAACTTAACTTCTTTTTTTTTCTGCTTAAGAACTGAGTGGGTTGATGTTTGAGTAGGTAAACGTGCTTCGAATTTCATGTGAAAAGCGAGGTTGGGAACGATCTGCTCTTGTCTATTCGTCTGTATTTTTAAGCGCGCTCTGGGTTATGATTTATGAATCGCATGGGTTCGGATTCTGTAAGGCGAAAACGTTGAAATATTGAACGTTGAAGCATAGCCTACACAGCGCGAGCAATATTTATTACTTTGCCTTGCTTTTTTGACATTCATTGTTGCGAATATGAAATATGTAGTTGTAGCTATAGAAAATTGAAAAAAGATTGCACAGATCATTATTGCAAACGTTATTAAGATTTCACTATGTTATAATTTCATGTCCTAATGTGTAAGCAGTCAAATAAAATAAATGAAATGAATGAAAAACACAATATCTCTTGAATTAAACAATTTGAAACACCACGTCCTCCCTCTGCTCCTGTGAAATACAAACACCACGCCATAACAAAATGAAAACGCCAATAGAATTTGTTTGAGTATTTCAATCATCAGTTGGTAGTTGGTATTTATTTTTGTTTTGCCTAGTTAGCGAACCTTTTTTCTCTTTATTTTCTTTTGTTTCTTTTATTTCAAAAAATTAATTCATAATAATTAATTAGGTAATCAAAATGGGAGGATGTGAATCGCATGAGTTGTCCTCATCGGTCAATAGTTTTTATCTCGTCGCTCAATTCAATTAATATTCTCTTTTTCTTTTTCTGTTTTCAATCGACAAATATTTACTTTCATATTTGTTGTTTCTTTTTTTAAGTTTCTCGTGTTTTTTTTTTTTGTTTGTTTGTTTTTCTTAAGTCATTCGATATTAAATTAATAATAAGCTTATTCTTGTACAATAAATATAAATTGTATGCTCTCGTATTGGCTGATTATTATTATTTAAAAGAAAATAAACAAATTAGACAAACAGAAAGGAACACAACTCGTTTGTTTAGGTGTATACTAAGGAGACGGCCTTTCCTTTTTGTCTTCTGTTGACTAAAACTTAAAGCCAATTCATCAATTGTTATTAACAAAAATCATAAGACTAATATAATAGAGAATAGAAAAAAAACGTAGCAATTTCTTCTGGGTTTAAATTCGTAAAAAATAAGCAAATAATTATGTTAGGTGGAAAAATTAAATTACAAAATCAGTCGGTTTCATTTCATTTCGTTTTAAATTAATAATAATAATAATAATAATAAAAAAAAAAAATACAAAAAATTATAGTAAAAAAAACTTGAATAGTTATAATCACAACAAATATTATTAGAAAGTGAGTAAGTGGTATGGGAGGGAGGGGCGGAGGACTTGCATTTACAGAGATCAAAAGAGAGAGAGAGAAAGAGATAGATGAAGGAAGAGAAGGGACTAACAAAAAGGGATCTTATGTCGTTGTAGTTGAGCGGGATTCGGCAAAGAATGTACTTTTCTGTTGGGATTCGGTTGGGATAATAAGTCACGTCACGGAGCAAGGGTTAAATTAAGTACAAAGGCAGGAAGCCCACACTCCTGTTGTCGTTTGCAAGTCATATGTCGGTGAACTGCATTATTCGTTCACTACCATTTAAGGCAGCTTCATTTTCCCTGCCATAAAACAAATAGAACTACTGATTTAAACGAGAACTTTCGGTCGTTTGTACTGTTCTATTGGTTTTCTATATAACTATGGCAGCTACTGTGACATTGGGCTAAAAGTTGCTTGTTTCGAAAGAGTGGCAGGTAACGAATCTCTGATCTATCGCAACCGTCGCAAAGTGAATGACATACTTGAAGAAGACACGACCAATCAAGGGTCGAATTGCGTCGCTCGTGAACGAGCATTACACGACGGAATTAGTTATTGTTTCACATGTAAAATCAACTTGATTCCGTGAACGTATAGCTCGACTCTAGTTATTTGGTTGGACACTACAAACGACAACGGGAAGCGGATTCATATTGAAGGAATTTAATTCTAATGAGGTCGAATGGAGATCAAGAGTCTTGTAGTAGAGAAATAGTCGGTTTTCATCGAATATATGTGCGCGCAGTTCAGTTGTGGGCACATAATGCGGATAAAAACAGACTAGATCCACCTGAAAGGAACAGGTTATACAAAGTGGTAGGTACGGACGCAGCAACTTTTCAATTCATTTCATAACAGATGGCGAAATACAATACACAAGTGAACTCGTTAACTCTAAAATTTAAGCAAACATTAGAAGCCTGATGAACTGTCATGAATATGGTCGAATAAATACTGTCCTACATGCTTAGACTACAGCCATAGGTCATTGCATGCGATGAATAAAGCGAAAAGGGTTCAATAGGTCGCATTCAAATGTTGCCTATGGATAACCTTCCATAAGTCGCACTCAGTTGATTACTACGATGCAACGGACACGACAGATTGAATGACTCGGGCCCTTTAGTAGCAGATGTAGCGCCAGCTCAGATGCTGTCGTTTGTCAGAACCAAAATATACATAGCTATAAAGTTACAGTCAAAAGAAACGTTCCATTGTTCTTTAGCTAAATTTAAAACAAAATCGGCAAAGTCCATGCAACAGTGATTGACCAAGAAAAGTGTTCGTTTGATAGAAACTCTTTCAAACATTTGGGCATCCAAAGTATAAGAGCGGAACTTGTAGAAAGCAGACAAGAACGGACTAAGTTTCGAGCTGGTAGCTGGTTTGAAGCTGTAGTCGAAGTGATATGTTCTTAGTCATGACAATTCGAGCGACAACACGGTAGAGGACGAGCCGGCGCGTTATATTATTATATTAGAAGCGGACTACAACAAATGTCGTGTGTGCAATTGAAGGCAGCTAACCAAGGCCGAAAACCACCGCGGACTGAAGATAGGTAGGTAGAAGTGGCGGATCAGCTTAGAACCCAAGTAGGACTATGATGAACCGCGGACAGTAGCTCCATCAAAAGTAAGTCACACAAAGTAAAACAGCCGTCTCTGTGAGCATTCCTTATTGAACAAGAAATACCTGCGAATGTGTCTTCAATGTGAAAAATAGAACAAGTGGAACAGGCAAGCGCTAGGATTGTCAAAAAGTTGCCTGTTGAACAGAGGAACAATCTTAATTTATGCTATCTATAGGAACCGTACTAAACAGCATCCTTTGATCGTCAATTATCGTAAAATGAACACTGGAAACGACAACACCGACAGGGAGGGAGTAATACTTCAAGGCCTTTTGGTTGCATGCATTTTAACTGCTCGAATACGACGGACTCCATAGTTGGGAACGAAAATTTAAATTAGATTTGTACAACGAATCGAGAATTGAAAATGCTTTGCTTTGCTTTGCCTTATCCCCACAAAAGGAACGATACTGTCAACGAGTTCATTTGACTGGGCACACTTGTAAATTACAGTTCCCATTGGACGCGAACTCACTCACTCTCGCTACTATTGCGCCCAAAATCGCTACAATTACGGGGGAATATTTCTACTTTCTACATGGAAAAAGAAACAATAATTGTTAACCAAAATCAAAGATAAACCGTTTCCAAACAAACCAAAGTCGATAAGAACTCAGAGTGAAAATAAAAACAAACTCTACAACTGGATTGTGCCTTCAGTTTAGCGGCTGAGTTTCCGAAACGCCTGCCATCGTGTGAAATGAAAAACTTACAATAAAAACTCGTTTGCTTGTTTCTTGTGGAAGTAAAATGAAAGAGGAGCGCGCTACATACATACAACTTAAATGGTTCAATTCAAAGTAAATTTCGCTCACTTTCTCCGGTCTGTGGATTGGACTCTCCTCTCTCTCCCTCTCTCTCCGTCTATATCTATCTCTCCTTTTTTCTTGTTTTGCGTCTGTCTCTCTGTGGCGTAGATTAGATTCTATGATCGAAATAGTAACCTCAAACTTGACGGCGTTTATGTCAGGCATCGGTATTTTGATTACCGCCACCGCCGACCATGTTCGGGTTCTTCGGTGTGTAGACACTGGCATTGGGATCCAAGTTCGAGGTGCCCGATTGTGAGACAGGCACTCCTCCTACGCCAACAACTGATGATTGTGACACCGCAACGTTCTGTTGCTGCTGCTGTTGTTGTTGTTGTTGTTGCTGCTGCTGTTGTTGCTGTTGCTGCTGTTGTTGCTGCTGCTGTTGTTGCTGTTGCTGCTGCTGCTGCTGCTGCTGCTGCTGCTGTTGCTGCTGCTGCTGCTGCTGTTGTTGTTGCTGCTGCTGGTGTTGCTGCTGATGTTGCAGCTGTTGCTGTTGCAGCTGTTGTTGCTGCTGCTGCTGCAATTGTTGCTGCTGCTGATTACTATTCACCCCTGAGTTCACTCTCTGATTAAGTTGATGGCTGTTCAAGATCTGCTGATGGGGAGTCGGCGGTCCAAGACCCATCATTGGACTGGATGGACCCTGCAGTGGTGGGGTGTCATTCATGCGCAACATAGAACTTCCCGTGTTATTGCAAGTGGGCAAACACAGATTGTCCGTGGGCATAACCGCGAGCAACTGAGCAATTTTCGCCTTCAAGTCGTGCACCTCGTCCTTCTTCGACCGATAGAGACCTAAAACACAAAATATAGTAAACCTGGCGAGCTTCTGCTCCCGAAATACTTACTCTCTTTAATTTCCAGCTGACGCTTAGCCTCCCCCAGAGCCGAGAATAAGTCCAGCTTAACTCTCGTTTCGGCTGATAGATTCTTCTCGAGGGTGCAGTTCTTATCCTGCATTGCCGCCAGCGCCGACATCAACATCTCAGTGCCTGGTTGAGAGTCGCGACTTCGTATTTCAGCTTCAAACATTCGCAGCTGCAAAATAAAAAAAAAATAAAAAACACCGATGACTTTCCACCAACACCCCCATCCCCCTTTTCGATTCGCACTCACCTCCTGTTCGAATTTCCTTCCCTGCTGTTGGGCCATTTCCTTTGCCTCTTCGGCAGTCTTGAGATCACGTCGCAATTGCTTGAGTTCAGCTTCGATTTGCTGCTTGCGCTGCTTGCACGCCTCACTACACTCCGGACGACTGGCCTTATCCTCGGCGACCTTCCGAGCCTTCTTCTCATTGTTCAGCTGCGCTTCGATCGATTGCTTTTGGCGGCGCTCTTCGGTCAGCCGCCGTTCGGTGTTCTGCAGCGTAATCATGTCGTGTTGTCGCAAACTGGTGAGCTCCTGGATGCGTTTCTCCAAATCGTCACATTCCTTCTGTTTGGCCTGCAAACAGCTCTTCGTGGTTAGATTCGCTTCGAGTTTCTGGCGCAACTCGTTTTCGATTTGCTTCATATGACTGATTTCGGCGCGATGCTTCTTGACGTCGGCTTCCAGCTTGAGACAGCTCTCGCAGATTTTCGACACGACCTGTGCGGCCAAATTGGCAATAGTGGACGTTGAAGAGGCCACCGAAGCCGACGACGATATACTCGAAGTGTCCGAATTGGAATCCTTAGCACTGTGACTGTGATTCGTATTGCTATTGTTGTGGTTATGATGATGATGATGGTGATGCGAATGATTTGAGTTGGAGTGATTTGATGTGTTGCTGTTGTTTGCGTGGTGATTCTGATGATTGTCTTTGGAAGATGAGTCTTTCTTGGAGCGATTACGACGTCCTAAAGGGGAAGAAATTCAAATTAAATAAATATTGAACGAAGTGGGCTTATGAAGGAAGAACCCCAAGTTCGTTTTGAGTGAATAGTGGTTTCGGGACAAATGGAAAGTTCAATTGAAGTTCTACTTGATGACGCAACGGCGGACACGAAGGAAATATGTACTGCGCTTCAGTAACGCTTGATGCAAGAGATGACATTAACTCGTCAAATTGGTCATGCAAAAGGAGGTCGCACACCTCAACAGAAAGTTGACGGTCTGGAGGTGGTCACTACGTTACTGTGGGAGTTCCAAGAGGAATTCAAGGGCTTTCAGCAGAGTAAGAGCAGACGAAAAGGCTGCATCTGTTGCGTTCTAGTAAGCCAGTCGGACTGCAAGGTACTGCATGCGCAAGGACCCTAAAGAACGGGTTTAGAAAAACGGGTACAACGACTCATTGGCCTCTCCCCTTTGCATCAACCTCACTGTCGCCCATCAAAGATCTGCGGTTGAATTACCGCATCTGTGACCGAGTAATACGTGACTGAATTTGTTATTGTTTTGAGATTCAGTGACGTATGGCTCGCTCCCGGATGCGGTAATTCGGCCCCTGACTTAATTTGAACGACAAACTCACCTTTGACTTTCTCGGTTGACTCAATCACCTCTTCCACTTCATACTGCATAACATTGCCGTTGGCTTGGCCAGCGGACGATGTCGTCGTGGACTTTTTCGCTGATCCACAACCTCCTCCGTAATTGGAATCACTTGTATTATGTTGCTGCTGTGCATGTTGCTGATGGCAACTTACATTCGAACTGTCATAGTTATTGCTATTCTTTTCTTTCTGGGATGGCGTAGCGGTTGTGTAGTTGCCGGCGCCACCATCCCCCCAATCTTTGTTGCCATTCAATTCACTTATGTGATAGCTATTGTTATTGGCCATTTTCCCCGCCGCCGATGCAGAGAAATGGTCTTTTTGGTTGGCAGCATTGCTACGACTACTGCTGGTGGCTGCGCTGCCACTGTTATTCTCCTTGTCCACACTGCGGCGATTATTCTTCGTGTTGTTGCTGCTGCTGCCACCACTGTTGGGATTGCTGCCGCCAACGCCACCGCCTCCGCCTCCGCCTCCACTCACATGGCCATTGGAAGTGGGCGCTGTGGAGCTGGTGGCGTTACCGCAGCCGCTACTATTTGCCGAGGATGCCGATCCTATCAAACAAAGTGAATTTAGTAGTTTTATGGGTCTCTTGAAAAATTCAGAGCGATTACTTGTTTGAGCGCTTTTACTTGAATTGGAACTAGAGTTATTATTATTTAGGTTATTATGCTGTTGCGGCTGCTGCTGCTGATGATGATGAACACTACTACTGCCTGGCTGTTGAAATTGTCCCGCTATTTGAACATAGCTCTTGTCATCGTTGCTCGTCGCTGTCGCTGACGATGCCGATGAAGTTGTGGACGACGCTGATGAGGATTGCGACGACGTCAGCGTTGACGCGCCCAACTGATTGTTGTGGTGATTATGATTGTGCTGATGTGGGTCAGTAATGTTCTGGTGTGCTACAGACGCCACTGATCCGTTCTGTGTGGAAGCTGTGCTGTGCGCAGCCGTCACAGCCGACGTCGTTGACATTGCCGCCCCCACCGGGTTCAACAATGTTATGTCATCTTGACTCTCTTCTTGTGGCAGCGCCTGCTGCAGCAATTGCATGTAGAATTCATTTTCTTTAGACACTTCGCGCTGCTTGCGCTGCCGCATTCTATAGCCAACGTAGCTCTTGAAGCCAAAGCCCAGCGTGACAACCGGATAGCCAATACTGCGGGACAGACATTCTTAGTATAAAAAAAAACAAGTGTTTAAGGCAACTTACCAATGGGCAGCAAACGGCCGACACAAGTCCAAGTGTGGCATGTGCCTGGTGTCCTTCCATCGGATTCCTGCTTCCAGGTAAACAAATAACATCCAAAGGATTATCGTCGGCAGGCAGATTCCTTTGTCTGGAATATCAAATCGCTCGATTAATGCCACCACCAGCGCTTGATTAGACATTCAACTCACCCGTGTGCCACACATATTGTACCCAGACGTATGTGCTGGCGGCAAATAGAAGCCAATGCACTGGGATGAAAAATAAACACACCAAATCTGATGTAATTGCTATGCATACAAATAACACTGAAAATGCCTGGAAGTGGATTGGGAATACATTAGAAGAGTGCGGCTGCACCTCGCATGGTTGCACAATTGGTGAGAACTTACCAATCCTTTGTATTTGAATGAGTCATGGACTGAGCGTAGAAGTAGCCAAAAAGGCCATAAAAATTCAAATCGAAACATAAACATAAAGTCGGCTGTTATCACAATGGCCCAGAGTACCAGGAATTTCATGTACAGAACTGTGGTGCTGCAAAAAGAAAGAGAGGCAATTGATTGTTGATTGTTGTATGTGCAGATATTTTGTAGGTTCATATGTGGCTTCACGAAACGACTACAACTGATTCTTGACGAACCTACCAGAGGAACAAGCACAACGAAGCATAAGTGGGCGCTAAACAGGTCACGTCGTCTGAACGTGCAGCTCGTTCACGGATGTCGCGATTCGACCCCAATCCAACCTAGAAATAAGTCCGTCTACTTCAGCGAATGGCTTGCGAGCAATTGCCTACCTAAAAACACCAAGGAGCGAATTCTACGATCGGTGGGATGGGGTGGTGGACCCCGGTACAAAAATTATTCGACTTCAATGCAGAGGAAGAGCTTCTCAGGTAGGCCGCAGTAGCAGAAGGAACCTAAAACAACATGGAGTGCGCAACTGCAAGGACCGAGCAATTTTGCAATCGCTTTTCTGTATGCATAGGTCCAGAACTATTGGTGTCTTCCCATTGTACGTTGTAAGGGAGACGTGGGCTTCAAAAGTTACCCCGGTTGAATGCAATAGCAGCCTCGAGGAATAAGACACAAAATGAAGCGATAAGACTGTGTTCAGAAATAAATGTGGACTCGAATCACCCCCTAAATAATGTCAACAAAAGATTTAAAGCCTGGGAGGATGCAAGCCGGGTGCGGGAGAGATTCTTTTAACAGCAAGGCCGTGATGGACATCTGCATTCGTTCTTTGGCTTTTATGCTTAAAAGCGTTCGGACATCCAAGACTGGATGCATGTCTGGAGTCGATCACAGCTCGACAAATTTGGTTGGCATTTGTTGGATCGGACGTGTGCCGTGTACCCTTTCGTTTTTAGCCCGAGTATCCAATGGTGTCGTCGTGCTGATTGTGCTTTCGCTCTGTAACATCAGCTTTGTACATATCCAGGTTCTCCGATAGCAGTGCAGCTACATGCGGTCTGTCCCAGTTTCAGTCATTCATCCTGCAGTGTTACTGTTCTTAGTTCTGTTGAAATATATAGAATACGAAGGCGTTTCTCTCATGGGATATGAGATCTTATCACTACCGTCTCTCCTGACAGAAGAACCACATTCAAACAGTGCTTGCTCTTGTATATAAAAATGTACTAAAACGGAAGTTTAAGCAAGAAAGTCCTTCCCGCTGTACCCCGCAATTTAACTTTCCACTCTCCACTTAAGGGACACAACGGAGAATCGACGATTTTCCTGCGATCGTTCGCCTTGTCAGAGATTTCTTTGATAATTTACGTTGATTGCTTGTGCAACGTCAGGACGACGAACAGCAGTAACATTCGATGCTAACCAAGTTAACCTCTGCCGTAAATAGAATAATTGAATTGCTTTGGCTCCGCAGTCGATACATGGAGATGGTAAGGAGAGGAAAGCAATTAAACCAATTTACCTAATTGAGCATCAACCCACAGGACAAGGTACGAATCGCAATTCTCATCCTTCGAGAAGAAATCGATTTATCGAAGATTATGATACAAACCCAATGTCCGCTCATTGGCAACTTGTTACAAATAGTCCATTGGTTACTATTCCACCACAAAACAAACAAAACCAGACTGCAGACAAACCCCCACGACGGATGCCCGACTGATGATTAAATTGCACAGTAATCTTCCGGAAATAAAAGCGCCCCACTTGGGGAGTGAGCGCGGGCAAAAGCACAAATTTCAACTGTACGCTTTGGGTATTCCCAATCAAACAAAACGAAACACGACCAAACATGCCGTCATCCTAGCAACAGCTGAGGATAAATAAAACCAAATCCGCAGACTGTATTACAAGACAAGACCAAGGGCCAACATGTAACATTGCATTTTCAATCAAACACACAACTCACCTGCCGTACATTCCCTCCGTAATTTTATTACGTTTTATCGGTCGCCGTATTTTGCCACAATCGGCATTTCGTCTCTTCATATTTTTGTGTATTTTGAAGAATTAAATTTTAACAAACTTCACAATCGAAAAATCGGTGTTTCTCTCCTCGCACTGAGTTTCTAATGTCCGTTTGTTGAATTAACTTTTTTTTTTCGATATTTTTTATCGGTTTAGCTTCTATTCTTTTCCACTCACTTCCTCACACGCACACAAGAAATTTTCGAAGATTTTCCTAAAATGAGAGCAGAAAAAAGGAAGTAAATTTGTAACATTAGAACCGGTTGAATGATGATGGTCGGCAAAAGGGAAGAGGGGAAAACGGATATATAAAATGGGAAGTCCTTAGGACGAGTGGTTGTGGTGGTCTTCTTATGGAAATGTGGGGTACTGCAATCCAATTGCTGTAAGGACATTTCCGGAGCACTCTAATTTTGTCCTTAAAATCACTTTCGACGCAGTTTTTTTTTGTTATTTAACAAGTTCTGTTTGCACGGAGACCCCCCTCGATGCCTTTTCCAACAAATACGCAGAGAAAAACGAAAAAAAACCTTCATCAGCATCACTTTTGAAAGTTTTTTTTTTATTTTTGTTTTTAAAACGCAAAACACGGCACATATACAAAAACAAACGGTTGCACTAGCATTTGGGTTATTTCGAAAGCAATTTGGCGATAAACTTAAATGTAAATTACAATTTGGTGTGCAGGAAAATTGGAATTTTTTTGCAGGATGAAAACACTTCTCGACGGATCCTTCTCTCGCGCAACTTTTTTTATGTATATATAATATTTTCCAACGGGGATACGATGACTGCAGGAGTGCGAAAGAGATGAGTGGAGCAGTTTTTGTGTGAAATTTTTTTTTTGTTTGTGTAGTGGCAGCTGTGAAATTGCGGATGGAAATGTCAAAGTGATGGCGCGAAGTAGTGCCAAGTTTGGGCAGTTTGAAACCGTTGTCATTTGTTCGATTTTATTTTATAACTTTTTTTATTTAATTTCTTTGGGTTTTGTTCAATGCTGCAATCCTTTCATTGTATTTTTTAAGCCGAATTGAAAGAAATCAAAGAAGGAGCGTTTCCTAATGCGGGGTTTAAAGTTAGGCCTTCGTAATCGTTCGTCAATTATGCGATTCAATTAAGTGGGGGCTTTTCCTGCTGTAGTGGAGGTTTGAAAGACTTGTCGGGCTTCTGCGTTGTTATACCCTGTGACGGTCGCTTTGATATTTTTTCACATTCCAGCTTCGAACGAATCAAAACAAATATCTAACTCTTTTCACCGGAGCAAGAGTGACAGTTTTAATAGTTAAAGCAATGTAAAAGCTTTTTTAGATACCTAAAAATTAGTTTATCAAGCGTTGTGCAATAAAAAAATCCTAAATTTAAATAACCACTTGGAAATTTTGGCACCACTGGCAAACAACAAAATTCCAATACATCTGCTACATGGCTCTGCCTTTCACACTTACGAATTTCCTTTCCGGTTGTCAAACGAATTGAAAGTTGCAGCACATTTTGCAGGACGGTCGAATATTTCATCAAAAAACACAATAAAAATGTCTTTCGGCGATGTTAAAACTACAAAAGGTCTCGAAGAATTGAACAATTTCTTGGCCGACAAAAGTTACATCGTTGGGTAAGTTTCCAATCAAAAAAAAAATCACTAAAATACCGTACCTTGGTTTGAGGTTAAACCGGGATATACTACGATATGACACGTTAGTTGACTTGAGAATTTTCTCAATTTTTCAGTTACACCCCATCGAAGGCTGATCTATCCGTGTTTGATGCACTTGGCAAAGCACCAGCAGCCATCTACTCTCACATTGCACGCTGGTACAAGCACATCGCATCGTTCGACTCGTCCGAAAAGTCCGCTTGGGGCGGTCAGGCTCTCCCACAAACTGCTGGCGCTAAGCCCACAGTTGCCGAAGATGATGGTTAGTATGGGAATGCTAGTGTAAACTTGGTTGGTTCTGTTATTAATTCGATGTTCTTCCAAAATAGATGATGTAGATCTATTCGGCTCTGATGACGAGGAGGAAGACGCCGAGGCAGCACGCATCCGTGAGGAACGTGTCGCCGCCTACTCTGCCAAGAAATCAAAGAAGCCCGCCCTTATTGCTAAGTCGTCGGTCCTGCTTGATGTCAAGCCATGGGACGATGAAACCGACATGAAAGCAATGGAAGATAACGTACGGACCATCGAAATGGACGGTCTCTTGTGGGGTGCGTCGAAACTCGTTCCTGTCGGTTATGGCATCAACAAGTTGCAAATTATGTGCGTCATCGAGGATGACAAAGTTTCTATTGATTTGCTGCAAGAAAAGATGCAAGAGTTCGAGGACTTTGTCCAATCGGTTGACATTGCAGCTTTCAACAAGATCTAAGCTAACAACATCACGTAGATCTGGAATCAACTGAGAGATGCCTGTGTTCTCTGAACTTTTTGTCCAATTCAATTGAACATTTTAAATACAAAATGCCTTGATTAAAGAAAATACTATTTTATACTCAAGCAAGGATGTGTTTCGTTTGTTTGTTTGTTTGTTGGGGATGTGGGCTCTTCTTTTGGATGGGAACGGTCTTTTGGATCGCAATGGACCAAACGATAGTCCTGAGGACCTGTTGGTCAATTGCTTTGTCGGGTATTTTGCATTTTAAGTCAAGCGAATTTCGACTGTGCGCAGATTCTCCACAATTCGTTTCCTGCATCAGTCGCCTGTTCGAGAGCCAAAAGGCTGAGAATGAGCAAACGTAAAAGGTCTGAATGGAGAAATTGTAGCCAGTCGCTTACAAACAAATAATTGGTTCTGTGACAGTTAACAAACGTCGTTTGTAAACGGGTTTATCTCGTTTATTCCCGCTTTTCGTGTTTGCCGAAATAGTTTTTGTTTTTCACTGTCTGTTTCTTTTTTCGAACGCGTTTGTTTTCTTCCTTTAGGGTGCCTTTTTCTAATCGTTTATTTTTATGTTAGTTGTGATGTGATCACACAAGTAGGTACCTACACAGCACAGACGCAATAATTTTGTGTATACCATAACTCCAGGACTAGAATATAGAATAATTGAAGCTGTATTAGAGGAGTCAAATTTCATAATAGTGCCCGAAGAGCATACGTATTATAAAATCTTCTTGCTAGTTCTCAGCAGATTTTTGGTAGTCAAAACAAGATTTAAATTGTATGGCAATAAGAGCATTGTGGGTAGAAATGCACCATCTAGAAAAATATACCTTAAACAATTCTTACTTATTGGAAATATGTAAGTAGTTGTGTTCAGGGGTTCCGATTAAAAGTAAAAGTGATATTAATGTTATTGCATCTACCTATTTAAAAATAATACCTAATAACCGTTTGGAACAACATTATTGGGACTGTACTCGGTCTCAGTTTATGCGATATACTCGCTTCCTCGAGGAGAACATTTTGCATATTTTTCGCGCTTAAATAATTCACCTCTGGAAATTTGCATAAGCTTTCCCTTAACATCTCCACAAATTGTTGGTCCGAAAAGGTTTTGACGACGCCTTCAACAATGGTCTACCCAACCTCAGTGGGAAGAGCATGACGGATGCATACCATTGCATCGCATCAGTACGGATATTAATTGCTCTATATGCAGTATACTACCACTCAGCACAACGCAGTGTCAAACGCATTAACTTCCCCAACTAAACGAATTTTAACTTTAATGTACTTAACTAGCAATTCTGTCAAGCTTGGAGATGGTTGATCTACATGCCTACCTGCAGGAAATAAAGCAAGAATTTTGCGTCAACCAACTTTTTTATTAGCCGTTTTTCTTTTTTAGTTCAGAGCAGAACCTGAACTGTTATAAAAAAAGTTCAGTTAGCTCACACACATCAGGGCTCAAATTTGTGTTTCTTTTTTCGTTCAGAGCATGATCAGAGCTCGCTCTATGAGCTCAGAATAAATTGACTGAGCAGCCTGAGGAAAAAGCTGATTACACATGTAAAAAGCACAATTCCAGTCACATTTGACAGGAAATAAAAAACAGGAAAAACAAAAAACATCAGAACGCTCTGAGCAAACTTCTTAAAATGATGTAAAACAGCTGTGCAAAGTATATTGTTATGTGTAAACTGTAAATCCCAAAAAAATATCGAGATCTGCAAAAAGGGATCCGAATCAAAAAAAAAAAAATATTTGTTTGCCCAATGGAACATGAGTGATTTAGATAAATTAAAAGATTGATTTTTTTGTCCCAATGGAAAACCACATAAGATCTTTCGTATGAACAGCTGTTTCACTTGACGTTTAAGGAAGTGTAGCCTACGAATCTAGTCAAGAAATTCGTGACTGAGTACTAATGTCGTTTTCCATTGGGCAAAAAAATCAATCTTTTTTTCGATTCGGAGCACTTTTTACAGATCTCGATATTTTTTCAGATCTACACATACTGCCATAGTACCAATATGCTTTGCACAGCTGTATTTGATCATTTTAAGAAGTTTGCTTTCAAACCAAATGCGCAAAGTTTCGTAAAAACCAAAATAACGAAATAAAGGGTCCGCCATCTAACTTTTTTTTTTCAACTAGTGCTTATTTCGCGAATGGTAGCACTTAGCTCATGTCTGATTTGACAGATAATTAGTTTTATCCTTCCGCTGAACGAATATGGTTGTGTATATCTACGCTTGAACAACGCTGGGAAATATTGGAAATAAGTGGGCCTGCGATCGACTTAGAGAAGATGTCGATTTTGCCAAAAAAAAACATCTTTTCAGATGAAGCTCATTTTCATCTTGGCGGGTATGTAAACAAGCAAAATTGTCGCATTTGGGGCACAGAAAACCCGCACGCATACATTGAAAAGCCGATATACCCAAAACGAGTCACTGTTTGGTGCGGAATTGGGTCCAGAGGCATAATTGGGCCATTGTTCTTCGAAAATGAGCAAGGAGTGGCCGTTACAGTCAATGGCGATCGTTATCGGGCCATGTTGAACGAATTTTTGTTCACAAAAATTGAAGAGGAGGATATTGGCAACATTTGGTTTCAACAGGACGGCGCTACGTGCCACACAGCCGTAGCTACACTCGATGTTTTCCGCCCTGTTTTTGAAGATCGCATTATCAGCCGCAGAGCTGATGTCGTTTGGCCACCTCGGAGCTGCGATTTGACACCGTTGGACTATTATTTGTGGGGTGCCGTAAAAGATAAGTGTTACGCCGACAAGCCAGAGACAATTGACGCTTTAAAGGACAATATTCGTGAAGCCATTGGTGAAATACAGCTGCACACAATCGATAATGTGCTTAAAAATTGGACCGATCGTGTAGGCTACTGCATGGCCAGCCGAGGCAGCCATTTGAATGAAATTATTTTCCTTTATTAACCGGAAGGATTGTACTTTCAAATAAAAAAAGAAATTTGAGAAAATATTCAGTAGTTTTTTTTTATAGCATTTTCAAAAAAAAAAAGAAGTTATTTGGCGGACCCTTTACATAATATAATATAATTTTTGATGAATTATTATCTTCTTGGCTTCCTCGTCATCTGAAGACTAAGAATCACCAAAAATACCTACTAAATTTGTATCTACAACAGGGAAACATTTTTGAGATCGATATCGATATTTGTGATTTTTGCAAAAACAAATGCAATTTGAACAGCTGATATTGCTGCCAAATAACACACTAATACATTTATAAAAGCAGATCAATTTCGTTGCGCGTTCCATTAGCAGCGTAAAATCTGAGATCTCAAAAAGATTTCTGGTGGTCCCAATGGAAAACGACATAAGTTGACAGTTTGAATACCTATACCTATGTGGCTGACGTAGAAAACGTGAAGTTCTCGACCAATCTAGTTTTTGAGTTCAGGTAACCTCTAGTCCAGACCAATCTAGTCCACTTAAGATAACTAGACTTGTGAATGTGCCCAATCAAAAGACATGCATGCCAAATAGGAAAATGAATTTCAAATCATCTGTCGATAGGCATGTGACTGACACTGACAGCTTTTGCAATTCTAATGGCGTTTTCGATTGAAGAAAATAATTGCCCTTTCTAGAAAAGAGCAAATCTAAAAGTGCTCTTTCTATGTTTCCAATGTTTCAATAAAAAGTGCACTTCCAGGTCAATTCTAAACACGAGAGAAGTGTCCGGGATATTTTTAAAAAAATTGCCCTGAACTCACCAACCAACACACCTGAAAAATGTCAGATTGAAATGTTGGTTGTGTTGTTCGAAACAAAATTTGCGCTATGGGATCCGAAAATATACAATTATGCGAGCAAAATGCTAACTTAAATTGAAATATATTGATTTGGCCTATTGAAACTTTCATGTTTACTGTAGAAAACAAAAAAAAAGTAAGTAAAGAATGCCTTATCTCACATATGGTGTCTACCACTACTACCAAAGTGCTCCTCGAATTTCATTGAATAGAGCAATTCTGAATGTCGGGCCAATTCTCTCGTATCTTGAATGAAAAACGCCAGTAAAAATTCGTAAAATTTGGCAAAATTTAAAAGAAAATGAACAGAACTTTAGTGTGCAAATGTTTATGTACTTCAACTGGTTTCAACATGCGGTTTCAATTGGATGGCTTAGCATTCCATCTGATCGCTGAAATATAGAGGTATACCAACTAACGTATCAGTTCAGCTGTCAATTGGTCACCAAAGATGATCAATGTAACGAAAAGTGCATCGGATCCTTTCTTTTCTTCGCTGCCACGCTTCTAAAAAGAAGACTGGATGGATAAAGATATTTTAGCAATAGGTACAATTCTATTACAATTTTAGGTCCTCTGTGAAATATTTTCTTATGTGTTGATGGACACATATCACCTGCCCCACATTTGTTGTTAAGACGCAAATACCTTCGATCCGATGGCAAATTGAATGTACTTGCACGAGCAGGTATCCTAACCAAACATAACTCAGGGCGCCAGTCAATTAAAAAAATATACCCAAAGCTCATATCATCTCCCATAATATCTATGAATGCGACAGTTACTCATCCACAAATGACGTCGCACACGTTAAAGCAAAAATGCCTGTCAACAAGAACTTGTATTTCAAACCAGATCAGCTCCCACCTCCCACACAACCTGGTTCTACGCTGTAGGAGTTTCTCAGATACTTGATCTCCCTCGACTATAAACTTGGCTGACTGCATCATCTTCCAGAAAAGACTACACAGCGCCTCTGAGGTCCGAGCTCTGAGTGCTCCATCAATCCGGTTCGATTTGATAAAGTATCAAGGGCAAGGCTCTCAACAGTGCACCTATCCCAGTTCAGTGTGGAATGTTAAGGTCATTATACTGGCAGGATGTAAGGGCATTACTTTTAATCTATAAAACAGAAAAAAAAAGAAAACCCACCACTAGTCACTATTTGTTTGAATTTATTGCCAGAAGCGAACAATAAAATTCCTGACTCGACTATCTGCTGTCTCGATCAGCTAGAATCAGGTTCGAATTAGATGTTCGAAGACTGCTCTCCCCCTCCGGCGTTCAGCTCAAAACGCGTTCAACCGCACAAGGAGCAACGAGCAAAAAGAAAAGAAAAGAGAAACTAAAAGCTCTACCCGCCAAGACTGCTGGTAATAAACTTTTCCAACCCACCTGATCTGAAGTTAGTTGCGTTCAAACCGTGGTAGAGTTCAAATACAGAAATCATCAGCGTCCGTGCGGTGTCCGTGAGTGTATCCCTCAAGTCAGAAACAAAAAACGAACATAAACGACAGGAAGTTTGTCAGTCCGTCTACTTTTTAAATAAACAGACATTTCAAAAATAAAAATAAAAAATGAGTTCAAAAGTTATCTACACTGTTGCTGTTGCGTCGATAGTGCTACTGGGCCTAGCGCTAGTAGCCGACAGTCAAGGTTTGTTTATAAAATTGATTAAGAGTTAAGCTTGGCTTTTTGCCATCATTAGATTTGTTCTCCATTGTCATATATATTATTCATGACGTGAATAGTAAATTAATTATATATAGAAATTACGTGAGCATCGGTTTTATGGTTACATGGTTATCATTGTGGCGTATCTCGTCTATCTGACACTGAATCTGTTATTCAGATTCAGCAGGTTGCACGCTTTAGAATGAATTACACACGGATTGTCTGAGGCAACTACAATTGCGAATCAGTTCCGTGTATTTAGGAAAATCCAGTTATTCTAGAATATGCCATCTTTAAATAGGAATTTAGATGCTAATTAAAAGTTATTTCGAATTTCATTATAAAGTTGTGTGCGAAAAGTTGCTGAATCTATTATATATTTCAAAGCAAGAGCAAGTGTAGATCTTCGCCCACTTAAGGGAATTTTAATTCTAATTTATTTAAAGACACCGTTATTAAAAATTGTGAACAATTTTCGGTGCACATGGAATTATCGGTGTCTGTCAAATGCCAAATAGGCCAGAAATAGTTGTAATAGTTGTAACTACGAATCAGTGAGTTTCCTTATCAAATGTTCAATTCAATTCAATTCATGTCGCTTCTGCGCTTAAGTCACATCAGTTTTTTTTTTTGCAAATAATAGAACAATTTTTATAATTCTGATTAGTGGGCGCAGTGTGGCTCAGTGGCAAGAGTTATAAGACTTTCAACCGAGAAGTTTCAGGTTCAACCCCAGGAAAAACAGACAGATTGCACTGTAAGGTTTTTCCACTGCGCCATCTATCGTGAAGGTCTGACAAACCTCCGAGAGTTTAACAGTTATGAGAAAACTTTAAGAACAAAATTGTAGGTTATTTCCAATTAACTCATCCGTTCTTTAAAAAAATCTGCCAATAAACCCAAGAACGGTCAATTAAAAATTAACTTAGAGATTTGACACAGATAGATGGTTTGTGATCGAACTGTCATTGGTGTTTTATTATTTTAACCAGTGAGTGTACTTTTCAAATAATTCGTTAATTGTTAACGGACTCAACGGAAGAAAAAGTAGAATATCACGCTCTATAAAATGGCGTGTGTTCTATCTATCTGTCAGTTGGTTGGGTCCTTCAGGTATGGCTATGGATGTACCGAAAACTTTGCTGCAGTCCCATTTAAAACTAAGTAGTTGTCTTGAGTGGACAAAAAAATACTAAATTGTTACCTGAACGTAAAATCTATATTGGTCGGTAATGTCACTATTACTACGTCAGCGGTCAGCCACATTTATACGAAATGTCAACTTAGTACTAAGTTAAGAAGTTTCACTAGATTTTCTGCCCTTTCCATAACAAAAAAAGAACGTTACCAATCTAGATCAACAAAATGTAAAAGGCATCAAGTCAGACTTTCTAATTTAGTGTTTGAACGTCATCGTTGACAAATTTTAAACCATCCGTAAATTCAAAATTGAGATAAGAATTTGTTACAAGTCCGCATGTGTTTCTCTTCTAATATTGTACTAGATTTTTCAGTATATCAGGATGACGTACTTAGCAATGCTAAATTATGGTTTGAAATACTCGGGCAGATGTTGCATAAATCGAAATTTGTATAATTAAATATTATCTACATGGTCATAACGAAAGGATCAAATGGCAAACATTTATGTAGACGAATTTCTGCGAAACTCCCCGCTTATCTCTAACCTAGGGTGCAAAGTGAAGCATCGTGATAATCAACTCATTAACTAAGCAGTTCGGTTTTTAAACTGATAATAGGCGTGTTTTTTTGGGCTTTGATTTCAGCAAAGCAAAGTAAAGGATTTTCAGCACGCTATTACAACTACTACTCTGAGTACTGGAAGTGTCAAGTAGAGCGTAGTTGTTTTAATTGCGTGCTGAAAATCCTACTTTACTTTACTTTGCTGAGATCGAAGCTCCAAAAAACACGCCTAATGTTGAAAAGTAGGTTCTATATTATATTTAGAGAAGCCATAAAGCATTCTATTGCATTGACAGACGGTTTGTATTTGTGTGTAACTACGTTTCCAGTGTGCTGGGGAAACACAGTATTTTGTAATAGTGTCCACGATATATATTTACTTATAATAAATAAAATAAGTAGAAGCACTCTGAAGAAGCCGCATTCGCATTATAAACATGCGTCACATTTACAATGTTCTGTATGGAATTCCGTTACAATGCATACAAGTTATTTAACATGTGGATGTAGGTAAAACGGTTCTTGTCGCTGAACACTCAATGGACGTCAAAACGGAAATAAATATAATTATACTGGTGCAATGTAATTATTTCTAGATCTACTGAAAATCACTTGTTACTTAGACAACTTAAGGCAGTACCATTATACGACTGCCCGACAGTTCTCGTGCTCGAATATTGTTCAGTAACATTCAATTTGTATGTTGTGACCATAGTTAATTAAACAAAGGTGAACGTTCGACCATATTTAACAACACCTAAGAACTTCAAAGTTTCAAAATTATAAATACGTCAAATCAAACCGCCTATCAACTGTCACTTCATTTCTCGGAGGAAACAAGACGGCACCAGTCGGTTGCTTTCAACTTTTAGCAAATTATACTGGATTAATGTGCAGCCTATCAAAACAAATAAAAATGTTACTGTAAACATATAGGAAGACCGCAATTGAAAATGACAGATGTCTATCGAAAAGCGACTTCGAAATTGATATAATCTTAGAAACCCAATGTAATAATTATAGTCAACGCTACAAATTAGTTGGTGAATATAGGTATCAGGATTCCAAGCTATTCCACTTGTGAAAGAGCTCTTCGAAATGCTTTGTTGTGAAGTTCGCGATGACGTGACTGTCAAACGAGAACAAAAGAAAACCAAGTGACAGCAAAAACTTATGCAAAAATGTAAAAACAGATTTCTGCAGCTGGATCATTGCATTGACAGATGACAGTTAGTTATTTTTTCCCCTTCTACTCCATCTATTTAGAATGAGAAATTATCTATTTCTAGCTATACGTTAGTTTGTTTCATGTATGAATACTTAGATAGTTAAGAAAACCGAGCTTAATTTGCCAAAGTCAAAATTTCAGTTCATTGCACGAACTCAATGGTATGAAAAAAAATCCGCATTCTTTTGCGGCAAAATAATAATCTAAAAATGTCATATGTTACATTCGTTTGTGTTTGTATAGCCAAGCGGCTCTTTCTTTTTGCTTATTATCGTTATAACCAGTTTAAATCGTTCTTGGGGGATTTCCATTCAAGAACCAAAAAAAAAGCTATAATCGCAACTCAAATTCCTATTCTAAGACTGACTAAGCAAGGTCGCGTCTCGAAATCGTTTGCAGATTGATTTTTGTTTATAAAATACGCGCAGTAAAAACAATTGTCTTCGAGACATTGTGCGGAAATTAATGGCTCACTGAACGCAGCACTGCATGTGCTGTGCATCCCATAAACTTGTTTTTCCAATTACAAACCATTTATCAATTCGTAGCACATGCGCGCCGGCTAGCATGAATTGCTGCGTTTTGATCTGGTTTTTCAGGTCTTATAAATCTATACTTCCCAAGACAACTTGACAACTTGAGGCTTGGTACAATATCCCAGCAAAGTGATTCATAATTTCCTACAAACTTTTTTTTTTTTTCTCTGAAATTTCGTGTTTTATTATTAAGCGCTGAATAATAGGAGAGCGCAAGCAATTTGTTAGCTTTTTTATTGGGAATTTATTGAATGACGATGAATTGGAAACAGTTTTGCAAATTAGGCCTTTAGCAGAAATGACAAAAATGTTTGTGTTCAGGAAATCTTGCGGTAAATCTGACTAATGGTTAGCAACGTCGATTAGCATAATTTAAAATTTGTTTCATCATGTTGACAATAGAACAATAAATTAATTGTTTGCGTTTAAGTTTTTGAATTGTATATTCCAAAACAAGCAATTAAATCAGAACGCAGAACCGAATTTTGCCACACAACCCGGATTTTAGAAAAAGAGGCAATCCTCCTCATTGATTATATTATAAACAATGACACAATTCAAAGAATCTGCATAAATTTACAAGCCACAAAAAGTATTTGAGCAAAATCAAGCGAATTGAGATTTTTTTATAGGAATGATTATACCCGCGACTAGATTTATATTATTTATCGATTAGGAGTTAAGAAAAATACAGAATGAGTATACGGTACTATCATTCAACCGGTTTTATGAGGAACAAATTCTGACAAGAGGTTCGTACCCACGGGTGCAATTAGGAAGCATGGTTAAGGTCATGGAAATTCATGAAAGTAAAATTGATAAATTTAAGGCACGTGTTTAGAAAAAATAAGGAATCAATCACATTTATGGTTAAATAATAAAGTTCATTGTCACGGTAGACTGACACTTCCTCGTTAGTAATAGAAATTAAAACACTGGCGTAGAAAATTAGGTGTGGGCTTTGACTGAATGCGTTCAGTGTCGCATTCAAGATTGGTTGTGCCCAATAGAACTTGACGGCGCACCTTAAGTGGGCTCTTGCGCTACTGCGTTGCGTCTATCATCGATTTAAGAAGATGACTAGATTTTTGAATTTGCTCAATTGCTTGACTTAATACTCAGTTGACATTCAATTGTGTCAACCAAATGGTTTTTACTTTCACTACAAAATTATAATAGATAATTTGTTAGCAAACCAAAAAGTAAATTTAAGATGTCTACCAGACTATTTAACTTATAGCCGTTCTTGATAGTCAACTGAATTTATTTCAGACACTTCCCATGTTACTAACTAAAGCACATCAGAATTCGTGCAAACTTGGGAAACCGTTCCACGACGTGCAATCCCGCGGTTTTCATAAGTCAACAAACTTATTCTTCGGTTGCGTTGCTCAATTTTATTATTTCTATGATATAGCGCACCAAATTGCACAAGACGAGACAGTTTTAGATTTTGTTTATATTCTTTTATATACACCCATAAAAGTTCTATTCGCATCAGCTGTCAAAAAAGCCGAACACCGAAGTTGAAAGTTCGCCAACATTATCTATTAACGGGTTTTCATGATAACTGTTCCGTTTGAGGGAATAATTGATGCCACACTTTATTTTTGCTTCTTTTGACATTAACGAATTTTGAATTAAGCCGGATTCACATTTTATTTTACAAACTATGGACAAAACTTAAAATAAGTTGTTGCTGCAGACTGCGGTTCGTCGACATTGTTTCGGAAAAGTTTGCTTTTGCGTATCGCTTACGTCAAATAAATATAAGAGAGTACCTGCTGTCATGAGAAAAATAATCAATTGGGCCGTGCGAATATTGCCATCATCATTGTAAACTTCTAATTTACCAACAGTTAAACTTGAACTTTCTTCACCTATGAAAGATTATCAGAAGCTGGACCTTAGAGGACTCTAAGGCTGTTCAGTAATAAAAAAGAGAATACGCGCAGAAAAATCGCTTATTTAAAATCAACCAACTTTCGGTTAAAAACTACCAAATGATACTGTTAATATGGCTCCTACAGAGTTAGTGAATTGAAAATAACCGAGTCAACTTGTTTAAGGAAACTCGGTTAAAAATAACCTTTTATCAATTTTTCTCGGTTGTAAAGAACAAATTAGCTTTGTTGAATTTAACTAGCTGGTTGATATTTGCACAGAAACTTGGTTCTTGACAACTGATAAAGTGTGTTATTTTTAACAGTACCTATTTATATCGGTAGTATCTAACAACGAATACTCGGTGTTTTTCAACAGAGACTTGGTTAATTTTAACCCTTTTTTTAACCGCGCAAAAATCGAACTCTGTTAGAGACAATTTTTGACCGTGTATTAAATCTTTGTAAAAATAAGTAAATGCTTCATTGACAGCTAAATTTACACATACAACTTTAATTATTTAAAAATAACTCAAAACCATTTAGGCTCTGCCAATATTTATGACAAGCTTTGCCTATTTGGCCTTTGAATGCGTATTCCTGCGCATGGAATACTGATTACCTACACTGTGTAGCCACTAAACAAATTACTACTTTATGTAAATGGATATAATCGAAGCAACAGTAGGTAATAAAGTGACGTACGCTTCTTTAAATGGGAGCTTTATTGCTCAAGGCCAAATCATTTTCATATTTATGTAGCTATTCGTAGTAGATAGTAATTGTAGGAACAATATTATTACGACGCTGTAAAAGGTGGTAGAACATTGGGCTGGTGTAACCTCCTGCGCAAATAGAGACATGAAGTCAGCGGCTATTCTGTTCAAACGCAACGTGTAATTTTGTCAAACCACTTATTCCAATTTTTCGTATTGCATACCAAGTGATGCAATGTTCTTAAGCCACTGTTTTATATAATTGTTGTTGCTGTCATTCTTAGCTCAAAAATCTGAACAAAATTGAAGCTATTCACATTAGACCTTATTTCAAAGAATTTGGTATCAATTGCTTAGTAAACAGACCCAAGAGACACCCATAATGGGATTCTGTGGGCTTAACCCAGAAGTGTCAAAAATGGAACGACATCCACTCAAGTTCATTCACCCGATTGGAATGAGGCATTCAAATATTCTTTTATGAGTATTAAGGTCGCGCGAAAAACTTAAATGTAGACGTACATTAACTTAAGCTGGATTACTTCCATTTAATCCTATTAAAGTTCTCCCTTTGAAGTTCACCCTGTCGGTGAGATCTTTCACTGCACGAAGCATCTTTTCGAAATTTTAATGAAGCCAAACAAACTTTTGACCAAACTGTCAATTTAAACTGTCAACTATGGCGTCATCTCTAAGCTTTCTTAATCCGTTGTCTCCTTCCCGTTGGCCCAATTTGCAGCCCGTCGTTATTCTGACTCCTTTGCCAAACAAATGAACACAAGTTCACTGAACACAAAAAACCTTGCTCATACATAATACATTAGGTGGAGTTACCTGCGGCGAATGCCAAGACCCCCTTTAAGACCACAACATTAGAATGCAAATGGATTAAGGAACATAACGGCTGACAGCTTTGAGTTTGACATACTTCGGCGAATGTTATTAACCCGAATCTCGATTGTCTGATGGACATTTCGCTCTTGTCAGTAAAAAAATACAAATGATTTATCTTACAACAATACCCGAGCTACACCTTCAATCACAATCTTCAACACCTCCAATCCAAACACTTTTGCGGGTGTGGTCATCTGTCGCTCAACTGATTATGCAAATTTCCCTCCCGCATGGAGATGGGATTAATTATGATCGGTCGCTTGCCCTTGATTGAGACAACAAAACTATAAAATTCAATCTCAAGTTCATGGCTGGTTATATGCACACCAACTGTTCAAATAGGTACCTTACGATATATTTGGTTGTTACTAAATTTTGTTAACTTAATTTCGCAGCAGTGGCCAACAAGCTAGTCACCGACGTCTGCCTTGGATGCATTTGTGAGGCAATCAGCGGCTGCAATCAAACGCAAGTCTGTACTGGTGGTGTGTGTGGACTTTTCCGTATCACCTGGGCCTACTGGGCAGATGGTGGAAAATTGACATTGAATAACGAGCCAGCTACATCGGAAACCGGTAAGTAGCACAATGACTTGTTTTTGCGATTTAACTAAACCTTGTGCCTTGTGTGTATATAGCTTATCCAAATTGCGTAAACGATCCCTACTGTGCGGCGAACATTATTCAAAACTACATGGCTAAATTCGGACAGGATTGCAATGGGGATGGCACCATCGATTGTTACGACTATGCCGCTATCCATAAATTGGGAGGATATGGATGCTCTGGCGACTTGAGCGGCCACTATGCGACGACCCTGAATAGATGTTTGGCAACTTTCGGTTAAAATTGAAATGCGCATCAGAGATCGATAAGAATCAAACATTTTTTTTTATGCTTATGTATTTTATATTCTCATTCATTGAATAAAAACAAATTAAATTAAAAAAGGGACAGATGGTTTGACATAGAGGCGCTTATACGCAACGGTCAATTTTCGAATTGACTTTCTGTCTATCTAGGAGACTGTACAGTGTACATATGTAATATAACATTAACTCAGAAGTGTTTGATTGACTGGCTGACAGATTCAATTTATGGGAAATAAAAATGAAACTTATCGAGAATATTTGACAAACGTCCCAGAGGGAACTGTCACGAGGAAGCTTCGCATTGCAGTGCTTTCAGCTACTTTCCAGTTTCCTCCGTTGTCAATAAAATTAACTAAAAATGTATTAACAGCTGTGACAGTGGAAAGAGCGAAGATCTTATTGAAAGAATTGCAGACGAACGTGTAGCTCTCTGACATTTTTGTCTTCTCTTCACAATTTGTTCCTGTTGAACATACACATGAGTTCATTTTAAATCTGACATAAGTAACGAAGTCCGAAGTTATAAAAACTACAAACTGGAATATAATTATTACATAAGTAACAAGAGCACATGTTCCTTTGCTTCAATAGCTGCCTTTTCTAAATTCAGAGTACAACCTGAACTGTCAAAAAAAGTTGGTGTTTCTTGTTTATCACAGACACATAATAGATCTAAATTTTTGTCTCTTTTTTCGTTCAGATTAAGATTAGATATCAGAATAGATTGGCTGAGCGAGCAGTCTGAGTTAAAATTGAAGCAGATCATATTTTGACAGCTAACAACTTTTTATTTGCTGATCAGAAATGCGAGTGCTGATACAGAAAAATAAATCAGATTATGTAGAAGTTTAGTAAATCGACGAAAATTAAGCACACAAGTGACATAAAGCATGAAAACATATCTCATATGACAGCCAGCGCTCAAATAAGTTTCATAAGTAAATCAGATTCATGTTTTTACTCGGTTTCTATTCCTTATTTGATCGATAGAAACATAAAAGTGCTGTGTAAATCAATACAACAGTCAATTATCTAAATTATGGATATTTTTACTTACTAGTACCTGGAAAGAAAAAAAATCTGTTGGTACATACCTTTCAACACATCAGATAATATTCCCATCTGACTCAGAGCCTGTGTCCTCACCTACACACAAAAGAGAGATATTTCCAAATTAAACTAAAAGTTGTCTTCTTTTTTTATTTAAATAAATATTTTGTTGTTTGTTTTTAATTATATGCGCAATATATATGTAATTCAATATTATAACGTATATATACATAATAATTTCAATACTATTCTACTACTATCGTTTTACATAATAGATTTCACTCAAAACTATTACTTTTACATGAAGTTTCTTATTTACTTAAACAATTCAAAATGTAACCATTATACAATGTAAAGATTTAAATATCAACAACCTCAAGTTTGTTTATGTTTTTTTGTTTTGCATTTCCTTTTGTTATTATTACAATTATTAGTTTAGTTAATAAAAAATAAGCTACAAGTATAATTGTGAAATTGTTAACCTACATGTTTTTAACTATTTTTTGTTTTCTATTACTTTTCTATTCCAGTCTCTAATTTCGAATTGAAAGTGGGTGGTGATTAATATCATTAATTTGTTAATAATAGATTTATTTAATAATCGAAGTTAAGTTTTCTTGTAATTATTGTTGTTAAAGTGAGAATAGCAGAGATAGTTGAGAGATAGTAGTTAGAATAGTAAAAACTTTATAAACGATATTTTATTGCAATTTTATTAATAGTCAACAGTTAATTGTTATTTAGATCTAAAAGATGTTTTTTTTACTAAAATAACATGTGAGCACGGTACTAATAATCATTCTTGAAGTCGACTGGAAAATCCCAACAACTTACAGTGGTATCTTACTAATAAGAATAACAATAACCATTTTAAGATTCGACTTTACATGTAAGCAGTAGTAGTTATACTTTTCAGTACTAGTAATATTTGTTTGTAGTTTACGATATCTTTGTATGGAAAACATTGACATTGTATGTCTAATTTGACACTTAAGTCACCACGCATAGAAGTAGGCGGCAACTTTAGTTAATGTACGATTACATCGAAATTTTATGTCTCATGTGACACGTCAAACATTTGACTGAACTAAGGTGGCAGTAAAGTTTTCCACGATTTTTGACACAAGCTTAAGCTAACGTAATCCCAAGCAATGGCTATCAGACAGGCTACATAAAATGATTATTAATACCGCCGATACAAATAATAGACAGATGAATAGAGTTCGATCATAATAAACCTCAATCGAGGTTATGTAGAAAAATAGGTGAAACATCAAAACAAGAAATAATGTGCTTGTGCCGGTATGAAAACTTTTTGACATAACTCTGCACTATTTTTCAGAGCTATTAAAGCACTGGCGTGAATTCTGAATATTTTAGAAGTTTTTGTAAAGAGTTTTTTTTTTGTTTGTTTGTCATCAAAGCGTTGTGCGACTCAACGATTGTGGCCTTAGCTGAATTATCTTTAAAAACTCGCTTTTAAAAGTGTAAAGCCTTTTGATTTCTTTGTGTGATGATAATATGGTGGTCGATTAAATTACATTCTTTGTACATTATTGAGTCTTTTGTGTTTGTAAATGAAATGTCTGCTATGAAAGTGAAGAGTTTTTTTTCTTGTGGGAAAAAGAAAACAAATTATATGGTTTGTAGGTTAATAACGTAATTGAGTGGGGGAACATGGAAACGAAACTGACAATGGTTGGGTAATTTTATTTGCGCAGTACTTTTGAAGTCAAATTTCCGCTGAGCTTAAATTTGTTGGTTTTCTGATTTGATTAGTAGATTGTAGCAGTTATCTGTAAAACATTTCAAAAACCAAAGACTTTTGCGCTTTTTAGTTTTGCCTAACGTTGTAGTAGATTTCAAGCGATTTTTCAACATTATAAAGTGACAAAATTTCATGGATTTTTCGGAAAAAATGTGTACTTTTACTTATAAATATGACCTTTACTATTATTAAGCTTAGGAAATGTGTTGTAAGTCAAAATACCTTAAAAAAAATAATAGGTACGTACGATTTTAGGTGAATAATAAATGGATATGTTACTTTTGATTGTTAAATAGTCTGCGAACATCGGATATTAGCAGCCGATTATTTGTATTCTCAATAAAGAGCTTTGCTTATTGGTGAAAATATGCCTCTAGACCTCTAGTACACAGCTCAGTCCTTTATTAAACGCTATAAGGCGTTATACAGACTTAGTGTGCCTAAGCTAATGATGATCACATATTTTTATTTTTAACGCTTATCTACTTTTCTATTGTCTGCTAATTTGCGTAAAAAAAAATGCGAATGAGATCGCTCTTTTGCAAGTGACAGAAAACTTAACAAAACTGTTCTATATGTAGTCATTATAATTGAACACATTTTTTAGATGTAATTATTATAATATTTTAGGTTAGGTCCTCTAATATAATGCATTCGAACACTTTAGTCAAAGTTCGTTCCCTTCCGCAAAAGTTGGGTCGAAGAAAACGAAGTTTGACTGAATCTGACTGTTGTTACTTTTTACTGTCAGAAAACGCTGTATGCAGAAGCAGATTTTTAAGTACTACAACTACTATTCAGTCAATACATTCCGAGCTCATAGCGTGCGCTCTATTTTACTCTAAACACAAATCTAAAGCACTGATCTGATGCGTCTGAGTTTGAGTTTCAAAATAATCACAAACTTTGTTTGGCAGTTAACTATCTACTCTGAAGTAAACAGTAAAACGCCAAAAACAAGCGGTGACATAAGAATTTCCCCCTACTGTTTTAGAAATCGCAAGAAGAAAAATAACCACAGTTTTATGGATGAACAAAAACATTACTTTTAGTCCAGTAGATCTCAAAGATCATCCATCTTCCTTCATAACCATTGTCATTTCCCGCGTTCAATTAACATTGGACAGCGGCACTTCAAACTTACGCCAACAATCTATCTACAAAAATGTTTAAATAATTGTACAAATCGCACGGATAGTAAGAGCTACAGCGCATATTACGGTTAGAAGGCAGTTTCGCTGACAGTAGACAGAACGCAGAACACATAGGTGGATGTAAAGGGTGATTTTTTAGCTAGTTTGGTTTTGGCAACACTGGTTTTGACAGCTGACGTGTGTTTAGTACCTTGTGTCACTGTCAAACAGCTTCAGTTTGGTTTGCAATTTAACCATGGATCGTCTTACAAATGAACAACGCTTGCAAATTATTGAATTTTACTATCAAAATTCGTGCTCGGTTCGAAATGTTCATCGCTGCTTGTTTATCGAAAAATTGTGTTCAGCGATGAGGCTCATTTTTGGTTGAATGGGTACGTAAATAAGCAAAATTGCCGCATTTGGAGTGAAGATCAGCCAGAAGCATTGCAACAGCTACCAATGCATCCCGAAAAAGCCACTGTTTGGTGCGGTTTATGGGCCTTCGGCATTATTGGGCCATATTTCTTCAAAGATGATGCGAATCGCAGCGTTACTGTCAATGGTGAACGCTACCGAGCGATGATAACAAACTTTTTTTTGACCGAAATGGAAGTTCTTGACTTGCATGATATGTGGTTTCAACAAGACGGTGCCACATGCCACACAGCACGCGAAACAATGGCGCAATTGCGAGGAGAGTTTGGTGAACAGTTAATTTCACGTTTCGGGCCGGTCAATTGGCCGCCTAGATCGTGCGATTTGACACCATTAGATTATTTTTTGTGGGGCTATGCCAAGGCTAATGTGTATAGGGACAAGCCCGCTTCGATTGACGCACTGGAAGCCAACATCCATGCATTCATTCGTGAGATACCGGCCGATATGTGTGAAAGAGTATGCCAAAATTGGACTCAGCGGATGGGCTACCTGAGACGCAGCCGCGGTCAACATTTGCATAAAATTATCTTTAAACATTAAATTGCAAGGTTCAAACTATCGATTCAAATAAATATTTCATTCATTTTTTCGAATTTTTTGTGTTTTTTTTTTAAAAAAAGTTCTAAACCTCTTAAAAAATCACCCTTTACCTATTGAAAGCAAACCTTGCACATCTGTCATGGCGGCCCTGCCAAAAATACAAAAGAAGTAGGTATACGAATTGTTTCCACATTTTCGGACAGCTGAACAAAACGCAAAACGCTGTTTTTTTTTGACAGATTTTGACATTAGTTTGACATGTCGCTAGTCAGCTGACAGTCAACAAAAGCATTAAGGCGAATGAAAAAGTATAAATGAAAATGGTTACACTATGTTTTTACAACTTTTTATATATACAAATCAAAGGATTTTCTTAAAAAAAAACTTTACACAACTACTAGTCTGTATTAAACAATTGACTTTCAATACATTTTATAATATTATGTACACTAGGTAGAGAATATAAATATTAACTTGGGTCAAAATAAAAGCAATCCAAATAAAACTTAACTAATTTGTATAAAGAAAACACAATTCTTTTATTTATCCACAAATTGGCATTTAAGAGAGTTTTTCCATTTTTTTTTGTTTGTTTCTTTTTTACAAAATGAATATGTATATGTATTTTTGTTTAACAATTAACGAGTTTCATTTATAACGATAAATATTTTGATGATAGAATTTTCGCAGGATATTTGAATTTTTTTTTTTACTTCTTATTATTGCCATCGTTTGCTAGGAGCAATTCCTTGGATTCTTTTTTCCCCTTTTTCTTCTCCTCTTTGGCTATCAGTTTCGCCATGCGTTCTTCCTCTTTGGCGAGACGTTTTTCTTCCTAGAAATAAAATGGGAAAAAATATTATAACCGTCGGACTTTCGATGGGAATAAGAACCTTTCGAGCTTCCTTTTCCGCTTTCAATTTGAGTTTGTCATCTTTTTTCTTGCGCTCAACTGATTCGTTCTTTTTATTGTCGGCTTTCTCCTCTAGGTGAAGATTGCGAGAATTTACAGTTAAATTGTTATTATTGTGATTGCTATTGGTACAATTGTTACGAGAATTACTGTTATTATTGCTGTTGTTGCTGTTGCTAATTAGCTTACTACTAAACAATGGAAAAGTTTTACTGGAAGAACTGGAAGTATTTGCATTGATGTCGACGAACTTTTTGCCCGCGTGGTTGATTGCGTCGGCTTTGGTTGGGTCAGCGGTTGATGGACAGCCACCGTTCGCAGCAGCAGTGTACTTCCCGTTTAGGAAACCTTGTGATTGTGCGGATGCCGGCGGTGGCGGCATCATGAAGCCACTCTTTGGTACCGAATTCTTGGAAGTGATTGGACTAATCTTCGCCGACAGACCCAATGACGATGTGGCAGACGATTGCTTAGCTAGTAACATTGTGGCAGCCGATGCCCTACGAGGCGGTGAGGGGTCCTTGGTGAGCAGTGGCACCATTTCGTGAGGATTAGTAGACGGTTTTGTATACGATGAGTAACTAGAGACGAATATAATTGAGAGCGGGGGGAGTGGATTGCATTTTTCTACAACTCACCGAAACCGCGGATTGCTTATATGAACTGGTGAAGGGTGTGGCACCTTGGCTGGTGATCGAAATTCCTTGATGGGTGGCAGGCGGTTCTGCAGGTCGGCCAAACGCCCCTTGCCATGCCGTCGACCCGGATAGGTGCTTATCGTCGTACCCGCCGCCGATGACGATGACGACGATGAGGATGACAGTGGCTTGCGAGGTATCGCGCCCGAGCAACCACTGGGACATGTCGAATGATGAGTATGATGGGGTATACCACCGCCCGATGCGGGCGGTGCAGCCAGAAAGTTTCGATTCGTTGTGGAACTGGCTGACGAACTGATTGATGAATCGACGCCACTCGAGGCGGAAGACGTTTTCGAGCAGCTCGTCAGATTCGATGCGCTAGACAATGATGAGGTGCCCGAACTCATCGAGTACAGGCTGGCCGACTGGGCAACCCGATTATGCTGCACAGAGTGCGCGTGGAATTGGTGATGGCCACTGTGAGCGTCGCCCATCGAGTAGGAGCTCGCCGATGGTGGCATACAACCCGACGCGGATGACCAACTTTTGGCGCCCATCGAGTAACTGCTGGCCGACTCTTGGATCCGCCATGTGCCGGAGCTCGACGTGAGTCGATTCACCCGCGCCCGACAGATGACACAGCGCAGTGGAAGCAAACGTTGCGCCACCGCACTTTGAATGGTCTTCACGAAGCATCGTCGACAGACCACACGATGGCCGCAGGGCGACGTTTGCATCGTTGCACGCGCATTGATGCAGATGACGCACTCATCCTCCTGCGATGTGGGCGGCTCTGGCTCGCTTTCCTCGAGCTTGCTGAGGAGTTTGTCCTGAAACAAGAGAGCAAACGCATTAAAACGCACCCTATGACGAATTGGATCTCCGCCTAAAAGTATACCACGCAGTTTTCACCACCAAAGGCCTTGGGTTGAGCTGGAATAAATTGGTTAAAACTCTGCGACAGTTTGTATTGATTTTTCCGAGTGGCGCGGTGGGTGTGGGCCTGCGAAGTACACCAAATAAAAGTGCTAACTAATATTTAATTAACACACACACATACGCCGGCTGTTGCAAAACTAAACGCAAAAAGGTCATCGCGATTAGCATAATCGCCGCACGTTAGCTGCTGGTGGAGAGTTTGGTTTTTCATTTGCAGCTGGTGGATGGTAGGCCTTAAGGCGCATATGGATATGGATACGACGTCATATTAATTAAACGAACAAATATTTGAAAGCACAGCCAAACCGGCACACTCTCGTACTCGTGTGCGGCTCTGCTACGTCATGGCTGTTGTTGGCTTAATGATTATGATGGGTCATGGTCAACTCTTCAGTGGTTTGTGCAGAATTTCGTTTTTTGATTTCATTTTGTGCGGCGTGTTTGTGTGAGAGTCAGTGTTGTTTGATGGCTTTTTGCATTTGGGGATACCTACATAAATATGTGAGTACGACAGGCAGTGTATGATGGAGATTGCCTGAGCATGGAGTAGCATAAAAGTTTTCGAACACATTTCGGAACAAAAGCGGAAGCAAACTATGCCCCGGAAAATCAAAGACGCAGATTGTGAATGACGTTTGGCCTTCACACGCTGTTGCTAATTGACTAACTTAAGTTTGGAGATTGTTCGCAATTAAACAACTACCTAACGGTTCAATGGATAGGAAACGAGAATCTTTGGCATACCCTTGGTGGAATGTACGTTCAACAATCGAACTATTGTTTGATTTGCCATGGGAGATCGTGACAAAGAGTCCATTTTGTTGCAGGTCGATTGAGTTCTAGGACACAGTTGTGGAAACTGGTTACATTTATGTGAAATAATATTGTGTTTCGTTGTTATCTTAGACACATCACGCTTGTGAGCTTTGAACTGAAGTTGTGTTTCTTTTTGAGGTTCGGAGCATGATCGGAGGGCACTCTTTGAGCAGACACGGCAGTCAACGAGGATTTGCGTAGCTTTTTTCGTGACAGTGGCTCTGATTTTGCTTCGTGTTTAAATCGTCAAATATCAGGTATTCGTTCAAGTTTGACTTGGTTTTGTAGGAGACGATTCAACGACGAACAATCGATACGAGCTGTACAGCGACAGCAACGTTTGGTTGTGACTCGCAGAGTTTTTGATACTAAAGTGCTCAACGCTAGTGATGAAGACCTCGTTGTTGCCTTACTTTGAAGTTTGGACAATGCAAATACCTCACGAACAAGACATCGTTTTGCACTGATGCCTCAAGTGCTCTTATAGTCGACCGACCTACTCCTTGATGGTAAACAAAATATTTAGCACTCCACAACTTAGCTGGAATTTCAATGATACCTTTTTGTTTGTATGCGGATTTGTATTTGTATTTTCACTCTGAAACTACTCACCCAATCGGTTTGGGTTCCTTCAACCGAACACAGGGCTCAAAGGAGCAACATTCAGTTTATAATTTATCGCAATCGAACAACTCTTTCAGAATATATAGAAATTTCAGTTTTTCGCGGGCCGAAGGTCGCCGAAACGGGGCTGATGTATTTTAATCAAACCGGCACTAATTTTTCATCTCTGATAGTCTCATAGTTAAGCACAGGTTTTGCTCCACCAGCAAACGAATGACCCTTAAGAAAGGGACCTCACCCAACAGTCGTCTAATAACGGCGCAAGCAAAATTGTTTGTTGGTTGAGGCCATGGCTAACTGCGAACTATAACGCCCACCTAACAGAGAGAAGAACACAAAACAAAAAATGCGAAACACAATCTGCGATGAAAAATCAGTGTCAATGGTTAGTTGATTGTATCACATGAATCTCCAATTTCTCAGGAAGTCACACTCAATTCAAATGGCAGCCGCAGACGCCACTTAAGAAAATCAAATTTTAATGAGCCTGAAAGAAAATAACAACAACAACCAATTAACTACCATCAGTTAATCAAAAATTTTAGCTCGGCATTGACATTGACCATATGTTAACTCCAGCAAGCAAAGCTTACACCTCGGATAACTCAAACTGACTCATTGGTCTCAAAACTGTTTGCCAGGGAAATGTTTTGATAATATCTTCGTAAATAGGTTCATCTGCGACGACCATGACCACTGCTGCACACCGTGCACAAATGGATTAATGGAACATTACAGACGCGAGGTTTTCATTGCAAAAAAATTAACATAAAATAATTGTGTAGTAGCCAACAGATTTTTGATTTTTATTTTGTTTATTATCCATTAAACAAAAAATGTGTTGCGCTCGGAATAATTAACAAAAGTTATGCGAATAAAATTGAAAATAACGAAGAAAACAAAAAAGTAAGTGGTTCTGCCATAAAATATTATGCGCACCTTCCTTCCTTCCTCTTGATTTCCGATTATTGTTTTTTGGATCATTCTTCAATTGAACGAAAAACCTTCAATTGATATATCATTGCCGTGGCCAGCGGCAAGGTTGGATCTAGAGATGAACAGATCGCACATTCACTGGAAGAATGCAAAAAAGGGGCAACAAATAAAAGATATTAATATTCGATGACGTTCTTGAACGGTCGAGTGGTTAAAAAGGAGGTTTATTGTTTAACAGACTGTTTGAAGATTATAAAGTGTAAAAGTGTTGGATTGTGTTTATTTTTTTTTTTTTTGCCGAAAGGAATTGTGATATCAGACTGAGTGTAGTTGGTGGCTGTTTGGACATTAAGCTTCAACAACGTTGAGTCTTTTAGAATGAGCTTCAACAACGTTGAGTCTTTCAGAATGTTTGACGAAAATGTTTCCACATCTACAGCTGTGTAGACATTTAATAAGACTAGGTAGTCATAAAAAGGCCAATGTTCTACAGCTTAAATGAAATTCAATGGGCCTTGCTAGTCATTTTGAGCCTTCACACTTAATATTTTGTAGGTCACAATGGGCAATTTTAAATGGAAAATATCTAGTCTAGACACTAAATATGATTATTAGTATCGCGCAATGAAAAAAAAATAGCAAATTGGGAATCAGAGAAACACAACCGGTGAGCAACATCGACAGCAACTTTGTCAATGGTGGATAAAAATGCATTGCACTGTCAGTTGCAACACATCGTTACGGTGCCAGGGTTATTTTTTGAGTATCTAGTTAATTTCGTTTTCCATTGGGACAGGAAAAACACTTTTTTTCAGATTCAGAGCAGTTTTCCTGATCTCGAAATCAGCTGGCTGTCAGATTTCATGTTCCATTGGCCGCAAAAAAAACACTTTTTTGAGAGTCAGAGCAATTTTGCGAATCTCGACATCTGAGCGAGATTTACACCTACTTACACTAACACCAAAACATTAGTTATTTGTCAAACTTTGTGTGTTATTATTTAAGTTTTTTAGACGACAAGTTTGTGAAAAATAAAAAAAAAAACTAAATACATTTGGCCGCTGCAATGGATATTAACATAAATTGAATAGGTTTTTATTTCACACAAATTTCAATTTAAAAACATCAGATTTTAAAACACCCACCATCACAAATGCAAAAAAAAAGAAAAAATCTCATTTTGTGTTCCATTGGGCACGAAAATTCTGAAATCTGAGAGCAAAATCTGAAAATCCCAATGGAAAACGACATAAAAACACTTTAAACAAACACAACTTCCATTGACAGAATGCAACGATTAAGCTTAGTATGCACATGCACATGAACCGAAACGAAAAACCCCATAGAAAAGTAGCACAACGAAATCATGAACGAAAAACTTCGCTCTCCTTTTCGTTTTGCAGTACGCAGCTGTTGCGAAATGATGGCGGAAAAGTGGGTAATTGTAGTAGATTGCTTCGTACAGTTCTCCACTCTCTTTTCGCACACGTTTATTGTCCGGGACATTATTTGCTTGCGAAAATTTGACATTTGAACTGCAGGATTGCCAGATATGGAGATATGGCGCTAAAAATACTAAAGCTCAAAATGAAGATCAAAAATGCATATTTTTTTGCATATTCCTGACAGATGGAACAGTAAAGAAATAAAATATTTCAGTGGAATGATTTCTTTTTTTTTTATTGTGGAATTAACTGAGAAGTTGATCGGAAAATGTTATTCGTACGAAAAAATGTATAAATTATTTAAAAAATTTGCTAATTTATTTTGATAAACTAACTTTATAATTATAAGCAACATTTGAAGACCAAGAAGCAAAAGAAAATGTTTAAGGCTTCGTTTTACGTAAAGAGTACGTTCGCAATTGAAGAATGCATTTTTTTTAAATACTAAGGAGACTAAAAAAAAACTAGGATAATTCCCAAATGACAATTTTAAAGAGCCCGCGGAAAGTTCGAGTATCCAAATCGGAGATAAATAGCCGGTGATGGCAGCACTGCTACTTGTGCAGCAGCTGATGGAACTCTCCGCAAATTATTCTCGCTGCCTTTTCGCAGACGTTTCCCTGTCCATTTGGAGACCGCCGGTAAATTAGCAGCGAAAAAATGTTCTCCGAATGCTGCAAAAATGACCAAGTCCAGTCCAACTGTAGTTAAAATAAAGTGCACAACTTGATCGCACGAAACTTGGTTTGGTTAGTTTTTTATTTTATTTTATTGCAAGCAGGACTGAGAATGCTGCACTAAGGAGGTGAAAGAAGTTGGGAATAATGGGAAAGTTCAGTATGTTGATATTAAAATAGCGAAATTTCCTTAGGATTATGAAACAAAATGGCTTCCGGTAGTGACGAACGGACAATCATATATTTGTTTATAACTGATTGATGAATTGTTGGTTTAATTTAATGAAACTAATTAATGCTCCCATTTCACATGTTTTAAATCAGGAATGGAAACGTTTTCAATTGATTGCAGGAATTTTTTAACCGGAAAGTGTGTTTATTTCCGTTTTATTAATCTATAATCATGGGTTGAACATCCATGACACTTTAGGCGGCTGATTTGTGATTTCTTACGCCTTTGTTAGCATTGACTGCGGACAAACGGATCTCTCTGTCCCGTCTCGTACAAAAATGCTCATGAGTGATGGTGTAAATGCAGTAAAATGTTGAGCGTAAGATAAAAAAAGCGGGATTTTGGTGTTCCCTTTTGACAAAAATGTAGAAAATTTTTTAATTTGTAAGGTCGTGGCAACAAATTTGTAAGCAAATTGCACAGTGTTTGATTGTAACCTAACCCAACCTAACATTGTTCGAAAAATACTATTCTTCAAGCGTTCAGCTGAAAACTGAGTAGGTACAACCAGTTGTTGGGAATGTAAGCACTAACTAATGTTGTAATTTGTATAGGTATAGTTCGAAAATGGGGTTTTTGAGATACGAGCACCGAGCAGTTTATTTAAATATTGTTGTTAACACCACCAGTGAAAAAGTGAGAACGCAGTCATTTTTAAGTAATCAATTTTACTTCAAATTTGTAGGTATTTTGGTCAAAAGTGTTACCTCAGTTTTCTGGTAAAATGTAGAAAAACTCAACTTTTAAAATAAAATCAATTATCCGTCATAGGATTATGTAGATAGTAAAAAAGTTAATTTAAAAAACGACTGACTGTAAGAAAGATTTAAAAATATTAAGACAAAACACTTTCAAGAATAACTAATTGACAATCGGAGACTACCTACACAATCTGGCAAACCTATGCGTAGCCTACGACTGCCAATTAGTTGTTAGTAAAGGGTGATTTTTTAAGAGGTTTAGAACTTTTTTTAAAAAAAAAACACAAAAAATTCGAAAAAATGAATGAAATATTTATTTGAATCGATAGTTTGAACCTTGCAATTTAATGTTTAAAGATAATTTCATGCAAATGTTGACCGCGGCTGCGTCTCAGGTAGCCCATCCGCTGAGTCCAATTTTGGCATACTCTTTCACACATATCGGCCGGTATCTCACGAATGAATGCATGGATGTTGGCTTCCAGTGCGTCAATCGAAGCGGGCTTGTCCCTATACACATTAGCCTTGGCATACCCCCACAAAAAATAATCTAATGGTGTCAAATCGCACGATCTAGGCGGCCAATTGACCGGCCCGAAACGTGAAATTAACTGTTCACCAAACTCGCCTCGCAATTGCGCCATTGTTTCGCGTGCTGTGTGGCATGTGGCACCGTCTTGTTGAAACCACATATCATGCAAGTCAAGAACTTTCATTTCGGGCAAAAAAAAGTTTGTTATCATCGCTCGGTAGCGTTCACCATTGACATTAACGCTGCGATTCGCATCATCTTTGAAGAAATATGGCCCAATAATGCCACCGGCCCATAAACCGCACCAAACAGTGACTTTTTCGGGATGCATTGGTAGCTGTTGCAATGCTTCTGGCTGATCTTCACTTCAAATGCGGCAATTTTGCTTATTTACGTACCCATTCAACCAAAAATGAGCCTCATCGCTGAACACAATTTTTCGATAAAAAAGCAGCGATGAACATTTCGAACCGAGCACGAATTTTGATAGTAAAATTCAATAATTTGCAAGCGTTGTTCATTTGTAAGACGATCCATGGTTAAATTGCAAACCAAACTGAAGCTGTTTGACAGTGACACAAGGTACTAAACACACGTCAGCTGTCAAAACCAGTGTTGCCAAAACCAAACCAGCTAAAAAATCACCCTTTAGTTCACAGTGACTATAGTTTCCATACAAATTCCGCAATTGTGAGTTTCCGTTAATTTGAATTCGAGTCTAAAATTTCTTATTAGTGAGTACGGCGCAAACTAAAATTTTATCAAATGATTAAAAATATATACAAAATTGAATTTCCATAAAACAATTCAAAATTGAATGGAATGCGTAAAATGTGCGTGGATTTACAAAAAAGTATTTATTTAAAAGAATAAAAAAAAAAACGTTTCTTTTGTGAATGGTGTGCATTGTTTGTCAGCGTTTTACGAGTCAAAGAATTATTTGGTGGCTAGCCGAACATCTTGGACTTGAATACATTATTGCAATCAGAAAGGTGTGCCTTAAATTTAAAAAAAAAATAAATCTAAACCGCAACAGTTTCAAATTTCCATTCTGTTAAAAGTTTGACCTTACTTGACGAGGTATAAAAAACGTCTTAGATCTTAATTTTTGTATATTCAAGCCGTTCACGATGTGATTTCTTTACCTACGTTTCAAAAATAATTGGTTAGTTATTTAAAACTGCTGACACTTGTGGGCACTTTAACAACATCTTGGATACACCTATTTGTAAGTAGAGGATCGTGGTCTGTTATTTAAAAGTAGACTCAAATGTTCTGTTGCAAAATATAATCCATATTTAATATGCAGATCTCATGTGGTACATAGAAAATTTAGATTTTCAGGACCGCATGTAGATAAGGTTAGATCTCACGTTTGAAACAGATGGCAAGCTCTTTTTCCAATTCGAATATTCGGAATTTTCTTACTTGAAATGCATGCAAAGAGAATCCCAGCGGTACAAATAACACAAAGCACTAAAAGTGGGCTCAGTTCTAAACTACTAAGCGAGAGATCTCACGTTCGATCCCCGGAAAAAATCAAAAATTAGATGTAAATGTTTTTTTTTTCACTCTTTCTTAATTCAGTCGCGCGGACTTGGCATAAAATTGAAGGTCCTTCCATTCGCCCCAAAAATTCAAAAACAAACAAGCAAATGGTTGAGAGAAGCTTTAGACACTGGGTCCTAGTCCTATACGAACCTGTTCCACGGACTATCTACTTATCTGTGTGGAAGTTCAACTTTCATACTGTTCCAAGACACGCATAATATTTCAGTTTGCGTTATTGGTTGAAGTTCGTGCTCCAAACTCCGACCGATTATGTTAATTCATATGTAAGGTTCGAATTTTGTTGACATTTGCCTTTCACAAGAAGTAAACTTACAATTATTGGTTCAACCTGAGGCGACCGGTATAGGTAATTGACTTCTGCTTGTCTTTCTGACGGGCCACACCCAGACCAGTTATAGCTGAAAACCAGGGATATTTCAAAAACACACAAACATTTTTATTTATTTGCGACGCATTTAAAATTTACACATCCGCCTTGCTCCACACCTCTTTTGCATGACTAGGCTTGATCCTATTTCACAAAGCGGCAAACAACAAATTAAAAAGGCTGCATCACTGTATGGGCATTAGCACATCTCTATGGATCACACGTTTCCAACTGGCCATAAAACCCACCAACGTTAATTATGTACGATTAGCCGTCGTGTGCTCAGAATATCGGAATCGGCCCGCTCAGTGCTGCTCGCACTGATTTCCCATATCAGTCACCTCACTCTACATTTCGGACTTCCTAGTGAGAACAACAGCAAACATCCACTAATAACAGTAAAGCAATGAGCATAACTCTCATATACGTCGCGTACACGACTAATTAAAATTACTCAAATGCGTATCGCTCGAATATGAATGAGTCTCCGGTGCCCACTTCGAAGCACTTAAGATTCTAGTACCAATTTGGCAACTAAAATGTACTACACATCGCGCTCAAGCAAAAACTTCCGCATCTATAAGCAAATTCGTTTCACACCCTCCCAGACGGGGACTGCTTCGCTTAGTATTCATCAGAAGAACCACGGAAACGCCAACTACAGCACGGTACCACGCCGCCGGCACGGATCTTCTTTTGGGAGATGCGGAATTCTATATTCGCTTTGAGAATTAAAATGTTTCAATTGAATCACCGAAACAAATTTCAGCCGGCGGCGTGCAGTCGTATAGGAAATCACAAAAGCGAGACACAATCCACTGACCTTAGTCAATGTCTGTCACTGCTTTGCTGGGTCTGACTGTCTGTCTGTCTGTCTGTAGTGCGGCGTTTTCTTATATCTCCAAACTCGGCTACACAAACTTTTCTTAAACTCGAAACACTGCTAGATGATGGCTCGAATTGAGTCAAGCCAGTCAGTCGTCGTCGTTTAGTTATCACTCATCGGTTGGCCTGATCAGCTAGCATCGTAGAAAGATACTTTTTTTTTTTCGCTGAAGCTTTGCACACCGATTTTGAATCGTATTTCCCATCGTTTCAAGGCGGGAAACTCTGATTTTCATCAGCTTTTCTATGCGGGTTGACTGTTTAAGTGCATTTGCCGGTTGCAATTAGAAAAGCTTCACAGGCGCGTGTTTTTTTTTTTGCTTGTTATTTGTTTATACGTGATATATGTATCTGAAGTATAAAAGAGAAGAAGAAATAGATTTCCATGTGATTTTTGCATCATGCTAATCAGTGTGCATATCCGATGAGACGCGGCGCGTGAATTCGACTAACGGCTACGGTGTGTATTGTTAAAAAATAAAGTAAAAAATATTCGCATAACATTGCGCAATAAAGTTCACGGTGAACAGTGAATTAGATAGAAAAATTTAAATTTTCGTTTGGTACCTGTGAGTGATCGAGATCAGCAGCAGTAGACGATCACTGAACGGCATCGACAATGACGCTTCCATCGACATCGACGCTATGTCGGATCTTTACGTTTTTCTTTGGTAAGAATGTGAAAAAACAATTTTTTAAGGATGCTACGGACGTAAGAGGGAAAAACTGTCAAACTTTTCTAGAGTAAGGAGTGTACTGTCATTTTTTTAAAGTTAGCTTCAAGCTTATATCTGTTGTTTTACAAAAACTGTCATTTTGTAGAGAGGGATGCCAATTGTTTGCAAACAAACTATTTGGTTGGACTCACAGCTATTTTGAACGGCAATATAACGAGTTAATCAAAATTGAACTACAAGTAAAGTGTCACTTTCTTAAGACGTGAAATTGAACATATCTTTCCCAGTGCTCAAATAAGTGGGGTTATTAGAAACAGCTGAAGCTGTGTTTGTTTAAAAACAGTCAGATAGTTCTCGCAACAATATTCCATTGAAGTTGGGCTATAATTTCCCAATAGATTTTACCGCGTGATTTATGCAACTGCGATGTGAAATATCTTGTACTATACATAGACAGAGAAGTGTTTCGCGTCTAAATTCTCACCGAACATGTGACAAGTGAATTTTGATGACACTTGACATACTCCATTGGACTTCTCCTTGATTTGGGAAACAGCAGTTGAATCTTAGCAACGATTTTACTCGACCAACAACTGTGGCAGAGGGCGTTGTTAAGTTAACTTCGTCTAATCGTCGAAATTTTGACAATTTAAGACACCAAAAATAACGAATGACTTATCAAAAATGACAGATTGTATAATTTTGTAGTTCTCGTCGATCTTTGTGATATTAAGTGAAACAATGTGACCTTTGGAAAAAGGTTTAAGAAATGTTGACGTAACTGTCACTCGTCTTAGCAATGCTTATAAGAAAAAAAGCCCAATAAAACAGTTGACAGTAACGTTTGTGGTAAAGTGTTATAAACTGTTATAATATGTTGTTTTTGTGTTTCGGTTTTTAGGTTTTCCAACTTAATCATAGTTCCGTCTTCAAGTGAATGACACTGAAAGGAATTTCCTAGCAGAGTCAAAAACAAATCACAAGAAAGATGTCAACATAAACTGCTGGTGTCACTTCTACCTGGGATAGAAAACGTATTGTGAATCTCGAAAGTGTCAAGTAGAGTGGAGTTGTGTTAATTGCTTGCTGAAGATAATACCTTGCTTTGCTGAGCTAGATGCTCAGTAAACAGATAAGCAAAAAATACGGCGAGCTGTCAGTAAAGCATCTTCGACCTCAACGGACTTGCCAAAATAGCTATTCGGAGTCGGAGGGTGTTTTCTCTCGCTCTACTTCCATTTTGAGTTAGTAGTTTATAAATCATATATAGGGATAAATTTTCCCTAGGAATACTATTCAAATTGAGTCATTTTTGAAAGAGGATACTATAAGATACCATAAGAGGATACTTGATTAAAAGCTGTCACTGAAGATGGTTTTGTTTCGAATCCACGATTTTCAACCCAGATTACCAAAAAAACTTTTATATCGTTTGCAGAAAAACTTTTCAATACAACTTTTAAAGAACGCCTTCGTAAATATATAAAGATCTTCGAAATTATTAACCAAAAGTCGACCATAAACAGGCTGAATGTGCCGCATTGTTTAGAGCTCCCGCAGTATTTTGAATAAACATTCGCATAGACTTTTCACAATAATCTCAGAAGGCATTTTCTATGCCATTCCGAACAAATTTATTTCCCACCACTCACTAACACTTAGTATGACAAAATATACTGGCTGAATATGCAACGTTAGGTTCATTCGCTTGCGCGGTTTAAATCGAACGCAATCGATATAAATTGATCGAAATCGGACAAAGTCTATAGCCGTTTTGTCATTTCATTTTCATCAAAGATGACAGAACAAGAGAAAATTAGCAAAATAACGAGTAACGAGCAATTCCCCTCTTGGTTCGAAAGCACCAACTTTGGATTTAAGTGACGGATTAAAAATGTATCCTGAAGCTCATTTTTTTACAAAGCAATAATACACTTATGCAAAATATATGGAGGCAGTAGCCTTAAAGAAAAAAAAAAACATTTGGTCTACAGCAATTGCAGAAAAGTCCGAATCCTGCTCGAAACAGCTCAGAGAATTTCAACCGAAGTACCTCGAAGTCTATCCAGGTCCTTTGGAGTATATTTTCAGAACTCTGAGAGAGTTTCGCTAAATTGATTGAGTTTGACAGATTTTTAGTGCTGTTACTAATTTACAACAGCCACTAAGTAAGAATAGGGACAGTTTTAAACGCACAAAATACAACAACTAAAGGGGTGACAACACCGGAAAAACGTCAAAGTCGATTGTGACAGCTCAGTAACGCTACCTACGCATTAAACATTCTCAACATTAAGCGGTAGTTACCAATTACCAGCAATAAATCAGACCCATAACAAGTAAATTGCTTCTGAATTTTAAAAGGCCACAAACTTGAAAAAAACATTTTGACACAACCACCCCATCAATTAAAAAAACATTCTTGCTTAATATGAGGGTAATTTTACTAAACTCGTTTGTATTGTCTGACAAGATACATTCAACATTGACATTACCATCATGACACTTGTTGTCATAACATAACACGCTGCAGGAAAAAGAAAAACAACAACAGCAAAAATCAAGTTCATGCATTCTGCCACATAAATTTCACTCTGACAGTGGTTCATTAATGAATTATTAAAAAGAATATCCAAACCTCGTATGAGCTCATCAACAAATGAAATTAATAAAGAAGCGCCGTGCTCTGAATAAGCGCTAGTCTGTGGATGAGTATACCTCGCACTCGTAGTCGTTCACAACTTCAAACTATTAAAGCTGTCAACGTGTGTGCATGTACATCATTCACCATGATAATTACTCGACTCCCAATAGTGTAATGTGATAATTGATATGAAGAGCAAATAATGGGAAGTCTAATTGTCACTCATTGTGTGGTTGCCCATTTAAACTTTCTCTGACACACACTCTCTGTCAAAAGAAGGGTTTGTCACTTATATAATAATTACACCAATGTCGACAGATGAAGATGCGTGTGTGTGGTCTAATTACAGATTTGTGTGGACCTGGAGAAAGGAGTATATTGTGCGTAGCAAGTTTTGTATGTTGCTTTTCTTCTTAACCCGTACAGGGATTGCGGAACTTTCGGCACAAGGATCATTTTGTGTACGTTCAAATATTTAGATATTACCGACTTCTGACTGTTTGAAACAAAGATTTCTTATATTTTAAGCAGTCCAAAATAAAATAAAATGCAAACAAATTAGCCAGCGGCAGAATTTCTTAAACTTTCTGTTTAAGAAATGACAGTTATGACATTTTGTTCATAACGAAGTGTCAAAAAATAGGCGAGTTTATTTCTGTAACGTCATCGACACACGGCCTAGTAAAAGGGTAATAAATTCCGTATGTGCGATTTAAGTTAAACCCTGACAGCCAATAGACATGAAGGGGTATGTTCAATAGGTCCCACTAAAGACAAATTTCGCCCTAAATTTATCAAAGCGCAAATAAAATATTCTCACTCGTTAAATCGTCAAGTTTAAGGTATAGAATGACAGCTAATGTTTCAATGCATCGTGCAATGTATTTTCGCAGCTGTCACCGAAGGAGGTAAGTACTGCTGAAGTAGGGGGTACCTTAACCTGACGCAATGTCCCAGTGATTGGTGTGCGATGAGATTCACCCGGAAACCGGTGTAATGGCATGCAGTGTATGATACATCGTTATTTCTATGAAAATTTACGGATGGCAAGTAATGAAAAATTGCTCTGGACACGCGGTGTCAGATTTAACACTTTTGAGCATAAAATTGACAGCAATAAAATATTATTTCTTAGGGTATGTACTGCAAACTGTTTTCATCGAGAACATAAATTATATGTTGGCTTCACAAAAACTAGATGGAATAAAGATTGACAGCTCATTAAGCTATAGTTTGTCTTAAGTCAACTTAAGCTCACTTATTAATTTTTTAATAAAAATTTCGCTCGCACAAAGTGTTAATCAAATCAATATCCTTTGCACTCCGGGATAGCAATTGGCAGCTCATTCAGCATACGAATTTTAAATACTGTCCCCCTTAAGTAAACTGAAGCTCACTGAAGTTTGCTTAACAGAAGATATTGCTCGGAATCTTGATTCGCAAAATCGAAAGAGAGAAGAATATCCTTTCCGCTTCGAAATAAAATTGGCTGCTCATACAGCACTCGATTTTAAAATACTGTCCACCTTACGTCAACCGAAGCTCACTGAAGTTTACTTTATAGAGAATATTGCTCGAAACCTGTATTCGTAAAATCGACAGCCAGAACTAAAAGAATTTAATAGTAGCGAACAAAATTTTAAGAACACCCAAAAATGGATAAAAAATTCTGTAATTTTCGGGCGTCCCTGGTAAATATTGATAAATTTCCAATCTAGAACAGATGAGTCAAACTCTACGAACAAGATTTCTTGATCAATTGGCAAAATTTTAAATGTTTTGCATTACAATTTGAAGAGCGAAATTGATCATTGTTTGCGAATATTTTCAACCAACACCTTGTATTCCTAAATTTAAGCTTTTCTTAATGTTTTTAAAGTGACAACTACACAGAATATGGAACTATGGAATATGGTTATCTCACGCACCGAATTTCAGTGGTCTGAGATATTTCCAAGAGTCTATGGAACCGATTTGACCTGTACCCGAATTTCTTTTCCATATAAATATAAAGAACAGTTCACATCCGCCCAAAGCCATGCATTTCTAAGAAATACTGTAAATCTGATAGGCACTACCTTTCTGATTGACACTTTCAGAACCACCCTACAATTTTGATCTCATAACTCACTGGTCAAACTGATTAACAAACAACATCCTTCTTTCCAGCTGGCACCCCTCTTATCTACAGTCCCGCACCACGAGGCGAATGCTCCAATTGCTGCCCGATACGAGAAGTTCAAGACATCAAGTTCCTGCTCTACACCAAGTAAGACACGAACACACCCACGCCACTATTGAATTATCCTCATTCCATTGAACACAGCCAGAATCCGACGAAGCCCTATCAACTCTATCTCAGCAATAATCGACGACTGGACCAGAGCAACTTCAACAACTCCCATCCACTGGTGATGTACCTGCATGGCTTCTCGGAATCCTCCAACGGCAACGACCAAAGCAGTCAACAACTCAAGGATGGTACTATCTCAGTCGCTCCCTCTCCCCCTATGCTAATTTAATATTCCTGCCTCATCTGACAATTTGTTTCTTTGCAATTTCCTGCGAAATAGCTTTTCTCAAAGCCGGAAATTACAACGTTATCCTGGTCGATTGGAGTCCACTGACGGCGATGCCATGGTACACCAACTCGGTGGACAACATACCCATAGCTGGGCGGTACATTGCGCGTTTCTTGCGCTACCTCATCGGCAATGGTTTCCCCAAGGCTCGCATACACATGATTGGATTCAGCTTAGGTGCCGAGGTCGCAGGTTTTGCCGGTCAACAAATGCAGGAGTGGGGTGTGGTGCTGTCACGAATAACAGGTTTGTCCGGCTGTGTGTGTGTGTGTGAGTTTGTGTTTCATGCCAAAGTTTGACATCAGGAAATTGTAACCGCCTGGGCCAACAGCTTTAAGCTGACCAAGGTCTAACCATTAATTGCATGCAATGTGTGATGAATGTGCCTTGCATCAGTCGGGGTATTGCAAACCAAATCGCTGGACAAACAAAACTTGCATCGGGTCTGAGACGCGCTAAGTTGAAAGCTATTCGGGCTCATCGCACGCACTTGTGCGGACTTGAGAAGTTCTCTTTGCGAATGACAGTCGGTGCGCTTGTTTGTTTGAGCCAGTTTCGTTGCGGTGCCTTGGCCGAGAATTGACAGGCAGATGTTTGCTTTGTTTACAACAGTTGGGTCTTCTTGACATTTATTGACGTGTTAACTTTACCGAAACGAAGTTTTTAATTACTTTTACGAGCCATTGTTGTGGACAGAGATTTCAAATCGTCGTCGGTTGTATAATTAATTTTTTCTTTTTTAATTATTGGCTCAGGCTGGAGAGATACCGTATTGTTGAAGATAATTGAAGCTTAGTCTTGCGCACCAGTTAATTTGCACTTAGTTGCAGTTAATTGCATACCGGTAGCCCTTATGTCTAGGCAGTGTGACAGGGAAGCAGCAGTAGTAGTCGCGTGACACGAGCATTGGGAGACTTTTGTGGCAGGGGAAGACCAAGTGCGGATGTGGAGAACAGTGGGGAACATGTACAGAAAGGTTGGAGATGGTGGTTGAGGGTGGCCTGTCGATAACTTTGATATAGCTCCGCGTTAAATGTGATAAGAAAGTGATAACATCTGCGCTGTGCAAATCGGTGAAAAAGGTTTTTAAGCCTAGCGATCTTTTGGATGTGTTTGTCTTAAAAAAGTTTCAGCGAAAAACACTTAAAGACGACTAAAGTCTCACATAAAATAGACAGCAAGAAGACGGAAGGTTGGAGAGTTGGGCGCCAAGGATAGTTTAAGTTAGAGCCTTAAGCTTAACTTGGAAATTACAAAAAGAAATTCATTGCAAGCAGGCTTAGGAGGACGGAACTTCAAATTAGTAAAAACATGTAGGTTAGGTTAGGTTAGGTTGAGTGGGGCTATGAGATCGTCACAAAAGATCAAGCACCTTTGAGAGGCCATCGCCATCGCCAGGTTGTTCTCTTAAAATACTCGGCAGTCACTTTTAAAATAAAATTTACAGGCTTGGTTGGCTAAATGCATTCTCCACCTCAGATTCGGAGACGTGCTACGGAATCAGGGGCAACAGAATGTCGCGTTGAGCGCAGACTTTCATTCCAAGACTTGCTATGGAAGCACAAAGAAGGCGCCTTGTAGTGAGTTCTTTTGAGTCCAGCTGGGCTAGGATTGAACCTGATGACCAAGAGTCGCCATAGCGAAAGGTGGAGAGTTATGGACTGTCCGTTTAGGCACTCTTGAGTCTTCACCCATGGGGTCAAAGTCAAAAATTCGATGGGAATGTCACTCCGTATATCATCGAACGATCAACTGTGAGAAATCGGTTCTATTGAGGAAATTTCAATAGCTCACCTTTCAGTGCCAGGCGTGTGCAGATCTTGTAGAGTTGTCGTCATTGGACTTGGGCAGATAAACTGAATAGAAAAAGACCCAAATTTGCTGCAAAGTAGAAGCTACATTAGCCAACCGTGCACCACACGTAGCGACGACTCGCTTAGCAGATAGCTAGCTATACCTTGGAGGTAGGTAGCCGGTCTTTGTCAAACTCCGGTTCACTAAAAGCTCACGCTTGCCAATTGCTGTTTCTTCTTCATAGGAAAGCAGTAATTAACCCAAAAAGACGAAGAAAGCTCAATATTAGACCCTAACCATCTCGGTCAAGTTGTATGTCGCAGAAGCAGTATCGTTTGTTTTTTTCGTTCCGTTTGTGTTTACGGGAGAAGATTTAACACAGCGACCTAAACAAGCTCCCAAGCTACATCCATTTGGAAAGTCTATAAGAACGAAAAGGTCGTCTAAGTAGAGCGAATCGGGATATCTAGTTTTAAAGCATAAAAGCAATGACTAAGTCAGAAAAAAAAATTGATAAATTTAGTTACACAATGCACAACTTTTCAAACGCACGACCAACTTTCACTGTGAAAAGGTCGCTAGGTGTCTTGTTCCCCTGAGTAACTGGAAAGGTTTTCGCTTAGTTTGGACTAAATAGTCGCGCAAGTTAAACCACATTTACGCTCCTAGGTTAGGTCTGGGTAAGAACGAAAAAAACCGCGCAAAGAATATCTGCTTGCCAAAAACATGTCAGGAGCTCTACTGACGGAGAAGGTGACATCTAAATCGATCGTAAAAAGTGACTCACCGGCCAATAGATGACCAACACAATTGGGAAGAGTTTCTCAAATAAGTTACGGACATTTGGGTTCCAGAGAGTCAATATAACAAATCGCAGAAACGACTTTTCTAAATTAAAAAGAAGTCGCTTTATCGGTTTTCTGAAAACTCCTGCCGTAGGGTCCTTCGATGTGACGTTTCACACAAATCCTTCCATCCCTTCGGACTACAATCGGATAAAACCTCACTCTGTCATTATTTTCCTTTTCCTCTTTTACCAACAAATACCGACATGAACCTCCAAAAGCGAATATTAATGGCTCGCCGCCCACGCCACGAAAACACCAAGACCAACCGCAAAGTTACCAAGTCAGGGTCCTCGAATAACCTGAATTTATATGCCCAGTAGTTTTTCCGCCCTTCTTTTCCGGAGTATTGCAGTAGGTAACGAAAGAACTTGACACCAAAACAGGCGAGGTGTTGAAAAAATTGTTGCCAAAATTTACGATTCGAAGATAAATGCATTTGGGAGGACATTTCTAAAGCGGCTCATTGCTTTAGGTCTAGATCCGGCTCTGCCGCTCTTCAATGGCCAAAGTTCGAATCAACGACTTGGACCGACGGACGCGCGATTTGTCGATGTCATTCACACAGATGGCGGCGTCCTGGGCAATCCACTGCCCCTGGGACACGCGGATTTTTATCCAAATAATGGAGTGCCTCTGCAGCCAGGATGTGCACGGCAGGAGATTGCCAATAATCGTTGGCTGAATATTATAAGTGAGTTACAAACCGCATTTTCTGTCGCATGCTATATGTGGAATTTTTTTCTTCTAGTTGGATGCAGTCACCAGCGTGCGTGGCAGTACTTCGTGGAGTCTGTGGGAGCATTGCAATCGTTTCCAGCCGAGCGGTGTGAGAGCTCAACAAAGGCGTTTGATGATGAACCACTCTGCCGTACGGACCTTACCGCCTACATGGGAATGGGGGCGGACAAACGGTGAGTGCGTTGACATGTTTCACTGCCATAACCGCCAAACTTATGAGGACATATACGAGTATTATATGTCGAGGATCTCACGCAATTTTCATCATCATCAAAAATAAGTAGCACGCCGCTCCCAAACTTGATTGTCCTGGGCCGCATGCAATCACAATGTAATATGGCCTAATGAAATCTGACAGAATGAATTGAGGAAGCAAACAATTCCCCATATACACAGATAATTGCTCCTTGGCACTCCGATTCATATTCTTGTGCTAATTCATCTCTTATCTTTGTGACATCTGACAGAAATATTTGTTATTCTCCTTACAGATTGCGTGGCAAGTTCTATTTAACCACCCGTGAGGAGTCACCGTTTGGCAAGAATGCTCCTCGCCGTAGGTGAAACGAACCGAGCTGCCGTGGCGAATTGATGCAACAGAGACAGACACAGACCGAGGACGAGGACGAGGAATGGAATGCCACTCTGATAATAACACTAAGCCTGAACAATTGTATTTATAGGACCATATAGACTATAGAGGTAAATGCCGTATGCATGTTTGAGACGGGAGAGTTTTCGCCAACGAATCAGACACTACCCTGGGTGCCTGAGCTGTCTGTGGTGTGAGTTGAAAGGACAGCCCCATTCTGGGAGTGTAATCTTTCGTTGGGAATAGCTTTTGAAGGAAGAGTCAGCAATGTCTGTAAGCCGGCTCGCAGTATAAATTGTAAAATATTGAATGTGTATGTGTTAATTGGTTGAATCGTATGTAAGCAACATTGTTATAAGAATAAAATATTTAATTATTGTTTAAAAAAGGAATTTTCTTCGATAGCAAAAATGTGAGTGACGAATGATTGGGCCCCAGTTATAGCCATGCGTTAAACGAAACCGTAAACATTTTCTTTTGCTTTTTTTTTACCATTTCAACCTTTTGGTTGAACTCAATCTTGGTCCTTAAATGTTGCTTATGAATTAAAAAATTAGTTTTTCAAGCAAAAATAAGCAAATGATCTTAAAATTACACAACAAAAAACCAATTCATTCCACTGAAATATTTCATTTCTTTACTGTTCCATTTGTCTGGAATTTTTTTTCTGATGGAATCCAAACATGGCTGGTTCATTTGTTGTAATTGCTTTTCGTTGGGACACATTTTTCTGACAGAATTTTCGCTATGACCGCCTAAAAGTAAAATAAATCATTTTCACATTGTTCCAACTTTTTCGGTTGCATTTTACGTATGGATATAACCGGGGCCTTGGCTGAATAAGCGATTCATTCGGATGAATTGTTTGACAGTTGACAGCCTATAGAATGGAAATGGAATTCGTGACATATCGGGAAAGAACAGAATATGGGAGGATGACAGTTGGGCGTCTGAACTGCAGGTTGTTGGTACTTGGTATGCAAAAAGCGGTCAGTTGTGGACAGTAGCTTAGTTCTCAAGTTCTGAACACTGTATAATTCTAGTACATTTCCGTCTTCTCGGGATGGAGACTGAAGACTGTGTTATTCTAATACATTTCTGTCTCTACATCCTCCTCCTCTTCCCATACACTCAGTGTGACCGCTGCAGAATTCTGGCATGACAACGAGAAAAAAAACTGTAATTTCTAAAGCTATTCTTCAGATTTAGAATTCTTGAGCCATATTTAAAAAAGCATTGCCTCGCTTCATATTCGAATAGTGTTGTGAAAGGCAACTGCGGTACTTTTTATTTGGAAATAAGAGCAATTTGGAAATTTACGGAGCGCATTTTCCAACTAATAATGGACCAAAACAGGAAAAAAATTGTGGCTCTCGAAAAAAGTGCCAAATCGCAACTTTAGTTGCACAACGGTCATCCTGCGATACACTCTCTTATGACTGCGATGGTTTCATTATGATGGTATCATTATGATGTGTTGTAAGACCGCCCCATACCCTGCTTAGCCTTAATCTCCTACATATCATAGCGTTCCTATCCCTACGTCACTCTTGTAATTGGATTTCCAAGGTACCGTCCAAGCCCCAAAGCAAACCTTCTCACATGACTCATGTCCTTGTGAAATATGAGACTACCTTCAACACCTCGTGCTGCTAATGTAATTTTTAGCTAAAGTTCTATCGGGCCGAGTGCTACCGCTCCTTGCTACCAAGCAAAACGACAACAACAAAATACAAAAATCAAGTCCGGCACGTTCCTTTTGGCAAACGAATTTCGTTGGCCCTCTCAAACCATATACGGAGGAAAGAAAAATACCCAAAACAAAAACATTCGACCGCGATGACCTCACTTTATAACTTCGAACAGAGCTCGCCGCCACCGCCTGGCCGACATCCGAGGAATTGCGTGTCTTAAGCTCATTTCCATTTGCCGTCGTCCTGCTCGTGCATAAAATACTGTCTCTCTGGACATTTTTCGCCTCTTTTTAGCAGGTTTCGTCGCTGTTATTTTTGTTTGCCCAGATTTTCGGTCGATGTACTGTTGGGTGATGGCGAAATAAATAGACCAACGGACTGCTCATTAATTGATTTGGCCCAGACCTGCCCCGAACGAACGGATTTAATACAGTTCGTTGGTTTATGGGCTTCCTTGACATCGCCATAAAGATAAGGCAAAGCAAATAATTCTTCTTCAAGTTAATTACATCATAAATTGAATTTCTCTCTGCTACGAATATAATGGCAACGAATTGGATATGGCACATCGGCGAATAGGGATAAAGTGATTTAAGGACATTTTTGCCGAATAAAGTGCGAAAACTTTTGATTTGGAAATGTTATTCTTTTCTTTTGCAGCGTGTCTTTAGTAAGTTTTTGTGCGTGGAAAAGGGGGAGCAAGGTGACAAAATGGAAAAGGAGTCCAATTTATTTATTATTTATTTTACTTGAATTAGTAAAAAAAAAGTCCTGTGGGGGTGGGAAGAATTATTCTTCAGAGCCTGTTTGCTGGGACAAATTGTGGTACAACATTATTACTCTGGAGTGTGGGTTGCTGTTCCTTGGTTTCCTTTTTTTTTGATCCTGCCATTGTGATGAGAGTAGAAGGCGGTGGGGTTAGAGAGTGCAACTCAATTGGGGCGTTATGGAAGGGTCATAGTCATGGGGCCGCCTTGCTAGAGAAAAGTGTTTTAAAAGGAAATTGACAGTCGAACGTGCTAACGAATTTTTGACGGTATATCTAGAATAAAAAGGTTCCAACGATTTACACAATAAAACAGACGGGCCTCTCTTATATCTGTCCTCACTTTATGTTAAGAAAAGGACGCATGTACCTGATGCCACCCTATTCCCGTAAACAGTCGAAGTTATCACTTCATTTCAGAAGGAACTGTCAGTTTGACAACTGACACATTAAAAAACGTAAAAATCAAGCAAATCAAATTTAAAAATCTAGCCTCATGTCAAAAGAAGTAAAATACAAGTAAACTGATACTGAGGAGCTCGCAAAAAGGCCAACTGTCAAACGAGCTGTCATAATAAGTTCACTTTTTGACATCTATAACGAGAATAGTTCGACAAATCATTCAGCAAAATAGACTGTTTGATAGGTCCTCGGATGATATTTCTTCAAATTCAAGATCATAATTCGCATAACTGTCATTACGGACAAGATGGCGCTACGTGTCATACAGAGGCTGCAACCATGGCCAAACATTGAACAGCCCTAACAGATCCATATAGGTTCTCCCTTGTGTAAGTTCAGATTTTAAGGACGAATGGAAGAAGGCTACAAGCTGAATCCATGCGGCTGAACTGAGAAGCTTGTGTGCCGCTGTGAAAATATCCCTTAAGGCTTGTTTATCATTAATATGCCTTCTTTATTATGTTCACATGATCTATATAGATCACCGATTTCCACGCTTTACATCATGTGAGCATAGTAAAATGGCCAAATATTGGATCATTTATAATTGATCGTTGATATTGAATCGTTGATCATTAATATTGGATAATAGATCATTGATCATTGATACTGAATCATTGATATTCGATCACTGAACAATGATATTAAATGCTTCCTCAAAACATTCAATGATATTAAATCATTGATCATTGATAATAGATCATTGATAACAGATCTTAAATCATTGATCACAGAACATTGATCGTTGTTTTTATCAAATTGAATATGGAATACTTTAAAAAGCGTGAAAAACATTGACCGTTGATATTGTCGAATTCAATATGGAATAATCTAAACAGTGTGAAAAACATTGGATGGTTCATCGAGCTTCGTCCACAAAATGAACACGAGACCAAAGACCATCATTCATATTGGATCATTGATCATTTATTATAGACCATTAATAAGAGATCATTGATCACAGAACATTGACCGTTGATATTGTCAAATTGAATATGGAATACTTTAAAAAGCGTGAAAAACATTGACCGTTGATATTGTCGAATTCAATATGGAATAATCTAAACAGTGTGAAAAACATTGGATGGTTCATCGAGCTTCGTCCAAAAAATGAACACGAGACCAAAGACCGTCATTCATGTTGGATCTTGATCATTTATAATAGATAATTAATAAGAGATCATTTATCACAGAACATTGACCGTTGATATTGTCAAATTGAATATGGAATACTTTAAAAAGTTTGAACAACATTGGATGGTACAACGAGCTTCCTCAAAAAAATTCACAAAAGATCAAAGACCAAAAATTCGCCCACATCGCCCTTTAAATTGCCAAACAAAGCACCTCCCCATTTATGCATTTATATAATCACAAAACGAAACACACATGCCACATTATACACTTACAAAAAAGGACTCATCATAGTGAAACTAATCAGATTTGCCAGCGCTGACGACAAAGTCCTTCAACACCTTCCACCATCATCATCGTTCGTTTCTAACTCGATTAGGATTGTTATCGAATTTTCCTCAATATGGCAGCGCTCCGAAACGGAAAATGATAATCAATTTATTGGCAACGTACACACTGAGAATAGTTTTCCGTCATCGTGGCAGCAAGAGTATCTACCTATATATATTATGCACTGCCTATATCCTTGCTATAGCGAGTATCCCTGTGCAACCAATCGCACGAGTCATACAATCAAGGTGGAGCTTGTTAACTAAAACTGATTGAATGTGTGTGGTTTTTTTTTCGCAATATACCATTTTTTTTGTATCGTTGTCGTTGGTTATTAATTAAGGATCCATGTTTGACGACGTTGCAAGGATGTAGGAACATTTTTAAAAATGGACAAGCTCTTTAATTGTATCGCAATACTGCGACCTCCCGATGGGTGTAAAATTATATAGATGTAGAAAGAGGCAAACTGGATGTGTGCGCTTTATACATTTGCTGGTGTGGTTTGGCAGAAGGAGTGAACTTCACCACAGTCGGCTTTATTTGTGATCCTCTTTCATTATGCAAATTGTGGTACAAAATTATTATTCTGCAGTGTGGGTTGCTGTTGCTTGGTTTTCCTTTTTTTCTATTGGCTTTTTTTTGAATCCTGCCAGAGTAATGAGAGTAGAAGGCGGTGCGGTTAGAGAGTGCAACTCAATTCAACATAACCCTTAGCTTTACGAAGGAAGTTGGGTAGCTTGTTGCGAAGTCAATTAATTTGTCACAATGTGGAGGGCAAATTATGGGTAATTGTGGTGAGCACATAAAATTATACGACCGAGTTAGTTGGCTTCTTATGGATAGAAGTCAGTGACGGCGGGTTGGATCGATTTTCCTAGAGGGATATTTTAATTCAGTCAAATCAGTGGAAAAGTTTAGACTAAGATTCGGTTAAAGAAGGCAAATTTACAATGAACTTATGAAAGGATAACGTATTTACATAAAATAGGTGCCCTCCGATTCACAATGTCCGACATCAAAAAAACCCATGAGACCATTCTTCGTTAGAAAAGAACACATGCCGGGAATTTGCATACGAAATCTCTCCTTTCAGTTGGTTCATATATCCTTAAAATCGGGCTTCAAATAACCCCGTAATCGGTACGACAAAAACCGTTTTCAAAGTTCTATCAGGATGACTTTGGAAAGACGTATAGTGTGAACTTGGGATGAATGGAAGGGGCCTGCTGTTTTATGTGCAGTCCGAAAGGCTGCTTCGACAATCCTGCTCAGATGTTTATCAGACGTTCGCAAGAAAAATGTCAGTGAAAAAAGATAAGGCGCAATTTTAGTAAGTCCTGGTGTCGAACCTACAACTCTTCTTTCTTTCAATTCGCAACGTTGAGCGTTGCAACTAAATTAAGAGTAATTTTGAACTCTAAGGAGTTGTTACAGAAGTTGTCATCGTCGTGTGCTGGCGACTTAGTCAGTTTAAGGCTGTAGACGCCTCCCAACTTGTTTTCCTCCATTCTTACCATTGATCGTTCCCTCCGTGCTGTCCGTTAGTCGCACCCAATCAGCTCAACCCAAATGATCCCGATCTAACCGATCAAACCTTACACTCACCCCAAATCCCTTTGACATTAAGCCAAGCAACTGTGGCAACTTCCTCAACAATTCCTGCAATCCTAATCCCCATCGCGGTACTCATGTAGAACATACCACCAACCGAACAAATCGGCATTCGAAACAGGACAAGCCATTTGACAGGCTGTCACATAGCATTTCCACACTCCATACACCGCGTACATACTCTGGAGAGTCCTCGGGCTTAATTGCTGCGACTTCCACTTCTAATTGCGACTGCAATAACAATCAAAACAAAAGTGCGTCCATTACGGATTTTTCACTACTACTGCAACTGCAGCGGCAGTCGCGTGCTTTCGTGCCATAATGTCCTGCCATCGAACAGCGACGCAAACGATGTACATGCACAATCACTTGGTATATAGCCACTCACGCTGCGACGGCAGTCCCCACTGATGTAACAACAAAACGTGTTGTTTCATTGATAAAATGACAAACCCCATACACAAGGACATCGCGCGGCGAGCGGCCGGGGCACGGGGGAGCCTTCATCAACAGTATGGTAAGTGTTCCTCAACGTAAAGTACTTAGAGCCCCGTGTGAATGAACAATCCGGAAGCAGCCGCGCACGTATGCAACGTTTGCTAGTAAACTGTCAGCCATCGCATCGTATAGCAAGTGAACACCTACACACACATATTATGCCATTGGCCATTGGTGTCAGTGATTTTTTTCTTTTTTTCGTATTCCTTTTCGCTTTTCACTTCCATAAAAATATTTAAAATGTTCGCGTAAATGTTTAAGCACTTTGACCACTGCCCCAGCACGGGGGCAAGGAGCGGCAGCCCCCCTGAGGACGCCTTGTCTTGGTGCGGTTTGTGTATTTTTATTCAATTTATGCAAATTGAAATTAATCGCGCGTTTGAAACTGAATACATGGCGAACGGAAGAAAGGATTGCAAAGGATAGCCAGGGCGCTGCAAAAGTTGTGCAAGTGCAATTTAGCTGAAGGGGATTTTTTCCCTTTTATTTATAGTTTTCAAACTGGATCTAGAAGTCACTGTGCAAGTGATTACAAATAGCGCACAGAGTGAGTGAGAGAGAGAGCGATAAAGTTTAAGTGGCCACAACGTCGGGACGACGGGTGGTGTTGGTTGTCCTGCGGAAATGCAGTTGATTTCCAAATGAGGCATTATGCCGCCAACTTCAAGTCTCCGCATGACATTTCCAACTAAACGATGAATAATTGAAGCAATTTAGTGAATAATTGAAGGGATCTTCTGATTGTGTAGAATATTTTATGGAGATAACAGGACAATGCAGGCATTTCAATGAAGCGAAGTTGGCGATGTGTTTATTTCAGTATGTGGTGGGGGTGGGATTTTTAATTCAACGATTTGGGGTGGGCAGAATGCATTTAGACGAAAATCGAACGGTGAAAGGAGACAAATCAATAGTGTTGCAGTCACAATGGACAAAGTGGACAAAGGAAACCCTTACTAGCTGGGTGGATGACCGCAGGCAGCAGAACTGTCACCCACAGACTTTTCGTACTATTGAGTTTTACTTTGAAGACCTTGAAGACGGTTGGCAGATGTAAGTACGGAACGATTCCTTCTCACAGCCTATACCGTCCAACAAAGATCCATCCGTGACGGAGGTTACTTCAAACTATCTTATAACAACTCTTCTAATGCTACCAATAGGCATTTCTAAATCCCTGATCTCAATTTTGATTAAGTTAGTGGTCCTCATAGGTCCTCGCATGGATGAAGGGTTTGTACCATAAAATAGGAAGGGAAGCTCCTTTAAAGAGAGAACCTGCTAGGAGCTTCAACTCTTGCGAAAGGGCGATTGACACAAAAAGTCTTCTTAAGCTCAAGGTAATGCACAGACTCAACAGATCCTTTAATGGTCATGCGGAAATATCAGCTTCTGGCATGTCTGTGTTTATCATTCCAGCGGCAATGGGAACAACTCCACCCTTTGGCTACTTTTACAAACAAATCTTGTTGGGAACCCCTGTAGCCTTGGACTACTTTAAGAAAAATTGCTTTTCAATTTTTTTTCAACACTCTCCCAACACTTTGTAATAGTAACAAAACCAAAATATGATTCCCGGTCACGAGGGAATTGAACTCGCCAGAAGAGGCTCGGAAACAGCCCACACAAGACCGGAACCCTGCTGCGCAATCCCCAATCAAGCTTGGAACACAACAATTGTATTTTGCATTGGGAAATCACGGGCTTAAGACAGGCCAAAAGAGTTATTTAAGCCTTTAAATATACTGCCAGATAGATTTTAAATCTAGCAGGGCACCACGGTTTGCGATATCACCTAAATAAAATAAATTTAGTCGACTCCTTGAAGTACCGCCTATGTCTCGAAGAAGGTGAAACTACTGAGTGTATCACATGTGAAGTCCTTTGTGGTATTAAAAGGAGTTTCTTCTTCAGGGAAACAATATGTCCAGAGGAAGTAAAGGTCTCTTTAAGAACACAACTTTAGGGAAGTACAAACTCTAATAGCCTAAGCAAAACTTGTCTGATCCTCTGGTACAATTGACCTTCTAAGATCGACGTGCCTCTAATCGCGACGTTGAGTCTGAATTTAAAAAAAAAGAAGAATAGGCATGTGAAAGCAACTCCTTTAGCTCGTTTTGTGGAGATGACTCGTTTAGAGGTGACTACAACTTACAGTGCTTTAAGTTTCGGTGCGGTGTAGCAACTTATGGGTTTTCAAAGGATACATTGTTTCAGGCAAGCGAGACTTCACTGTCTGTAGCTATGGAGAGACACCACACCCTGGCCAATTCCCAGTTCATTCAGCCTTAAAGACTCACACCGCTCACACCGCTTCTAAGGTGGTTATAACGAATACCAGGCTCTACATCTTACTAGTAAGCAGACTCATGCACATAAACTAAGTGTTAAATAGACCTCCAGCTCCTACCAATTCCCTCCGAAAATTTTGAAAAGAAGGTTCTTTCTTAGATTTCCCATCTGTGAATACGGATGAAGCGGCAAAGAAAAAGAAAAAAAAATTCTAAATGGAGGGGGTATAATGAAATACGGATATATGTACTCAGCAATCGTGGTATTTCTACCTTTTTGTAGAAATTTTGATGACCGAAAAACCTTCCGTGCAAAATAGAAATAAAGCATCAAAATTTTTTGTGGAAATATCAGGAATCTGACGAAAAACCCAATAAATTTCCATAAAAAAGGGATTTAACTTTTAGTAAAAATGTTTAGTACCAAGAAATAATCATTTTAATGGTAGCAAACTGCGATTTTTATACTGAAGGTTAATTTAATGTGAATTTCTACCCGAAATATACTAATTTTACTTTTAGAAGAAACATTTTTTCATAAACAAATCAAGGAAATTTGAGTTCGGTGAAAAGGGAAAAATGTCACTCTTCGTGGGAAAAATAAAGAGAGAGTGCTAAGAACACTGACTGAGACTGATGATGCTGATGGATGCGTTCCCACAATTCAAAATTTGTTGTTTTATTTCACCACGAAAGCATGTCATTTGCGAAATGGTTAATAACTAATGTAGTCAACATATAAATAAAGGAATAAGCTGAGAAATATTCATTCGTGGAAATAAAATAAGACATATTTGTTAATACAATTATTGTTCATTTTCGTTTGTTGTTTTTGGCGAATGTGGTTCGTCCAAAAAGGCAACCAATTCAGAAGGAAAAATTTTTTTTCTCCTATCCATTGAATTCGGCCTGTTTTTTATACTATTTTGGTACAGACTACTAAAACCGCATTTTACGTAGGCTTCATTATAAATATAGGTACGTATTTTGAATAATATAGATTTATGTTTAAACATAGCATAATAACTAAACACAAAAATATGTAATATCATTACTTTTCGAAATAAAATGATTACAGCCTTCATAGCACTTAACAATTAATACGACATGGCAAACAGTTTCTTTTAGAATTTCTGAGGACCAACCAATTTGTAGTTGAAAATCAATTCATCGTATTCGTCATAAATTCATTTTTATTTGTATTCTTAATTAAACTTATATACAATTTGATCGTATTCGTCTTGTAGATGACAAAAAACAATTTCTTTCAACTTTTTTCAATTATTTTTTTCTAAATTTTCGACAAACTTTTGCCAAAAATAGATACAATAATCGAAAATGAATTTATTTTCCTTAAACTGCACGGGAAGGAACCGAAACTAAATTGTATAGCTATCAGGAAAATCCGAAATAATTATTTGTAGATATAGGGCCTTACAGGTAAACATTTTTAGTTTCGACTTTAAATTTTAATAGTTCACAGTGGCCATATATTCCATACAAATTTTGCAACTGTGAGCTTCCGAAAATGTAATGTCGAGACTAAAATTTGTTATTAGTGCGGCGCATATTGATTTTATTTGAGTTATTTGAATTTTTTTCAAATGTCAAGACAGAATGAACTGTCAGTCATGTGTCTGGTTACTATGTGCAAGTGTATGCGTGCACATAATTTACTTTTACATATATACTTTCCCACATATTAACACGGAAAACAGCTTGTAGGCAAACTCTCTTAAGTTGGCTGAGCTGTTGGTCTATTTAATACTTAAGGACCATTCACATGAGCGCGAACTGCGAATAGGCGAATTCCGAACAAATCAATTTAACTGTATTGATGAATTGAAAGTTGCTATTTGTTTTACCACAAGCATTATATTCAATTAATCTAACATCCAATCTAAAAAAACGGAGTCTTAATTGATTAAAATAGCGAAATTTACAATAACAGCAATTTTCCCGCGAATCGAAAATTCTTGCCGCGAACTGTCACACTTTATTCACAGTCCACATAAAACAGTCGCGATCCAAAAACCCGCGAATGAAAAATTCGTTCGACTTAGCCTTCAACAATGCAAATGATTCGCAGGCACTTGCGACTAAAAAAAGTTTTCATGTGAATGAAATGTCAGAATCTACGAATATTCGCCCGTTCGCAGTTCGCAATTCGCTCTCATGTGAATGGTCCTTAAGTTTATGCTCATGAAACTACCTTCGATATATTCAAAAGCCGCTTGGGCGAATTAGAGATAAACTCATCACCAACTTTCAAATGGGATGTTACGAGCAGTCTGCAAGACGGTGACTAAGGTTTAGTGCTTCCCGTGAATTTTCTTTCAATAACCAAAAGGCGAAAACAATACTCATCATCTTCAAGTTAACTACCAAATGCGATCTGGTCCAAAACAGGTGTCGGGTTCAATCAGTTTCGGAACCAACCATGACTCCGATGATTTTGATCTTGTCACTAATCACGTCAGAACTCAGAGGACAGTGACTGCGCAGTGGGGTCTGTGGCAGTTTAGTGACCCGAGAAAAGAGTGTTCCTGAATAGACCTTCCTCAGTGTTGTGACAAAAGCTGTCCACAGATCTACGGACTGCTTTAGAAAATAAAATAATAATTAGTTTGCGCAACAGGTCCGTAGGGACCCTATAGACCTGGCTTCTCACAACCATTCGTTTTATGTGAGTTTTTCATTATTTGGGACGAATGGAAGGGAACTACAGTTTTGTTTTCCAAATTAAAGCGAAGTAAACGCAGCGTCAGGACCCACTGGCTGTGACATCACAATCGGTACTCAATGTCAAAAAGAATGCGATCCAACCATTGGGAACCCTCTTTATATATACGTGTTGGGAAAGTCTTTAGTCATGGCGGACCCTTGTGACTTGTAACTCCGCTCTATAGAAAAGGATGGTTTTTGACAGTGGTGCCCAAATCGAAAAAAAGTGATCGGACTAAATTTTTTCGTGATTTTAGAAGTTCTGTCGATACTTTCAGTGTGTTTAGACAGCCATTCGATTGAGTCCACGAAGACAATTGGTCCATCATAACCACAAACTAGGTCACCATGTCCAAAATCGATTACGACACGTCGGCCGCACCACATGAATAAAATAATGCACCCTCCAAACTTGCACACATCCTGCCTGCACTTAAATGCCGTCCTATTGCATAACATCCGTCCCCCTAACTTATCTACAACAAGTCGATTTAATATTTTTAAATGCATTTTCATTGAATCCTTATGAATAGCAAGCGCCAAAAATATATATAAAAAAAAAACATCCATTTCCATCGCGCATTGACAGCCCAATCGTGTTTTATGAAAACGTTATGCACCACGATTATATCGCGCGCTCGATAAGCACATCAAACGGAATTGCATTGCGGGCATTATAACGAAATCCGTTCGCTGCAACAATCGAACGAGTGTAAGGGACGATAATATACAAACTATCTCGGGGGAGCTCGCGTATTGTATCTGCCATTTCCGCTACTCTAACGGAAATAGTAGTTGTTGGCGGTTGAATTTATTTCACTGCACACACAAAAGGCAATGCAATCCATTTTCTGGATTAAAATCCACTCGAGAGGCGTGCTATTTCTACTGTATCCTTTTTTGTTTGTCCCGTTGGGATAATAGAATTGTACAAAAATAGACATGCGAAGAGCGTACTCGAGTTTTCAGTGAATTTATGTTTCAAGTTGCGGCCGGCATGCACACCATCTCCTCAGCCGAAATTACAGCTACAACTTACGACTAATTGAAAAGCATAAAAACGGAAATGATAAAACTGCTGGATGCGTGTGCAGTGAGCGAGCCCAAACCATGAAAGTCCTTCCATAAAACAGAAGGAAAAAATATGCGAAAAAAAGAACAAGAAGAATGGTGTAGTTGCTCATTAAAATCTTGGCCCCGTGGGTGTCGTTTAAAAAGTTGAGAGGGTGAAGGATTATTCTTCAGGAGGAGAGAAGACCTTTTACTGGGATTATACCATTACTTTAATTGGCACATTTCTTTATTCGAGCAGATAGTGCGGGGAACGCGACATTTTCATTACAAAAAAAAATAAGGTTCTTGTCCCACGCAATAAGAGAGGGCAGGTACACCCTAAGCAAGGTCAGTGGTAAGTTCCTATTTGTCATTCTTTTTGGTTTCTTTTTTTTTATTTTTTATTTTTTAAGGCGGCACCATGGTACCTATAGTCCTTTTTTGCTCTGCATAATCCAACGCTTAGTCGTTAGTCGCTCGTGGGAAAAATTACAATTTTTATTTTGATTTGTGATTGCGTGACTGGACGTTGCTTTTGGTTTTGCAAAGGACACGAACATTGGTTGGGATATTTGCACAGGCGACCAATAAAATGGCGCATGCATAATCGTTTTTTTTACGAATGATTACCTCTAATGGACTTTGACGGCAGTTAATCGTGGACACTATTTCAGTGGCAGGGATAAACTGAACTGTTATTCGCCCACAGTTTTCCCACCATGTGAAAGAATGCCAACGACTTCTAATAGACGCAAGACGCACTTGTTTGTTCTATTGGCAGTCGAAAGGGTGATGCCCGTATGCAAAATAGAGATACATAAATAATCAGTTGGCGCAACCAGGTCCGTATAGTGACCCTAGACCTAGCTTCACACAACCATTCGTTTTGTGTGAGTTTTTCATTATTTGGAAGGGATCTACAAGTTTATGCCGAGTCCACACGGCCAATTGAGTAGCTCTTTCGAGACAGTTTCACTCTGATATTTGTAAGACGTTAGCGAGAGTTGGTGCAATGGAAAAAAATGCAACCTCATAAAAAAACGGACATTGACCGGCAAATCTGATATAGGTTCAAGCCCTCAGAACTAATACGAAACTCAAGGTCCACGCGGAATCTCGCCAGTGAAGGACACACTGAGTGGTAAACCTACATGGAGAGTGTTCGAATCCTGAGAAAAGAGATCAGATTCGCAAAGAAAACCTCATGGAGAACTTTCTGCGAATCAATTGAGTCCATAACCGAAGCATCTAGGCTGAGCAAAGTCCTTCGCTTAGAAGGGGGCGACGGTAGCTGGACCGAATCACATAAAGAGACGCTGGAAATACTGATGGAAACTCACTTCCAGGGATGCACTTATATGTCAGAGGATTGCGTTGTAGTAACGCCAGGCACGAGAGGGGGAGTGAAGCAAGAAACAATCGCCAAGATAGTAGACGAGAAGAAAATAGCCTGCGCAATCAACACATTTGCCCCATTTAAAGCATCAGGAATAGATAATATTCGACCCATAATGCTACAGAAGTCAGAGGAAGCTATTATTCCATGGCTTAAATGTATTTACACGTGCTGTCTGAGGCTGGGCTATGTTCCTAGGGCATGGCGTGACTCGAAACTCACCTTCTGGAGTCATATTAAATCAGCTTCCGAACGAGCTGCTAAAGTGACTACATTCCTTAGCAGACTCATGGCAAACGTTGGAGGACCAAGAGAGAGCAAACGAAGGCTCCTCATGACAATCACACACGCAATACTTCTATATGGATGCGAAATATGGGCAGATGTACTCAAACAGGAGAAGTACAGGAAACAGATGGCAGCAGTACAGAGACGCGGAGCCCTCCGCATCGCAAGTTCTTACCGCACTGTATCAGAACCAGCCGCTCTAGTCGTTGCAGGAGTGACACCCATTGACCTCTTAGCCGCAGAGAGAAGGCTTGTATATGAGAAGAGAGCGGAAGTAGGAGCAGAAGCGGCAACGACTGAAGCAAAACAGACCACCAAGCTTTTATGGCAGCTAAGGTGGAACTCTGAAACAAGAGGTAGATGGACCGCCAGGCTGATCAGAGACGTCGCTGAATGGACAACGCGAAAACACGGAGAAATAAACTATTATACCACGCAGTTTCTAACCGGACATGGAAATTTTAATGCATACCTGCACAGGATGCGGAAAGTTGAACATCCGACATGCCAGTACGACGCTTTTCATACCTTCTTCACGTGCAGCAGGTGGGCCGTGGAAAGACAGGCTTTGGAATCGGAGATAGGTTATATTTCCCCCGAAAACATCATTGGGAAGATGATCGCAAGCGAACGTAGCTGGAAACGGGTATCAGCGTTCATCGAAACCGTGCTCAAAACCAAGAAGAGAGAAGAAAGCCAGAGCACACCCTCATAGAAGAACAGGACGTTTATGAGGTAGAAGGAAAACAACGAAGTAATACGAATAGTGGTTCCAGGGAGCTGTTGAAGAAAGCCAAAGGGAGACGGGGAGTTTAGTCAGTAAGAGTCTGACACACCAGGAAAGTTTAAATTTCTTGACGGTGCATGATGCATTCTTCGCCCTCACTATAGGAAACAAAAAAAGGCATGGCGTGAGGTACGAGTGATATTCATTCCAAAAGCAGGGAAGGCTAGTCACACCACAGCCAAGGACTACAGACCAATCAGTCTGTCGTCTTTTATGCTAAAAACAATGGAACGACTAATCGACCTGTACGTACGTCAAGTGATCGGCGATAGCTACCTATCAAAATCACAACATGCGTACATGAAAAGCAGATCTGATGACATGGCGCTACATAGAGTAGTATCGGTAGTGGAAGAATCACTACAACATAAATAGTACACACTGAGTGCGTTCCTAGATATCGAGGGGGCCTTCAACAACATCGAAACTGATGCAATTTTACACAGCTTGCGTAGAGCCCACCTTAAAAGCAGTCTATGTGACTGGATTCGACTCATGCTAGGCACACGTAGAATCAAGTCAGAGCTTAGGGGACGTGAGCACTGAACGGAAGGTCAGTAGAGGAGCACCTCAAGGTGGAGTTCTTTCACCGCTCATATGGCTCCTCGTATCCTCGTAGTTGATGAACTGCTAAAAATACTGGAAAAAGAAGGTTTCATTGTGAGCGCAAACGCCGACGATGTCGTTATTCTGGTTCCAGGTAAATTCACTCCAGTTCTCAGCGAAAGACTTAGTTCCGCACTCCTGCTAGTCAATAACTGGGTTACGGGCCGTGGACTTGGAGTGAACCCATCGAAAACGGAAATTCTACTGTTTACGAGAAGAAGGGCGATCCCCGCCTTCAATCCCCCAAGGATGGGCGGGGTGGATCTGGAAATTTCAAAAACAGCAAGATATCTGGGCGTGATCCTAGATTCCAAACTTAGCTGGAAGGAGAACATAGAGGATCGCACCAAAAAAGCAAACGTGGCACTATATGCCTGCAGAAGAGCATTCGGCAACACAAAGGGATTCAGACCGCACGTGGTGCACTGGATATACACAGCCATAGTGCGGCCTATCCTAAAATATGGTACAACAGTGTGGTGGAAGGCTATTGAGAAGAAATACAATCTTTCAAGTCTAACCAAAATACAAAGGGCATAGCACGCATCGGGATAACGGGTTCCTTACGAACCACCCCACCGCAGCTATGGAGGTGATGCTAAACCTCACCCCTCTGATGGACACTTACTACAGCAGTAAGGCGGTTAAAACCGCAGTCAGGCTAAGAGAGTCTGGATTATGGTCATCTAAACCCTACGGGGACGCTTCAATTGAATGCCAATGGAGCGGGGCGAAGGAGAAGGTGACTACAGACTACCCACCTAGAATTCCAAACAGAAGCGAATGGGAGTTCAAAGCAGTAACAGAAGAAGAGGAGTTAGCCCTATGTACCGACGGTTCGAAAATGGATATCGGTACAGGCGTAGGCATCTTCAGCGAAGCACTAGACCTGCGAGAATCATTCTGAATCAACGATTATTGCAGTGTCTTTCAGGCAGAGGTAGCCGCTACTACCCAAGCGGCGAAGGACCTTAAGAGACGGCACATTGTCGGTAAACAAATCACCATTTACTCTGACAGCCAAGCGGCCATAAAATCCATGGAGTCAGTCGTGAGAGTAAGTCGCTGCAAGAAATATCTGGACGAAATATCACAAGCCAACGCGGTTGACCTTATGCTGGGTACCAAGGCATATGAATATTCCAGGTAATGAACAGGCGGATGAGCTTGCAAGAAACGGGTCGAAAATACATGCTTCTATGGCCCTTAAATCAGTAAGAACTCCGCTAAGCACACTTGCAAGGAAGATTGACATTGAATCCTGGAGTAGAACTAACCTACGATGGATCAATCTTATTACCTGCAGGCACACAAAAGACATGATCGGACTAAGCCGCAAAGATATTCGCATACTCACGGGGGTCATTACTGGACACTGCGCGATGGGCGTACATGCGGAACGGCTGGGCATACTGCATAATGATTTTTGCAGAAGCTGTAGGGACGTTGAAGAAATAGAATCTGTTCGCCACCTACTTTGCGAATGCCCAGCCCAAAAAAACAGCAGACAGAGGATTCTCAACAGTTACTTCTTCGATGACCTAGATGATTTGAAGAATGACGATCTCAAAGTACTCCTGAGATTCATATTCAAATCTGGGTGCGGTCCTAGCAGATAAACAAATTTCATATCATTGGCTACTCGTAGGACGAACTAGAGAGGATCATGACACAACGGAGCTTCAACAGCCCGCATGAGGTTCATACTAATCTATGTGGCTCCAATATGAAATGCGTTTTATTTCTTGTCTTTCAACAGGTCACACTGGATGGCTCCCGTAACTGGACACAATGGACCCAACTGATGGTCTAAGTGAAGCTGTGGCAAAATTGCCACAAGAGCACCCATTTACCTACCTACCTAAGCCCTCCGAAAACCTTTTCCGAGCCAGCTTGTTAGATATCATATTTCCCGTGATTCGAGTTTCACCTCAAACAGCGGGAGGACAGAGTAAAGTTAGCCTTCTGGCGGCACTCAGAGGTTTATTGAGTTTTCACACAAACTAAGCAGGAAGGGAACGGGTAAATGCCAGTTCGTTGGACCTGTTTGACAGAATATATCAGAGGATAAATTGTGTGCAACATTTTTCACGAAGGGGATATTTTTATTCCCCACACATGCATTTTAGGAAAACTTGCGAAATTTTACCAAGTTCTGTTCCCTGAGTTGAAAATGCGAGATTTTGTTAAATTTGCCATGTACGGGAATAGGCCTTGTGTTGGTAAAATTACGTTGTATTCCTGGACTTGATTTTAAGCTTTTCCAATTGTTAAACTTTAAATACCTTTTTTTGTAAGAAACTCTGATAAAAATCTGTGTGGCAATTGCGCTAGAAAAGTTCTACAAAGTTCAAGTGACTCACTTAATAAACTACTGGTGAGTTATCGATTACCTCGAGCCAGCGTTGCCGCTGAAATATTTCAAAAAGGGGACCAAAAAGGGGCCCGAGACGAAAAAAGGGGCCTCCACATAAAATAAAGGGTCATTCTTTTTTCGGTTTCGAAAGTAAAGCTAAATAAAACACACACAGGGATACATTTTTGATGAAAATTATATTTCATTATAACGTTTGAGCTTTGCCATTAAGTGTGAAAAACAATATCATTGAAATGGCCGCCTCGGGAAGATTCGCAGCATGCGATTCTTTTGAGGTAGTTTTTAACCACTTTTTCCCATATTTCGGGATAATTTTCGGTATCTCGGCCATAACTTGAGCAATGTTGGTTTTTAATGCGTCTAGAGTTTGGAGATTATTCGCGTAAACATGGTCTTTTGCGTAGCTCCACAGAAAACAAAATCTAACGACGTTAAATCGCATGATCTTGGTGGCCAATTGACGTCGCCAAAACGTGAAAATACGCGACCAGGAAACTAATCACGCAATAAAATAAAGCCATATTTGTTCGTTTTGTGTATTTTGTTGCTCCGTCTTGTTGGAACCACATATCGTCCAAGTCATGATCTTCAGTCGCCGGCCAAAACAAATCGGTTATCATTCGACCATATCGCTCCGAATTGATAAATCGATAGATTCGGATCATCAGCAACACTGGCGCTTACTGCAGTAATATTTTCTACTGAGTGTGCATTACGATGATGCACAGGACCCAGGACATCAGTAACACATCCACCCTCTTCAAATTTCTTCACAAGTTTACCGATTGCTTGAGTAGTTGGCCGATTATGACGACCGTAGACAAGTGGCTACGTTTGAATCACCACTTTTGCAGTAAGTTTTAATGATTTTAACGCGTTGTTCGATTGTTAATCGATCCATTATCGCGAATGACAAACATTCAACTAACATAATGACACTTCTAATGACAGCTGAATTTGACAGGTGACAAATGCAAGCGCTACCAACTTGAAACCACGAAATGAATGACCCTGTACTAATATAGCCAACAAAGTACAACAAAGACAGTTATTATTAACAAAAAACAAATTTACTCATTAAGAAACACTTCATTCCATACGTTTGCGTTCTTTGACGTTCAATAAAGAATAAAATCTTACTTAAATTGAAAAAGGGACCATTTTGATCATTTTTCAAATACTGGGGCCAAACGGCAACGCTGCTTCGAGCCATTGAATCTGCTGAGTGCTTTTGACTCATATGTAGCGAATTAAATTATCTCAGTTCTGATTGTGAAGAAAAATCTTCCCACTCACCATTTGCTATCTCTCACAACAACTGTCAGTCACCTCAACTGTCAGTCACCTCTTTGCTTGATATCATTCACAAATCCGCTGGCGAAGGATCAACAATTCTTTATGACACACCGCGGTCGTTTAAGCCTTTTCTGAACTTCAATCCCCACAATTAATGTCAAATATACACTTTGACAGATTTGCTGTCATAAATAAACCTACCACTCGGATGGTAACTAAAAAGTGCGGTTTCATCAAATCATTAAAAAGGAAAATGCGACAAGAAATTTATTAATCCAGCGCCGCTGCAGGTTAACTTCTCTTCACCTGTTCCACTTGACCTTCGTTCCTAAATAAACCCCACAACAACAAAAACCAACTAGTGGTGTACATATCAGAGCAGCATACGAAAAGAAAAAAATATATAATTGCCAATGCAAATATAGGCCGCAATTATATCCATTGAAAAGAAGGCGAACGCCATACCACCACCAGAAGCACCCTCCAATAACCCCTCCGCACAAATGCCGTGGATCGAAAAACTAAGTCCTCCGTTGAGCACCTGCAGGCAGGCAGAGCCTCCCCTCACTGATATAAGAAAAACGAGAGAGGGGGGAAAAAAGTGGAAAAACATTTTCTCGAGATGTACAAATTCTGAACTCAGAGTTCCCCAGAGTATACGGTTCTTTGGATAGAGGTCCTTTTGTATGCTATGGCGGAACTTTGTCGGTGTAGATTTCAGAATTCAGATATGGTGGAAGTGCAGTTTTCTTTTTCGCTTCTCTGCAAGCCGGAAAACAAACTTGTATCCCCTGCCATGCACTGGCACACTAGTGTGACGTATTAGATTTCCCTTATGGTATGCTCTGCCATATAGGTATGCAAGGATAACGATGTTGCTGATGACAGGCTCGGCTATATGTGCGATGTGACGCTGTGTTGTTGTTTGAATGCTATCGCTGCTGATGTCGATGTTGGCATTTTAATGACGGTTATGAACACAAACACACAGCCGCATCTGTATGTGTGTATAAAAACAGTTACCGAGGTATGTGCAAATGAAAAACTGCGTTCAATTAAAAACGAATAGGATGCCGGAGGAAATTTAATTATATGCGCCTCACAGTTGATCCTGTAATTACGATTGATGGATACAGATATGCCGAGCACAGCTGACACAAATTGCAATTGCTTGACAGGTGAGTTGTGCTGATTGTTTCCCATTTCGAATGGATTGTATTTTATTTTGAACGTGATGGCACAATTTAGTACAACAGCTCTAAATGAGGAGGCGAGGCGTCACCAAAAATAGCTCTATATCTAGATATATTGGCAAACGAAATTCCTTTCGTGTTAGGTAGGTTCCCCGATTTATTATGATTGAATTCGACAAATGATTGCATTTCGTGACACATGCGAGTAATATTTGTGTCCGTGTGCATATTTAAAGCTCATTATAGTCGCATTAACAGGGACACAAAAATTAATTACAAGTGTACTTCCTGGTGTAATTTTTGGCAGGATTTGCACTCGATTTTTGGGCGGGAAGGGATATCTTTTTCGGAATGAAGATGTTTCTTTCTGTTTGGCCATAAAATGACCGCTTTTGATCAGTGACTAGTTGGCGCAACTTCTTTACTGTAGGGACGAACAAGTTTTCAAGAGAAGTTTTACCGCCAATTGAATTTTTGAAGTGTCCCGTCTTTGACAGAGACTATGTAGGTGAAATTGACTATCAGAAGGCGGTCCAACATTTCAATACATTCAAGTGACTATCATAAAAGCCTTCGGCATGTCAATATATCCAAATTTCAGAGTGATCTTTTGAACAGTGTCAAATTTGATCCGCTGCAGCGACATCTAGTGGAGCACATATTTGAGAATTACAAATTACAACCAAGTGGCTGTCATAAAAGCCTTCGGAATGTAAAAATGTCTATTTTCAGGGTGGTAGTTCGAACAGTGTCAAATTTGATCCGCTGCAGCGACATCTAGTGGCGCACATATTTGAGAACTACAAATTACAACCAAGTGGCTGTCATAAAAGCCTTCGGAATGTAAAAATGTCTATTTTCAGGGTGGTAGTTCGAACAGTGTCAAATTTGATCCGCTGCAGCGACATCTAGTGGCGCACATATGTGCGAATTACAAATTACAACCAAGTGGCTGTCATAAAAGCCTTCAGAATGTAAAAGTGTCTCTTTTCAGGGTGATCCTTTAAACAGTGTCAAATTTGATCCGCTATAGCGACACCTAGTGGCGCACATATGTGCGAATTACAAATTACAAGCAAGTGGTTGTCATAAAAGCCTTCGGAATGTAAAAATGTCTATTTTCAGGGTGGTAGTTCGAACAGTGTCAAATTTGATCCGCTGCAGCGACATCTAGTGGCGCACATATTTGAGAACTACAAATTACAACCAAGTGGCTGTCATAAAAGCCTCCAGAATGTAAAAGTGTCTCTTTTCAGGGCGATCGTTTGAACAGTGTCAAATTTGATCCGCTGCAGCGACATCTAGTGGAGCACATATTTGAGAATTACAAATTACAACCAAGTGGCTGTCATAAAAGCCTTCAGAATGTAAAAGTGTCTCTTTTCAGGGTGATCCTTTAAACAGTGTCAAATTTGATCCGCTATAGCGACACCTAGTGGCGCACATATGTGCGAATTACAAATTACAAGCAAGTGGTTGTCATAAAAGCCTTCGGAATGTAAAAATGTCTATTTTCAGGGTGGTAGTTCGAACAGTGTCAAATTTGATCCGCTGCAGCGACATCTAGTGGCGCACATATTTGAGAACTACAAATTACAACCAAGTGGCTGTCATAAAAGCCTTCAGAATGTAAAAGTGTCTCTTTTCAGGACGATCGTTTGAACAGTGTCAAATTTGATCCGCTGCAGCGACACCCAGTGGCGCACATATCTACCAACTTTCAATTTGACCTACTACTTCCATCAATATGTTCTCTGTCATGTCACTGATATCCACCGGCGGGAGGAGGATTATTTTTTTTCTTTTAGATTTTTGCTCTATGCATATCCCAAGGGATATAAATACTTCCCCGTCGAACATTTCGCAAGTGTTTTTTTTTTTGTGTATCCACCCAAAAGACACAATCAAAAATTTCCTCTTCCATTTGAACTCAAATTGGATTGCTTTCCATCAAATTTTCCATTAAAAAATACTCCTAGCTTGAATTTCTCAATGACCCGTAAACATTTACGACTAAAAGCACTCTCCCCAAACATCCTGCATTCCCCATTTGACACTAATACAAAGAGCCCGCACAGCGCGCTGTCAGTCAATTAGAAAAATATATTTTTAACATCAAACATAAAAATAAAACCCACCCCCCCAAAGGACTGGAGCAAGTTCAAACGAGATGACAAGCAAAATTCTATTACCAACTCCATTAGGGATCGTAATGTCCCTTGAAATCAACATAATGTAATTCCATTGTGTATACAAAGGTGCACCAAATTAGACAAATTTGCGCAAAAGAAAATTTGTTCTCGCTGCCTAATTGTTTTCGTATTTAAATTATAACCATCATTCCGACTTGGCAAACAGTCATGAGAAACATTCACCCCTATTGCGATTGTCAATTTTCAATTGGTATTTGATATTTATCAATCAATTTCTTTAATCGGTATTGTGATTGTCAATTATCAATAGATTGTTGATCCAGTGTCAATTTCTATTAATTTTTGATTGTGAATATTAAAATCGGTATTGCGAGTATCAATTGTAGTTGACTTTTCTGTCATTTTGCAACTGTTTCTTTCAACTGCAAATAACTAGTTGTTAGAATGAAAATCAATTTGATAATTGAGATAACACGAGATTGCAATAAATGTACGGTTTTTTGTGTAAAGTTTAGTTTATTTAACGGATTTGATAATTTTTCACAGCGCTAAAATAGTTAGCAACAAAAAACAAATGAGCCTGCTAGTTGAGCTGATGGAGCAGAACTTAGATGTTGCCAAGGGATTGTGCTCCAAACAGTGTCGCAAAAAAAATGGGTTGATATTGCAACAGAACTGTACATCCTAGGCTAGGCTTTAAATTTAAATTTAAATTTTCCTTTTTCTTGCTAATTCGAAAAACTTATCCTCTTCCTCATCGTCGTCAAAACACAAATCCACAGAACCCATATTTAATTAAATAAGTTTGATTTTAATTTTCAAACAAAATTTCAAAAGCAAACCCAATTTTCAAAACAAATGTCAAAAAAGCGTATTTTATTCACAACAGTCAATTTTATTCACAATGCTGACAAACTTTATCAACTGAGTTACACAATACAAAAGTATCAATTGATTGAAACTTTTTATCAACTATCAATCGGTTGTTGATTGACAACCGCAATAGGGGTGATTGACTCCTTGATATCACTTGCAGGTAGAAGGAGACCTCATTGTAATTCAATGGCCACATCTCATCCACTCGGAACGTCCGATAATCGATTCAAGCGCAACAAAGTGGCCTTTGTCTCAACTCGTAAACTTGAGGGACTGTATACACTACACTGGTTTAGAGACGAAAGGTGCGGGGTGTGTTGGAAAATGCATTCTAAATATTTTGCCATCTTCAGTTAGGAGAGACTGGTATACTTTTGCCGAGTCCTTTGAATCACTACAAGTGTTTTGTGTGCACCATAGCCACTGCGACAATTTATACAGAAATGGCCCTTTGTGAACTGGAAGGACTCTCTCTGACTGGATGTGTATGATATAGTCCTTCAGTTATTATCATCGACGGGAAGGGTCACAGAAACAGTGGGTTCAATTGTATGAAGTTCAAGCGATATGATGGGCGATGGCAGAACGCATTTTTGAACAGTGTGTCGGGCAGGTAAATAATAAGAAAGAAATAGAAGACAACATTTTTGGAGAGGCCTTTATAGACCACAGACCGCGGTCACTGGGGCTTCAAACAACGTGGCTCTTGACAGTAAAACATTTTTCATGCTTTCAAAATGAAACTAGAGCACTATGAAAAGTTATAAAAACAATTCCAGATAAAAAAAAAGCATTGAAAATGTATTAAAATTACATTTTTCAGCTGCTGACAGCTGTTCTTTGACATTTCATTAAACGAAAATAAATTCGTTTGAAAATTTGTGGTTGCTTTCCAAACAATTGCTTAAGCTTTTGCAATATACTTCTTATCTATTTAACACTCAGCTGACATTATAATATGATTAAATGAGTAAAAATAAGGAAGAAATGACAGGAAACTTACGAACTTTACGTCAGATCCGTTCATAGTTAGCTGCCTCCAATTGGATAATCTGATTTGAAAAACAAAAGCGGCATGATGCGCTATAAGAAGTTTTTGTTTCAAGTGAAAGTTTACGAGTCACATAAAGCGTATAGTTTAACGCGTTAACAAGATTACATGAGCTTAAGCTAGTGTCAAATACGAATTACTTCTGTAAGACATACGCTGAAACGACTGATTGACACTACAGCTAATCTAACCGCACTAGGTGGACCCTGGAATAAAATTATTCATCCCTTTAGTATGAGCGGATTTGCTTCTTCAAACTTCAATTAAAGATCGTGACTGTTGTACTGAAATTAATTATGCGAGTATTATACAGCGGCTTACGCTCTCTGTTCTCTAGTCATATAAAGCGGACCATGTGCTAAAAGTACTAATTTATCCTACAGCGGCTTCTGTTTTCTTAGTTATATACGGTGGGTCTCAAACTTAAATATTTTAACGCTCTAGTCTAAGCGTACCATGTTTCATCGATCATAGATGGTGGTCCCTGCACTTAAATGAGTCATACCATACAGCGGCTTCTTCGCAGTGAAACCTCAACGGTGGGTTCTTCTACTAAAATGAAGAACAACATCTGTAGATACACAACGAGGTGGATGCAATCTACCAGCAAAGCGAGTTGCCCGAAAATGAAATTACGCTGGCTTAAGTTGGCTTACTCTTGCACTTACACTTAGAAGTCTTTGTTTGAACTGAAATCCGAATAAATAGAGTTAGAACATTGAAATGGGAATATAGTCGCATTATTGCGAAGAAATGTAGTTCAAATGGCATCGCTCGTCGGCTTAAGCTGGATTACTACCATAAAATCCTGCTAAAGTTCTTTCTTTGGATGACAAGGCTTTTTGACTCTCGTCCATTTTCAATTGAATTTATAAGTCTTTCTGAAATTTTAGCTGTGTGTTGGACTCCGACTAAATTCCAAAAACAAAACGTCAAGCTGGCTCAAAATTGACCTTGGAGACTATTCCCGGCTTTGTTGTTTAAAACTGAAAAATGTCTGAGTTTAGTGGTGGAGTTTGGCAATGTTTTCCCCCTCTGAGTGATAAGTTTTTTTAACTATTCATGGATAGTCAAGCTGGCTCAAAATTGACCTTCAAGACTATTCACGGCTTTGATGTTTAAAACTGAAAAATGTCTAAGTTCAGTGGTGGAGTTTGGCAATGTTTTCCCCCCTCTGAGTGATAAGTTTTTTTAAGTATTCATTTATAGTTGTCCAGGCTGTTTGGTGATCCCAAAGCCGGCTAAAATTAAATCGCTGTCAAATTAGGGGATAACTCATTTGCACTCTGAAAATTGAAAAGTCAAAATATGTTTTTTGTTTGAATATCACTAAATAACTTCCCACGAGGAGTTTGTTCTGTACGTCGCATCAAAAATTCGCCACAGAAGATGAAACATGAATTCAGACTGACACTGACAGTGACAGTTCAACAGATCCCTATCTTCATTCTCAACACAACTCGCCACCCTTATTCTTCCTCCTGTTTGCTTTCTTGTCAAACTCATTCTTCCTCAATTTGCCATAAGACGACCCCCGTTCAAGGACGAACCCATCAAAAGCATGCGTCGGCAGACATTCGAATAGACAAGAAAAAAAAAAAACTTAATTCATGGTAAAACATTTGCAAATAGAACATATCAAGTTGCTCTTTTCTCGATAAGGCCAATGAATACGAATATTAGTCTGTCGGGTAAGCAGTTTTTGCCGTCATTTGCCAATCTAACCTTCAGTTCTTTGTCCTTACACTTCCTTCTGTAGGTTATCTTGATGGAGTGTTTACATTGTACACATCATGTGCAAGTGTACACCCAATATGAAGGCTGACAGAGTAGTAAATCAGACAGGACTGCTACCTACTTGTCCGTCGATATAAAATTGCCCACTTAACAATTCCAAGGCCGTGGAGTACATCATCGCCAATTGCTTATTAAGAAATTATTTGTTTGAAGTAAAGGACGATGTGGTGGTTATTATTCACTTTTATACTCCTCATACTCATGGGGGTACGGTAGATATATTTTTGAGAGCGCATTTTTCCGCTCAAATTACGGCTCGTAAAAGTCGTTATGAAAACCGAATTGGGGTGGCTGGTTCGGATGATTAAACCAACATCACGATTGACCTTTATACCGGGTGCTGAATACTCGTAAATGTTTATTATCGTTCTTGTACGTGATTTTCGCCAGTCATTAGATGCAAGTCCCGTTCGGCAGAATATAGAGAACGAATTTATAACAGTGACTCTTGGGAGTCACTTTGAAAAAAATATAATATTAAGACAGATGACGGGGGTATTAAAATGCACATAAAGGACAGTGAGATCGATGTTGGATGCAATTTTACGAGCATGGAGTAACTGTGTCCTGTTTTGTCTTATTTCTTATGGGGTTATAAAGTCTTAAATTATATTTTTTTGCGGTTAATTGTCCCAGAAGCGAAATAGAGTCGTATAGTGGGTGCAAGTGCCATCGGAGGTTACTACTGCTTGTCAGTTTCATTAATTCCTCATTGGAAAAGGCAGTCGTTTGGCTTCATAGAAATAATGTCCTTCTTAGCAGTTCGCCCCGGTAAAGTGTTTGACACGTCCTCTTTTTGAAGATAGTGTTTGGTCAAAATGTCGGTTCTTTGCTGACTGCTTTAGAAAAAGAAAGTCAAATAGGTTGTTATTAAATATTTGGCCCAAAGATGCCACACGAATTCGTCCATAGATATTTCATTGACACGCCTACTTTTGGTGGGCGTTTTAGATCCAAATCGTGGTTACAAAGTCAGAGAATGCGATTACTGAAATCAGGAAAATCGTCACAATAAATCGTTTTAAATGATTTTGTGAAATAAATGATGCCACGCCTCATTCTAAAACTACACCCATATTTTACAATCTGTTTTCTTTATTCAATATACATCGATTAACCAAAATGTTGCCACTGAAGCTGATATAAATCCCAAGACATTTAAAGGGTTTTAAATGAATTTGTTGTATTGGATGTGCCACGCCTACTTTTACAATCCCGCCCCTATTTAACACAGTGCCTTGCCCAGGAAATACACATTTATGTACCAAATTTTGTAGTAATTGTTGCAAGGTGTCAAGATAAAAGTTTCAAGTTTATTTTTTGGACCAAGAAGAGTTGCATGTGCCACGCCCCCTATTTGGGGACCTATCATATAGTGATTTAGGCACCCTCAGAGGAGCAATTGATTTTTATAGGTCCCTAAATATTAGGTCCGATGGAAAATTGTAAAACTTCAACTTCAAAGTGGAAGCAGCAAATGTTAAGTGAAGTCAATTGAATATTTTTGTAAAAGAAAAAGTCGTCTTTCGACCTCATACAAATTTAGCAGTTCTGTTAAAATTTGTGCCCATTTCTGTTTAAAAATGGTAACAAATTTTTTTAAAAACATTCAATTGACTTCGCTTTAATAAGCATTTGAATGAGTTGAATTTGCAAAGCCTGCTATTTACCATTTTTTTTCCGTCAACTTAATAAACATTTTAGACCTTCCTATTTCTGTGTCAAAATAACGTTTTCAACGTCGGCCTAAATCTTCAACCAACGATAAAGAGACAAAATTTGGCACACAAAGAACAAGACCCAGAAAATTAAAGGCCTAAACAAATAGGTACTTACAAGTCAACCACATTAGGCTACAATCGACTCAAGCTACTGTCAAAAATGGACATAAATCAACTTTAGGTGGTAACAATAGTGATATATTGACATATTTTTCGCAACATTTGCTGCGAATTCGCCAATGTACCGTGCTCGACTTGGACGTTCGAAATGAACCGAGGAAATGTGTCAAAACTGTTTAAAATTGTGAAGCTTCTCTCAAAAGTTTCTGACCCAAAGCTGTTCAAACGGCTTAAAAATTATCCCATTATTCGCCACGAGAAGAATTATGGTGCTCGAGAGTTTTCAACTTCAGAAACTGGCTTTGGAAGTGTCAAACAAATTGTATTACTCTTTCGAAACTTTCGAAACGAACATTGAGATGCAAGTTAAGGCAACAATTTTTATGCCTGCGTCGATTTTTTTTGTCAAAATTGTGATGGAGAGTTTGAAAAGTCATTTGATCGCTTTAAATTCTCCAAAAGAGCTGTCGAAATGTTTCAATAATGTCCCAAAAACTCTGAAGGCAGTCTCTTTGGGAGTTTTCGTTAGAAGCGGTTTTCTAGCATCAACTTAGAACTCTGGGTATTCCTAGTGTGCTACAAAAATAGGTAGTTACAAATGTCATTAAATTCCCTCCTAAATGATTTCTCTGCTTGAAAGTTTCCAACTTCGCCCGACAGCCTCGAGTGTTTCAAAAGTACCGGGAGTAAAAATGTTGATGCTCGCAATGGAAGCTCTGAAATTGTTGCAAGCAAACACCGACATGAAAGTTCTAAGTGAATAGCAAATATGCTTCACAAACATCTAAAAACGCATAATGACGATCTTTTCTGCAGAGATTTTGCTAAACAAGACCGTTTTTTTAAATGTCAAAAATACTTATGCAAAAACCAAGAGAGATTGGAACATTTTCGAACTGCCCACGTTAAACTTACTTCGTACTCCATACAAAAATTTATATTTATTATATTTATAAAAATGGTCAAGTTTTAGCGCAAAGATGCCAATTTTGTGACGCAAAATTTGAAACGAATTCGACGGTCTATGGAACGCTCACCCTTTGATAGTCTTTTTTTTAAACTAAGAAAAAGATAGTAACATTCGACTCAAAACTCACAAAGAAGGTCTTAAAAAAAAAATGTCTATGCCAACATGTGAGGAAAACGGCATAAATGGTGAATTAGGACAGTAAAAGAAAAGGTCCCTTCTAATGACTCGATTTAAGACGCCAAGGGCCTACGTCCTGTGGTTGCCATTAAACAAATATTGCTAATGACAGCGGATTGAGCACAAATTGCGAAAGTTTGACATGCGACCATGCAACAAGACAAACTTTTCGACGGTTCAGATTGACGCAAATGTTGAAAGGCAAAGAAAACTTATTGCTCCCGAAAGAGACTAAAGACAATGGCACGTAGACATGGCGAATAGTTTGAGCGGAAGAAGTTGAAGCAAGGGCTAAACAAGCACACCCTTTCTTAAAAAAGATATCCCCTGCTTCTTCGTATACAAAGTGTTGTTTGCGGCTGGTCTGTCAAATGCCCTTCAAGCGACTATATCTTCTCTAGCTACGGGCGTAAACAAAGCAGTTTGACAGTAATAATTTTTCTTCATCATCATTTAAGACATCAATACAAAAATAGCCTTCATATTTCTTCAGCAACAACTTTATTTCAACACTGGGATAAAATAAGACAAAAAAAACCCTCGATCTTAAATTTTTAATTCGCAAAATACACCGAAAAGGCCTTGAAACAAAAATCTCACCCCCATACCTTACTCCCAGATCAAAGTAATGAAGAAAAAAGCTACCGAACAAACTTCCCGACCCCCCTGTTCAATTTTCTGTAAGACGCACTTTACGAAGCCCACCACATTGAAAAGGATACAAAGAAACAAGATGTGGACCTTCACAAGAACCTGCATTAACAAAATTTCTTCCACTCCCGCTCATCACAACTACCTCTTCTCATCAGCATCCTTTTGACAACGACTTATCTTTATGCAGAGTCGCTGAGCAAACGATTCATCTTCACGAATCACTTCGTCATCATTTGATGGGCTTTCGAAAAAGGAATTTCTCAAAATAGAAACAAAATATTATGTATACGACAGAGTGCCTGCTACTCGTCGTCATACTCATCACCACTATCATTCAATAGACGTGCCGTACGTGGGCGTGTGTATGTGTGTTGTTACCGAACAGAAGACAAGCAGTTGAGTAGTATCCATTAGTGTCACTCGAAGATGTTATGGATGTCCATTAAAAATTTAACCGAAAAGGAGACCCCCTCCCAACCTTCACTATACAGCTAGCTCTTTGGTATGTCGTCTCTTCGTTTACCTTTGCAGACTTTGTGGTGGTGCTGCAGTACGGAGGAGGAAGGAAAAAAACCGAAGGTAGTAAAACTTACGATTTTATGATGTAACGCTGATAGTTCCCTTTCAGTAACACGTCGGCTTGCTGCCTCACGTCGCCTCTGCCGAAATTGGCTGTACTTATAGGCGAGTATAACGCCAGGAAGAGCCAATGCCTCTAGGGGTGATTTCCTGCCGAATGGCATCCTTTCTGTGTTTCTCCTTGTGTTCACCGCACACTCTACACTGGCATCAAACGGAAAAGGGACCAAAACCAAACCGAACGACCCGAAAGAGATTTTTTTTATATTTTCTTACTTATGTGCGGAGGATTGTGGGTTTTTTCCCCTGTAAGAAACCCCCTCTCGCTCTTTTATGTTATGTAAGTACAAGAAGCTAACTATGGCACTTCCTTAAATCACTAAACACGATATAGACGCCGCCGCCGGTCGGTTGCTTGAACTCTCTAAACAGGCCTTCCTTTCTTTTTTCTTTTCATCATCCTGTGACAGAACGCGATTGAATTGATTTTAATTAATAGACACACACACAAAATTTGCAGGACGACTGTGGTGATGGTCACAGGAACGAAAACAAAAAGAAAAGAAAAGGAAACTACTCTGGCTACCTCGCGCTGAGTAGATTTGTCGATTTAACCGTTTTAGCGTGGCGACTGCGGAACTCTGGCATCTGCAGTGACAGCGACGTGATACACGAAATCACACGTGAGAATTGTTCACAACTATTCGCACCAGCATCCCCCAACACAAGGATTCGTAACTAACACACACAGAGGAGCAAATTTTCGTGGCTTCTGATTCTGCTTGTGTGGGCTCACTTCCAGGCGCTGGAATATTTTTGCCAAAACCAAGGTTTTTTTTTTCAGCTTCACTCTCAGATGCTATAACTTGGATGTGGATGTGGATATGGATACATTGGAATGTTTTTTGCTGATACAGGACCGAGGAGTGGATGTCGCAAATACCGCCATCGTTTTTTTCCTTTCTAAGTCACACTATGAACTATCAGTGAGAAGAGTCAGCGCGCACATGGTTATTGAGAACTTTGGCCAGTAAGCGAAATGAAGTGTTACGTGCGCGTGGAAAAATGCGTCCTTTTCGTGTTGACCGTACGACTTCGTGCCCTAACTTCAACTGGAAGTACTACGGATTTTGTGGAACGACGACGACCGTGTTAGGGAAGTGCTCTGTTTTTGTTTGTGTACATCATGGGAAGAATGATTCCCCTACTTTCCAGGTAATTAAAGGGATTTTCTCGTACTCGTGCTACCGAGAGGTAAACAACATTTGACAGTTTGACTGTAAACAAAGTTTGTATAGGTAAAGCCGTAAAACACGAAGGGCGAGGTGGGCATGAGAGCTGACATTTTGCTGTTGGAAGAGGGGAACTCTTGCAAAGGATTGCTTGGGGGGTTCGATGTATGATGTCGGCTCGGACTGGAGCACAGTGGGTGATGGCAGTAATGACCGTAGTGGACATAAATTCAGCAGGATAGGGTGGGTCATTTATTTTCGATAAATGACTTACTAGTAATCATGAAATGAAATGAAATGAAATGAAATGAAATCAGTTTTAACCTTCACACGAAATATTTTGTAGGAAAATTTCGGCATTGTGAGTTCCTGAAATCTACCCCGGACACTAAATATGATTATTAGTTAAGCGCAGTCTTTTCGTCGGTTGCCATGGAATGCTATGGACAATGGACGTTCCTCTTACAATAATGGGACCTCAGATATCTAAAATCTAAAGTATGGGGTACAACAAGGCTGCCTGTTTGGCTGGAGTGCTGTTTGAGTGAGCTTAAGACCCTTGTTCTTGCAACACCGACTGAAAGCCAGCAAAGATTCAACAGGCAACAATCTGTCTTTGCTAAAAACAGGCAGTCGGAGCTCAAAATAATAGTGGGGTACCACAAGGCTGGATATAGGCACCGCTACTGTTTTCTTTTCATTTTTGTGGCATTCGGTGCAGCACTGCGGATGAAAACATAATGGACAACGATTTACTTCAAAAAATCCAGTTTCTAGCGATCGTATTTAGCGAATGACAATCAAGCCACAAATGACAAGAACCTGCGGAGAACCTCAGCCGCTAATGTTCACTTTGCTCTACAGTCTTTCTCTGCACGGGAGTCACTGTCTTGTCCAACGACAAGACAACGCATCAGCAGCCAGAACTTATAGAGAGAAATTCAAAAGCAATCCGCTGTCACTCCAAGTTATACGCACATGAACATTCTCTAAAGGACCTTGTCAAAAAACCGCGTCTAAATAACACAATTTTGACCCTGCATTTGTCTCCGAAAGGTTGAAGGAACCCTTCTCATTTTTGGTAAATTCTTTGCTTCAATTTTTGATATAAAAAACTCTTCACTGTGCAACACCCTATACCAGGCGAAAAACACGTCCACCCAACAGTTCACTTCGACCTTCCAACATATCTCAACCAGCTGTGCAAGTCCACAGTAAGAAAAAAAAGAAAAGAAAAAAAAAACAACCCTGTTGTGCAAATACCTACTCCTTCGGATGAACACAGCCACAAAAGACTCTAGAGCCTCGTACTCGTTTATCTCGGCTGAGCAGCCAGTATTACCGGGGGAAGCCCAAGCCAAAGCCAAAGTGTACAACAGATCAATAAGGATGTCCTGCGCATGATTCACATTTGCCTACTGTTGGCCAAATATTGTAGTGCTTCCTATTGTTGTGTGCTCGACTGGTGACGTCCTGGAAAACGTAACCACACCACCAGCCACTGGAAGAGCTGCTGCTTTACTCTGTTTTGTATATACATATTTGCAATGGCAGACGAACTTTGAGAGTATAAGTTTGGAAATATAGCGCGAAGCCCGCTTTGCATTGACCCCCATTCCACCCCCTGCGCAATTGATGACGTTAATGGATCCTCATCTGAATAAAATGGACCATTGTTCCAGATTGATTGTGTGTGTACTAAAAATATACAAAACTGTAGTGTGCCGTTGTCTGCGTCCACATGAATGCTCTCAAAGTCTCTCTCTATCTCTCTCTCTCTCTCTCGGCCGTTGGAGTGGAAATATTTTGCCGACGTCATAAGAAGCAGAATGTCCTTAAGCTTTGTGTAGGATCCTTGTTTTTCTTTTCACTTTTTCTTTTTCCTCCTTTTGTTTGCTGGCTGCTGATGGTGGTAGTGCAATTTTTGGGTTCAATGATGAAAATTGCTTTTCGCCTCGACGTAGGGTATGGGAGGGGGAGGGGGCGGGGGTAGAGCTCAAGATGTTTTTGGGTTTTTGCCGAGTGGGGGAGAATGTGTTTTCTGTGGTTTTGTTTCACGTATGCATTCATTTTGTTGCCCCTGCTAATGCACTGCGGGTGAGTGGGTGAATTTGATTTGGTGGGTCAGTGAGTTCAAGGAGCTGATGTTCGTTTACTTATGCACATCACCTACTTCTTCGTTTTCTGTGTTGGTTCCTTTGGTATACCTCGCGATTTACACCCTCTCGTCACATTGTTCGAATAGCCAAATCGAATGGAACAGGAACATCCTGTCCGCGTGCCACACACGCATGTGTGGTTAGTACGCCACGAGATTAATGAGCTCCAGTTCTGGATTTCATTTGGATCAAGGCAGCAGCACATACCCATACACACGCATGGACTCCAATTAAACCATAATTCCACTGACATTGTTCTATATTAACCTCATAGGATACGGTGCCTGGCCAGAGGAACACCGCGCGTCAGCACTTTGCCAAGAGTCAAATTAAATCACCGAATTCCTCCCTCGACGGTCGTTGTGTGAGTGGCTGTGTGTGTGGGGTCGATTGCGGTATATACATTACAGCTTCGTTGGCCCAAAATAGCCAAATATGATTTAATTTCGCAGCACTATGCCCATGCTCTGCAGAAAGGGTTTCCGCATAGTCCTCAGCCACTGCTAGGATAATGGATCTAATCAAATTAGGAGGCAGGCGAAACAATAAAGGCTTTTGTTACTCTCAACGCAGAGATGGAATGAGTTCAATTAATATTCGCGAGAGGTATTTATTCGCCGAATGAATAATTATGCTTATGCGTTCGCAAGCAGCCTCATTAACGACGCCGAATAAAGTTCAAATGCTCGCATAGTTATCGATTTGCAAATCGATACGGATCAACAGGGTTACGATGCAAAGGCTGTCCTATAATGCAATTATAAAAGCATCGATTGTAGGGTATGGTTGGTGTGTTTTTTTTTTTTTTTTTTTAACTATAGAAAGATTTTTGAAAAATGTAACTGATGGCAGATGGGCCTTGACAAGTAAAGCTAAAAATACAAGAAAGAGCGAAATATTTTTTTAAAAAATTATAGTGGCATCCCTTGACAGGAGCATCCTTTGCAATAAAAGAAAAAAATTAATAAAGACAACACAAGAAAACGCGGTGAACAGTGGGACGCTTCAAAAAAATTTTATATTTTCATCGACATTTTTATTACTTTTATGGGAATATCCTCGACATTTACAGCTTGTTTAGATGCGGTTGTTATGTCCATACTCTCCATTAGAGATATGCATTTGATTTATAAAAATCGGTTCACCTGTTTTGGAATAAGATGCGATAAGCACTGATCTACCCATGGCGCCATCTGTTGACGAAATACCGCCACTCAGTCATATCAATTTATTAGTTCACATTCACTTCGTCAAGACTGACTGAAATTTGTTTTTGAAAAGCGAAACAAACAAGAAAAAAAATCTAAAAACTATTACAGAACTGAGTCATCACTTGAACTACAAACACTTGTGGCTCTTTGTAGCCTAGCCTGCTCCCATATCAGCAAAAAGTCTTTTCAGTAATATTATGTGAGAGCTCAAGTCAACATGTGCAAAAGAAAGCCTTTAAAGCGGCAGCTTCTTTAGCAAGGGTCGCGTAAATTAGTGCTACAGACTTGTGCTACATATGTTGTGGTATGTAGTAGTAGGCATTCAGTTATACTACATTGTGTATCTTAGTTAATTTTACTTCAACGAAAAAGATATTTCCGGTCTTGAATTGGCTGTTTTAAGGGAAGATGGGCAAATGTCATTGAACTTATGACTTCGTGTCTGAAGAATTGATCTACACTTGAACTACAATTTTCTGTGGTGCTGTGTTGTAGGACGTGAATCGGAACATTTCCAACATAACTTAGAAACAAGATAAGTGCATCTTAAAAGTGGTTTGTATATTTTTGTTACTGAATTGCTCTTCACATAAGCATTTGTCTTGTAGTACCCGAAATAGTGGCTTTGTAGCCCCCAGAATGTAGAGCGTCTGCACAAAATTGTTACAATGCTAATTTTTTAGAAAGAAAAGTGAATGAAATAATGGACAGAGGGGAATTATGGATTACATTCGTAAAGTGAATTGGAGAGAGGTAAGATAAAAAGATAGGCTTTGACATTTAGAGATCCTCTTGTAAAAGAATACAATCGTGAACTGAAGATGTAGGTCGGAATACCTTCAAATCGTCGGCAAATATAAGTCACTGGGAACTTAAAAACAAGTCAGGAATGTCATTAATAAATAAAAAAAAGAGCAGAGGGCCTAAATGACTACCTTGAGGTACTCCAGAGTTAACATGAACTGGTGACGAGAACGTGCCATTTATGCGAACATACTGGATACGATCCGTTAAGTAGAAATGAATCCACTTTAGGCAATTGTACTGAAGTCCTAAGTCAGTTAGATTGGAAATAAATATGTTGCGGTTGACGCTTTAGCAAAGTCCGCACATATTACATCACATTGCAAGACATTCTCGAGGAAATTCAAGGCAGAATTACAAAAAATTGACAGATTTATGGTAGAAGATCTGCCTGCGACGAAGCCATGTTGAAACGGGGAGATAAATCTCTTTAAGAGAGGTGTAAGTTTGTCACAAACTAGTTTTTCAAACAACTTAGGAATAGTAGAAATCTTACAGATTGGACGATAGTTAGTAATATCCTGTCTCGACCCAGATTTATGTATGTGTTCGTCCAATTCTTCAAAAAATTCTCAGACCGGAGAGGCAAATTAAAAACTAAACGCAGAGGTACAGAAAACGAGAATGAGAACTTTTGAAGTAAAATTGGTGGAATGCCATCTATACCAGGATTTTTATCTAAATCTAATAAAGAAAAAGCAATTTGAACTTCAGAGATTGAACACTGCCGATATTAAAGAAACCACAGGACATTGAGGTATTACTAGAAACTATAGAAGAATATACCAACTGAAAGTGGTTAGCGAACATATTAAAGATAGTTGAAAGATCAGGGGCCCTGCTCTGTATCTCGTTTCGAAAGTAACAATTTTCGAAAATGAACGTTTTGAACTTTCTATTTCGAAAGCCGAATGAAATGTACTATACTACTCCGATTAAGAATTCCGAAAGTATTACAGAGTGCCAACTTAAAAGCAATTTCCAATAAACAATAAGACCTCCACATTTACTAGTGCGACAACTTTCTAAGAATCTATTACATTTATTGTCATTGCAGAATTCAAATTTCACAATTTGTTTTCGTGCAAAACAAGGTCAAGGGTTTCTTCCACAACGAGGATTATATTCTAAAAAAAGCAATCCATAAATTGCAATAAAATATGCCCAACAGATATCTTTGAAAGGCTTTTTGAGGCTTGTAATAAGTAAAAAAGATCCGCTGATCTGTCAAATATCATATGCAAACCAGTAATGCCCTGTCATTCGATCGGACACAATTTTCAGTACCTTTTATACTACACTTTCAACTGTTTTCTAATACTACTTCACAATTGTTTTTTGAGTGTATTTGTGTCGTAATAAAATCCCTATCAAATTATTCAACAAACGGAAAACAGTTTATTTGAATGCTTTGACTTTTTTGTATGCTGATGATGCAAATCAAAACTTAATGTACACAATTGCATCGTTTGCAACGGTATATTATGGATTATAACTGATAATTGTTGCAAAAAGGTAAGAGCCATCCAAACTCAAGAAGAAGTTTATTCTGCTTGCGACAATTGTCAAGAAAGTCTTGGAAATATCCCAAACTTATATAAAATTAATTTTTTCGTTGCTTGCAAACTATTTAAAAATGAAAACCAAATTAAAAAGCAAGAACTAACGGTTAAACAAGATAAAACAGAGAAGAACACAGAAAAATATGCATCAAGTGTTTAGAAATAAAACAAAATTGCAATATTTTTAAATTTTTTACGTACATTTGTACAAATTTGTGTTTGTTAGACTTAAAAACCATTTGCATTTTTGTATTGCGACGAATAAAATTAGAAAACATTTACAATCTACGCAAATTAATTTATAATTGTAAACGCTCAGGCTGAACAATTTCCTATTACGAAATTCAATACCGTGATTTTGGACGGTTGGGCAACACTTATCTCCAAAATGACATTACGGGAGGATTTATTTAGCTAATACCCGAGATAAATATGGCTTTCTCAACATCAGCATTTGACCGTACAGTTAGCGATATTCTGGCAAGAATATTTGTTTATTGGAAACGGGAATTTGGAAAGTGTGGAGTCTTTGCGTAAACTGCCAGACTAAAGTTGATTATTGGTAAGGCCGATTGCCTGTAAAGAAGCTTAGCATCCGATAAACTTTCAAAAGTTCCGTGTCGTTATTAATATTACGGAACCGCTTGTAGGCCTTATTTTTCTCATTATTTAAATTTATGATTCTATCATTAAACCAAATTGGTTTGTTACCCTTGACAGACTTAATCAATTGGCATTTGTTCAGTATTCACAAATAAGTTAAAAGAATTATAAAAATTACAATTATTAAAAATATCTAACCAATTAATGTTACCTAAATAGTTTGACTTAAGAAGAAATGTACTTGTACCACAACTACTTGTGGTGCTGCGAACATTAGAGAAGCTGTCTAAATCAATTAATATTTCTTTGACTGTCAAAAAAGCAGTAGAGTCTCTAAGGTAGAAAAGAGCCAGCCTGAAGTAGTATTCATCCTCCATCATTAAATTTGTAGCTTTGTGGTACAGAGAAAATATGCTAGGCATATACCGCATACCGCAGATTATCTGGTTTTTCGATTGAGGTTCTAGAAATTCCAGAAATTGTCCCTTTATATAGATTTAACTCCGAGATTTTGGAGGTATGACAGCGGTTTTTACTTCTTTCGATGGTGGACTACATTTAATCGGAACTGGGCTTATTGTGGGGAAAAATGACAGCAGATGGGACGAAACTTAACAGATGTCACTGCAAGGTTACTCAGACAGGACGGACGGAAACAATTAATGGGCGAAAAACAACCACCCAGTTCGCCATTATTTCTTTGAGACAACAAACTGTCCACAACATGCCATCCTCCCCTATGTGTGCATTGATGCGCTTAACAGTTTTGCAACAACATAATTTAACCCTTATTTGCTGCCACAGAATGTGCACTTGTACGGCATTTACTAGACTCGCACCGAAGTCATACAGTGCCGTTCAGTTCGAGTCCACAACTCGAACAGATAGCCTCTGGAGGCTATTCATTTTTGTCCATCCGAGAGATAGCAACCAACACTAGTTCCTTGTGTAGCAGTACTTCCCGTCAAAAAGCTGGACTATGGCGGAACCGCCACCAGCAGCCGCCGCTGCTCCAGATGATGGAGAGAAAATCGTCAACTATATGAAAAATCGCATCCGCAAGGGTGCAATGAAACGCAAAGGGATAATCGTCATCCAAGGACATCGATTCCAGCCGCGCTTCTTCAAACAGCCCACATTCTGTGGTCACTGCAAGGAGTTCATTTGGTAAGTATCCGAGTGCGACAAGCTTACTTTTATCACCCATCCATTTCTCGCATTAAAACCCTTTAGGGGCTTCGGCAAGCAGGGCTTCCAGTGTCAAGGTAAATATTTCCATCCATAAATTGAGTAATCTGAAAAGTATGTGTATGCAATGTATAACTTGGCAGCATGCAGATTTAACGTCCACAATCGATGTAACGAGTACGTGGTGTTCAAGTGCCCGGGCAAGGATACTGAAATCGATTCGGTAAGTTTGCATACACTCACTCCCTGGGTAGCGGCACTGTAACTTCATTACTTTGCACACAAAAAGGACTGTCAAAAGATCAAGCATAATTTCGAGTCGACCACATACAAGGCCCCCACATTCTGTGACCACTGCGGTTTGCTACTCCATGGTATCGCTCATCAGGGATACAATTGCTCGGGTAAGGACTATACTTTGGGGTTTTTTTAGATGCCTTATTATAGGGAGGTTTCATTTTTAAGGGTGCAATTTGAACGTCCATGCATCGTGCAAGGACGAAATTCCCCAACTGTGTGGAAGCGATATATCCGAGATCAGGGGTCGCATCAATTTGGAGATCTCCTACAAGGGTGGGGTCCTAACAGTGGATGGTGAGAGTTTGGCTACCCTATATAAATCACTGGAGTGAGAGAGTTTTTGTACTTTTAGTCAAGGAAGCGGCCAATTTGATTCCCATGGATACAAACGGCTTCTCCGATCCCTATGTGCGAGTGCAGATCCATCCAGACAAGGCGGACAAGACCAAGAAGAAGACAAAGACCATGAAGGCGACTCTCAATCCGGTTTTCAATGAGAAATTCACTTAGTAAGGGCTGGACTTTGGACAAACTGGTTGGTGGGTTTAAATGTTGGTTTCTCTTTGAAGTGACATCAAGCCGGACGACAAGGAAAAGCGTCTCCTCGTAGAGGTATGGGATTGGGACAGAACTTCTCGTAACGATTTCATGGGCTCGTTGTCGTTTGGCATTCAGGAGATCATTAAGGTATGAAGGGTGCTATGAGAGGTTTATGTTTATAATCGAAGTGTGACTTGCTACTTTCAGGAACCAGTGGAAGGGTGGTACAAACTGTTGTCGCAGGAGGAGGGAGAACACTACAACATACCGTGTAGTGATCCCAGCACTGATATTGCTCTTTTGAGGGATCAAGTTAGGGTAAGTTGCGAGACTGGTGGTGATTTATTCTTAGTAAATGTACTTCCGAACGATATCGGTTCGAGACTTAGCTAAAATTTCACATGCAGCGGTTGGTATCGATGCTAAACAGGCCGCAGTTAGTTTAGATTCTAGCGTGTCTGTCAGTTCTAACTTGGAGTAGTTAACCAAAATCAATGGGGAAGAAGAGAAGAGCCTGTCCCGCTTTAAGGTTTCTGTCCAGCCAGTTGATTAAGCTCATTGGTTATCACTTTCTGCGCTCGAAAGGCCATTGACAAAGAATTCGTTTCGGAATCCAGCAATAAACGGACTGTTTCTGCCAATAGTTTTGCGGAGTGGCAAATGTCCCTTTTAAATGAGCTATAGGTCTCCGGCTCAACCCCCGGAAAAACGTAAAATACATTTACACGCTTTGTATACTGCGCCTCCTTTTGTGAACATTCGACAAACGTGAGAAAGAAAGAAAGTTCTTGGCATACAAATTGTACTTTCCCAGTGAAACATATCCTGGTCAATTTCACACCCACAGGATGTCCTCCAAGAGCTTTGCCGTCTTTCAAAGAAAGCGAAAATAATGTAATTTCCCTGAAGACTTAGTTATCGCCCCTTCTGGGGGCAACTTCCACAAGTTTCTCCAAGGGATCAATGACCTAGGTAATCCTCTATATCGGACGGGCAGAAGGAAGTTATATATATAATTTTTAAGCAAATTTAGCTTGAAACTTACTGCCCCTCTTAACGGAATAGCTTACTCAGTTCGGCTTACAGTTTTTGAAAGCGCTTCAAAAGTGGCGGTTAAACGATTAATTTCGCTTCGATGTGCCCCCCTTTCAAGGGGTCATTTGGCGAAATTCTCAAATACCAATGTTTCGAATTTATGAGACTGAAGTGTGGTATTTTTTTGGACGTTCCAAAGTTAGTTATTTTTCGTTTCCTAATTAAATGCCGAGTATTAACTCAAAAAGAGTGCCATTCTGGATGGTGTAGCTGCAGGTAGTGCGCCCCCAAAAAGGGGTCAAATTTAAACAACCTCTTCGCAAACAAAACCGCTCGCAAAGCTAAAGGTAGCAAGGCGACAACTACCAAACGACACGGCGAGCCTTATGCCAAAAGCAACGTAGAGTTCTTTATCAAAAAAATCGAACATAAGTCGTCTGTGTTCAGTCCTCCATTAGAAAACTTTGCAAAATTTCCATCAACAGCGTCAATCGCAACGTGAACCAAAGAAGCGCATGGACAACAAGGATATGCCACACAACATGAGCAAACGCGATATGATTCGAGCGGATAACTTCAATTTCCTAAAGGTCCTCGGAAGAGGTTCATTTGCTAAGATTCTCCTGGCCGAACGCAGAGGTACCGACGAGCTGTATGCATGCAAGGTTCTACGCAAAGATGTTATCATTCAAACTGACGACATGGAACTACCAATGATTGAAAAACGTGTCTTGGCATTGTCGGGAAAACCACCGTTCTTGGTGTCACTGCATTCTTGCTTCCAAACTATGGTGAGGTTCAATTTTTGTTAAGGGTTTTTGTTTTTATGTCACTTCCACTTTCAGGACCGTTTATTCTTTGTCATGGAGTACTGCAAGGGTGGTGACTTGATGTACCAAATCCAACAGGTCGGACGATTCAAGGAAAGCGTTGCTATGTAGGGTGACATCGCAGTGTTTGCGGGGCCTCTTTAATTTGTCGTATACTTTCAGATTCTATGCAGCTGAGATAGCTGTGGCGTTGTTTTTTCTTCACGAGAAGGGTATCATCTATCGCGACTTGAAGTTGGACAATATCTTGTTGGACGCTGAGGGGCATGTTAAGATAGCCGACTTTGGTCTATGCAAGGAGGGTGTTTTGAATGAGGACACTACCAACACTTTTTGTGGAACTTCCAACTATATGGCACCAGAGGTGAGTTTCCAATCAACCTCTTCAATGACTAAGGGTTAATGAGCAACTACCAATGACAAGTAACTACTGACTGGAACATGTGACTTGAAAGTAACACGGTTTTCGGCACTTGTAGACTGGTGGCCCCTTAATACCTCCCTTCAAATGGCGCCCTGACTAATGAATAACAACAAATGGCTGCTGGATAACGACTCAAAACCAACAGTGTTTGCAATACTCGCCCTACAAAAAATCACTAAATTGGTATATGACTAATGGCTGATGAATAATGAATAACAAACAACGACTAACAACATCTTTTCAAATTTTTCTTGTGACATTTGCACAGCGAACATGATTTTAAATTTTGTATTGGAACCCACGACCTTATATCAATGACTGACATATGACATTCTAAATTAACTAGTAACAAGTTCAACTAAAGAACTCTCCCTCTTTCTTTAGATCCTCCAATATCTACCCTACAACAACGCAGTAGATTGGTGGTCCTTTGGCGTCCTGCTATTCGAAATGATGGCCGGTCAGTCGCCATTTGAGGGGGACAATGATGAGTTAATATTCAAGGCCGCCAAGGAAAATAAAGTCACCTTTCCAAAGCATTTCTCGCAGGAGGCAAAGGATGTTTGCACTGGAGTAAGTTGAGTCTTTCTTTTGTCACATGCATCGATGCTGTAATTTTCCGCTTTTGTAGTTCCTCAGCAAGAAACCAGAGAATCGCCTTGGTTCTGGATCCAATGGTCGATACGATATAAGAACACACGCCTTCTTCAAGGACATTGATTGGGATAAGGCGGCTTCATGCGATTTGGAACCACCAATCAAACCGAAGATTGTAAGTTCATCCAGGGATGCTTGGTCAATAAAAGTACTAATTTTGAATAAATTTCCGTAGAAACATCGCAAGGATATTGCAAACTTTGACAAGCTCTTTACGGCGGAGAAGACCGACTTGACTCCGACCGATAAGCTGTTCATGATGAACCTGGATCAGAATGAGTTCATTGGGTTCTCATATCTGAATCCGGAGTTTATTACTATTTTGTAGGCAGCTACATATATGCGAATTTATTAAATACTCACAACTATATTATTCAATTATTATATCAAACATATGACTATATTAATATCAAAATATTATAATTATGACATTATAAAAAAGGTTACAGGCCATACGGAAATTTCGAAAACTCATCTAAAGTAATAATATCGAATAATAAAAACTAGATCTAACTATAAGTGGAAATAGTTGGTTTTTTTTTCTGAAAAGGTTGCTCTGTAAATTTTGCTTTAACGTTTCAGAGGGTTCTATAAGTAAACACATTTCAAAATCGTTATCGTCGACAGTCAAATACGTCAACAATCAAGCGGGCAAAGTTATAACTTAAAACTGACGAATAAATGCACTTCACTTTATAAAACACACTTTCTTCAACTTCTGGGACACCCTGTCACTACACCTACACATGGATTCACACATTTTTATTAACTTTTCAATATTTTACTAAACTTTTCAACACTTGTAGTTGGTGGCGAACCATTTTTCCGCCAACAAACCCGAATTGGTTTATAAAAATCGTATAAACAGGCGCGAAAGTACATAAGTTTAACAAAATTGTATAATAACTTATAGATTTACTTACTTGCCTGGCGGAACATGTCCGGGTGGATCTGGGTTTCTTGTATTTGCGAATTTCCGTGTTTTTTTTTTTTTGTTAAATGATCGCAAAGTTTGGTTTATGGATGTTAATTTGTTGGGCTAGTGTTGCTATAGTATTGGCCAGGACATCACAAACTGCATCCTCTCAATGAGAGAATCGAAGTCAGAAGAGTTACGTTTCTTTTGATATGTGTTCTCTACTCTCTGTACGATCGCAAGCATTTAACCTGCAGCCACTGATCGTCACCCGTGTTGATTTGTGCGAGTCATGTATTTTCGATGGAAATGAAGCCTGAAGTCTATGCAAATTAATAAAATAGTCACTTTAAATTTATTTTTCACTTTTGTACACTTCTTTACGGTTTAAGTCAAATTTGGACACTTCACTTTACACTTTTGGAAATCCATGCCAAATATTTACACTCCTAGACACTTAATAGTTTTGTTTCTTCGAGTTGAAATTAGGGTTTCACGGCTAAGAACTGCGTGGAACGTTTTACTTGCGATAGGGGAAATGTATACCTACTCCTACAGTATGTCAAACAAATCAAACGGAATTCTGTGTGGGCGGCTCAATTTATTTACCAGATTTTTCGTAGCAAAAGTACTTCAGTAACATTCACACCACGCATCAACCAGAAGAATTTCCACTGAGTTGTAGACATGCAATCTAGTTCAATACAACTCAAGTCTGATGTGGTATTCGATTGGGCGCTCTCAGAGCACTTTTTTTACTCTTAGAGCAATTTTTATGTTCGTTTGGTACAAAAAAAGCTATCTTTTTCAGATTTCAGCGCACTTTTGCGAATCTAGATATTTTCTCAAATTTGCCTCAGATTTACCAATACAAGTGCATTTGAGTTTGACAACTGGTGGAGTTCGTTGACATTTTCGTAATTTTTTCTACAGCAAAGAAAGGCATTGCATCGGGTGAATCTATTTTCGTAAATTATTTGTGTACAAATATTTAGAAATCAATCGGGACGGAAATTTCGAATGTTTTCATGTAAAATTTTAAATTTAACCAGTGAATGGAAAGCGCATAGAAATGTCACATATTGCAGTCGCACGAATATCGACACAAAAAAGAGCTAGAGCGTTTTTATGTACGATTAGGCACACGAAATCTGAGATCTGAAGAAGCCCAATCGAATACCACATGAATTTTCAACCAATCTAATTGGAAATCGTTTTTTCGCAATCCCTATCTCTCTCTAATGAGTGTTGAACAAATTTATGTGACCTTCCTTTGGGTAATAGAAAAAATCTAAACCTTGCGACGAAATTTATACATTTAGAAAATAAACCTTTGAGGAAAATGCACCCATTTGGAAATGTTAACCATCAACAAAACAATAAACAAAATGGCGACAAAGAGTATATAAAATGGTTGTTAAATATGTACATACCTACATGAATCTATATTCGTTACTGCTTGTAATGTTGATTTCTGCAAACGAGTCCGCACACTCACACACGAAAGCGAGGCCCAAACGGATTTCTTGTTTCCGACGAACAAATCTTTCTGAGCAATCATGGCCGGCGGAACCCGAACTTTCAATAAAACACTAATTTGCCTTCACACTCAATAGGAAAGTGTTCGCTTAGATCGCACATCTTGTTTTATAAGAAGAAGGGAGACAACAATACTAGACACACTGAGAAAAAATTTTTATATTTTTTTTTTATCATTTTCACTTTTTTATTTCCAAAAATGCACTCATTATTGACAAATCACTTAAGAAACACTGGTTCGGTTTAGCATTTCGATTTTAAAGTCGCGAACTATTTCTTTTTTACTATTCAATTTCAACCCGCACGCACCCAACCGCTCTGCTGTAATGACTGAGGCCGCGCTAGCGCTACCAATGAGAATGGATCAAAGTGGACGAATGTGGAATGGTAGAATAAATAAGGAATGCTGCCCAGCCGATTGATCTTTGTCGCTGTGATTGAAAATGGACGAGTCTTTCATTTTTGGAACTGCCCATATTTTTTTATTTAAGAACTAATAATCAATTGATAATTTTGAAGTGTGGTGCAATTTTATGAATTAAGGAAAATGATATGCAGCCTTTGTTATTCCACTGTGAAGATCGTAGCTAAGCGGAACGAAATTGTATCAGATTTGATTCGAAGTAAATGCAATTGTTTAATTAGTTGAGGAATTCTATTTTCCTCTAATTTATGTGGTTGTAAATGATAAAAGCACTAGCGCCTTTAAAAAAAAATGCGTAAACCATTTAACCAACTGGAAATATTCACAAAATAATGTTTTGGGTCACTCGAGGAGCGTCGGAAGCTGAGAATAATCAACGAGAGCGCGGCAGGAATTGGGCTGTCACCTATCACTAATGACCTTTTACATGGGTTTGACGGGGAACTTTACTTCAGGCAAAGCAGTTAAGGACTACTCACATGTCACATGAGCGCGAATTGCGAACAAATCAATATAATTGTATTTGTGAATTTAAAATTGCTATTTGTTCTACCAAAAACATCATTACCTAAAGGGTTTTTCAATAAGAGGTGTTATTTTGGTATTCAAAGAAAAATGCCATTTTTGGAGAAAAATTAGGTGGAAATGGGCCTCATCAGTCAAGATGATTTTTCGATGGAATTCCGGATCATTTTCATGCATTTCAAGGACCCAATCAGCAAAGACACGACGTTGTCGATGATCGGCCGGCTTGAGTTCTTGTGTTAACTGAACTTTATAAGCCTTAAGACCCAAGTCTTTATGCAAAATACGGAGTAATGACGTTTGTGGAATGCCCAATTCCAAAGAACGACAAGGAATGGACAAACCTGGGTTTTCTTCAACACTTTGGGCTACAGCAGCAATATTCTCAGTTGTTCTTGAGCGATGTGCACGGATTTTATTCTTCACATCACTAACTTGTCCAAACAGCTCGAATTTTTACACCAATATCTGTATTTGCGGCCGACAAGGTGCTTCACGCGAACAAAAAATGCTTTAGTTTTGCGAATTGTGCCTGCAAGATTTTCACCTTTTTTGTAGTGAATTTTAAAAATTTCAATGCGTTGTTGAAGCGTGTATCGTTCCATTTTTTAGTAATGGCGTAGTTTCTACTTGTCAAATGTCAAAGAATAAAAGCTTCAAAAGTGACAGCTACCGAAATAGCGGGTCATTCACAATAACATCTCTCATTGGAAAACTCTTTATATTTAATTAATCTAATATCTAATCTAAAAAAAAAGAGTCTTATTTGATGCACATAGCGAAATTTACAATTACAACAATTTTGTCCGCGAATTGAAAATTCCGGACGCGAACTGTGACACTTTATACAGAATCCATAAAATATAGTCGCCATCCACAAAACCACGAATGAAAAATTCGTTCGAACTTAACATTGAATAATGAAACTGAACCGCGGGTATCTGCGACTAAAAAAAGGTTTCATGTGAATAAAGTGTCAGAAACTACGAATATTCTCATTTGTTTCTCATGTGAATATCATTTACCTACGGGAAATTTCCAAATTGACAATTTTTTTCTAATTCACGCGATTTAACAGTGTTACTTACTGCCCAATGTGAGAAACGACAGTTACGTAGCATTACGTGTGTTATGTTGTATATTTTGCTGCTGTAGTGCGCAAGAAAGTTGCACTTTCGCAGATACTAGACCAGTTGCATCGGATCGTGAACACCCCTAAGATTAACCTAATGTAATTGAATTCTAGTATCGGATTGAATATAACTTCAATCAAATAAAGTATGCCGCTCAGGCACTTCTAATTTCGTTGCAATTTGCACTCAATTTACTCACATTGTTTTTCGTGTTTCAATTTCGCTATGAAGCAACAAAAGTCTTTTCAACTTGGCATCACTTTTTCCCGTGCACCGCCATCTTTCGTCATCGTCAATCGTTCTCGTTCCTCTGCTCACATCTCTCTCGCAGCGAACAGTGACATCTCTCATAGCACGCAGATCGGTGGGTTGCGTTCCATTTTTCTTAAATTTTTTGCGGAGCACCCTTTTGTCAGCGGAGTCTCAAATCGAATCAACTCGGTGCATGTCGCGGATTGCAATAATTTTTTTTTTTGTCGGTTATAAGTTTGATTTTTTTTTAGTTAATCTTGAGTGTTCGAGTGTTTTGTACGCAAAAATTTGTCATTAAAAAGTTGTCTCAGTGTTCAGCATAAAATCGAATCCATAAGTTGCTCTCGGATGCAATTTTTAAAAACTTGTCAATTTTACCAATAGCTTATAAATTATACTACCGTCGCGTTGTTTTTTACCCACAGTTTTCATTTTTCGCCCTTAAATACCGTCGCGCTAGTGAAAGTGCCCGTCAAACTGACAGCCAATTTTTTCAACATGATTGACAAAAGTGAAATTAAAGTAAAAATAGTGCCGGTTAGAGACGTGACGTGTGCAGATCCAAACCCAGCAGCAGTCAAAATAACTACACAGGTAATGGCTGTTGTCTTTGATAAGGCGCTTTTTTTAACTTCTCTGATGAAAAAAACTTTACATTTATCAGGGAATGGGTTTCTGCTAAAACGTAAGCACAAATGACTCAGCTTTATGGTACACATCGCCAAAGCTTTCAAATAGGCGAAACTTTTCGCCATCTTCTTCTTTCTTTTTAGTACATACACGAACCGCAAAATGTCCCATTATTTCCTAAGCTGATATCATGGGCAAAAGTCAAGCCAATTGAATGAATTTGGTAGTAATTTTAATAAACACTACTTTAAAGTCATTATTCTGCTGCACATTAACAGCAGTTATGTCAAATTTGCACAGGTTCGAGTAGGTATACGCTTTCGCACTAATTCAATTGTGAATAAATGTGTTGCCTTTCATTCTAGACTCTAGGCTACTACTGCTTTCATTGATGGTTGCTTGGCTCTTGACGTTCTACTGTCGTCCCAGTCAGCATCAATTTTTGGACATATTTCCAACAGAAAATTAAATTCACATTGTGCGAAGTGCGAGTATTTGTGCAATTGTGATCCGTAGCAAATAAATATTCAATTATGTAGTGTCAATTGCGAACGTATAAACGTCCACTGAAGAGACAGATAAAGCTTAGCTTTGTATTCCCCTGCGCGACAACAGTCGTTCTTCATTCGCGAAATCACTCTGCCCATAATTGTATATGCTAATCGATTTTAATTTAATTGCATAATTGTCGTGCAGGCCACTTTTATGCTATCACCGTCATTGCTTCTTCATAACGTGTTCTACTTCATAATGGACAAAAGCTTTGTGCACATTTTGTTGACCAAAAGTTGTATATATCTAAAGCTTAGCCAATATTTCTGGCAAGTGTTGCCGCAGGGTTAATAGAAGAACTGTCCAAAACAAACTACTTGTTGTCGCACCTTCAGTCAGTGAGGCAAATGCTACAGTTGGGAAAGCGCAACTGGATTTATTTAAATAGACAACTTCGGGAACGGACAAATGCGATGGTATCAGAATATGCTCATGGAAAAAAGCATTGTGACCCTTTTGTGAGTAGAAGTCGTGTGGAGTTTGCGTCGTTTTGAAGGAAATGCTTGCCTCGCATTTTTGATGCTTTTTCACCGTTTGAAAGCTCCGTGAATGGACAATTCTCTTAAGCATCCTCAATCCGTGGTCAAAGATGCTAAATATAATGCCGAAGACAGTTCTTAGTACCATTTCCTCCCTCTGGCAACACGCACATCCCACTATACAGTGACACTCACCAAAGCTATGAATAAAAATATAAAAAAAAAAAAAACATCTAAAAAGCAACACAAATTCTAGCTTACCTTCTACTACATCGTACAATTCCTATTGCTGTGGATCTGTGGATATATACGGTTATATTTTTTTTTCCACAACAGTATTAATAAAATATTATCGAAAGCGCCGCAGCATCGACTCTGGCAATCCAAATCCAAAGCACAGATACAATATTTCGACCGTATGGACCAGATCCCACAAATCGCGCGCGCGTTCGTTCTCTCCGACTAGTAGATATCCATCGACAGTGCTCGTTCCTGTTTAGCTTTGCTATAGATAAAAATTCATTTGTGATACAAACTGTTGGCAAACACAAAACGAACACTGCCGCGAGTCGGAGGCTGTTTAAAAAGCGTCCCTTCCCTCGATGTGACATTTTTGTTGTTAATTGTAATTAAATGAGCCGGCTAATTAATTAAAAACAACTATCAGCAGTTGCCTGCGTTGGTGACAAAGTTAAATATTGTTATTTATATAATCTTCTCCAAGTGTTAGTGCATTGTGTCGCCTTTGCCTGTCGGCTGTCGCGCGTAAACAATCCGCAGCGAACCAGAGCGCTATAGAGCGAGAGTGAGACCGATTCTCATAACTCATACGATCCAATGAACTTTTCGAATCTATCATCATAATCAATCCACCCGCGCTGTCCGTCTCTGCAAACATCGAATGAGGAAGGTGCCGAAGCAAAACAAAAGCCATTCGTAGTAAAACGCTTTGCAGTCGAACAGAAAAAGCTTATTCCACCCCCCCAAATCCGAATCAATTCAGAAGAGGGTGCACCTCTGCGATGGCGCGCTCTTGGTGAACTTTCGCTCGCACTTGTTTGGGGTTAGCTTCGCGGGTGCTTGCTACCACTGTCAGTGCCGTTCCACATTCCAAATATTCGCCAGGCTTTCTCGTATGCATTTTACCGCCCTGCCGCTACCATACAAAACCGACAACCACTTTGGAGTATTCTCCCCGCAAAGAGAGCGCCGACAAAGGTCCGTGCTACCGTGAAAAAGGTTTTTCACTCCGTTTCGGTTTGTTGAGCGTGTCGGACGACGCCGCGAGCAGTAGCGCAACCAGTAGAAAGAAGTACAGCATTAAACAAAAATAGCAAACAAATTTCACCACCTACCAAACTGTATCTGTTGCTCGCTTTGAAGACACAAAAGAAAAACACAAATCTGCAGCTCATTTCGTTGGCAGTGTGCAACAATTGTGCGCGTGAAAATTTTTAAACAGTTGTCGATCTACTCCTTTGCATATCCTTCGGCCGTCGTTCGCTTTACAGCTCGCCTTCATATATATATATACCACACACGTCCTACATAAGCGTGCCAGGCCCCCACCCCCCTACCAACTACCTGTCGCATTGGTCATTGTAACAATACGTTGGTACTTCACCCCTGCACCTGGATTTTAACGATTTTTCTTTTCATTTCAACAAATTCAGCAGCAAAATATAAAAAAAAGTCTCCCCAACTTTGTGTGTGCTGTGTGAGAAATTTTCAGCCCTCTCTCTCTTGTGTGCCTATTTAATGATTAAGTGTTTAAGGGAAATTTAAAAAAAAAAGGAAAAATAAAAATCCCTCTTTTAAATTTTGTGAATAAAGTGAATTAACAAAAAAGAAAAAAGAAAAAAAGGAAGGAAAATGTCCTCAGCCGAGAACGATAGCAACATCGAACAGATGAAGGAGGATGGCGCCAGTGGAGGGGCCGAGAACATGATGAAGAATCGCCTCAGGAAGGGTGCCCTCAAGAAGAAGAACGTCTTCAATGTGAAGGATCATTGCTTCATCCCGAGATTCTTCAAGCAGCCGACATTCTGTTCACATTGCAAGGACTTTATATGGTAAGTGGATTGGTCATTCGGTGCGGGCTTATAGTGTCCCTTTTTTTCCCTGTCAAGTTCATAATCGATGTGTACTGTTGTACCTAGACAAGTTGTCCCGCTTGGGCTTCCTCGTACCTGCTCTGTTTGCGACCACTTTGACCTAGTTTGTGAGTTTTTCAGCATTTTCTGAACTTCCTCTCAGGTGGCTGCAATGTGCGATTGTGGGATTTCTTGCTCCGATGTCAAGGTCTTGGGGAAATTGCAAAGCCATACCGGGTTGGTTTTATTTAAAATTTATAGGTCAGGAGATTGTCGTTGGTAATTTTTTTTTTTTTTTCGACAGCAGGTTTTCTATCTTAGTTGGTAAATGAAATTCAGGTTGAACTTGAGCTAGAGAAGCTGATGCAAGGTCTGAGTGCACTTGGTAATAATTTTGTGAACGGAATTTGACGAAAATTAGGAAGGTCGCTTGAAAATTGCAGACGAATTGAAATATATGGACTCGGTACCTTTGTGAAAGTGAATTGGAAGGTGGTCTGTCAAATAAATTCGATTTGTCAGTGAGAATGGCTTACTGACGGTTCTAGCAGAGAGGAAAATTGACACGCAATTTTGAGCACTTCCTGAGTAAAGAATAAAATACATTGTCCTGACAACCTTCTCATTTATGTCTTACTTACCACGGGACCATCATTTTTACGCCATTTAGACGGGGTTTGATTTAGAGGCCTTCTTAGGACCGTCATAATCTTGAAGCTTATTATAAACGTTCGTTAAAAGTGGGTCAGCAGAAGAAAGCTTTCGTAATTTTGTTTTAATTTTTCTGAGTACCGAACTTGAAACCCCTCGTTATGTGGCTCAGCAACTCAACCGAGACCTGAGATTTCATAGCATAGAAGTGAAAAATGACCTTTTGGGCCATTGCAGCTGCAGGTGAAGGTCATACCCAGTGCCGAGACTTGAAGTGGTTCAACCTGGGCTAATGGTTGCGCCATATTCCGTAAACTATAAAACAATTTGCGCCCACAGAAATCGATGCTTAAACGTACAAACGACCGTGCTTTCTCGGTACTTGCCACTTGAAAATAAAGTTTGTGTCCAAAATTGGACAAAAAAATGACCAAATGTAGCTTAAAATTAGAAAAATAATTTAATTGCGAAATATTTGCAAAAAAAAGAACAATCAGACGAAAAGAAAAGCGCTTTAGGGTTGCATAAAAATTAATGTCGAGATCCTTTTTTCATTTCGTAAAAAAAAAAAACCAAATGGAATAAAAAAAATGACGAAATGTGGTCACGAATGACCAATGTGACAACTGTGACGGAGAGTGGTTTTATTTCTGTTTGTTAAAAGACGCTTCTTCAAAATTGTTCTCTTTAATTGTTGAAAAAATAATGACGAAATGTGGTCACGAATGACCAATGTGACAACTGTGACGGAGAGTGGTTTTATTTCTGTTTGTTAAAAGACGCTTCTTCAAAATTGTTCTCTTTAGTTGTTGTTAATGCGGCCCCCGCTGTCTACTTCAGTAAATGTGAAACCAACTCTTACCCCAGGTTCACTTTGTGTAATGTCTTTGCGTCGGAGCGCAGCCACGCACTTGTTGGTCGTGAAGAAATAATATCAACTGTCGATGATATTCTTTTGCCCAATCAGAGTTACTGCTCTTGGTCGTGCGGTGCTATAATTCCGCACTGCTGCAACTTACTTAAGGTGGCGCTACAGTCCGGGGTGGACCTGGGCTGCAACTGCCGATGTTGAGCTGTCTAAATTGAGCTGTCTCTCCATTGTTTGAAGTTGTTTTGCCTCCTCTCAGTCCAAATCTCAGCTGTTGGTCGTGAAGAAAGATAACCTCACCACTTCCGGTAATATGTCTTCTTTCGTCGTGGAAAAAAACGATAGAATTCGTCGCTTGGTTCAGCTTTCCTAGGGTGATACGTTTTTTAACCCAAGGCTGTATTTCTGCAATTTGCCCCAATTTCGACGGTCCACCGGTTAAATTTTCTCCAGTTAAATGGAGGGTAGCTACATCTAGAGTGGGTTAAATATTTTACTGCCTAGGGACCTACGCAAACCATCTCCCCCTATCGATGAAACTTAATAAGCTAGCTAGGTGCTGGTGTTTCCAAAATCGCTAAAATAGTTGAGGTAGTAATTTAATTATCAAGCCCTCTTAAGCTATACAAGGGCAAGTGCAGCTAAAGCTTTGTCTCTGTACCTTCTGCGAAGTCGGCCTCATTGCTCGGTAATGACTTTAGATGCGGTAAGTCCTTAAAGTAAGACGTTAAGTCTTTAGAGTCATTGGTTTTCTAGTTCATCCTTTTGGGGTCTTCCCATCGGGTAAGGTCCTCTTCTTTCTTGCTTACCTTGACCTAGTCGAGCTTCGGTCTTCTTCTCAGTTTAATCCGTGGTTCGACAGACGTACTAAGGTATAAAGATGAGACACTCTTAGGCCTGTTACTGTCTCTTTGTGATATCATACGGATCTGTGGATAAATCAGTAATATATAGGAACGTGAGATAAGCGATCTTATGATCCACCAATCCGTTGCCTAAAGCTTGTTAAACCAGCCTTTCGAGGACTTTGTCTCTCCGACAAAGTGAACGCCTAACGAATTTCTTTACGAACCTCTGGTTTGACAAAGAAAGATTCGCCCGGGATCTGCAGCAAGTAACCGAACTTGGATAAGCACCTTGCGGATAGAGTTAGGTCAGCTACCCTGTTTTTGATGTAACAAATGCAGGTTTCGACTACCAGCAATGTTTGTCGTGTTTTTGATGGTTACCTCTCATGTAGAGCTTGTCACTACTGAGAAGGTTTTCATGCCTTAACTATCCCTAGGTCAAACTTATTTCATTCACTGTAGGAACTCTAGGAGCTCTGTTAAAAGAGATGTTTGCGGTGGATTGCAGCTTGTAGGCTTTATTGTATCGCACCATTTTGTAACTTTTAGCAGAGTTAAACCAGCTTTCAATTTAGGACCCTTCCATTTAGGGCGATTTAATATACTTTTAGGTACCAGAAGACGTACGTTTTGGGCCATTCCACTTCTAAAAAAAGACACTTTCGTCTTATAACCGCGAATCCTGAATAGACGTCTTACGAGCTTCAAATTGGAAGGTTTTTCATGCTTGTAAAGCTTTGTTTCAATTGGATTTCCCAAAGAAATATCCTTACACCAAAAATTTGGCACACCTCCCAATTTGAGTACGTATCTTCTTCTGTATGATGCGGTCCCATCCATGACTTTTCGTTGGATCTCCAGCACTCGAAAACTGCACCGCATACCTTCCAATCTGCTTCCTTATGATGCGGTCCCAGTAATGGATCTCCCGTCATAAAAAGTGAACGTTGTCAGCTTCGAGAATTCCAATGAAAAGAACAATCTTCTCACATGACACACGGATATCTGATCTGTCTTCGTAATAAAACAAATTGTATAACCCATCGTTACATTTACACTTCGTAATGACCATGACAACGCATCATGCCTACACGCAGAAAAATTGACCTTAACCGAGTGGAATTTTCGCTCGGTTAAAAAAAAATGTGTTGAAATCAACTAAGTCTCTGTAGAAAACAAATGAGTTATTATTGTTAAAAACTACCGTGTTAAAAAGGTTAAATACATGTTGTTAAAAATAACACACTAAATGTTTGTTATCAATTAAGTTGCTTCGTTAATATTAACCAACCAGTCTCGTTTTCCTGTTTGGTTAAATTCAAACAAGTATCTTGGTTAAGAAAAACCTACTAAATTTGGGGTTTTAACACATTGATTGGTTATTAATAACCGTGCTACTCATGTAAAATTAACCAAACGAATGTGTGTTAAAATCTAACAAGCTCTCTGTTAAAAACAACCAATAAACGTTGCTTAAATACAACCAATGACTTGTTTGTTTTTAACCCTTTTACTCGTGAGAATTTAACCAAGCGAATGTGTGTTAAAATCTAACAAGCTCTCTGTTGAAAACAACCAATAAACGTTGCTTAAATACAACCAATGACTTGTTTGTTTTTAACCCTTTTACTCGTGAGAATTTAACCAAGCGAATGTGTGTTAAAATCTAACAAGCTCTCTGTTGAAAACAACCAATAAACGTTGCTTAAATACAACCAATGACTTGTTTGTTTTTAACCCTTTTACTCGTGAGAATTTAACCAAGCGAATGTGTGTTAAAATCTAACAAGCTCTCTGTTGAAAACAACCAATAAACGTTGCTTAAATACAACCAATGACTTGTTTGTTTTTAACCCTTTTACTCGTGAGAATTTCCCAAAAATAAAGTAACATTCTGTTCAAAAAAAGAGAATTCTCCTCGATTTATTTTACATTCCATTTTTCCATAAAACAATTCTATAAAACATTTTCATCGAAATATGTACCTATCTGATATTTGTTATACGTAGAAATTGTGTATCTGTTAATTTTATCATTCAACTTGGTAAATTTCAACAAACACATACTGTTGTTTCTTAACAAGTTATACGCACACCACGAATTACGACGCTGCTTTTTCAAAACGCAGAAACCAGGGATGAAAAAATAATCGCAATTGTACTTTTATCGACACAGTTGATTTAAAGATATATACAAGTACGATTTGCCCAAATTCAGAACTTTGATGAATATATTCTACTTCTGAAAATACGTTCCGACATTCCTTCCGAATTTAGTACATTCACATTTCACGAACAAACTAAATTCTAAACAGGCTAATACAGCCTTAAAAACAAAGTTTTCTCTACTACTTTTTTGGCTTGCAATAGGAAAAAAAGAACACAGACAAAAATGGCCAAAGCAACAATTTTTTTTTTACATTTTTGTCTGATAAAATATGGCTTTTACTCTTAATTGTAGCTAGGCACTTGAAAACTAATTTAAGATAGGTATCTAATTGTAAGAAAATTTGCCAAAGGTACAAATTTAATGCAAAATAAATATTAGCTTTTTATTGAGTCCAATTGACATAATGGCCTTAACGCAATATTAATCTAATCTTTTTCTGTAGATATAATGAAGTAAAATTAAGTAATTTTTCACTCTGCGATTCAATCATTTTGAGAACCAAGCTAATGAAAAAAGCTACACTTTTGCACATGCTGAACAAAATGGTATAGTCTTTAGTTTAGCCCTTTACTTCAAAATTTGTAAGTACCAAACTCGTTTCGACCTATGCGTTGGTGAGAGATGATAATAATAAAACTTATATCGTTTTCCACGCGGCAAAAAGAAGCGTCCGGCAGAGTCCGGAATCAAAAAGATAGATTCTGAGATTTCATCTAATTGTGCTCTACAATATGGTATATATAGTCCTGCATTTATCACTTTATTTCAAAATTTGTTAGTACCAGACTTGTTTTGAACTATGCGTTTTGTGAGAGTTGATAATAACTAAACTCATAATGCAATTGGTACATACACATTTTAAAATAAAGATACAAACAGAAAATTATATATACCATCTTGTAAAGCACAGTTAGGAGAATTTGAAGAAACCAAGGAAGTATTGGTAACCAATCTCGACTTCCAGGAGCAGCCTTGAATAAATCGTCTTTTTCATTGCTGTGCTGCCTTTGCTAGGCCTTTGCGATCACAAATTATTCACGCACAATTGAACCCATTTCGGTACAGCACCTAAAAAATCAGTTTTGTCATCCCTGGTAGAAAATATGTGTGTGGCTGTTGATACAGATCATTCACGAACAATGGAAAACATTTGGGTACAATACCAAAAACTCGTTTTACATTCCTGGTAGGTAGAAATATGTGTGTGGCTGCAGATACAGTCAACTCGGTTAATATCTACAAACACAAGGCTTCTCGTTCATCTGTAAAACAGTGTGTCTCGGTTGATTTTAACACATACATCGTGTTATACGCATACGCATACTATCGCGAATTATGAACGACGCACGCTGCTCGCGACTAGTAATTGAGTCATTAAGTGTTGAACCTTTGTAGTGGCTGGTGGTGTGAAATCTGTGATAAGTGAAAATAAAAAAAACAAAAAAGACAAGGAAAAATAAAAAATTCATATTTATTGGTGAGTACATAATATTATTATCTTGTTTTCCTCTTGTTTAAAACAAATTATTGTCAATTTTGGTGGTTTTTATGTGAAAAAAGAAATAGAACTAAAGCAACGAATTTCAACGTAGTACTCGGTTAATAATTGCCGAGTTGAGAAACACTCGGTTAATATCAACCCTTTCAGTCTGGTATCGTGTTTTGACATGTTTTTTTCTTCTGGGATTCAGGTTCTTTATTAGCGAGTGCATTAACTATGTTGTTTTTCTCGAGTTTTAAACAATTTATTGTCAATTTTGGTGATATTCAAGTGAAAAAAAAATAGAACCAAAGCAAAGAATTTCAACCTAGTACTCGGTTAATAATTGCCGAGTTGAGAAACACTCGGTTAATATCAACCCTTTCAGTCTGGTATCGTGTTTTGACATGTTTTTTTCTTCTGGGATTCAGGTTCTTTATTAGCGAGTGCATTAACTATGTTGTTTTTCTCGAGTTTTAAACAATTTATTGTCAATTTTGGTGATATTCAAGTGAAAAAAAAATAGAACCAAAGCAAAGAATTTCAACCTAGTACTCGGTTAATAATTGCCGAGTTGAGAAACACTCGGTTAATATCAACCCTTTCAGTCTGGTATCGTGTTTTGACATGTTTTTTTCTTCTGGGATTCAGGTTCTTCATTAGCGAGTGCATTAGTTTTGTTTTTCTTGGGCTTTTTTTTTCTTTTATGGCGATGTTCGCAACTTTTCTGGGACGAACTATTTAAAATGATTTCTGTCTATGTTTTCATCATTTCGAATCGTTTGTCACCAATAAATGGCGAACATCGTCTTAAAACCAGGCATAGCCTTAGTTCTCAATGTTTCTGTCAGTAGTAATTTAGTAATTAAATGATCGTATTTTGATATGCACATGCTCATATTAACACGTGCTTCACAGTTATCTAAAATGGATGAAGAAGTGTCAACCTTACTAAAGGAGTGGGGCCTGGAAGCCTACGTAGACATTTTTAAAGGTTCGTTTATATACCAAAACGTAAATTTATACAATATTATTCGCATATAAGAAAGTTGTAATTTGCTTAAAGTATTTTTGCTACACATGTGTTTTGCATTTTTGATTTCGATTCCTTACGGCACGAAAATTCTTTTGCGCTTGAAAAGCTTTTTAGAAGCTTGTGTTTTTCACAGACGATTCTTTCTTATACGCGACTTTCTTATGCAAGGTGGTGCAAAATTAATCCTCCAATTTTGTTTTTGAATTACTTTTTTGCTAAATTAATTTGATTGACGTACGAAGCTATTTGCAAAAATTATAAAATCTTCCGAAAGGGTGATTAAATTTGCGCCATTTTGTATATCTGATAAAAACCTATACTTTGCAAGTGATTAACTACGTGACATTGGTTAATTTTCATTTATAACAGAAAATGCTATAACTTCAATGTCTTTGGCGCTGCTTGGTGCCAGAGAGATAAAGGAAATGATCCCAGTTATAGGGCATCGGGTTCTGTTTACACGGAATTTCGAAGAATGGCGGAAAGCTATGCACCCTAATGCGTCCACGACTTTGGTTGGTTCATATTATTTAACCATTTGAAATGGTAGAAATAAAGTCTTTTTATTTTTCAGACTTTTGAAACTTCAGAATTATCTCTTGCTACAAACACACAAGAACAAAACGACTGCCTTAATTTCTCTTTTAGTGAGATTCTGCCAAATTTCGCTGTTAGCGACAGAGGGGATGCACTAGATTCCCCTTCAAGCGTTGTTGCTGATGATCAATTCAGCGAAAGTTTAGATGTAAGTACAGGGTTTAAATCGGAAAGGTGATTAGTGTTGATTGATGGTCTCTGCTTTCAATTTGCGTTTCTTTATGCATTCAGAGATCAATCAGAATAAATTGACTTATCTATCAGTTTGAGTAAAAAACACTGCATTTATAATCAACTAAGAGAAGGTGATTATAATAGGTGATTGCCACTAATAGCTTTAGCCGATAGTACAAAGGGTTTTTTTTTCACTTATTTTATTAATTATTAATATATTTCACTAATTTTTTATATTTATATGCACATTAAAATATTTTGTTACTAGGAACTTAACAAGCTGCTCGAAAGCTCACTGGAAGGAACCGGTCTACTGTCGCTGGATAAAACTCGACCGCTGGATAACGTTGCTCGACTGCGATTGGTGCGTATTGTCTGCACCAACATTTTAAAGAAAAACCCGGAAAAAAATATCACAGCTCAAATTTATGGGCACTGGACAAATCAGATTGTTCATTTGTTCCCTACCGAGAATAGATCGGTATATTTTCACAACAAGCTGATAAATTCGAGTCGTGGGGTTGTAAACAGATTGGCTGGAAAATTGCCAGATCACATCCACAATCTAAAACGAAAATACCGGGAAAGTGGTGTTATCACTAAAAGGAAGCGTTCGTTTTCCGCTTCTGCGACGTCGTCACCTTCCTCCAGTCGAGTATCCTCTCCCGCATCAGTATCACATCCTATAAAGCGCCTAGCAACAGCTGCCAATTTCGAAGACTTCGAAGGACAATTCCAAGAAGATCTCCAATGGCTAAAAAATTCTAGCCATCCATGGGAAACAACCGAGGACAAATGGGAGAAAACGACCCATGCCCGACTTCACCATTTAAAGGATATGAGCATATCCGAGTATTTTGAGGAATATCCGGCCTTAAAAAAACCATTGGGATTTAAACTGGTAATATTTCATAGAAGTATAATTATATCAGAAATACATTATACATATATTTAGTCTTTAACGTGAACTACAGTTTCACAAGTAAAAGCTCTTATATTTATTAGTTCAGATTTTACTCATAGTTGTCACATAAATGCTTGCGTTATCTATGAGTTTCGATCTTTTCTTTTTATTTGGATATAGTTCAGGCTTTTCTTTACATATAATATTATGTAATTCTTCTTTTCTCTACAGCTGGTAAGGGATTTCGATAAAATATACAGCGACAACTGCAACGGACTGGTTGAAAATTTTCCAAAATTAAAAAAGGACATTTTCCAACTTGCTAGAAGCAAGGGAAAAGGAGTAAGAGGAAAGGATAAATACTTCGCTCACCTGCTGACTCGGGAAAATCGTAAGAAAACGTCATTTGTTAATAAATACATAACCTGCTAATCGAAATAAATCGAAGAATTTCCGATTCGATCGAATTTCAGAAAAAGCGTGGATATTTTAGCTTTACTAGATTGTTCCGAAAAATTTGTTTTTGTTTTGACCATTATGTTTTCTTTAGAAGAAAAAAACAAATCTGCATCATATTTTCTCTATATTTTTTAGCGCATTCTCTATATAGGTATAATTCTTCGAATCAGATTTGCACACATTTTGTGTAGAAAAATTAATTGGACGCATATGACTTATAATTGTTTTATTATTTTATATTTTCTCAGTTTCTGAAGAGATCAGCAACCTCGCGGCATTCCTGCTAATCCCTTCATTGTTGACCACATCAAACGTTAAGGTCAAAGGATCGAAGCAGAAAATTTGGCGACCCTCTAAGGCGGAAGCAAGGGATGGATTCATAACGAGAGTTGCAACGGATGCAGAGATAGATGCAGCAATTACCAGCAGGCGAGAAAAACTACAAGGTATTGGCCTTACATTACAGCCCTTCATTATAGTAGTAGGTAACTCAATCGATGCTATTGGGTCCTATTTTGTAGTTGTAGATGAAACTAAATATTTACTACCTACCATTTTAGAGGCAGTAGATGTTTGTTTCAAACTAATTTTTATTATTAATGCTGAATATCCGCCAGAGAGTAGATGTTCTTGGCTGTTTATTCAAAAAGCATTTTTTTAAAATTAAGACAGAGTTCGATAAGGAATCTACCGCGGCCAATACCTTGTTGGGAGAGTTAGGTGTCAAGGAAAGTTAGAGTTTTCCCCTTCCAATTCATTTTCTTACAATGGTTGTTTGTTTCTTATGCAGATCCTACTTAAAGGATCTCAAAGTTCTAAGGCACCACTTTGATTTCAATCACAGTGACCATAACTTCACAACTTATAAATGTCGCGAAGGAGATTGTAAGCGATCGTTTCCAATTTTCAATTCCTTTAGAAGACACTTTAAAAAAAAACACGATTTTCAATGTTCAAATAATCCAACAAATTCTGAGAAGAATGCGGATATACTTAATGAAAGTGTTGTTGCAGAAAAACAATTAGAACAAACCAATAAAACTGAAAATACAGAAACCCTGTCACTTGATAAATCACTATCACTTTTTATAGCATCCCTTTATGCAAATGTGATCTTGCCTAGAAACGTAGTGCAAAAAGTGATTGATGGCTTAGCAGAATATTTCGGTTCATTAAGTTCAAATTTGCAGAACTGTGTAGACAATATATGTATTGAGCATTCTCTATCTAATGATGTTTCAAATCAATTAATGCAAGCACTTGTTCCTTCAATCACCTCCCCCTTAGAATGTTTCCGAACAGAACAAAAAAGAATTTCTTATTTCACAAAACAAAAATCATACATTGAGCCTAAGGGAATAATAATCGGCCAAAGGTTCGATTATGTCAAAAAAGGTGGAATAACACGTATGGAACCTATTCCGTGCCAAGAACATTTTATATCTTTAAGAGATATATTGCAAAGATTTTTCTCCCTCGAGAACGTACTTTCGGAAACTTTTGAATATATGGACAGTCTTCGAAATAAAGATGGAATGGAAAATTTTATTCAAGGTTCACATTGGAAAGAAAGACTTAAGCACCATTCAAATCGCATTGTGTTACCTCTATTTATGTACTTCGATGATTATGAAATCGGAAACGTTCTAGGAAGTCATGCTGGTGTTCACAAACTAGGAGCTGTGTACGTCTCAGTTCCATGTCTTCCACCTTGGCGCTCCTCAGTTCTGTCCAACATATTCCTTATTTTATTATTTCATTCATCCGACAGAGTATCTTTTGGTAATAATGTTATATTTCAACCAATTATTGATGAGTTTAATTTTTTAAGCGAAGTGGGCATAGAAATAGATATTCCATCTTTCAAGGGATCTTTATTTTTTGAACTAGCTCTGATTCTTGGTGACAATTTAGGAATACACTCTCTGATTGGGTTCGTAGAGAGCTTTTCAGCAAATTTTTCTTGTAGAGTGTGCAAAGTTACAAAAGATGTATTGAAAAAGCAACTTTACGAAGATACAACACTTCTTCGAACAATGGCAAGCTATGAAGCAGATCTGGCTTTAAATAATTTATCTTTAACCGGCATTAAGGAAAAGTGCGTTTTTCTGGGCATAAACAACTTCGACTTGTTTCAACAGGTGGGCGTCGATATTATGCATGATATGCTAGAGGGTGTTGCCAAATACATTTTGAGTTTTATACTTTCAGAGTATACCGAAAAAAACAAATTTTTTTCTTTAACAATTTTCAATGATAAGCTATTAGCTTTCTCATATGGCCCTGATACTAAAAACAAACCTTGCCCTATCGAAAGAGAACATCTTAGGCGGGGAAATGTGCGTTTATCTTCAGGAGAAACGCTTACTCTTTTGCGGTTTTTGGGTTTACTTATAGGTGACTTTGTGCCGAGGGGTAATATTATTTGGGAAATGTATATAAAATTAAGACAAATTGTTGACATACTTCTTAGTATAAATGTTTCTGTTGGAACAGAAGATTTCTTGCAAGTATTAATAGCTGAACTTAATGAACAATATACTACACTTACCGAGGACTGTCTTAAGCCAAAGTTCCACAATCTCATTCACTACCATACCGCTTTTAAAAAATACGGCCCATTAACATCTTTGTGGTCAATGAGGTTCGAAGCTAAGCATAGGCAATCCAAAATGTCGGCTAGATCATCATGTAACCGAATGAATATCACTTTAACCTTAGCAATGAAACATCAACTTCAACTTAATGAAATGTTTTTAAGGGGAAAACTTTCTAATCTACTTGACGTTGGACCCAAAAAATATGGCATGTTATTTGAACTTGATAATATACGATCACAGCTATCACTGGACCCTAATAAAACGTTGACTATGGTCAGTTGGGCGACCATGTCTTCTGTACATTATAAAAAGGGATCCGTCTTAGTAAAAAGTCTTAGTTCAGATTGTTATTTGTACGACTTTTTTGTATTGGAAAAAATATATTTGTATGACTCAAGTCAATTGATTTTTGTTGGTATAGTACTTAAAACTAAATGTTTCGATGAACACTACTATGCATATGAGGTAGAAGTTCCATTAATACCTCAACAAATTGTTATTCCACTTGAATTTTTTCTATCGCCAATTCCTAACACTTTAAATATTTTATCTAACTCCAAGCAGTACGTTATTTTAAGAAGTCCACTATAAATAAAAAATAGATTAAATTATAAATGTAAATGATTTCGCTTTAACACTGCAGATTTCATAAATATGCTAATTAAAATAATATTATGTAAATTAATTTATAAAAATACACAATTTTGCACATTTCTTTTTAAATGATGAAATTTATGACCCATATATTTTAAGTAAAATTAAGTTTTGCATTAAAATTAATAAAAACATGTAATAAACAGAAAACATATATTTTGTATTCAAAAATACATTACAAACGATATTATAATAAAAAATCTATGTACTTAATATGAAAAAGATTTTTTTTTTATTTTACGATAAAATTATCCCTTTTAGATGGTTCAATTTTCAGGTGCACTCAAGTTCAACCAAGTAAACTGGTAAATTGGTACCACATGGACTGGCTAATAAGAAGTAAGTAGTTTGGTTAAATTCAACCAAGTAGATGTGCTAATTCCAACCGAGTAAGTTACGTAAATTTAACTTTTAGTTGGTTAAATGCTACCAAGAAAGTTGGCTAATTTTAACCAATTGGAATTGTTAAATGCAACCAAGTAGGTTGGTTGGTATCAACAGAGTAACATGGTTAAATCCAACCAAGTAGGTTGGTTGGTAACAACAGAGTAACATGGTTAAATCCAACCAAGTAGGTTGGTTAGTAACAACAGAGTAGCATGGTTAAATCCAACCAAGTAGGTTGGTTAGTAACAACAGAGTAACATGGTTAAATCCAACCAAGTCGGTTGGTTAGTAACAACAGAGTAACATGGTTAAATCCAACCAAGTAGGTTGGTTAGTAACAACAGAGTAACATGGTTAAATCCAACCAAGTCGGTTGGTTAGTAACAACAGAGTAGCATGGTTAAATCCAACCAAGTCGGTTGGTTAGTAACAACAGAGTAACATGGTTAAATCCAACCAAGTCGGTTGGTTAGTAACAACAGAGTAACATGGTTAAATCCAACCAAGTAGGTTGGTTACTAACAACAGAGTAACATGGTTAAATTCAACCAAGTCGGTTGGTTAGTAACAACAGAGTAACATGGTTAAATCCAACCAAGTCGGTTGGTTAGTAACAACAGAGTAACATGGTTAAATCCAACCAAGTCGGTTGGTTAGTAACAACAGAGTAACATGGTTAAATCCAACCAAGTCGGTTGGTTAGTAACAACAGAGTAACATGGTTGAATTCAACCATGTGTATTGGCTAATAACAACAGAGTAACTTGGTTGAATTCAGCCAAGTGGGTTGGCTAATAACAACAGATTGAATATGTTGAATTCTACCAAGTGAGTCGGCTAATAGCAACAGACTAAGTAGGTCAAATTCTAACAAGTTAGTTGGTTAAATACAACCAAGTAGGTTGGCTAATTTCAATCAAGTGAGTTGGATAATAACAACACAGTTACGTGGTTAAATTCAACCAAGTGGGTTCGCTTATAACAACAGAGTAACTTGGTTAAATTCAACCATGTGTATTAGCTAATAACAACAGAGTAACATGGTTTAATTCAACCATTGGGTTGGCTAATAACAACAGAGTAATTTGGTTAAATTATACCAAGTTAGTTTGTTATTTACGACCGAGCAAATTTGGAGGGGAAATTGATAAATCGGTTATTTTTAACAGAGTTTCGTTAAACAAGTTGACTCGGTTTATTTTAATCAACTAACTCTGTAGGAGCTATATTAACAGTATCACTTGGTAGTTTTTAACCGAAAGTCGGTTGTTTTTAAATAAGCGATTTTTCTGCGTGTATATGCGAGCCTCCCACACTTGCCACCTTCCCGCATACCCAATGTAGCTTCGTTAGCACGAACTAGCTAACAAAGTGTAGTAAAACTTTTTGTTTTTTTGTTTTCACTCTACCACTGCAAAGTATCTGTCAGTTTTTCGACCTGTTAATTGCGTGCACAAACAAAAGCGTATTGTCGACGACTATTTCTGGGACGAAATAAGTTTTTAACGTTTAGCATCGAATTTTAATATTTACCATCCCTTCATGGGAGACGAATCCGCATGTGGGGGCGAAGCCAAACATATTCACCGCACAACAAACCCCACAGAGAATTACGCAATGATTTCGTGGAGGAAAAAGCTTTGTGATGAGACCGAGAGATGCCGACAGAGAGGTGGATTCAATTTGCTTCGCTCTGGGTTTGTCATTCCGGGTAAAAAATATGCGGAAGGTTCCGACGTGTGGTTTAGTAGGTCAGGATGAAAGACCAACGTGAGCCTCATAGAATCTTGGGGGTAATTCAAACGAAAAAAATTCATATAACCTTTGACCTACACAATCCTCGGAATCAGAATCGGAATCCTAAAAGCTGAGCTCTGCAATATTATTATACGAAACCGCATGCTGCAGATAAATATACATTGAATGTGTCCGAACCCATTTCGTTGCGGATTTCAGCTTTAGGTTGTGTGTGAGTTTTTCGTTCACCTCTCTGTTGTTCTTGTCCTTTTTTTTTTGGGCTTCTGGGGTTATTGCCTCTGATATGGGTGGCAATCCCCAGGACGTTCATAAGGCCGTAGATGCTTGGCATATAGGACAAACGTGGCTAAATATTTGCGTTCAAATGAACTATATGATGCTGTCATAAGTATGGAGCTACAGGCTACAGGAAAAGACGCCATCATCCCCTTAGTAAGCGAATTGGTTTTATGTACACCAGGCTAATTGTTGACCAGAGACAAAGGGATTTAGGTGTGCACCAAATGGCATACCTTAGGCGTTACTATTTTGTGTCATTCCCGTCGGCATAGGGGGTTACAACTTTTGGGGAAAGATTGCTAGGTGTATGTACAGTGCAGCTTACTTTTGAGTAAAGTTATATGTCGATCGATAGACCTCTGTGGAAAGAATTCTAGGACGAAAACTTGTGCAAGACCGAATTTTCAATAAGAAAATAGTCTACTTCGCAAAAGCCTTTTCAATGTCGCACTCTTGGGGGAAAAAAAAAACAGAGAATTCAGTTTTAATAGTCTAACAACTTATATTGGTACAGGAGTTCAGAATAGATTGCCCCAAAGAAGGTTCTGTTATTGCAAAACTTGTTAAGATTTCAACATTAAGAATCAAAATTTAACTCTTAACTACGAGCTAATCCTAATCATTTGCAAAAAGCTGGAAGTAATCCTTTAATGGCAAAGTAAACAAGAAATTACAACAAATCAAAAGTAGTACTGGTACCAGAACAGAACCCTGAGGAACACCAGTATAAAAGTAACTTTCCACCGCTCCTGGTGTCATCAAACTCAACTTTTTGAGACCTAAGCCACTCATAAAATCATAAAAATCTACGGCTATAATTCTGTTAAAAGCGAAACGAAAAAAAAAGACGAAAGAAATTATTTAAAAGCTTTAAATTTGCTTCTCCTTTCCATCTTTTTCCAAAGTAGGATCTACGACTATTAGATGATAACAAGTAAAACCATAAAATCTACTGCTAGAATTCTGTTGAAAACGAAACCAAACAAAGACCAAAGAAATCAATTGAAGCACAAATTGACCTATAGGACAACAAGAAATGAAACAATGAAATCTACCTCCAGAATTATGTTAAAAACGAAACGAAAACCGCTTTTGAATTTAAAAAAAAATCAAAGAAATCCTTGACATGCACAAATTCCGTTCTCCTTGACTCCATTTTCCAAGGTAGAATCTCTAAGTCAATGACAAATAAAACCATGAAATATACGTTTCTGTTAAAAACGAAACGAAAACCGCTTTCGAATTAAAACAAAACAAAGAAATCCTTGAGAAGCACAAATTACGTCCTCCTTGACTCCATTTTCCAAGGTAGAATCTCTAAGTCAATGACAAATAAAACCATGAAATATACGTTTCTGTTAAAAACGAAACGAAAACCGCTTTCGAATTAAAACAAAACAAAGAAATCCTTGAGAAGCAATTCCGTTCTCCTTGACTCCATTTTCCAAGGTAGGATCTCTAAGTCAATGACAAATAAAACCATGAAATATACGTTTCTGTTAAAAACGAAACGAAAACCGCTTTCGAATTAAAACAAAACAAAGAAATCCTTGAGAAGCACAAATTCCGTTCTCCTTGACTCCATTTTTCCAAGGTAGGATCTCTAAGTCAATGACAAATAAAACCATGAAATATACGTTTCTGTTAAAAACGAAAAGAAAACCGCTTTCGAATTAAAAAAAATCAAAGAAATCCTTGAGAAGCACAAATTCCGTTCTCCTTGACTCCATTTTCCAAGGTAGGATCTCTAAGACAATGACAAAGGAAACCATGAAATATACGTTTCTGTTAAAAACGAAACGAAAACAATTTCGCATTTCAAAAAAACGAAACAAATCATTTAAAGCACAAAAAGTGCTTCTCTTTGCAACCTTTTTCGAAGGTAGGAACCGTAAGAGAATAAGAAATAAAACCATGGCCATGAGAATTCTGTTAAAAACGTAAACCACTTTCGCATTTTAAGAAAAACAAAAACGAAAGAAACCCCGCGAATGCGAAAATTTGCTTCACTTCATTCAGGGTCATTTTCGTTGCCCTTGGGTTTTGACAGCATATTTTTCTTTGCGTGGTTTCGGGAGTGTTTTGCAAAAATTCATTCAGCATTCGTTTTTTCTTCTTCGTCATATTTTTGACTTTGTCAAAAGTTTCTTTCTAAAAAATGGGGACAAATATCAACACCCATACCGTGGAGTCATTTAAACTTTCTTACAGGCAAACCTATAGTGAAACTGTCCTGCTCAGGCTTCTCAATTCAGCCGATCAGATTCGGCATGAAATTCCATCTCCAAATTAGAGCGGTCTTTCAATTTAATTCACACAAACGAAAGGTTAAAAAAAAAATAGTAGTCGCAACAGGTCAATAGGGACCCAAGGCCTAGCTTCTCTGAATGCTGATTCCTAACGGCTATTTGAGAAGCTCTTTCAAGACAGTTAACTGGATGTTTTTCAGACATTTGCAGTGGAAAAAACCCTAAGTTGGAATTTGGGTTTTTGCGGGATTCGAACCTGGGACCCCTCGCTAAGTAGTCCAACACACTTACTATACTAAGCCAGTGAACACACCACACGAAAGGTTAAGGGCAGCTATATAGACGTGAGTCTCTAGGTCCCGCAATTCTTCATTGTACTCCTAACAATATTAAATTATCTAAAATAAAAGAATGGGCCTTACAATCGAACCTGGTGGGACTCCACTTTTCACCGCAAATAAAAGTCGACCACTTTGTTGTACTACAACTCGTTGATGTCTCGCTTGGAGATTAAACGAAATAATTTCTGTTTACTTAAGGAGTTTTCTTCACACCATATGACTAAAGCTTCTCACAGTCATTACTTTTTGCAAGTTCGTCCTCAACTTGCGGATTTGAGGACGAATTTAAGGAACCTACAATTTTATACGCATCTTTTCTTAAGAGCTGAATTTGAAAGACTTCTTGACATTTACGCACTCGAATGCTTGTCAGAAATTCGCAATTCTTGGTGCAGTGCGGAAAGAGTCTTAGGTGAAGTTTGTGTTTAGTTTTTGTGAGCAAACTAATCACTGAATCACTTTGACCATAAGCAAATTTTTTAAATTATCAGCTATCAATCTGACAAAACATACAGAAAACGACTTCTTCCTTCATTCTTAAGTTCTTGTTTTTGGGCATTTGTAAGCTAAACGATCAGGAACTCAAAGATGTTGCAAGATTGAAAAATATTTATCCCAGTCAATTGAAGCATGGCGGAATGATACATTCATTCAGTAGTTATGCCGGATCTTTGACAGCTAGGTAAGACAGAACTTGACAGTCGTTTATGACAGAACTTTGACAGCTAGCTATTGCACAACTATGACAGCATGTTACGACCGACCTTTGACAACTGGCTAAGAGAGAACGTCAAAATTGTCTATGACAGAACTTTGACAGCCGACTGCGGCCATATTTGAAATTATTTGCCCTAAATGTACTCCAAAGAAGAAAACAGTTTCATAAGCTATTACAACATTTAAAGATTCTCTGATTTGGTAAATGCTCATTTTGCACACACAGTGTCATTATGGTTATCCTTGAAATGCATTCAACTTTCCATTGCATATTGCTGGAACAACTTTTGATTGCACTTGCAACACTTCCATTTAAGCGGCCCTTTCAATTGGAATTAATTGAAAACCGCATGCGTCTGCAAAATTTCAATTACTCGTACGTATACATACTTGCGACTTGCTCAAGCATCTTTGGCAAATGTGTCTGGGACGTCTCCGACCGACGACGACGGTATGATATTTCATCGTGCAGAAAATTACAAAATAAAAACTTGTAGCCAGCAAAGACTTTTCCTAGTCGTTCATGCTCACCATACCATATATATATGTATGGAAGGGGTAGGTATGAATATAGCTAAAAACAACTTTATCCCGTGTGAAGTACAACTTCTTTTGCGAATATTAAAATGCAAAACTTTGTTGCCTAGCTAGACTATTTGGCTGGCAGCAAGTTTTACAACATTCTCTCCCTCAGATGTCGGATATTTGGGTCAACAACAAAGTTCCTTTCCAGGGTTTATTCGTAGCAACTTGCTCGGGAATTGTTTTCCCTCTGCGACTGACTTAATGGCAGCGTTTTACCAGATGTTACTTATAAACTGATATTAATCAGAAAAACCGGATTCGTCTGCCTTTGGGTAAAGTTGAGGTGCATCGGCGCGAAAATAAATCCGCGCGGCTAGTAGGTGAGGGGTGTTTATAAAGAATTGACTTAGTTGCTTTGTGTTCTTTACTAGGTGAGTCCCGCCTAGCGCCTATCGACATAACTGCCACTAAGTACTGTCGTTGTCATGGCCATCCTTGAATGAAACACAATGCCCAGTTGGATTAACAAGGAAAACGTCAAACCGCCGTCCATTAATGAATTAATTTAGACCTAGGTCCATGACGTATACCTATACTTTCTATCTATAGCCAACTGAAGTAAGAGCCTATTACGATTCACGTTCGGCATTCAGCTGCCGTTCGTCAGAGTGTATGCTTAGCTCATTATTTAACCCTTAATTGTTATCGCATTAGTGGTAAAATAAACAAATTCCACCCCCCCCTCCCGCACCAGATAACCTTCATGTTGGCATGCACAAGTGTGTTACAATTTTGCGCGCTATCCCGTAAATGAGCATTAGCGACATGCCCCCTAGCTCCGACCCACCGAAGACCACCCCCAACCTTCACTAAAGGGAATACACAGCTCCCTTAATGAATTGTAGTTATCCGCATGTCCTGTGGGACAGCTAAAACGAGAAAATAAACAACCAGCAAGAGTATACGAAAACCGCTGACGAATTCCTTCATCTTATGCGAAATCCCATGGGGGTGTCGCAATGGGCAGAGCGCCACCACCCAACTTTCTGGTGACTGAACACTGGAATGCCGCACCACACCGTGTAATGAGGTATTCACTCAAAATGTCGGTACAGATGATGATTTCATTTGTCGATAGTTTTTGCCGCTTCCCTTTTGCTGTTCTCTCTCTCTCTGTTATTTTATTTATTTCTACATGCGACCAGCCATTAGGTCGGGGTGGATGGCACTCAAATTGTGTGTTTGTTCATGTCAACATGGGTGACATGTGAAAATGCTTTCTATTCGCGAAAAAATACGATTTAGCTTAGCCCCAACAGCGGTCCCTGCCTCAGTTCCGGTAACCTAGCGATGGAGATAGCTGCAGCACTATGCGATGCGGCTTCAAAATGAAAATCCCTACTTAGGCGTTGAACTTGTCGAAGCCTAAATACAAATTTGTCGTTTGTTTTCAAGCGCGTTTCACGTTTTTCATGAGGTTATTGATTTTTCAGGGACTTGTTCTAAAAAAAGCCAAATGTACACGCGGCACGTGTGGAATCGATTTTTGAATTGATTTCAGTTGAGGGTGCAAAGAAAGGTGAACAAGGGTTCGATGGTTTTACTTGAATGTGTGCTTGTTTAATCGTATGTCGTGTACTGGTCAATTAGAGTTTAATTGATAGTTTAATAGCTTGGCAGAAAGTGCGTCTGGGTTTTGTGGAGCAGTGCTTGCTATTGGGTCTCATAGAAGCGGTAGCCGTCTTTCAGTCTGCTCCTCTTCCGTGAAAGTTAAAAGTTAAAAGCACGTAAAGCTATTTTTTTTCTGTATTTTTTCTTAAATTCTTTATCGAAGAGCATGCGTGGCGAGCATAAAGAAGGGCATAAGTGGCGAATATGATGGAGGAGGACTTTTAGGGAGCGTTACAACTTGAAAGGAAGTGATTCTGAAATGTGGTGAATCCTACCATCTCTAGCCTATAAATGGTAGCTACTGGTATACCACGTCGTAGAAGAAGCCTCTCTTCGATTAAGGTCTGTCAGTTAAATCAATTCGGTGTATCTCCCGCTGTCGGTCGTTAGTTTGGAACTTCTTTTCCAAAAAATTTCGTGATTGAAGAGCATGAGTGATGAGCATGATTGGCGAGCATCAACAAATAACTGAAGATTTTGCAATGTATAATAGAGTATCTCTAACAGGCGACTTGAAATTTGTTGAGTGAAGAGCATTATGGATGAGCATAATAAGCGATCACAGAAAAAATACTCCCAAATTACCGACAAAGTGTGGTATGAACTATGTCACAATAGCTTCCACGCTGTTATTGTACGGCATTGGCTTGATAGGGATACAGAACTTCCCTGACATAAGAGACTTGTTTCGTTAGTGTTTATAGGATATAACAAACAAGAAGGACATTTGGTTGCATCTACAGCCCCTTTGCTGTTCTGATCAGATTCGACTCTTCTCGGTTGGAAAAAAACTCAGCCCTGCTACCGGTTGTTCAGCCTACTAGTAGGTATACCGCTGTTTCTCAGCTGAAACTTACTGTAACAGAAGCTCTGTTCGTACTCTGTTAATTCTCTGTTGAATCTTGTCTCTTTTCGTCTCCTTGTTGGCTAAATTTACGTTGGCAATTTGTTTGCTGCTACTACTTAACCATTTGACTAAGCTGTCACATCTCTGTTATGCCTATGTAACTGCGCTGTAAGTCATCATCTACTGGTGTGCTTCTTTTGCTGGATCGCCAATATGTGTCGGCATCAGTCATTAAGAAAAAGATCAGGGGCCGAATTACCGCATGCGTGAGCTAGTCGTACGTCACTTTGTGGATTTTACAAGCAAAACAATTACAGATTCAGTCACGTATCAGATCACGGTAATTCAACCCCAGCTCTTTTGTCAGATTCTACAAAGAAGCTCTATGATCGACTTTTATTCTGTTAACTCTCTGTTACTACAAATACTGGATAATCTTATGTTAACTCCACTTTATTGATGGGCTGCAATTGCCAGCTGTTTCTCCGCTATTACTGCTGTACTTCTAGAACTGAGTTGCTACTAACCTGGTATATGGTATATCTCTGTTAGTGCTCTGTTATTGCTCTGTTAAGGCACTACGGCCGCTATGGTATTGCTAAGCCACTGCGTAGTTTTGCTATCATACACCTAATGATCTGCCGAATGACCCGCCCTCATAAAATCGACGAGTCTTTACGCAGTTCGCTGTGTATAAGGACTCACAGTTAACAAGGATCAACACGTACTTTTGATTGACATAAGCAGAGGTACACTACAGACGTTGTATACTGGAATAGGAATGCGAACTCCACGAATCAGTTATCTGGACTCACCATTACTCAAACTCAACTGTGCATTCTTTTCTTTCATCGCATACCTACTCACGATAAATAACCACTTACCCAGAAGACTATCTATCCACCGACGGAAGTGCTTTCATTTCACCAGCCAATCTGCACTCAACGCCCACAACGACTGCGACTGAATTCAGTTTGTTTTAGGGGCCAATAGGGCACCAGGATGCACACTCCTCTCATCCTGCACAAAAGGTTGATGACATGAAAGCGCCACGTAACAGGTTGCAACACCGCATTGAAGAATATCCTCCTCCTTCGTGAGCTATCAGAGGAGTTGTATAACTATACAGCCGTGCAACGGTAACCGAATATTTAATGTAATTGCTCTATAGCCGCACGCCTAAGCACACCCGTCGCCGTGCATCATTCTCTCTCGTCGAAAAGAATAAAGTTTTCCCTTACAGCAGTGACGAACAGGACGACGACGACGCATACAAGTGCACAGTAAAAAAAGCCAAATTCGCCTTTGGCAGTATATGCTCCTGAAAAAAAGGACTTTTATATGTATAAATATACTTTAAGGTAGTGTGTTGCTTCGACGAGGACAACGAAGGATCTCTCTGTGTTCATATTTGTTAGTCAGTAAACATCATGCATTAAACGCCGAAAGCGGGTAACTCGTCGTACTCGGTGAGTGATTACTTTCTGTTGTTCTGTATGCGGTGGTTGCCTGTTGTCCTTTATGTCCTTCTTAGACTATGTTTAAGGATTGTAGCACCCACACAAGTTGTTGTTTCCCTTTTAAAATGTCCAGGAAAGTTGTATCTACGAACGAACAAAAATATATTTTACAAACACATTCGGCTAATTTACAGACAAAAAAGGACGAATGCATTTGTAATTTATGCAAAACTTCGTTTGTAAAATTTTTAGATTAGATTAGATTAGATAAGATTAGATTAAAAGACGGGAGAAGCTCTGGCACTGCGGCTTCTTAGAGTAGCCTAATGTGTAGGTTCCTAGAGCCATATTTTCTCTCCAGAGGCATTCAGGAAGACAAGGATCTTCTCTGGGTGTAGGTCAGCAAGAGTTGCTGGATCGACAAGTTTTCAAGGAATGTTCGTTCGTATACATATTTCGACAATATCTTATGAATCACAAACCACGTTTGTACTACAGGGTCCGCCAAATAACTTTTTTTTTTTTGAAAATGCTGTAAAAAAAAAACTACTGAATATTTTCTCAAATTTATTTTTTTATTTGAAAGTACAATCCTTCCGGTTAATAACGGAAAATAATTTCATTCAAATGGCTGCCTCGGCTGGCCATGCAGTAGCCTACACGATCGGTCCAATTTTGAAGCACATTATCGATTGTGTGCAGCTGTATTTCACCAATGGCTTCACGAATATTGCTCTTTAAAGCGTCAATTGTCTCTGGCTTGTCGGCGTAACACTTATCTTTTACGGCACGCCACAAATAATAGTCCAACGGTGTCAAATCGCAGCTCCGAGGTGGCCAAACGACATCAGCTCTGCGGCTGATAATGCGATCTTCAAAAACAGGGCGCAAAATATCGAGTGTAGCTTCGGCTGTGTGGCACGTAGCGCCCACCTGTTGAAACCAAATGTTGGCAATGTCCTCCTTCAATTTTTGTGAACAAAAATTCGTTCAACATGGCCCGATAACGATCGCCATTGACTGTAACGGCCACTCCTTGCTCATTTTCGAAGAAAAATGGCCCAATTATGCCTCTGGACCAAATTCCGCACCAAACAGTGACTCGGTTTGGGTATATCGGCTTTTCAATGTGTGCGTGCGGGTTTTCTGTGCCCCAAATGCGACAATTTTGCTTGTTTACATACCCGCTAAGATGAAAATGAGCTTCATCTGAAAAGATGATTTTTTTTGGCAAAATCGGCATCTTCTCTAAGTCGATCGCAGGCTCACTTATTTCCAATATTTCCCAGCGTTGTTCAAGCGTATACACAACCATATTCGTTCAGCGGAAGGATAAAACTAATTATCTGCCCAATCAGACATGAGCTAAGTGTTACCATTCGCGAAATAAGCACTAATTGAAAACTAATTGAAAAGTTAGATGGCGGACCCTTTATATACCAAACATTATTGTACATTCTACGAATAATTTATTTGTTAATTAATTCGGCCGCCATTTTGTATACGAATGGCATTCGTGGGATGTAAAAAACATTTGTAAATTCTACGAATTGCTAAAGTTTCGTATTTTAACGAATATTTTATTTCTGTTCTTAAACTTTCCATCTTAGCAAATTTACCGTAATATTATGAAAGTACGAACGGCGTTTGTAGAATGTACGCTATACCTCTGTACATTCTACGAACGGCTGTAGTTTCGTATTTTTAGATTTCATTTGTGTTTTTATACTAAATATATTTTGAGTGTAATTAGGGCTGGATGACAATTAATTATCTCATCAGGAGGCGACAGTTTGTTTGATGGTGCTCCTGCACGCTAAGAAAAACGCACAAATTACAAAGTCCAATCGTATAGTGGACTTGGAAAGTTTCTTCGAGTGCCCATCAATACTTGGAGTGGCTTCGCGATATAAAAGTCATCGATTAGGTGTGTACTTCGGAGTTTCTTATGGCCATTGAAACGGGAAGTGAAGCAATTCATTCGAGGGATTAGCAGTGACACACAACTTTTGGACCACCGCAGCACATGATCTGTTCCTAATTGAAGCATTAAATTGTGCCGTATGTGTGTGGCATGAAATGATAAATTCATTCCTCTTCGTTGTATATCACTTACCAAACAGACACCGACCGTCAGTTGCACCGGTATCACTCGACACTCATATGAAAATTAATTTCCCTCGCTCCCGCGATAATTAAAAGCAAAAAAAAAAAACCCTTCGTTGTCGCCAGTCATAAATTCACCCTGCTGACGGTTGTCGGTGCAGTGGCATTCGACCATATCAATCTATCAAACGTCAGCTGTCGCCTGCCCAAGCCATTCCTTCGATTAATTCATATACAGCAGAGAAAAAAAGGGAAAATAAATAAGTTTATGCAAATATTTTCCATTTTCCACTTTACGCTCAGTTCGGTAATTAAGTTTTCCCTCGCGCACACAGACTTTTTTGCTTTTTGCATTTTAAAGTTGTTTATTGATTAGTCCATTTCGTTTGATGTTAAAAAACAAAAACAATCACCCAAGTAGGCAGATGAAAATATTAGTTTGTGCATCTTTGCAGATTTATTTTTATAGCTCTAGAACAATATTTAAATATGAGTGAGGCATAAGTACACTCATTCGTGGCATCAATATCAATAGCTTCGAGTAAATACCTACTTAGAGTTCACACTTAACAAACTAATGAATAGTGGAAGCAACAATTTCATAAAAGACCCTATTTCTCTACCTTCTCACAGTCGTTTGACTGCCGTCATTTTTATTTTAAATATTGAGTTAGAAAATAACTTGTTTAGAAACGCATGGGATGCAATTATAGCTATTTCCAGGCACACCGAAAATTCATCTTTAGACTCGTAGTCTAGCCCCTCGCAAATATTCGTCTGTCATTTGTCTGCGAGAGCCTTTATTTTATGTTAACGGAAAGTTTGAAATCAACTTGTTAATAGCTATTTCCAACCACAACAGTAATCCATCATCAGACATCATCAATCCTAGTCAACCACTTCATACCCATTTGCTTGTCAGAGTTTCTTTTTATTCAACCATGATATTAAGTTTGCAAGTAACTTGTTTAGAAATGTATGGGTTTGCAATTAAATCAATTTCTAAATACTACTTATTCATCATCAGCCACGTAGTCTAGCTCCTCACTACTATTTCTCTGTCACAGTTTTTATTTTATTACACTGTTGTATTAACTTTGAAAACAGTTTGTTTGGAAACGCTTCAGTTGCAACCATTATACCACTAATTCATCAATAGATTCTTTTTGTTTGATTCTTAAATACTACTTATTCGTCATTTATTTTATTGCACTGTTGTATTAACTTTGAAAACAGTTTGTTTGGAAACGCTTCGGTTGCAACCATTATACCACTAATTCATCAATAGATTCTTTTTGATTGATTCTAAAAAAATGGAATTGTGGCATTCATTTTCTGTATACAGTCCTCTTTGAAAGGAAAGTGAATTTATCATTTTTCATTTCCCTTCTACGCTATCAATTGCGCCAATAAAGCTACGATTATTCTTTTTTGTTGGTTACACATTTTTATCGGTCTCTTGGGCCTGCAGACCGATTCAATTTTTACACTGCGCCAAATTTATTTATAAAGAGCTATCGAACCTTGTAAAATCTTAAATTTCACGTCTGAATTGTGACTGACAACTCAGTTGACTTTGAAATACAAAAAAAAGTTCTTTAACGACCAATCAAGTTCTTGGAAAATCTTGTTAAAAAAAACTTTCTGATTTTGAACCCATCCCTATTTACTGTACGTTATTTTTAATCACTTTTTTTTTATTTCTCGTTTCAGGTAAGGAACTTTTCACTACTTCAACTGTAACATTTGTAAGTCTTTAAAGAAATACTTTTAAAAACTGTCCAATTGTCGTGTACCCACGCTAAGCTTATTCAAATTATTTCTAAAAATAGTTAAGTCTATGTAAGACAGTTGAAAAGTCTACCAAAGGGCGTAACCGTAACTTGCTTTTCAAATTACGTCATATCCAATTGTTTGGGGGCTCTTTATCTATCCATTTAGCAGTCCTTTTTGAAAATTTCATTGCAACGTGTGCTAATTTGTAAACACAGTTTATTTTCTAATCAACGTTCTCCCGGTGGTATCAAGATGGCCGCCCAAGAAATTTTCTCTCAATTTCTACTGCGGTCAAACTAAGATGGCCGCCCAAGAAATTTTCTCTCAAATGCTACCCAGGTTCATTATAGTTTTAAAGGAGTGCGTTCTCAAGACCTTCATCCATTTAGCTCACCCATGGGACAACTGGTGTAGAGTTCATCGCTCATTTTCTCTATGGACATCTCATCCACAGTAAAATGTTTGATGCTCGTTTCTACTCCCCTGTTCAATCTGTATAAATTCATCTAGTCTACTAACCTTATTTGACAAAGTGCCATTTCATTCGATCCTTTTGTTCTTTGATTCAGATAAACATTTGGACGCATTCAAAATCGTCTTTTTCAATAAACAAAACCCGTCATTTAAGGTCGACCATTGCAATTAAATCCACTGTCATAAAACAGCAATAAATGAGAAAATGTTTCCCTACGACCGTCTCATCAATTATTCAGCACATGTCCCCAAGGATAATGGTTTTATTTATGTCGGTCGCTGTGTATTGTTTTTTGTTTTCTTTTTAGCCATGTTCTCTTTCTGTATTTTCCATTGTGAATCATTGATGCGCACATCAACATTACATGGCACATTTCTATATATGGCTCCGAAGGTATTAAAAGCAATTTCACTCTACCCGCGCAAAGTCATTGGGCTAACACTGACCTAGGTCCTTTTGTGATAATTTCCCTAACTACGATAGCATGAGATTTTCAAGGGAAAAACTGTTTTTTTGATCAGACTCGTTTATCTTTCACTTTCAAAAAAAAAAAATCCTGACAGCCGAATACATTCAAGGACGATGCGAAGACGATGACGCCCAGCCGCCTCAACGGCGATAAATAAAACATCAAGAAGCCTTTGGACACAAGTAGGTGTATCCAGTATCCCCCGATGAACCTTAAGACCAAGTTGAATCGATAATCGGCCTAGTTTTTCCATCAACACTAGGCCGCAGGGTGACGGTGGGTTTGAGTGGATTTTAGTCGATTTCAGCTTTCAATCCAAGTGCAAATATTTCTCTTCCATATTCAAACAGCAACAAAGTCGATTTTAGCTGAGGGTCACATATAAATACGCAAAAAATGCACCGTTCGCTGAAATTTCCCCGCCACCCTGTTCAGCGCCAAGTCTGTGTAACAAGTTATAAAAAGGAAAGGAACTTGAGCGCAACATGCCCAACAGTAGCTTCATTCCCACAATCGCCAGCCCACCTTCCCATACCTATCTCCGCTTGTATGTTGTTGGTCGCGTAAAACTGAAATCGATATTTCCGTTGTGTTGGCATGTCTGCGACTTTGACATGCCAAGGCAATGCCAAAGATACTCGAGTATCAGGTGAACGGATTGATATAAACTACACACAGAACTATCGATAGTTTGACACTGTCAAACGGTTTGTGGCTCTTTGCGGGGCTTTGCTATAACCAACAAAGCGATGCGTCGCCGCTCGATTTCTTGTAATTTAATTATAGTGGAAATTGTGTTGGAATAGAAAATCTTGTATTGTGGGCGGGTTTTTTTTTCCTTTTGGCGACATGAATAATTCGCTTGGCAATCAACACCGCGCTAGTTCCACTGGTGGAGAGTGTATTTTTATAGACTTGCTGGCTCTCTAGAATTTGTCGCTGTCCAAATGGACAGCGTTGTTCGGGTTGTTGTTCAAGACAATTGAATGAATTGAATGGTGCGCGCCCATTCTTCCGCATCATAAAAGGGGGGAAACAAAAACCTAAGAGGTGGTTTTATAGTCCTTTGCTTATATTCTGACTTATTGACGGAATGCTGCGAGTGGAGGAGTTTATTTCGCTCGTAAAAAAAAAATCAATCAAATCACTTTTGCTGAGTGCTCACATGTTTGCTGGTGGATGCTGAACTTCAAATGCGTTCTGGGTAGGGATGGAATTGTGGGGCAAATCATAGGAAATCAAGAAAATGAGGGTTCAGCGAAAAATATGAATTTTTCTTAAGAAACTGACCCGAAAGGGCTTCTCTCAGCCTTTTTCGAGACCAGAATGAAATTCGTACTAAAATGTTGCTTCTGATGTCTCGAATTTTTTTCATGGGCGCGAGTTACCTCTGAAAATCTACTGCCTGGAATACCATTTTGCAGACTGAAATTTGGCTGCAGAGTTGCTGTCTCAAGCAGAATTCATATAATGATGCAGAACCGAAATAGCGTTCAGTTGGTGTCCTTTTGGACTTTTTTTTTCTTCCACAGTTCCAGCCATCTTGTTGTATTGGCTTGGCCAGCAGCAATCCGCATTTCGAATGACACTGCCAGTGATAGTTGACGAAACAATTCCACTGATTACTGCCATACCTAAACGATCCTTTCGCCAAGTCCATTAGTGGAGTCATTTAAGAGTCATTAAGAGATATACTTCACAGTATGTTGCGCAAGGAGCTCACATGAAAGGCGGCCACGTGCTGAGTTTTACGCGTGAGTGGCTTTCGTATGAAATTTGGCCTCAAAATTACCCCTTTTTACCCATTACTCCGATTTTTATAATTTGCGCATTTTTTTTTCCGGCCTACTATGTGGTCCCACATTTTTGTAGCTACCACACAACGACGTGTAAAAGTTTTGTCGGCTGCAGGTATACTACTCTTTGATCGTTTGTCTGATATTTTGCAGCTACTAGGCTTTGCCGTGAGCTGGGCATTTTTCTAGTTACCACATTTGGATGTGGTCCGTCGTTCTACGGGCTACAGTTTCTACTTTATGACGTATACGAATTTTTATCAAATACTATACACACCGAGCTGGTATTGTTTTGCTGTGGCGTTGTTTGATATATTTGCGGCTAGGTTTTTCGCCTTTTTGATGTGGTTCGCGTATTTTTTTCCCGCCTGCTTTGCAAGATGAGGTCCAAAGATATTTGAACTGAAGCTACTACTGTCTAATATTATTCAGGCCACTGCAAACTGAAGTGGTCTGACGTTTTGTCGGCTACTTAGGTACGAGTCCTTCAAGTTTTACCTGACGTGATACGCTGCGACTTGCTCCGACATTTTTTCTCAGTCGATTATGTATTGAAGTGTTCGGCTTTTTTGTAGTTACTACTCCTTAATGTGGTCCCACGTATTTTCTTCTGGTACTCTTTGATGTGCTTTAAGTTTTTCTTCCGGCTTCTATGAAAGAAGTGAAAAGATTTCCAGCTGAAGCTTTTATGTAGTCTATACTATTTTCCCCGGCTTACTGCAAACTGAATTGGTTCGAAGTTTTATCGGCTACAACGCAACAGCTACAACACTTCCTGACTTGATGCGACTTTTTAACGGCCAACTAAGCTACGATGTGTTTCGACATTTCTCAGGCGATTAGGACATGAAGTGTTTGACTATTTTGTGGCTTCTGCGCTTTGTCGTGCTCCGACGCATCTTCTAAGCTCACAAAAGTTCCCAAAATCTTGGTATATCCGCGTCGCATTCAAATCGCCGTCTCTCTGTTCAATAGACAGCTTATATCTCGAGGACCACTGACCGAATTTACAGTTTTCTCTTTCAAATTCACAGGCGTATCCTATGGTCAGGTTTTAGTAGTACAGAAGCTGAGCTACAATACTCGTCGATTATTGCTACGATAATTTCTGATCCGACGCACTTAAAAACGATCCTTTGCGATTTTAGCTCCGCTTCGAAATGGTGACTGTATTATATCGAAAGTACATGCGGACAAATACTGTCCGTCTTTTTTTCCGCCTACTTTGCAAGATGTAGTCCAAAGAAATTTGAACTGAAGCAACTGCAAACTAAATATCGAAAGCACATGCGGATAAACACTGTCTGCTGTTTTCTCTGTAGCGTGCAATGCGACGGTCCCCGACAGATGAAAGAGGTCTTCCCCAAAATGCAATCAGTCACCCGGACACAGTTCCGTAGTTTTTTTCCGAATTGGTTCGTATAACATTTTTTAAATTCCAATTCCACAAAACACACTTTCATTGGAATCTGTACAAACCATTGAGGGCGAAAATGTGTCACACGGTTTCGTTGAATAGAAAAAAAGCTCGTTTTATTTCAGGGAAGCGAAATTAAAAATTGTTTGTTGTTTAATCAATACAACGTGCATGACCTAGGGGTAGATTTAATCCAGTCACTCAACACTTATCTATGTATATAGAGCAACTATAAATTCCATTGAAAGCAATTTTCACATCTACGGGGGATGAATAAAATTCGATTGATTGGCTCGTAATTGAACCGGCTTTTGGGATGTCTCCCTTATTTTCGGAGGTTTCACGGTGATTTGTCAGTAACTGAAATCAATGTAGAGTTTAGTCTGAAAATTAATTCAATTTTTGGGTAGTTGAATGGATTGCCGATGATTAGCGGTTCCTTAGTATTTTGAAATTAAATTGGTCAACTTCAAACCTGTTAATTATTTGACAAGTGACGAAAGTGGGAAGGTTTTTTGAAGGATGGTTCATTTATAAATTTTAAAAATACATTGTCAGCCTTCAATTCGTTTTCACGTCGACAAAAAATGAGTCACTGAGGCTTGAAATGTCAAGGTGCACGGAGAGACTCTGAACTGTTCCAATTTTGGATAAAAAAGTCTTTCGAATGTATTCTTCGGTCGCCTAAGAACTTCAATAACCCGATTTTTGGAAAAGTGACGAGACTGGGGGCCAGACTATTAAAGTCCGTCAAATCTTAGAAAAACTGCAAGAACTCCAGATCGATACAAACCACCTCTTTTAAATACGAAAGCCTGTGTAGTCTTGAAAACAGCTTTGCCAAGCTTGGGTATTTTTGTTTTTTGACGACGACAAGCTCTCTTTGCTTCGTCGTAATCGACAAAAATTCCACTGAACCTTTGGATGTCGAATTTGCCTTACTAGAGGTTAGGGCAATAAGTACTTAAAGAGCTAAAGGGATTTAAAAAAATCAGTACAAGCGCTGTACTGAACTCATCACCGCTTAGTAGACACATTAATCGGGCTCCTGATGTAAGACTTGCCAACTTGAGGACTTTGTGGCGGTATTCTGAAGTTTCCGCTGTAAATTGGAAGAATCTATGTATTTTTTTAGTGTTTTTCATTTCACTTGGGTGGGTCATGCTTGTGGCGTGTCTACGAGCTTTTTGGCCCAGATGTAACTCTCATCACTTTTCCCATGTGGCAGCTGCTTCAGCTCCTAAATTTAAAAGGAGCTGGAAAAACAAGGTTCTTCACTGTTTTTCTATTACATACTTGTATGATTGACGTTCTCCAACTCTTACACACTTGTAAGACCGAAGGGCGATGACTTTGACTGTCCATGGATCAGTTGTCTCATCAATAACTTGTACGGATATGAAATGAAAACCCTGACGTTGTAACTCTCTTATTTTTATGAATTTCTTCCTCCACTTCATTCATATCGAGAAAGGTGCGTCTGAGAGTCAGATAGAACATTAACTGCCTATGGATGAGTTGTCCTACAGCACAGTTGTCTCATGGATGAGTGACTGTGGAACCCAAAAGGTCGTGAATAACTTGGGTGTGGATGAGATGCGATGACCACTGTTGGAGGCTTCTAAATTTATCCAAGCCTATTTGGATGCAAGGCGTATTACGCTGCGGTAAGGCGATCAACCTGTAAACGCACCCAGTGGTGGATTTTTCTGTGAGAACCCTTGTAAATTGGTCTGACTCTATACGCCATAATTTTAGCTGAATAATAAGCTCATTACGCCAAAAAATGATCCTCATCGCTCCAGACAATCGTGCGGCTGCTGCTGGTGATTGATTTTACAAGGTCATTTTGGTTAGTTTATAGTTTGGTAGCACTGTTCGAGCGCTAGACAGTTTTGTAAGATATAACTTACCCACTAAACTGTCCAATGAGCTGAGCTCAATTTTAGACCTTCATACTGTTTAGACTGAACTCATCTCATTTGACCATTTTGTAAGTAATATCTTAGCAACAAAACGAGCCCTACTAATAATCATTTTTAACCTTGACACTAAATGTTTTCAGGGTCACAATGAAAATTTCGGTTTGTGAGTTCGAAAAATTTAGCCTGGACACGAGAAATAATTATTAGTATCGCGCCTATCGCTTGAACAGTGCTACCAACCTATCCAACGATAGATATATCCAAGCAACAAAATGTGTACTGTAAAACCCCGAACAATGGTTGCTGTCCTAGTGCGGGAAGGGAGGAAGTAGAACTTGTCCCTCCTCCACTCGTCGCCATGGATATGATGCCAGCTCTGACCATATTTTTGTTTACTCAAAATTATTCGTTCATCCTTGAGAGAGAAATAAAAACAAACTGCCTAGAAAAGTGAGCTTGAGCGGAAAAAATTAAAATTGATTTATTTTCCAACAAATGCCCGAAGGCATGTTTTGCAGAACGATTTGTCCCTTTTTTTGTTCTGTTTTGTTCCTGGGATATTATTTTTTCTATCCGAAACGGTGTGGGCAGAGCCATTGAATTCCTTGAAATTATGCGATCCCGATTTAATTAGACAAATCGACATGGACAAGGTGATATTATTCTTTATTGCGATTGTCCTCGATTGTCCTGTTTTCCTGTGTCTATGTCAGTTTGCTGTCCATTGAAGGTAATTGTTTTTAATAATGCCACTTGAATAAGCGAACGTGCTGAGATTAGGTAATTTTTTATTCAGCGTTGACAACGCGCTGTGTTTCAAAGTCCCCTGGGGAGAGTAAATATTTAATTTTCCTCTGCATCTAGTTTTTGTTTGGTGGATCATTACTCAATTCCTCTTGTTTTTTAACGAATAATTATTTTAGGATGAACATTATAATTAGGTCGCAGCTTAAAGTAAAATCACATCAATGGATTGTTTTCAGAGCGCGCTAAGGGGGCCGGTCTCCTTTTAGGGTATACTTTGGACTTACTTTTTTGTGTACAAAATGCTGTTTTAATTCTAACAACGTGGGCTTCCAGGGGACAGCTTTTTCTATTAATTAGATTTGGATTAGTGGAAGGTAGGGTATTATGTATAATTTTTGTACCATTTTTTCTTGTGGCCGAAGTGTATAGCTTATGATAAGGCTTTTCTTTTTACGTGCAAAAGCTGTCTACAAGAACAATCATCGCCGGTGATAAATAGGTTTTGAAGACCGTTTGACACACCGAATAAGCTACGTCCCACTGGGATGTAGCGTCTTCTGGAATTTAACGAGCCTGGTAGGCGAGAGAATGAGTTATATAAAGAATTACTTGTCTATAATAAAGCCGGGGAATATTCGCGTCAATAATTACATTTTATTGCCGATTTGCATCTGAAGATGTCGGGTGAGAAACGTCAATCAGATTTGGGGGATTCGTGTCGTTTTGCTGGTTGTGACTATGGAGGGCTGCGATTTTTTCGCATTGGATGAGGTTTTTGAGGGAGTAGTGACAAATGTCTGATATGTGTTGGGAAATGTCAGTATTTCCTTAGAAAAATCACCTTCCAAGTTTATTGCGCCTGCTGTGTGAATTTGTCATGAAAGAAGCTCATTCTTTTGATTTTGAAACCGATTCCGATATATGACGACTACTTTTGGGTATTGTGGCCTATCTTAGACTGGTTTTTAACTTTCTCGATTACGTAGCAATAGAAAGATATTGTATTCGTACAAAATTTCGAACTCGAGAGGGTAATCAATTCGGACATTACGATGACGAAAAGTCCGTCTGTCCGTCTGCCTCGAGGCCTGCAGTCTGAACGGTTGCCCGGATTTAGTTTAAACTTTGGATTTGGAGTTTGGGGGCCTACAGTTCGGGGTCGTTTTTTTTTTGCAAGTTAACCTCAATATAAATGGTACTCCCCATACAAAATGTTCATACCAGTTTGATTTGCTTGAAAACGGCTCCAACGATTTCAACTAAAATTGATATTTGAGCTTAAGTAGATGGGCCTACCATGACTGTGTACCCAGTTTCTTCCAGAAAAACGAATAACGTTACTTTTGTAATATAGACATATCTCGAAAACGGTCCGTACGATTGTAACCAAAAATCATTCCTTATGTAATATGATCATTTGTAGCTTAATAGCAAACTCAGTTTTTTCTCTATATAACCGAACAATGGATTTTTGAGAAAATATATTTTATAAAAGTATTGTTTTTTTTGGTTTACCTGAAAACGGTATGAACGATTTTGACCAAAATGAATTCTTAGAGTAAAATTGATATTTTCAAAAATATTGCATCCTTAACTTTCAATTCGAGTCACCGAAAACCCTAATTTTTGAAACTGTTCGTATCTGAAAAACCCCGTTTTCGACTTGGATAGACCTTTAAAAACCAAGTGATGCCTACATCCCAAACAGTATTTAATGCTCAATTTTCAGCTAAATTGTTTAGCAATGGTATTTTTTCAAACTAAGTATTGAACATTTTTTACCAATTTTGTCTGCATAGTTTTACAAAAACCGCTCTTTCGATTTTGATCAAAATACATATTTAGGATAGTAAAATAATTCTAATAAAGAACCCATAAACAGTTTTTCTCCGAACATTCGAATACATCCGTTTTTTAATTATTTCTCATAAATAACTACCCAAGAGCCGATATGTGTTCACATAAATTCTACACTGCTACTAAAAATGCAATTACAACTACAAAAACTTCTTTTTAGCAAATATTTCCCAGTTTCAATATTTTTCTTAACCATATTAAACATTAATCATCGAATAATTCCAATCACTTTTGGAGCTTACACAATCAAAAACTCCCAGTTTTTAACTGCGAATACAAATTCAAAAACAAATCCCTAAATTCTTACAAATAGTACATCCATGTAAAGATATCAGTCTATTGCGAACCCTTATTCCAATCATAGACACTTACCCAATAAAATAAGAAAATTACCAACCAAATCTTTTGAAGAACGAGAAAGTTTCGTGCGACTCAGTCGTACATTTTATTTAATTTTCCAATCTGGGAGGCGTTTTAGCTGGAAAATTAATTTATTCGAAAAGGCCTCAATATAATGGGACAATGGGACTATGAGAAGTATCCGCACTATATTTGAAAAATCGGTTCCATCATATCGGGAGACCATCATATCGGGTCCATTTTCGACTCTCTATAGCTTTAACGTTGTCAATTTTAACTGGAGAGCGACTTTGAAAAGGACACAGGCAGCGTCATACTGCAGCTCTTGTCTGGTTTCGATTCCTATCGTCAAAACTATCATTTTTTTACAAAAAATTGAAGTGATTGAGCAAGATTTTCGTTCTTCTACCAGCTAGTGCCGGACATTGACAGCGTAAATGTGCCGCTCTCTCAGCTTTTTCCATGCAAAATGTTTACCCTACAAGTACCATCCCCTGTTCTATCTAAAGCGCATCTTCGAATGATACCCGTACCAAGGATGTTCATTAATGTTTGGAACTTTTCTTTGAGCGAAGCCACCTTAGACTGTCTTCATTATCACACTTATGACCTGACCACCCTCTAAGATGCTGAGTCGTGATCCATTTCTCGAACTTGTGGGTGTTCTTTCATTTGGCCAATATTCTGCAAGAGAGTCCGCCTTTTCATTGCCGTCGGTCACTGTGAGCGTGCTGTTGCTATCTACCATTCAAAGGATACATCTTAAGTGGAATACTTCCCATTTACTTCACCACAACCCTCCTTCCATTGCCCTCAACAGAGGGATACTTCGTCTGACTGATTTTTGATTTGGTTTGTGGGAGCATCCCGTGTCACACTCTGCTTAGTACTGAACCCTTGTGATGACCGCTGGCTGTCCCTTAACCATAGAAACCCTGCCTTTAAGTGATGTAGCTAACTACTTACTGTCCCGAAGGACACAAACCATTCTGACGACTTGTTGAAGTTCATTATCTTGTCTGTTGTGTGTCTCGGTGTAATCCCTTTTCCCGGAATTCATTTTTCCCTCCTTATGCCATTGCTAATCATGTAGCTTATATATTCCTCAGCCTTGTCTACGACCTCAAAATTTATATCCACCATCAGTTCCCCATTTGTTCACTCTTTTTTTCCTTGGAGCTCAGGGTTGAATTAGCTTATTATATTCACAGTTCGATCTTTGAAACTGAACCTCTGGAGACAATCAAGTCTACTGACTTCAAGCGTGTACACTGTACATGTCTCATACTAGAGCAAAAGTCTCTCCGTGGATCCAGTTTGCGTTTTCAGGGGTCGAATCGCGTCGTCCGTGAACGAGCGTGACGGAATGTGTTTTTGTTTCACATGTAAAATCGACCAAATTCGGTGAACATGGAGCTCGTTCACGCAAGTGGCGATTTGACTCCAGGTTTTTCTTGCTGCGCACATGCATGTGGCTTGTCTAGCAGTGGCGAACTAACCAGCAATTTTTGAGAGGAAATGCTGTCAACTGCCTCCCTGAACCCGCCTTTTACTATCAATTCTGAACTGGGAGGGAAGTTAATCGTCTTTTAAACAGTCACAGTGCTTAACAGCGATTGATTTACATATGTGCTCTTCATACGACAACGGTGACAGGGACAGCACTTAGTGTCTTCCAAGTGTAGACCCATCGCAGCGTTGTAGTCTTCCATACCTACAGCAGCTAAAGTCCTTCTTCAGTGACAAAGTGAGCGATCAGAATCACATATCGTTTGCACTTTCAAAATTGCACTTAATTTCCACTTGTAACAATGTTGTACGTCTTCTTTTAAGTGTCTTATAGAGCTTTAATCATTTTAAACAAATTTTTCTTTATTTCTTAAACTAAGCAAAATTATTTCTTATCTTAAGAAGGTTTTCTAGTTCCATCAGCTCCTATTGACTAAAATTCACAAAAAAAAAAAACTTCGAACTGTTTTAAAATCCTCGAGCTATAGATTTAAGAAAAAACAGTCTTCATTTAAGAAACAACATTTTTCATGCAAAATCGACTGCTCTGCTTTGTTGGTCGTCTTATTTTAAGTGTCTTATATTTGAAAACAGAGCTCTAATCATTTTAAACAGATTTTGTCAATGAAATTTTAATTTCTTAAATTAAGCAAAATTATTTCTTATCTTAAGAAAGTTTTCTAGTTCCATCAGCTTCTATTGACTAGAATTCACAAAAAAAAACTTCAAACTGCTTTAAAATCCTCGAGCTATAGATTTAAGAAAAAACAGTCTTCATTTAAGAAACAACATTTTTCATGCAAAATCAGGCTGCTCTGCTTTGTTGGTCGTCTTCTTTTAAGTGTCTTATATTTGAAAACAGAGCTCTAATCATTTTAAACAGATTTTGTCAAAGAAATTTTAATTTCTTAAATTAAGCAAAATTATTTCTTACCTTAAGAAAGTTCTCTAGTTCCATCAGCTCCTATTAACTAAAATTCAGAGAAAAATCTTCGAACTGCTTAAAAATCCTCGAGTTTGAGATTTAAGAAAAAACAGTCTTCATTTAAGAAACAACATTTTTCATGCAAAATCAGGCTGCTCTTCTTTGTTGGTCGTCTTTTTTTAAGTGTCTTATATTTGAAAACAGAGCTCTAATCATTTTAAACAGATTTTGTCAAAGAAATTTTAATTTCTTAAATTAAGCAAAATTATTTCTTACCTTAAGAAAGTTCTCTAGTTCCATCAGCTCCTATTAACTAAAATTCAGAGAAAAATCTTCGAACTGCTTAAAAATCCTCGAGTTTGAGATTTAAGAAAAAACAGTCTTCATTTAAGAAACAACATTTTTCATGCAAAATCAGGCTGCTCTTCTTTGTTGGTCGTCTTTTTTTAAGTGTCTTATATTTGAAAACAGAGCTCTAATCATTTTAAACAGATTTTGTCAAAGAAATTTTAATTTCTTAAATTAAGCAAAATTATTTCTTACCTTAAGAAAGTTCTCTAGTTCCATCAACTCCTATTGACTAAAATTCACAAAAAAAAACTTCGAACTGCTTTAAAATCCTCGAGTTAGAGATTTAAGAAAAAACAGTCTTCATTTAAGAAACAGCATTTTTCATGCAAAATCATACTGCTCTTCTTTGTTGGTCGTCTTTTTTTAAGTGTCGTATATTTGAAAACAGAGCTCTAATCATTTTAAACAGATTTTGTCAAAGAAATTTTAATTTCTTAAACTAAGCAAAATTATTTCTTATCTTAAGAAAGTTTTCTTTTTCCATCAGCTCCTATTAACTAAAATTCAGAGAAAAATCTTCGAACTGCTTAAAAATCCTCGAGTTAGAGATTTAAGAAAAAACAGTCTTCATTTAAGAAACAAAATTGTTCATGCAAAATCAGACTGCTCTGCTTTGTGGGTCGTTTTCTTAGCATTTTGTCTTTTGCATTTTTACAAATCCGCAGTAAAAGATACCGTTGTGTGAATATCCGCCAACTTGTCTGAATTGTCCCTCCGACTGTCAGTCGCCTGCAAACACTTTCCGTCCGTATCTGTTTACCAAGCTCAAATGTGTTGCCCCCTCCAACCTGTTGGTGCGCAAATTTGCATGGAATCCCATCAAAATTTTCTTTATTTAAATATTTAATTTGCATTTTATGTGGCTACACAAACACTGCTCAACATCTCGTTTCAGCAAGTCCACTTCAAAGTGGTAAGCGGTGACCTTCTTCCCTTATGCGTGGGTCTGCATATTTTGTAACTTTGTGGCCGGAATAATACATTTTTAATTTCTCCTCAACACACAAAAAACCCGCCACACACATATACATATGATGTAAGTTACCACTATAAAGATAGTTTATAGCTTTCTGAGAAAGAATGTCCGCGATTCGTTTTATGGCTTGCACTTCGAGTTGCGAGTTACGATGCTTGTTCGCATAAGCTTCTTAAACGAACGAGTTGACTGAATGTGAGTTGCCTGGACTTTCTGTCCTCACAATGTTGCAGATGACAGCAAAGTGCGAATTTATTACGGAAACATGCATAAAAAAAGCAACTCCACCCCCCACCAGGAGCAAACTAATAACAAGCTAATGTTACAACTAATTATTCCATTACCTCTCATTCTCATATCGCCGTGTGATAGCCAGGATGTGCTCCCCACTACAGTATCTTTATACGTATTCGGTTGAAACCACTGGGCAAGAGGGAAACAACTTTGAAAAGAATCCGATAAAGTTTGGTTCGAAAAAAGTTTGCGCGCCCCTGTTTGCCACCCTTGCGGAAAAGATACACACAGAAAGTTAAATCGAATGAATGATTAAGCTTACTCTTCCAGGTAATCGGCCACAGGAATATTCCCTCAACATGCGGATGTTTTTTCGTTGTATTTTCCATTTCGCCTGTGTCCTTCCATCACCTCTGCGCCGCTTCGGACGAGGCGAACATCTGTGCTGGCAATCAATCGAATGCCCTTTGCATAAAGTTTGCTCTTTGTCTCAGAAGTGATTTTAATTTTTGTTGTTTTATTTCATCAAGAAGATGGGAACAGATGCCACTGCTTGTAAGGGTTATAGTGATTTCCTCCAAGCCACTCACAAACAAAGGAAAACACATCCTTCTTCGGTACACACTTCTGTGCCTGTTTGTCTTCGATTCAATTTGATGGGGGGAAGAAAGAATATTTCCATTCCAAAGAGTTCTCGTTTTCGATTGTGATTTCGTTTTCGAAGTTCAAAAATGTGGAACAAGTTTGTTTTATTAACTGGCATCCATTGCGCCGAGAGCTATTCGCGTTTGGTGGCGAGCGAAATGTCTGCTTCCTGCGGGGAAGTGGACAAAGTTTGTCAATTGGAAATATGAGTAACAGACGCATTTGTAATTAACATCGGGGAATTTGGGGAGCGGTGGACATTATGCACCCCTCCCACCCCCGAAGTGGATGTTCGTTTATTTACAATCACTGAACAGGCAGAATGGTTTCGATTAACTCTTCGGAATTCGGTCGGGATTTCGGCCTTTGAATATTGGGTGGCGGCGGACTCGTTGGAGTGGGTGTCATCAGCAGAATATCCTGATGTCTGAGGAGGATTTTTTTCAAATGCAGTGACCGTTTTCTCTGGATCACACTGGTTTTTACCGTGAATGGATGTATTTTTTTCTCCCTGTAATTAGTAGGTGTGTGTGTGCAGAAGGGAATAGGGAAGCTGACGGAAGACATTAGATGGATTATTTGGGGCAGTTTGCGTTGTCACTGTCTGTTCATACTCAATTTGCCTTCCATTGTGGTCTGTGAATGTCCCAGGTAATTGACCGCATCTGCCTGTCATAATGGGGGATCACTTTTGTGTCTGGACAGAAGTTGGTGGATAGGGGTGCCATCTGTTGGCTTCTATTGAAATTGCATGGTATTTTGACAGCTCTTTTGCACTCAAATTCAATTTATTTTTTACAGAAAATCAGGATAGCATCGGTGGGGTTCAAAATAGCTGACTTGGGCTTCGGCAACTTTGGTCAATATTGGACATTTTTCTAAATCAAGTGTTTAAGTGGAAAAGTCGGTAGGAAAAATCCACCAAACCGCGCCTTGCGTTCATTCAGCTTAGATAAATGCTGATGTTGCCAAAAAGTGCCATCAATACAAGGTTGCGCAGCTGGTTCTGAAATTGCCACATATCGCAGCAATTGAATATTAGCCGGGGAAGAATTGTATGATAATTCCCTAGCAAGCTAAACTGCCTCAGAAATTGAAGCAAAATTAACTCAACTCTGGATAGTCTATAGAGCAGCTCAAAGTTTACAAAAAATTGACGTGTTTGTGTCTTTGGCAACATTAAGCTAGTCGGTGAAAATTGAATCCATCCTAAGAGCTTGGAAGTGGTGTAGTTTGGGGAGAGGCAGAAACCCCAGCATAAACTAAAGAAAGGGCACGACTGGGTCGCACGAAACTTTGTCGCTCATCAAAAGTTTGGTTGAGTCAATTGGTGGGTATAGGTACAAAGTTCAGAAGCAACCGTACATAAAATGTAAGAATATGAAGTGTTAGATAGAATTTACTTTTAGGTTATTGTAGGCGCAGAGTGGCTTAGTGGTTAGTGTGTTGGAATACTAAGCAAGGTGTCCCAGGTACAGACAAAATTGTTAAAAAAATGTTAGTTTGAAAAAATACCATTGCTGAACTATTAAGCTGAAAATTAAGAATTAAATATTGTTTGGGATGTAGGCATCACTTGGATTTTAACGTTTTATCCAACTCAAAAATGCGGTTTTCGAGATACGAACAGTTTTTAAAATAATCGTTTTCAGTGACTCGAATTGAAAGTTAAGGACGCGATATTTCTGAAAACATCAATTTTAGTCTTAATGCTCATGTTGGTCAAAATCGTTCGTGCCGTTTTCAGGTAAACTAAAAAACAACATTTTTAAAAAAATATTTTTTCCGACAAGCGGTCTTTGCGTCCCACTTTTCCTCATCGCAATGTCAGAATTGATTTACATCTCGAGTTCGAGAGAGTTAAAAACTTGAATAGGATAGCTAGAAAATTCGGCTTCTAAAGCCCAAGAAATTCAAAGTTTACTGAGTATCGCTTTTCAGTGCTTCAAAAGTACCATGCCAGAGAGAAATTGTGACTGACTCTTAATGGAACATTTATGGCTTGTCTAATGTAGCCACAGTATCGTTGCTCTCAGAAGTCTCACCTGTCACTAGAAACGGTCTCCAACGAGCTACAAAAGTGTTGTTCTCGCATTTAAACAATTACAGAAGCCGGACTTATCAAGAGCCTGCGAAGATATTTCGAAAGCACTTAAATTTCTCCGATAATAGGCCTTGGTGCACACTTGTAATACCACTTGTAGATAGAGACTGCAATATCCTCATGTCATGTGTGTCAAAATCGCTTATACCAAAATCTCCCAAGAGGGGTAAGAACTCTGGTGACTTATTGAAAAAAATTCGGCTTCTTTGCCAATCCAAAACGCCCAGTTATACTGAGACTCTAGCTGTCTCTTTGAAAAAAGTTAATCTGATTGCAGAACACTTTGCTGCTTGCTTGATGCTCCCAGAAAGGACTTCTTCTCCACTTGTACGTAGGGTCGTCGAATTTCCCCTTGAAAAAGTCCATTTTCACCGTGCTACAGTCGCAAGAGAGAGTACTCAACGTAAATAAATGAGCTCAGTAGGACCGTATCTCCCCCTCAAAAAGTCAGCTGTGTTCCTCTAGACTCTTTTCGAGAAGGTGCGGAGTGGAAAACACCATTTCCCAGGATCTTCTTCTCCCACCAATTGTCTTCCTATAGCACTTGTACGTCCGTTCTTTCTAAGGTCAAGCTGATAAAGTATTTTGAATCACAACAACTCCTTAATGAGTTCGAAAACCGATTCACTGGTGATCTTATACCGTATCTCCTCAAAAAGTGCAACCAATCCCTGGGCTTGATATTTTAAGGGACCTGACAGAGTTTGGCATCCCAACTCCTTTGCTGAAAACGCCTGCTGATGCGTCTTTTATTCAATAGAATTAGAAACTACCTTTTTTAGGAGTCCAATCCAAGTGGAGTTTGATGTTTTCAGGTCTGAAATTCACCATAAACAAATTTGGAGTTCCACAAGGCTCCGCTTTGTCTTCGATTCTCTTTTTAATTTTTACCAAACAATCTCCTGTCTGCAACATCTACTTGAATTCACTCCTTGGCTGAGCAGAGCACTCATAGCTTCTTGTATTCAATCCCCGACTCATGTCCCATTAAGACTTATTACATTCCGCCGACGTTGACAGCTTTACATATGTAAAATAGGACCCTAGGCTTGGTTTCTAACAAAGTTCCTCCCTGTTCTGTATAGGTTCTAATTTTTGCGACGCACAGTTTTCTCCAGAATCCAAACGGCTGAATTGAGAAGCTCGTTCAGGACGCAGTGGTAAATAAAAGAGCTTCAGATATGTTTGTTTTTACGGAGTTGGAACCTGAAACCCCTCGCTCAGTAGTGCAGCGCCCACTCAACCCGTCTTCACCCACTGATATATGATTCAGCACATTTATCGTCGCTCGGACATCACATTCAGCACATAGAACGACCAACATTTCGGAATGAACTTTGACCATAATTCACCCAGACTGTGAGTTCGAATGGCCTCCCACACATCATTCACGTCCAAGAGCAGGTGTTGATTAACTCCATTCGCCTATATGTGATTTAATTAAAACAGAGCGCCCCCCCCCCCCCCCCACCAGTAATTTATTCGCCCGTTGTGGCATCGACTGACCAATAAATTAATTTTATCCCCGTATAACCGACTGGAGCGCGCGTAATTCCCGCCATCAAAGGCGTTTACATATTATCAGCCAATAAAACACAAATTTTAACCGCGCCTTTCATGCTGAATATCTGAATTTCCGATACGTAAAATTAAAATGCGCATGCATAAATAACAATTTAATTGTTAAAAGAACAACGAACAAAATTGAATAAATAAAATATTCAGCATTATCCGCCATCCCGCGGATCCTCCTGAAATCCTTTGTGAATTTTAAAAATCTGTTAAGCCCTGATGAAACATTTATTCTTATCCTTCCCGCCAGTAGCGCGCTCTTTTAAAATATCCTTGAATCGATAATGTCGCAAATAAAAATAAAACCAACATACATCTAATAAATTCGACGATACGAGTAGCATACCACACCATCTGCTAGTATGGGAAGGGAAAAGGATGAACCCAATTTAGACCTACCAGTGTGAAAATATCTCTCCCCAAAGGACTCTGCGTATTGACAGCACAACGCAAAAGTGGCTGCTGGCGGCTCCGGCATCACCTCGAGTAGTTGTGGCTCTGGCTCTGCGTGTACTCGTTTTCAACAATTGATGGCGTGGGTTCGTTGTGTATCCCGGGCAGACGATAAAGCCCGCCGCGAACTGGCTGCTTTATTTATGAAAATCAAAATCCTGCCATTGAAAGGAAACTCTTGATCGATTATTTATTATTATATCCTGCGAAGAGACGGAGTGATTTTGATTTTATGCAAAAGCATAATTATGGACGATTATACATTTTGTACGAGTATCTACAAAGAGGCGCGTACATAGCTTTGGTGGCTTTTGTGTCGGGGCAGCGCGCGAAATAAATTGAAAAATTACAATTTCATATTCAAGCTTGAGAATTGTTTTTTTTTTTTTTTTTCCTTGAGATGGATAATTTTGGAAATACAATATTTTGTTGGATTTGAGTTTTCAATAAAGATGTGCAGAATTTAACTCGGTGAGGGTATAGTTTGGGGGAATAGCGTCTGTAGAAGGTGACCGGGACAAAGGTCTCTCTGCAAGACGTTGATAAAAGCCTCGATATCTATCGACCCGCTAGAAATTAAGTGTGCAGTACCACAGTTTGAGGTTTTTGTCGACTATTTTCAGAACCCTTGTGATTTTTAGAGAACTGCAATGCAAGAGATGGCGCTACGCTCACATATAGGCATTTGTGTGAGCTTTTTTGTTTGGAACGAAAATGGGACCGATTTACAATTTTACTCCCATTCCGAACGAGAACGAATAAATTGAGAGGCTTTGTTAGGACAATTTGAGTCAGACGTTTGCGAGAGGTGGAAGAGTAGCAAAAAAAAATCCATAAAATGCCATAAGGACCATAAATGGCTTAAGTGTTGATAAACCCGTCGCCCAATCACTATAATCGAATTTTTACTTTGTCTCAGCTATGAAATGAGTTTCGGTTTTGTCTCGCACATGAAATGAATGTCAGTTTTGACGCAAACGTCAAATGAATGTCGGTTTTGTCTCAGACATGAAATGATTGTCGTTTTTATGGCGAACATGAAATGAAAGCCAGTTTAGACGCAAACTTAAAATGAATGTCGGTTTTTCTCTGACATGAAATAAATGTCAGTTTTGACTCGAACGTCAAATGAATGTCGGTTTAGTCTGAAATGAGTTTCGGTTTTGTCTCGTACATGAAATCAATGAAAGTTTTGACGCAAACGTCAAATGAATGTCGGTTTTGTCTCAGACATGAAATGATTGTCGTTTTTATGGCGAACATGAAATGAAAGCCAGTTTAGACGCAAACTTAAAATGAATGTGGGTTTTGTCTCAGACATGAAAGTCAAATAAAAGTCGGTTTAGTCTAAGACATGAAATGAGTTTCGGTTTTGTCTCAGACATAAAATTAATGCCAGTTTTGAATCGAACGTTAAATGAATGTCAGTTTTGATTCGAACGTCAAATGAATGTCAGTTTTGTCTGAGACATGAAATGAGTTTCGGTTTGGTCTCGCACATGAAATCAATGAAAGTTTTGACGCAAACGTCAAATGAATGTCGGTTTTGTCTCAGACATGAAATGATTGTCGTTTTTATGGCGAACATGAAATGAAAGCCAGTTTAGACGCAAACTTAAAATGAATGTCGGTTTTTCTCTGACATGAAATAAATGTCAGTTTTGACTCGAACGTCAAATGAATGTCGGTTTAGTCTGAAATGAGTTTCGGTTTTGTCTCGTACATGAAATGAATGTCAGTTTTGACGCAAACGTCAAATGAATGTCGGTTTTTCTCTGACATGAAATAAATGTCACATGAAATGAATGTCAGTTTTGACGCAAACGTCAAATGAATGTCGGTTTTGTCTTAAACATAAAATTAATGACAGTTTTGAATCGAACGTTAGATGAATGAAACTTTTGACGCAAACGTCAAATGAATGCCAGTTTTTCTCAGACATGAAATGATTGTCATTTTTGCGGCGAACATGAAATGAAAGTCAATTTTGACGTCGACTTGAAATATTTGTCGGCTTTGTCCGGATCATACAAATTTTCCAAATAATTTCCGAGTTGGCACAGAAAAAGCTGGCCCAGTCACTAAACTTACGAAATATTGCATCCGACTTGCATTTTGGCAGACTTGTATTTGGCAATATCGCTAAAACGGAATTTACCAAAAGCAAAACGCGACCATTTCACTTGAAAAACTTATCAAATGACAGCAGTTACCCACATAAGCAGCCCACAACCCTCCCATAGCATTTAAATGCTTAAGTCCACCTTTTCGTCGATCCTTGACTCTTGTACATTTCACTTAACGGCCATACACAGGCCTTCATCAAATCAGGCTACGTGTCGTCGTAAATTCGGGTTCCTTTCTTTCCCACCTTCAACGCTGCTCTGATTTTGGTATTTTACCACTCGACTGTCGTATGTCAAAATCGTATCCCTTTTGGAAGTCCCTCCACATCATAGCTTCCGCCAAAGAGGAAAAAACTAATTTCAAATGCCATCCTGCGGAGCGGTACCTCTAGCTATACCTCAACGTCTGCGAACCATCGAAAAGCAACTTGTGGGCAATGATATATCCGACGTAAAATACTTTATCGCCCAGGAAACTTTCCCTGACAGGAATAGTCCTCATAAGGACGGACTGTGTGTGTATGCATTCGCTATGGGTTCTTTTGTTGATAGTACAACTCTGCAGGGAGAAGGTGAAAGTATGTCAATCAGTGAATGAATGAATGTCCGCAGTGAAATGTGCTGCAACAGATGTCTCAAATAGATGGCTGGGTGTGTGTGTGTGAAACGGGGCCACCATTAAGAGTCGGTGAGAAATAATTTCATTTGTGTTGTAATGGCCTTAAAAGTTTTCCCAAAACTCTGTTGGGGCGTTCAAAGTTGCCTCCAAACTTTACAGAGTGTTGCAGCACTAAATATCACAAGGGATGTAGAAATTGTGGTGTGTTGGATGTTTGAATGGGCGCCCAGCGTGGGGCGGTCTTGGGAAAACCCAATTAAACACCTGCATTTCTCTAAATCCAAGTGGAAGGCGTCATTAAGATAATGCGGTAAATTCCCCCACCCAACAGCAGCATTTCCCTGGCACATTTAATCATTTCCTTGAATTTAACTGTAAGTTTGTTGGAGGAAATGTACTTAAAAATGGATGTGAGCAACCCACTTAATCCATCACTCTGCAGTCTATGCCCTGCACACATCCACACCATAAAATAACAATACAGTTTACTTATTCATGGTATTTCGCAAATACCAACCCGACGCTGCCTGTTTAGATACGTATGTGTGCTCTGCGATGGCAAATGGAATGTGTTCCGCACAATGAGTGACGAAAACGTGTTTTCATTGCTTTGGTAGTGCACCTTACTGCATAGTCGTTCACCCAACGCTGACAAATGCCGTGCGACACACAGTTCCACCTGCAGGCTGAATCTGGGAATGCTTTCAAATGGCATTTGTTGCATTGACAGAGAAATATGTGTCCATGTGTAAACAACACGCTGTGTTCACAATAGTTGAAGATGCCATTTCTTTCCATTGTCGATGACAAACAAAAATTGCGAGGCACACTGCACACACATACACACAAGACTGTTTTTTCTATCTTTCAGGTTGAACTGCACACAGTTGGAATGTTTTGTGGTGCTGCAGACTCTTGTGCAAAAGTCGATTGTGCTTTGTACATAATATAGAGGGCGTTCATTGTGCTGTCATTAATTAGGAAATGAAAAGGACTGTAGAGATATGTGCTGGGAGGTTTGTTTTTTTTTTTTGATTGAATGTCTCGCGGCAAAATCAATCTCCCACAGGACGTGCTAGTTGGAATTTTCAATAAATAGTGACCGGTTTTAACGAGTTGCGGTTGGATTTTTCGCGGAAGAATAGCGAAGGGTGTTTAGGGAGTCCTTGGGCGTATAAGTGTGTCACATGTTGGCGGATGCCCCCGTTGAAAACTTTACCAAAGGCAGTTGGCATTTTAGATCGAATATTGGTGCGGGTGAAGGGCTCAAAATGTCTGCTTTGAGAGGGTTTTACTACAAACCTCTGACGGGTTCATTAGTGTCCGATGGTCCTTACAGACATTTGGAATAGATTCACAGGGAGCAGCTTTTTTAACACGCATTGATTCTATTTCGTTTTGAAGTCTCCTTTCTCTTGGCAGTCGTGTGGGCGAGGCGCGGTCGTGAGGTGTTAGCTTCGTCAGGTGACGGCTAAGTTCTTCAGTTCAATCCAAAACCAGCAAACTTCTCTCGTAAATAAAATAAATTTAAAGTCCAGTGAAAGTTTAGAGACAAGAGTGTCCTGTGAAAATAGTTCTGGGAATCATAGGCGACCGCTAAAATCAATAATATTTCCTCTTAGATGAACGTACCAAATCCCACTTTACTTTTGGCCAAATGTTCTTTTTTTGTTTCCGAGATTGTTGAAGAAAAACCATATTAAAAAAGCAGACAGTTGAGTCTACCTTCAGGCGCAAGCTATACAAATAGTGCTTACGCTGTGGAACGCTCCAAAACAGTTCTATACAAACCCCTTAAACGTTTGGTATATAAATTGGAAAACAATCCCAAGAAGGTGGTCGCCGATATCCACGTTTTGATGGGAAACAGTAAACTATTCGGTCTTTGAATTTGAACAAGGGTTCCTAGAGTATAAACAACAAGTTCTTTGTATTTTCTAGCACTTCTAGCATTGCTGGACAGAATTTTGAACTATGGGAGGTTTTTGTTTTCATCTTGCTCTCTAACTAAAGCGTCTTTTGACGTTGCCATCTAAATGGCTGCTAAACGATGTCGCTGTTTGGCTGCGTCAGTTCGGAGCTATACAAAAGTCGGCCTTATTTTCCGTCTCGGCTATACTGTTTAACACGTTTGTTGCCGCCTGGCTTTTGAAATAAATCCGTATCAGGGGTTTGTGTGGGTCTAAAGAATGTTTGTCAAACGAGAGGTATTTATCGAGGTTTTCCAACCATAAATATGACGTGGAGTTCCAAATCAGGTTCCTATAGATATTGCGCGATACTAGTAGTTTTATTTAGTGTACAGGTCCTGGCTAGAATTTACGAACTCAGAATGGATAAATTTTCCATACAAAATTACTCATAGTGACCCAGAAAATATGTAAGGCCTTTGTAACCAAGACCAAACTGGTGTTAGGAGGCCGTAGGCGCCTCCGAATGCTCACATTCTTGAGCTTTATATTTACCAATTGTGAGCAGAATTCAATAAAGCCTTACGTTAAAAAAGAGGAGCATATTGCAATCAGAAATGTTTCAATTTTCCTTAACAATCGGATACCACAGGGCTCTGTCCTCTCACCGTCTTTTTTTTCTAGTTTTGCCTATGAAAAGTCGCTATTATGCTTGAGTTTTTAAGTTTCCTTAAAAGGAGTTCAGAAGTGCAGTTCAAAATCTGTTTAAATAACGAATCCGTTCATCAAGTGTAACTCCAACCATTTGACCCACAAAAAACCACAGCCCTACCTCTGTAAAGTATCGCAGTAACGAACTTCCGATCGAGAAATGGTAGCTGAACGAAATGTGATCTTTAAAGCGCCATCTTTTGAACCAGTGACGAAGTAACATTAACGATACCTCTGTTTAATATCGGAAAGACGAAGTTTCTCCCTACTTAATGAAAGCTGAACGAAATGTGATCCCCAAAGTGCCATTTTTTGAATCTGTGACGAAGTAGCTTTTAAAAATATCTACTCAAGTATCATCTGGATCCGGATTCGTTACCTTCTCCTGCAAAGTCCCCCAGACTTGACAAACCTTTATTGGAAGTCGCCTCACTCATAAATTGAATTGTACATTCAACGGAAATAATGGCCAACTTAAGGCAAAGCCTGTTATAAGGTTGCCGAGGAGCAATCCATGCCACCCTCAGTTCTGTTACAAAAAGAAGGTTCCGCCTGCATCGCAGGCTATACGAATAAATTACTATACCCCACGCCATACACCCCCAGTACAATTGTCTCCCTCCTAATTGGATATAATTAAAACTATCTGCTACCCGAAGTTATAGAATACAAAATGCAAAGAAATTCCCAACTATATGTCCTTAAAGGACAACACAGATTCTATGCCACAAATGGTTCTCTATGGCAAGTTATTACTAACGAATGTCGCCCGAAGTGCGACCGTGCTGTTGCACATTTACCATACATCTACACAGCACGTTTTGTAGTAGATACTCCACTGTTTAATTACTTGTCCATTCATTGCAACAGTGAGAGGAAAGAAAGAAAACAACTACCCCCCATCAGCAAGAGGAAGGAAGAACTACCTTCATTTCTAAACAGCTTATGTCCCAGATAGGGAGAGTATTCTTCGCCTTATCCAATTCAATTTACTTTCAAGTACATCTACTTGAACAACTTTTTCCTTGTTGCCCCTTTTATATATTTTTTTTGTCCACCATCCACCCGCCAGTGGGCCACCATTGATCGGAAGCAAAACTACTGCGCTATCGGGCAAAACGAACAAGACACATTGTTCCGTTTAGTGGATTTGCACAGAGACCTGTGTTAGCTGTTCGTGTTGTGTCAGAGTGCAATCAATATATATATTTCCTTGCACCCAACCACCTGCTGCCGGCATTTGTATATACGTTTGGCTTTGGGTTAAATCTGATTTTCTGTTCATCTCTGCTAGAGATGTGTGTAATTCCTGTTTTGTCGTCCATTAAAACCGAATGGGTGTCCTTGGAAAGTTCACGTTTATATGAGCTATACATACATGTTGGATGATAATGAGTTGTGGGGCACATGGAACGTAGGAACGGTTTTTGAAATTCACTGAAGCCTCAGGTTTAAATTCTTCCTTTGGACGCTTAACTTGGAAACTTACAGTCCTCTGTTGTCAACGCCTTTTTTTAAGTCGAAAGTGAATTACGTCTCGATCTGTTTAATTTGTACAGATAGTACGTTTCTACAGCGTTCGACTTAGCGTTCGACTTAGAGTTCCACTTAGCGTTCCACTTAGCGTTACACTCAGCGTTATACACCCGTCTTTGGACTTTGTCTTTTATTGAGTTATATTTTGTTGTGTAACGAAATGTTGCACCCAGCGCTACATGTTATCAACAGCTTTCCACTTTGCGTTCCACTTAGCGTTACACTCAGCGTTACACTCAGCGTTCTACCCTACTTTCGACACTCACTTTTCGTTACACTCAGCGTTATACCCGTCTTTAGACTATTTCTTTTATTGAGTTATATTTTTTTGTGTAACGCAATGTTGCACCCAGCGCTACATGTTATCTACAGCTTTCCACTTAGCGTTCGACATAGCGTTGCACTTTGCGTTACACTTAGCGTTACACTCAGCGTTATACCCGTCTTTGGAATCTTTCTTTTATTGAATTATTTTGTTTGTGTAACGAAATGTTGCAAGCAGCGTTAAATGTTATCTACAGCGTTCCACTCAGCGTTCCACTCAGCGTTCGACTTAGCGTTACACATAGCGTTCGACTTAGCGTTACACTCAGCGTTATACCCGTCTTTAAACTCTTTCTTTTATTGAGTTATATTTTTTTGTGTGACGAAATGTTGCACCCAGCGCTACATGTTATCTACAGCTTTCCACTTTGCGTTCCACTTAGCGTTACACTCAGCGTTCTACACTACTTTCGACACTCACTTTTCGTTAGACTCAGCGTTATACCCGTCTTTAGACTATTTCTTTTATTGAGTTCTATTTTTTTGTGTAACGCAATGTTGCACCCAGCGCTACATGTTATCTACAGCTTTCCACTTAGCGTTCGACATAGCGTTGCACTTTGCGTTACACTTAGCGTTACACTCAGCGTTATACCCGTCTTTGGAATCTTTCTTTTATTGAATTATTTTGTTTGTGTAACGAAATGTTGCAAGCAGCGTTAAATGTTATCTACAGCGTTCCACTCAGCGTTCGACTCAGCGTTCGACTTAGCGTTCCACTTAGCGTTACACTTAGCGTTATACTCAGCGTTATACCCGTCTTTGGAATCTTTCTTTTATTGAATTATTGTTTTACGTAACGATATGTTGCAAGCAGTGTTAAATGTTATCTACAACGTTACACCTAGCGTTCGACTTAGCGTTACACATAGCGTTCGACTTAGCGTTACACTCAGCGTTATACCCGTCTTTAAACTCTTTCTTTTATTGAGTTATATTTTTTTGTGTGACGAAATGTTGCACCCAGCGCTACATGTTATCTACAGCTTTCCACTTAGCGTTCGACATAGCGTTCCACTTTGCGTTACACTTAGCGTTACACTTAGCTTTGCACTCAGCGTTATACGCGTCTTTGGACTCTTTCTATTATTGAATTATTGTTTTACGTAACGAAATGTTGCAAGCAGCGTTAAATATTATCTATACAGCGTTACACCTAGCGTTTGACATAGCGTTCCACTTTGCGTTACACTTAGCGTTACACTCGGCGTTATACCCGTCTTTGGAATCTTTCTTTTATTGAATTATTTTAAGCAGCGTTAAATGTTATCTACAACGTTCCACTTAGCGTTCCACTTAGCGTTCGACATAGCGTTCCACTTTGCGTTACGCTTAGCATTAAACACAGCGTTATACCCGTCTTTGGAATCTTTCTTTTATTGAATTGTTGTTTTACGTAACGAAATGTTGCAAGCAGCGTTAAATGTTATCTACAGCGTTTCACCTAGCGTTCGACTTAGCGTTACACTTAGCGTTACACTTAGCGTTACACTTAGCGTCCCACTTAGCGTTACACTCAGTGTTATACCCGTCTTTAGACTATTTCTTTTATTGAATTATCATTGTTTGTGTAACGAAATAACCCAGCGCTACTTGTTATCTACAGCTTTTCACTTTGCGTTCCACTAAGCATTCCACTTTGCGTTACACTTAGCGTTACACTCAGCATTCTCTTTCGGCACTCACTTTTATTATATTGTTTTTTTTTTTTTCTTGTCAAAGAAGTTTGGATACGTAAATCCACCTGAATAATGGAGCCTGGCTTTGTAGAGGATCACGCTCCCTTCAAGCCGTAAAGCCAATTACATTTTCACCTTTAGGTAAAAACTAAACCTTCACAGATTGAATTTGTCGGCGGGAATAAACAGACCTGAAAATATCAAAATTCTGTCGAAAATATGCTCTGGTTCTCACAGCCTAAAAGCGGTACACTCTTTAGTTCACACCGCCCTCACGTTTTGTACTAGCTCCGCCTTATAGTAAAGTTCATAAAGGTTTGGGTTTCTCAGAATGCAAAAAGTGGTGAACTTTTTGAACTTTTTCGACAGATTTTGGCACATCAATCCAGGCATGACCTGCCACCCACTTGATGACCTAACATCGCGCTGGCTATGAAAATTGTTGCTAGAGGCACATTGCCAGGACCTTCCCTCTCGACATTGAACGTAAAAAACAAATTTAAAAATCAGTTCCAACTTGGATTCCCCACCACGACCATACTCTACCAGATTACTCTACTTATATTTGCATAATGTCCCATTTGTCGAATCAGCCCCATCGTCAAAAAACCCGCCCAACAATCCTTTCAATAATCGAAAATTAATAGCCTCCAATCAGGTTCTACACATACCACTGCATATGTGTACCTCCAACAGTGTAGTATGGGCATTTCCTTGTTGCGTAACACTCGTAACCTCTCCAACCATTGCTTCTGGGTGAGACTTTGGTCTATATGTTATTTTTGGTAACAAAATATGGCAAACGGATAAGGGCAAGGTCTCCTGCCGTACTTGGTCGCTCCCGTAAGAGTCATTGAATTGAATAAAGGGTTTAATAAAATGTATGTAATATTGATTTGTGTGGATCCGAAACGATATACGAAAGGAACAATGATACGAGCATGTGAAGGAATTGAGCGGGTTTATTGTTATGTGTGGGTGAATTTTTAAAACATATTCTCCTATATGGATGGAGCTTTTTACGCTTCATTTCGGTCTGAATAATGTGAGCGTATATTTTGCGATTGATGGCGACCAAGAAGGCTTTAATAGATGATCTATTTATGTGGAGGTGTATCTCTGTCTTGAGATATCCTTGGAAGGAGGTGGCTACATAAATGTATATTTAGATATATAGCAGGGGGGTTTTAGAAATATTTTACCCACACCTAGGCTATGCTCGTAAATGTGTCTGATTTTAGAAACATCCTTGTGTGTTCGGGACCAGTAAATTTTTGATTGCTTCGCTTTATCCCTCGGAGTTTAGACAGCAAGTCGACTCGATTTGTCTTCTTCCGAGCGTTTTTTTTACTGCCGATTCGGATTTTGTGATAAAAAAAGGAACAAATGATGAGTAGAACAGGTAGTGGAATGAATATGCTGCCTTGTGGTAGCCCATCTCATTCTAGTTTGTGGTGCAGAGCGAAAGCGAGCTGCCAGGGAAGAGTGACTGACTAGGCACTAGCTTAAGAGTCATTGAATTGAATAAAGGCACTAGCTTTTGATGAATGATTTTCCTTTCTTTTACACCTTGTTTAGATGTAGGTGTGGAATCCATTCAAAGGTCATTCTGTAATGAGTGTATTTTTCCAATGGAAGGTTGCTTCCAATACTGTATGTAGGGATGTCTTGTTTGCTGGTCCAGGAGTCGTGATCTTCTGCTGACATTTGACACGAAAACAAATTAAACAAATCTTGTGATGTCAGTTTTTTTTAAAGGTTTTCGGACCAAGGACTCATCTCCAAATAGAAGTCAATCTACAGCTAATATTTGGTCCAGTATATTCGTCGCTATGAAATATTTAATAGGGCTTTCCGGTTGCAACTTATGATGAATAGCTAGCCAACCTCAGAGCTGAGCTAGATCGGAACACGTTAAAGTACATATCTTTGCCGCTAGAGTACAGTAGCAACATTGGATCAAGTCGAAGCGAAGGAGCCTATAAGGCATCGAAACACGTTACGCGTCCAACAATACAGTGAATTATATTTTAAGAGGTGGCTCTCAAGCTATCTGCTCTAAAAATTCGTTGTAAATACTAGGTGACAGATTTGAATATGCAACTTCAGTCGGACAGTGACGGAGGAGCTTCGCAGCGGTTGTAGCTTCGCTTTGAGCGAGTTTTTCATTTTTGGAATCAATGGAAGGTGTGCACAATTTTATGCCGAGTCCAAACGGCTATGCACTTTCATGACAGCTACACTCTCGGATGTTTGTCAGACTTTCGTTAGAAGAGGGACACCTGGAAAAAATCTAAGCAGGGACCCTTCGCTATGTAGAAAATGGCATCTAAACCTGGTTATTTTTAGCAATAGCCCAAATAACCTTCTCGGTTAAAAAAGATTTTATTTTTTAGTGTGCCCTGCAATCTTGTTAGGTAAACTCGACGGTGCTTGTGGTGAGAAAAGTCTGTGTTGATCAGAAGCTCCGGGGACCATTCCATACAAGTTGCATCCAATTTCTTCATGAAAAGTTGGTCAGAGTGGGCCCTGCAGAACTTCTTAAGGTTTTTCTCGGTTGTAAATCTGACAAGGCTCGTGGGTATGCTGGTCGAAGAGATATTGTATAGCACTTTATGATTTGACAGAATAAGTCTGTGGTGCCAACTGATGAAGTCCAAAATGAAAAAAGATCATTGAAAACTGGAAACTCTGAAAATCAATCAGATCAGACGGACTCTCGAGCTTTTTGGGTCTCAGTCTCTTTAGAAACATTGAAATTGGAAACATTGACCATTGAAAACTCACGACTCTGAGAATCAATCAAATTGAAGACGAACTATCCGCGATTAGAAGGACTCCCTAACTTCCAAAGACCACAGTCTCTGTATAGAAAAATTTAAATTGAAAACATTGAAAAATAAGTTTGACTGTTTTTTCCCCATTTTCCAAACTTCAAAAATTGCTTAAACTCACAGTCCACTCCTTCAACACGGACCATAGAATAATCAAAAAAAAAAAAAAAAAATGTCCATTTGTGTATGGAGAGTCCCAAAAATAGACCCCACACACAAATTTAGTGCTCATTCAATTGAACCATCTAAATCTGAATCTAAATCAATAGGTCGGAAGAGGCAACAAAATCCACGGCCAAACGGCAGTGATGTTTACCCCAAACGTCAGTCATCGAGATTTTATTACCCGGCGCAAAAGCAATTGATTCAACGTCAACCTTACATAAATATTTACCTACTCGCTCTCAGATGCCTTCGGCATGTCCGACAAGTTTCAGTGTGATTTATCTGAAACGTCTGTTACCAATTAGGCAACACGCGTCATCTGACAGCCTGTGCAATATGTAAGAGGCATATTCTCATGAAACCAATGGATGAGAATGTGTGTGTGTGCGCAACCCTATCACAGAGCAATTTAATTCAATTTATGTAAACCAATCCTCGTCTAATCGTTTCACCCCCTATACTCGCGGCCCCCAGCGAAATGGGTCTAGCAAAGCAATTTATCAATTCCACCGATTGGCGATCAAAAGAGACAGAGACAGAGAGAGATCGAGAGAGTGACAAGTCAATAAATCAAAATCCAGATCTACTCCCTCGGTGCGGTAATTTATGTGCGGCACAAAAGTGGCGTCAAATCGATCACTGCGACTGCATGCAATCTGATCGTGCGACAGCATCCGAGCGCGAAATATATATATTCAAGGTGATATTAATTGCGCAAACTGTTGCGTCGTCGTCAGTCGGCCGCAAAATACACTGCGCTGCATGCAAGCGGCTGAAATTGAAAAATTAGATCACAATTGTATACAAACACTCGGTGTCATGTTAGCCGCAGCAGTTTGGTTGCAGCAGGGGCGACCAGCAGCACGACGAAGGGGGTAGAGGAGCCGAACAAACATGTAATTGAGTGATGCCTGATGACGGTGTTAGATGCACGTTCTTAAGTGGTTATTACTTAGGCTGGACGAAAATAGATCTCAGGCGAGATAATCTACACTTTTGTGCTAATGCGATGGGCAGGAATTGCTACACTTTGTTGTAGCCGTTGAGCTTTATAGTGGATAATCACAAGGTCGTCTTGGAAGTTTCCTATGGAATTTTATGAACGAAATGAACCTGGCGCAGAAACGGGGTAGTAGCAATATTTTGAATATTTCCACTTTTTGACTAAAAATGTGTTCCGCTCTATATTTTGGATTGTCGATTCGTTCACACTTTATACCTTTGGGTGGTTACAATTGGTAACCTTCTCTTCGAGGAATAGCAACGAGAAGTCAACGTTTTGAGAAAAGCTTTCGACAGGAATGCGTTTATTTAAAAAAAAAATCAAGTTCAATCATGGCATAATGTTTTAAGTTACTTTGGGAGGTGCCACGTCCTGTAATTGTTGCAATTTGAACTCCAATGAGTTGGCAAGAAATGGTGATTTAAAATTCCCAATTTGCATAGAAGGTGCCACGCCCGTTTTTGTTAAAGAGCCCACATTTTGCTGAATGCTTCAAACTGACAATATATCTCCATTTATGGAACAGCGTTTTCAATGTTTTTTTTAGTTTTTTTATGGGAGGTGCCACCCCGCCCACATTTTGTAAACCCCTCTCGCGGACTGTTTTTATCGTTGTACCCAAATTCTGCGTCTCTGGTAATGACAGGTGACACTGCAGTCGATTAATTACAATTTTTTTTTAATTTTTTTTTTACCAAGCTTAGCGTCTTAAGTGGGTTTGTTGTGAGTAGAAAGTGCCACGCCCCCTTATCCAAAACTCTTCGCTTACAGCTAAGAACACTCTTATAAGTCAGGTCGGATGAGGAGCTTGCAAACGTTAAGGGGACAAACAGACTTGTTACATTGACTTATATATATTTATAAATAGTTGAAGAGGAAGATAGAAATCAGAAGACGACAGTTGAAGGAATGATTTTGTTTATGTAGCCATTTCTCGAAACATAGAAACCTCCAACTTCAATGGAAGGGCAGCGGCCATTGTGTAGTGGTTAGATTCGTTGCTTATGGCGCAGGTTCGTGTGGCTGCAGTAAACAGTTTCATTTAAAAACTCCTAATTATTCCCCGAAAAAAAAACCCAATTCCATTTAAGGTTTTTTTACTGCGCCACCTCTCGTGAACATCTGACAAACATCCGTGGATATAGCTGTCATAAAAGAGCTTCTCAATTGGCCCTTTGTAATCGGCAGAAAATTGTAGATCCCTTCCATTCGTCCAATTAATTAAAAACTCGCACAAAAACTAGGGTCTCTACGGACCTGTTGCGCCAAATATTTATTTGTATTCAATACTTTACTTTAGACTTTGTTTAAAAAATTCAGGTTTATTTTTGTACTGCAAGTAAAAACTTTGTCGCGTCATTCAGAACAAGAAATATGCAAATTGGAAGACTGGTTCTCGAGAGTTTTAGTCTCGACTTTAAATTTACGGAAGCTCACAATTGAATAATTTTAATAAAGCCATTTTGATTTACTAAAATTTAAGGTCGAAGCTAAAAAATGATTATTGGCAAGGCTGCTTGAGTTTACCAATCCGAGTGGCAGAAAGGTCATTTCACACTTTTGTTGACATTTTTCTACAACTTCCAAGCTTATAATTTGTATTTTTGAAAGCTGTTCGCGTTTCCATTTTATTAAATTTATTAATATACCAAAAAGCCTGCTTGAAGCGGCTACCAGAGGTCATGCTTCTGATTCCAAAAATGCTCAGTTAGCATCAAGCTTTCCGAATCTTCTTATTTTCTTTAGTAGGAAGAAGTAGGAAAATTAATTTTTTAAACAGTCGGTATAAATGTAAGCTCGGCTGATAGTTATTCCTAAGAAATCAAGCTAATAAACTTTCTGTGAATTATGATCAAGTTCAAGTGCAATTGTATTTAGTTTGATGAAAGAGAGAGAGAGATAGAAATAGAGAGATATAGAGAGAAGGAGAACAGTCTTAATGCTCGAATGCTTTCAAATGAAAAAGTTCTGGAATTCCTCACAACAGTCCATGAGTTTGGTACTGATTTCGAGCTAAAGTACAATAAGAGAGAGAGGGGGAGAGAGAGAGAGATAGAGAGAGAAGGAAAACAGTCTTAAACTGTTGAAAGCAAGTGAGACAGTTCTGGAATTACTCACAACAGTCCAAGAGTTTGGTACCGATTTCGAGACTGAACTTGAGCTAGTTAAAGGAAGTGCCTTGCTTCCCAAGAGCTAAGGCGGTTACTAAGCTTGGTTATTCCTTTCCGGAACACACATTGCAGGCGTTTTTCTAAGCATCCCAGTGACCATTGCCTTACGATTGCTCAAAACCGATTTTTTATAAAGCAAAAAACCCAATTTAAGTCGAGTTCCAATTAGTGGTTTCAGTGAAATATTAATTATGTCCGCGTTACTAATAATCAATTTTAGTGTACAGATTAAATTTTTCGAATTCAAAATCGCGAAATTTTCCATACAAAATTGCATATTGTGACCTACAAAATACTTGGTGTGGGGTTAAAAATATTTATCAGTAAGGCCCAGTATGTTGTGTGATTGGCGAAATCTTTTGTACCCATAAAAACTTCGAATTTCAGTGATTGAATTGAAATTTAACAGAAAGAAAAAAACAAAAAAATTAAAAATTAAAACTATAATTTGATGAAAATTCCAATTTCGAATAAAATAATTATTACACAAAGGAAAACGAAAAAGCACTGATAAGATGAGATAATATTTGTGACCTTTTTCTGTTTATTTTATAAAAGAAAATGTGATCGTTATTTTTTAAGGGCTGATTAAAGATCATTCAGCCAAAATTTTACTGCAAATGAAACAACCGACGATTCGACAGTTAAAAAACCATCGCAAAGAAAATTCTTTATCGCTTCATTAACAGAAAATCCTTTTTTGTCGTCCTCCAACAAAGTAATCATACTTAAGGCCATATTTCAATCAATAATCCTTTACGCTTGCCCAGTATGGGCAAAATGCGCACATTGCCACATTAAAATATTACAAATGGCTCAAAACAAAGTCTTAAAAATGATGTAAGACTTGCCACGGTCGGGTGTTGAGCTGGTCTTTAAAAGAAATCTTTAATTGAAACTGACGGATAAGTTTAATTATTCATGTGTTTTTGCTGCCAATCCACTAGTCAATGAACTACCAAATTATATTCCGCAAAGTGATTAAGGTCTATTTTATCATGTATATATTTTTTGTACTCTACACGTTTTTATTTTTAATTAGTCGAAACGTTAATAAAGCCAGAAATGATTTATTTTTTTAACTACCTATATATTAATTTATTTATTTATGTATTTATTTTTATTTATTTATGTATTTATTTTTATTTATTTATTCATTTATTTATTTATGTATTTATTTATTTAATTTATTTATTTTATGTAAACATCTAAAGGGTCCGCCATCTAACTTTTTTTTTTTTTCAATTAGTGCTTATTTCGCGAATGGTAACACTTAGCTCATTTCTGATTTAACAGATAATTAGTTTTATCCTTCCGCTGAACGAATATGGTTGTGTATACGCTTGAACAACGCTGGGAAATATTGCAAAATTACTTGGAAAATCATGGTAATGTTGCAGAATGTGTGCAGAAATTGCGTACGGAATTTGGAAGAAGAGAAGCACCGTCAGCTCCGTACGTTCGTTATCTTGTGAAAAAAAGTGAAAGAAACTGGCATCCTCGTCGATAAACCGAAGCGTGAAAAGCCAAAAACAGTGCGTACACCCGAGAAAATTGCTGCTGTGGCAGAAAGTCTGCGTGAAGCGCCATCAACATCAATTCACCGTCATTCTCAACAATTGAACATTTCAGAGACATCATTGAGACGAATTTTGCATAAAGACCTTGGGACCTTGGTATGACGCCATACAAAGTCCAATTGGTTCAGGAGTTGAAGCCAAATGACCATCCAATCCGTTTCGACTTAGAGAAGATGCCGATGTTGCCAAAAAAATCATCTTTTCAGATGAAGCTCATTTTCATCTTGTATGGTATGTAAACAAGCGAAATTGTCGCATTTGGGGCACAGAAAACCCGCACACATACATTGAAAAGCCGATATACCCAAAACGAGTCACTGTTTGGTGCGGAATTTGGTCCAGAGGCATAAAGTGCTTAAAAATTGGACCGATCGTGTAGGCTACTGCATGGCCAGCCGAGGCAGCCATTTGAATGAAATTATTTTCCATTATTAACCGGAAGGATCGTACTTTCAAATAAAAAAAGAAATTTGAGAAAATATTCAGTAGTTTAGTTTTTTTTTATAGCATTTTCAAAAAAAAGGTTATTTGGCGGACACTGTATTATGTTGTGATATAAATATTTTCCTATTAAGTGATATCAAACATAACCTGTTGATATATATAACTATCTATAGGTACATAGTATATATATAAATATTTTCTATTATTTTACTTGTATTAAAGGTTTTTTATCGCATTTTCCTTCAAAATTGTTTGTTGTAAATTTTTATTAATTTTTACAAATTTAAAATATGTGAATCACTTTTTCCAGAAGAAAGATTTACGATATATATTAGATCTCTGAAATAGATACTGTGCGACAGCTAAAAACAATGTAAATATCTATCAAATCTTAACAAATACACTAATTATTAAAATATTTAATTTTATAAATTAATTTAATTCTAAAAAAAATCAAAATTTCTTCCTCAAAATAGAGTTAAATATATCGGGAGGCGATGGACTGCTGGAAAAACGTCTTTAAACTTTTCGTCTAAATATTTCAGCAGATTAGTACAAATTTGAACCCTAGAATCCACAGAAAGGGAGTTTCTAAACGAGTGTTACCCAATGTCAGCTAATGTTGACGACAGTCCATCCAAATTCATGTTTCTGAAATCACTGTCAAAATAAACACTTTCTTGGCTTTGTAAATTCACCACCAATATCGTAAATTAAATACGAAAAATCATGATCAGCGTCCCGTGGTTTTGCTTACTCAAAACTGCATTCATTGGAAACTTAAAATAAATCACTTTTGAAACCAGTGGGCAAGTGGCTAACTAGCTAGAAGAGATGCACTCTCATCGACACTTAAACCACACAAACAATTTGCAATCGCACGAGGTTCACCAGAGAGTTGTGTCGAATTTTCAAAAATTCCCCAAATCACCCTCAAGCCTCAAGGACCACATTTAAGGTTCCACGAACTGCCTTCATGTTTTTCAATATTCGGCTGAGATATAAACTCTTTCTTTGCACAGTTGAAAACCTAATTTACTGCCCCACCAGATTTCGTGTATAACAAATATTGGACCTTAAAATTCCCGAAGGCATTACCATTTACAAAGCGCAAAATTCAGCAGAATCATTTCCAAATAAAGGTAAAATTCCCTCCACTCGTTCTGACCCCAGAAAGTCTCTCTCTGAAATCCGATTAATAACCAGAAACAACAACAGCTTCCTTCGTGATGTGCACAAAAACAGAAAACACCAACTATCGCTTTGCAGCTATTAGTAGGTACATTCTGCCTCTGTGCACAAATGAATTTGCATAAAGTTCCGTGTTTTGTGTGTGGGTTTCGCTTTTTTCTGTTCCGCTTTCCGTTTATATAGAATTTTTATTGTTTATGCTTTTATTGGAGTATTAACGTATATTGCAGCACCTTCTGTGGCATGGACATAAATAAAAAAAGTTGCGTCGAACATTGCCACCTCAAACTCGACCGTAGACAGCACGCTATGGCACTTTACTCTTGTGAATACGATTAGATCTAGAGGTCGCTGACTTGAGTGTGACTGTGGAGTTGTCGCACTTGAAGTTGATTGGATATTCAGAACGAACTCCAAAAGATGCAAAGACTCTATACCGTGTCACAAGTCAACCCTTCAACGAAGGTAGTCAACAAACAGAAAAGAAACTGCTCCTTTCCGGCTGCAAAATTAAATAAAAGAGACAGATAGTCCCTATGCCGCTGCCACTTGAATCGCAAATTTGTACCTTTCCCGGCCGAGTGGACCTTTTTTTCGAAATTAATTTAAAAGGAACTCTTATCCGGCTATAGGGATATGCGTGTACATCGAAAAGGGATACGTATTCAAATTCAAATTGGATTTGAAGTCCGGTCACGTGTGACCAAAGTGCTTCAGATCAACGTGTACGAGTATGTAATGGTTGGCTGCTTCAATTGGACGATTAACCACAGCTTAAACAATCGTGTAATAGTTCCGAACGGATCTAGCAATAGGGTCACCTGGTACAGTGCAGCTTGACGTCTTTTAATTGAAAATCTGTTCAGAATTCACATCAGTAGTGTGTGTTCACTGCGAGTACCAAGTGGGCTGGGGGAACATTATTTTCCGATTGCATGCAGCCACCGTTCTGTGTTGTCGACAGTTTATGTTGGCCCTTCTCCTTTTGGGGTTTCCTCTTGTTTCTCTTGTTTCTCTTGTGCATGCCAGGCGATATGTTGTGAATTGGTTTCCGGCCAAAAGGCACCCGCCCTTCTCCCCAAACCAATAGTAGTTAATGGATAATTAATTGCGGGGATTCGATGTGAGTATACGTTGATTCGCTGAGCTAAAGGTTGCACAGTGTATGCAACCCTGACGCTAACACAGAAGCCGTACGACCGAGGTTAGGGCATTCGGAAAATTCACATCTTGAAGCTTTTACTGCAAACATTTTACCAGCCAGTTTATATTTGCTACGAGAGTGGAAATTCCCTTGAAAATTTATTTTAGCACGCAGGTTGATAAAGTCCCTCAAAAAAATGTGGCGGCTATAATATTAACCAGAAGTATCATCCATTTCTTTCTCATTGTGACAAATATCTCTCGTAAAACAACTGGATTTCAGGTTGAACCCCCCGAAGACGAAAGTTCCACTTTAAGGACCTTTTCTCTGCCCACCTCTAGCAAACGTCTGACGAAGTTCGGAGAATAACTTTCCTGCGAAAGCCCATCGACTTTTGAGTGCCTCTGGCCGGAACCAGTATCGAAATGGGGGTGCAACCGGACTGTCCACTGGGTCGGTCAAACTTAGGCAGTGCTAAGAACTCACTAAATTTGCTCGTAAGACTATTTACGTTGAAAAAAATGTTCAGCCAAAATTTGCTCAAAAATTGGCTTCAACAGAGTTCGATTGGAGATAGAGGTTCGATGGTAAAATTCTGCCGGAAGTAGACAATCTGTCCGTAAAATGTCTGTAACTATCCTCCTGTCCCTCCGTAGAAATGACTGTTTAATATTGGGGACCTTACGTGTAAAACACAAGAAGCGGGTAGTAAGAAGAACACAGAACTAAACAAAAAGTCGAGACACAAACTGAATAAACCAGTTTTTGATAGTTTATCAGAAATGATTGCATACTTGCGGGCTGTTTAGAAGCAAATCACCCTAGATTTGTTTTATTGAGCAGGCACTTGTCTAAATTATTTCGCTGAACTTTGCTGTAATGAAATTTACCTATATGCTCAGTAAAACAAACCTATTTCCGAGAGTTTTTAAAACTTACAGCCATAAAAAAGAGCGGTATAAGTACCGATGGGTGTGAAGCTACGACATATACATAAGTCAGCGGTGGACTAAGGGCAGGCAATCACTTTTCACTGTTCACTGTTCTTTCCGGAGAGAAGCGATCAGTTAATTTATCTGTCTCATTCTAAGCTGTGTAAATGCAAGAACCTGGGTCCGCATTCTGTAAGGCGAAACTATCAAAGGGTTTCCTGTGGACGAACCTATTTACTTCTGCAACTTAGAGGAAATAATTCGTGTGAACGAAAACATTTCAACGTTTTCGGATTACAGAATCTGACCCCAGAATAATATATAAGCCCAGGAATTCAAAGTGGAAGGCAATTTTCCACCCTTTTAGACTACAGTTGTGGGCGGAAGCAGTTGTCCACTTTTGCTGAAAATGGCAAACTCAAAAATATCCTTTAAAAATATGTTTTCAGGTGTTAAAAATACCTTGTCCGGTAAAATTTGTATAAAATCACGTTTTCGGCCGTTTCGAAGACAGACTTCCAACTAGAAAGGAAGTTCATTCGACTCACGTGTCCAGTATATACGATCTCGTCGAAATTCGCCATGGCGCCACATGCAGTTATCTCTCCAACTTTTCACTCAACCATCAATATCACTTCAAATTGAATTCACAGCTCATCTCATCCCGAGAGTTATTTTTCTTTCATTTGTGCAAGCAATTAAATTGAATAATTTCAAATAGACCTGTCATTTGTCTAACGGCGGGCGCTTGACACAAGCTTCTCGCCGACACTTTCCAACACTTGTTCATTTCACACGTTCAACATCTGACCCAAGTCATATGATTAGACATTGGATACATCACCCACTTACATCAGTGATCGCTCATGCATTTCATCGTGGTATCTAATAGGAATAGCTAACGCGAGCAACTACTCGTGTGAGAAGCTGAACGAGGTGTGTGTCTGTACATAAATTGTGAGAAAATTCGACACAAGTTCGAATCGCTGTATGAGAAACGAGAGTGCAGCGGCGAATAAAGTGTTTCCATTTGTTTTATTTTTCTTGATGAATTTTCAAAAATCGATCTGATGAAGGAATGCTGCTTCAGTGAGTGATTTTATGAAAGATTGTTTTCGCTTGTGTGAAGTGCGTTCTGTGCACTTTACACAATTTTTAGGTCAACTATGTTGAGCGCTTGTGCGGTTGATGGGGAAATTAAAATGTTTTAAAAAATAATGCGTGTATACAAATCAAAGGGAAACAATTTTACATGGTTTACAGGCTTTTTCATAGTTTTGTAGAAGTTGGGATTGAAGAATGGAAGACCCGAAAAGGGAACAGAAATCTAGTTCATTTCTTGTATGTATCTATTGATGCATCATGTCAAAAACTTTATGTGCTACTCTGGGAGATGTAAACGGTCAATCGCTTTCCCTTGCTCAAAAGCGCTTTGCTTCACTTGAAAACGAAGGAGATTCTTCTGTACGAAATGGCAAAACGAAAGCCTTTTTATTGACGTTTTTCGTTTTCTAAGATTAGGTATTTTGACAGGATAAATCTCATCAGGGTTATTTAGGATCCTAGGTATTCCTCCAACCATTTTTTTTTTGTATTCCTATAAGTAACTGATCATCTTTTTTCTTCTCTCTTTTCAGGTAAGCTTTGGAAATGGTAAATTAAATTTTTACATTGGGCCTAACCGAGTGCGGTTTTTGCTCGGTAAGAAAATGGGTTAGCCTGTTGAAAAAACGAGTATTTTTTGTTTATCATTTGTTATTAACCAAATTTAAAGATAAATACAGGGTCCGCCAAATAAATTTTTTTTTTTGAAAATGATATAAAAAAAAAACTACTGAATATTTTCTCAAATTTCTTTTTTTATTTGAAAGTACAATCCTTCCGGTTAATAATGGAAAATAATTTCATTCAAATGGCTGCCTCGGCTGGCCATGCAGTAGCTAACACGATCAGTCCAATTTTAAAGCACATTATCGATTGTGTGCAGCTGTATTGAAATTTGAGAAAATATTCAGTAGTTTTTTTTATAGCATTTTCAAAAAAAAAAAAGAAGTTATTTGGCGGAACCTGTATGTTTGTTTTTTTTTCACCGTTTGTTGTTTATTAAAGAAAACACAACTATTATTTATCATATAGTCGTTCTATTTATTAGTTAAATCTTTTCTTTTATATAAAATCCTAAATTAATTTATTTTGTACTTCATTCTTATTAAAAAAAAAAAAAACACAGCAGTTATTGTACATCAACTTATCTAATGGGCCATTCACCTCTAGTCTTTATAAGGCTACAGTATGTTACCCTCTTATTTTATTCCTAACCTTTGTCGACTCTATAAATGCATTAAAGCATCGTCCCTTGAATAAATATAAAAAAAAAAAACAAAAAAAAATATTAACCAGTTGGTTAAAATCCATTGGAGGTAATTTTTAAATCGGTTATTTTAACCGAATTTCCTTAAAAAAGTTGCGCCATACTAATAATCAAATTTACTGTCCAGGGTACATTTTACGAACTCACAATGCGACCAGCAAATACTAAGTGTGAAGGTTAAAAATGACTCTGTTAAATTTAATTTTTAACTCTGTAGGAAATATGTTACTTAGTAGTTTTTAACCGAAAGTTGGTTGATTTTAATTAAGTAATTTTTCTGCGTGTATTGTCCAGATATTTTTAGCCGTCACGAAAATCCCGGTTAAAAACAAATATGTCGAGTCATAAGCTCAAAGGTCTCAGCAAAACATATTTTTTACAAATTCTTATAAGGTTGAAATGTTTTTAATTTAAAAACAAATTCTTTGACTATCATTCACTTAACGAAACTTGAATCACTTTGAAACTGGAAACTGATAAGTTAATGAACTTAAATGCCAAACCCGGCAAAATATTCTTTTCTTTTTTTGATCTTTCAATTTGTTTCTGCTGGATACATAGTTGGCAAATAACAAAAATAAATTCACATGAACGTACGAGTATTCTAAGTCCAGATGATTGTCGTTTTGCCTGCAATTACAGCTCTCACTATACCTTGGCTCTGATTTATTCTGATTTTACTTTTAATCATCTTCAAAAAACCGTGTATATTGCCAAAATGTACTCTCCGTTTTTTTAAGAATACTTCCGATGAGTTGAACAACTTAAGAAATTTGTTTTTAATCGCACTTATTTCAACAACGCGTTGTGCGAAAGAGTTTTCAGTTTATTGAACTGAGGAATGAAACTGAACATCATTTGACTTAATAAATAAGAAGTCATTCATTCTGTTAAATTTCTATGAAAATTGCCTTAGTTTTAACTCATTTTTAAGATAAAACTCGTGTATTCCGTAATAGCAAACACTGAACTGAATGTGTCAATAATTATCTACAAGAAGCACTCCTAAAAGTTGTTTATGTATTGACGTTGTAAAAGACGCTTGCTATTTTTACCGTAGATTAGAATAGACTTTGTTTATATAAAGAATTTGGTTTTTATGCCTTTGTTTAAAAAACCACCGGTCACTGTAAATATGCAACTTAAAGGAAATGTGAATTGATTTGTTTTGTTTTTATTTTTACCTTTATGTTTTATGTAACAATAAAACTTGAAACATACATTTTAATTTACATAATAGAATGAACAAAGTAATATCCTTTTTTTTATTAATAAAAACATAAAATCTCCGAACTTTAAAATGTTCAGGCGTGTACCGGAATATCACATAATGCCCAGATATGTTTTCATTTCGAACTGACAACCCCAGCTGTATAATATAGTAGAACTCAAAAACTTCGACACAAAACGATTGACTGACTGCGAGGGGGAATTTTGCAATTTTTCTTGTAAAAGTGTTAACCAACTGTGGGATTTTTTACATCCCTACAGTATTTAGAAAAAATCCCAATGAAAATTAATGAGTTTATTTTTACATAAGGTATTGTTATTAAATGTATAAAAAGATGGGTACTTTGGTAGGGGTTATAGTTTTTTTGAGTAAGCCCACTTTTACTTATATACTACTATACTAATAATAAAAAAGCCCGCTATATTATTAATTTTTAGTGTCCAGGCAAAATGTTTTCAGCTCACATTAATTAAAATATACAAAATTGCATATTGTGACCTAGAAAATATATAAGGTGAAGGTTGAAAATGTTTATAAGTAAGGCCCATTGTGTCTACAATAGTTTTTAATGGTTGATCTCTTAACAAAATTAGATAAATATTTAAAAATTCAAAAAAGTATTTTTTTTTGAATCCTCGGACCTTGCTTCTCTTTGAACTATTTATTTTAGAACATACGGTTAAAGGCGCTTGAGCAAGTTTGCATGTTCTTGTAATAAAATACAACAAAAAAATAAATCTTGGCAAAATTGCTAAGAGAAGTCAATGGATTTCTTTAAAATTAGTTCTAATATTGAAGCTGAGTTAAGACTGTCGATAGAGTGGACACTTTTCTCTTTTCCCAAATCCTTTCCAAACTTGCTGAGTACACCATTCTTATGCATCTTAAAGGAACCACTTAAACCGCTCAAACTCTATCCCATCTCCAAGCATTCGAACGTGCTCACAAAAAAAAACTAAGCTTCTTCGACAACCTGTCCCTTTTTTCATATGTGAAGATTATTGCCTTTATAAGCTTTTACAAATTGCAAATGCATCCTTTAAGGACTTGAATGCTCCTCGGAATATAAAGACAATAAACTAATGTCGGTTAAGAAGCCAAATACAGCACCCATCCACAGTTGGATAAATTTCCCAACCTATCCACCTTCTGTTGTGTATTTTCGCCCCCCTGCTGTTTGAACACCTGAGTTAGAAACGAGTTCGAGTACTCGTATCTCCACAAACTAGTACACACAGTAAAACTTCTTGCGAACTTCGAGCGTTGTTTACCCATAGCGAGCTCGCTCGTTCTGTTTTTGAAAAGCCGCCCAACTTTTAACTCTCAGCATTGTGCTTGTGCATGCATTAAACAGTCGACGCCAGCCGTGAAACAGGAAGAAAACTTCTTCAGTTTCCCCTTCTTTTGAAATCCTGTTTAGAAAGAAAAACCAATCGTAAGTCACAGGCAAAGAAAAGAGTGAATAAAACTTATTTTCCCTTGGCAGGCAATTCATTTACATCAACTTTGGGGTGCATTCAAGGATCTGGCATCCATATATAGCGTTGAATGGCTTAAATGGGTTTTCCCATGCACAATGAAAGACATGAGAGTGATTTAGATGCATCAAGATGGAGTGGTGCAGTTGGTGGCAAAGCAATTTAATTCGAATTATATTTATTTTATTTGCACTGTTTTATTGGCATCGTCAAAGGTAACGAAATAAAACCAACGATAAGTAGTTCATAAAATCCCTTAGCCCGCATTATGCTAATTGAACGTGCTTGACAATATTGTGATGGATGGGAGAAAGAAGTACAGCAATTGTTGCTCCCAAAGGCGACGGGGAAAGTTTAATGGCCCGATAAGAGTTGGAGAGCAGAGCTACACGAATGCCGTTCACTCATAATTAGGAATAAATTATGTCAACTCAAAGTCTTATCTTTCGTTGATTAGCTTTGGCCGGATATATTTATTGCGTGACGTGTCAGGTCGAATTAATTGCGCAGATGACAGAAGATGGACTTTTTTTCTTTTCCCAATAGTGCTGCTTGCTTTGGAATTGGATGAGGAAACTGGAACGGGGCATTCGGAGATGTGTTTGAAACTTGGAATACCCGAAAATATTGCCCCGTTGGCACCTTCGTCGCATCTGTTGCTGATTTGATCCATCTCTCCTCGAGTCATGAGTATTACATATTGACACTGTTTTTCATATGTAGCCGTCTTCCTAAAATGGATTCAATGGGGGCTTTTTTGACGCATGATATGTGCACTTTCCAATAAATGTGCGCAAGCGTACAAGCGAAACAGTTATAAAAGGCAGCTGTATTTTTAGTTCGTCGCGAGAGTATAGCTGTTAGGAAAGGCGATGAAGATCCCTATCATTCGTTCCAAAAATAAAAAGAATCCTCTTAAAAAATTGTTCCACCCACCAGTTATTTATTTGACACCTTAGGCACACATTTAGTGAGCGCTCACTCGCGCTCACTCACGAATTAACTTCAATTTAGTTGAGCTTTGGTAGTTTTTGACTCTGTTTTGAATAGTAGTTCGTAGCGCACACGCTTCTTAAATATGCACATAATTAAAAGGCACACTTATCAAATAAGCGACTGTTTGTCGCATAACTCATACCGTAGACCGTAACGCACACCATTTTGATCGAAGCGCACATGCATTTAGTGGAATTGCAAGACTTATACTGGTTTTACATTATATGCAGGTGCGCTGGGCTAATTTATTTCTGCCGTCACTTTACTCATAGTCATAGCGCACATGATTGTTTGTTGTCTCATTTCTGTACGTTAGTCCTCAAAGTCAAGTGCGGTGTGGTGCCCAAAAGATAAACATCTTGAATTGCTGACCAAATCCAATTTTCAATGCAAATTATTGCAAATGTCTTTTGAAAATTCTCTACAAGGCCATTTGAGGGATATTAAGTAGAGACTATCTCCGCCAACTAGCCATCATTGTTTGAAGTGCGCTTGGCTAAGTTCTTGCTCTCGAGTGAACTGTAGCGCGCACACACTTCAGATAATATGCAAACACTAAGGTGTGCGTTAGTGTATCAATTTGTGTCCCCAAAAGGCTTATGCTTTTAACACAACCGATAGGTAGAGCACATGCTTCTACGTTGCTTCATTGGAGTGTGGTAGCATACAAACTTAAATGTATGCTTAAAGTAACTTTTCTTCTAACTTAACTCAAAGCGCACATTCCTGCGTGCTTTGGCATTCGATTATTTCTCAAAAGAGTAGTTTTTATTTGCACTAAACTCATTGCGCACATGTCTTTGGTACCTATATTGATAAACTGATGTGCGTTACCATATCAGATTCAGTATTTTTCCAAAACTTCACTCTATATAAAAATCTAGAGCACAACCACCACCACATTGTCCTCCCATCCTTAGAAACCTCACAGTGGTCATATGCCTGCTATATAAACAGCTTAAAACGAATCCCTAAAAGTTCAAAAACCAATTTAAAGTCACAACAAGAGAGATGCATAGTCCGATAACGAATCCTGTCCTTCTGCGCCAAAATTTGCCGTCTGGCACCTCACTTCCTCAACAGATTTCCCCATTTCACTTAATATTCGAATTAAATCACAAATTCATTGAATGAGTCAATCCTGATGGCCTGCGTCTGTATAGTAGGGGGTACATGACGACTGACATCAATTTCACACTCTATGCCGCCAACACAGTACGGCAAGTCCCCACTTTAGAATTTGGATTTGTTCCGACATCGATATCATACGCCCCTATGGAGCTTAGCGCAAAGGGACCTGTAGCACACTAGGCGCAGCGAATAATTGAATCAATATTATATCTGTATCTGTGTGTGTTTATGTGTTTTCTTTTTTTAAACCCTCCTCGACTTCTTCTTCGTCTAGTTGTGATACTAATCCAATCGGGGTGTGAAGATATTTCATTTCATCGGATAATTCCCACTTAAGAACAAGGACCCTACGCAGTGAAATTCGACACATTTTCAAGTGACATTCGTAATACGGAATTTCCATTTGATTGGATTCCGTAAATCAACGCGCCTAATAGGGATACACCGTGAGAGAAGGGAAAATGAAAAACTGAAAATCATTTTTATTGGCTTATACAATCACAACCTCAAGAGTCGGGCGTAGGCAGGGGATGAGATTTTTTTTCTTTTTCTTTTTATTTGCCACCCATCTCCCGAAGTGCGTACCAATTTGTGCTATTGTGTCTACTTTTTCTGTGTCACTTCACTCACTCTCAGATAAGGGAATAATTTCGTAATAAACGATAAGGATACGATGTGACTGCTGGGGGCGATGGCAACGGCAAATTTTGCCTATTACCCTCTGAGGGTATGAATTTAAGGATCGCATGCTGTTGCGAGAGGAAGGGCTGCTCTTGACAAAACTCCGGGAGGTGGTTCTTACTTCTCGTTTTTCTACCGCTTACAACGGCGGGTGAGACGAGGATGTGGGCTCCTACCTGCGGTGATTTATGGATGGGGGCCAAATTAAGTTGTAGGAGTTCACCCTGGAGTCTATTATGTGCGAGAAAGGAACTCATTTTTTTACAGAAAGAAAAAGGTATCTCTCGGAAGACGCACAAGGCGTACAAGACGTTCGCTTACAGGTTTTCATTATGAATTTAACGAGAGTCTTGGGCGATATCCCACCTAATTGTATCTGTCAATTTGGAGCGAATTATTTGAATGGTCGTCTCATTGGGTTACCTGTAATTGGATTGTTAATTCATGGTTGCGTGGATCTGCGCCAGCAGATGAAAGTGGGATTTAATTGACAGATTAGGTGGTTGCGCACTTCAGTGTGCGTTCGGCTTGAGAGACGTTGAATTTGTTCTCTCACCAGATTTGAGAAGTTTCGGCCGTTCCGCTCTTGTTCTGATAGTGTGAACACCCACTCACAGTTCCTAAGTAGCGCATGCCGCCATGCCGCCTGATGTGCATCCCACACCGCATTATATGTGTCTAACAAGACATACAGGTGAAGCAAATCTGCCCTGAGAACAGCTGAAAGTCCATTCCTAGTGCAGATTCAGACGCGGTTGCAAATTGATGATATCCTCAGCCAACATCGGCATTTGGTTAATTAATTATGTTAATTATTATGCTATCGATTTCATGTCCACAATAGATCAGTCATCGGCCAAGTACTTACAATCAATTTGCGTCCACAAATAAATGGGCAACTTAATCTCTTGACCACTTGACCCGCCTGACAGTCGACTGGCCATCTCCGACTACAATGAAAGCCCGCCAGGACTATCCATCCCTTGCCAAGCTTATATTACCTACATATATTTAAATCCATTTAACTTGTCGTCCATAAGTATTTTGTGCAAACTTTTTAATTTCAATTTAAAATTTCTTAAGTGGCCCCAAGAACTGAAGGCGAACTGCTCCTCGATATACAGGCGTCTTTCGATTCAATGGCGAAGAAAGTACCTACACAAGGAAATCCAATACAGATGGCGAGGTGGGCGTGGAAATGGGAATGGGAGTAGAGAGGAGTAGAGAACCAAGTACACACCATTGGAACGTGAGATTTGTGTTATCCCTCGGCAGTGTGCCGTTCTGTGAAACGATAAAGTTTCCACGGGGATCTAGTGATTTAGTTCTCAAAGTTTTAAATTGCAATAATTGCTATTGCATTGTTTCGCCGCATGGATGGTTCGCCCAGTCGTGTCCTTCTGCGACTTGAGTCTCTATAAAGACGAAGGACACAGAGTTGCAAGTTGCAACTTTTTCCTAAATCAATTTTCGATTCGATTTCGATTTATAAATCGAAGGGAATATCGTCCTTGTGGGACGAATGACGGGGCGGATAAAGATTCAGGAAATGCGAGTATCCTTATTATTTATCCTGCGGGTTTATGTGACTTGATTCAGGCAGTTCAATTGTGTTATAGAAAATGGAGGCAAGTTATTCGACCAGAAAGTTATACAGGGATGTAATCGAGGACTTAATCCGTCAAATTGCAAGTGAGAGATTGACAGCGGACGTCTTGGGATGCTGGGTGTCAAAAATAGATTTATATCGTCCTTTGCCTTTTCAAAGAGGTAAGAGGCGAGTGCAACATGACCAATTTCTTACCAGCTTCTGGTTGTCAGTCAATGCCCGAGGGAATCTGTAACTGAGAACGTACTAAATGTAGTAGCTCGACATACCTACTGTCGTTTGTTAGAGACCGAACATAAAGTGGCTCCTTAGGTACAATAAAAGCCAATCATGACGACCTTCAATTGAACAACGAGTCTGCTCATTTACGGCAATAGCCCGCTGCAACTGATTGTAGCCACCTTCTTGTCAATTAGAATAAATAATTGCAGTGGAAATTGGTTATAACGACCTTCAACAGAGCGTCAAATTCGTTCGTTTTAACCGATGTTTTTATCGGCGATTTCAACTGTATATTCCAGCTGTCAGAAATCATTCATTCGTCTTGGCTACTCATCGATTAAGCTGTCCAGCAGAGCACAATGTGGAACTATTCCCAAAATAAGAAAAAAAGAAAAAGTACGGGTCCAAGAACACAGCCTTGTGGGACTACTTACAGTCATTTGCGGCTGTATCTAGCCTCTATTGTATTTCTTTTTGTAAGTCCTAGCAACAAGAATACAGTTCATGGGTACGTGTGACGTACACCAATACCAGATGTATGAAAGAAAAAGGAATTCTCGGCCTTGCCCATTAATGACAGATGAAGCGATTTCTATTTCTGCTTTTTCTGCATCCATGCATCGTGGTTTTTCCGCATGGAATGCCCATTCCGGAAGAAACCAACCGCAAGCTTGAAAATACACAAATAATCGATATCCTTCCAAGCGACTTCTTAAAGGAAATGCACACACACGCAGTTGGTGTAAGCATCAAGCAAAATTGCCAAGCAGAAACAACAGCTCTCTGACGTCTGAATAGCATCCTCCTGCCAACAGCATGGTTCAGATTTTATGTGTAATACTCTCATCGATTCCACTACTTTAGCCGGTGGTGGTAGTGGTTCTGCTTAAAGCTGAACGGCGAACAAAAATCTGCTGACAGCTGGTTGAAGAGAATCCAAGCGAATGATGGGAAAATCAATATTCGTTTTATAGCCATCGGCAGTTACCGAGTTTGTTGCCACTTGGTGTCTCAAATCCACATCCTAGGGGGGAATTTTTTAATCCTGGAAAGTCTTCTCTCTGCTTAGCAGGCGGCTGTGTCTTATTTATGGAAATCAATACACAAGTAGTTTGTAAGTTGGGTATGCATGGTACATAGTTGTATATAATGGCAGGGGAGGTGTAGACTTACATTGTTGTTTGGCCAATTGCATGGTTAAGGGTGATAGGTAGCAATTTGCCTTTGTATCTTGCGAATATTATGGGTAGCATTAACTAGTAATAACTTGAGGGAAAAGCAGTGTCGGCCATATTGTTCGGTTTGCATGTGAAGTTTCACAATGGTCCTTCGAGCCGCATACACAGACATGTAATACACTAATTTAATGTAGTGCCGGCCTTATCCATTAGATTGAATAATGTGCTATCGTTCCTTACTGACACTAACTTGGTAATTAACTGGATGTACCTAAGAAGGGTATAGCAGAGATAAAGCCTTGTGTTGTTGTGCATAACTTAAGGGGTACTCCTGGGAGGGCATATAGTGAGGCTGTTCTAAGCAATTGAATACGTTTTCACGTGGGAGCAGTCGACTTGGTGTGCAAAACCCAGGGGGAGGGTATGTTGATCTCCTCACATTCGTCTAGAGAGGACTTATGATGACAGTGGATTTGGAAATGACATTTAATGCATTAGGTAAGACGAAATTGACAACTTTTATCCGACTCCCAGGATTCTCAAATTGACACGATATTGGAAATGATTTCCACCCAATGTTGGTGTTGGTAAATAAATAAATAAATATCTTTTCAGGACCAAATGTTTTTTGTGAGTTTTTAATTTTTGAGACCAATCGAAGGGACCTACAATTTAATACCGAGGCTAATTGAGAAGCTCTTTCATGACAATTATACTCTCAGATGTTAGTCAGACGTTCGCGAGCGTTGGCGCAGTGGAAAAAAAACCTCAAGATGGAATTTGAGATAGTCCATATGGTTGAATCGCTGTTTTGGAGGTGTAGATCTGGTTTTAAAAAAAAAAAACTTGTGGAAAAGATCGCCTTCTAATTGCCCCATCGACTTCTGTTCCTCTGAGGTTACTTATAGTCGACATAAATGCTTTCTAGATGGCAAATAACGAGGCATTTATCTTTCACAATATCCGACTTCTCTTAAAAATATTTCGCAAATTCATTTAGCGAATAATTGTGTCCTCAGTTGCGCCCAGAAAAACACTTGCGCTGTTAACAACATTTCCATGTACATGGCACATACTCCGACACAGTAATCGACATACAGGGCCTTGCCAATAATCATTTTTAACCTTCACCTTATAGATTTGTGAATATGCAATTTTGCATGGAAAATTTCGCCATTGCGAGTTCGAAAAATGTAACCTCTTCACTAAAAACGATTATTAGCATCGCGGATAATGTTTGTCCAAGCGAATTTGCTTTCAATTAACGCCACCAAATATCATAAGGCCAAACGACGATCAAGGATAATCGTTGCTGATATTTGTTAGATCTGATGGAGTTAAGTTCTGATTAAATATTGCTAGATGTTGGGCTCTAACTCAGCTTTTAGATGAAGCAGGAATGTAGTTGATAGTTTTAGTTATTCTACTGTTTTGCATTGATTAACAGAACTAGTTTCGTTGTGGTTGAAAACCGACCCCACCTTTTATATGTAATACTATAAAACGTACCACAATTTTGAAACATTATGTGCTTATGACATCAAGCTTTTAAAAAAAACTGGCCCATTTGAAAATAGCTTTACTCATGATTAATATTTTAACGTGACTATGAAAATTGAAAGCAAAAAGGTTGTGTCGAAAAATGTTCTTTTCCATATAAAAATCACAGAAACTAACTATCGGCGACACCTCGCAGATATAAATTACGCCCCTGAATTAAAATTAGGTAAACAATTGCTTACTTTTAGGGGTAAGTAAATTGCATTCCTTCGAAAATAGGTTCTAATCTAAGATGATAATACGTATTTGAATACGTTGCTATGGCAAGATGGGGACGACAAATTGAATGTCACCAAAATGGGTTCAATTAACTGACAAGACTGTCGCATGGGGAATTCTTAACCTAATTTTACCAGACTTGATGGCGACATATACTCACGATTTTCTCTTTGTGCACATCTATGGCACAGTACCTTTCGAATGATATAAGTTTCATTCTCCTCATTTCGTAATAAATACTTAAAAAGTGTACGGACATTTTTGATGTTCACGTATTAACATTTATAATGATTTCAGTACCGAATGGCGTTAAGGGTTAAAGGCAATGAAGTAGAAAAAATAGATATATTTTGGTCAAAACGCCCCCGAAAAGTGGGCGTGTCAACGAACGATATAGTCTTAAATCTTCTCGCAGTCTAAAAATACATTTAAAAAAATAATTCGTTGAAGTTTGTGCAGCAGTTTTCACAGTTAACAGACATGAAAACCTCTACAATGTTTATTTTTTCTAAAGTGCAGACTATAATTATGAAGCTTTTTGGAAGAAGGTCATAAGCGTTTTTATGAAAAAAATAAATCTATCTCGGCTAGTGACTTTTTTTTGCTAATAACCAGTCACATGTCTATGCTCTGCTCTTCGTTTATTTATTATTATTTAGGACCCTTTCTGTATTGTTTTAAATACTGTGGCAGCCAATTTTGTGTTCAGGGACTAAATGAAAATGTCTGTCACATTTTAAAACCAATGGTAATCGGAGTTTTATTCATTTTTTTAAATGGTACAGTACGCGAAGTCACTTTAACCTCTTTAACGCGTGCTTAAAAAATGGTTTGCTTACAGAACCAATTAAAGCTTAATTTAAGTCTTCCAAGACTCTTCCAAATTATGGAATATTGGGGGTATTTTTTTTTTTTTTTTGCAAACAAACACATTTGTTGGAGTTGTACGTATTTTTTCAACACGGTCATAGAAAACTGTGCAGAGAAAAATTCGGTGGATGTTATTTTTTCTAATTTATTCACCCTCCTTTTATTGACACCTTTTATATTTATCCAGATATCCGTTTCATAAATAAATGTAATACTAAACATTCGGTAAACAAGGATAATATAAACAAGAACATCCCAATCCCAACTAAACAGGCACGAAAAACAAAACGAATACACAAGGAAAACGGGATAAAAACGAAAGAAGATAATAATATTGACTGAAGGCTGTTAGGGCCAAAACAAACATCGTACATACAAAGTATTGATCGCCACTTAAGGACGGGCTTTTTGTCTGTCGGATGAGTTGCTGAAATATTTGCCAAAATATAACTTCGTCTATTGAGCCACCACAACCATCACACCTTTGGATAATACGAATAATCCACTATAAATGGCAAATAAAATTCAAGGACACGGCAAACATGTAGGCGAGGATTAGGAAATTATCTGCATTGGTAAATAGTATGCACACCAAATGTGAACATATATTTCGTTCTTAAGTAGTGCTTAGTAAGTCTGTGGAAATATTTTTCTCTTGTGCGGCAATTTCGTCCATTGATTTAGACCAAGTCGATCCGGTCATAAAGTAATTAGGATCAGAGTGTAAGTTATTTCGTGATAAATGGAGCAAGACAAACACAAATCGAGACAAGGCACTAACAATAAAGAAGGCAATTCAGGCATGTACGGAATTTGTGTAGTACGTATGGTTAACCCTGTTTACCTTAGGCTTAGTCTTTAACTTATTTAGTTGAGGGTGCAAGCGACGTTTTGAAAGACACTGCAGAAGGTACTGCCGGCCACTTACCATTTTTTTTCGCCTTTCGTGTACCAGGTACATCCTCCATTTATGATAAATCCTGATTAACTGCCGAAAATCAGTAATTCACCTGCCACTGTCAAGGTGGCTTTCTCTCGCATTTATGATGAGTGGCATTCGACACCCTTATCTCATCTGTGTGTTGTGTCATCCCTTGGTCATGCTCGTGCCAGCAATTCGCTTTTATTACATTGGCAGATTGTCACCTTAATTTATTTCGACGCCAAAGACAGGCAGTTCGAGTCTGTTGGAAATCGTGTCAATGTAAGTGAGATTTTTGCCATCACTCAATCACTCGAAGTTGGCACTTTAGTCTTTATAGTCATAGCAAACGAAACTGAATTGATGGGGTATAGAGTATGATAAATGTGGTACATAAGTCAAGGATGGTGTCTTAAGAGTGAGGGACAAGGTATTGTTCCACCGGATGCAAATTTTAAGGAAGATGCCAGTGTTTCCATTTCACAATAGGCGTAGTTATGGAGCTACTGGCCTGGCAGTGATAGGGTAGGTACAACTACTCGTCTCTTCTCTCCTCAAACAGACGTCCCTATACCTTACCTCCTAGGCAAACGTCCACTTTGTTCAAATGAGTCGGGTTTCCACACAAAGAGAAGTTGCAAATAACTAGAAATCGATAAAATCAGAGAAGCAGTCCATGAATAAGATTATTAGAGCTCCTCCAACAAACACCTAACTTTGAAATCTGCCTCCAAAGGTCATTCTAATTTGACAGGCTTGGCAATATCCGAAGATAGTCTGAGAAAAGACTTGTAAGGTTGAGTGTTTACTTCGTTATACATTTCTGAGTACATCCGCACATTTTGCTTGTCATCTTCCACTACGAGTTTAGCAACTTAGAGGGTTTAAAACTTATAGCTAATCAGGGGTAAAATCACTAATCTTTTTGGATGATTGTAGTCGAAATGGGACTCATTCGAAAGAGAAACTAATTGCCAAAGCTAAAGGCAGGAATAGAGTTAAATTTGTTTATTCTAATCCAGCTTAAGCCAACTTGCGCTCCTATTGAACCTGTGCGTTACTGCCACAATATAATAAGTGGGTCATTTCAAGTTATTTGCAGTGGATTATCATACGGATTCGACAGGAGCTTAAGTCCACACAACTCAATATAAGCTTTGCATTGTTTAGTCACCTAGGGAAGACTGTTCCAATTTGGGATGCAAGTGCTTTGTAACGCTGTTTTGAGCCGTTTCATATTTTCCTCCAATTTTATACTATTTCTAGCTTTTGACAGTACATTTTCAACGACATTTGACACAAGCTTAAGTCCACTTAATCGAATATAAGATGTTTAAGATTTAGTGGCGCAAATCCTGTTCTATTAGTCGAGGGAAAACTGTTTTAATTGCGACCGCACTTTGAACCGTCGGATATTCTCCAAATACTTTTACTTGTAATCTTCAATAATGCCCTACAGTCTCGGACCAACTCTCTCCCGGCTATATAAATAAATAAAACCATATTCAATTCAATAACAACCACCTTAATTTTCCTTTCTTTTTCCTTTCAGGTGAGTTCCGCAAATTGCTTTCGTAAATATTTGCTATACCGCTCGCTGCTTACGCGCCTCTCCCTCCCTCTCTGGACGATCAACAAGGGTAACTTGATTAGGCCATTTTTTTCAGAATAAAGTACGACTTACATTTAGCTTAGCTCCACGTGCAACCGAAAAATCCGAAAAAAAAAAACCGAAAAAATAGACATCCGGTATTGAAATAACATTCCTTACTGACATCCCTTTTCTAATTACATTTCTCTCCATCAACGAAATGGGAAATCTCTCGAACGAATACGAAAATACTCTTCATAAAGCTATCCAAAAGTGCCCTTTTTCCATCTCGTTATCCAAAAATAAACCATCGAACAGACAGCCAGCATGAAAACCAAATGAAACACATCCACCAGTCCATGAAAATACGCTTGACACTTTTTGTGGGAGTTTTCCGTGTTTCCCTGTGACTTGTTGACATTCTCTATTTGCGAGGACAGCAAAAAAAAAATAACCACTCTGGTCAGTCATCCGTTGATCCGTTCTACCGGAGTAAGAAATAAAAAAAACGGAGGTTAACTTTATTTAAAAAGGGACTACCTCCATTTGATGGACATCTGGTAGGAGAGGCATTTTGTATAGAGAAATATTAAATTTAACGTTTTCGACTAAAATTAGATTTAGAAACGATTAGCTCGTACACGCCCTCCCCCAATCACATTAATCCGAAATTAGTACAAGCGACGAAGCTATTATTATTTTAATTATACACGAGAGTGGAAAGTCTCCACGCAACGAGAACAATAACAGACACTTCTGCCTCTTGAAAAACCACGTTTCCCGAAAAATTCTCCTCGCTCCAGTACTTTTTTACACTCTCTGCGGTGTGGATTGGGGTGAGTGGAAGGAAGGAGCGCAGCGCGCACGAATGAATTTCGCCGAAAATTGTCGGTTTACTCGTCCGCAATTAATAAATTATAACTGCTCGATTGGTTTTCTGGGTTGGTCGGGGGCCTGGCCGAATAGAGTGCTGCAGAGTCATGTTCACATCGAATATGTTGAGCATTTGTTCTTTTCTGATTTCTAAAGTAAACGCGGGATGAAAAGATGACATGATTTATTGCCTTCCCAGGGCCAGAGAATGAAGGAGTGCTCCTTGCCCTTGTCAGCTTTGATGGCAGATAGCTTGCTGTGCGGTTCTTAAATGTTCCGTCCGCTACGTGTTGCGTTGTCTGATTTCATCCCTTGTTAAAATAACCCTTTGCTGGATTTTGTTCACCTAGCGGTGAATGCCGTTTCAAGAAACTTTGAAAGAGTGCTTAAGTATTAGACCACCGATCGTCTGCTCTTGTTAAATTCTTTACCCTGTCAAATACGACGTTTATCAGAGCTCATCACTATAGTTTGGAGCAAACAAAGTCGGCAGACTGTAAACTGCATTTCTTGTATCGTTTTTTCATCTTTAGCAGGAGGGTGCCAGGACAAAAGGTAGAAAGTCTGACTTACCTCTTTATAGCAACCTGGGAGCACATCGTAGACAGAGTCTTTTGCTCCGCTCCAACAAAAGAAACCGACACCCAGTGCTATCGATGTGCGCTAACCACCCCAAAGCAGAACCAACCACGATTAAGAGCAACATTTGCTGATATATTTTTTGTCTGTAGCCAGATGGTCAATATTTATCCCTCAGATAAATCTGAAAAGCACCCAGATTTTCCTGTTTTTCCCCAAAAAACCCCAAACATTTTGTTAATATTTGTTTAACATGTTTTTTTATTCACGACTTAAAAATATGAATTTTTAATTCTCACCTGCAACATGTAAATGCAGTATTCGCAATACAAAAGTTTGGTTTTGGAGGGCAAATAACGGCATATAATTTTTAAATATTCTTCGCTCTCTTTTTGAAACCATCTTGAATTTATCGAACCCTTATAAAAGGGTGAAGGGTGAAGGGTGCTTGAATACGCAGAGAAAGGAACAGCATACCTTTTGCAGAGAGTCATTTAACTTTTCCCCAGCGAATATTCGACTATTTTTAAGAACTTTCTTGTGAACGAAAACAGTCTAAAGCTACTTAAAAAATAAATTTTACTTGGGGAAATATCTAAAAAGGGTATTAATAATATTTTTACTTATTTATTAAGAATTATTTTCCTGGTGCCAACTTAAATTCAGTAAAAAAAAAACTCATTTTGGTCTAAACACCTCCAAAAAGTGGGCGTGGCAATGAACGATATAGCATTTATAGCCTTCGCTTTATAGAACATTTCTAAAAAAAGTTTTACCTGAAATCTGTTCAGTTCAGTAGTTTTCCAGCTGGTAACGGACATAAAACTTCGTACGTGATTTAGCCAAAGTGATTTATAAATCACGAAAGGCGTCTCAACTGAACTTTATGTGTTTTAGTGTGACATTTACGTCAACTTCAAACGAGAATTCGTCCACTTCGGACCAGGTAGTATTTTTTGTTTGTTCCCATACCTGCCAAAAATAGAATTAATGTACTTAATAAAAATACCAAAACTCACCGAAACACGGAGAAAATTGAATTTGGAATAATTTTTTTGACAGTTTTTTTTTGTTTGCTGAATAAAGTGCTCAACTTAATAACAGGGATGTTCGATTTTATTTTGTGTGCATTTGCGATGGCAGATATGTAATTAAACTTTGAAAACGTATAAATCACGAAAATGTATGATAAATCACGTAATTTATGAAATGATTTCCCAAGTAACAATTTCACTTCGGTAAGGTTCGAATTTGTTGTTTCTGTAGGCAACCGTTTCGATAGAGGCTCTATAATATTTGTTACCCGAAGTAGACCGATTTCGGAGTAATTGTTTCCAAAATAACTTCTGGACGCCCCTTGCAAAGCATCCTTTATAGAGGGATATGAAACTAAGTAAGATCTCTATTGGACGTCCGAAAATGTGTGAGGAGATGTGTGGAAAGTTAGTTGCTTGGGTAAAGCTTGTGGTTCGAGGCGCATTCGAGAAGCTTCCTTAGAGCTTCTTACAGGAGACATTATAAAAGCAATGAAATGTCATGCAATCAACAACTTGCGATTGGAAGTCTTAACGAAACCCTTAAATGTATCAAGTAGTTCAGATTTACCACTGCTAAAGCATTAAATATTGGACTACTACGCAACAGGACACAGGTTCGATTCTCAGTTCGACCCAATTGTAAGTAAAATATAAATTATACAAGGTGGGCCAAAAGAAGTCATCCGATGTCGTTGGCTCTAACTTTTTTTCTAAATGAAAAACTTCGATTCTGTTTTTTTGATTATGTTTATATGAACTTTTAGAATTTTATTGGTCAAGTCGAGAAGATGATATCGGCCAAATGGGCGCCGTCACAATTGATTGCCAAAAGGGCTCGTTTTATGGCATTCGGCGAGAACTTCGGCCGACAGATTCTCGCACTCGTGTCGAATGTTTTCCTTGAGGGCTTCTAGGGTCTCGGGCTTGTTCACCTAAACACGGGACTTCAAAAAACCCCACAAAAAAAGTCTGGAACGATTAAATCGGGCGATCTTGCGGGCCAGTGCAAATCGCCAAAACGAGAGATGAGGCGACCCGGGAACGCCGCCTTCAGAATATCGGTTGTGGCTAGCGCAGTGTGTGCCGTAGCTCCGTCCTGTTGGAACCACATGTTCTCGAGTCCTAATTCGTCCAATTGCGGCAGAAAAAACTCGGTTAACATGGCTCTATAGCGCGCACCGTCCACTGTTGTCGTTTGACCCGCTGCTGAGGTGGAAATGAACTCATTATGATTTTGGTCGAAAAATCGTCCACTACGTTTTTTTCGCGTTCTTGGGGAGCGTATCTTGTATTTTACATCTTGTATTCTACATCTGTCTAGTCCACAAATGTCAAAACAGATTTGACATTGGCGACCATTTGCAAAAATAAGAGCATCTTCCAATAGGGTGATCTAAGAACAAAAATATTTTTCTTTTCATATGTTGTGCCTTTATAAAGCTTCTATAAAGTTTCGGTAATGCCCTACATGTATAAAAGTGCGTCCAATTTTAGGAGGGGAAATAGCCTCGATAGCTACTCAAATTGTTACTTGGGTTAGCTGTATCAATTTAATTTAGCTAAATCAAGTTGGTGGGAACATGCGGTAATACAAAATTCTTCTTTTTAATTTGAACCAATTTTGATTTTGTTTTTTACCTACAAAGCTAAACTAAACAAAAAAAAAAAAAAAACAATTTTAAAAATTGTAACTAAATAAATATAAAATCAAAAACTACTAATAGAAAGTTTGTTACTAACTTTAAAAAATTAACTAATATTTTAAGTATGAAATTTAATAAGAACAAAATATTTTATTAAAAAAAATATTAATTAAAAAAAAATGTAATGTTCTCCACACCTCATGCATAAATAAGTGAGAGCATTGATTTCAAATATTCTACAAATAATTTTGTTTTTTTTTTTTTTTGTTTGGGGTTCGCTGGAAGTAAAAATCATCGAAAGACATTGCAGAGCTTGAACGCGCGGGATGCGCTTCTGCAATAGTGAGGGACTTTAGCCCATCTGAAAAACCTCCCTGGGGGACTGACTTTCTTCATCCCGGATGTGACTGCGCCTGCTCGTTCGACAAATCGGCAATTTATTTTTGAATTGTTTGGAGATTTTAAAGACAAATCTGCCCGTTGGCGGACTTCTGAACTTTTTTGGTAGAAAATATAACCTAATTTCTATTCTTAGCTAATTTTTATAGATCAAGCGGTTTTATACGCCCTAATCTGCTGATTACACTATCTGTATTTAATAATTCGGTTATTTCTAAGCTAAAGCGGTTGAGAAGCCTACGTCTGTGCATTTGAGCAATTGTTTCAACTTCGTCTTCAACCATTTCTATATTTAGATCTCTTTGCAGATCAGCGTTACGTATGTACCGAGGTGCATTGACTATGTCACTTAGTACTGTATTTTGGAGAACTTGCATTTTTTGTAAACTTGTTTGGCATGCCCACAACTGGAGCCCATAGATCCATATTGGTTTGAGAATTTATAACTTATTGTCGATGGACAGGGATAAATATCTCCCAAATTTACTGTATGGCATGTTCAACTCGTCTTTTGTTTTGTTTTCATGCGCTTTCCATCGCAGTTTATCGTCTGGAGTCATGCCTAGGTATTTTCCTGTAATTGAGTATTCCTCTATATTGTTGTTAATGTATATTGGAATGTGTGGTGGGTTTTTTACGTAAAATTGTGGGTCACCCGACCTGGACGAAGTGAAGATATCCATATCCAAGCTTAAGTCCAACAAAGCCGCTGGAGCAGATGGCCTTACCGCCGAGCTATTCAAAGCGGCGGGCGATGACTTGGTTAGGAGCAAGCACCAACTCATCTGCAAAATATGGTCGGAGGAAAGTATGCCCGATGAATGGAACCTCAGCATTGTTAGCCCGATCCTCAAGAAGGGGGACCCTCTGAACTGCGCCAACTACAGAGGTATTAGTCTTCTTAATATCGCCTACAAGATCTTATCTGCCGTGTTGTGTGAACGCCTAAAGCCTTTCGTCAACAACCTGATTGGTCCCTATCAGTGTGGCTTCAGGCCAGGAAAGTCTACCGCCGACCGAATATTCACATTGCGGCAGATCTTGGAGAAAACACAGAATAATAAGAATAGCACTGGACCTAGAACACTACCTTGCGGTACACCATCTTAAATTTCTCCTAATGTTGAGTACTCTGTCTCTTGTTTAATTCAGAAGAATCGATTTTATATGTATGACTCCAGAGCGCTCGAATACTGCTTCGGCAGTTGTTTTTGTAATTTGTGGATCAGTCCTTTATGCCATACTTTATCGAAAGGTTGTGCTATATCAAGAAATATTGTAGGGCACACTTATTTCTCTTCAAATGCTTTCTACCCAAAGGAAAAAAAAATATTAGAAAAATGTTAAAAGACGTGCGCCTCCAGAATTTTGACCCGTACCTTTTTTTATTACTCACTCGCCTTCTCACCGATTATTATCAGCTCCTTCAGGAGGCCAAACATGGAACCATTCTCCACTGTTTCTCCACATCTTTTGCCAAGCTCATATCTCCGTAATCTTCTTTTTCTTTCCTCCTAGGGCCTTCCAAAAAAAAAAATAATCCCGTAACCCACCACAGTCTAGGTCGAATTTTATTCATTCTCTGCCCCTTGTTGCATTACTTCACCAACTTCGAAAGGGATCTTAAATATATCCCTTCCTTAGACGGTACATGAACACCATACAAGTGATTATTACCCATTCCCCATCCCATCAACCAACTGCCGCAATGGAGGACTCAGTGGGCGAGCCAATCAAATCTAATTTATATGATCTCGCGAAGAATATGGCGCACGGAATCCTGTCGAAAAAAAAAAAACCAAATAACATCTTCACCAGACCACGCATACGTACAACCACTTTACAACTTATGAGAGACAAATCGTTTTCGATAAACAAATCATTCATCGGGCAATAATCGCATGACTGGATGGAATGGAGGTCGCCCCGTCCACAATAACTTATCCATAAAAGAAACAAATTGGTTACGTATTCGCACCAGTTGCTGCCACACACTCATCATCATTATTGTACCCCACCCACGCTTCACGTATAAGCTATATAACTTCCACTTTCAGACGTATACGAAATACGCCCGGATTTGGAGAGTCGTCGGCGTTTTGTCTGTCGTTATAAAATTCTTTCATACTCGTAGTCCGGTGCCGGTTACGTGTGAACAAGCACTTAAGGATATCTTAAAAAAAAAAAAAACCCATCCAATGTGTCTATAGCACCTGACTTTCTACTCTACACGAAATGTGTTATCCCCTTCGGGCAGGATGTGCCTGTATACAGCTCCATCGATTTATATCGTCCTTTCTTTTGGAATGTGTTTTTTTTTTTTTATAAAACCCATCAATTTATAAAAATTCCTCAACCTCGATTTAGTAGAGATAGCTCTGTAAATATGTCCTGTCCTCTCAAGGAAGACGCACTGCAAGGCCGATATAAGGCCCTTGAATCTGACACAGAGAGAACGGAAGAGAACGACTTGATGGCTTTTATGTGGAGGGCTAACGAGCGCAATAATGAAATAAAGAACAATGTTCTCACTACATACAGCTCTTTGGAGTGTACTCTCGTGTATCCCCAGGCCCGAGGCTCTGCCACGTTCATTTATCATTAAGATGGTTCCGTTCGTTCACCCTTTATCGTGCAATACAAATACTCGCACAATGGAAAAGAGAATGAATAATAGGACAACATTACTGGAATGATTAAACGGTATCGCATAAAGGATATTCCTCACCAGCCAGCTTGCCTTGTGCGAGGGGGACAACCTGCACTGTCCAACATGATGTAATTCAAGGTGCTACTCTTTTATGGAAAAAAAAAAAAAACAAAACAAAAATTTGTGAGGGGTACTTCTAGTTATGTTTCAATTTATTCCAATTCAGGGCACAGTCTGTGTCTGGTGACTGCGACCGACCGAGAGGATATTAATTCCTGGCTATTGGATTTTTCAGCTTGGCACATATGTTTTTGTCAGCTGCTCTCAAAATTGCATTGATTTGTTACGTTCTCGACACCATATGCGTCGATAAAGTAGTTTTTTTTAAGGCACAGACTTGGGCGGCATCCATACACTCGTGATTGACGCCTGTGCGGAATGGTTCTCAAATTGAAGGACTTTTTATTGGTTTCGATTTGTCAATGGAATATTATTTGATGGGGTTTTTTTTTTGTTCGGTTGCAAATGTTTGAAATGAATTTATTGAATTGTTGACGGGTGCTAATGAAATTGACAGCAGAAGGACGATTGGAAGTGTGTGTGTGTCGACTTTGAAGTTTGTTTTTAGTCACTATGCGATGCGTTGGTATTACCACTCGAAACCTTGCAGGTCCTTCTAATGTTTATAGAACTTTTAACGAATCTATACTTGTCTGATCCATTTCGGGGGTTGCCAAGTGTACAGAACTAGCTCCGGAACTGCTTCTTGACACTTTTTTAAGAGGCAATTCTTTATACCACAAGATCAGGAGTTTCCACAGTATCCCAGTATGCAGGGCTCCTGTTAGCTAAACCATCTTAAGAACTGCTTCCTGCGTTACCACTTTTGCAAAGCTCAATAGACCCTTCTGTACCTAGTCGTGACGGATCTGTTCTCTTTCTTTTTCCCCTCTATCTTCAGCAGTTTCTCTCTGCAGGAGCAGGCTTCAAAAGGACCTCGTCTTACTCTAGGTAGTCCAGCCGAGTAGCCACTGAGCCAACAAAAGCCCTTTCTTCAAAGATTGTTAAAAGAGCTGCTACAGGTGCGTCGAAAAGGGACACATCACATAAATTAAAACTGCTGCTCAGAGGTAAAAATGCAGAGATAAAATTTCCTGCATTCCAAGCTTGTGCTGAGAAAATCCTCAAAGCGAATATTAGGGTCATTCGGTTGAATCTCAACCATTGCGACCTACCTAATCAGGGGATTTTCCAATATTATCTTCGCGGATTTCGCAATTCGCAACTTTTGACGAGAGCGTCTGCATTTGGCTTTCGTTTGTTTAAGCAGAAGAGGCAAACACGCCCAACACAAGCTGTATGTCCAACAAGTTATATATACCAAACATTTGTCTCTCACAAAATCATGGTTTGAGGGAGACGAGTAACAATGGTTCGCTATGACACTTGCCCGTGAATACTAGTCCTATACGGTTTTATCACTGAAATGTGTATTGTGGTCTTCAATATTATTTTAACTGCACCTCCTCTTGTGAAGGTCTGCCCTAAAAAAAGGATTTAAAATTGGACATCTCGGATTTGCATTGAAAGAATAAGCTTCGATGGACACGCACTCCAAATTGTTTCAGTTTTACCAGCGTTTATCACTTTAATTTTTGTTCTTACTACTTAAGAGGAAAAGCCCTAAAGCACCCCTTCTTAGTAAACCACTCGATTCGCATTTCATTCGCTTCAAGTTCGCCGGCGAACTCATCTGAGAATCAGAAGCGATATATGTATCGATGATTTACATCTCGGTAAATGGGGGTGGAAAAATCACCGGCGATTCGCCAATAAACCCACGCGGAAGAACAAAATGCGAACATTTAGGAGGAAGTTTGTGCGAATTGGTGAAAAGGTGTTTGCACTTTGTTTAATATTCAATATTTTAACGGCAGCCTTAAAGTTAAGTGTAGAATTCTTAAATGGTACGTCTGCTGCTCAGGAGCGCCTCCGTTTAGTACCACAATTGCGGAATGACACAAAACTGATAACTTTAAGTAGTCGACCGAATTTTGGTGGCTTGAGGAAGAGGTGAGGGTGGATACGCTCACCCGGGTCGGTGCGCTTCTTACGTAGCATCCTCCTTAGTTTTAAGCTGGATATTAAGTGAGTAGGTTTAGGTTTAGAGTAGGGGGTCTTTGTGCGGTGGGAAGCCAGGCTTCCAGAGACATCCAGAGCTTAAGATTTCAGTCGGGTAGCAGGTTGCTTCGTCTTCTTTTGTTACACAGTCAATAGATTTAAATGAATGCAGAGTACCAAGGATTTGGTTCTGAATAACAAAGTTTAAGTTTTGTTCTTAGCCGCTAAAATTGCTGGCTTACTCAACCATTCGGTATTTTTGTGGTTAGCAACGATGTTCGGGAACACCTTGATGTTTATGCTCGTCTTTCGATGAGACTAAATCACAAAAATTCGAAGGAAATGAATTCAATCCGCTCAATTCGTCGACAGGAACACGGCCATTACCGATAGTCAGCAATTGCTTGGAGAAATCTTGATCAAACGGATCGTTGAGCAATGCTTGCTGCCAGCTAAAGTTTCTTCGCATAGCGCCACAGATTTTATGCTTGGAGGCAAGCATGTTTTTCATCGGCAGTCGATCTTGTAATTACTGTCAGCGTTTGCCGGAAATCTGCAGGCAGTAGAATCATTGCGCAGATCTTTCAATGTTCTGTCAAGCGTTTGTGCGCCATTGGGCGTTCGTCCCAGATGAAGATTTTAAACGCTAGAAATACTTTGGCCATTGCCGAGTGTTTCGCAATGTACCACGGCGGTTGTTCAATAGTTTGAAGGTTTAACAGCAATTTTAATGCTGAAAGAGCCGTACGACATCCTTCTAACAAAGTGGCCGGTATTCCAGAAGAAGCAATTGCTACCGCCAAGTCGGATCTCGTATGAACTAATGGATCTAATTCATGCCAATCACATTCAAAAGTTATATTAAATACCATAGTTATTACATTTTCGAGATTTTTCAATCAAATTGGAATGATTCACTAATCTGCTCTACGGTACACGGCGAACAAAGCGGAAGGTCTGCTCAGTCGTGAGCACGCCATATGCAATGGACCATGTGAGGAACATGGGAATTCTGGATCGATGCCACAAATATTCAGCGATTGTCCAGCCGTTCTTGAGTTATAAGCTTAGATGTACTTTACCTAACGTCGGTTTCATTGTCATATCTATTCGAGCATGGGTTCTCGGCTTTGAACAATTGCAAGCGTGTTTTATTTATAGATAGAACAACCTTTTATTCATTTACTTTTACATTTACTGTTGGTCACTTCTTAACAGTTGGTGGTCCATGGCAAGGCAGACATTTTGTCAAATGGTCCATCATCAGTAAAAGGTTAAGAACCACTGATGTAGACGGACAACGCAAAAGGTGGTCAGGGGTGGAAAATATGGACAAGCACAGATGGCTTTTAAAATATAATTAACCAAGAATTCCAATGAGAAGTACTCAAATGGGTAGCGATACTAAACATCACATAGTAACTTTCGGTATTAGGTACCTTTGAAGGGGGAGCTTTAAAAAAAACTAAGTCCAGCAAACTATGCATTTTTCATTTTAAATTCATTTAAAAAAAAAAACGATTAAATCTAATTTAAAACTAACATTTATCTTATTCAAGCTTACTGGCTCCTAGCGAGCGCTGTAAACTTAACAATATCCTAAAAATTATTGCCATTCGGCCTTAAATCTATCTATATTAAACTTTGATTTTTATTCTTCAAGAAACTTTGAAATTCTTTATTTTTGTTATTTTATTTAAAACTACTTAAAACTAACCAAGCTACTCAACAAAAAATTCCTAAAATCAGTATGATGAGCAATCTCATCGATTGGTCACCATCCTGATCGCGTCCATGGGCGCCTGACAGCCGCCAACAAGGGTTCACCCGTGCCGCCGAGCCTCGAGCGAGGCCATAAGCGTCGGTCGAGTCTCGGAAGCACTGTTCATGTTGGCAACTAAAGGCTAGCTCTGTAGTCATCATGATTCGACATCTTAACTAACCGAAACTATGCAATGAAACCAATGAAGCAAAACACGCGTTTGGTGATAAGAAAACTGATGATCAATGTGGTTCACGCCACGATACTCATACTCAAAGGAAAATTCAATGGTGGGGAAGTTCTCATTCCAAGGATTCCGATGATCCCAACTGATATAAGCCCTTTGAGCTTGGGCGAATTCAATTTCCTATTCGTCTTGCATTCACCTTGACGGTTAACAAATCACAATGTCAACATAATTGACTGAATTTAGAAAATACAAACTTAATTAAATTAATAAACTAAATTAAGCCAAAAGGTATCATTAAATTCATTGAGTTCGGAGTTCGCCGGTTCAGCTGAAACTCGGTGACGCTCGGCACTCGATAACCGCTGGGACGATTCTCGTGATCCTTATTTTGTTTTTAAAATCTATTTATTCGCATCCTTCCCGTTTTAAGATAATTCTGAGCGCGGACATAGCCAGTTTATTTAATATTTTTCGAATGGATTTGCTGACCAATTTGCTACATGGACCAGAAATCTCCCTCACCGATCCCTCCAGCCCCATTAAAAGTAAGCAATCTTCAAGTGAATTTTTACCACCACCATAATAGAAATAAATCACAGCCTACCTATTTCGAGTTTGATAACTCAATTCCTTGTTCACTCTCTTTCGATTGAGCAAGCCGTCAAAAGGAAAAAGTAAACCAATCTATTTTTCGTGAAATAAAACCCACAACAGCCCTCACAATCGGTTTGTTTTGCCCAATCCCACTTATCGGATTCGCAAGCCCCGACCGATACCAATCTCCTGATACATATATCGCAAGTATCTCCTTGCAGAATCCCTGTCAGCCTGATGAAGGGAAAATAATTTAATTCGTCCTGAAAGTGGATCCTCGCCCAACATACATTTCGGTCCAGACAATAACATAGAAATCGTAAAACGATACGGCATTCCTTGGGCTGCTGAAACCTCACGTCTGTCTGAGCGGGTCTTCAGTTTTATGAACTCTGTTACATCTGTGTGTGTACGTGTGTTGACCACTTTTGGCCATTTGGTGAACCGCACCAATTCCATTTCCAATATTCTTAAGAGGATATGTACAGCGGATTGTGTGAGGCCATTCTCTATACTCGTCGCTCTCACTCTAATCGGAATGTGTGCTCGCTCTGGCATGTGCAATATTATTTCTCGTTGTTGCATTGAATTACCAATTGATGTTTATCACGTTACGATAATGGAGCCGCAAATTGACCGTAGGAGGACACACAATGAAAATGTCAAAACCATAAAGCTGTTCTGGTGGTGCCCTGCATACACACACTCATGCTGATTGCATGTGGCAACTTAATGGCTGCGGCTGCACGATGGATGCTATTAGCCGAGTGCAATTGTGTGCATTTCGTTAGAGAATGTCCTTGCATGCATATGTGGAATATGCATATATATGCAATGCTCACGTGAGGATATTTAAATTTATGGATTTCCATGGAAATTTTGCATTCAGTGAACTAATGTGCGGATTGGGACAATCGTTTATGGATGAAAACCGGCAAATGGGGTTGGTTTGGCCAAATGAACAGAAATGGCAACGTTTTTGGTGAGCGAGTGAGTAATTGTCGTGTCTCATTTGCTGTATTAAGGGATGGAAGGCATCTCCACGTAGCAAGAACTGCAAACGAACTCGCTTCTACATGACAATTGATCAAGACAATTGATCAGGGAACACCTTAGCCACGTTCGGTAAAGTTTGACAGATGAAGAAAGTAAATTAAAAGTTCTACTGTAAATACTGAGAAATATTGCAAATTTCTTAAGTCGCAGTTCTCCCCTAGATAATAGGACGCAACTTGTTGTGAAAGAAACACTCTCAGTACTCCATCTCTTAATCACGGAAAAAGTTCTTCAAAAAGGCGTCAAAAAATGTGTCGAAAAAGAGTAAAAAAAAAAAAAAAATCTGCACAACTTATTGGTCTCTGAATACAGTACTCTCTGTGCCGCCAATTTAAGACTATTGTAAACCTCCTGAGCGGCCGCTTAATAAAAGAAAGAAGTTGGCCGACTCGAATTGTGGAGTTGTCGGGAAACCTAGTTCAAAAATATTTTGTGACAAGTGAACTATGTGAAAACTACGTAGTTCAATAGCGAAAATATTTGTTTGGAATATAGTTCTTTTCGTGTTCCAACTGACTAGCGTGGTTCTTAACTTTCTCGATTACGTAGCAAGAGAAAGATATTGTATTCGTTCAAAGTTTTCAACTCGAGATGTTAATCAATTCTGACATTACGATGATAGAGGAACTCAAAGAATTGGATCTCGAAGTTCTGCCCGTCTGTCCGTGTGGCTGATTGGAGTTGGTTCAAACTTCGGATTTGCAGTTTGTGGGCTTATAGTTCAGGGTATTATTTTTTTGGTTGCAAGTTAAACTGAATATTCGTGGTACCTCTCTTGCAAAATGTTGATACCAGTTTGATTTCCGCGAAAACGGCTCCAAAGATTTCAACCAAAATTGATATTTCAGCTAAGGTAGATAAAGTTACCATGACTGCATACCCAGTTTTTGGCTAAAAAATCAAATTACGGTACTTTTGAAATTTCAACATATCTCGAAAACGGTCCATACGATTATAACAAAAACTCATTTCTAATGTTATACGGTCATTTCTAACTTGATAACAAACTCAACAAACTCGGTTTTCGTCTATATTATCGCACAATGGTTTTTCCGAAAAAAATATTTTTCTTAAAAATTTTGTTTTCTTTGATTTACCTGAAAACGGTACGAACGATTTTGACCAAAATTAATACTTCGAGTAAAATTGATGTTTCCAAAATTATTGCGTCCATAACTTTCAATTCGAATCACCGAAACCGCTAATTTTAAAAACTGCTCATATTTCGAAAACCCCCTTTTAGATTTGGATAAAACGCCAAAAACCAAGTAATGCTTACATCCCGAACAATGTCTACTACGCTACGTTTTGAGCTTAATAATTCAACAATACTATTTTTCAAATTAAACATTTCAATATTTGTTACTGTTTTACAAAAACCGCTCAAACGATTTTGATCAAAATACATATTTAGGATATTGAAATAATTCGAATTAAAATGACTACCCAAGAGAAGATCTGTGTTCATATATTTTCTTAAAACTCAATACCGCACTTCCATTCAAAATGCAATAATTAAAATAGTTCCAACCACTTGGAGCTTACACAATCAGAAACTCCCACTCCATTTGCACCCTACACACGTCCATCGGTATTTTCTAGCTACTATTGCGAATTCAAAAACAAATTCCTAAATTCGTACATATCTATGTAAAGATATTTTTAACAACAACGGCACTTTTTTTAGCCGCACAGTGAAATACTGAACCGTGAACTACACACTTGAACTACTTGAGTTCAAAGGAAGATTTCTACACACGTTTCTTTGATGTTTTGGTTAGTTTTAGGACCGTAAAACGAAGGTCAATAGCAGGCCTTGCTGTGCTTTAAAATGTTGTTCATTATCTGGCTAAACTGAAAAGATTTTCCCGCTGCTCTATATCGGTGTTTAAGTTCAAGAACTACCAAGCTCACTAAGATGACACTAAATGAGCGAACTCTCCGCCAAATCTGATATATAAATTGGCACAGGGAAAATAGTAACCACTTTCACAACCTTAAACACAACATGTTCGAAAATTTTGCAGGGATTGAATGCTGTTTGTTATTTGTTCTCCAATATTTTGTCTATAAGCCGGGTTTCTATAGAGGTAGAACTTCGTCTACTGGGTGAACTCCAGTTTACTCAAATACACAAGTCAAGTCGTCTGAAAATCGTCGGTATGGTGAGACTTGCTTGCTTGAGGGACAAATCTCTTCTTGCAGCTTTGCCAAAAGACTGAAATTTTCACATCGGACCTGTATATAGAAAAATGCTCAGTTTTGACCTGGGCATTTACAAAATTCGTAAATTTGCTACAACATGAAAAATATTCCATTTTGTGTGCGAGACAAAAAGTTCATGTCGAAAACAAAGGGATAAATATTCCTAAATGACCGCGCACTGAACCTCTCATCTCTTAACCTCCTAATTAGGTTTGAAAATAAAGTTGTATAAATGGTCTCTGTGCCTGTGAATAGTTCGTAGATATATAGCGGTTTGAAAGTCGGGTAATTTAAGCGGGCTTATTGTGTGCACTTTTTTTATATATTGATTTTAAAATTAAGTTGCGTTAAATCAAGAAAAGAGTCGCTGAAAAGTGACTATTTTTAGAGATCTGCAATCTCCTTTCGAGTCTGGGTAACTTAAACCTATTTGACCATCAGTGCGGTTGCTTTCTAAGCTGAAGATGTCGCCTACCGTCCGTTTGTACCACGGAATCAACCACCAAGACCCTTCGTCCTAAAGAATTGCCATCTACCTACCTCCAGCTATAAGTCGTTCGAGGTCAGTCATTATTTGTGCGCGCCATCTAATGTCTTGCTCTGCTGCGTTCTTCCTCGGAGTTGGAATATAAAACTCAGCCCCATGAATTTTTGTTCTTCTACTCTGTCGGGAGCAGTGTAAAGGCCGTAAATTTCGTCGTTAAATCTTCTTTTTCGCACCCCATTGATAAAAACTGTACTGAATGTCACATCAAGAATCTGTCCCTCGAAAAACCGCCAAGTTTCATCGTCATTCAAGAAAGTCCACCCATCTGTGTCTTTGGTTTTGCCGATCAAATTAAGGTTCTGTGCTGCCATGAACCGAATAAATAACAAAATACCGGGTTTTCATCGTTTATTCAATCTGTTTTGTAATCTAATTAAATTTGCTCGTTTTTTTCTGTTTCAGGGAAAATGCTTCCATTCGTTAGTCTCCATTTCAGGGGGCAAGCTTTTCAATGTTTTGTTGTAGAAAATCGCTAAAAGAGATTGCCAAACAATCAACAATGATGTTTATTTATCAACTTGCTATATGATATCATTTTATTTGTTTTATTCTATTTTACAGCGGTTACCAAACGGGATACAAATGGATGTACGTATCCGCTCTTCTAAATTTCAAAATCAAAATCGCCACAACTCAAGTCGTTTATTGTGTAGTTTTTGAAAGTTCGTCTTTGCTTTTCGAACACATTCCCAAGAGTAGTGGGTCGGTATTTTTGAATTCATCAAGTCAATCAAGTCATAAAACAAAACTAGAAACACTTGAGTATATCCTTTGGGTTGTGTATGAATACAATTTGCATTCGCTGTACAGTCACGCATAGAAAACAACACTCACACTCTGTAGTTAAATTCTCTCCCGTCGTCATAATATACAGTGATCAAACTTGAATGTATCAACATGTAGCGCACTCGTATGTGTTCACAGAAAATCTTTCCTTCTCTTTTCAGGGTGACTTCGTCTGCGACTTTGAGTTGGGTGCGGGGAAAATTAAACTCAAAGGAGATGACAAGCAAAACGTAATTTTCCACATTTTTTTCGTGTTCGGGGATAATTACCATTTCCATACACACGCCCAGCAAGGATTTGATTTTTGTTTTAAGTTCAGAAAACAACAGAAAATTCGTGCAAACTTTTAATTCCTTCAATTAAAATCATGTATCGTTACTGAGGGGAGAAACAGAGAAACATAACTTTGGGGCGAACTTTTTGCACTCTGTTGTTATTCTTTGAGTCCTCTGCGATCCAATTGGCAGAAGTGATGGGGGAATGCGATGGGGCGATGGTTTTTTTCTTTTACGTTGGGGATTTCGTGGAAGGATCTTGGTTTTTTTTTTAACTCAACCACATTATCGTGGATAACAGAATAATGTTTGATGTTGGTCTGGAATTACGGCCCCACGTATGACGGTGTTTTGTGCTTTTGTGGTTTAATATTCAGTTGCTGGAAAGTGGAGGAAGTGGGCTGGTTAGGCTCTGAAATACTGTTCATAATGTGAAAAGGGACACAACTCCTCTTTACATTGAATCGATTACTCAACTTCTAGTACATTCTAGTGTCATTCTCTCTGCCATGATTATTCTCTATTGAAATTCGGTTTGAGCTTGAAAGTGTACGTTGCGGAATTCACAAATAGAGGACCTGTTGCTGCAACTATTTACTTTTTATTGGGTTTCCAACAGATGGCGCTAATTGCGTCAAATAGAACTACCGTAGTGGAACTCCATATTCACTGTCTTTCCATTCACATTTCAGTTTCCTACTCTAATCATAGAGTGATAAAACTTTTATTTAGTAGAACCTGCGATATTCTAGGTCGAAAGCTTATACCTCAAGAGAAACTCCTCAGGGCTTCGCTATTATCCCACTGATTTGGGTCGTTCTCCTAAATGAAGTGCTTTTGCAGTTTAGGAATAGCGGCTATCAGCTACAATCACTAAACAAATCAAGAAAGCTCTCAAAACCCTTGACGTCTGGGCCAGCAGTCTTTCTAGAAAACCGAATCTGTAATTTTTAAACGCATAAGAAAGATATCAGAGTCTGTTGCACGTTTTATCGACGAAGTACACAGTGGCACAGTGATTGACGCCGAAGTAAATGCAAATCGCGCATTCTAAACCATTCTAGTTCAGCTATACAAGTGTAAAATGGCTTCAATCAAATTGGAGTGTGCAACTAGAAAGAGTTACGGATCAAAGGCTACATGGAGCAGATTCATACAAGTTGCAGCCCTTGTATAGCTCCACCTATCCAACCAACTAACTCATGGCTCCCCCTAAGAAAAAGTAGACTGCTCATCAAAGTAATGAACGCACAGCTAGAAACACTGAAGAACCCAAGAGCTCCTCGCTTTCTTCGTTGAGGAAATTTTGCAAATGCCCAGGTTAAGAGGTTATTAGCTCTGTTTGACCGGCTGGTCGATTGTGGCTTCTTTCTTATGAGCCGAATAGGGCGTCAGACCATATATGACGTGATACCTATCAAGTCGTGTCTTATCTAGCTCTTGTGAATCTTGCTCCAGAAACTCAGTAAGCCTCTGCTGTTCATTTACGACATGTAACTATTAGTTTAACTATACGTTTCCGGTGTACAGAGCTAGCGAAGGTCCTTCTGAAACTGCTTGTATAAAAAAGACCTGCGCCAACAATTGAGTTCATATTTTTATACAGGTTAGTTCACTTTTGGTTTTAAGTTGCCGAGTTACAGTGCTCTAAAAATATAATAAAGTAGAGGCCCTAGTTCAGTTTCTCCAACCATTCGTTTTGTGTGATATTTTTTAATTCTTGCGACGAATGGAAGGGATCTACAATTGAGGCTAATTGAGAAGCTCCTTCATGGCAGTTCTCTCGGATGTTTGTCCTAAGATGAACCATTTTTTTCTTTGAAAAGCGAAGCCGAGACCCCTCGCTTAGTAGTCCAACAAACTAACCACATAACCACTGCGCCTACGATGCTCTGGTGGCCCTAAAACCTCAGTCCCTTAATGGTAGTTGGTATATAAAAAACAGCGGGCATCAGTCTGCTTTCGGTGTCATTGGCAGTTGACCTCCTCAGTCTGATGTGCACCATCAACCAAATACCACCCAGACAAAACAAAATATAAACATCCTTAATCCACACACAGACACCCCTCTTAATAGCCCACTAATCTCTCCATCTCGTGAAACTCCACGCACAAACATCGCATTGCATCGAATCGCACGCATCAGCTATATAGTCGGGCACGAGTCCTTGGCTTGACAAAAAACGCCCAAAAAACCCAACTTAATTTTCGAATTCCAATACTTAACACCACGTAATCCTGTGTGCCGCTCTCGCTCGCAAAATCTTGATCAACTGCGAAGCTGAGAGAATTTTGCTGCCCAAAAAGAATTCATGAGCACGCACTCATAGTATCATGTACACACAAAGGACTCCCTCTTTCGCTCTAACATGCGAAAGGTAATTTTTATAATTTTAAGTGGCATATTTCCTTGAGAGGGAAAACATTCACGACCCCCAACCGTACCGGTTGTTGATTCTTATGGCACGTTTGACACGTGCCTCTGCCTATAATTCCGCTCGACTTTTTTTGTTTCTCTCGTTTCTGATTAAATCTTGCACGCTTCTTCATTCTTTTCGTTGATTAAATTCCAAGTGGAATTATTAAATTCCATTTAAAGGATCCCGATGGAGGACACGAAATGAAACACCCCACGGAAAGGTGGGCGGGTGGATGGATATTAGATTTCATCACTTTGAAATGTCTGCATAAGAAAAGGAGAGGGACGGGTACGTTTTTTTTTTTCAAATTAAAGGAATTCTAGTCAAATCCGGAAAGCTGATTAAGAACTTTCGAGCAAAATATGAATGTACCACAACAGCGAATGTCCTTAAAAGACGATGAACATCTCATCTTGGAGAGTATTTCGAATCGTAACGGAGACCATACAAGACGTGTACTCCAGGGACGTGCAATTTATTCGAGACTATAAGTCGTTTATAGGTTTATCCATTTTGTTGGCGATTATACCTACTTATCGAATGGTTTTTGGTTATATGTGCCACATATTTACCCTTGCAGATTATGTGAGGATATTTTTTTAGAGTGCTTAAATAGCGTTAGGTATGGATTTGGCTAAATGGAATCGGGGATGTTCGATATTGATAGCTGTGCTACATCATTGCTTTGATGTAGCATTCCGCTTTTAAGTCGGGGCTTCAGCTCGGGCCAAACCAGGAGCTCAACTATGAAGTCTTATATGTTAGCCGTTGACACCTAGCTAGCTGTCTCCAGTTGCACACGAGACAGGCTGTTGGAGGCTTTTTCTACGTATGTGCACCACCTTGGTCGAGATGTTCTTCTACTGTATTTATGCCCTGAACTAGACACGAAGGTTCTCATACATTTTCAAGACATCCAATACGACAAATGCACAGATTTAGATGGGGAATTTCGACATGGGCAGTCGTTCGGAGCTCGTGTATTGAGGTACTTCCATAGGCGGCTTTGCAATTGGAAAAAGGAAGTCGGAAATCGATTCGAACTTCTATGGGGTTTTCCACTAAAAATGGAGGTAACTAAAACGACTCTAATTATAGCCACCGTCCTTGGAAACCACACTCGAATAGTTCTAGGCGTTTAGACATCAATATGACAAGGGATCTTGTACACGATGTGTTTGTTGAGGGAATCTCACTTGTAAATCGGGTAACCACAGCCAAAGTTCGATATGTAAGTGGGAAAAGTTCACCAAATCTTTAAACTGAATTAGTTCATCCTTTGTGTGAAAATTGTATACAATGCAAACTGCCCCTCTAACCTTACCGAACCTCGGCGAGTGAACCATCAGTCCCATTAGCCTTATTGGTCCTTAGCTTGGATATTGCTATCGTTTTTTCTTGTTTTTTAAGTTCTGACTCGCCTGAGCCATGAAAAGGCTCGTCGACCTAAGGAGATCTATTGTCCCATCCCCACTTCGTTCTGATCAAATGGACGGAAGTTTTGTGTATCGTCGTCTAAATTGAATGGGTCTTTCTGCCTATTGGTCTCCGCATCCTCGTTATAAGGCCTACAGGAATAGTTAAAATTCTCAGTCTTTTATAAAGAATTTTCTGCCGGTTTCCAGATACTCCCTCATGTCTGACGACCTCTTCGGTTTTCAGGTCGCCGCAGAATCTGCACAGTTTGGTGTCTGCATTTCTGAGTCTATTGGCGTGTTTCCTCAGGATACAGTCTCCCAATATGACCTCAAGTAGTGTTCCGAGTTGATTCCTGCTTAATTTGAAGAATTTTCGTATTTTATTGCCTTACTTAAGCTATGCCCGACAAGATTTGACCATTTTTGGTCAGCAAAACTTTGTCAAGTTGTTAAGTGACCTCAAAAATACCTCTCCAAGTTGCCTGGCAACTAAATACCCACTCAGCAGTCACAAAGCCAAAAGCTGCTACACCTCAAATTAACAAGCAGCTTGATCGCATCACGTCCATCCACCTGGGGCACAGCAACATTGCGCACAAATCAATCTGCAAATTGACAAACATCACGTGTCCACATCAACGTACAATCAACATCCATATCAATGCAATGTCGCCCTTTAATCACTTAAATCATCAGGCGGATAATAGGCAACCCCAGCCACAACGAGCAACCACTTATGGCTTCTGTGCGCTTATTAGCCACCACCGCTACTTGTCTCGATGTCCCTCGATTCCATTAATCAGATATCCAACATCGTGGTCTGCGAAAAAGTAAATATTTTCGCCATTGCCCCCTCCGCGCATCCTGAACGGAGCCACGAGTGGATGAGTGGAAAGTGTCCATCTGGCTGTGTGTATATGGTGTGCTTTTGGTAGTTGGATTTCATGCCAATCGACGATTTTTCCCGGACCGTCGTATAAGTAAATCCTGTTGAAATAATGCATCGTCTCCTTAAAAAAACTAATCGCATTACTTCCATTTCAATGGGTCGCCCATAATCTCCTGCTCACTGTTCAAACAATTTCCACTTTCGGTTCGTGTAATCATCCGACTGCTTAAAAGGCACACACAGCTGCAGAAGTGGAAACCTATTGTTTTCCACCAAGAAACACTAAAAAATAAATACAACAGCAGAGGGTGTCCTTAAAGAGCAGTACCTCTGTTTTGTCTGTAGAAATATAGGAGCAGAAAATGTAAACAGCATTCAGATTTACATACAACTGTCTCTCTCTCTCTCTTGAGCAGAAAATCCTTAATCGTTAAAAGTATGTGCGGCGGATGCTCAAAGCGGCAGATTGCGGTATGGCGAATAATTATTTTCTGTTTGCATTTTTGGCCAACAATTTCTGTTCTGCCATAAACTCCCTTGCGATGAATTCAAATCAACTGAATGCTTATCCAAATGTCAAAATTTGATTGGAATAACTGGGCTGCGAGTGAAATACCTCATTACCGTCCGTTTGAAGTTCCAACTCGCTGAATACCGACGGCGAAGCGACGTTGTAAGTAATCCGGTTTGAAGTAGTTTCATGCCACAACCAAAAGGACAAGCCACAGGCTACCCAATGAAAAGCAAATGATGCGTCTCAGACAGCCCCACGCAGTCCTTAAAACCAGCACCAGAAATAAGCTGTCCGCCCTTTTCAAAGAGAACAATTGAAAAATTCCCACCTCTCCATGTGTCTGTAACACCATTCAAAAATTTTCGACCACTTTCAGCCAACATTTCATCCCCAGCTGGCCATCGGCAAGATGTACAGGGCTACCTAGTACCCAATAGTAAACACTTGCCAACGAGAAACAATTGAAATAGATTGCCGGATAAGAAATTGAGTGCAAAATAAAATGCGCCCGCACTCATAAACTCCAGATTACTGACAATACAAGCTTGATACGTTTTGCCTCGCATAAAATCGACAAACGCACTAAATGCTAACCAAACATAAACTTCGTGAATGACTCGTAAAATGAAATTGTTTACCAAGTTCATCGAGGAAAAATTCGAAAATAATAATTGTACTTTATCTCTCACCCGTCGTAGTATTTTATTTCAATTCCTTCCAGACAATCGGGCCGCTTCCCCATCAAGCTACTGAATCAACTCAACAGTAATGGTGATGATTTACTTTTAATGGAGACCGTTTTCCTACGTTTAACGATCGCCTGCCGTCGAAGTTGCTCCTTAAATACGCGCCAAATCAAACCATATGGCCTAGTCTCGGTTTATGATTGCGCTGCGCTATGCCGTCACCATCCCAGCGGCTTCTGTCAAACGCCCAAAGTATTTATCTCGACATGTATTCAGTTTGATGTGCCTTATGTATCTCATTAGAGGGCGAACACTAAATGGTCGCCACAAAGGGACTCGTTGACATGACACTACGGCGCAACGGACGGAATAGCGTTGACAAATTAATTTTCTTGTTATTCTAACCCTATTTGGGGAGGAAAAAACTTTGCGACAAAGCCGCTTCAAGGGAAAAAAGGGCTTGTTTACCCTCTCGTATATATTTGCATTGGAGATGGTTCGTTCTTAGAGAGAGTTTTTCCGCTTAAATTGGATATTTGGTTCGTTGAAAAAGAGGCTGGACATCCAGGATCTGTTACCTAACTATAGTAACTTTGAGTTGAGTGAGGAGTTTTTTATACTACGAAGATGTTACACAGAAATATGAAGATTGTTGGCCTTTTTCTCCGCAGCTATAGGGACTATTGGAAAAGGATAGCGTTTTTTGGGGAGATATGATTTTTATTTTACTGTTGTCATGGAGGTTGATGGTGGTTTTGAATGTATCTAAGAAGTTTTTGCTCTCGATTTGGGGTGGGGAAGGCGATTCTTGAAAGCGTTTTCATTTCGGTTTGAAATGGCAGATGTTGCTTGGAGATTTATACCCTCGTTACTGATCAAATAATTTGTGTTTTGACATAAGATTAACGTGAGCTCTGTCCATGAGCTTGATTGTTCTTTCTTTTGTTGCGTTTCAATAGTATAACGGCCTACAAAAACAAATCTTGATGAAGGTGAAGGGTTTGTACTCATATTTTGTTTACTTTGCCACTTACAACTGTCTTCCATCCCATGCTATCAAGTGATGGGCGCCCAAAAAGCTTTGAAAAACTCGTCAGAAATCTCATCCAAAAAAAAAACTCACTCGATATAGCATGAAAAAAAACGTATTTTTAGACCTGTCAAAAAATGTGTTTAAAAAGCCGTCCAAAACGGCCATAAAAACGAATTGAAAAATGTGCCAAGACAGTCTTAAAAACACGTCCAATTACGAATCAAAATAAATGTCAACAATCGTCAAAAAAACGTCGCAAAAACACGCAGAAAAGCAAATCGAAAAGAGTTTCAAAACGAGTCAGAAAACCTAAAAGAAACGAGTCGGAAATCACTTTCAAAAACATCTAAACAGCATCCAGAAACGCGTGGAAAACTTGCAAAACTCGAGTCAAAATGCATCCGAAAACCTACCAAAAACGTGTCTACAAAAAACTTTGAAAAAAATTTAAAGAAACCCGCCCAAAAACGATTCAAATGACAACCACCCGCGCTTCGAAAAACCTGTTGAGAACCCGTCAAAAAAACGCTTCTGAAAACTGCCAAAAGACAATCCTAAACACATAAAGAAACGCGTTGGAAAAAAATGCCAAAAATGAGTCGATTAACCTGCCAAAAACTCGCTCAAAAAAACGCTTCAGAAAATTGCCATAAATCAATCCAAAACGCACACAGAAACTCGTCGAAAAGTACTGCTAAAAATTTGCAAAAATCGAGTCGAAAATCTCGTCAAAAAAAGTGCCAGTACCTGTCCAAAAACGTTTGAAAAAGTCTTTAAAAACGCGTCCAAAAATGAGCCGCAAATCCGTTCAAAAAGGAGTCTACAAAGGGCGACAAGAAACCTGCCAAAAACCGGTCCAAAAAGGAGTCCACAAAAAAATATCGATTAATAGAAGCCAAAAAGGAGTCAAAAAAACACTTCGGAAAACTTGTCAAAAAACTAACTAAACTGCCAAAAAATAAAAAAAAATGCAGGTCTAAAAAAGAGTTGACAAAAGGCGTTTAAAAACTTACAAAAAATCGTTTAAAAAGTCGTTACAAAAACCATTCAAACCGCATACAGAAATATGTCGAAAACCCGTCCGAGTCGAAAACCCACAAACGAGACGACAAAATGCGTCGAAAAACCTACCAGAAATCCGACCAAAAACCAGTCGGATCTCTTTAAAATACATCCAAACAGCATCCAGAAACGCGTCGAAAAATCTGTCAAAAACTCATCCAAAAGCAATTCGGAATTATTGGAAAACTCGTGCCAAAACTCATCTGAAAACCGTCCAAAAACGAGTCCACTAAAAGCGTTGCAAGACTTGACAGAAACCTGAATAAAAACTAGTCGGAAAACAAGTGAAAAAACCAAGCAATGAGAATCAGAAACACATACAAAAACGCGTAGGAAAAGACTGCTAAAAACTTGCAAAACTCGAGTCGAAATACTCGTCAAAAATGCGTCGACAAACGAACCAAAGGCTGTCAAAAAAGTCGCCCAAAATCTAGTAGAAACAGTATTAGCTCCGCAACACACTCCCTTAGGTGACTATTTAAACACTGAATATATGCGCTGTCGAGGGTTTTTAACTCCTCTTGGAAAAATTTTTCGTTTTTTGTCTGTCAGGGAGTGAACTATGCACTTAACTCGATCGCAATAAAATAATAAAATATCCTCCTCAATGTGTCGCTCAAAGATATATCGCTTGCTGACAGCCACCTACCCTATCTTAACTGTCCCTTTCAAGTTTGTGTGCAAAAAGTACAATCCACGTTTTATATCCTTCACTAATCAACACTCCATCTGTCATACACTCTATAGTCGAGCCGCCACCAACAGCCATCATCCCATTTTAGCCATTCTCTTTCAAAAGGAATTAAACTTTCCAAGTGTACTTTGCAGCACTTCATCGCCTGCACACGCAACTAACACTAGAGATTAACTTTTCACCTACATCCTCTCGCGAAACTACTCTGGACGTGGTAACAAATAGATTGCTAAGCGCATTACGAATCCATTGCCACGATGCACAGTGGGCCAAAGTTGGCTTTTTGTTGAATGAAAAAGCTAAAAGAAACGGTTTGGGAGATATCCTCAGACTGGTGGAATACAATAACAAAATAAAAGTAGAATAATTCTAAATTATGTCAAGTGTTGCTGGACCCAAGGAATTGTCCAAAGCCTACTTTCAGGGGAAAAATCACGCCCGACAACACTTTGCCTAAGCTTGTGACCTCTGGTAGTTTCACGCATCCAACAAAATTGTTGAAATGCGTGCGATAAGGTCCAAGGAAAACTACGCATTTTTGCCAGAAATTAAGAAAAATCTTTCGTCCACTGAAATCCCACTCAAACCCACTGTGCGCCCCCAACATCGTCACAGTCAACTGCTCAATTGCCTTTCAAAAGCAAGTGCATTCGGTGTGAGGATAATTCTAGATGTTTACCTTTGTTTCGGCATGTATCCAGAAAGTGTTCTCGAACACCAATTTCCACTTGCATCCCTCCCCCTCCCCGCAAGGCCCACTTCTGCTGAGCTGCATTGTTGCAAGAACGCATATAATTTCAGTTCAGCCCGGGACCATTTTGTGATTGCACCCATTTCGAATACCCATTGCAGTCGTGTACTTCCGGGTAATTGCTACCTATCCTGGCAGCTCTCCACAGACATTAAACACATGGCTGCTGTAATTTCCCTAACGTATGCAGACTTTGCGTTGTACGACAGCCAGTTACATTTGCATTTTGTACTTGACAAATTCAGTTGAGCGACATATAACGAAATCATAAAATCCGCCAGCACCTGGACATATGTATCTTGGTATCACACATGGGCTATAATTTTTTTGCCTAAATCTCACACATGACTGGATACCTACTTTCGTTTGCAGGAGGACGAAACGGAGGGGAAAACCACGCTAAGTCCTCGCAAGTGTGCCCCTGCTGATAATGAACATTTCGCACAGACAATCCCACAGTGAGCCAAATAAAATATTGTATCCCTGTATGGCATGCCATTAATTCGTAATTTATATCACTTGGAATTAGAGTTGAAAGGATGTACCTACATGTATACCGGACCTGCTCATGAGTGATATCGTATTCAGACAGATGGCGTTCGCATTCGAAAAGCAACCGTCCGACCGGATAAAATCTCGAATACACAAGAAAATAACTTTTCAGATGAAATATTTATTCTCGGCATATTGTTTCCTTATTCCGGAGCCATTCAGGTGAAAGGATATGTTGTTTATTGGATCCGGAAGAGGATAACAAAATTGTCAATGTTCTACGTGATGTTTATTTTTTATTTTTTATTTTTTCTTGTTAGTTCCATATCTGATGGTGAAGGTGGGGAATTCTTTTCAATTTATTTTGATTGGTAGTTGAATTTAATTACGAGCAACAAAAATATCGCTTCGTTGGAGAGTTCAGTTATTTGTACTCAATCTGAGTTTGATTTCGAATGGGATCATCAGTTGGATGGTTCGAATTTATGCGCTTAGGTCGATTTAGATTTGAAATCGATAAAGAAGTCCTTGATAAGATATATGAATTCGTGGAAAGGAACCCTAAGCCACTGAAAAAATATGCCTACCCACTCGGATCGCAGTGCTCGTCGCTAGGAAACAAATTTGTATCAAACGCATTACCTATTGTAAAAATAAATGATCCATATGCTATTCAGGATTGAGTGGCGCTTGGGTTGGCTCTGTGTGCGTCTGTTTTCCAATTAAAAATACCTGAAAATTTTCTACGGGTCCGCCAAATAACTTTTTTTTTTTAAAAATGCTATAAAAAAAACTACTGAATATTTTCTCAAATTTCTTTTTTTATTTGAAAGTACAATCCTTCCGGTTAATAATGGAAAATAATTTCATTCAAATGGCTGCCTCGGCTGGCCATGCAGTAGCCTACACGATCGGTCCAATTTTTAAGCACTTTATGCCTCTGGACCAAATTCCGCACCAAACAGTGACTCGTTTTCGGCTTTTCAATGTATGCGTGCGGGTTTTCTGTGCCCCAAATGCGACAATTTCGCTTGTTTACATACCATACAAGATGAAAATGAGCTTCATCTGAAAAGATGATTTTTTTGGCAACATCGGCATCTTCTCTAAGTCGATCGCAGGCCCACTTAGCGAAGCGAAAACGCATTGGATGGTCATTTGGCTTCAACTCCTGAACCAATTGGACTTTGTAAGGCGTCATACCAAGGTCTTTATGCAAAATTCGTCTCAATGATGTCTCTGAAATGTTCAATTGTTGAGAATGACGGTGAATTGATGTTGATGGCGCTTCACGCAGACTTTCTGCCACAGCAGCAATTTTCTCGGGTGTACGCACTGTTTTTGGCTTTTCACGCTTTTGTTTATCGACGAGGATGCCAGTTTCTTTCACTTTTTTCACAAGATAACGAACGTACGGAGCTGACGGTGCTTCTCTTCTTCCAAATTCCGTACGCAATTTCTGCACACATTCTGCAACATTACCATGAATTTCAAAGTAATGTCGCAATATTTCTCAGCGTTGTTCAAGCGTATACACAACCATATTCGTTCAGCGGAAGGATAAAACTAATTATCTGTCGAATCAGACATGAGCTAAGTGTTACCATTCGCGAAATAAGCACTAATTGAAAAAAAAAAGTTAGATGGCGGACCCTTTATTTAGAAGCGATTTTAATATCTAATTAGCTAGCAAATAACAAATAAATTAAGCGACTCGTTATCAGGAAAATAACCTAAAAAATGCCCTTTTTTACAACGAAAACACACTCCCCGCAGGTACACGCTAACTGATAGTTGTGGTGGTAGAAGTTGTTATATTCGTGTTTGTTGTCACACTCATCTAGTTGATTGGTTGACCATCATTTGCCTATTCAAATCATTTCTATATTTACCGGCGATTCTCCAATAATTTATATATTCTTTCATCTCTTCGTTTCAGGGGTTTTGGCAAACAAGGATTCCAATGTCAAGGTAATTTGCAACCTCCCAGCTCACCGATTTCAATTAACAAAACTTGTTTCTTTCCAGTTTGTTCTTTTGTCGTCCACAAACGCTGCCATGAGTATGTCACCTTCATTTGCCCGGGCAAAGACAAAGGAATCGATTCCGTAAGTTTTACTATAGTTATGCGATCATATTTTCAACATCAATTCATACACACACACACAAGGGCAATATTCTCCATCCATATACAGTACATCCTGTGAAGTTTTCTCATTGGTTTCGCACCGCAAAGAAAATTCCATTTCGCACATCGTAAATCATCTTTTGTCCAAGAGTAGTCCGCATGCAGTAGACTAGAAACCTTTAAGTGAACTTCACACACAGTTGACCATCGATTTTGGCTTTCACTCATACCCACAAACACACACATGTATCTCTGTATAATCATAATGTGCCTTTAATTTTTCACGTATTCATTTTCTTTTTAAACATTTTTCGGTTTGTTTTGGGTTTTTTTTCTGTTTTTTGTTTTTTGTTGTGTTTTTATTACTCCCACAGGATTCACCAAAAACCGTACATCATTTCGAACCATTCACTTATGCAGGCCCCACATTCTGCGATCACTGTGGTTCTCTGCTGTATGGTATCTACCATCAGGGGCTTAAATGTTCAGGTAAATTTTGAAAAGTAACCCACTCGTTTTCAGCCCCCCCCCCAACAACCCGCTCTTTCTTCTAATTCTACTTCTCTCATCTGTATCTAAATTTCTATGATATGCTTCTGCTTCTATTTTCCTCAAACCCCTCTGACCCCCTCCCCCAATACAATCCTTGTGTGTATGGATATAGAGCAAATAAGCCGCAAGCAACAAAACACGCATACACGGCTGAAGAGTGTCCCGATATTTCAAAAGCGGAACCCTTTTAAGGCGGTTCGTGGTCGTTTTCTGGTCTTACATAATTGAAGTGTAATTAAGTTTTAATCCTTTTTTTGATAATTGAATTATCCTTCTCGTCCGCCGAAGGAGCGGATTCTTTCAAAGTAATTTTAAAACATTTATCAATCTAAGCCTATACTGGCTTAATGGCACTCGAGGCGGTGAATCTCCTTAAAATTCCCTTCAGGATGAGGCTGTTTATTCTTCTCTGATTTATTTTTGAATTTGTATACAAAGTACAAACACGGAGTGTGGTCATTTAATCGCGCACTCCAAAGTTATTCCAACAAGAGTTCTTCGTTCGTTCGTTATTTTGTGCGTACGCCTCACAGGACTCACTTCCATTTGGGGGGGAAAAAAAATCTAAAACATTTCTGACCTAAATTGGAAGTAGAGCAGCAGCAGCAAAGAATAAATTCACGTTAAGGATCTGCTAACGATTGTAGGTACATACATGTCGCAAAGGGACTTGCTTGTTTGCCAAGTGTCCTTGTGTATTCAAAGTCGAACTGAGCCTGGGTCGAATTAAATTTAACACAAAAGTTTTGTCCGAAGAAACAAAAACTCGCTGTAAGGCAACAAATGTTACGTATACGCCCGAGTAACACATTTTCTGTTTGTTTTATGGTACTTTTGCTGTTATTAACTTTTTAAAGTCCATGATGGGAAATTTTCTGTAGAACGTGGTCTTATGATGCCCTTTACATTATTTTTGGGGTAGACAAATTTAAGTGGACCAGCTGCAGTGTTGTGGGGAGACGCTTGGGTAAACATTAAGCAAAATCGCTGATACATCGATATTTGTTCTTTTTTTTTTTGATAAATCTTACAGAAAATGGAGATTTTCATTCTTCAATTTTGTGTGGTACATGGAAAATATACTGCCGCCTTGTAAGCTCCCAGTGAGGGGCAAAGAGAGGCATGTGTGCGAGTAATGGGATCAATTGGGTCGATACCGCCGGACGCACTGAATGTGAAGGTTTTCCCTGAACTTATTGTACAAAGGGACAGATCCAAATGTTGACAACAACAGTCTGTGATGTGCGTTCTAACTGTACAGAGAAAGGTTGTAAAGTCCTACTTTTTCGCTATCGAGCGACTTGTCAGTCAAAGTTTACGACATTAACTCTGCCTCCTGTAATTTTCTCTTGGTTTCGGTTCGACTGATTAATCAAAAGTCCTTAGTTACTATTTATATGGAGCCTTTCCAGCTTTGGGAATGAGAACAATTGAAACCACCTTTCAAGGGGTCAGCATTCTTCTCATTGGTGGAGACTAGTACCCCAGAAAATTCCTTAAAAATATCCTTAACAGTAACGAAGACATTCTGGAGTTGCGCCGAAGAGAATATCGCCCGCTTCAACTTAAAATTCCCGACTTTCAACTGTCGCCTTATTCAAACGGCTCAAACTCTTTATAAGCTAAAATGTGTGTACTATCTAGCTTTCGTGCCAACAAACGGCAAACTGTATCCTTTCAAAATGAAATATCCAATAAACAAACCGCCACACGCACTCCCCAAGGACACAAAAAATTCGCCCTTTCATCTTCTGCAAAAGACCCTGTGATTTATTTCAAATACAATCAAACAAATTAAAGGCAAACACACGCTAGATATATCATTTACGTGTCCTCCAGGGCAATTTCACTGACAGTGCCGCCAGCATTCCTGGTACCATCAGCCTTAAATCAAAATGATCTTTGATTCTATAATTTCATTGGAAATCATCAGGAACAGTCAGATGTTCTATTACAGGGTAGCGAGCGCCTTTTTTCTGTTTTCCAATACCCTCATACAAAATTAAGAGTAAAGTAAATACCGTTCACGTGGCGGTGTACGTAAATGTACATTTCCTTACGCAAGGCACAAGCATAATTTTATTATTTTCCAACATAAAACAGAAACAGCCGAGGGAGGACTCTGCGAATGAAAGCGACAAAATGGTGGTTGAGGAATTTTGTTTTCCATTTATTTTTTTTGCAAATATTTTCCCTCTTGTTTGACTATACACTCTTTCACATCCTACGCAGGAGTTGTCAAAATAATATACTGCTCTTGTCGCCGGCGGCTTGCATCGTCGGCAGCATCGTTTGTGGCGTCAACGGTGGGTGGGGTGTATAATATATAGTTTATACACAAATGTATACGCTCTGTCAGTTCGGACCACAGGATGTGAGGGGAGGCTGATTGAAAATGTATACTCGGCGAAGCAAGGAATATCAAAGGCTCATCATCTTAAGTATTCTGTTTATTGCATTGCGAGGGGCAGCATATTTTTTAGCCGCGTTTCTCCGTTTTACAGGGTGTCTGAAGAGGTTGGCGTAGTTTTGATTTTTAATTTGGAATTTTGTTGACTCTTTTTTAAAGAGCAGCACGTTTGAGTGTTTTGAAGAAACCACAGTCCAAAACCCGGGTGTATGGAAAAGTGTTTGAATTTGTGTCCAAAGTGTCAACGGATGATCAACGGACTACTTCGAGCTAATTTTTAAACAAGCATATAGCACCTACAAGAGTGTCAAAGACTCTTTAGTCCGATTTGGGCAGACATCTGAACCAATAAGTCTTAGAGGGAAGCGCTGTTCATTTTAATGGTGCAGGCCCACCTAGTGCGGTGCCTTTTTGAGCTGCGTTCACACTTCAAAATACTAATTTTCTACCGGGATGAAAATAAATTTAAATATTGATAGGGACAAGATACGATTTTTTCTTGTGACCCGTCAAATTAAAAATTTTAACACGCAAATAAAAGAAATTCGAAATTTTTACCGGAATGAAAAAAGTAAATTTTTGATCCCGCTATAAGGTAATTTTAGTTTTAACTAGGACCCAAAATATTTGCATTTGTGGCTCGGACAAGAAATAATTAAATTTTTGACCCGGATAGCAAAAATCCCAATTTTGACCCGTGTAAAAAAATATCTAGATACAAAAGAATTTTGAAATGTCTACCCGGACATTAACATATTTTGTTTGTGAGTAGGACAAAGATTAATTCGAATTTTTTTACCCGGATAAAAGAAATCGAAGTTTTGACCCGGGGTAAAAAAATTTCCATTTTTAATCTGGTTAAAATAGAGGTTTGAAATATTGATCAGACATGAAAAATGTTCGTTTCCGACTAGGATAAAAATAGATTTAAAATTTTTACCCGAATATAAAAAAATCTAAATTTTCAACCGGTTAAAACAAAAATTAAGTTTCAATCAGGATACAGAAGAAGTTTGAAAAAGCATACAAAATTTCCATTTCCAACTAGGATCGAAGTAAATTTAAAAGTTTTAACCAGATATAAAATTTGTCTAGCACACGCGACATGCATATATATTTGTTACACGGATATGGTTGGCCACTTTTAAAGCAGACCCTTAGCTACTACTAGGTTGGATCAATTTAAATACCTTTTATGGTAGCAACCCTCTAACCTAACCCATAAAACGCTTCAAATCCAACGACGGAAGTTCCCTGTCAACTAGAAAAATTGAATACCCAGCGCACAACAAATTCACTCCCTACAAAGAAAAGACCTAACAAAACTCCTGTCGTAAGTCTAGTATGCCCCGCCTCAAAATTTCAGACACTTTGATGTTCAACAAACGACCTAAATTGAAAATAAATGACGCTCTCTGTAGTCATAGCGCATAAAGTACTCCATGAATAATTTGTATAGAATCACCTCATCCATTCTGAAACTTTATCATAAATCTCTTCCAGAAAATATTGATTTTGCCGGAAAAATTGCGCCCACAACTCAAACTCCGGCCGCCCTGTCACTTATTAAAAGATTGATTTAAAAAGCAAGTCCCTTTCGAGACAACACACAGCAACTTGACTTGGCTGAAAAAACACACACAAATCTCGTTTCTTCATCACTCTTATTCTTATTCATGTGGAAAAGACTTCAAAGTCTCTGCTCTACCTGCTAATGCATGCGAAAAGCATAACAGCAGAAGAAAAAAAAAAACCCAACAAGGACTCTATTCACCCGCACACACACTCAGAAAAAAAAATACGTACCTGCTGCTAACAAATTCAACAATTAATAATTCGGTAGGCAGTAGTGAGCTGTGAGCTGTGCTTCCTTTGTTTGACTGCTTCTTCCGATATTGTGCTGTGTTTGAATAATGAATTCAAACCCGACCTGAATAAATTACACGCTCGACTTGCGAACAATACAAATTCGCACAAGGCGAAAAGAACCCGCACGATCGGCCAAAAAGCTAGTGCTCCATGCCTTTGCAATCACATCCTATACGCTGTGCTGAGGAGGTTACACAGTGAAAGGTTTAAAATTGATTGAGTGCCTTGTAAATAAATTAATCCTTACACTCATTGATTCACAGAAAAAATAGGTCCATTCACTGTAGTGAAAGGCAACGAACGACACGCCGCGCCACAGAGCCGACTTAATTACATGCAAATATTTGCAAATGAAATTGCTGCCTCAATATTGTTGGCGTGTTTCTCAGAGACGACAATCGACAACCTGTTAAGGCTGCCTGTAGCCATAAACCAAGGTGGGTTCCACTAGGATGTGGGTAGGATGGGGCAGGGTGTCGAAGGGGAAAAAATAAAACTGCTCTTTCGCGTGGCTATTGGCGATTTGCATAGCAGTGGAAGGATATGCTTGTGTATATGATATGATAATTTGAACGTTCGTTCACACTTACTGCAGGGAGTTCGGTTTGAGTGTGTTCAACGAATGTCCTTTCTTTTATAAACGCGATGACTTTTGCTAGGTAAAAATTGCTGCCACAATTGGTATTCATTTAAATTCCACAAATTACTTTGGATTGCTAGGAAACTTTCACAAATAGAAATGTCAACTGAGTATTCACTATTCAGGTAGACATTTTTCGTCTCAATTGGTTGGGTACCCCTCCGTCGACGTCCATTGTAAGTTCGGCGCATTGTCAATTGCAATGTATAAAAAATTGGCTTCCCACGTCTTCCCTTTTGAACAAAATTGTGAACGCATTTACCATCTTAAATTGACATTTAACTCTTAGGACCGTATTAACCAAAGAAGTCATTGACAATTTTTAACTGTCAACGAATTTTGAATGCAAAGAATTTGGTACCACAAGGTTGCACAGCGACAGACCTCGTCTAATACTATATTTGTTCAGCTATTTTGAGGCACAGGTGGTGTACCACAATGCGGAATACTAGCACCCGCTGCTGTTTTTATGGACCTTTAAAAAATTAAGCCAGATACCAGCACCCCTCTTTTTTATAGTTATAACGAACATCACACAAAAGGTTGTATTCAAGCATCACTGGCTTTTTGTAGAGACCTCCAGAAGTTCGTGGTTAGTGTCAAAAACACCGAAGTGTTATAATCAAGAGATTGCATATCGTAGTCGTAGAATACCGGAGACATTTGTGGTTCCATAAGCGGATCCACATTTCTGTACAGTACAACTGATTTGTTCAAGTTCGAAATTCAAAGGACAACCATTTGCCTCTTATAGTAATAGAATGTGTCTAGAAGTTGTTTTCATGGGTGAACTGCCGCAAGGCTGGATACTAATACTGTCACTTGTTGTGGTCTTTAGCGAGATTTTCATGCAGAAAGGACCCATAAATGCCGTGGAATCCAAGGGACATTGCTCTTGGAATAAAAAAAATGTATCAGAGAAATCTGAAATAGAAATACGTGGTACCACAAGGTTGCGCGCTTGCTTCACTATTATTTCAAGCAACCTGCTAAATTTTGTATGAGCAGCTCTAAAGAAAAAGGGCGGAAATATAACAATATTTGAGACAAACACTTGCTTCTTATTGTTCTAGACTGTCTAAATAATTTGGAGTCAAAAGTGGATTACCACAAGGCTAGGTACTAGCACTGCCACTTCTTGTGTTCTTTTAGAGATAGTTTTAGTGACCTATAGAAGCGGTCTTTTGCAATGGACATTGCTCTAGTAATAAGATGTCAAATAAAGCTAAAATAAAAAGTGAGGTACCACAAGGTTGCGGCAATTTCCCACTGCTGTTTTTTGTGTTTTTCAAAATTTGATTTGAGCTGCAACTGAGGAAAAAGGCAGAAATGCAATAAGCAACCACTTTCTTTAATATAATACACTCAAAATAAAAATAATTTTAAGTCGCAAGTGGAGTTCCACAAGGCTACATTTAAGTACCACAACTGTTTTATTTCTTGTTATACGTGCAGCCTTGTGGGCAACGATTTACCACAAAAATCTACAATGCTGTTTGAGAACGACGATCGACACATGAGAGCTAAAGTCCTAGAGCTTCTGAAGCTCATACGATTACTGTTTTGAGGGTTTTCTTGCGTTGCTAAGCATTGTAGAAGCTGAAAGCCGCCAAAAGTGTGCTTCGGTCATATAAGGCTGCTAGGCCATGGAAATCGAACCAATGCTGCTGCCCTAAGAGTCATCGATACCAATATGACAACGTAGTATAGAAGGAAGTAGGTCCCTAACCTCGCCCACTGTAGAGGCTACCCCTATGTTTAGTTCAAAGCTATTTAAAGAAACCTATGAGCCCGACATTTGACCTCAATAATCAGACAATGGCCACAAAGTGTTCTAATATACAGACTCCAAGTCAATTAGCCGCAAAGTCAAGTGGTTTTGGCAACGGAACTTTACGACCCGCAGTCGTCTGTTTCTGTTCGCCTCTGTGGTCCCTTTGGAATCGATTGTGATCCATTATCCACGATAGTCTAGTTTGTACTTCAGCCTTACTACTTTCAACTCTCTCGAATATTATAGTTCGAATGAAATTTTAAAGGTCTCATACTCACACTGGACGAAATTCGTCCTTTTTATCTACTCCAGCAGTCGGACAATGTCAAGGTTATTATGTATCCTTAAATTTGTCCCCTATTTTCTAACGAGTGTACACATCTCGAAGGTCAATTGTCATCCACTCACCAGTCGGTCGCCTACTTTAGTCTCTCTCTCTTTTGTCTCTGTTATCCTTGTTTTCTCTCGTTTTTTTTTTTTCTTTTTTTGTTGCCTTTCCGTCTGCGAACAATAAGAAATTTTTTATTGTACGCGCGCCAAAGGAGAAGGCCGCAGAAACACGATAATTTCCATATATCTTCTTAATACCATCTTCAACGACGACGACGACGACGACGACATTGGTACATACATCACATGTAATCTGTCATCAACAACCATCACCGACTTTCATTATCATTTCTTTGCTCTTTCTTATCCGCTGGTGTATGGCATGGCAACCCCCTCTGGCCCACACCGAAGGAAAATGGCTTTGACCTTCCCAAAGCCTTCTGTATCCTGTGTACGTACATAGTGAGCCGCCAGAATGGGGTATAATGGGCTCACTTAAGTGGCATATTGTGTGTGTGTGTGTGTGGTTTCGAGGAAACATTCAAAAGTGTAATCCTCTTAGAGGATGTACCCTTTTTGCGGACGAAAATAGGCGACACATAAAAATGGCAACAGAGCGGATTTACATTGTGGCTTCTTGCCAACCGAAAATCACGTCGACAGGAACATCGCAATTGTTGGTTAGATCAATTCTGTCAAAGGGCATCATAACTCCGTTGTACGTAGATTGTTCGACTCTTCACACGCTAAGTGACAGCCACAAATCAAAGGACAGTACCCTTTCAAATTATTACGCAACCGACATTTGCGGCCCAATAATAATGTAAATCGTAGAAATTGATGAACTTGGTCCTTTATGAGATGTGCGTGAGTTTATCTAGTGTGTCACTTTGTTCAAGTTGTGCGGCACGAAAGCGATATCGACCCCAGGAACGTGCAAAGTTCTCTTGAAAGAAGCCGGACTAAATGTGGTTTTTATGGTGATTCGATCTTTGTAGATAAATTTTCGATTTGGGCGAAGAATACATCGTTCAGAGATATAAATCAAAAGGATGGATAAAAAATAGGACCTTGCGGTTCATCAATTTATGGAACTGTCTTTTGTTGAACAACGAAAGTGATGTTTTGTATGAGTAGGCCTGGAGAAGGGGGGTGTCTCAATTGGTCCGTTCAGTCTATGTAAAGGGTATTTCAGATTTGTGGGGCATATGCAGCTGACAGAGGCAAAGCTGGGAAATAATTTAATGCGCTAGAGGATTGAGGGGGTAAGCTTGCGTTTTATAGGAGTTTTTTGGCCGCTCGGCAAAGTATAAGTCCGAAAATCAACTTGTACCTGTAAACAAAATGTACTTAACTGTAATCCAGCTTAAGCCAGTGAACGATTGCATTGGAATTGCATGTTCTACCGATTACAAGTTTAATGGCGAACATCCGGCATTTGTTGGAACGTCAGTAGACTTTCCTTCATACTTGACATGAGCTTAAGCCCACAGAAGCCAACTGCGGTTCAATTTTTCCACTCAACGCTTCCTGTCTTCGCCTGACTACTGTTGAAATAAGTGCGAAAATTTGCATGGTTTTTGTCTCTTTGAGTGTCATCAGGTTATTTGAATCCATTGGGAAAGTAATCCAGCTTAAGCCAGTGCAAGAATATACAGTTGAATTGTGTGAATATTTTGTGTCTTGAAAGGTATTCGGACGCGGTTCTCCGATTTGACCGATAAAGAGTTCCCCCAGACCTTTCCGTCTTAGACCCCTCTTAGCGATCCAGACATACGTACCTGCCTATAGCGGGATTACGGGATATTTCAGTCAGAGAAATTAACGGACTAGAAGGTGCTCCCAGATGTTTAATCTTTTCACATAAATGCAAACAATTTTCTGAGGTGGTTCGAAGTGGATCAAGGAATAAGCTACTTCGTCTTTGATACTATGATTATCAATGCAAAACATTCATAAAATATCCACTCCCCGTTGAAGGAACTGCAGCTTGCTGCCCTCCGAACAAAATAAATAGACCGTCCATTATCCGTATTCCATTCGAACTCCATTTGCCGACGAGTCACGATTATAGCACGAGGTCGGTGAAATCATCTGGTGTTTTCATATAATTGCATGACCCAGACAAACGGGTTTCAAAAGCCTCTTGACGACTGCCGCACTTATCGTCTTTATATTTATTGCAATAGAGCTACCTGTCTTGTGGATTTTTTTTTTTTTTTTTTTTCATCTTCTTCGACGGCTTATGCATTAAAGAAACCGCCCATAGAAAAACTTTCGAGAAGGTATTATTCAGAGTCGGAAAAGTCCTTGTGGAACATTTTTAATAGTACTTAAGAGACGATAGTTGTATATGGTTGTCGGTGGTGCAGGTGCATCTCGGGTATGCCCGTGACTCTCTTTTATTTCAATAAGGTGAACGGCTGCAGCAGGATCTGAAATACATAAATTATTGTTGGCAACTGTTTCTTTTATTGAAAGCTAAAGTTATGGTAACTGAGAGGCAGCTAGGCGGTGTATGCTGGTCGGGGTTTTGTTGTTATGGTTGTCAGAGGAAAGGGTGTCTATATGTATGGGGATGAGAACGGTTTTTAAAGCCCTTGGCCTTCCAAAAGATCAGCAATTATACGATGCGGCCGCCTTAGATAAATTGCTACGACTTCTTCCTCTTGAAATCTATTCTAAGTTAGCTTCCTCCAAAGCAGCCCCAAGACTTGTTAAAGTTCTAAAATTGGTGAGAAGTCAAACTAAGTCTCAGGACAGCTTTGCAAGAGGTAGAGCAGTTAGAGGAACCGTGAAAACGAACTTGCATTTGTCTCTAAAGGGCTTCCACCACCCGCAGGTCTGTTTTATTTTTGTAGCAACCCCTCAAATTCAGTCCAAGTGTGTCTTGGCTTAGTCTAACACCCATTTAATTCGCAATGGGGCCTTCAACTGGAATTTTTTTGGGAAAACCCGCTTTTCAAAATACAGTCTTGAAATGGCGGCCATTTTATTGCATTTGCAACATATAAAGGGTGGTTAAGTTTTAAGGGCCGATGTTGATTTTGAATAAAACACAAATTATTTAGGAAATTACTGTCATTTCTTTTTATTATGATAATATTGGTATGGTTCAATTTCGTATGGAACAAAATATCGGCCAACTGGCCGCCGCGACCTCGGCGGCACACCTCCATCCGATGGTCCAAATTTTCGATGACGCTGAGGCATAATTGAGGTTCTATGCCGTTAATGTGCCGAATTATCTCATCCTCTAGCTCTTGAATTGTTGCTGCCTTATCGACGTACACCTTTTCTTTCAAATAACCCCAAAGAAAGAAGTCCAACGGTGTCAAATCGCATGATCGTGGCGGCCAATTAACATCGCCACGACGTGAGATAACACGGCCATTGAATTTCTTCCGCAAAAGAGCAATTCTTTCGTTAGCTGTGTCGCAAGTGGCACCGTCCTGTTGAAACCACATATCGTCCACACCCATATCTTCCAATTCGGGCCATAAAAAGTTCGTTATCATCTCACGATAGCGAACACCATTCACAGTAACTGCCTGACCGGCATCATTTTGGAAAAAATACGGCCGATGATGCCGCCAGCCTATAAACCGCACCAAACAGTCACTCTTTGTGGGTGCATTGGTTTTTCGACAGTCACTCTTGGATTATCATTCGCCCAAATAAGGCAATTCTGCTTATTGACGAATCCACTGAGGTGAAAATGTGCCGATTAAATTGACCGAAAAAATCACGAAGTGCATTTTCATAATAAGCCGCCTGAATAACTTTAACGCGTTGCTCGATTGTGTATCTTTCCATGGTTCAAATTGAGTTAGTCTGAAATTGAGAAATGTCAAATGAAATGCAGAAAAAAACTAGAGGTTTAGGTGTGGTTCACATTCAACATCGGCCCTTAAAATTCAATTAGCCTTTACAATGCAATCCAGTCTTTTGGTTAGAGTTCGAAGCTCGCAGAGTATGTAATCCAAATGGCTGCCATTTTATTAACAAATATTTTTTAGGCTACAGCTACCTAAAAACTACTTTGAAATCTTCAATTACAGGAGGCAATCAGTTCTCTAAGGCGGACGGCTCTCTTACAACTTAACTAGGCAGACAATTTTCTTCAGACACCCTCCTCAAATAAACACAGAGACATAATATGTTCTAGATTTCCTTCCTCTTACTCTCCCTTGTCGGCGGACAGCGGCCCTGTCAACATTTTTGTTTCAAAAGTTTGAAAATATTGTGCCTTAACTCGATCTTACAAGTTCAGATGTATATGGGCAAATCTTCCGTTTGCTCCTACCAAACAACCCCCAAAATCTAAAGAAACACCACTAGTACTAAAACCAGTACTAAAACCCGTCTCCCTCTGATCCGCGATTCTCTACAGACATTATAAGTTCGTGCGCATTAAATCGGAAAATCACTCTATTCGAAAATCGATAGTTTTGACGTTAACCCGAGGCAAAGATATTTGGCAAATATTCGCTCACCACTAGACAAATACGACGACATATCCCTTCCATCTAAAGATGTCACCCAAAATACGACAATTTATTCCCTTCACAGGATGATATCAACTACTCGCATGTGTCAATGCCATTGCCATATCGAAATAATACCCCGTACACGGCTGATTTAATAAATTCGTCCCCCTCGGTGGCTGTGTACTCGGTCTTATTTATTTTTAAGGAGCACAAAATCACACAGTCTTCGACAGAAATCCATCGCGATGTTGCCCCAAAGGTATGCTGCTTCCACAACAGATCCGTTTTATGCCGGCGCATGTTAGAGATTTGCGTTGTTCTTGTTCCACTCCCCGGTGCGTGATGAAAATCAAATTTGCTAAAAGAAAACAATATCTCCCCATCTCTGTATGTGAATTTTGAACTGCCAAAGGACATTACATACTCGTCTCTTTTGTTTGTTTTTTTTTTTTTCGAACAAGTACACCTACAATGATGATATTCTCTATATATACCATTACAGCTCACATTTGCCATTCGCTTAAATTTTTGTTACATATGATTTTTGTTTTTGTCGAGAGGACTTCAGCCAAAGTCCTTGGAGAGTATTTTTCTTTCACTTTATTTTGCATAATAATTTAAATACCATGAATAAACTATATTTCGTATAAGCGCACTTATCATTGAGAGGCACAAGTCATTGGGCAGAGTTATTGCAAAATTCTTAGAATTATAGAGCTCGTAGTGATAGCACCTCGTTTATGTGTTGTATTTCGATTTCGAGGAGGACGAAACGGATCGTGTTAATTTTCCATCAGTTTTTCACATTAGGCTCATCAGATACCTCACAAATGGCAAACGAGCACGTTTCTGTCGCCGATATTCTGCGATCATTGTGGATCCCTGTTGCATGGTATCACGCATAAGGGGCTCAAGTGTAAAGGTATGAGGATATTCAGCTGTGTCAGTGGCAGTATGCGTTCGTTATGTTGTGGTTCTATGTTTGAGTTTGTCCTTTTTTTTTAAATTGTTTTTTTTTTTTTATCACTCCATTGTGAATTGATTTTTAATGGAGTGATCGCTTTTGTTCTAAAGTGTACCTGTCAATGGCTTTGAGTTTGTTTGTTTAGCTAGAATATATAGTTTGACTTGGTTTTGTTGTGTGCTGTTTAGGACACTTTTGTGCGCGACACTGTGCTTTAGAATATTGTTCTCGTTATTTTGTTCTATATAGAGAAAGTAAGAGTGAATTGTTTGCAGGTTGTTGTGAGAAGATTAAGCTAGTTGCTGTTGCAGTTTCGAATCCTTTTCTGTGGTTGAGGTGTTTTAGTGGACAATAGTCATTGCGCCTTATAAATAAAAAAATTTAGTCTCGACTTTAAATGTATGGAACCTCACAGTTGCAGAAATTGTATGGAAAATATAACCACTGTGAACTACTAAAATGTTTATTGTGAAGGCTCTTTGAAGCTAAATTGTAAGGACTAATGTCTACCGAGTAGTGTCTTTTCTATTCAGTGGGGAAACTAGAATAACGCGGTACTTATGACTAAAATGATTATATAAAGCTTCGACTTAAAATTTTAGTATACTTCAAAATGGCTATATTTTCCAAACAAATCTTCCAATTGTGAGCTTCCGTTAATTTAAAGTCGAAACTTAAATTTATTGTTAGTACCTAGGGCGCAATGCCCAGGCTAGATTTTACGAATTTACAATGGTGAAATTTTCCATATGGAATTGGCCATTGTGACCTTCAAAATATTCAAAAAAATAGTTATTAGTAAGACCCACAGTGAATGGCACTAGTCTGTATATAATTTTAAAAATATGTTAGTTATTTTGAACGTTTATAACCATATTTCCAAACCTTTCCCAATAATCGTTTCTGTTCCACGAAGGTTGTGTTTATTACCCGACTTTAAAGGCTATATAGTATATAATCCATTATCGTAGGCTTTCCTTCGGTTACACTCCTCCATTTTACGAAATGTTCAACTTTAATTTATTGCAAGTCACAATGGACAATTTTGTATGAAAAATGTTGCTATTGTGAGCCTGTATACTGGACACTAATAATTATCATCAATTATGCGCAATATCATTTTTACCTATTAATCATTTTTACCAAAAAATCACTAAAAGTCACAATGGATAATTTTGTATAGTTTCGTAAGATTTTTTTTTTTGGGTGGATACCAAAAATTGATGAAAGTTTTTGTACATAGAATACATAAATGAAAAATCGCTGGAAATATTTTCTTCGACTTCAATTGTGATCTACCTTTACATGCGTGAGGGTATAACGGAATGAAATGGTTAATTTTGTAAAAATGTCGCAACGTTCCCCCTGGGGACTAAAAATGATCGTTTGTACTTGTTAGTGTTGACTGACCACTTTTCTACATTCTTCGCGTGAGAATGATATACGAACTAATAGATTCGGATACATTGGAAATTGTATACACGACCTTTTGGCCTTATTATAATACATTTTTATTTAATCCCAGACATTCGAGATTCGTAAAAAGAAGACGCTTGTCAGGCTCAATTCCTTTCTACTGGTTTTGCTCATGGTAAAAACCGTTCAAATTAAAATATATCTCAGTCACAATGGATGACTTATCATGGTAAATTACTACATTTTTTAAATAAATTTACTTAAGGAATTTTATTTTAACTAAAAATTTACTTTTCGTGTTAAGGCTTTTAATTTAGAATTAAATGCATTTTACAAAATGTCTCTCAAAAACTACAGCAATTGGTACTTTACCTAAATACAGTTGTTGGCACCCAATGATTGAATAAGAGCTACCGGTTCATTAAAATGCATTTAATGCTTCTTTATTAAAAAAAAAAAAAAAAAAAATGCATACATAAATCCATTAACTTAAAAAAAAAATAACATGTAAAAATAATACATTTATTAATTTAGTTTTCGAATTAAACACCTAAATCTAAAACGAATAAATTGCAGTTTTTCAAATTTTAATTAAAAAAAAAAAATATTGTATTGTATATTCTTCATTTTAATTTTTTTCTTTTTACACATTTTCAACAGTCAGAAAAAAATAACCGTCGTATACTATAGTTGTTGGCTTCGTCAAAAGTGCAGTTATTGAGTTATTGACAGTGCCAGCTACTGTGGTCCCATATGAGCAAGTTATTTACATTCCCAGTCAATACTTGAATCTATTGCTATTCTTTGATACAGTTATTAGCAGCCCCCTTCTGATTTAATACACAAGCAGATAATTTTGCCATTTGAAGTAGATAAAGTTTTTATACATTTCAGAAAAAACAAAACCTCTACTAACAAAATTGGAAGTCATTTTTAAAATTTACTAAATTTTGCACTTACAAAATACCGGATAGGTGTTTACCATTTGATTTACAAGTATATCGACTGAGGCGAGGTTTTTATGTAAGAAAATAGGGAAAATTCAAAATTTGTTTATATGTTTGGAGAAAAGAAAGAAATCTTACTCGAAAGAAGTAACTGGAAGGAAGGAAATCGCTTTTGAATAGAGAGGTGTGAAATACTGTGTCAAAAAAACAGAAGGTGTAAACTACTGTATATGCTATTCTTTCGCACCAAATCGGCATCCTTAACTCCCTTTATCGCTTTGAATGCGATCCCAACTACCACTTTAATCATATTAGCCTTTGAACGATATTTTCTAAGCCCGAACATACGATCGAATAATGCACGTTGTGGACCCCTGCCACTGCTTGGACTTCCTAGTGAATAATGAGTTTTGAATTTAAAAAAATTGTCAAGCTTGTACAGGAGGCCTATAACTCGATATGAGGAATATTCTCCGGAAAGTTTTAAGGGGGCAGCATTGAAAACTGCAGTTCTCTTTGCTCTCTGTTCAAACTTGGGTACCATTTGGTTGCAACCATTCCAAATGCTTACATGAAGCAAAGTACGTCTTCAAATTGCATCCCCTTTCTCTACTTGTGTACGCATTCTAAAAAATGGTCCAACTCTGTTCAATCAAGGCGTCGAAAAACTACAGCCGAATTTAAATTCTGCCTGACCCATAAGTTTGAATTTGGCTTGTAAAAAAGCTGCGCGATCAGGCGAAACCATGCGCGGGCACTTCATTCAGTAGAGGTTCCTCAAGAACAATCCATTTTTTCTCATGTTGCCATTTATTGGCCGTCACTGGGAAGCCCCGCATCGCTTGAAGTAAAACAACTCATCTGAGTGTGGATATATGAAACGCTTCAATACACTCACTGTTGTATTCAAATTTATTCCATTTGCGGCGACATTATCCAGGAACTGCCTACAGCAAGGTAGATAGCTTTGCAGCTCCTCGATTTAAATATTTATAACTCAAATTCAATTCGACCTTTCACCATCCATGATCCATCTGCATGTTTCGCTTGAAGCAATTTTGAAGTCTCCTTTGCATACATTCATTGTATCTATGCGGTACTCCCGCCTCGGGTCTTCTGCGGTCATACAAAAATTTTATTTCTTTTGAATTTGTTTCAAACAAGAGGACATGGAAAACTTCAACTTTTGTTTAGTAATCGATCTGGAAAGCATATACAGCAAGGGCTCTCCTCCAGAAGAGCACTCCAGCAGTCCTGCCCAGGATCCACTCGTTTCGTATTACACAAATCAACTTCTTAACCCAACAAAAGAAAATGGTAAAAGAGGATCCTTTTCATTTTTTCAATCAGATCACGAAAATAAAACAATACGGATCATAGTACAATTTTATTTTGTAGTTGCGGCAACTGCTGGTTTCAACACACGACGCCATATTGCAAACATTCTGTACAAAGTGACTTCACAATATGATGTCAATTGACATGACATTTCATTTGCTTTTGATTTTGTTTTTTTAAAAACTAATTACAAATTTTCAAATATGCAACAAATAAACAATATTTAGCTGCTAGTATTTCGGGTTTTCTGGGCAACGAATGATTTTTTTAAACATTTAAGAAATGTTCTCGATTAGCTTCAAAAACATTTCATAAACATTTGTCAAACATTTCTGTTTTTACCGGTGTGGACGCCGATTAAGTATTTATTAAATATTTATGCTTTTTACTGTCGGAAATTCGCGGCCAGGGGCTCGAAAACAACAACACCGCTTCCGTAGTATGGTGTGTTTTGATTCTAAAAGGCAATCAGTTCGAAATATAATGAAAATCTTACTGCAGTTTGTACCTCTGGTCGGCTTGGATTGGAATTCTTAGACAAAGTAAATGACAGCGGCTTAAGCACGAAATTCCAGAAGAACAAACTGAAGCTAGTTAGTAAATAGAATTTTCTGTCTGTGATATTTTGTGACAAAAAAGAAATGTGTTTCCCAATTACTAGTTTTGAAAACAATTCAATACTATGCAGGCTGCTAGTTTCAATTTTTCATTATTCCAAGAAAGATTTTCTGGACATTTGTATTTTATGTTAAAAGAACAAAAAAAATCTCTCACCTTTCTGCAGGGAAACTTGTGAAGCAAATTATCACCGAACTGGAAAACATTTTGTAAACATTTTTTTGTTAAATAAATGTTCATGAAACATTTGCTTAAATATTTACGAATAATTTACGAAATATTTCGATAGTCTGTGCATAAAATGAAAAAGCAAAATCTCGAAGGACGGGACGTTTTCTATGTGAAAAAAAAAGCTTTTTTATTTTTTGGTTTTTGAAGGGTGTGAATATTTTAGTCTGGCAACGTGAGTGTGTGTGGCTTGGCTATCGTGGAGAATAGTACAACAAGTTCTCAGATCATGATTCGTGTTCTCGATGAATAGCAGGATCATAAATGCTGTTGATGTAAGTGCATGTAAATCGATGATCAATATGGATCATGGCTGATAATAAAAAAGGACTATTATAAATTTCCACTCGACAGGCTGGATAAATACCTTCGAGTACCACTCGTACTCGTACATGGCCACATCCATGGTGATTGCGCTTTAAATGAGGCCGCCTTGAAGGGTGGTCCACAGAGAAAGCAGATGGCAAGGGAATTATGCTGGCAAATCCTTTTTGTGCACTCTCATGACCGACCGCATGTTGATATGTACAGAAACATCTCTGATACACATTCACACGATTTGGTATAGTTTATTCTTGGTGTGCGGTTAGTTGGTGATTTACCTTGCGGCTCTTACACACTAAAACACTCGCTTCCGCCTTTATCCTGTGGCTATTCATGACACACACGCCACTATCCGAACAAGAGGAGTGCTGATGGGTCCGTATGCTTGTTTTGCGGCCTCTACACTGAGGAAACCAATTTCTCGCCTGAGCTAGCAGTTCGTGTAGCTGGAAAACATTTGCCATTTACATATAACTCAGATATACCCACTCGCATTTGCCCACTTCGTCCTGTTCTTTGAGTAGCAGAGCTGTGCAATATTAATGTGCATCTACATTCGGTTTTCCGCTTATTCATTATGATTTTGATCGAAGATGGCTGCACTGGTGCTCCCGTGGCGCGCCGAGAGAAATTCCAGTTTATATTTCTTTAGGTAATATCCTGTGGATGCACAGATAGATTTTTTTTTGCAAATGTCTAGTGCACTGCAAATGTTTTGAGTGATTCCGAATTGGGAATCCAATTTAGATGATTACATCGAACGGAAATTATGAAAATCGATTGACTGATGTTGTTTCTCTATGTGTGGAGGAGGCGCAAAGTTGTGTGCAACAAGCAATTGCACGAGAGAAAATTTGTAAAATTATAATGATTGAATTTTGCGGGGGGGCTAGGGCAAATTGTGCTAATTTCATGTTTTCAATGGTGATGCACTTCAAAATGGCAACTAATGTCGGTAATCTGGTGGAAGGCAGTTTTCTTATTTGTTTCACATAAACTCAATGTTGCATTGTTTAATCTGTCTTTTACTGCCAATGTAATAATGACTGAAATATAGGAGAATTTCATGGGCGCAATCCAACTTAAACCGATGTCCGATCACAATGCGATAAGTAGTCTATCATTTTTCGACTTTCCTTCCATTTACTACAGTAGCTTAAACCAACGGAATTTTGTAACGATTCTGGTTTGAAGCATTCACTTCGATCTATAGACATCTCCATTCCCATATAGGAAGAGTTGTCTATAGATCTATAGGAAGAGTTGACTCTAGGCTTCTCAAGATGCCGCGTTTCTCTATCGGGTAACGTCTCACAAACATCCAGTGAATTTCGTCAACAGCGAAAAATATCTTGGAATGAGGCTATAGGAAGCTTCTATTGATGTTAGAGTTAGGGAACCCCTTAGTCGCTTTATACACTCTTGTTGGAAAAAGAGTTTCCTCTCCAAATGAGGCCTTAAACTCAAAGTATTTAAACCGCTAGTCATGAACGGAATTGGAAATATACTTCACAGCTTCAATCGAAGGCCATGGGCAATACTGAAAAGCGACGGACTGACTGTAAAGCCCGGAAAGAGTTTGCACAGGGATTTTCTTTGAAGACCTAATTGTCAGGTTATTATTCTGCCTTTCAAAACGTTTCAAGGTCCTTGTAGAAGTCAAAAAAAAGCCTACATCAATTCAAGTTCAATCATCTCAGGCGCTGTTCAAGTTTTTTTAGGTTCGCGAATTGTCAAGTGATGTACTTAAAAAAAGACCCAAGTCTTCCGTCAAAGCCGATTAATTATGTTTAATATTAAAGGTCGCAAAGGGAGGGGTGTTGTCAGTGACGAGTTGCCTTCCAGTAGCATATTAGATTCGTCCCAGAAATGTCGTGCATATTATTATTGCTTTTCAGCAACTTATTTTAAAGCAACAGTAGGTTCATTGTTATTCAGAAAGACCTTTAAATGGCTCCCCAGATTATGAAGCTCATTAAATTTTTGGAAACATCACTCCTTCGTTAGGCTTATCCAAAATTCCAGGCACGTGCAACCTGCGACATTCATTCACTGCGATGAGACAACATGTGTGTCATACCAACAAAAATCTCCTTCACACAGTGACGGAACAAATCCGCCTAAAGCCTGCAAAAGTCACCAGGTTGACACTATCTACACAGATTTTGTCAAAGCTTTCGACTCAATTTGTCATAAAATCCTTATAGCTAAACTTAAAGCTTTTGGTATTCATGGTTTGCTCTTGAAATGGATATCCAGCTACCTCCATGACAGAACACAATGTGTGAAATTAGGAAATTTTTGCTCTAGTACCATAAAAGTCTCATCGGGAGTTCCTCAAGGTAGTCACCTCGGACCACTTCTATTTAACATTTTCGTTAATGATATCCCATCTTTTCTTAAAAATGCTCTTTGTTTGATGTATGCTGATGACATAAAAATATATCTATGCATAAAAAATAGAATTGATCAGCAAAATCTTCAAAATGATTTAAATGTTTTATCCGTTTGGTGTAAAAAAAATATTCTTCCTTTGAATATTAAAAAATGTAATGTTTTTACGGCACATCGTACTTTAGTTCCCATGATAAACAACTACCAAATTTTCAGCCAGATTCTTGATCGCAAATCTGAGATTCGTGATCTTGGAGTCAATTTTGATCCGAAGTTGTCATTTTCGTTACATGTAGACTATATTATAGCAAGGGCAAATTCAATGCTTGGTTTCGTTAAGCGAAACTGCAATGAATTCTCAAACCCTTATGCTTTAAAATCGGTTTACATGTCCTTAGTTCGTCCAATTCTTGAGTTTTGTTCAATTGTATGGTGTCCTACTTCCTCTATTGGGATAACACGTATTGAAAGAGTTCAAAAAGCTTTTACAAGATTTGTAGTCAGGCAGCTGAGGTGGAGAATTGATTCTCCTTCATATGCATCTAGATGTGCCTTAATTGGTCTTGATTTATTAGAAAAAAGACGGTCTATTCAGTGCATATTGTTTGTCCATGATGTATTTTCATATCGTATTAAGTGTCCACAATTTCTTACCTACTTTGAAATCTATATTCCAGAGAGAAAATTACGTCTACGTCATTTTTTATACAATCCAAAACATAAATACAATTATGGCTGCAATGAATCTTTTTCTAAATGCATAAAACTTTTTAATTCTGTATGTAATGAACTGGATCTCTCAGTAAACAGATTGGAATTTAAAATAAAATTACAAAATATTGTACATTAGCTTTAATTTATCCTTTATATTATCTACTTACGTAATTATAATGAATTGTTAGTAATCTGTAAGATTTTATATCCGTAGATGAATAAATAAATAAATAAATAAATAAATAAATAAATTACTTTGGGCCATTAATTATAGTAACCAAGGACACAAGCGACGAGTTCATACAAATTTAAATTACCATTCCCTTCCCCTAAGCCCGGTGTGCATACATAATCGCAGCAGTCGCATACAGATTAGGTCCTTATTATCGATATACGGACTTTGAAACTTTCCGGCGGGACTTGCAAATGATAATGTAGCGGCCTTAATATACAATTCAAATGCAGTCCTTCTCCGTCTGTTGCGACCGAGCACACCATTGCGTACATATTTGATGTGACAAATTTGTTTGCTCCTTGTCTCGGTATCCTTGTGCTGATGCTGGTCCACCACCATCACCCTCAATATCTCATCTCTGAGTGGGGTAGAATATGAAACAATGTCGGGACAGGATATTTACAAAATGTTGAACATATCTGTCGGTCTGGTCCTTCTCCGTGCGGAACAAAAGCTGTTAGAATGATGGATGTGCATCGGAAGCTGAACAAATAAAAATCCCATTTATCGAGAGCCAACTAATTAAAGTTGAATACTTATATTCATGGAATGTTTTATGGGGGCGCCGTCGCTTCCACATTGGGCATGGATGCGGTATAACATCTGTGCCTTCGAATATAATTTGATAATTATAAGGATTTGATGGAGTGGTGCGCGCGTTAAGAATGAAGATTGCCGCTTGGCAGGGAAAATGGATTATAGGATATATGGATGTGTGGACAAAGGTAAAGTTGGCATTTAATGCCGTTTTATGGCAGCTGGGACTTTGCTTAACATTTTTGTTAATGATGGTAGGTCCCACGGGAGTTTTCTTTTTTTCTCTGTCGTTGGGTAGATATGTGTAATCAACTTGGGGAAAGCTAGATAAATATTATTTAAGGTTGATTGAGCAGGTTCGACCAGAAGGGATTAGATTTATTTCATAAATATCTATATATGTAACTCAATGATTCACTATGAACAATAGTTTAAATTAATTTATGAAATTCATTTGACATTCTATATTTAATATACTTTATATAATTTAAATAGTGTTGGATGCCATTACACTTAATGAACAATGCTATAGTAAATTAGTTTTAGTAAAGAAGTTGAACAAATACTGCTGAGATAAAAAAAATGCCGAAGCGTACAGCGAAAATGTGCCCTCAAAGCCTCTACATGATTCGTGAAGCTCAATCTTGAATCTAATATGATACCCAAGTATTTAAATTCATTAATTTTCTCTACTAGGAAACATTTATCACTGCAGTTCAGGCTACTATAAACAGTAAGAGAAGAAGAATCAGACCGACAATTGCAACGTGCAAGTTTGAATCTTTGGCACTCAGGTGCGTGGAAATAAATATTCACATTAAAATCATTGAGCTAATAACCAATTTGTGTTTCGAAAACTATATTCTTAAAAGGCTTAGATCCCAGTTTATGTCGGAAACTAGATCAAGGCGACTAGCCGAACCGACGTCATCTGCAAAAGCAGTTGGAACACCTTTAAAGTCAAGTTCAAAAAGAGAGTCTATGTAGATAAGAAAGAGAATCGGACCTAGGACAGAACCTTGGGGTACCCGTAGGTTGATAATCATCCAATAACTCTTTATGTCATCAATCTTCACACTTTGTGACCTATTTTTAAGGTAAGGTCTAAACCAATCTAACATGAAGCCACGAATTCCCGCTTTTTCAAGTTTTTCCAGGAGAATGTCATGATCGACCATATCGAACGCTTTGGTAATATCAATAAATAACCCTGCAGAACACTTTTTACCATCAAGGTTTGACATTAAATTGCTACAAAACTCTAGAAGTGCATCTTCGGTAGGTTTACCCTTTTGAAAACCAAATCGAGTTGCTTTAAAAAATTTAATTTTCGTGAGGTATCTCATTGACCTGTTTTTCACAAATTTTTCAACGACCTTACTTATGACTGGAGGAAGTGAGATAGGCCTATAATTACATATATCTGTGGCAGAATCCTTTTTAAACAATGGAACTACAACTGCACACTTGAGCTCTTCTGGAAAAACACATCTTTTCGGCTTGAAAGTCGATCAATTTTCTTGAAAGTTTTCACAGATTACTTGTGCCACAAATATGGATTTAAGTTATACTTTCATGCTCCAAAAGTTGACAATACTAACTGTTGTGTATTTAATTGTTCTAATATGAGTGTGCCACGCCCCATTTTCAAAATATTGCACACGAAGTGTCGCGCACCGGCAATACACATCTGCTTACCAGATTTTTTAACTTTTTCGACTTCATCAGGTGCATAGATGTAGCGTTTTAAGCTTTTTTGTTTACCAAGTGTGTTTGTTTTATGGGAGGTGCCACGCCCCTAATATCAAAGTTGTCGTACAGTGGCAGGAACATACTCCGAAGACCTTTGGATGTTTTTCGATGCATGAATATCATATCGCAGATAAAGAGTTTGGAAACGTTTAAAAAGGAAACAGAGTTGTAACTTACGTTTTTTTTATTGTTGACGAATATGAAGACGAGAGTCAACGAAATAAAGTCGGAAGATTAAAAAAGAAATCAGTTCAAATTGAAATTGACATTGACAAGTTTTAAGTGCCACGGTGGAAGGGTGAAGACTGTTCAGTAGACTTAAATAAAAAATAAGAGCCATCTGTATTTTATAGCGCTTAATCTACGATCTAGTCATACCCGACGCTGCCTGATTTCTGAGTCTACACTTGTTGTACACACGATTTTGTTAACGCTATAGTGTTATACTCTCCCGCAAGTAAAATATTATGCAGAAAACAATTTAAATCGAAGGACGGTTTTCAACAATTTTGCCCCAACCGAACGACCCCACAATGGCAACACTTTTCCTACAAAACAGCTTTTGTGCCCTGTAGTAGATTCACGGAAAAGACATCAAATAATTGATAGTAAACTAAGTTAAATGGTTATCATTGTTATTTATCGGTAGGTACCGATGTTTTTTGTTTCCAATGTACAAACTCACATCAGGGATCTTTTTCATACAAATTTGTCCATTGTGGCAAACAAAATATTTAAAGTGGAGGTTAGAAATGATTAATTTGACTCAGCGACCAACAAAGTTTTGGTTTGGTTGGAATCATAGGCAATTTTAACCATTTTAAATTTGTTTATAGATTTTGGAGGCCAGTTCTAAAGATTTTTATCAGTGAAAGCCTTTTTAGGACTTTCCTTAGGTGATCTCGTCAAGTGAGCAAATGGACGTAGAAGGTTCTCCAAAATGCTGCTATTGAAGAGAATTCCAATCAACCTCCACATGTGACGTTTGCGATGCATTCGCCACGCATCTCACTCTTTCCTACAAAATCACGCAATAAATGAACTACCTAAAGTCACCTCAATCTGGATGAAAACCCTCAACAAAGGCCTAGCGGCCCTTCAGTTATTCAAAAGCCCTAAATTTAGCGCCATTAAAAGTGCTTTACACCTTCTTTACAGCCGCCATCATTCAACGCCCCATTAAAACGTATAAGACTCCAACAACCTTTGTTCGCGTGATGAACTCTCACCAAATGCCTCATCCACTAATCGCCTAATCATATTTCATCTAATAACAGTTCTACTTAAATCTAGTCGCCTCGCATATCGCCATGGAAATCCACACAACAAATTACACCTTAGGTCCTGCCACAGTTTGGCACACCATTTACTCATCTGCGAGTAATTCCCTGCTACGATGCGCACACAGTTTCAAATAACACCACCGCTCGCCCGTACTAAGTACCAACGGCGAACCTTGAATTTAACTACTCTGTTAAGTATTAACGGGGCTCTCGCAAATTATATTCTCCTTAACCTCAATCTCATAAATTCGCCAGTGTTTTACTCGAATTTCGTGAGTTCCTAATTGGAAAATCCTGTTGCCCAGGAGGGGCCACACTCTGTGCGCTTTCGTAATTTACATATACACTCATTTATTTTCTATCTAAGGACATATCCACGCCTACATTCCACCAGCCATTTAACACTATCATTTTCGGGACTGTCATTACCCCGCCGAAGGCCATCACCGTACTCTATGTAGCTGCACTTATTAACGTTCATTGGCCTTAGAGGGGGATAGCAGATAGGGAATGGATGATTTCTATTAATTCGAGAATTCCACCTTTCAACCTTAAAGCGACGAAAAGTTCTACTGGCCAAGTTGAAGGGGGGTGCCCATCGACGTTATTTTGTTGTACGTGTGGTTTTGCGTTAGTATAAGGCTTCTGTTATAAATTTTAATTGTTGCGTTGCTGTGTGACGTGCGAGTGCATGCAAGAGTGTCATGTGCGTGCTTTTAAATGGCTGCTTCCTGTTTCCCGTTTAATGTTTGTAGTTTCTACTCGGAGGTTTTTTTTTCCCGGGAATTAATGATTTTACTCTCTTTTTTATCGAAAGCATGTGACATGAATGTACATGCTAGGTGTAAGGAGAACGTGCCAAGTTTATGCGGATGCGATCACACAGAGCGACGAGGGAGAATATTTCTCGAGCTGCACGTCAAAGGGAACACACTCACCGTTGAAAGTAAGTACGCACATTTCTGTTATTAGAGTTGTAATTTTTTTGTAAATACTGACCACTAGCTGGATATATTTTTAAGTGTGGCGGGGCTTGAAGCTCGGTATTCCTACTTTATTTTTTTACTTTAATACTCTCGGACGAAATGTTGGTTACAGCCTTTAATTGCCAAAGATCGTAGTAACTCTCTCTCTCTACCTTTTCAGTCAACTTCCACTAGAATCATAGTTCAATATTTATCTTTCGAAACTGCCTTACTTTCGGCAGATCCACCTAAAACCCCATTGGACAGCTGCTGTCTTTCCCACGGTGGTTTTATCAGAAGCAGGTCACATTCGACATGACACGGAATATGTAATTTTCCACACACTATAAATATACGTGAGATATATCCAAGTATGCACTAATGCTCATAGTGGCAAGCCATCGTCAAGTATCTCATTTATCTTCTCACTTTCATAATCACAGTGTTAACCTTAATTAACCATAACAACCCCCTATTTTCGAAATGATGTCGTCCCCCCCAAGCCACAACTATAAATCTGAACCGTGTGAAACGCGCAGTTTGTCGCTTAATTAAATCCAGAAACGTCGTTTCATCTTTTTCTCACCCAACACAGCACACAGCACGTTGCACAATCATAGGATTATTAGGCACTAGAAGGTGTCCTTAATCGCCATCTCCTGCCACCCACCTCGCACGGTCTTTTGGTTGCTTTGTGTGCGATGCCTATTTGCCGAAGGTTATATATAGTCGGCAGAGGCATACTCTCGCTTCAAGTTTGATATAAACTATTCATTCGTGTTATGGGTGAATTTATTGAAAGAACAATACGATTTATGAAACAAAAGGCCAGACTCCTTCATCCTTGTGCCGACGACAGCGACGTTGATGACAACTATACCGGGCGAACGTCAACAAAGACAGATAAAATAAAAAACGACTGACAAAAAGCTGCTTTCAATGCTGCTGCTATTTTATCAGTGTATCTACTCGTAATGGAAGGCGAACTACGAGTATTAGAACGAAGGAAATAAAATAAAATAAATTTGAGATGAATGAAAGGAGAGCTGTGTCCTTCTTCCCCTGGTGTAGATGAATCATCTAATCTCACGCCTTACAGAGGCAGGATATATATTATATTGTCCAATCCTTCATTTCGTTTCGAGTGGATCGTTGAAAGACCATCAGGATTGCCAGGATTGCATTGATTTTTGCGAAATAGGACTTTTGCTCCTCCGGTTCGTAAACTCGTACCTCTTCGTATGCGGATGATGATTATTGACAGAGATGGAACACTTATCGATGGGGAGAGCACTACGTGTATAGATATAAGTGTTCACTGTTCTGCATTTTACTGTAGGTTTGTATGTGTGTTGGTGGTGGATTGACACAGGATACGCTATACGGTTTTCATTAACCCAGACCTTTGACATTGGTGAACTGAAATCCCTTGAAGATGGACTACGTTTTGTCACATATTTGGCTTCTTTGGTATAGGTCTTGCATTTGAATGTAGTTGGTTGAGTTGGTCAGAGAGACATATTGTAGCAACTATTTATTGAAAAGATAGCTTCTTTTAAGAGATTCTCAAGAAGAAGAGAAGGTAAGAGGCGCCTTAAGTGCTACTCTCACAATGTCTTTTATTTAACTCGAAACCAAGGCAAAAACTTATGGAGGCTTAAGTAGGCTTAAGTTTATGTCAAAAATGACCGAAAGTTTAGGTACAGTCAGACTTTTGGAAATCCGTCACTTATACTAGTATATTCACGACACACAGCTTCAAATTCACTTTGGCAAAAGCTGGCTTGCGGGCGACTTAGAAAACAATTTTATAGTGCTGTCAAAGCGAAAAATCTTTTTTATCGCAGTCAATTTGATAAAAAATTTCAAACCCACTGAAGGGAAATGAATGAAATTCTTGGCTATGGATAAAGAAATGTTAAAAATAATAAAACTGTGCTGTACAAAATAAAATGGCTGACCGAGTATTTCTTTTTAAAAATAAACAAAACTGAAACTAATGAAAAATACTTAACGCCTTCATTTTGCGTGCACTTATGTATTGCTCTTTCTTTTTAAAGTTAACAAAACAGATTGTAATCGAATTTATTTTAGTGTGTGGAATATTTTATGGCAACTATTTTGACGTACAAAACTATTTGTGCGCCCTCTGTGGGAAAAGATATGAACTTTTAATGTGAATTGATTAGGCTTCGCAATTATTGAATATCCATTAAGTGGTGCGCGTCTGAATCAGAACGTCAAAGCTGATCAAATTGGTCAGCAATGAGCGGTGTTCTGCTGCTACAGATTTTTCTTTTTGACAGATCGATGGAATTTATTCTAATTCGCCAGTAATCCAACTTAAGCCAACCTGAATTTGAAGCTGCCGTGAACATAAAAGGGATGGGACGCATTTTCAAAAGATTTACTGAACTTCAATTCTCGGCCATTTCTGACACTAAGCTTAGCCTACTTAAGTCTACTTAAGCTAACATAAGCCTTTAGCCTGGTTTCGAGTGAATTTCATTCTGTTTTCACTTATGAAAGAGGAGAGTACAATCATTTGACAGATTTCTTCGATTCGATATGACTTCCTTTCTAAGTGTATAGTGGTTCAGCTGAATTGGAGGAGGTCTGGTGGAGCTCTTTAGAAGCGATCTTGGCCGACATGCTTTGAACGATCTTCACCTATAAAACAAACTCTTTCTTGGTATTTTCTCTTTTGCGTTTCCAGCTCGTAAAAACAGAGTTTTTGACGCTGTACAAAGAAAAGTCGTATCATTATATAAACTGTCACCAATCTGTCTTTGATGTAAAATCCTGCCACCAACGGGACTAGAAAATCTCCTGTTTTTCAAAGCTTTTCTGACAGCACCTTTTTGAGAGCATTTTTATCTGCACTAGATTGTAACGATGGCCGGACCTTAATGGGTAAGAGCCGTAGCTGCCCGAATACAGCAAAAAGTATACAAAATATATTCAGCCCCTCCGTTTAAAAATTTGCCAACTAGTGGAATCTGCTTCAAATTGATCCCTTAAATTTAGCAAACTTAACAACTGTGTGGAAAACAAAAATCCTTTCCAGTTAACGAAGGTGCTAACCTCATCCCAATGGACCCAAACGGCTTAAGTGATCCATACGTCAAAGTCAAACTCATTCCAGACGAACATGAAAAGTCCAAGAAGAAGACACGAACCATAAAGGCCTGCTTGAATCCAGTGTGGCACGAAACCATCACATAGTAAGTGGAACCTTGTCCCGTATCGGTTTTTACAAATATTTCCCCTTCCAGTGAGCTGAAACCGGAAGACAAAGATCGTCGGGTGCTAATTGAGGTGTGGGACTGGGACAGAACATCCAGAAATGACTTTATGGGTTCCCTATCCTTCGGCATATCAGAAGTTATTAAGGTATATATACAAATTGCTTTTTAATTTCAACTGCTCTCAACCACAATCGTTTTCTTTTGCAGAATCCTGCAAATGGTTGGTTCAAGCTACTCACACAGGAGGAGGGTGAATTTTATAATGTTCCTTGCGCCGATGCCACCCAAGACCTGATCAAGCTTAAAAGCCAAATGAGGGTAATTATTAAAAATACAGCCAAATCATTTCAATTGACATTGATATCCTTCTCTGCCGCCTCCGTGTAGAGAGCATCACAAAAGAAGCCGCTCGTTATGCGTAGTGACACCAACACCATGCAGAATGCATCAAAACGCGACATGATTCGAGCAACTGATTTCAATTTCCTCAAAGTTCTCGGCAAAGGTTCTTTTGGAAAGGTAATTTATCGAAAAGAAGCCGCAAGCAATTTTTTTAATTCGTCTGTCCGCCCATCTGCAGGTCATGCTTGCCGAACGAAAAGGCACCGAAGAGTTGTACGCTATTAAGATCTTAAAAAAAGACGTTATCATTCAGGACGACGATGTGGAGTGTACAATGATTGAAAAAAGGGTCCTGGCACTGGGTGAGAAACCGCCGTTCCTTGTCCAGTTGCATTCGTGCTTCCAAACTATGGTGAGTCGAACGAGTGTACATATATGATGGATTGGATGGCAACGTTGAATTGAAATGATTATGTTTGTTCTTCCCATCTGCACACACACAAACACACACGACCGTTTGCGTACAGGATCGATTATTCTTTGTCATGGAGTATGTGAATGGTGGCGATTTGATGTTTCAGATACAGCAGTTTGGAAAATTTAAGGAACCCGTGGCTGTGTAAGTATATACCAATGTGGATGATGGGCAGTGGGTACAGTGGGAACTAAAAGTTGTCGATCCCTTGGGGAAATATATTTAAACATGGATATTTAAAGTTTCATAAAACCCAGCGGCCGAGAAAGTAGTAAAAATTGCAAACTTGTGCCCAGGATTATATGGGCTTAAGCAAGTGCCAAAAAATTAACGAAAATTGCGGTAACAAATCGGATTTCACTGAATGCACTTGCTTTATTTTCGACTGTGCGCTTAAAGTCACCGGTGAATCAGGGCCTTAACCAATAAACTCCCTTTGCCAGGTCTGTCTATAGCCCCCAGTAGCGCACCAGTTGCGCACACCAAGTTCTTTAAGTCACAGTCACACTTCAACTGTGCGCCCCACTTAAGTGAGGGTCTTCATCGGGTGCATTTTCGTTCACGGGCACAAATTTTCCTTTATATTTATATCAAAAAAAATGTACTTACGCACTTAATACACTCAATTTCGTGTGCGCAAACCAAACTTCTTAAGGTTTTAGAGTTAAAAACTCTTAATTTAGTTCCGCACTCTTTTCAATGCGCAATACTAATAATAATATTTTGTGTCGAGGCCAGATTTTACGAGCTCCCAATTGCGAAATTTTCCGTATAAAAATACCCATTGTGACTTACAAAAAATTCAGTGTGAGGGTTAAAAATGTATTTGTAGTAAGGCCGCATCAGTGCGGGATACTAAGCGTCAATGTCATCAATAAAGTCCGACTTGAACTCTACGAACTCACAGGAGCTACATTTCTATGCAAGTCTGGCTATTGTGACCTAGAGGAAACTTAAAATGGAGGTCCCCAGCTCGAAACTATGCTGACGGGCTAAATACCGGTGTCAACAAACTTCAACGACCCAGTGTACTCGTTTTTTTAGAGCTCTATCTCACTTTCAATCTTTCTCTCTCTCTCTCTCTCTCTCTCCGGACTGAATAGTGTATTTTGTAACATAAAATAAATACCTCCCCTCTATCGGCCTTGGGTATATGTGTTTCATTTTCGTTTTCAATGATCCTTGTAGATTCTATGCTGCAGAAATCGCCGCAGGATTGTTCTTTTTACACACCAAAGGGATACTATATCGTGATTTGAAGTTGGACAATGTCCTCCTGGACGCAGACGGACATGTCAAAATAGCTGACTTCGGTATGTGCAAAGAGGGCATTGCCGGGGACAAAACTACAAAGACATTTTGCGGTACACCGGATTATATAGCCCCAGAGGTATGGAAAATGTGTGCAACGTTTCTTGATTTAATTCTATCCCCAACCAAACCCTTTTAAGGAATGTGTGTTTCGATTTGCAGAGTTTTAAATTCAATTTTTTTTTTTTTTTTTTGTGCGCTCGTGTAGATAATCCTTTACCAACCCTATGGCAAATCGGTGGATTGGTGGGCTTACGGTGTTTTGCTGTACGAGATGCTTGTGGGGCAGCCTCCATTCGATGGCGAGGATGAAGAGGAATTGTTTGCTGCAATTACGGACCATAATGTGTCGTATCCGAAGAGCTTGAGCAAAGAGGCCAAGGAAGCATGCAAAGGGGTGAGTGTGTGGTGTTATATTATATAAGTTCTTTTTCGCTATATGGGAGCGCATAAGGGTTGCGGAGGAGCGTATGGGATAATTCATGAAATTTCATTAAAAAGGCACATTGCATTTGTGTGGTTTGAGAGGCGTGCTATGTGATGACGGGGTGTGCGGTGTGTCCTCTGAGGTCATTCAGTTCTGTCGTGCTTAAGGGGAACATGACGAACAGAGGTGTAAATGGGCGGGAAGGCCGTAGTTATATTGGCTGGGGTTTGATAAGTACACGTGTGGGCTTGTAAGTGTTGCGTTGCATTATATAATACATCGCTAAGAAAAGGATGAATCAATTTTAACATCATTACGCGTGGGTTTGCCACGAGTTTCATGAAATCGGAGACGAGTTTTACGGAATGTTGCTCGCAAATTATAAATTACGTATGAGGGATAGGTTCGCCTACGGAATTCCAGCATGACATTGAGGCATGTGCCTCTGTCGTTGCTGTTGGGAGCTGCGATAGTTTAGTAAGATAAATGCCCCGTTGGGTATTCACCCAAATTTTTGAATGTAAATCGTGATGTGACTGAGCCCTGAGGAGGTCTTGCAAATGATGGTTCTGTGATTTTTTTTTTTTTTTGGAGCTTTGGCATATAGATGTCGGAGTTTAAAAAGCCATTTATATGAACTGACAGCTGATTTACTTTAGATAACTTACTTAATTCCCTGCCGCTACATGACAGTCCTCAAATTGCACGCCTCTTCAGTTAGGGCAGTCCCTTTTTTAGTTTCGAGCATATTTTGAACTGTCAAAAAGAAGTTTGTGTTTCTTTTTTAACCTCAGACATTGCAGAACTCTCAGCTTTTGTGTCCTTATTCGTTCAGAGCAGAGCATAATGTGAGCGCAGGATGAAATTGACTGAGCTGTCAGATCACGGCACGGATTTTGACAGCTAAAGGTGTAATTTATGGTCAGAGATGTTAAGAAAAATTGCACAATCACAAATCTAGTTATCTTAAGCCGACTTAATTGGTCTGGATAAGATGTAACCTGAATAAAATTGATGTCACTTTTCCTACGTCAGCCGCATATGAGAAATGTCAGCTTGGCACTTAGTCACGAATTTCTTGACTTGAGTCGTCGGCTATCCCTCCATAAATGTTAACTGATAAAGGTGTTGATGTGACCGATACAGGTCAATCAAAACCGAAACACGTCAAGTCAGCCAGTTGTCAGACTTACTAAACTCGAAACTTGAACGTTCCAAAGAAAGCAGACTGTAAAAAGTGTAGTAGACTGACAAAAATGGTAAATCGACTAAACAAATTCAACAAGTACTGTTCCCATGGTGTGTTTCCAAAGTCATATGACAGCTATTGCTCAGATGTGTTCCATCAACAAACCGCTGAATACGCTTGGTTCAAAGAATGCTCGAGATCTGTTCAGTTCAGTTCAGTTCTTTCCTGGGCAAGCATGATTAAGAACTGTCTGAAGATAGAGGAATTTACTCCTGCTGCGACACTAAAATGCTACAAAACTGAACAGTTTATCACTGAATGTATTACTTTTCACCTTCTGTTGAGTCGCGAAGTTCTTCATACAATTGCAGTTATTGTGACCCACAAAAGAAGCGATTTCATAAAAAAAAAAAAAAAAAAAAACCTTCCATTAAATCATTGTTTCAGTTTTTCATTTAACTTTTTAATTTGTTGGTAAGAATAACATATGCCGGTTGCGTTGAACAATTAATTTTCGAATAAAATCCCTCTTCCCACAGTTCCTTACAAAGCTGCCATCAAAACGGCTGGGATGTGGATCAACTGGCGAAGAAGACGTTCGCTTGCACCCCTTCTTTCGGCGTATCGATTGGGAGAAAATCGAAAACCGTGAAGTACAACCGCCGTTCAAACCAAAGATTGTAAGCTAATTCAAACAACCATAATTCTATAATTGGAATAACATTTCTCGTTCCGTCACAGAAACATCGCAAAGATGTATCCAATTTCGATAAGCAATTTACATCAGAGAAGACAGACTTAACACCAACCGACAAAGTATTTATGATGAATCTGGATCAATCTGAATTTGTTGGTTTCTCATATCTGAATCCCGAATATGTGGCAACACTGTAAGCAATACTAAAGCTTAACCAAAAATATTTGTTTTATATACATATATTACACAAATTCAACACTAAAACAGAGTTAATTTTACTATTGTTATTATATTTTTCTGTGGTTTCGTTTCAATTTTACATTGAATGATTTTATACAAAACCAGAACAGCAACACGACATTGTATATGATTTGTTTTATTGGTTCAATTAGATTGCCAAGTAAATCTACAAAAATTTGTTTCCAAATTAGAGCACGAGAATCTCACAATTAGGACGGTCAGAACAAACCAAAAAGCGGCATGTCTTTGTTTAAGAAAAGAAAACACAGCAAAAAATAGAAAACTATTCATTCCTTTTGATCAAATAGAAAATAAACCTTATTTATAAAGAAATACAAAATTGAAGTGTTAACAGTGTTTATTAATTCTTTTTTTTTTTATTAAATGTTATAAGAAATATATGAACTATATTTATGGGAAAACAAAACACTTACTAAAAACAAACATACAAATGATATTAATACATTAAATAAAAAATTAAATATATATGTGTAATGTGTATGTATGATCACTCATTTTTTATCGAATCTCATAAACAAAAACAAAATGTTTCCTTCTTTTTGTTTTAGGGTAAGAGGAGTAGTATACAGTATTTTTTAATTTTCCTATTTGTTTAAAAAGTAAATTGCATTTAACTATATTAAATTTATATAAACAATCAAACATTCATAATAATAATTAAAAGGAGCGAAAAATTAATGGCGAAATTATGTGAATAGCTGAAATGGAATAAAAGTTGCTAAGCAATATACAGACGATTTGTTGAAAGGACTAAGGGTCATTGATGTGTTCTGATTTGAGTGGATGACACATTTAATGTAACAGTTGAGCTGAATATAATTTGTTTGCGAACATAAAAGGTAAATATAAAGAAAAAACATTTTTAAAATAACAACTAATACTTTCTTCTATGTGTCGGGTAAAAATTTGTTTAATTTTAAATAAACGATGCGAATGCCACGTGGTACAGCTTCTGTAAGAGATAAATTGAATATAGATGGCGCTGAGTCACTTTGGAAACTGCATGCTTTCTGGTGCCAAAGAATAGGTACTTGTTGTCGAAAGCCGTCATATAGCTGACGGTTTAGGAATGTTTATCAAAATAGAACATATTTTCTTTGGACGACAGATCTATATATGAATTTTAAGGGGTCTGCCCCTTTATCTTACCCTCGATCTTCCCTAATCCCTTTTTTGCAGATGTCTTGCGCAAAATATGTGAAGAGCGAACTACTACCCTTGCATCTTGTACTCTTTTCACAACTTTGTAATATTTCCCTAAGGGAGACGCTTAGACCCGAAAATCGCAAGCTGCAATTGTCTTGCGGTTCTTAAACTCTCTTTCTCTCTTCCTATACGTGGATGTCATTTAATAACCGTACAATTCGCGTGATGCAACTCGTGTTAAAATGACAGTTTAGTCAAAATGATTGTTCCTACTTCAATGCGGTTGCAGTGGTTGGTGTCAAGAAACATCCAGTGGAATACAGCATGTGGGGTAGACAGTTCTATTTTGACAGATTATTAGGTGCAGATTTGTCATTTTGTGACAGCTTTCAACACCAATTTACATAACGCTAGCCAAGAGCACTTAAGAAATCAGATCTGAGTTTGTTGGCATAAAACTGTCATTTTCCTCGAAGTTAGGAATGTCAGTTAATCCTACCCCAGCTGTGGACCTGAAACTGGTAAATGTCATTCACGATTTATAATGTGTATTTACAACTAAATTCTGCTTGCGATCAAACCTTTTTCGACTTCTGTTTGGAATTTCCCCTTAAAAAAGTCAAAAGTCGCCCCAACTCGACTCCTTTCTAGTCCGTTATACAAGACAACTTCGAACCGAAGCCGATGTTAATTGATGTTATTAGATTTTTTCAAATTATTATCGCTTGTACTTATAGAGGCAGATAAACATTTTCAAAGAAAGTAGGTACTAATAATGATAATTCTAAGTTACATTTTGCGCACTGATTGGTGAAATTTTTCATATAACATTGTCTATTGTGAACTACAAATAATTAAGGTTAATGTTAAGCTCACATGGATAAAATTTGGCATACAAAATCAACTATTGTGAACTGCAACTCTGTAAATATATCATCATTCATTCATTTCCGCAATACCATTTTCCTTTCCACTCAAGTATTTACCACACTGACTCCGATAAATCGGACTTCTCACCTCGACAAAACATGTTCCCCCAAAGATCTAAAAATCTTCCCCCACATTTTATTCCTCTGATCACCTTTTTTTTTCAAAGATCTACTATGTGATACTTAAACAGAAATATATATAAAAACTTACCTATATATACATATAGTTAAAAAAAAAATCAAATGAACGCTATAGTATTAAGAAAATTTGATTTAATTGTAGCTTACTTAAAATGTTAATAAAATTTCGAAAGAAAAATTATAAAAACCAAACAGCATTTAACATTGACATCAACTTTTGTAAATACATTCAATTTATTTACGAAGCTTAATAAAAGTTAAACAATTTCTTACGATAAGGAAATAAAACAAAAAAAGAAACACTTGACGTATTGATTGGTAATGCAGCCCCTACATTACAAAATCAAACGTTTAAGCTATATGAAGAGTTATAGTACAGTCTTCTTCAGAATAAGACAATTTTTTTTTCCTTTTTTAATTATTAAATAGTATAACGCATTTTGAAAAACAGAGTCTCAATGTACCGTAAACCGTATATAATCAAAGTGACCGCTGACCGTAAAAGTGTCGCGTTGCTTGCAAAATAAAGTAAAAATATACATTTATAAAATATTATTTATGGATAAATTAGGAATTAGTAAAACTTTCATAAAATTTAATTAAATAAATTGTATTGATGACAATCTATCCTAAATAGCATTATTGTATGAGAATGGCGGTCCGCGCAATCCTTAGTCTCACACACAAACAGAATAAAGAAGCGAAAGCGATTTTAACCTCACAAAGTCTGTGGATTACAATTTAAAGCAATAACGACTTGAATTAATTTCGACTCATTGGCTGTTGGAAAGCCGATAACTTTTGGTGGCATTTTTTTGGTGAAGTTACGAATCCAAATTCATTTTTCTATTTTCGCACTGACTTAGAACAGTCGGCCCACTAGGCAGAGTTTGAATTTTGGCATAAACAGTCAGATTTACCGGACTATGAGCAAACAGAAAATAATATTCTTCCATTGCTCTCCTTACGCAAACATCTAACAAGCTTCCAAGAGTATAACAATGTATACTGAGAAAGCTTCTCAATTTAGCCGCTCTGGTTCGGCGAGCAAAATGTGCCATATCAGAGATGTCAATATTTGTAATGTTTTCTTATGTTTTCTTGTAGTTTTTTCAACTGAAACTCTATTTTCAATTGCAGTAACACTAACATTATTCAACTGTGAAAGTTCACAATTGAGGAATTTGCAAAATAAAGTTATTGTGAACTGCACCAGTTTAAGTCGAAACAAAAGATGTTTAGGTATTATTAGAGCGCAATGTCGAACTTTTTAGCTGGCCAATATTTTCTTCTCCAATTAAATCACTTGACATGTAAATTAGATTGTCAGTCAGGGCTGTTGAACATGAAGACTGTATTCAGTGAGAAGGGTCTGCAAGGAACATAGCATTTTTTATACATTTCAAAAACCAACTGTTACCGGTTTTCCAAAACAAAACTACAACTAATAAACGTAAAATCAACTTCTTCGTTGTAATGTCCGTTAAGAAAATATACGCGTGTACAGTACTGTCCGATAAGTAAATAACTCGTATCGTATTTTATTGGTAGCATACAAACTCGTAGAACAAATAGTCGCATTCAAAATTCAACTAAAACAAATAAATTAGGTAACACTAAAAATACAGAAACCTAGATAATTATGTACCATTAGGACGTTAACATTAAAGCATTATTAAATCAAACAAAACGTACACATATTTGCAAAACTCCATTTTAGTACTCTAAGTTCTTAGTTGTAGATACTACAAATCAGATCTTCGTTATAGTGTTAATTTAATTTCTTCGAAACTAGTTTCGATTAAGCTTTACACTCTTGTAAGAAGAGAAACCTAAAAAGTACTACAAAAATCGCAACTACACCAAAGTTAAACGCAAAACAACAATTAAGCAAAAACTGCTTAGAATCAAAACAAATCGCTAAATTTAAAAAAAAAAATATATACTCATGATATTTATATGGATCTTTAAAAATTCGCCTAAACCATCATATTAACATTTTCATTGTGAACGTATATATTTCTTTTCTTATGAATAGTTACTTTTATGAGATAGTAAGATTTGAATTTCAATATATTTATTATGACTTTTTGAACAAAATGAAAATAGTTGGTAAGATTATAACAATACATTTAAGCAACAAATATATATTATATAAATGAAGAAAATCTATTTATAAAGGAGTACTTTTTTAGATTATATCTCTTTTAAATTGATCAATGTAATATTTACAAAAATAAAATCTATTTAACTAAAATATGCGAGCAACATTTTCAAAAAAAAAACAAATTAAAGTAAACAAAACAAACATCTTGAACTAGCAACAACTACCAGATTAAGAAAGAAGAATAAGAAACGTTATAGTAACAAACAAATACTGAAATAAATTTAACATTAACTTAATGTTCTTATTTTCAAACGACATCTAATTCGTAGGAAATCTATTTAATAAATATACATAATTATAGATAATAAACAAGAAGCATATATATACACATATATATATACACAAATAAACTATTATTTCTCTTTCAAATGGGTTGGAGTTTTATTAAGTAAGGCTGACAGCTGTCTGACTTGATCGGTGATATGAACAGCTGTTTCAGTTGACGTTTACTTTTTACTTTAAAATTCATTTTTATTTACTTCTTTCTTTAAACTTACATACTAGACAAAAACGATTAAATCGAATTTAAAATTAACATTACTCTTATTCTAGCTTACTGGCTCTAAACGAGCGCTCTAAACTTATCAATATCCTTAAAATTATTGTAAAATAAGCTGTTTCAGTTGACGTTTATGGGGGGGGGGTAGCCGACGAATGAGTACTAAATTGGCAGTTCTCATATGTGGCTGACGTAGGAAAGTGGCGTTCCCGACCATTCTAGTTCTTGCGTTCAGGTTACACCTAGTCCAGACCAATCTAGTCGACTCAAGATGCCTACATTTTTGAATGTGCCCAATTTATAAGCAGGGAACGTCCCAACAACTTACAGTCACTAGCATCGGTTTACTCAGCGGCAACTACAAACTCAGCAAATGGTGGAAAATGTCGAACATTTCAGTTCCCAAAACTCTAAATAAAAATCCGATAACTTTGTTATATTATTAAATGTCTCTAATGGGACTCTCAGATGAACGGCGAACAAAACCTTCTTCCGAGAAACTCGAAGCGAATCGCTTAATTTACTGGGTGCGTTCACAAAATTTTTTTAACTTAAGCTATGGACTGATGGCCGGACAGCTCACCCCTCTTAAGCAACTTAGTCCAACCTTTCGTCACCCGCCGTCGTAGGTCGCCACACAAAACAAACAAATGCGTGCAACAATTCATGCGTAGGTGGGAATGTTAAATACCTATTACCCTCAGCCAATTCATACAGTAAACACGATTACTCATTGCGACGCGACGTTTTCACTCAAGCTTCCGCTGAAAACACCAGCGATTACCTTTCTATGGAAATCAAGATACGCCCACCCAGCATAAAAATATTATGACAAATGAATTAATTAACCTTATCTCCAACTTCACATCATGTATAATTCACACTGTCACCCTTGTAGGGAAAGGTCGTCCTTAATTTCTATGACTATGACATCGAATCGACACTAAATACTTGTAACTGAATCGAAACATGTAACCCATCAGGAATAACGAATAGATAGCAGCAGCGCGCACATCCTTATCGCATCCAATTCAGATTAACATATCGGACAGCAAAACCGATTATTTAAGGGGTACCTTTCGTGATAACACCCTTTCGAGGCTGACAACGAGCTTAGATTCAGTCGATTGTACTAGGCCAATGGAAACGGTTACATATTCGGGAGGTTTGCTCGCCAAGGAGGCACAGAGCAAAATGCAATGTGTAGCCCTAACGAAGAGCCGCGAACACGAATGCGTTTGGGAGCGATCCGAGCCAAATTCCACGGTATACTTTATGTACGCGGTAGTCATCCCGGTGCTGGTAATGTTCGGTTTCTTCGCGAATTTTCTAAACGCACTCGTTTTTATGCGTCCCAAAATGACGCCATCTGTGTTCATCTATTTCACCGCGTTATCCTGGACCGACTGTCTGTGTTGCTTCATCATTCTAATGACGTCCCTGTCGAGGAGTGTCTTCTACAGCTCGGCCAGTTGGATAAGTTTTGACTTTCAATGGCAGACACCTCTCTTTGGAATACTTACCGGAGGTGCAAATTGGATACTGGCTTCAATTACGTTGGATCGAATGATATACCTACGGCAGGGGTTGCCGCTGAATCCGCCAGCGTTTTGCAAACGCCGAGTAGCCAAAAGAAACGTTTGTGGGATAATGCTGATGTCAGCGCTGCTCAATACTCCGTATTTCTTCATATTCGTTGTCCGCGAAGACGGAACCTTCTACACAACGAACTTTTATTGTTCCAAGTGAGTACCTGCCTATACAAAAGTGGGTCGTAAATCTAGAGCTTATCGGATGTTAAATGCTGATGTGTTGCGGACTGTGATAATAATATTTATATTGTTGTGATAATTAGTTTGCCTGTAAATAGAGCTCCACCCAGAAGGACTTGTGCTTAGATAACCAGCACACCAGTTGGAGGCGGACATTGAGGCAAATTAAAATATTAAAAACTCTAAATTCGACACGCATTTCGCAGATTCTTCCTTGTCACGAGAACCACAACTGGAGATTTGTGTATCGCTTCCAAATTTTCTTAAACTTCCCATAAATGTTTGTTTTTTTTTTTTTTTGTGTTCCTCCGCGAGGTTTTTGGCGAATCGCCTGTGATTATTCTATTGACATTCGCCGCTACTTTTTTCTATTATAAAAATAAAGCCACATCCATCCTAATCTGTTATTCTCTTAGATTCTATAGAGTGCACAACTGGTTAACGTTCACAGTGCTCTGCTTACTGCCAGGCTTATTTCTATTGGGCGGAAACGCAGTTGTGATTATCATATTCCGTCGGTGGGTGAAAAAAAGCAAGGCCAGGTCTTGTCAAAATCGTGTCAAAAACCCAGAGCAACGCAATCGCCATCGGGTGAGTACAGTTTTCGCATAAGTTGCAAATTTAACAAACGAACACACCTATTTTACAATGCGCCACAAAAACAACAAGAGGCGTTCTTCTTTTTTAGTTCCGAGCAGAGCCTGAACTGTTTTACAAAAAGTTCGTGTTTCTTTTTTAGCTCAGACTCATCAGAGCTCAAATTTGTGTTTCTTTTTTCGTCCAAAGTACAATCAGAGCGCGCTCTATGAGCTCAGAATAAATTGACTGAGCAGCCTGAGGAAAAATCTGATTACACATGACAAGCACACTTCCAGTCACATTTGACAGAAAACAAAAATACAGGAAAAACAAACAAACAAAAAACACACGAACGCTCTGAGTTCGCTCATAATGCTCAAGCTCAGTTCAGTGCTCAGCTCTGAACTAAAAAAGAAAAACCCCTAAGGATGTTTGATTTTGATAAATTTTTTCCGTGGAAATTAGGTGTTTTCGCTCTTCCAACTAAAGCACGCCAATTACATCATCACTTTGCTTATATTTTTGTTTGTTTATATTTTTAGCACCAAACGAAACTAACAATAACAGTAATACTCGTGGTCTTCCTTTATATTTTCGGCGAACTACCAGCTCATATAACGTCAAGGAAAAGCGCTGTCAATCTACTCTTTGGTGGAGATGCAACAAAAATAAGCTTCCAAAAGGTCGAGGAGTTCGAGGTGGTCTTTCTAACATTGAACGCGCTTCAGTTGAGTCTCAATATCGTGGTATACGCTGTCGTGAATCCAGCGTTTATGTCGGAATTTTTCATATTCCTGCAGGAAGCGTCAGACACGTTTTGCGTTATAATCGGTGTAAATATGGTCCAAAGATTTTGGAAAAAAATCAGCGAGAGGGATCGTCATCAAGAGTCCAGCGATGAAGTCAGTGTAGCAGGGATTTTCGAGAATCCGGCTGCCGTATCGTACTACAATGAAGCATTTAGCATTGAGGGAGAGTGCAACTTGTGTATGGCTTTGGATGAAATACGGTTCGTGAGCCTGCATCGAACGTGCAAATCATGCTTTGACTTGAGGCTGGACTATGAGGATTGGTCGAAGACCGGGAGAATCCTGCAGAGGCATTCGCTGTCGTTTTAATAATTTTAATTGTTGATTGTAAATAAAATTTACTAAAGAAAGGGGTGGTACTGTTATTTTCCTAGAGGAAATATTTTTAAAATCTTAACAATTATTAAAAGTAATAAAAAGGTGACTTGAAATTTGATGCGTTTGATTCTCCATTAGGCGTTTTTCTTTCTTAGTTCAGAGCTGAGCACTGAACTGAGCTCGAGCATTATGAGCGCGCTCTGAACCGAGTGTGCTCAGAGCATTCTGATGTTTTTTTGTTTTTTTCTGCCAAATCTGACTGGAAGTGTGCTTGTCATGTGTAATCAGCTTTTTCCTCAGGCTGCTCAGTCAATTTATTCTGAGCTCATAGAGCGCGCTCTAATTTTACTTTGAACGAAAAAAGGAACACAAATTTGAGCTCTGATGTGTCTGAGCTAAAAAAGAAACACGAACTTTTTTTATATCACTTAAGGTTCCGCTCTGAACTAAAAACGGAAAATGCCTATTGTGAACGAATTGAACTCCAGCAGCTGTATAACACTTTCCATTGTGACAACTACAAACGTCTTTGCTGTCACTTGAGTTGCATTTGTTTTTTGTTGTGTGATAGAGTGCTTTCTCAAATCGATTAGATTGGAAAAAAACCACAATAGTTCTTAATGATTAATAAATCATCAACTAACTAACGCGAAAAAGGGAAAACAAACTCATACCCATATTCTATGGATGCGATTCGTGTTAACAAATTGTCGTCGACTGAACAACATCAGAAAAAAATGGAACAGCTCTCGGGTGTTATGATAATCATCATAATTGGTGGCGGAGTATTGACCTTTGTTATGCTATTCATCTTTGCCAAACGCCAAATAATGCGTTTCACTCTGAGATCTAGGCGTGGACCACACGTTCCTGTTGGCAATGATGCCAAGAAGGTAAGTGCTGTGCAGCAGTTCTCGACGACATGTAACAGCCTCGTTGTTGTTTAGGGCATTCGCCGAGAGATTGAACGTCGCATCGATTGCATCCAAAAGATTGCCCATGAACCCAAACTCCTGTGGGAAGACGACAAGTACATTCTAAAGCCAGACCAACCACTACCGCCGTACTACTATCGCATGCAGGCTGTCGACGACATCAAAATTCTTGGTAAGTTCAGCAGGTTTCTAAACCGATCTCTAATCTCATGCAGCCAATCTCTGTTTAGAGAAAGAAATTGCAAAAAGCGATGGAAGCGTGCGTCATCCCTACGACAGTCTGAGGGCATTCTTGCTGACAACCCTCGCCTCGACTTCGCTGAACGGCTCCGGCCAAAGGCTGATTCATCAGTTCTGCGATATGTACGAGCACGCACGCCACGATCCGAATGATTTCGGCAGCGAGGAGTACGAAGCCTATCACCGGCTCTTACTCAAGCTTCTTGATGCGTAAGTTTTTATTTAGTTTTTCTAACCACTTTCTAACTTCCGTCCCCCTATCAGAGCGAAACAGTTGAAGTCGTTTTCGAACAGCCGCAAGACATCGCCATCGCGAACGCCAAAGAAACAGACAAAGATGCACTCGCTACTAGACCCATCGCGGTTGCGTCCACCGCCATTGAATGCGGATCCGAACTCTCCTGTGGTGGTTGGCGAACTGGGTGGCCATCATTCCAAGGTCAATCTCACACTTGGTCTACAGCAGCATCACATCCAAGACCAGGACCAGGAACGCGAGAACATACGCAATCGCATCAAAACACCCTCCATGGGCGATGACAACGAGATCTTGAGTGTGTCCGCTTTCCACGACAACAGCTCAAGTGTATGATCGCGACTGAGGCAGATATTACTGCGAATTTCCTATTCCTTTGCGTCAAGGATAACCAAGTGAAGCCACGAGTAGTTCCATTCAGAAGCCAACCCTCGACATTTCAATGCAATCCTGACGAGATTAATCTTAAGCGATACCAAATTTAACCAGCAAATAAAATTAGTAGAAACTAGTGCATTTTGTTGTTTCTATCGGGAAAAGGATGACGTCATACGTCCGTGGTATTCGTGGCTACAATTTTTGACAAGGTCAAACTAATAGGAGCTCAGCAAAAGCAACAACCAGCATTTATTATTCCTAGGCCTGAGAATTAAATTTCTGACTCCGCCCCCAAGAACGGTAATTTCTACGAGAAATTTGTTACACCGGACAGGGATGCTATGAGGTTATTCACAAGAATACGAAAAAATTACAGAAACGGGTTGTTGCTGTTTATAAAGGAATTTAGAGGAATATAATTTGTGATTAAATTCGTTAGTTACGGTAATATTTCTTTCTTTTATTTGATAAAGAGAGGGTTAGGTATACGTCGGCTTAAATTTTCGTTGATCTAACAACGAAGGCTACTAAAATGGGTTAAAATGATCGTCGTATCGTTTCTACATTGCATTCCCATTGGTTTCACAATGAAAATAAATAAATAGTTAGCGCAACATCTCCATTTTCGGCTAGTGAGTCTCACAATTTCGTTCCGAGTCCGAAAGGCTGCTTTGAGAACATTTATCCTTTATTTATAGTGACCAAACTACCGAAACTCCTGCCTTCCTACTCCTCTTAGGATATCCTGCAGGTCAACCCAGCAATACAAACGAAACTCAGGTACTCCTTTTATGTTCATAAGGTTGTACTCGATGATTTATTTGGTTTGTCTTCATTTTACTGTATTTGTTACTATCGCTTTTTGCTGCAGAAACGATCAAACGGATAAACTCTCTATACACAACGCTATCGAAAAAGAAAAACACATCGAAAGACAATTTTTGTTTCGTTTTAAAACGTTTTAAACCTTTTTTAGAAGAATTCCTGGTTCTAGATTCTGTTAAAAAGGGGAACAAAAATACTGTCCGCATCATACGAAATGAGGGAAATCATGCGAAGACAAAGCTTGATCAAACTGCCTTAGATCTCGATTTCGTCTTTCTATACGCAAACGCTTTTCATAAGCATGTGCTGTGGCAAATGCGGTTAAAATCGTAGAGATAATTAAAAAAACATACTATTATCAATGTCAGTGTCAATGTCAACGCCAAGGCTTTCGTTGTTTCCTTTTTAATCGAATGGGAAATGTCTTCGGTTTTAGAGTTAAATCCTTCAAAATATCTAAACATTTTTATTTCGTCAACCTCATAGCATCCCTGCCTTCGTATCTTGGATTCTTGCTTACTTTGAAGAAAGTGCCGTTGCTTATTGGGCGGGGCTTATTTCGTGTCTATTTTTCAGAAAAACAAATGAGAGGACCTTGCGTTTATTTCTGCGCGACTGGTACTTTCCTTTGTACAGATGGCGTGAACCCGATTTTCGATTTTCAGGTTAGAAAAAAACATTTTTAGCCCTGGATATGCGATTTTTGGCCGATTTCTCTAAAAAAAAAGGCCAAGTAATTTTTCTTTATATTTATTAGTTTTTAATGTCATTCGATTGTACTCCCCGTACTCCCTCGAGGAGTAACGTTAGACAACGATTAGCGATAACACAACAAAGTAAAACCTAAAAGGCATAAATAATTACAAACATCCTGTGAGCCTCCTGCTCTCACTGCTTGCTCTGCAGTTTCGAGAGGAAATCCATCAGGAACCTGTGGCGCTCGGCGATCTCTGGGAGCGTGCGATTCATAACCTTCGAATTTATCCTCTCGTACAGGTGCTGGTCTCTGAATCCAGACTTGATTTCCTCGAGGATTATTTTATCCTCATCCCTCGTCCACGGTTGCACGGGTTCCAGCTTGATCTCTTTCTTGGGCGAGAGTACAGTCTCGCTGCTGTCCGTGCCCGTCGATTCTTCGACCGGTTTATCGTCAGCGTCCCTCTTCTTCTTTGGAAGCTTCCTCCTACTTGCTTCCGATTCAGAGTTCGCCTCCTCGTCAATGAGATTCCGCAGCTTCTTCGCTGTTGCTATGGCGTTCGACTTGCCTGCGCCGTCTGTCAGGGGGCGTTTGCACGCTGGCAGTGGAGACTTGATCAAACTCTTTTTGGGAGACTTCCGCCGCTCCTTGAATGCCGAGGATACGCAGGCAGCGATGCCTGGGGGAGGGTTGACTTTAGACATCGCCTTCCGCGGAGAGCCCTTTCCGTCTTCTATGGTGGACAAGGCTACCTTGGGTGGGCGATGGAAAGTGCTGGGGGTGTGCGTCTGCGCGGAGCTGTAGCAACTGGTCGAGTAGTAGGACGGGTTGAGGCGAATCGCATGAGCACGGAGTGTTGCATCGTCACATGTCTCAAAGCGTTCATCTTCGGGTGTGGGGATGATGACGGCTGAAATGGGCGATTTAAAATTGCACCTCTCTTGGACAAGTGTCGGAACTTACCTTTGATGTCCTCTTCCTCGGACTTGTCGTTGTCGTCGCTACTGCAGTCGTGGATCGACGCAGACAGTCTCTTCTCTCCGTAGTCTCTGATGCCGTGAACACATCCACCTTCCGTGGGTGTGCGCTTATCCTCCTCTTCGGAATCGTTCAACTCGTCTGGCTGGTAACTTGTCGCCATGAACGATAGCTTTGCGGGCAGTGGAATCTTCGTGCCGTAGAAGATTCTCCCGTTGATATACTTCAGCTGGCAAGTCTGCGATTCTGTGGGCGAGTCCAGCAGATCATTCGGGTGGAGGGTTTCGATATATTCGCCAGTGTGGTTGGACAGAACCTCCTTCATGTTCGTGTTTTCTGCCGAGCTAAACAGCCTGCAACATAAATACATGTGAGGGTGCATGAGGAAGACGGCGGACAACCCTTACCTATCTGGCGGTGGTTCCGACGAATACAGCTGCGTGAACCAGTCGATTAAAAACGTGTTCCCCTTCAGCAGGGGAAAGATCTTGGATTTAATTTTGTCCACGGTAACGTCCGCATCTTCCGACAGTTCGCTGATGCAGTTGAAAATCTTCCGGATCTGCGCTGGCTGCTTGCTGAAGTAGACATTCAGTTTGTTGAAGAACGTCCCAGCGTTGGTGTACATGAAGTGCTCGAAAAACTTGCCAACCTCTGCCGCCTCCGGTGGCAGCAGAAACGTTAAGAATACATGCGCCAACTCCGGGTGATCGGGTAGAAAAAGCTTTTCCAGTTTCTAAAAGGGAGATTAGTCAAAAGGCGTCCTCCACTGACAAGAGATCTACTTACGCCATACAAATCAGCCACTTTGTCCTTATTCGGATCGAAGGCCCTCAGGATGTGGTTGAATTTCTTGCTGTCCTCGGGCCGCTTCGACTGCTTGAGCACCTCCTCAACCTTCTCATAGAAATTGAATGCGTAAACTGTTGAAAAATAAACATTTAGAGTGAACTCCCAATGCGAATACCAAGAAAACTCACTTGCATCCTTTCGATTTGCGTCCTCTGCGCTGTCTGGCAACAGCATGTGCCTCAGGTGTTCCTCTTGCCTGTTGGCCTTGCGGCTTTTAGGACCGTCGTGCTCCTCCCCAGCCTTTCGTTTGCAGCCCGTCTCGTCGGCAGGCTTCACTTTCTTGCAATTCATCTTCAAATCCGTCAGCAAATACGTGTACAACTCAAGCGCCTTGCAATGGCGAAACACAAACCTTAACCCGCGGTGCTTGTACCTCGCAAATTGCTTCTCCAAATTCAGTCTGTAGGCCGACAGAAGATTTTCATAACGCCTCTGCAGGTTCTTTGCCAAGCGGAATCTCTTCCCGGCCAACTTAAGCTTCTTGCCCAGATACGAGCTCGAGTACTTGTTCAGCCGCAGTGCGGATTTGTTGCGTCTAGTTGGAGCAATCACAAGGGGTTCACATTCGGCTTCGGCAGCATTCGACTTGCTGAGATTCTCGGTCGACTGCACCTGAAAGTAGTCGGTCAACTTCTTTTGGGCGTCCGGTCGCACAGGCGATGGAGTCGTAGTACTTTTCACCGGAGAAGCACTTGCCGAAATGGGTGTATTGTGAATCTCGGGCAGTTCCAATAAATTGGAGCAAGTTTCTTCAAATGCGGGCGACTTCTCCCCAGTTGGGCCAAACAGATAGTTGATATTTATCGTGACGGATGGTTTTTCATTCTCTTTCTCCTTGGCTGCGTGTTTCTGCGCCCATTTCACAGACCGATATGCGTTCGATGGAAAATCAATCAGCTCGCCGGTTATTTCTCTGATGTAGCGTGTGTAGTTCTCGGGATAGGTGTTGTTTACGATTCCACCAGCATTAAGCTGAACATTGAAACGAAAATAAACGTAAAAAACAATTTTATGTATAAGAAAATTTAACTTGAGATGGCCGTAGGAAAGGATTCCTCCAAATGTCATAACAAAGCAATGCAATCAGTTCACAATAGTCAAGTGTTGGTATAACAGTTTCTTAAGGGGCGGCCACATGGTGGAAAAAAATCAAAAAATCTGACAACTGCCTTTTTGGAGGAGATAAGCTTCTAAATAAAATTCTAAAAACAGATAAATCTGGTTTTATGTTGCTCGTGCCATTTTTTGAGAAATTCTCCACCTTCTAGGGATTATTTGTGCAATTTCCGGGACAACGTTAAATGGAGTTCACAATTGATACATTTTCCATACAAATTTCACAACCTAGTCCGAAATTGCGTTCCTTTTTCGATTTCTATGCTAATCCTACAAACACTTACCACTTTAAGAAACTCCTGCCACGAGGTCGGCAGCTCCGCTATACGCTGCTGCGGCGGCAGTACATTGTTGAAATCGACGCTAATCAGCCGATGTTCGGCTGGTGGCGCTTTCTTATGCTCATAGTAAAACTGCAAGATAACAAAAAGCCAACTGTATCCAATTTAAAAGCGCAACCCAATTCGTAACCCACCTTGATGGGATTGTAAGTGGTTGCGGCCTGCAGCTCATTGATGTAGTCCCTCAAACGTCTTGGGGATTTTCCATGAACGATGGTATTCGTCATTCGCTCGCATGCCAGTGTCAGCGGGGCTCTTCGTTTCATGTAGGTGAAGTGCTGTTCGTTCTGGAGAATTTCGTTTAAATGCTTCTCGAGACCCATCGCAATAAGGCTGTCGAAAAGGAAACAAAGTCAAATGGGTGTGGGTAGCTAGTTTGAGAACCTACAACGCCTCGGCCGGTGCAAACATGTGGAAAGTTATGTGATGGGCGAAAAATGGAACCCGTGGCAGGTACTCGGGGTACATGAACACCGAACTGCCGAGTAGTTTCTTCATAATCCGTGGTGAGAAGCGGCAGAGCTGGTTGCGGGCCTTGGAAGCCCGTTTCATTTCTTTCCAGATATACCTGCAAAGCGGGATAGTTTGTTTCTGGGCTATAGTAACGTGGGAGCTACTTACCTCACCAGCCTGGTATTCTCCTCCGAATCGTCTTGCAACTCGATTTCCCACTCGTTCACCAGCTTCAGCGCCGGCTTTAGATTCCACACATCGAAGGCGGCATTCTGCTGCGATTTCTCCTCCAACTCCAGCAGCATTTGCTTCTGTTGAGGTGCGATTTTCCACAAATCCGGATGACAGTAGGTTTGGAAGATATTCTGCGCACAAAACTGCACATGGATCCTTAGCTGCTGCTGGAGAATTTGATACTGTGTCGGAGTGAACCCGATTGGTTCCTCACTCAAACCCATGTCCGGCACGGTGGCGTTCCGCAGTCTATCAAAGCTATTCGCGTACTCATTCCTGACCAGTTTCTGAGTTGGGATGTAGCAACCCTTGTTCCATATTTCCAGGTGGGTTTTTACCGTGTCGGCTGGTGTTGTATTCGGAAGGTATATGACGCGGCTATCGGTCGTAGAGGGGTCGGTGAACGCGACTTCGAACGGGGCTGACACATTCGCCGAAAAGTTCTGCGGGCAAGTCTCTGGTGCTTTAGTTTCGACAAAGAGATGGCTGGCTAGGCCGTGTCTAGGATTGGGCAAGGCCTGAGGGGTGGACATCACATTTGGGTAAAAGGAGAACTCGCTTTGGTTGAAATTCGACGAGGAAATTGTTGCGTCTGAGATCTGCGCCGGCTGCGGTTTCTCAGCTGCATTGAGCAAGCTGGTGTCATGCGTGGAAATGCTGAGATCTGCATCATTGGGTGAGCTGGGCTTGTTGTTTTCGACGAATTTCTTCGGAGTCTCCAGCTCAATGCTCTCCATGCAAACGCCCTCGTTGAGGAGGCCCTCGAAGAGTTCGGCCACCAACTCTGTGAGCTCCTTCTTGGAAATGTTCACGTCGCGCAGCTCTTCAGCATCAACTGGAAAACGAGACACAAATAACGATGGATTTGGGGGACAAATGACGACTTACATGGAACCTTCTCTGCGGCCACGTACTCGGGGTCATCTACTGGGTCGTCGTCGTCGCCAACAAAGTTGTTATCTGCAAGAGAAAAGCGTGTGCAATCAGGTGGAGGCGGTTGCCTGGGGATCAACTCACTCAGAGGCTTTGAGAACGTGTTCAAGAACTCCATCCAGTCCTGGTCATTGCCATAGACCTCGGTGTCAGTCATATCAAGGTGGTCATCGGGCGGGACAAACTCAGATTGGATGTCCTCGATCGTGGTCTCCTGCAGGCAAAACTTTGACCTAGTCCGCGTGGCTATTAGTTCCTCCCCAATGCCATCCGCTTCGATATCTAGGGGAATCTTGAACACCCCATCTGCGGAGAACTTTTGCGGGGACTCCGTCTCCTGTGCTTGGAACGGCGTCATCGGTGTCCTGGGCTGCGAGTCGATATCTGACGCCGTCAGATTTTGATCCTCATCTGACTGCAATGGAAAATGTAAGCACAACAGTGGCGATTATATCCGGTTGATGTCTCACAATGAAATCGTCCTCTTTGAAGGTGTATTCCTCGTCATCTTCATCGGAGTGCAAGTCCTCCTGAATTAACGTGGCGATTTCCGATGTCTGCGGTTCCATTAGCGACGGCAAGGCAATCATCGGCGGCTTGTTTAGTTCTCTGGCTTTAGCACGGGTTAGTTTAGGAACTGATGGATCAACATCGTTAACTATCACCGCTGCTGTTTGGAGTCTATCGGCCTCGTCTTTCTCTCGTGCCAGCTCATCTTCGGCCTTCAGAGTGATAAATGCCAACACATGGTCGTTCACCACCAATTTCTAGAACACACAAGACCAATCATTGAAACCCAACTTCAAAGGATGCAAAACCCCATACCCTGATTAGCTTCTTCATTTCCACCGTGGATAGGTTGTTCATTTTGGCAACGCTTCTCAGTTTCTTTTCGATGGCTGTTGCGCTTTCTGTGTCTATTCCACTCTCATCATCGCTGGATACAGACCGCTTTCTGAAAGTTTTTTTTATTAATTTTGGCAGGTGTGTTTCAAGAGCCATTGATACTTTTTGTTGGTGGCATGTACAAACCTTTTCCGGCATTTTGGAGTGCTCTTCTGGGTAGATTCTGTTGAAGTGGAACTCTTTTTATTCGTGGAATTGTTGGGCATCTTGGAAATTTATAAGAAAGATATATATTTCAGCGATGTATTATAAAAAATCGGGTAAATTTGCGCAAGAATAAAATGTTGAGCTAGTAAGAGCGAAGAAAACACAAACAATTGATTTATTTTTTTGACAGCACAGATTCACAGCTGTGGTTTTTTCGGACAGGTCACAATGGCGTTTTTTTTTTATTGTTATAATTGGTTCTGTTCAGGATGAAACTGCAAGCGGTGTAGTTTATCCGTTTATGTTTTATACATGCAATAAATATGAGCTTTCATACATACACCGATTTCATAATTTCACGTACATTCACCCGTAAGTATTGCAGCGTTTTTGTATTTTTATTTCCCTTTTCTAATATGCAATAAGAATGGACTTCTCTAGATCACTTTTAAAATAGGTACCCCCCAAAGATTTAACTTCACTTACTCAAACGCATGGAATCTAATTTCTATAAAAGGCGTGTTTCTTTTATAGTTCAGAGCAGAACCTGAACTGTTATACAAAAAGTTCGTGTTTCTTTTTTAGCTCAGATACATCGGAGCTCAGATTTGTGTTTCTTTTTTCGTTCAGAGCATGATCAGAGCGCACGCTATGATCTCAGAATAAATTGACTGAGCAGCCTGAGGAAAAAGCTTATTACACATGACAAGCACACTTCCATTCAGATTGGAAAACAAAAAATACATCACAATGCTCTGAGCACGCTCATAATGCTCGAGCTCCGTTCAGTGCTCAGCTCTGAACTAAAAAAGAAAAACGCCTTATCTAATTGCTGTAATACGAGTTGGTTTAACACATCTTCATCGCTGAAGGCAGCCATTCACTCTGAATATCATTTTCCAACCCCTTTCTAAAACGCATTCAATTTTGACAGCATTTTCACTTCTCCGACCATTGTGACCCGTCCAACAGCCCTTAAATTTGACACCGCCGGCGCTTGTTTGATGAAGTGTCATCGAATTTTTACATAAAATAAAAATTTCTGACTAACTATTTATTGAATTCCATTTAATAACACATCGCAATGGATGAGCTCATTACAGCCGATGTTGTGCTTTTCAGCATCCTTGGTTTGATATTGATTGGGAACAGTTTAGAAATTTACATCGCCAGCCGCCAGGTAAGCCTTATCATATTCCAGATTTACTGCGTAATCTCAAACGCATCGCTACTTTCAGGTTAAAGTGTATAAAAACACGAAAAATGTACCCAAAGAACTGGAAGATGTAATGAATGACGAAACATTCCACAAGGCGCGTCTCTACGGCCTGGACAAGGAACAGTTTGGAATCTTCCAGTCGTTTCTGATGGATGTGCTCATTCTAGCCGTCGAGATGTACTTTGGAGTTCTAGCCTACATCTGGCAAAAGGCAGAGCTGCTGGCTGAGCGGTTGAACCTCAATTCAGAAAACGAGATAATCGTCAGCTGTTGTTATATTTTGCTCGTGAGTTGCATTAGTTTGGTTAAGGGTATGCCGTTCAAGGTGTACAGTACCTTCGTCTTAGAAGAGAAGCACGGATTCAACAAACAGACGGGAAAGTTCTTCGTGATCGATCAGATTAAGCAATTCTTAGTGGCGCAGCTTTTGGCAACTCCCATCGTGGCGCTGGTGGTGTACATTGTACAGATTGGCGGCGAACATTTCTTTATTTGGCTGTGGTTGTTCACCGGCATTGTATCGCTCCTGCTGCTGACCATCCACCCGATCTTTATCGCGCCGCTGTTCGACAAGTACACCCCGCTGGAGGATGGACCACTCAGGGAAGCCATCGAGCAACTGGCTGCATCGTTGGAGTTCCCCCTGACCAAGCTGTATGTGGTCGAGGGCTCGAAGCGGTCTGCTCATAGCAATGCCTACTTCTATGGACTGTGGCGCTCGAAGCGTATCGTCCTCTTCGACACTCTGCTTTTAAACAAGGGCAAAGACGAGGCCGATTTGAAGGAGGAAGAACGTGGCAAGGGCTGCACAAACGACGAAGTTGTCGCCGTCCTCGGCCATGAGCTGGGCCACTGGAAACTGGGACACGTCACCAAGAATATTATCATCATGCAAGTTCACTTGCTGTTGATGTTCGCCGTGTTCGGCTACTTCTTCCAGTATCAGCCGTTCTACGAAGCTGTTGGCTTCGCCCCCGGAAAGCGACCCATTCTCGTCGGGCTACTCGTGGTTCTGACCTATGTCATGGCGCCCTACAACGCTCTGGTTAGCTTCGCCATGACCATGCTGTCGCGGAAGTTTGAGTACCAAGCCGATGAATTCGCACAGAAGATGGGATTCTCAGAGCAGCTGGGCCGTGCTTTGATTAAGCTGAATTTAGACAACCTGGGCTTCCCTGTCTATGACTGGTTGTATTCGTCGTGGAACCATTCCCACCCGACGCTGCTGCAGCGCTTGGACAGACTGAAGGAGCTGGACGCAGGAAAGAAAACGAATTAAGGGGAAGTTCATCTTCAAACCAATCGAGTTGGTGGCAACTTTTACCGCCCAAATATATCCCAACAGGAAGTTTTTTTTATTTTCTTTCGAAACTTGTATTTTCCTTTTTTATAGCTCAGAATAAATGTTTTCTTTTTTTTTAAATATCTGTCGAGGAATTTTGGTTTTTGCTTGGCTGGTGGGGTGACAGTAGCCCCAGCGACGGTATGTAAACGGAGAAAGGCCAATGGAGTGTTTGAACACAAGGGAAGGGTAGTCTGCGGCTCTGAGATCTATGTCCACTGTCTGTTTCTGTTTATGGATGATAAGAACGACACAACTCGTTAGGCCCACCGGCAGTCGTTGAACCAATAGGAGATCGTGTTGTGCAACCGCTGTTCGGTGTTACTACGCGTCTACTCTTTTTTTTACGCGCTCGAAGAAGCGAACTCACTTTACAAAGTGATCGAAATTGTCGAACAGACTTTCTAGTCGTACGGTGGATCGATTTGACAACAGCGACCTACACAACGACCGAAAATAACAACCCAACCAACTGGGCCAAAGAACAACTTCGAATTAGGAAAGTAGCTCCCTATTCGAACCCTGTCTAAGCCGATATTGCTGTCGCTGAAGCTAAAAGCGACCGCTTATTCTGAAACTCATTAAACTCGCCAAAGCCCACTTAGTTCCCATTAACCCACAGTTACATTTCTCCACGGCTGCCTTCCGTCATAACACCTTCAATTAACTCCTAGCTGCCGGACTAACCAAGTCGAAAACACGACTCCACTCTGTGAGGAGCTCCTAAACACGGCACGATTATGACAAATTAGCTAACCAAACAGCTACCATACAGCGTTTGGACATGTGTAACCAATCACTCCGCCGCGGAAAATGTGCGAATAATAAATCAATGTTCACGTCTGTAAAGCTTGACTTTGAACCACCAATTGCGCCCCAAGCCTTCGCTGAAGATCCACAAAAGACGATCGCGCCTATAACTGACGTTTGATTGATGATTGAAGCGAAATTGCAAGATCGACCTGGAAAGTCCTTAACAATGGACGCAGCCAATAGAATACGCCAGCTAATTGGAGAAATTTCGCCCTTGGTTCGAGAGGAGGAATGTGCCAATTCACACCGCGCCGAGTCCCACATTTCTCAAGACCATGAAAGTGATTTATTGTGAGAGCCCGAGGAGTATTACATCGCGCGTACTCTCGGGTCTCGGTACGTAATTCAATTAAGCAATTTTCCGCATGCAAATGGCAGCGGTTTTTGTGCTCCCCCATATGCAAGCCTGGCCGGAGATGTGTTGCCAAACACACGAATACTCACACGAAAGGACGAATAGGCGTCATTAAGCGGCTACCGGTCTTGGCAATTGATAGCTCTCAAGGTAGGGTACCTACCTCCGATACATGCTGCCATGATAGATGAAGATTGCTTTAGTGATACATTAATGCTGTGTTTCAATATAATGATGTCCTCGGGCGCGTTAAGATCGCGTGCTAAGCGCCTTCGTATGTAGGTACGTGTGGTATGTGGCGAATGAAAAGTGATGTTGCACCGACGCGACGCCTGCTGCAATGATCTTTTGCCTGGCACTTAGATTGCGCAAATTATCGTCATCCTCGGAGGTGGCAAGGTAATCGAGATGATTTAGTTGATTTGCATAAAATTTGCAACCATGCGGAATGTCACACCGCCATATGGCGCCATCTGTTGAGCAATATTAAATGGAATATTGTTTGTGGCGAATTGCGAATGAAAGTGGTTATAAAACCACTGAAACGAAGTCGCAGATCTCATACTAAAGCCGCAATGACAGTCAATCCATCACCCGCACGAAAACAGACCAAAGCTGGATCAGTTTTCGTCAGCTTTTCGTAAGCCCTTCTATTTACACGTCGAAACTCAGTGATAACGTGCCTTAAAGTGAAATTCTTTAAACAAATCGCCCCGTATGGCCACATCAACGTGGCTTTGGACAAAGTTTGCATAAGTAAACAAGATTACAGGGCGAGGACTGAAATATGTTAATTAATCACCCTGAAGAGCGGGAGAGCGCTCTCTTTCTTTTAGCGATAACGCTGATACAGGTTACAAAGGTGTTTTTAATGCGCACGTGCCTGTTTAGCCTTCGCAAGACAAGTCTCTAATAGGGCTTTTAATTGAATTGCAAGCACTTAGCCTGGTGACACGCGGTTTTTAATGGATAGTGTCAATACTGACTGCTAAGACCTGTGGCGTTGTTTGCTTAAGCCGCGAAGCAGGTGAAGGAATTAGCGGCGATAACTGCTTCATTTTTACGTTTTTATCAGTTTCGACAGTTCTTTGAATTTGCTTCATAGAATGACTCTCGTAGAGCGAATTAGGGCGGTATCTGAGGTGAGGAGCCTCCGCAATTCCAACTACATATTGAGTCAGACTTTGAGGTTAGATTGCGTCCTAGTTTTGTCCGTTAAGGGAAACGAAAACAGGTTGTTCGGAAGGATTAGATAGACCATTTACCATTGCTTTTATACCGAAGATCGAGTTTTTGGAAGACAACTCTTCAGCCCGGTTCGTCTTCGAAAAGAGCGATCCATGCTTCGGTGGTCACACCGACTTAACGCACGTTTGGAACACGGTTTTCAAGAGCTTTTTTCTGGGTAAGCCCTCTTTTCCTCCCCTTAATAAGGTTTAGTATTGATGGATTTACATAGTCGTTGGCGGAAGAATGAGGGTTATATGGAGGGTCCACATTTTGCAAGCCTTCAAGTGAGAGAGAACTTCCCATGAAAAATTACAAAACAAACCATCAAGACCAAGAGGTTCAACTAGACAATTCGGTTTCGTCAATCGTTTTTCAAGTGGCATTTTTTGTTCAACGCTTTCCACATTTATTTGAATTCCTTTCGTCTGGATTTCTCTGGAAAAAAAGACTTCTTTCACAGGCAAGTTTATCTAAGAATCCCATGCGATACATGTTACAGGAATACTGATAGAATAATCGGCTAATCGGCTTAGCTAAGCCCACATAGAAGAACAAAATACAACCATCTAGATTAAGCGATACTTATGCGAATGTATACGGAAGACAATGCTAGGATTTAGGTATCTTCCTTAGGGAACTACGAGAAGAATATGCGAAATATCAACTGAATTTTTGAAATTTTTCTGTAAGGTTTTTTTGATGTTTCTTTATGCAGAAAATCACGCACCATTTCTTAACAAGTCAGATGTAGCAACAGGTTTAAGTAAAAAATCCAAGGAAGCAACCAAGGAAGCCCTAGGTTAGGTTAGGTAAGAGGGTTGGCGTGGAGTACTCCGTGCCACACTCAGGTCAATATTTGACCCATTGTGATGCCCATTGGGGGGAAAGGTTGTTCCTTACCCGTAGTAACCCTATATATTATGCGAATGTACTTGTGGATTAAGTACTCACTGTGCTATTGCATACAAACCATCCTGTGGATTTGATAAAGCTCATTATCTTGTCTATTGATGTGCTGGAAAGCTCGTCTAGCTCGTGGAAGAAGTGTCTCCCTAAGAATCTGTGCCTTTTGTGTTGGAGACTAGGGCAGTGGCATAGGAAGTGGGTTGTGTCCTCAAGCGCTTCCTCATCACCGCAGCCTCTACAGAGTTCTTCTTCCGTTAAGCGTAGTTTCTTCATATGACACCGCAGAGTGTTGTGTCCAGTTAAGATACCTACGAGGATGGACAGAGATTTCCTATCCTTTCGTATTAGACTCTCGGTTCTAACTTCATTAAAGGTTGGCCATAGTATTCTTGTTGTATGGCAGGTTTCTAATGCGGTCCATCTAGCGTTCGCCTCTACTGTGGCCTTTCTTCCTGCTTCGAGCTTGAGTGAGCAAGACGGGATGTTCACAGAGGGATCAGCTTCTGCTAATATAGCTGTTGAACCTAGCCTAGCCAATTCGTCAGCTTTCTCGTTGCCAGGAATGCCTTCATGTCCCGGAACCCAACAGAGCAATACCTTGTGCTGAGTGCCAAGAACCCTGAGTTCTTCGCGACAGCTTTTCACAAGCTTTGATTTTATTTCTATTGCAGTTAATGCCTTTATTGCTGCCTGGCTGTCGATAAAGATGGTAATACCATCAGCTGGTATTGCCCTTATCGCAGACTCACGGGCTGCTACTGCCACTGCCAGGACCTCTGCTTGGAAGACGCTGCTGTGGTCGGGGAGGCGTATAGATTTTGAGAGACCAAACGCCTCGGAGAAGACGCCTGACCCCACCCCGGTTTCCATTTTAGATCCGTCCGTAAAAACGGCTATGGATTGCGTGTTAGGCACTAGTCCGTCTCTCCATTCTTCCCTGCTGGGATAGGCGCTTGAGAATGGTCTTGTAAAATCTAAGTATGGCGTAATGTAGTCTGTGTTTGGTACATAACCAAAGTATCTCTTAAGGATCGATGAATGACCCGTTTCATTCAGTTTCCAGTTTACTGATTGGCTTATTCTCATGGCACTAAAGGCGGCTGAGAGTTGTACGAAGATGTCTAGCGGCAGCAGGTTGAGGATAGCCTCAAGACCTGCGGTTGGAGTTGTTCTCATCGCACTAGTGGTACCAATGCACGCTAGTCTTTGCACTTTCGTAATAGCCTTTAGATAGGTGGTTTTGTTGGTTGCCGGCCACCATACGAGGCTGCCATAGGACAGTATAGGTCTTACTATAGCCTTGTACATCCACAGTATAATTTTGGGGGATGGTCCCCAGGTTTTTCCAAAAATTCTGCTGCAGGAGTAGAAGGCTACTGTGGCTTTTTTGACTCTTTCATATGTATTCAGTTTCCAATTTAGTTTTTTGTCCAATATAAGTCCCAAGTATTTTGCACTGTCAGATATTCTGAGGGGTGTACCGCCAACAGAAGGTGCGACAAACTGTGGTATTATCCTTTTATTTGTGAATATAACCAATTCAGTTTTCTGGGGATTTAAAGTTAGGCCGCAGTTCCGGGCCCAGCTGTCGAGGGTTTTTAGAGCGTCGCGAATTTGATCGGAGAGTGTTGGAAGGAATTTACCTGTTGCCAACAACACTACGTCATCGGCATAAGCCGTTGTCCTGACGCCACTGGTTCTCAGCTGCATAAGCACCTCGTTAAGAACAATGACCCAGAGCAGTGGGGATATAACCCCACCCTGAGGAGTTCCTCTTGAGGCGTAGGCTTCTCGCCTAACACCCCCAAGTTCAGCTATAATATGTCTTTCTTCGAGTATGCTAACTATCCAGTTGATAATGTAATTATCAATGTTAAGCTTACTCAGCGTTCTACGTACGGCATCCGTTTTGACATTGTTAAACGCTCCTTCAATGTCTAAGAAAGCCGCTAGGGTATATTCTTTATCACTTAAGGATTTTTCAATTGTACCGACAACACAATGTAGCGCGGTTTCCACGCTTTTACCTTTAGTGTAGGCATGCTGGGCCGGAGATAGATCTTCCGGGCGTAATCTGCTACGAATGTGTATATCTATCAGTCGTTCTAATGTTTTCAGTATGAAGGAAGTGAGGCTTATTGGTCTGAAGTCTTTTGCGTTGGTGTGACTTGCTTTACCAGCCTTTGGTATAAAAATAACCTTCACTTCTCGCCATTTTCTTGGTATATATCCCTGTGTGAGACTGCCAAAGTAGAGTTCTTTTAATACCGGAGTGATAGTGTTGACAGTTCTTTGCAACATAATGGGGATGATTCCATCGAGCCCCGGGGACTTGAAGGGAGAGAATGATCGGATGGCCCATTCAATTCTGTCCTCTGTGATCAGTTCACCAGGATGGCTTATTTGCCCCGTTATGTTGGAGCATACTCCGGGGCAAGGCTGAGCGGTACAGCCCGGAAAATGTGTTTCCAGTAGCAGCTTTAAAGAATCTGAACAAGATTCAGTCCAGTTTCCTTCGGTGTCCTTGAGAGTTCCCAGAGTGACTGGTTCTCTGGTTAGGATTTTCCTCAGTCTCGCGGATTCTGAAGTGCTCGTTATATCATCACAGAAATTTTGCCACGACTGGCGTTTGGATTTCTGAATTTCATTCTTAAAGTTTCTCTGACTAGCCTTGTATAAAACCCAGTCAGAGTCCAGTTTTGTCCGGTTAGCCGTATTAAGAAGTTTTCTTGTTTCTTTCCTGATAGCGGCCAATTTCCTGTTCCACCATGGAGGTGATAATTTCTTTTTCCGTTTTACCATCGGACATGCAGTTTCGAATGCCTCTCTGAAAACAGTAGCTATTTTCTCGGCTTTCAGGTCGATGTCTGACGGGCAATTAAGATTACCTACTTGTAAAAGATCCTTTCTTTTCTCAATCTCCTTACTAAAAAGATCCCAGTCAGCTTTTTTAGGATTTCTGTGTGACTGGGGAGGGTCACTGCAGTTGCCTACAAGGAATTCAATCAATTTATGATCAGAGTAGGATTCCACATTCAGAACGTTCCATTTATCGATGGTAAGGGTGTTGGAGTTATTTAAGAGCGTTATGTCTATGACCTCCTGCCTATTCCTAACTACAAATGTTGGTTCGTGCCCTCTATTGGCTACTAGAAGATTGTTTTCAATAATGCATTCAAAAACTGACTCACCTCGTGGGTTAATATCTCCGCTACCCCATTGTGAATGGTGGGCATTTGCGTCACATCCCATTATCAAGTCCCATCCTTCCTGTTCCGTTTTATGGATTAAGGCGTGGGTGATTGGAGCTGGTGGTCTTTCATCTTCGTAGGGCATATAGACGGCTGATATAATCAGTGGAAGCCCTAAAAGTGGTACAAAAAATTATTTTTTAGATTAAGATTTTTGCAAACTCGCAAAAGCAATTTGAGGTTAGCTATTCTGAACGGAAAGATTTAAAGGTGACGTTCGGATTCCTAGTTAAGTAAGTCTGACTAGATGTATTTCAGTTTTTATTGGCCCAGAGTGGTCACGTGATTAGTTTTTTCAGTTGACGTTTCAGTAGGGGAAGCTGACAAATCTAGTCACGAAAATCCTGCCTGCATACTCAGTTGACATTTGGAAGAGTCATGTTTAAAATAAACAGAGTTGAAAGAAGGGCAACTGAGAAAAGAAGGTTACATTTTTACTTATTCGCAAATAACTATTTTTGAAAAACTTATGAAGGGCCTTTTCCAAATAAAAAAAGGCAATATCAAGCAAAGGTATCTCTGACCGCGGGAATACAAAAACAATTCACGTTGCCTTTTCAACGCGTTCGGATTCCTAGTGGCGACGAATCCAGTTGACGTTTTATATAAACTAGGTATCCAAACGTCCCTTAAGTAAATAATAGAGATTCTTTGACATTTATATGTTTACAGTTTGTTTGTTTGTGTGGAGGCGAACTCAAACGATCGAAACTCTAATATTTCACCCAAAAACTAATCTTGTTAGATGCACAATAGTTCACAAGTGCCTGCTGTCAGATATGTCAGTTGATTTCCACTTCACTACTGTGCTTTGTGGCAACGTCAGAGCAGTGTTTTCTATGCTCGTGTTTTGATATACGGCGTTTTTCTTTTTAAGTTCAGAGCAGAACCTGAACTGATATACAAAAAGTTTGTGTTTCTTTTTTAGCTCAGACACATCAGAGCTCAAATTTGTGTTTCTTTTTTCGTTCAGAGCATGATCAGATCGCGCTCTATGAGCTCAGAATTAATTGACTGAGCAGCCCGAGGAAAATGTTGATTACGCACATGAACAAGCACACTTCCAGTCACATTTGACAGAAAAAAAAAACCGCAAAAACAAAAAACATCAGAGCGCTCTGAGCACGCTCGTTTCAGAGCTCGCTCATAATGCTCGACCTCAGTTTAGTGCTCAGCTCTGAACTAAAAAATAAAAACGCCTAATGAAGAATTATTCATCATCATTAATCCTTGTCAAACTCCGTATCCACTCGTCAATATAAATCAAAAATAATTTCAATTTCGTCGACCTTAAAGTAAAGGAGTTTAGATGTTTTTTTCAAGTTAATTTCGCAATTATGACCTTCCGTAAATTTAAGCCCGTGGCTAGAATTTGTTTCTTTGTCCCTAATATAAGGTTTGTTTGACGTGGCTCGCACTAGTGCGCACTGAGATCTGAGAAGGCTCAGCTAATTCTCACGACTGTCAAAAACCCTGCACAACCCTGAACATTTGGCTACTAGGTATATCGAAAGCAAAATATGTCTATTTGTCAGATATCTCAACAAAAATGAATGACAGCGAAACTCAGAACTGTGTTCCTGTCTCGTCAAATTAAGTGGGGTCAGTTCAGACACAACTAGGTTGCCCTGGAAGTCATGTCATACACAGGTTTTCGATACCTACCCCAGCGAGTTCAGTGCTATCGAAACCATTCGAAGAAACCTATTTCCTTTAAACGAATGCTGACGGTGCTCCCAATTTGCACTGCAAAAGTATTCACAGCCTCTTTGGAGTTTGTATCATAGGCGAAAGTTGATTTTGAGGTTATAAGTGTGTGGAATGTATTCCAAATGTTTGAATTATAAAATCCATCTGACAGAAGAGGACAACAGCAGTTGATTTATTCATATAATTCGACACTAGTGGAGTTCCACACAACCCTACAATGACCCCAAACTTACACGCTGACATTTGCTGAAGTCCAGATCATTGACAGTACAACTAGGAAGCCCAACCACTCTGTCAGCTTTCATCGCCGTCCGCAGAGTTGGCCATAACAAAATCAATGTTTATTTTCGAAACATAAGCCGACATCTGTTATGCGATAGCATGGAAAGTTCTTCGTCAAGTGTGAGCTTCTTATCTGTGTGTTTGCTACTTTGTGGCCAATTCATTCATGTTAGGTTTATCGCCAAAAGTCAATAGGAAAAAACGCTCAACGGGATTAAGACAAATTGACGTGCAAACACGCTCTCTACGGTAACGACTGACGCGAGGTCGGTCCCTGGCAAACTGGTATATCCTTGCCGCCAGTCCCATTTCTCTTTTACAATCTCGAATTATTGCAGCCGCGCATCTGAAACCGCAATTGCATTCATCTAACTCACATTAATCAAGCCGCATGTCAATAACTGATCATGTGGTACTTGGGCCGTACCCAGAAATAAACGTATTACCAATTTAATTAGCTTCATCGTATCGCGATTATATGCAAATCCATCCGCATAAACTAAGCCGGGCTTATAGTCTTAATTTATGACACATCGCACACCGAGACAGACACAGAGACAGAGAGAAAACCCGCCGAACAAATATTTTTAATTTATTAATTCATATATGCAAATTGAATTGGCGGCACAGCCGCATACGTGCGCATACAAACGCGCTGCACAGATCATCGAATCGATCAAATCTCGTAACTCGAAACACTGGTCGATAAAGAAAAGCGATCGCGTGGACTTTTCCATTGGGAATCAATCGATCACCACGCGAGACACGAGAGTGGCGCAGATCAATATAATTGGGAGCACGCGTCAAATGCACTTGGAGCGCGGCTTGTAATTTAACCGCCCACATCGCGTGTATTGATTGCAGATTGTCGCGCTGCTGCAGCCGAGGAGAACCTGATTAATGGCGGCTGATTTGAACATAAGATATGTAAATCTGGACGCGGATCGTGCTCCAACAGCTGATCTCATGCCACGGGCTTTGTGCGCACTTATGGCCTATGCCGGGGAATTGGTAATTGCAACGATTAATGGTTAATGACGGCTGGATTCAATTGTCAGGTGTGGGCATACAAAATGCGAGATAAACGTCTGTGACGTTATCGATTGATGTCGATCGTTTTGCATTTGGTTGAGATCTGTAATGTTGCTGACATGACAGTGTATCTGCTATTTGTCCATTGTCACCTTCTCTTATTGTGAGCGCTGTGCGAGGAGTAGGTAGGTGTTGATGGTTGGGTCATAAGGCATTATCGTGCGGTGAATGATAGGCGCATTGGGGATCTGGTGAAGGCGCCACAAATTGACTTATCGGGTTTTATTGTGTTATAAATTGCAGTCGACACCGTTAAATGAGTGGTAACAGTGATATTTCTTTGATTTCTGTCGAAAGCAGGTCGGGGTATGACAAATAGTTTCAGATTTACGGGTTTTTTGAAACAGACATGATGCAATTGCAGAGTTGGGTCAATCGATTGCATGGGGAAACTGTCGTCGATCTCTATATCGTATGTCAGTCATAATAGGTAGTTTGATATTCAGAATATTTCCATCATCAGTTATTAAAATGAAGGTACCACCAGTGTAAAAGCAAGAAATTGCAGCCTCGACTTAAGGTCGATAGTTCACAATTGCGAAGTTTTAATAGTTCTAATTTTTGTCGACAGTGGGTTATAATTCGGAATGTTACCGCTCAAAGGCTCGAAACAGATTGCCGCAGCAAATGTGACAGCCACAAGCTGAAATGTGACATCCACAAGACAACGCTCAATGTTAAGATCAACTCATTCAACTGACAGCAAATGCATGTCTCCACCGTTAAAAAAGTTGCTCCCAGTTTTTCCACTGTCGTTCGAACAAGTTCTGTCAATGAAACTATTCTTGCAGTCAGAAAGCTGCTGCATAATGAAAGAGCGTCATCATTCACCTCCTTAACTTCGAACAAATAACCCTCTAACATTCAACTCTTCACAGGTGTTACTTAAACACACCTTGGGTCTTTGTAGAAATGCCATAAAATAGTCGCACTCCAATCAAAATGAAAACTCAAATTCTTTTGTACATCACTCCATGTGACATCTTTCAAAATCACTAACATGCATTCTTCGCTTTTTTTTAACAACAATCCTCAAGGCCTTCCTTCACGCTCACAGCTTACATGACATTAAATTAAACCTCCAGCCTAATCATTCCCTTAATCGTCTTGAATAAAAAGTCAATTCATTAATTAACCCTTAACCTAGATTATGATATGTTTTTAATTATATATGGATAACCACGTCGAATCGAAAATTCCAGATCCGCCCCATAAGGTCTGGCCGAAATTAATTTCCAATTTTTCTGCTCGATTTTTGTCTCCCGCTTGGAATTAATGAGCACACGACCTTCTTACAAGTTGGCATCGACATCGCCACCTTGTTATTACAAATAGTTCTGCGTAATAACCATTGTCGTAAAATTTTATGATTGACGAACATTAATTTGGTTAAACTGTTGATTGTTGGACGTTGTTAGGCTTTCCCAACGAGTGTGTGTGTTTGTTAGTGAAGATCGGGAATGTTAAACTCCCACAGTGATTTATTTAAGAGCAAAGATGAATTTCGAATTTTTTTGGTGTGAAAATGTGCGTAGACTTCTTAGAACTCCCACTCGAAAGATCGTTTATGGAAAATCAGTTAAGAAAATAAGCCGTATGGGGCTTTTTGACCTTTTGAGAACATTTATGTGATGAAGAAGTAATGCAAAGGTGAACCGAGGAACTTGTAGGTTAAGTTATGAAATAATCAATGAGATTCTAAGCGGTGTCCCACAGGGCTGCAAACAGTCTTCTATACCTTTTCCAGTGATGACTATTGATGAACTTATTCGGCGTAAAGTTTGAAGAAAATCTATTTATTCATGTATCTACAATTCATGACATCGGGCCTTTCTTACAATCATTTTCCACATTGAAGGTCACAATAGCCACTTTCATGTCTGTAAGTTTTCCATTTCGAGATTGTTAATAATAATTTTAAGCAATATTAAAAAAATGAAAATGTTCGCCACTAATAATCATTTTGAAGCACCTCGCTTCTGTTTTTTTCCGAACTCACAATGGACAGATTTTCGATATGAAACTATCTATTGTGACATTTTTATGTGTGAGCCAAATGTTTAAGATGCGGTTTGAAATGAACAGATATCAGTAAAAATAACAAATTTTAGTCTCGACTTTAAATTTACGGAGGCTCACAATTGCAAAATTCGTATAGAATATATAGCAACACATTTTGGAATTTTAAAATCTTAAGTCGAAACTGAAAACTTAAAAATGTGCATTGGTGGGGCTCATTTAGTGTCCAGGCAAGATTTTTAAAACTCACAATGGCAAATTTTCCACATAAAATTACCCATTGTGACCTACAAAATATTTAGTATGAAGGCTAAAAATTATTATTAATGAGGCGCAATGTGTCTTAGTAAAAATCGATTTTATTCTTCACCATAAATTGGCTACAGGTCACAATAGAAAATTTGGGTAAAAAAAATGTTTGCTATTGCGAGTGTGTAAAATGTAAGGCAGGCTTAGTGCCAAAAATCACTAACAACCAATAAACAAAGGCAATTTAAAAATTTAACGAAAAAAAAGGCCCATTCACAATTGCATCACAAAATTTGATCAGGAAATCCCACCCTACCTGCCGAATTATTCCAACACCACTACTGCTCATAAAAGTCAATTGCCAGACGAAAGCGAATATAACAAAAAGGAAAATCCCCTCCCACTTGGACGCGTCACTTGTCAGAAGCCTGAATCCACAACAAAATAGGTCATACGGGTTCAATTGCCTTTTATTGAAAAATTCAATTCAAAAACAGCATAGGAAACAGCCATCATGACGGCACGATGATGACTTCTTCTGACAATTAAATTGCGGCAGTTGATTGCTTCTGCTTTTGATTTTTTTTTTGCGTTGTCTTCCTCGCAAAAATAATCCAATTACCCTTCCTATAGACAGGCAGACACAACTATGTCCGTGGAGACTGGAGACGTCTGGCGGACATCCACACAGAAAACCCGAAAGAGACATTAATGTCACCGTGGATGCAATTAAATTGAACTCACTCCCCACTGAACTGATGGGTTGAACTCGAAATTCAATCACGCACATCGAATTCAATTTTAATTGATAAAATTTCAGAAATTGATTTGGAATTTATATATCTGCTTGGCGTACACCTATCACCTATGGACACAACTCGTGGGGATGCATAAATGGAAATGAACTCGACAGGGGTTCATGGTTCATAGGAATATTTGTGCCCTTTTGTGATTTTCATGTGTTTGTCAAACCGGCGAAGTCGGATTGGCCAAATTAAATTGTCCCATCTTTTTGTTAGACGGAGAGCAATTATTTCTGATCGATAGTTTCCAAATCATAGAAAATTAATCCTACGTTTCATTCGACTTTCTACAAACAATGGGCCTAACCAATAAACATTTTTAGTTTTGACTCTAAATTTTAGTAGTTCACAGTGGCTATATTTTCCTAAATTTGACATTGTGAGCTTCCGTAAATTTAAAGTCGAGACTAAAATTGGTTATTAGTACGGCGGTATATAACTACAAAACTCGCCAGCCTGAGTGGAACTACTTAAAACAGAATTCGGAGCAGATAGTCTGCTCTCAAAACCTACTGATTGCAGTCGAAATGGAATAGCAAAAAAGCTGTATCTATGACTGCAACTCTCAGGAAAAGAGTGATGAAAAATTCCAAACATTAAAAATATGTGAAATTATTGCAGAAGAGAGTAGAGGAGCTGGAAAATGTTTCAACAAGCAAGCGCGCTTTCCGAAAAAAAAACACTCCATCGCTCAAGTAGAAAAGTATTTGAAAACAAAAAGACCTTCCGCACAATATTTTTCTAACTACCTATAGCAAAATCTTTCAATAAAATATGGCCTCGATGCCATATATATAGTCAAGAACTGAAGAATCTTCTACACAACCGACTTTCTGAATTTCAAGAGTCTTTGATTAGGTACTTCCCACGAGTACGCTACATTAAGATACGTTAAAGCTGATGGTGTGCTACAAGGCACTGTACTAGGTTCTGTGTTGTACCATCTTTTCACCAGCGATCTGGCTAAAACTGGTGACTTTTGCAGACGATTCTGCTGTACATTTTGTACCAAAAATACCTCACACTTATAACGTCTTTCGTGAATGCATTAGAATTTTATTTCCAAACCACCCATAACTGCAGTCTCCGACAAACCCCTCGAGTCAACTTTAATTAAAATAACTCAACACACAAAATCTCATTATGAGAAAATCATCATCATGACTGAAAAAAAAAACTAAATCTCTATCAGAACAGAACCTCCTTCATGGCACTCCACCGGCTTTCGACGGTAGAAAAGGACATCCACAATGGGGAGAATGGGGAGCGACTTTGTCTTTGGAGCACATTTTCCAAATTTATTGTTCAAACAATTTGCATTTCAAAAGGAGAGCACAACGTCAGCATTTATATCCTTGAAAGCCCGCCTTTCTGTCTGATAAGTGTCTACCTGAAGAGGCACTCTTATTTATGTATACATGGGTACCGTCGCCGACAAGAACTATCTGCACAACGAGAGTACAAGATGAAGTATTTTCAAAAAAAAATAAGAAGCAATTTGGTGAACCTTATCATGAGCTTTATGGTTTTAAATTCAGTTTTCTTGAACTTAATTTAATTTTCCCCAAGGACTTGACTTGGATAAATTGAACGCGCCATGTAATTTTAAACAACTGTGGCCACTTTGTGGGCGCACCTTTGGGAGCAATAAATTGTGGCAGTTTGGCAACTTTGACGTTGAAAGTTTATTATCCCTTGAGTATTGCGTTACACTCTTGTAATTGATGTAAACTTGTGGTATGAATGACAGAGTGGTTTGGTTGCGCTTGGAACAGTGACAACAAACTGTGTAGTGCGGTTTTCTAATGGAAAACACGAGCATCTGTTGCGGTCGTCGCCGCCTTGAAGTTTATCTCCGGAGGGGGGTGGGTGTGCTCATAAATCTTTGGGATGCTATAAAAAAGCTAATACAATTTTTGTAGGTCAGTTTGATAGTGCGTAGATTATGTATGGTGTTGGGGAAGGACCAGAAACGAGACACATTGTGGTGGGAATGTGAAACGAATGGGCGGTTTTTACTACCGACGAATAGTGCCCTGCAACTAAGGAGAGAACGATTTTAAAAGACCAAATCGAACAGTGGGAAACACAGGTCTAATGGCCAGGGGCCTGATTCTGTAAGGCGAAACGTTCAAACATTTTCCTGTGAACGAACGATTTACTTCTGCAACTTAGAGCAAACCATTCGTGCGCAAGAAAACGTTTCCACGTTTTCGCCTTACAGAATCTGACCCCAGATTTTCCTTGATCGAGTTTTTTCTACAATGAACTGAAATACACTAAACCCTACAGACGAGATGACAATCATCAAGACTTTCGTTGATCCTAAAAGCCCTTTAATACAAAACTTATCCTATATAAACTGTATGCATTTTAAAATCGACTGATCGACTTAATTTTCCTGATTATTGCCAAGATCACTGAGATCGTTAAGGCATTCTTGGAAAATACTGATGCCCTTAAATGGAATTCTATTGATCATTGACCCTAGAGACTGTTTTTCTTTGATCACTGCTACGATAACCAAGAAATTCATTGATCTACAAGGCCCCTTTAGGCCAAACGGACGAAATATTTAGGTACCATCCTTGAACAAAATTCATTTAAAAATGTATACGATCACCATCAAATAAATTGATCTTAAAGCGCTTTTATACAAAACGGATCATATACCGTTTGTATACGTTCTGTATTTAATAAGTGATAAGCTCCTTTAGCGGAATCCTTTCTTTTATAAATGCCACGATCACTTTGAAGTTAATTGATCTATAAAGTTCTTATAAACGAATCGGATTGTAGAAAAACGTTCTTCATACGGATGGAGCGCTAAACCTGCCCTTAAATGGAATTCTATTGATCATTGACCCTAGAGACCGTTTTTCTTCGATCACTCACTCTGAGCTCGAACTTGTGTTTCTTTTTTCGTTTAGAGCATGATCAGAGCGCGCTCTATGAGCTCAGACTAAATTGACTGAGCGGGCTGAGTAAAAGGCTTATTACACCTGTACATGTACAAGTGCATGCACACTTGCATTCACAATTGACAGACAAAAAAAAAAAACAGGAGAAGCAAAACAATATCAGAACGATCTGATCACGCTCGGTAATTCGGCCCCAGTTCAGTGCTCAGCTCCGAATTAAAAAAGAAAAAAGCCTAAAGCGAACGCAAACATTTTGACGTTTCATTTGTGATTGTGACTTGTTATACACGATCATGTTTATGACTTGAAGTATTCGATGGACGTTTGTCTTTTCTCATTTAGAGTAATCATTGAACATTGCTCGAGCACGTCGACCATGATCCGGACTGATCATGTTATGAGCGATCTGATTTATCTATAAAAGCACGAGCTGTCATAATTATGACAGAAATAAAATATGAAAGCTGATGTATCTCATTTTTGATTGGCTTAGATCGGTCGCATGAGCAGCTGTTTCAGTTGACGTTTATGGAGGGGTAGTCGACGAATCCAGTCAAGAAATTCGTGAATGAGTACTAAGTTGACAGTTGGCTGACGTAGGAAAAGTGACATGCACGACCAATCTAGTATTTGCGTTCATATACCATCTATAGTCCAGAACAATTTAGTCGACTTAGGCTAACTAGATTTTTGATTGCGCCCATTACGTCGAGTGCGCTCCGATTGTGCTCTGAACAAAAATAGTGACACAAATTGATAGCTCTGAGGTGGCTGCAAAGAAAGATGACTTTTTTGACAGTTCAGTTGAGTTAAAAAAGAATCAACGCTGAAATGATTTCTTTAATTAAAAAAAGGGAACTTTTCTGACATTGAAACTGCGCCCACTTAAATTCATGGAAATTATGTACCCGCCTGTCACAACTTTGGTACTTTTCAGAGTCAAAGTCAAACCTTGTTACAAGAAAAACTTCAATATTCACTTTAAAGTCGGGCTACCGATCCTCTTTAAGGGAAGTTTCGTTCCGTAAAAACGCTTCGCTCAAGTCCATTTCCGGACAATACTAAAATCAGGGTCCGCCTACTCCGCCCCTATGGAAATTGATTTCGAAAACCCAATGTACTGGCGAAATGCAATTTGTCAAACCCTTTCTCGACCTCTAACTGCAAATGCAAGTATTCTGTATACCAACTCGCATGTAATCCTAAACACAAACCGGACAAACAGGACAACGTTCAGACTGTAATTGTAATCCAATTAGCATCTAATGAACATGGCAACCATATGTCCTTTCGAACATGCAGTCCCACTCCATAATGCAGATGTTCAACTGTTCGATATGTCATTTATCCAAAGTGCATGTTCAGTATAGGAGGAGGACGATTCCGCATCACATAAAACACCTCATGAGCGATGTCCTGTCAGAATTTTTGTCCGAATGGGATGTGATGCAATTTCCTTCTGAACGAAGCCGCACACATTTTCCATTGATTCGCAAGTCTTTGCCGCCCACTTTAAACCAGTTGGCATTGACCATGACAGTTCATCAGTCACACAGCCACCATGTCGGCTGAGAGTTACGACTCCATAAATCAATCAAAATGGAGAACAAAACACTGCGAGTATTATAGAAGCATTATACAGCGTAGCACGTGTCTCCTGCTGGATACTGCATCTATGCAGATGAATTTTCACAAACAGAAGAAAAGGATCAAAGGCAAACACAATATGCAGCTGAATACAACAGAAAACGGATAGTCTGTGTTTCGGATTTTCCATATCCTTGGATGGAGGATAAATTTTGCCATTGCGTTTGTAAAAGAGAAAACAAAAATCGATGTCAAGGTGAAACGTATACATGTGATGCTTAATGTTTCGAAGGACGTGGTATAGTTTTATGGGCCTATTTTTATTGATTAAGGACTGATCGAAGTTGGTAAGACTTGTCGTGGCGACTTAGGAGCACTTGAATGAAGAACTCGTTTCTGCAGTTGGGACCATCCAAGGTCAACACGACGGAGTTGAGTAGCACATCGAAAGCGTACTCAGTGACAGCTTTTGAAGTTCGGGGGCGAATTGTCTAACGAACGTATTATTAGGGCCATTTAGGTGTACTTGAAGTATCCATCAATATTCATCGAAAGTACCTAGTCAAAGGCACATTCAACGAAATTGTGTAGCCGATAACACTCACGCAAAGAAGTTGACAATTATTAAGCCAAGGGCTACCAGCTAAAAGCGATCAGCAAGGACCGCAGCAGATGCTGTGGGATCATCGCAACTCGTCCATGGCAACTCCAAACCAATGCAACCCATCTATAGACGACTCATCCATGGACATCTCATCCAATTTTAGTTTATTTTCACAGGGAAAGTCTTGCGAGTATCTGTTGGACCCGAAAACAGTAACCCCGTTTACATTTTAAAGATTTTTTGATAAAAGTTAACAAAGTCGATCTTCCCGCCGCACCCGTTCTAGTGCATAATTTTATTTAACGCCCTTTTGATGGCCAAAGCTTTTACGGCCACAAAACCAACACTCACTCGCCTGACAAAATTAATTACTTGATTTAAGATGCACAAGAGCACATACTCCAGGTCACTGGTGGATGAAATTCCTTTTTTTTTATGAGATTTTAATGAACGCGCCGTTCTCTGTCGCTATCTCTCGCACTGATGGACACATGTCCACATCGATTTGATTACCCAGTTAACTGATACTTTAAACCATATCTTGTCCAACAAAGCTGTTGCGCCTTCTGTTCTCCGCGTTCCCCCCTCCCCCCAAAAACAAAAGAAAAACAAAATTAATGGTTCGTCGATATAAAAAAAAGGAACTACTCAATTCCCTATGCGGACAACAAACGATCGCGCCATTTCGGCGTTTCCAACATATACGCGAGGAATTCCGCTTTAATTGCGTGAATTAAAGTTGTAAATCATTACGTTAAGTGCCCTTTAATGTCATTAAAGGGTTATTCATTTGGGAATGCTCACGCTGCTGCGTATCTATATACGTTTGGATGAAATGGATCGCCGTTGGCGACGATCAATAATTGACAGCATGATCGTTATTTGGTTCAATTTTGCATACATTTCGGTTCATCATCCTGCGTGACGGTCCCCTTGATGCCGGTCTCAATAAAGACATTCGATCTTCTCCCATATAATATAGATACATAATATATATATATTTTTTTCAATTAAATTTAATTTCTTTTTCTTTGTGCATTAATTAGTGCGTCGACTGAAAATGGGAAAAAATCTCAAATTGTATCCGATGTGATTAAGATGTTAAAATGAAAAACAAAAACATAAGTTTGAAGACGCTTTAATGGTGTTGTTGTTTAACTGAATTCGTCTTCGTTTTTGGGTGCGCGTTTAGTGGTAGTGAATATTTATTGGATTATTAAATATTCAGAAAGGGCGTCCTTTGAGGCGGGCACAAAACGCTTGGAACTCTTTCTTATCTAATTTTGCTTTAGTACTGCCTGGTGTGGTTATTTATTACGTTTTACTTGAAATTGACGCCTGACTTGTAGTGAGAGGGGGCAATCAGTTAAACGAATGCAAGAGGAATTGTTTTACATCTTGGAACGCGACACAGCTAAAAATTTATTCAAGGGTCTCCGAATTAAGGCTTTTCTCGGATTATGAGTGGAAACTCATGGGTCCGAGGACAAAGCTAGGTGTTGCTATAGTTCATCATATACACTCAAGTCGTAAGCTTCCTTTAAAACCGGAACAAAAAACAGACCCAGTTGAGAATAACGCGCCAATATCACAAAAGGGCTACGGATATGGCCTCAAAGTCTTAAGGCCGGTTCAATACAAAAACAAGAAAATGCCACCAACGCGGCTTCCTGCGATGAAGACCGATTCATGCTTAGGAAGATCCCCCACTTCATCTGCCTAAAATATTACAATAACTCAAAATTTTATCTGTCAAGACACGGAAAAAATGCTGTCAGATTCAGTGAAATAAAGTGAAGACGCACACCTCCAGTCTATCCCTCATAAAAGGAATGCATGGAATCCATGTAGAAATCTTTATAGGCTTTTGCTGTAAACTCACTTCCCTGGTGGCATCGATAGAACAGCAGGGCACGCATTCTACGTGGCGGAAGAAATAAATTAGGTAAACTCAGGGTAACTTGACATTCACAAAACAGGTGCCTCTGTGGAAAACGTGGAAACATTTTGTTTCAATGCCTATCATTTCACTGATAGATATATCGATGCGATAATAACAGAACATGCGCACAGAGTTGCATAGTCTTCTTCTTTGGTAACGGTAACAGATTTACAACAAGAATCAGTCAAAAGAAGTCGATCGGGGACTTGCTAAATTGATGAAGTCGTCTTCACCAGAAAAGGTCCAACGAATATGTTCTGGTAGTGAAACGCCTTCAAGACGTGAAAGATTTTAACAGAAAAACCTTCTTAAAGTTTAAAGAAGATCCAAAGATTGACAATCTCTGATCAACAACGTCTAAACGATCAAGGAAAACACCCAACTATTGATTACAGATCTTCTGTATATTTCCAGGCGTTCTTGAAGCTCGCACTGAAAAAGCGGTCCCAACGAGAGGCCATAATATAAACTGTGAGTTCTAGCACTGCCTTCAGAAGTACCTTCTTTACTCAACGAAGATCACAGGAGTAGTATACGGCACTCGGGAATTAAGAATAATTAATTAAATCAAGAGAAATTAACTCAAAAGTACTAAACGCTGTTGCCAATAAAGCAGTCTTGTCACTTTAAAACCTCTCATGCTTATCTATCCATCGGGTCACACAAAATAATACTTATCCACATCCCAGTGTAACTAACAAATCAAGAGATATATTTCGCCACTTAACGATTTACCTGCGTGACTAATTTCGCTGGAAGAATCGGCTGCGATTCGCCAAAATCCACGCGGAAGAACAAAATGCGTTCATCTAGTCTAGAGGAAGCTTTTGCGAGCCCAGACAGATTGATAATGCAAACTTACTAGAGAATGGTATATGCAAATCTAAATAGCAACATCGCGGGCAAACTTGTCCAAAAGATGGCAGCACCATCAGTCCTTGACACTGTTTTCTATTATTCAGCGCAGCTACAAGCATCACACCTCTTTTTGGCTCAAATTTGACTTGATTAGTCCATGTTTCCGCTTTTGAATCGCTTCCTTGATGTTTTCTATGATTAATCATCGACTAAACATATTGTATGATCAAACAACGATGAGACGTTTTTTTTTCGTTCGACGTGACACAACTTTTTTGTCGATAGTACCTATCTCGCATAATCTGAAGGTGATTAACACCAGCTATGCGCAGGAATATGCATATGTGTGTGCTGTGTTTCTTCACATCAGAAATGTTGATTTTTCTATGCAACAACAGACGATATCCCCGGTCGCAGTAACACAGTAATGGGACAACAATCTATTTTCCATAAAATTTACATACACACACACGCACAGCATCCATATGCATTTATACATCAGAGACCGCAGTCAATTTCCAAAGCATCAGCAGCAGCAGCATCAACAGCAGCACTCACTCACTCATTCATTCACCATCTATCTGGAGATAGAAAAGATACGAGCAACCCCCGTGTCTCCGGTCACCGTCCGGCCCATCAGATGAGGACGAAGCGCCATTACAAGTGACTAATGTGACCGGCCGTACAGGTGATGCTGCATATGGGCATGTAAACGCTATTAAGACTGAATAAATTACCCGAAAAGACACATACTCGTATGAAGTCACAATAAATTTTCCATGTCCAGCAGACGGTTGCATCAGCCGTCGACTATTCAGCTATAAAGCTGAACCCCACAATAAAAAAAAAAAAAATAAAAAAAACCCAAGGAGGAGTAGTTCTTAATTCTTCTGGAAACGGTATCAATATCGATCTCGATCAATCAGTGCAGTCACCATAATCAATAGGCTTCACATTCAGATTGGATGCGTTGTTGGCTTGACAATCTAATTTGTGTACGCCAGAGAGATGATCAGTGTTGCAGTGTTGCAGGCAGTGTTGTTGGGACTCTCTCTCCATTTATCCCACGAGGCGTAGTCATTTGTCCCATTTCACAATCCTTAAATTCCCTTTAAAATCCCTCGATACTTTTTTGCGCAAATTCGAATTTTTAAGAAGTAAAATTTGTAATACACGGAAGAAAAATTATACTAAATTAATCTTAAGAATTAAGATGACAGATTGTTAACATTACTATGGCTATTTTTGGTGGTACTACAAAATTTTCATAAAAGACAATTTACATGAGGAATTTTTTCTGGACACTTTTTCATGGTAAATTGTAGATATTTTGATGAAATTGCAGCAAAAATTTATAGTTTGAATGTTTTTTGTTAGATTCCTAAGAATCCCACGATTTGGTGCCGTTTCCCTTTATCCCTTTTTAGACATCGAAAATCCCGCAATAAAGGGATAAATCCCACGACATAACAACACTTGCAGGGCACACCGCAGCTCCACAGCACAAAACAGAGAAATAAAATCGAAGAAATATCGGATTACAAATAGCGGAACGTTATGATTTTTATTTTACCAATCGTAATCAAGTAGTGACTCAATTTACATATGTGGGGTAGGGGGATACTCATTGTATAATCTAGTCCATGGGAGAGGAGGAATTCTCTCAATGAAAAAGTGACCTTTTGTTCGAATCCTGTTTTTGTAGGAAAAACTAAAATGAGAAATCGAAAAACAACTGCCATTTTCTGTAGAAGATTAATAAAAATATTTGTCAACTGTCTTCGAGACTGATCGGTCAGTTCCTTTGACCATGGGCTTTAGTGGGTACAACACACTCAACTGTGAAGTCCACGATCCTTTTGTTATTCAACTCGATACTTAAATGACCGACAAGGCATGCCGCCGAAGATAAAAGTGAATCACAAGAGGGCGAGGACATAAAAGGAAAACAAATACCCTACCAATGTTTCAAGTGTATGTATATGGACAGTCATTTGTGTTCATTCACTTGTATTCACATGCGGACGTGGGCTAAATTGAGTAAGTAAATAATAAAGTGATGTTGGGGCGAAATTAAAACGACATTGGCTGTGAGAGAGGCAACTAGATTTGTCTGGACTAGGTTAACGGACGCGTTGACTAGTCAACTTTAATTGTTTTTGTATTCTCGCTGTTTGTTTTGAATTTTGACACTTGGAAATGTCAACAGGATTTTCTTCACTAGATTTGCCGGCTACCACTCAATAAACGTCAACTGAAAATAACCATTTACGAGACCAAACTAAGCCAGTAAAATCTGAAATACATCAAGTCAGTCAGCTCCAACTCCAACAAAACTTTGTTTGCGAACGCATCCAATATTTAACTAACCTTAAGATCTAGTTTAACGCAACTTGACGCTGCACGACAGCTCTTCCTACATGTAGACTTCAAATAGATTTATAGCCTTGAGTGATAATTCATATTTTACAGCGATAACTGTCAGAATTGTCAGTCAGCCTCTTGGTTAAATTGTATAGGATAAAACAAAATATGACAAGAAACGTTGAATTCGTAAACCTACTGGGATTATAATATCGAGGTAAGAATTTCAAATATCCCCGAAATGAAATGTGTCAAATCTATAAATAAAAAAATTACAAAGCTTGCTCTCCAAATATTTAATGATTGATTATAAATTGTGCACTTACCCCGTATTAACAAAGACTGCTTAAAAGTAATCAGTTTTATGTTCCATTTGACAGATTACAGTAAACTTTCCAACACTGCCTGCGTTCCATTTATTGGTAGCTGACTAGCGGCATCTCAAATTCACTCACTACAAAAAAAGAAACAGACATTGAATCGTTTGCGTTGGAACTGGTGATTTTTTAAGCTTCAATTAGACATTTTACTATTGGCTCGTGAAATATAGAAAATAACATCCAACTTCACATTTTAATGCCCAAAACACATGTGCAGAACTCAATGCGCAGCAAGATTATAATAAACACGTTTATATGGATACAGCCACACGTAAGTTCTGTACTCACTGCAGCGCTGCAACATGTCTCTATTCCTAAAGTTGCTGCAAAATTCAAGGGTACCACAACACAAAAGAAAATAAATTGCAATGTCAAGTAGTTGGCATCATCGCCTTTTGACACTGCTGTCAAGTTTGTTTTTGTATTCGTTGTAAACACATCAGCTGCTTAGTGGACGAATGACAGCAGCCCTATTAGCCAATGCAATGCATGTCAAACAACTTTTTGCACATCTGTTTTACTTGCAGCACTGCACTCTGCGCTACGTCCAAAATTTCTGCACATGTGTTTTGGACATAAAGTGCTACCTGAATTTTGTTCTTATTTGTTTTGTCTTGCGTGGAATGGCATTTTATTAAATTTGACAAGCAAATGTCACCCACTAATAATATTCGGAAACACAATGTTATCGATATGAAACGTGCGGATAGAACATAATTATTCGCTTTGACAGTTCTGCCACTGATCTTAATCGTAATTTTAGGATAGAATCTCTGTTCAGATGGGCTTAATCCCACAAAATTCATTCATGGTTGACTCTGAATAGAAACCTTTTGCTGCGACTGGCTGCTGTCAAATTGTCCCTCCGCCTCGACATGAAGTTTAAGTGGCAGACTGGCTGCTGTCAAATTGTCCCTCCGCCTCGACATGAAGTTTAAGTGGCAGACACATTTTTTTATACCATAGGAACCCCTTAAAAATTTATCATTCGAACGAAATCCACCTTTAAAATCTGCTCATTTGGCATAAATGAGCGGCGATCAGGCGAACGAAATCTCGATTGGATACCACCAAAACGGGTGATGATTATAAATAACAATTCCGTTCGAACATTCTTCTTCTCTCCAATCGGACATTAATTTATGTGCACGCAAAACGAAAAAAGAGAATAAAGTCTCTCAATTTTAGTCGCCATTACCATTGACACCGCCAACCCAAACACCAAACTACCTCACGCCGGTATACATTTTGGGGCCCATAAAAACGCTTCTTAACCAGAGTGCCAAAATGAGGATACCATACAAGCGTCAGTATTATTGCAGAGCTATCGGTTTCGGATTTCTCGCGACACCCGCTGAGAGCTCTTCATTTTGTTGCCTTTTTGTGAATCAATGAAGATGTCAGTTTAAAAAACGGTTTTGCAACAGAGATTCGAACACAGAAAGATACCCATGTATCCCATATAAAGGAATTCGGATCAAATGAGTTTTTTATTTTATTTTTGTTGGACAAAATTTACGATTTGCGATCGATAAATGAGTGTTGAATGTGAGTTATGTGTTTGGGGGGTAGCCACCGCCATCTTAACTGGGGATTATGCTGAAACATGATATCACATTAAGAGCGATCTCTTTGGTATTTCCTCAAGGACCTCTCTGACCTGCAGATGAGTTTCGGTGTTAATTAAAGTCGCATTTTTTCCCTGTGGCTTTCTTGGAGGTGTGTTAATTATTTTTAGTACTCTTTTTTACCGCCTCGGTGATAAATCTTGTCACCCCCGAATGACGATCAGAGCAGTGTGCGAGAAAGGAGGATTGATTTATACATCAGATGATCGCGAGCTATTAACAGAATTTATGCTAAAATCGTTTTTCAGCTACGGATTTGGGTTAGTCGATTATAGCGAATCGATAAAAAATAAGAGGATTGGGTCAGATTTTACAACTTTGACAGGGGATTTAAGACGTTCCTAGAAGCTTGTCCTAACCTTCCACAGTGGCTAGAGAGAAGAGATTGAAGAATTACCAGTAAAGGATTGTCTGGCTGTCTGAGGATCACTTTGGAACGCATTTTGAAACGAAAAATTTTTAAAAACCAGTAAGTTAGTTGTTCTTTTGATGTGAACAGTTTCAAATCCCTTTTATAGCTATATGACTCGAAATTGGCTACACCAACTGTCTGAATGAGGAGATCAAAAGTTAAATAACCCTCCCTGTGTACAGCCGGGTAAAAAGCTTTAAAATAATCATGACTTTTGATTGACATGATCACGATATACTTATTAAGTAAGAAGATTTAGCAAGATTTAACAAAAAAAAAAAATAATCGCCATAACCTTTATAATAGTCAATAGGAAATAGAAGCTAATGTCATAATTCATTGGTGTTGTCAATTGGTTTAGTTCACGAGAACTTCTCTTTCACAAGTCAAAACACTGCTTAGCCGACTGTCATAATAATGTTATAATAAAAAAGTGCAACCAAAAACGCTCTTTCGCAAATGAACGCAATGGGTGAAAACTTAAGGAAAGTGACTATATAGCAATGAAAATTTAAAGCATCGAATACACTAGTTCACTAAGTCTGACAGCAAGCTGACAGCATCTTGTCTGATTTCTTTTAAGAACTATTTAAACAATTTTTATCATTTGCCATAAATATAAAGGGATAAAAAACAGATCTAGTCAAGAATTCCTCTACAGTACTCGGTTGACATTTCTATCTCTATGTACATCTGACGTACAAATGTGACGTTAATGAACAATATATACTTTTTGCACTTACGACCCATTAGACTTTTTATGGTGCCCATTACACTATCCTAGTTCAACCTTTATGCAACACAACCAAAAAAAAAAAATTTTAATCCAATGACCAACTGTCACTGTCACTGCAACTGGTATACGAAATCAATGTACGCAACCTGAAATGAATTGCCTGCCGTCTCTCTTTTGAAAATGATCAATATCTCTATCAATGTTATCGCTGTAACTAATGATTTTCATTGCGGTGTTTTGGTATTTCAAATGTTTTATTTATTTAAATACTATTTGCCACTTAATCTTGTTTCGATCACACTGTAACGATCTGTTGGGTATACTATACGTGGGAGCGCGAACGCGTATAATAAGTGCGTTTGGGAGGTCGCCATAGCGTTTTGTGTTTTAATTTTATGCATACCAGAGATATATGAAAGTGCAGAGATGGTATGCGGAACGGAGGCAGCTTTTATGGAGCCGAATTTGACATTTTTTCGATTTTGAAAAATTCGTTACATATAACAAAAATTAGTAGTGGAAAAAGAAAGGGAAACGCACATTTCTCAGCTTGGAAAATAAATTGATTATTTTAATGAGCAATTTTTCGAGATCACATTCCGATGCGCGCTCAGATCACAGACGGTATAATGAGTGTGTTTTAATTATTTTCGTGATGGGAGCTTTGGGAAAATATCTTACGAACTTTTATTGCATTTCATTGTTTCATGCATTTTGTTAGTAATTTAAGTATGCAATGAATAAAAACAACTATACATCTATCTATTTGTGTGGTTGGCTGAGCCATTGAAAGTGTTTTTTTATGAACCTTTGCGTAATTAGGGACAACTTGGGGGTATCTCAACTCACAGCACTACACGAACGTTGCAACTTTTGTACTACATTGCTTTAGTAAAGGGTCCGCCATCTAACTTTTTTTTTTTTTCAACTAGTGCTTATTTTGCGAGTGTTAAAAATTAGCTCATGTCTGATTTGACAGATAATTAGTTTTATCCTTCCGAACGAATATGTTTGTGTATACGTTTGAACAACGCTGGGAAATATTGCGACATTACTTTGAAAATCGACTTAGAGAAGAGCCGATTTTGCCAAAAAAAATCATCTTTTCAGATGAAGCTCATTTTCATCTTGGCGGGTATGTAAACAAGCAAAATTGTCGCATTTGGGGCACAGAAAACATTCACGCATACATTGAAAAGCCGATATACCCAAAACGAGTCACTGTTTGGTGCGGAATTCGGTCCAGAGGCATAATTGGGCCATTTTCCTTCGAAAATGAGCAAGGAGTGGCCGTTACAGTCAATGGCGATCGTTATCGGGCCATGTTGAACGAATTTTTGTTCACAAAAATTGAAGAGGAGGATATTGGCAACATTTGGCTTCAACAGGACGGCGCTACGTGCCACACAGCCGAAGCTACACTAGATGTTTTACGTCCTGTTTTTGAAGATCGCATTATCAGCCGCAGAGCTGATGTCGTTTGGCCCCCTTTCAGCTGCGATTTGACACCGTTGGACTATTATTTGTGGGGTGCCGTAAAAGATAAGTGTTACGCCGACAAGCCAGAGACAATTGACGCTTTAAAGGACAATATTCGTGAAGCCATTGGTGAAATACAGCTGCACACAATCGATAATGTGCTTACAAATTGGACCGATCGTGTAGGCTACTGCACGGCCAGCCGAGGCAGCCATTTGAATGAAACTATTTTCCATTATTAACCGGAAGGATTGTACTTTCAAATAAAAAAAGAAATTTGAGAAAATATTCAGCATTTTCAAAAAAAAAATTATTTGGCGGACCCTGTAGCTTATATATCCCTACTGCCCCTTTCAATGAGAAATTATGTCGGCATTTCCTTGTCCCTTCAACTCTCGTGACAGTGGAAAGTGAAAATAGGCTGGTTCTACAAATATGCAACAACCTGTAGGCCGGTACATTCTCTACGTCAATGGTTGTCAGATATTTTCAGTCTTGTTAAGAATATCCAGTCCCGTACTAAAAAATTTAAAGGTAAATCCTTTATTTAAGAAGAATCTATTCAGGTAAAAATTGTATTTGAGTTTGAATGATTGACAAAAACATATTTTCCGATACCAGAAATTTGTACAGAAATTTGTACAAACCTTAGATCAATTAACGTAAAGTAATTTAGTAAGGTAAGGTATATATTTTAACAAATCTATTTAAAGTTCTCCTCGGCCGGACTACACAGATGGTTATCGAGATTTCTTATCGTGAATTATCCACTTCTAACACCCAACACCTAACAGCAACACCTATTCAACAGAAATCAAGTCATAAGCAACTTTCTATTGCCTCTGAAAAAGCCCTCGTTCACACCATCCGTATACACCATACTCATCAGGCCGAAACAAGGTCATACTCTTAGCACTTTATTCACACTCGCAGCACCAACTCCAACAGCCGTCCATTCCATCATCCCACCTTAAGGTCAGTAGTTATCTCGTTGTCTAATCAGTAATCTTGTCAGCATATTTGTCATCTTTTACGGCACAACACGACAAAGTAATTTGCCGCTGCGAGATTCCAATGGGGCGCAATCGCACGCCAGACACATTTCTTCATTCGGGTCATCAATCTTTTCTGAAATTCCTTAAGCCGGCCGCCTACAAGAACGCGCAACAAAAAGAACATAAACCACGGTAAAAAGAAGAATAAAACTCGCAACTTTCGCCGCAACAACTTGTGTACTGTATCGCACCCACCACTGCCATGCTACTCTTGTGTCAAGAAGTGTCACCACCCGAAATGTCATCAATCAAAACTGATCAACATCATCGTCGTCGTAGTCGTCAGCGTTGTTTTCTCTGCTCATTTGATCGGCGCAAAAAAGCGAAAAGGAAGCAAAACCAAACGTTAATAATAATTGACAAAACGTACACAGTTTCTTCCCCCTTTCTGTCATCTGTCAAAAGTGACAGCAGTGACAAATGAGAGTGCACCACCTCCATCTTGGCGCAGAAGGGGGCGGGCGAAGGCTCCTTAATCAAGCGGTCACTCAGAAGTGCCGGTTTCTCGCGCGACATTTGTTTGTCCCCGATTGTGCGCGCGAATTCGCACTGTCACTGCCCGCGGGCACAGTGGGTTGGCTGCGGATACCCGTGTCTCAAGAGAGATTGCCATCAAATGGAGGTAGCTTTAAGAGATTTTGCTGACCGGAGGCAGTGTAAAATGTGTGCGCGCGCTCGCAGATTCCACAACGGCATCACGGATCATCTTCAAATGGACAATTTGAAGAGGACCACACACGCCGCCGCCAGTTGTTTTCTTCTTTTTTTTTGAAATTGATAGACTGCGCCGACGCAGCACCGGCATTCCACAAGAAATGAAATTTTTTGTTGTCTTGTAAGTGGACACGGACATTGATTTGTCTGTTCGTCTTCGATTTTATTTTGAAACAAAAACAAATGACCGTGTTAAGGGCCTCAATGAAGAAGTAATCACGCCGCCGCCGTCAGAAGGATGAGCATTGAGCATACCCACACGAACAAGCGGCTGAGGAATTATGTGATGTTTTTGAAGACCTAGTTCCAGCGGCCCAACGGTAAAAGTGGTTCCTTTTTGTTCACGTTTTAAAGGACGGGCCAAAAAGATTAATTTATGCACAAACAATTGGATACAAAATTTTGACTTGTCCGAAATTTTTAACATGCACATCGCATGTTGGTGGGTGTTCGAGACATGTGAAGCCCACTCTTTTGGGTTATATTGCGAACGATCGATTAAATTTTATGCGTGCGACAGTTAAAGAAACAAAAAAGCCACAAAACGTTTGGACGTCTGTCAGATGTGACAGCTTCAGTGGAAAGAAGTTTTACGCGCTTTTAACGGTGCTGTTCGACATTGTAACTAAAGCACACTGATTGGGCGTGCATAATGGGATCATGTGTATATTTACAACGCGGTCTTTTATTCTGTTGCGTGAATTGATGTGCTACAAATATCGGATCGAACGGAATGGAACGCGGATTGGATAATTTAATTTATAGCCGGAAACGATGGGGAGCTATAAAACAAAAGAAGCGACATGGGGGTAATTTAAAATGGTCATTGACACTAGACAGGGGTGTTAGGTTTTCACAACAAGTTTCGGAAATCTCTTCAAATGGCCACTGAAAAGCATAGAACAATGAAATACTGTCATTGGGACTTCACCTTAAATAAGTTCTAGTTCACGATGGATAATTTTTGATTCGTTTATCCATGCGGATATTGAAAGTGAGTTCAAAATGAAATTTTAAAAGAAGAATTTCTGTTTCTTCGAATTCGATTGGAAGTAAAATCCACGACCGAGAAAGTTAACCCGTTAGCAGTGAACGAATGGCATTCAGATGGCGGAAACACCCTAAGACCCTAAGCAATAAAACTAGAGGCAACTTTTAGCAAAAATTCAACTCGAAGTCTTGATCTATATGCATAATATTAAAATTGAACGTATGTTTGTTTGTGCCTACGTATGATATGGGCCTCGAAGCCGCCGGACTTCGAAACCGTCGTACTTGAAAAAGATAGCAATGCAAAACCCATTTCAAATCGAAAATGTGATGAAAACTTATAGCTCAATTCAAAAAGATTTCTCAAATCAATTAAATTATACAAATAATTGTGTTTAACGTACACTAAAACTACCTACTAACTCACCACAAATATAATTCAAAATTCAACTTTTCAAATGCACTAAATGTCATTCGTTCAACGGCTCTCTCTCTCTCTCTCTCTCTCTCTCTCTCTCTCTCTCTATAACTCTTTCACTGCAATCACTCGCAATTAACAAAACAAAAACACTGGGATATTTGCAATTTACGAATTGAACAAAAACTTGATATTTAAGCAGTGAAAACAGACCAAAACACATATGAAATTGAACGTTACACTTTGATTAACAAAAAAACTTTAGATTTTGAGCCGAAACTATGCGAATTGCATTTTAATCGATTATTTCTCACCCGAAACAACCGAACCGAAGTGTGCTCTCACACCAGCGAGCAGAGAAAACTGAACTGCAATCAGCAATGAGAGGCAGCGTTGCCAACAGGCTTGGCAAATGTTGCAACTAAGAATCACTTGAGAACGGCTGGACCCAATCGATCTTTTTTTTCTCAATATTCGTAATAATTCAAATCAGTTTTTTACGAAAAGTAAAATCGGCCAGTTCGAAAAGTCGGGAAAAAACGAAAGTATTTTTTCCAACGGTATTTTTGTATGAACCCGCGACAGTAACCCAAGATTCAAACGAAGAGTTTGCGTAGTTCTTGTTTCTTATTCTTCGTTATGATCGTAGACGACAAAGCCTTGTGGTTTATCTTTTTAAATATTTGACACTTAGCCCAAGCTTATGGTCTCTATTTGACGTCTACATAGGACAGGGGTAGTGGGATGGGCTTGTGTACGTAATTAAAAATATTTTTTTTGGCTAAATGTCTGACCTCATTGGTGACATTCAAAACAATAGCTTACTTAGTTTGACAGTTGGCTGATGTAATGTGTTTGGGTTTCTGTTGACCTATATCATCTACATGAACACATCTAGTCAAGAATTTCCCAGTTGACATATCAATACATTTTTATACTTTTGACGTACCTAAAAAATTGAAGTTGATGACCAATCTCTACATTCGGTTATTCTAAGGTCATTAATAAGTCACTTGTAAAAATGAAATTTTGACAGATTGTTCTACAAAACATAGTTGTGATAGGTAGTAGTTAACATTAAGCACATCCAACATTATGTTGTTATATCTGGAAATTCATTGTCGCCTGAAGTCCAAAGTAAAGACATTTCTGCTATATATTTCCTTAGTTTTGAAGTAGATAAAGAGTGGGTGCATGAACAATTGAACACGTCAAAAAGGAGAAGTGCGTTCAGGTCAATGTATACGTCGAATATGACAGCGTTCGGACGATCTAATTTTTAGTTTTAGTTTGACTGATTGAAGATTATTAACTAACAATGGATCTTTATCCATTTATGCCGCAGGACTTCTTTTTATACTCACAACTAAGCCGCTGAACGAATCCATATTCTGAAAGCAAAACAAATTCCAAAATGAAAATAAGTTTAACCAAAACAAACAACAATCATTGATTGTAAATAAAAGGCAAGTTGTAGTATTTTTTTTTATATATATTGTGGAGTACTTTATTTTCATAATAATAAAATTTATTTGAAAACAAAAGTATTTCTCAATTTTTTTTCATTATTTTTTTGTTGTTTCTTCTTTTTTTTTTATTTTGTTAAAAGTGAGGATTAATTCTTTTTTTTTCTTTTTGTTGTTTTATTACTTTTGACACAAAATAAACTTAAATTAAATATTAATAATTAAAAAGTGTTCTTTCTGTTTCTTTGTATTTTTTTTTTTGTTTACCCAAATAGAAAAACAATCTCAACTAAATGCTAGTGAAAGAAATTAAAAACAGATAAGTAAATCGTTTTATCTACAAAATAAAATATACATTTCGTTCGATTTAAAAAGAAAAGCTAAATACGTAATTTTTCAGTTTGTTTCGTGTTTCTTATAGTAATATTCTTTCATTTAGTTTTTTGTATACAAATTAGTAGTTCATACAAACGTGCATACAGAAGGTGTTAGTAAAAAAAGAAAAACAAAATAAAACAAGAAAGAAAAATTAAAACGAAAATCATTATGAACAAAGGATACGATCCTACACATGCACTCAAGTTTATTTGTATTTAAGTTTCGTTATTTTGTTTTTCTATGTCTCGCTTTAAATATACATACATATATATATTTGTTTAAATATTTTTTTTTTGTTTTTAAATATATTATATCGTTCTGTTGTTATTGGAGAAAATTATACATAATAATTGAACAGAAATAAAAAATAAATTTGTTTCCATTTTAGCGTATTTATATTTAATTGGATATTTTTGTTTTCTTTTCTTCTTCAACGTTGAACAGTGTTTATATGTTATGTAATAATAATAATTAAAAAATAAAAAATAAGTTAGTTGCATTGCTTACATTCATTAAAAATTAATATATATATAATATATGTACTATATTTATATATTTTGTTTTTGTTTTAATTTTTTTTTTTCAAGTTTACTTTTGTTTTGTTGTATATAGTGCTTATTAGGATTTCCCTCCTTTTTATACATTTTATTTTAAGTTTGTTTGTTGTAAAATTGAATGCCGACTTAACTTGGAAAAATGGAAAACTCAAAACAAGCGGGTTTGCGTTTTGTATGCCATTATAGTTTTTTTTTTGTTTGTTGTTAAATGTAAATATTCGAGAAACAGTTGAATAGAAAACTGCTCTTATTAATTCGTTATTTAGTTTTTGAACGTGTGTTTTCTTTTTTGATTAATATTACTAGAATTCCAAAATATTCGCTGGAGTTTTCTAAATATAGTGTATAAACTTTTAAGTTTTCCTTTTGGTAATATACATACTTTACGATGCGATGCATTTTCTGTGTTGTTTTTCTTCTTTTTTTTTAGCTTCAACAATATAAACGGATATTGGTTTAACATTTTGGTTTATAGTATATATATCTTATATAGGTAGTTGTTTTATTTATTTATCGGCTATTTCGAAATTCGTTTATTTATTATTTTGTTGTTTGTTTAATATACTGACAGGTAAAAATATTGTTTACTTTATTTTTCAATTGGAATACACATACCTACATCATAATGGATTTTTTTTTTCTTCAGATTTAAATATAATATTCAAGCTTTTATTTTAAAGGTTTTATGTTACATTTATTTTTTGAATATAGTTTTTCCTTTTCTTTATAAAGGGGTTTGTTTTTTTTTTATTAAAATGTTTATAATAAATTAATTCGCAATGCGTTTTGTTTTTAAATATAATATACACTACATAACACGTCCTTGTTATTGTCATTAATGGCTTTTGTCTATTTAGAGGCTGTGGGCGGGGTAGGGCAGGGGGGCGGTTGGAGAATTTTATACGACTAAATGTACCTATAGTTTTGGTTGACTTGGTTGGCAAGATATAGAGTTTCAAGGCGGAAAATCGTTTTTAAAGAGTTTCTTACGAATTTCAGACGAAGATATTTCTTTTTTAAATTCGAGGCTACAGTATTGCAAAAGACTGCGAAAGAATAACTTTGGACTACGGACCAAGAACTGTTGGGAAGGCTAGATTGTGGAACTGGTCCGGGGGGAACATAGAGTTATTTGTTGTTTTATTAAGCGACAGAAAAGTAGTTTAGGTATTTGGTTAAACAGCGATAAAAAAGAGACAACAATATCAATGAGACCACCCAGGCCTTAGAGAGGCAGTCTGTTCTGTGATAGGCCTTGTTGAATGCTTGCCTGTAGGACAATGCCCATGGATGGAGCAGCAGAAGCGTTTAAATGTTTATACAAAAAGGCAGCTTTTTGATAGACCTCACAATGTTGCATACTTCGGGGCAACCATTCACCGAATTAGAGTTTGATAACATTACATGCTGGAGGGAATTTCGTTTGTCGGCTTTCGACTGTGTTGTGCTGCCAAAGAAGAAAGTCAGTGTGTTCAATAAATTAGTACGTTCGTTCATTGAACATTCCAGAAACGATTCATTGCAGCCTCTCTTTTCAGCAATTTGAAGACAAAATTCAAATACCAAATACAAGGACCAAGAGGGTTTGCTAAACAGATAGTTCATTGATTGGGTACGATCGTTCAATAATTTCATGAAACTACTCATTGCTGCTGTTAGCTTCAGCCATTTGTGGAATAAATCAAGTATTAGGATACAGAGACAAAAAGTTTTTTCTAAACTGTGTATTACGGTTATTCATCAATTTAGAACGTTTGTTCATTGATTCTTGAAACGGTTTATCACAGCATACAGCTACTGTCTCCAGCAATTTGGGAATTACATTAAGTCAGACAATACAGAGACTTAGAAGCTTTGCTAAGAAAATGTGGTATCGTGGTTCATTAAATTGGTGCGTTTCTTCATCGGTTTCCTAAAACAGTTCATTCCAACTGCTAACTGCGGATATTTTGGCAAAAAAACTTTCCTCTATGTTTATTGAAAACGACCCAAATCTCCTTTAAAAACAACTTCACCAAATCCTTGCACTTTTAAGCGCCCGAAATAAAATCTAAACAAATATTCACACGTCTTGGGATTGAAAATAAAGGACTTGCCTTTCATCTTACTGGCGTTTCGTTACAAACAAAATTCCTCTTACACACTTGAACCTCTCTCTCCGTCCAAGTTCAATTACTTAGTTTTCATGTAAGTATGTGTATTTGTGGTGTACAAATTCAATTAAATTTAACTTTAAGAACCTATATGCAATTTTCTTCTCAGTCGATTCCGTCGCTCTCGATTAATTTTGATTTTAGCTATTCTAATCGACTCTGGCAACGATGCTAGTGATGCCGTTGTTGGAAGATAGCCCACAGCCATCAGTTTGCCGCCGGATGTCATCGCTCCGCCAGAAGTGAAATCATCATCCGATTCATCGTATGTACTCTCAACAATTTCCCCCGGATAATAGTTGTTCATTAAATTGTTCTTATTCCTGGATGTCACTTGGAATGATGGTGTTGCCATTGATGTTGTTTTACTTGGTACTATTGTTGCTGTTGATGTTGAAGCGCTAGTCGATAGTAGTTGTTGCTGTTGATGCGGTTGTTGCTGAGTTATAGTAGAAGTAATAGTGGTAGACGATTTTTTGTTATAATACTTTTTCGATTCGCTATCCAAGAAATTGCTATTGTGTAAGTTTTTATTGATTTTGGTGCTGCTAGTGCTATAGTAACTGCTAGGCTGACTATTAGTAACGTTTTCATCAAAATTGCTGCTGCTGCTAGTTGTAGTTGTTCGTTCGGTTGTTGATGTTGGTGTTGTTGTTGTTGTTGTTTTGATGCTATCAACACTGCTAGTACTATTTTTGTTTCTACTACTAAAACTACTAATATTATAATTGTTTATATTATTTCTATGATTTGTTGTTGTTGCTGTGGCAATTGTTGATGCCACACTGCTGTTAGTGACGGCAGTGTCTACACTGACAATTGGTGGCTTTTTACTTCGATTGAGCTTCTCACTACCCAAGTTGCCGGCGGCGGCGTTGTGGTAATACTTTTTAAAGTTACTATTGTTTATATTTCTATGCCTATTACTACTACTAGTACTATATAGGTATTCAGTCATACTATTATCCAAATTGTTTGGCAAGACAGGCATCGTTGCACTTGCATCGTCATTCGAGTATTCATCGTTATGATTGCGGTAGCTAACCGTGCTATCGATTGTGCTGCTACTGCTACTGCTACTGTCACTAGTGTCACTACTACTACTGCTGCTGCTGCTGCTGATGCTACTGCTGCTGCTGTCACTTGAATCAGTACTGAAACTGCTACTGCTACTGCTGTAGTTGTTGTCATCGGTCGAGGTAGGAGTGCCGCCGTCAGTTCTGTCATTGCCGCCAATTAACTCCATCATCATCATCAGATCGTCCGCTAATTGTGGGGTAGGGGAAAGTTTATCAAATGATGACGACAACGATGATGATGATGCATCATCATCTAGTGCAGTGGTAGACCAGGGATCTATGGAGGAGGATGCAAAGGACTCGGATTGGGTTGACGGTGATGGATCAATCGATGGGGAGATGAATGACAAATCGAACAGCGACGTTGGTGATGGTTCACTCGATGAGGTATCATCAAATGATGTGGATGACGTCGGAACTGTCGATGATGATGTAAATGCATCAGCGGTTGACATTGAAGGCGACACCATTTCATCAAGCGTTGTCGATTCTAATGAAAGAGGAGATGAAGACGATGACACAGACAGATGATCTTCGATGCTCGTCGATGCTGGCCACGTCGTCGATGAGCTGGTAAACAACTTCTGTTGCTGTTTCGAGGCACGTCTATTTTTTGGATCTTTCGCTGACTGACGATGCTTGGCGCCGCCATTTTTTCTTCGTCTCCCCTTCCGACGGCCAGGCATCAGTTCATCGCTGCTGGCCAGCATTGGTGGGGGCAACACCGAAACACCAATTGGCGAAGACCCAGCCATAGATAGAGACATCGAGGATACGGACATCGGCGATGACGACGCTGGCGCCGTTGGCAATAACTCTTCAGACGTCATTCGTTGCACTGATTTCGTTGATGGCTGTTGTTGTTGATGATTGCGTAACCGTCGCATTTTGTGCTCGCGCTGATATTGCTGACGCCGAGCAATGAAATTAGGATCGTTATGATGATGACGTACTTGATGGTGCTGTGCCGATTGTGGATGTTGATGTATGTTGTGTAACTGTGTGGCTGGCTGTTGCTGTACATTGTTGTTGTGGCTGTTGTTGTGGTTATGATGATTTCTATGATTTATATTAGTGCTACTTAAATTATTATTTCCTCTACGACTATTACTGGTACTGCTATTACTTAGATTGCTATTATGGCCATTTGGTTGTCGATTGACGGTGGCACTGCCACGGTTGCGCGCAGAACCTCCTCCTGCTCCAGCACCGCTGCCGCTGCCGCGATTCCTGCCGCGTGCTGACTGTCCACTGCCCTCTGCTGACTGTCCACCACCACCGATCAGACTGCTAGCCTTCGACGATGGCGATGATGATGGGGATGATAATGATGACAGCTTACCCGAAGCCTTGCCAGATGATGGCAGTCTCTGGGCGCCATTGCCTGATAATGACGATGAGGATGATGCAGATGATGAGGATGATGACGTGTGCTGATGGTGGTGTTGGTGCTGGTTGAAGGCGTCTGTATACTGATGGAAAAATCGATCGGCTTCAATTTTCGTAAAGAAATAACAGGCATCGGTGACATTCTTTTTAGGGCCGATTGCTTTACCTCGATGCGTGAAACCGACGCGTCGGTTTGGATCGACAGCCGACCGATATTCGAAATAACCGTGTACAATGGACTCGTTGAAGTAGCAGGTTTCTTGTAGTTTTTTCTGTAACGAATAAAAAAAAAGAAACCATATCAAGACTGGTATAGAACAAAGCGTGTGTGTGTGCGAAAGATGATCGATTTAAACGACTGACGTTCACTTTGGCTATGCGTGCCGTCTCATCGAATATATGGGATCGAATTGATAAGATAAAATTCCATTGCTATCTCGGCAAGAGTTTAGCTGACTTGCAGGAAGAACATACAACTGGAACTGAGATTTACTCCAAGTGATTGAGTGCGGATAAGCGATAAGACAAGGTTTTGTTAAAAATGATAGGTTTAATGCAAGGCAGTAACATTTATGAATGGATTTTGTGGCGTTCTGTCGGTAAGCCAATGCCGACCAGGAACTAATTGCAGTCGTCATGGCGCCGTACTAAAAACAAATTTTAGTCTCGACATTAAATTTACGGAAGCTCACATTTGCAAAATTTCTATGGAAAATATGACCACTGTTAACTATTAAGCTTTAGAGTGGAAACTAAAAATGGCCCATAGTGTATAAGGCTTGGGAAATTCTTCTACTTTTTTTTCTATTAGAGGTTGTTTTTCGAATTGGCAGAACTTTTCCCACCGACAATCGAACTGACTGCTGACAGTCGATTGGTGTTCATTTTGATTTAATATTTCATCACATAAATATGAACTAGTCGAAAATTGGGCTCTTTCTTGAATTGGCAGCACTTATTCTAGGGACAATCAATTTGACAGCTGACAATCCATTTGTGTTCATTTTGATTTAATATTTCATCATATAAACATGAACTAGTCGAAAATTGGGCTCTTTCTCGAGTTGGCAGCACTTTTTCTATGCACAATCAATTTGACACCTGACAGCCGATTTGTGCTAAGTTTTCTTTGCTACTTCGTCATATATATTGACTTACAAAAAACAGCACTGCTGCATGAAAAACTGGTCGACAGTTGGAAGTCACAAAATAGTTGTTCTGTGTTTGAATTTACAGCTATATTTCTTGAATTGGCAGAACTTTTTCCAGCGACATTCGAACTGACAGCTGACAGTCGATTTGTGTTCATTTTGATTTAATATTTCATCATATAAACATGAACTAGTCGAAAATTGGGCTCTTTCTCGAGTTGGCAGCACTTTTTCTATGCACAATCAATTTGACACCTGATAGCCGATTTGTGCTAAGTTTTCTTTGCTACTTCGTCATATATATTGACTTACAAAAAACAGCACTGCTGCATGAAAAACTGGTCGACAGTTGGAAGTCACAAAATAGTTGTTCTGTGTTTGAGTTTACAGCTATATTTCTTGAATTGGCAGAACTTTTTCCAGCGACATTCGAACTGACAGCTGACAGTCGATTTGTGTTCATTTTGATTTAATATTTCATCATATAAACATGAACTAGTCGAAAATTGGGCTCTTTCTCGAGTTGGCAGCACTTTTTCTATGCACAATCAATTTGACACCTGACAGCCGATTTGTGCTAAGTTTTCTTTGCTACTTCGTCATATATATTGACTTACAAAAAACAGCACTGCTGCATGAAAAACTGGTCGACAGTTGGAAGTCACAAAATAGTTGTTCTGTGTTTGAGTTTACAGCTATATTTCTTGAATTGGCAGAACTTTTTCCAGCGACATTCGAACTGACAGCTGACAGTCGATTTGTGTTCATTTTGATTTAATATTTCATCATATAAACATGAACTAGTCGAAAATTGGGCTCTTTCTCGAGTTGGCAGCACTTTTTCTATGCACAATCAATTTGACACCTGACAGCCGATTTGTGCTAAGTTTTCTTTGCTACTTCGTCATATATATTGACTTACAAAAAACAGCACTGCTGCATGAAAAACTGGTCGACAGTTGGAAGTCACAAAATAGTTGTTCTGTGTTTGAGTTTACAGCTATATTTCTTGAATTGGCAGAACTTTTTCCAGCGACATTCGAACTGACAGCTGACAGTCGATTTGTGTTCATTTTGATTTAATATTTCATCATATAAACATGAACTAGTCGAAAATTGGGCTCTTTCTCGAGTTGGCAGCACTTTTTCTAGGGACAGTAAATTTGACAACTGACAGCCGATTTGTGCCTATTTTGATTTATTTTTTCATCTTATAAATATAAACTTACAGAACACGGCCAAAACTAATCGAAAAGCTATTCGAAAATTGGAAACCACAAAACGGGTTTTTCGAATCGACAGCACTTTTTCCAACGACAGCCAAACTGACAACTGACAAGCGATTTGTGTTAACTTTGATTTGCATTTCTACGTATATATGTACAATCTTCCGGAACATCGCCGCGTCTGTTCGAAAAAATAGTCAAAAACTGAAAACCACAAAATGGATGTTTCGTATTTAGAGGTCTGTTTCCTGAATTGGCCGCACTTTTTCCAGCAACTCCCAATTTGACGGCTGACACCCGGATTAAGTGTGGTTTGCTATTTCATCATTCATATACACTTATGAAAAACGGACTCCTGCAGCTCGAAAAATTAATCGAAAATAAGACTTCCAAATTGAACTTCATTCGACCCAGTTTGCAACTTCCACAAACGCCATACCTAAGACGCCACCAAAGGATTTACTGCAACTATCTTTGCCAACAAAAGCAAACACGAAACAGACTTTAACCTCTTTTGTATCAGAATGAGGTGCACTCCAATCGGTTTCCGCTAAAAAATCGATTGCATTTCTTTCGGTTTCGCAAGCACTTAACCTAATTCCTGTACTTTGAACGGAAATAATTTTTTGTTTTTGCAAAAAAATACTTCAATTAAATTCTAATTGAATTTAAAAATAGTACAGATGACATCGTGTGTTTGGGAATAATCGACCGAAAAAATCCCCCCTAAGCCAAGTGCGGCAATTGAGGTGACTTGACACTCGTGCACCTCGATTAAAGGCAACGAACGAATCGTCTAATCACAGCTCTCGAAACAACTTACAAGGGAAGGTTCTACGGTCCGCAGTCCGCACTGTCATTAATTACACAATATGGGTATAGATATATATGAAAGCTATTTGCAGACCTTCAAATTGGCATACCTACGTGATTTTGAAGAGCAACAACTTGAAGTCAAGCACGCGCTTGGCTTAAAGGGGGACAAAGTTCAGGTTTAACTAACATAAGAGGCCATCCACTCGCAATCGGTATGGTATTTATGGTAAAATTGAAAACATTGCGCGTATAGCTATAGTTTAGAATAAGTTAAGAATAAATGAGATGTGTTGTTTATTTGCACGGGGCGGAGGCTTGTGTTCAACTGTTTCGTAAGACCTGATGCGTTTTCAACTTGACGGTTTTAGCAAACATGGAAAAAAGGTTGACAAAGAGGTTGGTAAAGAGCCTGGAACCAGGGCATTTAAATTGATCTAGATTTGGATAGATTTGTCAAGGGCAATCCGCTAGTACGCTGTAGGTGGGGACTTTAGGTTTAAGACGCAAAGGTGGATTGGAATTTCGAGAAATTGGTCAGCCACCTCATAAGGAGTGAAAAAACGAGGGTAAAAATAAATGAGGCTGTTTTTGTTGACAGGATCAGGTCGTTAGAGGCCTGTTTTAAAAACAAACGTTTTAGATCTTTCTAAGCTGGGTAATGGCTCCATGAACTTTATCTATTTATGGACGTATTCAAAAAATGAGCCGTCTTCCTAACTCGAAAACTACTGAAAAACATCCAAGAAATTTCTCACAGAGCGTAATCGAGTACAAAATGCGTTCGGTGCTCCCCGATTAAAAAGAGCATTGAAAGTTGGAGTAGACATTCTTTCTGTAAGTCAAGTGATACGAGCCCATCCTCAAAAATTGAAAATGCTGGTCAGAAGTCAATGAAACCCAAACCAAAAATATTCGATTACAAAATACGTTCATAGCTCGCTAATTGAGTTAAACTTAAAGGCTGCTTGGGCATCGGCTCTGTAAATCAATTGGAAGACATCGCTTCTTAGAAAAGCTAACCTTAATAACCTTCAAGACGTTTTTAAGATATTGCCCAAAATCAACAGAAAGCTGAGTTTCGTAAGGAGACTCTAATAAGCATATATATGAAACCTGGAAGACTTTTGGAACCCTTTTAAGTGAACACCTCGTCAAGTGTTGAAGCCGGTATAAACTTTGTTCTTAGATATGTCAAACGTGTCCAAAGCTCATCCGTACTTGGGCACATACAGTTCCAATGCATCGCAAACTGGCTAAAGCTAGATTACTCTCATAAGTTTCACCTACATTTTTCATTAACTAAAAAATACGCTGCAAGCGTATTCTATTTTTAAAATCACGATAAAACGCAAGCAAATCTCTGTGAGTCACTTTGCACTTTTAAAACAAAACACTTCACTTAAGCACGTTAATCTGACAGTTTTCAGTTAATCATAGCAAACGTCAGTATAACAGCTAAATTGTTGGCGCTTTTGCCAGTTTTAATCCTAAGACGCGTCAGGTGGCACCACATGATTTTCACTGACAGCTGACACTCTCAGTTGTTGACTAATTGGGAATTTCAGATGCAAATCTGATGTTTGACTGAAATGAAATATGTTATCGATAGGAAAAACATGTCTATGATGGATTATTAGTATTTTAGCGGCAGACCATAGAAAAATTAAGAAGCTCCTTCCACGTCGACTTATGATTTGGTGTTGTATTGTCTTATGAACTTTTGTTTCTTTGAAGGAACAAATGTGGAATCAAATCTGCAGGTAGGACACCTACAAGATTGCGAACTTGGCACGATTCTTTGTTTTTGTTGCAAAATCGTTGCAGCTTATCGATACCGAGTTGTATTTATGACGTATCGCCGCAGAATATGAGCAAAGCACTAGTGCCGCAAATGGTTATACAAAGGAACGTCATGTCTGATCTGTCTGTAGTTACGTACGCGTACCGATAACTTGTTCTTATGTGGATTTTAACATAAAATCTGCGTCAGGTAGATCGTTGTTTGTACTCGCTTTCTGTTGAGAAAATTGGTTCTTTTCCCTTTCCTTAAATCTTTCTAGATGTGACAATATTCGTCAACCTTCCCTATTTAAGGTTGGCTTCCATTAGGAATTCTGAGAATGTTTTGCATTCAAGGCTTCCAGCGGAGTTAGAACGGATTTTGCAAGTAAACCGTGGAGGGCCCGATGAAATAATAGCTAATTTCGCCTGTAACAAAGATAAGGCTATCAAGACTTGAATTTAACACGCTTAGTTTGTTTCGACTTTCTATATTGACTCAGGCAATACCTTTAAGAGCTTTGCTGTCAATGACTTTGCCTATATTTAGCATCGGGGTCTGGCTGGCACTACCCGGAAGTTTAAGGAAGTTTCAGGCAGAGGCCCTGTACAAGAAACAAAAAAAAATTCCCTGGGATTTGCACGGCCTAAAAACTCATTCGGCTTGTACAGTTCTTCAAGTAAGCTTACGCTCAAAAAGACTACGATACTGAATTCCTTTTTACAAAGCTTTCTCTGCACCAGAAGGTTAGAATAGGTTAGGTGGAAGTCACTGTCGACAAAAATCCGACGCACTAAGTAAGACCACATGAATGTAGGAAGTTGTTCCTCCAGTTAGTTGCGCACCAATTTGAGCTCCTAAAGAAGCGAGAGCGACTTGGAATTTGTGTTTCTCAGATCGATCTCGTAGAAGGTTAATAGGTGGACTTTTCGCTTTTAAGAGAGAGCCCATACAGCTTCTACAAAATTAATTTCTAACGATATGAATACCATCAGCAGACACCACGTTTTCTTTCATCCAAGAGACGACTTCATTCATCGCCAGTGCCGGCTCCAGCCAAACTAGCGCCCTGTGCAAGATTTACAGAAAGCGCCCTTTTCTCACATTTGCACAAATGCATAAGTCTTTGCCACATCACCCAGGAGGTAGACTTTCAGTGCGCTTGTTTTTATTGAGGTATCCCCGGTAGGCCTTATCCTCAGTAACAATAAATGATTGTAAATAAATGTATTCACACAAATAAAAAATAAATAAATCAAAATCAAAATTAAATGAAAATATATTTACAAAATAAATAAAATAAAAGAATTCATTTAAGGAACTTAGTTAATTTCATTAGGAAAAAAAAAGGAAAAACATAAACTAAAACGCAGCGAAGAATTGTGCAGATGGGAAACGTTTAAACTTGCAAACTTTTTTTCCTGGCCTTAGCCTTGGCAAATTCAGCAATAAGATCATCATAATCTAAAGATTTTAATAATTCCTTTTCTATAGACATTATAGATAAGCCTACCAATCTCTCTTGAGTCATAGTTGTCCTGAGATAATTTTTAATAATTTTAAGTTTAGAAAAACTACGTTCTCCTGAAGCTACTGTAACGGGATAGTATTTAGAATTTGAAGAGCAATAACTAAATTAGGAGCAAGATCTTCAAGGCTTGAACTGAATATAAAATTTAGCACATATAAACACGAGCTTTGTGATGTTACAAGTGGGAAATGACTTTTAACTCTTGATACAATTCTGCTCCATCTAAATCTTTAAAACTACCAAATGTTAAAACATTCTGCAAATTGAGGCATGAAGTACGCAAGTACACGGACAGTGACACTTTCAAAGGCACTGCAGTGGAAGAGAATACTATATTTTCATATTCAATCATACCTGTGCCCTGTGCCTGTGCTGAATTATTTCTTGCACATTAACTCAAGGAAGAATCTAACTCAAAATATCGGCAAATAAAAAATCCCATTAGACCCAAGCAAGCTCATTTCTTACCTACTCAATCTCAAAATATTCCTCCCGGTTCGTGACTTCGTGTAGCTATATTTCTTGCACATCCCCTTCCCCTTACATTTTACAAAAGAGAATATAGTACAAAATACTCAAACCAAAAAAAGTTTCACCTTGTATCGTATGTGCAGGTTTTATTTCTTGCACCGTCACTCACAAGATCTGCATGGAAAAATTTCCAATAAAAAAATTTATTCCTACGGAATCGTATGTGCGTAGGGTGCGAGTTTTAATTCTGCACGTAATGTATGGGAAATGGCAAATGGGATTTCTCTTTTCTCATCTACCCAAAAGAGAAACAAATTTCTCTTACAATTACAAAGTGAGTGAGTGTCTGATTTGGCATTTGGTTTAGCTTTAGTTACATACAAATAGAACAAGTAGCTTTGTTCTTGTAAGAGAAATTTGTTTCTCTTTTGGGTAGATGAGAAATCCCATTTCCCATACATTACGTGCAGAATTAAAACTCGCACCCTACGCACATACGATTCCGTAGGACTAATTTTTTTATTGGAAATTTTTCCATGCAGATTTTGTGAGTGAAGGTGCATGAAATAAAACCTGCACATACGAGGCGGAACTTTTTTGTTTTGAGTATCTATTTTAAACTGTATTATTCTCTTTTGTAAAATGTAAGGGGATGTACAAGAAATATACCTAAACGAACAGGGAAGAACATTTTGAGAGTAGGTAGGTAAGAAATGAACTTGCATCGGTCTAATGGGATTTTTTATTTTTCGATATTTTGAGTTAGATTCTTGAGTTATTGTGCAAGAAATAATTCAGCGCAGGTGTGATGGATGTTGGTATTTTGGGTTTATTTGAACAAGTTTTTTGTTAAAATGCAAATGGAAGTATTTCTTCGCTCAAGATAAAATTAATTTTTCCTTCCTAGCAATGCGCCCCCAGAATTTTGCGCCCTGTGCATTTGCACATCTTGCACATATGGTTGGTCCGGCCCTGTTCATCGCCATTATTTCCGCCTGAAAAACTCTGCAGCGATGGAAGGAAAAATTGAGACTGACGGAAAAAACAGCCAGACATAACAGTTTTTGATTGATTCGGGAGGAAGTGAACCGATTTGTCATTCAAGACACAGGAGCGCAAACGAAGAAATGAGGAAAGCTTGTAACCAAGCTATAAAGGTACAATTGCGGTGAGATATTCCCTTGGACGGACAGCCACAATTAGCGGATAAGACTTTACAATCTCTGATTGCTAAATCGAGTTTTCACTATATCTCTCAAGTAAGTAAGTCGTAGACTAAGGCTCATTTCAATCAGGTTTCAAGCAGTCGAACATCGGGTCTAAGAATACGTCTCCGATTGACTACGAAATTGTTAGCTCGGATACGGCCCACTTTCAGGGGCTTCCCATGATCCATCACCTATATCAATCCATACGCACTTCATTCCATGTAAGGCCTTAAAATTCCCTTTTAACACACAATACCGCCTACACCTTTTCAACTCACACACCCCTCGTGTCACCCTAATTCACTTGTCTTGTTTCACCTTTCACCCCGCCCTCGGTTCCCTTAAACTATATACATTCCATGTGAACATGTAAAACAAGTGCGAACAGTCTGAAAAGTGCGCGTACGCCCGTCTCCCCAAAAAAGGGTGCGTGCTTCGGACAAAAAATTTGCAGAAAAACATTCTCCTCGCATACCTTCGAGAATTTCAAGAATTCCTGCTCTCCAGAGACGCCTCAATTTCGTACACAAATTTGCACTTTAACCGCCTATCCACAATAACAACATGACAAACACCCGAACAATGGCAGACTTGAGGAATTCCACCTTGCTGCCGTTTTGCCCCAAAATATACAGTGTATTCCCACCCATTTTCTGACGAAGCGAAACGAATTTTTGTTTTTCTTCCGATGCGGCTCCAAAAAATTCCCATCTCGCTCAATAAAGACCACCACCAGACAAGTGCGAGCACATCAAAGTGTTGAACGTCCGCTGACACACCTCTTTAAAGTGTTGCACACTGTTTGAACACGCTTTGACAAACACCCGACGCGATAGATTCCAATTTGAACATTGACCCCGCCCGTCGGAAAACCGCAGCTTTCCACATTCCTAAGGGGTCGTCTTCGGCAATTAAGAGATTACCTTCTGGGTAATTGAGTTGTTCCCCGCACTCGAAACTCTGATAGATGTTGATGCATCGTTGTCGCCGTGATAAGGTGCGTGGCGATAGCTAGGTGCGAAGTTCGAAATATCACTTGACATTCCGTCGAAAATGGAATTTATATTCTATTTCTTTGGCGACTGAGTCACACTGGGGTTTGAATTAAAAGTAGTACTTGTTTTTATCGCAGAGAGACATCGCTGCTGCAGATTCTGTGAATTAATTTGAAGTATTTAGGCGGAAGTCGACGCAAGTGGGCCAAAATAGCTTTCGGGTAATGGAGGCGTACTAGGTATTGATGTATCTAATCAGCGGCGTTGGGGGTTCCCAAGACCCATTTTCAATGTGCAGATTTGAATAGCTAAATGTCACAATAGCGAATTTTATATGATCGCAACTACTCCATCAACTAAAGGGTAAGGAAATAGCCTTCTAGTGAAGCAGGGCCCATCCATCAATTTTGACTTTTAGGGTTTTGTTTTCTTAATTTTTCCAACTTTGGTTAATTTGAGTTTCCTGATGGTAGGGCCTGATGTAGTGGCGCTAACCCAGTCACTGGTCGATGGGCATGTCCTTACTCGTCGAGTGTTCTGTCACTGTCCAAGTTTGCATTACACATTACTCATGGTGACACAGTCGAATAGGAGCGTAAGTTAGCTTAGGTGGCGAGGGAACTGCACATGCATTGTTATTGTATTTATCGGACCAGTGGTATAAATGGACTACGGTTGATGAAGAAGCTTCGTCGCCAATGAGGTCGCAATGGAGGAAAAGTGAAAGACTAGATCTCCAATCTTCGAAATCGCGAACATCCGGTCGTAGAATTTTACAGCGTTCCCGAACGCGAAACGCCAAGTCCAACTGACTCTGCGAGAAGCGAGAGCCCTGTTAAAAACAAAATGTTTTGATGAAGCTTCCCGATTTGTTGGTTCGGTATCAGAATTCGGTGTTTACATGTTTAGTTAGAGAGTAGCGATGCCGTCTTCGTTATATTTTCGCAAAAGAATGCCGCACGTGTTAAAAATCGATCCAAAACTTAATTGTTTGTGCCGAAACGCGATAAGTCGTACGTTTATGGTACCGCACCGGGAGGGACTCACGTAAATGTGTCCGATTTACAATTGGTCCGTAGAAAATCCATACCGAAAGCTGGGGCCGAATAACCGCATCCGTGAGCGAGCCATACGTCACTGAATTTTGTGGATTTTACAAGCAAAACAATAACAAACTCAGTCACTTATTACGCGATCACGGATGCGGTAATTCAACCCCTGTATTTGATAACCAATGATTCCTTAAGCTCATCATGAGTCCTTACAATTTTAATTTTTCCAATGGAATGGAAGGGATCTACAATTTTATGCCGAGCCCAAACGGCTAAATGAGAAGCTCTTTCATGACAGTTTTACTGTCGGATGTTTGTCAGACTTTCTTATGAGCAGTTAAAATAACCTAAAGATGGAATTTGTGTTAGTCCGCGAGATCAAACCTGCGAGCCATCGCTTAGCAGTCCAACACACTAATCCACTGCGTCTTACACTTAAAGGAGTTTATGAATCAGAGGGCGACCGAAGTCTAGCAAGCGGCCTTATAATTTAGGAACCGTTGGGGACTTTTTAAATTTATTCGGGCTTCATTTTCCATGCCATGTCGAACTTGGAGGCCGGAAGTAGAATATTGTCATGTCAAAAAATGTATACTTGAACAGCGCCATCTGTTGACCAAACTCGGAATGACAAAACTTAAGCAAGCGACTCAATACCAGTCCGACTAAGGGCCTAGATACTTCGTCATCGAGAGTTTAACACAACCTAACATAAGCAAGCGCCTGCCAGAAGAGTGAAAAAATAGTTGATTTTCGGGCCGAGCTTGAGCTAGTGTCAGTCACTTCTCTTATCAAAGGAAAACAAGCACGCCCTGGCTCTGAAAAAAAAACTCTCTCTGGCCGAGTGGCTAAATTCCGCTCTTGAACTTTCAGGGCTGCGGCCGAATTACCACTTCAGGCAAATTGGAAAATTCATTCAAAATTATGTTTTAAACGTCTTTTTGTCAAAACTGATTATGGCGTTAAACCTATTTTTATGAAACACAGACCAAAAGAAAGGCGAATCTTCGTAGATAAATTCCCGCTTCTATTGTTTTATCACGAAAGGTTGTCCCATCAGTGTATGGCTTTCATTTGGTGACGTAAAAGTTTTTATATCAGACTTTATCTAATACAACTAACGCATATCCTGTTGTTATCTAAATGACAAAGTTTTAACGTGCTTCTAAAGGGTGGTTAAGTTTTAAGGGCCAATGATGAACCACACCTAAACGTCAAGTTTTTTTCAGCATTTCATTTGACATTTCTCAATTTCAGACTAACTAACTAACGCGTTAAAGTTATTCAGGCTTATTATGAAAATTGTAGGCGCAGTGGCTTAGTGGTTAGTGTGTTGGACTACTAAGCAAGGGATCCCAGGTTCGAAAAACCCATAAATTCCAACTTGGGGTTTTTTCCACTGCGCCACCTCTCGCGAACGTCTGACAAACATCCGAGAGTATAACTGTCGTAAGAGCTTCTCAATTAGCCGTTTGGAGTCGGCATAAAATTGTAGATCCCTTCCATTCGTTACAAAAATGAAACTCACACAAAACGAATGGTTGTGAGAAGCTAGGCTTTGGGTCCCTACGGACCTGTTGCGCCAACTATTTATTATGAAAATGGGCGTTCAAATCAAAATGCATATCATGCACTTCGTGATTTTTTCGGTCAATTTAATCGGCACATTTTCACCTCAGTGGATTCGTCAATAAGCAGAATTGCCGCATTTGGGCGAATGATAATCCAAGAGTGACTGTCGAAAAACCAATGCACCCACAAAGAGTGACTGTTTGGTGCGGTTTATGGGCTGGCGGCATCATCGGACCGTCGTGAGATGATAACGAACTTTTTATGGCCCGAATTGGAAGATATGGATGTGGACGATATGTGGTTTCAACAGGACGGTGCCACTTGCCACACAGCTACCGAAAGAATGTCTCTTTTGCGGGAGAAATTCAATGGCCGTGTTATTTCACGTCGTGGCGATGTTAATTGGCCGCCACGATTATGCGATTTGACACCGTTGGGCTTCTTTCTTTGGGGTTATTTGAAACAAAAGGTGTACGTCGATAAGCCAGAAACAATTCAAGAGCTGAAGGATTAGATAATTCGGCACATTAACGGCAAAGAACCTCAATTATGCCTCAGCGTCATCGAAAATTTGGACCATCGGATGGAGGTGTGCCGTCGGGGTCGCGGTGGCCATTTGGCCGATATTTTGTTCCATACATAATTGAACCATACCAATATTATCATAATAAAAAGAAATGACAGTCATTTCCTAAATAATTTGTGTTTTATTCAAAATCAACATCGGCCCTTAAAACTTAACCACCCTTTATTAGCAGAATCTTAGCTGAATGCGTTCGAAATCAACTTAACTGTTCCCCAGAAAGAGGTCGAGTGTTCCTTTGAAAAAATCGATTTGACTGTCCCCCAGAATGTGGCCAAGTTTTCTTCGGGTTGTTCTTAAAATTCACACGATTCCGCGACCTTCGAAAAAAATCTATTTAACTTTTCCCCAGAATGCGGTCAAGTTTGCTTCCCCTGGTTTTAAAGTTCACAGGATTCCGTGAGTCAGTAATGGGTCAATGCGGTAGTTCGACCAAAGTTTCATAGCTGAGCACTCTGATTGTTAATCGGTCGATGGATGGGTAAGGGACAGATATATTTTTGGAAACAAGCAAATCAACTGTCCCCCGCTTTTTACCGAGAATTGTGACCTGTCGTCAAACAAATCCGCATCGAAAGGGATCTTTAAAACAAAACTTCTCCCGTCTTATAATCTAATCTAGATGTAAACAAAACAAGATCCAGCAACCCTCCAAAAAATAATAATAATATAACCCTCCGGCGACTAAAAATATCTTAATTAAAATTTGTTTATAGCATTTTGTACTCACCATTCCAACAAGTTTCCAATGATTGTTGAAACATAGATACATTTGTGTCTCTTTTGCGTACAGCGTTATTTTGAACACTTGCGTGGACAAAAAGTCTGTTGTGCCGGCTATCGTTATATTTTCTGCAATAAAACAAAGAGAAGAAAAATCCCAATAAGAAATCAATAAAATTCACAATCGGCAACAGCAAACAAAGTCAATCAAGCAACCGTCTGCCACCTACGCACAAGGATTTATCAAATCAAATAATGAACCAAGGAAATTGAGAAGAAAAAAAACCCAGTCCCATTCGGATCCGTGACTTATTGGACAAGTAGCACAGTTACTGGGCATGTATTGGAATTCAAACTGCACCGAGCAGAGCACACACTGGACAGAGAGGAGGGGGGATGCAATTTGTATTCATTCTTAGGAAAAAGGAATGCTTTTCCTCGATTTGTTCGTTCTTTCATCGTGCACGGTAATTTTCAGTAGATGTCGCCGACAAAAATGCACACACAAGTAGTTGGGCCGATGGCTCCCTCCGCCCACATGCCGGACCGTCGTCGCGTCGACAACAACGTTTGGTCCGGTGCAACTGCAAGCACAAACGTCATGTTTACATTCGTCTTGAGGTATCAATATTTGCTTTTCATTAAAACTGATCTCCAGTGAGCAGTGCGCGCAATTGCGATGCCCAGACGGGGACCATAAGACCACTGACCAGCGCACTACACCACTACCACCGAGATTGACGAGAAGGTTTTTCAGCAGAGGAAACTATGATGTTTTCATTTGTACTCTTGTGCCAATTTGAGGAGCCCCGTGCGTCATCTCCCTCTTCTTGGAACTGCAACCACTGTACGTCTTGATGGCCGCATCATATTTGTTGTCGCTTCGCAGACTCACATTTGCACTTGATTTATAGACGAAGGCGACGAACAGCAACCGCACTCGACAGTAGTTGGATATATATGCGCGAAGGATCTACTGGTCGGGCCTGGGACGACATCATCTCGATTTGATGGTAGATGATGGAATATTTACACTGAAAATCACACTGACACCGGCAACGGCACAGCAGAGGCAGACTGCGGCTGAAAGCGATTGGAAGTGTGCTAAGTAGGTGTTCGTATAGAGCTCTATACATGCGACAACGACGACGACACCAAAGTGTATGGACTACGGATGCTTGCACATCGGGTGATTGAACTGGCCCGGTAATTAAGTTTATGCCTTTTTGCATACCGTGCATAAGCGTCGCGTCGGTCGACAGGTCCCAGGGTATATACCTATGCCTGTAGAGCGAAATTAAAGCCAACAACAGCGGCACAAACGAATAGGAGGGGGAGGTTTGTTGTGATGTGTAAGGTGTTTTTGTTTACACAAATCCAATCTGGTGCTGCTGGCGGGGTTTCAAGGGGCTTTGTGGACCGTTTTGGGACTCCACTCTGCTTCTAGCGTGGTAATCAAAAATAATTTAATTGCTTTGATAAAGCACTACGATTACGAAAGACACCAGTTGAAGAGTGCTGCGCTGTCTCCTGGGAGCAGACTTGTGTTGTTTGTAATGAAAGACATCAATTTGGGTCAAGTTGAGTGTGGAAATTGGGTTTTTCTTGTGCCTGGGTGGGCAATCGATAACCGAAATGAGATGTAGAATCGAAAAGAAAGCTACAGATAAACGTTTTGCTGCAAGAGCGTAACAACTGCAGGGCTTAGGGGCATAGACACTTTGATTAGAGACTTAGATTCGATTGAAGCTTAGACAAAGGCCAATGAGGTATGGCACACTTTTGAGCGCTGAAGTGGATGCAGGAATGCAGTGGACTATCGGGGGATCTCATTACCATAAAGGCACCTGCAATGAATGCTATTTAAATATCCACACCCCAAGAGCGACCACTTACAGTGAAAGGGCACAAAGTTTGCCCGCCTAAGGGAACCACGTCCATGAATCACTGCCTGCGGCTTTATTTTTTACGATACAGATGACAAGGCAAAAAAGAAGTTCTCTGACAGGAAAAAAGCTTCGAAACGGCTTCAGGCATGACATGTTTTTGATGTTCGTTATATTAAAAGGCACGGTCTTTCAAAAGTCCATCTCATTGCTGGCGTACGCCGGCGACATTGACATAATCGGAGGAACGCAGCGTGATGTCAATGGCGCGTTCGTGAGTAGTACTGAGGCTGAGGCGGCGACAAGGGCAAGATAAAGCTTCCTAATGCAAATACATCTCGGAAAGAACGTCACCATAGACAGATATAAAGGGAGCGGGTCGAAATTCTGCTTTTCAAATTTAAAGCAATAAAATTCAGCTTATTATGCTTTTTTCCAATTAACAAGTGTTAAAAAAATTTAAAAACTAATTTAATTTAAATTTTATTTGCATAAAATTTGAATAAAAAAGAAAAAATTAAATAAAAGAAGCAATAAAAATTAAATTAAATATTGAAAACAGAAAATAAAACTAGATACATCTGTTGAAAAATTAAATTAAAAAAAAAAAATTAAGAATTTTGATAAGAAAAGTTAAAAATGTAAAGAAGAAAGAATTTAAAAAAAAAAAAACATTTTGAAAAAATTGCAAGTGAAAAAGAAAATGTTCTCTACAAAATTCTGCAAACAAGAAAAATGCGCGCTTTTTAACATTTTCCAAACCAATTTTTATTGTTTGACGAATTTTGTGAAAAAGAATTCTGAACCTTCCGGAATTTGGACACCAGCCCAGATGCAACTTTGAGGAGGTGTTTTGGGACTTTGTCCAAGCTTAGGCTCCGCTATGAACGGAGACAATGACAACGGGGCGGATTTTAAAAGCAGAATAACTCTTGCCAATCGCTGTCTTTTTGGGTTAAGAAGCCAATTGAGTAGTAAAGCCCTATTAAAAACAACTAAAGAGGCCCTTAATGAAAGCCAAATCGTCCCAGTCCGGCTCTAAAGTACAGAAACAGAAGCATGGACTCTATCAAAAGCAGATGAGGCATGGTGCATGCATGTGAAATGGGACCTTAACTAAGCGTGCGAAACTGAAGACAGCTGGCTTAAGATCTTACTTATTGGTTGAGGCCCAGGTCCAACCCGGACCACCTTAAATAAGTAAGTAGCTATGTATTTTACACCAGTTTACACAATTTTTTTTCTCTGCGAATGTGTTAAAATGGAGGGAATTTTGCAAAAGTGATTGACAAGGACAGCGGGTCTTGATTTTTATTCTGGCTGCAATTTAATAGCACAGCTGGAAGACAAATTAAAACCCGCTTTGGGGAAAATACCTCATTGATTTGATTTCACGGAGTGTCTTCCTATAAGACTTTCAGAGACTAGCAGTGCGTAGAACCAAAAGTTCTGCCTCTAGTTAGGGGGCAAAGGTTATATTAACATCTGGAAGGGAACCAGGCTCAAGACAGTGAAGTCCACAATCATTCAGACATTATGCGCTGTCAAAACCAAGTCAGACCGTGGTTAAGGGGGCATTGAGAAAGCTAATAAGCTGGCGGCAAAATGAGGAGAACTTCAGAAAGAAAAATTATAGGTTAAATATCTGTGGGAATTTATAGACGGGCCCTTTTTCAAGAGTATACCTCCTTTGGCTTTCTGCGCACCGAACGAGTACAAGTTTTAAAATGTAGTGAACAAATAGACTAAATGAAATAAATAGACCAGTGATCTTCACTTTACGATGGTTTATTAGAAACTGAAGCTGAACAGCAATTGAAAGCTGTATTCTTATGTCAAATACAAAATACGGGATAGTATATACTTGCGGGAGGATCATACGATCATGAGGCCTCTATTTTAGACTATAGTAGATATCGGGTTCTATTTACATAGTAGAGTTACAGTGTGTCACAAAAGTATTATCTTTTAAAAATTACTTACAAAAACTTAGTCAAGACTAACAACCTTTGAAATACTCCATAGGCGTAAGTCTCTCCATGAATTCGTAAATAATTGGCCACCTATCGCTTAAGAAGAACCAAAAATCAGTGAAACTTGACAGAGAGAATTTTAGAGAAATTTATTAATAAAGATTGGGGTACCTTAAGGTTCGGTTTTCGGCCCAGCATTGTTCCAAATTTACATGAGCTCCACGTTTATACAGAGAAGCAGTTAAAATTAGGTTCTTCGACTACGAAAATCAACTGCTTGTACTGTGACAGCAATATAAGCCTTGCACTATTTAATTACAATTTTTTTTCTAATTTAAATAGATTTTTTTATTTTATAAAAGTCTCAATATTTTCCGATGAGTGTTTTCTGAAAGAAATTATGTGCAGTTTTGTTTTCTGATTTGGCAAGTCCCTAATGCGTTTTAAGTGACTCTTTTCGTCCACTTTGGTTCGTTAAAAATATTTAAATCATGGAAATTGTGAGGAAGAATTAGTAAATAAAAAAATGAACCACCTGCATCTGACTGAAATAATCCACCTCATGGTGTAGGGCTTATAAAAAACTGCATATTTTTGAATACATTCTCTGATAATCGCAACCCTTTCAATAGCAGCAGGGTTGGGGCGATTTCAATGTTAATGCGACAATGATGAATCGAATATTTAAGCCCTCTTAATCGGCTTCCACGGGAAAACACATTTTCCCGATTATATCGCTATGAATTGGAAATATGTACAAGGCAGAGTAACCCCCTCCAGATAAAGGGGTGCAAAGCAACCGTATAAATATGCGAAGCATTCACCTGAGGATTATAGCGAATTGTTGCCGATGGCGCAATATTTTCTTTTCGTGGTTAGTTCGCAACAACACTTTGTTTTTTAATCCTTTGATCCGTAAATGGAAATTTAAAATGCAGTAGCATGCGGGGATTTGCTGAACGAAAGTTGGTAATGGGTCGGAGAGAGCCACTCTGAACTGGCGATGAAGACACTCTAGAAAGGCAGCAAGAACTATTTTAAACACCGTTGGCAGGACAGGCATGGGATAGTTCTGTGTACCGACTGGATTGTTACATTTATGTGAGCTTCGCGAGTGTCCCTATCAGTTCGATCAGATCATTCCAAAACGCAACTGAAAGGGTTTGCTCTTCCTGCAGGACTACTTTTTGGCATTTTGTCTTGTTTCGAAGGAGTCTCTTTTGGATATTAATTATTTAAGTATTTAAATTTTGTATTTTCAGCAGTGAATGTTCTCATTTGATGTGCGTGATTTAAATAAACATAAATAAATAATATTGCATGAGAGGTATGTGCCACACGGCTGGAACTGTCTTATCATTCGAAAGCCCATCCAAAAGGTGTCTGAAGAGCTTCATTGTAACCGTAAAGAGAAACTTGCCCATTGAAAATCCATTAATTATATTTTTAAAAAGCCAAAAACACTCACCATGCCCACCCACAAGACTTTCCCTCTCATCCCACTAAAAATATTTCTCAAAAGATCGATTTCAAGAAAAAATGGCGCCACATAAACCACAGTGACGCATCACCATGTACCACGCAACACCGCAGCAACATGTAGAGCTAGAGATGCCCACCCAACGAAAATTGTCACACCAAGGTTTCGTTGCAAGACAAACATTATTGGATTTCCGCTAAAGTCTCAAGTGAAAATCACTGACCATCCACTGACATCGGAGAAAACTACTCATTGAGCAAATGAAGCGCCACCAGAGCGCGCGCATTGCCCGCAATCAATGTGTACACACTTTGTACTTAATATGTCGCCATTCAGTCCCATTTGCCATGCCATCAGGCTGGCCTACGGTCACACTCTCTCTACTATTGGTTTGCATGTGGAATTAATGTTTTGTCACGATTCCGAGAATTCTCAGATTCCTAACAAACAATCTGAACAAATACACACAACAAATCTCAAGCAATGCGACGACGGCGACTATACAGCTTCTCGGATTCGTTTGCACCAAATGACTTCTTGGACTGCGTCGTGTTGCATTGTTGCAGAGTGATCCTCGGTTGACGGGAGGAAGAGGAGGCGCAAAAAAGCTCAAGAATGCGACTAAGTGTCAAGTGCAGACACAACACACGCAGCCCCCTCGTCCGGTGTACCTCTGCTTCTGTCGCGCTGTGGTCCGATTGAAATGATCATAATAATCCGTTCTGCACGATCGCAGTTGTAATTATCACGCGGGTATCTCTATGTAATAGATGTGTGTGTATTTATGCGCTGTCGGCGGGTGAGATGGTGCGCGGCTAGACCACCATCACCGCCCGCGCTATAGATTGTAAGCTTGAGAACTGCATTTGAATGTTAACGACTGGAGCTGGACTGTGTTGGATGGGGATCGTTGGAGGCGGCCGGCGGTGACAGTGGCCTGGGAGCGCGCATACTTGCCCTAATGGGTTAATTAGTGTGTGGTATTGGTGGTCATGTGACATTCCAATTGGATTGACATCAAGTGACAGGAATAAGGGAGGCATATCGGAGACAATGTAGGCCTGCGCACGTAGCAAAGTATAGGTGCTTCTGTGGCTGGAATTTGCACAGGTGGTCCTTGGTCGCATGGGTGGCAGACTCAAGTTGGCATCGACACATTCATTAGGAGAGGTTTCATGGAAATAGCTTGTCCTTATTGAAGGTGACTGCGCTTGGCTTTGCAAAATCAAAGTTCGGGACATCGTGTCGCAAGGGAATTGCAGGCAATGAATCTGCTGATGAATGTGGTATATGGAATTGGTTTAGGAAGAGTAGCACTCTGTTGTATATAAGGGCTCAGAACTGACCCCTGTGGGACTCCTTAGGTTAGACGATTAGACGCAGGGTTGTGATGAGAACCATCACACGACACTAGGCACCTTAGTGTGGCCATTGCGAGGCACTCCTTCCAACCCACGGATAATAATGGAGGGCTTCACTTACAGCTTGAAGTAAGTTGCGTATATAGTTGCGTGTAAGATTGCGCAACAGGTCCGTGGGGCCTAGACCCTTGGAGTTTACTTTTTCGGGACGAATGTAAGGGATCGACAATTTGAGAAGCTCTTCCATGACAATTTTATACTTTCGAATGTTTGTCAGTTGGTGGAAATAACCTCAAGATGGATTTTGTGTTCTCCCTGGATCGAACGTGGGGCCCCAGGCTTTATAGTCCAATACACTAGCCGCTTAGCCATTCTAAATTACTTCGCGTTAAGCTTCCAAAGCGTCTTATGTGATGCTCCTACTACGAACTGGGTTCAGATTCTGAAAGGTGCAAACTTTGAAACGTTTTCATGTGCACGAATGATTTGGCTCAAGTCGCAGATGTGAATCCTTCGTCGACCCGAAAAGGTTTGAACGTTTCAACTAACAGAATGCCGACCCTGCTCCGAGATGGCCGATCAACATTTTTCTCCACGCCTTCGCAGGTTAGCACAACGTTTTTAAGCCACCTTCGACTTGGAAGAAGCTTTATTTAAATTTGGTGGTCTGTCCATCGTTTCCTTCTCTCAGTTCAAGAGGAAGGTCGCTTTAAGGTGTCTTTTTTTGATCGTTTTGACATTTTTTCTCAGCTCCAAAAATAATCTCACAGTTTTACAAATATCTGTGTACACGGTCGAAACTTACTGTTGTCGTTTCGGTCACATATATAGAGGCTTGGCATCCTTTCGAACAAAAGAAGTCTCTGTCCGAACTCGATCCACGACAGAAGTCGCACTCCGTATAGTTTGAGGTTGCTGTAAAACGCCATATTTCCGATAGGGCGCGCTGCGATCCACCTCCATTCAATTGTGGTCTTTCCGTTCGTTTTATTTTCTGTTTCATCGATTTTTCCTTCCGATTTGCTATTTCTATGCTGCTCCTCCACCTTTTTGCGCTTTTCTTCAGATTCCATTCTTCTTCTTTTTTAGTTTATTGTGCATATGCATTCACAGAGTTCTCAAATTACAAGCACATGACAATGGGTTTGGTTTGTGCGCTGCCGCCACAACCACCCATTAGCACAGAGAGGTACGGGTACCACATACAAAGAGAAGAAGTGAAAGGATTATATTGATTTTGTATTAGGAACATATTTGGAAGTTGAATAAATCAAGTAATAGATTCATTTTGAAACGACGACGACGACGACGACAGCGATGGCACACATGCGGAGGTGGAAGAAGAACATATATTGTTATGGGGGTGCCGCGCAGCAACACACACACACCTGAGCACGTGCAAACCTTTTGGAGCTACCATGAGGCTTCTTATTCTGAGTATACCTTCTTGGCACATGTCAGTCAATATTGTTTCGTTTATTTTTTCGCCTTTTTTCTACGATTTCTGTGTAAATATTTTTCGGAGAGTTTGCCAGCGAGCGTATTGCGTTGTTGACATTTTGGATGAGCATGAGCATCCAAGGAGGGCGGGCGGCATACAAGTAGTACATGCGAAATGATTGAATTGTGTAATATGCAAATAAATTGGAAGGTATCGTGTGTAAATGTTTTGAAATTTCCTATTAACGTTGTAACGTCGTCGTCATGGCTTTGCTATTGCGCATGGATGCGGCTTTTAATTACAAAGGTGAAGATCGTTTCCTGTAGATGCGCAGATTGTACATGATTAGGGTGCGTGTTTGTGGGATGTTGCGTTCTCGGTTGGCGGATATTTGAAATCGACATTGGTATTATTAAGTAAGGTATTGGTAGTCTAACGAGGGCAATGGAAAAGAGGTGCGGAACTCATCAAGAAACTGTCACGTTGGCTTAATTCTTAAGCAAAGTGCATAAATTGGCCCATACACGTGTCATCAAGTTGTAGCATCAGCTGCCGCACTTCAAAATAAACGTCGACCAGGCGGACTGATTTGCGGGGCAAACAAAGCTGTCAAACTCTTTTAGAGTCAAAACTGTTGTTATTATAATGCAAAGAAAATAAAACACGGAGCGCAGGTGTAGTTATTGAAAAGTTTTGAAAACAGAAATGGTTCCGCAAAATTTTTATATGCACAGGACTCAGTTTGAACATAACCAAATCTAAAATTTATGAACATTTGGTCGCTTTTGGTTATGGCTGACTTTATTGTTGACTGGCAATACTTTTGCTACGTGCATGGGCCTCTTTCGACTGTGTACCAGCTTTGTCAAGTAGCTGTCTCTGTTCAAGTACAGAAATGCATAAACAGATGGTAGCCAATAGCCTAATAGATGTTCTCAACGTAGCAATAATTTTGCAACGTGTATGGGACACTTAAAACTGTGCAAGCAGCTGTCTCTGTTCAAGTACAGAAATGCATAACCAAATGATATGTAACAGCCTGACAGATGTTCTCAACGTCCTTATTCGCCTGATGGCAGATTTTATTTGTAAAGGCAATAATTTTGCAACGTGTATGGGACACTTAAAACGCCTGAACGAGACAGTGAGACTGAATAGTTTGAAGAATAGATTTCTTGAGTAACTGTCTGTATTTAAACACAGAAATCGCCAGCAAAATGGTTACAAAGGAGGTTCTTAGAGTTTGTATTCACCACCAAAGGGAATGAATTAAATAAAAAAATCAAGAGAAAAAACCTCCTGCATTGTTGAATAATTATTTTCATGTGTTCACCACTGCAGGGCTCCCAGACTTTCAAGGATGTTTTCCCTTTTTTTTCAGGAAAAGCTTTAGTTTTCCTTTAAATTCCAAGAAAATTCCGCTTTTTCTCTACTGAGCGAATTTTGCACTTGTTTTCAAAAGAAAAACTTAAAAACTGTAACTGTTTGTACTAACAAGCTTAAAATAATCATATCACATAAAAATAAACACATAATACAATAATTTCCTTTTCTAGTAATGTCAAAACAAGTGTACGCATTCAGACGCACAAGAAGTCTCAATTAGACGTTTGATGGGCTGATTTCTTTCATGTCTAATATGAACGATTCATTCTTTAAAATTTGTTCGTAATGGAAATAAGTTTTAATTTTATTTACAAACATGTCAAATTGTCCATTTTGTTCCCCTTTTTCATTCAAAAAACTCCAAAATTGGCGTTTTTTCCCTCAATCTAAGACCACTGCGCATGAGAATTAAGGAATCCATTTTATTCTTTGAATTTATTTTAATTTCTGACGAAATTCCACAGCGGAGGTTTTTTATTCCTACAGTCCTTAATAAAAACAAAAAAAAAATGTCCCTAAAAATGTCACACAACCTAACAACACTGGACGGAGCATCTTTGCTACTCCAATTTGTTTTTGCAAAATTACTCCGTCTTCTGTTTCAAGGCTCTGTATGTTTTTCGATCGACATTTTGCGAGACTTCCGATATTTTGGACCACCGTACTGTGGGCCGACGGTAACCCTGGGGTACTGTCGAAAAAGTGTATTTTCTATGATTTCGTGAATATGCCACTTGTATGAGGTCAGCGTAAGGCTGCATTCTTTCGACTTGAATAAGCTTTTACCCTGAATTCAATGACCAATCAACAAAAAATTGTTAGACGACAATTTGACGGAAAGTTGCCCACCCGATTTTTCAATCATATCGCACCGCACCCAGATAAATGAATACAAAGGTGAAGGACGGCTCAAAACAATGCAAATAATCAGACATTCAATAAATTCTCGTCAATTTCTATGCAACCATATCTCGAATGGACACAGATAACTATACACACTTGACATTTAATTTTCGAACAGAAAGACAAAAGAAATGAAAAAAATAAATACCAAATATCAATCATAATTTAATTTGTTCCGTGTGGCGATTAAATTGTGATCTAAAACGATAGCGCACCTTTGCCATCCCATAAAAAATGTGCTCTACTAATTATTATTTGTTATTGTTTTTGTTTTGGTTTTGTTTTCGTTGGTTCAAGAGTTGATTGGAAAGTCACGATCACGCATGTGGGCCAGGTGAAGAACCTGTGGTCAAATTCATTCGTTAATCTATTTTCTCAACTGTTTTTTTTTTTTTTTTTCATGCTCAATATCTAACTAAATATATGTACGCGTGTTAAGTTTAAATTAATTTACATTTAAAGTACTCGTATTTTGTTTTTTATCACTCTTTTTGTTTGGTATACGATATCGATAACTGTGTTAATCGATCACGGTCAACTGTGAATTGTCATTAAAAACAGAAGGAAAAACAATTTTGAATATCATTCAGCCAACTTTATCAGAGAATCAATTGGATTATTTACTGAAAATCCCAAAACTGAGAATGGCCTACACCATCAGAGTGCGTACAAATAGGCTGCGAGTGTAAACCGATGTGGACACGTTGAGAACGAGTGTTTAGGGATTACTGGACATTTTTTTGATGGGTGGTGCGCCGCAAAAGGAAACTTAAGCCGCGGGATTTCGATGATAAAAACCATTCGACTGGACGACAAAGTTGCGGAATTTACTGAGGCGACCAATAGATATGCTGGAACGAGGTGAGAGATATTTTTAGAAACATCGTGTTGGTCATTTGAATATATATCGATAAGGGGTGACAAATTTACTAAGCAGTTGGTTATCTTATATTAACAAATGGGGGTGATTTTGTTTAGCAAATTCCTTCAATAAAATTCCGTGAAAAAAAAATACCAAATCAAAGCAGGCCCCTCAAAAACCTACTGACGCATTCAGTGGCCACAACTTGACAACCCATCGATACTCGTAGATCGATCCACTTGACAATGAATCTCAAGTACAGAGGAGGAGAAAAAACCAACCAACGGCCTCAGCGAAATTCCGGAATAGCCTACCGCAAAGCCCATTTGAATAAAGCAATCGGAATTCAAATTCGAATGAGAAAAAAAAACCCGACAACGACAAGAGTAATTAGATTCCATTGCAGGGCGAAAGCGAAACTCCCCCCAAAGCTATGCCCTGTTCAATTGTGTAGTATTCTTCACAATGGAAAATCAAATTTCCCACTCAAGCGGTTGGGAAAAGGACTCGTCTTTCATTTCTCACCAGACGCCCTTTTTATCGAATCATTTGCATGTTTCTATTCAGAGTGTAATGGCATTCAGTCTTGTGGGAAATTCGTGTCCTTTCGTTGGGCCCTTGGTATAAGGGCGTGCTGGAATATTTGGCCCACTCAGTATTCGTATCCCTATGTCAAACTAAAGTTTGGAAGTAGCTGCACCAATATTTTGCAAATTGAAAGTTTTTGTCTCATAAGATAAAAACGAATCGGCCCTAGTCCGCAGTCACGTGGGACTCCACTTCACCTCAGTCCAGTCAGTAAATTCCTTAGCAGCACGCGACTTTCAGTTCGTACTGCAACTTTTAGATGATGCAATCGCGCGGCATAGATACACGCCACAGATACATCGTTTACCATTTTAATTGCTTTATTAAATTTTATTCAAATCTACTTAGGCCGTCGTATAAATTGAAGATATCTCTACAGCAACTAAATGCACCAGCAATAAACGATTCTCATCGCAAATGCATCAAGTGCGACGATTTGACCCGCCCTGACACTGGCGGCAGTACCACGCTCCATAGTTTAAAACCACTCATGACCCCATCCACAATTGAAGTGTCTGCGACCCCTTTTACGACGCGTCGAGCTGATATTTCACACTCGTAGGGGCCACAATTCATCTCGTACCCTGTCAGAGTTGATTCGTTCGGAGTAAACTTTTACAGTCCCACTCATCGCTCCGTCTCTGGCATAAATGGGACTGGTAGGTGCGATACGGTCTGTCAGAGTTAATCAAAACGTATGCGTATCTAAAGTGTCTTAATTTACCGCCTTATCGATGGTGGTGAATGCATCAACGCAACAATTTTGTGGCTGTGGGGATTACGGCTTAGAGTGGTTCTCTTTCCATATCCACCGAGCACCGAGCACCGAGAAATGCATGTTTTGGTGGAATTGCGCGCAATTTTCGTGTATACGTATTAAATGCTGATTGCCCCTGGATAGTGATTTGGGTCAAAACCGCGAGTTAGAGATTTCTGGGAAACTCTGCGAGCGCACTCCGCGTTACTGGTTAATGAAGTTATTAGCCATGGGCATTAGGAAGGCATTGGTTGGTTAAAGACCTGGCCAAAGAGACGTGTACACCAGACATGAGCTGATGCCGGCCGTTTGTGCGCAATGTGTGGGATTTCGAATTCCCAAACAGGTTCATTTAGGTAGGAATTTTGAAAAGACTGTCCGGAGTGCCAGCTGTTATGATTTAGATGTTAGATTGGGAATGGTAATCGCGATTTCGATGAATGTAAGTGCAACGAGTTTTTTTTCCACTTGGAAATGGTAAACAAAGTAAAATAATGCGGACTGGGGTGCCAGGTAAGGATAATACGAATCGTTTGCTTATAGAGACAAAACCCATTCTGTGCGCGTCGGCAGGTGGAGTTGCTTGTGTGCTGGGAAAAGTCACTTTTTTTTTATGGCGATTGCATAATGGGAATGGAGGCGTTCGAATGAGGTGCACCGTAAAGTCCTTGTTTATGCGGCAAAACGAATTGCCTCGATTTGGCAATATGAGTGGTGCCGTTTTGTTATCACTTCCTTCATGTGGGTGAACGGTTCGTGCATGGTTCGGATCGTTATGGTTTGTGTGTCTACTTGGTGACAGATTATGCACGAACCATGGTGGGTGTTCTCACTAAAGAGATACATTTCTGTTTTTATTTGTATGCTTTACCTTTTTTTGTAATTTTCATTTTTATCTATTGATTCTACGATTTATTATCCACAGATTTCGAAAAACAATGCAATAAGTTATATAATACTACGTTTGGACCGATGTAAAGCTTTCCGATGAGGTATGACTAACGACGTTTAAACGAGTGAACGGTATTCATCTGTGCAGCTGAGTCTTTGTAGGATATGGATGCCATAACATGCCTTTATGTCCTATTGAAAGGTTTTTTTTTCTTATTTGGATTGATCTTCAAAGAGTAGACTTTCTCATTTCCGATTACCAACTTTGAAGTTAGAAGTAGAAGCGATCACTGGTTCCTCGCAGTTGATGTACTTATGCCCTGAGTTGGAACCGCGTTTTCCCCTGAACGTAGCAGAACCTACAGGACGGGATTTGGTTTTCTTGCGTACATAGGTCGAATCTACTCAACTCTTGCTCGCTCACAAATTTTAGATAAGCCACGCGAAACAAAATCGAATTCTGTCACGTTTAACTCGTTCACGGATGAGGTGATTGGGTCTCTGGACAAAGTGGCGCTTCAAAAAATCCTATTATTCATATATAGATCCGGTTGGTTCTAAAAATTAAAGGCGGAATAGGTCCCAAACCTATAGTCTAAGTAAGCCCCGACAACTGCCTCTGTTTAGGGCAACCATCTACCTATCAGAGCTCCCAAACCAATCATCTTAGTAAGCCGCGACGACAGTCTTTGTTCGGGGCAACCACCTACGTATCAAGGTCCCAAACCTTAATTCTAGGTAAGCCCCGACAACAGCCTCTGTTTGGGGCAACCATCTACTTATCAAGGTCCCAAACCTAAAGTCTAAGTAAGCCCCGACAACAGCATCTGTTTGGGGCAACCATCTACTTATCAAGGTCCCAAACCTAAATTCCAAGTACGCCCGGACAACAGCCTCTGTTTGGGGCAACCATCTACTAGTCAAGGTCCTAAACCTAAGGTCTAAGTAAGCCCCGAAAACAGCCTGTGTTTGGGGCAATCATCTATCTATCAGAGGTCCCAAACCAATCGTCTTAGTAAGCCCCGACATCAGCCTCTGTTTGGGGCAACCATCTACTTATCATGGTCCCAAACCTAAGGTTTAAGTAAACCCCGACAACAGCCTCTGTTTGGGGCAACCATCTACTTATCAAGGTCCCAAACCTAAAGTCTAAGTAAGCCCCGACAACAGCATCTGTTTGGGGAAACCATCGACTTATCATGGTCCCAAACCTAAGTTCCAAGTACGCCCGGCCAACAGCCTCTGTTTGGGGCAAACATCTACTAATCAAGGTTCCAAACCTAAAGTCTAAGTAAGCCCCGACATCAGCCTCTGTTTGGGGCAATCATCTATCTATCAGAGGTCCCAAACTAATCGTCTTAGTAAGCCCCGACATCAGCCTCTGTTTGGGGCAACCATCTACTTATCATGGTCCCAAACCTAAGGTTTAAGTAAGCCCCGACAACAGCCTCTGTTTGGGGCAACCATCTACTTATCAAGGTCCCAAACCTAAAGTCTAAGTAAGCCCCGACAACAGCATCTGTTTGGGGAAACCATCTACTTATCAAGGTCCCAAACCTAAGTTCCAAGTACGCCCGGCCAACAGCCTCTGTTTGGGGCAAACATCTACTAATCAAGGTCCCAAACCTAAAGTCTAAGTAAGCCCCGACAACAGCATCTGTTTGGGGCAACCATCTACTTATCAAGGTCCCAAACCTAAATTCTAACTAAGCCCCGACCACAGCCTCATGTCTGGGGCAACAATCTACCTGCCGGATGTCCTATAGAGCGACCGATTGAATGAAGCGAGCCTCTGCTAAACAAATTGTTGCATCCACCCTTCAAGTCGGCACATATCCAGCTACATCTGACTATGAAATCGACAAACCATACACCACCCATTGGCCTAATGCAAAACATCTTCATCTCCCATTGTAAAAATAAGAGGTTCACGCCATCACGAACTTCATCTGACATCATGATCATTCGATTGCGCTACATACTTCCCTGTCCTCGTCGATACGTGAGGATGAGGGTTGGCATTAAAAACTCAACTCGTGTAATCTAAAAATATTAAAACACACGTTTATTGCATTTTTTTCATTGATGTCATCAAGAGCTGGGTCATAACTATTTATGAGAAGTACGATAGCATTACAACGTCAATTGGCCCCTCTTCGTCTAATAGGATTTACAAATGTCATGTGAAAAACTTACATAAGACGGCCGGCGCAGGTACAAGCCCGGCATTGCATGATTCAAAGTCGTGATCTTTGATTACGAACTATTGACAGAGTCGTGGATTGTACTGTCAGTCGATAGTTATAAAGAAAACAAAAACTATCCCCGAATGCAACACGCACCCGAATTATTATATCAGACGGCGACCGACCCCCCAACGTCAGACCAGCTTCACACCAGACACAAACGCGACGTTGGAATCTCTGGCGTCTGCAAATTAACATGTCCTCCTGTGGCAGCGCAACAATAATGGTAGATGCCACCGCACGTACTCCAAATGAAGTGCAAATTGAATTGAAGACACAGAGAGCATCTCAAGATGTCTGCTGCATCATCGACAGAACCAAATAAGTATGTTTAAGTCCGCGCGCCACCTTTACACACGCAGCCTGATGCCAGCAGACACATTGTGCGATATCTTCATTTGGCACGCAATAATCTCGTGAAAAATTGAAAAGGCTCAACCAGAGGAGGCGACGAAGAAAAAAAAATATGTATCTCAAAGAACCCCCGGAAGGTTAAAATTACACTACCCATGCTCCAGGTGTGAGCTCGCACGCATGTATGCGCATAAATTCTTGCAGAAGAACAAAAAGAACGCACCAAGTGTGTGCTTCCTCATGCCCCAGCCCGGCGCTGGGATATGATCTCTCTATTAGCCGCGCGTTAAAGTAACACTTAGGCACTTGTGAAACTGTGTTGCATATTTTCTGTTCTTTGTTTTTTTGTTTTTTTTTGTTTATTTGCTGGCAACTTTTGCAGGTAATTACAAATAAAAAAGGCCAAACCAGCGGGCACAGATAAAGAATAAAAAAGGTGAAGGCGAACCGAGTAAAGTAGAACAAGCGACACACAAAAAAGAAAGAACGAAGAAAAAACAGCCCAGCAGCTCACCCAGGACATTATGCCCCCCCAGGGGGTGGTTGATTACAGAACATTGCACATTTCTGTTGAGTGTGTGTGCGTGTGTGTTTGTTACACCTTTGACACTGATGATGTGCGGGCGAGAGAAGGTGACGTAAAACAAAAGGTGAGCGCACAGCAAGGATCACACAAGTTGTGTACGGCGATTCTAGGAAACAAGAATCCAGTAAACAGATGCAAACAAAAAGGACGAACAATAATTAAAACAACTGCCGGATGGGAGAACACTGAACAGAAAAACAAATGAAACAAAAGAAACTGAAAAAACTGGGCATTTCTTGAAAGTGTCCTTGCAGCGAAATGTAGGTGTCTGCCTGCGGTGAGAAGAATAATAGGTGCTCGCTCACCTGGCCCGTTATACGGATATTTAGCACGTGTTACGAGATGGATTCGAGTTTTTCGGGAAAGATTGAGAGTTTGCAAGAAAACAAAAACAGAAAATTCTCGAATAAACTGAAGTTGAAGCTATTTGAGATAAAAAATAGATTGCTCACCAGATGGCGCTACTGTGTTTTTTTTTAGAATTGATATAGAATCCAGATCTAGAATTTCTTCGAACAGACACTTGAAGTGTTTTATACAGAGCGATAGATGAAACATTTGAAGACGAAAAACAGAAATTCTTAAAGATTGAAGTAAGTGTAACCGCGAGATGGCGCTGCAAATGCAGAGATCTTTTGAGCTCTCTAAAGCAGAAAAAGGTTAACAGAAATCGATTCAAAGAAAGAAATGTTAACTACTACTGGAGCCCTAGACTTGTTATGAAGACAAAACAGAAATTTCTCACCAGATGGCGCCATAAATGCAGAGAACTTTGGACCTCTATAGATGTTGAATTGCTTCGACCAGAAACGACTGAAGTGTTTTATAGAGAGCAACAAAATTAATATTTAACGCTACGCAGAAGTTCTTCAAGATTGAAGTAAGTCTAACAGCCAGATGGCGCTGCAAATGCAGAGATCTTTTGACCACTCTAAAGCAGAAAAAGATTAACAGAAATCGATTCAATCAACGAAATGTTAACTACTACTGGAGCCTTAGACTTGTTATGAAGACAAAACAGAAATTTCTCTGAAGCCTTTGGCCGCCTCTAGAAGTAGAATTGCTTCAAATATAAATCACTGAATTGTCTCATATTAACCTGTGGAGGATGAGTTATGAGGAGTCTTTAAAGTGCTTTAAATAGAAAATGGGCTAAGTGAACAGCGAGGGGAAAAGTACATTTTTCACCAAAAATACTTATAGACTGCGAAGTGAGACGTTTCAGGTACAACTTTAGGCAAAACGCAAACTTCATTTAAAGGCCCCATTCCCATTCGACAGAAAGAAGCAGGAACAATTCGTTGCTAGGCATTGAACCTTTTCGGATCTGTGGCGGCTACCATTTTTTATTTTTTTTTTGTAATCTACCCGCAAGATGGGGCCACCGGCCAGCGGAATTTTTTGTCCTCTAGATAAGCAATCGCTTAGAACTGATGTGACTGCATGGGTTGCCATTTAAAGCGTATTTTTCGGGAGTCTAAAAGTTTAATGGTGCAATTTTCTTTACTCACCAGATGGAGCCACAAGACGCATAGAACTTTGGAACATTTGCTAAACAGAAAATTCGCTCAGACTCTCAGAATGGCCTTAATACTCGTTTCATATTGTGAGATATACTTCGAAGGATTTTGGAAAGCGATTGAAGTCAAAAGTGAGTTTACTCGCCAGATGGCGCCACAAACGTTAAAAAATTTTGGAAAACGTTTGCAGATAAATAACCAAGTTGGTGCCACAAAATCTACAGACTTTTGCCCTTTGCAAGATCAAGGACTTGTGAACGGATTTTGTTGAAATAAAATCAGATTTGTTTGGTGAAACATTAAACGCATTCTAAAGGACCAATTGACTTTCTTTGGGGCTCTAAAATGCCTGCGAGAAAAGCTCATATTGGTGCGATCCATGGCTAATTCTGAATAAGCCTACAAACCCCTAGACATTCTAAATTCTATGCACGTAGTGGTGGGTCCATTAAGTCGATTCGGTTAACCACCGGATTTAAGCCGCAATTTAGAAGTGCGTGTAGATGGAAACAAACTTACTAGTTCAGAGGTATTTAAAATGGGAACCGCCATCTAGAGGTCGGCAAAATATGTTCCAAAGGTGATAGAGACAAAGCTTCGGCAAGAAAACAATTTAATCTGTTAGTAACGCTTCGTTTCATTTTTACATAGGTCAGCAGCCGTCACTAGGCGACTACTATGGTAGTAAATAGAGACAAAAGGGCATACGAACTGAGGGTTTTTCCAAAGGAAAACAACGCAAACAAAAGACAGTAAATAAGACGATATCACCTCTAACTAGTGTTAGCGATGATCGGACTCTGCTTCTTTGAACAGAAAAAGGCCAGTAACTGCAAAAATAAAAAAATAAATAACCTCATAGTGAACAGTCAATGCCCTTAAGTCTGACAGTTTACTTTTATTTCTATCGGCCAGTTCATTGGCAGTCATTTCCGACAGATAATACTCCGCCTAACTCGGCTTGTAATCACCACCTTACATCACTTAACAAGCAGAGCGTAAAACCTGCAGCTAATCATCACAGAACATCACATCCCAGTAAACGTTTTATTTTCCCATGTCTAGGCACCAGGTCGTTTCAACTTGTTCTGCCCACGTTTAATTTGTTATCTCAACAACAACAGCTTTCACTACTACTGCGCACAAGCTCACAATTATTATCATCATTATAATCACAGACCGAAAGATCGTCTCCTCTCGCCTCCCAAAAGGAGAACCTAATATTATGCTCTAGAAAATGCAAGCCAGCCTTGGCTTATTGCGATCCAGCCCCCTCCAGTGAAAGTACACAATCAAGTCTCTGTTCCAGCTCTCGTCTGGCTCTTAAAAATTACCGAAAGACGACGACGCATTCTAAGGTTATATTCAGTTTAGATGACACATGCGCCACAGAGAACCTTCCGCAGAGCTAGGGACATGCATACCCACACAGGCGCACAAAAAAACCAAAAAAAAAAAACACATTCCACCTGTGGATGATTATCATAGTAATGACCATCGTCTTGATTGTGATGGGCCTTCTCCAAGCAGGGGCTCTCCACAGCAGAAGAGAAAAAACTCCGAAAGCTTTCTAAAAAAACTCACAAATAATAATTTTTTGTTTGGGAATTTTATTGCATCAATTATGGAGTCATTTCCGTCACTCCAAATGGCCATGTTTAGTATCTCGGGCCTAACTAGCGTGCCCTTTCAACAGCCCAAAGCACGTCTTTCGATGAATCTAAATTGTTCGATTATTCCGCCGTCAATAAACAATCGCCGATACTTTGATGATGGCCAGTGTGTCGGATGTCACAAGAGTAAGCCACGACAGTACGGCAAACGGCATCATATCAACATCAACCTCAATCAAGGCCTAAGTGTTAGAATTTTCCATATAAATAGTCCATAACGCAGCGGGTGGACGGTAATCATAATAAAACAGTCACAGATACTCGCACACCGTACTGTTCCTGTTGTCCAACTTTACCATCGTCTTGATACGAAAAAATCTCATATTCGATCGAAAATCGCTTCATCCAAAGGCACTTTCTCATGATGCCTTTCGGTTAGGGTATCCCAGACGCAAGTCAACGCCTCCAAGGTAAGCAGAAACCGCGAAAATAGTTCGGACGCAAAATTCAGCATCGACTTGTGGTCGGTTGGTCTCCCCCGTCAATTAGGAACAATTTTCTGCTAATTTTGTGGTCGGAACCGATTATGTTTTGGGATAACTCTATTAAATTTTAATTGATCCTCCACAGATCGAAAATAGTATCCACTTTCGGGGGGCAGCAGATATAGATAATGATCGGTCGATCGTTTTTGAGGATCGGCGCGGGATCATGATCCCATAAACCGAATAGAGACCGGCGCGGCACCATAAATCCGTTTCCATCGTAAATAACATTGCTCTAGGGGGAAGACGAGCACCGAGGAGATAAACCACGAGACGGGGATCCACATCGAGAATTAACGATCATCTATGTGGCGACATCTATGCGAGGAAGTGATGAAAGCAATTTGATTTGTTGCGCATTCTACTAGATGTAGATGCTGTTTGTTTATGTTTGGTTGTGTATCTATCAGTCAATTTGGAGCTATATTTTGGATTATTTCGGTTTTTTTTTTGTCTTTCTGGGGATTAGGTGTGCATGAGTCATGGGTCATGGGCTGCCTAGCGCAACGTACAGTGGGGGAAGATTTTTTCTGGATCAATATTTGAAAAGGGGAACGGTTTTCTAAAACAAAAAACTGCAGTGTGAACTTCAGGAGCACAAAGATCGGAGGAGGGAACTTTTCATCGAAAGAAATGCATCGATTGAGTGGACATTTTTCGTTGTAAATTATTTAAACTGCATTATTAACAACAAAGAAGTAAGGACCAACATTTAAAGAGAGAAGAAAAAATTATAATCATAAGATCAGAGTCCGTATAAGTGATCAACTTATTCAACTGTTCAGTTGCCTCGTTCAGATTGTTGATGAGCAGATTTTGATTGCCAAAATCACTCTCATAAGCCTATGAACAACGTGCAAGATCATAGATCGAGGATGATCAACAAATTCAATTGCTGGGTAGCTGGTTGATCAACTGGTTTTTTTCGCCTCATAGACTTCTGATCAACTCGCGTGATCATAGATCGAGTATGATCAACAAATTCAATTGCTGGGTAGCTGGTTGATCAACTGGTTCTGTCTGCCTCATAGACTTCTGATCAACTCGCGGGATCATAGATCGAGGATGATCAACTCATTGAATTGTTGGATAGCGCCAGGCAGCTAGTTTTTCACCTGATTTTGTTTGCTAAAATCAAAATATACACCTATGATCAGCTCGCGGGAGTTGTGAGCCCACTGCTCACCGATAATCAACTCATCCAATTGTTAAGTAATCTCATACACGTAATTAGAATTTATCTGCCAAAACCAGTCTTAATAATTTGTGATCAAATTGGAAGTAATTGCGACCCTAGAGTCAACCACTTTCACATAGGTGATCAACATATATCGTTTGTCAAAAACAAAAACGTGATCAATTGTATGAGGCATCAATTTAATTTTTATTCATCAATTGATCAAATAGATCAACGGAGCTTGCAATTGTCGTGACAATTTCGGCAGAATTGCATTGAATAATTTTTCGAGGGAAGAACAATTTGAATTTGAACACTATTTGCTGGAGAAAACAATTTTCTGATCAATAAAAAATGTGTGATCAACAATATTTTTGATCAGCATATAAATTCCATCAGACACATGGGTAAAACTGATAAAAGTCCCAATTCCACCAGCCATCATCAAAACTACTGTAAACCTATATCAACAAAATTTCAATCACATTTTCTTCCCAATAAAACAGACCACCATCCCACTGTGACAGAAAATTGTGTGAATACAATTTTCCGTTTCCCTGCGGTAGAAATGTGCATGAACGATTTGTTTAATGGAAGAAAACAATTTATATGATAAACATTTATAGCAACGGAAGATGCCGAAGAATACAACGTATAAAGGTCTCCAAGTGAAGTATCGATGGGATGACAGAACACATTTTGTTTGACAGCAAAATTCTTAGTCGTTGATCTTGGGATGGCATAAATGGTTTCCTCTTATTTATCGGTTGAACGATCTATTGGCACTTTTGACATAGCGGATTGACTTTTGACTCGTTGGGTGGGAAATTTTTATTTGAATTCTTTTGGAAGGACGGTGAAACGAATTTTGAGTGTTCGAGTTTGAATTGAGTTTGAATTGAGTTCGAGTTGTGTCTGGGATGTAGGTTTTGGTGGAATGGGGTTTTGAAGACTTGAAAGGGTTTTGCGGTAAAATTGTTCAATTCGCAGAAGAATATCACGGGAGTTGATGGCATAACGTACTAGAACTTATTTTGAAATTATACTGTAGATTTACACAACCTTCAATTAAAAAGAACGATGATCAGCGCAGACGATTGCTTAAAAATGTTGTTGATATACTGGTAGCAGTGGGCTCAACTGGATGACGAAATAGGCCACAGTGAATGTGGCCTATGCGTTGCAGGCCTTTTTGCATTGAATTCCATACTCCCACAAAGCCATCAGGCAACATGGACTATAGAGGAAAGTACCACAGAAATCACTCAAAAAATTGTTTAACTGAGCTACTCATCGCTCAAAAGTTACAATCGACAGGCAAAAGAAATGTTTGAGGAAACATTGGCATGGTCAGTGAAACAAAAGGTTCTTAGCAACACAAACACCGAGAATCGAGGGTCGTTCGCTTTTGGTTTCCACTTAAAATGGCAGTTTCCAAGCAAGAGTTTTTGATAAAATTCCTCGACGCCCAAATCTGACAAATGGCATCAATCTCAGTTTCACAAGGGCCACCAAGATCTGTTCTTCAAAACGTAACCTATGCTTGAAGTTATAATTTCCACCGAAACGCCAGGTCAAAATTCGAAATGGATATTTTTACGAATAAGCTTTAACTGGCGCCCAAAATGAGGTCTTACTCGCAGTATATTAATTAAAAATTCCAAAAGCCTTGCATCATATGTTTCGCCTGCAACAAGATGATAGGAAAACATTCATCCAACAAAGTCCCATTTCGCAACAACCTGATGACTTACAAACGTTCAAGATCAGTGGATTTAGAGAGCTTCCGGGCGGATATTTCGAGCCTAACCCCACAATTGTTTCGGTACAAGCGAAAAATTAAGTAAATAGCAACCGGGGCCACCCAAAACATAAATCATGAGCTTTAAAGGTTTGAAGTCATGGAAAAGGCATAGATTTTAACTCATTAATTTGCTCTTGAGGTGGTTTTCGACTTTTAGAAGCACGACTCTTATTCTTCTACACAAAATAACTTATAAATCTGCTTCAGCAAACACTCAGCTTATTCGAGACCAGGAAGTCGCATATCTCATAAAAGCTGAAAACAAATTGTTGTTCCATTCTAATAACTAAGTGCTAGGAAGCGCTTAAGTAGAGCACGACTGGAAATGCATCTCAGCTCATTATGGCATGATTTCCTGAGCTAGAGAGCATAATTACGATTAGTACTATATTTTCGCCATAGCTACGCACTTTCAGCCACCAATCCTACACCCCCTTCATTAATGTGCCACTTTTAACAGGTGCGAACAAACAGTTACACTCTCAGCGAACGAAAAAAAAAAACGAGCAAAAACAAACACTCCTCTCTTTAAACTATACTCACCTCAACCGTGGCAACAATAGCAAACCAAGTGGCGACATTGATGATCAATTATCGTTCCTACTTAAACAAATCAACAAACACCCCTACCCAAGAACAACCATTGTCCCGTGCAGTACACATAACAAGCATTTAGCTCAACCTACCACACAAATGTAGGCAAAACACGATTCAATCATCCATTGACATCATTAAGGCTTCCACGAGAGCAGAGCGATCTCCAAACAGTATACACAAAAGACACCCAAAAATAGAATCGACTTCCACCAATTCAATAACCAACCGAAAACAAAATACCGATCAAATAAAAAAATAAATAAATACTCGAACCGCCACTACAAGTGATCGAGTCAAGGATCTATCTCCTTCAGATTGCGCCCATATATAGTCATTCGGTTCAACGTGTATACACTCTTGGTGTGTAGGTATGCTTCCTCAGGTCGATATTCGTGGTATGTTTGTTTCCCATGGCAACAATAATAACACACAGACGAAATTTAAGCGCCAATTTGTGAGCGCTCAAATAACAATAGCACCGAGCGAGACAGAGACCATTGCCACACAGAGACAGGCAGCAATTATCTCCTCGAGATCAATTGATCCTCTTGTAAACTGTTGAATTTCTCGGAAACTTGAAAACCATTATCAAGAGTATTGATGCAGTATATGTATATGTGCTCCAAGCGACTGTATAATTTTTCATTCTGATCTTGCTCTTGGTGATCTTCGGGAGCAGTAAAAACGCGGCGAGTTGTCATCGCCAGCGACGATAACGACGACTACGATGAGAAGAAAGTTCTATTCCGTTCACCCCCATCATTATCATTGTCGAGCATGATCCAACGCATGATCAGCGATCGTCCTGATCGCCACGATCATCATCATAGACATGCGGCCTTTCATCTTTTCGAAGAGTAGATATTACCCGTGCGATGATGATGGAAAAACAGCCGCGATCGGTGGTGATCATCCACTAATGGACAATGCTGCGTTTTCATCACTCCCCTAATAAATGAGTGCGTACCGCCTTTCGGTAAAACGCCGAGTGATGGGACACTATTTTCAGGGTACTTTCCCTACTATCATCTTTTCCGATTTTTCTATCCTTTTGTTGTTGAAGATTGAATCTTCAAAAGGGATTCCGCTTGCTGATGGTCTGTGCGCTACGACGGATGTGTCTCGGTTAAATGGCGTACGCGGTGGTGTTCTGATAAGATCATGTGATTACCAGCAGATCGGTTAATAAATATGTTGTAATCGGGAAGAGGATGGTTTTTTGTTGCAAAATCAAGATTGTACCTAACCGCGGGGCATATGGTTGGTCTAACAAAGGCCTTAGGAACATAGGTAGGAACATCTAGTAAACGTGATCGAGTTGAAATTCCTTTCCCGTTTTTATTTCGTAATCCATTTTAATTCGAAACATGAAGAAATTTTTTAACAAACCCCCTGGGTCGATAGTTAGTTTATTTCAGATGTTTGAATGTAAATATAAACGGTTGACGGGTATTGTAGTTCTGCGATTGTAAATTGGGGACGAATTTTCTAACCTCTACTGTAATTTTTTTTAAGATTTCTTTATAGCTCCCAAGAGTTAGTAGGAAGTTGGTAGAACTACCTGAAATATTGAAGGGAAAAGGGAAAAGAAAAAGTGTTTTCTGGCAGCTAGCGTTTTTATATTTTTCTCAGAGCTATTTGACTCCAAGATGGCGCTGTTAAGGCCCACTTCCAGGGTGTGCAATTTAGTTTTCGAATTTTTAAATCCGAATACAGAAACTTTTGCCTTCAAAAAAATAAATAGAATACATTTAAAACAAATAGGCATAAGTGGGTCGAATCGGTGTTTTGAGTGGATTCTCATGTGAGCAATATGAGGCACAGAGGTGGTCAGGCTGTTTTGTCAACAAAGTGATTGGCTATCTTATAGTACATCAAAGTAGATTTAGAAATCCGAAGAATTTACTGAATTTCTGCGGAGAGGCTGGAGTATGAAATGACGTCGATGAATAACACGTATCTCCATAGAGCTGTGTTATTTTATGTACAGCGCCATCTTGGAGTCGGAAAAGACACTAAGCGAGGTATCTACTGTGTTTATAGATTTTGAAAATTGCAATCCCAAAATCTTTCACTTAATGCAGGCAAATTCTAAACAGAATAAGCTAAGTTGAAGACAGTCTTTCATTTCCGGGCTCCATCCGACCCAATTGTATCTCTGTTTTGCTAACGGTACACAATAAATTAAACGGCATAAGTACGACACCGCGTAAGGAAAATGTCGGGCTGATTTGTAGTACTTAAGAGTTGATAGGAAGCTGCGATCAATAAATCATTTTCTGCAGAGTATATTTATATATTTATAAAAAAAAACATGTTCTGTCAGTAGCTATCCCAATCGAAGGTTTCTCCAAGCATGCAGCGCCATCTTGGAGTCAGAAAAAAACACTTCAGGGAATCCGCTCCCCTTTTAGAAATTGGGAAGACCGTCTTAACAAACAAAACAAAAGAACTAAAATGGGGCAGATGAAGTGATTAAGAGCTCTTCCATCACGAGAAGAATGGAATCGGTGTGTCTTTATCTGACATCTAGTCAGTAAAGTTTCTATCTGAATTCCTGAAGAAGACAAAACGTGAAAACGACCTTGGCGGATACCTACCCCCATCTTTACTCTTTTCAACGCCATCTAGGAGTCGGAAAGGACACTTCCAGTGCTTTTATTCCATTCTGTCGAATTTCGAAGAACGATTAACAACATTTTTAACAGCAAACGAAACAAAACAACAAAAATGCAGCAGATTCAGTTAAGTCAAGAGAGCAGTTATTAAAACATGGGATGCGAGGGTATAAATGTTAAACGAACACAGCTCCTGAAGTTGCACCAACGATTTTAAATAGTCAATGGCAATCCACGTGCGGATACAGGAGTTACGTGGGACTTGATCTTTTCCTGGGAGACCAAATAAATTACGGCTCGTACACGTACTCAATGGCATTCATTAAATAATGCCCGACAACGATTCGAGAACTTGAAAACCTGCTGCACAACAAACAACCTAACGATCTATAAACAAGAAACCCACTTCCAAATGCAATACCCTCAGAGATAAACCTCGATGGCAATTACTTCCCACAACTATCACCTCTCATTGCCATGCGCAAATCCCTAAGCCGATAATAATAAACGAATATCGATAAAGAAACCATAATCGGCCTTAGCTGACCGCCCTGAGGAACATCAAACAACATTTTCTCCGAAATCCGTTTCTTGGCCCATTCATTCCCAAATTCGAATGTAAATCTCTACTGTTTACCACAATAAAACAATAAAACACCTATTTCTCATAAAATAACATCCGCAACCTCATCCTCTGTTCACGATTCCACTCCTTATTGTCCTCGTTTTGGAAACAAAACCTCCAGCGAAATGGGAAATACCAGCGTTCCGTCGTTTTCACAATTTCCACACCTGTTTGTTCACGGTGTATTTAGCACGAGCTGTGGACCGATTTCGGAACATTGTCTCGCAGGACCCTTTTGACTCACAATGAGTATTCAATTTTCCATCCCTCCGCCTAACAGTGAATAATAAAGTTCCATTTTCGCCCTATGCGGCTATACCGAAACATCTGCCAGCGATTTGCGACACAGAAAGTGTGGCAAATTGTCGCCTAGGACATAAATCGTCTGCGACAGCGAGTATATCTGTTTACTTAGAATTCGGTTGCAGTTTTGTGTCGGTTTTTTTTTTCCCCCCCAACCCTCGGATTTCCACTTAATTGGAGGGAAAATTTATCACACAACACAAAAGGGTGTTTGATTAACGTATATTGCATCAAAGGGTGATCTGATCATAGATGCAACCATGATAATTGAATCCTCAAATAGAAAACCGATATACGAGTAGAGAGAGTGTCTGTCAGCGACCGCGCACGGTGAGGGAGCGAGAACAACACCGTTTTTCATGTTAAAACGAGGTAGGATTTCTTTGACTGCAACACAAATAAAAAGTCATTCAGTCCACTGGTCCGAGTCACTTCTTCAAATTTGAACCTCATCAATTTCTAATGATTTCCTACTAAACACACAAAGCACACACACGCACAGGCACACAGAGAGAGATGGATAGTCATGTGTGCCGAAACATGGCTATTTCAAAGATGCCGCGCATCGCCGTGTAATCACACAGTAACCTCAAGAGCCGAAGAACACAGCTAGATACATATTTAAATGCGTTTTGCGCCGCATCTTTGAGGTGTTTGCTAACACTGAATGGAGAGGAGAGTACGAGTACCGGCGTTCCCGCGCTCTACAACCGATCGACATTTGAACTGTGGTCGATATCGGAGATACACACACTGCTCCTTTTTGGCAGTATCTCACAACCCAGATTCTTTCTACTGGTGCATCGTCGTGATGATCAACCGGCAGCAGCAGAAACACACTTGTAATGCACATAATTGCTTATTGAAGAGGACAGGTTGATGTTAATAAGCGACGCAAATAGGCTGCACACAGAGAGCGAGCGATGTTAAAGAGTTCGCATTTCACTATTTGGGTTTCGGGTGAAAAATATCTAGTGGCATCGATGATGATGGGCTATTTGTTGTTCCCATGGTTTGTAAGGTATACGCATTAGAGAGGAGGATCTGCCAAAGGTATACTGTGATTTGAGCGACAGAGAGATAGAGAGAGAGAGAGAGAGAGAGAGAGAGAGAAAAATCTTCTGGCGATTGGAAGAAAAGGCAGGCGGCAGACCCTAAATGTATCTTTAAATATGCGTTACGTATAGGAGAAGAGATATTTATTGTATGCTTGTTACTTACGTGTCATTGGAATGTCGGTGACAGAAACTTTTCCCTCTGGAGCTAGGTATATGGCTTTGTTGTGTGCACACTGTGACATTATTACATAATCTTGTACTGTACATAATGCACCCGAAATCACCACCTGAAAATGAGAAGAAACCAAGTGGGGAATTAGACGGTTTTATTTTTGTAAGTGATAAGAGGTTTATGTTTGTGTTTATAATGATGGAAGCAATCAATGAACATGCTTAAAATTCTGTATTTACATTTAAGGATGCATCTTCGAACATCCATTAAAAATTAACAAAGGGTTTATCTAATTGCCTGTAGGTGGCGCTACAGGTCGAGGCGGACATGAGTCCAATTTGACGCCTATTTCGCGTGTTCCATCTGTCTCCTATTACCTGGAGCACAATCTTTGCCCTTAGCATAATTACAGTTAGTTTTGCGAGTATTTATTCGTTACTTTTGATGGTCTCGCGTTTGTCCCACGGCGACTTTATTTTTTTTCTAAGAACTTACAAAACAATCAAGCATCTTGGATCTAGTACAATTTCCATAACATTGAAGATTTTATATTGTACTAGTAGTCACTCGATACTCTAGCTTGCTGCATGTCTAAGCCCTAAGCGTCTGTCTATCTATATTATATCCAATTTTTTTCGTTTGGAAAATCATCTTGCAACACTTGCAACAAATAGAGTTATTTTTGAGAGTGAATTCGTTACTTTTGCTAATTTCGCGTTTAAACCAACCAGACCTTCTTTTCCACAATATACCAACTAAATAAAATGGAAATATTAATATTACGACATTGACAGGATTACAACGATTTCTCAGTACCAGCTGGCATCTATTCGTTTCTTTTACTAGCATCGAGAGTGGCTTTTAGGACCTCTCTTTGAATATGTGAAAGTGATTCTCGGTAAGAGAATAACAAAAAAAACCCTATGTGAATAATAACTAAACAGCATTAATATGATTTCATTTATATTACTTTCAAGCTCTAGTTAATATTCGTTACTTTTACTGGCTTCACTTTGAAGCCAAACAGACCTTCGTTCTTTGCGTACTTATGAATTAATGTCAAAGTAAATATTTACGCTTCGACACGCACTATTTCGATGATTTTTCAATGCCTGCTAGCAGTTATTCGTTACTTTTACAAGCATCAAAAGGGATTTTGCCAGTCCTTTCTTTGAATAACAAAAAACCTTATGTAAATGCAAATAAAAAAGCATTTATATGATAACATTTATATTGACTTTATGTGGGTACTAGTAAGTATTCGTTATTCTTGCTGGCTTCACTTTGAAGCCAAACAGTCCTCCGTTCTTACCGTAATTATTAATTAATGTTAAAGTAAATATTTCCGCTTCGACACGCCAATGATTTTTCAATACCTGCTAGCAGTTATTCGTTACTTTTACTGGCATCTAGAGTGATCTTTCAGGCCCTTTCTTTGAATAACAAAAAACCTTCGGTGATTGTAAATTAAAAAGCATTTATATGATTACATTTATATTGACTTTTTGTAGGTACTAGTAAATATTCGTTACTTTTGCTAGCATCGAGAGTGGTTTTTAGGCCCTTACTTTGCATAGCAAAAAACCCTATGTGAATAAAAATAAAACTGCATTTATATGATTTCATTTATATTACTTTCAAGTTCTAGTAAGTATTCGTTACTTTGTCTGGCTTCACTTTGAAGCCAAACAGACCTCCGGTTTTACCGTACTTATTAATTAAAGGCAAAGAAAATATTTCCGCTTTGATACGCACTATTTCAATGATTTTTCAATCCCTGCTAGCAGTTATTCGCTACTTTTACTAGCGTCGAGAGTGATCTTAATTACAATTGCATTCAACTACGAGTAAATATTCGTTACTTTTTTGCAGATGAAACGTCCAACCCAACATTATTTGAACGAGTGCACTGCACCTTGAATCTTGTACAAATACAATGATTTTCCATGTGCTGGTAACTTTAACAAAACAGCGAGTTACACGTCCTTCAAAATGGACCCCAATCTACATACATATTTGTGAGCCCAAAACAATTCCTATATGCATAACGTTTTGTGTATGAATACTCTGAATACTCGCAGCCATATCTCTCTTAATAGAATGCAAAACCTAAATTCTCGTACAAGCAAATCTGTCAATTAGTATCCACTTCGGATGACATATGATGGTCAATGTCTGTATTCATTAACCATATTCCATATCCCTACTGTGCCGTTTGCTTGTAACAAACGCCTTCTCCTGTGTTTTGACTACAAATCAGAATCGACACCAGCCGAAAGTAAGAAACCGTGTTTATTCAAATAAGCCATTAGGTAAGCCAAATGAGAGACATAACTGTGAACACATCTCGAATACCGGAAGACCATATAAACTAGGTATAGTAAAAGCCCAGTGTTTATTATAGGTATAGATACCAATTATGTTTTCATGGGATATAATTTGATACTTGTTTGATATATAAACAAAAGATACATCATACTGACTGCTGATTAGATAAAGCTTGCGATTGATTGGGAAATTCCCACACGAAATTGAAATTTGTTTTCAGTTTTAACTCAAGTTTTGTTGGAGCACCGACTACCGAATCAATGAACAGGGTACTCGGTGTAGATCGGGGCACTGGCAGGCAAATATTTGTTCGAACGAGTGAATAAGGAATGAATTTTTGAATGAATTTACTCGAATATTCATGAATTTTTATTCGAATAACATAAATGAATGAATTTCCGGTCAGATAGTGATCAGGAGACTTGTACACAGATTTTTATGTTTTTTATACAGATTTATACGCCTATTTCAGCGATTATTACTTTGTAAGGTACAAGGGACATTCAAATTCGAAGACGCCATCGTATTGCGATAGTCGCGGCGGAAATATTTTAATCATCGTAGTCTTAGAAATAAGTAAAAACATTTGATGATGTAGGTTTATTTAAACAGCCTACCCGCACGACCCTAGTATTGGATGGGTGGCCAAGAACTTTAGGCTTGTAAGCCTAACCTGTAACGTCTTTTCTGCTAAAAAGCTTCAAAAGTCTAGTGGAGCTAAGTGAATAAAGTGAATGAAGCAACAGGTCTTACAACCATTCGTTTTCATTTTGTGGGACGAATGGAGTGGCGTATTTAGTGTTTTGGGGGTAGAACCGGGAGTGCTATCTTAGTAGTGTGAACGTTCTAAAAAAAAAAAAAAAACATTTTGGAGTGAAGCCGAACAATTTTATTGAAAAGGATACTGGCAGCAGATCCCTTTTTCTCAGATCGAAGGTCCTGTTTTGACCTCTAAGAGCGAATATTTACTGTCAGTTGCATTATAACAAAGTTGTTTTGGATCAAAAATCTTGAAACGAAGACATCTGAAGCCCTGGTGGCTTTCTGGTGGTGTAAAGAAGGCTAAGGATGACTTTCTACGCGCTTTGCAGTGCAGACAATGTCGGAATTTTATTCTTTACAGGTTGATAAGTGTCGGCTTTCTAAGCAGAAAACTATGCAAAAGTTCATGACTAATAGGTGAAGAGAACTAAGTATCTGCAAATACAGAATGCACTTAAAGACTGCCCCATCTCTCAAAAGTTGTTAAATACTGCAAAAGGTCAAAAGTTTATAAATTTTGTCAAAAGTCTGAATGCAGGAGGTTTTGTCTGGGTTTAAAGTCCCAAGGAAATGGAATCTTTGATGACCTTACTCGAAAAAGCCCGGAAAGAGTTTTTTCAAGATCGGAACCTTATAGTATTTCTAAGTGCTATGTCTAGAAAATGTCCCTTACACTGTAGCTGACAATTAAAGAAAAATACTTAAGGCGGCCAACCAGCAAATAATTTGCTTTATACCCCTTATATACTATTTTGGGTTCAAGTCACATAGACACAACCATATGTGACGTTTGTGAAGCACTTCTGTTGGTCTTTTCAGCTTTTCAGTCACAAAAGCACCTTTGTTACTTTTTTAAAAAGTCGTGGAAATTAACACAGTAGAACGCGGTCTTTTTCTAGTGGTCCAATTGACTAAGTTTGAGGCTAAATGCTTCAACTGATATCCAAGGCTTTCGAAAAAAAACGTACAGGGTACAGTTTTTCCAGTGTTGATGAACTTATACAAAACATTTAAATTGATTGACAAGTTTAGTAAAATTCAGTTAAATGGTACAGATTTATTCGACACTAAAGACAGGCCGCAGTTCCAGTGCCCTGTGAAGGCTGTCCGTGTCTTATAATCGAATCTTAAGCCTAGTAGCCGAGGCTAGCCCCTTCCACTAGGTATATCTACAAAAGGTTTTATAATACGCCGCAGATTTTTATTTCTAACGATGCCAGATGCTATTCCCCTGACTTGAAATAGATAAGGCAACTTAGTTGTTAGTCATTATGACAATTTTATGCAGTTAACGTAGTTTTACAGCGCACATTCGACATTCGACTGCACGGGCAACTATATACATGACTTTGTAGCGTCTACGAAGTACGTGCTATTATTTAAAAATTATTGAATTATGACTAGTCAAATAGACATACAGATAGATGTACGTCAAAACGTTTGGCGTTGGAGTCTTCTTTTTACGTCCACATTAATTACTAACTACGTACTGAAAATGATGTATGATCTGCCATCCAGAGGCAAGAGACGATTGCATGGGTACGGGTAGGCTATAAAAGGCACAAGGAAAGGTGATTGAAAACTTGCGTGTAGTTTGAGCACGGCGGGACCGATGATTTTTTCATCCGGCTGTTATTTATGACTGTTTTTTCTTAAGTTTGGGGTTTAGGATGATAGGGAAGTGACTTTGTGTTTTTGAGGCTTGTAAGTGTCGGTAAATTTATGGTTTAAGTCCGAGCTAAATCAGACAGATTTGTAAGTTTGGAAGCTCTGATACAATGTTTTATTAGGACGTTAGGGAAAATAGAAATTCATGTCGTTCAAGATGCACTTGGGTATCCTGCTTTATTTTTGAGTCGTAGAGTGAACCTACAGAGGCTGAGGTATTAGATTTAAACCTCGGAAGAATTCAATTCACGGCTAAAGGTTTTTTTTTTGTCCACCCGAGAAGGTCTGCATAGTGATTAGTCAAGAAATGAATTAACTTTCTCAGGTTTTTCAGTACCTATCTAAATTAATCAAAAAGTCTTTCTGACATACTTTTACCTATAGACCGTTTATGGATTGAGCCGATTGGAGGCGATCTTTAGGCACAGTATGCATTTGCAAAATACTAAGCCTCGTTCAAATTTTGAGTAGTCTCATAAACATAGCAAATGTTTCTGTTTAAAAAAACTGACGAAAATCGACCTTTTGACGAATAAATTTATACATTAACTACTGGAGTTCCTATCGAACTGTGCGACTTTGCGGACCTTTGTTTAACCTCAAAACAGCGTAACACTCCACCACCCTGTGCTGCCTATCTTCCAACAAATACCCTTTTATACCTTTATATAGCCCAAGTGTGAGTTCCAAGCGACCTTGATGCAGAAAAGGCGACACATCAAAACAGCTCTACACCAAAAAAATGAGCACAATTCGAACGTGTAATAGAAAACTTCTTATCTCAGTACAGACACTCTTCTGGGTTACATCAACGTCGCCGTTGTCGTTCGCATTCCACTTAATTAAAAGTCGTCTATCTACCAAACCTATCTAACTTACTGCAACCAAGGACGTCGATAGTTATAGTAACCATGCGATCGTCTCTGTTTTCGGGTGATTTTCAGTTTCGTCTCACCTTGTTCTCCGCGCATCGCAAACAACCGCAAAAAGAGGTCTGCTCTTCGCTTTATTATACCCAACGTTTAAAACTCGCTTTTTATCATCCCAGAACCGGGTAAGACAAGCTGATGGTGCGGATGGTGGTGCCGCCCGATTTGAAATCGAAAGTAACAAAATCCTCTTAGCCGCAGCAGGAGATCTCTGCAGCTTAAAGCCTAACTTAACCGACTTAATATTTAACGATTATCGGAGTTAATTTTTATAATTTTAGTACGTTTGCTAAAGAGGAAACAAAAACAAAAAAATATAAAAAAATTCATTGCAACTGCGCAAACTTGTTTCGGACTTGAAGACGAACAAAATCTTTTACGGATTGAATATTCATTGAGTATCTCAAAGGTGTATGCACTTGTTGTACGCATCTACATTCCGCTGTTCCTTGAAGCAGATACATCTGCTTGCTAGTAGTTTACCGCCGTACTAGGTTTTGTGAATTTTTTGTTAAATACATCTTGGTGCAGTTGAAATGCTAATTAACATGTAAATTCTGTGTCAGTCATCTTTGGTTGTTTTGTGTTCATCGTTGTGACGTTTCCACACGCTTGTTTGTGACTGTGACTATGTTCGCGGTAATGAATTGACATGGTTGGTTACTACTGGTGAGGGTTTTTCCTTGCAATGCGACGAGTGTATGTTTGTGATATGAGATACACTGTTGGTATCGGTGGTTCAGTTCGGAATTCGAAGGAGCATACATTGTTTGCGAGTGTAGCTTTGGGATAGTAAGGAATTGTGAATGAATTGGGAGTGGGAGTGCGGAGGGGCAGTAAGAGGAGGTAGAGTGCTTCAATAAAGCCAGTTTAACCTCCGAGAGGTTCTGACTTCTCTTAGATTGTAGCGCTATAAGGACGTTTTCAAAAAGTGGCCCAAGGTGTGAGTCTGCCTCCGTTCAAATAGGCGTGGCAGACAAGAGTGATTCCGTGAGGCCCTACGCATAAGAGTAGTTTCTGGGTGGCAAAAAGCGTTCCCTAAAGTCCTGTACACCCGATCCAGCTTTTCCGGGTGGCGGAAAGCGACCGAAAGCCAAGAGTAGACTTATCAGGAGCAACAAGGTTGCGTTCCGAGCCTGATCAAACATCTACAATACCGGGAGAGCTTGGTAGGGCCCAAGGGCAACACCGAACTTCGAGGGTGAGGGTCTCTCACAGGTACTTTAGGCGATAGAAGATATTTGGAAATAGTCAGAGCTGCAGTTGGCTTCTTAAAGGCCGTCTTTTTTTTCACCAGCTTCAAATACGTCGAAGTATTTTATAAAGATATTTATATATTAGAATGGGCGCAGTGGGTCAGTAAAGAATTCAAGTTTTTCAAAGTTTCTTGAAGAATAAAAAACAAACAAAATTAAATATAGATAGATCTAAGGCCGAAAGGCAATAATTTTAAGTATATTGTTTAGTTTAGAGCGCTCGTTAAGAGCCAGTAAGCTAGATTAAGATAAATGTTAGTTTTAAATTAGATTTAATCGTTTTTGTCTAGTATTTAAGTATAAATAATGATAACAATAAAAATGAATTTAAAAGTAAGGGTCAGTTGTTAGTGTCCTGGACTACTGAGCGAGAGGCGTCGGGTTCAGTCCCCGGAAAGACATAAATTGCAACTTAATCTGTTTTTTCTACTTGAGAATGTCTGACAATTATCCAAGAGTATGACTGTCCTGGGAAAGCTTCTCGATTCGGTATACAATTGAAGGTCCCTTCCAATTTTAATAAAAATAGAAATTCCCACAAAGTGAATAGTTGCGGACTAAGCCGGGCCAAAGGTACCTTTACGGACCTGCGGTGGCAATACCTCACTGGAAAGCTTGAAATTATCAATAAAAACTCGAATCCCACCTATTCTGAAGCTTCAAACAACCAAACTTGAGTCATAAAAACTCTTCTAGCTATCAAAATCCTTCACAATCACCTCTAAAGTCCAAAATTTCTGTGTGATCTCCATCGGGATATGTCCAGAAATGAATAGCTAAATCCAAGCGGGTTTTAACATATCTTATAGCCATGTGTTCGGTTGACCAACACTGGCTATCTATGAACAAGAGTGACTTGTTCACATTTAGATATAGCGCCCTTCTAATGCAAATCGGCACAACATATAGTTACGTAGGAGCTTCGCGCCTTTTTCCAGATAAGATTCGTGTTCGAACATGAGTCTATTGTTTGTGAGTAATTAATTCAAGCACTTGCAATATAATAATTGTTTTTATCACCCATCCACTGCGAGACCTTGTACGCTGTTCTCAGATTTAGCTCGAGAACTTGACACTTCCTATTGAATAATAGCTTGTACTTTTAATCTTTTTCTTTTTCATTTTTTTTTTGCCATTTTGTGATTCTGTTGAATAAGAAAAAGTATTTAATTCTATTTGAATAGAATTTTTTTTTTTTCGCATGAAAAATTCTCTTGCAATTTTTTTATTCTACGAATGTGATTAGTGAGGGAGTTAGCCAAATTTTTTGGGAAACACAATTTTAGCAACTAAGTGTCGGCAAGCTAATAAGTTCCAGTAGCGAAATTCGTGTCATTGTCGATACAAATAATGGCGTGAAGTAGGGGAAGGTCGGGTTGGGTTCGATAAATGAAACACCAAACTGGTTTTATTTACTTTTCTGTATTTGCAAATATAAACTCTTAAATGATCTTCATCAAGAGATTTTGTTCTTCTTGTTAAAGCAGGTGGAATATTTTCCAATTCAAAGTTGCAAAGGAGAATTCTTTTCAAAAGGACCCACGCGCCCCGGTATCCCCTACGCTGCTGTTTGCTTTCTCCTATTTTACTTGATTTTAACACCTAAATGGAATTTTTCTATCCGAATAAGAGAGTTCAATCCACCATTCGACTATAGATAGATTAAACAATTGATGAGACGATATTTTGGGTAAAATTTCGCACATTGCAGCGAATTGACTAACAAGTGGCCATTTGGTTGAATAAATTTATTTCACAGATTTCTGTGAATAATAAACCGATTTGAAGCGATTAGCGAAATTCCAAAAATAAACTACCGCCCATCGACAGGTCAATGAAATTGTAACGCTGATCATTCAATTAGGTCGAAAGCTTTGCATTTATCGACAAGCGTGACTCAGATGAATGGGGGTCTGTCTGGATTATAATTAATATGACACCCAAATCCACCCACATGGCGCCCGTACATGGAGTCATTTTTCATTTTAAAATTTTGGCTTTGGTGATTTCTCATAGATTTGCATTTTTAGTGGAGCATTATTAAGCCTGCTTTTGGTGCTTGTTGTCAATTTGTCACCTTTTGGAGCACTATCCAATCGTTATAGAAGAAACCAGCTGCGAAATGAAATGGACATTTCAATTTACTTGGGAGCGGTATTTTGAGGGCGTGGGAAATTTATCTGTTTAGTAGGGAAATTTGAAAGAATGAGCGGAAGCTCTATTTAAAAGAAAAGCTTTTTACTACATTGGGCTGTGTTCACAAAGCAGCTCGTTTCTACAGTAAAAAATGCAATTTTAAGACGGACCATCATCAAAATCAATGAATGGTATATCCTCTACTTCCTTTTTGCCAATGCGCCTTACTATTAACAAATTTTAGTCTCGACTTTAAATTTACGGAAGCTCACAATTGTGACCTACTTAAATTTAAAGTCGAAACTAAAAATGTTTATTGTTTAAACCCAATCAGCCAGTGTCGTCTGCATGTATATGAATTCAGTCTGGGAACTCAAGAACACGTCAACTGATCAATAAAACGAACGATACTTCACATGGAACTAGAAAAAAAAACTTTTAGGACTCAGAGTGGAAGAAGTGGAATCAAAATATTTGTAGTTTCAGTGGCAGTCATTTTAAAATGAGTTTATTGTTTTCTTTTTATCCAACGCAAACCTATTTTTAAGAATAAGCGAAGGGAAAAAATATGCATAGCCGAGGGAAGAATGATCCCAATGACATATTAACACTGCTTGAGAGTTTTATCGAGCGATATCTAAAATTTTGTAGACGTATAATGCAACTAAGCAAATAACTGGCGGATATTTTACCTTGCAAGTGGAATTGCTATAAGTAATTCGAAAATATTTGAAACAATTTCTTTTCAACAACTAGGTGGTGCTGATCTAGATCTGAAAAATTAGCTGGCGGGACATTTTTGCATTTGAAGTGAAAAAGACGTTTTTATTATAGTTTACATTTAATTTTTGATAATAAGTAATATTTGGTTTGAGTTAAAGTCTTTTGTACATTTTATGTAAGTTTTTCAAGGCAAATGCTTAAATTCCCTGCAAGTCATCGAAAAATTTAGCTTTACAAGGAGCTCTGCTTCCATAGTAAGCTGATTTCGGTTATCTCTGCATGAGTTATTCATGAAACTGAATATCCTTTCAGAGCTTGCATTAGAAATATGCAAACGAAAATTTGGTGCCTCCACCTTCTTGAAAAAACCTAACCCAATTTTTCACCAGGCCACTGAACTATTAGCTTCAGAGTAAGGCGGACTTCACACCTTGTAAGTTTTGTTTATAGCTAGCTAAGGCTAACGCCATAATTCCTAGGTATTTTTAATTTAATAATTTATTTAATAATGAAGTAATAAAAGGGTGACAAATTGAAAGGCGGGACATTTTACGGGACAAATTTTAAGTACGGGACAAAAGCCTTATAGCGGGACGTCTGGCATCCCTATGCTGATCAAAGTTGAACATCTAACGGACGACTTTGCGAAGAATTTTAATTTTAAATGGAGGATTGGGTTTTTTTTTGACACAATAGGCAATTGTATCAACAGGTTCTCGAAAAGATCAACACAGGTCGGTTATTATTGGTTAGGAAAATGCCTTAAAATCAAACTCAAGGCCGCTTCTGTTTTGCAGGTATCGATTATCTTCGACAAGACCACCAACATAAGCATACATATTCAAGTCTTACATAAAGTCAGCAACCTGTGAACTCTGAAGCTCTAAAGACCAGTCGCTGGCCTGTGCATATTTTATAGGTACTTATTTAAGGACTTACCAATACTATGAACGCCCTACACGATAAACATAACATATACAATCGATGCAGATCGCCCATCAATACCTTTGATAATGGAGAGGAACTCACTTTGCTAAAACTCCTAAGTAAGAAGCAGACCTTCAAATCACTTGTTCAAGACATTATTTCCATAAGACTTTCAATATTAGGCTCAAAACTTAAGCCTTCTGCAGATTAGTCTTTCTCAAGAGAATAACTTGGACTGTCTCTGATTTTTACGGGCGGCGCATCATGCCATGCCAGGTGTCCATAAAAACAAGTTCAATACTGTGTTTGGGTAATTTTTCTACTGACCTCTTGATTTGACGTCGTTTTTCGTTTTTGAAAGAGAATTCAAGCTATTTAGCGTGATAATGATGGAGCTTTTCAAAACCGCGAACCATCAAAAATGTAACTCAAAAGTCGCCTGTCAGGCCAGTCTGGTGCAGAACTTTGTTGCCACAACTTGAAAACGACTTCTTCGAAAAAGACTTCTACAATGGATAAAACCTGCAAGCTTCCGAAAACAGAACAAATGTGTAGCTCAAAGTTTCTGGGCCTTACCAATAAACAGTTTTAGTTCCGACTTTAAATTTGAGTAGTTCACAGTGGCCATATATTCCATACAAATTTTTTCGCAACTGTAAGCTTCCGTAAATTGAATGTCGGGACTAAAATTTGTTATTAGTACGGCGCTCTGAGTTTTTGAGACAGACTAATAGGCACAATCAGTTGCCATTCTTTCCCGAGGAACTAAAGCCCGCGAATTAACAATAAAAAAAAAAATCCAGGACTTATTTCACTGCACCAATAAAACCAACAGAGCTCTCAAAAACCATGTAAAACCATTTTGCTGTTGCATCTTATCCCGACTCCGTTCGATAAGCGAAGGAACTTAACACGGCGCCCTGGGTACTAGTAAAACACCCCAGTATCGAGTGTCGACCACTTGCAATCATTTTTAACCTTCACACTAAATATTTAGTAGTTCACAATATGAAATTTAGTTTTTATTGAAAACTTCGCCACTTTGAGTTGGAAAAACGTATCCTGGACACTAAAAAGGATTATTAGTATCGCGCTTTCAGTTTACGGAAGCTCGCAATTGCTAATTTTGTATGAAAAATTATAACTATTGTGAACTCCTTAAATTAAAGCTAGAAACTAGAATTGGTAGCGTCCACTGTTATGGGTCAATCATACTTTTCACAAAGAAATTTAGAGCCTCACTAATACAAATTTGAAGCCCTCACTTCAGACACTCATTTTAGTTCACAATGGATAATTTTTACAAAAAAACTAGTAAAACTAATAAAAAAAATTGAAAACAATTGTAAAACTTACAATAAAAATAAGCAGTCTCAGCTGATTCGACATTCATTCGGCGATGATCATTTAACATAATTTATTCCTTATAATAGAAGCGAGTGTAATCCTGTGCGGGTCACCATGTAAATTTTTGTAATCCAACAGCAAATGCTTTCACTCTTTCGGTGTCGTTTAGTGGTCGACAAATTTTCAATAAACACTTCTCAACACTGATCGTCCTTTCGTCGTCCGTATTAAGGACTTTCATGCATATTCTTTTCAATTCGAATTTTCTCTTCTACTGTGGGGGTGTAGAAATATTTTTCTCTCTAATTTTTCACTGCAAATCACAATAAAACCGCGACTCAAATTCAGAGACACAAAACTCGTCGTACGTTATGAAATTTCGATTTTGGAAAAGTCTGGACATTTTCCAACGTCTGACCACCGTACAAAAGTCGTAACCGTACCGAATTCAAAAATCTAAAACGTCCAATCCCCGCGATGGAAATGAAACTATTTTCTCTACGGTTGTTATTGTTTTTAATAAAAATCTATCACGCGATACCAACACGGCACATTTACAAAGCTACATCCACATCGATGGGAAAAATGAAGAAGTTGGAAAACAAATCACCGGACGAGAGCGACACCAATCCAACGGAAGCACCACGACTTGCGAGGAAAAATCGAAGAAAAACTACTACAAAAATATTGGCGAGAGTTGATGGTATGCGTGAGTGACTGGTGTGCGGCTGTTATGAGTGAGTGTATTGTGGGTAAAATGCAGATTACGGTTGGCGTGTGGAAAATCACTGGAAAAACGTCTTGTCGCTGCGATAGAACTGTTAAGACTGAGTTTATTATGCGACGACGAAATTTGTTGTCGCCCGTAACGTGCCTATGCCCGTGTCGCTTTGCTGCTGTTGATGATGTTTTATGTGGCTGCCACACAACGAATCGACGAAGGAAAAGTGCCACCAGTGAACGGCAAACCCATGCGGAAAGGCGCAACCATCGCCAGAGGCCACCCCACTCGGTCGCATTCAAATCCAACGATGACATTTATTTTTCGGTCGGTTGGTCTGTTACTCTGTTGGCTGGTCCCATGTCCCATCTCCCGTGTGCAGTCAAACGTGCGTGTGAGCACAGGTGATTCTCGCACGCGACAAATACAAGAAGCTATTTCCCAAAACGTTGGCTAACCTTGCTCGTTTTCCGTTCGTACCGCTATGAAATCGGAGATACCCTATACCACCCAAACCCATACCCACACCATACCAGATACCACTGTTCAGTGTTCACGAACTTCGTACAAGTTCGATGGGCATTTCGGTTGCAGTTGAAGGTGGTGCAGTGCAGCAAGTGGTCGCGTCGAGCGTATGTGGACGGCACGTTTGAATCGAGCCAGTGAGAGAGAGGTTGCGTGGTTTCGTTTCTTTCTTATCAGACAGCAGACACAGATACAGATCTACTGTGTTGTGTGGATGGCTTTTCGATTTTCGACTCAAGTTGTAATTTTGCCGTGTACGGACGGCTTCGAATGAGTTGGCATTTGTTTGTGGCTTAACAGAGTAGATACTTGGATAGTAAATGAGCTACAAATCGGAAAAGTCGCATGGGAGTTGTTTCGGATATAATTTGGTTAGGGGTTGAAAGTTGGCTATACACAGTCGGGAGAGGAAGCATGGACAGTTTGGATTCCTGAGGGACTACAACTTACATGCGGTGGGGAACTTTTAAATCATTTCAAGGGGAAAGATCAACGAGCTTGGCTAATTAAGGAGGCACTTTCGATTCAAATTTAAAAATATGGTTGCACTTCTTGCAGGAGGTTTATTGAAAACAGATGTTTGACAGGCTACCTATGCGTCTTACGCCCCGAAACGAATACGTCAAATACCGTAAAGAAGAATCTGCTGTTTGGGGCTGGTAGCTAAAGTGACAAGAGACGATGCAGTCCGCTAGCGTATCTACATAAAACAACAGCTCGGCATATAAAGCTGGGATCACGGCCTCAGCTAAGAGCCAGATAGGGCTGTAGCTTTGCCCCTAGCCAACTGCCTCTAAGTTCCTACTCTAAACTGATAGCTCCACCTTAGTCAAGGTTCTTCTACACTGGCGTTGAAGTTTGGTCTAAGGATAGAGACTCCGTTCTTACCCATAGGCTCTACATTTCATGTCCTAGACGAAAAACACGCAGTTTTTTTTGACGACCTGCAGCGGAAAACTTGTTATCCATCGTTGTCGAATCTTCTCCTCCAAAATTCAGGGTCACCGGGTACCACGAAAGTCTTAGAAATGACCTCCATATAATTGTTCTTAGTTCTAAGTCCGTAAAATTAAAGCAAGGGTTTTAAATCGTTTAATTCCAATTAGATGCTGCTGAGCTGAGGTGTACGAGGTCCCACTGATCATCATACGAAACTAGGCAAATATAACAGGGCCACAGCGAGTTCCGTACTACCACAAAAGCTGACAAGCCTAAAAATCTGTTCTTCGAAGCCCGCCAAATATTGTGCAGGCTTTTGAAAGATACTCCCTTGTATGTTGGCTGTCAGTTTAGTGCTACGCTTCCGTTAAGGAGGGCTTGTAACAGACGTCTCCGTCTTTTTTTTAAATTTAGGGTTTAAATTTAAAGGACGTTACCGACCTTGAGGTTTCTCCATATCGTCGTACTATAAGAACGGTTGAGTTTTGCAGAAATGGCTCTATGTAGCTGAGCTCTATATCTAGTCCTAGGCTATAAGAAGATGGGTCATCGATTATGTTTTCTAGAGGCGGCCTTTCAAGCCCTAAAACCGGGGATCAACGAATTTGAGGTGTAAATAAAAAAAATATAGATCTTAAGGACCTTGTATGCGAGGTTAGGGCTATTGATGCGCCTTTGTTGTTGGCACAGCTGAAGGGGTATCCAATTTTTGCGACACGGGGAAACGATGAAGAAAACCCATTTATCTGACGAAATCTACGGAAAAAAAACCGGCGCATCCTCTTTACCAAATCAGATTGATGAAGCTGCTTGGGGTACACCGTCAGGCAAAGCAACCTTGAGGTTCTATAGCTTGGTTACATCCTTGCAAACTCGCTTCTTGGAGACGCATTTCTAGAGGATTACAACTGACCAAAATGTATAACCACAGGACTAACAGCTATCTGCCAGCATGCTAGGACACTGCTTAAGGTATTTGAAGGTTGACCTTTTGCGATAGGAGATTAGAAAATTCTGTGATAAAATGAAGTGTGAAGCTATAAGCTCAGTATTGAAGATTCTCTGCGGTTTACTGCCTTTTGAGCTAAAAAAACACACAAATTTGGACACAAAAAGGAAAAAATAACCAAGATATGTAACCAAGGGTTGCCGCACCTATATTTTCTATTCAAACTGGAACAAACAACCTCCATTTAGGACATCTTGGCAAACACCCGTGCACCACATCCAAATCTTAAACCAGAAACCAATTCGATTCACGGAGAGTCTCCTCATTGTTTCGATTTGTTCGCGGAAATCAATCCGCCCGACGAACTGTAAACATCAAAAGGAAATTTTTCACAAATGCAACTTGTTCCGAGCCTGGATCAGTCAGCGTCTAGCTACACGTCAGAGGCCAATGCTTCTAAGCCACTCGTAGAAGTTATGTGTTATGAAATTCGAAACCCATATGAAACATATTGTCACCGGGAAGGGGGGCGTGCATTGGGAGAACTGGTGGACAATTCCCAATTCAAACAGCACGAGTGCGCACTCTTAAGAAGCAGCTCCCCACCTCCTGTGCGCACTTGCAAATTACCGAAGTGAAAATCTTTACGCGACTCAATCAGAGTTATAGAGAAGCAAGAGCGGATGTGTGTTGTTTGCTCATGTATTAGATACACTTCAAGGAGTATTGTGGCAGTTCCGTCTGCGGTGGGAGTTGTGGGCACAACAGAAAACGACGCAATTTTTCTTCATTTTGCCGCATTTGACGAACGGACGACTGCTGGAAATTTGAGACGTTTTACGTTTTTCTCTCCCCTATGGCGCGGGTGAATTGCTACGATGGAAACGTGTTATTTTTTTTTTTTTTTTTCATTTTTTTCGTGTTCGTTCTGTGGAAATATCTGCACCGACAGCAGTTTCCTTGACCGTGTGTATGCGGTTTTTCGTGCCCTTCTCTATGCGGTGCACACTTTCCTTCCAGCACACCAGACAGCCCCCAACTTGAAAGACAGACAGATGATGATGATGATGACAGTAGTATCACTGTCACCTTCCTCGTAGTTGTGAATGATATTTTACTTTGTCTGTGTGTGTGTGCGCGCCTTCTAGGTCTAGTTGGTGGACGCACAATGTGTTGCAAAAGGTAACAAAGCTCGTCAGTATAATATCACCAGATGGACGGATGTTAGTGCGGTCGACCGATGGCCTCGATATTCCGGTGGGCAGAGCACGTGTGGACGACGCGATGTTGGTATATATACATTCCCTGCCGCCTTTCATATTTGCGATATTTATTGCTTTGAACAGTAAAAACCGCAAAAACCGATCTATGTGTGGATTCAAGGGAATAAAGGACATTAATTGGCTTCGGTGGAATTTTAACTAATCACCGCACAAGAGACTTGTGGCGGGCGAAGTGAGTCATTTGTTGAAGATTGTGTGACGAGTGGTAGAAGGGGAAGCGATAGTGGCGACAGGATTGGTGACTTCTCCTTGAGTGAAAAATTGAACAGATTTAAGCCCTTGTGTAGTTTAGAAGTTAGTTCGTTTGCGGTGAAGAGACATTCAATGACCAACAGCATTCTAAGTCCACTCGACAACTTCCTAATAGGAAAAGGCTCTTCGATTAGGAATTAACATTTACGGTTCCTCAGTTGTGGGGCACGTGCAGCGCCTGGTTCAAACCCCAAAACATGTATAAAACGAATTTTGTGAACAATCCGAACGTCTGGCAGACATCCCAGACTATAACTGACTGAAAAAGCCTTTCGGAAACGTCCTAGAAATGGAGGTGCCTACTAATAGCCTTAAAAATTGGCAACTCTTGCAAACGAATGGCTGAGAAGAAGTTGACGGGACGTTCCCCGAGATCTATACTAGTTTTGCACTTAAATTGCTGTAAGTTGCTGTCCGCTGTCTTTTGGAAATATGCCTCCATTAAGCGAGCTCCAAGTTCTGTATTCCTGTAGCAAAACGAGTCTTGGAAAAGTCCTTAGACAGTGTACTTTATCAAACAGAATCAAGCTTGAAGTTTGGAGCAACAAGATCGTTTTATGACATACTCTACATAAAAGATCCTTTTTGACCAGAATTAGTCCCGGCATGACCCTCTTTGACCGCAGCCAAGGGATTAATTTCAATGCCTTTTCAAAGTTCCTCTAAGTCCTTTGATAGTGTGCACTGTAAAAATGCCACAAACATTCGAAAAGCCACCCACAAGTGCTCCCAAAGCACACCTTCTATCCATAAGCACGGAAAATTCCAAGACTCTGGTTCTTATCCGGTATTTACTGTACTTCCAATCGAACATTATACCCGATGACCTCTCAGATGAATTTATCGGCATAAACTGGCGCTTATCTCACTTCAACGAGTACGACCAGTCGTACACAGGTACACACAGTCTGTACACATTTTTTAGTGCCAATTGGTACAAACCGCGGTAGCCGATATAATTCCCGGCGATAGAAATTTCAAATTGTAATCCATATTCATATAGGCAAAAGTGCGATAAAGTCAATTGGAAGATTTCGCGGCCGGTCGTAAAATATAGACCGACCAAAGTGCGCTCGCGCCGCGCTCCATCATCGATGCGGCAGGACCGCCGCCACATACCGTCATCACTCTTTGTACTCCCAAAGTCATCCACATAAAAGAGCATTTAATTTGAATAAACATCGCTTTGAGATAACATTTAATTGGCGGCCATTATCGATGACCATCGTAAAATCCTAAAACGGCGATAAAACTGGGCATACTATACTCGCCGTACAAACACAAAAAAAGAAACGGATTAGAAGCCTTTATATACGTAGGTGAGGGTATCTATATTGATAGGCTGCGGGGGATGGGGGCATCATAAAATGCTCCTCCGCGGTTTATGTAAAGCTGTTCATTCTCTAATTGGACGCTGCGGTATGCTAGGGAAACGATTTGTTTTGAAAGCTAAAACAGGACCACCCCTATATGTGGGATTTGTAAATGGTCCGCGTCGCCCGCTCTATTCTTGGGCGATTTTAATTGCAAAGTAAAAGCAGGTGGGGGCAGCAGCCAGCCATTGATTTATTCAATTAGTTAGAGGGACTATACCCGGACCTAACAGAGACATTAAACGGTAGATGTGACGAGTGTGTGTGGGGAGGTCGTTAACGATAGGGCTATCTGTTAAATGTGACGCCCTGCATGACGTCCGCAATGGCATACAAACTTGGACTAATCGGAAAGGGACGCGGTATAGCGAGGACTGACTGACTAACTCGTTAAGGTGTAGGGCTGTAAAATTTAAAATTTGTTTTTTATCGACCGATAATGGAACGACGCTTATCAAATTGATTTGACATGCCGTCGAGAGTTGTGCACTTTAAATTGTGGGCGCGATGTAAGATGTTGAGAGTTATTGGGCTTGAAGCTTTAAATTGGTTTATCGTTTGAGGCAAATTAGTAAGGCTCGTGTGGAAAATGTTGGATTTTCGACTTGAATTTGGCATAAGGAGACCTTCTGTCTTTCAATGACTGCGGCCGCCGTTTGAAGGTTAAGTGGTGCTTGGTCGAAGTCGTTGCATAGCTTGTATACGTTTCTAATGAGGAGCGCACGAAAAAGAAACGATTCAGTTCGATTTAAAGAGCAATAATTTATTATCAAGATCGTTCAAATAAGTCCAAAAAGGAAAAAGAAAGAAGAAGACGGAAAACTAAGAAAGGGAAGAATAAAAGATGTGTCAATGTGGATTGTGGATGTGTTCAATTAATATTTCGGATTACTCCCACAACAGTTTCGCTGTTAAATGCCCATCTCAGAAGCCCTTCCACGAAAACGGGAATGAAATTCGAAAAATTTGGCGTTCAAAGACAACAAAAAAATCTTCATCCGTCTTCACTAAGTTTCTGCGATTTTGCCATAGGATTTCGACAATGAGGGTCTCTCATAGAACCTTCTTACAGAAGCTTGACAAGACATTTGTCGGCCAAGCTAACAGTGATTTCCAAGTGCAACTGATGCGATAACTTTTACAATGATTAAGTTCTAATCTACCCACAAGTTATACTCGTTTTTTGTAAGACTCTGTCGGATCCGCCAGAAGTTGACACCTCTTCGTAAAGATCGCACGACCGCACTCAACCTAACCTTACCTAGCAAGGCTGGCTGTATATTTGGTTTATAACTTGTTCAACACTCCAATAAATTGTCGGCCAACGCAGTAATTTTTTTTTTGTTTTTCCTTAAAATTAGTTCAACTGTTCCCCTCTCTCGCAGCACCTATTGAACAACTCCACAAACTAGTCGATCAAATAAGGAATGGCCTCCGCACCCAGCCCTGCGGCACACCAGACCAAATCGAACTCAAACCGATTCAAACACGGTCAAACACAGAAATGCAACTAAAAGAAGAAAACAAACTCTTCCACCAGTTGTGCAACGCCCCAATCTCTCGGTCAACTCACATCGAAACTTGCATCCACTCAAAATGTGCTCCGTCCTTTACTTTTCAAAATCTAAATCAAAGGTATTATGCAAAAAGAAGCTACATAAAAATACTTTCGTAAATGTCATACGCAGATACAGCTTAAAATGTGTATATTGCGAATGCCTGCAGATATTTAAGATTTGTATCAAATCGATTTATTTAGTACGTAAACGATTTCAAGCCGAATCGATATAGTTATTTAAATTTACAATAGAGCGGCCAGGTAACTTATGGGTCTCGTGTGCGTGAACATCACCCGCACGGATTGGGAAAATTTGCATGAAAACTATTCACAATATGGTCGTGGGTAATTTATTTGATAATTTCATTAACAATTTTTCTTCAGTTGTCATGTTTTATGTTAATTTAATGCTTAAGCTAATTTTGTTGCTGCTAAAACTGGAAACTCGTGTTAAAATAGTTCGAGCATCATTTATTTAGCAGTTTATAATATTTTATTTTAAATTTAGTTTTTGTTGCGTGTCATTGGCTTTCGCACCTACACAAGGCATAATTATGGGCGTCGGCGGACAAATTGGACTTGGAAGTCGGGAAAGTTCTTAAGAAGGCGGTGAATGGTTTCGTCAAATGGCATGTGGTGGCGATGTTTTGGATTGGATTGAGATTCTGAAGAAGTCGGTTGGAAAATATATGATTCTGATTTATGCAGATTTGGAATATTTATTTAAAAATTTGACTATGAGGGCGTCATTTTTGCAATATTAAAAGAATTTGGAAATAGTAATTTAAATTTAAAAGCGAGAGTTCTTGATTTTGGGGTGAAACAATTACTCTAAGCAATAATTGACGTCTTGATGGATTCACGCTGTCGATGAATGTCATTATCTATACTGTAGGCGAATCTTCTCTGCGTACAGCTTTAAAAGTTAGCATCAAATCGATGGATATTTAATGATGTACCTCAGAGAAAGAAAACAGTTTTCTGCAGACAGAAATTTCGTTTCTTAAATTAAGAAAACAAGACAATAACCAAATTGGAGTCAAAACAATTGTTCTAAAAAACTGGTTCGAACATAAATATTTCTGAACTTTCTTAGGATAGCGACAGGATACAGCCACGGTGGCCACATTGGTCATTTGTGACAAAATTTGGTCATTATTTTTTCTCTTGCTCCTTTTTTAGTCCAATTGGTAATTTTTTTACGAAATGAAACAACACGCTCGACTTCAATTTGTATGCAACCAAAGGCGTATTTCTTTTCGTCTGATTTTTCTGTGTTCTGTTACAAATATTTCGGACTTAAATTACTTTGGTCATTTATAGCTACAGTTGGTCATTTTTATTTCCAATTTTGGTCATTAACTTTATTTTTCCAAGTGGCAACTGTGGATACATAAAATAGCACCACAAAGAAAGAAAAAGCTCTCCATTTCACACATTTCCGCCACAAAATCGCTCTCTTCTTTTCTCTATTCTCAAATTGACAGCTGAGCTGTGAGGTCTGGGTCATACCTTCCTGGTGTAGGTCGTACTTTTTGTTTTACAGGAATGTTTTGCTATTTATGTTACTATTTTTTTATCGGTTTGTTTTGAATTTCATAATTTTTCAGTAAAAAATGGCTTTTCAACAGATTGAAACTATGGAAAAGTATGTGCGATGTTGAGTTTTCGGAAAACGAGGACAACGTCTCGGAGCATTCGCAGCGAAATTGCAGGAAAATGTGTTGAGAGGAAAATATGAGCACGTTTGGTCTTCAGTACCACCGCCAAGAAGCAGCAAACCATGACGAAATATTGTCAGCGCCGATTGCTAACAAATTTACCTCGAGATCTGTGTGCTGGTATTCGAGCAGTTCGAGGAGACACCCAGGAGCCATACTTTAAGGAACCGCCAATAGAATTTAAGAAGCAGTTAAAGTGCGCCATTGGTCGAAGAAACTGCGACAAACAATTGAAAAATAATAAATAAGTAATAAATTTCAACTACGCAGTTGTGTACAAACTATGATTCCAAGAAATGCTTTGCTTTCATTCTTCATGCCCGTATACATAGATATGAAAACTAAGAGAGAATTTTATTTTCAAAATTTGCGGGAAGTGTAGGTGCGCGGGAGCTGACGGTCTATCCGATAGGAGGCGCTGTCGTCGATCTCCGAAACCACTCAACCGTTTTCAATGAAATTTTGTGGATGGGTATTGTTGATTGCAGTTTTTAAAATACGATAGACGCGATGTGTACGGGCAAAACCGGGTGGGTAGAGCTATATATAAAAGAGACTGACGTCAGTGTGTGTACTCATAACTCGAGAATGGATCGTTCGATTTTTACGATTTTGGGCTTGGTGGATTCGTATCGGCCCAAGGAAGGTATGTGTACTTTTTGTCGTGAAAATATAAGTTTATGGGGATGAGATTGGGAATAGAACTTTGTATGGGGAACCGCACTTTGAAAACATTTTACTGGATAGAAAAAAGGGTAGTGTCACTTACAATACCACAAAGCTTATTTCAAATGTTTTAATTTCAAGTTCTTGGATGTTCCGTGTCTTCCCCTACCCAATTTGAAATCGAAAGTCGGCTCACTTATAATTTTGTTGAGCAACCAAAATCCACCGAAACTTTTTAACAGATCGCGTTTGATTTGATTGTGAAGAATCTGAAATCAAATGTCATGGAACGGACGATTTTGACTGGAATATTCAAAAACAACACGATAATTCCGCGGATTCCTCTTATTCAGAGTGATTTGCCATTGGTTTTTAAACGTCTTCAATTTTCCATGCGTCTCGCTTTCACTATGACAAATAATAAGTCGGCAAGGACAATCGGTGGATATTTGTGGCATCGATTCTTGAATTCCCATGTTTCTCACATGGTCAATTGTATGTGGCGTGCTCACTGGTGAGCCAAACCTTCCGCTTTGTACGTCGTGTACCGTAAACACTTTAGTGAAGAAGCGGAAGGTTGGCCGACACGTCAATCATTCCGGTTCTATTGTATTTAATACAATTTTTAATACAGAATATGAATTGACCGAATCACATAAAGTTGCATGTGAAGTGAGCATTGGGCGGAACGAAGTTAGCCGGGTCAGCTAGAGTATAATAATTATCTTAACACCGAACGAGGCACAGTTTGTAACGAAACGTCCCGTTCGTCACAATTTCACAGCCTACCTTGTGTGACATTGATAATTTCCATGCATCACTTAAAAGTCACACTCTCTTATTGATTGCAAAACCGTGAATACCCGAATGAGATTGTCATTCGGGGAGACTTGTCTTAGTGTGATTTGTACCAATCTCGTGTACCAGATAAGGCTCCCGCTTGGAAAGTGACTTTGGTCTCTGTTCCAATTTTTGCCGGCTGAATTCCCTTTTTGGGAGATCGGCCTTAAATCAGCAGTGTCAGCACTTGTTGCTGGCTTGCTTCCCCCTCCTCTTCCCCGGAACCACGCTGTCGTTGGGCCGCTAAGGAACCACGCCGTCGTTGGGCCGCTCCCCCCTCCTTTCCCCTGGAACCACGCTGTCGTTGGGCCGCTAAGGAACCACGCCGTCGTCGGGCCGCTAGGAACCACGCTGTCGTTGGGCCGCTAAGGAACCACGCCGTCGTCGGGCCGCTCCCCCTCCTTTCCCCTGGAACCACGCTGTCGTTGGGCCGCTAAGGAACCACGCCGTCGTCGGGCCGCTAGGAACCACGCTGTCGTTGGGCCGCTAAGGAACCACGCCGTCGTTGGGCCGCTCCCCCCTCCTTTCCCCTGGAACCACGCTGTCGTTGGGCCGCTAAGGAACCACGCCGTCGTCGGGCCTCTCCCCCTAGGAACCACGCTGTCGTTGGGCCGCTAAGGAACCACGCCGTCGTTGGGCCTCGTAGTTAGACGTAGTTTAGTCCGTATTAAAACATTGTTAAGATTACGTAGCTTAGTATTAAGTAAAGTACTGCGAATAAAGAGTACCTCTTAACCGAAGTTTGGGTGTTTCTTTGGTAAACCTTGGATCCGGCGAGCGAAACCCCGGCCTGAGAAAAAGCACATCACAAATGGCGCCCGAGCAGGGACTTCAATAGAGGTGCCCTAAGCAGTTAACCCGTCAGCGAAGAGAATCCCGCTGAATCAACCCGTAGACCTCCCCAGAGGCAGCCCGACCTCACCAGGAGGAACAAATCCCAATCCGTCGGCGAAGAAGAAATACCGCCAGTAATAAGCCGTGAAATCAACGATCCCGACTTCCCCAACAAAAGGAAGTAAACCAGACTGAAATAGGGTCACCAATGGAAAATCCCGAAACCATGACCGATCCCAACGATAAAAGGCCGGCGAAGGACGCCACAATTGGCCTTTCCACCGAGGACAGCAACGAATATTTAAATATCACCTGCAATCTGGGTTGGATATACCTCCTGCAGGAACAGGAGCTTGTACAGCTCATGAACGAGAAAAACTTAGACACGAGGAGAGCCGTCAGCCAGCTGCGGAAGCGTTTGAGTGGTTACATCCGTAAATAGAGAGACTAAGGTTTGACGGTGCCGGTAACGTACTAGAGTATCGAACGAATGGACGATTTTTTTTTAAGTTAGGAAAAAAAAAAAAAGAGTTATAATAATATGTATATAGGATATATATCGTAATAATATTTGCAATTGAAGAGTTGCTTTTTAGAGAAAAAAAAAAAAAAAGATCATAGTTTTTAATTTACTAATAAGCTTTTGTTTTTAATTACTACAGGAATTCCTCATACTTCTTATAAGGGCCTGGACTCTTCGTTGTCGACTATGGTACCTTGAAGCACTGGATATCAGAGATGGTGGAAACCGGAACTAGCCGAGGGCTGACCGCTGACCTAGAATAAGCTATTGTATAGTTTCGAAAATAAGTAATTTTGTAAAAATAGGAATTTTGAGAAATATTAAAGTGCTACCAGCTGAGGGTGTAGACGAGAAGGTTCTCGTCTGACGAAAAGGGAGGGGAATGTAACGAAACGTCCCGTTCGTCACAATTTCACAGCCTACCTTGTGTGACATTGATAATTTCCATGCATCACTAAAAAGTCACACTCTCTTATTGATTGCAAAACCGTGAATACCCGAATGAGATTGTCATTCGGGGAGACTTGTCTTAGTGTGATTTGTACCAATCTCGTGTACCAGATAAGGCTCCCGCTTGGAAAGTGACTTTGGTCTCTGTTCCAATTTTTGCCGGCTGAATTCCCTTTTTGGGAGATCGGCCTTAAATCAGCAGTGTCAGCACTTGTTGCTGGCTTGCTTCCCCCTCCTCTTCCCCGGAACCACGCTGTCGTTGGGCCGCTAAGGAACCACGCCGTCGTTGGGCCGCTCCCCCCTCCTTTCCCCTGGAACCACGCTGTCGTTGGGCCGCTAAGGAACCACGCCGTCGTCGGGCCGCTAGGAACCACGCTGTCGTTGGGCCGCTAAGGAACCACGCCGTCGTCGGGCCGCTCCCCCTCCTTTCCCCTGGAACCACGCCGTCGTTGGGCCACTCCCCCCTCCTTTCCCCTGGAACCACGCTGTCGTTGGGCCGCTAAGGAACCACGCCGTCGTCGGGCCGCTAGGAACCACGCTGTCGTTGGGCCGCTAAGGAACCACGCCGTCGTTGGGCCGCTCCCCCCTCCTTTCCCCTGGAACCACGCTGTCGTTGGGCCGCTAAGGAACCACGCCGTCGTCGGGCCTCTCCCCCTAGGAACCACGCTGTCGTTGGGCCGCTAAGGAACCACGCCGTCGTTGGGCCTCGTAGTTAGACGTAGTTTAGTCCGTATTAAAACATTGTTAAGATTACGTAGCTTGTATAGCGATATAAACGAAATATTGTAATTAGTATTAAGTAAAGTACTGCGAATAAAGAGTACCTCTTAACCGAAGTTTGGGTGTTTCTTTGGTAAACCTTGGATCCGGCGAGCGAAACCCCGGCCTGAGAAAAAGCACATCACAAGTTTATATGAATGCGGTCTTCTGCTTTCCAAAAGCAGAACTGCAATCGAAAAATTTTTTTAGAATTATTCTCAACATTCGATCAAATAAGAGCTATTTTGGATTTACTGGAGCTCAGCCTCTGGATGGCGCAGAAAGGTGGGTTGACTCAAAATAGTCGCAGAAATATTGTCTCCAACAAAACCTTTTCAAGATTTTTTTCTACTGATTCGGATTTATGCACAAAATGGGAATTTAAAAAAAATATTTTTCGGCATACTTTACAAAAATGCCTATATATTAAATATAAAAGTTATAATTGGAAAAAAAAAATAATAAAATAATATTTAGAAACTATTTTCTTAAGTTAAGAATTGTTTTCTTATGTTAAGAATTTTTTTCTTTCTTTTCCTGCACTCTTGAACCATTTTCAGGAATGTTACAAATCAGAAAAAAAATCTACTTTTTTCCCGTTTAGACAAACTTCTACCTGCAGAATAGAAATATTTTTTTCAGAGTGGATCTGGGCCTGATAGTGTTTGGTTAAGTCGGCGTCCACATGCTTTTCGACTTTCGCAGATGCAAGTATAGCTTTGTATAAATCTCCGTTCTTAAAAAGAGCTTTACACATTTTCAACGTCATCGTAAAATTGACCATTTTAAGCTACCGAAGTTTGAAGGTTACATAAAAAGGAAGGACCTAGATCCGCCTTCGTTTGCCAGCCTCGATGCTATATATTTTAATAGCGACACGCTTTCTGAAATTTTCCTGTCCAAATTACGAGTGCCAGAAAACGCCGAGGACAACTAGAAAAGGCTTGCCCCTACCCTAGTTCCTTGTCAAACGTGCTCCTTTCACTTTAAATCAATTTCAATGCCACGTATCCACCCCGCAATTCACTTTTATTGCCGTACATCTGCGCTCAGCTCTAAATACTTTTATTACAGAGACTGTGAAATTTATAATAATGAGGTTCCTTTCACAAAATAATTTCAGCGTGACAACATTTCGGGACACACCCCCTAATCCACAAATATTTAGCAACAATCAATCTGCATTGCCGTACAAACTACCGAATATTGCTTTCTCCCCGGATGTCCTTCCTGGTGTTTTTGGTATGTGCTTTGTTCTGACAATTGATCGTACGTGCGACAACGGATGGACAACCCCTATCGATTAAGAGGAGGGTCTCCAGGACTGCTAAAACCACACTGGCACACTACAACTAGGGTACTTAAACTGAAGTGTGAAACTTGTCTGATTGACACTTGGCATACATAAAATTACAACACAAAGGATCAATAATAGAGTCCGCTCTCCGAGGATCCACCTTTCTCCCTCGCTAGCAGCGTGTCCTTTGTAATGCCATAAAAATGCACTTAATATTCGGAAAAGTGTGTGCATACACATGTAGAGAGAGCGAGAAGTGTGTCGTCTTTTGTCAGCGCACCGCACACAATAGAGATTAGTAACAATTGCTGGCGATTAGTGCCCCACCCGCTACCAGACCACAATGTACGTAATCCGTTTATCTGTAACGAAAATCGTTGTCAATGTTCGTTAAACGGATATGTCAATTTTTTGGGTAAGAGGTCCTTACGCTTAAATGGACGTAATCTGATTAGTTTGGATGTCAATAAAGTCGAGGGAGAGCAGAAGAATGGTAGATCCTATAAAGATGGAAAGTAGGAGGCTGTCCGTACCCATTAAGGATGTGATTTATTTATGCTCAAGTGGCAATTGGAGGGTAGGTGGAAGATGTGTATGGCATTTGGGTAAATTGTGGTCAGAAGTTCTTGTTCTAAAAAATTGGTAGGGGAATAGTAACCGCAGAAAATTGGTTTAACGTTCATTTTGCAAGAAAAAAAAAAAAATAAATGTCCTTAAAATAGTACCTCCAGCTCCATTGGAGGTCGGAATATATACTTTCAAATGGAGTAAGTGTCATTTCAATCTCTTCTGGAGCGTCTTCTCAAATTGGGCAACGAATTTTCAATTTTTCGCACTTTTGCTCGGTATATTGGTAAGAGGCTTCTTAGGTACTGCCGAAGGACTTGTGTTCGCTTAAGCCAATTTGAATGTATTCAGTACCTAGCATAGATAGATGGCGCTACATGTAGCTGAGAGAGGGCTCTTGATCTGATGTTATAGAAAATGATTTTAACTATAGCACTTTTGGGCAACACTAAAAGTTGCTAAGGACAAGCGATTTCAATACTTTTTTGTTGCGTTTTCTCTTTTTATTAAATTTTGCCCATTCAGCGGTTTGTTCTGAGCTCCTTACAGCGAAGCGAATATTTTTTTTTAACAATAAATTGAAATGGCACGAAATCGGTTTGTAAATTTCATGGGTGGATCTATTTAAACGTCGGTTGCCCCCTTTTGGAAGGGTCATTTCGAAAAAGGGATTCTTGTACTTTTTATAGAGGTTGTAGTGTGTGCTTCGTTAGTTACAATGCGACCTCAACGCCTTTTAGGACTTTTCTTAATTCAAGCCGCCTTTGTCGCGTGTTAAATATACACGAGCCTGATTTGCCCCCTTGCGAAGGGGTCATTTTGAAAAATCTATTATTTTTACTCTTTTGTCGAGCTTTAAATCCTTCAATTTGTAAGTTACAAAGCGGTTTTATTTGTCTGTGATTTTTTCTTAGTTTAAGTCGCCTTTGTCGCCAGTTAAATATATTTGAACCCTAGTTGCCCCCTTGAGAAGGGGTCATTTTAAGAAATGGATTATTTTCACTCTTTTGTCGAGTTTTAAATCCTTAGCTTCAGTTTCAAAGCGGCCACTTTTAAGTCATTGGATTATTCTTATTTGAAGCCGATTTTGTCTCCCTTTTGACCGTTTTCCAAGTGATTTTTTAAACTTCTAATGTGGTCAATGGTGGCTTTAGCTCATGTTTTATAATAAGTCTTACGAGGCCATTTGGGGATTCATAGAAAGTATTTTTTTGCAGTCCTGTAGTTCATAAAGTGGATCAAGGGTTTCACGACATTCGTTGATGAATTTTTGAGGAACATTGAGCAACAGAAAACTCGTGGGTGTTTTTGAAAATGCGACAACTTTTGTAGGAAGCCGAAAGTTATGGTTTCGTAGGTGTTTAAGACATAAATTTGATTGTTAATCTGCGTAATAAGAAGCCAACATAACGTGCCCATTGTTATGCCCTCTGACTGATCACCTTTACATAAAATGTTCTGCATTTGCCTGCCTCCGTTTGGTAGCCTCAAAGAAACCTCAACTCAAAAGCCATTCCGGAAGCTTAAGTTGCAGCTTCTCATCATCAACGTGGGTGTAAAACGTCAAACCTTCGGACCCTTGAAATGCTTTTCTTTTTTACCTCAATCTATTAAGTCTTTAACAAAATATTCCAATACCCGCTTGATTCTTCTCAACAACAATGGCTTACAGTTGCCATTCCGTAGACGGGCTGTTTCCATTATTTCCATGTCACATTCCTCACAAAATTATCCAAAATATCTTTATCCGCGGTTGTACAACTTGTTATCCATCGTAAATCACCAGAATTAAGATTTCATTATCTGAAGAATTATGAGCTTAACGATGAAAAAAAAAAAAAAAAACACGCGTTATTAAGATTTACATTTGAATGTGGATAGTCGATTCAAAGCGAAGATGAATGTCGAAGTAAATTGCCGTTATATCAGTCAGGGAAAATGCAAGTGACCAAAGGTGGTACAGGCGATTTTTTGTGATTTTCTTGGAATTTTTCCGACGGGCCCTGATATATTAATAGGTGGTAACTAAAGCTTCAGGCTTTTTTTCCCGCAGGTGACCTTTCAGAACTATATTCCTAACCAACATTGGACGTGATTTTCAGTCTTTTTCGCGGGTAAGAATCCTGAATCTTGATTATGTACTTGAAAGTGACATAAATTTCAATCTTCAATAGAATCAAGCTCGCTATCGTCAAAACGCTCGTGACCACCATTCCCGAGCGGGCATGCAGAAGTAGCTTTTTTGTATATGTATATAATGACCACGCGCTAGAGAGGTTGTGACTTCTCTTCTAATGTACTCTGAAATAGACAGCGCGGGCATTGAGAAAATCTTGACAGATTAGACAGGAGACAGGCTTGTGCCCACAAACCAAGATTTGCCCGAAATCCCCACCCTTTCTAAGAGACCATCTTGTTATTGCCACAGAGAGAATCGTTAAAAAACACACGTAGACCCTCTAATCAGCTCGTCATAGAGGTTGTCCTCCATCCACTCGAACCTTCTACGATTCTCCAGAAACAACCCGAAACACAACCATCCAATGCCGTCACTCGCCTCTGTCAACATCTGTACTCCAAAGTTCAATCGATGTACCTATCGACTCTGCTCCCACTGATATCGAGAACTTTGTCAGAAGCCCCAATTAGTGCAGCATTCCATGTCGAAAGCTATGTCAAAACTAGATTAGAATCCGAGCCCACAACCGTCAGCTGACTTCGTTTTTCGGGGAAACATTTTCGAACTTTAATCCCAATTTGAACACCTCTATCTCTGATCGACCTTCGAAGTGAATCGTTGTCAAACGCTGTTGCAATGTTTTTCGTATAACACTGACTTGTTAGTGCAGTTGACAGCTTTCGCAATACATCTCAGTGCGGTGCTAATTCTTCAATATATGACTTACAGACGTGACAAATATTATTCGCCAGAAACAAAGTGTAAGTAGGTGCACATTGTTTATTGTTTAATTATTCATGGTAGAGGCGCCACCCATTCGTCACGGATTAGCAACTCAAACAAGCAACACAGAACGAATATCTAAATCATTCCTAACCAAATGTTGGTTTTTCGGTTGCTCAATTGACTAGGCAAAGATCGATCTATGAACACGACCAATAAAAAATGCTGGGTACAAATTTGAAGGACTTTCGCGGCCGGGAAGGGACTTCTGTGTCTTTGGAGTACCGACACTTTTTTATCTACAGACAGACACACACAATTGGCGCGTAGATATCTGGCAAATTTGATTGTGTTTTTTTGTTTTGTTTATCTGAAACCAGTAGTTCCTTAGAAGGGTAACAAAAGTTGTGTCAATGGGAGGAAATTAAAAAGTCGCATATCGAGATTAGCGATTATCCACAGCGTCGGTCTGGCTTTTGTCAATTGTTTTCAATTAGGGGGGAGGTTGGAATGTCAATTGAGTTATTTTATATCTCGACACGGAGTGGTTAGATATTGACATTCGCTTTAACAAGCGTGCGGTTTTGCTACCGGGTTTAACTTTTGGCGATAAAAATGTTATCGTGGGCTAGAATTGGTGCTGCCATGTTGTGAATTGGGAATAATTGCGATATAAGGTTTAAAGTTGGTGATTGCGATTAAATGTTGGGATATGGACTGGCATTCGGTGTTGACAGGAGGACCACACCTAGGTTGAAATTGGCGGAAATAGAAGTCGAATGAAAGAGCCATTTTTGGGCGGCAATTACCTATTGGTAGTTGGCGTTGAGAAGGCTTTTAAGGGGGATTTGTAGGGTTTAACCTAATCTGTCGCTGCGAGGCTGAACAGAGAAAAAAGTCTTTGAACTTTTGTGTATAATTCTCACTTGCTTTTTGAAGGGAATATCGGTTAGGCGAAGGATCCGGAGGTCTATCCAAGCGGACTTGAATCAATTTTTCGTAAATAAAAATGATTCAAGTCCGCTTGGACCAACTTCTTGTACAGTAATTGATTTCGGTCAGTAGGCGCAGTGGCTTAGTGGTTAGTGTGTTGGACTACTAAGCGTGGGGTTCAGGCTCGATCTCCGAAAACACACAAATTCTACATTGAGGTTTTTGTCCACTGCGCTACCGTCTGACAAACATTCGAGTGTATAACTGTCATGAAAGAGTTTCTAGATTGACCGCTTGGACTCGGCATAAAATTTAAGACACCTTTCGTTCATTCAAACAAAAAAAAAACTCATTAAACCCATTTATCTGTACGAATTCTGTTCTAGATCTTAAAATAAATTGACCAACCCATCCACCGACAGTCACAGAGTCTAGCAGCTCGCTGAATAGGAGCCGCAAAAACTCATTAAACCCATTTTTCCGTATAAATTTTGTTCTAGATCTTCGAATAAATTGACCAACCCATCCACTGACAATCACAGTCTCGTAGCTCGCTGAATAGGGACCGCAAAAACTCATTAAACCCATTTATCTGTACAAATTCTGTTCTAGGACTTCGACTACATTGACCAACCCATCCACTGACAATCACAGTCTCGTAGCTCGCTGAATAGGGATCGCAAAACCTCATAAAACCCATTTTTCTGTACAAATTCTGTTCTAGGGCTTCGACTACATTGACCAACCCATCCACTGACAGTCACAGTCTCGCAGCTCGCTAAGTAGGGACCGCAAAAGCTCATTAAACCCATTTTTCTGTACAAATTCTGTTCTAGATCTTCGAATAAATTGACCAACCCATCCACTGACAGTCACAGTGTCTCGCAGCTCGCTAAAAAGCTCATAACAGGGGCTTAATAAAATCACTTTACGATACAAGTTCTTAGATATGACAAGGAAAAACTTAACTTCGACAAAATTTACTAACATGCCAATGGAGAGTCCATTTATGACTATACCATTTGGATATGAGTTTGTCTGATACAAGCACAAATAGCCATCATTCGGAATGGAATGGCTCCCTAAATCTGCACTTTTCAGCACTTACCCAAAGTAGGCCTGCTCAAATTGTCGCCCCTCCCCCCAAATCATTCACAACTTTGTTTATATAAATAGCACACAACAACGAACCGATAAAAAATCAGAAAATTCCATTTCAAATTCATAAATATTTATAGTCCAATTTAATCGAAAATACGAGTAATAACAGAGAGGGGGGAAAATAAATAGACGAAAACTCCAGCCACAGAATTCCACAATAATTCACATCAACGGACAAAAATGTGCCCATTTTTCTCATCAGTTTCATCGGCCATTCCCCTCTTCGCGTATCCATGGGAAAATGCCAACGAAAATTTGGATGGATGCGATTCTGTATCTAGCTGCTCCAGATTAGCATTAAATATGATAATCCCCATCAGGCCGAGTGCGTGGATACGATAAACGCGTGTATATCCCTCTCTCTGTCTCAGTTGACAGAGTCGAGCTGCCAATTGGAGTTGTAACGTAATTCAATTAGCGAGCTACTTTAAATGACACCGGAATCGATCTTCCCAGTCGGAGTTATGGATTGCGCACTCAGATTGGAACAGGTGGTAATGAGTGACAGCGTGCATCACATCCATTGATGCTTTTGACGCGTCGTATCCATCGGATCGAAGAATCACCTTTTGCTTTGACACTTGGGAGAAGATGTGTCGGAGGGCAGAGAGAACACCAACTCGTTGACTGGTAAGCTCTGCTGTGCACGACGGATTCACAATTTCCACAGAAAGACATCGATAAAGAATCAAATGGATTTTTCGACTGTCTTGAAATTATTATCTAATTTGAGTGATTTATTTGAGTCGGTCTTCCCGGGGTATACTGTGGTTAAACTCCTAGCCAGAGGCGCATAGACATCGCACAAACCATCGCATTGTGGTGGCACAACAATCGCACAGCCGTCGCAACGCTACCGCACACAGTGTTGTAAATTTTATAACTATCATTGGTGTCGTTTAAAAGAGTCGTCTTTGAGAAGAAGGGTTTGTGTAGCGCCTCTCCTTATTTTGTAGACAGTATAAGCCCGATCTGGTATCTTTTAACGAAGTGGGGTAATTTATTATTGGGATTTGTCATTTGTATCTTCGGCTGATGATGTTACGGTCTTTGTTTGCGATGGCTGAGATATGAGTATATGAGTCAGAAAGTGAATTTGCTTGTCAAAAATGGGGCTCAATTACCTTATAGTGTCATTAGAAATTTAAATTTAATACAAAAGTGCCAAAGGTACACGTAGTTGGGTGTTGAATGTGTGACAGGGCAGGCTTTGGGGGAAAATCACACTTAATGCGGGAAGAGAAAGACTCGACTTCCGTTTGGGTGATATGGGTTTTGGTATTTCCCCATAATCGGCTATTAGGGCGAACACGGGTCGGCCGTTTTGTAGTTGGACATAGAAGGGGCTTAGAATGCTTACTTGCAAGTTGTCGCTCATGCTGATTGAGGCTTTTATTAGAGACTGTCTATAAAGAAGGGTAGATATTTGTCGGGTGGCATTGACACATGGACAGAAGTTTTTGAAGGGCTTGGACAAGAGCGCCTTCTTCAAATTCAGCTGCTACATTTCGCAGTTGACATGAATGAGGTGTTACAAAGATGACACTCTTAAGTCGTCTGCAATTTGAGAGGAAAATATGCAAATAAATCGATCAAATTCGGACCGATAGAATACCTCAAGGTTTTTTTAAGTTTTTGGGTTCAAACAGACCGCAATGACACCACAACTTCTATTCACTTTCTCTTCAAAAGAATTTTCTGGGGGCATTTGACACCCTCATCTTCTGAAAAATGTACTCCACCATCATATTAGACCGTCAGTGAAATTTACAGCCGCCAATTGTATAGATTCGTCAAAAATAAACGAACTTCCAGACTTTGCCTGCGTTCCATCGCACTTTGAGGAAGAAAAGACTGAATAGGGAAGGCCACTCTGTTGTTGGCTACGATATTCGTAAGCGTATCTTTTTTGCAGTGGTTAAAACGTGTTCTTGGAGGGTGCTGCTTTGAGCTAGATTTGTCAGTCGACTGACAACTCCACTTTAACTGAGATGAAGCTCTTCAAGCCAAGAAGGTGTGTGCATCATGTACATACATACGTGGTGTCCTTCCTGGGTTAGTGCTTTGTTTCATTGACCAAATTAAGGCCTTTGGACATGGTCAAAGGTAGGTACCCTAATTGTGCACTATGCCTGTAGATGGTATAATGTGTAAGCTCTTTAGGATTCAGGTGGCGCACGTAGGTGGAAGGGGACTTAACCAACTTTGTGAAACTGGAGCTGGCTGGAGACGTTTGTTTGTTGAAGCCAAGGTCCAGGCCCGGATTGTAGCGCCGCCTTAAGTAAGTAAATAGATCTTTCAGGTCGACGTGCGTCTACATTGCCTTGGCGAGTCATCAGTTTTTTTTTTTTTAAAGAAGAAGGTCGTGAATCTAGAGCTTCATTCCCGGATAGCAGGCTTTGTAGGAAAAGTGAGCTTTAGCAGTAACATAGTCGAGAGGTTCTTGTCGATGTGGTCTAAAAGACCTCTGAAGCTGCCGCAGAAGTACTATCGAGGTGCTGAGCTCTAATGGCTTTGCTTTTGAAAATAGTGCTGCAAAGGAACCAAGGTTAATTTGGGCGCCAGATCTAGAACCTCTTGAGTCTAAAAAGGTCCGTAGTAAAAAACGAATTAAAAATAGTTGGCGTAACAGGTCCGTAGGGACAATGGGCCTTTCCTGAAAATAAGTCTCCGATGTTTGCTTATAAAAATAGCCTTAAAACACAGTCTTCTTATTTAGGTACATATCGGTCCACAAGTTAATGCAAAAAGACCAGATAAAGCTATAAAATTTAGCGTGTACTTATAAGTTACATGACCATTGAGAGAAATTTATCTGGAAGTGCTTCACCATGTCTATCTATCTGGTACCTCTCCTTCTGGAAATGAAACCAGGAAAGCGTTGAAAGTAGATCAACATCGGCTTAATTTTTATAGCCGAGAAAGGTTGAACTCTTTTTGAAAACATATCAGACTTTTGTGAATGGGAGGGCTTAAAAAACATTTTCGAAAGTAATTTTCTGTTCATTTAGATAAGATAGGCTACTTAAACTGAAGGGGGCTTCAATGACTGATTTTGTTTTTTTTATTCCTCTGTAATTTTTGGTGAAGTCCGTCCAAAAGGAGTTGAAACTTTCCTCGACGCGCAGTAGCAATTTTCTTAAGGGGACATATTTTCTCTTAGAATCATTTTCGACAAAATGAAATTGTTAATGCTTTTCTCCACTTTATCATTTTTTAGCATTTTTTTTTTTAAATAATTATAAAAACCCCTGTTGTTAAAGAAAAATTATCCGTTAGAAGTTTATTCAAGAGGGATTCTACAAAAGATTTTTTCCAACCCTTTTTAATGGTGGCTTTTAATACTGTACGACGGACTATATCTATTCGTTCCCTAGGGGTGGATTATGGTAGCGTCTGCTGTATGGGAGTCGTCAAAGCTTGTTGAGCCTAGGTTAGGTTAGGTTGAAGTGGCTGTCGGCTAGCCGACACACTTAGACCATTGTAAGGTCCCTTGTGATACCACATGAATCTAAAATGCAATTCTTCCTACTCGTTGAACCAATTGGAGCTTCTGATGAAGCGTAGGATATTCCGAATGTCTGTGCTTTTTAGATCGTTCAGATCATTATAGTAGAACGCTCCCAGATGGAGTTTACGTCTTTGTGAGAGGGCCGGACAAGTACAGAGGAGATGGAGAATAGTTTCTTCTTCCTCCTCGTCAAGACAGCTTCTGCAAAAATCGTTTGCAAATACGCCAAGCCTTGTTGCATGCCTGCCTATAAGACAGTGTCCTGTAATGACACCTATTGTAGCGCTTATATGCTTCCTATCCAAGGATATCAAGTGTCCAGACCGTTTTAGATCCAGCTTTGGCCAAATCCGTTTTGTCGCTAGACATGTCGAGCCGGTTGTCCATCTAAGATTTGTTGAGCCTAACATAACCTAAAGAAATGAGGCGTCGTACTGAAAGCGTGACTTAATAATGACTTGAACTGTAAACCATAAATCAGCAACCTATGTTTAGCTGAACTACTCTAAGTCCAGAACAATATTTCTGCGGCAAACTAATTCAAGGCTAGGTTAAATAGGGTAGCTGTCAGCGAAGAGAGGTGATCAGATGTTCGGCCCGCTGTTCCTTAGGGTTGTTGCGGAGTCGAAAACGTTATTTAAGAAGCTGCAAGTATTAAAGGTAAGGGCTTTTTTAGGATGACTAAAGGACGACTGAAAAAGTCGAAAAAGTTATACAGTCTTTTGAAATTTCTTGTCTATTTAAAAAGCCTCAAATCGAGGCTACTGACTGTCATCGATAAACTATTGCAAGTTTAGAAAAGGAATAAAAAGTCATCATCGAATTTTAATTTCAAATCTTTCATACGCCTTATTTTACTGTCGAATTCCATTTAATCCGATGTATTTCCCTCCCAAACCTTCCCATTTGTTTTACACTCTTTTATCCATAGACCAAGTATTTCGCTATCCAAATAACCAGCCGAAACATCACGCGACAAAATCATACATCGGCTCCTAACCCATTCGAACAGCCAAAACAAAAACCGCCATTCAAGTCGAGCAACTTTGTATTAAATCCAATAATAACTTACATCACAGTTTACCCAGAAGGCATTTTCAGTCTTTGCCTACTAAAATTGAACCCAAAACGAATGATGTCATGTGCCCCCTGGCCACCTGAATTATTTTACAAAAATTTTACTACCCTCCAAACGCGATTAGCTGTGGAATTTCTTAGTAAATAGCGACAGCTCTATTTTGACATGATACATCGAGCTTAACCATAACTTTTAAAATAAAGCAATTTACGCCATCACAGATAAAGACTCTGTGTCTATAAATAGATACACAAATTAATAACCCTGCGAAATTTATAACTGCCCCAGGCAGGGATGCACCATTCGTCAGTCCACGGGGCAGAATGCATTAAAAAAATTACACTTAAAAGTTCACGGTCCGACTAGGACAAATTAAAAAGAACCAACTTCCTCAGTTCATTCTGACTGTTCCCAAAAAATGTTTCCCACCCATGCCACAGACGTAACAAAGCTCAAACTGTCGAAATATTTTTCGTATTTGTATCCATCTGGAAAATGTATTTAAATAAGGCAGGCCCGATAACATGTGCGTCCCTTATCTAAATGTGGGTTCTAAATCAATCTTGAAAAGGTTTAACTGGCGTGGCATTTATTTTACTTGTTTTTGTCAAAAAATAGCAAAACTTTCGGACTGGCTAATTATAGACACTTTATCCTGATTTGGATAGTCGAACACACCTTCCGAACGTGTTCTAAAACAGACAAACGAGGTCGATGCAGGCCCCACTGTTCATGGTCATGCAGTGACCTAGTAAAGTGTGTTTCCCGCCTATCAGCGGTTGGGGCTATAAATCAAATGGATTTGGACAGTGAAACCTTTAAGATAAAGGAGAAGTAGACAGAAAAAAAAAGAAGAAAAGATTATTGCAACACTTTCGAGTCTTCGATCAGGAGGATCATATCAGATAAGGAGATTATATTTTCGAATGGGAGGTGGTCTGGTGGAGGGCCGTATTTTTAGAATTTCTTCAGTTCTGTCAAAGGCGTTGGTGATTTATTTCAATCATTGCCTTTGAATGGTGTCAACGGGCTAATAAATTGCTGGGAAATTCAAAAGAAGATATATAAAGGTGGGATAATCTCCCGTCATGTTGAACTGTGGTGGTGGAACCACTTCCTAAAATGCACTCAATTTTGTGCACGACTGGGTCGCAGGGAACTTTTCCGATCATCTGAGACTAGAAACTGACTCATTTTTTACGCCTTTCACAAGACTTTTGAGCAAGAATTGGCAAGCTTTGTTGACCTTTTAGGGGATTGTTTTTTTTATAAAGTTTGCAGGAATATTTGAGAAGTTTTTTATGGTTGTAAAAAGTATAGATGGGAGCTGAATATAGCTCAAGGAGGGTATTTTTTATTCGATTAGACAGCTGAGTTAACTTTTTAACATTTATGATCAGAAAAGTCTAACAAGTCATCCGAAATAGACTTGAGCAACGCAAACAATAGGCCACGAAAGGAAGATGCTTAAGTGGTGGATTTTGAAATTTTTTTGGTTAAAAGACGGACTTAAGAGATCTTCAACTCAGCACAGCGAACGTGCAAGGAAGACAACATTTTGGCATTTCCTTTGGGAGATCTTCATCCTCTAAAAGGAATATAGCTTTTCAATAAGCAAAGATCCTCCAAAGCTATAATCTGGTCTCAGACTGAAAGTGTTCATATGGAATTATGCTGAATGTCTTCATCTGCACTTATGCTGAAAGCCTTCATCTGGACTTAGACTGAAAGTCATCAACCGGACTAGGGTTGAAAGTCTTCATCTGGACTTTTGCAGAAAGTCTTCATCTGGATTTATACTGAAAGCCATCACCTCGACTTAAAATTCAAGTCATCAACTGGACTCAGGTTGAAAGTCTTCATCTGGAGTTATGCTGAAAGTCTTCATCTGGACTTATGCTGAAAGCCTTCATCTGGACTTAGACTGAAAATCATCAACCGGACTAAGGTTGAAAGTCTTCATCTTGACTTAAGCTGCAAGTCTTCATCTTGACTTAAGCTGCAAGTCTTCATCTTGACTTAGACTGCAAGTCTTCATCTGGACTTATGCTGAAAGTCTTCATCTGGACTAAGATTGCAAGTCTTCATCTGGACTTAGACTGAAAGTCTCCATCTGGACTTAGGTTGGAAGTCTTCATATGGACTTACGCTGAAAGTCTTCATCTGGAGTTATGCTGAAAGTCTTCATCTGGTCTCAGACTGAAAGTCATCAACCGGACTTAGGTTGAAAGTCATCAACCGGACTTGGGCTGAAAGTCTTAATCTGGACTTAGACTGAAAATCTTAAGCTTTCACCATATAGAACACCGACTTATATGACGATCATCAACCCCATTTGTGGTCATGCCCCGCACAGAGCACAAAGCCCGCACAAAGCCAGTGCCACAAAAGACTCTAAAACAATTTAAAGTCGCAATTTGCTGTACTTCAACCGCCCAAAGTCACCTCTATCAGCGATTTTGCCAATATTCCGAGAATTCGCCACAAAATTCTACCCACTTGATGACCTCCCCCATCCACAATTTCGCTTAGATTTCACAATTCGCCCTGTTTATTCAAAGCACGAATATGAGTTCCCGTCCTATTTTATTTCCAAGAAATATTCATATTCGCTGTTGTTTACACGAATTTGACAGTTTTTTGTAAAAAATTTCGAAACATGTTCTTTTGTTTCGTTACACACACCTACTTCGTGTACGGTTTCCGGCGATCTTTTGCAGAGTTAAAAAAAACAACAACAAACAACCAATTACGGTAATTAAAACTGTTTTGGGCGGACCTCAGCAAACTGATATAGGAAGACGTGCATGCATGCACAGGTGTCTCAAATTGGGTCGCCATCTACGTGCTCTTTTGTCGCACAAGGTGGTCAACGGAGATACGGAGGAATATTAGCGCATTTACACTCGGTCGTTAATTATATCCCTGAAGTCGGCCATGCATCCCCTGATCGTTTTTCACCTCACTATTCAGGCCATTTGCCGCCTTCCCCCTAAGCGGCAGGTCCAACAATGGTCAGCAACACCCAGCAATAGTGTCCTGCAAAAGCAAGCCATCAGTTTGAATAACAATTTCAGGATAATCCTTATACCGCCAGCAAGCCATTTCAAATTGACGTTTGTGTGCATTTGTCCCATTAAATGGACTTAGACCTCCGATAAACAAACATCACCGCTTAATCCTTATCAAAAAAGGCAAAAACAATGTCGCGGAAATGACATTGAAAATGTTCTCTAATCGAAAACCACCCCCTTTGGGTAAGGGTAACCTTTAATTTTACGGTCAATCTTCTTCAGTGCAGAATATTTTAATGAAATCATGCAATACACTGTTTACTGGCTGAAATGTAATCCTCGTTTTTATGGAACTCACTTCCTGTCAACGGTCAACGGATATGAATGTGTACGGCCAGAGCCACTGCTACGCTGTACGGCAAGATTGATTGAAAGAACGCAATCAAACACACACAGAATCCCCCAGGGGGATGAGTTTTGCACGACATACAGGAAACGAGAACGAACATTGCCAGGATAATAGTGACTCACAATGTATACTAGTGTATCACACGGAAGGAAGCATACACACACACACATGCTTTCATATCAATCCCCCCGAAGGAATTGCAATTTGCTTTTTTCTTGAGCTGTTGGCTCGCTCCTCAATCGAAAAGAAAAATGCATTAATTTGTCAAATATTTACATTGGTACGTAGAGTGTAGTTTGTTTAGCTAGGCATGACAGACGTATGCGTTACATACAGTGGAGGGTGAAAGTAAGGGTGACTAAACGACGACATAAGTTTACAATTTGCACGAAATTTGTTGGCTCATAAGACATTTACACAGCGTGGGTGAATTGAGTCTTTCAATAAATCGATACTTCCGTTCTGGGTTCGACCCCAAGACCTGTGATAATAGTGACTACAGAGAGAAGTTTTGGCCAATTCCGACTTTTGGTTCAGTAATCGATGGAAGTTGTTGATGCTACTCAATATGTATGAGTCAGAAATCCTAGGTTCGACCCCCAAAACAATAAAACTGACGCCTTAAAAGGGGTCTCGACTGACCCAGTATTATAGTGACTGTAGAGTGAACTTTTGACGACTTCAGACCTTCATTCTAGCAATCGATGCCTGTAGGCTTTCTTTCTCTGTATGGTGGTCTCTAGGTTGGACCCCCTGAAACCTAAAACTGTCGAATACAAAGGGTGACCACTGCCCGAGGATAAAAAAGTTTATAGAGTGAAATTTCATGATTTTAGACCATCTGAAGACTAGAATCGATGTTTGCGATTGATGTTTGTAAGTGTTTACGAAGCCGTGAGTGCTAGGTTCGGCCCCCGGAAAATGAACTGTGATAATAGTTGGTACAGAGAGAGGTTTTGGCGGACTCAGATTTTCTGTCCAATAATGGATGTTTGCGGACGTTATTTCTTTGTTTGGTGGAACCGGCAGTGTCTGGTTCGACCCCCGGAAGTAAAAAAATCACGCATAAAAAGGGCATTTCCACTGCCGTGGGATAAAAATGACTCCTAGGAGCAGTTTTGACGAATCTACACATACAGTATTGTAATAGATTCATCGCAGTTATATATTACAGTGCGGTATTACGAAAACTTCCAGGTTCGACCCCCAAAAAAGTAAAACTGTGCTCAAAAGTGTTTTTTCGTCATGAATTTTTGGGTTGATAGAAGATGTATTACATCGTCCCATCTGTCATCTCCCCAAGGAGGGTCAGGACTTTTTCTCTTTTTAATAACGAAAACATTGTACGAAAAGGGAGGGCAATTAAGGGTTACAGGTGCCCCACAGCTCGAACCCATCAGTCTTTAGTTATGAATGCGGATTCAGAAAATCGTAAAACAGCCTTTCCCAAAATGAGTTCGCTCCCACATAACCAGCCCTAGAGTCGTCAAGAAGCACACTTAAAACGATCATGAAATGCGGCTCTCTTTATATTCCTACCATACCGCCCGCCTATTAGCATCGCCCCCACCCTCACTCACTCTAATTCATTTCAATTTCATTTTCCATTCCGGTAAATGTGCCGCCTTAGATAAATATTAAAATTTAATATTCATAGCGAAAGTTATAGCCTCTGGGCATTAGGCCACAAGACGTCAAATTCGGTTGTAAACTCTAAAAGGGAATCAATCATTCAAAGTGTGCTACTACAGCGCCCCCACCTATCGACACGGCATCGCATTCAACAAACATTCACTTCGTTCAACTTCTATGCGACCACCTTGTAGGTAGGTGTGTATCGTATACCCTAGCCTTATCAGCTCCCCCATCACAGCACACAGACGACATTAGGTCACGCACATGGCGTGCACAACCTGACGGAAAGAAAATCGCTCTTTCCACCCATATAGACTGGACACAGCCGGCTGTCGATGGTGGAGGATCTTCGGCTTCTCCCTATTACTTACGTAACAAAACCGACACAAGAAAGACGACGACTACTATGACGATGTGCGACGTATACTCCGTACTCACTTTGGTATGCGAGGGAAAATCGATTTTCTTATCGATTACTTGCGACCAAATGTTAGTGAGTGAGTTGTTTGGTGATTGTCACCTCTAGCGCATGGCTCCCTCTTTCCAGTTCGAAGACGAACGTTCCGGTGGAATTTGACTTATCGTTGTTTTGTATTCTTTAGTTATACTCGATTGGATATGGTGCCCAGCATGCAAATTCACTTGAAGATAACATCTAGAGGTGGTGGATTGTGGTACCCATCACAGTGAGTGACTTAAGTGTAGGTCCACTTCGAATTAAGACGAGTTTATTTGGATGTCCAAGTGATGGGGCTTCTGGATGAAGGACTTAAGAAATTGTTACAGCCAAAGATTTCACCTCTGCACTTTCAATACTGCCGACTACGGAGACTAAACCAAAAAAGAGCCCCTTTTGATAGAAAAGCTATCGACAATCGACGTCGTTCTCACGGAGAGATTCTTAGCTTTGGAAAGAAAGGATGGGGCCTACAATTTTGTCCTGTATACAGATCTTTGGTCTTAATCGATGCTTGTGGGTGATTAAACTCAGTGTGGTGGAGGCAGGGGTTCCTGGTGATTAATTTTATCAGGATTTTAATTTTTGTAACCAAACCAAACGACAAAGTCGAGCAGCTTTTTGGGGGTTCTCTTGAAAGAGACCAACAACCTCTTCTTCACCACCAGATCTGCATTCGAAATTGTGTCGACTAAAATTCAGTGTGCCTAATCAGCACCCCTCCACTGTCCAACCAAAGGGTTTCGACAGCGAGTTCCCTACACGCATAACGCTCTGCACGTCAATCTCTCACTCTGTATGTGGACATAGTTTCAGTTCTGTTACATATCAAAAGTTGTTGTCGTCGTTGCACTTTTTTTTTTGTTTTATCAACCGTCCTTAGGTAAACTCTACTCGAAGCTGATAAGGAACCCCGAGCGGGTGGAGCGACGAAGAAATGTTTCAATTGATACTTTTTTTCATGGATACAGATATGAGTACGAAGTAAGTTTGTCGTGGTATAAGGTGGTTCTTTTTTAACCCTGATCGCAGCAAAAATAACAAATAAAAAAAAATATGACAGGGAGAGAATTCACAGCAGCGAGAGGTGGAGGAATTGAGAAGGCAAACTATAGCCGATGAGGTGAATGACTTGAAATCGTTTCGTATGATTTACGAGTATCCGATAAAATAGTTGCAGTATATAAGTGCCTGTGGAAATGGATGTAAAGGTTTGTTATTGGTTTTCTTAAGAAAGAACAGAAAAACAAAAAACAACCAAAAAGAAACTACATACTTTGAAAATATTCTGTTTGTATGGAGCTCAGTGATTGTTGAAGGCGATTTCGATTGAGTTTAGAGTTTGGAATCTCTTGGTTTGAGCTTTTGATTTTCATAAATTGAAGGCATATGTATGTTGGAAGGAAGAAAGTCATTTTGACACGAACTGGCGCCTCTTGATGAGCTCAGAAGTATTCGGCCCCTTCTTGACCTTGTTCTAAAACCTGCAGTAGGTACCAGAGGGTAAGACTCACATAGAAGGGAACTCATTTTTGTGCCTACATGAATTTTGGAAAGTCTGTTAGAGCAAAGGAAGTCGGAGATACTCGTAATAAACTTTAGAATGTGTGAGGGTCTTACTGACTTAGACCTACAATCGAGTGGAAGCTCGCGTATGACAAAGATCGTTTTCGAAAAATGTTTACGACCTAATGGCTGTTTTCTGGTTGACAATTTTCAGTTACCTAGCTAGGGTCCTTCTGTTGCACCAATTATTTATTTAATTACCTTTTTATCGGCATTTTTTTTCTGTCTCAAGACTGAGCTAAATTTTGATTTAAAACTTGTAGCTTCAGAACTGAGTTTAAGGAATATTTTTCCTACAAGAATCGTCTGTCTGAAAAGTTTGATTTTCTTGGGCCACTAAGCTGTCCAAATTTCGAAGATGCGTTGTAATTCATCTCCAAGGCAATCTTGTTGGCAAAGCCAAGATAGGCAGACCTGATCATTTTACAAAATACGAATAGCTCAACGTGGCTGCATTTACCGCCTATTTTTAACGTGGTTTTCAAGGGGTAGGGAACTATAATTTTTATGTTCCACATTATGACCCTCATTGTGTTTAAATAACCATGCAAATGAAGTATTTAAGTATTTCGATTGTTTTATAACCTCTTTTAACCAAAGAACCAAATCCCTTTTGTAGCCTTTTCGTAGTTGCAGTTTCATAAAATTTAAGTAAAGTTGAAGTTCTTCTTTGACGAAAAGATTGGCTAAGCTTGGTTTACGAAAATTTAAAATCCTTTAAGATGACTTATTCTACAGAAATTATTTTTAGAGGTTCATATTTGCTTGCGCTTACCAACTGGTGTAAAGTGGTGATGTAAACTCGGGTTTGTACCGCGCTTTTCATACTGATAAGACGGTCCATCGTTCGGGTGCTTATTCTCAGGAACTTGCCTTAAATGCAATCAAGTCCAGCCTGATAGTTTATTGATTTTAAGGAATTAGAAATAGAAAAATAGGCTTTTTGGAAAAATTGGGGGCTCATCCATGGAATGGAGCTTCGATTTTTATAGCCGTAGAAGAATAAGCATTTTGAAAAATTGGGGGCTCATCCATGGAATGGAGCTTCGATTTTAATAGCCGTAGAAGAATAGGCACTTTGAAAAATTGGGGGCTCATACATGGAATGGAGTTTCGATTTTTATAGCCCTAGAAGAATAGGCATTTTGAAAAATTGGGGGCTCAACCGTACAGTTTTCACTAACTAGCTGAAGAAGGATAACTACAAACAAGGTGCGGTCCACATCCGATGTTTGAAAGTTGGTGTTGCTTAACTGGGTGCAGTGACAGTCACTATTGTACTGTAGAGGAAACGAGGAGTTTCAAGATCGATGCCCAGGAAACAAGAAAAAATCGTTTCGAGTACATATTTGTTTTCTAAAAAGCAACATCCAAAAGACATATACTGAGAGAGCTTCTCCTTTCAGTCGTTCGGATGAACTCGGAATAAAACTTAAGGGCCCCTTTATTAATTGGGAGAAGCTAGTGTTCCTTACAAAACCACCAGGGATGTATCGTTGGTGATTCTGCAGTGCGGAATCAGCGAGCAAGCCTGGTGAGACGCTTTTCCATTTGCGTATAGTCATCTGTCGCTGTCAACTATCGACGACACATATACTATTTAATTTTAGCCACAGATATTAGAAGTTTCCCTGGGATTTTTATGGTACTTTTCGCAACATCCCCTCTACAAAACGCCAGCCGCTCCAAATGACCGAAGTATCAGCAACCCCGTCCCACGACTCATTAGCACTTTTCGTATCACATGAGTTCAGATCAGAGGCAGGGCAATCCCACCTCGAGGATAAGCTCTTATTGCAAATCGTTAAATCTTTTGATACCCAAATGCACTATCATCGTTGGATTTGCTGGCCAACCACCACCAGACTATAAGTCTACAACTCTCCCTCCAAAGTCGGTGTCAATGATCTAGATTTAAGGGAGAATCCACACAACTTCTAAGAACACAATTCGGCGACATCTTGATAAATGTAAACATCTAAGGTGAATCCGTACACTCAAAGCCAGCGCACCGGAGATAACCATCAAAAGTTGCGATTTCAGCGAGGTAATCCGTCGAATCAACCCCAACATGACTTTCGACTGTATTACTCGAAGGGAAATAAATATTTCATCAGGATTATGTCACTTAATCCATTTGGATGAACAGATGGTCGCTAGAAGATGGCTTCCCATTGACTTTGGCTTTTATTAACTCAGTAGCGCCCCTCAGAAATTGCAACATCATTGTTAAGTCAGACACAATGGTCGTCGCAAACAGTGGCGCTCAAAAGGAGTGTTACAGTTCAAAAAAAAAAAAAAACCCACAGATAGCCACCATCCTTTTGCCCACTAATAACATCGATTAACTAGATTCCGCGCCATTTACGCAGAGACCCGGGACAGTCAACGTGTATCTAATTTCCATCAGTAGATTACAAAACATTCATACCAATTACTTTACGCAGAGTGAAACGCGATAAAGCCACCCCACCTCCACCGCAGCTGTAGGAGATCCTGCGATGGGAATGCTCTGTTCCACTCTTTAAATCGCAGAAAAACATTTTCTCCCTAATGGATCGCCATAAAGCACCTTTTCGCGTGCGCTCCGCAGCAGCTCCAGCAGCGCCACAATCTCAATTGCCGTCGATAAGAACAATAATCGAGGGCACTTGAGATGCCGACAGACATGGAAACGACCATCGAACCAACGGCCGGTTGTCGGCCGCTGCCTGGTAGCTTCGACACCTTTCTGCCGCCCGTAGACAATTTGGCCATGTGCAGCATGGCGCGCAGTCGTTGCTGCCTGCCATTTTATAAGTGGCATATACGGGGGCCCAACTGCACCACGTATAGTAGTTGTTTTGATTGAATCTGCACTGATGAGAGGGCCGGGACCATCAATGCGAATTGATGTCCATTTAATTCAGCGAGCTCTCCCTCTCGTCTGTCGTGTTTGATTGACTGATCGTGTAACAGCGGCCGCAATCCAGTGCGCCTTGATTAATGGCTCTCACTCTTAACACCTGTTCTTGGGCCAAACCAAATTGCCAGCTATCTCGCCGTCGGCCGTCGTCTTCGTCGTCTTCGTCGTCTTCATCGTCGTTTCGGGCCAGTGTAGCCATGCAAATTTAACCGCTTATTGGCAGCAAACTACCTGCGATTCGACATGGTTGCGTTCGAATTTTGCGAGAGAGGGAGAGATCCCTGATTGCCGGGGATAATCATAGCAATGAGTGGTAGTAGAGTAGTTCCGCATTGTTTTGGCGCTGCTCTTGTATTCCCATTCATTTGGAGGCAATAAATCAGAGCAGATACGCCTCCTCCGTTTGTGCGCGAGGGCTGCCAAAACAAGGCCAACAACCCTTACACCAGAGAACAGACCGTTTGCACTCATTTGCATAAGTTGTCATTGTCAGCCCCATCCCACGTGCCATGATGGAGCAGGGTGGTTAATGTTAGACTGCCTGTGGGCCAGGAAGTGACACTTTAGGTTTTCTTGAACCTTTATATCAATAAACCAAATCTTGAGGTTATTGCTCTCTGATGGCGGTGGGAAACACTGTTTTGCCAGACAATACGCCCCCTAATAATTTCCTGGGTCGGAACTATTGAATTTATCGCACAAGGCTGGGGAATAAGCATATAAACAGATGGGGGTGTATAGAGAGCTTCTCAAGTGGCCGCATAGCACTCTTGAGAAGAGATGACACGACACGAGGGAGTGCGCTGGAAATGCGAGTTCGCATATAGAAGTGTTGGAGGGTCCTTCTTCGTAACTAGTTTGTTGTGCAGCGCCGCACACAACTGATACAAGTATGGGGGAAAGTTTTTTAAGCGTGACACGGTTGTAGACAGGGGACTCCTGTGTTACAGTTAGGGCGACTTTGAATTTGTTCTGATGTAACTTTAATTCCAGCAGTCGTTTTCTTTAAAAGGAATTTAAAAACGACTGATGTAGTTTGAAATTGTCACAGAATTATGCAAGTTACTTGGCAGTGTGAGTAGTGACGGTTGGGAAAGGGCGACCAATAAGAACAGAACGACGCTTACCATCATTTATCGACTTTAAAGTCGCATAAGGCGCACTTGTTGAGGTGCAGTCCGAACTACAGCTCATAAGTAGGTGTCTTAGTAAGTAAAGATTTCCAATCGAAGGCAGAATGCCGGCTGAGACAACAAAAATCACACGACCGCCTTCACGACTTGCTTATTGACTGCATACTTTCAAGAGTCTTTTTCTCAAATATCACCGATTCAACGTTGGAAAATGTAAAAGGACGACTTGCGACAGTTATTGAGCAACCTCCTGCTTGGTCAAGTACACGACTGGTCATGAAAATATGTTACCAAATGAGTGTCGCTGCGAAAAGTGCTTTTAAAACCTTATCCTTTATATATTAAAATAGACGCAATGTGAGGAGTGAACCATAATTTTAGATTACGCTGGCTTCAGCTAGTGTCAAAAATGGAGGTAAATTCAATTCAGGTCAGTAGAACTCCAAAATGTGCCACTCGTTCGATTATGGTCACTGGGTGCGATTTTTATGTAGCCTTACCTCGGCTTAAGCTGGATTATTTCCAGGTATTTTTTATTTTCTTTGTTTTTTGAATGCGGAAAATATTTGAGCTGGCGCAATATTTAAGCGTTATTATTGGATATTGAGGAAGGTCTGGCTATTTCTACACAGACACAGATACTTGTCTCTTCACCGGATTCCTGATCGTCGGAGCACATAGGGTCACGGTTGCCACTTGAAAATGCAGTTTGTGTCCAAAATCGGAAATAAAAATGACCAACTGTAGCTATAAATGACCAAAGTAATCTAAGTCCGAAATATGTGTAAACACTGAACAATCAGGCGAAAAGAAATACGCCTTAGGTTGCATAAAAATTGAAGTCGAACGTCGTTTTTAATTTCGTAAAAAAATGACCAATGGAATAAAAAAAGGGACCATGTGATCAAGAGCAAAAATAATGACCAAATTTGGTCACAAATGACCAATGTGGAAACCGTGCATAGGGTAGAGTTGTATGGGTTTCCAGTTCGAAAACTGGCGCGTTGAAGTGAGGTCTGATATTATCTAAGTGTCACGACGTCGCAGCCAAACATCGTTGGCGAGGTATCCGAACTCATATCGATGCAAAAATGTTGTTCGAGTTGTGCCGAAAGTCAACACTTTTTCGATTGCCTCGAAAGTGGCGGCCATGATATATTCACCCTTATTCCGAGTGGCGACGATTTAAGAAATGCCAATTTGAATTGGGAATTACGAGAGGCGTTTTTGAGTCGTTCAACGCCATTTGTCACCGAACGTCATGTGGAAACTATTGGCGTACGACGAACGTCATGTGAGAAACTTCACTGCCATTCTGTAAGGCGTTGAACGCCACAAAACGACAAGAAAAACGACGGTATTTGTCGTTTAAAAAATACTGAACGACAAGTAGTGCACGACGGCTGAAAATGTAAGTATTCTTAAATTGGTAATTTATTCAAATGACTAGACTAAATTAGATCAATTTCTAGGGTAAGCATAACCAACCAGAAACTGAATTGAATCTGAAAATACTTGATTAAATTGATTTTTTTAAACGAATTTTTGTTCTTGTGCTAACTTTTTATCCGGTAGATCCAATGGATTGGATTTTGTCCTTGTCTGCTTCCGTATGCGAATCAGCTCAGGTTTTCGTCATCACTACTCCAAAATGTTGGTACACTATTCATTGCTTTGGATACAATTTAAAACATTTCTTTCAAAAACATAAATATACCATAAACAGATACCGCCATTTATCTGTCATTGGCGCATATCAGCTGGTGTGGATCGTATGTGGAATGTGAACTACGTACCGACGACGTTTTACCCTGTTTTGGAAGTTAGGGAAAAAGTCTTCTAAAATGAAACGCCTCAAACAACGACAAACGTCGTGAAAGAAAAACGCCACTCGGAATAAGGGTGATTGAAATATCCAGGAAGGACTTACTAGAGACTTATATAGTACAGAGCCACCTATTGGAGACTTTCCGACTGCTGGTTCTACCTTATTTCCCATGTACAACGAGTTCAAAATATTTGCTCGTGCCAGCTTCAAGTCCATCTGCAGACCAAACGCGTGAGCGCATTAACTTTAAATTTCGTTTCTGTCTGGCTAAGGTATACACTCCTAGAATGTTATCGGAACTATTAAAATAGCCCTTCAATCAACGGGTTTTTTTCACATAACGAATAAGCCATTGATGGACAAGTTTCGTGCGACCCAGTTATGGACATTCTTTGTTTTATTTAAAGCTTTTAAGTTGCTTTTCTCCACAGTCTTTAATTGGACCTTGCTTTTACTACCCAGTACCCACTTCCCTACCCAGCCTCCATTCCCAGATGGACCTCGTGCACAATCTATATAGCGTCAGCTCGCTAGACCCGGCGGCAAAACAAATTCATCCCTCCCAAACAACACTACCCGACGTCGCCCAGTGTCTTCGACTCTTAATGACAAGTGTTAATGCATTCGCAAACAAAACTGCTGCTCTGCGGAATCGCACGCACTTGTCCGAACCCGCAGTACACACTGTTGTACACCTCTCAGCCAATTAACCCACTCTGAAAGCATTTAAGCATTATTAAGCTTAAAAAATATTACAAACCACAAACAATAAACATTGAGCGCGAACTGCGGCGACATTTGCCCCACACATCGTCGCATGGCGGCGGCGGCGCTAATTGGCAAATATTTGACACCGGTATGGTATCGTAATGGTATCCTTGTACAGTTTGATGTTTTTCATTTCACTGGAATTTATCATTGATCGGTCGGATCGGATTTCAGACGCCGACGCCAACGCCAAAGCAACACCTATTCCCAACCGCAAGAGAGCCATCTCGTTTCAAGAACTTTCGAATAAAATCCGATAATTTATACAACCATTTGGCAACAACAAAATTAATACATAGTTGCAGCGGAATAGTAAAGACGCACACCTACAGCATGTGGACTTAAGTAGGTATACTATATCTCTGCTAATCATTATTTATTGTGTTGTTTATAAACAAATTCAATTTCATTTGTTTAGCGACTAATTAGCTGATATCTGTGTTGTCAATTTTACGACCTACCAGCAGAAGTATTGCCACGTGCCGGTACTGGCAGCATGTATGGGGAAAGATATGTCAAGAGAGGAGTGAGTTGGTTGTTTTTTTTTTTTTGTTTGGAAAGGGGCTTAAAGCTTAAGAACCTTATTTAGCAGCAGAAGGCATTGAATTGACTATCGGTGGATATTTGTGATTTTGTATACCTTCTTTGTATAAGAATGTTACTCGAATTGATAAGGCCCGGTCAAGCTCAATAATCAGAACAAGGTTAGGAGGACTTTTTATCTGCTTAAAAGGTTGTATGTAGATCAATAATCTAGGCCCACATGTAGGGCTTATAATGGTTGAAATTGCACATAAATACGGCAGATAGGACTCCTTTTCTATCGCATCCTAACCTCTTTCCCATAAGAAATGGTATGACCAAGTTCTTAAACATAGCCATCGATAAAGCGGTAGATACGGTACTACAGTCTAACGAAGGGAATCGTAGAAATATCGAGCACAGATCTATATTACCTACCTTTCTCCAGGTTTTTCTGTTAACTCAGAAATATTTAGCTATGCTATGTTCTGAACAACACAAGTCTTCCTTAACACAAAGGTCTTTCTATAACCAATACTTGATATAGCTTCTATAGAGACCTTCCTTCGTATTCGACTGCAGTCAAGCACTGCCGCAAAGTCTCAAAGATGGACAATAGTCGGGACAACAGGTTCACTTGGAACTAATCCTCTAGAGAGGCATTAAAGTTTCTACCAAAGGGTTAGGAGTCATTATGCAAAACCTTTTAAACTTTATTTAAAAATATTGAATGGATTAGTAAGAACAGAAAATCAACAATCAGAACTGGCCCTATTGCAGAACCCTGCGGGACACCATTTCTATTTGAAACATAGCCTACTACCAATGATAGACAACCTTCAGTAATCACTTCATCAGAAAACATAAGCCCACAAATAGAAGCGGCCCTCTCGCCGTCCCCTGCGGCACACCATTTTTTATTCGCCAAACATTGCACTTGATCTATATAAACTGAACCTCACCTATAAGCACGAGCAGTCCCAGTCCCCCTGCCAAGCAAACAAAACAAGCCTTCGGACGCACACCTTATCGAAACTTTATAAATGTGATTGCGAATAAAATTAGAGCCATAAATCAGTTTAGAGCACCGAAATAATGTATCTATTAAACAAAATTCCGCAAGAAAAACAAACCAGCAAGTTCATTGAATGCAAACACTCGAATTATAAATAACAATTTATTTATTGACAAGAAGCACCGATTCAGATCGGCCCGCTTATGTATTTAACGCTTTCCACACCTACGTATGGTGCATGATGGCAGTGGTTAAGTTAAGTTAAGTTTTTTTTTAAGTCAATGAAACGCAAAATTTACAACCCCTCAGTATTTTGTTTGTGTAAATCAAGCAATGTTAAGAATATAGAACTGAACACTGTAGACATTCTCGTATTTCGTCAGAACTTTCGGTGCCATATTTATGACTTTGCGCAAGAAATAAAAAAGAGAAATAGTTGACATTTTTTATTGGGGTTTTTCAAATCCGAAAAAATGGCGTCGCGGGCTTAATAGTGTCAAGCGTTTGTTTTGTTTCGTCGGAGGTTTTCGCACTGGGAAACTCCGACACGTGTATTTTTGTATAATAAATAAATACACTTTTTTTATAGGTAAAGACAAATGCGCGAACTGAGAACTGTTACAGGTTAGAAAAGAAGTGCCAGGCTTAAATGTGATAGGAAAATATCAGACCAGGGTCGTACCATCGTTGTATGACAAATAGATCTTTTTTTACACTTAAACAAATAATATTACATTTAAAGAGGGTCATATTACAATTTAGGCACGTTTGCTGATACTTGGCATAGCGATTTAAGTTCCACTTAAAATCTTTTTTGACAGTTTATGACATAGAATCGCTATGAGTAGTTTCAGCAAACCGGCCTTAACTATCTATCGCAATAAATCTCAAAACTTACCAATTTATATTTAAAAGTAATAAAGTTATGTTTCCATATAAGCAGAAGCACTTACCTGAAAATAAAAGAAGAAATCATATTATTAGAAGTGATATGTATAAAAAGTACTGAGTGATGAAGATTCCATAAGTATTTTAAATGGGAACAAAACTGGAAACTTGCCCAATATTGCCCAATATTGCATAGAAGACCTAAAGTACCGAAAAGCGATTTTTGATGAATTTTAGCAGATTTAAGCCCAATTTGTTACGTTTTCCCTTTAAACTTAAATTCCATTTTCATTACACCAAATATCAACATATTTATGTAAATAAACAAAACCATTAACACAATTGTTAAAATAAATATTATTCGTTATTTTGAAAATTATTGGAGAACATAAAACGTTATTGTTTATTTATATTTTTTTATAATATTTTTTTTTAAATAAACAATAACGTTATTGTTTATTTAAATTTTTTTATAATATTTTTTATAAATAAACAATAACTTTTTATGTTCTACAATCATTTTCAAAATAACGAATAATATTTATTTTAACAATTATGTTAATGATTTTGTTTTGATATAAGTTTAAAAAGAAACAAGTGGCATCTTGCAGACGGTCTGGAACCAAGGCCAAATTTAGTTATTTTTTGAAAATTGTAAAATTTGTGTTTGAATTCTAAATAAAATTTCTATTCCATTCTTCTATGCACGCAAATTTTCATATTTAAGTAGTTAATTTGCATAATTTTGAACTGAAGGTCGAGTGTAAAAACAATATCTGTCGATATTCTAAAAGCGAAGGCAAAAGCATCATTCCGTCTGCCTAGTCTTAAAATCCTGCCAGAGATTGTAAGCTTTCCAAATGTTAAGAGAATGTCATGGCACAAGGTCTGCGGTTAAGAACATCATCAATATTACAACTCTTAAAATATGTTTTGAAAGTCGTAATCTTGAGTTCATGAAGCGGTTGCAAGGTGCCCATCTACAAGGACGAAGACAAGAGCAAGACCAAGTCGATAAAGTTCCAAAGACAAGACTTGCCGGAGATTTCATTGGTCTTAAGAATTGGACTAATTCTGTAGAATAACTAACAGGGGCCAAAAAACGCATTTATTGAAGTCGCAACAGCAGCTTTAATCTACCTAAAACAAGCCACAGACCGATTGCATCAAAAAGAAGGCGAAATCTCTAAAGAGTTCTAATTTGAAGAGCTTAGAGAGCCAAGAGCTCCCACAGGGCTGCGCTGTTTCGTCATCTTACAAACAAAGACTTCTTATTGAATACCTATCTGGTGAGCATATATCTAGTGTAAGCTATACCGAAGCGTCAAGTTATCCACTGCGAAACCCTCTCACACTCGTATCTACCTTCTAAGGGTTTTTTTTTTATTTTTAAATTTATGTTGAATGGTGTTCACATCCTTCTGTGTCACCCTGAGTAACATTACCTACTAGAAGTTGAACGGTTCAAGTCTGTAATATGTTATAGGCCCCTCTGGTACCGCCGCCCACCTTCTGAACGTTCTAGTAAGCCTTAAATGTCGTTCTCGTTGAAATAGTTCGTTTCTCCGATATGTTCGTGTCTTAATACTCTACCTACTTTACAACGCCCTTCACCTGTACTACTAAACCTTGACCCAGCCAACTACCTACCGCCATACCAATGTCCTACTACACACAACCTGGTTCACATTGTAACAACGTTTGCTACAATAATGTCAAGCTGTCTGCCATTTGTTTTTGTAACAAGTGAAATGTAATTAATTAAACAAATTTACACTGACGACAATTAATCGCCGCTGTCCGACGTCGCCGCCGTCGTCGTCGTCTTAAGATCACAACTCCCAACTTTAGACGACAAAACCTGAAGCAGCAGCTCCTCAACTTTACCTAAATAATTTGCTATACACGATTTTGTAACACGTGTTAGAAAATTTCACAAGATTTTCCACCCGCAGTCCGCTCACGCATATCTGCCACCTGAAACGGCTCGTAAATCTGATTTTTTTTCCACCGAAACGAACCCAAGGTGTGGTATTTAACAAGAGCCAAGCCAAATGCACTCTTCGGCGGTGTATGTCGCGCACTGTGTCATACCGTGGGGTATTTAACAATTTGGTCTATCACGGGCATACATGTCGGATCATAAACTGCACTTCGATTTGTGACAGCAACAAAGCCGCAGTCCAGTGTCCCCGACAGTGAATTTACAAGTGTTGCACTCGTCGGCGGTGTTGACTCTGACTCTGACTCGTGGTTTTGTTATTTTGTTTGGAGGCGGACTTAAGGAAGGTCCACCACATGTCGCGTCGTCGTCGTCGTCGTCCATGGGAACAGCAACAGACCATATTGCTCAATATGCAAATTTGCATCCGTTGCACAACAACAGCAAGAGCGTTTGGGATGTCTAAGGTGCAGTATCCGAGATGGAGAGAGGTAATGGCATGGTGAACCTTTCAGGTGTGAACCTGGCCATAGGCAACATTAGGCGCCACTAAGTACGACGCGAAGTGATAATCTTTTCTCCATTTTCGTGTTTGCATTGGCCATTATTTTGTTTTTACATCTGAGTGTGAAATTTTGTAGTCCCCACTTGACACACGATTGACATAAGCTAGTTGAAGTGCTACCAGTTCCGATCGGAATTGGGTTTGGCAGAGCTGGTGTAGAAGTGCAGCTTCATGTTTTTCTTACAAAGGGGGGTTATGTAATTCAATTTGGAATACTACGAGGGAAATTGTGATGGTTGGCATAGGATTTGTGGGCAAAATTGTGGAGATTATGTTTACGAAATCATGCTTTCAAAATTCTGTTTTCAAAATTCCGCAAAAGAATAAAAAAAAGATTGGGAAAATGTTCAAAAAGCGCGCTTTTTTACAGTCAGATCGTATTTTTCAAAATTACTGCCTGAAGGGACGAGTCAAAAAAAAAAAACGTAAAAAACGCGTTAAAAAATTCCGTCAAAAAAGCGCCCAAAAACGAGCGAAAAAAAGGCGTGAAAAAAGGGTGCGTGAACTTGACACTCGAATGTTAAATTTTTTTGGTTATTTTTTAGAGTTCTAGAGTTCTTGCTAAGAATTTTGCAAAGTTCTGTTCGTTTACTATTTTTTTTTAAATTTTTTTAATTGTGGGTTGCTAAATTCACGGAGCACCCCATTTGTGAAAATATTAAATTTTTATTTTTCCTTCACATAGAAACAACATATTTCTAGTGTTCCTCGTAGTTTTTTTTTCCAAAGAAAATTGCCAAATTACACCATAAAAAAATATTTTTCGATTCCCATTTTCAAAGGAATTCTTATTTTTTATCAAAATTTTAACAAAGAGATTTGTAATTTTTCTATTTGTTCTAACTTTTTAGTGTTTGGGTTTAGAAATAAATTGTTTGAGGATTTTTTGTTGCGTTCCTCGAGCACTATTAAAAAAATTAAAAAAAAAAAAATAAGCGAACTTTTCAAAGTTCTTAGCAAGAACTCTAGAACTCTTGATTAGCCACCCGGAACTCTAAAAAAAAAAAAAACAAAAAAAAATTAAAGATTGGGGACCATGTTCACGCACCCATGAAAAAAACGTCAAAAGATCAGTTAAAAAGAAAACTAAAAATCGGGTAAGAAAACGCTTGAAAAAACGGGTCAAAAAACTCAAATTTTAACATTTCAAAATTTCCCGAGGCGATCGACGCGCTTCATCGATCCGTGTAGCCCTTGACATTTTCATGGTCTAAAACAACCCAAAATAAGTAAATAAATTACCTCATCAATTAATTTCCTATTTAAATAAAATGAAAAAGAAAGTCCGCCCTCATAGGCAGCCAGTTCAACACCGCACGACTCTTGTTGGCGTTCATAAGTTTTTGTGCGATGGGTGTTAGATTTCATCTGAGGTTGGTGTAGAAGGGTTTGAGCGCGTTTGAATTGGTTATGGAGGGTTACTTCCGAAGGCCATCGGGGATATTAACTGTTGGTTTTGGTTTTTCGGTTTACCACACGAAATAGGGAATCTAATTTAATCGCTTTTGCAACTACTTATATGAATGTTTACAGTTGGGAAAGGTTCACCCTGGTTCTAGTTTTCGTTTTAACCGAAAGAGTGCCAGTGGTTACTTGATAGAAATGTCTTACAAAGTGGGTTACATCTGGATAGGAGTTATACACCGAACTGTGTCCCACCTATCTTCTTTTATTTCAGACACGATTTCGAACGAGAAACTCATCTAACCCCCGCACGCTGTCGGTTCCTTTTCATCTCCACGTCGCAAAAAGCCACAATATTTGTTCAAATCCCAGTACCCCTTGGACGATCATCTTCCACCGCAACAAGCATAACATTTTAACCGCCGCACATAACACCCAGAATCGATTTTTAATAAAAACAAAAACATCGCTGTAAGTTCGTTCATAAATAATACCACTCAAGTACTTGTGTCATAAATTCATATTCAATTTGTATTTAAGTAATAATGAAAAAGAGTGAGAAAGAGAAAAAAAAAATACTTATCATCGAAGAATATCCAACTAGTAATGCAGCTAACGTGTAATTATAATTTTTATACTCTGCCCACAACAGAATCTAACCTCTCATTAGATATAGCAGCACATACCTACCGTTGTTTGGCTGAGTGAAGCTTTTCCGAATACTACACGTAGTTTGTAAATATTCATTAGCATAAGACACAAAAATGCCGATCTCTGCCTACTGATAACTGCGCGCCAATATGTAGTTGTTGACAGACGACACTGTTGTACGACTTTATTGAGAATTATGAAAGAAAACTCCTTCGAAAGCGACATTCCACATGAGAGACAGTGGTGTGCAAAAGTTCTGGGATTTCTGCTTGATTTTTTTTTTGGATTTAAAACAATCCGTCGGTAAATTAGCGACTTGTTGGATGTTACTTTCAAGCTCACATTTCAACAATCAGTAGACAAAATTGTTGATCAAGAGCACAAATGAATAAGTACCCCTAAAAATGGGGGTCAAACTATGTTCAAAAATAAGAGAAAAGTGCACACAAACGAATCTTTAAAAGATTTTAAACTGGATAAAAGCATTCTTAGTTCAGGGGGCAGTTATGACTTAAAAAAAGAAGCCACTTATATGCGAAGTGGGCTTGCAAAATGGCGTTTATAACACACCTGCTTTGCAGTTCTTAATTCATTTAGACAAGAAGTAAAGACTCAACACTTGTGTCCATAGGCAACAAATTTTAGCAAAAAACCTGTTCAGCAGTTTCGATATCCACGAAAAATAAAATGTCCAACCGATTTGATCATTTTGAAACCTATTTCGAAAATAGTCGCACTTTTCCACGCCACTATCACTAAAAGGGGTTACCTACCTCACTGTATCTATACAGTCGGGGCGAGGGGAGGGAAAAACTTAAAGAAAACCTGTCCGCCAATCACTTTATTTGTTTTTAAACGCAACGGCAATTCAATAATTTAAACAGTAATTTCAAGTGGAAGTTTGAAGAGGATTTTTAGTTCTCTTCCCCCCATTCGTTTTCACAATATAAGCACCGCCGGGGTTCGCCATCTGCGAGGTTTTCCACGCTTGTTTTTCACTTTGAATATGTTTTTTTTTTTTTTAATTTTTTTTTTCCAATTGACTGCGGTGATGATGAGGATGATCTACGATAAGCTTTACGACTATAGTAGTTGTCGCTTTATGAAATATGTAAATAATAGTAGCTATACATCGATCAAGAGACCTTTTGAGTTTGTCGTTACAATTTTGTCGAAGATTTGCGTGTATCAACGAAGCTGAAGCCGCAAGGAAAGATTACGCTGGATCTGTGGTTTTAGTTTGCAGTAGGGTTTTGGATTTTGTTTTTCTAGTTAACGTAACTTGAATCAATTTTACTTTTTTCCATACCAACTATGTAAATCTTTAGGGAAAATCTGTGAAATTGAGGTGAACAAATTTCGGTCAACTTGGCAGCACTATTTTTTTATTTTGTAGATGTAAAAATTCCCAATGAAGTCAAAAGTAGAGCTAGATATGAATTTTATTGAGTGTGGGAAATTTATAATATTTGAAAGTTGTCAACTCATTCGGCTTAAGCTGGTTTTGGAATGTTCCTTCTATTTCCCAAAAAAAAAAAATATGCACGCAGCCTTAAAATCAAATACCTCACAAATATGTTTGTGTTTTGAAAGACAAATCACATCTGATCTTATAAAAGATTCTTAAGCGTCCCATCCACGAGGCATTTATCTGGTGAGGTCCAACTCAACAAACATGTGTGATGTGTTTTGAAGGACAAAACACATCTGATCTTATAAAAGATTCTTAAGCGTCCCATCCACGAGGCATTTATCTGGTGAGGTCCAACTCAACAAACATGTGTGATGTGTTTTGAAGGACAAAACACATCTGATCTTATAAAAGATTCTTAAGCGTCCCATCCACGAGGCATTTCTCTGGTGAGGTCCAACTCAACAAACATGTTTGATGTGCTTTGAAAGACAAATCACATCTGATCTTATAAAAGATTCTTAAGCGTCCCATCCACGAGGCATTTATCTGGTGAGGTCCAACTCAACAAACATGTGTGATGTGTTTTGAAAGACAAATCCCATCTGATCTTACAATAGATTCTTAAGCGTCCCATCCACGAAGCACTAACCTGGTGAGGTCCAACTCATTTTTTACAAGGTTATTGATCATCATCACTTTTCAGATCTCCGATGGCTCAATCACCTTCAAGTCAAACCTACCTAAAACCACTCTTCATTGAAAAAAATTGATCGCTCCTAAAGCACATGTTCGTTATCTAAATCGTTACTGAAACTGCCAAGCACTTCGATAGATTTGAGGCAGTTCCAAACCCACCTCGACAAAATATCCACGTAAATCACTTTACTAAACTCCTAACCACCTAGTCCGTATTTACAAAAATATGACAGGGGATTAACAACAGTTCACAATGTTTTCGATAGCAAAGAAATATTGACATAAACAATTGTTGGAAAACCCCAAAAGTGAGTAGCACACATCTGTTCCCTAAAAATAGAAAACAAATGTTAAGACACCCAACTTTCATGTCAAATTATAGCGAAAAACATGTTTTCAGGAAACAGTGTCAAACTGACAGTTTTATCGGTTTTCTCTAAGCAGTTTTGATGGCCACAAGATTGCTTGTTATGAAGAATTGTAGTCGTGAAAATAGAAAAGAACTTTGAGGGGATAATGAAGACTTGAATTTTATTTGTAATGATATAGGTGCTTGGAGGGGTGGTGGCTGTCCATGGTGTAGTGGGTAGTGTCTTTGCTGATCCGCAGAGGTGAGCAAAAATGTATCGTAGGACTTAAAGTTCTTGATCGTTATATATAACAATTAAAAAGTGGTGGGGTTTCTGTTGATGTGGAACCTACTGAGCAGTTTTCAATGAAACTTGTTTGTAAGGACTCATTGCCACGCCTACTTTTCGGTTTTTTTTTTACCAAAATGTACTTTTTTCCGATTTTAACTTGCCAACAGTCAAGGAACTCTCAATTTATACAAATTAGTTTAGGGAGACTGAAACATTTCAAGCTATAAGTCAGCTTTCTGATTTAACCTGAAGCTGAGTTGTAAATCGAAAACGAGTACTATCACCGATTCATCTTCATCGAGGGATCTACTTTGCTGTGGTGGGTGTATATTAAGAGCACGTTCTCTTTGGCATAATGACGATAAAATGAAGTATATGCTGTCAAAGAGGAAGGGCTTTCAGCATCGCTACCTTGGGACAGAGCTGGCTCCAGGGGCTTATTGGTTGAGGCCGTAGTACAACCTGGACTGTAAGCTGTAAGTGCCACACACCGACTTTTTTGAAAGACTTTTATGTTGCTACAGCATGTAACAAAAGATGGACTGTTCGATTTCGATCTCAGCTCTTGGCAACCAATTAGCTTCCTGCGCTTAAAATTCCACCCGTCTGCCACAAAACAGGATTAACGATGGCAAGTTGTGAGAAAAAGACTATAAATGTTGATCATGCATGTCTTTACTTGAGGGAGGCAAATCTTGCTTTACACAGAGAATTCGTTCTTCTGTACCATAAACATACTTCCACGTGGCCTTAATAGAAGCCCAGTTTATACACTTTTGTCCAACATAAACCAGTATTTAAGTAGACTCGAATCGACATAAAATCACGAACCGATTGGCCTGAAAAGCATGTGTATTTTATCCCTCAATCACTGTCTCCCGTATGTAGTCGAAGCTTCTTCTTAAAACGATGGAAAAGGCTGTGGACAACTACCTAAGAGAAGATGTACTAAGTATATCGCCTCTTCATCATCGTCAGCATGCCTACAGAGCGTGCAGATCTACGGAGACTGCTCTGTATCAGCTAACTGAGATTATTGAAAATGCTCTTGAAGCGAAAGAAATAGTATTGTGTGCCTTCTTGGACATCGAGGGAGCATTCGATAACACATCGCATGAAGCAATTATACGAGCTCTTGATAGAAAAGGAGTAAATAACACAGTATCGAGGTGGATGTACGAAGTCCTGAGCACAAGATCAGCAGAGACTCACACATCAGAAGGTATTATCAAGGTTAACACAGCAACAGGCTGTCCGCAAGGAGGAATTTTATCCCCCCCTAATGTGGAGTCTTGTAGTGGACGAGTTACTTGAGAAATTGACGAGCCAGGCCATTAAATATCATGTAACGGCTGGGCTTAGCCTAAATCCGGCAAAAACAACAATTGTACCATTCACCAGGAAAAGAAAACTTGAACGACTGAGGCCGATAAGGTTATCGGGTACAACACTGACATCGATCAATGAAGTTAAATATCTGGGACTGAACCTAGACAGCAAACTCGTCTGGAAAAAACACACAGAAGAGATAACCAGGAAAGCAACGCGGGCCTTAATGATTTGCAGGAACTTAGCTGGCAAATCCTGGGGATGTAGCCCGACCATCCTCAGATGGATGTATATCGCTATTGTGAGACCAATGATCACATATGGAGCGATTGCATGGGCAAAAAGAACCAGTCTATCCACCAGAAGGAAGACACTAAATAAAGTGCAAAGACTGGCATGCCTCTGTTTTACAGGAGCCTTGAGAACTTGTCCAACCGCAGCTATGGAGGTGTTATTGGAACTAACTCCGTTGCACCTCGTGGTTGAGGAATGTGCAAGTAAAACGATCCTAAGAATGGCCAATGAGGGAATAGGAAGAGGAAAGTGCATCACACTAAGACAGTTTGACGTACTACTCAAAAAAACAACCACTATTAACCTTTCCTAGAGACGACATCATCAAAAGATTTGATTTCCAAAAGAACTTTGTTACTAAGCTGAGCAAAAAAAAGAACTGGAGTAATGAGTCCACAATTCACAGACTGAGCAATCACACAACCAAGTGGTACACAGATGGGTCGAGAACTGACGAGGGAACTGGAGCGGGATTATTTGGGCCTGAAACCAAAAATTCTGAATCAATGGGCAAAAGTACCAGCTTCTTTCAGGCTGAAATCCATGCCGTAGACAGATGTGTCCAAATAAACATCGACAGACATAATGGCAGACAGCCAGGCTGCTATTAGGGCACTTGATTCCTACATCATTAAATCCAAACTTGTATGGGAATGCCTACAGAAACTTAATGAACTTGGTAGGAGAAACAAAATAACCCTCTGCTGGGTGCCTGGCCACGTAGGAATAGAGGGGAATGAAATGGCCGACTCCCTTGCGGAATAGGGGATCACACCCTCAAAGAAGGATTTAGGAAACTAGAGAAAGAAAACAGGGCAAGAACCTGGCATAGCACTCAGGGCATGAGGCCGGCTAAGAAACTTCTGGGGCAATACAACCAGAAAAGATTCCAAGCTTGCATCGGCATCAGCAAAAATAACCTCCGTATCCTAACGGGGCACTGTATAGACTCAAGGAACACCTTAAGAAACTGGGTATATCTGAAGAAGGTCTCTGCAAATTCTGCGATGAGTCCAGTGAAATCCCAGAACACTTGTTGACCCACAAAAGATTGAAATACTTGGCCAAGTACCAACTATCTGATGAGGAAATACTGTCACTGGAGCCAGCTCTCATCCTTAGATTTTGAAAGGAAACAGGACTGGAGAGAGTGCTATAGGAAAGATTTCCTCCGCCAAGGAGAAAGAAGAGCCCAAGAACCTCTAAAATGGTTCCGAAAGGAATCATACTGTGAGGGAACTCTTATGAGGGAACATACCTCTCTGAGGCGTAAGCAGGGGGTACAATAGACCAAAAGGTCGCAGTAAAATAACCCCTTTCACATAATAATAATAATAATAATAATAATGTAGTCGAAGCACGCCTTAGGACCACACACTCCAAAGTTTGAGATCCAAACCCATTAACCCGCACCCACTCTTAGACTTTGGACAAAATTCGTCTCTAAATTTCAATTATATATCGAAATTATATGAAAAAACAAACCTCCCTACTGCGTATTCTAAAATTGACCCCCCTTTGCCATAATCTACCGGCTTACATCGATCATTGATTGCGTTTTTTCACTTCAGCTGGAATTTGCTGTTCAATCAAATTTGCTGTCATCTAGAAATTTCCTCCTAATTCATTATTTTATTTTAGGGGCACCAGACCGCCTCGTGTAATAGATGTACAGTTTCATAATTGAAAAGGTGTGCCAAAACAACAGTCCAAAGGTTTGTTACTCCATTTAAAAAATATCTATTTTTTTTCTCCCTCGCTCTTTTCTTTAAAAATCGTACATTAAACTGTTTTAATTATAAACCATTTTTTGGGTTATCTGCATTTTTTTTTTCATGTCGTTCCATATAATATCATCGAGGCCGCCATCTGTGCGTGTTCACATATTTTACACATGACATGTCTGCCATATCTGTGATACCTTACAATGGGCAAAATTGTTTTGTGTGAATAGGAAAAAAAAATAAATAAAAATAACCGACCGTACGTAGATAGATTTCGAATGCGATTTCGTTCTTAGTACAAGTTGGTAGTTAGAGTCACATGACATTCCTCGGTGAGGACTGAGGAGTTTAATAAATTGTAATTTTAGGAATAAACTTTGTAATCAATAAATATTAGATTATGCCATTTTTTATTTTTTTTTTTTTTATTTATATTAGCTAGTAGCCGAAATAGATAGGGAGAGTTAATTTTGTTGTGCATTTGGTGGAGGTAGATTGCAACAGGGGCGGATGGTGGGTGGAAGGCCGAGAAAAGTTTTGCAACTATGAAAATGCTCTGCCATTGTGGTGTGTACTACCTTTTATTAAATTCACATCCGACTGTACAGTTTGCTATAACGAGGTAAGACATTTGCCCTCAGCAGCATAATTGTAAAGAGGGGAGGCTTGTACAGGGTTTTCCAATGAGAGGTTTTATTGTGAATGACCCGCTATTTCGGTAGCTGTCACTTTTGAAGCTTCTATTCTTTGACATTCGACAAGTAGAAACTACGCCATTACTAAAAATGGAACGATACACGCTTCAACAACGCATTGAAATTATTAAAATTCGCTACAAAAATGGTGAAAATCTTGCAGTCACAGTTCGCTAAACTAAAGCATTTTTTGGGCGTCGTGAAGCACCTTGTCGGACCGCAATACAGAAATTGGTGGAAAAATTCGAGCTGTTGGGACAAGTTAGTGATGTGAAGAACAAAACCCGTACACGTCGCTCAAGAACAACTGAGAATAATGCTGCTGTAGCCCAAAGTGTTGAAGAAAACTCAGGTTTGTCCATTCCTCGTCGTTCTTTGGAATTGGGCATTCCACAAACGTCATTACACAGGAGTTGGATGGTATTGATCTGGACAACGTTTACTTTCAACAAGACGGCGCTACGTTCCACACAAGCAACGAAAAGGGAAAAGTTCCCGGACCGTGTTATCTCTCGAAGAGGTGATCACAATTGGCCACCGAGATCTTGCGATTTAACACCTTGCGACTTCTTCCTTTGGGACCACGTGAAAGATAAGGTCAACGCCAACAGCCCAGCGTCGATTCAAGACCTCAAAGATAAAATTCGTGAGGCTATCGATAGATAGATAGATCAGCCACTTTGCGATTTGGTTATGGAAAATTTCATGAAAAGGATATGGTCCTGTATGCGAGTTCGTGGTGGCCATTTGGCTGATGCTTATTAACGGCATGCCTTCCTCTTTATTATGAAATAAACATCCGATCATTTATCTCAAAAAATGGCAATTTTCTTTGAATACCAAAATAACACCTCTTATTGGAAACCCCTTTATATCTATACGGCGTAAGAGAGCGGGTCGAAATGCTGCTTTAAAAACTATGTCTTTTTTTAGTTCTGTTTTCAAATTTAAAGCACAAAAAAAAATCAGCTTAATCTGCTTTTTTACAACTAACGAAAACTTAAGCAAATAATAAAAAATAAATAATTTTAAATTTATAAAAAAATTTAAGTTAAAAGAAAACTTAATTTAAACTAGAAAATGAATTACAAAAATGTTTGGCCATTGTTAAAAAGTTCCGGCTTTTGAACATTTTCCAAAACTTTTTTTTTTGTTTGCAGAATTTTGACACATCTGGAATTCGACCCCAACCCACGGAGTAATTATCGGAAAACTGATAGAAAGAAATCCAGAAACGTTTTCTTTGGGAACGGAGGATTGACTGTCAGGGCTTCGAATTTTAAAATGTTATAACGTCGCCTTGCGCAGGGGACTAGCTTGCAATGAGCTTGTACAGCACCATCTAGGAGTGAGTGGCATTTTATTTAGGTGACGTACTTCCGGACGAGGCAATATAAGTCGCGTCGGTTGATGAGCAACCTAAGATATTGAAAAGGCGACTTTCCCAGCTTCACATTTTTGTAACGACTCCGCGAAGACTGAGGTTGAACCGACTACCGGTAAAATTCGACACATTCGAAGATGGATCTTGCTGAATTTCTTTACTCCTACTCTTTAGACAAGTTTAAGCTTCTTATCAAGGCTAATAGGTTTTAAAAGTCTGTTCGTTGTAGTAGGAAACTCCCGGATGATAGTTTTGATTTATGATAGAGAACCGAGCAAGGGTCCTCCTCGTCTATATAGCTCTACAAAAGTCGTTTAAAAAACGCCAAGATTATGATTTGCAGTCTATAGAGAGAGATCAAACTCTTTCAGTGTGCATTTCAGAGCCACCTTTAGCCAAATCTGCTCTGTCGCTAGATGACTTGTCGACAGCATTTAGCTTTCGCATGAGTGTGCTTTTGAGGCAATTGGAATAGGTACCCGAGATACCTTCATCTAGTAGAATGGGTAGTTTATTTATACGTTTGTCGAGCTTATTAGGCTAATTAGGTTTCTAGAACGCCTTTATGCCCTGTCAATCAGCAAAAGGTAAATATAATACTGCTAGATGAGCCACAATCTATACTTGATTGAGACAAGCATTTAAATGCCGCTTGAATATCCCAGAAGATTCGAAGGTAGAGAATACCACGTTTGCCTTTTAGCCAAGACAAGTCTTTCAACCAGGGCTACAGGTTTTGATCCATCTGTGAACAAGTGCGGAACGACCCAACCGATCGTTCTTGGAAGCGTCGGAGATTTTTCAAACTGACATTAAAACTTGCCTGCCTTGAGTATGCGAAAAATGTTTCCCTCGCTCCAAATCCAAGGAAGACTTAAACAAATCTTACGAATCTATCTCTAGCAGGATCATATCCAAATTCGTTTACTGGTCGGCTGTCTGGGCCTTTGGGTTTGTGTGCTATAAAGCTGTATGCCGTCAATTATGTCTCCAGTAATCAGGCCTTGAAAGTTGGTAATTTGCACATTTGATCTTTCTGCATCTAAGGGACTTACTGGGAAATTTGTATCGAGGAGTTTACTAAGCTATATTCTTTAAATCTTTTTTCAACAGCTCGGCATGAACAGGCTTATTGAGGTGGACTTTGTTAGCCTTGATGCCTTCGACAACTAGTCTATTTTTCCACAAGAGATTCTGGAAAATATCCGCTTGGATTTCGCACAATCTCCCTCAAATATTTTGAGAGATTCCATGTCAAAAACCCAGTTGGTTATAGTGCTTTAAAACACGGTTGCCACATTGGTCATTTGTGACCAAATTTGGTCATTATTTTTTCGCTTGGTCCTTTTTACTCCATTTGGTATTTTTTTTACGAAATGAAAAAAGACGTTCGACTTCAATTTTTATGCAACCTAAGGCGTTTCTTTTCGTCTGATTGTTCTGTGTTTACAAATATTTCGGACTTATATAACTTTGGTCATTTATAGCCAAAGTTGGTCATTTTCATTTCCAATTTTGGACACAAACTTTATTTTCAAGTGGCAACCGTGCTTTTAAGTAGTCCCCATTCTGAAGCCCGCCAGTGAGGTTTCTTCCAATTCCTAGCATAGACAGAAAAGACAGTTTTGTTGACGGGAACAAGCTTAGATTCCGGTCATAGTCGGTGATGGTACAGGAGTGGACTTGAAATTTTAGAGGCGACTGATTGTTCAGTGTCAAACTGTTTTTCGAAGATTTCTAGACGAAAGTTGGCAAAGACGGTCGTCGGCTTTTAAAATGGAATTTCCTCTGGGAGTATTTTTAGTCGTGGTTTGGGGTCGTGTAAAAATCAAGCACGTCGTTTAAGGGAGCTGCAGTTATTCTATAGATTTTTAGCAACTATTTTCGATTTTCAAAACTCAACTTTCTCTACACCTATCAGCCCTTAGTCTCCTTATATATACAATCTGTAAGTCTCCTCTCATTGGTACCTTTTTTTAGAAACAAAAATGATTTCCCTGCCTACAATTTGTACCGCGAATCCGCCCCTGACAGCGATTGTGCCAATCTTATTTATATGATCTACCAGACAGATAAAATCTTTAATTTGCTGTCGATAAATCAAAACTTAATAACGATGTTATTGGCTTTTGCAAGTTAACTATCTAAGATGTCTAATCTAGGTTATGATTTTTATTTATTCTCAATATTTGTGAAAAAATTTCCGGATCGCGAATAAGGGCATCCCCGCTTCGTGTGAAATTGAAAGACTGTTGGCTCGCCAAATCGCTAATAAATCACTTGTCCTATCTCAGTGCATGTCGATGTGAGATTCAACTCGATCAAAATAAATTTTAACCACAAATTGGATTTATCGTTCGCGATTGGAACGCAGTTGGCTTTTTATGTGATCATTTAAGTAGTCACGTCGTTGCTTGGGTGTAAATCAAAGCAAGCTAATCGGAATGGACTTTGAGTCTGAATTAGAGGGAGATGGCCCTTGTCTCATTGATTTTGCAAAGAGAACTGAGAAATGGACGCCAACTATATCTATTTCTAGTGACCGAGCTTGCACAACTACAAGTACACAAGTCGATCCATAACAAATGACATCACGCTCTCCTGTAACTAATATATAGTGTGGTAACATCGCACGTCATATAACCACTAATAGATATAGATAGATTTACACCAACAGCAGGTTATGGAGAAATCTCAGACACCCGCAACTAATTCCAGCACCTATCGGCAGGCGCACTTCAAATATAAATCCTCAATCCAATCGAAAGTCAGGCACCACCCATGCATATACCCGTCGAAGACGAACAAAAACCCTTTTAAGCCTCGATAGCGTTTGACAGAGCAAATTACATCACACTCAAGTGCTCGGTAGCACCGAGCCTCACAAACCTACAACTTATAAGTCATAACAAATGACACTAGTCCAGAAAACTATTTATTATTTTATTGCGGGGGATAATGGCAGGCCATATACACCACCACCCACAGAATCACTTTCGACGCACAATCTAGAAAAATAACTGCGCTGTCACTTTGACAACAACCTTAAACAAATTCAGTTATACTATAAATGGATAGATAAGGGGGACAGCTTCGAAGTTGCCACGGAAACCTAGGGCGTTTTGACACAGACAAGATCGATGGGATGTGGCGTCTTCACGCGTTCCTAACCTATGCGAGTACGCCTGATGGAGTCTTTGGCGTAAGGCGCGCATATTTATTTGCCTTTCTCGCATTTCGTTGTGCGCCCCCATTTCACAAGTCGTCAAATCGTAAAATGGCGGTGTGCTGGCAAAATAAAATAATTCAATGATCTATCTAATTATGTGTCCATTGCAATCTTATCAAGAGTATGGCGCTGACTGTCAATTTAATCAGCACACTTGGAAGAAACGAAGAAAAAACAACACAATAGCACAAGATAAAGTCGTACAGATACATAGCAGCTTTGGCTTTATTTTCTATTCGATTAAATTGTGTTCGGATATCGGTGTGAACAGGAATTTCGCCACATGGAAAACGAACTCCCTACTCATATATGACAAACGTTTAGGACGGATTTGGATAGTGATTAGATTAGAGGCCGTTTCCGGGGGGCATGACATGCCAGAGGTATGTTGCTAGATTAGGGTTAATTGGTGCGATGACATGTGGGGCTGCTACTTGTTGTTGCAAAGGGACAGGAGTACTCAATCGGGACATGGAGTGTTGCTTGGAGGAATTTCTCGCTTGGAAACGAAAGACGTATGTACCAGAGACATGATTTATAAAACGTTTTGCATGTTGAAATTTGCATGCGCTTTTCGATAGGAATTATCGAAGATAGAGGGATCGTGGCGTGGCGTTCAGATCGGACATTGATTGTGCCTTGGTCTTTCTCCAATGAGCCCAAAAGGTATGTTCGAGATGTGGGTACGTTCGGTGGAGTTTAAAAGGACCTCAGGGCCACTCAGCGCCATTGAGATCGGCCATTGAATTGGTTATAATTGTCACAAATTACCAGGGACATACAAAGAAGTCGTGGTTCATGTATCTGCTAATCAGCTAGCTGTAGTTACTGTGAACAAAATGCAGCTGGTTCATGGAAAAGGTGTGATGGCTTCAATGGGTGTAAAAGACGATTTTCTTTTCATTGTTGACCAGCAACTTAGATTAGATTAGATTAAAAGACGGGAGAGCCATCAAAGGGCTTTGGCACTGCGGCTTCTTAGAGTAGCCTATTGTGCCTTCCCATGTAGGTTCCTAGAGCCATCTTTTCACTCCAGAGGCATTCAGGAAAACAAAGATTTTCTCTGGGTGTAGGTCAGCAAGAGTTGCTGGATCGACAATCTCATTCCCTAGGATGTTTTTCCTTAGGCGACATAGAGCCGGACAAGCTGTGAGTATGTGAAGAGAGGATTCATCACTCAAGACATCAAGACAGAGCCTGCAAATAGGATCCGGTGTTTTTTCATGTGACCATGGCCACTGATTATTCCTGTAAGGATCTTCAGATTATTTTTGTCCAGATTAATCAGGAAGAGTGATTTTCTGGGGGAGAATTTAGGGAAAAATATTCTGGTGCAGATCTGGCCAGCTGTATTTTTTCAAATCTCATTCGACTCGATGCGAGATAGTTTCTTAATGTAGTTCCTGAAATGGTTTTTGCTGACTCCGCAGAAGGGTTCAGGTCCGATGAGTGGAGTGGTAGCTCCGATTTTAGCCAGTGAGTCAGCTTATTCGTTACCTTCAAATCCTCTGTGGGCTGGGATCCAATGGAGGACGACTAGGTTTTTCTTACAAAGTTCGCGGATGGCTAAGAATGTTTCGAAGATAAGTTTTGATTTTATGACAGATGAGTCAAGAGCTTGGAGAGCTGCTTGGCTGTCTGAGAAGGTAAATATGGTTTTTCCCCGTGTGTTAGAACTTAGATTTATTCTAGCACAATGGTAAATTGTAAGGACTTCAGCCTGGAATATGGATAAGTTTTTCCCAAGGCTGACTGACAAGGTCACCTGGGGCGACTCACCGGAGATTCCAGAGCCAGTCCCTGACTCCATCTTGGAACCGTCTGTGTACCAGATGATATCAAGTTGTGATGGATTGGGCTTATATTTTGCCCATTCTTCCCTAGGGGGGATGATTATGGAGAAGTTTTTATGGAAGCCATATTCCGGTAGCATGTCATCAAGAGCCATGCTGAATGGGCTTGAAGGCTCCATGGTGCCGAGTAAAGACAGATGACCTCCCCGATGACCAGAGACTTGAGTGCGTTAGATATTGATTTCAAAAGTTTGCACAGGTCTTATCATGGGTCTTATCTTATTTTCGGTAAAATCGTATCTTCACCACCTCTCCGTGGCGCCCTCTGGATAGCTATTTCCGATTTAGCCGACGTTCAACCCTGGGCTTTTGTCTCGCTCGAAAAATCTAGCATTAGGACCCTTGTTGGTATCATGGTGGAACACTGCCTCATGGGCTAACATGCCAGGAGGTTAAACTTCTCGTTAGACGTCTTCTGTAGAAGCTGCAGGGCTGATGAGGGTGAAGATACCATACTTCAAAACCTCTGTAATATCGTAACTCTTGGCATTCTCTTTCGAGACGATTTTAACGAGCCCAAAGGGCCTTTTAGCTTTATTGCTGTGCAGATTGATTCCGAGAGTAGAGACAGACACTGTTTACAAGCGGCTTTGTCATTGGAGGTAACTTAATGCAGTAAGTCTTTGGCTTTAGACATGGGACCGATTATGCCTTACGATCTGTACAAAGGCTCAAGTTGGCACCGTCTACTGGTCTGCCTCATTTGAGCTCACGACGCGAACAGACAAGGGATATTTAAGTTTCCCATTAAGCGATAGAAGACATTCATGCGGTACCTTAAAGTTTCCTACATTTGAAGGTTCCAACATCGACTCCACCTGTAGCAGCCAATAAGGTACACTTGCAGATGACTGGAGCTATTTAGCAGACAAAAATCTAGTGAAAAAGTTCGACGTCATACGACTGCGATTCGCAACAGACCCCGGGACATATCCCCACAAAATTGCATCAACCTTTCAAGAAGTCCCGTACCCTATAAATCCAAGAACGAGCGACGAAGTGAGGGCGCTACCAGAAAGCCACCTGCTCTGACCAAAAAAAAAAAAAAATACCACCACCTGCAGCTTCTAAGCTTTCTACACCTTGTTCATATTGGGAAAGACAGATTCTCATGGGCAAACGCGCGCACCGCATACTCGTAGACAAACATCTGACGACCTGCAGTCAGTCCAAACACCTCGCTCTTCCAACTACCATATGTGCCACTGTAAGAAGTCGACCAGTTTACCCAACACTTGAGGTTCTGCGCTTAGAGGTTTTCTTTCCGAGGCAAATATTTGCCCGCCTAATGTCTTCATAAATAGTATTAATTGAGTTGTTGCCCTCTTCAGCGTATATACGGCGAGTAACTCAGCACATGCGCATATACACTTGCCCAATGCTCATTGATGGATCTACAGTCACCGTCGAAGTGAAATTCGCGCGCACATTCACGCGCAGCAGCAACAGCTTTGTCTGGAACAACATCTTACGACACAGATACCCGCATGCAGTGCGCTCGCATCAGTGACATTTCTATCTTGACAATGATTCAGCGAAATGGTCCGGCAAATTCAAATTCAAATCCAAACAATGAAATTATAAACAAATAACGACGACGCTGAGAAGACCAAACTCAGACGGCCGACTGCCAGAAGGATTTGTGTTTCCTTATCAACCGATGAGCCGCCCACTTGACGCTTAAGAGTTTTGCATTCGCTACAGCCAGGCGACTCCAATCCCTGTATACACAAACGACCGGATGGACGGACTTAAAACTTGGACAGTGATTGCACAACTTTCTGCCGATTGGACAAAGTCCAAATCGAATATGCACTGACGGTTCAATTAAATTGCATTCGTCTCTCATCGATCCACTTGAGCTAGTATATACGCGTGTACATGGCGAGCTGAAAGGTCTTAAGTGCTTTTGGAAGGGGGGGCGACTTGTGCAGTACAAATTTAGAACAAGTCCACTTTGGCTGGAGCAGAGTTCTAAATACTCAAAAACTATTGTACAGACCTGTTGTATAGACCGCTGAGTGGCGACAACGTGACCTCCGACAATAGTGGATTACTTTCGTGGAAGAAAATTCAATTAAAATAGCCATTCAAACCCTCGATTGGATTGGCAGGTGTAAAGTTCAGATTCGAGTGTCGCCTTCCTTTGGCTGATGGTAATCACGTATTCCATTCATTTTCGTTCGCCCCGTGGTACATGATTTGTGTCGCACGGAATTAAAATAATCCATTGGGCTTGTATAATTTTAATTTTTTTATTTTTTTTTTTTGGGAAGAAAAACCTCAACCGAGACGCCATTTAAATTCCAATAAAATAAGAACAACCATACAGTAGGCCGGGAAATTTACAACCTATTGATATTTATTTGTTTAAACAAAATCCAAAGATCGGAACTTAAAAGTCAACGAGATTGTCCGTAGAAAATTACAGAAGGCGGCCGCAAAAGAAAGCCCATTCCCGACCGATACCCATGCCTGCAAGTATGGAGTGTCATTTTAATTTTGTCCGAGTTTATGGGAAGTTTATTTTATTTTATGCAAATTAATCGGTAAAATCGATCGATCGGGGAATAGACGATTTTCGATACACTCGATGATGGCAGGCGAAACATTTTTTTCTTAGAGCCTCGGGCTAATTTTGTATGCAGATTCTCTTGGGTGGAAAGATTCGGATCTTTATGGGATGGGAATTTTATACTGGATATCGATTTCAGTTTGTAATTTTACACAATACCGAGGGAGGGGCATTTTCGATTTCAATAGGAGTATTTGTTGCTATCTGGGTCAACGATTAAGGAACTTCGAATTGGAAGTTGTGAAAAAATGTTGACAGGGAAATTTCTGAAAGTGTTGAAACATCATTTTTAACTTCTTGGTCAAAACTTAGGTTAACTTGCCATGAACTGAGACAATGAAGTTTTTGGTTGAGCCCCTGGAAACATTTTTAAAATATTTTGCAAAGCAAACACAGTTCGAGGGAGACACCAAACTTTTCTATATTTTGGCGGTCAAAACCGAAGGGAAATAGCTTAAAATGCAACTTCAGATGCCTGTTGGTTGAGCCCCTAAAAACATTATTAGAATATTTTGTAAAGCAAACACAGTTCGATTCAGACATCAACCTTTTCTATATTTTGGTGGTCAAAACCGAAGGGAAATAGCCAAAAATGCAACTTCAGATGCTTGTTGGTTGAGCCCCTAAAAACATTTTTAGAATATTTTGCAAAGCAAACACAGTTCGAGGGAGACACCAACCTTTTCTATATTTTGGTGGTCAAAACTGAAGGGAAATAGCTAAAAATGCAACTTCAGATGCCTGTTGGTTGAGCCCCTAAAAACATTTTTAGAATATTTTGCAAAGCAAACACAGTTCGAGGGAGACACCAACCTTTTCTATATTTTGGTGGTCAAAACTGAAGGGAAATAGCTAAAAATGCAACTTCAGATGCCTGTTGGTTGAGCCCCTAAAAACATTTTTAGAATATTTTGCAAAGCAAACACAGTTCGAGGGAGACACCAACCTTTTCTATATTTTGGTGGTCAAAACTGAAGGGAAATAGCTAAAAATGCAACTTCAGATGCCTGTTGGTTGAGCCCCTAAAAACATTTTTAGAATATTTTGCAAAGCAAACACAGTTCGAGGGAGACACCAACCTTTTCTATATTTTGGTGGTCAAAACTGAAGGGAAATAGCTAAAAATGCAACTTCAGATGCCTGTTGGTTGAGCCCCTGAAATTTTTTTTAGAATATTCTGTAAGGCAAACACAGTTCGAAGCAGACATCAACCTTTTCTATATTTTGGTGGTCAAAACCGAAGGGAAATAGCTAAAACTGCAACTTCAGATGCCTGTTGGTTGAGCCCCTAATAAAATTTTGAAAATATTTTACCAGGCAACGCCTTTTGGAAACATAAATCATATCCACAACTTGGTACTCAATAATGAAGGTAAATGACTTAAAATAGAGCTAACGCGACTTGTTGGTTGAGTCCCTAAAAATAACTTCGCAGAGAATATATTGATCAAAGCGATCCTTGCGTGTCGAAAATACCTGCTTCGTTAGGAATGACTTGAGCACCAGTTTCGCCCGTAATGGAACTGCCTGTCAAGGCAACAAGATCCAAGGAGAGACCTGTAGACATGAACTGTAAAATCTTGTATAATTTCGCTCTAAGTACCATGTAAACATTTAAATCCTAGTGCAAAAAGGCTGTTTGATGGGCAGACGCTTTTAAGGCACTCTGGACAATTTGTGGGAAGAAATACCAAATTATTTTCAAAATTGGATTGTTGAAAATTGTGTCTGATGAATGGCACCGTAGATCCACAAGAAGACGTTCCTTCAAAGCTGCTAACGACGATTCAGTCTTCTTTATATTGCATAAAATCAATTGCCTTCCTTTTTCCAGTTTAAATACTTTCTCGGCAGAGCGAACCTATAACGCTTCCATAGGTCCTGGAGATGATCGCAGGTAGGTGATACTGAAGGTATTCGTCAAAAAACTCTACGGCTCTTTACAGTGACAGGTAGATCCAAGCAAACATATTTTTACGCAAGGATAGATTCTTTAAGAAACAACAGTAGTTCAGATCGATGGGCAACACCTGTTTGTCGATTTCAAGACCGCTTATGACAGCCTTTATAGAGGCGACCTATGTAAAGAGTCATGGCCGCCCTCCTAGTTCCGTCAGAATGTAAATGAAGAACGCTCGCCTCTTTTGAAATTTCGATAAAAAACCTCACCAAAACCTTTAATGTCAAATAAGCTTTTAGAAGGGTGACTTCTTCAAACCCATAATTGAGAAAATTGCGTGCAGCCTGTAAGCCAACACCAGGGGCACAATGTTTAAAAAGTCGTTGACTTGGAGATCACTGTCCCGTTTGCAAATATTTCAACAGAAGCGGCAGAAATGAGGTCACAACCAAGTATCTGCTGTTAAGTAAAAGGACCCACAATATCGACGGAACGTTTCAGCTATATCTTTGAGCTAGTTTTAGAGCTTTATCTACCTCGATTCTAAAACATATGTTATTCCAGATATTATTCCAGCAAAGAATTGCGCTTGCCAATCGCCGCTTCAAAGGCCAATTGAGAAGCAAAGGCTTTGTCAAGACAAACGAAGGAGACTCTGCATTGTACCCAGTCTTGCTCGGAGTCTGGGATGAATGTTGGCTAGCGAAGCTCTCCAGCTTGTGTCCTTGAACGTGTCGAATGTAAAATTTTTCGACTGATATTTGCGTTTTCAGGCTTTGGAGATCGATGCCTCTACAAGCTATGGATCTCTGGTTCAGCCAGCCGATAGACGAAAATTGCATCCTTAGGTCTTTTTTTAAGGGACCCCCTCTCTCGAACGTCTAATAAACATTTGATGCCCCTAAAAGCTTCTCCCCTTAGCCGTCGGAATATGCCCCAAAAATGTTGGTCCCTTATAGTCTTCCCAAAAGTAAAATCCGACCCAAGCAAATGGTCCCAAAAGCCCAAGTCTCAAAACCTGTTACCAGGTACTACCCACAGGCTTCGGACACTACCCACTCACATTCTTTCATGTTCTTTCTCACAAATTCAGCAGCACTATTGTGAAATCATTCGGTTAACAAGAACCCAAAGCCTTTACGATTTCGACAATCTTGACATATAATAAAATAACAATGCAAAAACACAATTAGCCAGAAATCTGGACTAACAATCCGCCTATGTAGCCAGTATCGGCATTCCAAAGCGATTGATTCACGCAATCAATTATATTCTGTGTCGTGAACACTTCACAATGTGTGGCCAATTGTAAAACGATAACACGAAGTGTCGTTCACTTATCCGCTACATCCACGGTAGATAATAATAATAAGGCTAGACGATGACAGCCGACAGGAACGCATGTTAAAGGAATTTCGAAAAGTGTCGCCAACTTTAGTATGGCCTCCACGTGGTAACGGCAGAATTTGTCGCAAATCCACACTGACTGAGAAATATTGTTGGAGGGAAACTTTTGTCGGCGCCAAGCTAATTATTGACTGGCAAGCACAAAAATCAAACTTATTCCAAAAATAGGTATATTTTTACAATTTAATTGTGCAATCGCTGTGTACTAAAAGAATGCCAAGCGGGCAGTAAAATTCATTTGACGTGCTAGTTTGTACGAGCGTCAGAGTGAAACGTCACTATAATTTGATGTAGAACGTAGAAGAAGTGTCACACCCTATTTCTGGCAATAAAGATTCAAATGTGGAAAGGTTCTTTTAACTGGAATTATGTGCTTTCAGTTTCTGTTCAATTACAGGAGACGGGTGTGGCTTGGTTTAGAAATTTTATAATTACTGTACCTTTGAGGGTATTCACTTAGTTCGGTTTTTTTTTTTTTTTTTTAGGGAGAAACTGGGTGCAGCTTGTGGCACAAGCGCCGCTATAACTTTTGCGATTGCCGGAAGAGGGGTTATAAATCGGTTTAGTGCGTTTAAGACGTGATAAGGTAAGTACTTTATAGGTACGAAGTGCATCTTTTCATGTTGGAAGAGCTATTTTTGGAAGCGGGTCGACAAAAAGCGGGAACAATTAAAGTTAAATTTTTTAAGAACAGAAATGTCTTTGATTTTGATTTCTCGGGGTGCAAGGTCGAGGCTAACACGTTACACTGATCTCGAAAAATCCCAAAAATACCTCGTAGGAGAAGACTTTAACACTTTCTGTCCAACTAGCTGAATGCCCGGCATAGCTGGGGAGCGAAATTCACAAAATGTTATACCCCATAATAGAAGCCAATATCTAATATCGAAGCAGTCATATTTGGGGAATTGTGCGGTGAAAAGCGAAAGCCTTCGAAAGGTTCCAACGTTTGGATATAGAATTAGCAGCTAAATATATTATTCCTCCTGCTGTTTTTCGTAAGAGCCTCAAATTTCAGCTGAATAGGTTTAATAGTCTTTAACGTATGTTACAGAGGAGAAGTTGGTTATTATTGTTCCCATTAATGGTATTTTCATAGAACTGTGATTTGAGTTTGGCAAACCGCGGTTGTATAGATTTTTTACTAACTCCTAAGTTGGCAAGTATAGTTTTCACTGTAAATTTCAGTCTCGGGGTCTAAATTGGCATAACATGGGTCTGGCAGTTCTAACTGCTTCCGATGTAAAATCAGAAGTTCTAATATCCCTCCAAATTTCCTACCTATGCCAAAATGAGATCAAATCCTAAATAGGTCCTCTGCCCGTATGAGGAGTTCCATTTTTTGATTTTAAATCAGTGGCGATAGACTTACTCCTAAAATAGTTAGGCGCGGAACATTGAAAATGAATAAATAAATCAACAAAGACTCAATACGACTTTTTGTTGTTTCGGGTGAGTAACCCGAAACATTGACTTCCACAATCCACATTGACACTTCTACAGTCCACAACAAGATGGCACTTATTTCTTTTGTTGCTTCTTAGACTCCTTTTTTTTGTCAAGGATCTTTAAAAATAAATTCCTTTTAACTCATCAAATTTTAGACCCCTCGCTCAGTAGTCCAGAGCACTAACAACCAAGCTCACATTATGAAAAATTCTTATTAAAACGCTTTAATCTTGCAACGTTTTAGAGGTCTATTACAAAGTTTAAAGTACATAAAAATCTGTTTGCCTTTATACAAATTATATATGGAACTGCGGATTAAAACGGACAATTGGGCTGAAATTTAAATCCCCTGATATGTGTTCCTAATATCTTTATCTATTTTATATCAACTGTTTAATTGTAATTAGTTACATGGTGAATAAGGAAATTATTAAAAAAAAAAAGAAATGGTGGTGCCAAAGCTCCAAACAGAACCCAACTTTTTTTACTTGCAGAAGGAAAAAATGTAATCCCAAAAATTTCCTACGAAAACTGGTGTCCCACAAAGCTGTGTGGTGAGTCCGATTCTCTTTGGATTCCTCATGTTACTGATGCCATTTACTATTGCTCACCAGGTGGCGTACGCTATGAAAACGTTAAAGTAAATACCTCCGTATGGAAATGATGTGTTTTATCTGAAAAACCTTTGACTCTCCTCTTTCAAATTAACAAACTAAAACCAATCTGTAAAATTTGGGTTCTCAAAATCAAGAAATCAAGCATTTAGTTGACAAAATCGAGTTGATAGTGGTGATGGAAGGTAGACCCTGAACAGAGGTAGTATTAAAGTACTTAGTTTATGAATTAAAATATTCAAATTCAAACATAAAGGACTGCAATTAACTCCATTTCGTCTGTTCCATATTTCAGATTCTGGTATCACCCAAACAAGCTCCATTTTTAGACGCAGTTAACTTTCTTTTGAAAAATTTATACATATTTATGTATAAATATTCTCTTTACTTGCAATATTTATATAAAAAATAAATTCGTCTAATTAAAGCGCTCGATTGTTCATTGATAATGTAAAAGTTGTTTTTTCGTACCGCTTACGGCGTTATTTCGAAACCGATTTCTATTAAATATGGACCAACTGAAAGGTGAATTTCCCTAAAATAATCCTCGGATGAATTGAATTTTTCCCAAAGATGGAAATCACTACATTAATTTTTGTTTAAATAAATAAGATAAACAAAATGGTGCTTTGAAAAATCTCTCCCCAATGGGAGTTTAAAAAGTCCCAACCCCATTTTCTTTGAAATATTTTTGTTTAAATGAACAAGATAAAAACCAAAAATAAAAAAAAAAATGATTTGAAAAATCCCTCCCAAGGGATTATGAAAAGTTTAAGCACATTTTTGGCATTGGATTTCAATGCATTTTTTTTTTTAAATATTATCAAATGTACTCACCATCAGGAGGTAAATAATCTTGGCATAGACCGTAAGCTGTGGTAACCTGCAATTGGAAAAATAATGAAATTGTTATAGCAATATCGGACACAAAAATTGCGGGTTTTAAAAGAACAATATTCTCTTATTTTTATTTATTATTTTCTATCCTTTTTACAAATTCAATTCTAGAATAAATCCTCTTCAATGAAATAATGTTTTTTTCGTATGATACAAATAAGCGAGCCCCTTCAAAGCAGACGAGATTAGGTTAGGTTAAAAAGGGACAAGAGAGACTATGGCATCGAAAGGAAAAGTTCCACCACTGGCATTCTGAGTGTGTAATTATCTTTCTGTGCGGGATACTCCATCAAAACGAGACACTCTTGGCTATGAGTTGTTAATGCCTATTTACCCTGCTGTCTCTTAAGCGGAAAATCGAAAAAGAAGCAATTATGGCGTCGACTTTCCTTCGTGTTACTCGGAGGGATTCAGATAAATTAGTGTTTTTAGTTATACATCAGTTACGCCACGGCCCATTTATTTAACTGCAATCTGGGTGACACAATTCCGCCCCACTCGAAATGAAATTTAGTCAGCGCAAAGCTTCCCAACATTGACTGGCGTTAATTTCTCGCTTAAGGACATTCTGCTGACTAAGAGCATACACTCGAGGCTTCTAGCCTCCAATTTTCATGCATGCCGAATTCAATTAACTGAACGGAATTCCCCCCCAAAATTATATACAATGAAATGCAATTCCTCATTCCGCTTGACATATAATTCGAATGCAAATATTGAACTTGACACCCTTGGCGCGGCCACTTTAAAAATAAATGTCAATGCCACTGCCTGATGATCGGTTCAATGTTTGACTGAAGCTGAAGTCGGCTGATGCGTCTGATGTGTGTACTCAACCTTGTCGTAGGTCATCTTAATTTAACACACGCATGGCCTTTTGCCCGATCAAAAGGTAAACAAATCACTTAAGTCCCACTACGTACAGTCACTCAGGGATTTATTTTTTTTACCACTCACTGACCTAGTAGATTTATGGTCTAGTGATCGGTTGAAGCGAATCCTTTGGGCCATCATTTGGAAGCAGATTGTGTCTAGTTAGTGGATTCTATTTCATTAGAGCGTGCCGTCATCATCATCAATGGTGTCGTCGCCATTATGCATGAGGCTGAGGCCTGACGAATGCCTTGGGGATTTAGCACCATACCACTTCCGAGGTAGGAGACGATGTGCTTAAGGCGAAATAGCCATTGAAGACAGTGGCATCATGGTGGTAATAGATGGGCAGTGGGCATGCACCACCTGTGGTGCCACTGAAATGGCATTAGAAGCGCACCTACTCGGGACATCTTCCAAGTGGAGCCCAGCAAGTGGTAGCGATTTTGAAGGCAATTTTGATTACATTTTCGCCGTGTGGGGGAATTAATATCGAGAAATGGGGGGGGAGCACAGGTTTTTCTCTCACTCCGATGGGTATTTCCTAAACGATTTTACAATCTGAACTCGTGGAGGGTATGTATGGTAAACATGAGTGTGCCTGATCTAATGAAGAAGTCAGACGAAATTACAAATTGTGGTACAAAGTTGTTGGCAGTGCCGTGGAGCTTAACGAATTTATGCGAAAGGTTGTCCAGGATTGTGGCAGTTTGAATTTGGCAGGCATTCGTGATTTTATTGCAACCGATACATAGTATGTTGGCATAAAGTTTTTTTTGTGTAAAAAGTACACAAGGATGTAGCAACCTACAGAACGGAAAACAAGTGTACACCACTGGGTTGCAAGTAACTTGAACGTTACAGGGGAGGGACAAACTATCAATTTAGGAGCTAAAACAAGAGATTCCAATTTCAGATTGAGATCTGAACCGTAAGCAGTCAGAAACGAAGAAAGTTCGCCCTTCTCAAGACACTTTCCTTCGGAGGGATAAAATGGTACAGAAAGATCTTACCTCTTGTTTTATAGCAACTTTATGGGTCTACCATTCGGACTTAAAAATCTAGTCTAATTGGGGGTGGAATCATCCTACAATTGACAGGAAATATTCGCTTTGTTCAAAGTCAAGGAGAAACCGACGATTGCAGCGTGCACTTTAAGTCATCCATAAACGACATAAAATTAAAAGCAACACGTCTGTCTGTGTCTCACTCTGGATATTCCTTATGCGTTTAAGGAGTCCTTCTTTCATCCATGGACCTTCAATTATCCTCAATTTGTGGAGGTTATTTTGGGTAAAAATGTTCAGATTATTGGGCGTGGCTCCTTGCAAACAACTAAGTCCGCTTTAAATGTCCATCGTGGCAGTCATGATAGACGGAATTGGAAAATTTGGCACATTTTCGGTTACCATGTGTACCAAGCTTTCCCCAAAATGTGGGCTCTATACAAAAGTTTAGTTTAAACGCACCTACAGTTGTGAGACTCAGAACATGAAAGTATATTAAACATGGGCTCATCACTTGACAACTTAAGGGGGAAAAGTATTTCTTTCAAGCTTGATACCCTCAGTCCCAAAGGTATTTTCGAAAATATAGGAAGATGGCTGTAGCCGTCAAGCTTTTTAAAAGACAGACTTGAGCGCATCACTTGACAACTTAAGGGGGAAAAGTATTTCTTTCAAGCTTGATACCCTCAGTCCCAAAGGTATATTCGAAAATAGAGGAAGATGGCTGTAGCCTTCAAGCTTTTTAAAAGACAGACTTGAGCGCATCACTTGACAACTAAAGGGGGAAAAGTATTTCTTTCAAGCTTGATACCCTCAGTCCCAATGGTATATTCGAAAATAGAGGAAGATGGCTGTAGCCTTCAAGCTTCTTAAAAGACAGACTTGAGCGCATCACTTGACAACTTAAGGGGGAAAAGTATTTCTTTCAAGCTTGATACCCTCAGACCCCAAGGTATATTCGAAAATATAGGAAGATGGCTGTAGCCGTCAAAGCTTTTTAAAAGACAGACTTGACCCAAAAAATCTCATTCCGCGATACGAATAATTATTTTTAATGTCCAGGCTAAATTTCTCGAACTCACAATGGTAAAATTGTCCATATAAAATTGCATATTGTGACCCATAAAATATTTAGTTAAAAATATTTAATCTTGCAGCTTGAGATGTTCTTATAGTCAGTATTTTTTAGACTTCTTACAGGTTTTTCGACCCAGAAGCCTTAATACAGCATGAGGACCAGAAAGATATTCAGCCTACTAGGCTTTTGCTTTCCTTTCTTGGACCGCCATGATTTATCCAAAGCGAACTTCCTTGACATATTACGTGTTCAGCTGTTTCGTCTTCTTCAAGACACAACTGGCGCTCTATAGAGTCGTCTAGAGTAGTTATATGTAGGTGGAATCGTAAACCTTGATGAGCTGGGATTTTGTATATACCATTCTTACCTTGGCCTGTCTTAAACCTGAGACACAATTTCAGTTTTTAAAGCTTTTTAAAGCTAAACAAGGTGTACAGCAGCAAGAATAAAGTGTGTTTCTGTATCTCTCCCTTAAATTCGCCAGCAATCAATAACCCACTATAATTTAATTTAATTCTTGAAGCCGAGTTGGTATAGAGGGTGCGGGATAGTAAAAACCGTTTTTCAGAACTGCCAGACCTCTCTACATAGATGCACCTACCAACCTTAAGCAGGTTCTCCTTTAAAGACACAAACGCGACCCAGCATTTTTAACCTACTTTTCGAATAAACCTCCCAGTCCCTGTTGCATTTCACCGACCAACAAGGGGCCCTACTCTGTATCTCGTTTCGAAAGTAACATTTTTCGAAAATGAACGTTTTGTACTCCCTATTTCGAAAGCTGAATGAAATGTACTACTACCCCGAAAGTATTACAGAGTACCGACTTAAAAGCAATTTCGAATGGAATTGACTTTCGGAACGAAATAGAGAGCAGGGCCCAAGGTCCACAAAACCGCACAGACCCTGATATGCCAGATTTGCAGATTATGCAAAAAATATACTCCAAATGCCAAACAAAAGGCGAAAAGCAACACCCATTAACATTCACCCAGCAAAAGAGGGTCATATTTAAAAATGCACATAACAAAAAAAGAAACAGCAGAACGACGGTCAATTTCCTATGCACCGTGTGTCTCATAACCGCCTGATTTATTTGCCTTTTATGGTAAATTGCATACTTTGGCGTCTTTTAGTTGTAAACACTCACAAAAAATAATACATCCATTCGGCAATAAAATGTAATTTGACTACCGGCAGACACGATACAGCAACAATGGAAAACCATTTAAAACAATAAAACATTCAGTTGACATGGTGTACTGACAGTGGAACATAAAATATGACAAGCGTTGCATACACGAGCAGCCGCCGACCAACCTATATCCATTGAATACGAAATAAAATATAAATATTGCAAATTCATTACTTTTCTTCTTTTTTTTCAATATATACCGCTGTCTGCAGCGAGCGGCGAGTTAAACAAAAGGAATAGAATGCGAAAAATAAAAATAGTCCAAACAAATTGGCATGATTTCGTCATTCACTTCGCATTCACTCACTGACGGAAATTCGTGTGACTTTTCCGCAGAGCCAGACAAAGTGGTGACATATCGGGGTTGGCGAAATGGGAACTTTGATTTGAGAGTTGGTTGAGGCTGAAGGGGGTCTTAGAGTTAAAATGCAGTTTAGATAAAGGGTTTGAAAAGAAAAGAAAAAAATCTGGGAACACTAAGCAATCACAAGCCGAAGCTCATTTAAAATTTTTGGGGCAACATCGCAGCCAGCCAATTTATTTGTAAGTTGCCCATCTGAAAAAAAGTTCAGTCTTCATTAGAAAGTCGTCATCAGCAAGGGAGTGGACTTCTACCGAAACCTTGTGTAGGCAGAGTTTCAAAAGGAGAGACAGACTTTTATGGAGGTCTATATATATCTATAGTTGGCGCAACAGGTCTGTAGAGACCCAAGGCCTAGCTTCTCACAACCATTCGTTTTTGTGTGAGTTTCATTTTTGGAACGAATGGAAGGGATCTAAAATTTTATGCCGATTCCAAGCGGCTAATTGAGAAGCTCTTAAGACAGTTATACTCTCGGATGTTTGTCAGACGTTCGCGAGAGGCGGCGCAGTGGAAAAAACCCTAAGTTGGAATTTGGGTTTTTGCGGGATTCGAACCTGAGACCCCTCGCTTAGTAGCCCAACACACTAACCACTAAGCCACTGCGCCTGCATTTAGTGAATTAATCACCAGAAAACAAGTCAGCGAACCTGGAGAATTGCCTTAATCTTACCGTCCAGGGGCGAACGCGGTTTTAAATGTATAATAAAGCTTTTTGTATGAAATTTTGGAGTATCTACAATCAGCTGTCATGATGACATGATGCGAATGTTCCTATCAAATCAAGTGTGATAGAAGTAGACAATTTATGTGGATGGCAACACTGGTGAGAGTGCGGCGAATCGCACAATCGTTGCAGCCGAGAGTGCGTAAGACAAAAACGGGGAGTTAAGCGATGACCGATGATCTTTCATTTACTTTTCTTTTTCTTATTAAATCACTCATTTTTCAATGCCTACAAAAAAGGGCGTTTTCTTTTATTGGGGAAATCTTCTACATTCGCGGCGAAATTAATTTTAAAATTTAATTTTTAAACAAAACAAAAAATCAAAAACAAAAAAAAAATAAAAAGAAAATCCAAACAAAGTAATAAATAAGACAACAGGTAGAACAGGGATACGAATCTAGCAATCTACACAGACGGTTCAAAGATGGACTGTGGAGTAGGTGCAGGTGTTTTTTCTGAGTCTCTGAACATCTCAAAATCCTTTAGGCTTCCGGATACGTCCAGTGAATGATAAAATAAAGTAGCCATTTTTTAACACCAAACAAGAACACAGTTTGTGAGGCACAGATGTCACATCTAAGGTTATCAGGTAACATATTAAACTGACGAGGTGCAGCGGAATGGTAAGACCGTGAAAAGTGCCTTTTATATACTGTTGACAGGGCTAGAAAATGTCGGCTGTTGACTCTTAAATTGTATAGTTGTCATAAGGCTTTACATCATAAAAACAATTAATATACCCCTGCTTCCGAAGATTTCAAATCAGCATCGTCTTTAGCGTATGCGAAGACATTGCACTCCCCCAGATTGTGGGAAATTTTTGCCTTGCATAGTTGGGTTAACTATTTAAAAGCTTCAGAACAACAAGGAAGCAGGCTCCCTGTCAAATTTTATGAGATTCTAACTGTGTGAACATCTCAAGCGGTTCTTCAAAACACTAATCGGCCACACACAGTTTGGCCTGACAGATCGACTATAGCCCAAATTTTCACACTGAAGCAAAGCCTGGAAAAGACGAACGAATTTCAAGTCGGCACTCATCGACCTTTACCTGCGTTCGCCCCTCTTACCGTCCCATAACCTTTAAGCAGTATTATTTAGCAAGATCAAAGGAAGGAGTAACTGAGGTTAAAATGTTGGAAAAAAAATATTCGTGCGAAGCGAAGAATTTTTAGATTTTGAAAAAATGTTTATCTAAAAGTTCTTGCTAGTTGCTACTGTAACAACACAGATGTTGAAAAGAATACCTATTGAGAGCACTGTGCGCCTTTTTAAACAGAAGAGCCGCTTTTGAATGAAAATCTCTATAGATATAAAAAGCAAACAGTCATCTGTTTCTATGAAAATTTGGAATTATCACCGCGTCGCGGCTTAACCAGTTCCTATGAATTTCCCACACAGAATAAAGGGCAACATTTAGTTTTTGTTTCATCGCAATCGGGCAACTCAGTCAGGAGATAACGACTAACAATATCTTAAATATTGTGATCCAAAACTTTCTCAAGCCAGTAAAAGACGTCTTTTCATAGGTCTCACTTTAAGGTCCTAGTACCGGTCAAACTACTCTTCAAATACAGAGTTTATCACAGAAGAAGGCGCTCACCAATTACTGCTTCGTTTATTTTTTTTACATTGCCCTACCTTTTGCGTATAATCTTACAAGCCCCTGGGAGTATATTTTCGGTCAGAAAATCGAGAAATTCAAGCCCGGATGTCCTAAAAACCCAAAAATTCCTTCTGTTTCGGAACAGACCTGAACCGATCCTCTCCTCCCACTATATGTTAGCCCTTTGCACAAAAACCAGTTCCGTCCACCCCAAGACATTGCACTCCACATCAGTACTCCATTCTCAACTTCATCTCGACTGGATTTCCCCATTAAAACCTCGGCCAAATTTATCTGCGCCATCGAATCAATAATATAATCAGCTGCTGATCTCAGACATACACAAATCCGCACATTGTCATTTTGATCGATGAGATTTCAACAAATAAAACACCCAAGAGCGACAAAATAATAAAAAACAAATTCTCCCACCATCATAAACGACATTTAGAGAGGACTGCGTTCAATGGAAATAAAATCAAAGTGCGATAAATCAAAGTGAAAGAGAACAGCATTCCAAACGAGATGAGACAATATAACTCAATAAACAATAAAAAATGAATACAAGAAAAAAAAAAAAATTAAATGAAATGCAAAATATGCTAATTGTAAAAATTCCAATAAATTTTTGTTCGCTAATCAAAGCCGGCCTGTGATGTGTGCGTTGCCGCCGATGCTGATTCGCAACTTCAATTTCAGTTTCAGACTCACACAAAACACACAGAGAGAGAGAGGGAGACAGAGAGATCACCTTTGACCGTCATTAAACTTCAATAAATCCTAGATGTCAATGGCAATCGATGCGGCGTACTATACAGCCTGCTAAAATTATGCCAGATGACGAAACTAATTGAGTGCCAAAATGGTAAATGATAGATTGTCCGCCGCTATGTATGGGTGGGTTTTTTTTGTGTAAACATTTAAAAGTGAAATGCTAATTCTAACCATGACTGCGATGCCGTATACTCAGTGTAACTACGTATACCTAGCGACGACGGCACGAGGGGAAGCTGTGCGAATAAATTGAAATTCGAAATAATGATGACATAATTACGGTGCGAATGTGGCACATCCTTAATTACTGGTTTCGTCTTGCGATTATGACAAACAGTTAGAGAGAGAAAACAAATGTGTGCGCTTGAGCAGGTTCTTAACACCGCAGATGAATCGCGTCCAATTAATCACAGTCAGCGTCATGCCGATGGACGGGTGTACGAGCATGGAATGCTGAGGAATTTGCGAACAAATCCACTGGCAAGGTCTAGGAAATGTTTTCCTTCCAAGCATACATTTCCGCGTAAGGCACGGGAATATTTATCTAATGTTCATGAACAATTTAAACAAGATATTCGCATATTAAATTTTAAGATACCTACTTAAAAACTTGAACAGAGACTTTTGAGACTTTTGAGACAACCCTGCAAGACAGAAAACCAATGTACGTCTCCTATCAACCGCGAGGACATCATCTTACCCAAAACCCCCTTAGGACAAACAAAGAAGACTACAGCTTACGACAATTTGAGTATAGAACTTATTCGAACTTATTCGCTGTTGAAGGTTCACCTTTCTTTTGAAAGTGTCCCATATTTAAAGCCGATACTATTTTTTCAGTCACACTACCTTTAGATCGATACGCATTAACAACATAAATATACGAAACGTGTACACAGTCGGCGCATGTATCTTCGAGGAAACACAGTCCAAGCAGCAAGCGGGTGGCATAATTTTCAATACAGAATTGAGCCACTTGTTTTTAAAATGCGCAAATACGTCACAGTGATGCCGACGATATACAAAACCGGTTTTTGTTCTCTCCATTTATTTATTATACGTCACAATCGCGCTGCAGATATGCAAAGCCCGTTTTTATTCTCTCCATTTATCTATTAGGAAGAGCAACCGAAGTAGCAAGCGGGTGGCGCAATTTTGTATGAAGAATTGCGCCACTGCTGAAATACGTCAAAATTTCTTTCTGAAAATGCGCAATTACGTCACAATTATGTCGAAGATATGCGAACCCTGTTTTCGTTGTCCGCATTTATCTATCAGGGAAAGCTACAGAAGCAGCCACCAGAAGATGGCGCATTTTTATATTGAGAATTGCGCCACTTCTTAAACCAAATACTCTATTACAGCGCAAATACGTAACAATTATGAGTGAAATGTACGAAATGTGTTTACTTTTTGTGCGTATACCTACCAGGAAACACAATGGGATCATTAATCAGATGTCGTTATTTTGTATTGAGAGCAACGCCACTATTGCTTTGTGTACTCTCACACTGCTCAAATACGTCAGAATTTCTTTTATAGGAACTCACAATCATTAGTTCAAAAATTCATAAGGAGTTTTGGTTCCCATTTGATTCAAAGCCGCTGCACATTTTCTCGTAACAATTTTACAGCCTCTCCATTGGACCGGGCGCAACTGTTGGATAATGTTGTCAAACACACAATCAAATAGGTCTTAGAAAGATGGGCTTAAAATATTCATTAAGGCTGTTGTTAAAGTTCAATAAATACGACGAATTTTTCCCTTTCACCCAGTGACGTGACACTTTGACACGAGCCCTAAATCTGCACGATGCTTTACCCAATTTTAGTATACGGACGGATAAATAAAAAAGGTAGTTTGCCCAACAGGTCCATATACGAATTCTGGCACAAGACCACTAATTTTGTGCCGGAAATGTAAGGGACCCACAATTTTTTATACCGAAATCCGAATGACTGAATTTGAAAGCTCTTTCAGGACGGTTACACTCTGGTATGTTTGACAGACGTTTGTGAGATGTGGTCCAGTGAATTTAACCTTATATGTATTTTGTGCTTTGAAATTGAAACTCTTCGGTCAATAGTCCAGCAGATCAACCACTGAGCCCCTCATTTTTAGAAAGCGAACAACAGACCTTTGGCAAGTGCCTTTTAAGGAATATTTCTATCGGACTTATTCCAAGACTTATTCGACATATGAATGGTGAAAGGATCAGTGTTTTCTACCATGGAGTACTTAACATTTGGTTGGGGAATCCATCAACCTCATTCAACTCCACCTCATACGAATAGAATTCTTCGATGAGACAAGTGAACTAAAGGACAACTCATCTACGGGAAGCCTCATCGACGAGCATTTTTTTATATATTTATTTTTCGCTCAGCTTTTCCTATAAAAACCTGGAATAACTGAAATTGGATGAAATATTCTTGTCCATGGACGAGTTGTCCTAAAGTTCAGTTGGCCCAAAGCTGAGTTTACTGGGTATGAAATGGCAATTGATCTCTTTATTTGTTTAGAAATATATATTTGAGATGCAAAAGTATCGTCTCAACGCGTATGAGGGTTGCCCTTGATCAGCTAGAGTCTATCACTACAAAACATCCCACTCTTTCGACCCTTTTAATGGATAAACTGACTGAATGAATACCAGAGTTGCCTAGTCGAAGTACGTATAACCCAGTTAATCCGTCAAGTCTTGGGAATGTCTTTTAAACTATGTAATTTGTGTGAAAATAAAAACAAGCTGGCAAAAAAAATTCCGAAACTCTGTGACGCCTTCAGACCTAATTCAGCCGCATTCGTAAAATGTCTATAAACGTGAATAACTATTGGCGCCAATCGTCATCGAAGAACTTGACACGAGTCGTCTACTTCACGTTTGTTACGTATTAGGTTGTATTTGCGCGAATTGCATTTGCAAATGTCACCTTTTACAACCGCAAACGTATTTAAACAAAAATATATCACCAATGCAGGGAGGTATATCATATTCATAACACTGCCGATTGTTTTGTTTGTTTATCTTAAAACCGCAAAGCCACAAAACATCATTCCATTGGGCTCTGTTTTGAAACTCTTCTCAGATTGAGTGGAATCATCATTGGCTGTGAATGGTATTAAGTTGTTCGTGTAGGTCGCGTAACCTTGTCAAATTCTCATTTATACAGCGGTGTCTCGACTAATAAATTCGAAGACTTTATTATTGGCGGTGAGAAGTGCTAACAGAAGCTGACAGCTTTAATTATAAAACGGAAGTGCAAAAAGATCGTGAGAAAAATACATCACGACGATTTATGTACCGTGAAAGTGATAGTTTAGCGGAAGCTTTAGGGATGTCTGTTGATTGATATTTGACGAGTCGTAAGTACCTATTGCTTCCTCTTTAGTTTGTTGAGGGATACTGAACGAATTCCGTTACTGCCAAGTATTTTACATCTTCAAAAGGTTGTCTAGGTTAGTAGTCGGGAGATCCTTCCCCCTTTAGAGGAGCCTTTTGTGCCTTCTTTATAGGAAGACTAACGACGCGTGCTAGTTTTATAGGAAATTAAACGAAAGCCGTCTAGAAATAACTGATGTTTTAGAGAAAATTCACTGACCAAAGCTTAAGGTTAGGTAAGGTGGCTGTCTAGTGTCTAAGTGTCCAACCGGTCAGCCTTCTGGGAGCACAAAGTATCTGGGACCGACTTTTAACAGCAAATTGGACCGTTATTTAAATGTCAGAGAAATGACGAAAAGGCACTCGTAGCTAGGTGTAGCAAGAGATGCATAAAGATGGTTTCTTCGAATGTGGAAGTACATTTCGTCTGAACAGTTTTTTGACAGTCAACAGTGTCTTGAGTCGCAAGGTACTTCCGCTTTTTTGTCTGGGAAAAGTTTCAGCTAAAGGTGGGTGGAATCTGCTCCAGTAGCGTAGAATTTTTGGTACAATGGGTACGACTGGGCTGTTCTGAAGACAAACCCTGTAGGTGGCATCTGTCTTAACCATAAATGACCCAGGAGCTGAAAGCTAGTAGCTGGCTGCCGTTGTAATAGCTATATAGCTATACGTGGTTTACAGCGCCGTCGAATTTTTTAAAAAGATTCGCATATAGCGTCTTATGTAGACAAGTCACATAAGGCGGATCAACCGCAAGGCTTTAGAGTTTAGACGGAAGAGTTTTTGAAGCCAACCCAAAGTGACGGAGCAGAAGAAAAAGGGTGACCAAAACAAACTCGACACAACAAGCTACAGTTAAAGCCAGAGATAAACTCTAAGAATGACGCCAGCAACAAAAAAGGACCTAGTTCTGATTTATTTTCAGCGTTCATTTCAAAATTTGTCGCCATATGCACCCATCATAGCAAAAAAAGAAGTCGAATCGCGTACTCCATGAACCTGCAATGCGCGAACGTAACAGTGTTGGTTTCGTACGTACAATCGACTTGATGCTTTTCGACTGAAAAGTTTGCTAGGCCGAGGACTAACACGAAAACGCTTTTGAGTAAGCCCAGTCCTAGGTAACTGCCTCCAGTTGCGAGGTGCTCCAAGTTGGTTGAAACAAGTGTCACTTTAGACGAGGGCTTGCTTTAATTCGTTGACCCTGAGGGACAGAAACAAAGACGGGACCGTGAGTCACTGTACACTCGCAGATTTTGAGAAAGTCGATCTGATTGAATAGTCTCCTCAACAACCACTCAACCCAAACGGACTCAAAAACCTTCCGAAGAATTTTCCTCCAGCAACAGTCACGGTTGGATATCGATTGATATGTTCTGCGACTCCTGACGACCACCATTCCGAGTCTAACGAAACGATGTAGGTCGTCAGCCACGCTGTAACTTGTGTTCCATTCTATAGGACCCGTAAACAAAACAAGGATCCACTAATTGCACAGTGCACACTCACTCAAATTCATCATTACAACTGTCACAGTCAAGTTGAGGTAGAACCTGTAACGACCTCCATGTGTATGAAGAGGACCTTACGACACACGAACACGCACAGCTCAAGGTCTCTTCGTGTGCCATCATCAAAATGTCAATGCGACTCACGTCCTTTCCACCCAAAAGAGGATCATTGAGCATCTAGCGCTCAGGTTCTCAATTTGATTCGAGTCCTTCACCACCATTCACAATCATTCATTCGCGGCAGAGAGCCTGCCGTTCTTTCCTCTAATCCTTGGGTTATAAAAATCATTAACTCATTGCAAATCCTCTTTCGGTTCAAATCGTCGACCACTTTTATTTCAGAGTACACTTATGTAAATACGAGGATACCTATAAAAGACGGGGGCCCATTTACCAAAGGAGCAAGCGAGAGCACACACACTCACACACAACACTGAATATTATGTAGTGGAAAATCGATACACCTTATCCCCGAGTGTTATAGTTGTTCTTGTTCGTACACAAAAGGAGGCACTGCAGCATTTGCTTCTGTCGCTCAGTTGCTGTTTCTGTTGCTACTGCAGCTGCAGCTGCCGGAAATTGTGGTATATGTTCCATTTCGTCCTGCACCGCATGCCATCCATCCTCTGACTATAGCACGTGGTGTGCGGAGTGTGCGGTTCGTTTGCTTCCGGCTTTTGGGGGCTTCGAAATGCTGTCGAAAGTAGGCCACCTAATTTTCACCGACTCTCTCGCTCGCTCTCTCTCTCAAACGTAGGACACATACAGCTTTATATAGCATTTACTGTAAATTGTTGTTTGTTGGTGGATTTTCAGTTTTACAATACAAATTTCGATACAAGGAGATGGAACACCACCAACTGGGTGAACTGGGGTAATACCTGGCTCGGGTACGTATCCTTGTTATGTAAGCCAGGACGTGAATGTGGCGCACGTTTTTGTCTGCAAGGAAAAAACGAATTTGGATACACATACGGACACGGAGTACGTTCCTTCGCAGTGTGTGATAAATTGGCCTAAATGGAGCCTTGTCGGTGCCTAATTAAATTTCAAGATAAGCGAATGAGTGAGGAATTCGCTCCGTTATTTTTATGTCCTGCCAGGTTTTTATATATAGTTGTGCTTGCGTGCCGGGAAATAAAATTTCCAGCGAAATTAATGCTTTCGTGTATTCGTTCTAGGAATTTGTACGTGCAGATATATCCTTTGTGTCATTAATCAGGATATACACACATCCATGCATGGGTATTGTGGTCTTTTGGATTATAAAGAGCAAAATCGTAGCGTTTTTGCTAATCAAGCGAGTGCTCGTGGGCAATTTAGTTGACAGCTTCTGGAGGCAGGCTTTTCGACAAAGCACTGGCTGTGAAGGATCCAACCACAGCTGAATTGTAAATCACATTTTCATCGATTGGAGCTAAATTGTGTTGGGTAGGTAGGTATCCACTTTTGGGTATAGTGTGTCTGGTATTTTGAGGACAGACATGAAAAGACCTTGAGCTGTGCGTGTTCATGTGTCATAAGGTCGGTACTTGTAGGTTCTTCAAGCTGTACGTAGTCCATTCTTCAAGTTGAAATGACAGCTGTTTGGAATTGATGTAGGGTGGCCCCTTGTTTCATTCCGAAAAACCCAATTCAAACAAGATGCGATAGGTGTGAGTCACCACTCACCAGACAATCACCAGTAAGTCGCCATTTCTTCCAAATCAGGGATTTTGCGACCATGGACAAGCTGATGAAATTCTACATAAAACGGATGCAAGAGTTTGAAACTGAATTATGTGAGTGTCCGCTGGAGAATTGGTGACTCATCGGTTTTCAAAAATCTCACTAGAGCTAGTGGCAGGGTGTAGAAACAGAAATTTACTTAGAAAAACGGCATCTTGCGCATTATTTCATTATTTAAAAAGAAGAAGAAAGGTTCAAAAGACGGCTGCCGCATGGCTGCTTTTCATGGAACACTCAATGCTACTGATGCCTGTGATTGGTTAAAAATAATTAAGATAGAGCTTCTTCTAATGAACGTTTGCCATCGTCTTTATAAGGAGAAGGAAGCTCACAGGTTTGGCGTAGCCAAGACTGAAGGTTGTCGAAGCTACCGTCCCATATGTTGAAAAGTAAAATATTTCGAAGCGATCTTAGGCGCTGAGTAGATACTTCATTGCACCTCTGAGTGAGGGGGTCTTAGTTTGAGTTTTTGTTTTTTGATGCCCTATACCTGATGAATGGCTGACAAATAGGTATCCAGGCTAAGAGTGTCCTGAAAAAAGGCTTCACAATTCCTGCATTCAGACAGAAGACAATCAAAAACCTCCAACACCGTATAAAATGTAAGTTGCCTTCTGTAAAATTGACAAGAAGGCTTTTAAGTGAGTCTTGGGTCCAAACTTGACGAGTCAAAGAGCTTAAAAAATTTGTCAGGCTTATGACAGCTTTTGAAAAATTATGTACCTTGAAACTACAAGACATCTGCTGGCGGTTGGGAATAGACTCTTGGGGATTCGGATCCAGCTCTTGATGGTCTGATAACTATAGTTATAGGTAGAGGGGTATATTTCACGTTCTCAGTCACATGGATATGCCCTTAGCCTAATGCGATAACAACGAGACTTGGCTTCCATTGACTTCATAGCCGCCTCTGAGCAGGATTGATATCGGAAATGTTTACAGACGACTCTAGAGCCTACGATATGTGGTTTACAGCGTAAGTCTTTACGAAAATGCGAGAAACCAGAAGTATATTTCGTCCTTGAAGCCACGAGCTATGCTATAAAAAATTTGTGAAGATGTAGTAGCTGCTTAGCTTCTTGGAAACTAGTGTGCGGACCAAAACAACCTTTTAAAAACTTTCTAAATACTTTGGGGCTTAAGACGGCAATTGCCCTTGAGCTTGAAAAGCACAGAGGTTTTTGGAGGCCCGACCTTCAGTAAGACAAAACACCTTTAACTCAAAAAACGAAGGTCGTGACGAACTGCTGTCAAGAAAATTGTATAAAAGAAAGCTAGCCCCCATTACAAACACGATACGTCATCTTCTATCTGCCATAAAAAGTTTTCATGTCTACAGATGGATATATAACCTATAACAGACTTCCTACGATAGACCTCCCCATATCAGTCATTTAACTCGTCAATGATAGACATCGGTGGTTTTTACCTAAAAAAAAATATACAATTTGCTCTTCCGAGTTGCTTCACCGATTGTCCAAAAAACGCACCTTCCATCCAACTTTATCATGCCAACAAAAACGCAGATTTTGCGCTCCAAATCAGAGGTGATTTCCCCCAATAGCCACCCAATTGTTGGGCAACACTTTTTGGCTTATCTTACGGCCGACAAAGAGATTACAATTCATAGCCACAAGCTCTCTCTCTGATGCATACCAAAGGAATGTCAATCGATCAAGGAATGTAGTCCGAAATCATGTGACAGCCCAGACGAAAAATTCACTGCGAAAAAACCAAGCATAACTAACTAAATCTGGAATTCGTTTCTTCTGAAATGGAGATCACAAAAGGTATGTACTATATTTACACTCACCTCTCGTCGAGTGCAATCTAATCAACTAAACGTTTATGTCAGAGGCGATAAAAGAAGCAAACAAAAAAATTGGCCAACGACAGGTATGTCAAGTGCGGCACGCCCTTCTTTCGAAATTAATTTATTATAATTGATTGATTGCCTGGAGATATTTACATGTTAAACAAGTTACAATTACAAGTCATCAAGGCCGATTCTGCAACAATAACGTGAACAAGGTCAATGTCAGAAGTAGAGTTACAACTGGTGACGCTAGATCTCACCGCTCTTCTTGGATAAAATTGGAAAATTCCAAGTACAACCCGGTGCAGGGCAACTAGTGACAAGGTCTGTTTTTGAAAGCACAAGTTCCTAACGAGGCGCTACAGTGACAGTATGTCAATACGGATTTTGATGGAAAGTTTCTCGCTAATTGTTGGGACGTTTGTGTTTGCGTTCGGAATGCGGATTCTGGTGAAACAATTGAGCGTGAGATTCTGAGAGTCGCAAACATCCAAACATGGCGAGCTGTAGTGACACGAGCAAAGTGACCGCGCTTTAAGGCATCGGACAATACGGAATATTGAGTGCTTCTTACAGTGTTGGGTAAAAGTACTTCATCAGTGTTGTATAGGAGCGCATTTCTATATTGATAGGGAAATGAAGTGCGCGACTCAAGTGACTGTTGAGGTTGTTTGGGAATTAATTAAATATTCCACTCGAAAGGGGTCCGATGAACGAAAAGACGTCAAAACAATGTAGTATTTTGTTTGAGCGAAACTAAATGATTTCGCTGGCAAGTGTCAGTTTCCCATTTGGTATGTTTTCACTTTTTCAGAGTGACTTTGATTGGAATGTCAGGCTGACATTGGTAACATTTCGGTTTTCCCATTTTTTGTCGATTTTTCTTTTGAAACTTCGTGTTCAAAAATTGGGATGACGTTTATAAATCGCTATTCTGTAACTCGAGCTTGGTTTGCGCGACATTTCATCGATTGCATCATTCGGACTCGGTGACCAATCTGTCGCTCTATTCGACTGGTCATTTTTGTTGACGAACTATTTGTTTAAATCGGTCTTCCTCTCAGTATGTTCAAACTTCTGGTCATTTTGATATTCCGAGCCCAATTTGAATAATCCCCTGACAGCAAAACAAAGTGGCGCAATTTGTGCTACAAAAGTACGCCACTCGAAAATGTTCCTTTTATCTGCCAGTGGATTGCGTTTTTTAGGAGTTAAAATGAAGAGTGGGTGTGCTGTCGGAATATTTAGGACCGTCAGTGTCTAATCGTTTTACATTCCCTCTTTTGTAATGCAGCAACCTTTGGTAGTAAACTTTATAGTAACTAAGCGCCGCACTGAAGAGGAAGTCGCAGTTAAAACTAAATATAGGTATTTATAACCTTAAACAAAGGAGTGGACTGTATGGGTAAAGCACCGACAAAACTGGTTAAGCAATAGATAAATTTACACACGGGGAAAGCACACGTTTGTCTTGACAATGCTTCGGATTTGCGGTGATAAGATTGACTTGCTTGCGATGCCATCTTTTGCCGGAGGAATATAACTACTGTCGATACGTGATAATGAGAGTGATAGCCGCTTATCAATGTACCTTTTCGAGTGACCACTATTACGGCACGACTTCCTGTCTTGTGTAAGCCAGTGTTTGAAATCGCTAATCATTTAGAGATCAAGTGCTGTTTTGACGAACTTGACATAATTTGGTGGAAATTTATTGATCAACACGGAGATTCAAGAAAAGTCTAGCTCTGTCTCTCTAGCTCAGCTCTTGAGTGGGGAAAGAAAAACAAAGTGTCGCTATTTATAGTACAAAATTGCGCCACTTCAGGATTTCACTTTTATGTGACAGTGAAATGCGTTCAGATTGCAGTTTTGAATCCGTTCATTCGTGTTTTAAAACCGTAGTTACTGAAAAGCGTAAAAATGTTTCGGTCACTCATTTGATTCAAAAATAAGGCTAGTCTTATATATTCCACTAAGCTGATGGGAACCCGCATTCAAAGTGCTCATCAGAAAGGTAGAACCAATCACAAAACACCAGTTGCTTATAAAATGGTTTCATAAAGAAGCAAAGTCCATCGACATTCATCTGCGCACCGAAAAAATATATAGTAAGTCACTTAGACCTTTGCGTAGCTAGGTGCATATCTGGCGCCAACAATCTAAGGAATTCAACAGTCTGTCATGTGATTATATCTGGTAGTTACAATGACAAGTACGGTTACTGAAAGTACGTATACTTGAAATACCGAGATCTCTATCTCGTGAGCAATTTTCAGTAGGCAATGTGAACATGATATCAATCAGTCGATGATCGATAAATGAATTGAAAGGAATGTCGAGGAAGCGTGCCATTTCGGTTTCGAAAATGAACAAAAACAAGTGTTTGGCCAAGTGGTTTGGTTTCGATTTTGTTTATGGTGCAAGTGGAGATCGGCATTGAAAAGAAGTGAAACACATTGTTGGGCATTTGAATTCTTTTTTGTCCGAAAAGGCGGCCCTGGATAAATTTCCTAACAAGTTTACGTAATTTAAACATGAACGACAACTTACACTTCGAGCTGTGAAGTGTGTTCAAAATTTGACCAGAAGTTGTCAGACAATATTGACAGCCTGTTCGCAAAGAGTTTTTACTCTCTACGAGTATCGAAACAATTTTACAAAATAAGTACTCATATTTCAAATTATGTTGTGTACAAAAAATTCAAAAATATCAGCCTAAATTTTGTGGGGCACAAATTTTGCAAATAATAGCAACTTCTTGGCAGCTTTTTTTCCAAACAACCCGAACTACGTGACCAGTACTCGATAATTTGTGATAAAAGTACGCGCACTGAGAGTTCAGTTTTGTGATCAAAAATTTGACGATAATCAGCAGAGGTTGGCCTTAACTTTGTCAGTCAATATTGCTAACCAAATCTCTTAAAAATGTTTATGTATATTCAAAACTATTTGAAGAAGAAAAGGAGTACTTGGAATTTTGATGCGCGTTTGTACAGAATTATTGGAAGTTGTCCTTATTTTGATTGACGAATATTGACTAACTCCTAACAACAGTTTATAGCAAATTTAAAAGTGTTTAACATTCGCGACAATTCAGGCAAAAGTAAAACCCACCACCGGAAATTTGGAGTTTTCTCACGTGTTCCTAAATTCGAAATTTGACAAAAAATCCAACCAATACTCATATCCAAAAAATCAAATCAAATTTTCTAGCAATCCAAGCTACTTAGAATATTCAGGATTATTTTGAATAAAATACTCACATTTTGAACTCAGTTTTGGGTTCCAAAACATGGTCAAAATTTAGCTGAAGCTGATAATAATTTTATGAGACAAAAGTTCAACCAATAATAAGAGACATTCCGCGATAGGTTTTTATTTTAAATATTCACGATAAATCGGGAGAAAAAAAAACACAATTTGGAAATAAAGTTTGTGTCCTAAAATGTTACAAATATCAGCAGAAGTTCACCTCAAACAGCATTAGGTAGAGAATGCCTCAATCCAATGAATGCACAAGGAAGAGATTTCCTGGCTTCTTTTTGGTTAAATTAAAAACAAATCGTGTCAGATGATTTTAGTCGAAATTGGTTCAAAAATGTCACCAATATCATTGATTCTGACAGCCATAAGTATATTTTCTGCATTTTGAGGACCAACCCTATAGGCATTTGTGCTTATTTTCAACAATTTAAGAAGTTCAGAAAAAATATCCAACAATTTTGACATTTACAAAATGTCACCAAACCATAACCAAACTCAGGGCTATTTTGGATAAATCTTTATACTCTTTTGAACTACACAGTCTGATCCCAAATATTTTGGCAAATTTCTGGCAACTTGTTCCTTTGCACAAAATTCAGAATTAAAATTTTGGACTTACGAAACAGAATCAATTACTTTGCAAACATTTTAAGGGATATACCAATCAATTCTATCACTGAAAACAAATTTTGTACAACAATTTAGGACTTTTGTAAGAAATTTACAAAAGTCAAATGGGTAAGTCAGTGGGGCTTGATCGAACTAGACCCGACAATCGGCAGCTCTTAGTATTGGCACGATCTGGTGTGGATTTTCTAAACAATATTTTTCAAATTTTGTACAACGTTTTGTCAGCTAAAGCTACGTGCCCGAATGATGGAACGAGGCTGTTGCCATCAGGTTTCTCGAGGGTTCGTTCTAAGGCCATTAGCAGTCGCATTCTTCTCCTAAAAATCCCAATTATTATTCATGCGTATACGTTGGCCTAAAAATATTCTTTCAGACCGGAGCCAGAAATTAAGGGACAAATTTCAGATAGCAAAACGTCGACTACAGTCTGTTGGCTATTTTTCTATACTCCATCGTCAAGGCACCCACCATAACGGAGTCCAAAGGAGACCTAAACAACTCGATTTCAACTGCAATAACCAACCATTGAGTTTGCCCCGGAAAACCCCAATGGAAGCATGAACTGTGTACCAGCTCTTATCAGTTGTAGAGCATACCTCCATAGGTAAGTGCAGCGCTCGTTATTTGGTCGCCAGATTAGACCGATAGATTCAAATGGATTTTCGAAATCGCCTGCACCTGCAAAATTAAGTGCGTTGCCTCAAACTCAAGCGCACGGACTGCCAATTCCCTAAGTGCCGAGCGACACCTTTTGAGCCCGTAAATGTCGCAGCTTTCCCGCCTACTTAACCTAATGGACCGTGTCAAATATCCGAGTCCCGTTAAGTACAACCAATAAAATCTTAAAATCTAAGATATTCAATCGGCATCTGGCCGATGGCCAAACTTTCTCTTTTTCGCAATTGAATTGCGGACTAGCTTCACTTACTATGAAGCAGCATTACACTATCATCAGCGTCATCGTCATCCTGCACCACACCACCATCATCATCAGCGTAATCGGCTCGATCGACCACCATCGTCAAAAGATTTGACCAGTTATACAACTTGTGTTGCGGCGCACTAACTAAACTACTGCTGGTCACATCTCAATTAGATAAGACGCGCGCACGCGGGTAAACAAGAAATAAGCAAACGTTTTCCGCGCGCGGCAATCAGCAATCATGTCATGCGGTACTACTCTGTCAAATCCATCACTCCGCGCACCAATTTGTATGTCAGGCGAGTATTTTTTGCATCCATCACCACTCGGATGCGTTCAGTTACTATGCTAGCGGACTGCCGCTGGTTCTTTGCGTCCGTCCGATCTAAGTCGAGCTTGTGTGCATGTTCTGTCACATTTGTGTCACATCACATTCATCTGACATGACAGGTAGCCGCACAATCGCCATCATCTCCACATCAGTGGTCAAAAAAAAAAAACTCAGCACGCATCAGATGAAAAGTGGAGAATTAATTGACATTGAACACGCCTTGGGCGCTTTTTGACAAAGTGCCCCGTCAAATTGCGAACAAATTCACACTTAATTCGAGCGCTTTGGAGAGCGAGCGGCGCGCGCGGACAGTTGCCGAAACGCAGCACCGAGTGACAGACAGTGGCAGTACCGAGTACCTATATAGAAACATTCTTCGAGAGTTTCTTCCTTTTGCGGCCGGGACATGGTTAGGAATCCAAGGCACGTTCGTGCGGAGAATTGAGACGTAGGCGCGCATGCGCACTGCATTGATCATGACTTTTTGCGTGGTCACTGCGGAGCTAAAGAATGGATTCCTTTGCTAGAGGACAGACTTGAGAGCCGCGCGCAAGGTGAGAATAGCTGAACGACGTGATGTCGTTGTTTTGGTTTTTTTATTTTTTTAAGAAATTGGTAGCCGTGCACATGAAGACATGGGCGCCTGCGCACAGCAATGTCATTGAGACGCGCAGCAAAACAAATCTATTTTGACTTTGATGCGTAATTTCGCTATTCACTGTGTCAGTTCGGTTAGACGTGCGGACACCAATGTGACGCCTTGAGAACAGGTTCGCTCTGATGGCAGGGTGCAGAGAGTGAGTATAGGTACCTGTGAACTGAATGGGTGATGGGGATTGGAAACCGTTTAAGGAACGTGCGTAGTGGTACTCTATGTAGATGGTGTTACAAGTGAAGGTGTTACATTGTCACCTTAATGTGCTACATTCGTTGGCGGCCATGAATGACAATGGCGTTTGGAGCTAGGAGAAGAGGGCTTAGGAAGCAGGCTATTAGGATGAGTGTTGCTTTTTATACTTTGTGCTGGGAATATTGAAAAAAAGACGGGAAGGGCTCAGTCGTAAATTTTATGCGAGCTGTTTCGACAGAATAGGAGTGGTGATGACCGAGCATGTCAGAGAGGTGTTTGCATCAAATTCGAGGACGCTGTGACTAAGCATAGAAGTGGTGATGACCGAGCACGTCAGAAGCTATGGCTAAACAATTTAAGGCAGCTGTGACTTGGGACTTGGTTGTGAAAATAGACTTTGAAATCGTAGATGTATGCTCGATGAGTCATCTTCCATCAAAACGAGCGACCGTTCGTAACCGTCGTAACCGCAGAGTCGGTTTTTGTATACAAATGATGATCACCGATCGTGACAGGAGTATTCCCACCCAAATTTTGAAGACACTGTTTGGAAAACCAGCTTTGATTGAGTTGGTTTTTTTAGAGCAAACAAAAGGCCGGCTTAAAGAACAGACAAAATTGAAAGGATCAGATGATCATACGTTTGACTGCCGCGACGGCGGTAGAATTTGCTGCCACGCCCCAAAAAGTGTCAGAAAAAAGGCAAAAACTGTCAAAAAAAAACTGGTTGGTACTTTGAATGCACTGCAACAATCTGGTAGAAGCAACAGATATTTTAAGCAAGTTGATGCTCTTTGTCAGCTTCTATTGAGACAATTCAAAAGCACTAACGTTCTGACAATTGGAATGCAATGGCAGAGAGAGAGAAAAGAACCATGCAAAAGCTGCCTTTCTCGTACACGAAATTGATGACAATGGCGAGGAGCAAGTACGCCACAGATAGGAATACAACCTGATATTCGCGTACCAAAAATTCGCCAACTGAGCAAAAGGCACAAACCAATCAAGTAAACCGAAAAAAGTAGAGGCCACAAGGCACCACCTTGTGGAACACCAGCGAAATCGTTTGAAACTCGCTTTAGATACGTTCGAATTGGAAGTGGATAAGAATCTGATCATTTCCTGCTTGGATATTTTGGAGTATGATGCCAAAAGTATAAGCAAAGTCGCAGTGTTTGCAAAATTTCACAGTGCAAAGTCAGAAATGCCTATTTTAAGAAAATGTCCTCCACTATCTAGATAGTCCGAGAGTATAACTGTCTTTAGAGCTTCTCAATTAGCCGTTTGGAATCGGCATGAAATTGTAGATCCCTTCCATTCGTTCCAAAAATTAAATGTGAGAAGCTAGGCCTTGGGTCCCTACGGACCTGTTGCGCCAACTATTAGCTACACTCGTGCGTGGCTTCTTTACAAGAGACCCACCACCCAACCTAAAGGACCACAGCTCCAGGCTTAATCGCTTATCAATCCAATATTCCCAAACACTCGTTCACCTTCACGCATGCCACTGTTGGTTCCCACTCTAATGTCCTTATGCAAATATGCAGATGTAGACTGCAACCATTTCAAAATAGCTGCCACAACAAATCTCCTCTGTATATTTTTACAAAGTACCACAACAAGACGGAGAACAAAACAAAACAAAATAACCAAGTCCTCAATGCAAATCCCTTCCCACGAGGCCAAATGACACAATGCCAACGATGCGCGCATATAAAATTTCCAATTTACAACCATAATCACGATGACAAACGGCTTACCGCCAGGATTAGAACTGACAAAGTTATCCGCAAACACACATACCCAGGATAAATTATTATACTTGTGCATGCACATTGCTCGCGTATCTGCGCTTCTTCAATGACAGTTGTTGTCGATGGCGATGTCGTTTGCAATTCGGTTTTCGTTCGTAATTACACTCGTAATCCTATTATCCTTACATATCACTGACACAGATTATTTCGAATTGAATTGAATTTTGCATCAGCCCCCAATGGCGTAATTAAGAGGTTCGCTCGCGGTTTATCTCCGCGATGACCTTAATTTCTGTTGCCGCTTGAGGGGCACCTTTCGATTCAGTAGAAATCGAAATTTATTAGCCCCGTCGATGCAAAACAGAAACATGGTGGCACTCATTTTAATGAACGCACTTAATTAGGGGGACACTGTATCAGTTGCACGTAGGTACTATCGGCATCATTGTATCCTGGTACTGTTTTTGTTTTTGTTACGCATCGTCGAACAATCGGAAGTTAATCAGCGCGAATGAGCGGGGTGGAGAGAAGTCACAATCTGCTGTGTTCTGAATCCTGTTGATCGCTAAAAATAGATACAGAGGGATACTTTCATTGCGATGGATTGTGTTGTTAACGCAGGAAGCAAGAGTGCATCCTTTGTTTACAAATATCGGAAGGGGTAGTTCGAACGGGTTGTGTAAATATATGGACGGGGGACATAATGTTTGTGCCTTTCAGCGGGGCCATTCATTTTTATGAACTGTTAAGTACAGAGTTGATTTCCATTTAAAGGTTGCCATGGAAATTGGAGCATGTAATGGAAGTGGGAACGAGAGGAGGCAGGACGGTGCTGCTCGAGGAAGCGGTGACAATTTCTGTTCCGGAAATTATTGACGGTTTGGTGAACCTCAACGACGAAGGGAAGGGGTATTTACTTTAAGCTGTTCTGTATCCGCAGAAGTCTTCCTCTAATAGATCAAATTCTCTCGAAGACTTTTGTGTTTTTCATGGTTTAATAAACTCAGTTTGTTTGCCGTTGGATATCGTCCACCTGACGAAATTGAACCGATAAAACTAAAAAGCTTTGTTATGGTATGGTAGGTAAAGTCTGCATCACGAAGCCAATTTGTACCTCTCATAACCCAATAGAATCGAAAACAGTAAGGGACCTAAGATGCCGCCTTGTGGAACACCAGCAAAATAGTTTGAAACGCGCTTTGGATACACTCTTCTCGAGAATCTGTTAATTTTTCAATTCGAAATCAGTGAGTAGTACCGAAAGAAAGACCAAAATCAAACTCCTTGCCAAAAAGCAGTTAACAGTCAACCGTTTAAGTTCTTATACACATTTTCCGCTATCCTGATTGTTGCCGTTGATCACTTAAACAACATTTTTGACAACCTCTGCATCAACAAACTAACTCCTTGAGTCGCATAGATGCAAAACCAAAAAAAAAAGAATACCTATCGGCCCGAAGGCACCGCCTTGTGGAACACGAGCAAAACTGTTTGAATTTCGCCTTAGATGCAGTCTAATGGAAAGTTTTAAGAAACTGATCATTGCTAGGTTGGGTAAAATGAGATACTGTCCAGCGGAGAAGCAAAATCGCGTTTTTCCAAATATGGCAGTAAATTTACATGCTTATTTCACTTATTTCTGTTTTGCAGTATTCCCATGAATTATTTGCTGACCTTACTCCTTCTATAAGCGATTTTGTCCTTCCATTTAAAATCTCTGCAAACCTACTGGAAAATGACAACTTTATGTGATTACAAAGCGACCTAGCCCACCGCCCTGTGGGCCACCATCCAAATCATTATGAATACCATGGCACCACCCAACTTCCCTGCTATCAAACTCACTACCAAATACGAACTCCTCAGTCGCCCAAACAAATCACAAAGAGTTCGGGACGCAACCCACCGCCTTGTGGTACACCAGCAAAATTTGTTGGACCACAGCTGTTCCAAAGTACTATCCACTATACCAACACTTATATCCAAATTAACCACAAATGCGTCTCCCTTTGCACAAAATGATATCCACTTAGGAGGACCTAATGCAACACTCTCATCCTTTACCCATTAGTGTCTCGCACCGACCACATAATGGCAGATAAATTGAACCGACAACCATAACAATTAGCGGCTGTGTGTTTACTGAGTGAACGCCCAAATTAATTCCTTTCATATAGAAAATATGGAACATCGCCCAAGGATAAACACAGTGTATCCCTACAGAGCACACCGCCTGCCGCAAATACTGGTAGTCCCTCCGCCACCCACCCACCTCATATATCAAGAGATTCTATTAATGACGACAGGATATGTATTGCAGCTGTATGCGGCATTCACCGGCCGGCGCACTTAATTATGCAAAGCACCTCCTGCAACACGATCCCCGGTGGGGTCCTCTTCCTTCCGCCACAAATGCCATTTACATATATATATAGGTTGGAGGTTGCTATACCTATACACACACACACACACACGTGGCGTAGAACAAAATTAACACCATACCGCTTAGTGGCCCTTAAGACCGTCATCATCACCATTGCCGTAATGATTGGGCGAAAGTTCCAAGCCGAGAAAAGCCCTTACATTAATTCCTGCGCCCCATCGAGAGTTGCATTCCTGCGAAGGAATTTCCGTGTAAGAGAAGGCACAAGTTTTTCTGCAATATTTGCATAAAATTACAGGAAGCTAAGGACTCGTAGGAGGAGAGGAAAAAAATAAAAAGAAAACGATGATCAGGAGAAAATGGGAAAAAATAAAAGTACAACCACGGTTCTAGGAGTGGAATGGTGTTACGTCATCTGTCCTCGATTTTTTTTTATAGTGTACGCGTTTACATTGTGTGCGGTCTTTCAGTTAGTCAAAAGGTCGCCAAGAGGTTAAATGTGAAATAGAAGTCGTGGTGCTAGGCCGACTGGAATAATATACCGCGCAAAACTTTGTCTGTCTGTCTGTCTGTCTGCATCGGTAGCTCGCATGGTGGAGTTCGAAACAATGTCCTTTTTATATTTGTTGGATCGTTTTTTATTTTTTTTGTATCATGCCACAGCTGTGTATGGATGGATACGTAAAGTTGGTGCATGCATTGTGCGGTCTTCAGTTTCAATTTGGTCGTGTGCTTAATTAAGTCAGTTGCTTGCTTTTATGGATGAATTGTTGGTTTTCTTTGCAGGAGTTTCTCTTTAGAGATTGAAAAGATAGAGCAGGCTTGGCTGGTGTGGGTGATTAACTATAGCAACTTTCTTTTAAAGGTTAACTTTAAATGTCAAACAGAGGTGATGAGGAGATGGTTGGGGTGGTAGCGAGTAGGGAAATGATGGAACCTTTATTGGATCTACGAAGGAATCATTGGGACGGTAGTGTCTTCGCCTTTTAAATTAAATCTAATATTCAAAAGGTGAAACCGGGTAACCAGCCTTTCAATTCAAATCAAATACTCCAAAGGAGCGAAAATATGTCCGAAGGAGGAAGTTCAGTAAAGCTGCCATTGAGACACTATCTGCCTGAACATCGCACACGTTTGGCATTCACGTTTAAGTACGTTACAAAAGGTCAATACCTCTGCTGCGATGTCAACCAAGGTTATACCCAAAATCTCAAACGACTTGAACGTGTGAAACCAAAATACTCTGAATTATGACGAGGGATAAGATAAGCTTTAGGAAATACAAGATTCTCGCACTTATATAGTTCAGACAACAACCATATTTGTACTCAATAGATAAGACAGCTCTAGAAGCTCTAGAAACCATCTCTAGAGGTCTCACACGTCTGTAAGTTGGAGAGATAACAAGTATTTGTGGCGGAACTAGGGCATCTGAAGTGAAGACGGCAGCTCACATAAGATGAAACTGGAAGTTCAAGGTACAAGTTTTTGGATACAATAGATCTTTCAGGTCGCAGTGTCTGCCAGGGCAGGGAATTTGGAAAAAAAAGTAACAAATTTGCGGCAATTTCTATGAATATTTTGTATTCGTAACTATTTTTATTCGCAGCCATATTCTAGTTGTAGCAAGATTTAACTCAGTAGCAGGTAGGTATAGGTATTAATAGCTTAGGTCCGGGGTGAAACTTGAATACACCTCTCCAGTTAACTCAGTCTTTGGCTAGCTGCCTCCAGTTGCACTAGATACTACATCATCTTGTAAGCCGATGGGTCAAGATAGTTCGGTCTTTCATATACTCGTCTACCACGCCCATAAAAGCCTTTTAAGACAGCTTCGTCTTCATTGAGCTTCTATCGTGTGTTAGAGTATCTTCCAAAATTTTTTAAAGCCTCAACCAACCCATGGACGCTTAATCAGCACCATGCTTACGTCTTGAGGAGGTTTAGTAAACTTTAAAATGCTTTTCAGACGGACGCAAACAAGAAGAACAGAGTCGTTGAAGAGGTTCGATTCTATTTGTGGTAGTACCGTAATTTGAGTCTCAGAAAATGCCGCAACGACCCTTTCGAGTTGACTTTGAATGCAAAACAAGATACAACAGACTTCCATATTTACTAGGCAAATTTGCCCGCCGGTCTCTGGGGTCAAAAAGGCTGTCTATATGCTCTAACCTATCCCTTTTGACTTTACTGTATTCAACTTGTTTTTGTATGCATAAATCTAGATCAATACAAAAAACCGTCCATAAGTTTTTAGGCAGTACTTCTCCGAATATTTTCAGCTGCCATTTGTGTTTTTGCTCCGCCCAAAAGCTGAGCTACAATAAATGCAAAAAAAAAACTAAACGTTCCGAGAGGCTTCACTTGTTTTTTACAGACCGGTTCCGGAGGACATGGTAAGTATTATAGCTCCAGAAATACTACAGGCTACTGATTTTTAGAGCCGTGCGCTTAAAATAAATAGATACAGTACTCCCCGGATATAAGCAACCCTCTGACAGCAACTAGTCAGTGTTGGGTGTTTTTAAAACGCCATCCTTTGCATTACAGAGGTCCCCGCTAAGTAGGAATTGAATTGAAAACCCGGCTATAAGCACTTTAATTTTATACCCATGCGAATGTGCTTTTATCCGGAGAGTACTGTAGTTGGCGCAACAGGTCCGTAGGGAACCTAGGCCTAGCTTCTCAAAACCATTCTTTTTATGTGAGTTTTTCATTTTTGGGGCGAATGAAAGGGATCTACAATTAATTTTGTGCCGAGTCCAAACGGCTGTCTTTCATGAAAATTACACTCTCGGATGTTGGTCAGACAAGACGTTCACGTGAGGTGGCGCAATTAAAAAAAATTAAGCTTCTCAGGACGCGAACCTGGAACAGCTCTCTCACTTCTCCGACACATTAACCTCTAGACCACTGCGGAGACGACCGTTTGCTTAACTACCTAAGATCACTAAGCAACCCTACTCAAATTTGGAAAACCTCTCCATTAAAATACATGGGCCACCATCATCTTCAGTCTCCTGACACCGACTTGCCTTGATTGCGGTGTATCGCTAAACAAAGTACAGTACACTTACTCTTCAGTGTACGTTCGGCCCCAGACATGGCAATGAGGAAAAAAAAATATTCTAAGAGTTGAATGCACCCCTTAGAAGTTCCAACTGAAACCTTCAAGTAAAAAACAAACGAACCACCTTCAAGCAACAGTCACCGACAATCCCTTTCACGACATTCCGATAAGCACGAGAGCAAGAACAACGGCGGAACTCAGTCTATACTCGGCTAAAATCAGGGATAAAAATCACATGAAAAAATCAGGGTGCTGCACATGTTCGTGTTGAATCGAAATCAATGTCCTTTAAGCAGGTGCAGTCCAAACATATGCGGGTACAGTCACCAAAGAAAAAGCTCAAAGACCTCAGCACTCACCATGTTCGAGTATAGATAAATTCGCCTCGTGTAGGGAAGTGCGCAGAGATAAAAATACAACAACAAATCGCTAATCAATGTCCAATGGCCTAGTTAACACAGTTGATTTATCACTGGCAATCTCTTACCACCTGTCAGTACCTTTTAGTAAATTAATTAAATCAACGATAACTAAATATTTCCACTCGCTATAATGTACGAGGAGGCGTGCACCCAGCTCAGTGTTTTCATTCTTGGACCCAAAAGTTGACACACAACTTATCTAAATAGTTGGCAAACATAGCCGCACATTTTGCATTTCGCATTTGCATTCAATTTCAATTTGTGTATGTACACGTAACTGCCTCGAGTAATTCGTGCAAAACTTGTTAAATGAACAATTGTGTGCGTGTAAACCATATTAGGATGCTAATTAGAAACAGATTTTCACATTGCCTGGTTAACATGCAGTCAGTCATGTTAGTTGTCTTGCTTTGGGAAAATGAGAGCACTCCATCAGGAAATTACCCCCAAGGGTTAATAAATTTCCTGCAACTGCAACTGGGAGTGTGTGTGCGTTTGTGTTGTTGAGATCGAACTTGAAGTACTTAAAGGTTGGAAATAGTTTTCCTGGTTTTTGCGGTTGCGTGGGCTGGGGGGAGACCATCGAAATGCTATATATCTTTACTCTTCACTCATCCGCAAACCCATTCCCTAGGCCAGCGCCAATTTGATACGAATTTTCAAAAGTCCGCCCTTATAAATAGTTACACAAAGTAGCCCGCACCCAAGGACTGTATAAATAAACTGCTGCACGTTCGCCGAAAATATAAAATCGAACAAGAACTTCCTTTCGCCAGGATAACTGCCACCAGTAAAATTCTCAGCAGTCGGTAAGTATACTTAGCACGATTTTACTTGGTTTACTGCGAGTTTACTTTGAAAATAGTTACCAACATTGTTTCGCAAGGACTTCTCGTGACCTACGGTTGCTTGCCGTATATCTACGTATACCTATTGTGTGTGTGTGTACAGTTGATAGAAGCCTTTGTTGTGAAGAAATGTCGGTGCCAAGCCCCATTAGAGTAAATGACTGAAATTCTTTCAAGTCGTTAGCATTTGTTGGGGTTAAGTGCTCAGTTAATTGCTGTTACATAGAATGAATGTTATTTTCCCCCTTGAGCGAGTTGTTCCGAAAATTTATGTGGAAAGGATCTTACAGGGGAAATTCTTGAAAAATGTACTGCCCGGCCATTTTATGTAAAATTTAGCTGAGCATTATGTTACGGGGCTTGATTTCATATCGTTGGTTGGGAATAGTGTTTTGTACGATCTTTAAGGGCGAGCGGAGTCTAGGTACTAATTGTAAAATCCCTGCCTACGAATAGGATCCACCCTTGCGCAGGAGAGGTATAACCATAGCTGTCTCTGAAGCTACTATATAAATGTGGTGACAAATGTCATGTACCCAATGGAAAAAACACGGCAAAACTCTTCGGAACAATTAGAAGTGGAGTACCCCAGGGTTGATTGCTTTGGCCCTTCATGTTTCTATGTAAAAGTTATCGAAGAAGTAGGCATTTCCAGCGGCTTTGAATTTATGTGAACACCGAGATCGTACCTTAACTGTTGACAATATTTGTCCTAGAAAGTTCTTTAAAAATAGCCTAACAATTTTAAGCTGAGCCAAACGAACAAATCCAATGAATTTTACCGCCACAAGTGGATGATATTCCAGCGAGCAGCAATAATAAGACTCTTTGGCTTGCACAGTTCTCTAGTATAGACCAAAGAGTTTTCAAGACTACAATCGCCGATAAGACCATCATTTGACTTGTGTCATAGAAATTTTTTAAACACCTTAAAATCTACTTGAACTCAAAAAAAAAAAGGTTGGGCTCTGAAAAGCTGACTGATTCATAGGCTCCTAGGCTTCTATATTCAAATGAAACAAATATGAAGCTGTAAACGATTGTCAACAGATTTTTTACAAGGACATCTAATCCGAGAAAAGTATGCAAGCACGCATAGACATAAAAAAAAATATTACCTATGTCGATTCAGGGCTTTCTTCTAGTGAAAAATTTGCTAGAAAACGTAAAGTAGATTCAGAGTTTCGTCAGTACATACGAAAGTGTAACCTTCCTAAAAATGTACTAAAAATGGCTGCCGGTTTACCTATAAAGGTGAAGGCAAAACAGCATTTGTTGACCGGCATCGATACTGAGACAAGTATCAAGTGTCTAAAAGGTGTGTTTTTTCAAAAGACTACAGAATATTTTTTACAAGGACTTTCGTGTCCAAAAAAGTCAGCACAGATTCTGGAAAATCTGGAATGCGAAGTGAATTCGTAAATTGTGTCAACGAGCGGCTTAAATATACTTAGAAGTGTTGTTCATGGACCTCAGTATGGAGTAATCTAAGCTCCATACTGAAGCGAGGCAGTTCAGAATATAAGTGTAGCCTCACTTTGGCCAGTGTAGACCCATTTCTTAGAACCTATCTAAAGCTTTTGACATTTTAAATCATTCACAAGCTTTTAGAAGCGGCAGCTGCTTTTAGTAATGGCTGTATAGCTTCGGCAATTTATTCGAAAAAGCCTATTTTGTATCACGATTTTAGATTAGATAAGAATAGACTTTATTGGATTAAAAAAGTTCAGTTAACAAATGTACATTTACTAGTCCTTTAGGCCCTGGTTTAAAAACCCTCGATCAGATTAACAGAATAATAATTAAAAAAACTGATTTTAAGTTAATTCAAGAAAGGAAACCAAATTATTTTAATTTAATATTTTACCTGAAAAACAAAACAAAAAGAGAGAAAAAAAAATGAAAAATAAAGTGAACTAATTTTAACTCAAAAACTTTCTGTAAGAATTCTATTTCCGTAGCCCATAGCTAGTTGAATAAATTTGTAAAGCGTCTCCCAGCCCCCCACACCGTTAAGAATTTGCAAAACATCTTCAACTTGCAGTTGGCTTCTTCCGAAAATGTTCCGACGAGTTTCTCTTAGAATGGGGCATGACCCTATGAAGTGCGCGATATTTTCTCTTTTTCGAGTGTTGCAGATTTTACATTCTACAGGGAGATCCGGTCTGTGCGGTTCAAAATTCAAAGCAAGTATTTCACCTCTGGCTTTGTGGGATTCTTATCGTTAAAATAATTAAGATCACCCAGATCGAACTCCAATCTACTGTAATATTCCCTATATTGGGATGCTTTGGCCTGAGTGATGAAGTCCTTTCGAAATATTGAGTCCAATTTGGAGACCAGCAAATAAAGTTGTTCTTTGAAACTTATCAAGTCTTCTATATTTAGGTTTATACCTACAACCACCCAGAGAATTAAAAGGGTTTTTTCCAGGTTTTCACAAAGTTGTGTTGGTTTGAAATTAGATATTTTAAGATCCTGTTGACTTAACGTGAGGCGTTCATATGCAGCATCTTGAGAATGTAGTCAAAGTGGATTTTAAGAGAGTTCATGAGCATATGTGTCAGTCCCGTTTCAATGTGAAGCAGGTAATTTGGTGTAGTCGAAGGTAGAGCAAAAGCGCGTTTTAAGAAGAAACGGAGAGATTTTTAAACGTCCTCATACTCATTGTAGCCCCAAACTTGGGCCGAGTAGAACACAATTGATCTTGCAACTGCTTGAAACAGTTGGTATCACGATTAGGAATGTGTTAGGTTAAGTAAGGTTAGGTTAGAGGGGCCTGAAGTTAAAGAAAAAAGGACTACAAAGATCAAACCTGAGGAGTATTGTTTTCAATCTTTTAAAGGACGGGTCTACTTTGCTTTTTTAGCCAAAGCATTCCTTCTGATTTTGCTGACAGATGTCTGGAGGAAACGATGATGCTAACGCAGTATATAAAATTCGTTAACTCTGCACTTAAATTGTGCCCAATGAACTTCCGAAGTCTGTACTATAAACCTTCCTATATCGATATCAATTTTAGAAATGATGACTGCACCAAATGAGACTAGTGAGGGTGTTAAGACCTACAAATATATTGGAACCATCATTGACTGACACCTAAAAGAATAGCACTGGAAAATTGAGCTTCGAACTGGCAAAGGCTTTACAAGTAATAGCCCCAGGTTTGCAATCATGCAACTGTGTGTTTTTAAACAAGTATACTATGCCCTAGTGGACTCGGTAAGGGTAAGGTGTGCTCAGGTTTGTGGGCTGCGAGGAAACATTTCCACGCCACACTCAGGTCAAAATTGACCCATTGTGATAAGGTGTTCTTACTTGGGAAAAGCTGCATAATACTTCTGAACTCGCCACTAAAACAAATTACTATAAACTATCCGCGGAATGTTGAAAGAAGGTACCTAAAACATTCCCCAAGGTGGGGGGAAATTTTAAAGATTAGTCTGACGATAAACATTTTTTTTCCCCATGCATGGATCATGAGATGGACAACAGGAAAGGTATGATTCAAAGTTCTAAAACACCTAGATTCAAGGTTACAACTTAACAACACCTTTCCCGCTACACCCTAGGTGTTACCTCGAGAGGTATTAAACATTATAATAGCTGCACGACTATTAGGTATCAACAAATAAAATGCAAGCAACAATTTCAAATTAAAAAAAAAAAAAAATCACCTTCCCAGTAGAGTACACTAATTAAATATTAAATTAAGAAAATATACCTTATAAAAGCAATATAGTAAAAAGAAAAAAATGTAATACTCACATCGTATTTATTTGGCCTCATTGTACCCATTTATTTTGCATATATATTCGCATTCGGTTACGCTGTGTCGTAAGCGTCCATTTATACTCAAGAAAATGTCGAATTATTTTAATTGGATTATTATTTGCGTGGATTATTTTGATGTAATTTGATTAAATTGATTATTTGCTTAGTTTCGTGTGAATAATATTATTTAAGTTTGTTTGTTGAATATTTCTTTGTTGTAAATTGAATTTAAATGAATAATATTTTACGCGTTGATGTAGAATTTGCAGAGATTCGTTATATCAATTTTTTAATTGATTTTTCGTTTAGAACATTTCACATATCCATTGACTGTAGTAATCCACTAGCCAATTGGATGTCGATTATTTCGATTTGATGAAAAACACATTTAGCCGAAAGCGAACAAGCACACGTCGTACATAGCGAACTTATTTTTATATTTTTATTCTTTTATTTCACTACAAATCACTTGGGGTAGCAATATTTTTTCAAGCGTTAAGGACAATGAACTAACTGGGGGAGGGATTGGAAATCATTTATACATTTATGGTGTGATTTTTTTGGGGGGTTTCGCTTATAGAGAGTGACGGAGAAAACAAATGCAATTGAACTATTGGTAGCGGCGGAGGTTCATCCCGGCCACCCAACTAAGTGAGTTAGTCCTGAGCAATGGTAAAATGTGACAGTAAGAAATATGTACACAAATCTGTAACCTAATCCAGTTCGAGAGACAGAAAGCTGTGTCCTATTTTATGCAGTCAAACAGTTCCAAGTAAATCTCTGTAACTCACTTTTTTAAATTGAAATTTTCTTCGCCTAGATTTACTTCACTTTATTTATTTATTTAATTTGAAATTTTCTTCGCCTCGATTATTTAACAAAAATCATGCTCAACGATTTGTTTCACTGGTGACTGTGTTAAAAATTTATTCCATGCGCTGCTTTCATTATTTATGCCCCCAAATTTGATAAAGCTGTTATGGTGGTTCGTGTCTAGAAAGTTCCTCATTTCTGGGATGGTATCCCTAATATTTATGAACTGAGAAAATGAGTTTTATGCCTAAAATATGACACCCCCTGGGCTTAATGATGTTTAGGAGTTGAGTGAAGAAAGCTACCTCCATTTTTGGGCCGGGGGACACCATTAAAAATCATATATTCCAGGCCATGGCCGATGGTGGGTTACTTGTGGTAACATTTTCTGTAGGTCATTGAAGTTTGTGACAATAAATATGAAAGTAAGGTAGTTGTAATTGGAATGTAGCCTTGAGAATACAAATTAATGTATTGAAGACTAAACAAATGCCAACAAGGATACAAGCAAGCTGTTCATTGAAGCCTTAGTAGCGTGCCACGGAAAAACTCTTCGGAGTCGGTATGAAGAGCATTTGCTACCTTTATGTATAAAAATACAAGAGCTGTTATGGAGGAGACTGTTTGTCAGGCCTATGATACCTTTTTTGATGGAAAAATATGATTTTTTGACAAGTGCTCTTAATGAAATGAAAACAATTGATTAGCCAGTATCCTAGAAAATATGTTTGTAGAACACAAACCCACAACTTTCAACGATATAAGCGCAAAGCTAACCAACGTTTTGAAGCTGTAAGTGTTCGTTTTTCCCTAGAGAATAATTATTAAAAAACAAAATGTCCTTGTGCATTTTAACTCCTCTTCTTGTTGTACTGATTTTTAGGCGATTTATAGTAGCAGTTAACAAAATCAATTCACTTACGGATTCTGCTCAATCGTTTTTACTCGCACGAACGTTTTGCGTCATTTGTCTTTGAAAACGAAAGGGTTTTCACTTTTTTTATGCTGCTTTTATTAATCTCAATTGAGACTTCCTAAAAGGTTGCAAAAAGAAAGCGAAAATACGTTTTCAATCGATTTCTTTCGCTTTTTTAAGCGCGAACGTAATTTTGCTTTCGTTTTTCAAAGAAAATTCCACAAAAATTCTGATAAGCCGCTGAATGTTTGTTCTTCTAAGTTAACGTTAGACTACTTCTAACTGAGATTAAAAACGATTCGCTTCTCTTAGGTGCGTGGTTGAGAACTTTATATTTAATTCAACAGGGCAAATCTTCAACAGCAACACGGCAACCTAAAAACCTATTAGGGACCATCAAAAGGTCGAAAAACCCAACGTCTATCAAAGAAACCCAATACTTTGAAGGCAACACGTGTAGATTGTTTAAGGCGAACTTGAGATTTGTCTCTTTTGAGGAAACTTTAAAAGGCCAATAGATATAAAAACCCGGCCGACACTATTTCCGGAAATAATGTAACAACGACCGCAATGCTTTCCCAGATTAGACAATAAATAAGAAAGAACTATTTGAACCTCAAAGCCTAAGCTTACAACCTTCTTACCAACGATTTTCTTGAAAAAGATAGCTATGAAAGCCCTATTTATCTCGACGAGCCGTCGGAGGCATAAGTGAAGCCACAAGGCGCCAACTAGCGTGTCCGGCCAAGATAGTATTCTGGCCACTCCACCAATTTTCCCTTCACTAATGTGGAATGACAAAGGAGGACCTATAGTCTACGTGTGTCTTTCTAGAAAGCCACCTAACCTAACCTAACCCTGCTCGCAGAGCAATCACCAAGCTTATTTACTTCTTATGCTCCATTATTGGATTGGCGTCAATTTGAAAAGTCCCGAAAGTCACTATTGTTCTTAAGCCAGACGAACCTCGTAATACAAAACCGACTTATAGAACCGTCTTTCTTCTTTTAGTCGTTAGGAAGATATGAGTAGGTCACTTACAACAAACTTTAGAAGTAAAATATTTAAAGCGCTTGGACTTGCGTTCGATACCTTGAACAGCTTGAGGATCAGGTATGCGTTCGTTAAAATATTTGACAAAATATATCCGACTTTGTGGAACAAATTTCAACAGGATCTTTCGCTGGAAGGATACGAGATTTAAGTTTGAAAGTCGATACAGTAGGTCTTAAAGAAACAAAATTAATTCCAGAAGGAGATGGTTTTAATGAGGAAAATCTACGTGACAGAGACCAAACTATGGGAAAGAGACCGAACTAAGCATCGATAGATTCCTACAAATAATTTATTCTTCCCATCAAATGGGTAATTGCGACACCTATCGAGAATATAAGTGGACCAGAGGTGTTCCTACAGGGACATCTGCAAAAAGTGCAGTCTTTTGGACTATTTATATTTAGTGGTCAGCCGTTTCTATTTTTGTAAGCGGGTTAACCACAAAGCGCCCCTACTAATAACAAATTTTAGTCTCGACTTTAAATTTAAGGAAGTTCACAATTACGAAATTTGTATGGAAAATTTAGCCAAAAAAATTAAAAAAAATTAAAGTAGAAACTAAAAATTTGTATTGGTAAGGCTCAAGTAGTAGGTAACCTTACCTACAATAAATTTTAAGCTGCACATTAAAAACGTTGTATAGGTCACAATCGAAATTATTGTGTGGAAAATGTCGCCATTGTCAGTTCGTGATATTTTTAAAAATGTTCATTCCTACACAAGTAGATAAATCCACACCGCAAGGATGTACCGCTCCGGAGCTTATATCCACAGAAAAACTTCCTAGACATTCCAAATTTTAAGCGATGAGCTCAAACACTAAAATCAGTTATGTAATATTTATTTCAAAGACCCAGACGCACGTCAAAAAAGTATTCCCGAGCACTGAACACGTTTATGTCATCCTACCCTCAAATTTACACAGGTACTACCAATAGACTATACCCACCAAAAATTAGAATCAAACGCAAAGGAGGACAATCCTTAATATCTATCTGGCGTGACATCATGCTTTATGGCATTTGCTCAGAGCGTAACATTTTCTCCCATGCAATAAAAGGAAATGGGTTAATGTACAGTTTTGTTGAAGGCTGTTAATGGTGGCACCTATCGATCAAAAGATTATTTTTTTTCCCCACAACACTTCCTCTAAAGATTTTTATGACAGCTCTATCGATGGCATATAGATTTATATATTATGGAAACGATGGGAAGCGGTGGTATGAACAGTTTCTCGTTCTGTTGTAACGCGTTGCCAACGGTACCTTCCATAAAATTAAGAACTTGTCGATGTCAAACCAGAAAAGCCGAACTTCGCCACGTGTAAAATTTTATTTCTCTTACATAATTGCATTTGTTTTTCCCGGCCCCGTTTCCAAAAACTCACTGGCATCTTACTCTTTTTACTCAAGTTTAAGTTTCACTGCAAAAGCTGCGCTAGTTTCCTTATATTCCTGGGAATTTTTGAAAACAATTAAAACAAAAGGAAAACTTTCCAAATCACTAGCTCACACACGGACACCTGAAGATTGGAGAACAAATAGAGAAGAAGGAGGAGAAAAATTCGTTGAAAAATTAACAAAAACTTTCGACACACGGTGGATGGGAAATTACAAATAAAAAAAAAAAAAAAAAAAACAGTTACAGTAACTATTCGATTGACAAGTTCACCCCGAAACGGAACTGGCAACGAAAAAACACACAGGTTGCGGCATATTGCACATGCATCGAGACCGAGAGGCACCGAGGGATTTTGGTTTTTTTTTTTTGCTTGAAAAACTATTCACACGCACACTGGTGGTGGACTGTGAACAGCCCCACAGAGGGCACAGGGTGTCGGTCAATATGTACTTTAGATGAACTACACGAAATGCGAAGTGTGTCACTTTGATTCGGTATCTAAAAACAGTGTCGACGATAAGTTAGAAAATCAGAAAACCAACCCCAACGGCAGGGGTTATCACGTTCACCACCGTTCACAGTCGCAGCGCAGTGCCGAGGAACAAATCAATTCGATTCACGTAATTGACCCACAAAGCCTAATGAGCACAGCACACACCGAGCACCACTGAGAATCCTTGATCGAACCCCGACAACAACCGGCCAACATTGCGAATAATGCTGCAGCGGACCGGTACCGCATAGTTTATGTGTCATAGTCATAATCACTGTATATCGCACCACCCCTTGGGCGATATACTCGTATCCTTTGGGCAAGCACAAGAACGAAAATTGATTTCCACAAAAAAAAAAAACAAAAAAAAAAAACTATCAGAATTCAACCCTTAGCTATGTGGGGTTGGTTCCACCATTAATTTCGAATTCCGATTTCCACTCAAAACCGAATCACTTTTTTCCTACTTATGTCCTCATTGATTTTTTTGTTTTTGCTGCTGCTGCTTGACGGTAAAACGAAAATTGTTACAAGACGAAATCGAAGGAAAAATGAACGAAAAGAAAATTATTGTTGTCCGCCCCCCGGCCGCGATTTGTATATTTTTTTATCATTTAATTTGTTCTTTTTACTCTACTCTGGTTTATCCCTTCAGAAAGTCCATGTGGGAAAATACAAACACACGATGTGAACCCAACTAAATGCGATACGAAACTGAAGGAAAACCGTGAAACTAAACTTCTCCGTATCGTGCACCGTACAGAACGAAAACGAACCACTAAGCAACGGCAACAACAACATGTGAAGAACGACAAGAGACTACGGCTACGGATGGTGGATGGATTGGATACTATAGGAGGACTGGATGGAAACCCACAACACAAAACGTAAACTACACGAAAACGGGGGCTCGTTTCGTCGACGTGTTCGTCGGAATATGCACCACTGGCAGGCAATGTAAGGCAAACGCTGCCGTGGTATAGTGCTAGTGCCGCTTAGTTGCGGCCTTCGGTGTTGGGTTGGACTCTGCTCCACCATACACCAGTTGGTCGATCTTCTTGCTTTTGCTCTTGGACAGAATGTGGTGGATGTGGATCCCACATCGCTGGTCGAACACAACTCATCATAACCGATCCAAACACCCCTTCATACTGAGTGAGAACGCGCAGTGGGTGGGTGTGTTTGGGGAACGGGCGGATGTGCAACGTCGATGGATGCCATCCACTGAGTTGAGGGAGCATGCTGCACGCTGCAGTGCAGACAGCCTGCATCGAATGGGGCTTGTGGCCACCGTGAACTAAGGGTTCATCGGAGTGAGATTTGGAGTGGTTTCTGGTTGGTCTTGAGAATTGTTTCAATCGATTGAAGGGGACAGTGCTTTTGGAAAATCACCTAAGGTACACACTTTCCGTACAGAAATCGAATTCAACTTGAGTTAGAGCTGTCAATATCAGCGACGTGTATACAGGGCTATACAAATTTGGTTGCATTTGTCAAATCAATCTGTCAGATGGCAGGCAAAGTAACAGCTGACAGGTAGTTAGTTTTCGCCCTTGTCGTAAGGAATTACCTACTGATAGAAGAGTGGACGGGAATTCGTTACGATAAAGAACGGGAGTTGATACACAGACGTCAGTTCATTCATTTCATTTGACAAATTGCGGTGCAGCGTTACTAAGAATGTGGAGCAACAACACGAACACATAAATGTCACTTTGTCTGATCCATTTGATAAGCTAGAATAAGTATGTGCAAAAAATATTTGACAGATGCCAAGCACACTTTACTAAAATCTACGGGAGGGGTTTAAGCAACATTTTTACAAAGTGTGCTGCTTTTAAGGCGGAAACATGATAAACGTCAGGTCATTCATTTTAGTTGAAATATTACTAGAAACGTCAGTTCGATTTCGATTGAGAGATGACATAAAAATACGCAAACATTTTGGGCAAAAATAGCTCGAATTCCACCACTAAGTGTCAGTTCATTTATTCCGTTTGGCAGACGTGAAAAGAGTTCTAAAAGTAGGAGAGCCGTTTGTACAAAAATTTCCAGAAATTTCCAACTTTTCAGAGGGGGAACGTCAGTTCAATTCTTTCATACGTCGGCGGATAAGAGGCAGCATTGCTTAGAATTAGTCCAAGGGTTTGATCAGCAAATTTTTTCACCCAGAAGTGACAGTTTGGTCCACTTATGACAACTTTATGGCAACTTTTTCGCTAAATATTGAAAACTATTCAAAGAGAGCGATTGCGACTACAAGTTTCAAGACCAGCACAATGACTAGCTCCCTCTATAATTCCATAGGCAAGTGCCACAAAAAAATGGGAAAACAATTCCAAATTATTTTTAAGGAGAGCGATTTGCTGTATTTTCCACCAAAAATAACGTAACTCCTTGCATAACATCCACCTCTAAATCATGCTCGCACTGAAATGTTTCATGCGAGATGAATATTTGTAGCTTCCGAATCGGCCTCTGCGCAATCGCTTCCGCAAGATAAATGTGCATTCAAACATGTTGCACTGCCGATGGTTGCAGACCATTGGTCTGAGTGACTTTTGAGTAGATTTGCTGAGTTGCGTGTGGAAGCTATTGAATGTTGCTCGGTGGCAATGCAACATGGGGAAGAGACAATCACTCAAACAGGTAACAGATGCGGGTGCTCTGGTAGAGATGTTGTTCACAATTGTTGTGTTATGAATTTTTGAAAGTCATTTACAGCGAACATTTAAATGGGATGGTGGTTTCAATATATGGTTCCAATTGAGGTGTGTATCTCTGTACTACTTATTGGTTGATTAATCACAGCCACGCGGGAGCCTATGATGTTCATTATTATGATTTTGGTCAGTAGACAGTTTGGTTTTTAAATACCATCAAAAGGACTAGTTGCTTTGTCAGGTGAGTCTCGATATTCAACTCTTCAGGGAATGCACAGATCAAAATAACGTCAAGATGCTGACCTGATATATTTTTTTTAGCCGTTTTCACCCTAATTTGTTGCAGTTTCTCATAAATACAATGAAATTTTGACACTGACAGCTCCAGTTTCCAGTAAACCATCAAAAAGTCTAACTAGCTACCTCGTGATTATTTCACTGAATGGCGTCTACTTAACGTAATGATATTTTAATTGAAAATAGTATTTTTAGAAATAAGTTGGACCTTAAAACGCACAGGAACATGACAGAAAATGAAATACTAGAGTTTAGAAATCCTTTTGCGTGCCAAGCGATTTACTACCAATTTGTCGCGATCTACTTAAACATTTCGCTACGCAGCCGTGTTCCGAACGACTGGCAAATATCAAAAGCCAAACCTCTAATGATTGAAGAAAAATCAAATAAAACAGATAGGAAAACCCCCGCAAGAGAAACATTTAACAGATTTTAAATAATCCACATTCAAAACAGTGATGATAACCTAATGCGCAATTTCACCCGATTTCCCAAACAATATTATATTATTACAATTAATGTAATTTCACACAAATTTAAACGTGGAAGGTTAAAAACTCACCACAACAATATTTATTCGAAATTCAAATTTTCAAACAAACTTAACGAATGTCGTTGGTGCAACGGCTCTCTCGTTCTTTCTCTCAACGATCGATCAATCACATTAAACGGAACAAAAAAAAACACTTTCCTATTGCAATTGCAATTCAGGAATTTCACGAAAAAACACTTTTTTCACCAATGGAAACGGACCGAAATACGAATCAAATTGAACGCTACACTTCACTCGACAATAAAACTATAAATTTGACTCCGAAACTATGCGAAATTAATTTTAATCGATTATTTTCCACCCGCGATAACCGGACCGAAATTTCACTTGCACTTCGTACGCTCACGAGCTGACAAAACTGAACTTGATTGACAATTCGGTGTTGCCAAGCTCGACTTAAGTTACTACGCAAATAAACTTTAATCGGAGTGTGGCTTTTTTAAAAATTGCGTGTTTTAAAAAGCGGGATAAACATTCATGATGTTGTTTTACAGCGATTACCAATTTAGTATAAAATGTAGACAATGTCTTTTTATGGGGGAAATTAGCTAAGAATATTGAAACTTTCCATGGGAAAAATTAGAACTACTGTCAGAAATTTCTACTGGTTCCACTGGAGCGCTTTGCAAATTATGTCTGAGCAACTTTATTCGTAGGGTTTCGTATAAAATAGGCAGCTCGCTATATATTTTTAATGTTTGCGTTTGGTTTTATGTCATAAAAAAAAAAAAGTACTATTTTGTTCGTTTCCGTACTATTTCTTTCCAGGTTTCGGTACAACTAAGAAAAGTCGATTTCATAACTCAGACTTACGTATCTCTTTCTTATTATCGTTTTTTGTTGTTGTCCGTATTATTAGCAACAATTAGAAGGTGTGTCAGACTGAAGTCATTAATACAAAAATACTTTTTATCAAAAAAGTTCCAAATCTTCAACTTTTAGACACTTTTGTTAAATGTTATTAATTGATTTAATAATCGCGTTCACGTAAGAACTATTCAAAATAGTTTTTAAAGCGATTTGAAATTTTAATAAATGGACTTTCTTTTTTGTTTAAACGTCAAAAAAAGCTTGTAGAGTAACAAAGGCGGTTTATAATGTGTTTTGTTCAAACGTTATAAAAAAGCGCACAGTTCCGACTAATTTAGCTTTACGGCTTTTACCTAATACATTTAAAAAACATGATTTTTCAATTCTATAATGTTTATTTTCTCCTTTTTGCACTTTGTAATAAGCCTTTGAGTAATTTTTTAACATAATTATGCTACAGCTATATAAAATCTGTTTTGTTTTCCTAAAATTTTTTTAGCTGTCACTTGGTTTTTTCTTGTTTTTAGTTGATATTGACGTTGTCGCGAACTACCATCTTGTTAGCTCTAGGAAATTCTCTATTTTACCAGCTCGAAGAGTAGTTTCAAGCTAGGTTGCCACATTGGTCATTTGTGACCAAATTTGGTCATTATTTTGTCTCTTGGGCAAATGGTCCTTTTTTATTCCATTTGGTCATTTTTTTACGAAATGAAAAAAGCCGTTCGACTTCAATTTCTATGCAATCTAAGACGTAATTCTTTTCGTCTGATTGTATATTTCGGACTTAAGTAACTTTGGTCATTTATAGCTACAGTTGGTCATTTTTATTTCCAATTTTGGACACAAACTTTATTTTCAAGTGGCAACCGTGGTTTCAAGCCATTTTTGTTAATAAATCGTAAATATTTCTTTAAGCAAGGGCGTAGCTACATTCTCAGAGATCCAAGAGCATATTTTTTGCCTTCATTCTTTCAGTAGTTCAGACTCATTGCCCTTATGTTTCCATCGGCTTTTTGACTGAAATATGATACCATTTTGAACAACCTATTTCGGATGGTTTTATAGTTTTACTCTCCTTCTTATATAGAAAGGGTTAAAACCCACACTTTTCGTTATAAACTAAGAAAATATACTCTACAGTTTTTTTTTTATTATTATTGCAATTTCAAAATCCAACCAACATTTTCTGTCAAACGTTAAATTAGTAAAAACAGAGTAGGTAGGTTTGTCCGCAGATTTAAGTCAGACACACCTTCTAATTGTTGCTAATAATACGGACAACATCAAAAAAACGATGATAAGAAAGAGATACGTAAGTCTGAGTTATGAAATCGACTTTTCTTAATTGTACCGAAACCTGGAAAGAAATAGTACGGAAACGAACAAAATAGTACTTTTTTTTTTTTATGACATAAAACCAAACGCAAACATTAAAAATATATAGCGAGCTGCCTATTTTATACGAAACCCTACGAATAAAGTTGCGCACACATAATCTGCAAAGCGCTCCAGTGGAACCAGTAGAAATTTGTGACAACAACTCTAATTTTTCCCATAGAAAGTTTCAACATTCTTAGCTAATTTTCCCCATAGAAAGACATTGTCTACATTTTATACTAAATTGGTAATCGCTGTAAAGCAACATCATGAATGTTTATCCCGCTTTTTAAAACACGCAATTTTTAAAAAAGCCACACTCCGATTAAAGTTTATTTGCATAGTAACTTGAGTCGTGCTTGGCAACACCGAATTGTCAATCAAGTTCAGTTTTGTCAGCTCGTGAGCATGCAAAGTGCAAGTGAAATTTCGGTCCGGTTATCTCGGGTGGAAAATAATTGATTAAAATTAATTTCGCATAGTTTCGGAGTCAAATTTATAGTTTTATTGTCGAGTGAAGTGTAGCGTTCAATTTGATTCGTATTTCGGTCCGTTTCCATTGGTGAAAAAAGTGTTTTTTCGTGAAATTCCTGAATTGCAATTGCAATAGGAAAGTGTTTTTTTTTTTGTTCCGTTGAATGTGATTGATCGATCGTTGAGAGAAAGAACGAGAGAGCCGTTGCACCAACGACATTCGTTAAGTTTGTTTGAAAATTTGAATTTCGAATAAATATTGTTGTGGTGAGTTTTTAACCTTCCACGTTTAAATTTGTGTGAAATTACATTAATTGTAATATATAATATTGTTTGGGAAATCGGGTGAAATTGCGCATTAGGTTATCATCACTGTTTTGAATGTGGATTATTTAAAATCTGTTAAATGTTTCTCTTGCGGGGGTTTTCCTATCTGTTTTATTTGATTTTTCTTCAATCATTAGATGTTTGGCTGTTGCTATTTGCCAGTCGTGCAGGACACGGCAACGTAGGTAACATTTTCCAAACCTATTTTCACTGTTTGCTGAATTTTGTTAGGCAGACATGTAGAGAACATTTTCTTTTACCCTTTTTTCACTTGTAATTTTTTCAAATTGTTTGTTTTTTTCTTCTAATTTTGGCTTCTTTAAATTTGTAACTTATCTTATCTTAATTCTGAATTCGTTTTGAAGTCTCCCAAATAGATTCTTTTATATTTTCAATGTTTAATTTCATTTTTATTGATTCTTTTCTTTTAAATTGAATTAAAATGGGTTTTAATTTGGTTTTTGTTTACATTTGTTGCTTGAAACAAAAAAAAAAAGAATAAGCTTAATTTTATTGCTTTTTTGAAAAGCCGAACTGCGAAAAGCAGCATATTTGTGTGTTAACCCAAGATTTTGCAAAGCAACATTCTTAAAGCTGAATTTCGAAGTTATTTCTGGCAAAAAAACAAAACTTACCGGACGAAATGTAAATTTTCCGTTCAAAAAAAAAATCGCAGGAGAAATCGAGCACGATTACAGTTCGCACTTAAAGCAATCACAAAAGGCGTGCTTATTAGACATCTGTTGTTGTAGGAACTGATGTTGATTTATATTGCGCACTATTGCGCACGTTCGGGTCTCTAGTGGACTACGAGGCGAATATCACCAAATTACGACGTAGTGCCCCCAATTTGTTTTTTTTTTTTTTTTTTTTCAAATGGCCAGCTATCAACAACTTAATCGATATACCATTTGGTGCAGTTGTTTGCTGGAGGTGTGACGCGATAACGATAAGACTTTCGACCACATTCGATTACCACAACAAAACAAAGCTGATGCGCGGCTCTAGTTGGGTGGGAGGGGGTTGAAGTTCTATTTTTAACGAGGTTCTACAAGTAGTCTGCTTTCAATAAGGAATAGGTCACACCCGCCCTGATCTGTTGACAGTTCTGAATAGGATTTTTGTAAGGCGCCGAACGCCAACCGACTACAAGACACCCTTCAAAAGTCGCCCCAAATCCTGGTACCTTGTGAGGTGGCTATCCCGCGAACACCTCCGATCGAAGACGGATTTATGACGCTGTTACAAGTGTCAACATCGTTCGTATTGATTATTTTAAATTCACACCCAAGGCTCTCGATTTGGCTTACTTTCACAGCTTATCGCTTCAGCTTGTCCCTTTTTTGTAATTTACGATCCTCGCACTTTTTGGCCTACATTTCCAGCGACTATTTCAGTCGAGCATTTTTTTTTTTGCGGCCTAATTTAATAAAATCAAGGTCGCAAGATAACTAGCCCAAAATAAATACGAAAACAATTATTGATTAAGGAGAAAAGCAAAAAATAAAAAAAACATTCTCAAAAGGTATACGTCCACAGTTCCCCACGCTATCGCGCATTTTCCCTCAACCGATACACCCAGACCAAGGTATATAAAATGCCATAAATTCCAATTTCCTATCTTATATCCGGTATATGTACGTTAAATTCTGTAGATAATTTAACAATTATTATTGAGTTTACCTGCTGTCATCCATCAAGCGTTGAAATTAAATTATGAATGAATGTTGCGCGTCTTTTAAAATGCTCACTGACGAGAGAGAGAGCCAAACAGCGACAAAGGGAATAGAGGACAAAAAACACATAAAAGTCATTGTTGCCCCAAAAAAAACAACACGACAAAATCGAAGACAAGCGCGTCTGAATGACTAGAGAAGCTCTGTTTGACTGTGCCATCATCGTCACCGTCATCATTGGGCATGGGCATGGGCATGAGCACCCCCCATTGACGAATAATGACTTTGACGGCGCGCTGCGACGACGACGACTCAACATTCCAAACGTCACTTTGTTAGGCAAATGAAAATTTCAAATTTATAGTCTCCCTCGGTCCTTTTGTTTCACCAAACAGATAGCAATTTAGTCCTGCTCTTCTTTTATTGCCAACATGCACAAAATTCATGTGCACTTCTTCACTCACAAAGGGGCACAAACACAAATAACTGACAGTCTGACAGTAGAGAACTATTTACAAAAAAGGTCCAATGTAGGTTGTGGCGGTACCGGTAACCCTTTTGAAACATGCTCGTAGTTCTATGGCGGCGCACCATAAAAACCTTAAACCGACGTTAAACGTACCTTAAAGCAGTTCCGCAGTAATTAATTACACATAAATATAAGTAGAGTCGTATACGGTACACGAGTATGTAGACGACGACGCCTAGGGTATGAAAGTGCAATTTATTGCATCGCCCCTTCGACTTGTCGGTGTAATTGAACACTTCGTCATATTTATGATGATCTCTCTGCGGTGTGAGGCTTCACCATCTCGTGGTTTGTGCACTTTTCTCACAGGATAGATGCTGGCCGTATTCTATTGGCGTTAATTACAGATCAGCGTTTCCGTATCTCGATCTGGACTATGTATTGATTTTGGTCTTTAGAGGTTTGACATAGTTTTGATTATGGGAGCGCCGCTTCGATAAAAATTCGTTGATTAGAAGGTATGCGGTCAAGTACTGAATGGTAGGATAAGGCAACTTTAAAAATTTAATACTCGTAGTCGTAATCTCGCGAAATACGCATCAAGTCAATTAAGCTATTGCCAGGCCAATTTTTATGGGAAAACTCAGACAAACACGAAGTCTGTATTAAAATGCGGGTGAAACTGAAGATTATCGGCTGCTTTCAAAAATTGCATCCATCAAAAGCCGCACCATCATTCGTCGCTATATTTTTAAATGTACCGCAGCGCCCTCTATTTGAATTGCCTACACGGTTACAGCTCACTAAGCCGAAACAAAATGTAGAAGCGCAGCGAAATGTGTCGAATACTCCCTTCAGTCAGACTTTAATACAATTTTTTAGGCAATTCTGAAGAACCGATCATAATGGGATTATGTCGGCTTAAGCTTATGTCAAAAAGTCGTCAAAACATTAAGTTAATCGAAATGGTACACTAGTTCTAAAATGTACCATTTTTAGAGGCTCGTTTTTTGAATTGGCAACAGAATTCCCAGCTGTAACAAATTTGACACTTGACAGCTGATTTGTGATCATTCACATTTCCACATGATACGGTTAAATACCCGTCCCGAGCTGCCCGAAAACTAGTCAAAAAAAATGTAAACCGCTAAAGGGTGTTCTGCTTGGTAGAGGTTTTGAACTTTACCCTGTGACAACCAATTTGACAGCTGACAGCTGACAACTAATTTGTGCTCAATTTGGGCTGCCATTTTGATGCCCGTAGGCTTTCGTTTGTCATTTCACGAATAAAGATGTGGGGTACAGGGTCTCAACTGCTCAAAAAACTAGCCTGTTAGATTCTTCTTTCTTGGACCCAGACATGGTGCCTGCAGCATTTATGCGAAGTTAGACTTAAGCGTTAAAATTATCTTTCAAACAAATGTAATACCTAGGAGTTCCCCAGGACTTGTAGGGTTTTTTCTCAAAGTCAAAGAGGAGTATACCTCTTAAAAAAACACCCTCTACCAGGCCGCTACTACATTCCTATTGCATTTCTACTTAAACCTCTGCTAGGTCGGTTTCGAATTAACCTTATCCAAATTTATGATTCAATTGTAACTTGGGTAGTCAAGAGAGAAGAAGAAAGAAGAAGAAATCAAGCGATCGCCACCTGCATCGCAACAAAAACTATCTAAAGCCGTACGATATGAGAGTGACAGTTAAAAATACTGCGTCAGAAATACGAAAGACGTCAAAAATGCTCACGTAGCAACAATCCAGCAGTCACTCACTTACGCCCATTTTTGACAGCATACGTCAAAAGCGAATGACATCCGGAGACCGAGAGTGGCAGAAGATTTTAAATCTTGCGGAGCTGTTTTCGGGACAATGTTTTTGGTTTTTTTTCTGTTTGTCATGAGTTTCTTGGAAACTTTTTCGAATTGCTTTTGCAGATATTTCGACTATTTTTCAGGCGTGTTTCTTGTAGTTTTTAGGCCCTCCATTGGGAGCGGTTTTGTGGCCTGTTGGAAGCCTATTCTTGGAAGTTTTTGGCGTAAGTCATGTTTTTTTCTGAAGGTTTTACAAGAATTTGTTTCAGCTGTTTCAGGGGCGGCTTTCAGTCTATCTTCGTGCGCGTTATTTTTTAAATAAAATTGAGTCAATACATTTTTCTTTGCGTTTTTGAGCCGATTTTTAAAGCGTGCTTTTTCAGGGGGCGCAATTGCTGCTTTTTGAGTGGTATTTCGTAATTTTTTTCAGAGCGTTATTGGTAGGGTTTTTTGCGGCTTTGAAACCTGTTTTTATATTTTCGGGGAGTGTTTCTATTTTTGGAGCGTTAGTCGGGCCAGTTTTCAGGAGGTTTTCTGGACTGCTTTGCCATGTTTCTAGATGTTTGTTTGGACAGTTTTTGGAGCGTCTTTTTGATTCATGAAGTTTTTGGGCCTTTTGCCTTTTTTTTAATTTTTTTTTAGCACGTTTTTTATTGCCTTCTCAAGCCTTTTTTTAGAACGTCATTAAGGGAGTTTTCGAAAGATTTTTTGAGTGGTCTTCCGGCCGGAAGTTACTGATGGAAAATTTTGAAAAATTGGTTTTTGTTGCACGGCATCAGCAGTGGAATGGAGGAGGATGTTTTCCATCTTTATAGGTGGCGTTCCTCAGGGGTTTGGACTTGGTCCATCGCTTTACTTGCTTATGCTCGATGTAGTTCAAAGACCAAGGAAATATTTTTTTTTTCGAACATACGTAGTCCTTTTCATGTAGAAACCTAACTCCTGCTAGACTTGGAGTGAATGGCTACGGTTTTCAAAGAAACTGCTTTTGGGGCAGGCTTCTTCCAGAGGTAGTAATAATTAGCAGCACTCGTGTCAACAGGCGATCATCCTTTTTCGAAAAGAAATATCCCCCCTTGGAATGCGTGCCACAGAACATTGTTGCCTATCTACACTTACACCTATCATAAAGTTCAAATTAGCACTCTGACCTAAGCAGCGCCCCCTCTCCACCTATATGGTATGACTAAAGCAAATCCAAACAAAACAGTTGATGCAAATAGTCATCTGCATCTCTTCGCAAGTCCTGGTTTGTTGTTTTCTTTTTATTTCTGTTCACTTTAATTGATTGCATACCGCATGCCATAATATTTACCCATCTAATCACCCGGTACGCTTTCCTGGACCAGCAGCAGCGTGTACAAATCTGCCTTCGAGCTGAGAGGAGATCTGACTTATTTGCACTGGCAAAAGTATCTAATATGCAAATATGTGCACTTGTCTGAGCGTAGCTTGGCTAATCCTAAATTTCTACCTGTTGTTGTATGGAGCAGTATCCTACCTTAAACATAAAATAGAAAAAAAAATAAAAATTAAAAGACACCATGAACTTATGACGGTTCCAACTGCGTGAGGAATTTTCTAATGAGTGAGTCTTCATGAAGAAACAAAACAAAAAAAGCGAAGAAGATGTGTGGTTGTGGTGTGGTGTGCCATACTATTCTCTTTCGTCCGTATTGACACTTGTTTTCCTTTGGCTAATGATGATGATTCCTTTTCTACAGCGCTCCTTCTATTTGGTTGGATTTGCATACGCAGAGAGAGGGAGAGGGAGAGGGAGACAGAGAGTGAGAGAGTGAGAGAGTGATAGGGATAGGGAGACAGGGGGAGACAGTCTCATTAAGTTTACTTGGATGCCATTCTATCAGTTTCGTGTGGGGGGACGGGAGTCCATCATGAAGTGTCCGGTACACGGTCGGCGAGTGACTATCATCCTTCGTATACCTACTTAACATTTGCATTCGTAACATATATCTGCACGTTTTTAGCGTTTGATTTATTTACAATTGAGATAAAAGAGCAAAAAGGAAAGGGCGCAATAACAAAGGTGCGGATACTAGACGGCCAGGGCTGGCATTCAGGGTGGTTAGAGCCTTTTTTTACTCCTGATCGATGAGGTTTCAAATGCAAATGGGAAAAGTGCATTGTTAAGGACGACTTTTAATAAGGATCGACGTGTTAAGAGGTTAAATTCTGCTCATCAATCAGTAGCCCTCGTTGTAGGGCAGTGACCATTCTTTTCCCTCTTCATTCTTTTCCCTCTTTCTCGATTCGCGGTTGACGTTTACTGGACGAAATTTGTCCTTGTAGGACAAATGAGCATTCAACATTCAAAAGTTCTGCACCTCAAGTTTACCACCTGATACGAGCGAATGCGGGCCAATTCTGAGTGGAATTTCTGACACATTTTCTCAAAGCTACTCGGTTTGATTTTGCGGTTCGTTTACTTTTTAATTGCGACAAGGTGTGGCCAAAAATTGCCAAAAAAGACCCATAGGTTAATAAATACCATCAGACTGATCTCAGCACTTTTCTTCCTACCACCGTCCTTATACCTCTGATTGCTGGTTGATCACGCAAAAACCCTCTGAAGCCCTCCTTACATAAACAACCGCTCCTGCTGATTCCACTAAACATACGAAGAAGATGTGAACAAAAAGTAGAATAAGTACCACAATAGCACAGGAAGACAAGGTCCCCAGTGGTGCTTGGTGATGCTGGTGCGTGGTTCACATCGCTCACATGTTATAGAGCTAGACCTACGAAGGGAAATCTCATATTTGACCCTCTGTGATGGAATCCAAACAAAGCACTTGACTCTAGAAAAATGCTTTTGTACTGAGCGCGCACTCTGCACACACAAACTCTCCATATGCTCGTGGAGGAGTAGGAGGAGCAGCAGCAGGTCGGACGTCAGAGGATGAGCTATGCACCATTATAAGTTATGATGGGAAAATATTATTCTCTCCTCCACTACACACTGCATGGTGGCGCTTAGCCAGAGTTTAAAGAAACCTGTACATCTTTCGAAACCATCCGAGCAACTGCCGCGCCTATGCCTACATATTATGTGCGGATGCCGGTCGTATCTAAAATGACTTCAGGTGAACATGTCCGTTGAGGAGTACGTCAACAAACTTTCGCTGACATTCAGAAATATTTATGACCCGGGCTGTCAACAAAAAAAAGTTAAAAATAAACGGAAAAAATACAAACTCATAGTCATAACCATGCATGCAGCATGCAGCATATGCAGCATGCCCCATGGGAGTACGAGTATAAATCGATTGACTGCATCTATACTTTGTGGTCGTATGGGGTTCTCTCTAATTTAACCGCAAAGGGTGACCACATTCAGATGTCATAAATCCACTTAAAAGGTTTTCCACATTTTGTTGTTATTTTGTTTTATGCTCTTGTTGTTGTGTTGGGGGCAGCCGGACCGATGTGTTGTGCCAACACTCATTCTGCGCGCGGCACACATGAGTTTGAGTATATATATCTGCGGCTGGTGTAACGTGTTAGTTTTATTGCATTGCAGTATGCCATAAATTGATTTTCATTTGAGGATGATGATTGCGTTAGATTGCGATTGAATTTTCATTGAACAATAAATCAAGAGAGCGAGAGGGGACGCCGCATACTCGTGGAAATGGGCCTGTAAACGTTCTGCCCTTACGGGGGCTGTCACTGTTGACATGAGTGTGGATGACACATTTGTTTTGATTGGATCACTTGGAAACTGTTTTCACCTTTATTAGGTGTTTCCATTAAGTATGCAAAGTTAAGTCGAGATGAATGCTGATATCCGGTTGTAGTTTTGATGATGGGTGCCTTTACCAGCGAGTGTCGTGGGAAGCAGATGCATCTTTGGGTTGATCCTTGAGTGAGTGTAAGACGAGTTTCAATAAAGATGGCAAATCCTTCAAATAATTCAATGGATTTGTAACATACAATGGGAAGGTGCCCGAGAAATCCTTCAAAAGGAACAGAATCATTCGGACGTACGAATGATGTATATTAACCTTCTCACAAAATATTTTGGTGAGTCACAATGAGTAATTTTATATTTAAAATGTCGCCATTGTGAGTTCGTAAGATCCTGAACACTGAAAAAGATTTTTTATACCGCGCATTGTCTGTTTGAACTTTGCCATAACAGTCAAAATTTCAAATCTGTATTCTTCGATCACACAGCCCCGTAGCTAGTGCTTTCTAAACCATTGGGGGCTTAAAAAATGATATACAGTCATTCATCCGTCAAAAATAAAATTCCGAAAAGGGAACATATACTTATAAAGGATAAGGTGCAATTACGTAAACGGCACAAGCTGCATAACGAGGACAGTCCTATGAAACATGGTCCATATCTCAAACCCCACCCTTCATAGAGCGGGGGAAAAAAAAACAAACGAAGCACACTACACCATAGCCAGGAGTAGTTAAAGATGGTATTCCCTACAATCTAAAAAGTCAATGTCAAGGTTTTAAACTGACGCATAAAGGCAGACTTGTAAAAATAATTATGAGCTACCGCAAGGCTGAGTGTTGACCCCACTACTTTTTTCAATTAAAAATGTATAAGTAGTTGGGGGATCTGTTTTATAAAGGACTTGCTAGCTTCTCGCAGCTATTGGATTGCAAGAGTTTTAATTTTTATACGGAATGGGAGGGACCTATAATTTTATAGCATATAAGAAAGACAGCATTGTGAAGCTTTAATTCAGATGTTGAAGAAACAAAATAAACATATCTACTATACATACACATTTCACACACCATTTCGTGGTCGCAAGTTGGTAGCACTGGCATTTGACACCTGTCAAACTCATCTGTCATTGGAACTGTCAGAATATTACTTGAAAATTAAAAAAACAAATCATAGATATATAGATTTAAGGCCGAAAGGCAATAATTTTAAGGATATTGATATTAGATTTAGCTTAGATTTAATCGTTTTTGCCTAGTATGTAAGTTTAAAGAAAGAAGTGAAAAAAGTAATTTCACGTTTTGCGACGTCAATTGACCGCGAAGATCATGCGATTTAACACCGTTAGATTTTTTTTCTGCGGGGCTACCATGTGTACGCGAATAGTCCCCGAACATTAGACGCATTAAAATCGAACATTGCTCAAGTTACGTCCGAGGTACCGCCCGAAATGTGTGAAAAATTGGGTAAAAATTATCTCAAATGCTTCTCATGCTGCGAATCTTCCCGAGGCGGCCATTGGAATGATTTTTTCTTTCACACTTAATGGCAAAGTCCAAACTTTATAATGAAACAAAATTTTCATCAAAAAAGTATCGCTGTGTGTGCTTTATTTGGCTTTACTTTCGAAATCGAAAAATGAACGACCCTTTATAATTCCTTCGGGGTGAAACTCGATCACGGTATAACTTGATTACCACTGGGCCGATTTTTATGATTTTCTTGTTTGTATTGCTGTATTTCAGGTTTAGGCAGAAAGAAAATTCCAACAAATCGATTTATTCGTATTTTTCGAGCCCGGTCCAGCTAGTAACCTCTCTCGCTCTATAATTTTGTGTTCTAAATACTGAGGTCAACCTAAAAACTGGTGCACAAAACTTGATTCAGATTGTCCTTTGTGAAATTTGATTTTTGATTTTCGAAAGTATGTCCAGCCAAACTTATTTCGTTCCTTTCAAAATACAGAGAATGGATCATTCCGAATATCCGAAAAGGGTACTTAGGGTAAACTTATTTGCAAGCAAATTCAACAATATTATTTCAATTGTGTAAGAATGTAAGTAAGAGCTTTCGAAAAGACTTACCTAAAAGTGATGAAACATTTTCACACGTTGTCCTTACTGGGAAACGCAGTTGACCGCAAACTTCTTTCCCCATATCCTTGCTATCGGCAGATGTATTCTTTTTGTAAGCATTCTTACGTTCTTCCAATTTTTCCATTAATAATGGAAGTTTTTAAAGCTAAAATAGTCTCCTTGACTTTGACTAAACCTATAATTTCAAATTCTGTGTAAGGGAAACTGGTTCTTCAGCTTGGGAGTTATGCGTTAATAAGTAATCTCCCTTTAACTGAAAGAACTTACATTTCTAAATTGGCTTAAAAATGATTGTATTCTCTGCCCACAAGCCTCCAAACCAACAGTTATCAGATCGGCACTTAAAATGCTCATCAACGGGTCACTTGCTGCCGAAAAATGTCCAAAGCTAGTAGACATTAAGCCAAACTGCGATAGGATAGGCTGGGGCACTCTCAATATCAGATCTTATAAGTCCCCATCGTTATCGATTCGGGTCATCAGCCCTCAAAATAACGTTTTCTTACAGTCTTCCTCTTATTGTATAGTAAGTAATAGACCCCGTACACTGCGACCAGAAAAGATCTATTGTGTTGGCCACTATTATTTAACCCAGGAAGCTGTTAAGGCTCTTTATAAACCTCAGTACCCTTCTTGGTTCCATGTTTCCTATATCTGCCTGCCTCTGTCCTTTGGATTCCGTCCAGTATTCGGAAAGGTGATCGTCTTCCCATTTCCTGAATTTCGAGTGTACGTAACTCAATGGTAACCCGAAGTAGGGCTCAGGACCAGAGAGCAGGCGTGATCCGCCTCTTCTCGCCAGACAATCCGCACGTTCATTGCCCTCAAATCCCTCATGACCTGGTATCCGAGCAACGGTGACTATGTTGTCTTTGGCCAGATCTTCGAGGAGGTTCGAACATTCCCAAACCAGCTTTGATCTGATCGAATACGATCTTGGGGCCTTAAGAGCTGCCTGGCTGTCTGAGAGGATGTACATGCGGGCACCTCTTAACAGAAGACTGTAAATGGACCACTTAGGTCTCCAACCTAAATAGAGAACAATCTAAAATCGCTTTGAAATACTGACGACAGCTCGGGCTACATATGCTTCGAAAACGGTACAAAGTCGAGTGGCAACATCGCACTGACCCTGCACCTCGAACTCTGCCTTTCAACTCAAAGTATACCTACTCAAATACTGCGCGGCATTTTCAAGTATTTATAAAACACCCCATCAACTTGAGTCCGCCATAATTCCATTGACCCCTTCGCATGCCTGCGATCGGATCAAACGAAACTTGCGCGGAAAACTTTGCTAACCAGCATCCAACAGATACAAGTGGATTTCCTCGTTGGAATGCGATGCCACTCGACAACCGCACAGCCGCTCGCATGAACATTCTATTTTGGCTCCAGGAAACGCAAATATCTCGCTTGCTGCGAGAGTAACGATCGCTTGCGACCTTGAACACTCGTCCTGTCGATTGCAGTAAAACACAACATTCCAGAAACGATTATTTTTTTTTTTTTTTTGATTTTCTGAAGTTTTGCTGCCAGTACCTGAGTGCAGGTGCAAATTAAAAGCTTAAACATCGCCTACTCGCCGATATGTCGGCGGCGTGCGGTAATTGAAGTTGAAACTGACGGCCAGAGCCTGAGACCGACACCAGCGCGCCGCTCACAATCTATGAAAATGATTCCCGCTTATATGATAGTTATGATGATATTCACATCGAAAAAAAGAAAGAAAAGATGAAACGATTTTGATAGGCATCGCTAACAGAGTTGGTATCCATTACTGCAGCATTTCCGCCCATCCCATCAGATGGGGTATTGGGAAAAGGACACAAACACACTCTCACTCACGCCGGCCAGCAAATATGATCACAATTAGATTACAGATAGAACAAAGATTTATCTCACAGATTGATAGATTCGATTAGGTGGGGTAATTACCACATACTGCAGGTACACAGCCTCATGCTCATGCCTCATCCGCGCACAACGAACGCTTGCATGTGCGTGCACGTATAGGCACACAACAGGCGCACGGATTTTAATGGATTTTTAACTGGTTCTCCAGTTGCGTGCGCTGGCGCTGGCTGTGTCGGTGGAGTATCTTTTACTAATTTAATAATTCGAAAACCATTTAAGACTCCTAATCACATGTCAAATGGTTGGCGCGGTTGCTTGCTGTGCTCCGCGCTCTTGTTGGCTGTGTGTGTTTGCGCGAAATTAATTGTTACCCTAGGCGCATTGGAATGCGATCGCTCGCCGGCGATAATGCCATTGGACATGATGACGATCCTGCAATGTCTAGCACCTTTAGGCTAATTAGTTTTGCGCCGGTGTGAGGCACACTCACACGCGTCTATGCTATAAGCTTGCAATGGGAGTGCTGTGCGCTGTGTCATATTGTTCGGGAAGACGAGATATCCAAAACTGGGTTATCGCTGCGATTCGAGCCGCTATATAGGGTGCGCTATGACTTTTGCGTTGTATCACTGGCGCGGAGGTTGCCTCTTGCTGTTGGGTTTATTACTTTACGATTTATTGTGAATTTGTGTTGTGTATGCGCTCGATGTCAATTGAGGGCTCTTTGATGTGGCTTTTGTTGTCAGTCCCAATTGAAGGGAACCGTAAATCAGTTCGTGGAGCGCGCACCGTTTCGATTATAAAATGTTTACACACTCCGCTCGCAGTTTATATTGAGACACGCCCGGTGATATCGAAATGTTATTTAAGCGCCGATAGTTAATGTTGACGGCACGCTAGCAGTATGGATTTATGATGGCACCGATTGCGGGTTCATGAGACTAAGTCGCGGGGGCCTTGAGCTGGTTTGTGAGTGCGCGCAACCTTGTAGGGGTGTAGGGAGTGGGCTTAGTCTGGTTGGGGAATTTACCCAGTTTTTTGTTTAGGGCCTTTTGTGGTCTAAGCTTTATGTCAACAGGATGTAAAAGAACCAACCAAACAAGCTTTACTATTTGATGAAATTTTCCTCCCGAGACAGCTGCTCCGTGACTTCGAGGCTCAAGATGACAAAAACTTTCCCAGGCGATTTTGACAGAAAATTTTTTTAGATTTCCTCGGTCTATGCTGCCCCAAATGTCTCCATATATCCTTACGGCTACTCCACTAATCGATTTCACTTTTCACTCGCGCAATGCCTAAACAGGCAAACATCGAAAGATCGCAACCATCCCTAAGCCGCACAAAAGCCTCGCAACACACGCACGATAATTGAGTATCACATGTGTGTGTATGGTGTCATTCGAAACCACAATTTGCATTCCAACTATAAGCATAGCCAGCAGCAACCACCTCCACCGCCAAGACCATTCTCACAGTTTTACATTTTACCACATCAGCCGTCACATCATACCTACTAAAAGACGCAGAGTTCGGCGGCATAGTTCGAGGACAAGAATTCTTCATTCTTGGGCCTAAGTCACTCTCTGTTTGGTTATCTCTCACAACGGGCGGCATCCATCTATGGATCACTGACTGGTATATAACTATCAATGTCCTCCGATCAAACGGAGGATATCAGGTTGCATCACCACCTCGCGTCACAGTCAGCTTAACTGCTGCTCGAGGGGTATACCGTACACGTATGTGTTTGTGTATCTCGCACTTTCTGTCTCATAAAGTGTTGCCTGACGAATATCAATCCGTTTGTTTGGGCTTTTCGAAATGAGTGAATTGAAAAAGAATATTGGGGGACTCTACAGAGAGGTGTGGTGTACCCTATGGGACAATTTTTTGATCGAAGATGTCATCGTGCAACTGACAGATTACGAGTTGAACTGGAGCCGAATCGAGTTACATACGAAATAATAACAAATGCTGCACGTGTTGTTATTGTCGCGATCAACTGACAGATTTTTCTGTATTGGCTGTAGGGCTGAAGAGTAGCCGATGGGGGGGGAGTGACAGTTCCGACATTTTTTCGAGACGGTTCGTGTCTGTAGAAACGACAATTTATATTTAATTTTTCTCTGTTTGAAAGCTTGCGACTCTTAGAAATGCAGTGACAGGTGACTGATTGGTGTTAAACTGGTTACAAACTGACAGGAAGTTTCACATTTCTTGCCTCCATGGTAGATGGCCTTCATCGGTTGAAAGCAAGTTTTGAACTTATTTCAGCCATGACAGATGACAAATGACAAATTGTTCATTAAACTGGCTATTGCTATATCAACTGAATCAATATTTGCATTTTTGGCAGCAGTAACAGATGACAAATTGTTCATTATGTGAACTGAATCAGCTGTTACATTTCTTGACATCCATGACAGATGACAGATTATGCGCTGAGCCGATTATTTTAATAATCAGCTGCTCATGTTCTATTCACAGTAACAAAGGATCACTTAAAAACAAAACTGTGGCAGTTACTTATGACATTTACAGCTAAAACGTAAAATGACAGCTTTCAGCGCAATGTCTCTTTTTGAGATCTGCATAGTTGAGAAACTCTTATGCTATACCTGCGTTCGATTTTGTTTCTGTCACTTTGGCGTTTCTGTCACTTGTTTTACGTATATGTCACAACTGACAGTTTTGACGGTAGACACGAAGATCTACCTTGAACAATTAATGACACAGACATCCCAAAACGGGGCAGAACTACAGTCAAATGCAAACGGTGTATTAAGAGAGAACCACAATTGGATTTTATATGATTAATCCAGCTTAAGCCAACGAGCGATTAACTTAGATTTTTTTGAAAAGTTTGCCACAAATTGAGTTGGTTTTCCTTCAATTGACAGTAGTTTAAGCTGTCACTTATAAGCAGTATACGTTAATCTCGTCACAAACATCGAATCAAACCTGTCACACCCTATCACAACAGAGGATAATAAAGAGAGGATTAAAACAAAATTAAACATTCGCGCCATCATCGCATCGGAACGGGCGGCCGGTGGTCGGGGCCGTTGAAAAATTAATTTAATAACCAGTGTAAAACACCTCAATAAATAATCATGATTATGGAATGTCACATTGAGGTAGGTTGGTTATTAAGTTACCACCATCTGATTTTTTCGACTCTTTCCCTCAACAAAGGACTGTTTGTTTTCAGTTTTTTTTTTTTTTGTGCATGAATTTGCTATGTTCAAAGGATGTTTTCGCGCCCGAACAGTCTCGACTTAAAGATATGGCGCGGTTCAACTGATGAGTGCAAGCCGTGTGTGAGGGCGAAGCTGTTAAATGTTTTTATCGCCCAGTTTGACGCGCCACGTCTCTTGACCTGGGTGTCTAATTTTTCTTTTTATTTTATTTTCGTCTGGCGAAGGTGTTTTCTTGGGTAGGTGTTTGTATTGAAAATTCACACTTTGCCATTCAAAATAAACCAATATTGATAGTATGGCGCTGCGTTCCGCTAACCCATTTATTATTTTTGAAAGTATAGGTAGGTACTTGTGTGTTTTTTTTAGCAGTCGCTAAAATATGTTAAATTCCCCGAACGGAAGTCCGAGGGGCCGCTTTATATGTGAACTTTGCTCATGAAGTTCAGTTCGATCTTAAATTGCGCAAGTGGAAAAATCGTCGGCAATATGTCAGTGAAGGGTTAAGGAACTTTGTTTGTTCTTTTCGGAAGAATTCAAGGCTGTCTTCCTAATGTGAAGTACACGCTGTATACTCGATGTTATTATTTAAATTTGCAATTACGAAGCGCAAGTGTGACTTTTTTGTAGGTACGTGAACGCATGCAAGGGTTCCTTGGACTGATGTATCCGACCCTTGCTTCTCAATCGTTAAAAAAAAATTTCCCCAATGTCAAACACAATTTTTAGACCGACCTTGATTTTGCATTTAAGAAAACCTGATTTATCACCAAGAACACTGGAGAAGGACTGCCTTGGTTAAGGTCAATCACGGCAAGTACAATGCTCATTGTCTAGCTCGATAAGTCCGCAGTGACCTCACTTGACGTGTGCCATTTTCGCTTTTGCCCATCCACCGACGGAGGACTGACGAGGAGACAGGAACTCGAAAACAATCGCAAATAATCATCTTTATTCACATACTATGCCATGCCACATAAATAACTTGGTTAATTAGATAAATTCCCCGCCCAATTGACTGACATAACATCCTAGATTTGCCTACCGTTGAGAGAGCGAAGCTGGCGAAACTCCTTCTGCAAGTCGTTATTTCTTTTTTGTCCGGCTGCTGCTGCGCATATTTACGCCGAAGAACCAGCTCCGATCAGCTGGATGCCTCATTCCGATCGGTTGCACTTTAAATTCCTCTGCGTAAGGAGACGGCAGTCCAGGTTACCACCCATGAAGAAAACAATTTGAGAAATGTTCCCTTGCGCGACATTGGCGACATGCGACAAGTATAGTCGTAGCAGCCCAAGAATGGACACAATCTAATGTGGGAGCGCATCTGGAGCTGGCCTTGCCGCCGATTAATCGCTGCGAAATTATCAGGCGCAATTAAAACTGACAGTTGGCCACTGTGTCCGCGCAGTGAGATTGCGCTCCAATCGTGCGCTAATCGATTGTTTCATTATTTATGAACGCGACCATTTTTCCGCAAATTGCGCGAAGAATGCTTCCGGAATTACGTGTACACGTTCTTGGCATAGATCGCTGCAATTGGAAGCAGGCTCTGTATGGCCATTGGACATCCCTCCCAGGAGAAGAGTGTGCAATTCCACGTAATTGACTGTGGACAGGTTATTATGTCAACAGAGCTCCAAGCTGCTGCTCAGTGGGTTATAGTGGATAAAAGTTATTGCAACGGATGTGGGCGTTGTGCTGTGTGTTACATTACAATGTTCGGCGCTGGCTTAAGTGATTTTGTCATATCGAGGTAGCCATGCGCAGCGTATAAGAGAAATTGATTAAGGTATAATATAGGAGCTGGACTATGAAGGAGATTGCAGATTGCGGGAAATTGATTGTTTTTCGGGTGTTACTTATGCATTAGGCAACTGCTACATTGTAGGAAAGTAGTATGGTGACATAGGGAAGTGAGTTGTATCACTGGCTTAATTCAATGATATTCGTTTCATTTACCGTAGGCATTCAGTGGGGAAAATGCGTCGGATATTCAATCGCTGTTGGTACCTATTTTTAAACCGAACTATCTCACGTTCACGTTCTCACAAAAAATTTCAGAAAAAGAGACAATTTTTAAAAGTAACGAGTAACGAGTAGTTTCACTTTTGGATCTTAATAGCTGAGAGAATTTTTCCAGCCATGTGCTGTCAAATTTGACAAAGCATAAAGAAGACAGATAGACAAAATATAATGAAACATTTTTCCAAGGGATAACTCGGTAAATAGGATTATGGATATCTATCTAAACGAACGTTCTCTTGAGTTTGTTTCTTTCCAACTCCAAGCAAGTCTCAGTATGCTTTTCGAATTTGAAAGATTCTTATTACTTGGCCCTGAAAAGTATGTGAATAGACTTACAATCCAATCAATGCGGAAATTCTGAAATATAACGAGTAACGAGTAGATCTTCCTCCAGAATTCAGTCATTTTGTTTTTCCGTTGCTCAGATTAAGTTTTCATCAGTTGCCCCACAATCTCATTTAAATATTGCTCACAACTGTAACGACTAGTTCCCAATTGAGCTCACAAAACTTGTTTCGGCTGCTTGAATAGATTTGTTAAAGTCAACAATTTTAGAACATTCTACACAAATTTAAAGTTTCCACTTTTGAGTGACTGGCTGGAAGCTGGTCTGTGAGCAAATTTTCTTAAGCTGACCGCCTAATATATTGCATTTCACTTCTGGTATATGAGTGTGACAAAAGATAAATTACTCGTCACTCGCTGTTTTTCTGATACTACCAGTTTCGCACTTGAACTTATTTTAACAGAGAACAATTTGGGGAATTTGTTCCCCAAGCTTTAGAGACTGAATAGAAATTACTCGTCACTCGCTGTTTTTTGACACTCTCAGTTTCGCCCTTGACCTTAGTTTAACAGAGAACAATGGCCCTTAAGCACGAAAGCTGCCGAATTTGTTCCCTTTGCCTTAGAGACTGAATAGAAATTACTCGTCACTCGTTGTATTTCTGATACTGCCAGTTGCGACTTCGACTTTATTTATAAGCCCTTCAGTACGGAAGCTCCCAATTTTTTTCCCCAAACTTTAGAGACTGAATAGAAATCACTCGCCACTCGCTGTTTTTTGACACTCTCAGTTTCACCCTTCACCTTAGTTTAACAGAGAACAATGGCCCTTAAGAACGAAAGCTCCCGAATTTGTTCCCTTAGCCTTAGAGACTGAATAGAATTTACTCGTCACTCGTTGTATTTCTGATACTACCAATTGCGACTTCGACTTTGTTCGAAATAGGACGATATATTTAGTGCTTGGATACAAAAAGTACCCAATTTTTTGTCCCTAAGCTGTAGAGGCTGAGTAGAAATTACTCGCTACTCGTTGCATTTTTGACTCTCTCTGTGACTTTGACTTTATTCGATATTTATCTACTGAAGTGGAGCACAAGAATACTAGGGCTTGGCTAGAAAAAAGCATTCCCTGAGCTCTGAAGAGACGAGAGGGGATCTACTCGCTACTTGTAATTTGTATAATACTGATTTTATTTTATTTTGCACCAATCAGACTAAATAGGATATTTTAAATACTTCGCTGCTGGAAAATTATTTCTTTGCTCTGAAGTGGCAGTAAGGAATTTACTCGCTACTCGATGTTTTTCGGAAGCCTCCTATTTCTGTGCATTTGACTAAACGCGATTGCAATCTTTACAAAGTGAAGTATTATATCTTAAGTGCTTGGCTAGGAAAAGTATACACGAATATTCCTATTGCCTTGGTCGTTAGCGCTTGTAAATAATTTACTCGATACTCGTCGTTTTTCTGACAGTCTCTGTTGACTTTGGCTTTATGCAATCGGGATCATTTTTTAAAGCGAGCACAATATTTGAAGCGTTTGGCGAAAATGTTCCTATTCCTTGAAATATTTTGAGACGGAAGGGAAATCACTCGTTACTCGTTGTTTTTATTGATTCTCTAGATCTGCTTTTGAATAGCCGATCACTATACGCTATCCAAAAATGGATTTCCAGTCTCTTGTCAGTTCGTCGAAAGCAATAGTTATTAAGAAGGCAGCTCTTATGCCAGCCAGAAAAATAAATATTATGCGGGAGTTTTGGGAAACAACTCACAGGGCGACCATTGATCTTTCTGGCACAGCAATCGGCTACAACACCCGCCCCATGTGTAAACAATTTGACAAATTACCATTCAGCGCAAGTCTGAAGCGGCATCATTAAAACAAAACAAAAAAAACTTCGAAGTAACTGCGCATGCGCGGCTGGGTTTAAAATTATCATAAATTCTCACCTTTTTGTGCCCCAAAAGCTCACATGCAAGTGCAAGGCCCCCTCCCCATGATGGAAGATTTCACCTCCGAAGCCTTCAAAAACAATAAAAATTCAAATTACCACAAATTTGAAGACATCTGTCTTGTCCCGCACATATCGAAACGAAAATGTATCTAATTAGCCCCCCATCTCTTAGCAAGGGCTCCCAACCACTGTCACTCGCTATCAATCACTGTCCGTCCTAATCAAACACGGATTTCAGAAACGCCTATGCTCGTGATTCTAAATCCGGCTAGAATGGCTCGTCATCTATTGACAAACCAATTTGACAAACACAAAATATTTCGTATGCAAATTTGAGTCTGATTCTCGGGAAAATCCCCCTCGCCATGTCAGCTTTTTATTAACGACGAGAATGATGATTCGGTAAACCCGACAATAATTAATGAAAACTTGCTAAAAAAAAAATTACCGCCAATTACGGATGTCGTGGGATCTTTCCTATTTGGAGAAAAAGAAAAGAAAAAAAAACACCAACCGTGTCGGCGTCAGCACCGACTTCAAATGGCGCCCTATTAAGCTCATTAAGACGCGATTATTTTGGCGATTGAGTCGTAAAATCCACTTTGCTTTTTTGGAATCCGGATTTCAATGATTTTTTTTCTACGAAACCGCTTGAAAGACGTTTTTTTGTTTTGGGGGTCAGATTTGGTCGCACGGCGCCAATCTTTTAAAGGTGTGAAACCGTATGGGATATTAATAAAAATAAAAGCTCAAAGCGTGCCTACGTCACTCGACTGCGACTCCTCTACCTATATGCAAATTGTTTTCGTCGGTGATTTAGTGCCTCGGTGTTTCCATTTAATGATTAATTAGGCAGTTTTCTGCTGTTTATCGATAGGAGACAACTTCATTAAATCAAATTGGAGTTGATTTCGAAAAACAAGAAAAAAACAATAAATTTGGTACCCGTCATGCGTTTGAGCGATGTGTCGACGGTGATGCGACGACTTGTTGGGTATTTCGATATGGGACGTGACTTTGCAGGAACGCATCGTGATGGAAGATCATCGGCTTTGTCGGAATTCCTTGTGTGGAAAATCGCCGGTTTTGTTGGCATAGGTCATTTGGGGTGTCAAATTGTAGGCGTTAGGGCATTTTGTTTGCCTTTTCAAGTTTTTTTTTTTGAGTTCACTCTAAAAGTGTCGGTCAGTTTGTAGCGAGTTGGGAGTTTTTTAAGAGTGATTAAAGTCATTAAGAGTGTTTGTCTTTACCTTTGGCGGAAAGGGAGTGAATTCATCGATATTGTTGAGTTGCTTCATCCAACAGGGCAGAGGAAAAAGGAGGTTTAACAAATAGAACAAATAGAACGCGAGAACTGGTTACTGAGAAATATCAGACCAAGGGGATGGGAGTTTGGGAACGGTTTCCAGCTAGTGATGGGACTCGGTGGAAGTTTTATTTTTCATTTTACCTATTTGAATTTTAATTAAATCGAACAAACAACAGGTCCCTACCCAAGGACTAGAAATCCCTCTCAACCATTCGTTTGTTAGAGTTTTATTTTGCTTTAACGAGTGAAAGGGACCTACAGTTTTATCAGAACAGCACATTGTTCTGATAAATTTGTTATTAATCGAACAAAGACTGATTCCATAAACAATCAAAAACGTCTACAAATTTCATCACTCTCTTGTTGTTACTCAGCGAATTACTGACCTAATCATTTATATAGCCCAATATGGGCTTTGCACGTGAGTCTGAATAAAATGTCAGCCCCCCCTTTTGCGCATAGAACCTATATAAACTAATCAACTGATAAACGCTTTTATCGCTCAACAATTTTGCCGAGGCACTTGTTTTCGTTTCGATTCACGTGCCTTTGACAGCGTGCCTCCACAAGTTTTCGACTCAATTCAAGCAAATGGCCGAAGGGTTCACGTGAAGTATCAAGTTGCAGGTAATCTCAGATGGTTGCAGGTCTACTCTGTGGCCATATAGCGATAGCATAAATCATAAGTTCGATGTCGGAAAACAAATGTCGAAACACGCAGTCCAAACACACAAATAAAAGTACCTACTTATGCATGACGCACATTGCCCCTCAAAAAACACCTTATTGGATATTGAATATTTTTTCCAACTGCTTATCGGATTACAGCTAAGGCGAACTCATTTATTTGCCATTCGAATTAACTGATATTTTAATACGTAAACACTGCCATCTGACCGTGCGGTAAGCCCGTGTGCATGTACCTAAAGTACTCAAAGGTTGCGTAAATTGGAAATGTCTTAGATCTCTTGCGAAAAGACGCAGCCGAAACCCAAAAACCGAGATGAATTTGTAAAAATGTTGTTGACTCGGTTCCGGCCATTAAAGTCGAGTGTTCAATTCACGGGCGGGATGTGTGCTGAGTGCTCATGTAATAGCCGCTGCAGTCCACAAATTAAATCACTCTTTTGATGGCGGAGGACTACAGAGTAAGGGTGTTGGCGGTATGCGTTGATCATGGCATATACCTAGTGCTGGATCGGTTACCTTAAGTCTGTCTCCATTATTAATTTGTTAACAATATAATCTAAGTCGGGAGTTCTTGGTTCTGTGTATATTTTGCCTTTGAGTGGCAAAATACTGATGCAGAGTAGATGCAGCTTTATTCATATAAGCGTGCGCCCCTAGCACTATTCCCTCAAGGGCCGAAGCAACTTGAGCCTTATCCTTTTATGACGCCCTCAGACTAAGTTCAATAAGAAAATGTACGCGCTGTGTAGCTTTTAGACTCATCTGGGTACTGGGTATCCCAAAACATAAGTATTCATTCCCAATCTTATAAAAATGCGGAACTAGTTTCGTGAAAGCTAAAACTTGACACCTAAGTTCTAGTTTGATGGTATGAAGCGTAACAAAAGGTGAAACGCCTCAGAATTGCTTTAGTAACGCTTGCCTGAGCTCTCAAGTCTCCACTCTAAAGTCTCCACTCTTCACTTGCTGCCTTCAAAGGGGAAGTGGATACTTTTTGATCGAGTTTCACCTTTCGTTATGCTCGTGTTTCTTAACTTGGGCATTGACAGAGGAAAGTGAGGTCGTCTCCGCAGACTAAATACATTATACCGTCATCTTTGATAATTATTTTCGTTGAATCGTTTCCTAGGAAGTTGTAGCTGTAGCAGTGTAGCCCCTATCAGTCTTTTTTAACGATGTTCTTTCAGACCGCATAACCTTTTTAGTCCGACTTATATTATATCCTGGCAATAGCTTTCACGATAATTCGTAGTTAATACTTTTCACCTGTTGTTGACTTTCATGGGGACACTATATCAATCTCCAGCTAGATGTCGTCGAACTGCCATCTCAATGCTTACCTTATTGTTGTATGCCAAGCGTGTAGCAAATATTTCACAGAACTATAGGCTATAGGTTAGCTGGCGCGAATACTTCTTTAAGATCATACAATCGCCTTAACTGTTATGTGAAAGTATGAAGAGTTTAAGTGAGGGCTAGAAACTGCGTTTCAATTTTCGTTCCGCACTTATTTTCCTATATTCACATATAGTTACCTCTCATTGGAAACTCTCCAGTCCACTATAGGATTGATGTGTTCGGAATGAAAGTATTCAGTTGCGTTTCAATTTTCGTTACGCTCGTATTTTTCTTCGTACTTGGCATAAGACATTTAGCTTAAATATGGGTACCTCTCACTAGAAAACAGCCAACTTACGTAGATGGGAACAAATTCCACTGAGCTTATCCTACAAGACAGAGAAACGACTAATGATATTTTTTTATATATTCATCCCTAGAAGACTAACTTGATTGTAATGCCATTCAGAACGTAAATCCAGTCCATGGGCGTAATGGAGAATTGAGTCCCTATTCCATGATGTATAAAAAAACCGTCTAAGGCGGCTGTCAATCTTTGATCTGTGTTTTTAATTAACCAGTCACTTAGCAGTCAGCAAGTCCCTTTGGTCTCAACCTCTATTTAATAAAAGAATGATGAGCTCCCCGAACAAAGCTATCAATGAGATTTGCGAGTGCCAGATCTCCATACTCACTTTAAGATGAATCATTTTTCTTCTCAGCTTTATCGACTCTTCCTTTTGAATGAACAAAACTTGTCCAAGTTTATCCCATCGATGTACAAAGCCAGTGGCGTCTAGCAGATGCCTTTTCAAGTTTCCCACTTCCCTAAACGCAAAACTTTTTCCAAGCCCACAAAGTCCTCTTGCCTCTGTAAACAGATAATAAAAAAAAAGAAAAACTACCCCATCGTCCATAGGCGATTAATTGTTCATAAAAGTATTTTTACGACCGGCTATTATGTCAGAAAACTAATTCCATTCACAAAATAGTTCGACAAGAGACGATTTATGATCTCCCGCAACTTGCCGATGCGAAAAGGACTTGTTTCAGAAGGATACAAAATTTATTTTTTTCATAATTCAAAAGGACTTCTCCATACACAGATTTAGGATTCATTTAGGTTCGGACGGGAGCGAACATAGAAATATTTCGTATGATTCATTTATCCTTTTTCGGCAGCGATTCCTCTTGGAACCTGGTAACCTTCTTAATTGTTCCTTCGTCGATGTGAAATTTATTGGATTTCTAATGTGGCATCTCGCATTTTTTTATCGAGAAAATCAATTAAAAGATACTTTATAAGAGCGCAGTAGGAACAAAACACGACCTCCCATAAAACATATTTTTCTGGTACACGCCGGTGGTCCGTTGTCTATTTGTTTACTTTGGGTGTTTGTCATTTAAAGGCCACAGGCAATCTACCTCTTGTTAAAAATATATGAGTTATGGGAAGTTATGAGACTAGTAATTTACAGTTTAGTCGGTATGGAATGGATGCCATGGGAATTTATATTTGTTTGACTTCTAAGGGAGCTCGTGTATTTAGAGGCTTCGTTGAGTGTGCCAAACTCATCCAAAGTTATACCGAATTTGAATGTCATTGCTAGCCGATGTGATCCATAACTCGGATGAGTTATTAGTCGGTATGGCGACTATTTAAATTCGTAGCCATTATAATGCAGATAAGTTTTGTGACCACCCACAAAGCTGACCTATATTTCGCTGGTATACAAACTTAACGCAATAAATTTGGTTTCGTTGCCAAGTGCATTAACAATAGGGAAAAATTATACCTTGCAGATAAAAACAGTCAGAGTTTCGTTTAAAATTGCAGGACCATAATGACAGCGTGGCCATGTCGTGTTTGAGTCGCATGGTCATGTTTCATGGCAGGCCCAGTAATTTTCTACGGTTCTGTCGTGAGTATCACGTTCTTTATTGCATTCTGATTGATTTTTAAATTTGTTTGCAGTCGATTGAGTGTGTTACGTAAATGGTGGCTTTATTGTTACTAGACCGTAATTATCTACTGAATCCGTTTTTAACCCTGCGAAGTACAAAAGCTATAAGAACCAATTCCGCAACAATAGGCGGATGATCTTGTTCGAGCATAATTGCAAAAATGGCTCAGTTTCGCTAAGTTTTTCCTCACTTGCGAAGACTTTGGGAAAATTATGGGGGATAGCCAAAATTATAATTTTCCGGATGTACAAGACCATTTTTGCGGAGAGTTTTTCGGTGCGCATATTAAATACTTTTTTGATCGTGTTTCGGGGTCGTTTTTGCGAGGCGGTTTTCGGTTAGTTTTGTTCCTGTTTTGAAGCATTTTCCTTATTTTTTATGTCGTATTTTGGCATATTTCTTGCATCCGTTCTTAGAGTTGTTTTTACTGACGTTTTTAAGTCGATTTTGGCGTAATTTCCAAAGTGTTTTTGGTTGTGTTTTTATGTCGTTTGTCTGTTCCCTTTTGCTACCGCTTGTACGACTGGTGTTTTGTGGCATTTTCAGAAGCGTTTTTCGAGTTTCTAAGTCATTTTGAGGCCCCCTTATTTTCGTTTTTCGAGTCGTTTTTTGTAAAGTTTCTGGGGGCGTTTTTGGAGGACTCGAAAAGTTTTTTTTTTAAATCGTTTTTAGAGTATTTTTCGGTGTGTTTTTTACGTCTTTTGCAGGTCGTTTCTCATGGACTTTTGTGGCCTTTTCATGACATTTTAGACGTCATTTTTGGGTCAGATTTTGGTCGTTTACATGTTCGTTTTTCGAATTCCTAGGACATTTTTTTGAGTGTTTCCCGAAAATGTTTTTTGGATGTTTTTTAGGTAATTTTTGGGTCGCTTTTTTTTGTGTTTTACCGATTATTACGTTTGTGGCCTTTTCATGACATTTTAGTCGTCGTTTTTGGGTCACTTTTTGGTCATTTACATGTTCGTTTTTCTTATTCCTAGGACATTTTTTTGAGTGTTTCCCGAAAATGTTTTTCGGATGTTTTTTTATGTAATTTTTGGGTCGCTTTTTTTTGTGTGTTACCGATTGTTACGTTTGTGGCCTTTTCATGACATTTTAGACGTCGTTTTTGGGTGATTTTTTGGTCATTTACATGTTCTTTTTTTCGAATTCCTAGGAAGTTTTTTTAAGTGTTTCCCGAAAATGCTTTTTGGATGTTTTTTAGGTATATTTTGTTGTGTGTTACCGATTGTTACGTCTGTGGCCTTTTCATGACATTTTATACGTCATTTTTGGGTCACTTTTTGGTCATTTACTTGTCTTGTTCGTTTTTCGAATTCCTAGGACATATTTTTCAGTTTTTCCCGAAAATGCTTTTTGGATGTTTTTTTGGGTAATTTTTGGGTCGCTTTTGTTGTGTGTTACCGATTGCTTTTTAACCTCGTTTTGCAGGGCGTTTTTCGTGGAATTCTTGGAGTCCTTTTGGAAGGATTTTTTAGTAAATTTTGAGCATCTTTTGGAACGTGCCTTTTTCGGAAAATTTGTTTTGTTCTTTTGTCGGTTAATTCCGTTATCATTTTCTGTGGCTTTAATTGATAAATCTTTTGAAACTTGTCTGGTCGTGTGCTTTGGGATTTCCCTTTCCTAGTTCATTTTGAATTGATTTGTGTGTCGTTTTTTGGACCGCTCCTTATGTCGACAATTTTTTGTTTGTTTTTTTCGTCCATTTTTAGGATTTTTTTTTTTGTGGGTTGATTTGAAGTATTTTTCGGACGATTTCTGGGACGAAGTTCTTGGAATGTGTTTCGCAAAGTTTTTGGGCTTTTCCTCTAAAGTGTTTAAGGTCGGTTTTGCGAGGTTTTTCTGGCCGCCTTTAAGGTGTTATTAGGGATCGGATTTAGGGTGGTTTTGAGGGCATTTTCTGGTTAGTTTACTTGAGGTATTTAGAGGGAAGCTCTTCAATTTTTTTTTGGGATTTTTTTACACCAGTAATATGCACAATTCATCCCAATGTCGGTCGAATCTGTTATATTTGACCGACACTGATGATGTTTTTCCCCTCAAATCTGTATTGCGTTTTGCACACTAATTTGAAACTTGACCAAATGACGTCTTCCCAATGAGCATCGTTCTCTCAATTTTTTCCTACTCCAGCACAACCAGTCGATTTAAATTTAAAACAACTCTCAGTCGTTAACTTGGACTTGGGGTTTTTATTTTCGATCTTCTAGTCTCGCCTAGTTCTATAAATATCTATGATAAAAGCGATGACAATAAAGACGTTCTTTTTTATAAAGAACCCATTCATCTTCTCAATTCAATTCTATATCACGGATGGTGTTTAACGATGTGATCAAGTTGATTTTGCTTATCAGCGATCCAATATCTTTCATAGTTATGGCTTAATCTGGATAATCATACACATACTCACGCAGCCATTGTGTGTTGACGGTGACTGAGGTTCCTCTGATCTCTTAATTAAAATTTATACCAATCAAACAAATATAAATATATCTGATGACTCTGACAAACAAAAAAAAGAAAAACCCTGAAATGGATTAATTAAATAGTGGTAAGGAAACGGAGTGAATTTTATCGGATAAATTAAAAAGCTATAAGACGAACATGACAATCAGAGACCACTTTGTGTATGCAGCAATGTCTCTTAAGATGCCTACTGACGATAAGGGCTCTTTTATGAATTGTTTTAACGATTCTGCGTAAAATATATTTCACGGCAACTAAACTCGAAGATGGACTGATAAGTGCGATGAATTGAACTGTGCTCTCGACTCAAAGGAAACCGGATTAAATATTTATCTGAATAAGATTTTGAGTTTGGTATTTTTAGAGTGAGGCTGGGAGGTGGAAATGGGTCTAGGAATACACCGGACCTCGGACTTGTTGGCACACTTAACTTAATACTGGGGATGAGAGGTTTATTGCTATATAGGTCTTTTGATAGACGCCCTACAGTGTATCTGGAACAGAGGTATTTATAGTACACCGACATTTTTAAAAGCTGTTCCATAACTAGTGGCGTTTGACGAACATATTCTGGACTAGACGGTTCGGCCGAGCCAAGACTTCGTCTATGAATAGCAAGCGCTCTTGTGGTGAGAAATTTTGCGAAAAACATGCCTCATTTGGTGAAAAATCAAACTAAACAGAGTACAAATTTGCTATTAGCTGTCCACCTGTCTGTCTGAGAAAGTGGTGTCAATTCCAAAAGACAAACCTCAAAACAGACATGCAAACTTAATTTCCAAAAATTGAATGCATACAAAGAGACTCAGTCCCTGTTATGAAAAGGGTTAAAACATCCGTTTACCTAGAAGGTTCTCAAACGGACTGAAGAAATTATTACCCAACTTCACCAGCGTCTTTTGGGTTCAAAAAAGCAGTTTTTATATAAATCGGCATCCGAAACAAAAATACGTATCTGCGTCGCGTTTAAAAAATAAATATAAATAGTTGGCGAAACAGGTCCGTAGGGACCCAAGGCCTAGCTTCTCACAACCATTCGTTTTGTGTGAGTTTTTCATTTCTGGAACGAATGGAAGGAATCTATAATTTTCATGCCGTTTCCAAACGGCTAATTGAGAAGCTCTTTCAAGACAGTTATAGTCTCGGATGTTTGTCAGACGTTGGCGAGAGGTGGCGCAGTGGAAAAAATCATAAGTTGGAATTTGGATTTTTGCGGGATTCGAATCCGGGACCCCTCACTTTGTAGCCCAACACACTAACCACTAAGGCACTGCGCCTACTGTCGCGTTTAAAACCCTCAATTTAAAAACCACTTTACCCAAGCTCGTCAAGGACCGCAATTTGATACTGGACCTGGCTTGCAATCGGCTCGAATTAACTCCCGTCTTTGTTCCCTGTCAAAGGGAATTCCCCATAGAGGGGAATATAACAAGTGACGAATTTTCTAAAATAAAGCTCTTTAGAAAACTTTTTTTACAGACTAGGTGGATGAATTTAACAAATTGAATCATTCTCAAATAGCTTAGAAGTTACTAAAAATAACCTCTTCTTCAGAAATTTACCTAAACGTTGATAGACTGACGACCTCGAGTAAAGACCATTAATCAATATTAACTGAAGAAGCTACGACGTTGACACTAAGCCCTTGAAACTTTACCGAGCCTTTTTTATATGGTGAGAAAAATCTTGAAATATTGAGAGATTTTCAATATCGTAAAGGAAATTAATGCTCAACAAGCTCTAACTATATATACAAAAGCTGACTTGAGCATCTATAGGAAGAAGACTCTTGTGATGTCAAACCCATGTGCTTTGGAGACTTATCATCGCGATCTTCCCTTTGCACAAACTATCATCGACTTTGAAAGTAGTTATTTTCAAGCCTGCTTTCGACTGACCTTACCATCCCGTTTATAGCATAGGAGAAGACTCTCCAATCGACTGAGAGATCTAACATCTGAATTATCACAGATCAGCAGTAGAAGACAAATTTGTCATAGAAATCAGTGACGCGTCTATTGGAAATTTTTCGGAGAGTCTTCTAAATGCTAAATGGGATAGTAAGACTCGTCAAAAGCAGGCTTAAAAATAAGTACTTCCATAAATATTTCGGCACAGTTATCAAACTTGAGTTTTATAAATAGAACAAAAATAAATAGTGGAAATAAAAAATAAATGAAAAGTCCTTAGGGACCCAAGGCCTAGCTTCTCACAACCATTCGCTTTGTGTGAGTTTTACTACTGAATAATTCGGAAGAAGTTATCAGTAGAAGTCTTCAAAATCAAGTGGCAAAACTACCAAATAAGGCGCAACTGAGCTTAAGTCTAAGAGCAAGCACCTTTGCGAAAACCTTCTTAAAAGTTGACATCCTTTTCATCTACTTTGTACCCATTGAAAACCGTCCTTGCACACATTTCCAACACTACTCCCTTTAGACTGTAAGAAATGACGATGCACCCTTCCTCATTAGGCGAAGCTCAGCGACACTCGCCCAAGCATACACATGCAACATCCGGACGGGAAATTTGACACATGTCTGACAAAACCGTTGAAATTTACGACTTCTGCACGTGCCACTGGCAAGCGAATAATTTGACATCTGTGCTCCTAATTGCGCATAATGGTCGAATACTGGGAAATATTTTGTCATATTCCCAAAGGGATTCACTAAATGTGTACTATGTGCACGCACACACAAGCTCACATAAAACAGTCATCATAATAACAACTATAGAGAAATGTCAAACAGAGTATGCATTATGACATTTTATACATCAGCTGAACTGCAATCATCTGCGGTTGCAAAAGAAACCAACGGGCAGAGGAGTGTCTCACAAACGCACAGAGAAAAAAAAGGACTTTTCAACCAAGGTGTGCTGTACAATGCACCTTTCGACGGGACTTTCTCCATACGGCAAAAAGAAACGAGGATATAATAATGTGATCGTAATTGCTTTGAATCTGTCAGTGGAGGGTGAAATTCCTCAAAATTTATGGTCATTTGCGAACGTGTGCAGGCTCTGATGACAAAAGGTACACCCGCTGTGCCAGCCAATATCGCCGCCTTATTCATATTGTGATTTATAGTGACCGCAAAATTCCTCCGTATCCATAATACATCCTTTGCTGGAATGTTCTGTTGGTTGTGATGGTTTGCGTTCGTTTGGTGGGGCGGAAGTGTCGCGCACATTGCTTATAGTGATAGAATTCAGTTTAAATGTGCGTGCGAGTTGTCATATGTAATTTATGTGTTTTGAAGGGAACAGAATTATGGCTGACGTGTGGCATTTGGAATGCGGCCGAGGGAGGGTACCTCTTCCAATTGGTGTTCTGAAAATTGTACGTCGACCTACATACGGATAGATTGTTTAGGGTAGGCGTGAAGGCCTTTGCTGAGCTGAAACCTTCTCTAAAGTGTTCTTGCAGGCAGACCGGCGTTTTCACATCAGTCTATAGGCATCAGCAAGGCGGGCTCTGAATGAGATGCCAGATATGGTTTTTAAGCCACTGTTTGATAAAGCTATGGCCGTTTAAATTAAGCATCAATCGTAGAATGAAATCTGTATAAATGGCCTTAAAGGCTTGGGTTTCATGTCAGCCGGGTAAAAGCAGAAGTTGTATTCCTTACTCCTCTAAACTGCCAAAGCTGTCCCCCAAATGAGTCGAGCTTTCCCCTTTCGGAAAGCGAAAGATATCTTCATAAGGTACTTGAAATAAAGCCGAATTTGAGCCCTCAAGCTTCTGAAATAATCGGTATGAGGCTTATGTAATTCTTTCTCCGTCTAGACAGCGGGAACAAAGTTCCAACAATGATGGATTGGGTATCCACTATGCTAGCCAGATCTCTTCTTACATATATATGAAGCTGAAGCCCTTGTTATGTCTAAGGCGATTGGGAACAAGAACGGGATATGTCGAGCGTAATTGAAGCTCTATGTACCGTACCCGCAGTTGCGCCTAGGGCCATTACGTGTCTGTTTAAAAATTTCAAGACGGTGTAGAGCTCTGCAAAGCTATATATGTGACAACTTCGCTATGTTCAAGAAGAGTAAATTCTTCAACGTACCTCGCATGGCGGATAAAGCTCTTGATAAACTCGGACTTGGACATGTCATTCGAATATGTGTCAAATGAAGCACGATTTGTATGTATGCTTCCAAGGCTATAAGGGTAAAGAGTCAGACATCCTCGAAAGATGTATGTAGGAGTGACTCTGAGTTTTTCGGACACATTCGATTGGACATCGCCATCAGCAATGACGGTCATTGGTGGGTTAAGTCTCACTTGATCAAGCCTGAAAAAGTCCAGGAGCTGCCGCTGAATACTCAGGGTGTAACAGAGCCATGTCAGACTATAATGGAGCCGCACCACCCAAAAAAACAGACCTTTCACTAAATGGGGGCTAAGAGACTTACTGTCCATAAAACAATCTATTTAAGCAGGCTTAAGACTGTGCAACTTAGAAGACCCCATCAGCTTCAAATGCCTGGCTGAAGAATTTATGAAAATCATAAGATCGAAACTAGGTTTAGCGATAGCGACATTCTCTGTGGACTCGCTTCTGAGGAATCAGGCCATGAAGCTAGGTTTATGCCAATCTACAGTTCGGACTTGATAAAAGCCTCTCTAGTTAAAGCGGTCCTCAGCTACCCCCAGTCGAACATTCCAAGTCGGTTAAGATACCCTTCTAGTTATATGCCCGCCACTTAAAGCCAGGTCTTCCTTTACTGAGTTCTGCCTCCGGATAATAAGGCCTTAAAACTTTACGGGCCGGAGGCAAAAAATTGCACATCAGTCGTCTAAAATAACGGTTAAGGTGACTGATGTGCGTTTTCTTAACTAGGTCGTTATCATTATTGTTATCCAGCTCGTTTAGTAAGCAGCTGCATCGTCCCCTTCAAAGCCTGTCAACTTAAACGGGACACCAAATTTTACGAAAGATCTTTCGTTCGCAATGACAGATGCGTGTTGCAGTCGTGATGATCTGCATTTCGTAGAGGATGTCATCCATCAAACTCTGTGAATGTCAAGCTTGGATAAAAGTAAAGTACATTGGAAGAAATTTCTTCAGCAATGGAGAGGAAGTTAGTTTTCTTAAAAAATTTAACGCCTTATATACGCTCTGTAGGGTGTTTTTTTTTGTTTGGGTGGATTGGGTTAAGGATTTCCAACCTTTTAACTTGTGATGGTCAAATTTTGGTGCCTAATACAATAATTAACTCAAAGCTCTCTTTAACCAATACCAACCTAACCTTTCATACACCACTGGGTCTTGCTTTATATTGACGGGACATTGAAAGGATGCAGATGGGGCAGCCACTAGCTTACATTTAACTAACACGAAGCGGTCTTTCTTTTTGGATACTAAGGATGAAGTTAAAAAATGGTATAAGAGGTTGTTATATATTAATTTTTCGAGTTCGCCTTCGATTTCAAGAGTCCAGACTGTTCTCTCCTCTCCCCAGTAATCAGAAATTCGACTTTCATTTTAAATCGTAAACTAGCCCTTAATTTGTGACACAGTGTGGTATTTAAAAACGAAGGCTTACAGGAGTTTCCAAGCCTTTCTGATATAAGCTGTCCAATAACTAACTTATTAACTTCATGAGCTTGTGCACTTGTATTAAAAAGAAATGCTCAAAAATGTGTAAATCAGAAATTCGCTTATCCGCCACCAAACAAGTCATAACCTTGTAGGCTGTATCACAATCGTTGACACCTTTAACGTCCTTACAAGTATCAAAAGCCTTTTTCAGTGTGCCCAAATTCCAGTTGGGAGCACTAGCGAACATTTTCGCCAAGGCCTGTACTTGAAGGCCGACTTCCTTCATGAAACCCTCGCTCTCGGCCATGCACTGGAACATACACTTCTGGTTAGTGGTGGCGTTAGCCGGCTGGATGTCACCTTTCAAAGCCTTGTATAGGTCGGACGTGGACACCTTGTACTGCTGGGAGCATTTGTCTGCTCTGGCCTTCCAATCGAACTCTCTATCGCACTGGGGGATGGAACATCTAGAAAAAAAAACCCTAAAAAGTCTTAAAACTTACCATGACTTTAGCAAAAAGGTCTGCGAAGATCAAAGCTGTGAAGGACTTGATTGTGGGTTTTTGCTTTCGGATGTTCAAATTCGAAATGATGCTGTCGCTGGGAGGTTACTTTCTTTTATACTGTCAATGGATTAATGGTGCGCGTCACATTCAAAGGCCATATTGGTGCAGATCTGTCGTTTAAGGTTTGTAAGGTTAAACGCAGCGCATAAGTGGAAACGGGCAGTTATTGTTTTAATTTTCATTTTCGACGCTAACTGTCCAGATAGCGAATCTTAGCAATGGCGCCACTTAAAAGCATTTGCTCAATGGGAGTAGTAGTTAGATGGGACGACAACAGTGGTTTCCATCAATGAGACGGACCCACGAAGCTCACGGAGTCACGATTTAGTCGAGTGTCTGGAAAGTCACATAGAAAACGATTGAAATTTGTTGGGGTGGGAAAGGGCAACGATGCCGTCTGGTATGGTCAACTTCGTCACAGTTGTCATGGAAGGATGTGATGCGAACCTAGAAAAGTGTTCAGTTCAAATTCTGCCAGTCAACTTCGTCACAGTTATCATGGAAGGATGTGATGCGAACCTAGAAAAAGTGTTCAGTTCAACATCAGCCATTTGCAAAGCTTGCTAAATGTCAATTTGAACAAGTTTTATAATATCGACAGGGAAGTTGTGAAGGTCCGACACCCTTGGGTGTTGGGTGTCCCCATCTAAGGAATCTAAGTTATAATGGAGCTCAAACATTGGGTATCCAACAATTCCAAGCTAACGAACTTTGTCATAAATTTATGTTACTGACAGGTATCGACCACAGCTAGTTTCCCGCAATTCGATATCCATGAGAGGCATACGAATATCGCTTCGAATTTATGCTTCCTTTCAAAATTCCAAGTGTCCATCATTTGTCAGGAAAAGTCTATTCTACAGGTTGGCCCAACACCTAAAGCAGCGCAACAGGTGCACAAGTGTGATCTACACTCAGATGAGCTCATAATTTGAGACCGTTCATCGCCCCGCTTCTTCAAAGGAAAGGTGTAGAGATGTTGAAAAAAAAAGAAAACTATTCACAAAGACAAACATCGCCTGATCATCACTTTCGATTAATCGACTCGGGGATGATCCACATCCAACTGGGAAAACACTCTCCGGCCATTATCTCTCTCGTACCTAGGTTTATTTTTTTTGTTTTTAATTTTTCTAACTGCGCACCTGATTAGCTGACTGACTGACTGACTGACTGACTGACTGACTGACTAACTGACTGCCTGACTGGGTGAGTAGTGACAGACCTAATTACGAGCAACGTGTTGTTGTCCACGCTGTGTGTGCTATCTAGCCGATGCACTTACAAAGAGGTGCCGCCCCAACAGAGTAGAGCGAGCGCGATAAGCGCACACTAGCATGGCGTCTGCGTCCGTTGCACTATGGCCGAACATATGTTTACAACCCTTGCTGAATGATTCACACTATCATCGGTTACGTTGGGAACATCCACGGTTCACCGGACCACTGATAGGACGGCTGAAACCCTTTCACTTGGACGTCGAAGATCGCCCAATAATGTATGCAGTTGGGTGAGTCACTCATCCGCGTAGAGGGGCACATTCCTGTGGCATGATTGGGCCGGAACTCGAACACTTATGGTTGCGGTGTGTGGCTACATGCCAGTGACAACAAGCGATAAGAGCACGGGCTCAGGTATTTTATTTTTGTAACGACTTGAGAAGAGGCACTTAGCGGTGAACCGGTCAGATGGATATATGCTGACCGATAAAGAGTTTCGCGGCGCGTTTCATTCAATTCGCCGGAATTGTGTAACACCACCGGTTGAGTCCATTTTAGTTGCGGGCAGTCTCTGCATATCTCTCAATCGAACAGGTGAGGAACTTTTCTTTCCAAACCAAGCGTGCCTGTCGAAGATTAAGCTAATCCTAGGCGGAGACCGGAGTCTCTCAAATCTCCCTCACGCGTCACAGCCACCTTTCATCCCCGATGCCATCAAAGAGACAACAAGCAAATAACACACCCACCGGCGCACACACACAGCATAATCCCCACGGTGTAACGTCGGCCAAGTCTATCAAGTTTAAGCGATATCTCGTCGAAGTCACAACTCACTAAGTTATCGTTTATCGACACTCTGTGCCAATATTGCTGCCAAATTACCTAATGGCACGCCATTACGGATCACCGAGGGAGTTCTGTGTGGCGGGGGTGACTTTTATGCTACATGCGGGTGTACAGCAAATGAACATAACCATAAATTATGCTCCCCCTGTATATATGCGCCGTTGAAGCCTTTAGAAGGTGCTTCTTTGTCGTCTTACCAAATATTCTGTGTCCTTTGGGTGAGTAGGAGGGAGGTGGCGCATTTTTTGTGTTGCTCAAGCTATGCATTGCATATTCATGGGGAGCATAGGGGAATGTACAACAAAGCTGTATGAGCAATTTATGTGAAGTGCATTCGAACAATAAATTCTCCTTAATGGGACGAAAGGATATTTATCCTGTCTGAGCATACAATTCAGGTGGTAATTTAATATCAACCTGGGTGAACATGAGTGCAAATTGCTTTTAATAGAAGGAGAGTGTGCCAGCAATTCAATTGCGGGGGAATGTACTTAAAAGTGACGTGATGTCGGAATTTCTCTATTTCTCACTCCTCTCAGAAACCTTGTAAAGGACATTTTTAATGGCTTACCATCTTTGTGGGAGATGTGAACGGAATTGGGCGCAACGTCTGGATGCACTCAAAGGTTCGAAGGTCTAGCCGCTGAAAATGTCAATGACATTTTAGGAAGTGGTGTGGCTTAAATAGAAAGTCAAATTAAATAGGTAGAGCAAGTGCAAGTACTTTTGAATGAAGAGGACACGGTTCTTTTGCAACACTTTAGGTCCATCGCGATCGGCAAGTATACCACGTGCGAGTATTCACCTTCAAGAGAAACTACAAAGTACTGGGAACTTTTTTAAGGCTGCGGTAGGAGGTGTGACACATTTGACAGCTGTCTACAATTAACTTAGCGCAACAACAAATACTTTTGCTCCAAGTTGCCACATCTTCACTAAGTGGAGTGCAAATGGAGAGTAAATTGCATAAAGGTGTAACTACTCATAAATGAATTTTTGGATTAAACTGGGAAAATTACTGAACCAATTTTGATGAAAACTTTACTTAAATATTGTTTGATTTTCCCTGCATACATAACGCTACATAAATATTTAAACATATTTCTTTAATTATGCTAAAAAGGAACTTCTCTCTATGAATGTTTGAGAATTTTCTAATTTTCACTTTATTTCATTCAACTTGCAATTATATTTATAAACAAAAGTATTAAACAAAAACCCTTAAAACTAGTTATAAGCAATTCTTCTTTGAGTATTGAGATATATCAATTATATTTTTGGTTCGTCCAGAAGCTGAGCTACGGTAAATTAAAAACAGACCTTTGTTTTCGTCGATGGAGTCAAATTTCAGGTTAGGGCGGAAATCCTCAACACTAAAGGAAAGCGAAAGGAGAATTCTTTTTAACTACTGCAGCTTGTCAAAAGAACTCGGCGAAATAAAGGCCCAGGAAATAAGACCCCAAAGTAAAAATTAAGTGAAGTCCCAAAATTGCATAAAAAAAATTTTGTTGGGCAATTTCATTTTTTGGGGCCTTATTTCGCGGAGTAGTTGAAAATAATTTTCTTTTCATTTGAGGATTTCCGACCTAACCTTAAATTTGACTCAATTGATGAAGATTTTAATTGGGACCTAGTTTTGCAATGAAATCAAGCCCCGCTGAAATGAAACCCTAACATTATTTTTGGGGGCCCAGTTACAGTTTTATTTAAAAATTAACACTCGCTGATGGTTTTCAACGCGAGATTTACATTTTGAATATTGTATTAAATATTTTCACATGAAAATGTATTCTGAATTTCTTATTTCATTTTTAGTTTTGGGACGAATTTCAGTTTTAAAAATATTGCATACATTGTTTTATTATGAAAATGTATCGCAATTTTGGGCGCTTTTTAAATTTTTACTCTTGGAGCATTATTTCATTTCATTGGGCCCAAATTTAAAAATTTCTTTATGCAAATTTATTTCTTACCGAATGAAAATTTATTCTAAATTTCTTATTTCATTTTTAGTTTTGGGACGAATTTCAGTTTTATTATGAAAATGTATCGCAATTTTGGGCGCTTTTTAAATTTTCACTCTTGGAGCATTATTTCATTTCAAAAATTGTTTTATTCAAATTTATTTCTTTGTTAAAATTTAACGCAATTTTGGGCCCTTATTTAGTTTCAACTTTTGAGGCTTTTTTCCTGTGGTCTTATTTCTCGGAGCCGCGAAATTTTATCACAATTTTGTGATTATTTCTTTTTTTTTTGTTTTTGGTCCGAATTTCTTCTTTAAAAGTGGGGCCTGTCAAAAACTTAGAAAAAAATATCAAATACTGTGCATATTATATACATTTCCGAGAAATGCAGAAGAACACCGAAAATGCCATTGAAATAATCTCAATGGTTCTCAAGATCAGTGCAGTTATTCAGATAGACCACAAATTTAAGCACTCTCGTAAAAACAGCGCCACCTATTGGATTTCAATGATATTCTTTCTAAGCACACCCACAACTAGTAGGAATAATCTATGAAGTTCTCATGGGGATTGGTAGATTAGTTTTTGAGTTAAACGTTTTTTGGTCAGCTAATTTTTGAACAAACCTTATGAGCAGCCATAACTGAGGTCGAACTTCGGTAGATTTTTTGTAAATAATTTACAAACGAATGATGGATTGCTTCTGTCATATTTATTTGAATATTTTGACATCAGGAAGTTGAAATAAAAATTTATCGCGAGACGTTCTATTAAAAAATGGTCACCTGAGCCTTTCCAATAAACATTTTTGTTTCCGACTTTAAATTTAAGTAGTTCACAGTGGCTATATTTTCCATAAAAATTTTGCAATTGTGAGCTTCCGTAAATTTTAAGTCGAGACAAGAATATGTTCTCAGTTCGGCGCTCTGTGGATGGTGAACTACCTTAGAAGCGGAATTTTGGGACAAAATGATCTTTAATTATAAACAACCAAAACTTCATTCATCTACAAAGCTGGTATATTGGATTTGGTTATTTGGGTTCACCTTAACAGCCACTTTCATATTTCTACATGCTAAAGTCGTGGGACGATTTTATAATTGCTATGGTAGCAAGACGAAGCCTCTTAAATAGCCGAGAGTAGGTCGGAATGGAGAATCCTAACGATTTATACTCTTATGAAGTTCGTCTGCGATTTTGAAGGCTTTCTGAAGAAAACTCCTCCATATCGAGATGTTTTCGTAAGCCGTAGGGACAGATTAAGTGCGACGAAGATCTTCAAAAACACACGTCTATTTGATCTTCGGCTCAAACTGATTTAGAGACGGAGCTCCGTCGAATTAATGAAAGTGCCCAACTCTTGGCAGAAGATCGAAGTTGCGAGGACCATAAAATATATCTATTCTCTAAGTCTTTTCAAGAAGAATGTAACCGCATTTACCTAGGAGAACAAAATTCCAGCGTATAGAACGGTCTCTTCTTTTAAACCTCTACAAGTTATGTTGGTTCGTGCCAAGTCGTAATGAATCGATACATTTATGTAAGACCTCGTGCTCAAATCAAGTTCACTCCCTTAAACGAAGTAACCCCTCATCCTCCACAAATATCACACCACAGCCGAATTCGTCACCATTCAGGTACCAAAATCATACAGTCATCTCCCAGTGTGAATGTGAATGTAAATGTGAATGAACAATAAACTCGGCGCACTTAGAGGATATAAACGTTTGAATAATCGTAAAAGAGAAAGCAGAACCAACCTCCCGCATACTTATAACAGATAATAATCTCATCCACTCCATCACAAAGTTCACCCTGAACTTCTGCTCAGTCTTCAGAACTTTATCTAAAAATATCCCACCATCCAGTTCTTCACAAATATCTACTTATCTCCCGACGACCATTTTATCTTGTGCCACACAGGAAAAAAAAACGTCCGACAGCCAGACGCCACGTCTCTCCTTGGATACAGTGCGGGCTGGAGCAAAACTTTCTAGGATCTTTTGCCTCACAAACAAAAATCCATACCTCCCTTTTTTAATTCTCATCAAACAAAACCGATGCCGAAGAAGAACAAATTTAAAGAGGAATCTCGATTGTTGAAAATAAACCAACAACCAACGACAAAAATTGTGGCAGTTTGTAACAGTGTTTCCATGTATAACACTCGTCCTTATACTGCTGCTCTTCTTCTCTTACCTTCACCTCCATTTGGGCTTTCTTATGCAATGCAGACGAGAAGTTTCTTGCTTCTTCGTCGCCCATTACCCCAGTGGGTGATTAGGATCCCCAGCTAAGCCCAATATCCTTGAAAACAAAAAAAAAAAAAAAAACGAAAACAGGAAAAATTCCAACCACGCCGAAGAAGGTAGTTTGAGTGCAGAGCATTTTATTTTGTGTTTGCAAGCCTACGTCAGATGAATATAAATAGCCATTATCCAACGAGGAGTATAGCGCGATGGGTCCCTCTATTTAATGAGGATTCGCTCCAGCACAACCCACGTCAAGTGTTGACTCATTCGTTTCAATTGGGGAATTGGTGTGCCAACGGAGGAAAAAAAAAGGTCTGCGAGATCTAAGTATTCCTTCTCGAGAGGCAGTGATGGGTAAAGTTGATTCAGTTTAAGTTATCGACTAAAGAGCCGCCCCTCCAGTGGAGTATGATCCTTTTAAGGGATAATGCATAAATTACAGACTAAAGTCGAAGTGGAGCCACTTTTCGGCAATGTAGGTCACGAGGTCTTCGGAGTGTGTGCTTTATTGGAGAAGGAATTGATTTTCGCTTCTCCTTTGGGAAATCACCTCGCAGCCAGTGGGGCGTTTTGAGTTACTCAATCAGAGAAAGGCGGGAGGTAATTGGTATGGTAATGAGGAATAAGACGGGTGCAAAAAAGACGACGCACATAAAATAGAAAGGAATTGCACATAAAATTGCAATTTTCAACGCATCCGAAGGGTCGAAAACGCCCAGTTTTTGAATCCCTTCTGGGAAACAGCGCCCATTCTATTCCGATGAATGGGAATATTTTTTCGGTTGTCGGCCAGACCGCAGCGGCACAAGTTTTGTTTGTCATTTGAACAAGATGACCATCTGCCTGAAATCACGTAACATAAGGTACATCCGGCATTTGCTTCCGTTTCGGTCGAGTCTTTTAGTCTTTTATATTTGGCGGTCAGTCAAAAGGTTCACCATTCCATTTTTATTTGAAAATTATTGCTGGTCACCTCTGTGTTTCGGCTTGTTTGATTTAAGGTCTGAAAACTGGTGAATATGTGTAGTACTCCTTTGGTGAATAGGCGATTCTATTGCCAATTGAAGTGCTGGGAAAAATCTGTGAAAGGGGGTCTTGATGTTGAACTGGAGATAATGTTTGAAATAGCTGCAATTCCAAACAAAGTGTTTGCTTACAGAAAAAATTGCAATTCACTTTGAAACTGTGAATGAATTTCGTATCAAAAGCTGTCGTAGCTTTCGACTTTCATACATCCCAATTGGCCAATTGAATGATAATTCGAACAAAAATATTAGTGAGCTACATTTTTTAAAAAACTCAGCTTAAAGGTTTTGAAATCTTTTAAGAATTTGACTTTAATGTGTTGAGGGGGATGCAACTTCCTTCCAACTTCCTCAGTGTCACAATTCAAATGATCAAATAATAAGACTTTGAAGGTAATTCGATTGATATTGAGTGGCGTTTGCTCAAAATAGCTACAGTTCCAACCAAAGTTTTGTCAAAAGTAATCTGAATTCGACTGTCATTTTCACGACGCAAATTTTAAGGCGCCTTATAGACTTATCGCTTTCTCAAATTTTAACAGAGAAACACGGCAAGAAAAAAACATTTTTGAAGAAGTTTTCAAAGGTATCTTTTCAAGTTTAGAACACAACATTCATTGAACTTATTTTAAAAAATAGCCTTTTCTGTAAAATAAAAGTCCCCAGCACTTCGGCGGCTGAATTTAAATTTTGCTTGAAATTCAGACGGTAGAATCTTCAATAAATAAACAGAAAGTACTGCTCAAGGCATTTGATTGGGACAAGCAAATTTTCTTCTGACATCTCTTTGAAGCTTAAAGACTGAATGGCTCAGTATTTGTGTGACCCTATTACGGCCATAAATACTAGATCTTCTTTTTCATTTTGGCATTCGAACCTGATCTTATCTAATGAGAAAGAATTATATAGTAAAATACAATACACTACTTAAAGATGAAGAATTTTACTTGTGACGCTATTTCGTGTATCATTTTACGCCACTTGCATATAAAACCTACCCTACTACTCCTAATGACTATAGGATTTCTGAGCCAACTTAAACAAGCAAGTGTTCTATCTTTGAAGTTCTTAGCATGTGAAACAAGTTAAACAAAATATTTAAGTTCAGTATCTGGTAAACAGTAGTCATTTTTAACCTTCACAGTAAATATTTTGTGGATCACAATGGGTAGTTTTGTATGTAAAATTTCGCCGTTAAATTAAATCTCACCCCAAATTTATTAGTATCGTCAATTGTTTCGCAAATATGCATGCAGTAAACGCCATCATATTTAAGGTTGGTATAGTCCAAGCAAAAGTACCAGAAAGTCGCTCTAGTAGCAGAAATTTGGTGTAGTGATTTTTGAAGAAGATTGTATTCCACTCCACCTATAGAAGGTCGCTCCACACTAACTTAAACAAATCTGACTCAAATACGATCAGTCCAAAACAAGCTAGATCCGATTGTGATTTACTTTAGAAGTTTCCTTTTCAATTGGCAACACTATTTCCAGTGAAACCCAATTTGACACCTGACCGATAATTAGCACTCGTTATATTTGTCCATTTCAGAAAAAATAAATCTACGTCACAACAAGTTCGAAATTATTTCGAAAATCACTGAATGATTTTTTAGAGGTTTTCTTTTATTTTTCAATTGACAGCACTTTTTCAAGTGACATCTGATTTGACAGCTGACATTTGGTTTTACCAAAAAGAAAGTTGTGTGCCATTAGGCTGCAAGTATGATTTTCCACATACATCGACAGCGGCGAGTTCGAAAACAGCGCAATAATTATTCGAACAGCTTGGGTCGTATATAACAAGCTTCAAAAATCAATTCAAACTAGATGGATGTAACAAATTTCCATCCACCAATACCTACCTACCTACTAATCCCGTTTGTCATAAGTTAATTAAACAAAATGAAATGTCCGATTGCCGGCGATAGCGTAATTTACGATTGAACGTAATCAAATAGGCTGTGCCTCCACCCAGCTGCATGTCTTCATTGATAAACTTGTTAATTTGGTGTTATCCAAGTGACCCTTGAAAACACAACCCAAAGGACGTGGATCATTGGTGGTCTTTAAAATAAAAAATAGGAAAAAGTGCCAGGACGTGTTTGAAATTTTTGTGTATGATTTATTATGCGGGTCAGGCACGGGATCGGGGAATAAAATTGTTATCATACTCGTAATAAAATGAAATGTTTATGTGCTGCATGTTTTTTTTTTCGATACCGACATTTAGGGAGGAATTTTCAAAATTCAATTAGGCGATGTGTGTTTGGGGTTGCCGATATGAAAACGATGCGAGTAGGTGCTCCTTTAAGATATGCAGACAAACCCAGTTGTAATTTGTATGATTTATGGTGGAAGACCCCTCAATTGGTGACAGTTTGGATTCATTATTTTGAAACCACTGAACAGTTAGCTTATTTTATGAACAATTGAAACTCTATTCGAGGCATCACTTTGGTTGACATATCTTAAGCTTTGTAATCCGATCAATAGTTCAAATATCAATTAACAAACGCTACTAATCTTAAGAAAAATTCCCCAACCACCTAACCTACTCATTGAAGAAAAAAGGACAAGGAGCGCCACACGCTACTCCAAAGTCCGATCTCATCCGATCACAATTGGTCCATAAATTCCTTCCCCCCCAGACAATTAAAAACCGATGTCCATAATCAATAATCCCCAATAAAATCTGTCAAAGCGAGTGAAAATGAATGTCTGTCCCGTGGTCGAAGCGCTCAGGATCTCTCCAAAGAAAGCATTTCTCTCGCTGTCGCTCCATCTTCAAATGACAAAAAGACAAACAAAAAAAAAATCTCACTTAACGATCCGTGATCAGATCGATCGCAACCAAACACCAATAGTGTGCGCCAACAAACAAAATGCATTAAGATTACCATTGCACCCCGTGTCAGGATACAACGCCGAAAGGAGAGCGCGCACACCAGCAGCATTGAATTGAGATGCGGCCATAGATAACAAAAATTATAATCATTACTATGCCGGATGATGATGACGAGATCTCATGTTGATAATAGGCAAACAGGGCACTTTTGTGTACTTTTATTGCCCCTTCAGCGGCGCGACAAGTGGTTTGTCCCGATCCCGAGTACAATGGGATGGATGTTCGTTTGATCGAAATGCGTTTATCGATTATGGTTGGAAATAGTTTATGGGCCAATAGAACTTGGGTTTTATTGCGATGCGGTAGTTCCAATAGGATACGGTTTCGGGCCGAATGTTGTTTGGGGGCTGAAGAGATTCGTGATTTCCTTGACGGACTCGCTGTGAATTGATGGGGGGAAAAGGTGACATGGAGGGCGCTGGGCTGTACCGTGGGAAGTCAGTTTGAATTTTTTTTCCTTAAATAAGTTGGGCGAAGAGTGGGTTTTGAAAAGTAAAATAGATAAGAGTGGGCTACTGGCCACAGTTTCAAAAGTTCGTCTTGAATGCTTGTGTCGAATTGGGGCGTCCGTCAGCGAGCCTGGTTTCTGATTTCAAGGCGATTGATAGAGGAGAGTTTCAGTAGCACAAAAGTCGATTTCTCTTAAGCACCGAAAGAAGATGTTAACAGAGATTGAAATAAAAAGTGGTGTGCCACAAGGTTGAATATTGTCTTCGCTACTTTTCAGAGGAACGGTGACATGTTTTTCGATTATTTGCCTATAGGAATTTAAGACGTCCAATTGGCTTGTTCAACTTCTGTGTCCCAGAGGCGATGCGGAACTGGTCCCAGAGTTCTGTACCTACAGCGGCAAATATATTGGCTCCTTCTAGTAGGCAGGGCTTTCCTCTAGTCTAGGGAGTTTTGAAATCATCTTCCGGTTTCTGTCTTTATAATGAGATAAATTGGTACTCGAGAGTAGCTATCGAATCAAAACAAACTTCGTTCGTGCACCCGATGCAGGTGTTGAAAGAATTTGATATTCAAAGTGGTGTCCCACAAGGCTGCATACTGTCTTCGCTACTATTACATCAATGACAACCACTTTCGCCTATTTTTTGACCATGGTTGGAGCTGCCGTTTTTTTCCCTACTTCTTTCGGGGAAGGCGAATATTAAACCCTTTAACAGCATCCTGGTCTCCCTGTTTTTTATGTGGTTGTAATTGATATGTTACCTTGGATCTTCTGTTAGCCTCTGTTAGCCCACGGGAATCAGCATTTGCTGCGAGGTTAAGTTCTTCTTTGCTCCAGAGGTAATGGTAATGATATTGGATAAAAGGCTGAAGTCTTATGTCTCATCATACCTACAACAAGAAAAAATGTCAGTCTATAAGGGTCCTCATCGAGATGTGTCCGCCCTTCTTAAGACCACCCATGGCACCTTAATTGACCTTCTAAACTTAACAAGACATGGCTTATTGTCCCATCAGGTCTTCGTTGCCACAAGTGATCCAATTTCAGTCTGCAATCTTCTTCGACTGCATACAGGACCACCAGAGCTCAAAATTCCAACTTACTTCACGCAATGACCTCGTAATGATCGCTAAGAATGTGTCTACCGCTAAACAAGATCGGACGCACAATCAGTTGGTCATTTTAAATAAAGTTATCCAAAGGCAATTTGCCAGAGCGCAAGACCAAAATGAGACTCTCTTCATGCCCGCCCCAATATGCTAATCACGTTCCACATCGCATATGCGCGATCGAGCTTACGGGTATAGAGGATCAATTGATCGCGCGCCGTTTATCTTACATTGTTATCGGGCACAGTTGATCAATTGATAATGATCGGTATGCCATAATTAAAAAAAATCAATTTATAACATGACGCAGGAGTGAATCCTTTCGTGAAACAAGTTCCCTGCCGTAGGTCCCGATTATACACTGCCGACGAACTGCAACACACCGAGCTTGTATAGAGGGTTTGTATATCGGCTCATTAACATCAATCACTTGGTGGCGGTGGCGGTTGCTTCTGCTGCAGATCGGTCCTACTTTCAGGGAGGCATCCTTTGAAACAAAATAAAAAATTAAAAAAAATAATCGGCTGGTGGGGCGACCACAATTAGGGATGATAAAAGGTTTCAAGCCGATCGCGATTGTAATCTGATCGATTTAATTTTTTTTTTGTTCTGTGTAGTTTCGGAATCAATCAAATCGAGGATCGGTCGATAACATCCGCCGATAGTGGCGAAGCAAATGGGCCAAACATTTGCGGGTGCAATTAACATTCTTTGCGCAGATCATAACTTAAACTGTAATAAATTAACCGATATTGTTATAATGACCATAAACAGGAAAGTGGACAGCTTGCACACAAGTCACACAGACACACATGCGCATATCCAACGCCTCAAGTTTGTCGTCTTGTTTTTTTGTTTTTGTGTTTTGTTTTTATTTGCGATCGTAAAACACCTTTTCAACGATCGATTTAATTTCTGTTTCGCCGATCTTCACAAACTTATGGAAGCGGAAATATAAAATGTCAAAAGAGAATGACGCCCAATTTTGACAGGTGTTTAAATTTGATATTTGACATTTGAATAGCCTGCGCTTTTGTCGCTTCAAATGGCACTGCCATGTCCGTCGCGTCGTTTGAATAATTGTAACGACCGTTTTTTCAAGTGTTAAATGTGCGATTAGGAGATTTAACCTTTTTTTTAATGGTGCGACTTGAAATGGTGCCTTGAGTTTTGTTACTTTTGACATTTAAGTGGAACTCGTTGTCTTGAAGTAAGTGTGGTCATAAGAATGGGTTTGAGTGGTCTCGAATGAGCTAATACGGCGGCAGTAAAATGAGATTGTTGCCAGAGAAATGGCTTTAGCTGACAGTAGTTGTCTAGGCAGTTAAGACAAATGCATATATAAGGGGTAGACAGGAATGACAGTTATGGGGGTGTATGCTGATTTCATAGATTTTACTGATTTTTTTATGAGTGGTTGGTTAGTGTTTGGTGAAGTCCGGCTTTTTTACTAAAATCTATATGGACTGCTAGAGGCGCAACTAACTGATTTGATATTTGGAAATTTAATACAAAATATGTCGAAAGTCATGAACTAAGAGGTGAAAGAAATAAAATCACTTGCACCAAAGAAGTTTAGATGGACAGTTCCACTATACAGACAGAAGGTTTTGTGATTGATTGAACTGTCATCGGTGTTTTGAAGTTCTCATCAATGAATGTGTCAGCAACAGTGTCTCTCATAAGGTTCCGCAATATTTCCAGCGATGAATGTGGTTTCTTTCAATTTATAAAAAAACTGTCAACAGATTCAACGAATATGCCGTCACATCTGACAGATGCGTCATCTTCCATTAGCCTTATATCTGGTCCGCTATAGTAGCCAAATTCACACCAGTAGCGATGTAAGCGCCCAGTGGAGAGTATTTGAAACCACTACCACAAACCACTACCCGCAAATAAAGCCTCGAATCACGTTCTTAATACGGTCTCAGTTGGTTAGAGGAGCAGCCAACAGATGGAGGCACTTTCTATGGGAACAATTAGAACTGTTGTCACTTCTGTGGCCCAGATTGAGTGGAAAACAAATTTGTGCGCTTTTTGAATTAAAAAGGAGGAAAAAGAGGGACAAGCTTAAAAAAAGGGGAAAATAAAAAATCTCTGTAAAACGTAAAATGTTTAAAAAAAAAATTAAAACGTTTTTTCATTACGAAAAAAAAATGCACATTAAACATGAAAAAAAATAGCCCATCGAACGTCTTCGTAATACCTCTTTTGCATCTGAATGCATTCACGTTTTGGTTTGAGACATTATCTAGCAGAACAGGAAATTATTGAATAATATGTATGTTTTTATGTGATATACTTATTTAAAGCTGTTTATGAAAGCAGTTATAGTTTTTAAGTTTTTTTTGATGAAAACAAGTGCAAATTTCACTTAGGGGAGAAAAAGAATTCTTTTTTTTTGGAATTTAGGGGAAAACTAAAGCTTTTCCTGCTAAAAAAAAAAGGGGTAAAACAGTCTTCATACTCTGGGAGCACTTGTTGCCACAAATCGCCACTGGTCTCCAAGTGCTTTGCGGGTTATATGAATGACCAACATTTTTGTAGGTTTTTTCAAAAAAAATGACAGTTTGACAGCAGTCCATATATAGATAGAAGACATTTAAGTGGACATTCCATTCCCAGCTCGACCATATTAACAACCCCAGCTACAATTCTCCAGTGACATAAAACCCAATCACGCAATCACCTAGCTTATAAAAAACAACCAGCTCCATCTACGGACAGGCCCCAAAAAATGTCTGCAACCCCTATCAGTATATCCCCATAGATTCCACCTACGACGAAAACAATTCCTTATGCATTTGTCATCTATATAATTATATGGCAGCACCAATTAATGACAATTGAATTTTACGGGTGTCGGCTATAAGCTGCGGTGTGTGGCCAGCGCCAGATATGCCTCACCAATGCCGATAACACCTAATCTAAGCCTCCTTAACTATTACTATTAAATTCCTCCTTGTTTTGTTTGGCTCCATTGTGGTGGCGCGCTCGAATTCTTCAAGCAAATGACGCAAACACTGTTACGTCAAAAGATACAGAAATACACCCGCGCACAAGTAGGTAGGTCAGGGACCGTCAACTGGAAAAGTTCACTTGCACCACCCACTAAGTCATTACGAGACCTTGTTGCCAGGCCATTTGGGGCCGAGAAAATATCGATGATTTCATTTGAATTTCGTGAACAATGGTTACATCATCAGGATATTACTGTCCCAGGCACACGCACGGCTTGACCTCATGACATTTCGGTACAATTTCAACTGGAAATGTATACCTACCCAAAATGTGGTGGTACGAGGTGACCTTCATATCACCGCACGGTAACAGCTATTTGAAGAGAGTAGCAATAAACCGTAGACCAGTGGTAAACAGTCCAATACACACAAGACGGTGTGTTCTGTGTCGTGATGCGATAAAAACTGTATCGGCGTTTGCTTAGATACCATACCGCGGGCACTGTTACCAGTGGATGGTTAGCTGATTTTATTTTCGAACAATCAATTAATAATGTTTGTTAAGAATTTCCAACGAGGCTATAATTTGTGAATGATGTTGGGGCAATAGCACCTTGTTTCGGTGGTATGGCAGATAAGGGTCGGACAAACGGACGCACTCGGGGAATGTCCGTGTATCGTGTGCTAAGCACTGCCAGTCCAGTCTGTTGAACTAGACTGCTTTTGGAGGGGCTTATCTTATCAAACTTTGGATGCGATTGTGAGGAAACCAAAATACAAATTGAAGCGCGCAATTACGACAGCCGACCGCTCTGCCAAAAAAGTGTTATTCTAAACAGAATTTGACTGCGCTAAGGCGCAGTTTATGGCGGGGAATTGATTGTAGATGCCACATGGGGAACCACGGAGCGAAGAAAAAAGAAAAAATAGATTTTAAAAGGTCTAAAATATTGTGATAAACCTCTTGCATATGAAAAGTCTATTATACTTGGTCAGAAGAACGCTGTACAGCTTCCTAAAGTGAAGCCGACGGCAATTATTAAGAAGGTCGAAAGGTAGTTGAACTGTTTTGAATAGTTTTTCATTATTTGGTAGCGACTCAAGTCGTGGGCAGACAAACTTCGAAAGGAGTCTTCGGTAGTTGGTTAGGCTATTTTGTGAGAGTTAAGGAGACTTGAAGATCTCCTCTGTAAGAGTTGAGGCCCTCCTATGGAACTACTTTGCATTTCAGTCCGAATTCGGTCCGCTTATATGGACTCATACATTTTTTTTACAATTTTTTTCTTTTGTGACTGCTGGGCTTTAACATTTCTCATTGGAAGATTATTTCAAAACCGCCACATTCTACCTGTGCATCCACATCTCACAATCACAAGCCTGAAATTCAAATCCCACTCAATATTTCCCCAATCCCGATCCAAAAACCCCACTTCCTTTCATCACAACAAAAATATTCCGAACCAACAAATAAAGTTACAAAAAAAATAAAAAAATTAAATAAAAGAAAGCTTCCCGCAACGCGGCATCGTTTTGTCTTCTTCGAAACGTTTCATTCATGATTCGACAATGAATGTCGAACAATGTTGACATGATTTTTCAACGACGTCCTGCTGGGCGGCGGAAGAGATATACGCGCCGCATGCAACTGCCACAAGAGTGTTATATGGTATTCACTGTGCGCAATATTTATCATCGCATCAAAAAAAAAAGAGGGACCATTCGCAAAAGTACCGCTGATCGGTATCTGGAATATATTGCCGAAAAAAAAAATAAATCGGCGCCATCACATCATCGTGTGACGTTTTAATTGCCCATGAATTATGTATCGATTGCATGTGCATTTTGTTGTTTTGCATTGCATTTTGAATAAAAATTCCAAGAAGACATGGGGGCATGTCGAAACGTATGCCACACGCAGTGATCGTGGTGATAAGTTTCCAAGCTTTTCGTTGAAATTGTAATTCGCACGCAAAGCAGGCGGTGAAATTGTCGTCGTTCTATAAGGACGTGATGGAGTGGGTAGGCTCTTGTTCACCATATTGTTGTTCAATATTGAGAGTTAGGTTATGTTTGAAGAGCTCCCTGATTTTCATAGACAAAGAGGGGGCTGAACTTGTCCATTTTTGAAAAGTTTTGAAAAACTATAAGGCACAGACAGAGGCTTTAGGTATCATTTTGTGTTTCGATGAAGAACCTCGTTTAAAAAGTGCGAAAGATCTATGCAGACCCGTCTTCAACGAGCTGTGATTACATTCAGGTGGATCTCTATTTGCCAGATCATTTTTCCAATGGACTTGGAGTGGTTTTTGATGATCTTTATAGAGTTCGGTGGAACTACCTTTAAGGATCTCCCATGAGACTTGATGATCGATATTTAAGTTCACGAAGTCGCTACAACAGTTTAGGAAGTGCAGAAGTAACACATTTTTGCGAGCGTGTTGAGACCTTACAAAAGCTTTTTGGATCCATCTTTCCCGACAGAAATATTTAGATGGGTCGGCATTTTTTAAGGGTCGCTGTGAACTTACGTTTGTTGGCAGTTGAATGATTCTATTACCGGTAGCTTCACTAAGCAAGACTTCCGACATTCGACTTCTAAACCGATCGAACCTTGGGGAAGGGGGTTTAAATATCCCCCTCTCTATTTCTCTCTTTGTATGAAGAGCAAAACACAGTTTTCTCTGCTCCTGCTATTGGAAACACGTTCACAAAGGTGGCAAGGACAATATGACGCTTAAACGGGTCACAGCGACCCTTAAAAAATGCCGACCCATCTAAATGGACCTAAAAAGCTTTTGTAAGGTCTCAATACGCACGCAAAAATGTGTCACTTCTGCACTTAAATTGTTGCAGCGATTTCGTGAACTTAAATATCGGTCCATATGGAGCTCTTCATACTAAGCGCCCTTTCCAAACGGTCCAATGAAGTTTCTAAGACCTTAGAAAATGCAAGCTCCTAGAAGGTTAGGTTAGGCTAGGTTCAAGTACCTGTCGGCTAGCCGACACACTTTGACCATTTCAAGCTCCTAGTTAACCTCAAAAACTTTCGTCACGGTCCACCTATTCTTTCCCGCAGTAGACTTTGACACAATGACTTAGAGCATACTAGCTATTGCCCTGCGGCTAAAATAGAGTTTCAAATATATTTTTCGGTACAGCTAGCGCCACGCCCCCTTCACCAACACCGCCTAAATTTGTTCGAAATGCTTTCAAAAGGCAATGTACGTCCATATACCGAATTGTAGGCCAAAATTTACCATAAATGCCTTGATAAATCATTAAGAATGACTTTGTTGTATGCGAGGTGCCACGCCCCATAGTCAAATCCCGCCCATATTTAACAAAGCGCCTCGCAAATGTATTCTACATCGCTGCATTCAATTTCTCTGCGATAGCTGCTAGAAGTGTCAAGATATAGAGGCTTTACCACGTGTTTCACATGGGAGATGCCACGCCCAGATTCCTCCTCCCGCCCACAGAGTTCCAAATGTTTTAGGAAGGCAAAATTCAAATATTTTCCAAATTTCTAAGCTAAAGCTGCAACAAATGCCAAAAAACAGAGACATAAAAAAACTTTAGTGTAGAGGAAGTACCACGCCTCCTTGCCAAATCCCGCCTACATTTCGATAAGTGCTTCTCTCATAGACTCTTCGTCCATGTACCAAAATTTGAAAATCTGGCTGCAATAAATGCTATGATTTAGTCATTATTATTCCAAAACTGTTGACTGAATTGTGTTTGTCCTATGGGAGGTGCCACGCCCATTATAAAACATTTTTTCATTCAATGAAAAGAACATCCTCGGAAGACCGATGGATGTTTTACACTCCATGGATATCAAAGGGATTCTGGAAACGTTCATAAGACAAACAGGCTACTTGCATTTACTTCTACTCAGTAGAAGATGTAGCTCCTCACCTTCTAACCTCAAGGTTAAACCGATTGAGCCTACTCACGACAGCAGTAGTTCATTCAGCAGCCACCGGCAGATTGCTCTGTCTGCATACTTGGCCAACCGGGCCTAGCCTATCAATCACAAGGACGGTGCCCAATAAATTACGAAGAAAATCCCGCAAATTCACTTCAATTATACGGAGCGTTAATCGCGTTCGAATTAAAATTGACACATCACTCAGTCAATGAGATACCCAATAAGACCGCAACGAATTCTGCCAAGATAAGGCGGCTATAGAAATCAAACCCGCACCGGTCGACCAAGAAAGACATCAATGGAATGCCTGTCCGGCCAATCTCACGCCATCTGACCTAATTCTCCTCTCATCTATCTCGTCCTGTGTTACCTGGAAAGATTGTCGCAACATCACTGATCAGAGTCTTACCTGACCACCTTTTGCGGACACCCTTTGATGATACTCGCAGTTCGTAGTTTCGGCAACAAGCTGTAAAATTGCAGTCCCGATTAGCGGCCGTGGCGCCTGTAAGGCAATAAATTTTCAATTTGTACCAAATGTACCATGCGGAGCTACCTCAGTAGGACACCGGACCAATATATCGGGGCGACCTCCATGAAATGAGAAAGCAATTCCGAAGAACTGTTCCCCTCATAGGCACAGGCATGTGTGTGATTTTTCAACGTCCAAGTATCCAAAAGGAAATCGATTACTATTTTCAGGAAAAAAAAACTGAAAATCACTCAACATTTTTCAACTATGCCAGCGTCCACTTAATGATTCCATCCGTTGGCAGTTCATCTTGCGGCCGAGATGGAGTGCCACACGGCCACCAGAACCAACCGAGCACCGAGGCACATGTGGCTAGATCAATCAATCAGCCGGATAGAGCCGCTGACATTGAGGTAGGCCCAGGTGAGAAACACATTTGTCAAAGATGCAATAAAAATATTTAAATTACCGATGAACATTTGGGTACGCCCTCACCTTTCACCATGTGTCCGTCGCGTCGGTCGTCCGGTAGTGAAATAATGGAACAAAGAGAACTACAACCGTGAAAGGATCACGATGATACGGATGAATAGCTGCGGTAAGCGTTTGGTCTTTTGTTTGGAAAATGTTCGCTCTTGCTGTATATAGAGATGTGCATGAGTATAATGGGGATGGGTATTCGAAGTAAGATCCCTCCCCAGGGTCTAATCAAGTGTGCTTGGTTGGGAATGTTCATTAGTGCGGTTCTATATTGGCCAGTTTTAAACACGTATTGACTGAGCTTATGGCGACTTCTTTTATTTAGAGAGTTGGTTTAAAACTTGAATTCTGCTGGCTGATTGTGGGGAGCGAATTTGTGAGGGTACTGAAAATGACCACTCGGCTGGGATTTGTGGGAAGGATGAGTAAAATTGTGGGTTGTATCTTGCCCTGTGACACATGTACAGCTTTAAGTGACAATTTTTTAGAGCCAGCCCTACCATATGGGAAGGTGGCCAAAAGATTCTAAACAGGGCATCTATTGTGTGAGCGGTTCGTCTTCCGGAAGACAGAGGGTGACCGAAACAGACAATCCCCGCTTATAGCCCAACGTCCTATATAAAGTAAGAAGACGCCTGAAATGGTTCGTCATCTTCCCGCTTATTTCATTCGAGTTGAAGTCTCTTCACCGCTGCATCTGTTTCCCGATAAGTGTCTCCTAAGTGTGCCATTGTCCCGTTTGGACATTTTTCAGAACACACAGGCCGGTTTTACTATTCGATTTGTTATATGCCAAAATTGCTTTCAGGATAAAGCAAAACGTTTGCCGATTCTCAAACATATCCCATCAGCGACACTCATCTGAACTATCTCGCCCACTGCGTACAGATCTTTCCCAAGCATACCTACTCCAGCTCTAGGTCGAGGTTAATATTTTCTTTGCTGATTACTATTCTTCGGTTTAGTGCTGAAATCGACATCATGTATTGGCTTATCTGGCCCACGGCCCCAATCTATACATTAATGTACAGCTGGGAGTATTTCAAGGTTGTTTTAAAAATTTCAGGAGAAACAACAAACAAACGAACGAAAGTAACGAATTCCCTGTCAACAGCCTAACTGAGAGGTGGAAAAAAAATTATATAGCGACACGGTTATCTTTTGATGTTCAATCGGGTAGCATTTTTTGTTCGACTTGAATTTGTGTGGGTGGTCTAGAAGAACGCTAAATTCTGAACGTTAAAGGTGATGATAATCGATGACCCGCTATAACGTAGCCCATTCACATAAAACTGCTGTCCAAAGTGTATAAAAAGCACACACAAAACCGGACGAGATGACAGCACGAGGGGGTTTTTAGTGGTGATTTCTGACAGCTTGGAAGAAGTAGTAGTCCTAGATTTTCTACCTACCCTTTGTACAGCCTTTGTCCCCCAGTTTTGAGAGTTGTAAACGGTAGCTTAAGTGCATGATTCCCGTAGGTTCGTGCGTTATCATAAGGTCATATCAAATGAAGCTTTATGAAGTCTTCTAAAAAAATATATATAAATATGGCAGTCAGGTTAGGGAAGGTTCGAGTGACTGGCTACACTTAGGCCAGAGAAGCCCCGCAAAATGATTGCACAAATAACTTCAATCGGTCTCGAAAAGAAAATTTCAATAGCAACCAAGGCTGCAATCACTCACCTTTTCAGGCCGCATATTTCTGACATATATCTCGGCCAAATTGGCAACTATCTCCGGGCAGTCTCAAAATTCACAATCAAAAAACAACTTTATCTAACGCTCCAATGGTTTAAGCAGTTCAAATTTTGTTTTCACAAAATGTTTGTCCTAAACAGTGGGTAGCCTTAGCCTGTTAAATTCTTCATACTTGACTCCTAATTTCAATAGCAACCAAGGCTGTAATCACTCACCTTTTCAGGCCGCATATTTCTGACATATATCTCGGCCAAATTGGCAACTATCTCCGGGGAGTCTCAAAATTCACAATCAAAAAACAACTTTATCCAACGCTCCAATGGTTTAAGCAGTTCAAATTTTGTTTTCACAAAATGTTTGTCCTAAACAGTGGGTAGCTTAAATTATTCGTTATTGACTTAAGGGGCCATACTTACTTCGGGTTGAAGTCCAAAATGTGCCGCGACTATCACAAACGTATTGCCCTAGACAGTGGGTAGCTTCAGCTTTTAGATTTATTGTCTTTATGGCCTTTTCTTACTTCGACTTGAAATCGAAAATTTGTCAAAGTCCAAAGCCTGTTTTTAGAAAAGGATTGTCCTAAACAGTAGGTGGCTTAAGAGTTTTGAGTTGTTGATGTTAGGGGCCACACTTTCTTCGGCTTGAAGTTCAAAATGAGTCACGTTTGATCATAAAAGGATCGTCCTAAACAGTGGATAGCTTTAGCTTTTAAATTTTTTGACTTTATGGCTCATACTTACTTGGGCTTCAAGTCCTAAACTTGTCGCGTGTTTTGACAAAAGGGTTGTCCTAAAGAGTGGTAATCTGCCAGATTATTTCGGTTTATAAGCTTGCGAGCCACAGGTACCTGTTTTAGCTTAAAGTCCACCTTTTCCTTAAAAATGCTGTCCCGCTTTGACACAAAAGCATCGTCCCGTTTCGCCTAGCTTACCATTCTTACGCATCCTCCATTAGAGCTCCTCAACCATGAGTCAAGTTTCGTCCACGAAAAGAACATCCATTACCAGTATAGGGTTGAAAAGCCCCTCCAAAAAAGAGCCGCCTTCCCTTCTAAATGGGGAAAACAAAAATGGCCAGTCGGTGGATAACTATCGCACCGAAATAAAAGAAACCGCATATCTGTATTGTACTATATTTTTTAATTTATTTTTGTTGTTGTGTTTTATCGCTTCAAATAAGTTTTTTCGATAGGTGTTATCCTTATCTTTAGTAGCAATTAAATAGTCCTTAAAATTATTGTCAATATTGTAGTTGTTGTTGTTGTTGCTGTTGTTATTATTATTATTATTGTTGTTATTAATTTTCATCTCTTTGCTAACGCTACCACTAAAACTACTGCTGCTGCTACTATGACTACTACTACTACTACTACTGCTATCGTTATCATTATTGTTATTGTTAAAATTTAAATTATCATTAACATTAGTACTACCACTATAAACGTATTCAGTCATTCTATTATTATTATACAAGTTTTTTGGCAAGGCAGGTATTGCAATATTATTATTATTATTATTTATATTATTAGTATTACTATTTTTGTTTGAGTATTCGTTTGGAAATTGTATGAGGCCACTGGTGGCAGTTGTTGATTTTCTTCGTTGCTGTCCGGCCTCCTGATCGGCTGCTGTGACATCGTCTGTGATCTGATGATGCTGATTATGCGGGTGATGGTGGTGGTGATGGTGTCGATGACGATGTTCTGGGTTTTTTGGCGACAGATACATAGAAGAAGCGGCTTCCGCCGATGAGTTGTTGATTTTCTTCTGCTTTTCGGCGTCAACGTCGTTTGCGTCCTCTTCTTCTTCGTCCTCGCGCAGGTCGTCATTTTTCCGACGGCCACGAGTTCGTCGGCTGGCCGCCAAAGTTGCGACAATATTCAGCACTGATGGCGTCAACATGGTCGACGATGACTTGGCCGATAAGTTGGTCGACGATGAGGCAGTACCTTGGTTCTGGATGAATTTGCGGCGTTGGCGAATTTTCTGCTCGCGCTGATGTTGACGCCGTCGCGCAACCAGACTGCTGTTGTCATGATGATGTCGTACCAGGATCTTCGGCTGAACGGAGTTACTATTGTTGGTGTTTGTTGTTTGACTTAAGTTGCTATTGTTGTTAATACTAGTGCTGTCGTTGCTTAAAGTACTCTTATGGCCATTATTTTTATTAATTCGTTGATGGTTGCGACGATGCGCTGGTGCGATCGTCACGGTTTTTTGTGTCGCCGATTTTCGTCCCGTTGTTGCGGGAAAGTCATTCTGATCGAAGTTCTCCGCTTCGATCTTCATGAAATGGAAACAGGCATCGGCGAGGTCCTGTCTGCGTTGCGGTCGAATCGGTCCAAAGCGTCGTGTGAAACCGACACGACGTGATCGATTCAGGGCCGAACGGAATTCGAAATAACCGCGATCCAGCGATTCGATAAAGTGGCAACTTTCTTTCATGTGTTTCTGCAAAGAAAAAGGAAAGAAACAGAAATGCATAAGTCACGGTCGGCAGTGGAAGAGGGCATTTGGTGTTTTTTAAGCTACAAGTTGGATTCGGACTGTCAGGCTAAAGTAGGGTGCTTTTACAGCACGGATGGCTTGAGCAAGCACGATCCTTCCAAATGGCAGTTGGAAATATTTCTGCAGTTCGAAATATACTAAACAGATTTCCTGAGAAGCCAACAGCTCAGTAAGAGTGATCTTAACCCACAAGAGTTCCTTGACGATTCTTTAAAGAAGCGATCTTGATTGATCCTGATCGATGTAAAAGAAGCCGAACCGAGGTTATTTTTCGAAGAATCCTGTACAATTCGTGAGTCGGAATGCTTGTTTTTTCATTAAGTTTAGCATTCACAATTGGTAGCTAGAAACTTGAGGAAGTAAGAAATCGATCTTCAGCGATCTTAACCACAAAAGAATCCAGTTTCGAGGTGTACTTTTGAAGAAACTAGTTCGAATCGTTTGTCTAATTGTGTTCTATTGATTTGACAGTGATTTTGGATTTTTTTTTTTAAAGTAGAAAAGTGATCTTCATCGAGAGGATCTGACAATCGGAGGTGCGCTTCAGAAGAAATCCTTGAAATGTGAAATAAGTTGCGATTTAGTAGTCAGATTAGGTGCTGTTGGTTTAATTTAAGTCAAGATGATCTTGTAAAGTAGTAGCAATTCGATCTTCATTGATTCAAAAATAATACAGATGCGTTGTTATTCTTTTAGAGAAAGCCTTTGGATTTTGAAGTCCTATTGGACTATATTGATTTGTGTCTAGCAACCACAAGCTGTACGAGATCTTTTCAGACGGAGTAACGTACTGATCTTCGTCGATCAAGATCGAGAAAGGTTGGAGGGGTCCTCAAAGTGTCTTAGACGAATCGAAATGACAATTAATAAAGTTTTCACTTGATCTTTTAGTCGCCGATCGTGAACTGATCATGCGATATGAAAATTTTAAATTTACGTACGAAGATCAGTACGAGTAAATTATTCAACCAGCCCCAACTTTTTCACACATCTTGCGATCAATTGAATAAAATCTTTTCCACTTACCATTCCAACAAGTTTCCAATTTTTGTTGAAGCAAAGATATCTGCCGACTTCCTTTGAATATAGTGTGATTTTGAAAATGCCTGTTGTTAGAAAGTCTCCTGTGCTGCCAATTGTAAAGTTTTCTACCAAAAAGAAGAGAAAAGAAAGAAAATTAGTTAAGTAAAGTTAAAGAATTAGATCAAAACAACATATCTGCACTGCAGATAGCAATGACTACTTGACCACATTGACTATACACACGGCACCCCATCACAATATATCAAGTTGAAAATTGCTTGCATAACCCACTTTGGATAGATAGTCAGGGTTCTTTAAAAATAATCAACACGAAACGTAGACTACATCGATTTACAGTGAGTTGTAGTCTACCCTAGGGTAGGGTTTGCGGAAGGAGTCTTTTATGTTTCCATTTGCAGATGTCTTCTTTTTTGAATTGGACATCCTTCCCTAAACAGTGGGAGTATGTAAGTCCACTCGTTTCGAAGTGGTGATCTTCTTAAATTGTTCGAAATCAAACAAAGATGTGAGAATATCACGAGAATATTCCTATGACTAGCTGGGGCTCTCACCACGGGTAAACAGATCATACCCAAGTTCTAAACCAGTCCAGCAATGTCTTTTATTTAATTTTTTCTTTTAAAGGTAAATATTTTGAACTGCGTCTTTTTAGCAGAGAAACTATATTTCTGGACTAGAATTTGTAAAAGAAAATAAGTCATAAAGCACTTCCTACATTGAAACTGCCAAAACTATAGACAAAGATAGTGCTTCGAGTGGCCTCTTCCAAGTAGTTAACACTTTCCACCCCGTTTACCACTCGGCCTTACAGCCCTTTCGATTATCATACTTAACCGGGTCCTGATAAAATTCCACATAAACTCAATGACAGAGGTTAATTCGAAACTACGTTTTACTTTTCAAATTCTTTCCGAGTCGTCATGAGGAGGGGTTTTGCGTTTGTATGTAGCTATGCTGAAGTGTCTAAGCTACACTAAGACTGGACTTACCAAGAAATTAACATTTTTCTATGAAAATGGTTTTTGTCTTTACACATTTATTTGTTTACTGATAAAAAGTCGTGTGGCAATGAAGACACTTGAGTTAAAGTTGATAAGCGAGTGTTATTTTTTTTTTTTAATTTGATTGGGGTCAAAGAGGCCACTTTGTGCGGGGGCGGGGCAATTTAATCGGGAAGGTTGACTGTGATAAGTATTAGGTGAAATTTTATTTTGTTTGCAATTTTTTTTTGTTGTTTTCGATTACTTTTTGTGGCGTATTTGGTCAGTTTTATTGTTTTGTGTGTTTATCATGATGTCGATCGTTTCCTGCATACCATTGTAGCTCGCGCTTTCATATCACCCGACAGGGAGTCTATAGGTAGTCATAGATACCAGAATAGTGCGATTGTGCGTAGTATCTAAGTGCGACTGTTTTTGTTTTTTTTTTTTTCAACTCTTTTGTTTTCAAATGAATGCATTCGGAAGAGAAGTAGGTATCTGCTCGTTAGTTTTAGAACTGAGAAAGTAAATCGCAACTGTCAACAGTTTGAACACACATTTGGGCAAGTGAAAGTGTCATTCGATATTTGTGGCTCGTAGAAGTGAACTGCGACTTAAATGAATGGATTTTCTATTCAAATGAATGCATTCAAGAGAGCAGTAGTTTTTTTTTTAACTGAATGAGTAAATGTCGTCAACTGTGGGCGAATGGAATTTGAACACATGTCCGCAAGTGAAAATTAAGTCATTCGACGTTTGTGACTCTTAGAAATGAACTGCGACTTTAAATGAATCGTTCATTTTTTGTAACTCTTTTGTTAAAAAAAAAGCATACAAGAGAGCAGTACTTTTATTTAACTGAATGAGTAAATACAACAATTCACGACTGTGGACAAATGTAGTTTGAGCGCATGTCCGCAAGTGAATAAAAATTATTCGATTCTTGTGAGTCGTTCTTTTGTAATACTCAAATGAATACATTCATGAGAGTATTATCAACTGGGTAGTATTGTAACTCAAACTTATGACAAGAGTAGACGAATTTCGTTCAAAATAAGCTCCACCAATTCACTATTTTTACTTAAAAGAACCGTTTCACTTGGATCGTGAGTTCACCGACGAATAGTTTGAAGGGTATCGTTCATTTGTTGTACCAATTTCCGTTCGAAGTAACACATTGACGAGAGTAGAATAACAACTGACGAAATGACCACAGTGGACAGATTTAGTTTAAAAAAATATCGACACATATTTGAGAATATTTTAAGTGAATTGAATCGATCCCCAACTGATTCGACTCTCCGAAATCGATTCGAGCAATTTCAGTTCAGTGAAAGTGAATAAATCTGGAAAACCGAATACTTTTTATTTGCCAGATTAGTCCGCTCAAAAGAGACAATTCACATCTATAAATTCAGCCATCCATTTATTAACAATTCGATTCAATTGATCTCAGTAGGTACGGGGTGATCAAAAACGGAAGTGGTAGCAGAGGCTGACTGAGGTGGGCAAAGACTCTATGAAGATCAGGATTCCATACATTTTTGCTTACAACTTTAGAAAAGAAAAGTGAGCCAATTCATTCGAATCAATTCATGGGTCGACTAAGCATTTAGTTGGGAAGAAGGTTAGTGCATTCATGTGAGCGAATCAGAATGAATTAATTCAATTAATTCACTAAATCGGTTAAACTGTCCAGCACAGAGTTCGCGTATCTTCTGTACGAATGGAATAAATTTGAAATAGTGATCGACCCAAAATGAAATCCGCTTCACAACTTGTACAACCCCACTCTGAGATACCCCATTTTAAGACCCTCCAACCTCCCTTACCTTATGATAACAGGTGGCTTTGTTTAGAAAATAAATAAGATTCCCGCAGACATAAGACCTGAAACTATCCAAACTTGCTTATCAGTTGGCGCAGTTGTTCTATTATATAATTTACTTAGCAAATTGAAATTATATTCAGACGAATATTCAAACTCAAATATTTAACAAGAACATTCAATCAAAGGTGAGATACCATCGGCTAGATCCCAAACTGTCTATCAGTCTCAATTGGACTTATCTTGAAATGCTAAAACGAATTATTTCATTTCTTCTTTTTTTTATTGTTTTCTTTCCTTTAAGTGTGATAATTTGTTGTGAAAGTAGTTTGTTCGGCTTTCAAAGAGATTTTTGATTATTTATTAAATTATTGCTATAGCGTGTGCTTGAAATATTACTTGCAGTTGCGAAAAACAAATTCTACCATAATGTACACAACGATATAAATATATGTAGAGCGAAAAAAAGGAAAAAACCAAAGTCGTAGAATGTCTAACAAAAAATTGGAACATGATTCGAAAAGAAATTTAAAAATTCATGACAAATTCAGGGTAACTGCTTGGTTTAATATTTAGTAACATTTTTTGTACAATTAGGCGGATGTTAGTTCCGCAAATATTCCGAGAGTTGCACTAATTATTGTGAAATTTGGAAGAGAACAAAATCCCAGTACATATTTGTTCGATGTGTGCAGACGAGTTTATATCGTAGTAGAAAAAAGAAGTATGTAGCATATGATCGAGTGGAAATGCATGAAGGTTGGTTGGCAGGCCATAACCACGCAATTAGCCAAGTTGCAAACCGATTGGGTAATAGTGTCCGTCTAATATAATGTAACAAGTTAAATTACCGCCCCTACTCATGGGATACCCTCGACAGATACAGATACTCGTTTGTTGGGAACAATCAATAGATAAACAATGTTCGAGAGGAAGGTGTCTATCATATGATAGAAACACACATGCAGATAAGTGGTTGGGAATAGAAACTGAGGGCTCTTAAGGCGCCTTTTTTTTTAAAATATAATTGCGTCAGTTAATGGAGAGATAGAAATTGATGTCGCTAGGGGGTTTGTTGACAAATTCTGACGCGCTCTTAAAAAAAATCCCTGAATCCGGCATGCAGAATTTTGACCAATTGTCACGTTCATTTGAGTTTATTTCTAAAATGCTAGAATTGTGACTTAGTTTTGGTGAAAATTCTGATTATTCGGTCAAAAGTGCATTTAAGTTGATTGGTTTGGACCGAAATTCCTAATCGATGGTCAAATTTCTGATCTACTACAATCAGCAACTCATATTTAATCTTCCGCCTATCTACTGCGATTCGGTAATGAGCTGGTACCAAATTTTAGTCTACAGCCGAACAATTTCGTACATCATTAGTCAGCTGTACGAAAAATTGGAACTTACAGCATTTTATTTTACGAAAATGTTAAGTTTTTAAGTTGTTGGTTAGCTCATGAAATTTATGCAGTTTCAGATTGACTTTTAAATTTCAAAAAAAATTGTTCAAAACTTTGTGCCAAAAATTTGCAGATTTCCATGATTGACAAGAAACTCTAGGGATGAGATTCAGGTTCAATGCTGAGCTTTGTGGGTTTGCAAGCAACAAATTGTTTTAGTTACGATTGATCGTCGTACCGTCTACCGAAGTATGTAGTTTCCCATGGCCATCTTTTCTAGATTTTAATTTCAAAAGGGTGTACCAAAATGTTGTATTTCGACGGAGACTACAGATTTTTTATATTTAAATATAAAATTTCCGCCCGACAAACTGGAATGATGTACTAAAATGTTGTGTTGCTATGATGCGCTCTTGAAAACTAGAATTTCGTTCGAAATTTCATAGTAAATTGCGTTAAAATTTGTTGCAAAACTCATTTTCTGACGAGACGAACAATCGGTACAATTTTCGAATGGCTTCCTGCAGATGTTTCCATGTTTATTATCGGTTTTCAATTTAAATAAACGGATGCTTCCTTTCTGAAAGAGTTTTACTCATTATATTGATTGAATTTCGAGTGGACCAAATTTCTGTACTAAATTGTTGCCGAAATTTATTCGACCATTTATTGCATTTTTCAACCATTTTTCCGAAAAAGGCACCTAATTTTTAAATTCTGTCAATTGGCCATTAGAAGGCAGCATAATAGTGTACCAAATTTTTGTACTAAAAAGTTACGGTTTCATTGGCATTCGAAAATCAAAATCAGCATTTCCAACTTTCCACATAATAAGCCACGCATTGGTCTGTTGTCGTTTTGTAAATACCACAACCAGTGTGTACTAAAATGTACTAAAAACTGTACAAATCGCCACATCCATGAAGGATCTATCAATTCATGGAACTTAGACGATTTTGCGTACGAAACCACTTTAAATTATACCCATTTCTGTAGTTAGCGAAACTTTATACCCATTGGGCTTCACAGGCATTTTTTACACAGCCCTTACGCCTAAGCCTTGAATAAGCTCTTATTGAGAACTGTTTCCAAATGATTGCATATTAAAAAAAATTCAATAACTACCTTGTCCCGCATAACCACATAGCCAGAGCCACCCATATGCCAACCACCTAGGCAAAAGCTTAAGAAACCATTATCGATTTGCCGTTCAGTCTTTCGTACTTTGCACACATCGTTTTTTGTTTTTCACTTTAAGGCACGCGAATGTCGCGCCCAAGGTGATGAAGCTCAAAATACTCATATCTACGTATATTTAGAACTCTCCCGATCGATCATCCATTCCATTGATTCTCCTTTCATATTAAAAATATTTACAAACAGAAAGTTGAATTTTGTGCAATCAATTTGAATATCTTTCCCTGTCGTGGCTCCTAATTTTCTTATCTATCTCTACAATTTAATATCAAAAAGATTAATCACTTAATTTATGAAATCGAAATTCCATGTTATTTAATAGCATGGCGCCAACAAAACTATAACCCATGCGGATCGTAAAAAAAAATAAAAAAAAAAAAAAAAACAAGAAAAATGCCCAACAAATTTGTTTTCAACACAAAAGTGCATTTCGAAATCCGTCTACGGAGAATCACGGACCCTAGACAAAAAGAAAACACCACACAGAAGATAAACTCTTTTGGTTATCGACAAGTGAATTAAACCGAAATGTGCGTAGGCTGATGCATAATTTTATTGACTATAACAGTGGACACACAAATGAATAAGAAAGCCACGACTTGGCTGACCCTGATGTGTGCTTTGGCCCTAAAACTTGATACAGTGACAGTTGGTTTAACTTTGCCAGATGCGAGCCACATATAGTCAGTTTAGTGTTGATACAAAAAAAAAGAGATAGGTAAGATACTTACGTGCTATTGATATATCTGCTGCAGTTACTTTGCCACTGTTTGTAATGTGTAGGGCTTTGTTGTGGGCGCTTTTTAACATTATCACATAGTCCCGTGTTGAACATAGTGCACTGGCAAACATCACCTAGAAATGGAGGGAAATTTTCATAAATGTTAGAAAGTGTTTAGTCATGGCAAGAATTCGTCATCTGAGATAAATAGTTTTGAGTCTTGTTTAGCCGACAACCAACATTGTATGACTAATGAGAAACTATGTTGTTTATCGGAGAGAATTTCCGCGAAAAATTGTACCAAAAACAACTTAATTGCAATGATACGCGGGTAATGAGTAATGAGTCAATTGGGGGATAGTCTAACTACTCTCATGGCGGTAAGTTTGGTGTTCCTCTTAATTTTTATTAATTTACATGAATTTGACTGTCAAAACGCTGGCGACGATGAGTTTGAAGACTCGCAAAAATTAAGTGCTTTAGTGGCGCCACAATTCATTGGGAAGTTGCATGATACAGAGAAGTCTCACCATCGGGTCATATCAATGAGACATCCAATTATTATGAGACATCCAATTTAGTGATCAAAAATGTTGTAGTAAAATGTTTCAGTGATTTGTTGCTAAAATTTTGCTCTACATAATATCCATATCCACACACTTTGACAACTTCTCATCGAAATGTATAGTAGTAGAGAGTGTACCAAAATGTTGCAGGTCCAAAAAGTGTGTACGGTCGATTGAAATACTATTTATTTGGGCGTCCAAAATGCAACATTTTGTCAGAGCGAATATTTTGAGAATCAAGTGAAATTGCAAGGGTTTTTCCTACAAAATTTTCTACTTAAATGTCGATTTCTGGATCATCAGTTGTCGGCGATAAATCAAACAGTTTTTGAGGAAGTCCATTAGGTATGCTAAATTTAGTTAATCTGCCCTAAAAATGCGGTATTGAAACGCACGAAAATTTTGTACTAAAATGTTAAAATTGTCAAATAGATCGCAGCAATAAATTTGATAAATCGCCACCATTTTAACTTCAGTGAAACATCAGAAACGCATCCAGTGTTATATGTCCTAAATTGTTAGAATCACCCAGTGTCCCAAAAAACTATACCAAAATGTTACCTTTCATTGATTTGACTGGCAGCTTAAATTTCACCAGCTTAAATAGTTAACAATTAAGGCGAATAAAAAGGTCGATTTTAATGTTTTTCTGTACAAAATTTTGTACGAAAATGTTTATTTTTGATGAGTTAGATAAATCGCACTCGAAAGTGTATGATACCATACTAAGCCGTGATAATGCCTCCATTCAGACGAATTTCCTCTCTGGAAAGCCCAAAAATAGGCCCCGCTCTTTGAACGCTATCTACCTCTTTATTACTTCCTTTAAAATACAAGTATCACCCAAGAGGCACGTTCGCTATACCAAAGCAATGCCAAAGGCATGTACAATGGACATGATCGTATTATCCGCAATGATTTTATCACGTTAATTTGACAAAATCATTCTGATTATCTACTATTATAAATTGTTATCGCCTTTGATTTGCTTATGATGTCTGTGTTCTAAAAAGAAATAGTAGAAAGAAACCGGCTTTGACTTCATTGATTAGGTTCGCAGAACGCTATCTAAAGAATTTTCATAAATCCACGAACCAGGCATTTTGGAACAATATTAGTTGGTCAAAAATATAAGTGTGCTGTGGGTGCTCAAGTACCCCAAGGGGCTGTACAGATAATTTTTAAATTGTTGGGTAGAATGCTGCCGCTACTTGGAACACGAAATGCCTCACCAGTTCAAAGGCGATATCGACGAGCGTCTTAGGTCTTGTAACTGACTCGGTATTGTTATGAGCTATTTCGACAGAGCTTCTTGATTTTTGAAGACACAAATACCCCACCGGAGGCGAGAGTGATTCCCTCAAAAGTTACCTCAAGTTCGATTCTTAATTCTTACATGGTTCGCACTAAATGGTGGCATTATTGAATTCAAAGTTAACACGCAAATCACCCGCTTTTGTTATTATTGGAAGTGTCTACTTACTGGTTTTTCCCAAAAGCACTGACGATAGCAAAACAAGACAACACACTGATTACAAAGGAATTTGTTTTTATAAAGGTGTTTGTTTGGTTCGATAATTAAAACCCAAACAAAACGTCGCTGACACATTTTTCTCTTGTGATATTTAACAAAATATTTTTTTTTAAAAAAATATTTATACCATTATCACCAAGATTAATCGACAAGCACATATTTGTTTGTTCATTTATCTAACTGTCATGAAGACAGAGGGAGTTTAATCTACCAACGATTAATTGCTCTCAATCGTGATTGGATAGAAACAAAACGCTTCCTTCTCTAGGTGTAACAACTTATCTACGTCACAACCATTTTCGAGGATAACAACTGTCAAAATAGTTTTGCAAGCTTTCAGAACGAAAATAATGAACAATGCTATAAGTAATGCATTACTTGAGAATTACTATATTTTATTTTTATTCAAACTACTAGCAGTGGCGAAATATATTCGTAGTCTTCTTTAAATTGTAGAACCACAAATACTGGTTTTTCTATTGAATATACTTTACCCACAATACCAGTAATCTAAGAGTAATGCATTACTTAAAGATTACAAATGGGCTCTATTAAACGAAACTCTGTGTATCAGGCTGATAATATTACTAACCAGTGACGTTTCAAAAAATCACCGCTCTGTAGAACCAAATACCTCAAATGATAGTCATTACTGGTAATGAATCGTTGAGGTACAGTTTAAATTTTATTCGATACGATTATTAAAAAAGTGATACCGAGATTGTAGCTACGGAAGTACTTAAGCATGCTTAATGATGTAAAGATGAGTAAGATGTACAATCCTTAGGACTTATTTCCAACTTTCATTACCATGGTAATCCATTACTAGATTACAGTGTCGACAGACACATTTACTCCTATCTAAAAAAGTTGAAGTTCTTCCAATGACTGGGACAAGGGAAGTTAGTTACTCTACATTTTATTTGTGGTAATGCATTACCTACCCATGAAAGTAAGGCGAATTGAATAGGTATATATATTTTGTATGGCGAACATTGAACGCTTTAAAATTTACTGAATTGGTATGTATTTCCCTCTCTTTGAAATGTAATACATGCTCGAAATGAAATTTAACATAACCATTACCAGGTAATGCATTACAAGGTTCTTCTTAAGAAAACAAATTTAAAAGTCAGAGAAACCCCGGTAACACCTTTGACTCCACTTTGAATGATCTGACTTTCTTTTGTGAGTGAATTATGAAAGTTTGAAATAATTCGTTGGCAATATTGAGTAATTAGAAGGTAATCTAATTACTCAATAGACCGTCTGTGTTTCCTTCTAAAACAAACTCGATTTCATGAAGCCTCCAGAAACGACTAAAATTTCCATGACAGCTGACCTTGCTATCAGAGGTCGTCCACCTAACCGTTTGCTAAGTTGAAATAAACTCACAGCACAATTCAAATTCGGTATACGACAACTCAACCGTCTACAAATTTTGGTCAGAATTCTTCGATAGCCCGGAAAAGAATTCTACGTCCCACCCGGAAGAGCTCACTTCAAAGCAGAGAGATGTGAACAATTTTAAAAAGCCACAAATCAGAAACACACGCCTTCAGTACTCACAGGTAATTTGCATAGAACCTGCATCATAATCACCATTGACCTCCATCTTTTCACGAAGTCTCACCAAAGCGTGTACCCAGCTACAGTGTATAATATTCTTTGGCGCAGCTGTCAACAAAATGCTTATTAAGATGATGATAGATTTCATCTATCAATCAATCAAAAGGTAGATAACCTTCTCGCACTTATAACAAAAAAAAAAAAACCAAACAACCTCATCAGACTTAAGCCATTAAAGATCACGAACCGCAAAACATAAATTAACCTGGCTTCAATTAGACACTGATTAATTGATGATTCATTTGAGAGAGGAGTCTCTAGTCTGATTGATTGGAATGTTATTATATACGCGGAGAATCGTAAACGGATTACTATGGGATTTGTTATGCAAAAAATATTGTGCATAGGCTAGTGACCTTATTCTACATCAAACGAGAAGCTCTGTGCGCTGTTCGAGTGAAATTGGATACGTATGGTTTGTTGCAAGGGTTAGCACCCTTCTGTCAAGTGGTAATCCAATCAGAGACACAGAGGCGGCACACAGTGGCATTGTTAACTTAGATTTGTTTGTTTTTACATTGTTTGCACCAAAAATATGGCATTAGCCTCGTTGAGCAAACGTTGGAAAGGAAACGGTGAGCTAAGATTTAAGTTTGTCTTTTACGAATTTTTCTAACAATATCATAGGGTATATGCTCTGACAGGCACACTTATAGGTAACACGGCCAAGCTAATTTAGCAAGTAGCTGCGGTATGTTTGGGGAGAGTCAGTGCATTGTTTGAAAGGGGGGCAGCGTGATTTGTATAAGCTGGTTTTGCCCTATTACTTGTAAATTGTTACTTGTTCTAGAACATAGGGGCTTCTGTGATTCAAAAGATCCACGTTTGAAAAATAAACCATAAATCATGCTCTGCTGTGGATCTAGTGCAAGGGAAAAACCTACAGTTTAGTTGGTCCTTCGAACCGGATTGTGTTGGCCAAGTTAGATTTAACTCTCGGACATATTTGCTTTGAAAGCATAATGTGAGACATACCTATGTTTATCCAACCGTTTTAAATTAATTCAGAATACAAGAGGTGATACTTGCGTCGTCAGTTGTCCTTTAACTCATTTTTGAATTTCATCATTTTCTTCGCTGTAAAGTTGGGAATTTGGTCCCTCGAGCCGGATAATGTTAGACATACCAAAATTTCTCAAACTCTTTTAAATTAATACGGAATTGCAGAGTTGAGACTTGCGTCGTCAGTTATCCTCAAAATTCATTGTAAAAATTCATCATTTTCTTCGCTGTAAAGCTGGGAATTTGGTCCCTCGAGTCGGAGGGAGACTTGCGTCGTCAGTTATCCTCAAAATTCATTGTAAAACTTCATAGTTTCCTTCGCCGTAATGCTGGGAATTTGGTAATACCGACACGGATTTCAGTGAAATATGGAAATTTCTCCAATAAATTTTAAATAGTTGTCTTTCGGTTATGGCGTTCCATCAATAACTATTTCAAATTTATCTGATTTAAGCCACATAGCCTCACCTCAAGGACCATAATACCCGAGTGTAAGCCAGACCAATGTCGATCTTTTCAATTCCATTCAATTTATTTGGCAAAGTACAAATAAGAACAATTATTGTCTTTTAAAGTACATTATAGCTCCACAGATATATGTTTCGTAAGTAATAAACGCACACATGGTCCTTCGAGCCGGATTAAATCGATCTCCAGCCAGTATTTTTCTTGGAGGTACTACACACGCAAATGTAATCAGCAGCCATCTGGCAAAATTGAATTACCACCTCGCTCCTCGTCCTTACCATATGTAAAGCAAGTAGCTGTTTAATTTACATTTCCAGCTCGGCTTCATTCAATAAATTGTCATTAATTTGATATTAATACCAGCGACACCCAGCACCGGCACTATACCTTCCAGGAAAATAAATCCCCAAAGGACATTGTCACAGGAAGCCACCGACCGCAGTTAATAATAACACACGCAAAACATATAACAAAAAAAACAACCTTAAACCTTCAAAACTGACAAAATAATCCGACAACATACACATGTCTGGTGCCGCTGCAGCGACCGGTAGCCAACAACCGGTCAATTGAAATGATCCAATATCCATGGAATTATTTCACGCCGCACTGTATGCATATCAATGTCATAAAGGATTTGGCAAAAAAAAAAACGGAGAACCGAAATCTGATATACCCCTTTCATACACCACTCGAATCCGGCTGAGGATTATATCTCAAAATCAAATGTGCAATTAGATTGTAATTTTAATTTAAATTCAAAAGCCCATTAAGTGTGGTAAAGGGTTTTTCAGCGGCGGCGCCACGCACCACCATCCGGGACAGGTGCTATTTGAGTTTTAGTCAAAAGGGGATTAAATGATGACTGCATTTAGTACTTACCATCAGTAGAAAAATTATCTTGGCATTGGGCATAAACTGTGGTAACCTGTAAAGATAGAGAAAGAGATATGTGCATTAGGAATCTTGTATCTATAGCACTGTGGGTGTGGATGCATTTAAAAGCCTACTTATAATGTTCTAACACAAATAGAAAAATAAAATCACATTTGCATTTGAAGGGATTTAAAATGAATGCGCGCTCATTAAAATTACACGCCTGCTAGGGTATGAGACGAGTTCTAAAGAAGCTTTTGACGATTACTGTCATCGTCATTAATTTCTGAACGTATACACTGCTGCATGCGGGTAGACGTGAGTTTGTGCGCCAAAAAAGGTATTCAAGAGCACGAGTTGTTTTCTTAAGACTTTTGACAAATTGTGTGAAGTTTGTTGGGGGGAGTGGCGGCCGCGGCGGCGACGGCAACGACAACGGATGCAGTATACTTGGAGAGATTATGTGATGGACCCCGTTTGCTTGGTGGAAGATGTGTTTTTGATTGGAATTTGTGAGAACTTAATTAGGGATGATTACGTGCTTATGACTTGATTCAGATGCTTTGCGAAGCGATGCGAGGTGGTGGGTATACTGTGTGCGGAAATGCGTGTCAACCTGTCTGGTCTAATTTTGTTCTTTTTGCCAAATATTCAGTGCAACTTTCGACGACCTTCGTCTTTATAAAACACAGAAGCACGAGAGTGTTAAGTGTTATAATTCCTTCTATTCTTACAAGAGAAACACCCTCTTATTAGTGTTTCAATGGATTTGTTGATCGCTGTCGAGTTCAGATGGAAAAATTCAACATTTCGACTAATTTTCAAATGGGTTCAGCACTTAACTATATTCAGCTTTTGAACATGAGTAATTTTCTCCCAAAACGAATTTATTTCCCCAAATTGGACAATGAAAACATAAAGTCATAGCCTCTGAGACGTGAATCTGAGTTATGAAAAGTATGTCTGCTGCAGTGTGTTGAAATTATTGGCATGCACAGTTGGGTGTTTGCAATGTGGTGGGTGTCTGAACTAATCTGAGGATTACACGCTGTTTTCTGGTTCTTTTGGGTATTTCTTTCCTTTTATAAAATGTCCTGCCAAGTGCCAAGCCTATAGCAAGTTTTTTTCTTTCTATTTTTCTATTCCGAATGGAGTCTTAAAAGTCTTAGAAACCTGCTTCAATTCAAGTAGCACAATTTGGCATTATATTCAAAACATCTGTTCAGATATTGTTTGAAGAAAATCACTTAAGACATGCTTGGAGCTCTTCATTGTCAGAAGTGGCTGTTATGTAAAAGAAGCTTTGTGTTTTCAACATGGCGGAGTGAATCGTTTTCGAAGTAGTCATCGAAAATCGTCGTCAAAAATGCGTTTTTATTTCAAGGGACATCTGCATGGACACATATTTTCAACTGACAGTTTGAGTCTTTTAGTTTTTAAACGTGTTTCGGACATTTTTGTCACCTGCCAATTACATACTTCAATTTATGGAAACGCGGAAAATAGTTCCTCCCAGCAACAAACTACACCAACCGTCTCTGAATTTCTTTTATCCTCTCCATCTCATTTTGACAGCTTTTAGCACTATTGCCAACAGGATTTGCTTTGACAGAGGATATCACGTGACAAAATCCACCCCACACTTCCTTTAATATTTCCCAAAAATTTCACACTCGCTATCCGCACAACTCAAGTGTGTGTCACACATCCTTCTACACACATCCTTGAAGCACTCTCAAGTGTTGGTTTTGAATAGCCGAAATTGTATATTGGGTTTGTCAAACCGTTATCAAATATTGACACTTCATGCTGTTCTATAGCAAAATCCTTCGTTGTGTTCTCCTCCTTCCACTCGGTATACACTTTATCCGTTTACCCCATTCCAGCGATCCTGATTAACTTCCGATTGTTATAGTCATTTGTGCTACGATTATATGCGTGTGTGTGTAAAGGATATTCAAACCGCATTATTCGAAGGGAAGAATGGAAAGAAAAAACCAACCGGAAGCAAGGATTTTTGCAGAAAGCAAATTGCAGAAAGAACGATTCGTGAATGTCCTTTTATTCCATGACGATGGTTGGTGGTATTTTGAATATGCATGTGTATTATGCAACGCACATGCTTTCGATAGAAAATTACGGAAATGGGAATCTCCACTTGGGAATGGGAGAAATGGGTCGAATGATGGACAATGTTGGATTCCTTGAAAGGGTGTTCGCAGTGGATTATTCCTGAAAAGAAACTTTTGCTATTTGTGCGTTTCCTTGTAGCCATCCTTGGTCTAGAAATCTGGACTATAAGACATTCTTGAAGTGCGGCACAATGGTTTCGAATTTCGTGGGGGACTTCGAAAGGGTGTCAGAACCAGAAGTGGAGTGCGCTTTGGGCTGGTTGCCGGACGATGAGGGGAATCGAAAGCTTGAAGTGAGATGAGCATTTTTAGTTACTGTCCACTGCCAAGATGTTTTAAAGTCTGTCTTCCCATGACGGATGAGGGAATGGAGCTTCTATAGCGTTCCTCAATCCGCGCCAGATGTATCAGCAAGCTAATTCAAATCCTCATCGAAATTGAATCCTTTTTTTGACCCTCTTTGGTTATTTATGACATCCAATCAATTAAACGTGTCCCTCTGATGGCAAGCAAACTGATGGACTTGACGTGGGCCAAAAGGTTTTGATGATTCACCTTTTCGGATCGCTTATAAATTGGGTTTAATTTAATGTTAATTTGTTCATGGCTTCAGTGTGCGATTAGATTATAGTTCTAAGTGAAGGAGGGCATACGACGGGCTGTGAGTCATGCATTCATGTGTGCATTATGTGAATACAAACAAACTGATATACATTTCAACAAAATGTCAATAAAAGGCATTCAATGTTATTAATGATGCAATTACGAATTTGACTATAATAAACAGAACAGAAATATTCGAACGAGTTCTTTTGGAGATCGTCAATCATGAAAACAGCTCCCTGGTCGATTTGTAAATTTATTCAAATTTTTCCACACACTAAACTTGAAAGGCTTGTTTGCTTTGGGGATTCTTATTAATTCCATTCATTTTCTGTGGGCAGCGATATTCTTAGTTATGCGGATACAGCGGAACAGCTTCAGCTCCAAGATCTCGTCACCTTAGGGTGGTCGAAATACTTACTATTGCTGACCAATGCAAACCTCTGCCATTTGATGGACGAAACTACAAATTTGTTTTGAAAAAAAATCGAATATATAGAACTGTCATGATAGCTGATAAAAGTGTCATGATAGCTGCCGGCTAGTTGTCAAACTGGGTTCGGTGAACTGGGTCAGGTTTTTCTATCGATTTCTGTTACGATATTTTCGGTTTTCCTAAAAAAAACTATCATGAGAGATGATTTTTGACTACCTAATGTAACAGAATTTCCGACGAGTAAATCTGACTTGATATGACCCTTTGGATTAAGGTTAATCTCGGTAGCAATTTCTTTGTTCTTGAGAGAAATGTCATGACAGACGATTTTTGTACTTCCACTGAACTCCATTTACTCTTGGACAGATTCCCAGGCGAGAAAGATAAATTAATAACGATCCTCCGTTTAGTATAAAGTCAGATTTCTGTATCGATTTATATCAGCAAAGATGACAGAATATATTTTTCATGACAGATGATTTTTATCTCTCTAACTGAGCTTTAATTACGTCCGTTCAGAATTTAATGCCATCAGCAAGGCTGGTTAGGTCCGATTTCTGTTTCAATTGTCGTCATTATGAAATTTATTACTTGTCGATTAAGTACGATATTTATCTTAATCTTGGACAGAACAACCAGTCATTCTAAATCAAAATTGTGAGATATCTTCTTCTTCCACAACGAATGGCTGTTGATAAAAATGTCGTGATACATGATTTTTAGTTCATAAGACAAAATTTATGAAGATCTGCACAGTCTAGTTCTTGTCCAGCGCTTTGAAAGTTATGTTCTAATTTAAGTTAGTAAGCATGACTGAGAATATTTTCACCGGAAAAACTATCATGATAGCTGCCTTTATGTCTGTATATCTATGTCAGACTTATCTGATGCTCAAATTGAATTTCCGGATTGCGAAGATGTCAACTAACCATCCGTCCAATTTAAATTAGAATTCTTAAATATCTCCATCGATTATGTGTCAATAAATATTGCATCGAAATTCTGCTGATAGAACTGTCATGGCAGCTGGTGGGAGGATCAGCGTTGGATTTATCTTTCTCCTGAGCAATTGGGGATTACTTTCCATTTGATTCTAGTCAACGACAGAAATGGTTCAGTGCTCCCAAATAAATATCTTCCCTTTGAACTTGTTTCCTTTTTGAAGATTCACACTGACAACAGCATTCGAAACAATTTCCTCCTTTAACTGCCGCAAAGCCAGCCTCCTCTATGGCAAAGCCATCTTTGAATTGTTCACGCTCTAAATACGCCGCCAATCCAATTTCGAAAATTAAACAACTTTCCATTCCCCAAATCATCTGACTGGATCTAACCTCTATAACTGTTTGTGACATTAGCCTCATTTTATACATTCATTTTAAGAAGGACAAAATAACATGCAGGCAAATTATGCAGTCAAGTGTATCCTTGAACGGTAAAAATTGAATCGAAACAAGCATGGAAAAGAAGAACTACCCTGCAACAGAAAAGGACACAACAAAATTCTGGCACATTGCCCATCGACTGCAAAAAAAAAAACAAAAACCTACTTCTCCATCCCCATCGCTCAGATGCGAACTTTTCAAAAATGCAAAGCACATCTCTCGGCGTATATTCAGGTCTCTCAAAGCTGACTAATATTTAGACTTTGTTTGTTCACATATTTGCCGTCTCTAATTGAGTCGAATTTCGGAGCGTGCCGAATGCATATCGCACATAGCTAATTGCACAAATCAATTTGTATTCGCTTAGGGTATATCTTATCCGTAACCTAATAAGAAATTGCGTATCTACGCGTATGATATATCGACACCTGCAATAAACGCCCGACCGATTGCACCATTTGCTCCATAGACGGTCGACTTGTAGATAACCCATATTTTTAGATACAATGTGTGTGGCCATAGCAGAAAATAACTACCTTCGAGAATCTAGTGGAGTTTTGGAATTTCAGTTCGCCAGTATTAATACTCTTATCTGAATTTACAGACAATATTGCGGAATTTCTTAGCAACAATGTAGGAAAGGGGAATCCTCTAATGTGGGGTAAAAGTTATTGCACGCAATCGAAGTCTTTCTCGGATTCGTATCTGTCGGAAATTAATTGGCACGACAAGTCGGTTTGAACTCAATTTGTGGGCTAAATAAGTACGGATCTTGAAGCGTATACACCCAAAGAAAGAACCACCAAATTGTGCAATAGAAATTAAGTCGGCGACATCTCTCATGTCATTTTTCGAGGAGCCCTTCAACGACAACCACTATTCGTGACTGTGAGAGGAATTCATTCCGTTTCTAGCACTTAGTCAAATTTTCTTTATCACAAGAAATTCCAAACCTCTATTTCGATAACATGATCTCAGATACAACTGTTGTTAAAGCTGGTAGAACACTCATGACAGCTGATAGAACCACCGTGATAGCTTGTATTTGGGATAGAATTTAGCTGAGGGTATTTTTGTTACTGACAGAAATGTCATAGCCACTGAGTTTCAGTATCAGCTTATTAGACTAACTCGGAAACTTTGCGTAAAAATATTTACTCATCATCAGTCACTTGCAATTGGATTTGTCAAATTTGTGAAAATGACATTTGCTGATAGAACTATCACGACAGCTATCGTCTGGTTCTCCACTACACTTCAGAGGCGCACGAGCAAAGCCGGCTAGTAATGATTTCACATTCAGAATTGAGTCAGAATATTGTTGAGATTTATGTCACTTCCTAAATGGCTGAGAATATTGTCATACTTAGAAAACTGTCACGACAGCTGACTTTTGAATTATCTTGCCCTTGAACAGAATATTCGGCATATTACCAATCGCTTACAAATCAGAGAAGTCAAACGCATGCATATAATACTACAAGTAAAGTTGACAGAGAAATTTTGCTGATAGAAGTGTCATGACAGTAGTTTTTGGAGACTTATCTAAATCAGAATCCTCATTGAACTAGAATCATAAAATTTATACTTCTTTTATTGTCTGCGAAGATGAGAGAAAATCGTTGCTGATAGAAGTGTCATGACAGTTGTTTTTTGAGACTTATCTAAATCAGAATCCTCATTGAAATAGATTCGTAAAATGTATCCCTTTTTTGTTGTCTGTGTAGATGAGAGAAAATAGTTGCTGATATAACTGTCATGACAGCAGATTTTTCAGTCGCTATCGAACTTATCTGAATCAGAAACTTCATCAAACAATCATCCACCGTTTTGAACTCGAAGTCTAAAATTTAAACTTCTTTTGTTGCCCGTGAAGATGAGAGAAAATCGTTGCTGATAGAAGTGTCATGACAGTTGTTTTTTGAGACTTATCTAAATCAGAATCCTCATTGAAATAGATTCGTAAAATGTATCCCTTTTTTGTTGTCTGTGTAGATGAGAGAAAATAGTTGCTGATAGAACTGTCATGACAGCAGATTATTTAGTCGCCATCGGACTTATCTGAATCAGAAACTTCATCAAACAATCATCCACCGTTTTTAACTCGAAGTCTCAAATTTATACTTTTTTTGTTGCCCGTGAAGATGAGAGAAAATCGTTGCTGATAGAACTGTCATGACAGCAGATTTTTAGTCGTTATCGGACTTATCTGAATCAGAAACTTCATCAAACAATCATCCACCGTTTTGAACTCGAAGTCGCAAATTTATACTTCTTTTGTTGCCCGTGAAGATGAGAGAAAATCGTTGCTGATAGAACTGTCATGACAGTAAATTTTTTAGTCGTTGTCGGACTTATCTGAATCAGAAACTTCATCAAACAAACCTCTACCGTTTTTAACTCGAAATCTAAAATGTATACTACTTTTGTTGTCCGTGTAGATGAGAGAAAATCGTTGCTGATAGAACTGTCATGACAGTAGATTTTTGAACCCCTACAGTAAGTCTACGATGGTAGATAGAATTGATTTCATTTATCCATTTATATCAAAACAGACGAAATATTGTTTCCTTGTCGACAGCGACAGAAACTATCATGATAGTTTATTGTTATATAAAGAATAAATGTGCATATCATTTGATGAAAAATCGTTCTCAAAACTGTGCGTCACACCAAAAAGACGCATGGAAAATCACAACTAAAACATTCTGATTAAATTTGTTATTCCTCAAACCTAATTGCTTCTCTAATCGCACAGTCGTAAAGATAAGTCCCAATATTCCGATATTTCAATGACAGAACTACATCCAATCGACATACCACCTTCTGCTATAACAATATCCTTCAGTCGTATATCACTGGTGGGGGTCCAACATCTCTGTTGGAGTAATGAACCTCCCTTGAAGAAGTACTATATACCATCCAACTAATGATGAGGGTTATGCCTTATGCTTATCCTCGATAATAAGAGGCCATTAAATCCGGCCAGAGAAAATGACGTTTAAAATCCAATTTTCTGTGCCAGATATGAGTACATATCCGATTCAACCTTTTCCCTCCTTTGTCTGTGTGGCAAGCTTTTATTTTATCTCTATGCGGGTAACATGATACTTATTGATAGGTCTGTAATTAATTGCCCAAGTCTTTAGCTTTAAGTCTGTTAATCTTTGTGTGCGCAAAGTTTTGCCCTGGCAATAAAGAACCATATAATTTGGTTTTCAAAATATTTCTATAGAAAGGTCGGTCGCTCGTCTGCGCCTTCCACATCTATTATTCCATGTTTGCTTTTCAGCTGAAAGGATTCCCGAAATTTCATTCTCCTTGCCAGGTCTTATGTGTGTTTCTTATTTTTCTCGTTCACAAAACATGGGGTTCAATCCAAATTGTATATATATTTTTACTTTGAATTTGAAAAGCAAAATATTAACAACCGAAATCACAAACAAACAGAAGCAGCCTTGCAAAAATCAATGACCTCTTTCTGGCATTTGTATTAGTAAGTGTGAGTTCGTTTTCCAATTGGATATTAAATTGGAAAGCCAATAGAAATGTGTACGATGAGCCAACGAGGGGTGGATGCGGACACGGTTTTGTGAAGCGCAACCCTTCACGGGAGCAACTTCACGTACCTATATATTTTTTGATAAGATTTATCATTGTCGGGCTCGTATCTACGTATGTAGTACGTGAAGATATGGGCGCGAAAATTCCACAAACAACGAACAAGATCAATTGCACTGGCGCTGCTTTAGATACATTTTTTCCCCCGTTATGGAGTGGCCGACTTTGAGAATATCATTGTAACACGTGCTTAATTTGTGGTTACGTCAAAAAGATATTTTTTCAAGTGGCCAAAACCAAATATACTTGGGTAACGGGCACTCTGTGTGTGTGCTGATTTAATAAGTGATCGAGAAATAATTTAATATATTCACCACAAGGAGAGGAAAATTTATGACAACCTTTGATCAGACAAACTGTTCGATTACTTTGATTAGGGCGACGGGAGATTTCGAACAACAATGCTTTTTTGCAAATGTTTTTTTGATGAATTTCACATTCGCAGTAAGCAGTAGACATACTCGCACTACAGCCGAAAGAGAAGATACAGCACTTAGGTGTAGGTAGGTGTGCACTGTGGTTATCTATCGAGTACATTTTCAAATGGGTTTTCGTACAGATTGCCGTTGGAAACATTCATTCCTAACCTACTGATTAAATGCAAGTGATTGGACATGTCTATCAGGTGATTTGACAAATGTTTGTCTGGCTTGGACTGGATTTTCGCAACCGGCGAGGAACAGTCGAAATTATCGATGAAAGTTCAGGCGATAAGCTCTTGAATTGAGGTGTCAATTTGTTTCTGTGAATTTTTTAATCAGGGCAGTCAATAAATGTATGCGCCGATTCGGGGGTCTTTCGAATACCTATACTCACTCGTGGCTATTTGCTCGAATGCCGGTCCATTGAACTACACCCCCTTATTGAGAGATACTGATACCATGACTGTTTATGATCTGCGGATATTTATTGCTTTTCAAGTGACAAGCTTCGTCTAGTGTGTTCAGAACCAATGGTCTTTTTTTTCCAACTGAAACCATCAATTTCTGGATTACGGCTGGCAGTCAGTTTTTTGTCACCTACTCACATGTTGACCACCAACAATGTACATGTAATTGCATACACAATCTATGTGTAAAGAAAAAAGACAAGCTTATAGTGTGCTGGCAACGTGAACTGAATAAGACACACCCAGTGTTACACATTGCGTGTGTGCAGACATGCTTGCAGGCGCAGGCTGCCTTCGAGGCTTGTACGGAAATGCTGTCTGGTTTAAGTAATGTTTAATTAATTGCAACAGATTGTTTGTGTGCCAGCAAAGCTGTGGACGTTCTTGGTATACTTACAGAGAGATGAAGCTGTTGCATACGAAATTTGATTTGAAGGTTTAATGACTGTAGTTCGAGGCGTTATGGGTGCATTTTCTTTGCCAGAAATTATTCACTTCAATATGGAGGAACATATTTTCATTGTATTAAGATGGTGGAAAAAATTACTGACTGTATTTTTCTTTCCTTTTTTTTGTAAAATGTGTACATCCCTGTATTTTTGATGATAATGTATCGGAACATTCGTCATACTCATAAATGTTGATCAAATTTCTGCCTACTTTATTAAAAAAAAATATTTAAATGTAACATCCATGAATACAGAGTTAGCCAGAAATAGGTTTGTGTCATCTGTTTAATAGTCTTCAAAAAAGGCAAGAATTTGATGGTAAAATCGTACATTGTTGATACATTTCTTAAAATGTTCAATTAAATTAATTTAATTAATTATGTTTATTTAAAAATATTATTTGTTTGCAGTTTGGGTAAAGACATTTCATAGTTTTCATAGTTGCAATGATTACGTAGTTTAATAATTGCTAAGCATGGCCTTTTCTAGTAAAGGCAGCTGGATTTTCGGTCACAGAATTTTATTTTTATCAGAATATTAAGAAAATATGACATCCCTGACTTCATCAATATTCTAGTTTGAGCAGTAAACATTGAGGAAGTGTTCAGACTACGTGGAAGTAAAGTTTAGAGAGTCATAAATCGCTCTGTGCCGATTTTTGTAGCAGGACTTTTTTTTAAAATACCTATAACACTACTTTTTTTTTGATGAAAATTGTGCACAATATTATTATCATCTTCATATTTCATTAAGTACGACTGGAAGAGCCGCCTTTACTTTATGTGTTGTGTATGTATGTCAACCCTTTCCAACGAAGTCTATATCTGATTGAAATCCTTGAAAGTATAACATCCCTGGTTTGGAATAGATTTTTCGCCTTTTGTTGTAACCTTTCCATAATGTGAGTTAAAATCAATTTCCTCTGAATGTAAAAACCAGTATTTAAATCTCCTTGAAGCCCCTTCTGTCCTATCCAAGATATTTGCGATATTTCCAAAACAACGCCTCCCCTCAACTTGATATTGAAAATTTGTTTACTTCCTCTTATCAATGTTAGACAAAAGAAAAACCTTTTCCAACGTCATTGTATTTTTTTTTTATAAATTTAGTTGCTAATTTACTGTGTCTTGTTTGATTATTTTCTGCGCCACCTCTTGTGCGTTAATCAATTTGAAGCATTTAGTATTTTCAATCATTAATCTATTGATATGCAAACGGGCAAACTTTGTCCCCATAACAAATGGCACCACTTGACTTTGCAAATTCAGCTTTCGCCAATGAATACAACAAATATTATTCATTGGCCGATACACAATGTTGTTAAGGCGAAAAACAAATAAACAATGTTTATTGCAAGAACGTTGAGTTTATCTGAGTGCACATAGTTGTATTAACTAGCAACTCACAGGGGTAAGCAATAATTCTCAATCCACTTGAGAATAGTTATATGATGTTATATACCATTGGCTTTCATTTATTGAATGTAATTTATGTAATTTCAATCAGATGTCCGTAAAATTAGCTAGTTGAGTCGGTGGAATATCTGCTTCCCCTGCGGAAGTAGTATATTTTTGTTAAATTTGTGCGACCGTCTAAAATATGACTTATTGAGGATATCTTTTATTTCTTGCGCTGTGCTCACAAACTTGCCCCAAAAAAAAATTGTGACATTCAGCGAAATTTGTTCAGTTTAAAGACGAATTGATTGAATTTATTCCAAAATCGTCTATTTTTGGGACTGGCAAATTGTCCTTTCTACCTAAACGTCTTTGATTTTGACTTTAAAAATCACAATTCCCAGATTCATCGATCTAGTTTAAATCGAAGTAGGTGCAGAGCGTTGGGCGCCAGTTTATTTACAAAGAAGACATCAATGAGCGAAAAATTATTAAATACACTATGAACACACCTTAAGCAAAGATTCTCAACTGTTTCTCCTTTGAAAAGACTGTCTTCTGCAAAAGGTGCCAGCAATAGGCACTTCGACTTTAATGAAATTTAAATGTATGAAATGCTTTCAAACAAACCTAAATCACTGAGTTAATTGTAACCGTGTTCTAGTCTTTCCACAAGTATATACTTTTTACACCCAGTTGTTCAAATGCTTATGTGACTGATTACACAAGTTTATGAGGCTCTTTGGATAACTATTCACAAAACAATGTACTCTGAGGGTTTAACAACAAATCGAGTGTTATTTGTCAATTTATTCAACAAGAAAACAAGGAACAAGAGGCCGATATTGGAAAGGATAGCCAACAGAAATATTGCCCGGCTTGTGACCCCTGTCACAATATTTTCAACCTCTAACTAACTTAATTGTAACCGTCTTTCGTTACCTCCGCTTGCATATTCCATTTGTCTTTTGGCGTCTGAATTTCTCAAGCCTGCGTGATTCCGGAACAACAAATATAGATTGTACTCTTTAACGAATGCACACTCGTTAGATAAAAAAAATGGCTCCCAATGGTGGATTTGTCAGTAAATCTTGCAGAACGCTGGAGATCGATACTTCCTACAAAGTAACCTTTCATTTAGGAGATATCTATTGGACAGCACTTCTAATGTTGGTTAAGCAAAGACATCAAACTCTTGATGATCAAACCAACTTAATGTGAAACAGAGCGCTTTAACCTACCTAAACTAGTGAAAAGGACCGAAAAAAGGTCCAAGTGTGTCGGTTCTTACTGACAGCCACTTCCTTCCACGGTTGTTGTTAAACCTTAAAATTTATAAACTCAGAATGGTCAAATCGATGCTAAATGGACAGTAATTTGGCCCTCAAAACCATTTTAAGGTGATGACTACAAGTAAGTCCCAATCTGTCTAGAAAAAGGCTTTTGGACTAAATGACGAAATTCGTCGAAAGTTTTGAGCACAACCTCGCTGCAAATTGCCAGAAAAGTGTTTAAATTCGATTTACACTCTTCGGGGATAGGTTTTGACTATCTTAAGGCATATTTTGTAAAAAAAACAACAGCCCCGAAGTTCAATATCATTTGTCTAAAAACCTTTTTTCTTTTCCCTATTCAAGTTCGTTTTGCAGCCAAAACCTCTGGAATTTACATCCCAAATCTATTACGAAAAGAATTCCTCCAAACAAGTACCCACCTATACATGCAAATATGTAAAACTAAAAAGGAAATGCGCAAACCACTCTAGAAACAAATAACAAAGGTTACTGCAACCCAGAGTATAAATTTCCGCGTCTGCCTCTCTATTACGTATTACACAGAGAAAAAAAAATACTACAATCCTTCTTCTACCTTCTTCCAACAGACAAAAAACCACCTTTCACAGAAACCTACTAAACAACAAAAAAAAAATAATCTAACCCCTTTAGGTTTCACTTTTCGCACACCGTAGATCACATGGTATCCATGTTTTATTTTTTAACATTTCCACCACTTTTCCACACAATAAAAAAGAAACTTCATAAATAAGTGCAGAGTGAGAGACGCAAAAAAAACAACCCTTTTCTTATATCTAATTCTTATAGGAATATTGTTCTTCCCCCTTTTTCTGTCCAACCACTGCTCCGGTCTTCGGCTCAACCGATTGTAAAATATCCGCTGTTTCACCCCACCCAATTATCCTTGACATATGAGTAATAGTAATAGTAATAAAACAATTCATAAAAATGCATAAAAGTGAAACTTACATCGTATCTTTTTGACCTCATTGTACCCTCATTTAGGGTTTGGTATATTTATATTCCAATAACTGGTTGATGTACCATTTGCAGTTTTTTTTTTTTAAATCCCGGCGAAACGATTTATTTTTTTTTTCCAATTGATATACTGTTTTAAAAACACGTGCACTGGATTTATTTATTTTTTTATTAAATTTTTGCGAAAATTTTGCAATCAGGAACTTTCAATTTTAATTTATTTTTCTCACTTTCACTTTTTTTATTAAAAAAAAATATATTAATTAATTTTTTTTTTTTTTCACCAACACAATTTATTTAGTTGTCTAAATTAAACAAAATTCTTATAATCTCTTTATTGGGGATGGAGAAGGAAAATAAATATTTTTTTTTATTATTGCCACCAAATGGATTTTTTTTTTAAATAACTAAAATAATTAAAAACAAGAAAAAGAAACGTGTAACGATCATCCCTTGTAAATTCCACTATAAGCAAGAAAAATGATTCGATTCTGTGTGAGAGGAATGCAGAGTTTTCTCCTGCGCGACGGTCTCAAGCAACTTGGTAGGTTGTAGGTATCTTTCCAGAGACAGATCCGAACGCTGGATATTTGTTTTACTTCTGATATTTGGGACGTTTCACACACGACGATGTTAACCCAACGATAGGCGCTATGAAACTGAGTTGAATCGACAACGGGAAAACGGTTTAAACTTAACAAGAAAAAAAAAAATGTTGAAAATATATATAAACGAACGGAACGGGAAAAAATCGAAAAACAGAACGCTGGTGTCTACTGCGGGACGGGTCAGTGTGTGAATATGAATATGAAAACCAAAAGTATCTGCAGCGCTAGCGAGTCGAGCGCGTTCTGTTCTATCCTCCCCTACAGCCGGATGGGTTATGGTTGAACTCGGCAATAGGTACCAACATTTTACCGCAGCAGCACCAGCAACAACGGAGCGATTGAGTGCGGGAGCGAGAGAGAGCTGATATGGATAGCTCTGTATCTAAGAACGAATACATGGAATGATGGAATACAAAATACAATATACAATGCAAGTATATTTCTCTCTTTGCCATAGTGAGAAGACACACGTTCGGCTGTGTTTTATTTTATATTTTTTTCGAGGCGATGTTGGGTGAATAGATGAGAAAAATGGAAAATAACACGGAAGAGCCGAGCTGGCTGAGGAATTCCTTCATCCCTTGTCGTTGTCGCACACATAGGCATACACCGGCATCGTGACCTAGCGGCGAAAACATCTGAGCGGCAAAAGGGGTTGAACGTTGAACGTTAGATTTGGCATTTGTTGCGGCCAAACCTGCTCGAGAGTGTAAGAGTTGCAAGATCAACTGGAGATGGAGACTGAGAGAGCCAAGTTGTGGTTGGATGTTGCTTAGGGGTTTCTTCAATTTAATGGGAAGTTTGGCTAAGTGGTTCCGCTCAAAGTGGATTCTGTTCGAAGAGTGGCTGCGTGGTTTGAGTGATAGTTCGAGGAGTACCTACGTATGAAGAGGAAGTGTATTTCGTTGCCTATGTGAACTTAACAGTAAATTGGGATTACTAATGCTAGGAAATAAAGTGCACGACTGGGTCGCACGCAACTTTCTCGTTCTTCAGAAGTTTGCTGAGTCAATTGGTAGGTAGGTACAGAAGCAACCGTACATAATGTGGTATTAGCGAATGAAAAAAAAGCACGTGTGTTGTATGTTCGGCTGACTGCTATGTTCTGCACATTGCCTTTATTATCTAATATGGGTCTTGTATCTATGCTACACATAAAATATAATAAAATTCACCTTTAGGTTATTCTTTCGAAATGGCAGTATGCATATACCTGATTTTCTTTAAGTTTTAGCTCTCAATAACAGGCAATTTTCGTAGGTTCTGATTAGAGAGTTGTAAGCGTTTACTGTATTATTTTATAAGCTCTTACACTTCACAAGATTTTTGAGTACGAGGTCAAACGTAGTAGGAGTTTCTGTTCTTTTGGAATAGATTAAAAACGCTGGTAAGATCCCTTCCATTCGTTCCAAAAATGAAACTCACACAAAACGAATGGCTGTGAGAAGCTAGGCCTTGGGTCTCTACAGACCTGTTGCGCCAACTATACAAGGTAATTCCAACCACTTGGAGTTTACAGAATCAGAAAATCTCACTTCATTTGCATTTGCACCCCCAAGTCCATCGGTATATTCAGTTTATTACTGCTTATGCAAATTCAAGGACATATTTCTGAATTTTTACATACATATCCAACTTAAGGTGCGTATTCAATATGGTTGAGAAAAAGATGAAGGTGGTAGTATTTGCTTAAAATAAGTTTTCCGTCGTTGTTATTGCATTTTTAATGGAAGTACGCCTTAAAAAATATAAATATGAACACAGTTCGCCTTTTGGGAAGTCATTTTTTAAAAATAATTAATAGGGAATACTTATATTATCTTTTGCTGTCTTTTATATGTATTTTGATCCAAATCGTTGGAGCGGTTTTTTTTTTTTGTAAAATTTGGCAGACAAAGCAGTAACAAATATTGCAATGTTTAGTTTGAAAAATACAATTGCTTAGCTATTCAGCTGCAAACTGAGTATAAGTTATTGTTCGGGGTGTAAGCGTTACTTGCTTTTAGAAGGGTCTAAAATTGGGATGAATTTACATATCGAAATAATGCCCCATTTTAAAATGGAAATTATGAGGACAATCGTTCAATCGCCAGCTCATCCAAATTCAAACGTCAAGTGCAAAATGACAGTAAAAAAGCTGCAGAAGAAACCACAAACGAAGGCTTCAAAATGCTCTCGACTGCTTGGAGAGTCAATCTTTGGAATGTGATGGGCCCTGTGCTAGTACCACTCCGGAGGCTGGCTCTCTTGCAGTTTCGAACAAGGGAGTTCTCACGCGACTACCAGTGCTTGTGATATGCCTAAGAATATCGGGACACGGGTTCGTTGCGTCTGACCCCGCAAAAAAAAAAGCTGAAAAAGAGGACAAAAATTATTCACCGGTCGAGAGGCAGACTCGATCCTGGACAGTGCAGTTACTGTTGTCGGGACCTTTTGAGCTTTTGACCTTTTGACCTTTTGACCTTTCGACCTTTTGAACTCTCGACAGTTCGACCTTTTGACCTTTCGACCTTTTGACCGTTCGACCTTTTAAACTTTCGACCTTTTGACCTCTTGCGCTTCTGACCTTTTGATCTTTCGACTTTTTGACCTTTGAACCTTTTGACCTTTCGACCTTTCGACCTTTTGACCATTTGACATTTTGACCTTTTGACCTTTCAACCTTTGGACCTTTTGAATTTTCGACCTTTTAACCTTTTGCCCTTCTGACCTTTTGACCTTTCGACCTTTTGACCTCTTGCGCTTCTGACCTTTTGATCTTTCGACTTTTAGACCTTTCAACCTTTTGACCCTTCGACCGTTTCACCTTTGACCTTTCGACCTTTTGACCATTTGACATTTTTACCTTTTGACCTTTCAACCTTTTGACTTTTTGCCCTTTCAACCTTTTGACATATGACCATTTAACCTTTCGACTTTTCAACCTTTTGACCTTTGGACCGTTTGACCTTTCGACCTTTTAACCTTTTGCCCTTCTGACCTTTTGACCTTTCGACCTTTTGACCATTTGACATTTTGACCTTTTGCCTTTCTGACCTTTTGATCTTTCGACCTTCTGACCTTTTGGAATTTTGATCTTTCGACTTTTTGATCTTTCGACCTTAAATATAATAAGTCGCTATTTCTTGACCTCAGGTGGCAATTGAGATGAAAGACCTTGTCAGTCAACATAAATTAGACTTTGTGTATGGGCCTCCACATCTTAGCTCAACTACTTCTAAAACTAAGAGTTTCCTTGACTTTTCCGAACTGAAAACCAATCTCTCACAGTGTTCTTTGCCTTGCTACTCAACTAAAATCCAACTGCCATCTCTCAACTCCCTCAACACTCTACATTTGGTTGTTCGGCAAAAACGGATTAAAAATAGCCTACCACATCCACCACTCCATTGAAGCACAAAGTTGTCAACACTGTCAGGCAATAAAGGACAACCTAATGACACATATTTGAAAACATTCCCCTTGTATAGCGTGTGCTATCGGAACTCTTTATTGTTTCGAAACAATAGTGCGCCACCACGAATGCTTCTTAGTCTTGGACAAAAATAGGGAAACAAAATGTCCCATTTCCATCAGTAGATTTAATTACCCTTCGGGTGTCCGCATATTTGGTTTTTATAAATTTAGGATGCAACGCACTTTGTGTTGATGTTGTCGTGACAAAATGTCGATCCGGCGGTGAATACCAACATTTTACGACCGTCCTCACGAAACATGTGACCAAGTTATTGTTCTACTCACCGCATTCAAATATTCGCGCAGTTAATAATTCTTTTTTTAAGTTCAGAACGGAATCTATTTGCTTTTGTCGAATTTTTAATGATTATCCGTAGGTTTATTGGAATGGTAATATTAATTTTTGTTTGCTTTTCTTTTGATGATTGCGGACGTATATTTGGGGTGGACAGGAATTCGTTTTGAGAACGTCCTCAGTGGTGTCAGACAAAACAGAAAAGTGATGCCTACCTCGAGCGTTTGAGATGGGCGAAGCAATCAAATTAGATCAAAAGTTTGAACGAGTTTAGTGACATAAAGTGAGTTTTAACAATGAGTTAGGGTGACTATTTTTAATGCGTGATTCAGTCGTTCAAATCACGGCAAGTCAGGAGGGATTTTCAGTATTTTTTTCCGAAGCCTTTTCAAGACATTTCTACTCTTAACTGTCGCTAGACGTTCGCTTGACGTGTCGCAGCGAGAAAAACCTTACGCGCCAATTTGTGTGTTTTCTGGGGGTTGAACCTAGGACCTGTAGTTTGCCAAAAGCTCTTTTATTATGTCCAGGGTAAGGCTTACAAAATGGTATTGGAACGGCTAAGAGTACTTCGTTTTCAATTGCCAACGTGCCTATTGTTGTTAAGAAAAGTCGTTGAAATCTAGAGAAGAGGGTACAAGGAAGAACTGTAGGAACCGTTCAACCATGTAGACCTAGTCAGAAAGACTAGATACATTCTTCAACTTTCCTCAAGGGATAACTTGGCAAAGGACGACCTTACGCTAGGAGCGCTCAGCTTAAAGGAGACTTCAACTATCATAGCGTGCTCAGCTAGCGTCTAGCAATCGATCTAGCTGGCTCTATCTGCAAGGGCATGCTTGATACTCGCAGATCATTTAGTGAAATCAGTTTCTATTACAAGGATCAAAGTTCGGCACCCGAAAACAATAAAATATTTAGATGGAGGCAGAGCTTGAAGTGGTTTTATTAATTAAGTAGCTTGAAGTGAATGTTCCATCTCGTCTTAACTTCAAACATCACTTGGCGCATTAAGGCCAAAAATGCGTCAAAAACGTTTTACCTCCTTTGAAGGCTGATGACTTATCTTGGAAGTCCCAATATTTTCTTTATGAGCCGCAGGTTCAATACTTCCGTCTCCGGAATGGAATGAGTCTTTGAAGGGAAGAGGGACACATCGTCTCGAGCCTGTGATCGATGCATTGGTTTCAGCGAACTCCAGTAGTTTAAGCTAAGACTCTATACCGACCTTCTGTAGGCACGGCAAATATTTCGAACGTACTGAACGGTTTTGAGGGCAATTTTCGCAGGTGATTATGAAGCTGATTAAAAAAGCCACTAAAGCAAAACAACAATTAATGAAACACAAAACCTTTGACACTTTCTCACCAGCGATCTTGACTGTTACCAAACGGACTGAAAGTCCTAGATCTGTCTATATGGAGGTACCTATCACCCATCACACAAGCGTACCTACCAAAAGGCTCATTTCAAAACGCCGCGATGCAAATGTATGTTGTGCCCTCTTAGTGAGCGCTCTAAACTTAACAATATCCTTAAAATGAACTCTATCAATCTATAATTTGTTTTGTTTTTTTAATTTCCAAGAAACTTTATTATTTCTTTTATTTAAATACTACTTAAAAATCAGCTCATTGCTCTTTCATCATGCCATTCGTAATGGGCTAAGGTCGTTCGCGATCAAAAATGGCTCAGTTTAAAATGAATTTCGACAAGAGTGAATTTTTTAAAAGTTCGCGAGCGAGTGCGTTTGAACTTATTAAGAATTGCATACATCAACTGTCCATCATTATTCCAACTGAGACTAACTTCAGGCGATTAGTGTTCAGAGATGGCGAGACGGAATGGTGCTTTTTGCTTAGTTGCGGAGAGAACGTGTGAACTCGATTATATTTCGTGGCTGGTATTGTGTAAACGCGGCCGTATTTTCAAGCTCAAACAGTTTCAATGTGAGAACTTCTGAATGGGATTACTTTTCCTCGCTGGCGCTTCATAAACGCGGTCATACTTTCCCGTAAGAAACGGACTGAGCGTGAGCACATCTTAATTCCTCGCTGGTTATAAAAACGTAGCAATATTTTCGCTCAGTTTGAAGGTGAGAACATCTGAACGCGATGATGTTTCCTCGCTGGCACTACATAAACGCGGTCATATTTTCACACGGAAAACGGACTGAATGTGAGCACATCTCATCGCGAACATATTTTCTCACTGGTATTATAAAAACGCGGCCATATTTTCACGCTAAAATAGTACGAAATGAACCGCAGCCCAATTTCAGTTTATTTTTTCGGCAAGCTTTGACTGATCAAGGGAGTTAATTTTAATCTACTATTTTGTTTATTGGACTTCCCTCCTTGGAGACAGATAGATAGATCGTGTGTATGCACTCCTTTTGCGCGCGGCCAAGATGCTATAACCTCACAAATCCGGTGTAGAATTTTAAGATTTCGCCTCAAGGTATAGACTCATCTTTTTTGATTGAGCAATTGCAGTTGTCTTTAGGTATTTAGTTTCGACACAAGGTGAGGTTTCACGCAAAGTCGCACTGTTTGCTTACCCCTTATAGCTTCCGCTCAACCTTTTTTGTATTTTTTTCACAGTCTCTCGAACCGATTTAACCTTTTTGTTGACAGCAGATTTTACACCTTGCTTAGTGAGAACTTCTTGAAAAGCTTCAGTGTAGACGTTATTTAAGGCACCCACTGTATCGATGAAGGTTGCTAAAGTTATTACTTGTAGTGAAGAGTATTCGCAGTCGATTGTAAGACCTTAGGACAGGCTTATAAGCTTTAAATTTAGATTTCCGAAGTTGGCCACCTCTCAATGGCCAAGTTAATCAGCCGTTTGTGACAGATGGAACAGTGCGTGCTTTTTGGGGGTCAAACCTGAAACTCATCGCTTAGTAGTCTTTCACACTGCGTTCATATTAGACGGTTCTTTCGGGAGTTTAGTTGGCTTTGAAAAATCGCTTTCAGTCCAAAAGTTAACCCATTGTAGATAAAGCCTGGATGGAGCTTTGTGGTTTGTAAGGTGAGAGGTTAGCTTCAGACACATTTCCCAGAATCCGTCCTACGAAGCTATGTGCATATCCCCTGTGGGTGGCCTTAGTCTCTGAAACAGGGAAGTTGGTATTTTGTACGACCTTTCTCTTTAACAAAGAAGGGTACGTTGATACAGAATTTAACCTATAGTCTGTCTGTCCGTCTTCAGTAGCTGGACTTGTCACTCGTAATACCATTTTTTTGTTATGCAGTCAAATGGGCAACATTTAACAAAAAAGGGATACTTCAGGAAGTCTGCCATGAAATAGAGCCTCAGACTTCATCTCCATCCCTTTTTCGACAGGCTAAAACATTTCAACAAACGGTCCTTATCCAAAGCAACAAAATAAAAGTCGAATGCAAACTAATTGAAAATCCACGAGCTTATACGAGCGGGCTGCGCAAACAGAATCTCTTACCGATTATGGCTTTTAAAAGTTGGCTGCCACTTTGCATAGACAAATCTTTGCCGGCTTCATCGTTCGTCTTCACCTTTGAGTTTTTCAATCCAAAAATAAATAACAGCCATCGTGTGAGAACTGGCCAACGAATTTAGCGGCGACACATGTAAACAGGAGCCCGCCTGACATCTGTCAACTTCTTTCGCAACATAAGAATAAGAATGCGGCAAAATAGTAGGTGGCTGTGTATACTGTATGTCCAATGGCCGCGTTTGACTTAGGGGCTGACTTGGCCGGACTTTGGATTATCGCGATTTGAATGCCATTTTCACATACCACGATAATTATGATCTGCCCGTGAATGTCAAACGTAAATAAGAAAGGCAAATGCAAATATTTGCGGTTTTTGTTTCTCCACTACCCGGACGGAGCTGCGAGCTGCGGCGAACGAGTGTAACAGTAGCCGTCCAATTGCTGAATGGATCCAAGTCGGAGAATGTGACTGCGACACTGACAGTCAAACTGACAGTCTGGCCGTCTGTCGTTACACCCACATATGCAAATTTTATTAAATTCACATCAAGCTGCGAAATTTCCGTTTATTATTATTTTTTCACAAATTTTCTGTGTGTGTGTCCACTTTTTGTGGATTCTATCCATCGCACATTTAGTAGATGAATTATTTGTTACATTCGAATCATAATATTTATTGAATTGTTTAGTGATTTTCCGCTTTATTTGATATTTGGCGAGGGCGGTGGACACAATTCATAAAACGTGTGGTTTTTTCTTGTCATCTAAACTGTGTGTGAGGTTGGGTTTTTTTGTCCAGTACCCATCAAGACGCAAGTGAATAGCTTCTGACGATTATGGCGCCCTGCCGATGTTATCGCGATGTAAATTAATTAATTAAAATGTATATTCGTCGGCGTTATCTCCCAAATGGCAGTGCAAGGAATCATAAATATCCTTTTTGTGTGGATGGTTGCGATAGCCGCATAATGATAAAACAATTGCGCCCGAGAGATGCTGGTTCTATTGGATGGGTATAGTTGGTTGGATTGTGGGGCATAAATTTCAATTAAATTCGCTTCTTCCGAGGATAACATGTGATTAAGGTTACGAGTGTAGGAAATGGCGAATTACGTGCGCGTAAGTTGGCACATTGGAATTCGATTAAGGCAGCAGTGGATCCAACAGTGGAAGGGCGAACGATTGATCCACGTTTATATTTATTTGGTTGGCATTTTTTTCTCTGAGCCAGTGGTAAGTGGTTGGCCTAGGAGCTGCCACGTTGTGTCAGACTAAAACTGACAAGTCGATCAGTTAAAGGTCGTTCGCACCGATTTTTGCTCCCTGAAGGCCTTCAACTCGATTCTATCGTTCATATTTTTGCTGGAAGTACTAGGCTCTTACAGAAGGCTCTCAAAGACGACCTCTAAAAACATTACCTACCATTCGTGCTCAAATGCAGTTAGCAAAAATCACACCAGTCCGCAGAAACCCTTCTGCACGGAATGTCGTTAACCATGCACAGCTTTCAACTGCTTCGGACATGATTTGCTACATGGAACTGTGATGGTGGTCCGTGGCCTTCAGCCAAAAATATTTTCTCACACCATATGCATACATGGCATTCCAATTCGCGGCGAAAAGGAAAAAAAAAAAAACAGCAAAACAACAGCCAACAGGGACGACAAACAAGCCGTGTCCAAGCCGATTCGATTTGACACGCAAGAAAATGAAATTTTAACAAGCCAACAAGCCTGGCTAAGAGGAAGTGCGTACGTATCCTACTACTGGACACCCCGTTCGGGGCGTGACCAAAACCTTGTTATTCGCATTAAAGCCAAGTTCTTACAAGTTATCTGAACCACCACTCTCTTGACTGATCGTGTCATTATGATGTGGCCAACAATAAGTAGGTTTTTTTGCTCTGCTTTGCTTGGCTTTAAGCCTGCGTTCGATTGGTGGGCAAGATTTCAGCGGATTTAATTGAAAGTCCCCAATGTTCTCGATCGGGTTTTGTTTTGTCGTCTTTTTGCAGTGGCTTGGGCGGAGTGCAAGATGGATGGTATGCCTTTTGGGGAACGATGCGAACTGGACACAAAAGCCCGAGGACGATTATTGTAAATTGTCTTAAGTTATCGACGCATGGTGTGGATTTGGTCCGAAGGCGAACTGGTTGTTGTGCTGCTGTTGGAAAAGATGCAAAAGCTTAACTTCTGATGGTTTACGATGTACAACTGGTGTTGAGGTTGATGGGCTTCCATATACGAAGCATGCGGGAGGTGCGAGTATGCAGCGCCGTTTAAGGAGACCTAAATAGAGACAGGGCTGGGTGTATCTGTTATTTTAAGTTGTTCACTTGGCAATTCTTCAAGAGAAGAAATAGGTTCTAAAGTGGAGTACTTTGGGTAATAAATGCTGGTAAGCTTAGCAATGGAAGTGCGGGTGGTCGATAAAAAGTTAAAACGCGGATACTCGTCCTAGATCACAATTACCTTAAAGTCAGCAGCCGATCTTTGTATTTTTAAGGCACGACTGAGTTCTTGAGTAAGCCATCGCTTACACTTACTCGGGTCTTTGCTATATCACGCATAAAGTTCGGTAAAATGTTCCGTAAATGGGGCGTCGCTCGTCTACCGTGCAGTCACTCACAGCGTCCCTTTTACCGATCATTTCGGCCACGTGAGTGTCGCACACCACGCGTTACAGCCCTTATTTTTATGTCCTTATCCGAAGCTATCGCCTTTTCATTTCCCATTTCCTGTCGCTTTTTTGTTTCACCAGTTTTGAGGTACCTACCTACTCCCCGACGCGCTGTTGCTTTGTCGTTTCCACCTGAGTTAGGAGTTATTACCCAGCTGCCTGTCGCTTTTTCGTTTGTTTCTCGAGTGGATTAAGAGAGTTTTACCGCAAAAATATTGACCCTCTATATCGTGTTCGGCCCGAGCTCCATCAACACTCCCGTTTCCTGTCGCTATTTTGTTTCACCGGGCTTTTAAACTATAGCCCTACTATTGTCTGGTTTTCTTTTTTGCGTTTCCGCCACAGTCAGGAGCTCGTACCCAACTACGGGTTGACTTTTTCGTTTCACCAGAGGTTGGAATTGCTTCCCAACTGCCTGTCGCTTTTCCGTTTCATCGGAGTTTGAATTAAAAGGAATCCACTTCAAAAGTAGTTAGTCCAACAAGTCCACAAGACCCTAGGTACATCTTCTCAGAACCCTTAGTGTTTGTTTTGTTTTTTGTTTTTTGCACCCACAGTGCTATGCCGAATCAAAATAGCGGAATTAAGTATCTTTCTCAAAACTGTTGTCTTCTTAGACCTTTGTCAGGATAAGAGGTTGGGTTATAGTGGAAAAAAAACAACCCGGGGGTCGAACCGGGGTTAATTTTCTAAATAAATAAAATTACAGGTCGCCTACCCCAAGCGAGGTTAATAACCTTTTTCCAAAGTCGGAAACTTCCTCCATATCTCCATGTCCAAACTTAGCTTTTCTACCCACCATCACACACACATATACTCGCATATCTATTTGCCAATATATTGTAAAAAGAAATTAATGTATTTGCAACGATAGTATTGACAACACCAAACGACTGGTGGAGCAAAACATTTCCTGTTGCGGTCGCTGCACCGAAGATAACTTTTTCAGACGACAGTCGACAGCCGCCATCATTTTATTCAACCAACAATAGTTAAAACTGGCGCCGAATGCCGGAAAGTTATTCTTCGTCTTTATCTACCCAGCTCAGCAGAAGAAGAAAACAAAAATTCCCAAACTGTTTTCAATTTTATTTTATTTCTTTTTTTTAAACTTCAACTGCAACTCGGAGGGCGAATCTAATCCGGCGAAAGTTTATTGCAACACGTTGGGCAGAAGTTTACTCATTTTTCGCCATCGCAAAGTGTAATTTTATGTTCACAACAACAACCATCGATTACACTCGCATTCACTTGGTTTGGTGCATGATTTAAGTGCATCTTCATTAGGGAGTGTCAAGGCGATGACCATCGTGTGTCACCAAATCGAATCGCATTAATAATAACCTGTTCAAAAGGAAAAGGATGAAGGTGCTGTGAGCTGTGTATGGGGTATAACCTCCTTCCCTTTGTGTGTGGAACTCAAGTCCAATCAGCACCTTAAATGACGATGCGCATTAAACGATGATCGTTATGTGTGTGTACGTGATAAATCAGACGGCATAAGTGACACAAAACAGCCCAAAATAAAGTGGTTAAGCGACATCAAAGCGACGCGACTTTGTCGGATGACTTTGGGCGCGAACCAATTTATGGGAGATAAATCTGCTGTTGCAATAATCGAATTATGGGTATTTTACTCAATTAAAACTACTTTGGAATGCTTTTGAAAATTGGAGCAAACTTTTGGTTGAAAAATATACCTCATCATTTTTAATATTTTTTAGGTCACAATGGGTAATTTTATGTGCAAAATTTCTCCACTGTGAATTCGTCCAGACTGGACACTAAATTTTGCTTATAAGAATCGCGTTATAACTTTATCCAACCCAGCAAACTGCTAATAAAATATGTTCTCCTGGGCGAATGTATGACGAACATTTTACTCCAAAATAGAAAGAAACGGATTTGATCTTTGAGTGTTGTTTAGGCTGTCGCACACCTTTTATGTACAACTTATTTCACTTCAGATTGGAAAAACACAATTAAGAATGTTCATCATTTAGTGCTTCAAACTTATTACTGTGTTTGTAAATGCAGAAGCCGTCCTTGCTTGAAATTCAAATGTCCCTTTCCCTTGAACTCCCATAATTCACCTCCGCAAATTTGCATAGCGTTCCCTTGGAAATGTGCGCAATCTTCCCCCCTACATTCGCAAAATCTTCTTCTGCATGTTCGCATTTTGTTCAAGTCATTTCTTTAGGTTTTAAAAGATGTGGACGGTATGTGGTACCCAGTATCCATAATTCGTACATTCGCATTTTCTTCTTCTAGATGTTCGCATTTTGTTCAAGTCATTTCTGCCCCTTTTAAAAAGCATTTACCAACATAACGACTTACGTATTCGAATGATACCACTAAAGAGAAGTTTTGACTGTCCAATTTTGTAGGGAAGTCGATTCAGATCCGAGCTCCTTCGTGCCTCAGTATAGCCCATCTAGCAGTAGATGTAGGTATATACCCAGGTTATAAAAGTCAGTTTGTTAACTTGAAAAAATCAGCAGGATGTGCAGCGTTAGTCTGATTGTCTTCGAAGAATTAGAACCCGACTTGTATGTTCGTAGAAGACGTCTTCGTATCGGTTTCTACTTACAGAGTTTTAAATCTGCATAAAAGCGAAGAATGGTCAGCCACGTGATGAGCTCAAAGCTGTTAGAATTCCTAGGTGATACAGAAAATGACGAATTTCTCTACAAATTAGCCTTTACCTAGCTTAGCAGTACCCAAGCTTGTCTAAAACAACCAACGGACATAGGTAACGAGCTTTCTTATTCCAATAGTCAATGTCCCACGTCCCTATCAAGCTCCTAGACCTCGCATGTCTATCAGACTCTTTCGTAAGATTACATAGAGGTCCAACCTTAAGCTCGACGCTCTCCTTTATTTTTCAAAAGAAGCCTGCTTTATAGGTTCAACGATGACAATTTTGAATAATCTAATTAATCTGCTAAATTTTGTGACGAACTCTGATAAAGATTCGGCCTGATTCCAAACTCTGAAAGTTTGCAAGGGGTAAGCGCCTTTTAAACTTTACAGAAAAGAGGTTTACAAACATCAAACCTTCAACGTTCGCCCAAGCCTGCTGTTGTCAAATCTACTTCAACTGCACCATTTTGTCACAACGATAAAACTGTGACTTCCCATTGTGTCGCAGAGGTCACTTTCCCTTCCCATTAAGACTTCGCTCAACAAATTGTACACCTAAAATCGCTCTCCAGACCCAACTACACACGGGCATAATACACCGCGACATTTACCCGTAGGTAAAGGAGGGATACTCTGTTTATCTACGAAATACCTTCGCAAATGATAATTTTACACGCCATTCCATTCGGTTAACTAAACTTCCACCCGTGTGCCGGTATGCCTGGTGCCTGCTGCCTGCTGCCTTTGCCTATGCCTCTGCCTGGTGCAACGAAAAGTTCGAGACAGCGGCTTGGTTGAGCGGATAGTGTGGACAGCAGGACACTGGCGTAGTCGCGCAATAAATTGTCAATTTGTTCGGGTCATTAGTATCGGAATTGGCCGATATTAGTTGTACAGGCTTTTCGCTGTGGCACACATTACGCATTCACAGGAACATGGCCGGCGGCGATTTTTCCCATTAGTCCGTCAGCGAGGTGCGGCGGTGGTCGAAGCAATTTCTTCAATCCCAACATTGGGGGCAGTTACGACCTCATCGTCGATGCTAATTCCTGAGAATTAGCACACACATACACGGACCGGGAGATATATCTGCGTCGTCTGGCTGGTTTGTGGTCCGGGGACCGGCATTTTGCCCAGGTGGCCGGTAAGCACTTGCAGTCGCAATAAATTATCGCCATCAAGTGAGACAGATCGGGATTGAAGGTTCGCCTGACATTGAGGATGCTTGCTCCTCTGCCTCCGTCTCTGGGTCCGAACCAGTGGTCGAATGTATTGGGGGTCAGACCGGAGTACAAACAACCGCTACCGACTGACGAGAGCCGCTCCAATTTGGAGCACTTGGGGCAAATGATTGCATGGGACGCAAATTAATAAGCGCACACGTGATCGAGAGATGGACACGCACGCGCACCTAAACTTTCCAGCCAACCAGATTTTGTTCGCCCCGCTCGTCTGTCTCTGTCTCTGGCACAGCGAACACACGCCGAGTGATTGTTGCGGTGAGTTATGTTTCAGTCGGGCAGAAATCGTGCGGTCCGCTTGTCGGGAAGCGTACGTGTCTTGTTGTTGGACGGATGATGATGATCCGCTCAACGCTGCTGGACCCAACGATGGCAAGCCAGTCCTACTACACCAGCACGTATCTTGCTGCTCTGCACCTGTAATGAACGTTTTGATTTATGCGCACGATCGGCATCAGCATGATCGAGGTGGAGAGCAGCTCCATGCGGTGCGCGCGATCGCTGATAATTGGATGAAGCACACACAATGCGCGCGATTGCGCGCATTATGACGCATGGTCGGCTGGCTGCTGCTGCAGCAGCAGCTCCACCGTGCGCAAACATCTTCGGGGAAAATGGTAATGTGGGCCCTCTTTAATTTTAAGGACAAACTCATATATGTACGCTTAATGATAGACATTGCGCATTTCAATTATCTACGTGGATACAGTGTTTATGTGAAAGGCGGTTGCTTTTATACCTATAAATGGGTTGGAGCTAGTTATTTTGTTGCGTGGTTTTCTGGTGCGATGAGTCATTAGGGTAACATGGCTAACTGAGTGCAATTTGTCGGCCTAAACGAGGGATCAATGGAAATTGCTTAACCTTTAGAGGTATAAAGTCGTGGGAATAACTTGCAAGCCGGTGGTGGAGCGGCTTTGAGGTGGTGGCGTGCGATTTTTTTAAAAGCAAATTGGAAGATTGCAATTGCAAGTTGTGCTTGACTGTGTCTATTGAACTCCACTGTTGTTGCCTGGCTATTTTAAGCTTCAGTCGATGTACTGGAATTTGTTTGCTTAACGCACGTTCCGATGTTGTTTCGTTTTAGGACCAGACCTCAGGTTGTGCAAAATATAAGCTGATGCGTAGAAGCTTTTGAAAATTTGCGGTCTTCACTTTGACCAAGGGTTGTTCTTGCTGTTGGTGTCGGTCGTTTTCGGAACGTTTTCATCAAGCTTTGTCATTGGGAGGAATCGCATCTTTAAGGCACAGATAAGTGTTTTTAGATTGCTGAGGGAGGCGTCTCTGGTTAAGCCCCCGTAAATTATAACTTTTTAGCAGGATGGAACGCGATTCAATAAACAACTTTTGAAAAGGCCGCATTTGCAGTAGACACAGAAACTCCGTGGTGAGTGTGCTGGATTGCTGAATAAAGGGTCTCCGGTTCGACCCCCGTAGGTGGTTACCCATGTCAATAATACTGCATGCGATTGATAGAAAGGCGCATCAAACGGCCGTATTGGGATAAAACAAAGTGACTCTTTGCTTAGTATCCTGATTTGCTAAGTGAAGGGTCTCCGGTTCGACCCCCAGAAAATTAGAAATATTAATATAATTATGTGCCGATGGTTTTGACATCATTATCGAGCTATTATGTGGCCCGTTTGGAAATATTGAGACAGGAGCGGCAAAAATGGGTCCAGTCGTGGATCAATTATAGATATGTACTGGGAACAAGATGGGACACACAACATTGACGATTCGGACGGAGGTTCCAACTTAGACTTTGACGTAGAGAACTGGCCTACTACACTCCGACGAGGACACCGCTTTATATATCAAGATTTCTGTTTGTGAGCTTAGAAGACAATTGTTTGAAAGAGTCTTGTAAGGAAGCTCTAAGGAAACTATATAAGGCCCAGTCCTCTTTTGGTTAGGTCAGGTTTAAGGGTCTGTTAAACAGAGCAGTGAACACTGAGGTGTTGGTATGATACTTTTCCTAGTTTTGCTTAAAGCAAAGAAGCACGGACATCAGGGAAGGCAGATAGGTTAGTTTTGTACTCAAAACACTTATCGACTGATTTTTGACGAACTGTGAAGAATTAAACTCAACAGCTAACTCTTCGAACAAGGGCGAATTTTGAAGTTTACAGAGCAGAGGCTATAGGTGGTCTTCTAGGTTTGTGGGAACTTTTCTTAGGAGACATATTTGTGTATCAGGAAGTAATCATTTTTGAAGGGTTCGAAAACGTGCCATGGGTATTTTTCTCAAAGCTTCGAGAGGCGTATGTCAAGACCCAGATATTTAAATTCACTTACTTACAGAAAAAATTGTCAGTAACTCAGTACTGCTCAGGCTGCCACAAAAAGTAGAATACGACGAACTAGACTGATCGACAGTAGTTGCAACATGCAAGCTTCAAACTTTGCTACTCGGAAGTCAGACCTTGACGCATTTACATCCAAATCGAAGCATCGAACTGCATATCAGAGATAGAGCCTTAGCCTTGCTTAGTTTTGTTTAGGAAAACCCAATTCCTAAAGGCTTAGGTGTCAATTTGTTGTTTTCAACTAGGCTAAAGCTCGCGACGAAACCATTTGCGGGATCTACATCATCCGCAAAAGCAGTTGGAAGAGCTTTAAAAATAAGTGTAAAGTGTAGGAGTCAGGGTAAAGACATCTTCTCTATACATCTGTCAAAATGAGGAACCTAACCATTCTAACGACCACATCGAAAAAAAAATTCTCCGCCAAAGGTCTGCGTTCCACCCACGACCTTTTGAACACAAATTCACTTGCTCGAGTTGATTTTCATTTGCCAACCAGCTGCTTCGAATTTGTCCCAATTTTTCCACAAACTGACCCGCGCCACAGCTGTCATGATTTTAATTATCTCTACGAATACAACCATTTGCTTTTTATTTTTGGGCTTTTTTTTACAAACAACTCCTCAGACCAGCGGAAAAGTCTTTAAAAATCTCAAAATCCCACAGAACTTAAGCAATTATTACAATTTAATATATACACCATCAAGAGCCAAAAGTCCCAACTATATTACATCCCTCACCACGTGATGTCGTCGGTTGAATTTTGGGTGTCTGTGCAAAGCTTCCCCATTTCGCATAGTAATTTCGTTTGCCCCTCGCTAAAGGCGAACACATTCCATTCAATAAAAAGGATATTACACGCTTTTTGTCTGTTTCTTTCTTTATTTTTGTGGCATTTTTGCTTTGCTTGGCTCTTCAAACGAAGAACACGAACTGTTTCATTTATTTTTTATTCATGACGCCAGTGCGGGTGGTGCCGTTAGGTATAAGAAGGTAATCTGCGTGTTGATGCTCCTTTTAAGCAATACCATCCCTCTACGCAGTCAACGTGAATGGAATAATTTCCGTGCGCACAGATCGAGAGGAAAGAAAGGACTTGCAACAGTCCCAACGAAGGTGGATAAACTCTAAATAAATTTATATCCACTCAAACTCTTGCGAGTTACGTGTCGGTGTCGGTGTCGGTGGTGCCCTTGCGAGTAGATATTGGGGAAACAGAAAAAAGGACTGAAGTATATTGAGAGACAGTTTTGGGGAGTGGATTTTTAGTAGATATATTATTGTTTAAAGAGTTCTTGTAGACCCAGCGGTGCCAATTTGGGTGTTTTACCCCAAGATTTAGGGTTTTTTTTTTGGTTGACGTGGGAAATCTGGGGGGAGAACTTTATTAACGGGAAATCTGGGGTTTTTCTTGTAGTACCTACTATTTTATTCGTGTTTCGTTATAAAACCGATTGTTTTTAAATATTCCATATCATAGAACAAATTATTCTTCAAATGATCGACTTTAGTCCAAGCTGATTTTCTTTTAAAAATAATTTGCTATTAATTTTAAGTAATGGTGGCAATGCTTAATGTATTTTATTTATTGTGTTTTACTATTGTCAAGTAATCACTAAGGTATTGTTAATTTGTTTGATGAATTTATAAACTAAACTAAACTAAATTAAACTAAATATTCGTTTTTGATAACCGTAAAACATGCATCCGCGTTTGTAGAACGTAAAAAGCCATAAGTATAATTTAATCTTAATAATGAGTAATCGTAGACATTCGTCGTTCTTTTCTGTCCACTCAAATTTGAAATAAATGTGTGTGTTATTTTTAAATGCTGTAAAATAATCAATCGATTCTTCTAAGCTATATTTGTGTGAAAATTCTAATATCTTGACTAAATATTTACAAAACAAGTCTTTAAAAAAAACTACTGCCAGTTTCACTAGGAAAAAAGTTATAGTCTTTTTTTGTAATAGTTCCTTAAATTTATTTTGCCGGTTTTAAGCATCAACCTGATCAGTAAGTTGTATTAACAACAATTTAATGAAAGTTGCGTTGGGGCTGTGTGAATTTCTACAAAATGGTCATCGAGTGTATTTATTTGAGGAAAACGTTTGCATTCGTAAGACCAAACTTTAAATTTGAAATTCCTACTTATTAAGTCGCAAAACTTAAGAAAATATTGTCAAAAAGTTGGGGTTTTTAAAAACAAAAGCCAAATCTGGGGGTTTTTCAGATTTATCTGGAGATATTTTGACCTTCTGGCAACGCTGCGTAGACAGTCTTTAAGCTTTTAAGCTTCCAAGACTCATGCCAGTCATCTATTATGGTTGTGAAGACATATGGAACAAGGATTGTAAGGGTAGGGGAAACAATCCCAAAAATCCAAAATTGCCGAAAATCCAATATCCAGAAAACCAAAGTTATTGACCTTCATAGGTTTTCAAGGCGTGTCTCTAGAGCCGCTTTAAGCTTGTTTTGTAAGACTTTTATGCAGAGAAGAGGCAGTGAAATTCGACCTTAAGATCGGTTTCTGATTGACGCCAGTTCTGATCGAGTTACAGCTGTGAATTCAGGGAAACGGGGATCCGTTCCGACTTCTGTGTATTTGCAGTGTGTGGTAGGCAATAGAGCCCGACTCCACCCCTTTTATCTATGATGTTTCAAATTCAAATATCCCGGTATGGTCGGAAAATATTTTTGGCGATCATGGGATCCTATTCGAGCCTATTCTCATAGTCCGAAGACGCCTTCATTACACCTTTTGGACCTCTTTAAGCTTTAATATATGACTGCAAAGTGCTGCTTTATATGCAGCCTTGTATGCATTGTCCTGTCTACATTTCTATAGTATCTTCTGGAGGTGTTTCAGAGGTCTAGGTTTCAAGGCCTTGCACAGCTTCGATAAATTTCGATGCTTAGAAGTTCGCGCATCTTTTCCCTATCTTGAGGACATCAGTGTGGCATAACAAGGTGCATCTTTGAGAGGTCTTACAGAAGTCTGAATCTCAAGGCTTTTCACGGAAATTTTGACTATCATTAATGGTTCACTCTGCTTGATTATAGCAAACAACTTTCTTTCGAAATCCTTTGCACTGGCTAAAAATCGACTGCCTTATTAACATGGGCATTTTTTGTTTGGCTTCTAGTCGGTCGTTGTATCCTTGAGAGAATCGTTCTATCTTATGGTTCAGCCTTCAAACTTTGCCTCTGCATTATCACCTCTCCATAATAGTTTTCGTGCGCCTTCTTTTTCCCTCTGAACTGACGGTGGATCTTCCTTTTTAACCCTAGATAAAGCTTGTCGACAGCACCCAGAGCACTCCTCTTCGTATCGTATGTTCCTAGACACGAATCACGCTCATCAAAGACTGCAAACTACCAAGCCGGACCATATAGTCTCTTACAACTCGTGCTCCGTCCATTGTGAGTCACCTCCGGCTCCTGAAATCACTTCACAAGAAAAGTGTGTGATGTAATTCCTGCTCAGAACTTCATCAGTCGAAATGAAGGCCCACTTCACCATGCCCATCAGCTTCTAGACCTAGTCCGATATACAATAAAAACGGAAATACAAAGCATAGGGGTGCCAGGACATCATCGCACTGAAGAGCACATTTTTCTGGCCACATGGTTAAGAACCCTTGACGTATGCATCTCATTTTCTATACCTATATATATATACGGCAACTATACATTACAGAAGAGCGGCCGAGTCGTTTTCATTCAAATGTGTTGGCATGTTGTCCTTATGTAGCTTCCAGCTCATGAATTCCTTAGCTGTTCCTTCGTTTCATTTGTGGTTCTGGCTTTTGTGAATGCGCGGTGAGGGCATTCTTCGTGTGTGTGCAGACTTTTCGTCTCCGGCATATCCTCACATCATCACGTTCGGGGGAATGAGAAAAACGTTTAGAGGCAAACGACCGCCCTTCCTTGGTTTTATTTTTGGGATTTTTGATTTTTATCCTTATCATGTCGCTGCCGTGTTGAGCTATGCACAATTGCACACTCTGTTGGATACCGATTCAAACGGAAACAACCCTCACTTCTCGACTGTCCCCGTGCGCCGTGTATGTGTTCTGTGACGACGATGAGTGGTCTGCAATAACATTTGCGTTAGGCATAGCTACGGCAGAGTCAGACTCAGTCGGAGCTCCCCAGTGAAATGGGATAAGGGATGTGAATTGTATATGTGCCGCGCCGAAGGGTAGTTTGCAATTTGTCTTCGAATTAAAAACAATTTGATTGCACGAAATTGCTGGGTCGTGTGTTGCATGCGATATCAGCGAGTCAATATTTACACTGGGTGTATGTGTTTTGTGGGATTTCCTGGAAGCCCGCGGAGTGAGGATTCTATTAAGACGACTGCTCTGGTGTGCCAGCCAGACTAATGGTCGAAGCCGAATAGTGTCGAGGAGCTGGGGCGGAGTTAATGTCCTATGAAAGGTGATAAATGATTTCGGTTCGGAGGTGGCGGAATACATTTTACGCTTGCTTAAACCTCGGATGTCTCTGATAAGGCGAGAATGGTGAATTTTGGTAGAGAGCGAGGGCATCCTTTTTGGTCCAAGGCCAGGTAGGAAGATGTGTTTTTAGAGTTTGCGAGTTAAATGGTTAGTGAACTTGTTTTATTTGTGTGCACAAGCGTAGTTCATTGGGGACACGAAAGCGATTGAAATTGCCAGTCGGGGGTCGAAGGAACGGAAGGTGTCGTAGAGCTTAACTGTATTGCGAATTCTTGTGTGAATTAAATAAATTTTAAACACTTCCTGATTTGAGGAATGTTGATCTCAAAGTACTCTTGACATTTATACTCAAATGTGGGTGGTTCTAGTAGAGACAGACTTCATATCATAAGCTTCTCGTAGGATGAACTATGGAGGATCAGGTTACAAAGGAGCTTTAAGGACCCATGAGATACATACTTAATGTGTGTGGCTCCAATATGAAAAGCGGTTTATTTCTTGTCCTTCAACAGGTTGCACTGGATGGTTTCGTGTAACTGGACACAATGGACCCAACTGCTGGTCTTAGTGCAGCTGTGGCAACCGCCACAAGAGCACCCATTTACCTATACCTACCTACCTACCTTTTGTTACAGAAAACTTAACCTCTCAAAAATAGCTCACGTGTCTTGAAAAGATTGGTAAGGTTAGATTAGACGCAGGCTTGTGAGGAGACCCGTCACAAGATAGGCACATAAGTTGGCCCATCGCGATCCGTTGAAGAAATCAGTTCATCTAAAACGTTCCTCTTAAAGACTCTTTAGCAAATGACAAGCAAAAGTAAATGTCAAAATATTGTCAAAAGAATAGCGAACAGAATCTACATATTGATTTTTTTTGCGGCCCATTTTTGCACAAGCATTTTATTTTCCTTTATACGGAGTGTAGTTTGACGTTCTGCTAGTGTCAATGGAACGCAACCATTCATTATCATCCAGTCAGGAACAGAGGAACATTACAGAACTCAAATAAAGAGCTTATATGAATATGTTGAAGCTGAAAAGGTAAAGTGATAGCGATTGTGCCCCGTTTAGTAATATTTAAACGAAACACTCCTCTGGGCATATGAAATTTCCTTTTTTTGACGTTTAAACCACAACCCAAAGCCCATTCTATTGTTGACACACGGCCGAAGAGCAATAATATAAACTAAAGGGTTTTCCAATGAGAGGTGTTATTGTGTAGCTGTCACTTTTGAAGCTTTTATTCGTTGACATTTGACAAGTAGAAACTACGCCATGACTAAAAATGGAACGATACACGCTTCAACAACGTCGCGTCTTTGCTGATTGGGTCCTTGAAATGCATGAAAATGATCCGGAATTCCATTGAAAAATCATCTTGACTGATGAGGCCCATTTCCACCTCGGTGGCTACGTCAACAAGCAAAATTGTCGCATCTGGGGCTCGGAAAACCCAAGAGTTATTGTTGAGAAGCCTCTCCATCCACAACGTGTGACTGTTTGGTGCGGTTTATGGTCCGGCGGGGCATTGGACCTTACTTTTTCGAAAATGAGGTTGGATCAACAGTTACGGTGAATGGATTGCGCCATCGAAAGATGATTAATGATTTTTTATGGTCGGAGTTGGATGGTATTGATCTGGACAACGTTTACTTTCAACATTGATTGCATTGATCTTTTAGGGGAAAAGTTTCCGGACCGTGTTATCTCTCGAAGAGGTGATCACAATTGGCCACCGAGATCTTGTGATTTAACACCTTGCGACTTCTTACTTTGGGGCCACGTGAAAGATAAGGTCCACGCCAACAGCCCAGCGTCGATTCAAGACCTCAAAGATAAAATTCGTGAGTCTATCGAGGACATAGGGCAGCCTCTTTGCGATTTTGTTATGGAAAATTTCATGAAGAGGATATGGTCCTGTATGCGTGCTCGTGTTGGCCATTTAGCTGATGTTGTTTTTTATTATTAACGGCATACCTTCCTCTTTATTATGAAATAAACATCTGATCATTAATCTCAAAAAATGCCATTTTTCTTTGAATACCAAAATAACACCTTTTATTGGAAAACCCTTTATAATTAATTTGAGAGTGCTCCACAGCTAACCATCCCAAGTTAATGCACCAGTTTACAGCTCTATGTGCGAGAATAATAAAAATAGAAAACCTCTACAGCTAAGAACGAAAAAGTCAGAGATAACTAGAGGTTCCAAGGTTGCGTTCAGACTCAACGCGTCAGCTTTCAAAAAGTTGGTAACTACCTACGTTTCCATCTGCATTTATTTTTGAAGTTTTATACCCCAGCAGCTGTTTTTCGTGGTCTGCCTAAGTATGCTCGAGGAGATCTTCCGAAAAAGTCTCATGTTCATACAATTTTATACCGAAATCTCTTCGATTAGCTTCTGCATATTATTCTGCAATTCACAAGCGAATATTCTGCAAATACGACCCCAAATGCGCTTATAGGACAATTATGCAGTTCAAGTATTTATATAGTTTGCGCAATTTCGTCCAAATAACAAATTTAAGTTCGATAGCAACAATCAAAAGAGCAATGCCGGAAACTCTAATTTGGCAATGCTGCTCAAAAATATTTCTTCAAAAAGCTACCATTTGTATAATTCAACACATATGGCAACTTCGTTGAAATCGCACACGTCAAAAACGTACTTTTTCCGACGAAAATCGCTTCTGAAGCACCAGGCGCTCAGAAAAATCAGCAGGCAGCCGCCACAACAGAGCCACTCTTCACACTCTGCAAAACCGAATAGTGGATGAAAATGGTGAAAAGAATTGATTTTTGCAGAGTGTGAAGTAAGGCGTAATAAGTGCTTTTTTGTGGTGTGTAATTAATTTCACGGCATAGGATAGGTGTGGAGTGGATTGACTGATGTCAAATTAAAGGGAAAATGTTGGGCTATCTGATTTTAACTACTTTGGATAGGCTGATTCATTTAAATGGATTGAGAGGGAGTGGCAATGATCGCTAAAATGGCAGGCCAATATTAAATCGGTTGACATTGACTGAATTGATTCGAGTAGGACTTTCGCTAGCTGAAAGAGGATGTAAGGAGATTTAAATAAGTTGTACCAGTTTTAAATGAGTGGAACAACTCCGTCTTTATGGTGCGTGGCAATGAATTTGAATGAACTGTCTGCTAGACAGATGCAGATGGGTCTTTAACATCTATGGGAAGAGAAAACAGAGTTCCATGCTTAGGTTATGGCTAAGTTATACCATCAGCGCATTCTGTCTTGTTTTAGATTTTTTTTTTAGATGGGTTTTTGTCGTGTTTTTTTTATACGCACTCTTGAGCTCATTTTATTAAGAATATTTTCATGGGTTTTTTGTTTCTTTTTTGAAAGTGTTTTTAAACAGAGTTTGAGCAGGTTTCGCCTCGTTTATGGACTCATTTCAGACAGCTTTTGGACGCGTTTCTTGACTTGTATTTGAACGCACTCTTGACTCGTTTTTTGGCTGAATTTTTTTAAAGAATTTTTGGATTTTTTACGTTTGAGACGTGATTTTTAACGGGTTATTTTAACTGTTTTCGCATGTTTTGTAAAGCGTTTTTAGGAGTTGTTCTACCGTGTTTTTCGACTCGTTTTTGACAGATTTATTGGCTCGTTTTCTGCACCTTCACAGACACGTTTCGGGCGCTTTTTTTTAAGTGTTTTCGGAACGTTTTTTGGCTCGTTTTTGGACGCTTTTTTTTGTGGCAATCGTGGTCTCGGTCTTTGGACGCATTAGGTTTCGGAAAGCGTTTCTTTGCGATTTTTAACAATTTTTTAAAGCGATTTTGGTGGTTTTTGTTCGTTTTGAGCTCGTTTTTGAAGCAATTAAACGGGATTTTCGACTCGTTTTTGACAGATTTGTTGGCTCGTTTTCTGCACCTTTTCAGACACGTTGCGGGCGCTTTTTTTAAGTGTTTTCGGAGTGCTTTTTGGCTCGTTTTTGGACGCTTTTTTTGAAGGCAATGAAGGACTCGGTTTTTCGACGATTTCGGAAATCGTTTCTTTGCGATTTTTAACAAGTTTTTTAGAGCGCTTTGAGCGTTTTTTGTTCGTTTTGAGCTCGTTTTTGAAGCAATTGAACGGGTTTTTCGAATCGTTTTTGACAGATTTGTTGGCTCGTTTTCTGCACCTTTTCATACACGTTTCGGGCGCTTTTTTTTAAGTGTTTTCGGAGCGTTTTTTTAGCTCGTTTTTGGACGCTTTTTTTGGTGGCAATCATGGACTCGGGTTTTGGACGCATTTGGTTTCAGAAATCGTTTCTTTGCGATTTTTTAAAGCGATTTTGGCGTTTTTTGTTCGTTTTGAGCTCGTTTTTGAAGCAATTGAACGGGTTTTTCGACTCGTTTTTGACAGATTTGTTGGCTCGTTTTTTGCATCTTTTCAGACACGTTTCAGGCGCTTTTTTTAAGTGTTTTCGGAGCGTTTTTTGGCTCGTTTTTGGACGCCTAATTTTGATGGCAATCATAGACTCGGTTTTTGGACGCATTAGGTTTCGGAAATCGTTTCTTTGCGATTTTTAACATTTAACAAGTTTTTTAGAGCGTTTTTTGTTCGTTTTGAGCTCATTTTTGAAGCAATTTAACGGGTTCTTTTACTCGTTATTGTCAGGTTAGTTAATTCGAATGAGATGCGTTGCTGAAACGTTTTAAGACGTGTTTTCTTAGGGGAGTTTTCGACTCGCTTTTGGATTCTGTATTTGATAAACTGTAGGTGGATTTTTTCAACATTTTTTCACATATTTTTTTGACGCGTTCTGGATGTGTGTTTGACGATATTTTTAAGGAAGTTACAAAGTATGCAAATTGTGCATTCAGACAGACATTCAGATTGTAAGCCTTACTAAAATTAATATTATGGAAGCCAAAGGCTATCATTTGTCAAGTTTTTTGAAATTAACGAAGTGGAAGTGTTTGTTGGGTCGCTTTGTTCTAATATTGACAAAAACCCCCTTCGCTAGACTGCGTTTTTGATACGCATATTTTCAAAGGTGTGGGGATATGCATATAATTGGGACTTTCCTGATATGAACAAGAGTATGTATTTAATTGCAAAAAAGGTGTCAGGCTTATTTTTACAAGATATATGTAATTTTGCTGGTTCCTTTGCCTGGTTTCGGGTCAATACTACCCAAAATTCCTCTTAAAATGTATGTTATAAAAATCTTTTCCATGTTCCACAAACCAATTCTGATGAAATGTTGTAAAAGCCTCTAAGAATGCTCTTCAAACGGGGATCCAAGCCGTCATTTATTATTTCGCAATTCGCTCAGCAATCAAACTTTCTTGCAAACAAAGTTCAAGGACCTCAACCACACCATAGTCGGACTTCCTAAATTTGTGAATGACACTAATAAGAATTTCAAAAAGTAGGTTTTCACTTTTCTGCCAACCCAATCATTTCCAAATTCCTTCGAATCCCAATCAGCAGTCTTTCGAAATTCTGATTCACACGAATTCTTCACTAATTTTGCCTCGCAAGGCTATCCGCTACTCAGAATTCCATTTCTAAATTGAATAACAGCGGCAAAGAAACAAACAAAAATTAAACAACCGCTCCCAATTCATAAATTAAAGCGTGGTTGATGACCCTCATGTCGAAACCACCGACATGGATATCCCGAAATGGGTGCACTCATACTGCGCACCAATTAACCGGCTAATTGTTGATTCGCCTTCTTCGGTTTTATGCAAGTTTTGTTATTTCTTTTTTCATTTGTTGCTCTTTTTCCTGGAAAAGGGGGAAAAAAAACCTAAAATTCTGACCAGCGTGAGAGCGCAATTAAGAGCATTGTCAATGACGAGTGTACGGCGCCAATCGCATCAAATGCAAGCGTGGATTTGTCGGCAAATTTATATACGAATGGCCGCCAATTTGTTGTTGTTCTGTAATCGGATTTGCGGTTATGTGACATAAACACGGATATGCGCGGTTAGTAGGTACGTGATGAACTCGGGTTTGGATAATTTGCACGATTCCATATTTAATCGAATGAGGATGTCCGGCGCGGAATTTGAATTTTTCAACGAACGGCTTTTCAAGATATTCATTTATCGATTCCCCACAGTTGGGTATATTGTATCGATTGGATATTTCAGCTTGAATTACATCATTTTCTTTGCCAAAAGAAAGGATTTCGTATTCCACATTCCTTGACAGTTGAAATGGGTGTATTTTGTGCGCCTCTTGTGTTGAGTTCATTTTTAGAATGACACTGTCGCACATAATCTTCGAAGAAGGATGAAGAGTTTCGCTAAAAAGGAATCCCGGTAAAGTGAGAAATAACTTTCGAAGCTTAGCTTGAAATTGGACGAGAATTTGTCAAGGGAAAAGGTCAGGAATGTCCGCAGGTATTTTTTTATTCGATCGATGTGATGTTGGTGGTGCAGGTTGGACTTTGTTTATTCAGCTAAGGTGCGTTTTGAATAGATAACACATTTAGGGGCAGGCCTTGCTGTCCCAAGTTTCGTCCCTCCCTCTTAATTATTTCCTGTTAATAAATAATATACCAACAGTGGCAACCAGTTTCAAGATTGAGAAATATAAATCAGAGGCTAAAATGGAAAGTTGCATTTGAGGAAAATATGGACACATTCAGCAGCGGTATCGCATCCATAGGTAAAGCCTCTAAGCCCTGAAATATAAGATAGAAGAACACAGGAGCAATTTTACTGATATTATTTTTTTATTTGGATAAAATTGGTAATAAGGTTCAATTTTCAATTCAATTCAATTGGTACCAACCTACGACCAAGCCAAGACGTGTAGGGGTTCGTGCCGGCTCCAGAAAAAATGCCAAGATCAAAACTTACTGTTTGGGGTAAATTAAACTCAAATTGAACGATATGGACAGCGTATTTGCCTTCAACCTTGCCGGTCGAAGTGGAGAGTCCTTTTTCAAACGTTCATCTGCCCAATATTCATGAAAATATTATAAGAAAATGAGCCCATGATTGCAGCGCCACCAACGTCAACAACTGGCTCCAATCAAATGAAGGTTATGCTGTGTTTTTGGTGAGTTTTGCAGAGACTTGTCTCGATGAAAATAAATTCAGTTTAAACGTCCCAAAATCCCATACTCTTTCGTAGCACGAAAATAGTCACATACCTATGAATCATGGGGTTGAGAAACAACTCGCACCTCGATCTTTTTGAAACGTTCCTTAGAAAGTAGATGTGTGGGTAAAAGGTCTATGAACTTGGGGAGGTTTATGCCGTCTAAAGCTGTCCTTTTCTTAAGTCTTGGGTAAGCTAAAGGAGCGAAGACAAACAGTTTGAAAGTTTTAAAAGTTGTATATATGTAGTATTCGCGTACAAAGGACATCTGATAAGCAAGAGTTCAAAAGCCGACTAAAGTAGAAAAAGGACATCCCAAATCAGGTTTTACCTTGCAACTCGAAACGCTACTTGTTTTGCATTCGAACTGAGGTCAGCCTGTAAGCGGGTGGCCTAGCCTCGTTGATTTTCGCTATGATCCTTCCAAGAAGCATTCTTCCGAAAACAGTGTCACACATTCTCACAGCCAGTGATCAATATGAACCCCATTCCTCGAAACCAGTGACTTATCTAAGCGGAAAAATCTCTCCAAATATGTTACCACCGAATTCAAAACTAACTGCCATTGTCCTTTGCGTTCTCGGTGTCTCTCAACTCAATTAAGTGCATTTCTGCTCTTGGCTATCGCCACTAAGTGTCTGCTCCTCATATCGCACCATGCCGGTGCTGGTCGCAACGCGCGCATGTATACACAAGCAAACAATGGGGCTGTGAATTTTTTTAATTAAAAAACAGATTCCCAACAACCGACGACGACGACGCTGAACCCGACTCACACACGATTCGAATCAATGTTCCACTCGATTACCCCGGCCGTAACATTTTTTTTTTCGGCGGTGGGCGGACATCTGGACAAATGGAATAACAAACAAACCCCAAGTGTCAGAGAGTTATCTGCGATGAAAGACATGGTTTCCACCACCAGGGAGGGGCTGCCCTCTTTTATTTTAAGGTTTCTGTTCAAGGAGCTCCAGTCCAGTCACTGTCGTCTCTCTCTCTCTCTCCTCAGCAGGAGCACGTCACACCACACAAAAACCGCACTTGCCCTTGGGTGGATATGGGTCTTCGGTAAAGGAACATGGTCCTGCAAAAATAAAAATAAAAAAAATTAATTATTGGAAATCGGTGATTTATGGTGATTTTATGAACTTTCCGAGAATGGTCATTCGCACGCAGAGTGTGGCATGTCGCCGGTATTGTGCTGCTGCAGATGCGGGGAGAATTCCTTGGAAAAGAGCATTTGGTTTGGTTAGCCAATTATTGGTTTTTTGAAAACGTATCGCATATGGGTGGACGGAAAAGGAATTCAATTAGGGGGCTCTGTTCCTTTCACCGAGCGGGGCGAGCGTGTTCTTGTGTTCTTGGGTGTGAGACGACATGTCACGCGGTGACCTGTGGGAGTCAGCGCTTTTGTGACGGGAATCGTGTTTTTAGAACGTTGTTCCGCGTCATTGAATTGAATTTTTAATGAAAATACAACACATGGGCACATAATGCGCGGGCGGTGCTCGAAAGGTCCCCTTCTGTCGCCCAATTCAGAGCACAGATGGCGTTGCTTCCAACGAAATGGAAAGTCACACTTCGCCTGTCTCGTAGAATCGTTGTCCAAGTGACTTTACACACATTTAATGGCCAACACCACCGAGCCAACCGATGTATGATGGTATACAATTAAAATTAAAATGATTTGCCTGCTGCGCATCCTTGTTGTTGTTGTGTGTGCCCATCTCAGACTCAATTACGCGTTTACATGGGCCTTCGTGCGTGAGCCATTACTAATCTAATTGCATGTTCGGTGATTGTCCGCGCGCACTAAGACTGCATAAAGTCATGGATTACCACACTGGCAATGAGTTTTTAATCGAATGGCGACGACTCGATTGCGTCGCGGTAAATAGGAGTGCGTGCCGCACTGCTATTTATTACAAGAAAACCAAACAAACTTACGGCTCTTGGATTAAAATTAAGTGTTGGCAGTTAAATGGTTTTATTTTATTGACACATTTAAGTAGATACATGAATAGGGCAAGCTGTGATTGGCGTCAGCACGGCAATCAGCTCTTATTTGCCTTCCGAAGTGTGGTGGCCACCGGGTACTGTTTTTTTCCATTTTAAAATGGATTGCTTAACTAATGAGGACATTGGGTTGACCAAGCATCGCAGTTGTGCTTTCTGTTGGGTATGACTGCCTGAAAGGGTTTTAGAAGTTCAACATATAACCATCTTAAAGAGATGACATTCCGCGGACGTAGTTAGGTAGTAGGAACAGACCCTCGTGGTGGTCATTGTTGCCAGCACATCTCAGACTTGATGCTCTACATAGAACAAGACCGACTGTCAGATATGACTCATGTATGCCGGACTGACTCATAAAGTTCTGTATAGTCTTGAGTCACAAGGGTCGACGGCTCAACCCACTATTACACCGGCGCGTTTTAAATAGTTAAAAATGCTGCCTCTACTCCAACCATATTTTTCCCAGAAGCTTGAGAGAAGCGGGAATTATGTCATGCGGCAACGCTTATATGGCTCGTACGTTTACAGGGCCAAAAATATGTTTGTGCGACTTCAAATTGGCTGTCAAAATTCAAATTCAGAAAATGTATGTTTGGAATTGCTTCACTTCCAACCATAGACATTTTCTTTTTGTATTATCCGAACAAAAGTTCAGCAAAATAAAACTGCAATTTTGTAACAAATGTTGTCTGGGATGAGGTGGACAGGTTCACCATACGTACTACTTGGAATTAGCTGTCAAATTTCAGTTTCTAAAAATCTGTGTTTGGAATTGCTTTAGTTCCAACCATAGACATTTTCTTTTTGTATTATTCGAACAAAAGTTCAGCAAAATAAAACTGGAATTTTGTAGCAAATGTTGTCTGGGAAGAGGTGGACAGGTTCACCATACGTACTACTTGGAATTAGCTGTCAAATTCCAGTTTCTAAAAATCTGTGTTTGGAATTGCTTTAGTTCCAACCATAGACATTTTCTTTTTGTATTATTCGAACAAAAGTACAGCAAAATAAAACTGGAATTTTGTAGCAAATGTTGTCTGGGATGGGGTGGACAGGTTCGACTAGGAATTAGCTGTCAAATTGCAATTTAAACAAATCTGTGTTTGGAATTGTTTTAGTTCCAACCATAGACATTTTCTTTTTGTATTATCCGAACAAAACTTCAGCAAAATAAAACTGGAATTTTGTAGCAAATGTTGTCTGGGATGAGGTGGACAGGTTCACCATACGTACTACTTGGAATTAGCTGTCAAATTTCAGTTTCTATAAATCTGTGTTTTGAATTGCTTTACTTCCAACCATAGACATTTTCTTTTTGTATTATCCGAACAAAAGTTCAGCAAAATAAAACTGGAATTTTGTAGCAAATGTTGTCTGGGATGAGGTGGACAGGTTCACCATACGTACTACTTGGAATTAGCTGTCAAATTCCAGTTTCTTAAAATCTGTGTTTGGAATTGCTTTAGTTCCAACCATAGACATTTTCTTTTTGTATTATCCGAGCAAAAGTTCAGCAAAATAAAACTGGAATTTTGTAGCAAATATTGTCTGGGATGAGATGAACAGGATCAACATACCTGCGACTGGGAATTATCTGTCAAAATGCAATTTCCAAAAATTTGGGCTTGGAATTAGTTCAAATTATGGGCTATTTTTTTTATTCGCCGAACAAAAACTCAGCGCAATAAGACATCAAATATTATCTAGGATGAGAGTATGATAGGATCGACATATGTGCGACTGGGAATTAGCTGTCAGAATTCAACTTCAAAAAGTTAATGTGTGGAATTGCTCTAGTTCCAACCACAGCCAATTTTTTTTACTTTGCGAGCAATAAATCAACAAAATAAGACTGCAATTTTGCAGCAAATATTGTTAAGAATGTGAGTCTTAAAATTAAGTGCGTCTTCAAATTGACAGCGAAAACTCATCTTTGGCGAATGCTTGGAACACCTTTAGTCCCAAACAATGTCCTTTTTTTTTTTTTGTTTCACGATTTCACTGTAAAACCAACACCTGATTCGCAACGATATCCTTTTACACAGTAACCCACATACGGCCGGTCCCCTAGGGTCATGACAAATTGAGCAAATTAAAATACCGCCTCCTACCCAATGCTCAGGTTTTCTCCAATTTATAACCAACCATCGTCTCATTAACATTCGCAATTAAACAAAATGTTGGTTCTCGGCGGATATATACAAGTTGCCCGCTCTGCAGACGCGTATCCCATAGCAGCGCATCTCTCGACCCAAAGGCGCATAAACATTTTAATTAAAAACCTAAACGAGTCTCCCTCCCATATGATGGGTTACTTCGCAATCACTGCGGGCACGAGCACCATTACATTCGGCGTACACGCAGAAGTTCCACCAAGACAATGCGCTTATTCGGGTGGACCGGTAAAATTGGAATAAATTCGAAATAGTAATGCTCATCTCGCACTAGGTCCGGCCGGAGAGCGTGTGGCTGCTGCAACCCGATGGTATAAATGGTCAAAAGATCGGCCAATTAACAAAATTATTAACTTGGACCATGGAAGGGTGCCGCAACTGTTGCCGCGCCGTGTGTCCTCTCGGTGTGGAGTGAGTCGCGCTTACTACCTCCTGCGTGAAAAGTTGCTATTTCTGGAAACGCCGACTGGTAATTAATTGGACTTTTATTTTTTGCAAACGCAACATTTGGATAAGCAAGAGAGACGCCGAAGGTTTCGTTTTCAATATCTTTCCTTGGTGAGGATGCACAATTTTTTGTTCGGCATGAGTTGAGTGAGGTTTTTATGTGGCGGCGCGAACCGGCGTGACAAGGGTAAATAATACATTTTTAACTTGCCAGAGAAAGCGAAAGTGATTACTCTCTGTATGGAAGGACGACGAGGACGCCCACAGATTGCGTGCGTGCTTTGGGAATAATGTGCAGACTTTCTCGTCATGTCTTTTGGAAGCTAAAAACTCACGCTCAAAAATTCACGCTCTATCAGAGTGCGATTTTTGTTCGGTTAAAAAAATGGGTTAAAATAAACCGAGTCTCTGTTGAAAAACATCGAGTCATTTTTTCATTTTAAATTCATTTTCATTTTTATCCTTAATTAAACTTACTAGACAAAAACGATGAAATCTAATTTAAAACTAACATTTATCTAATTCAAGCTTGCTGGCTCTTAGCGAGCGCTCTAAACTAAACAATGTCCTTAAAATTATTGCCTTTCGGCCTCAGCAGTATCTATGTTTAATTTTGTTTGTTTTTTATTCTTTAAGAAACTTGAAAAACACCGAGTAATCGTTGTTAAATACTACCGATATAAATACGTAAAATGCTGTTAAAAATAACACATTTTATCGGTTGTTAAGAACCAAGTTTCTAGATAAATATCAACCAGTTGGTTAAATTCAACAGAGTTAGATGTGATTTACAACTGAGAAAGATTGATAAAAAGTTATTTTTAACCGAGTTTCTTTAAACAACCCGACTCTGCTCTTTTTAATCCACTAACTTTGTCTGCCTTGGCTAGCTGCAGCCTTTGGGCAAACTGTTGGTAGAAATATGCGCCAATTGTGGCAAGTATAACTGAAGCGAGCACTATGACATTTGGCACTGAACGATTGTCAAAAACTAATCGGGCGATATTGTGATCAATCAACTTGTTTCTGAATGGAATTGCCAATGTCACTTAAAGAAATAACTTTGTTCGACTTTGTCTTTTCTTTGCCAGATTTAAGTCGCAAGTAGGTATCATTTGCATAGTTCTTAATACCTTTATTGGTAACCTTTTAAGTGCCCCATTTTAAATTACTGTAATTAAACAGCGAATCAGTTAACAAGATGCATGAACGTCAACCTCAGTAGAGCAATGCAAGAAGTTTAGAGCGCTCGTTTAGAGCCAGTAAGCTAGAATAAGATAAATGTTAATTTTAAATTAGAAAGAAGTAAATAACAATGAATTTAAAAGAAAAAAGAACAATGCAAGTGTGTGGAATTGATTATAGCACTCAACTCACTGTTGCTTGCGATAAATATGGAGTGTACATAGAAGAAGTATCGAGTAGATCCTAGTTGTTATTTTTTCGCTCTGGAAATTATACTTTTCTAAGAAAGATGCTTAGGGAAATATCCATATAATTTTCAGGGCGGTATTAAACTATCAAGATCTACTCGACACTTCTAGGTGGACCTGAATATTCTACTTTTGACAACTGTCACAAGTGTGTACGTCTTTTATGGGATTATTGGTCGTTACTCTCCAATACAACGTAATAGTAGTTTTACAAGGGAATAGTACAGGGCCCGCCAAATAACTTTTTTTTTTTTTGAAAATGCTATAAAAAAAAACTACTGAATATTTTCTCAAATTTTTTTTTTTTAAAGTACAATCCTTCCGGTTAATAATGGAAAATTATTTCATTCAAATGGCTGCCTCGGTAGGCCATGCAGTAGCCTACACGATCGGTCCAATTTTTAAGCACATTATCGATTGTGTGCAGCTGTATTTCATCAATGGCTTCACGAATATTGTCCTTTAAAGCGTCAATTGTCTCTGGCTTGTCGGCGTATCACTTATCTTTTACGGCAGCCCACAAATAATAGTCCAACGGTGTCAAATCGCAGCTCCGAGGTGGCCAAACGACATCAGCTCTGCGGCTGATAATGCGATCTTCAAAAGCAGGGCGCAAAACATCGAGTGCAGCTTCGGCTGTGTGGCACGTAGCGCCGTTCTGTTGAAACCAAATGTTGCCAATATCCTCCTCTTCAATTTTTGTGAACAAAAATTCGTTCAACATGGCCTGATAACGATCGCCATTGATTGTAACGGCCACTCCTTGCTCATTTTCGAAGAAAAATGGCCCAATTATGCCTCTGGGCCAAATTCCGCACCAAACAATGACTCGTTTTGGGTATATCGGCTTTTCAATGTATGCCTGCGGGTTTTCTGTGCCCCAAATGCGACAACTTTGCTTGCTTACATACCCGCCAAGATGAAAATGAGCTTCATCTGAAAAGAAGATTTTTTGGTAAAATCGGCCCACTTAGCGAAGCGAAAACGCAACGTATACACAACCATATTCGTCCAGCGGAAGGATAAAACTAACTGTCGGTCAAATCAGACATGTGATAAGTGTTACCATTCGCGAAATAAACACTAGTTGAAAAAAAAAAAGTTAGACCGTTTATTTTTGTTATAAATGCAATGAAAATTTAGAAAAAAAAATTGATTTTAAAAAGTTGAAAGAATTTTTTTTTGTCAGCCGTAGTACTTTTTTCGTTATAGATTGGTCATCAGAATTTCTAAAAATTTGTTTCTCATGACCCATTAATTTATTGTTAAGTGCTATGAAAGTTGTATATAGTTTTGAAAGGTAACATTTCGAAATGAAATCTGCACCAGAATAGTATAAAAACCAACAAGCTGAATTCAATGGATATGACAAAAAAAGTTATTTTCTAAATAAACATTACTCATGGCTGTTCTCGGCTGACTCAATTGTTTTCCTTTATTACGCTAGTTTGAAATTATTTTGAATTTAAATTGTTGAAATTTTGAAATAATTCCTTTGTCTTGTTGTTTTCTGGAAAAGTCATGAAAAGATTTTAACTCAAAACTCAAAAGTGTTACCCAATCAGAAATGTTCATATCTCTGCCCTGAACCCCAATGAACTTTAAATTTGAATATTCCTAATCAATTCTTCCATTTAAATTCGTTGCCTTTTTTCTGTCGACGTTCGCCGGCGAAATAATTTTTCGCCAGAAACAACAAACGAAAACAAAAACAATAATTGTAGGTACAAAAATGTATTATTTTATTCCTACGAATGAATATTTCTCAGTTTATTCCTTTAATTAAACGTTGTTTACATTAGTTATTAACCATTTTGTAAAATAAGTGTTTTCGTGGTGAAATAAAACAACAAGTTCAAACTGTTGGAACGCACCCATCAGCTGATAGAAACTCACCAAATACCCCACTGTCAGTCAGTGTTCTTAGCACTCTCTCTTTATTTTTCCCACGAAGCGTGCGCATTTTTCCCTTTTCACCGAACTCAAATTCCCTCGATTTGTTTATGAAAAAATGTTTCTTCTACAAGTAAAATTAGTATTATTCGGATAGAAATTCACATTAAATTAACCTTCAGTATAAAAAATCGCAGTTTGTTAACATAATTACGATTATTTCTTGGTACTAGAAAGTTTTACTAAAAGTTAAATCCCTTTTTTTAAGGACATTTAGTGTGTTGCAATGTAGTTCGAAGGTTTTTTCGTCAGATTCCTAATATTTCCACAATTTTGATGCTTTATTTCTATTTTGCACGGAAGGTTTTTCGGACATCAACATTTCTACAAAAAGGTAGAAATACCACGATGTAGGAAGACTGCTCAGTGTCATTATGTCATTGTACCCCCTCCATTTAGAATTCTTTTTTTTTTTTTTTTTTTTGCTGCTTCACACGTATTCACGCATACGAAATTTAAGAGATAATTTTCTTTTCAAAATTTGCGGGGGGAATCGGGTAGGTGCTCGGCAGCTGGCGGTCTATTTAATACTTAGTTTATGAACAAATCCCTTGGCCAGCTGCAGGGTGCGAGTGAACTTGTCGGAAACTGAAAAATGGTCAATACTTTTGAATTTTCAACTGCAGTGTCTAGCCCTTTTGAATATGTTAACAGTATCACTTGGTAGTTTTTAACCGAAAGTTGGTTGATTTTAAATAAGTGATTTTTCTGCGTGCTTTCTTAACCGCGTTTTTTTTCCTACTGTTACAGTCGAAAAATATATTTTTAAGTCAAAAAATGTGTCTTTGTTCCGGAAATACTCCTCCTTTTTAAGGAGTCTTCGAATTACAACGCAAAATAATGTCACGCCACCTGTTACTCACAATAAGCAAGCCAATTAACCAAACATTCAAACCAACCATCGATAGATATCTACCCCCCATTGCAATCCAATTCAAAGCCTCCTCTTAGGTGCAATCTAATCCATAAAAAAGTGTCTCCTCCTCCCTATCAATTCATCCCGTGCAAGCCATTAACCCCGCCACAGATGGTAATTAAAATCACAGCCATCAGATAAACCCTATCAATTTATTGAGCCATATATAACAGCGAGAATTCCTGACTTTATTACCAACGACAAGCAATAGGACACATGTCTCTCTGGCTACATCAAAACAAGCCAAGTGCAATGCCCCCCCCCCCCCCCCCCCCCCCCCCACAGAGGGGCGGCAATTTTAATTACAAAATTCCCTGCAGGACAATAATCTGTCGGATATCACCTGCTCGCACATTGTAACAGCCTCATACGCACAAAAAGGGCAACAAATATCCACCTTCCACACAATAGATCGAATTGCAGTGGGTCTGTGTCTAGTGTGCACTCTTCTGCTCCATTGCCACACAAATGTCGGCAGTCATTTGTTAACGAGTCAATTTGTGCGCACAGGGCATACGTGATAACCCCCCAAAGGCCACGCAGCCAACGGTGGAGGACTATACCTTTGTATACTCGTATCTCTGGTGCACTTTCTCCGCGTCGCTCCGCCTCTCTATGGTCGGTGTGTTGTTATACATGTCATTGTCGCGCGCTTACAAATAACTTAATTCTATACCCAGTGCCCAGATGATGCTATCGTCCTCCGCCTCGAGGACCAAAAGGGCATCACCAGTAAAATAATTGTCATGCTGCCTGTGTGTCTCTGCATATCGATTGCGAGTACTCCTCGTATCTGCTTTATGCAAATTGTGCGCGCAACCTAGGCCCGTGCAGCACGGTGGCGAACGCTGAACGTATGCGGCCTCTGGTCGGCGGGCACAGTTAACTTCGAGATGATAATCGTCACTTTTATTGCCGAGTTAATTTATAGCGTTGGCCCGCAGGAGAATCTTCTCTTTAGGTAGGTAGGTAGGTACTCCCGCGCGGTGGAAGTCGTATCTAAAGCCAAATGGTATCATCGTTTGTCCTATTTGTTGGGATGAGATGTACGACTGTGAGCGAAATATGGGACGAGCGCGAAATTAATGGTGGAGGAGGATTTAAATTTATGGCCACTGGGTATGGGAAAAATTTCCCGCAAATTCGTATGCGAACTGCGAACAAATTTGGACTAATGATATGCATTTGGGTGGTTGGTAGTTGCCTTCATTCTTTGGATGGGCAACAGGTCGGTCGTGCGAGAAGTCGCATCGAAATACAAGCCCGCTTGGAAACCAATCCATATACATGTGCTCCACTCGAGGGTAAGAAAACTGAGCACCTTATTAGTCGCCGACCAGCTTGGCTTTGCTACTCTACACCGCCAACGGGGACATCCTCGAGAAGGAGATCCATTTTCTGTCGTTTGCTGCACTCAAGCCTCCCCCTCTCGTGTGACACAATTTGTCATATTGTAATTGCAGATGATGGGAAAGATTGCCACCAGAGGATGAGCGCAATATCTCTTCATCTTTTCCTAGAAATGGTCGCATCCTTGCGCACCACAAACACACAAAAATTGTGTCTATATCCCTGCACAAAAGACCGGAGTTACATCGGAATGTGCATGCATGGCATCAGCCAGTCTGGGTGGCTTGCACAAGTTATTGATGTGTCTACTACGGACGACAATGTCCTGTGTGATCTAAAAATAAACTCTATATCTGCCGCATACGAAGGGAGTAGGGAAAATAGAAAAAAAAAATTATTTAATTTCATGGCTCTCTTCTGCGAAATGTGATTATTTGTTGGCCAAAAACAGCAGCACCAGACAGACAGAGACACACAGTCCTCGCTGTGAGTAGAAAAAATGCGGTGAAAAGTTTCGTTTCACAGGACGACATCGACGCGACATTGGCGCCATAGGTTTTATCGATGAGAACCAGGCGAAGTCCTTGCGAAATCTCTCTCTGTCTCTGTACGTCTCTGTCATCGTTTTCATCGGTCATTGTTGATCCGTGAGTGAAATAAGATGGACGTAATTGCTTTTTAATAGATATTCTCCTTTTTTTTTTTTGTTTACCACCAGTCCTAGAACTCATAGAGCCAAGGCAAGTCCTTGGGATATATTATTCATCTTCTTAATGGCACCGGATTGGATGGATGTGTTCTGTTTTTCCCCGTTTTATATGCCGGCGGACTTGAGCGCAACCTCCTCAAAGTGGGTTCAGTGCACTCGTAGTCTTGGTGACCTGTTCTTTTCGTGGCGCCACTTGAGGGTGTGGTATTTGGTATACTCTAGTTGAGTGCATTTATGGAAATACCGTTTGAATTGGAAAACACTTCGACGTCCTAATGGGGGCATTTCTCGGAACTGTGCTTATCTGACACTCATCTCTGGGATGTATCATTAAAAGCATAAATCGCGCAGCACAACAAAAGGAGCTCCATCGCCTTCCAGTGAAATAATTAGGTACCTCCGCAGTGGCGAAAAAAGCAATCAGACAAATATCCCTTCGGGGGAGTTGGCGGCGCATTACACGCATAAACAAACAAATCTTCCCAAAATGGTTATCCTTTGACTTTTGCCACCTCCACATTACCTACATCTGATTCGAATCGGAGCCCGATTCCGATTCCGCGTGCATATGCCTCTGCTTCTGGTTAAATGATTTAAACGCTCTCTTGCTGTTGCTCGGTCGCATCCTCCTCGCTGCTGCGGATCGATCGCGCGGTCATGGGAAAGTCAAATATCGGAATTTGGCAGTATATGGAAGTGATGCGGTGGTTGGTTTTCGATCTGCGCCCGCCCACTAATAAGATACAAATCTGTTGGCCGGCGGCGCGGCGTTGTCGTGCCACAGCGGTGCTAAACGTAACACTTTCCATGTGCTACACTTTGGTCTGTCTGTTGGTACGGTTGCAGTTCTGTGTGCGTTGGCATTGAGATCCTGATTGTTTTTCGGGCCGAATGTTTACCTTCGGCAGTGAGAAATCACGATAATCGATTATATTGGTGGGAGTGCTGGTTTGTCCTTTTTTAATTTGATGATGAGCGATAAAAGTTCAAGTTGTTGTAGTTTTTATTTCAGGGCGCTGTAACACGGAATTGTTTAAGTCACCGTGGATAAGCTTTAAGTGACAATGGGAACGAAGGTCGTCTTGTACTTTTCTCAGTGAAATCATCCCACTTTTAGCCCAGTTTGACGAGCTTCCAAATATTTTTCGAATTGAGCGACATATTGACAGCCTGTTCCGTTCTCTTTGACAGTATAATTTTTGTGTTTCGGAAGTCGAAAACATGCTCATGGGTATCCCGCTTTCTGACAGCCAGACCCAGGTCACACGGGCTAGGTACCTGCAGCCAGAATCAGAAATCACGAAGTCATCGTAGGGCTGTTCGAAACCTCTGTTGTCATTGTACCGCTTTTTGGAACCACGACCATCAAAATCAGTAGCTACGCCTTATCGTAGGGCCCTTTTGGAACACCTGCCGTCTTTATCCAGCTTTCTGTCAGGTAAAATCAGAAGTTACGCCGTCCGGCCTTCTCGGAATCACGGTGTGATGGGATCGCTCTCTATGCAAACTTCCCATAATTTTTTATAGCAGAACGAGGCTCAGTTTTTTTCCAGCTGACATGCTTAAACGGTTTCAATGTTTTTCGGGCTACGTCAACTACACTGCAAATGATACGTTTTTATTGGAGATTAACTGCGAGATTTAGAAAAATGTCTGTAAATCCCGCATAAATCTCGGGATTTATCACACAAAAGTTAATCTCATGAAAAAGGAGGTTAGAAAGAAATCTTGATCATCAACCAGGTTTGCATGTGCATTCCGGTTTGTGACATATCCGAACTTATTTCTGAGGGAATTAAATTTTTAGTCAATTTGGAAGATAAAGAAATGAAAAGAATCAACTGCGAAAAGTAAGAATTTTTTCATATTTGGCCAAAGTTAAGGCCATACCCCACACACGTATATTGAAAACAAAAACAATTTGTTTTGTTTTTTTGACCACAAAGTTTTCTCAAATCTGTCTTTGAATGTTGCTTTATATTGCTATGTATTATATTAATCAATGCATTTTGATTCATTGTAGATAATGAATGAAGCTGGCTATCAGAGGACGAGGCGGCTTTGGTCTAGTTGTGGGCGGGAAAACTGCCTGAACTGCGAGGGCCGCGAAAAAACGGGCTGAAATGCTCTCCACAATGAGCTCAATGGTGTTTCCAAACACTGCAGAAGAAATACATGTAGATAAAATTGTATAATTTGACCATAGGTACAGTCATTTTGTTCGTATTTTCTTAAGATGAAAGTAGTACAATCTGTTCTTTTTCAGAAAGGCAAAGAAATTAATTGGCCCATCGGGAGGTTCTCCGTCTGAATGGCCCTTGTACCACAACTTACCTGCCATTCTCGGAGAACTTCGGATGATAATTTGCATGAGGTGGTAGAAGAAAGCATCTCGACAGGTAAAATATATTTTGAAATGTATATTCAATGTCTATAAATATTATAATTTTAGAACAATTTCAACAAGAGTTCCTGGATGACCCATGGGATAGGTCTTCGTCGCTGTCATTTCCCGAGCTCGAAGTAATCGCAACTGAGTTTGTGGAGGCAGGAAGTTCATCGAACTCGTCTCCGCCAGCTGCAAAAAAATAACGTTCATGTTAAGGTATCTGTATCTAAATAGGGGTTACATATTAGTCAGCGATATTTAAAGTTAATGTCATTTTTACCTTAAATCAACTACAGCCAGCAAGATCGTGGATTTTTTTATATTTATTTTAAGGTTTTATCACTTAAATCTTGGTTTTTTTTTTTTCCTATTATCAATATTTTGAGTTGTTCGATTTGACAGTAGCTGACAACATCTGGTCATCTGGTGAACTGTCAAATTAATCTTTTTATTTGTAATCTCTTGCCCTAAATCTCTCGATTAATCTCCCGTGGAAATGTAGAATTAAGTGAAAGCGAGTTGGACACACTCGCATAATTCAGTTAGATTAACTACAATGTAGTCCGATATTTTCCGGCTTCTTAATTTTGACGTATAATCTGACGTTTTTATGGCGTTTTCTCCGGCTACCACGATTTGACATGGCCCGACATTTTAACGTATATATTATGATCTAACTTCGATAGAAGTTTTTGTCTCTAAAACGCTTTAAATCGGTTCAACGTTCTTACATTATTTTTTTCTGGCTAACGTTGTGAAAAAGTCCGACGTTTCTACATCTACTACGCTCTTACGCGATCCTGTCTAAAATGCTTCCAGGGAACTTTGTATTTTGCCTATAAGTAAGAAATTGACACCCGATACGATAAATATACAAATGGAGCGTTTTCCAATCGCCAACCGTGAATCTTTATTTTGATGATTCGTAATAGTGAGAATCTATTTGACTTCGAGGAAAATGTTTCTCCAGAATGTAGTAAGTTAGTGAACAGCGACAACGAAAGAAAAAGATCAGTTTTCTAGCGGATATTTTTAACTTCACGGTTCTTCTCCGCTCGCTGAAACGAAATGAAATGGAAGAGAACTCCTGATGGGCCCAGCTCAGTCTTTGAGGAAATCACACTCGTGGAAACTCTCATGATCTGAAGAATGGGCCAACGATTTTCTATGCAAGGCTTTAGAAGTCAAATTTGCTCCCAAAACTATTAAAACACCACTTAAAACAGCATAGAGACTGGTTGCTAGCACTGATTTGTGCCAGTACTTCGTTTTCAACTCCCACTGATTCTGTTCACTCAATGACATGGCAACATGACGTTTACGAATGACAGCTGAAGCACCTGCAAACGTAAAAAATAAAGAGACAATTCATGCATTTAACCATGTATACACTTATTCAACTCACATCTTGATTTTCTCCTCACCCAATGTCTTCTGTCTATGACAGTCGCAAAGGACATAACTCACAGAGCCTTCAACCAACCAAGTCCTTGTTTGCTCAACGGGAGGGCACAGTACTCGTACACAGCTATACGAGAGCCTTTGCAATTTTATTTTTTACGTCTTTCTCAAGTGGTTTTCTATTTTGCTGTCAAAATGTGTGAAATTGTCCTTGTGGCGCCACAGCCTTAATAAACAATCACGCGTCACTATAAATTGTATATCCTGTGCATGCTATACCTCGAACTGTTTTCACAAATATATTCAAGTGAAATCCATCAAAAATGAGGTCGCCGATAAATAACATACTTCGACTTATTGATCAGATGCTTATCTATCGTTATTTATTTCCGCTCAATTCATATGTCCAATTGAAATCCGTATCCTTAATCCGCTTGCATAAATTTCTATTATCGCCGTACACATACTTGCCCGTATATCTATGGACAGATCCAATTAATTTTCCATAAAGTAACCGAACCGAAAAAGGGTGGTTAATAAATATCCATTCCCAAGGTTCCGTATGAAATCTGTTTCTATATAAACAAATGTGTATAGGTTTTTGGAGCTCAAACTTTCTAGTGAATCGATTTCGTGAAGGGAATCCTTTAATCCTTAAAGCGACAGGGAATATTATAGACTCCCACTCCTTTGGGTGGCTAGTGAACTACATCCAATCAATTACTTGCATGTTGAGATTTTGCTTCGGGCAGGACTATAATTGATATTTTGAAGTGTGCGGTCATGTATAGGATAGAAGTACAGCTGCTGTGTTTCGGGTGGTCACTGTTGACAGGGGTTAATTGGGAAGAATTGATTGTTCTAATTAGCTAAATGCCAGAACAAATTCATGGCAAACGACCAAGGAGAGTGGAGATTTGTTTTCCTATTTATCTGGGAAAAGGGACATTGAACTGATTGTGGTATGTACAATATACATGCATTTAAGCACAAGGACTAGGACTTTCAGTGACACTGTGCGGAGTGTAGCCATAAATAAGTTTGGCAAGAGGCCAGGAGTGTTCTATTTAGTTGGCTTTTGAGTCGGCGACAGCTGTTTCCATATTTATTTTAAATATATATAGCGTATTCAATACGAATGTCCTTTTGTGATTTGAAGCTGTTTTTTTTTTTTCTTTTGAAAGGTACTGGTTTGGCGATAATACTCGTGAGTTGCGGTTCTGCTGCTTATGCACTCCGGGTTCCATCAAATACAAAAAAAAAGACCCATTTATTAACCCGAATTGGAATTTTGCGAACAAACTTAATTTTGCAGAAAAAAGTCGGACGATTTGCTGTCCGCAATAGTTGTCAAAACGAGGAAAATGAAAAAAGCCTGAGATGCCGGAAGCTAGTCGGCTTGACCAGTTCAAATTGGATGGGGTTTGATTTCTTGGAACGTGGAAGAACAACGTCCTTGATGTACCTACTAGATTTGGAAACTGTGGTTTTCTTACACGTTCATATAGACGGCGTCAACAGGTCCTTTTTATTTAAATTACACCACTTTTCCAACGCAACATCATCAATTATAATTGTGAGCAACGAAGAAGTTACACGTCCATACCTGAACTCTAATAATCTTTATTCATGACTGTTGAAAAGTCTCATCGTTAAACCAAAATAATGTTTTGTAAACGTCGGCCGCTTGGACTTCCAAACGGACAGATATACGCAAAATCAAAACAAACTAACCTACGGCCGAATGTGTTATTTGACACTTGAGTAAAGCGCCATTTTTTATTCAATTCTCGCTGATTCAGTGATTTGTAGATTGGAAGCCCAAGCCGCCGAACGTGTTGTCAAAAAGAGTAAGTTTGTCTACTCATTTGAATTGTATTAAATAATATTATTTCAGAGAATAAATCCTCCATTAAATAAGCGTTTGCGGATGTTGCGTTTCATTGCTGAGGGTTACATTCCGCAGCACGTGGCTCAATCTTGTAGCCAGCAACAATGACAGTCGTACTCTCCAAAGTTTGTCGGAGTGTACGACAAACATCTGTTAGGTGGCGCTTTTAAAAAATCCTTCTGATGCATGTGTTTTTGTGTTTTTCCAGGGATCAAAGTTGAAAGTCCTCGTCAGTAACCACTGAACAGCTGCGCTTATAAATATTTTACCGCGTTTCAATTATATAATTGCAAATCTGACAACTGACTGATTTGTTTTATTTCAGTAGGCACTGGAATATTTTTTTATTTTTTTATTTGACGTTTATGAAGTGGTAGACAACAAATCTTTAGTTTATAAAATCCTGCCTAGTTCTAGTAGACCTAGTTCAGATAAATCTAGTTGACGTTTAAATGACGTAGGTTGAAGGTGAAGATACGTCAATCGTTAGCTGATTGTCAACAATATATCCGATGGCATAGGCAGTGACACATATAACAAAATGTTTTGCACAAAATTTGTTCAAAGCTAAACAGAATTCATCCCTTTTCCATCTAAACACGAACGTCACACCCCCTACCGGGAAAGAAAGCAGCTCCAACTTCACTGCACAAACAACAAAGTACTCCGACATCTAACACAATTAGCACAAACGGCAAGCGGGGGCTCTCCCTACAAACAAAATACAACAGGTGAAGGCTGCCTCCTGTACCAGTCAACATCGTTAAAAGAACAGCCGCGGCAACACCTAGGAACATGCACAAACCACCAGCACAGGAGGTGTGTGAGCTTAACCACCATTAGACGGTGTATCTTCGTGTTTTCGCAAGATTTACCTGTCGGACAGATTGGATTAGGGGTGGGCATTAAACCTTCCGAGGGAATTGCATTTAGCACGAAGCAGCGCGCATTAGATCCGCCGCAATTTATTACACCCAAGCTAAAGCTGGTTACATTTCCGGATTTAGAAGGCCCCCGCGTGAAGTGCACAACGTGTGTGCATTGTTGGTCACTTTCAAATTGCATTCTTTACAAGGTCCGAATATGGTATAAATAAATCTCATCGGTCGCCGGTCGCTCGATTATCCTTAATAGCTGTTATTTAAATCAATGTCCATGTTATCCCAGTTTTGTACTTTTGCACACTCGCCCCAGAGATAGTGACGGCACGGACGAACAAATTTATTGACCATGAATAATTACGTCGCTGAGACAACGCAATTATCTCACCGCATGATGGCGTGGTGGTGCTAAAGTTGATTTCTGCTAACGCTAAGCCGAAGCCCTATATGCATTCCAGCTCGAAAATTGGTCTCTCTCTTTTTCAGAGGCGTTCATGTATACAACACTTGTGTGGATAGGTATATGTAGGTGCACTATGCAGGTGAGGAATGGCATGGACATGACCGAGTTTTTAGGCGCGTATTAAGTTGCTTTGAGGCCTTTTGGCAATGCGGCCTCTGGGGGCACCATTCTGCGCAAGCAGACTGATAATAACTATAATTTTGTTGTTGGTATTAATGCAACCTAACAAATTGACAATTTATGAGTAAATGATGGGCATTTATCGGCACTCGGTGCGATTAAGGCGAGTCGAAATGGGATACTTTGGAAGTGGAGTGTGGTTATATAGGAGTATGCGCGGTATTCAGACAGAAGGTGTCCGGAAGGTTGTGCCTGCAATTCGCTACAGCTACAGACTTATAATTAGATACGTATTGTAGTTGGAGTTGGGGTTTCTGGAGGCTCTCTTGTTGTTGAGTTGGTTTTGGAGAAAGTGAGCACATGACCCCAATGGAGTCAGTCCCCTTAAACTGATGCGTGATTTATTGAAAGTAGTTCATAGTTTAGGAGAATAAAAGATGTAGGTACAGCGAAATAAAATAAAAGGCGAATGGACATCTACCTTGCTGCTTTATAACGTTTTCAAGGTGACATGTCTACCTTTTCGGATGACGTCAAAAATCTAGTCATCTTAATTCGACTAGAATGGTCTGGACTTGATACAGGTAGCCTGAACGGAGAAGCCAGTTCGGTCGATAACGTCACGTTTGCTATGTCAGCCACACATACAAACTGTCAATTTTGAAGTCAGTCACGAAATTCTTGACTATCCCTCCATAAACGTCAACTGAAAAAGCTGTTCATCTGACCAATCAATACTGCAATCCATGAAATCAGTCAGCTGTCAGGCTTACTAAACTAGATGCTTAAATGTGCCCATATTACAACTATGTTCTGTCTGTTTACCGATCGGACAGCCCAATAATGGACGAGTTCCACAAGTGTGTAAGAAACCGAAGGTCATCGTACTTGCTCACTTCTCCACGGTAGACACAATACTGCACTGCAATTAATAACCTACGAAGGACATGCCGAAGAAAGATGTACCTGTACTGTGTGCACATCTCCCAACCCATCACCAACGTTGATTGACCAGCACCACCTTTTCCACCTCTGACGCCAGCCAACAAAGTACCAGACAGACGCATAATAATTCTTTCTTTCACAGCCTCACTTAGGTGGTATTCAATTGGGCGTCTTCAGATTCGCTTTCAGATTTCAGATTTCGGCTACTGGCTAATAGAACATAAAACGTCACTTTGCTCTTTTTTGTGTTGATATTTCTACGATTCGAATATGTGTACCTAGCCTTCGATGCTTTTCTACGCGTTTTCCATTCACTGGTTAAATTTTGTATTCGAAATTTGCGTCCTGGTTGATTTCTAAATATTTATACATAAGAAATCTACTTCTGTTTTGACGTTTAAACCACAACCCATAGCCCATTCTATTGACTCACGGCAGAAGAGCAATATAAACTATAATATTTAAATTTGTAAGTACTCGACAGCTAACCATCCCAAGTTAATGCACCAGTTTCCAGTTTTATGTGCGAAAATAATAAAAGTAGAAAACCTCTGCAGCTAAGAACGAAAAAGTCAGAGATAACTAGAGGTTCCAAGGTTGCGTTCAGACTCAACGCGTCAGCCTTCAAAAAGTTTGTAACTACCTACGTTTCCATCTGCATTTATTTTTGTAGCTTTCTCCCCCAAACGTAGTTTTTCGTGTTCTGCCTAAAAATGCTCGAGGAGATCTTCCGAAAAAGTCTCATGTTCATACAATTTGATACCGAAATCTCTTCGAATAGCTTCTGCATATTATTCTGAAATTCACAAGCGAATATTCTGTGAATACGACCCCAAATGCGCTTATAGGACAATTATGCAGTTCAAGTATTTATATAGTTTGCGCAAATTCGTCCGTCCAAATAACAAATTTAAGTTCGATAGCAACAATCAACAGATAAATGCCGGAAACTCTAATTCGGCAATGCTGCTCAAAAATATTTCTTCAAAAAGCCACCATTTGTAATTCAACACATATGGCAGCTTCGTTGAAATCGCACACGTCAAAAACGTACTTTTTCCGACGAAAATCGCTTCTGAAGCACCAGGCGCTCAGAAATATCAGCAGGCAGCCGCCACAATAGAGCCACTCTTCACACTCTGCAAAACCGAATAGTGGATGAAAAAGGCGCAAAAGTATTGATTTTTGCAGAGTGTGAAATAAGGCGTAATAATTATTGCTTTTTTGTGTTGTGTAATTAATTTCACAGCATAGGATAGGTGTGGAGTGGATTGACTGATGTCAAATTAAAGGGAAAATGTTGGGCTATCTGATTTTAACTATTTTGGATAGGCTGATTCATTTAAATGAATTGAAAGGGAGTCAGAATGATCGCTAAAATGACAGGCCAATATTGAATCGGTTGACATCGCCTGAATCGATTTGAATAGGACTTTCTAGCTACCTGAAAGAGGATGTACGGAGAAATATAATAATACTATACGCTAAAGGGGCGTGTCAATAATATATTTGTAATTTAGATAAGTTACAAGTTATTTCACACTCTGCAAAAAATCAATACTTTTGCACCATTAACATCCACTATTCGGTTTTGAAGAGTGTGAAGAATGGCTCTGTTGTGGCGGCTGCCTGCTGATATTTCTGAGCGCCTGGTGCATCAGAAGCGATTTTCGTCGGAAAAAGTACTTTAAGTTGAGAGCGCCCAATTGAATACCACTTTCTGCACTTGTTGTATGGGGCGCAACAGCTGATCCCTCTCCATGATGATTGACGGTGATCCAGTTGAAAAATGTCTCCAAAAACATCTACCTTCTAAAAAAAAAACAAAAATTATCTCCTTGGCTGGATCGCAGCCTTTTCATTTCCCTGCCAAAAACCTACCTATACTTTCTGTTTGACGCGGCAAAAACAGGAAAGAAAAAAACTGTTTAATATGCGTAGCAAATCGCCGATTTTAATTTGGCAAAGGTCGCTGTCGCGTCTGCCTTTCGGGATATCAACTGGCCACACGATGCGGTTGGTGGTGGTGGTTGTACCGCCACGATCACCATGTTCGTAGCCGTCTTTAGTGATGTAATTCTCTTGAATTTAACTCAAGATCTGTGGCGGCGTGGCGGTAATTTTCATCTTTTGAACGCATGTCCATTAAAGCCAAACAGATCGACAACGATAAATTATTATAATTACAATGCGATCTTGCGATTTTTACGAGATAAGATCGCTGATCTGGGACGGCGCGACGCGGGTAATCTTGCGGTTATTTTTGGCTGTGCTTCTGCTTAGGACGTGCCAGAGAAGCACGATTGTTGTGTTGGGTTGTTTTTTTTTTGTGTGTGCCTAATTGGTATTTGGTACCTAATTGTTTTGCGATTAGGATGGACGCCGCCGTAGAGCGCATGTGAGACAAAGAGAGAGCTCCGATGCGAATACATTTTGGAGCACTTACCTAGTTTTGTGTCAAGCTCTGTTATTTGCTCTTGTATCCTGCTTGTTTGGAACTAGTTTTGCAATCAGTCTGAGACTGACAGAAGTCCTTTTTTGTGTGTAAGAATTTTCTTTTAGTATGCGGTGGGGAAAGTCCTGTCCAGTATGCATTCATGTAAACAGACAGTTAAGAAAAAAAAAACACAAACACTTTATTAGGTACTTAAAAAAAAAGGATGCCTTTGCGATTTAATAATCCGGATAAAGTCTGTCATGCGCCTGCTTGGAACTCCTCCACCTACCATTGGTTTGTGAGTTCGAAGTAGGTGCGCTCGATCGATTTGAAGCCTGACTACGACGATACTCCCCGTAAGTTTGGCCTACTCTTGTTGAGTTCGTCATACTTCTTTCTGTTTGAATATTTCGCCAGTTAGAGGACGGTTCTCCAGTCTGACTTGCTCTTCTTGAGTTCGTCGCACTGCTTCCTGTTTGCCTATTTCGCCAGTTAGAGGACGATTCTCCAGTTTGGCTCGCTCTTCTTGAGTTCGTCGTACTGCTTCCTGTTTGCCTATTTCGCCAGTTAGAGGACGGTTCTCCAGTTTGGCTTGCTCTTCTTGAGTTCGTCGTATTGCTTCCTGTTTGACTATTTCGCCAGTTAGAGTACTGTTCTCCGGTTCGGCTTGCTCTTCTTGAGTTCGTCGCACTTTTTCCTGTTTGACTATTTCGCAAGTTAGAGGACGGTTCTCTCAATGTTGTTGATTCTGCAGCTTCACTTCCTGTCAGATCTTGTACGTAATTTTGACGTTCGATTTGGTGTCCTCGAGCTGCATGGAAGACTGAAAAGGAAATAAATAGGGGGGATACTAAAAAGGGGTAGCACACAATAAATGATTTCGGACTACAAATGAGGATTCCCAAGCAAAGCAAAGACAAGCACCTACAAATAGCGAAAGTACGAAATAAAACAGAACCCACGTAATGACACACTGATTAGAAACGAATGGAACTGGAATTCTACTATTGAACGCAAAATATCGTGGCACTACGCTTGACAATGCATTACGAGATGCAGAGCCATGGAACGCAACGCGCTACATGTAACGTACAAGGGAAAGCGTCAGAACAGAAGGAAGGAATTCCGTGGAACCCCAGAAATTCTGTGCAATGTGAAGGAACTCACTACGTCTTCTCGCGACAGTAATTTGATTGCGTTTCTTGACAGTGTTTCCGCTGCGTGACATTCTGTCAGAGGTTGTTGCGTTGCGGAGTAGCACGTGGTTTATTATTTGTTGTGCTTTGTTTTGTACTTTATATTCAGTTCATTTCGTTGTGAGATTGAGTGAACTGTGCAGAATTCAGTGGCGTTCCATTCCCTTGCATTGCGTCGCCTTTCCATTCCTTTATTTTGTGCCCCCCATATGCATTATAAAGACTTGCAGCCTTGCCTGGCAAGCTTTCATCTAGTCTATCCACACAATGCAACTTAAAATAGAACGAAAGCATTCTTCACCAATAGATGGTGCTCACAAGTCAAAAGATATCCCCCACAGAACTAACAATCTAAAAACGGAAATCAATTCGCCATTTAAGGTGAACAAAGGAAATTTGTTTTCACTTACGGTGGACAGCATCCATGGCTTGAATGTTCATCTCAGATATCATAAACTTACAAATCAGATATCCAGTTCTATTTACACCGTGCGTGCAATGGACTCCAATAAGTTTATCTGCAATGAAAAGAGAAGAAGAACGATAATCAGTCAAAGATCCTACGTTTACTATAAATTTTTTAAGAAGAAGAAAAGGATTTGTGAAATCTCGATCAATCCGACTTTCTTTTGGCGAACGAACGGGTGCACATTCCCTTCCCGAAACGATATGCATCTTTTATAAATGCCGCCATTTCGCTTTGAGACACGAATACAATAACGATGACGACGACAACATCATCACGATCTGTATGAAGCGCGGCACAGTAGTGCAACAGACACAACAGACTACACATCTGCCCACGCTCTATCACTATGTACATGTACACCCCCTGTGCCACTACACGCTACGTGTTTCTATAAGGAAGCGTATGAATCTCCGAATCTGTATCTATTCTGTTTATGGAAAATGTTATCTACGAGGAGAATCTTAGCGCCTGGTGCTCCTCGCTGTGTGGTTATGATTTGCCGTTGAATTCGTGTGGCGCATTTGTTAACCTGCAGCAGAGATTCTTATCTCGCTATGTTATGCTCCGACTATCTTTGAGATACTAACTGGTGCCGGTTGAGTGGAGATGGAGACGGTGCGCTGCAAAAGGAATGTTTAAGCATACTAATTGAATTGATGTTGTGTTACTGTGAAGAGCAAACACAGATTTGTTTTGGTTTACGTGGGACAAAAGGATATTATCGCGTTGTTAACTCGCTTGTTGTGCACATCTCTGATGGGAGAATGGCAATTATATATAGTGCAGACAACACTGGGAGACTGAGAACTGAGCGAATGATATAAACTATGGTATATGAAAGGCAGGCGGTCTGCAACAATGAGGGACAACAAGTTGAATGCGATTGTGGCACGAAGAGGCACAGGACCGACTGTAGAGCTTAACTTCTCATTAAGACCAGCATACATGAGGAACACTTGTCTTTGATCAAGTGGATTCGGAGCACTTGTACATTTTGAATAAGATATTGTCTGTTCAGCCGGGCTTTGATTACATAAAGCGATGGACAAAATCGCGTCTAGGAAAGCGCTCGAAAATAGCATTGGTAGGATACATTCTTCGACAAAAATGCGTCCAAGAAAATGATGAATATCGACTTCACATCCAACAGCGGTAAGCCTAAAATACCAAATGGCACAGAAAATCACTACAGCAAGCTGTTCAGCAAATGCTTAAAGAAGATCATTTGGGAAAATGGGCATCAAAGTGTGTAGAGCTCGGCAAGCAATCTATGAGAACGGCTAGCTACCTTTAGGCTCGCGACATGCGACCTCCAAAATGCCACCAAAGACAACAAAGAGATGGCGCTCACAGTCACCGAATGGATCAACCAACAGAATACACATAGATACTTATAGTATATATTTTTCATACCAGCCTCTGCATGAAAACCTCAAATCGACTCTAAAATACACCGCCCATCCTTTAACGTCCCTTTCAATTATCATCAACTGCAATACCCGACTGTGTTAAACACAATAAAATCCATTCGTTTCGGCATAAATTATCCAACCAGTAACCACAGCTGTCAGCGTTCAAAGCGAGCTTGCTCTCGCTCGTATGTCCTGTCCGTGGGATCCTTTCCATTTAAGCGATGATGTACAAATTGCAATTACAGATCGATAAATTCCCATTCGCATTAATACCCCACTGGTCCGCATGCGCACAGCCTAGGGTAATGTCTTTGCCTCACCCTGTAGCACATTCGGCAAGCCTGTATGCAACTCTGCCGCCAAAGTGGCAGCCAGTCACCGGTTTGTTTTTTACTTTTTTAATGCCGGCCTGTTAATTTCTTTTTTGCGGTCTAAAACTATTGAGCCAATAAATTTTGATTGCACGCGTGCTCGCGCGCGCGCGCGTATCACTCTTGCAACAGAACAAAACAAGAGCCTGGCGCGACGGCCGTCGGCGGCGGCACAACAGCAGCCCAGACATTGCCGTTGGTAATGGTACTGTGTATGAACCGTGCCATATGATAGGTGCAAGGGAAAGAGTGGATTCTGTGCGGTCTAGAAACTAGAAGGATTGCCCGCAACATGACGGATTTCTCGGTTTGCCCTGGCAGTTAGCTAATTTATTGCCAGTGTTTTCGCATCTTTTCAAATAGCTTGACTTGTTATTGTACATATACACAACTGGTTGTTGTGCTCGCTATAGGTTAACCACAACAGCAGCTCCGCACCGAAGGAACAGAACTAAAAACACTAAAAAGTCGGTGGACTTGGTGTGCGTTATGACTGTGGGTGGTGGGACATAAAAACGTCGTCCCACCAGAAATCACTGTGCTCTGCTGGTGGGGAATGGTTAATATGGACCATAAAAAGATGTGTACTTACTGTTCTCGCTGTTGGATCTGAGGAAGTCTTTCACCATCATATTGAACCTGAAATTTGAACAGTAATTTATTTAGTAAGTGGCAATAAGGCAATGGGTACGATGGAGCGCTTTGATCCCTCTCTATCTCTGTCTGACAGGCAACACATAACTTGCCAACTGGCTTGTTCAATTTGTTGGAAAGGTATAGTTTGACATTTCCTACGGATGCTTAAAGGGTTTTTAAGACTGCACATTATAAAGACACTTACTTTTGTACAAGATTTCGTGGGGGTATCTGATGTCCAGGAATCATTAGTTTCCCGTAGCGTATGCCCTGTTCAATGAAGAACTGCAAAGAAATTCGTCCATTAATACGGTACAGTAATGGAATTTATTATTTATTTACTTACTTCTGGACTGTAGTAGCGATTGGTGTTTGTCAGGTCAATGATCATTCCTAGGTTGGGAATTTTCCTCACCAGTGATTCGCAGCTCAATCGGAGACGGTCTTCTACGGAATTGGCAACTTTCTGTGGAAAGGAAGAAAGAAGTTGTATAGTGTATATTGATGGTCTTCAGAACAGAGTCAGTATTGTTTACAAAAAGTCTCAGCTATTTATATGTAGCTCAATTAAAGTTGGGAAACTTGGTGCTAAAATTTACAGCTAAAGCAGAGTACAAGTTTAGGTGACTAAGACCTTAGATGACAGTTAAACATTCAAGACCGTACAAGGAATGCCATCATTGCCATCCATACCTGAAGGAAAGTGTTAAGTCCGATGACAGCCTCTACTTCGAGCCAGTCATCCAGCCTTACGTCCGAACGAAATTGAAAAAAAAAAAAACCGTCAAACCGTCAAGAAAACAACAACATTCGGCAACAGCTTATAAATTCGTTTACAAATATTTACAATACACACAGAGTGTGAACTTTAATTTGTTTGGCAGTGGTTCCACAGGGAAAACCTCCGAACGTGCACCGGGAATCCCAAGTTGTCCGCGTTCATGAAAGCCGAACTGGGCTGTCCGGAAAATCCCAACTTTTGCGCGATTTCATCAGTTTGCTATTCGAACTTGCTCGTTCGTTACAAGGTTTATGACAGCAGGACCTACTTTGAACATATTCAGTCATGAAATTGTTTAGATTCGTCGGCTATCCCTACGGACGTCAACTACAAAAACTGTTCATGTGACCAATCTCAGCCAATCATGTATCTAGTCATCTAGCGGTCAAAAACAATGAATAGTTCTCGCGGTTTTATTCATTTGTAACAAATTTTCACAAAAATGTCAGTTTAAAAACAAACTAAGGTGACGTTTACTTCTTTTTTGACAGACACACACATTTACTACTCGTATAACCAACAACATCTAGTACAATCAAAAAGAACTGCGCCGTTCTCTAATAACTTGAACGACTTTCAAAATAAACAACAAGCCGTGTAAATTATATAGTTGTCAATATTGACTCTGGTGCGCTGCTCACCACGACGCAACCACATTCAGTCACTCAATTTAGAATTTACCCAGCACGACGCACAATGAAACCCATGCGTGGGCCAGGCAATGCTGCCGCTTCTATCTATGACGACAGAGAGACAAATTGTTGTTTGACATGGGAGCAAGCCACAGTTTAGTTTGTAAAATTTTACGATCACTGCCGCAGGCAGTTATCCAACACAGATTCAGAGGATTCCTGTGCGCTCCACCTGTTGAGAAGATTTAAATACGAATATGCCTAGTGACGATTTGTCCGCTGGTATAATAAATTTATGCGGTGATGATGTGTACTGCTGTGACACGACTCTGTGCGCGGGCGGAGCCAATTCCATTTTGTGGTAACATATTTACGTTTCAAACTAAACGGCAACATTGACCTCGTTCGTGGGCTGTTAACCACAATTCATTCGAAGAACTATGATATTTGATCTTACAAGTGTCTGTCAAGCAGATTCTGGTTACACCTTTAGAGCGTTGTATGCAAATGTGAATTGTTTTTATCGTAGGTGCTAAGCATGTGTAGTAAAAAATACATTTGAATTTGAGTGATGTAAGCAGTGGGGACGATCAAAACTCTATTTAACTAGTGGACTTAAGACGAATAGAATTTTGAACGCGCCCATTTTCTGGGGCGTCCGGATTTCTAGTTTTAAGTCTGACAGCTGAGTGACTTGATGTATTTCAGTTTTTTTTGCCTAGATTGCTCACGTGAATATTTTTTTTTTCCAGCCGACCTCAATGAATCGGTTTGCCGACGAATGTAGTCAAGAAAATCCTGCCTGGCGTACGCCGTTGACATTTCGAACTGTCAAAATCGAAAGTAAATTGCGAGAATATAAAAACAATTCAAATTGACTAGTCAACGCGTTCGTATACCTAATCCAGAGAAATCTAGTTGACACGTTAGTCAGGCGAAGTGACGTTACCGCCCAGTCTATAATTTTGTATTCAATGAATGAACGTCCCCAATTGCTCGTTACGTCCGAAGAGTCACTCGTTAGTTTCCACGTTTGACAAGATTGATGCACGCACGAGGTCTAAATCGTCTCTCACTCAATATACCACAAACCCATCCCTACTTTAAATCGTTGCGACTTGAGCGGTCGCTTCAGACGTTTTATCAGATTTCTGTCATATATCTTGTTAATCCCAAAATAACATTTCTAACGTAATCTTACTCACAGGCATGTTGTATAGCTGTTACACACCACACACTGTGGAGACACATTAATTGGTCCAACTGGGTATAGGGCTACTCCGACGACACTTTCCCATACAACACTCATGATATCTGTGCACGCGAATCGACCAACAACACGAAGCGCTATTGGACACCTCATGCACATATCGCCCTCTGTCACTGTCCCTATATGTATGCCTTCGTTCTTCGTCCTTTCCGAGAGTGAATAAACTGCCAGCCAAGAAGAAACAACGCAATAACTATCACCAAGAATTCGATTCGAATCCAACAAGACACATTGTAGGGGCGCATCCACATCCACACTCTATCAAGGACTCAGTTCAGTGCACATGACACGATCATGCGATTTAATTGTTTTACCTCCCAATGGCGCCACCATAAGCAGCACTCCCACGCGAAGTCCCTCCTCCAGAGAGGTTTAGCTTTTGTTTTTATATCGGTTTTAGTACCGTCTTGGAAGAGGATCCATAAAACACATACTTGTTGCTGGACATTTATTCTGCAGCGGGAGAACTTACAAAATTCGACCACTGTCTTGGACCAGACATCTGCCTCATGTATACTCATACACACAGCGTCCTCTGATAGAGTGATTTCCTTATAATGAATTCCATATTTTTCTTAACAACACAGTTACAAGAATTTGGTCACCTTTGGTGGTCCGCAGGACCACCCTGATTGTAAATACTTTGCAATTTATTTAAAACGAAAAATAAAAAACGCATTTTGCATAAATTTAGTTAATTGCTCGACTGAAATGTAAACAGAGGCAGAGATTAAATTAATTCAACGGCATGTTCGCCATCGCACCCGAAATTTGAACAACAACCATTGGGCAAGCAAAACATGATTGATGCGACTGGGAAACTGTTGCCGAAGTTGGTCTTTTCATCATCGTAAGGACCACCCTTGAAACCGAAATTGAATTATTTAATTTAATTGAAATATTGTTGGACAATGTGCTGGCCCGGTGGCCGGAATATACCTCGGTTTTCGATTAATTCATTGTGTTACCCTTATACTCCCATTGGGGATGGCTGTTGTGAAGAGGTGTTACCCGAAGGTATCGTATTTCTGATGGTAGGAGTATGAGATCAGGCTCTGACTGCGGTATGTGTGTAGATGCAAATTTACAACTTATCAGTGGACTGAACTGAGCTCTCATTTTTGACATTTTGTGTTCGACCTTCTACCTTGCGTGGGACCTAGTGTCACTCTACCTTGCGTAGGCCCTAGTGTCACTCTGATTGGTTTTTTACATTTATTGAAAGGACTTCCCTACTTGAGGCTGCTACTCGACAGAACGCCCTTTTGCCATCAATGAAATGTGCACGATTGTGTCGCACGAAACTAGCTTCCGAAAGGACCGTTGATTATAGGGCTTAATTAAAAATTCCGATTTCGGCTCTGGGTGTTGACCTACATAATATACCTATATATAGAAACGTACTTTGATGTTTGGGCGTTTAGCCTGTAGTTATGGCATATCGACAGCGAAAGCTTTACTCATTTAGAAGTAATTAGGTAATCGCAGGTCTTTTCCCCGTCAATCGTTTTTATTTTTTGCACCTACTGATTTAAATATAATTTACAGGAGAATTACAGATTTCGCCAAAAGGTCGAAACAAGCTTATGGCTTTTATGAGTTCTAGATTCACATTTACTTCACTTCACTCCCACAAACAAACGAAGCCTAGAAAACCAACATATCCATTTTTCGAAAGTTCCTCGAAACCGTCCGTTTTTTTCAATATTGCAAAATCAAAGCTTGCTTCCGGTTAGCCTAGAAGGTAAGTTTTCGGCAGCTGATGCTGTGGTCATCAGACTTTTTACTTAACAACAAAGGTTGGACGAAAGTTAATTTATTTCGATAAATTACTGGGAACCTTTTTAATAGTCCCAAAACACGAACGCTTCTTCGACTAAATAAAGATTTCGACTTGTTCAGCAAACGACAGGGCTGCCTTTTGAAAGCCAAGTAAAATAATTGCACTGTCATTTGGAAGTCCTGAAAAAATCGCAAAAATGTCTGGGCAATAGCTAATGTCGCGATGACGTTCGATTATCGGGAATCTTGAACCTTTAGCAGTGCGTTGCTAGTTTCGAACATCTATCGTTTCGATGGTAATGATCGAAAAATATAACTTAAAGGGCCGAGGATGATTTATTTATTTCAAAAGTGTAAAATATAGCAGCACATTCTAAGCCCGAATAAACCTCCTATCTAACATTCCTGAACTGCTCGGTACATGAGCGCTTACCAAAAACTAAGTGCTGCAGCAAGACCTTCACAATACAAGGTACAGTACGGACCGAGGGCTCTACGGATAATGTTCTTTAAAATTTAAAAGCTAATGCGAAAGAGTCTTGGCCTTTTTTAAGAATCATTCTAAAATCTGGTAAAAGATGGAAGTAACTCATTCACATACTTTACTATTCTCAAAGTCAATCAGAGTCCTATGCACTGCTTCGATAAAGGCGAATTAATCGAGACCCAATTACAGAGTTACCCAATTATTTTCGCACTACATAATTGCAATTTTATTTATGTGTTTGCGCCCGACATAAAATGGCAGTTTTATAGTTGCAAACGAATTAAAAGGAGTCTTTTGCTATTTATGTAGCCTTATACTTAACTACTCTGCATGCAGTCATTCTCGTCATATCTGAGCACCCTGAGTGGATGCGTCAAACAATCACAATCGTCAACCACAGCCCAGTGCACTACTTATGCACGCAACTGGCATTGCCAGCCAGTAATACCTGTTTGTTCATTTAGCAAGTAGCATTCAAATTTATTGCCCTTACAATCATTCGCCGATGCACATTTCACTAACGAGGTCACTAAGAAATGGCCGACAGATATCCGTAGAACTGGGTTATCCAGTTCAAACCTGCTATTTATTCCAACTAAGCAACAGAACCCTTCTCCAAAGACTTGTATGACAACAGTCGGCTGTGTAAATGTAACTGTCATAATTTCAAATCAATTCAAATCAAATTAAAAGCGAAAATTGTAGCTGTATGCGTTTTATTGGCAATTCGCCATAATCAAATTATCCCACGATGACAAAAAATGCTGTCTGCACAACGGTACAACGTGTACGACGACGACGACTCTTCCCATCGGCTGTTGGATGTCGCTGTGTGTGTCTATAGTGTGACACTGCGGCACATGCCAATAAAACTGAGAACTTTGTATTAATTAGCAGGAATGGTAGATTTCACACAAACGCAATCGAATAGGAATTGGCCGAAAGGGGGGAAACTTAATTAGTCGCCTGTCTGCCTGCTCGCTCTCGTTTTAATTAGGTTTGTCGACATAGAGAATGAAAACTAAAAGTCCTTCATGGCTCCCGACTACCGAGCGCTTCTGGACATCGACGTACCATCTATCTGCGTTTGCAGGTGATGCAGCAGAAAATGTTGTCTAATGTCATCATCTGCACGTAAATGTTGGATGGGAGAAAATTTCTCATAAATTACCAAATTTTATGTACTTCTGGTAGTCACGGTGACAGGGCGTATATACTGTATACTTGTTGCGCTAACGTTGAGAAGTTCCAGTGTACGTACACGGAAAAATGTGAATGCGTTAGAGGTATGCGATTTGGCATCGATTTTATTATTCCTGGTTGAGGAATTCAACGGCGAATTGTGCATTTACCATGGAAATGGAATGTCATTGCACTTTGGACAGTAGGTAGCTTGTAACTTTTTTGTTTGGCATAGTTGGACAGGATTATGAATTATGATAGGCGATCGAATACTCTCACCTCAGTTGAAATGACATCATTGGTTGCGTTCCGCGGACCGCTGGATGACTGAGCGAGTGTCAAACTCCATATAAATAAATCGAACGCAATCGATATAAATCGATCGCAATCGCACAAATTCTATACAAGTTCTCATCAAAAATGGCAGAAATAGAGAAAGTTTGCAAAGTAACGAGTAACGAGTGGCTCGAACCAGCTCAGAGAATTTCAACGGGCAAGTACTGATAAATGTGTCAAATGCAAAAAGTTGACAAGAAACAAATTCGAAATCTGTCTTAAAAATCAAATGCAAAGAAAAAGAAAATCTGTAAGAATAAAAATAAAAATCAGCGGTGGTCGAATGTTCTCCTAGAGCGTTTCATTTGTTGCAAGAAGGTATGTTATATATTTATTTGTGATAAGGATTAAATGTCATAGATGAAAGTGACTCGAGCTCTGTCCACGTTGCGCTCAATTGTTTATATCTGACAGATAGGTATGTTCCCTTACTTTTGTAGCAAGAATGGAAAATGGCAGTGGTGGGGATAAAACCTCTCACAGAGATAGACACTTACGAACAAGTTATGGAACACTTTGGTAGTAATCTATGAAAAATGGCTGATACATGATTCAAAAATTCGAAAAATTGGTACGAAAAGTCGTTAAAATACCGAAGAAACTCGAAGATTTTGCTAATCCACTAACAAAATTAGTTGATTCATCTTTTTGATGAATGCAAGAATGTGCAAGAGCTTGTACTGATTGAGCTACAAACATCCGAGAAGAGGAAAAAGCGACACTGCATTCAAAATTACGTGGAGGAGATTGTCCCTACTTACAGCCAAGAAGAATTTCGTCGCCACTTTCGAAAAGAATCTTCAATTACATTTTGCCGGATGTTGATACTATTTTACTTTGCAAAAAATCGATACAAATGCACGCATATGCGAAATGGGATAACAAATTTCAAATCAGCTGTTTATTGTAGAGTTAGTGAAAGCTTTTCCACTTCTTACACCCAGAAATTTGTTGAGTAAAAATTCGTAAGATTCTCAGTGGAGGTTCGTTCGGGTACTTTTTTGCAAACGTTATATTATTAAAAATGTGCTTAAAAACTTTGCGAAAGCGACCAAGTGCTGAGAAAATTTTAAAAAATGAGAGAAATTCATTTTATTAATTTTAGTAATTTTCTCCTCGCCGAATTTAGACTTACTGAAAAATGAAAACTGAAAACTAAGTGACAGCTCAAAAGTTTGACAGTTTAAACTCTATTTATTTTCGTCTTCAACGATGTCGGAGGAAGCAGTTGTAATCGAATGTTGTCCTAGAACATATTAGCTCATTCAAAATGGTGAGTTTAATAGGCAATTATAGCGTATAAAATATGCAATTCCAACTTATTTTGTAGATGCTGCATTTAAAGAGAACCTTAGCAAATGTCAAAATGACATTTCTTAAACTTTTTGTAAGAAAACCGGTCAGGTACTTCTCTTGAAATTGAGAGATTTTTCTCGATCGATTTTTGAGATTTGACATTTTTCATTTTTCTATGCCGAAATTAAACGAATGCACTTAATATCTTGCTCTCTCGATGAAGCTCTCTTTTACGAAGTTTTCTAGTTAGGGAACGGCATTGAGTAAAAATTCGTAAGAATTAGAAAAAATTCCTAAGATCTAAAACTAAAAGAACAGACATAGTTTTTGGCTCGGGAAAGTACGCGAATAGACCTATCAATACATTTCATCATTGTAAAATGTTCCTTTAGGAAATTATTCTATTTAGAGCAAAACATACTTACTGCTAGATTGAAAAAAATGGGGATGCTAAAGCTGTCAAGCTAAAGTCAACTAATTTGCAAAATCAAGCAAAAGTCAATAAAATTCGGAATAGACTTTTTTGAAGAGTGAATTCATATTTTTCCATTGGGAAGTCGTTTTTAAGTGGAAATAAATAATGTTAATAAAACCAAATCACTTTTATGGAGTGGTAGCCGACGAATATAGTCAAGAAATTCGTGACTGAGTACTAAGTTGACAATACGCATATGTGGTTACATTTAGTTCAGTCCAATCTAGTCAACTTAAGACACAAACTTATGTCGTTTTCCATTGGGCAAAAAGAAGCGTCCGGGAGAGTCCGGAGTCGATAAAATCATGAAACCGTTTCATTGGCACAGAAAATACTCTTCTGGTGATTCTGAGGAGAGAATCCAATCAAGAAGCACTCACACAAGCGTAGTTTATGTATTTTATACAAGTCAGCTGACAGCTGCCGTAGATTATTTTTTAGCATTTCACCAACACTTTTGTGGATTCAATCATAAGCAGTTTTCTTGTTCCATCGAATTGCAGAATGAGTGGATCCCCGAGTGGAACCAATGGAAAACGACATAAGTACCTATGAAATAGACTGACAGCTTCCCTACGTCTCCCCGATTTCCCCCGCAATTTTTTTCAATAATACTCCCTCCCTCCCGCTCCAAATTGTACTGTCTGTGAATACGTGTGAAGCACCAACAAAACAAATTTATTAATGACAGGAGGTGTAACAAACAACTGACACTCAGCAGTGTTCCTATACTACATCGTAGTATCCCTGCCGTTTTGTGGGAATTTCGATTTCCTTAAAACGTCCGTGCGTAAAAAGAAAAAAACTTCAAACTTGTGTGAATTTAATTAATCTGACAAGAAAACATTCAAACTATAAAAAGGAGATTTGCCTTTAGCAAAAATTGCTTGCACCAAAAAATAATCATTATAATAGGTCTGTTCCCTTACTTTCTGGTTCAGTTTTGGCAATATGTCACATTTCTCTCATTGCGAGAGAATTCGCTCACAGAAATGAAATACTACATAACATAACCAAAAAGAAAAGGAACGCGTTGAACCTCAAATTTGAAAAATTTGGTTTTATTCTTATCAAATATCAGTAGAACAAATCACAACTGATTTGATTTGCTTTTGCTGCAGAATTTAAAAAGCTCAACTCTTTTGCTTCTTACATTTATTTGAATGCTATACAAGCAGAAAACATAAATGAAAACAAAAAAAAGTTAGTTACAAATTAGCATTTGAACGATTTGACAACCATCTGTCAGAAATTTCTTGGGCTAATATTTGCAGGTATTTAATGGAGGGAAAATGTTTTGTTCTCTCTTTTTGGCTCTCTTTTTGGCCCAGCGTAATGGAACCAAGTTTGACTAAATTTGGCCAATGAGTTCGAATGCATTATCGTTCGGGAACAGACCTTATACAATTCCAAATAAACATGTCTACTGTAATGAGACATTTTATATTAATAACTAATGGTTTTTACATTTTTGCTACAGAAAAAAACACAACTGAAAAGCCATTTCATGTATATTTACAGAGGAATATAATGTGAAGAGTAAAATGAAGATACCGCGGTGAGTGTTATTTAAACAAAAAACCTTCGAAAGAGAAACCGCTGCTATTCAGCATCAAACAAAAAATGGGAATGTGAAATTTAAAATAGGTTGCGAAACTTAAAAGAAATTCAATGGCGAATACGCGACAAATTTGTTTGATATCGATATCATAGAAATGATATAATGTATCCAAAATTCATTATGGAATGACTTAAAACTGTATTCCTTTTCGTTATATCGTACAATCTGGCCATCCACTGCAATTCAATTATTTCGTACGTTTGTTTTTAGTAGTTTTTATGAAATACTTATTTGACTAATGAACAGCTTTTTATTGCATGGTGTCTAGCTACATAATTAGTTGCACTTGATATGTACCAAGAAATAAGAAAATCGAACAACTAGTTGTGCTATAAAAATGTAGCGAATAATTTCAACCTGGAACTAAGAAAAACTATTATTTAGAACACAGCCCCAAACTTAGTTTACGCTTAAGATAACTAGATAACTAGCTGGTGTGCTTTTTAATAGAATTACGCAGTGGGTGGTGAACAAGAAGATCCTACACGAATCCCAAGCCGGCTTTAGACAAAACTATTCCACTATAGACCAAATTTTCGCTCTCGTAAACATAGCAGAGATTTATAAAAGAAAACATAAAAAGCTATATGCTTTCTTTGTTGATTTTCGGGCGGCTTTAGACTCTATATCTCGCGAAGCTCTTTTTTATAAGCTCTACAGATACAATATCTCAACTAAGGTCATCAGGGTATTGAGAGCTATGTACGAAAACAACGTAGCTTGTGTCTGGGATGGAAGCAACCTATCAGAGGAATTTAATACAACGATGGGAGTGAAGCAAGGATGCGTGCTGAGTACACTACTATTCATTTTATATATAAATGACATAACAGAGCACGTTAGGGGCGGCATCGAGATAAGCCAAACTAAAATACAAGCCATCATGTTTGCAGATGAAATCGTTTTCCTCAGGCTGGATGAATATTGTAAAACATGGAATTCGTCGGTAAACTTATCAAAGTCGAAGATAATGATATTCAGAAATGGAGGTGGCAGATACTCCCGAAATGAAAGTTGGAAGATCCAAGGTGATCATATTGAAACTGTGCGGGAATACAAATATCTTGGTGTCTTGATTACGCCCACTCTAAATATGAACAAGCATCTGCAATGCAAACTAACTGAAGCGAAAAGGGCAATTTGCTCAGTTTTGGGTTGTTGTATCAGCAATAAAATTGTCAACCATGAAGCGAAGCAGAAAATATTCCGTGCTACAGCAGCATCCATTTTGTTTTATGCTGCCCAAGTGTGGGGATACTGTTCATTTGAACTTGTAGAAAAGTTTCTTCGGTACTTTATCAGGAGAGTTTTTAAACTACCAAGTAGTTCACCTAACTATACGCTTCATCTGGAGACTGGAGTAGCGCCCCTTTTTCTGGATACCCTTAAGCTGCACCTCGACTATGTTGTAAAAATCATGGGCCAGGCACCTAAGATAGTTCTCAACCATATGCTGCTAAATGGAGGAAAATGTGTGCAGAGCTGGGAGAGCTTAGCAATGCAATGCAACTTAAATCTCCGAGTTACCCCAGAGGAACAGTTGATCCCCCTGTAACGCAAGTTCTACGAGCTACGGGAGAAAACAGGTCATAGGATATACAAACAATTTGTGAATGACGCCCAATCATCGCAATACAGGACATACTATACCAAATTAAATTATATAGGTAGTCTGCAGTATTCAACGTATTTTCTGACGAGTTACTCTACTGATATGATGAGGACTTTCTTTAAGGCAAGAGGCGAACTGTTAAGTTTAAACTATATACCGCATCGCCCAGAACTCCCACTTTTGTGTAATCTCTGTAACCGCAATGAACGAGAAGACGTGTTCCATTTCATCGCTATATGTCCCATCCTCAAAGAATTCCGGGACAATTTCTTTGGAGCTCTTGTACTTACGGTTGAAGAGTTGTTGAGCATTTTGAATGGTAACCGAGGCTGGAAACCGTTATACAACTACTTAACCAGCGCACTACACTACAGACAACGTATCATAGACGAAAACTTTTAATTGTACAAACAGCTTGAAATTTGCTAAACTTATTTCAACTTATGTGCATAGTTAACGGAGCAGAATATTTATATTGTCAATCTGGTAGACAGCTTTAAGCCAAACCATATAAACCAAGAATGAAAAATTGTTAACAATTTCTATTTTATGAAATAAATACTCAATTAAACTAACTAACTAACTAGATTATTGAATGTGCCCTCAGGATGGTGGGAATGTTCGCTCATCTAGAATGCTAAGTGTCCTACATCGATCGCAGCACAGCGATGATCAATGTGGTTGATGGTTTGATGATCTTTTTTGGTTTAAGAGGCGTTCCTCTATGGATATTAAGGTTAGGTTCAACTGAAAACCCATTAAGACGTGTGGGTTGCGCTAGAAAAAATGCCTTTCTTTGCTATTTTAGCACTAAAATCACGGCATACAGGCCATTGCTTGTAAGCCTTGTCGAGCAGCTTGTTAGAGACGCTCTGATGGCAATATCTTTTTGCCTACGCCATTTTCAAAGACTGGTGAAAGGAGCCGAATGAGGTTTACTTGGTTGTTCACCAACTAAAGCAGAATTTGTGTTTCTGGAGTGAAACTTCTTATGGCTAGGTGGAAACGGGGAAGTGCAACGCACGTGGTGAGGAAGCTTGAGGCTCAACGACACATGGGGAAAGCATCAAAATGGCCACGCACTCGGAATAGTCTTAGAGGGCATCGTATAAATACCTTTTGTACTCCGTCACAGATTGAACCCTGCTTCGGTGGAATTTTTTTCCTCGTAGTGTAAGCCATCACAAGTTGGAGTTCTGATAACGCTGATTGAATCGGACCTTATGATGATGGGTAACGTTCCGCTCAATGTACCCTGTGAACGTCTCAAAGCGTTCGGCAACAGATTAACCATATGGGTTCCGATTCTGGAGATAGAACATAGACCAAATTTCCAACGTAGATAGTTAAGGAGTTCGCCTATCTTATTTTACGTCATCTAATGACATTCTTCTGCTTCTATGACGCCGAGGGCTGATGGAAGAAAGCCAGAGTTACTCGGCTCCTTTCATCGGTGATAGGTGCGGTGTGGACGAATGAAGACGATACAACCATGAGCTCTAAAAGCTGTACCAAGATGCGGGAACTGTCTTCAAAGACATAGCACTAGAGGAGGAAGAATATCGAACCTTCATTTGACAACACACAAGTCATGGCAGATGTTAGAGCGCCTGTTCTGAATGACTGGAAGCAACAGGTTCCTAAGCTTACAGTGACATGTTGTATGCACGTCATACATAATATCTACGTATAAATATGATGAAAAAAAAAAAGACTTACCTCTCTTAGAGGAACTTTGAAAGCAATGAATCTTGTTCCCCTGATTTTTTTTCCAACTGGGGAGTAATTCAGCCATCTGAAACAGGAAGGAAATTTCTGTTATTTGGGCTTTTAAAGAGAATTTTTAGAATAGAACGTTTTACTAAATGAAAAAGTGCGAACGGAGGTTTGGCTATATTGTGGGTGCAGGGTGTATCGTGTATCGTGTTGATTAGTGAGCCACGTGCACTAGAAACTTTGTTTACGATGACGTGTTTTTACTGTATGGTCTCTTGTGCCTGTGCAAAGGAATGTTAGAAGTAGTTAAATATGTTTACTTCATGCAAGTGTTCTCCACGCAGATAAGATTTTAATAGTAGGTAGTATAATGGCTTTATATGCATACATGTCTCGAGTCATAGCGGCAACAGATGTTTTAACAAGCACACTCAATTGTTTCGTCATGCGGCAGTTGGTTTAAATCGAAGAAAATACCACATAACTGTTTTCACAATCCCAATTGTAGAGTCTCACAAATATCGAGGCTACTATGACTGTTACAATTAGAAAGGTCATTTGAAACCCCGGGCCTCAAACCTAACCTATGGGAAGGAGTAGGTAGGTTTTTCCTGAACCTTCCTGGACTCCGAATGAACTACACCACACGAGACTTGTTGCTCACAAATGTGTTGTTCCTCTGCCACTTACTGATAGTGCACTATATAGCAGTTCCTAGTTACTACAGTAACAAGGCCGTACATTAGTTGAAATAGTATTTATATACACCTTTTAAATATTGTATTTTTTTTATAGGTATAAACAAATTTATTTTTATCAGCATTTGTTAGCATTGAGTATGCGAAACCAAATCTTTACTGCAATTTACCTGTTTGGTATAGACTTTGGCGGCATAATAAATAAATAATTCACTTAACTAGTACCAAAGAATACTAATAAACCGTGTATAAGATTCGAATAATTGACCAAAATGTATAAATATCCAAGTTAAGAAAATGCTCAACAAAACACAAAAACCCACGTCCTTCTGTGACGTGCGTGTCACCGTTAACATTTAGGGATGTGCACACTGCACAGTATTTGAACTAACGAGAAGAAACTCGTCAATCGCTATTTAAAGCGCAGGGTGACTCAAAATAAATTACCATAAAGTACGATTAGAAATGCAACCATAAGAAGTGTATGTTAAAAAAAAAACTACCCCATGCACTTTAAAAAGTAATCACACATCAGGTTATACAAACCCAGCAAATCACGATAATCGTCTTGGTATGTGTATCTTTTGCCTGTATAATCACGGATGAACTCCTCAGCAAACAAAAATCAAAACGTCAGAAGAATGAAAAACCATGTGACACGTAAAGAACTTGTACAAAAACAAAACATATTTTATATGTTGGATAAGTAGTTTAATAGAAGGTAGGTAGGTATTCTTCATAAAAATAAACTGTCAAAGTGTTCCATTTCCAAGTGACCACTTCACGATTCACGTACCTATATGTTTCACATCAGAAACACATTTTGCTGTCAGTGTCAGTTGGAGAGTCAAAACAAATGCGCTTGAAATTCGCGGAAGAATTATTTTTTCGTGAACTTCGTACTGCTTCGTACAAAAAGGTCTATCAATGTCGTCTACTGTAGAACAGAGTGAAAATACAATAACTGCCTTCGATTGCATTTGCCGCTGCTGTTTAACGAACAAGACTGAGCTGAGACCAATTTTTACTTCAGTCGGTAGCATTCCACAGGCGATTTTCTTGTTCACAGCCGTAGAGGTTGGATTCTTGGTTGCCTCTTGAGCCTCTTAGCTCTTGAAAATGTCCTCACTTACCTCTTTCTTACCACTTAGGTCAGAAAAGATGACGGATTCCCTGGGAATATTTGCGTCAACTGCTTGCATCAATTGAACAAGTGCCTCGACTTCAAGCGAAAAGTGGAAGACGCTGCTGTGCACCTGCAAAGGTCTTTGATAACAAATTCATCGCGAAAGATCATAGTAGAAGACGGCGACAACTATTCGTAAGTAGGAAAACATAAAAATTAATGAGGAAGGGACAATAAATCGACACTTGTTTCTAGAAATGTTGAAGAAACTTCGCACAATACTCGAACTTCGTCACTCTATACATGCACTGTGTGCAGTCGGTCATATGCAAGTAAGTAAATTCTTCGTACATGGCCGATTGTAGCAAGTGAATTGTGGTTTAATTTCTAAGGTAAATGTGCCTATAATCGTCACGTCAAAGTACATACACCCAAGGAGAACATATTTCGCTGCAATGCATGTGGTAAACGGTTCACAGATTTGCCAACTTTTGAAGATCATCAAATCTGTCATAACCAAGAGAAAACCATCGGCGGGGATTCAACACAAATGGTGTATACATGTCAAATATGTAAGGACGCTTTTATGGCGCAGGAAGATCTATTCGTCCACACTTCGCTGCATGAAGAAGTGCACAAGTGTAAATCTTGTGGCAAAGACTTTGCAAGTAAGGCCGCTTTACGTATTCTGTCACAACTTAACAATTTGCCTTTGCAGACCTAGCAAAACTTAAGCGCCACATACCCAGACACTTTATCGAGAAACCTTTCAAGTGTAAGGAATGCAACATGGGCTTCTCGGAAATGGCATCGCTTTCCCGCCACTACCAAAGGCACACGCGAAGGAAACCCGCAGTAATTCACATGTGTTCAAAATGCGGAAAGGGCTTTCCCAATCCATATTCTCTGAAAGTACACACACGCGTTCATACCGGTGACCGTCCGTGGGAGTGTACGAAATGCAAAAAGCGGTTTACCGACTATCGTCTCTTAAACTCGCATAAGAAGCTGCATTCAGATGAGAAGCTGCACAAATGTGACCAATGCAAAAAGAGGTGAGTAAGAAGCTATCAATGGCCACGAACTCTACCAGATTTGCATATAAAGTTTCAGACATCATTCAACGCTGATTACCCACATGCGGACACATTCCGGTGACCGCCCATTTCGCTGTGACAAGTGCAAGAAATCTTACAAACAATCGTGGAGTCTTCAGATACACAAACGCAAGCATGCTAATGCGAAACAGTTCGTCTGCCAGCAGTGCCATCAAGGGTTTATTGCTGCGGCCTCGCTCAGGGACCACATGCAGTGGCACAGTGATCAAGCTGCGTCTCATGATCAAGAACCACAAATGGAGTACTTTCAGTGCAAATGGTGTTCAGCACAACTGCTATCGCGTTTGGATCTTATTACTCATGAAAAACTTACCCATGCTCTGAGCCATGAATGCGACACTTGCTGTGGTAAATGGAAAACCCTAGAGGAGCTGGTTCAACATAAGTGCGACGAGGCTTTGCGGGCGTCTGATGAGCCGACCCCTGATGAGATGATATTGCTACCCAGTGGGGAGGTTCAGGATTGTACTACGGTTGTCAACGCATTGTTGGCTTCCATTTCAGACGACCAAAAGTCGATGCAGCACGATTGGAGTAATAAAACCTAAAGAAACTATAACCGACTGCCTGCCTTTTTCTTTGTAAATTTTTTTAATTTGCTATTGAGATGCAATTAACTACAGCCCCATGATGGCGTTTTTTTGGCTTTGGCTCATGCACGCATTTATGTTGCCCCGGAAAACTGTAAGACACCATACTGTCCAGTCACCATCCAATCGGGTTCGGTTCTGTCCAAGTTCGCAGCAATGCCTTCCTTTAAGCCACATATCAAATCCGCTTTCACTGTGCGTAGGGTGCATACGTTTGTCGGTTGAAATCCTAAAGATATCCCACGAAATTCAACTGAAACACATTCACACACAAAACTAACTACTACTACTAACCGCGTAGACACGTTCGAAAATTTTCAGTGAAATCCCACGTAAAATCGCCTATCAGCTTTCGGTAGTTGAGGTCGCCCTTGAAGATGGCTATATGCGCTTCGGACAGTTTGTTATACAAATTCTCATTGATCTCCTTCATTCTAAAGAGGAATCATTGATTAGTTAGCTTCAACAACTCGCAAATGGACGTGCATCACCTATTGTACTCATAGGGACCCGTCCAAAACCACTCCAACGGTGCTAATTCAAATTTGCCATCCTGCACAAAGTTGTACCATTTCTCGCCGACTTCACGCAGTGCAGACGATGTCGGGTGTTTCCGCAAGTAGTCGAGTGTCCAGGTGAAGTCCCTAGGCGTGACATCCGATATAAACCAAGGAATGGCTTTGACGTGGAAACGAATCTTTGTCGCTAGTCGCTTTTCAATTAGATACTCGGCTAAAAGGAGATCCGTGAAGAGTTCAAACCCGGAGTTGTCTTGCACGAAGTCAATTAAACGAGCATCTCCCTCAAGTGGCTGGGCTAAACAATTCCAGATGGCTTTGGAGTCATCGACTAAAATGTTCGCGTTCAGCACATCGATTGAATGAAAGAGATTGCCTGTTTGTTTAATTTCTTTACCCTCGGAAATCGAGAGATCACAACGGTTGCCCCACAGGTTCAGCTGGAATTGAAAAAGAAAAAGATGTGACTTATTGGAAAGATAAATAAGAGTAGTAGCAGAGTCGACTCTGGAAAGGTCTCTGTACACTAGGAGCAGTAGTGGCCAGCAGAGCATAAAACAAGAAAACTCGTCAAGTCGAGGGCTTTTAACTCTGTCAGGTACAGCGAGGTCAAGTTTGCTAAAGCTTACTTACAAAAAATCTCAACGAAACTAAATTACACAAACAGGCCCAATGAACGTTGTTTACTATTTGTGCATAATAAATCATTTTCCAGTGACGATAAGGTCATATAACAGAACACATACCTTTAACAACCGAATGAAAAACTCCTCACTAAGTGGACTATCACGTGTACTCTGGACGACACTCTCGAGGGCATCTATGCAGCATGTAAGTGCGTTCTCCTTTTGCTTCCTAAAGTGGTCGTAGCTTCTTAGTTTGTCCACGCACTCAAAGTACGAACTTATGCGACGGTACAAGTAGCATTCGCCATAGAGCCAACAAATTTTAAAGAAAGTTCCATTGGCCGGCGTCAGTCCGGCTATGAATGTATTCCACATTTCCTTATCTGGTTCTATAAGCATTCCAATTAGAAGAATAAAATCAAAAAAACACAATCCACCTACCATTGCCAGTAAACGGTTCTAGTGCCTTATCAGTCTGTAGTTGATACTTCAACTTGGACAGATTTCCGACGATCTCCTTGAGTTCTTCGCGAGACTCCTTGAAGGAAAATACATATATATAAACATGCGATCGCACTTAGTTGCAAACCTCTTACATCTCCGTATTGCTGAGCTATATCATCCTTATCGCGCGATAAATTATCCAGCACTTGTGTCAGAATCACTGGCAAACGTTCACGTAATGTGTAATATGCAAAACTTCTATAAATGGCATAGATGGGGGATTTATACGAAATTTGTTAATAAATACCCAAATAGAGGACTGTGTACTCAACTTTTTATAGCGGCCACACAAAAAGGTAAGGCGCGGAGGCTTTTCATCGATGATATCGTATTTTTTATCAAATTCTGCAGCTGTTGTCATTGTGCAAAAGTTCTACTGTAGCACTTGCTTTTTTTTTCTTATTTACAAGATTTGCAATCGCGATTGTTATGCACCAGTTATCAACTATAACTGAGCGATTAATTGATCGGAATGGTGTAGCGTGTAGTGTGTGACAGCAATTTATTTATAAAATTAATTTTGAAAGAAAAAGGAAAGTCAAAACTGTCATTGCGATCAGCTGACATGAAGTTATGGAACGGTGGAATTGACCAACTAGTACAGGGTGAACTGGGCTGAAAATATTTAATGTGCATATCTGATGATAAACTTTTATAATTATTATTTTTACAAGCGTCGCAGTGTTTCCGACGCGTCCCTTGAACAACACACTCTCATGAAAAGAGCTATGTACGATGTACCCCTTTTTCCCAACTGACGCATTTACAAACGTCAAAAAGCCGACTGCTTGTGCCAAGACCCACCATTCCATCAAATTAATATAGTCGACCTACATGACGTCAGAGGCATGCAATCTTTTTTCGTATAAGATAGGTATAACTTTCACGTCTTGCAATATTCTCAAAAAAGAAATGTCACTTTTTGACATTATTCTGTTTTTCTTGTGAGCAACAGTGGTTTCAGTGGGATTTCATTAGTTTTTTGTTGCAATAAAATGTCCACAAACTATTTAGATAAAAAAATAAAACGAAAGCAGGTTCGCTGCCGTGCTATTGTCTCCAATGAAGTATCGATTGCAGTCAGCGATGATCCAACCATGGTACGATAATCAGCATTTGCTCACACACCCTTTCAACTAAAACGTGATAAACCCATTTCAGTTCATCGGCATCTGCAATGCTGGATTAAGCACTGGTATAACGGACGAATCGGTTCTGCAGGAAGCCCTTAAGCATGGACAGGTTAAAGAGCTGACCATGATTCCCAATAAATCCTACTGCTTTTTGGGGTTTGGTGAGATCCTTGAGGCAACAAAAGTTTTCAATGCCATGCATGGCAAAGCGGCACTTGGGCAGAATGGATGCATAATCTACATGTCATACTTTGAGGGGATTCCTCAAGTTGAGAATCCTTTGACAAATGAAATGCCACCTGGTGCGGCTATAATTGAAGATTTCGTAAGCGCGGCAGAGGAAAAGATTCTTCTAGAAGCAATCAATACTCCTACAGATGGTGGTACATTGAAACACAGGTCTGTGAAACACTTTGGCTATGAATTCCTCTATGGATCGAATTTGGTTGACCCAAACAGTCCTCTCGCATGTGGTATTCCAACGGACTGTGACGTCCTCTGGCAGAGGCTAAGAGAAAATCCATCTCTAAGATGGTTCATCCCGGACCAGCTGACAGTGAACCAATACCAGCCGGGACATGGAATTCCACCGCATGTGGACACCCACAGTGCGTTCTGTGATCCTATTCTCTCGCTGTCTCTGGAAAGCGATGTTGTAATGGATTTTCGAAGAGGTAGTCAACGAACTTCGGTGCTCTTGCCGCGAAGATCGTTGCTGATTATGTCGGGTGAGTGTCGCTACGATTGGACACACGGCATAACCCCTCGCATCATGGATATCATAGAAACTCCAAAGGGAACACTGACAACTCAACCACGAAACAGACGAACATCGTTAACCTTTCGAAAACTGCGAAGTGGTCCATGCGACTGCGCCTATCCAGCATTGTGTGACAGTCGAAAGAATGCCGCAGAACCGAAAGAGTCTCTAGACAATGTCGCACAGAAGTTGGAAGAATCCAATGTGCATGACGTTTACGAAAAAATCGCAAGTCACTTTAGCGAGACTCGCCACTCGCCGTGGCCAAATGTGGCTGACTTTGTCCGATCGTTCGCTAAAGGCTCCGTCATCATCGATATTGGCTGCGGAAATGGCAAATACATGTCCTTGAACAAAGGGGCTCTACAAATCGGTTGTGATCGAAGTACAGGATTGCTGAATGTCTGTTGTTGCAATGCGCAGCATGCATTTAAATGTGATTGCCTTGCGGTTCCAGTGCGGTCTGCATCGGCGGATGGTGTTATCAGCATAGCTGTAATCCACCATTTAGCGAGTGAGGTAAGTTGGAACTTGAAGTAAGCGTTTTTATTACTAACCATTCAATCATAGTCGCGTCGTCTGCAAGCAATTAAAGAAATGTCGAGAATACTGCGCCCTAATGGTCTTGGTTTGATATATGTATGGGCTAGGGACCAAAAGGCTAACGCGAGGAAGTCGAGTTATTTGCGACAGAACAAAGCAGTGAACAAAGGTAAAACCTCTGAGTCGGAACTAAGGCGCAAAACCCAAACTGAGAGCCTGCAGATAGAAATGGATGTCCGGCTGCCGGTTCATACTAATCGCACAGACTTCTTGCAGCAGGATGTTCTCGTACCGTGGAAACTTAAGTCACAACAGGAAAACAACGAGAAGTCGACCTTTCTACGATTTTACCATGTTTTCGAAGAGAAGGAATTGGAAGCCCTTTGCAAACAAGTGGATGGAATTGAGGTTGAAAGAAGTTTCTATGACCAAGGGAACCACTGTGTGGTTTTCAAAAAATTATAATTTAATTAAATAAAAATATAAAACTACCTCCATTCAATTTTGAGCATTCCAAGCGATAGATACAGAACTAGAGCAATTTAATTCGGAAAGTGTAGTAATCATTGAACACTAGTTGAAAAGGTATTAAAAAGTATTTAAGCTCGAACTGGAAGAGGATTTTCTTTCATAAATATTCTTGTACTCAGCATTTAGACGTGCTCAGAGTTTTTTTTATGAACAGCGATTTCCATTCGCCGGCGAGGTTTTCGGTCCGGAATGCGGCCATTCCTGTTAACAAGTCATTTCATTTAGGTACGTTGTGTATGTTCTATTGTTTGGACTTAAACAGAAAAAAACGCATTTTGTAAATGTTGATTGAAAGCTCTTCTTTTGCTGTCTGTCAACAAGGACAAGTCCTTTAGCCTCCAGGCGGTTGTTCATATCATTTCGGATAAAATAACGTTCAAGGGGTTTAACTAATGTCATGTCTTCTATTGACTTTTATTTGCGTTTGCTTATCATATCTTATGTATTGATAAAATAATTAATTGCTGTTTGAGTGAGTGATTAACTTTTAACTTAAAGCACTTTCAAAACGCATTCAAAACGTATCCAATCGAGAAATTTCACATGAAAGAACAATCGATTACTTTATTTGATTAGCGCACTAAAATAATTCAAAGGAATGCACTTTCTGACTGCAATATATGAAAGACGCAGCATTTTAAGACTGAAATTGAGTGCAAACATCAAGTTTAAGTTGTCAAAAAATGCAAAAGAACATCTTTACGGTTTTGTTTTACGTATGGTTACAACACTGGGGGCCTAACAGCGGTTCGTCAATCCACTTGATATAATTTGCTTATTCAGTTTCTGTTTTTTTATTTTTCTGTTTAAATGAGCAATGAAAAACGATATCGGTGTTCCTTACTTACAACCATTTTGAATCCAATGAATATGAATACTGAGTGCAATTGACTGATATCAACTAGAATTTAACACTGCAAAGAAATGCTTATCTTACCCCGGTGCTGCTCATATACCTACTACCTTTCACTTTTTAGCTCGCTTCGTTTCGTTTTACGTGTGGCTATAACTAGGGCCTAAAGTGTAGCGAAATAAACAAAACAATCATTGCGTTCGAGGCGTAGCTTCTTCTTTCTTTTTGCTCTCGATATCGATAGCTTTGTCTTTGAGTACATATTAATCCCACCTATTTTTTATGCAGTCACGAAACTGGGCTGGTTTGGGGCCTAGTTTTTCCTCGAAAATCGAAATGTCACATTTTCTCAGCACAGTATATATAGGTACATAATAACTGCCCGAACTTTACACAATAAAAACACGGCAAAAACTATACATGCTTATTTTATTTTTAAGCGGTTTTTCGTACGAAACAGAGTCGACTAAATTTACGAAGATGATGTCCTACTGCCGCTTAAATTCGATTGTGTTGTGGTCGGCGAAACGATCGATCCGCTGCCAACTGTTGTTGCAACAGAGGTGCCAGCTGCACCAGATTGCAACTGTGAAACGGTGGTGGTTATCACTCCTGAGGTCTTTGCGGTCGGCACCAAATTCACCACCTTGCGCACTGTCAAGTTCCTCTGCAATAGTTGGGGCTTTAGCAGTCCAGTCACTTGTTTGAGACCCCCGGGCTTAATGATTATGGTATTCTTGGTTGGGTCCCTTGTCGTCGTTGCTGCTGTTGTGGTGGTTGTTGTGGCGCTTTTAATTAGTTTCGCCTTTCCATCCGGATCCATGTTGACGATGTGGAATTGCTTCAGGTTGAGGATGGTTGGAGCTGTCGTAGTCCCCGATGTCACCGGCTTGAGCGTATGCAAGTTCAATTGCTTTATGACCTTGTCCGTTGGCTTGATTATTTGTGGCGCAGGCGGCCTAGCCACAAGGGTGGTGGACGACGTTTTCGGATTGGTGACAACCACTTTGGTGTACTTTTGCATCTGCGGAACGTTTGTGGAACGAGAAATGATGTTCGGGCAGGGCTTCATGGTGTTGCGATTGATGAAAACCACTTTGTTGTTCTTGGGCTTCTGTTGTAGTTGCGGCGATTGCAGTGCTGATGTGTTGATAACATAAGTTCCGCCCTTGGTGGATGTTGAGGTTGGCGTGAGGATGATTGGCGATTGCGTCGAAGCGGGCGTTTTCGCAATTGACACCGATTCGCTGAGATTGCCATCGTTATCGGCGAAAATGATCGGCATATCAAATATGTTCGACAAATCATCGTGGGAAGCACTGCTCGTGGCGGTAGATGTGGAGGGTTTCATCGGGGAGGTCTTGAGAATGGTAAACTTGGGCTGATTGCCAACGGTTAATATCTGCGGTTGATTGTTGTTGGGCTTAATGGTAAATATCTGACTTGCGGACACCGCGGGAGTTTGTGTAACACTCGAGGATGCCATCGACGTCGGCTTGATGGTGTAGATCTTCGTTTGACTCTGCATTGGCGGTTTCAACTGAACGAACTGGTTTGAGGGAATCATTTTGATTTTAGTACCCGTACTGGTGCCCAGCGAAAGCGGTTGAGTCCTGAGCCCAGATCCGAGAATAGTCTTGATGTGAGCAGCTTTCGGCTGGGTAACTATCTCGTAGTTGGTGATTTCACTGCGAGCGTCGTCTTTTGCTGTTTTTGTCGGAGTGTCGCCGTCACCGAGGATACTTTGTATCGCCAAATTGAGGTCGTCGTTCGAAGGTTGCGAAATAATCTGCTGTTTGATATGCTGCTTTACAGGCATCGACTGTGGTGGAACCGCATTCTCCGGTAGGGGTCTTATTCGTGGCCGTCCAACTAAAAGACAAGAAAAGAGCACATGAGCGACGGTACTTACGAGACTCGGATTTTTACCTTTTCGTTTGACTTGGAAGGGATCTAGGGGTGTCTTGGGTTTTCTTTGGTATTCTTGCGAAATCCAGGGATGACATTCAATCAATCACTCATTCAAACACACATGCAAACAAATTCAACTTACTTTGGATCGGAGCGTGGATACTACTCGCATTCTTGATGGTATACTTCATTTTCGAGGCTGTCTGGCAGCCGTCGGCTCCTGTTTGCTTTCTCTTGCGCTGAGCGATTTGGGCTTCTGCCGCTTTCTTGCTAGCTGTTTGAGTTGTGACGATCGGCGTCCGTGGACCCGGTGGATTGAGAATTATTTTCTTGATGAAGTCAAAGATCTCGTTCTGGAAGGAGAAAAGGAGGTTTTACGACTCATACGGTTTATTTAAAGAAGCAACTTACGATAACCATTGTGTCGATCATAACTTGGGTTACGTTCTCGATTTTGCGCTTGCTCTTTGGAACGCGCAAAGCGTCATCGGCGCTACCGACAACGACCATCGCGGTGTCGGATTGCATTTTCTCTCGCAGCGATTCGATTTCTTCTTGACTGTGGAAGACACAATTTGAAACAACACATCAAACGGTGCGACGAGCAAACATACCTTGATTTTGCTGAATTCTGCCCGATGACAAACAATATGGGCGCCTTGATATCCAAAATACGATCATCGGGTGTGCCTCGTACTCCACTCAGGGTATTGTAGGCGAAGCCCATACAAATAACACTGCACACCGTTTCCACCATGGCCACTTGTAGGGCCACCGATGCGCCAGCATTGAATCCCACCAAAATGATACTTCTGCTTGGTTGTTCATTGCGGAGCTCCTGAATTTTAAGCCGCGTCAGCGAGACAATCTGCTCGGCGATACTCTCCAGCGGTTGCTTTGTTGTTGAACTGCCTGCAATCGATTTAAAACTACCGATTATGAACCAAGTAGGGTATTTGGCAACAACTTACTTGCCGGCAGTGTAACTTGAACAATCTGCGTTATTGTCGCAAAATGTTGATACCACTTTTGAATGCGATTGGGCACTGGCCCACTGAGTGGCAGCGAAGGCAGGGCAATGATGACACTTGCCTGCGGCAACTTTCGAGTCTTCTGTTGCGACATTAGTACCGGTTCCCATTGTTTTTTCAACACCGGCGCCAACAGATCTTGACTGGTATTCATGGGTCGCCCGAAGAGCATTTTGTCAACCAATGTTGGCAGCTTGGATTTAAGCGTTTGCAAAATGTCCAAATACGATGCCATGTATGATGGGGAAAGGCATTCCATCAACAGACCATGCAACCACTGAGTCAATCGTGGGTCCCAAGAAACAGACGCCAGCGCTTTTCTAAATCGTTGAGTGGATTTGTCGATCACTACACGCCGCTGTATGGCCTCGTGTTGGCGACCCAGATTTGCCAGACGGCCAAGCTGATCCACATCGAGAATATCTGCCACTTTTGCGAAGAGTTTTTCTTGCACAGGTGTCCAGCCGTTTCTGCAAAGGAGGAAAGTGTGAAAAAAAATATATACCGGGTGAGAATCGGAAATATAAACGCCGACTTACTGGCTAACACGCTCCTGCCAATTCTGATCGTCTGCATTGGGATTCTTCACATTTTTCGCAATGCGTGAGCACTCATTCATGGCGTCCTTGGCGGCCACCTCATTGTATGTCGGAATGACAGCCTGATTTGCATCATCAATGTCGTTATTTTCGTCCATGGGATGAGCATGACACGACGGACATTGCGGCGGACGACGCACCAGCAAAGTGCGTGCTGGAGTCAAACCAGTCAATACAGGTAATGTCCGCACATCACGTGTATAGCTATGCTCCATGTCGGAAGATTCCAGTTGTTCCTGCGTGTTAACGAAGATATGATGAAACACTTAAACAGAATATAGGTTACGCGTGTTCAAATTCGATTTTTCGCAAAGCACGGAATTCTTGTACAAATGGAACCGATTTAAGCTATATTTATTTTATCAATGTAACAAATTTCTCTTTGTTTGTAATATGTTTTTATGTTAAACGATGAAAATTAAAACAAAAAAAAAATATTCTATGCAGAATGGGAATTGCAGGGCGTTCGCGGTAGCTATGATTACAATTTTCTAAATTAATAAATTACAATTGCTAGTGTTTTGCACTAAAGAGAGAATATTATCTACATTATACGCGAATAAACAAAATAAATTGAAATTGGAAATTCTTTTCCTTTTTTTTCACATTTTGTTCTTTATCGGAGATGAGCGAACATGGCGTCGTGCAAATACTGTGTGGTGAATTGTGAATATTCTGTCGATTGGATAGGTGGGTAAGGGCATTCCTGCAGGTGTGGCAATGAGGTAAACTGAGTGTGAATGTTTGTTTTGTCAGTGTTTCTTTATGAAAAACTACGCAGACGATTTTTTGCCGTTTAAAATAAGTAGGCGGATGTCCGTAAACAATACTCTTGAACTACGTTGTAACAGGATAAAAATGTTGGCAATTTTGAGAGAACATAATACAGGACAAAAGCGAAAAGATAGGATAGTTCCTTTTCATTGTCAAACATGACAATCCAGTCCTAATTCTTTCACATAAAATTAACGTGAAATCATCAAAAATTCTACATAAATGACATCAACAAATTATTCACAAATCTGGAATTCTAATTTATGCGAGACTAAAAAGTCTGAGGGATAACCTCAGGCACATATCTGTAGATAGAACTTCGGCCACTTAGCAATTCAAAAGTACTAGAACAGTGGTGAGTATCTTTGACAAACATCACAATTAACAACAACACTTCTTAATGCACCCTCAAAATATGACCGCCGCGAAGTTTCCAATTGCAAAAGAAATTTTTATTTCCAATCTGATTACTTAGAAAAAATAACCAATTACAACTTACAACCGATCTATGTCGAAAAAAGCTTACCTTGTCAGCGGATTTGACCATTTGGCACTTCCTCTTGTCACCCATATCACCATCACAATTTGTTCCTGGCGAACGCGGCTCTTCATCTAGATCAGAACTGGTGACAACACTTTTCATTTGAAGAAATTCTTGATATAACTTTATGTACGAGGACGAAGACATAGTTTACTTGAAATTTGCATTTGCTTATAAACGAATAAAAATAAAACACAAATAATAATAACTGTACACGATGTAGGTAGTTATCTGTGGCGAAAGCGCATATTAAGCTTAGCTGTCATTCGAGAACAGCGTAGCCATCGAGTGCGTTTTCATGTTTTGTTTTTGGCCAACAACTTGTAGTATAACAATAGGGCGCGCAACAAAAAGGTATGTAATTTAATTGTTCATAACAACCGTAAGCACAGTGTACATTCGGTATATGATATATTGGAGAATAGAATAACAAAAATAATGCGAAAAGAAGAACAATGCAGCACTGATGCTTTCGATTTCGTGCGAGTTTGACAGAGTGACAGTTGGTATGATAACGTCAAATGGAGGGATGTTTTTTTGTATATATGGGAAATTTTTCCATAATAGGGTGATGCAGATGTTAATGACAACGGCTAGGCACCAAATATTAAATCTCGTTCAATTTATATTCATTAATACTTAGAATTTAAATATCAATAAAATAAAATCGATAATTCATTATGAGATGCCTCAGCTGACATCGAGCTTAAATTATAAATACATATATAAACAGAGTCGAGGAAACGAGGGCAAATTGCATCGCCGGTGAACAAGACTGACGTCTGTCGAAAATTTCCTTTTAATATATGGAAATTTTACATTGTATGATAGTAAATTTGTGAATTCTTCCCGAATTTCAAATATTAAATGAGTACGCACTTCGTTAAGGTTTTCTTAACGAAATTTATTAACGAAAAACATTGAAAAACATATTACGAATCTACTACCTTTTGCCCCATATTATTTTTGTAGTTTAGCCTTTGTTTGTTACCAAACAAGAAAATATTGGACTTTTTGTCTTCCTCTCCGGGTTGCCGTATTTCTATTTTTTACATCTACAAGAATTTCGTGACTGAGTACTTACTAGGTCACTAAAAGTTAACAGTTGTTATACCTATATGTCCAATCTAGTTATTGCCTGCAGGGTTGGTTCATCTAGCCCAGACCCATCAAACTTTACGTACCAACTACCAAATTCTATACTGTCAAAGAGAAGGTTGCGTCGACCAAATATCGTAAAGCAAATCGGAACAATTTACAATCGAAAGTATTTTTTAATCTCTCAACTTAAGTAATGTTCCATTTACATCAAATTCGTATGCCTCCGTTTTAGTAGAAAACCACCTAACGACATCATCTGCACGAACAAACTGCAATAAAAAATGTCAACCCTATACTCGCAGTGCAGTTAAACAAAAGCAGGCCAGATGCATTTACACAGAACAAGGCCGGCCTAAACATGACCCAGATTGCATTCACTTTCAACTCTGTCACACTGTCATACTGAAAGTCAAGATTCTCCTTTGACTAAAAACAACGCTCTTTAACATCCTCGTGTGGGGTTATGTTGAGATATGAACTACTCCCCGAAACAAAAAAGTTAAACCTACCCCAAAGAGGCCTCACGCATCTCTATTTGGCTCACGCAAACGGAGTTTCGCTAGGGTGGGTCGTTGCGAAAACATACAATGTGCTGTTCAACTCCCTGATGTGCTCCAGCTGAGTCGCAAAATCGATTTGTTGATGGGGTTTTGGGTTTTCCACCTCAAACACAGCAATGCAGAGAATAGTGACACTATCCCAAGAAGAATTTTCCATCTTTCTCTCAGTTGAGTTCGAAGTTTTGCATTAGTCGCACGTCCTAACGCACGCCCTTACAGTTATATCCAAATTTTTTTTTACAAATCTAAAAGGACTTACAATCAACAGAAAAGAATCGAAAGTTCTATTTTCAAAATTCGGTGCATCCTTGGAGCTGAATTCACATCTATTTTAACAACAAAAAGGGCGAAAAAAAACAGCAGCGAAAAAGAATTCGCTGCGAGTTTTCTCGTTGCTGAAAGTCTCGGCATCTAGCAAGGACTAACGGGAACTCCTATTTACAAAAAATTCATGTGTGCCAATCATAGTTTTTAACATCATTCCGATTTTAAGGAATTTTCTTTCGAATAAGAAAATATTTTGTAATCACGGGCAAAAAAATTTGCCCTCAAATTGATTTTTTTTACACTTGGAAGCACTGCGCAAATGCGAAACACACACACACACACGAAGAGTGCAAAAATAATACACACAACAACAAAAACAAACCGACCCCATTGTGGTGTACGTACATCGTACACTCTCGGCAAACAATAAAGGATACACGGCGACAGCGAAAACAACATTTTGAAGATAACGGAAACGTTTCACTCTCTCGCCATCTCTGTTTGTTTCCCAGTTGCGTTTTTCAATGAGAGAGATTCAACATTAAATCAAGACTGAAAACCGATTCCAGAAAACGCTCAAACATATTCGAAGAAAGGACTCCTGAACTTACAGCGCATCGTCACGGTCATTGCGGTCAAACTCATGCGGTGTGTGTGAATCAGCTGTGGAGACGCTTCTTAAAAAAAGCTGCTGTTACTGCTACGAGAGACAATAAAAGTTAAAACAACAAAATAAAACGCGTTGGAGAAAACTTAAATTTTGTTTTATTTTTTTTGAATTTTTGTTCTTTCTTTTTCTTTTGTGAGATATTGAGCCAATTGTAAGAGACGAGAAAACGGAATAATATTATTGGCAGCGTGGTGCGGATAACGGTGTTTTTATAGCAATATCAAACAGAGTGTTGTGACAATTGGAAATTGTAGAAAATTGAACGTGTCACTATTTAAGATAAAAACTAAAAGAAGAGACAAACCAATGCATTTAGGTTTTAAACGACAAAAAATACGAAAATTCTCGAACAGTAAAAGATGTCTTTACCCCGAGAATGGAATTTCCAGGTAAGGACTGAAAATGTTAAAAATTTCTCATACAATGTTGTTTAGTTGAATTTTGCAAAATAACATTATAGTTATAATAAAAATAAAATTTGTCAAAGTAGGTTAGCCAACAAACGTCAGATAGCATATAAAATACGTTGACGTAACTGATTTATTCGGTTCATCAGTTGTATGCAGATTTTACTAATACTTATCCTGATGCATATTCTAACTCAGAAAGTGATGGAACTACCTATAATTTATTGTTTTTCTATATTGCAAATGAGGCGTGGTTCGTCTGACGAATGTCACTTTAACACATCCTTTGACATCCTAAGACATATAAGTTGTGACATAGAAGGCCCAATCGTGCACTCGAATTAAAACGAACACAAAATATTTATGAACACTCCCATCTACAAATCTATAAATCTGAAGTTTGTTCGGTTCCAGTCAGTGCAATTTGTGAGTTTTTTAAGGCTCTTTAAATCTTTTACAAACAAACAAACTCAATTCACACAAAAAGGGCATCAAATAAGTCAAACTGCATCGATTAAACTTACCATAATAGACATCAAATGTCGATTGTTCACTTGTAAATTCATTTATGGATGTTATCTGTGGCAAATGGACATTTTTGAAACTGGACAGAGGACAGTATTTTCGTTCGTTGAATGGCATACACGACAATCATCAGCAAAATTATGCGACTAGTGATCTAAATCGAATACATTTTCTTAAATGTCACCACTAACAACGTTTCCTGTACAATAAAACAGCTTTTTTTCAGTCGTTAGTTCGTGTTTTTTATATGAAAACATGAATTCCTGTTATTTGACACATTCAAAAACCTAGTTATCTGAATTTTACTAGATCGGTGTGGACTAGATGTAACCTGAACTCAAGAACTAGATTGGTCAGTAGCGTCACTTTTCCTAGTATGAATTTCCTGACTAGATTCGTCGACTACGCCTTCATAAACGTCAACTGAGTTGTGACCGATTTAGGCCAATTAATACTGATGTGCAAAGTATATTAGCTGTACGTGTAAATCTGAAAAAAATATCTAGATCTGAAAAAAGTGATCCGAATCAAAACAAAAAAGAATGATTTTTTGCTCAATGGAACATGGAAAGTGATTTAGATCAAAAAAGGAATGATTTTTTGTCCCAATGGAAAACGTCATTAAATGATGGTTCTTTTCAAAGAACAGCTGTGTTTATCTTCAGATGCTTTTTGGTATAAAGATTATTATATTGTGCAACCAATTGAACAATTGATAGTTTTACGCGCCTACAAATTGGAAAACCCTCCAATATTACTTTAATTGTACTAGATTTCGAACTAGATCTGTATTTGGTAAGCCCTTCGATTAATGTGGCAACAATTGGAACAAACACTTAAACTAGTTTTAAGAATTAGTTCAACTACAACCTAGCGCTTGGTTGTTGGTGATCTTTTGTTTGTAAAACTTTAATCAAGCCTGCCTGGAAGGACCAGAGCAATATCGACTGCGCAATGCCACGTTTAGTCTAGAATTGCTGCCCCTCCATCACTTAAATCCACTGATGTTTTTATAATCCTCAACAGTCCATTATGTAATCATAACATTGTCGACACCTTTACATTATCAGCTTCGACTATTGTCATATCTAACAAAGACGCATTAAGGAAATTGCCCGGCCTTGGGTGTCCGTATTATTTTCATTTTTCTGGTAGAGGTAGAATTTAATATCCTTTAGTGTATCATCTTAACGGCATATTAAGGCGGAAACTCGATTTCAACCTTACGGGACGTACAACAGAGGTGTGCTCTTGCGTCATCACTACGTCCCCCAACTCCGGTCGAAAACATCCTCGCGCACAATGTATCCATAGTACGTTGATAGGACTTTGTGTACTTTTGTTTCTCTCCTTTTATCTTGTGTTCTCATTCGCAATGGGATGGATTGGATAACAACTCATTGCCGACCTTGGTGAGAGCATATCTAGGTTCCGTCCACAGCATAGTAGGAAGATAATGCAACCGACAGATGACGGATGTTGGAAAAGAATTCCTATGCAGTAGCACTTCAAAAGCTCCTAAAATACATTTTTTTTCTCCCTGCAATTACAAAGTTACAAGGAGTAATGCATGCAGCTTGCACATGTTCCTAAAACGTTGCAAAATGAGTGAGTCAAAATAAAATCAGATGTTGCCCCCTTTACCACAGAGTTGTTTCTGCAAATGCGCATGTACACCACTTTTTGCTGTTCGGTTACTGTGATTGTGTGTATCAGACTTTGTGGCACATGCTATCGGTGGTGGGTTTAAATTGTCACAAGAGAGCAGCCCTTTGTGAGTACAGAGTTTGAAATTATTTTGAAACAAATTGCCTTAAAACAACCTCACTTGAACTTATGCAGTGGACTCTCGGGTGAATGGCTATAAAAGTCATTCATTAGCCACAAAGGGAATGTATTTATTGATTTAGGGTGTTCGTATATCGACTTTGAATAACAGGAGACAACACGTGGGTAAAGCTGGGACCACCACATTGACTTTTGAGGGATTTTTTCTGCCCATACCAATCACCGATTTAATTGCTCTGGGGAATTGTAATTTTTTTTTAATCGGACAAGCCGTTCCCACACAATTTCAAATTTACGTTTTTTTGTAACGGTCAGTTCGCTATAAAACTCTTTGGATTTTCAAGGAAAAGCAACAAAATTATGCATACGAATTTTACTACGCCACATATCTTAACAGAAGCGTACATTTGTGGGCTACTACTGGATTCGATCAAATATTTTGTGGCTCTTCTCTGATTAGGGACAAAAAGGTGAGATAGACATACCAAAACAAAAAACTTTGAAAAATTAAAAAAATAGTTAACGTTCGAATTCATCCAAGCCACATCTATCAAAAGAAGCGCATATTCATTAGCTATCACCTCATAGAATAAAATACCTCGTCTCTCATCTCTAAATGTATCAAAAAGTAAAAAGTTCATTTTCCGACCAAAAAAGTAAGCTTATACTACCAAAATCCTTTTCCAATCCTACTATGCGAAACACCTGAAAAGGAGCATGTATTCATTACCTATTAGCCCATATACTCAAATAATTAGTTGCTCCTCGCTAAATATGACAAAAATTTAAAATTTTATCATATATAATTTCTTCGGAAATCGGGCTCCACATCCAACTCTTTTATTATCGTATGGAAAATTTGGGAAAACTCATATATACCGATCGAATCCTACAATGCCACATAGCTCATTAGAAGCGTGTATTCATTAGCTATCAAACCCTATACTGAAATAATTAGTCGCTCTTCGCCAAATATGTCAAAAGTTAAAAATATTAAGAAATATCATTTCTTCGGAAATCCAGTTCGCACATCCAACTCTTTTGATTTCCTATGGAAAATTTGAGAAAAAACATATATACCGATCGAATCCTGCAACGCCACATGGCTCATTAGAAGCTTGGATTCATAAGCTATCAGCCCCTACACTCAAATAATTAGTTGCTCTTCGATAAATATGTCAAAAGTTAAAAATTTTATCATATATAATTTCTTCGGAAATCCAGCTCCACATCCAAATCTTTTGTTTTCGTATGGAAGATTTGAGAAAACTCATATATACCGATCGAATCCTGCAACGCCACATAGCTCATTAGAAGCTTGGATTCATAAGCTATCAGCCCCTACACTCAAATAATTAGTTGCTCTTCGATAAATATGTCAAAAGTTAAAAATTTTATCATATATAATTTCTTCGGAAATCCAGCTCCACATCCAACTCTTTTGTTATCGTATGGAAAATTTGGGAAAACTCATATATACCGATCGAATCCTACAATGCCACATAGCTCATTAGAAGCGTGGATTCATTAGCTATCAACTTCTGTACTCAAATAATTAGCTGTTCTTCGATAAATATGTCAAAAAGTTAATTTTGCCAAAAAAAGGCAAAGTTACCCAAAATACAAAAAAATTAAATTAAATGGGAAACTTGAAAAAACTCATATATCCCGACCGAATCCAACTATGTCACATAGCTCATTAGAAGCGTGGATTCATTAGCTATCAACCCATATACACAAATAATTAGTTGCTCTTCGCCAAATATATCAAAAGTTAAAAATATTAAGAAATACCATTTCTTCGGAAATCCAGCTCCACATCCAACTCTTTTGTTTTCGTATGAAAAATTTGAGAAAACTCATATATCCCGATCGAATCCTACAATGCCACATAGCTCATTAGAAGCGTGGATTCATTAGCTATCAACCTTTAAACTCAAATAATTAGTTGCTCTTCGCCAAATATGTCAAAAGTTAAAAATATTAAGAAATATCATTTCATCGGAAGTCAAGTTCGCACATCCAACTCTTTTGATTTCCTATGGAAAATTTGAGAAAACTCGTATATCCCGATATAATCCTATAATGTCACATAGCTCATTAGAAGCGTGGATTAATTAGCTATGAACCCCTATACTCAAATAATTAGTTGCTCTTCGATAAATACGTCAAAAGTTAAAAATTTTATCATATATAATTTCTTCGGAAATCGAGCTCCACATCCAACTCTTTTGTTATCGTATGGAAAATTTGGGAAAACTCATATATACCGATCGAATCCTACAATGCCACATAGCTCATTAGAAGCGTGTATTCATTAGCTATCAAACCCTATACTCAAATAATTAGTTGCTCTTCGATAAATATGTCAAAAGTTAAAAATTTTATCATATATAATTTCTTCGGAAATCGAGCTCCACATCCAACTCTTTTGTTATCGTATGGAAAATTTGGGAAAACTCATATATACCGATCGAATCCTACAATGCCACATAGCTCATTAGAAGCGTGGGTTCATTAGCTATCAACTTCTGTACTCAAATAATTAGCTGTTCTTCGATAAATATATCAAAAAGTTCATTTTGCCAAAAAAAGGCAAAGTTACCCAAAATAAAAAAAAAAAACAAATTAAATGGGAAACTTGAAAAAACTCATATATCCCGATCGAATCCAACTATGTCACATAGCTCATTAGAAGCGTGGATTCATTAGCTATCAACCCATATACACAAATAATTAGTTGCTCTTCGCCAAATATATCAAAAGTTAAAAATATTAAGAAATACCATTTCTTCGGAAATCCAGCTCCACATCCAACTCTTTTGTTTTCGTATGAAAAATTTGAGAAAACTCATATATCCCGATCGAATCCTACAATGCCACATAGCTCATTAGAAGCGTGTATTCATTAGCTATCAAACCCTATACTGAAATAATTAGTCGCTCTTCGCCAAATATGTCAAAAGTTAAAAATATTAAGAAATATCATTTCTTCGGAAATCCAGTTCGCACATCCAACTCTTTTGATTTCCTATGGAAAATTTGAGAAAAAACATATATACCGATCGAATCCTGCAACGCCACATGGCTCATTAGAAGCTTGGATTCATAAGCTATCAGCCCCTACACTCAAATAATTAGTCGCTCTTTGCTAAATATGTCAAAAGTTAAAAATTTTATCATATAATTTCTTCGGAAATCGAGCTCCACATCCAACTCTTTTGTAATCGTATGGAAAATTTGGGAAAACTCATATATACCGATCGAATCCTACAATGCCACATAGCTCATTAGAAGCGTGGGTTCATTGGCTATCAACTTCTGTACTCAAATAATTAGCTGTTCTTCGATAAATATATCAAAAAGTTAATTTTGCGAAAAAAAGGCAAAGTTACCCAAAATAAAAAAAAACAAATTAAATGGGAAACTTGAAAAAACTCATATATTCCGATCGAATCCAACTATGTCACATAGCTCATTAGAAGCGTGGATTAATTAGCTATGAACCCCTATACTCAAATAATTAGTTGCTCTTCGATAAATATGTCAAAAGTTAAAAATTTTATCATATATAATTTCTTCGGAAATCGGGCTCCACATCCAACTCTTTTGTTATCGTATGGAAAATTTGGGAAAACTCATATATACCGATCGAATCCTACAATGCCACATAGCTCATTAGAAGCGTGGATTCATTAGCTATCAACCTTTAAACTCAAATAATTAGTTGCTCTTCGCCAAATATGTCAAAAGTTAAAAATATTAAGAAATATCATTTCATCGGAAATCAAGTTCGCACATCCAACTCTTTTGATTTCCTATGAAAAATTTGAGAAAACTCGTATATCCCGATATAATCCTATAATGTCACATAGCTCATTAGAAGCGTGGATTAATTAGCTATGAACCCCTATACTCAAATAATTAGTTGCTCTTCGATAAATATGTCAAAAGTTAAAAATTTTATCATATATAATTTCTTCGGAAATCGGGCTCCACATCCAACTCTTTTGTTATCGTATGGAAAATTTGGGAAAACTCATATATACCGATCGAATCCTACAATGCCACATAGCTCATTAGAAGTGTGGGTTCATTAGCTATCAACTTCTGTACTCAAATAATTAGTTGTTCTTTGACAAATATGTCAAAAAGTTCATTTTGCCAAAAAAAGGCAAAGTTACCCAAAATACAAAAAAAAAAAAATTAAATGGGAAACTTGAAAAAACTCATATATCCCGATCGAATCCAACTATGTCACATAGCTCATTAGAAGCGTGTATTCATTAGCTATCAACCCCTATACTCAAATAATTAGTTGCTCTTCGATAAATATGTCAAAAGTTAAAAATTTTATCATATATAATTTCTTCGGAAATCGAGCTCCACATCCAACTCTTTTGTTATCGTATGGAAAATTTGGGAAAACTCATATATACCGATCGAATCCTACAATGCCACATAGCTCATTAGAAGCGTGGGTTCATTGGCTATCAACTTCTGTACTCAAATAAGTAGTTGCTCTTCGATAAATATGTCAAAAGTTAAAAATGTTATCATATATAATTTCTTCGGAAATCCAGCTCCACATCCAACTCTTTTGTTATCGTATGGAAAATTTGGGAAAACTCATATATACCGATCGAATCCTACAATGCCACATAGCTCATTAGAAGCGTGGGTTCATTAGCTATCAACTTCTGTACTCAAATAATTAGTTGTTCTTTGACAAATATGTCAAAAGGTTCATTTTGCCAAAAAAAGGCAAAGTTACCCAAAATACAAAAAAAAAAAAATTAAATGGGAAACTTGAAAAAACTCATATATCCCGATCGAATCCAACTATGTCACATAGCTCATTAGAAGCGTGGTTTCATTAGCTATCAACCCCTATACTCAAATAATTAGTTGCTCTTCGATAAATATGTCAAAAGTTAAAAATTTTATCATATATAATTTCTTCGGAAATCGAGCTCCACATCCAACTCTTTTGTTATCATATGGAAAATTTGGGAAAACTCATATGTACCGATCGAATCCTACAATACCACATAGCTCATTAGAAGCGTGGATTCATTAGCTATCAACCTTTAAACTCAAATAATTAGTTGCTCTTCGCCAAATATGTCAAAAGTTAAAAATATTAAGAAATATCATTTCATCGGAAATCAAGTTCGCACATCCAACTCTTTTGATTTCCTATGGAAAATTTGAGAAAACTCGTATATCCCGATATAATCCTATAATGTCACATAGCTCATTAGAAGCGTGGATTAATTAGCTATGAACCCCTATACTCAAATAATTAGTTGCTCTTCGATAAATATGTCAAAAGTTAAAAATTTTATCATATATAATTTCTTCAGAAATCGAGCTCCACATCCAACTCTTTTGTTATCGTATGGAAAATTTGGGAAAACTCATATATACCGATCGAATCCTACAATGCCACATAGCTCATTAGAAGCGTGGTTTCATTAGCTATCAACCCCTATACTCAAATAATTAGTTGCTCTTCGCCAAATATGTCAAAAGTTAAAAATATTAAGAAATATCATTTCTTCGGAAATCCAGTTCGCACATCCAACTGTTTTGATTTCCTATGGAAAATTTGGGAAAACTCATATATACCGATCGAATCCTACAATGCCACATAGCTCATTAGAAGCGTGGATTCATTAGCTATCAACTTCTGTACTCAAATAATTAGCTGTTCTTCGATAAATATGTCAAAAAGTTCATTTTGCCAAAAAAAGGCAAAGTTACCCAAAATACAAAAAAAAAAAAAAATGGGAAACTTGAAAAAAATCATATATCCCGATCGAATCCAACTATGTCACATAGCTCATTAGAAGCGTGTATTCATTAGCTATCAACCCCTATACTCAAATAATTAGTTGCTCTTCGATAAATATGTCAAAAGTTAAAAATTTTATCATATATAATTTCTTCGGAAATCGAGCTCCACATCCAACTCTTTTGTTATCGTATGGAAAATTTGGGAAAACTCATATGTACCGATCGAATCCTACAATGCCACATAGCTCATTAGAAGCGTGGATTCATAAGCTATCAACCTTTAAACTCAAATAATTAGTTGCTCTTCGCCAAATATGTCAAAAGTTAAAAATATTAAGAAATATCATTTCATCGGAAATCAAGTTCGCACATCCAACTCTTTTGATTTCCTATGGAAAATTTGAGAAAACTCGTATATCCCGATATAATCCTATAATGTCACATAGCTCATTAGAAGCGTGGATTAATTAGCTATGAACCCCTATACTCAAATAATTAGTTGCTCTTCGATAAATATGTCAAAAGTTAAAAATTTTATCATATATAATTTCTTCGGAAATCGGGCTCCACATCCAACTCTTTTGTTATCGTATGGAAAATTTGGGAAAACTCATATATACCGATCGAATCCTACAATGCCACATAGCTCATTAGAAGCGTGGGTTCATTAGCTATCAACTTCTGTACTCAAATAATTAGTTGTTCTTTGACAAATATGTCAAAAAGTTCATTTTGCCAAAAAAAAGGCAAAGTTACCCAAAATACAAAAAAAAAAAAATTAAATGGGAAACTTGAAAAAACTCATATATCCCGATCGGATCCAACTATGTCACATAGCTCATTAGAAGCGTGTATTCATTAGCTATCAACTCCTATACTCAAATAATTAGTTGCTCTTCGATAAATATGTCAAAAGTTAAAAATTTTATCATATATAATTTCTTCGGAAATCGAGCTCCACATCCAACTCTTTTGTTATCGTATGGAAAATTTGGGAAAACTCATATATACCGATCGAATCCTACAATGCCACATAGCTCATTAGAAGCGTGGGTTCATTAGCTATCAACTTCTGTACTCAAATAAGTAGTTGCTCTTCGATAAATATGTCAAAAGTTAAAAATGTTATCATATATAATTTCTTCGGAAATCCAGCTCCACATCCAACTCTTTTGTTATCGTATGGAAAATTTGGGAAAACTCATATATACCGATCGAATCCTACAATGCCACATAGCTCATTAGAAGCGTGGATTAATTAGCTATGAACCCCTATACTCAAATAATTAGTTGCTCTTCGATAAATATGTCAAAAATTAAAAATTTTATCATATATAATTTCTTCGGAAATCGGGCTCCACATCCAACTCTTTTGTTATCGTATGGAAAATTTGGGAAAACTCATATATACCGATCGAATCCTACAATGCCACATAGCTCATTAGAAGCGTGGATTCATTAGCTATCAACCTTTAAACTCAAATAATTAGTTGCTCTTCGCCAAATATGTCAAAAGTTAAAAATATTAAGAAATATCATTTCATCGGAAATCAAGTTCGCACATCCAACTCTTTTGATTTCCTATGGAAAATTTGAGAAAACTCGTATATCCCGATCGAATCCTACAATGCCACATAGCTCATTAGAAGCGTGGATTAATTAGCTATGAACCCCTATACTCAAATAATTAGTTGCTCTTCGCTAAATATGTCAAAAGTTAAAAATTTTATAATATATAATTTCTTCGGAAATCCAGCTCCACATCCAACTCTTTTGTTTTCGTATGGAAGATTTGAGAAAACTCATATATACCGATCGAATCCTACAATGCCACATAGCTCATTAGAAGCGTGGGTTCATTAGCTATCAACTTCTGTACTCAAATAATTAGTTGTTCTTTGACAAATATGTCAAAAAGTTCATTTTGCCAAAAAAAGGCAAAGTTACCCAAAATACAAAAAAAAAAAAAATTAAATGGGAAACTTGAAAAAACTCATATATCCCGATCGAATCCAACTATGTCACATAGCTCATTAGAAGCGTGGATTAATTAGCTATGAACCCCTATACTCAAATAATTAGTTGCTCTTCGATAAATATGTCAAAAGTTAAAAATTTTATCATATATAATTTCTTCGGAAGTCGGGCTCCACATCCAACTCTTTTATTATCGTATGGAAAATTTGGGAAAACTCATATATACCGATCGAATCCTACAATGCCACATAGCTCATTAGAAGCGTGGGTTCATTGGCTATCAACTTCTGTACTCAAATAAGTAGTTGCTCTTCGATAAATATGTCAAAAGTTAAAAATGTTATCATATATAATTTCTTCGGAAATCCAGCTCCACATCCAACTCTTTTGTTATCGTATGGAAAATTTGGGAAAACTCATATATACCGATCGAATCCTACAATGCCACACAGCTCATTAGAAGCGTGGGTTCATTAGCTATCAACTTCTGTACTCAAATAATTAGTTGTTCTTTGACAAATATGTCAAAAAGTTCATTTTGCCAAAAAAAGGTAAAGTTACCCAAAACACAAAAAAAAAAAAAATTAAATGGGAAACTTGAAAAAACTCATATATCCCGATCGAATCCAACTATGTCACATAGCTCATTAGAAGCGTGTATTCATTAGCTATCAACTCCTATACTCAAATAATTAGTTGCTCTTCGATAAATATGTCAAAAGTTAAAAATTTTATCATATATAATTTCTTCGGAAATCCAGCTCCACATCCAACTCTTTTGTTATCGTATGGAAAATTTGGGAAAACTCATATATACCGATCGAATCCAACTATGTCACATAGCTCATTAGAAGCGTGTATTCATTAGCTATCAACCCCTATACTCAAATAATTAGTTGCTCTTCGATAAATATGTCAAAAGTTAAAAATTTTATCATATATAATTTCTTCGGAAATCGAGCTCCACATCCAACTCTTTTGTTATCATATGGAAAATTTGGGAAAACTCATATGTACCGATCGAATCCTACAATGCCACATAGCTCATTAGAAGCGTGGATTCATTAGCTATCAACCTTTAAACTCAAATAATTAGTTGCTCTTCGCCAAATATGTCAAAAGTTAAAAATATTAAGAAATATCATTTCATCGGAAATCAAGTTCGCACATCCAACTCTTTTGATTTCCTATGGAAAATTTGAGAAAACTCGTATATCCCGATATAATCCTATAATGTCACATAGCTCATTAGAAGCGTGGATTAATTAGCTATGAACCCCTATACTCAAATAATTAGTTGCTCTTCGATAAATATGTCAAAAGTTAAAAATTTTATCATATATAATTTCTTCAGAAATCGAGCTCCACATCCAACTCTTTTGTTATCGTATGGAAAATTTGGGAAAACTCATATATACCGATCGAATCCTACAATGCCACATAGCTCATTAGAAGCGTGGTTTCATTAGCTATCAACCCCTATACTCAAATAATTAGTTGCTCTTCGCCAAATATGTCAAAAGTTAAAAATATTAAGAAATATCATTTCTTCGGAAATCCAGTTCGCACATCCAACTGTTTTGATTTCCTATGGAAAATTTGGGAAAACTCATATATACCGATCGAATCCTACAATGCCACACAGCTCATTAGAAGCGTGGATTCATTAGCTATCAACTTCTGTACTCAAATAATTAGTTGTTCTTTGACAAATATGTCAAAAAGTTCATTTTGCCAAAAAAAAAGGCAAAGTTACCCAAAATACAAAAAAAAAAAAATTAAATGGGAAACTTGAAAAAACTCATATATCCCGATCGAATCCAACTATGTCACATAGCTCATTAGAAGCGTGTATTCATTAGCTATCAACTCCTATACTCAAATAATTAGTTGCTCTTCGATAAATATGTCAAAAGTTAAAAATTTTATCATATATAATTTCTTCGGAAATCGAGCTCCACATCCAACTCTTTTGTTATCGTATGGAAAATTTGGGAAAACTCATATATACCGATCGAATCCTACAATGCCACATAGCTCATTAGAAGCGTGGGTTCATTAGCTATCAACTTCTGTACTCAAATAAGTAGTTTCTCTTCGATAAATATGTCAAAAGTTAAAAATGTTATCATATATAATTTCTTCGGAAATCCAGCTCCACATCCAACTCTTTTGTTATCGTATGGAAAATTTGGGAAAACTCATATATACCGATCGAATCCTACAATGCCACATAGCTCATTAGAAGCGTGGATTAATTAGCTATGAACCCCTATACTCAAATAATTAGTTGCTCTTCGATAAATATGTCAAAAATTAAAAATGTTATCATATATAATTTCTTCGGAAATCGGGCTCCACATCCAACTCTTTTGTTATCGTATGGAAAATTTGGGAAAACTCATATATACCGATCGAATCCTACAATGCCACATAGCTCATTAGAAGCGTGGGTTCATTAGCTATCAACTTCTGTACTCAAATAATTAGTTGTTCTTTGACAAATATGTCAAAAAGTTCATTTTGCCAAAAAATGGCAAAGTTACCCAAAATACAAAAAAAAAAAAAAATTAAATGGGAAACTTGAAAAAACTCATATATCCCGATCGAATCCAACTATGTCACATAGCTCATTAGAAGCGTGGATTAATTAGCTATGAACCCCTATACTCAAATAATTAGTTGCTCTTCGATAAATATGTCAAAAGTTAAAAATTTTATCATATATAATTTCTTCGGAAGTCGGGCTCCACATCCAACTCTTTTATTATCGTATGGAAAATTTGGGAAAACTCATATATACCGATCGAATCCTACAATGCCACATAGCTCATTAGAAGCGTGGATTCATTAGCTATCAACCTTTAAACTCAAATAATTAGTTGCTCTTCGCCAAATATGTCAAAAGTTAAAAATATTAACAAATATCATTTCTTCGGAAATCCATTATTAGCTTACTTTTTTGATCGGAAAATTAACTTTTTACTTTTCGATACATTTCGAGAAGAGAGGCGAGGTATTTTACTCTATGCGTTGATAGCTAATGAATGGGCGCATTTTTTGATATAATATGTTATATTGAATGAACCCAGTGGTACCAACTTGTCCGAATAGCTCTTTAATACTTTTGACAGATAATACGAATTTGATATATCTGCCAAAAAATAGCGGTAGGTACATCAAACTTCATATAAAATAGACTGATATCGCGAACTCTACGACACATGGCTGGAGTTTTAAAGCACACATTTTTGTTAGGTATCTACCGGTCAATGTACGTAATTTAAAAATGTAGCTGGAATTCCGCACAAAATGTTGCTGTCAAACATCAATCGATTTATTTGCTTGGGCACGCCTCCATTCCACACACTTCAAGTCTATTTAATTAACTAATTTTGTTTTCCAAAACCGACGATCTTCAACATATAAGCCAAATAAAATTATTATGTTCCACTTGTGCGTAGGCAAACATATATCCAACCCGCATAAATTAATTCAGTTTCTAAAATCACCCACCATACTGCAGACTACATCCCTCGAAGATGTTAGGGAATGGAGCGCAGCTTATGTTTACCCAGCTAATCGATAAAGAAAAACGCAAATAAGAGATTTAGTAGGCGCAAAAAAAAAGGATTCGATGTTCTCGAACGATGTCGTGCTGGAAAAGTCGTAATAACTCGAAAAGGATTAATTTCTTAAGCTCACTCGCTGACCTTGGTGTTTATTTGCATTTGGCTTGTCATGATAGCAATCGATTAAACAAAATGCTGTTATTATTTTCTAAAGAGGAGACGTCATCAATTGTAAAGTTTTAAACGAGTTACAAAAGCGTGTGTTGTTACTAAACGTCGATGGGCTGAATACGTTGCTAAGGGAGTTGGGAGTCTGTCCTTAATTTGGTTTTTATTAGCCATAAATGATATGAAACATAGTTTTGCTAAATAAATGTCAAAGTAGAACAATTACGCCAATCAATTGGAAAAATACGATGGGAGGAAACTTCCCTGACACAATTGGGCTGCATACGGAATACTTTCTTAAACTTTTTGTAAGAAAACCGGTCAGGTACTTATCTGAAAATTGAGCGATCTCTCTCTCATTTTTGAGATTGGACATTTTTCATTTTTCTATGCTGAAAGGACAGAGACAAACCTAATGACAAACATGATTGGGGGTTCAAATATCTAGATTAGTAAGTCCGACAGCTGCCTGACTTGATGTGGGCATCTCAGTTTTGATTGGCCTAGATCGGTCACATGAATCGTCTTTTCATTTGACGTTTATGGAGGGTTCGACACCAAGAACACTTTGCATATCTGGTTCACGTGCGAAAAGTGACGTTACCGATCAGGTTATATCCGGTGCAGACCAATCTAGTCAACTAAAGATAGGTAAATTTTTGAATGTTCCCATCGTACTGTATGAACTGACAAATCAGACAGCACAACGACTTTATGCAATTGACTGGAATTTAATGGTTACATTGCTGTCAGTTTTCATAAATTAATGCAACAATACACTCAGCCATCTTCTTGTTTGTTTTTTTTTTAGGATTCACGGGGATCACTATACTGCCCGAGTGAACCGGACCCAACTGGTGGAGTCCAGTACCAGTCGGGAGGGTTCATTCGTTCACCCAATTCAATACCGGAAGCGGCCAGCTCCCAACCTGCCGCCCCATCCCTCCTCGCCGAATGCCAAGCATCCGGATCACTGTTCTCCATTCATTCAGCGCCGCCGGTGCCGAATACCGATTTCACCACTCAACCGGATAGCAGTTTCCAAGCGTTCGCTTGCAACGGAATCTCCACACTGTCTAGTATCGGTGCCAGCAGTATTGGTACCGGTGGAGGTGGACCCGGCGGAAGCATCCACGGATCTCAAACGACCTGTACATCCGCAGCAGCGGCAGTTGAAACAACACCACGACGACCAGCCTCACTGGCCATCGAGACGACATGCTATCCAGCGCGGACACTTCATTCGAGCCTGTTGGAACATCAGATATCCGAAATCGAAGAGGACGACAACGAGAACCTGTTGACTGTGTCTAGTATCACGGCTAGGCCATTGATAGCTAAATCGCATGAATTGCGATCGAATCGACTAGCCGACAAAAGGCACATGCATAACGGTGGCAGCAAGGCGGCAAGTGGCGGTGGCACCAATAAAGTTGTTCGCATTGCGAAAACCACTAGGGATGCCAAAGACGCCACATCGTCTCGGTCGTCAATATCCGCCGATCCGCCAGATGGCGGCTATGGTTGGTTTATTGTTTTTGGAGCGTTTTCCGTGCAATTTTGGGTTGCGGGACTGGTCAAGTCGTATGGAGTCCTTTATGTGGAAATTATGGAAACCTTTCCCAGTACCACGGCTACTGTTGCTTCTTGGATACCGGCTATCTTGTCGGCGCTGTGCCTAGCATTGGCACCACTCTCGAGTGCGCTGTGCCAAAAGTTCTCCTGTCGATCGGTTGTCTTTACTGGCGGAGTGTTCTGCGCTTTGGGTATGACGCTGAGTTACTTTGCCACAAGTCTTCTGCACTTGCTGTTCACCTTTGGGATTTTAACGGGTAAGTAGAAACCGTATGAAACCACGAAACGGCAAATTACAAGTGCTTTCCTTTTTTGCAGGCATCGGTGGAGGCCTCTCTACCACACCGGGCATAGTGATTGTATCGCAGTATTTTGACAAACATCGAGCCCTGGCCAATGGGATTTGTGTGTCGGGAACAGCAGCCGGAAGCTTCATTCTGCCGGTGCTGATAAAACATTTGGCCGATAAATTTGGTTTCCATGGAACCATCCTCATCTTGGGCGGGTGTATGCTGCATGTTTGTGTATCGGCTACACTTTATAGGCCTCTTGAAGACACCCAGAATATGGATCCGAAAAATATTGAAAGCTCGCAGCCGCTGACAGACATTAATCCCAGTAACGCCGGCCTGCTCACCAACTCAACGTATTTGGACTCGTGCGATGAGACGGCGTCGAATAAGAAATTCATTGAGCATCTATTTTTGGAAGAGTCCAAGAATCGCAAGAACGATTACTACAACACCAATAAGTTTGGTGAGTGCATTGAGATTTAGTTTTTAGTACTTAGTGTTCTCTCGTCTATCTTACACTTCCTCTCCTCTGTTACAGTGAACAACAATGATAGGAACCAACACGACAGCGACGACGAATACAAAGACACAATCGGCGAGACTACATTCATGAAGCCAATGAAAAGTGTACGTAGCTCGGGAATCCTCCATTCCGTTGAAGACCTGAGTACAGACTCCACCTGGGTGTATCGCAAGCACTCGGGCAGCGATTCCAATCGTGGCAGTCGTCGACGACGCAATGTCTTTGCGAACGATGATATTATCTCGAAAATCCAGGCTCATTTGGAGAAGCCTATCTCACCACCGAACTCCGCCAAACGTGGTCTAAGCAAGAGCATGGAAATTCCTACACCAGTCAGCAATTTGGCCGAGTTAAAGAATCAAAAGCTGGACGAAGTGGACGACTATGATGGCGAACCTAAGCGGACATGCTGTGATCGTATTCAAACATATTTGGACATAAGCCTGCTCAAGGATCCGACATTTATTTTGATGTGCTTGTCGGTGACATTGATGTCAGTGGGTTGCCCATATATGTTGTACTATTTGCCTGCTCATGTCATCTCCATTGGTATGTCGCTGTGGAGAGTCGGTGGGTGTGTGTCTGACCACTACAAAGTGTTCTCTTCTCTTTCAGGTTATAGCAAAAGCGAAGCCGGCTACTTGGTGGCTGTCAGTGCAGCTCTGGATCTTATTGGACGTTTGGGTTTGGGATGGCTCTCCGATTTGCAACTGTTCGACCGAAGGAAGACCTACATTATTTGGTAAGTCTCACTATATCTCATTCAAAGCTCGGTCTAACCACTTTCACCGGTTTCAGCATTTTGGGAGCCGGCATTGCCGTTCTGACAATTCCATCGGTACATTCGTTCTATCTAATCGGATCATCGGCTGCTGTTTATGGTTTGTGTCTTGGCTGCTGGTACGTGCTAATGCCAGTTCTGTTGGCGGACATATTCGGAACGGATCGGATAAGTTCGAGCTACGGACTAGTAAGGATGTTCCAGAGTATTGGAGCGATATCCGTGCCACCGTTGGCTGGATTCTTACGTGATCTCTCTGGCAGTTATGACATTTGTTTCTATTGTATGGGTTCCTGTATGATTATGGGTTGTATCCCACTGTTGGTGTGGGCCGTTCTGGATTGTCAAAGCGCCAGTTTATTCGACATTAAGAATGACGATAGTGAGGACAATTCAACTGTGTCGTAATTGGTTAAGATTAAGTTAACAAATTATTTTAATGAATCTACCGGTCAATTGACGGATGTAGTTGTCATTTTATTAAGAAACCAGCATCGTTGATAAGAGTATTATACGCTCCGCCATGTTTTGATGTAAAACTTGAGTTTCCGAAGCAATTTTCGGACTAGGATTTAAGACCTCTCCGGGACCGTTTTTTGCCTACTATTAGGGCTAGTAGTTATTCTTATTGTCGTATATGAAAATCATGAAGTGACTTTACTTCATCATACGGGACACTTTACCTAACTTGGGCATTTACTTAGCTCTTCGATATTATTGTGTGACATAAGCACATCGCTGGGTATTGAAAAATTCAAATGCTTACCAACAGAATACCACCATAAAATGTCTGCCATGTGTTCCAATACACAAACCGTAGAAAGACTGACGATGGGTCATTTGTTCGTTTCGAGTTCCAAATGAAAGAAGATCCCTGTATATCTGAGAATCTAAAGCGAAACATATTTCATGTGAAATGATCGGCGTCGCGACGAATGGTGATAGAAGAAGCGCAGGACAACTATATTTCCTCAACCAGATTCAACTCCCGTAAAGAAACATCTTGAGGCTTTTTCCAATGCACGAAGATCTGACAAATACCCAAGAGCATAATTTCCCCACAAAAACTACTTTTCAATACATCCGTTCGTCATTAAACCGCGCAATTATTACGTCCGTTTAAAAAATTATTCAAAGATTCCCAAGGAAAATGCTATGTATCAGATCAGGAGTGAAGTGCGTACTGCTTGGCGAATAGGTTTTGCTTCATTTCATCTTTGGAGCACATTTTGTGGGGTGTTTATTTTAAGCGCGATCAGCGCTCGTGCTACACCTTTTTCTATTGAGACGCCCAACTCCATAAGAGTTAGTTATACTTTGTGTACGAAAACACATGGTGTACCTACACTTACCTATTTGATGAGCTACTTCCGTTATTTTCGCATCAGATTCACAGCAATTGATTATTCCATTTATTACATTATTGTTATGAAAAGAATTTTTTTTAATATCTTACGTTAAGCTAACGACAGTTTGGAACGATATACTGAAAAATAAAAAATATATTACTTACACAAATATATATATTTCGGTAATAACAACCACCGACAGTAAAATTAAACTACACACAAAATCATTAGTTAAAAGTTGGTCATATCTGTTTCAATAAAAAATCTCTCATATGACTGAATTTAAAATAAAACAAGCTGTCTATACTTTACATATAGATAAAAACAAGCAAACAATTTAAGAGAAAAATACTCGTAAAAAATTATAATATAAATAGTATTCAGTAACTGTTTGTGTTCTTAATGAATTTATTTTCTAAAAAAAAAGTAACTAAAAATTAAAAAAAAACCCTTGTCTCTGTTAAACTTCTAACAGTAAAACACACTAACAAACAAAGAAAAAATGAAGTAAAACAAATACACAAATTATGTTCCAAAATATGTATGTATTCCTCTGGCTTACGATAATATAAATAGATAAATATAAAATATAATTAAAAACAAAAATGCAGAAAGAACTGAGTTTTAATATAACAAAATATTAATTGTAAAGTCTATTGCAATTCAAAATAATTCAGAAGAAATAATACTTGTATGTAGGTCGAAGAACTAAATTAATTTGTTTGTTTCTAGATGTGTTATGAGAGGGATGAAATATTTTGCGCTGGTGTTTTAACTAGAATACCTGGAGAGTGGTAAGGCGATGACGTTAACTTTAGGTTTGTTTGACGTGTCTAGCACTAGTGCCCACTAGTGCGAACTGAGAAGTATCAGCTGATTTCCACATCCGCTAAAAACCCTGCACAACCCTGAAAACTCGGCTATTTTATATCGAACGCAAAATATGTTGCCCTGAAGTCTGACAGTTTTTGAAATTGAAAAATATTTATCTTTTGGTGGACGAAGTGTTATCTTCGCTCTATTTTTTGTTTATTGTTAAAAATGAATGAACTCAATTCGTTTGAATACCAAATTTATTTGTATTTACCTTTATCACGATAAACAAGTGAATGACAGCAAGCGAAATGACAGCGCAACTCAGCACTGAATTCTTGCCCCGACAAATTAACTGCGGTTAGTTCAGGGCACAACTAGGGCGCCCTAGAAGTCATGTCAAACACAGGTTTTCAGTGCCAAGGCGAGTTCACGTTATATCGAACACGTTAGGGTTAAACCAGTGCGCACTAGGGCCCCGTCAAACAAACCTTTTGCTTTTCGTTCAAAGTTGTGGACATCAAATATAAGTTTTAAGCTAAACACTACTAATAAATGTTTCTAGTACGTTTTTGTTGTTTCTACATGGGTGCTTTTCTTTCCAATCTCACTTCGGGAGAATTTTGATCATCTCGTACTCGTTCGCCGGGACACAAGCTCGGAAAACCTGCACTAACTTTTAAAGTTGGATTTTGCCTAGATAAGGTAAAAATGAGATAAGAAATAACTTGAATTCTGTCTTTTGAAAAAAATAAATATTATGTAAGCTGACATGAAAAACCGTACAAACGATCACACCTCTTTTAAACAGAGGGCAAATTCAAGTAATGGTACGTTTTAACCAAAATCTAACCTATGATTAAGCACCAAGCCCCTCTGTTAACAAATGATGCGTTAAAGTTAGCAGTTCCGTTAAATGTTTGTATGCAAACATTATACACATTTGTTTATTCAAAAGACTAAAATTTTGTTCATAGAAGGCCAAGGTTTTAGGTAAATTAATTGCCATTTCGTTTTAAGTGTTCGGCGGAAACTTGGCATAATATAAATCACGGATAATTTGTGTTTGTAATTACCGCTTCCATAGGATGTGAGTTGGTCCGAATGTCTCCAAGACTTTGCTGGCGATTTCATGGAAATCACAAGTAGGGCCTGATTTAGACAAATGCCTACAAAGCTCTATTATGAAGGGAGATCCGTCAGTATATCGAACCGCTTTCTGCCCTATTGGAAAAAGAAAATGTCATTTTATTAACCCGTAGCAGCGCGAAATTCCTTTTCAAAGCACCAGACAACTACAAAAACCGTTTGCCTCAGAAAATGAATATAACATTTTTGGGTATATTTACAACTACTGCACAATAATAGAGCGAAATTACGATAAGACCCGCAGGCAATTCTATAAAAGTGTTAGAATGCAATAGCAAATCATGACATAGGCGTAGTGTATGTGCAACACATCACCGTCAACTATATAATAATACAGGGTCCGCCAAATAACTTTTTTTTTTTTGGAAAATGCTATAAAAAAAAACTACTGAATATTTTCTCATATTTCTTTTTTAATTTGAAAGTACAATCCTTCCGGTTAGTAATGGCAAATAATTTCATTCAAATGGCTGCCTCGGCTGGCCATGCAGTAGCCTACACGATCGGTCCAATTTTTAAGCACATTATCGATTGTGTGCAGCTGTATTTCACCAATGGCTTCACGAATATTGTCCTTTAAAGCGTCAATTGTCTCTGGCTTGTTGGCGTAACACTTACCTTTTACGGCACCCCACAAATGATAATCCAACGGTGTCAAATCGCAGCTCCGAGGTGGCCAAACGACATCAGCTCTGCGGCTGATAATGCGATCTTCAAAAACAGGGCGCAAAACATCGAGTGTAGCTTCGGCTGTGTGGCACGTAGCGCCGTCCTGTTGAAACCAAACGTTGCCAATATCCTCTTCTTCAATTTTTGTGAACAAAAATTCGTTCAACATGGCCCGATAACGACTGTAACGGCCATTGACTGTAACGGCCACTCCTTGCTCATTTTCGAAGAAAATTGGACCAATTATGCCTCTGGACAAAATTCCGCACCAAACAGTGACTCGTTTTGGGTATATCGGCTTTTCAATGTATGCGTGCGGGTTTTCTGTGCCCCAAATGCAACAATTTTGCTTGTTTACATACCCGCCAAGATGAAAATGAGCTTCATCTGAAAAGATGATTTTTTTTTGGCAAAATCGGCATCTTCTCTAAGTCGATTTTCAAAGTAATGTCGCAATATTTCCCAGCGTTGTTCAAGCGTATACACAGCCATATTCGTTCAGCGGAAGGATAAAACTAATTATCTGTCAAAACAGACATGAGCTAAGTGTTACCATTCGCGAAATAAGCAATAGTTGAAAAAAAAAAAGTTAGATGGCGGACCCTTTATATATGTAATAAATAATATGCAATGCCCGTGTTCATCATCGAAAAATGTTCATTAAATCGACCTTCTTACCTCGCAACAACACTTACGCTCGAATACAGCATCAAACCGAAGTACTACAGTTTCGACAACAAGCTTACAAGCTTGAGTGATTACTATTTTTGGCAAACTTTCATTTTTTTGAATACATCCGAATTTATGATTTCTTTGACGATGTTGTAGGCTCTTCCATCTGTATCGTAAATTACGTTATGTTGTCCTCCATGGCTCATTACAACCACAACTAGACACAGTGCTGTGGTGGACAAGTCTTCTTTCAGCACTGTAAAATTGTAAAAAGGGACTAAGGGTATATAGCCAACCAACAGTAATATCGTATAAATTGAATTACATTTATAGCTATGCTTCTGTCACTGAAAAAGACACCAATAACACGACTTTGAGTAGATTTATTAATTTAATTCCATAAATAAATGAAGAGTTCGAATTGTCACCATCTGATTAAAAGGTACACTCGCGCAGTGTTGTGTAGATTTTGTTTATCTACCAGCTTCTTATCAGATACAAGCCAACTTAAATTATTTCCTTAAATAATATCTTACGTGATTGCATGTTGTTTCGTATATCTTGTACTGCAGGATTATTAACGATTTTTACACGGTAATTAAAAGTGTAGAAAGTATTTTTCAATAGTTGCACATCTATCATACAGCCTTCTCGTTGTGGTAGATCATTACCAAGTGTTTCATTGTTAAAAATTAGAAGCCAGCCCATTACCAGTAACAACTCTTAAAAACTTACATTAGATACTGATATTTGGTCTGAAGAATGCCAAACCCGATCTATATACGTTCGGCAATCGCTTATCATTTCGATAGAATGTCAAAAGCCAAATGGGTTCGTACAACAGCGAAACTATGTAACCATACGAGTACTTAATTTACGCTTCACAGTAGGTAAGCAAAAATAAAGTGTTGCCCTGCTGAATTCTCCAAGGAAAAGTGGATACATTGTAATCAGCGTCATTAACAGATAACAATGATATCTGATAATGGTGGATTACGTTTCAAGCATTCGACGTAAGTATATCAATTTAACATTTAAAACAGGTAACAACAAAAAGAAACAAGTGAAATCAGTTCCAGAACAAGGTTGAATTTAAATACCTATTTTAAGTAATTTTATAAATGTTGGCATCTCATAATAATAATAATTAGTTGGCGCAACAGGTCCGAGGGACCTAGCTTCTAACAACCATTCGTTTTGTGTAAGTTTCATTTTTGGAACGTATGGAAGGGATCTAGAATTTTATGCAAATGTTGGCATCTATTGATTTTTTTTATTGTAATAAATAAGGTGAGCAATACAGAAACTGAACATTTAGTTCAGAGCAGAGTCTTAACTGTCACCATTTTTCTGTTTGGAGGAACTGTCCTTCGACAGCAATATTTTCCTTACATTTTTTCGGTTTCACTATTTTAAACATCGTCTTTTTCTGCTTGTATATCTGGAATTTGTATACAATTAAGGACAAATTCCAAATTTTAATAGCGTTAGTTTTATTTTTATTAATTTTACATCTCTGTAACAAGTTCAAATTCAAAGGTTTAGGGTTGGTTTACAAATAATGCGCATTGTCAAATCTGGGAAAATGCATTATTTGCGTCTGTTATGTAAATAAAAAAAAATTATTAATAAGGACTTTCTACAAGGACACGTTCTACACCGAAAATAACAATAATAATAATAATAATAATCGTAGAAGAATCTGATAGGATCAAACGAAGCCGAGGCTAGTGGAAAAGTGAACAAATTGGACAAAAATCAACTTAAGTTCTGTCAAATGGTTTAAAATTTAGGCACCCAAATCCTTTGCCTTGAAATCTAGAATTTGTTATAAGTAAGGCACGTTGCGCCATAAGAATTTATAACTATTGTGACCTACAAACACTTTTAGACGAATGTTAAAAATAGGGTTCATGGTTTTTTTCATCGTTAATATTTATCGTTTATTGTAAATTTAAATATTTTATTTAAGCCTATAAGATGTATATTGGTTTCCTCTCTTTGTAGAGTGTATTCATTCTTTTTGGCTAAATCACAGAAGCTCTTGTTTTTATTTCTAACTTATGACGGTTATATATAATCTCCAAAAATATAGGACTCTGTAAGAGTGGTTTCATAGGACGGTATCTGCTTACTCCTGCAATTGAATTGAAATATTTTTTCGTAAATGAATGGAAGAATATAATTTGAAAATGACTCTTACTGTGATCTGTCTTTAACCTTCCTTATCACCATGTCCATAATGTCTTTGATGTTTTTCGACTTTCCGTAAGTCTGCATTAGCTCGCAAAGAGCTTGTATGAAGAGAGATCCCTTTTCATTCCTATAGGCTGCGTAACCTATCAAATTTATTTTTGATTAAACAAAATTGAACAGTAAATCACCATCAGCGTCTAGACATACCTTCAAATGTGCTATAGCACTTTAATATCTCATCTGGTGGACCGTTTGGTTGAATAGCATCTTTGCGAAATCCACTTGTCTCCATGTCGCCCTTACACGCTTGAATGAATAGAAGTTTCGGCTTCGATCTCAATGAACGATTTCTCAAAATGGGAAATAATACATTATCATCAATTGAATAGCTGTCATCTTTAGCCGCAACAGTTTCATATCGAGTGCCATGCGTCAAAATCACAATAACAATACAAGACGCATTTCCAAAGTCTTTTGTTTCAACTGGAAGGGAAATTTAGAAAACTTAATCAGTTACTAAAAACACCGTATACCTATTAGTAATAAATAAAGTAAAATTATAGCACTGCTCGAAGAACTGTGCGTATTCAACTTGGGCGCACGAAATAGCCAAGAAATTAAGGTTAACAATACTGGGACCAACTTAATGCTTTCGGAATATGGATTTTAGGGCGCTGTCTCATGTTGAAACGTCCTTCACTCATTTTTATGCCTTAAATTTGTACAATTTCTCATTTTAGAAGCATGTATCGAAATCAATAAAGCTCTTCCCCATTTCCAATCATATTAACTAATTAGTCCGAAACATAAATAAAATAAAAGCTACAAAAAAATCATATACAAAAGTAACAAAACTGTTATAAGAAACGTCTGCCAAAAGACAGCGTAGAATTATTTGTGGAGACTTTCAAAGTTTTTAACTGGCATTTTAAAAACGTAAATGAGTTTGTTTACTAAATCATACGAAATAGGATTCAAAACGTTGGCACTTGTTTTCTACTCCATTCATACATTGCACCCATTTCAAAAGACAACAAATTAACATCCTTTCTACATATTTCATAAAACAACATCAGTAGTAACATTCACGAACGTCAAATTGAGGACAGAATTTCAACAAACTTTAATCTAGTTTATTCGCAACGTTTTACAATATTTTCGGTCCACTATAATTCTGAACATGACATAACACAATGGCAACTAATTTCAAATATGGCCGCAGCGGCTGTCAAAGTTCTATCAACGCTTTAGAAAATGCAGCGTATTATAGTAAAAACAGAAGTAGCAAATTAAAACCACCAAACTAAACCATCCGCCGTCATTTTTATCGTGGGATATCCATTACTCCATATTAAGTTACGTGAAAAACACACGAGCATATTCTTACTCAGCCTACGTGCTAAGGTGACGTATTACGTAATGTTTACTTATATATATATATAACAACTGTTTCTAACATAAGAACAGTCATAATATCAGTTCTCTCCTCATCGAAAATGTGTGGCCAAAAAAATAACAAAGATAACATCGACAGAAACCCCCGACAGAGACGGAAGCAGAAAATTAACACCTTTCACTGTTCTATAAACGTGTTTTGAAAAAATGCAAAAGAAAACACTCACTCTTTCGCACGGCGTTGTCCACTTCCTTGACGGTATAATTTTCGTACAGATTCACTTGCATCTTGAAGGCCTTAAACGTTTTCTTAAGCACAAAGACATCTTCAGCACTGCCATTGCGAAACTCCTTATCGGGACTGTCGAACTTGTCATTGTGAAAAATGTACACCACCCCCGGTGACTGCTTCTTTTTGCTGACAGGTTTAGAGATAGTATCAGCTACCGGAACTGGTGGAGGGTTCACACTGGGGACTTTTAGTTGACTAGCACTTGAATATGGGATAAACGTTTTCGCGGGCGGATTTGACGCCGTGGCTGGCAAAGTCTTTGGTGTATACACTGTCCTTGTGTTACCCACCGACGACATTGGATTCCAAATTGTTGAAGTCTTTGTTGTTTTGGGAACGGCTCCCAGCAGTGCCGTCGCAGTTGAAGTTACAGTTCGACTAGGACTTGTAACTGTAGCCTTTTTTTCTCTGACCGAAGAAGTCGCATTTGTGTTCCTATACGGCGATTGGTAGCTCGTTGTCGTTGTGGTTATTGTTGATGAAGGCAGAATTGGCGTTCTCAACGTCGGTTGATTAGCGTTTCGGTAAGGTGACTCATACTTTGTGTTGAATGGTACCGCGTCTATGCTTCTTTTAACTATGTTTATGGATGGCTCAGTGTACTGCCGATGGAAGATTGCCTTTTGCGATTGGCTTACATTGGATGAAGACAATGTCCACTTTGGAGAGTCTATCGAGATCAGGCCTGAGCCTGATCCAAGCTGGGTGACTGTCCGCGTGACTTCTGAGAAGTTCTGCGTCTGAGAGACGGTTTGTTTGGAGGAGACAGTGATTTTCATCTTGCTCGATGAGCCCTTTGATGTGGATCTCATTTTTGATTCGTATGAAGTTACAGCACTCCCGCTTGATGAGTTTCCATCTGAACGGTATACTGTGGTGACACTACTTGAAGACTTATTTGGCGACTGTTTGTCTTTGGATTTCTTCCAGAACATGTCTAACCGAACACTGTCGAACTTATTTATGAAGGAAACGTTGTTTGGCTGAGTTTTTGGTAGGAGATCGACATTAGCTGCGTCGACTAGATAAGATTCGATAAGAGCATAGGTTGATATATGTGTACTGCGATTATTAGGGTGGTTCGGCGACCGGTTATTTATTTTTTAACTATCACACCACACAAATGGAATTCAAGTCAAACAACGCGATGCGAGCGTATTGAAAACATACACTTAACTGAACAACAAGACCGGACTGTAGTGTTCGTTACCGCACAAAGGTGTGAGTCACTTGGGAGAGAGCGCAAATGCCACCACAACCGACTGCCAACTGCCGCCAAACAAAACCGAAATTAAGATAATTCGTTGAACTTGTGAAATTCAGAGAAGACAGCGACAAGTTTATAATTCTGATTTTATTGTTGTTCACTTGTTTTTGTTCTTATTTCTCGTGAAAATAAAAAGCTTTTCATTTTCTCCAGACATACCTCTCGAGCGCAAGCAGCTTAGCTATTTTTGGTCCAAACACATCGACGTACGCGTACAGCGCTATGCGCGTCTAGATACAAGTACGAGTGGTTTTCTTTTTATTGTTTGCTATATAATGTATTCGATAAGAGCAAGCAACGGTAAATTACCGTAGTGACGTGTAATTGAATCATTCCAATCTCTGTATAGAGGTATCCGTATACATGGCTTATTTTCTTTGTATAAGATAGGAAATTGGAACAGCAGTAGATACTTAAATATGTACCTACGTCATTAGTTAGTTCAGTGGTTCTGCACTTTGGACTGCTTTTCGAAAAACACTCTTCGCTGGTCCATATTCTACAAATAAACTATGAAAGACAGAGCTTTGTTCTGTTGGGTGGATTCTTAAAAATGTCAAAATCAGCTTTTTGAGTTGACACTTGTGTTTGAATTTCCGTTGGTGAATGGATAAGTTTGAAAGCTCTATCTGGTAGAAAAAATGTGTAAGTAAACAAATTTTTAGAGAGAATCTGACCATTTGCAAAATGGTTGCGAGTTGTTATTTATTGTTCCATGAAGGAAAAATTGACGTTTTATTAAAGTGTATTTTTATATGTGAAATTGGATGTCATTATATAAATTAAGAAATTGAAAAATACATTCAAAAATCTAGTTATCTTAAGTCGACTAGATTTGTCTGGATTAGATGTAACGTGAACGCAAAAACTATATTGGTCGGGAACGTGACTCTTCCTACGTCAGCCACATATGTTTACTGTCAACTTAGTACTCAGTCACGTATTTCTTGACTAGATTCATCGGCTACCCCTCCATAAACGTCAACTGAAACAGCTATGACCGATCTTAGCCAGTCAAAACTGAGATACATCATGTCAGACAGCTGTCAGACTTACTAAAATAGATACTTGAACGTGCCCATATTAACTATGCTATTGCTAAGTGAAACCTCCACATTTAAAACTGCTGTATATGTAATGATTTGTGAATGATAAATACAATGGGCCGTACCAATAAACGTGTTCGACTCTAAATTTTAGTTGTTCACAGTGGCTATATTTTCCATACTAATTTCGCAATTGTGAGCTGTAAATTTAGGTCGAGACTAAAACGTATTATTAGTACGGCGCCATAAATATAGATTATAGATCTATATTGTTCTCTATGTACATATTTTAGACCTGTCAGCAAAATGAACTTTTTCCTTTCAACTTTTCTAATCAGCAGTTGTACAATTTCTGAAATAAGTTCCGATTTGTAAAAGAAAACTGACAGATTCAACACATTTAGATCCCTATTTGGCCGCAACATGCAACATACAGTTGTAAGTTGTCAATTTAGAGGGGCAATAGTAACAACAGTAAGTCCGGAGTTCCCAAATTAACGAAATAAATAATTGTTGTTCTTTAAGTTAACAATAAACAACTTGGAACAGTACCCTAGTTGAAAATTCAAGTTCACAAGTGAAGCTAATGCGTTCGTAAACGATCTAGCCAACTAAATATCCGAACGTCTCCTATTTCGCAGGAATTGTAATAAGAAGCTGTCCGAGGTAGTGACAGTTCTTAATCAGGTTATTTTATATTTACATTTAATAATTATAAACAAAATAAATTCCCAGTTAAAACGGTGGTCCAACGGTTCTAAGTTAAGTATACCTACTTACGCCTCCGTGATCAATTTCAACTGTCTAATTTTTCGTACTGACTTCTGACTTTTCATTTGCATCTGTTTTTTTTTAAATCTTCCGCATGAATTCATATCCGGTTGTGATTGATCACAGATCGGGAACATTTGCAATGTATAAGGGAAGTGTCCGGACACAGGTGGATATCTATTAGTCCACTTCGGGTGGAGTTAATTTTTTTGTTATCACCAAATAAACCGATAAGCAATATATCGTGAAGGTATCTGGCTGCTATTCGAGAATCAAGAGAATTGATAAAAAAAATGTTTGTATTTCAGGGAAAAGTCAATAGGATCCAAAGCATTGTGATGAAATCCAGCAATATACGGTGATCGCAATCGCGCCAAGTTTTAACCTTGTTTAATCTGCCAGTGCAAACGCTTCAGCGACGTATGGCACTTCCTTAAAATTGATTACCCATCTATAGGCTGCAGCCGAGTTGCCCGTAGGTTCTTCGCAAGGAAAGATTCAACCGTTTCAGAAAACGCATAATTATATATTGTAGGCAACAAAAGAAAATTTTGTATGACTTTGTTTAGTTTAACTTGGATACTAATAATAAATCCCCATCCATATTTTTTTCCGAGTATACTTTGCAGGCAGTGCGCTAAAGCGATAATAAGTCCGAAATGAATGTGGTGGAAATTTTCAAATAAAAGTATCCATTGTGACCTACAAAATATTTATTGTGAAGGTTAGAGGTAATTTTAAGTGAGGCATTTTGTTCTTTTTATATGTTTTAATAACAAAATAAAAAGAACATAAAAGTTTCTATTTCAGATATAATCGTACGATGTCAGCCAACACTAAACACTCGGTTGGTTTACTGATAGTGAATGATGTCCCCGACTGCTATGAACATGTTGGTGAGTGTCCTACACAATCGTAATGCAGATGAGGTAACAAATGCTGTGGACAAATGTAAGCCCGGACACAACTATTCCGTTCATTATGTTGTTAATAAATTTTTTTGTTATAGTAACAAAACTAAATCCATCACTTGTCGAAGAAATTATAATCCTCATTCATACAACGAGGCAACCGGGCTTGGAAGATAACAAATTTGAGTGCAGGGGCGAAATCATGGGCATATATACTGATATATTGGAGCCATTACTGGCTGTAGAAGACTTTGAGGACAAGTTCAAATCAATCATAGTTGGTGGAGCACTATGTAAGACGGAAGTAGACCCAACAGATAGTAAAACTAAGAGGCCAAAATTTCTTTACGGTCCTGGTAGATTTGTGTGTATTTTATCGTGCGAAAATGACAAATTCACTACTACAGCTGTTTCCGAATTGGTCGAAAAGAAGGGAAACATGTTTGAGACTTTGAGGAGTGATAGGTTAATATAAGATGCTTCAAAAAATCCAACGAATATGCATATTGATATTATTTACATTTTGTTTACAAGGGATTTCGATTATGTTGAAACCACTTCACAAAGAATTCGCCCTATTAATATATGGAAAGCGCAATTTACTTCATAAACATCAGAAAGCACAAAGTCCGTAGCCCAGCTGCTAAGATTAGACCAAGGGTTTAAAAAATTGTTATTTATCTAAATTTTAAAACTGTTGTAGGTCCGGATTTGCAGTCACGCACTGATGAACGGAAAAGATCGAAATCAAGCACAATAACCCATGTAAACGGACCCAAAAGCAACACCAAAGCCGAGCCTAGTTTCCAAGTTGTTTTATAAATAGTGTACAGATAAAAAAATCAACATCTGTCACAAATCTAGCTTTTTGTATATAAAGTTTGACATGTTTCAAAATAAAATTATATTGGCACTTCTTTTCGGCAACCAGAATTTTTATTTTGTCAAAAGGGGAATTTGTACATGGATTCATATTTTTTAAATAGGTACAAATATAGATCTTCTTAAGAACAACTAACGTTCACCGGAAATTTCCCGTCAATTTTAGAAGTTTCACAGCTCTTGGCATTCCCACGAACGTCTCTACCTTCGTTGACTTTCTGGACGTTCGGATTTCTGGTTTAAGAAGTTTGACAGCAGTCTCATGATGAAAAATTATCAATTCTTTTGGTTGACAAATTGACGTCGACATCTTTTGTTGACACTAAATGGATGAAAGGTTCTTAGCAAATAAACGGTTTTAAGTGCAGTTGCTATCGTCGACGAAATGCAATGCTATGCCTCATAAAACTAGGAATAAAATCTAAAAGTCATACTCAATTTACCCTATAAACAAAAGCAATTAAAATCAAATGCATTTTCAACTCCACGCCAGCATGATGAGAAACCACCTGCATGCATTTTACTTTCCACTCCCACGGTACGATTTGAAAGAATATCTTTCGAACACAATTGACAAGTACAATATAACATCTTGACTCTCTCACTCTCCTTCTCTTCGGAAGCGAATTGCTTTTGCTTGCTATACTTCAACAATCAACCGCTAGGTACTTCCAGAAGAATAGTAGAAGTACATTCTCGTTAATATCTTAACTCAGTTGTGAATTGAGTTTGCAGCGGCGGAGTCAATACAGCCAGTTGTCAAATAAATCTATGAACGGTAATCGTCGCACGAAACGGGCACAATAGTGGACATTCACTGCCGAATTAAAGCGAATCTATTTTTATAAATTTTAAATTATACTTAGGATCGCATTTAGAAACACGAAGAAAACACGAAAAATTAAATAAATAGAAAATCGCACAATTTGTCAACCCAGAGCCTAAGCAGGCGCCGTTGAAATTTCACTCAGTGATAACAATAAGTGATAAGGAATACGCAACGTACGTGCAAGTATTTTGCATTTAACGGTTTGTGTTCTTTCTTAGTTGTTACGGACAACAATGACAATGCAAGAGCAATTTGTTGCGAATACTAATTCGCATTAGGGAGTTTGGCAGGAGGAACTTTTTCAGCACATGCATGCTCGGACGAAGTTAGAAATAAATTTAGTTTGTTTGCAACAGTTTTTTTGTATTGATTTGTTGCAACAATGCAATATTAATGTTCATTTGGTGACTACATCGATTATAAATATACAAATTCGGACAAAGTGTGTGGTTTTTCTTTATTGATAAGTGTGTGCGATTAGAAGTTATCCGCCGCATTGCTTATTATTATTATAAACCGGTGAGTTTTGAAGACCAAGTGACGTATTGCTTTTGGGTGGTGTTTGGAATATTATGTTTAATAAAATGTGGAGCCTATTTTTAAGTGTTTCGTTGGTGATAACTGTTACTGGAAAATATGCATCTTCTGTCATTTAAACTGTCTGGCGGTAGTCTGAACTGGCTGATAAATGTATAAAAAAAATGCTGATGACTGATGACTACATTTTGTTGACAGCGTAACCGGTCGAAAAAAAAACGGCCAGTTACCGCGGTTATTTATGACACGTTTTTGTAACAATGTATTTGTTTCAATGACGACATTATAAGTTTTAGTTTTCAATGTAATCGCCGTGAAGTACTTGTCAAACTTTATGTAAACAAAATTGACTTCTTTTCAACTCTTGTGTTATGGAGTTTGACATTAGTTTGATGTTCCGCTAGTCATTTAATGGGAACTGGGAGTAATTCCATGGCAATAAACTGCAAAAATTGTCAAATTGTCCCAAATTGTATGTGCTAGGGTTTGTGACAGTAGAATGACACCGAAAACTGGAATTAAGGAAAAAAAAAAAAAATATGCATCATAGGCATTATTCAAGTATTTATATTGCAGTTGCGTTGCGCAGTGGCTTAGTGGTGATTGTGTTGGACTACTAAGCGGGGGGCCCAGGTTCGAATCCCGCAAAAACCGAAATTCCAACTCAGGGTTTTTTCACTGCGCCACCTATCGCGAACGTCTGACAAACATCCGAGAGTATAACTGCCTTGAAAGAGCTTCTCAATCAGCCGCTTGGAAGCGGCATAAAATTTTAGATCCCTTCCTTTCGTTCCTAAAATGAAACTCACACAAAACGAATGGTTGTGAGAAGCTAGGCCTTGCGCCAACTAATTATTATTATTATATTGCAGTTGCGCAGTTACTTTCGTTGAGTACTCAGCCAAAACCAGTCACAAGATATATTTGTGTCGCCTCCCATTGGGACAGAAAAAGCTCTTTTTTCAGGTTCAGAATCTCGATTCCTGAGCGATTTGTCATTTTTGTCAAACTTTAAAGTGTGTTATTTTACGTTTTTAGAGACGACAAGCCTGTGGAAAATAGAGAAAAATTTACATTTCGCCACTGCAATGAATATCAGCATAAATTGAATGGATTTATATAAACAAAAATTGCAATTCAAGAGCAGCTGACTTTTAAAACACGCACCACCCCAAATGCAAAGAAAGACAAATCTCGTTTTTTGTTCCATTGGGCACGAAAAATCTGAAAATCCCAACAGAAAAAGCCGTTTAAATAAATGACAACACAGCTGTCAGCAAACAATACATTGATCTCATTTATCAATTGAAGCAAATGTGAGTGTCAACAACATTCAGTGTGAAGTCAAGCTCGCACTTGACCATACAAAATTCCGCGACAGATTCAATTAAGCGAAGCATTTGAATCAAACCAGTAAGCACTGCAGGCATACCATATTTTCGGCCTGAAACCCTTCAGTCCGTCCCTGGATTTTTATGGCTATACTTGTAACTCCATTATAAATGTTTTCATGCAAAACAATTAATTAACGGCATAGCAACCGCGACGATATGGAACAAGTTAACAAGATGATTCTTTTTAATTCAGAATGCAATTAAAAGGAATTAAGACTGACGTGCGTTGTTTTGATCTATGCCTCTCGATAAAGTGTCGGCAGATGAAAATAAAATAAAAATAATGTAAAATTGTTCCCTGGAATACGTATATCGGGTTTATTAGAAAGATGTAGGTACTTCCATGCAAGTATATGAGAGAGTAGGAAGTAAGTATCTCAAGTGACAATAATTGATTTGTAATTGCATGGGACACGAAGCTAGATTAATTATTGGAGAATTGTAAGAATGCCCGGACTTGACTTGATGATTCGTTTGTGTCAGCTCTTCTTTTTTTTCTGACTTACTCGAGGAACGGTCAAAGCCTCTTGGGGTGAAAAAGCTCTACGGATTCTTAGCTCATCATCATCTAATTTTGGAATGTGAACCATATCCAGGTGACACTTTTTAAACGTACTTAAACGAATGTCGAAATACATAGCTGTATTTTCAGTCATAATAAGAAGGAAAGCTCATCGTTGCCAACATTTTAGACAGCATCACTCAAACTTAAAACTCAATGTCAGATTTATAAGCTATCAGCAACAAGTTGTTCCACAATAGATAAACTCACAGATCTGCAGGTCCAAGAAGCAGCACGTATAGTACAAAAGCAAGAAGATGCGTCCAAAAATAATACCACAAAATTAAACACAACAAATAGACTTCCTTTTGATTTAAAAACAAACCCATTCTCTTTCTCTCTCTCTCTCTTACATAACAGATCAGTTCAGTGGTCCGCCGGCCATTAACCTGTCCCATACTCCCACGTCCCACGTCCCACATTTCACCAGTCGTGTCTCCAAAAGAGTGAGTGTCCCGTCTCTATACGAATATTATTTTTAGTCATCTGTCAAAAGGAAAATGGACTTTGACCAGATTCTGGAGGAGATTGGGGAATTCGGACTTTACCAGAAAAAAAACTACCTTCTAATATGTCTGCCGGTTATGTTCGCAGCGGCCAACAGTCTGTCGTATGTGTTTACAGCTGGAGCGCCCAGCTACAGGTTAGTGTGCTACCATGTCCTTTTTATGGAAATATTCTCATATGTCATTCCATTTTCAGATGTTTAGTACCCGAGTGTGAAGATTCGGTGGCTTCGGAAATACAACATCCCCCGTGGCTGGTGAATGCAACGCCCGGCGCGTTTAATAATGGAAAATTCATACCAGAAAAGTGCTACCGATTTGGGGTGAATCATTCGGTGACATCACCTGGCTCATGTCCAAGCGAAATGTTCGATCACAATCAACGAATGCGTTGCAATCAATGGGTATTCGACTCAGAGGAGCGCACAATTGTACAAGAGGTAAGAGTATGCGTGTATTTTTGGTGTTTTGGTGCAAAAAGTACTAGATTTTGAAGAAAATGTGCACTTAGTTTATGGGATTTGTCGTTGATATATAATGATCGCGACCCGATGCACAAACTAATTTTGAAAGCGCCTATTTTGGAATTCATCATGTCATTCAGCAGAAACATTACAGGACAGCGAATTGCTCACAGATGTTAATTTACGCAAATGTTACGTAAGGTTACTTGGTTTCTTTATACAAACTCAAAACAGTTCGAATGTTATTAAGCAGATGGTTGCAGTGACTTTTCAATGAGGTAGTTTAAGACCCTAGTTTATAACATTTAGTCCGTCAGTCCCCTAAAACGTGTCACATAGAGATTGTCCCTATTAAGTCTATGTGCACCCCAATCAAAATAAAACTTGTGTACTTCTATTCACATAGTGGAAGCTGACCTGTGCGGAGAACTCTTGGAAACTAGCTCTGGTTGGAACCATGCACTTTGCTGGTCTAGTCGTGGGAACAGCTGTATCCGGATTTTTCGCCGATAGGTATAGGTCTACCCATAAAATCTCCCCCAGTCGATTCTAACCTAGGATCCCTCTATAGATATGGAAGAAAAATCATTTTCATCATCTGCATCGTCTTCATGGCTATCACGGGCATTCTGCAGGGATTGGCATGGGACTACAACAGCTTCCTTGTGTTTGCCTTTCTCAATGCTATCGGCACGTCTGGTGTCTATCCTCTCGCTTTTATAATCGGCGTCGAAATGGTTGGTCCCAAGCGACGCGAAATGTCCTCGATTGTTCTGAATTATTTCTACGCCGTCGGTGAGGCTTTAGTCGGACTAGCCGCTTGGCTCCTCCATGATTGGCAGCTGTTGCAGTATGCCCTATCGGCACCGCCACTTTTGTTCGTTCTCTATTACTGGATGGTTCCGGAATCGGTTCGTTGGCTGATAGCACGCAATGAGCACGAACGAGCAGAGGTGATCATTAAAAGAGCGGCAAAAGTTAACAAGAAGGAACTGTCGGTGGCTCTGTTGTCGACATTTCAACGAAGTCCAGGCGATAGCTGTACTTTAAAGTCAGTGGATTCTGGGTTTGCCCCCGATCATAAGGGTGAGATCTTTGCAGCTATGAAAGAGGTTTTCAAATCAATGACGCTGTGTGTTCGTTACACGATATTGCTGTATATATGGTGAGTATTGTTCGATGGGGTATGAAATAGGTTAAGGGATGTGTACTCCTTTTAACTCAGGGCTGTGAATGCGACAGTCTTTTATGGACTTTCATTGAACTCGACTAACCTAAGCGGTAACAAGTACGTTAATTTCGCATTAGTCTGTCTGATTGAGATACCCGGATACACTTTGGCGTGGGTACGTCTGTGAGGGGGACCTTTTTCCCAACTATAAACTCTTTATTTGTTCACAGGTGGCGCTAAACAAATTCGGCAGACGATGGTCTCTATCGGGATCGATGATCCTTTGTGCGGTTACTTGTGTAGCTGGTGGTTATATTGCAAAAAGTAAGTACGAATAGATTGTTGATAACACAGTTTGACTTAGTAAGCGATGATCGCCCCTTGGCACTCTACTGTGGAAATCTGTGTATAATGTAAGTTACCGAAAACACTGTATGCAAATCGACATATTGACGAGTTAAATTTGTTTTTTGTTTATTTGTGTTTGCCTCCAACCAAACGGAAAAGCTATAAGTACAATTAAACTGTCCATATCACCGCATGGCCCATAAATATTCAAAAACTAACATTCTTCCACCAACAGATATCGAATGGGCTGTTATAACTCTGTTCCTCATTGGCAAACTAGGAATAACATCCTCATTTGCTGTCATCTACACATACACCGCCGAAATGATGCCAACTGTAAGTAGCCCTGCCGTAAGTTTGAGGGGAAACGATTGTGAAACTGTTTTTTAGGTGATTCGAAGTGGAGGTGTTGGCTGTATGTCCACCTTTGCACGCTTCGGAGCAATGCTGGCTCCATTTGTTCCGCTATTGGTAAGTTGGACTTGGATTTACAGTAACGACACTAACACCTCTATTTCTACAGGGAGTATATTACAGATCGTTGCCTTTGTTGATATTTGGCGGGCTTTCGTTGACGGCGGGCTTATTAGGTTTGTTCCTACCAGAAACGTTTCAACAGAAACTACCGGACACAGTAAGTTTGTGTTGTCAAAATGATTTAACGTTCTTTTGTTGATTTGTTTTATTTTGTTCAAGGTCAAAGAAGCAAAACGAATCGGTAGGCGTTCGAATAATCGGGCTCCGTAGACCGAAGTTGTTGCATTTATTTTTAAGGAAACTTGTTACAAATATTATGTACGCGTAAAGATGAAGATATTGTATCCGTTTATTTTTTTTAACGGAATTCAAACAATTTGTGATAGTATACTTTACCTAGCTTGTAAAACTTGTCAAATATAAAACTCAAAATTTGAAGTTATGGTGCAATACATCGGAAAATGTGCAAATTAGCTCTTGCTTTAAATCTTTGCATTACTCTCTGTCTAAAATACTTTTTTCCAAATAAAATGATGTGAATTGGTTTATCGGCATAATGTAATGGACGTTCAAAAATGTAGTTCATTAAATCTGAAAACTGGCTGACTTGGTTTGTCTCACTTTCGATTGACATAGCTCAGTCCGAATGACAGTTTTTTTTTCTGTTGGCACTTATGAAGGGGTTGCCAACGAATCAAGTCAAACATTTCCTGACTGAATAGATACTAAGTTGACAGTTTGTATACGTGACTGACGTAAGAAAAGTTACGTTACCGGCCAATATAATTTTTCCTATCAGGTAGGCACATCTAGTCCAGAACGATTTAGTCGACTTAAGATAACTAGATTTTTGAATGTGCCCATTTGACATATTGTATAAACGCTCATACTTCATACACATACCTTCTTCCGCAACGATTCGAAGAAAATACACCAAAGGCTGGCTTAAGGATTAATGCCAATAAAAGCAAATATTTCACACAGGCTAAAATATACAGAACTACATTTTTCTAACGTACAGTGGACAGTTATATGTCACTAGATGGCGCAACAGACCGGGATATTGACAAAAGAATAAATAATGTCAAAGTATAGCTCGTTCACGGATGAGGCTATTGAGGCCTGATATAGATTTCGATTGACGGAAGTTTGACTGCCCAATGTTTCAAACGATGAAAGACTGAAAGAACTCGTTGCCTTTTAGTTTTTGCTTCAGAAGAAGAAGAAACGAACTTATATGGATGGTCTTGAATGACAGGTTCTAAAGACATGCATTCTGTTCACCGATCCATCGCCATTACGGTTTACATGACACGACATATACCCTCATTATTCACAAATTTAATTAGGCCCAGCCGATAGCTTTTATTAGTCCACTTATATTTTCTGTCATTGTCCACCAAAGCACTATACCATTGTCGTTGATCACTGAAAACTCAACCAAAACGTCATCAAACATATGTAAATGAAAATGTCGCGCTGGGAAGCTTTGCATCTGCACGAAATGTCTCACTTTGTTCAGTTGAAATTCCCCTCGACAGTGGGTCGCAAACGCTTGGGGCTCGCTAATTTCGTCCACTTAGTAGCCAATTGAGAAAAGTCTCAAAAGTCAGTATTACTTTTGAAGTTTCCCACCTACTTCAATGGTGGTCTGTTAAATATTTTATTTATCTGCTTATTAAGTTAAGCAATAAAATCATAGCTAGTGTGAAAATCTGCACAAATTCTGGGAAAATTTCATACAAAAATAAAATCATTCGAATTGTTTATTTATAGCGCATCAAATTTGTATCTGTCAGATCATTTAGTGCGGAAAACGCTTTTCTTTTCTTTTTTCTACGTCACTGATCGTGCTTTTATAGAATTTATTTAGAATATATGCGTGGCAATTAATTAGGATTGTCATAATTTCAAAACGTGTGATCGAAGATTGCATAATTTTGAAGACAAAAAAAAAACATCAAAAACACTGTCAAAATGTCCATGTCAGCGTTGGCTGTGAGCGCTGGCTTTATGGTCGGCTGTTGTGTTCTGGCCCAAATCGCCCGCAAAGTAGCCGCTCGTCTTCTGAAGGAGGGGCTGGTGCCGGTGCTGGTCAATGAAGCCATCGCAGCCGCAGAACTATGCGCTTGTTGTTTTGAATTGATCATAAGTATTACAGTTTGGACAAAAATTATTCGTTTGTATTGGTTGAATTCGTTTTTTGTTTTTAGTTGCTGATAATTTTGGAGTGGCGGCATATGCGGTGTTTCTGTTTATTCTCACCGTTTGGTGGGGCAAGGTGTGGGGCGATGCATCTGCATGTCCTTACACCCATATGGAAGACCTGCTCGAGGGGAAAATTTCATTGCGAGAGGTGGCTCTACGAACATGGGCTGAGCTAATGGGTGGCTGTTGTGTCTACAGGATCGTTCAAGTTTTCTGGTGGTTTGAATTCGCCGAAACTCACAAGGGCCGAGCGTTCGAGGAGTGTTCAGCCGATTTGCAGGTGAGTTTTTAAGTGTTTTATTTGTTTGTGGAAAATTTTCACAAATTCAATGGTTTTTTTTTGGAAACTTCCTTTTTTATAAAGAAAATTAGGTTTGTGTCAATGTTGACACTTTGTTCGATGTATACGCCGACGCACAGGCCTGACAAGTTGCCTGAACCAAGAAAGTAACGAGTCCAATTACCGCTAAACCAGAGTAGGATCCATGCTCCTGTCAAAAGTGTTTGCGTAGGTTGGTCGAATTTTGACGTTTGACGCGCGTTATAAGTGAGACGTTTGCGCAGTTTTGTGTGGTTTTAATTTTGACAGAAAGATACTATGCGACATGCGATATTTATGGTCAGGGAAGAATAAGTCGATTTTATTTAACAAAAAGTCAGTTGAAAGCGAATAATAAAAATAAAAGCAACCACAACACTGGCAGTTTGTAAAACGGCCATTTCAGCTCAACAATTTTATAAGAGTGTAGACAGCCTTTTTTTGGCCCACGAAAAGTGCACGCGGCTAGATGGCAAAGAGAGAAACACCTAGTGCACGGGTGCTTTGCCTGGACAGAAAACCAATAGAACAGACTATCTACTCAAATTAAAGCTCCTTAAATCGTTGTATACTTGATCCTTGATTAAATGTACTTATTTATGACCCCAACTAAAGCGCCGATCTACTGAAATACTTCCCTTTTTTTCATACATAAATAAATATGTCCCCAATCTGCGCAGGTACATCCCTATCTCGGTGCAGCTATTGAAGGACTTGCCACCCTCCTCTGTCGACTGGCATCGAAGACACTCAGCGAGACTGGACCACGTTTTGGTAGCATCATTGATTCGTTTGTCGGTACCAGCCTTGTGGTAGCGGGTAAGTATTTGCATTGCCAAGATAGCTTCTCAAGATTAGCCATTACTGTCCAATTTTAACTTTCTTATGGAAAAAAACCTCTCAAAAACAGTTTACGCCTTTAACTATCTCATGTTTTCAGCATTCAACTTCTCGGGGGGCTACTTCAATCCGGTACTGGCGACTGCCCTCAAATGGGGTTGCAATGGTCACACGAATTTGGAACACATTATTGTCTACTGGATCGGAGCGTGTACTGGGGCTGTGCTATCTGTGCCACTGTTTCGAGTGCCAATGGTACGGAAGTACTTGATTAGGGAAGACGTTGACAAGAAGGTGCAATAGTGCGTGAACACAATATTAAGTCAGCTTAACGCTTTAAACGGTTTGTCCATTGTTTTATTTGTTCCGCAAGTGAAATTTGTTGTTCTTTTTATTTTCAATCCACATTGGAGTGTTGTTATTTATGTTATAGGTTATTTGTGTTTGATTTTATGTTTTAACTCAATAAATCGAATTTTGTGACGTTTTACTTGTGCGTTTGTTGAATTGTTTTAATTTGATGATTTTACGGGATCGCCGCGCATGTGGTTTCTCCAAAATAAATTCTATCACAAATTGCTCGTTCGCAGATGAAACGATTCGGCCAACAGTTTTTATGCACCGAAGAATAAGCCCAATTTGTAAATAGATCAAGGTAAATAAGGACATCGATCAGCTGTCAGTAAGGAAGTTAGCAATCGAGCGCAATCATAAATCAAAGCTTTTCCAATGCAAAGCAGGAAATGGAAGTTGAAGTAATAGGCCTTTGCCTTTCTACGGTTGTAAACCATGGAAATCATGGATCTATAATATAGACCATGTGGATAATGAATACAACTCAACTACATTTATGAATTCTCTACTTAGCAGTGATGCCAATTCATACAGTTGTGAACTCTTTGTTTAGCACGTCTTGCGCAATATTGCATTTTCGAATCGGCTTATCCCCTGTGTAGTAGATTGGTATAGTTTATCACTTGTCAAAGTGCAGGTGCACAACAAAAGGGATATCAGAGTATAAATGCTGTGCAGAAACATACGTCTTTCGGAGTTTTCGAATATCCAAAACCATACAAAATGGCACTATATATCGAAAATCAACTGGCGAATGTTTCTCCGAAAGCATGTCGCAAGAGGTTTTCATCCGCTTTCGATAAAATCCTAGGTTCTGCAACAGATCTATAGCAGAACCGAGCTGGTACAAAATGTCCTGCTCCTGTAGAAAATGTCCCCCTGGTTTTAAATGTGGGGAGGTCTTACAATCAAATTATTCTAATCCTTCCCAGCTTCCGAAAATGGAATATATAATGTTGTGATATTTGTTGTACTCACTTTGTTACTGGGACTGGGATCTTGAGCTCAGTTTAGCATCTGGTCTTAAATGTTTTTTGATTGTCTGGTATGAAGCTCTTGCAGACTTAATGGTGTTTATGATATCATCAGTATGTAAACACGTTTATTTATTTTTAACAACTCACTTTCACTAGAATAGGTTGCGTTTGCATGTCTAAATGTATTCCATGTGTTACATTAGAGTTCAAGAGCTTTTTGAATTCAGTCGGCGAACCACCGAGCTCACTCTAGTCTTGTCTGGGTCACGGCCACACTTATAAAGTCACGGAAAATTGGGTATTTCACACCAAAAACTGTGAATAAATATCATCGTTCGCAGCACTACATCGCTGTGTTTTTATTCATCGCTGGCTCTCGGCCCACGAATGATGTGTTAACTACTTACGCTTCGGAACAAAAGCATGCAACTGATCCGTATTCGAGTGTAGTAGTCCGAGTTGGATGAGAAATGTTCGTGCAAACACTGCAGGATTAAAGGATTCTTTCACGATAATAATTCAGTCAACTCGATTCAGTAACAAAACTAAGTATAATTTTTTGTTTCACAGAAGCTACTTCCATAAATTAAAACTAAAACTAAAGTATATACATTTTTCGGAACCGTATTGTTCTACGGGACAGCCATTTTAGCAGCTTTTGTGCGTTTCTTGCATTTCTTTCGAGTGACAAATACATTCGCTGTGTGCGCCCCGACGGTTTCGATAACATAGTCATTTGATCCCACCGAAATCTTCCTAGATGAGGAGGATGTGTCGCACTGCGAGCTCTCACCTGGAAGCAATGTTTCGTCATGGGTCATGTCTCCTTTTGAGATGTCGACTTTCAGCTCAACGCAGGTCGTCGTGTGCGGATATGTTGGCGATTGAAATATCGAACGCATTCGATTGTCAATCTCTTGATACTGAATATCATCTCCGTTGGCATTGTACTCTGGTGGTGGTTGATCCTCGGGGTACACATCCTCGTTGAATATTTTATGGTGTGTTGGGGTTACTGCTGGTGTAGACAGAGACAATTTACGTTTTTCTGTTGCTGTGTGAGACGGTGGTACGTCACTGACGTTGGAAGAGGGTATCTTGGATTGGGAATCGGATGATATATTGACCATTTCCGATGAGGAGGTTGAGCATTTTCGTCTCTTTTTTGGGTGCTTGTTTGGTTTAATTTTCCTCTTGATGTAGATCGCATTGGACTCTCTGTCGTCGTGGGATTCATTAGAACTCGGCACGTTCGAGTTGCTCGTGCAATTTGCCATGTCTTGTTGATCATTCGGAATAGGTTGCTGAGAAGATTTCATCGGGATGGGATTTTGAATGTCTTCCGAGCAAGATGCTGCTGAAGTTTTTGCTGGCGATTCAAGTGGGGCTCCGTCCCTCGTTGCAACAACTGTAGGGCGATGCGTTTCGGAATCAGTGTGGTCCAGTGAACTGCGCTTCTTATACTTTCTCTTAGCAATTCTTGCTTTCTGCTGATCCATTTGGTGCGTATCAGCCGGTACAGCTTGTGGGGTATCACATTCTGTGGAATATTCTACAGTTGTCTTCTCTACTTTGTTGTCCTCACTTGAGGCAACAGCCGCGAGGTGTTTCTTCCCAGAATCAGCATGTCTCCGCTCGTGCGTTTGTTTTTTACCACTTGTGGGGGAATTTTTACTTATTGCAGTTGGAAGATGCTCAGTCTGTACGTTCTTAGTATCAAATTCGGGGTGACTATTGGCATTTCTTGTTACATTCGTCTTCCTCTGCTTTGTTTTGTGTCCACTTGTAGAAGCGCTTTGAACAGCCGACGACTGTACCCCTTCAATTGCAGCATCTCCGGCTGAATCGGAGGAATCCTGTAAAATCCGCTTTGTTCGCTTTCTCTTGTTACTGGATGTAACGAGTGTTTCGATTTCACTACCACTGGAGTGTCGTTTGTAGCCCTTGACAGCTGCCAATTCGGAGTTATTGAAACTGTTCAAGATTCTCTTCTTGTACTTTTTGATGTGCGTATTGGTGGCATCCGGTTGGACGCCAGCTGAACTCAGGGAATTGTTAGATTGGCCACTAGGAGGGCTCTTTTTGTTATTCTCTCCGACGGCATCCAAGTCGGATGGATTTTGAGTCAAACTAGCTCTACTTGTGGACTTGTCGTCACTTGTTGTAACAGTTTCAGCAGCAGTATTCTTGACATCAACGGGACTTGTATTCTTCTCGTCAGAACCAACGACATTTGGCAAAACCGTCTCACTTGTTGTAACTCGTTGCTCATCAGTTTGAAGCGTTTCCGAATCGAAATAATCGGGCAATACGGCTAACTTTTCATCGGAATTAGTTGAGTGCTGCGGAGCACCGCTGTTGGTCTGGTCAATTTTTGGAACTTGCTGCTCGGCAGACGGCGGAGGTTCCGAACTTATTACATCGGATAGAGGTAATGTGTCCTGTTTCTCGTTCGAACGAGGTGCATCTTGGACGAGTTTGCTGTCGGGCTTTCTGTTGCTATCAGTTGTTGCGACTTGTTGCTCCACAGTTTTAACATCACCTTCAGGTAAAATCGGTTTTTCTTCAGACAGATAAAGCGTGCTATTGAGCGTTCTATTTCCATCACTTGAAGCAACTTGTTGGTTATCATTCAGCGGCGAATCAGAATTTTTACCACCAAAACGAGAGAAAACGGGCAATATGGGAAGTTTCACAACACAACGAAGGCTGGTCAACACGCTGTCATTGTCTAGAGCAACCTTGCTAGTTCTTTGGTCATCTGCAACAAGGGATTTTTGTGCGCTAGGTTCTTTGATAAACTTGTTCGTTCTGCCCCTTTTTGCAGCATCTTTTAACGATGGCTCTTTTTGGTTGTCCTTAGCCACTTCCTTGTCGTCAGTTGTTTTCCATGCAACAGGTTCTTTATCGCAACTAGGGGCAGCATTCTCTCTTCGCTTTCTGCTGTTAGCACTTGCTGCAGCTTGGTTCTCATCTTCAACAGCCTTTTTCTGGTTGTCATTAACATCTAGATCAATCGATTTTTGCACAAACTCATTGTTTATCGCCTCACATTCTATAACCGCATTTGGCAGCCCCCCGTCGAGATTAGCGTGGTTAGCGTCGTTAGCGTCGACCACCGAAGATACAGCTCCTGTGACATGCTGCATGCTGTCGCTTGTAACAAACGATTCTGGCATTACAATGGAGTCCAGGGCCCTGTGTGCGACTTCAGCATCATTCGTTATCCCATTTTTTCCACTGTCAATGGCAAAAACTGCTGTGGAATCAGTTGAGAATTCCGAAACAATTAGCGCTTCTGACTCTTCAACATCGGCAGCACTGGGGACTAGTATGATCCTCTTCTGTTTGTGGATCTCGAAGTCACTTGTGGTTACCAATGCTTCGTCGTCATCCTCCATATTTCCCTTCTTACTAATGTTTTCGGCACTGAGTGGTATTTCGGGAAAATCTTGTCGTTCCCTTGTCTCCAATACCGCGTCCGACTGTTCCTGACTTGTTATTACCGCAGCAACTTTAAGTCCAATTGTTGCTTCCGTTGATTCCTCTTCCACCCAAAGTGGGGACATATCCTTTTGTAGTTCTTCTTCCACAATCAGGCAGGGCTTGTGAAGAACTGTACCATCAGCTTCTTCGTTATGTGTGACTTGCGGACGAATGCGTTCTTTACCACTCCCCGTAGCAGCCTCCTCCAAATTAGAAGTTGACTGTCTGCGGCGTGGATGACAATTTGAAGCGTCGGTCTGTTTTTTCACTGTCAAACCAGACTCGTCGTCGGATTTTGCCCAACGATGCGGTAACAACGCCTTTAGATCCGTTGCAGATGAATGATTTAAACTTCTCCCTGCGTTGGTGTTTTTTCGAGGAGTCTTCAGCTTTTTCCGTCGTCCCCCTGAAGAAAAAACGTCAGTGGAATCTTGTGAGCAAGGTTGTTCTTGGGACAAAACGAGAGGCTGTGAATTTGCTGGCTCAGGTGGTGTGTCTTCCGATTCTATATGGGGACATGCGGAATTAGTTGACTCGCTTTCGGTGGTTTCCTTAGGAAACATACTCTGACAGAGTTGGTTCATATCAGCCGTTGCATCCTGCACGAAAATGGTCACCATTTCACCATCATTAACAGATGACTGTGTTTCTTCATTATTTAATAGGATCACCACATTGTTCGAGGCCTGTTCCATGCTTGAAAATTTTATATGACTTTCCATCAGTTCAACTTCTTCATAATTTACACAGTCAAATGGTTCTGCCACAAAGTTCTCACTGCCCGCTTGCATTTCGCTCTCACTCGCCACTCCATTAATTGTTTCAACAACAAATTGCACCTCTTCCTCTTCAGACAAGTCTTCGCATTGCAAAGAAATAACTAGGTCTTCCAGCGTTCTTGGAACTTCGTCCTTTGTACCTGCCTCAGGTATTTTTGGTGGATCTGCTTCCAATCCTTCGTCATCAGATATCTCGTCACAATGCAGGGCGATCACTTGATCGTGGTATAGTTTTAAGTCGGATGAGGTGTCTTCGTGCACAGCCGTTTGTTTCTCTTGTGCTGGGGTGTGGTCTTCAGTATCCTCTGACCAGACCAGCTTCACTTCAGATTCTTTCAGATTCTTCTCTTTGGGGGCGTTTGTTGTATCTTTGGAGTTGTTCCCTACAGAGCGTGGGCTTCTCTTTTCACTGTGATGAATCGATTTAGTCGATTCCTTTGACGAATTATGATGGCGATGGTGGCGATGATGTTTCTCTTGTTCCCGTCTAAACTTTTCTGACCGATGGCGGTGTTGTTCATTGCTTGCTCTGGAACTTTTGGCGTGTTTCGATGAATGGTGGTGCCTGTGTGAATCTTTTTGCAGGCTTCTTTTCTTCTTTTCATTCTTAGCAGATGGGTCGCATGCAATCTCAGTTGTGTGAGGATTTTCTAAAGAAGAAGCTGCAGTAATAATATAGTACAATGATTAGAAGGTTTATAGGCTATGGCAATATCGTTAAATACTCACGTTTGCGGCACTGATCCTTCTTTACATCGTCGGGCGCTGTTGTCGAAACACCCTCCTTCAAGTGGCTATCCTTCACAGAAGTCATTTCCTCATGGAGCCCTTCCGGCAAATGTGTTTCTATTGTCATTCCATGTGTTTGTTCCTTTGATTCAAAATCACTCCTCAGCAACTGACACTTTTCGAAAGGCGGGGAGTCGATGTCACTTTGACTTTCTCTTACATCGGCGTTATCTGTCTTATCATCTTCGTCGCTTGAATAAAAACTGGAATCAAGGTCAACAAACTGGAATGCTTTCGGCTCACTGACTGGATGTGGTATGCTTTTCATTTGCACTTCATCAGTCATTGGTTTGTCTGCCTTACTGCAGAGAGCAGAACTAACATCGATTGCCAAATCGCAAACTACAACACTCTTCTTCGATTCGTCTCTTTCTGTAGCTGCACTCCCAATTGACACGAATTCGACTTCGTCACTAGACACTGCGTCGCTAGATTCACCAACAGTCGACAATGAAATCTTCCGCCCGACCGCTGCGCTTACTGCGCTATTAGCTGGTGATGGGCCAAAAAGGTCATCGAGCAGAGTGGTGACAGGCTGTTTGAGTGGTGTTTGCATTACAGGTTCCACGTTACAGTTTTCATCGGTTTTTGGGCGAATTTCCTTGAGTTCAATTTTTTCATTCACTATAGTTTCTGGCGGCAAATCGTTGTAGAGATCATTTGTTTGTTCTTCTTCGCCGTTCAAGACCATATCGTCGAACAGTGCGTCAAGGAAATTGTTCGACTTCTCTGTTCTTGCTTCTACGGCGTTTATCTGCGACTGTGCTTTGTTCTCGGTCTCAGATTGCTTGGCTTTCTTCATTTCCTTGACGTCGTTGAGTATTTCCTTTTCTAGTGCCGATGATTTGCGGTTATCTGTGTTTTCTTTTGGATGTAGCTTTTCGATTAGAGGAACCTTTTCCTTGATACCATCATCGGATCTTCCATTCGCAGTCTTAGTCTCTTTTTCTTTAGATACCTTACGTTCTGTCTCACGTTTGCTTTTTAAATGAGTCTCATATTTTGATGATGAACTGTAGCCATTATTAAATTTAGTTTGATGACTGTCTTTGTAGCCAGCTCGACGGGAATGGGTGCTCTGGCCTTTGTCGGTTGTCTCTCGACTACTGTCTGAACTGAAAAACAGGAAGGGAAGTTACATTTCTTTGCGCAAAGGAGGAGAAATTGCATTTGTATTAAGAAAGGACAACCTTCAGTGGGGAGTCAGTGCTAATGCTGATTTTTTCACTTACCTTCTAAGCTGAGACGAAGTTCGATCATACCGATCACGTCTATGCTCTGAAGCTCTATCATCTTTGCTTCGGTGTTCTTCTCTACTCGTGTGCCGACTTCTATCTCTGTCCCTCCCCCGTTCACAACCGTTTTCCGAGCGAGGTTCTCTATAGCTAGATCTATTATCTTTTTCCTCGCATTCAGCATTCCTTTGCCGTGAAGTTGATGTCTTGTTTTTTTCATCAACAGGTTTGCTCAGAGTTACAGCACTTTTAGGTGCAGTACTCTTTAGGTCAATAGAAAACGGATTTACATATCCACCGTCTCTTTTTCCATCCTCACGCACATCCTCATCGACGGAGTGTTTTTTTATCGGACGGGCATTCCGTCGGAAACATATATCATCTTTCCTAGAATCAACAATTAACTGTAAAACAAAGTTCATACGGTTCTTTTAACTTACTCTCTTCGAAGTTGGTTAATCTGGTTGTCCTTTCTTTTGATTTCAGTGCGTGCTGTATCGAGGAGGCTTGCGAAATTAATTTCCAATTGTTTGATCTTTTTGTTCAATTCCTTTTTCTCAACTTGGAGCTTCTGTATTGTCTCAAGGGCGACATGATATTTTTCCTTCCATTGCAGTTCCTCGCCTTCTTTCTAGGAATACAAATTAGGTGCGTTAGGAAAACTTTTATGCATTTCTCATGCAGGCTTACTTGTTTCTGTTGCGCGTGAAGCAATTCCAAATCATCATAAATATTAAAATCAGACATTTCGCAAACGAATATTCATTACCAAAGAACAAACTTTAACTTTTTATTTGGTCGGGAAATTTTGGTGTTTCTCATTGACAGACAAGTTGAATTTGACATATTTTTTTAATTAATTTTGTTTTTCATTTTTTGCGCTTATTGGCGCCAAAACAATCATCTGTTGTTGTTGTTCAGTTCACGTGTACAGTAAGGGATGAAAAATTTAAATAGATTTTATACAGAATTATAAATTTAATTTTTCTAAAATTAAACGGAATGTTCGACACATTTCCCAGCAAACATTGGTTAAGTTGTTAACACTGTACTATGTATGTCCCCTCGATTCGCACTTAACAAAAATCTCTTACGAATACGTGTGAGATGTTGGGCCCAGGGTCAGGGTTCTAAATTTACCTGTGACATGAATTACCTATAATTAAATCTATGTGGAATTCTGGAGATTTATCTTCCGATAGATCAATCGATCGCATATTAAAGTTTGGTTTAAAAAAATAATAATAAAACCCAAACTATTTTTCCGACCAGTACACTAACAACCAAATGCGTATGTCATTGACCGGCGCCAAAACAAAACACAGCAAAATCATTCGAAAAGTTCAATTTAATGCAAGCATAAACAGAAATTTATTTGCTTTGCAATGGATCCCACAATATCGGTTTCAAAGGTATATAACTTTATTTATTTATTTGCATACACTTTCGTATAACTAATCTATTCAAAGGGTTGTTTTGTGTTTAAAAACGGTGCCACCCGTGCTGAAAAGGGTACAAAGAAATCCAAAAAAACAATACAGCAACCGATACCACTTCTAGGCAAGGAAGTCATTGATCAGCCTTTCTACAAGACCTATTCCGAAACATGGGCGAATTTCGTTACGGATATCGAAAGCCTCCAACGTAAGGGCTACTCGAAAACTCTGAAAGACTTGGTTGAGCATATTGCCAAGGCGTATACTAGTGAGGTGGACTCGGCAGATAATATCCTCCCTGCAGCTGCTTTATTAACTGGTAAATAGACAAGGGTAAAACTGAAATTTTAGCTTAACATATTAACGTAGGTATTAACCAACCGGATCACCATGAGCAGTTTGATACTCTGTCGCGTCGCATTAAGGAGAAACTCTCCGCAAGCGTTTGTGTTCTTCAATCGCGTGATTGTCCAAATATCAAGGCCGCTATAGAGACGATGGTTTATGGATTTGTAGAAGACCCATGCGAAGATGATGAGGATCGCGACCACAAGCGATTGCGACGATCTCAGTGCACAATGCAAGTGCTCGCCGCTTGGTATGACAGCTTGGATTCGACGAAGAACACTTTGGTTGTGATCCTCCCCGACTTTGAGTGCTTTAGCGGACAAATTCTGCAAGATTTCATATTGGTTCTAAGCTCATATTGCTCGAAGTTACCGATTGTGTTAATATTGGGAGTCGCAACAGCCATATCCGCGTTGCATAGTACACTGCCGTACCATGTGACGAGTAAAATCAAGCTGAAGATCTTTCAAACACAGGCTGCCCCTGTTGGATTAAACGAGGTTAGTGCCGACTTGTGTGGGGATAAGATGAAATGAACTTGCTAATCGTCCTTTTATAGGTTCTAGAGAAAGTGATCCTCTCGCCAAAGCATTGCGTCCATTTGTCTGGCAAATCATTTAAGTTCCTCACGCACATCTTTCTTTTCTACGATTTCTCCATCAATGGATTCATTCAGGGGTTTAAGGTAAATGATGAAGTCTCTCAATTAGCGCATATATTTCATACATATTTTCCATAGTACTGCCTAATGGAGCACTTCTTTCAAGGCAACGCGTATGCCCTCTGCACAAGTTACTCAGCATCACTCAGGATGATCAAATCTCTCACTCACGACGATATGGAAACTATTCGCCGCCTGTTATCCTTTCGTCCATATGTCGAGGCTTTGAATGACTGCAAAAAGGTCATCGCCATTCTTACAGAGGACGCGTATTTGAAGAAAAAACTGCCACAACTTCTGCGCGATTGCCACCTACACTTTATCTACTTTCGCACATTTCTTGAGTTTCTCACAGTTCTCGTACAGGACCTGCCCAAATGTCCATTGGGCAAGTTCCAACGAGAACTCTACGCTACTTGCCTAACAAAAGACATCACCGAAACCCCCGAATTCAAGGAAGCCTGGCAGATGCTCTCATTTATGTCCAAAGATGAGTTTGTTGCGAAAATCTCACGCGCAATAACGGCAACAATTGACTTTGTCAATGCCGATGTCAAGTCGTTGGATCTCGCTGACGCATGCCAGCCCAAAATCAACGAGGTAAAATGCACTTGTCCTCTCATAGCATTGCAACTATATGAACTCCTTTCAGAAACTCGACGCCTTGAAAGAACTACTCACAAAAGTGGTAATGGCCGGCATGGAAACCAAACAGCAAAAGACCTCACCCAACAATGACTTGGCACAAGACCTCAAGCAACTGAAACGTCACGACTTGAAGGAGAAACTTTTGCAAATGTCGAAGCAAGACAAACCTGTGTCGGATTTCACTAGATTATTGAATGAGACACTCGAGTACATCAAGGTGGAGGTGGTGGAAAAATGTCTACAGCCACTTAGCATGGCGCCACCTCTTCACGAGTTGTTTGTTTTCTCCGACATTACAACGGTTCGAAGGAATATCATTGGAGCGCCACGTGCTGCACTGCACATGGCTCTGAATAATCCCTACTTCTATCTGCAGTGCAAATGTTGTGACATGGAAGGCACGCATTCTATGGTTCCAACTCTGCCCGACCTCTCGGTGGCCTACAAGTTGCACTTGGAGTGCGGAAAGATGATAAATCTCTTCGATTGGTTGCAAGCATTCCGGTCGGTGGTGGACTACAATGAGGAAGAGCAGGACCAAGTGGATCCAAAGATTCAGTGAGTAGAAACTTAACGTTGTCTATATACATGGGTTGGGGTACTTGCCATTGTTTATCATAAGCCAGGACACCTTAATGGGTTATGGGTAGCCAAAGAAACCTCATTCTTGTGATAGCATGTTTTGTTTACCAACCGACTTTGGTTTTGGTTCGCATAGTACGTTTTGTTGTTTCTTTTGTGGTTCTTGCGTTGTATTTTTTTTATATGGGCAGAGACTTCTTGTAAGAAATGGGCAAAAAGTACTTTTTCCGTGGTTATCGGTAATTCTGTGACGTACAACACAACCGCGTAGTTTCTCTTTTCGGGTGTCTAATTCAAAGCAAAACTTTTAGTGATAAGTGTCAACAAGTTAATATCTACAAAAATTGTGTCGCACACCTATCCGACTGAAGCAACGCAGCCTGTGATCCAGAAATGAATTCCCAACTCCATAACCACCTTCATTTGTATTACTTTCAGAGCACGCTTCACCCGAGCCGTTGCCGAGTTGCAATTCCTTGGGTACATCAAAACATCCAAGCGGAAAACCGACCACGTTACGCGACTCACTTGGTAGTGGCACACATCTCAGCACAACTTGCTCCAGTCAATTGTTTATTTATTGTTCGGCGATTAATAAAAAAGACACTGCACTGTTTTCTTTCGAGTAAACCTGTCGTTTATTTTGCTTATATTTAGTAACTGTGCAAATGCTTGTGAGACGAGGGTACCTTCCACACTGATATCACTACGGTAAAATAAGTTAAATCTCGATTTTAGCCTCCTACATCAGCTTCAAGGTGTCAATAGCGGCGACAATTCGCAGGATCTCACTCGACGACTCATCTAGCTTATTTGTATTTGCCGTCTGCACGTCAGCTGGAACTTTGGCGCTGTAATCTGAAGCTGCCATGGCTTGATTCAGTTTAGTGACGGTCTGTTCCAGTTGGATTTTCTTCTTCTCCAACTTGGTGATCTCTTTGTCGGCTTCGATGAGTCCCTTCAGCAGCAGATGCACCTCGCACTGTCCGGACACGGTCAGAATGGCGCAGCCCTGTGGTGGTTCCGTATCGAATTCAATTTTGGAGCAGAAGGCAACGGTTGCGAGATCGGTTGAATACTTTTTAAGCAGCTCATTCGGTTGTGACTCTGTGCAGACGATAAACGCCTCCGTTTTGGTCTTGTTCGGGATGTTGTAGTCACTGCGGGCGGAACGGATTATACGTGCGGCCTTTTGCATGAATTCGACTTCACGTTCGACTTCCTCATTGCGCCAGGTGGTGTTCTCTGTAACGAAATTTAAAGTAAAACAAAAAAACCACTCGGAAGATGATTCAAAAACTCACCAGGATAGGCGGCCACACAGATGCTTGGCGTTTGATCCAACCTCGGCAACCTCTGGTACAGCTCCTCCGAGATGAACGGCATGAAAGGCGAAATGATCCTCAAGCCCAAGTCCAGACAGGTGAACAACGCCTTGCGGGCTGATGCCTTTTGGTCGTCGGTTCCATTCTGGAAGATCGGCTTCAGGCACTCCAAGTACACATCGCACAGATCGTACAGCCAGAAGCTGTAACAAGCACTCGTAGCAGTAGCGAACTCATAGCTCTCAAATCCGGCATTGCAAGCCTCAATCGCGGCAGCCAGACGCGACAAAATCCACACATCCATGTTGTTCTCCTGGCCGGAGAGACTTATGTCCGAGGAATACTTCTCCTCGCCGCCAAAGTACATCAGAGCAAACTTGGTGGCATTCCACAGTTTGTTGCAGAAGAATCTGTAGCCTAGCACACGATTGATATCCAAATTGATGTCGCGCGCTTGAGTGATGTAGGCACAGAGGGCGAATCGCAAAGCATCCGTTCCACACTCTGGAATGCCATTGGGGAAGTCCTGCTTTTGGCCGGCCTTTGCTCGTTCTATTTCCCTGGGATCCAAATTGGAGTTGGTCAGTTGTTCATGCAGTCCTTCGAGTGTTATTCCGCGGATAACATCAACAGGATCTATCACATTGCCAAGACTTTTTGACATTTTGCGACCATGTGCATCACGGACCATTGGATGCAGATAGACTTCTTTGAAGGGTAACTTGCCCAAGAGTTTTTGGCCAAAGAACACCATGCGGGCTACCCAGAAGAAGAGAATATCGTGACCAGTCTCAAGGAGTGACGTTGGATAGAAGGCCTGCATGTCCTCAGTGTTGTCGGGCCAGCCGAACACAGAGAACGGAAACAAACCCGAACTGAACCAGGTGTCGAGGACGTCTTCGTCTTGGGCGAGAACGATTTTGCTGGCGTCGACGTTAAATTTGGCGGCTGCTTTGGTTAGGGCTTCCTCTTTGCTGCGCGCCACGATCCAGTAGTCCTCGCTGTCACTCTGGGAAGATTGAAAATACAGAATCAAACCAAACTTTCTTTTACAATGAAAACTCACCGATGCTGCCTTGATGCTGGCATCACTGAACGTGACATAGTATGCCGGAATGCGGTGACCCCACCACAGCTGCCGCGACACGCACCAGTCCCGAATGCCGTCCATCCAATGGTACCAGGTCTTCGTATGATGTTCTGGTATGATCTTCAACTCTCCGCTTTTAACAACCTCTGTGGCAGAAGCCGCCATGTCATCGCACTTGACATACCTGAAAAGGAGCAACATTTAGCTTCACCAAAAGCTGTCAAATTGCACACGTACCATTGCGGTTTGATCATTGGTTCCACAACATCCTTGGACCGGCTGCAGATGGGCACTACCATTGGATTGTTGACAGTGTCCCTGTACAGGCCCAGTTCCTTCAGCTTCTCTATAATCTTCTTGCGACAGTCGAACCTCTTCATTCCTGTAAACTCGCCGTAGTCTCCAACGATGTACCCATCGTCGTTGAGAATCGTAATGAATGGCAAATTCTGCCGCTTGCCAACCTCGTAGTCATTAGGGTCATGCGCTGGGGTGATCTTTACAGCACCAGTTCCGAAATGCATCTCTACAAACTCATCGCTCACAATCGGCAGCTTACGGTCGCAGAAGGGATGCTTCACGAATTTCCCATGCAAGTGCTTGAATCGTTCATCGCTGGGATGCACAGCCACAGCTGTGTCACCCAACATAGTCTCAATACGCGTTGTTGCGACCACAATTTCCTCATTTGTTTCCTCCACTTGGTAGGCAAACTTGACTAAAACGCCAAACTCAACTTTCTCCTTGTATCCGGGGATACTGAAGAATGTCCGTCCGGGAATATCTATTTTGTCCACCTCAATGTCCGAGATGGCAGAGCGCAAGGCGCACGACCAATTCACTAGCCTCGAACTTCTATAAATGCTACCATCTTCGTGGAGTCGCACGAACGCTTCAGTGACTGCACGACACAGCTTTGGATCCATGGTGAACGCTACGCGGCTCCAATCGTAGGACGAGCCCAACCACTTTAGTTGGTCGTAGATGCGATCGCCTTTCTCAAGTCGCCAATTCCAGATCCTTTCGATGAACTTCTCACGACCCAAGTCATGTCGGGTGACCTGCTCCTCGCGCCATAACTTCTTCTCCACCACAACCTGCGTGGCAATGCCAGCGTGATCACACCCCGGCACCCACAGAGTTGTTAGCCCCTTCATTCGATGGTAACGAGTGATTGCATCCTCGATGGCATTGGTTAGTGCATGACCCAAGTGCAGAGACCCAGTGACATTGGGTGGCGGAATCACCATTACGAATTTCCCCTTTGGATTTGCATCAGAAATAGATTTGCGCTGCTCGAAAGAAAACCATGACTCAGTGCATTGCGTACATGATGACGAAACCGTTTCGTATACTTACTCCGTATTCGGGCTTGAAGAAACCCTCCTTCTCCCACCAACTATACCAAGCGGCTTCAACGTAACGTGGACTGTATGCATCGGGCAGTGCATTGGTTATGTTCTTCTTTTCGCCCGCAGTTGTACTCGCAGTGTACACTGCAGCTTCTTTCACTTCTTTTGTTTTTTTCTATCGGAGATGGCATTTTGACTTTTTCAGACTTTTTCAGACTTTCTCCCAACTTTGTGTTCAACTTACCTCGGGCTTTTCTTTGACAACAACTGGTGCAGTGGCCTTTTTGTCTAGTTTTTCCTGGAGTTTTTGCAATTTAGCAGCTTTTTTTGCTTCCTTTTCCAATTGCTTGGCTGTTTTTGGTGGTTCCTCACCGTTAACAGCGGGTGCGGGTGATTCGTCGGACATTTTTCTTTATTTTCGACTTTTCACTGTGGATCTCGGATAGTAATTGCCACGACACACTCACTGAAATCACAAATAACACTAGAAAAAAGTGATTTGAAAAGGGGATTTGGATTTTCGAATAGCCACAGAAGGTCTGCAACGTGCGCGTTCTACTTGTCAGGTACTCGGGGTGGAAAAGTGACAGCGCTTCTTGTCCACCAGAGATGTTCGGAGTAAGTTCGGCGTTCGAAATTCGAAATATCTTTTATGGGTATGTTCATGTAGTCGTGGTGAATTAGTTTCGTGTCTGAAATCGAAACTTTATTCAGGGATGCGGCGGTTCAGCATCTTTCATTCACTGCACGGTAGTTGCCGGGCAGATACGCCATTGGTGGAAAAGTTTTTACCCAGGTACCTTTATCCTTTAACTCATTGAACTCAATCTGAAATGGTTCGATGCACATTTTTTCTATTGAATTTGACGAGCCACTAGTTATCTAGCGATCAATGGTACGCAGCCGTTAAGTTTATTCATATTTTTTGATAAATACATATATGTATAATGTGTATAATCTTGTGTGTGAATATAAGGTTAGCCTTAGCATAAGCCATTCAGCTTAGAGTCTAAAATGTGTATGTATAAGCAAGTTAAATTAAAAATTGAAGTCCTGTTTTTAAAAATCTCCAATATCACCGCCAGCATCTGCTTCACAAACGTCCATCGACTCCATACATTCTTCGATTTCGTCCATTTGCTCCTTTAAATCATCTGGCAAACAATGCTCTGCCAATGCTATGGGGTCTTCATCGCCAATGATTATCTCCTCTGGATCTGGAGCTCTGGGAAGGAACGGTTCGTTAGGGTAGATTTTTTCGAAAATATCTTTCGCATTTCGAATCGAAGAATCAAAGTTAATTTCAAAGAAGGGTCCACAGGTTGATAATACCCTTGGCACACGTGCCGTGGAGGCGATTTCATTCCGTTGACACATTTTGCACCGTGTTATCAGAAAATATGCTGCATACAGTAATTTGGGACTTCCTTCCAAGTTGAATATTTGCTTAGTAAATGCCTCAAGGTCGGCCTCGGGATCGTTAGACACTGCCTCTGCAGTGATGTGTATGAGATCTGACAAGAGAAAAATCTATAAAGTGTTTCGCACTATTTACAAATTCAGTATTGACACTTACACAATCCCTTGGGACAAGTTCCCGAGTAATGCGAAAGCTGCAGTAAAATCGCACCTCTACTTCCATCTGCACCATCAATCAGTCGAATAACATTCACGCCTCCACCGCCCGAGTTATGTTCCGCACTGCCAATAGGTGTGGACGTTATAAACACTCCTCTTGCCAAATTTCCACACCGGTGCTGGCCCTCTGGCAGGCAGTTAGTTGGAAAGACCCCCACAGGCAGGCTTCCACTCGAAACAACCAAATGCTTGGCATCGATGACATGTCCATCGACTTGCAGAGTTACACCCTCCTCTCCAGTGCTCACAACACTAACCGTCCTCTTAAGACAGTACGTTCCACCAAATACCGCACATAGTCGACAGAAGCACTGCGGAATCTCTCCACATCCATACATGGGAAACAGGAACGGACTGTTCCCATATCTACCCAAGCTCTGCAGGTAGCGCTTCATCTTCTCCACTCCCTCGTGCAGTGGCGTCTTCTCATCGCACATAGCTATCGAGTTCATGACACAATGAATGATTTTTTCCGTCAGTTTGTTCGCATGCAGGTACTCTAGGAATGTTTTGTCTTGGTACTTTGCAAATTCCTCAGCCTTTTCCTCGTAACTGATACAACTGGTGAGAAGTTTCATCAGAAGACGCTTCTCTACAATCGATAGGTCTTTTGTATTGAACACATCAGTACGTGAGCTTGGCACATTCAGCAATTCTCCTCCGTAAAGCGTTGAGATCCGGTCAATGGCTCTGAACTCTGCATATCGACAGATATTCGAAGACACTAGTAGGTCCACAAGTTTACCTGCTGAAAAGAGCAGTTTGGGCGATAGGTCTATGTTGAATTTTCTTGAATTCTTTTGGACACTTGTCTGTGTCCAGTCATCTTCGGCAGCGATGTTCTCACTGCTCTCCGAGGGAATGAACCAAATTTGGTTGGCCAGCGATATACCATTCGATTCGGTAACGCTGTGGTTCGATAGGAATGATTGAAAGTTTTCGAGATTAAATGAAGCCCAACAACTTCCGTAAAAGTCGTTGGGATCAACGTGGAGGACTGTCTTTCCAATGCGACTTGCAGCAGCTGCTACAGCTGATTCGGGAAATCCTGCGGAAAAATTGATTTGTTGTCGAATGAGTCATTCGGGTGGGACAAATGAAGGAAAGGAGTTACCTGTTCCAACAACAACCAAGTCGAATTCTTTTGGAAGTTCTTCATCCATTTTAGTAGAGAAAGGTGGTCCAGCCCAGTTAAAAAATCGAAGAAGGACACTTTTATTTGAATAGATTAATTCAACTGCGATTTAAGTATCAAAAGAAATTTGTACAAGTAAAAAGTGACAATTGTGGAGGGTTTTCAAAACACAGGGATGGTGTGTGGTATGTGAATGTATGTGGTGCGCGTTCACTGGTCCAAAGGATATTGTTTGCATTTCAGCAAGATATTTCTCTATTCTATGCGGGGATGTCATTTAGGATTTTTTATATTTTATTTTTAAGTAGATCTTAGTTAGTTACTCCACTCTTTGTACCTAAGGATGTATTCCATTGCACGTTCAGTTTAGTCTTCGGCTCTTTACTGCATGTCAGGCTCTGGTACTCATGCCTGGGAACACATCCAATGTGCCCTGATCGCCAGCCATTGTCACACAGGTGTCGCTACAATCACCTGAAAGACCTGCCGATGCAGGTGAATGCACCTGTTGTTATGGTTACCCGTGAAAATAAAAAAACCAAAACAAACAAATCCGGAAAAAATATCAATAAACGTACCGAGTACCGAGTTCGAGTTCTCGAACGAATTTATTTTTTACAAAAATGTTGTTAAATTCTTCATAAAAAGGTGTAAAAATACTAATTTAGTGCAAAATGCCGTTCGACAAGGTACTATACAAATTCGACGAACCCCATGGACCCGGCGATGTGTATTTTATGTGGCAGAAAGGTGCGTCTGGCTCTCTTTTGGCTTCGACTGGTTCCGATGGTACTGTGGCGATATTTAACAGACAGGGCCAGATGGTGGAACGGATCTTACTTCAAGGCCTCTGTTCTGGATTCTCTTGGGACAGTGATGGAGACCTTTTGGGCATCATAACTGCCAGCTCTTCGCAAATATTCCTTTGGGACTCGAACTCCCTCCGAAAACAGATCATCGACTCCGGGCTGCGTGATCCGCTTAGTTGTATTGTTTGGTCAAAAGAGGCGCAGATTCTCGCGGTGGGCACCACGCGTGGAAACCTGGCCATCTACAATCATCAGACATCGAAAAGGATTCCCATTCTAGGGAAGCACTCGAAAAGGGTAACATGTGGAGCTTGGTCTCATCAAAATATGCTCGCATTAGGAAGTGATGACAAGAGTTTTTCTCTATCGAACGAAGAGGGTGATTCTCTGCGCGTGGTACAGCTGCGTGATGTGCCGAGCGATATATTCTTTGCTGAGATGTCAAACGATGATAAGTTGTCGGGGGAGAATGCTATAAGCATGATCATTGGGAAACGAACTTTGTTTCTGTATTACCTGCCGGAGCCTGATTCCCCCACCGAACTGGGATTCCAGAGTCGCTATGGATCTTTGCTGCAGCACAAGTGGTTTGGCGATGGATACATTTTGCTCGGTTTCTCTAACGGACATGTTGTGGCTATATCCACCCATCCCAAGGATGTCGGCCAGGAACTGTGGCAGGTGAAGAATCACAAGGAGATTCTGACGGGATTGGCGTATTGCCCGGCATTGGATATTGTCGCGTCGTGTGGAGATGATACGTGAGTTAGGGAGTAGGTGGAGAGTCTGGGTGTAACTGTCCATTTTCAGGGTGAAGATACATTCAATAACGAATCTGCAGGAAACGGAAAAGATCATCACACTTCCGGACCATTCCAGTGTGCAGATGATCGACTGGAGCAGTGATGGTCAACTACTGGCGGTGACCACAAGCTCAGGATCTATTTGCACATTCGTTACGAAGCTGCAGACTATGCACGCGGTATCTCCACCTCGGATCGCGATGCTTAGTAGCTTGGCAGAGGTGTCTATCTTTGTCTACACCGCAGAAAAGGTTGGTTCTTTCTCTAGGCAAAAATCCTAGAAAAATCCACTAATTTCAATTGATTTCAGTCCAAGCCAACACCAATCAAACTGAATTTAGAAATCGAACCGTCATTCATTGGCATCGGTCCGTACCACTTAGCAGCTGGCATGAACAACCATGCGTGGTTCTACGACTTGGGTAAGACATTAGGTGACGCCCCCATGCTGCTCGGTGATCGTGAGTTCATATCCGAGATCAAGGACGTCAAGATGAACGCTGATTTCTGCGCCGTTTTATGTGGATCACACTTGGTGCTTCAATCAATCGAATCGGATAATCCGAATACAAGGGACAAGACGACCCAGTCGTTTCCCGGAGCTGTATCCGGTCTGAGTGATGCTGTAATAACTTGCCACTTGCTGACCAACGAATTTCTTATATTTGCAACTGATGTGAGTATAAATTGGCCAACTTGTGGGCCCTTTTTTGTACTTTGTCTATTTGAACAGTTGGGGAATTTAGTTTACTTCTCGCTCGAGAAGTGGACTGTAAGTACTAAGTACAGACACAACATGGGCATCAGCAGTCTCCAATGTGATGCAGAGGGAACGAAACTGATTTTCTTCGATGACCATCAACAGGGTTTTGTTTTCCTTCCGGTAAGTCAGACAGTAAAGCTTAAAACCGATCTAACAAGTTTTTCGTTATAGACAACCGAAGAAACTCTTTTGATATCAGATCTGCCAAAGAAGTGCGAGGGAGTTCTGTGGGACCTATCACAAACGAATACGTTCGTGGTGTACGATTCCAAGACAATCTCGACTCATGTATTTCAGCGGTATTCGATAGAAGGTAAAGATTTGTGGGTTTCTCTGTTGTTTGTCCTCCATTTCTGTTCTGTTTCAGGAAAGCACACCATAAAAGTAGGCGAGTCTAAGCTGCTCTCCATTCAAGTCCCTCTCATGCTGTACGACGGTGAGCTGGCACTGTGTGTTGATGGTGGCCAGTTCTCAAGCCTAACTCTGTCCACACACCTGGTGAATCCCAGCACCAGCGCTGCTGCAAATCTTCAAAACCTAATTCAACTAAGAAAGTACACAGAAGCCTATAGGGTATGCGAGAAAATTCAGCTCAAGTCGTCATGGTTTGAGCTAGGACAACAGGCTATTTCGGATTTGGAACCTGATTTTGGTATACTTTGTTTATAAATCTCCAGATCGAGTTTGCAAATTCCACTTTAGCTCTCAAGGTGTACCGGAAAGTTGGGGAGGCATCAATGGTCGCGGCGCTGGAGGAGGTTCGCTATGTGGAAGACATCAACACCCTGTGCGGTTTCTGCTGTCTCCTGCTGGAGAAATCTGAGGAGGCCAAGGAGTATTTCGCAAAGAGCACGGATACAAAAGAAGCCCTTGACATTTGCAGGGATCTACTGCAATGGGAGCAGGCTATGCTTTTGGCCGGAAAACAAGATCCAGACCAAGTTCCGTACATCGCGAGGGAATACGCTCACCAGTTGGAATTTACGTAAGAATCGCAGGCCCATTCCTAAGCATGCAATTAAAAGAAACTGTCTTTAGGGGGAACTACGCCGATGCGCTGTATCACTACGAGAAAGGGTACAAGGAGGATCTGATCAATGGCAATCAGGAGCTGTTAGTAAACTCAACCCTCGAGTTCGAGGAGCACGTGAAATTGTGTAAAGCTGGCATTGCACGGACCTCAATACGAACCGGTGACTTTAGGCGAGGAGTGAGTAAATCATTAGTAACCCACAATGAATTACATATTTAAAAGTACATTTACTAGATCCAATATGCAGTGGAATTGGACGACAAACAACTGCTTCATGACTGTGCTGAATCTCTTGCCACAGTTGGTCACATCACCGAGGCAGCTGGACTCTACGAACGCGGCGAGTTCTATGACGAAGCCTGCGCGCACTACATCTCCGTGAAAATGTGGAACAAAGTCAATCAAATCCTCCCGAACGTCACGAGTACCAAGCTACACGCAGCCTATGCGAAAGCCAAAGAATCCGAGGGACAATTCAAAGAGGCAATCTCCAGCTACCGCATCGCTGGTGATCTAGACGCCGTCGTTCGTATATACCTCGACCAACTGCAGGATCCGCACTCGGCTTCGGAAATCGTTCTCGAATCGCGATCCGTGGAAGGAGCTAAAATGCTGGCAAAGTTTTTCCAAAAAATCGGCGATATCGAGCAAGCTCTACAGTTCCTTGTCATCTGTGGGTGTGTCCAGGAGGCATTCTCACTGGCACAGCGACACAACAAGCTACGACAGCATGGCGAACTACTAGAACGATATGAGAATGCCAAATCTGCGGACTATTTAGCGCTCGCGCATTACTTTGAAAGCGAAAAGCATACCCTACTCGCTGGAAAGTATTACTTCCTCGCCAGAGAGTTCTCAAAGTCACTGAAATTTCTACTCAAGGCATCGTCTTTCACCAGCGAAGAGTCACAGGCACTGTCCATGGCTATAGATTGCGTCGCCTCTTCGAATAGTGACCAACTGGCTAGTCAATTGATTGAGTTTCTGCTTGGCGAAGTGGATGGATCGCCCAAAGATCCAAGGTATCTCTTCCGTTTGTACATGGCCCGCAAACACTACAAGGATGCAGCTAAGACAGCGGTGATTATAGCGAATCAAGAACAATTGGCTGGGAATTACAAAGCGTCGAGGGATCTACTCTTTTCGATGTACCAAGAACTGAGACGTAACAATTTGTCAGTAACGTCGGATATGCGACATAATTTGTTGCTACTGCACCGATACACGTTGGTGCGGACACACATCAAGTTGGGAAATCATTTGCTTGCAGCAAAGTTGCTCATAGAAGTGGCTGCGAATATTTCGCAATTTCCTGAACGTAAGTATTCCACTGTTGTTTGGTTTCAAAAACGTTCGCGAGAGATGGATTGAATCTGTAACCCAAAACATTTCCTCCCAAACAGATATAATACCGATTTTAACATCAACGGTCATTGAATGCCATCGTGCCGGGATAAAAAAGTCTGCATTCACGTATGCGTCGATGCTGATGCGTCCCGATTATCGTAACCAAATCGATCCAAGGTATGCTAAGAAAATCGAATCGATTGTTAGAAAGGCACCGAAGGGAATAAAAGACTTTAAGGATGAGTTCGAGGACGAAACAATGGAGTGTCCTATATGTGATGCGAATTTACCGAACATGGATGTCACGTGTTACAGCTGCAAAACAACGCTGCCGATGTGTATCGCTACGGTGAGTTTGAATATGCACCTGTGTCCTAAAGATGCCGTTGCGCTTGAAACGATAAAACAAACTATCAGAATTATCGTGCTATTTTCCACAGGGCCAGCACATTACCAAAAGTAACATGACGTCATGTCCGGAGTGTGATTTCCTCTGTTTTCGATCAGAGATGGAAAAGTACGTATATGATAGAGAATAACACGCGCATTCTGATAGTGGTTCAATTCCTGTACTTGCTGTAGTAAACACTGTAAAAACATGTACTTTACGTACACTGCATAGTTTTGGGTCAGCACTAAAGATGACTGACTAAAATATTAGAAATTGGGGGACAGTGCCTCTGCGGCGACTCATGACAAGCTAGGTCGCCTTTGCATGTACACAATTTGGTAGTAAAAGGTCGGTCTTAGGTCTTAGCTTCTGTACGCATACTGTGCATGGGGACGAAAGAGAATATTGTATTCTGCGATTGGAGTTTCTAATGGCTGCGCGGACAAAAAGAAATAGTTACAGTGAACAATACTCCTATCCGAATGCGCTTGTATATTCAATAATGTGGTCTGTCGTCTGTACGCTATAGTTTGTATTTTAGAATACTCTCCGAAACTAACGAATGTCCAATGTGCGGTGAAGGCGTAGACTCCGGCCGTTTGCTGGACGTAGAAGATATCCGTCCGTATATACTGTCCGTTTCATAGTTCTAGTGTGTGTGTGTAGTAAAATTCCAATTTATGTCTGTAATATTTATTAATTTATTTATTTAAATGTATGTTTGTCCACAAACGGAAGTTGGCCTAGCATTAATAAATTTGTATTGTGATTGAAAAAAAAAACCTTTGATGTTGGTGTAAATTTAGATCCGAGACAACTGTTTTTTTTTTCGGCATACGACTAACCACGAATAAAATCTCTCTTCTCCCCAAAATTGAAGGAAAACAACGTCGCCCTTGGTTAAATAAGTTTACATTTTATTTCGCCGCATCATTGCAATACATGAGATAAAGTACTCCCGCATACCTTTCAGGTTACGTATTCCGCATCAGACAGATTCTCAATCATTCCTTCGTTTGAATAGCACACCCTATCAAATGAGGTTCAAGCTCCTTGACCACTTTGCCCAAATCGTTAACGGATATTAAATCCAGCAAAAGAAGACTCTTCAGTTGCTTCATATCCTTCAGTACCCTGAGCCCCTCATCGTTGATGTTATAGCACGACGACACCTCCAAGTGCTTAAGCGTATCTTTAACATACGGCAACGACTCCAAACCATCACATTCCAAATGTTTACAACGACGTAGAATTATCCGGTCAATGTGTTTGCACGATTTGAGATGCTCCAAGCCAAGTTTCATTATTGATGAATCTGTCGCATCGATTTCTTTCACTTGGACTCGTGTGGACTCTGTTGGCAAGGCATTGTAGTCTTTTAGAAACCTACCTGGTGCTTGAACAAAAGAAACTGCGCCCCCGTTTTTTAGGATCCACTCGGCACACAGACGGTCTGGACCCACAAGTTTTAAACGATCATTGTCCACTTTGTTGAAGGCAATTGCGACGTATACCCATAGTTGTTGGGCATTTGGAGTCGCTTGTTTCGGCAGTCTATGAACAAGGTTTGATAGTCTTATGGAAAACATTTTTTTTTTTTTTTTTGCTTTCGAGTTCGTTTAAATCGTTTTAAATATATTACTTCGCAGTAGAATACAAGAAAATTGTCGGCTTTTTTGACATTTCAAAAAAAAAAAAAAAATATATAATACATTCTGGTAATAACATATGTCAGCTGATATTTAGGACCAGTACAGTGGTGTGTTCCAAATGGGGGATAGTTTGCTCTGACGTCAGAGTTGTATAGGATATTGCGAATAACGAAGCATTTAATATTTTTACACCTTCTTAGCCTAACACAAAAGCATTTGTCATTTGTCAAACTTTAAAGTGTGTTATTAGTAACGATTTAAGACGTCTGTAAAAAATAGAGAAAAATATACCTTGCATTTGCCCGCTGCAATGGATATCAAATACTGACTTTTAAAACACGAACAACCGCAAATGCGAAGCAAGCAAAATCTCTATTTATGTTCCATTGGGCACCAAAAATTCAGAAATCTGAAAATCCCAATAAACGACACAAAATGACCCAGCAATTCCAAATAACATCTCCTGTTAATAAATGTACACACACCCTGCCCCAGCCATCCCTGCAAATCGATACAAAACGAAAACAATAAAGGCGGAGACAAAAGAAATGTTTTCACAGATGTCAAAACAGAAAAATCGAAAACAAAGAAAATTGTGAAAAATAGTTTAGAAAAAAAGGCCATCTCGTCAGTTGTTGTTTTTTATGTTCTCTCTCAACCTCAACAGTGTTTTTTTTTTTACCTACGAAATACACGAAAAGTGCATTTGTTTTGTAAAAATTAACACTTGTTATGTGAATTAAATTCGCGTGACTATAAAGAACAAAGAATTATCTACAAATCTCGAATAGATTCGGCGAGAAGAAAAAACAAACATGTCCGAAACATACGGTATAGTTTACACTCAGTAGTTTTTCCATTCGTAATAAAAAATTGTTTTGTTTTTTCTACATCTTTTGCAGATTATTTATTCAAATTTCTAATAATTGGCAGTGCTGGAAGTGGAAAAAGTTGTCTTCTACATCATTTCACCGAATCCAAATGTAAGTGGGTGAATTGAAAACTATAAACCAAGTAGGAAACAAAATTAATTGAATAGCATGTTGTGTCTATATCCATAGGAAACGTGCAAATGTAGTCGCATATTTGAAACGCACCCTCATCACGAGAGTGGGAAATGTTTTCCATTGATTTGTCGGTGAATATTATTTTGTTGGCATTTTACGGCTGAACGGTTTTGGGGGATCTTTGTGAAAATGCAGATTGTTAGAAATTTTACTATTAAAATTGATGTGTCGTGGGAGTTGTATGGATTGGATAGAAAAGCTAGTATTTGACTAGAACTGAAACTGGTTATCCCCATGGAAACTGATTTCAAAAGCACGCTATTGTGTCATCACAAAATATTTCTTGATCTGCTTTTAATTCCTTAGGGAGAAATGTTTCAATGTTTCACAGAAAATTGTTCTTTTTCCGATGAATTAACACCCGAACAGGTCATTAAAATGCGTTTAACAAAACAAAAGAAACAATTAAACAAGCATGACCTTGTCTTGCTGCTTAAGAGTTGAGGGTAATTATGTCTTAGCACTGGTTTATGTTTGCGTACCGGTATGAAAGTGCGTCATGTATGTATATGCAAGAGTTGGTATGTAAAAGAAGGCACTTGTTTGAGTTTACCAACATAGTTGGTAATTTTTACACAACGATTGCAAACCACAGTACCAAGTGCAGGATAATAAAGGTCCGTTAGCTCTTTGTTTCTTCAAAGAGATGATGTGCCTTACAGCGAAGGAACGTCTGCTTTTATAAAAAAATCCTTTGCAACTTGGATATTTCAACCTTCCATAGTGGTTTGCTGTCCATGTCAGTCTTGGTTGCTGTTGACGCAGCATATAAATCTCTGTTCTTATTCACGCAGGCTCGACAGTGTGCCCCTCCCTCAAATAGACTCGTTCAATGCCTCAAAAGAACCGACTACATTTCCAATAACTTGAGTAGACCTAAAAAATAAAGATCTGCGCGATAATTTAACCTTTCCGTCAACAGTTAAGGACGACAGCTCGCACACAATCGGAGTTGAATTTGGTTCACGCATTGTTAATGTCGGCGGCAAAGCAGTGAAACTACAAATATGGGACACCGCCGGTCAGGAGCGTTTTCGCTCGGTGACTCGTTCCTATTACCGTGGAGCTGCCGGTGCACTGCTCGTCTACGACACAACATCGCGTGATTCATTTAATGCCCTGTCAAATTGGCTGAATGACGCCCGTACTTTGGCGAGCCCAAATATAGTTATACTACTGGTCGGCAACAAGAAGGACCTTGAGGAGGCCAGAGATGTGACATTCTTGGAAGCTAGCTCTTTTGCACAGGAAAATGGTAGCAAAACCGTCTTCCCTTGCCGATGAACAATCTAATTTTATTCATTTTAGAACTGATCTTTCTGGAGACCAGCGCCAAGACAGGCGAAAACGTCGAAGAGGCTTTCCTCAAGTGCTCGAAAACAATTTTAGCAAAAATCGAAACCGGTGAATTGGATCCTGAACGCATTGGCAGCGGTATACAGTATGGAGGTGCAGCACTTCGCAATCTCGAAAGCCGACAAAGAAGTGTCAACAAACCCGACTGTGGCTGTCGATTATAATTTGTTGATGCTGTTTGAATATTAAACAAGTTAAACATTTAAAATTTAGATTTAAGTGATATACGTTTAAAGTAATGTCTTCGCCCAAAATTAATTCACTCTTGTAGTATGTTTTATTTTACTTCTTTTATATAAACGCGTGTTTGGTTGTTCAATTTGTTGGCAGCGAATTAAGAGAAAGGTTATTTTAAGGGTGTGGTAGGCCTTTGTCGAGTTAAGGACTTTGTTTGATTATTTTACATGTTTACAAATTTGTCTCGCTCTCTCTTTTCTTTATTTTTAATTGATTCGAATATTTAAACGTAAAGCTAGGTATGCAAGGGCGATTGTATATTAAAATCCAAAATTATGTAGTAGTACACAAACTGTAAACACAAACATAAAACGATTACACTAGGGAAAAAACGCAAGGAGAAGGAAGATTATTTTGTAAATAAAATTTATACGTTCCCTTTTAAGCAGAAAAAAAAAGTTATTACTGCAGAAAGTAATAAGACAACGATTAAAACAAAAACAAGTGTGTTGTCATTGGCCTGTGTGGAAAATGCAGGATAACTTCTTTATTTAGGATAACAATCGAATAAAAGGTAAGATCTTTCAAAATTCTGAGCAAAAACTTGCGTAGCCCGATAACATCGAAAGCAAACAGCGATGTAGGTATCAATGGAAATACAGCGAAAGTGTCTGGAGAATGCTCCCTGATAAATACTTGACGTCGGACCGAAATCCATGCAAAAGAAAGAAAGCTGGCCACATAAGATTCTTTTAGGTGTTTGCATATTCTTTTGTATGGATTTTAGTGCCACGCGTGGTCTGCTAATATTAAGAAAACCATTTTCTTTCGCCGAACTAATGGATAAGGTTTTGCTTAGTCACTGAATGGATCTATCAATAACAAAACTGGAAAAAGTTCATTTGTCATTTTTGATCGCATCAAATAAATCAGTAATTAAATGTTTTCATTTTGATAGATACCAAGTGAAAAGCTATATCGCCATTGAAACAAAAACGTTCAAAATCGTTTTCTTGTCACCCTGTCTTTGGTACAAACATTCCAAAAGAAACCGAATCACCCCAGCGGAAATTAAAATTCCCAAGCATTAGAAATATCCCCCTAAAAAGACTCGAAATATCCCTCTGAGACCACCGAAGGAACATGTTTATGCTTATTTCCTTAAATATTTACTCAAAGGTCTGCATAAGTTAATTATTTTTAATAATGTGAAGAAATCCTTCTTATAAAAATAGCAAAGTCAAATAAAAGCATTACTAAAATACGTTATATTCGCGTGCTGCCCTCTCACAATCAACAGCACAAATTACGAAAAGCCAAGAAAATAACCCAAGCCAAATTTCCCATGCGTCTACGTGTTTATCGACATTTCATAGTCCACCCTCCACAGAAGGAAAAAAACACTCAAACAAAATACAATCCACATAACTACAGGCATCCATTTTTCTTTCTGTGACAGAAAAGTAAAAATAAGGGCTACCGTCCACCATTTAAATTCCGGCGTCGGTTGTCACTTGCGAAGGAAAAACAAAATATTTCATTATTTATGTAAAATTAAATACGCATTTATCGTGGAATTGTGTTTAGTGTGTCTACTGTACTCGTTAATGTGTAATTAAGGTAAGCTGCTCTGTTGTGGAGTGCTGGAAGAAAATTGTTCACCCCCCTCCCCATAAAGTGACGCGGTTTTAATAGAATTCCCGCGCGTCGTCTTATCAATTTGCTGCTTCATAGGTTATTTGTAATTTTCCTCTGTTCTGTAGTGTTTCGTAAAGGAAGAAGAAAACAATGGATAATCGACGTACACTCACCCGTGGAAGGCAGAAAGATGTGAAAGATACCAAGAAGCCCGAGACAAAAAAGAACTCCTTACGTTCTTCGCCCAGCCGTCGGGCGTCCCCTTCGAGAAGGACCTCGCCGCTTTCAACAAGGAAATCACCATCTCGACGTGCTTCGCCAGGACGAAAAGCGTCACCTTCACGGCGAGCATCGCCCGTACAACGGCCGGCATCGACCACCAGCACACGATCATATCGCCAGCGGAGCGCTGCTGTGGTAACACCGATTCCAGTGGTTGTGCCACCATCGCCAATCAAGGAGAAGAAGGAGGTAAGTCGAGTTAAATCTGTCACGATCAAGTGTAACCGGTTGGATTTCTAATCAAATGGCGTGTTGTACACGTGCCTCAGTATTCAGTTCCATTGCCGATAGGAGAAAATGCTTCTCTTCCATGGTAAGGTTAGAATACACTGTCTTATTGCATACCTCTTGGCATTGGTCCAAACGAGGGGATTAATTCTGTAAATACATTCCCGGATTTTTCATCTATTTTTGGTTTAACAAGCGCGCACGCACAGTGAACGCCTTTACATCGTCTCGCAAGCGACACGTAGCACACGACGAAGGAAGAAAGAAAGAAAGAAATGTCGATCATTGTTTTGGAGTAGTTGGGTGTTGGAACTTTTTATTTTCGTTTCCCGCCAAAAGTTTGCTTAGATGTTGTCGGAGGAAAGCTCTTTTGTTGTTATTTCAACTTCTAGTAGAAATGTTGAATGACTACTTAGAGCGTAGAAGGTCAAACGGGTTACGTAGAGTACACTTGTGCAATAAGACCGATTGTGACTATGAATTTCTTCGCACATTTTATTACTTACTTCAAAGAGTTTAATGTAGGTGTTGTCTTCAAATGGAATAGCTTTGCTAACGATTTTTTGTGTTATCAATTTTTGCCCTCTACATACTTTAGGAACGTTGTTCGTTTGTGTTAAACAGACATGTATTTGTTTACTTGCGCGCTGGAGAGGGGCAAGAACTTATCTTTCGCTTCTTAACACGATTCTGTAGAAGCATATCAGTTTGGTTCGCGGATAAACCAAAAGTTTCCCAATCATGGTAACAGCTTTTTTCGTAAAGTTTAACAGTCGCCGAGGAAATATACACTTGGCGGCTTATAGCATAGTTAATAAGTCGATGTATAAATAGGTCTACGAGGCTGCTGTCATGTCTTTTAACTGTTGGTACAATTACTATGGACATAATCGATGAAGTAAAACTCTCGCATCTAGGGAGACCAACTGCCAATGGACTTAGTAGCTAAGCTGCGGAGGAGGTGTTAACTACGCAGACCCTGCAACATCACGACTAGAATTTTAATACAGGTATCTTTCCCGTGAACACCCATAGGACTATAAGATATTTGACTTTGTAGGTACTGCCCGAACTGATCATCCTGTCCTTTCTGCGCCTCAGAACCTTATTGTTGATCTTTTCTCCCTCATTTTCATACATCGAAACGTTACAAACTGACATTCCAATTTCGTTTTCTTCCAGCCAGCATCTGCTGCCTCCAAAGTGATCATCGAAAAAGGCAGCACCATGTCAAGCAACGAAAAGGTATCAAAATCAGGCATCAAAACCACTACAACCACCTCCTCCGTGCACAGTTCATTCAGCATCTCTACGCACAAAACCGCCGACATTGGTTCGAGTAAAAACACCTCAGGCGACTCGGAAGTTGCCAAGCTCACGGATTTTATACGTCGTTCAGTGTCGAAGACATTCAGCACATCGAGACGTGGAGTATCTCAAACTCCCTCTACGCAGACATCACAAATAAGCCGATCGGTCAGTCGAAGTGCCTACGATGAAGGAGATCCCTACTTGAAAATGGAATTCTCCGACAGCGAAGAAGAGAACTTCAAGAGTGTCAACATATCCAGCAAGTCTGCCTACACGCCTCTGCTCAGCAAGTCGACATCCATCTGTCGGAAGATCGAAGTGCCCAAGGAATTTGGAGGCTTACTGGGTGCTAGCTTGTTGCTGCTGATTGTGCCTGCCTTGACATATTATTTGCCTTGGTGCTGCAGGAAGACGGCGTGTAAGTTCAAGATGCCCAACCCGCAAGCGCTGTTGGATTTGAAGTACCTGGAGAAGGTGTTCAATGGCCAGGCGGTGGCCAGCTATGTGGCCTTCACCAGCGGTGTGTTTGTGTTGTCTGCAGCGCTGTTTGGACGATTCGTTCGTTTGCCGAGTGATCGCTTGGGTGCTGGATACCACTTTAATGCTCTGCCGATAGCCATGTTGGTTTCGATTGGACTGGGTGTGGGAGAGTACCTGAAGTACCCCGTGGCAGAGTTCATACTGAAGAACTACTTGCGTTACTGTCTATTTTCGCTGCTGAACGCGCTGTTGGCTGCCATTTGGTGCTACGCCAGGTCGAGCTACTTGGCTTCGCAGGATTTGCAATTGAATCCGTTTGCCAAGTCGGGCAACTTCATTGTGGACTTTTGCCTCGGCAAGCATGTGAATCCAAAGTGGTTCGGGAAGGTGGACATTAAGCAGGTTTATTACAAGATATCGCTCATCTTCACTATGGTTCTGGCAGAGGTCTACATATACAAGAACGTTCAAGTGCCTGCATTGGGGGTAATGGAGGAGACGCAAACCTGGGTTGGCGGCATGATGGCTTTGGCCAAGTTCTATGCGGTGAATGTTAAGGTAGACTGGACGGCGATGGTTTCCTCGCTGATGCTGCTCGCCTATACGCTGGATGGAATTTTCTTTGAGCATCATTTGGCGTCTTCGTTTGAACTACAGCAGGAGGGAGTTGGAGCTTTGCTTCTCCTGCGCTATGCTGCCACACCGTTCATACTCAATGCTGTGCCGAAGTTCCTATTCGAACACAGGCCTGTGGCGATGCCAATATGGGCACTGAGTATCATGGCGATGCTGTTTCTAACTGGGCTCTCTTTGAAGCGGATTAGCAACAAAATTAAGTACAAGTACCGCATAAATCCTAACCTGCCTGACTTTGCTGAAGTCGAGACTGTGCACACCTTCCAAGGACGTCGCCTGCTGCTCGGTAAACTCTGGGGATGTGTCCGTCAACCAAACTACTCCGGTGAGATTATGGCGCTGCTCAGCTTCACTGTGCCTTTGTGCTTCAAATTCGCGTGGCCGCCTCTGGTATCGGTACTTTTGCTCGTCGCCGTCCTCCTCCATCGTGTGCAGCGTGTGAGCAACCGCAATTCAACACGATACCACTCGTCGTGGGTGCGCTATTGTATGAAGGTCAGAAATTTGGTTGTGCCCAAGGTTTTCTAAAGCAGCGAACATAACAATATTCGATCGACTCCCCCTCTCACCGTTTATCCCACCTGATTTGTTTTGCATAGGTAATCGTTCTCTCTCGTTAGTTAAGCACTGCTTTTAGAACAAAATTTAGCGTAAGTAGTATTTAAAATATTTTCCAAACACTAGAATCAAATTAAATGTCTTCTTGGGGCTTAGAGCCCTAAGTTCAAAGGACTGATTAGCTTCTCATATAATTCAAAGAGAAGACACAAAGCAAACGGTTCTCATGATCTTCGGTTTTATTTGTGTAAATACGATTGTAATACGTATTCGTTTTTATTTGTACGTCGTCCTGTAAGAATACTAAATTTTTATCTTTTTGTATCGTACAAAATAAGGTAATACTTTTTGTAATTTAAGTACGCATACGCAATTGCGTAGACCCGTTTTGTATGCAGAATTATAACACTAATATTTGTAAATAAAAATGACGATAATATTCAATGGGGTTTTATTTTGCTTGTCAGAGCTTCTCAGAGGCTTTTGCTAGAGTTATCAGCTTTGTGGCAATTACGCGTCCTATTAAGGACTCTGTGTGGTTGGTGTAGTTATACAGATGGATTCCAGTGTGTTACCTGCCTCTGCAAACAGTCCAGTCAACTAATACGATACCAGGATACCTACTCCTGCAATACACTACAGCTTACGTTGAGTGACTTTTTTTCCAACAGAGTTTTTGCTATGATCGTTGTCCAACTTTTTCGGTTGCATTTTACTAGGGCCTTAGTTAAGAGGTTTGTAGATGGACACCTTAAGACGAATCTATCTTGGTCTTAAAACCTGTGGACAAGTAGTAAGCTTATTATTCATTAAAAAGTAGAACTGTAGAAGCTACCTAACAATTGATTTTTGGCCATTTTTTTTTTGTTTCCCGACCTTTTGATTGTTTTGTGTCCCAGGGGAGCAATTCTCCAGCACTAGATCAATTGAATACGGCATTCATGAATGGTTGCGACTAATCAATTGTCCCATGTAAATGTTCGCTTAAGGCCCATTTCCATTATGAAAGTTGAAACAAAACAATCTAGGTTAGGTTTTTCAAAGAGAAAAAAGCCGACGCAAAATTAAGAGAAATAAACGTAACGAATTTTTTTTACAACACAAGCACAAATTTCACTTGCATTTCGCTTTGAGTTTTCACAGAGGAAGGACCGCAACACCGTTAACCATTCGTAACTGCACATTTTTGCATACCCACCCAAATCGACCCGATCGCATTATAATATTATTAGCAAGTGTAACATTTTATCTCGTTCCAGTTAAACGAGTTTGCTTCTTTGCTACGGTAATTGTGGTGGTTTGCGCGATAAACCTTTTGATTTTATTTTTTTTTGCTAATCAACCTTTCAATCGGGAACAAAAATGTAAACGACGGGACCAACGAAGGAAATAAAAGACTGAAAACCAAATCTATTCCGCGATTGTTATTAATTTTAACGGAGTTCCTAAATAAAGTGAAGTGAAAAAAGGAAATCTACAATTTTACTGCCTTAAGGAGCGATTTCTATAAAATTTCGAGGAAGAAATATGGCATTGCTGAAATTAGCAAGGTGAGTCTGGCTTAATTTGTAAACAAAGGAAATATGAGAAGATGAAGAAATTTATAGCCGCGCATCGCACCGGCTTTTTTTTTTGTTTGTTGTTGCTCTCAATATTTGCATATGTATTATGCATCCATATCCATTTATTCGTTTGTAGTTTTCTGTTGATTGTTTACGAATTACGTAGACGACGGGTAGAAAAATAAGTGAAAGTAAAAAAAAAACCACCGACTGTGAAGTAGAGTAGAACGCGAAGATTTATAATTTTATTGTTGTTTACTTTGCCAATACCCATTTTGTAGTTAAATCTGTGGTAATAAGTTAGTCGCTTGTCAGTTTTGGTCACAAATTTATCTTATGGTTTTTAATTCTATTGTATTACGTAGGCCAAATAAACTTAAGCTGTTCAGTTTTCTTCAAATGTAACGGTTTTTAATGGTTTTAGAGTGATAGAACCTGGACCGGAAGAAAGCTAAGGAAAAGGAGAACTTTGCAATGTAAAATACTCGATTTGGCTTATGTCGACATAAGCTACTTCAACTTATTGCCACAGAAATATACAAATTTTATTCGAATTATGTTATTTGGGAAGTGTATTTGATGACTAGGGTCGTTTGTGGGGAATCCTTTGTTCGGAGAAGAGGGCGTGTCAGACGTCTCGCTTCCTGCAATCGTTGCCAGGCATGATTTCTTTTTCTTTTACACTTGTGGCCTTTTCCATTAGTTTCATCCACTCATTCAGTAGTCCAATGGAACAAGAAAACTGCTTCTGATTGAATCCGCAAAAGCATTGGTGAAATACAAAAAAAAAATCCGTTGACTTTTATAAAATACATAAATTACACTTTTGTGACGGGTTTTTGATTTTTTTCGATTCCTGACTCTTCCCGGACGGTTCTTTTTGTCGAAAGTAAAACGACATCGGCATCTGCGAAATATATTTCCTAGCAAGAAATTGGGCATATTCAAAAATTAGTTGTCTTCAGTAGAGTAGAGTAGATTTGTATGGACTTGGAAGTTACCCAAACCGTTAAAACAAGATTATTCGGTAACTTCATTTTTCCTACGTCAGCCACATGTACGAACAGTCATGCAAAGTCACGGAATTCTTGGCTAAATTTGTCGATTGTCCCTCTATAAACGTCAACTGAAAAAAAAGGTTATCGTGACAAATTTATGTCAATAAAGGCAGACATCTGTTAGACTTGCTAAAAAAATACATTCTTGAACGTTCCCTTTAATTCCACGCAGATGAGCCGATTTAGAAAACAGGTTAATCGATTTTCAATGACTGTTACAGTATTCAAATGTGACATTTTTAATACTGTTTTGATGAACATTTTTGTTTACTGTTTTAAGAGTAAAAAAAACCTTCATGTTAATTCTTTAGCTACAAATAGATATTGAGTTATTTGTTTTTTCGTTTCCAACATAATCAGCTCGCTAGGAGATCAGAATAAGTTGACTGAGTAGTCTGAATAAATATCTAAGCACATATTTTGACAGCTAACCACATGATGCCAATTCGGTAACGAAATACCAACGGTGGTACAGGAAGAGATCATGTATTGTACAAAAATGCAGCAGCACTGTCATATGACAGCTAGTGCTCAAATGTGGCTCAAATAAACCCGGTCGGTCTGAGCGCACTCTCAAAGTGCTCGATCTCCGTTTAGTGTCGTCCTCTTTACGAGAAAAAGAACGAATTATATATCTTAATCCGACCACGAAGGAGACAAGAAAATTTAAGTTGATGATTTGAAGAGGGCTTACATTTACCCCCGCATTAATAAAGAATGGTGCACAAGTAGGTAAGTTAGTTAGTAGACGTCAGATAGCACACCTCTAACAAATTGACGTATCTATGCTGAGTAACAAGTTGATAACTTTTACACATGTTAGAAAGCAAATATGAAATATCAAAATCTAAAACGAAAAACCTACTTTCAGCCCAATTGCGCTACACTAAGCTCGGAATAAATATCTCCTTACAATGAAATGATGCACCCAAGGAAAGGCGCCCAACCTTCTAAGTATATGTCAGTCAGTAATTTGTGCTAATTGATAATTTACAATTTTGCCTGCCCCTCTATTAGGTCTAAGTGTTGCATCGCATGCAAATATTGAACACATTTAGAATATATTTACTTTCCGAGTTGCAAGGCCGGGTCAGTATACGCAAACATTGCATTTCATTGATAGCGCAGTCTAGTGACTGATTGGACACATATTTACGAATATAGTGATTAGCGATAGTAAGAATGCTATTTGTGTCTTTGTGCCATAAGTGGTCTGGAGTGAATGGAAAATTTAAAGTGGACAACTAAGTCAAGGGTGGGAAACCATCAATTATCTGTCGATAGTGTGTTGTGTAATTTATATTTTTATATGCGTTCGATTTATTAATAGTTGGACTGCACAATACATACCCAAAAGTTATATTCGCATAACGAGAAGTCACGTCTGCAAAGGTCCTATTGGCAATTCTAAGTGGGTTTGATTTGTTTGCTTATAGTCACGGTTGGACCATGTACTTTTATTTCCCCTTAAACACCAATAAGGGACTAAGACGCCTAAAAAAAATCCCTCACCAAATGCGACTTATCCAAAACAGAAGTGCTTGATTTGTTACCGCAGTTTGTCATCCCCTGTAACCTCTACCAGTACCACGGGGTATAGCTCTGATATTTGTTTCAATGACAAGCCGATCTTTAGGCAAATTGTATTAACAGCTGATTTTTGTCGTTCGATCTGAATTGCTTATCGGGTCTACCAACTCTTGGATTTCAGACTTAAAAGACGTTAGCCTTCTCTCGTAAGTTGTCACAGTACTACAAATTAAGGGCGACAACTATAAACCCACCGCAATTCATCGATTGAAAGCCCCTGTTGCAGCATATGTGACGTATTTAGTCCATTAGGCTAGTGCGAGCAATGGCGAAATCAAAAATGAGCGGATTATATGTGAGCTCTAGACTTCATGTTCACTACTTTAAATTCACGCAGTCAAAGCTGTTATGTAATTGAATTAGCTGCACCTATTGAGGGGAAGTAATAAACGCAACCATTTCGGGCAGATCTTCTCGTTTGCATACAAGGTGACATATTTGCAGATTCAGGACGGGAATTATTAGGTCTGTTCAATAACGATAATGCATTCGAACACATTAGTCAAACTTCGTTCCTTTACGCACAAGTTGGGTAGAGAGGAACGAAGTTTGAGTCAAACGCATAAGTTCGGTAGAAAGGAACGAAGTTGACTAAATTTGACTAATGTGCTGAATGCATTATCGTAAGGGAACAGACCTATTGTTTACTGTCACAAATGCACTGTCGATTGAATGTTTGGAATGTCCTATCTAAATGGGGAGTAGGTGTGATGGACCAAGAATTTTCGGCTTTATTATGGCTTTGCCTTGTTTTATTGGCAAAAGGTGGTATATCTATCAGCTTATTCAACTTTGTATGGTAAATATTCTGCTAGATTCGTTGCACATGCACATACTACAATACTGACTTGACAGCTTTGTTGTTTTTTTGGATCGACCAGGGATGTATTTGTTTCACTGCTCATATTTATTCCACTATTCAGCCATTTAGTCAACTAGATTTATCTAAACTTGAAGTTACCTGAGAGTTACGAGATTATTCGGTAACGTCACGTTTTCTACGTCAGTCACGTATACGAAATGTCAATTTAGTACTCAGTCAGAAATTCTTGACTGAATCTGGCGGCAACGCTTCATAAACATAAACTCGAAAGACTGTTCATGTGACCGATCTATTCCAATCACATAAAGTCAGCTTCCTCTCAGACTTACTAAATTAGATCCTTAGACGTCCGCAAAGTCTTTCGTGGTAAATTCCGTCAAGTAGGTAGCGTGAATCATAGTAAAAAAAAAGACAACACCCGAAAGGGAAATGGCCGAGAGTGATGAGCGTAGTTTCTCAATCTCAAGAAGAATGGTTAATTTTTCATGATAATAGGACACATGCAATTGCTTGCAGTTGCAGGAGGTTAGGGAGAGTGCTCCATTTTTTGCCAGTTGTAAAGGCGAGACCGCAAATTATCACCATACCGTGTCATGGACAAAGAACCCGCATCATCTTAGACAGCTGTGGATGTCAAAAAGGCATTTCTGCAACTCTTCCATTACTGATTTAAAACGTTCAGTACATTTAACCAACCTTCCATAAATAGATGCAAGGAAATCCGTTATCCTTATGCCACTCTGTTTTGTGGGAAAGCGGAATTCCGTATAGGCCAACACTATAAAAATATCAGCATCCCATAATTCGCCTAGCCAAATTTTTATAGTGATTGCAACTATAATTTCAAATTTGACCTACCTATACTGCAGAAACGTGTGACTTTTTGCGCTATTAACTTTTCACACGTTCGAAAGAAAGTAATAATTTTAATTGCCTCGCCATTAGGTTCCCAGTTTCACACATATCTTCTTTATCGTGCTGCTATAATATAATTGAAAATGGAAATAAACACTTCACGGAGAGGTAATTGAATTAATTATTCGCCATCAGCCAGTGGGTCTGGGTCTGTCATCACAAACAGCCGTGAATAAGTACAGACTATGTCAAACATACGATTGGAAGGCCTTTGATGTGGACAAAACTGAGGTACGAGTACGAGTATCTATAGAAATTAGAATTTTAAGCCAATTACCTACTCAGTTGGAGTCGCCTCGAAAAAGGACCACAAATGCCAATCATAAACAAAACTGTGGTATAGGTGTGTAGGACAATTAATGCTAACGAGACAACATTTGATGCGAGAGGCGTCAGCGCGTCGGCACTGGAGAAAGGCCGTGCTCCACTAGTAGTCGCACCCATTCATATATTAATTTCCTTGTTTTCTTGTGCCCTTAATGTGGTACGCGATAATTAGGATTAAACCGTTCAAGCAGCAATACATCAATAAATGATATCGGGCTGAGGGTTGTGGCGTTTGCGACTGCAGACTCTAAAAATAGATCCTGTAACTGGAACGACAGAATAAAATAAAAACAAAACGACCATTGCACCCAACCAGCCATCACGCCAGAGCATTGAACGACCAGCCCCCGCAGCCATTTTTCATTCATAAAGGAAATGGTAAGGGATGTTGTACAATCGAGTTCAATTACTATGAAAATTACCACGCGATACCACGCGATACTGAGTATAGAACAGCCAGCGATGCTCTTTCAGAGCTTTCTTTACTTACTGTCTCCTCTCTTGGAATTGGCATTCTTCGCAGTCGCTTGTGAGGATGAATCTTCCGGTGTCGCAAAGCCATTGACTCCGTCTGTTCTCTCTGTCCCATCGCCTCGTCTCGTTGAATAACAATAACAGAAAAATTACACCAACTATAAATAGCTGTACGAGTGTAGTATATTGGAATGGAAGACGGCGACAGCATGTTGTGTGTGTGGTATGATGTTGAAAACAAACAAACAAATCGAAAAGAAAATACGCACTGAGGTTCCTTCAAGATGTGTATTTCCACAGCCAGCCGCGACTGTTGATGGTGGTGGAAATGCATTCTACACTGCGGACAAAGGCAAGAACATAATTATGTTATTTGTGATTCTTAGAGAATTCAAGTAAATTTACAATAAATGAACTTCAATTCATTTCTAATTATGTAACATTTTTTTTTTTTTGTTAATTGTTCGCTCTTGGCATGTGACAGTTGTATGACAGTTCAAAATATGCATGACAATAATATAGTTAAGTTAGTTAGTTTGACAGTTGGCTAACTTGATGTGTATCGATTTCAGGTCTGTTGCTTTACTTTTAAATCTTTCGAATTTTTACTAATTCTTACCAATTTTTACTCAATGCCGTTCCCTAACTCGAAATATTCGTAAAAGAGAGCGTCATCGAGAGAGTAGGATATTACTTCTCCAATGAGAATCTTACGAATTTTTACCCAACAAATTTCTTGTGTAAGAAGATGTAGATGAATCAACTAGTTTTGTTAGTACATAATTTAGCAAAATCTTCGAGTTTTTTTTTTGATATTTTAACGATTTTTTGAATTATGTATCTGTCATTTTTCATAGATAACTACAAAAGCGTTCCCTAACATTTTCGTAAGAGTCTCTCTCTGTGAGCGAATCTGCCATTTTGACAGTCTTTTCCATTCTTACTACAGGAGAGACCTTTTGACTGGCCAGATCGTTCATATGAGCAGTTTTTTCAGTTGACGTTTATGGAGGGGTAGCCGATCAATCTAATCAAGATTTTCGTGACTGAGTACGAAGTTGGCAGATCCTATATGTGTCTGTTGTAGGAAAAGTGATGTTACTGATCAATCCGGTTCTCGCGTTCAGGCTACATCTAGTCCAGACCAATTTAGTTAACTTAAAATATCTAGATTTCTGAATGTAGCCCTTCTTTTCACAAATGTTAACGAGGTAGATAGCCGAACGTCAAGTTGTGCTGTCACTTGCATGAATCGGTCACCAAATTGAAATCGATAAATTATTATTTACCACATCTTGCTCGATGTTTTATCTCCTTTTTTGAGAATCAAGAACGGATAGCTCAACGCATAATTCGGTTACCTTTTCAAAAATATCGTACAGAGAAAGATTATTAAAAATCGGTTTACCACGCTCCGTTTTTGTGAAAAGGTAGTCGGTACTAAGCCAGCAACTTTTGCAGCCAAAAAGTATATAAAAACGCAAAGAGAACAACCAGACAGACAAACATTAATTTTTATGTATAAATTTATGAATTAATGTAGATTCGACTCTTCTCACTTTGACAGAAGATTGTACATCAATAATGTACGTACGTACTTCTGAAAAAATTAATTTATAAAGTCCAATAATAGAATAAGACCTCCTATTTTGAGATAATAACAAACTCGCTTTCAAGCAGTTAGCTAGATAAACACAAGACAGTGTCTTGTAAAAATGACAGCTTCTCCCACCTATTCGTGTTTAAAATAAAAATTAAATATTGCCACTGAATTTTAAGCCCTCTTACTCAAATATTACCCACGTGAGTGCCAATTAATAAGCCAGTTAATATTTACAAACTCTGTTCGACTGGAAGTGGGAGCTAAAATTACACTCAGACTAATCGTATGAATAATAAAATATTCACATGACTAGGCTTATAATGTTATTCTTATTGTTAACCTTGTTTTCACAGAGATAAGTGATATCTCCACACCATAAAAAGAAACGATAAAACCCTGATGTAGCAACTATCAATTAGAATTGTTGCGTTAATTTTTTCTTTTGTATAGAAGATGGAATTGGCATAGATTCTATATTTGCAACTAAAGCACAATTTTAGTCACTTTTTTCACGACTGTGGTGGCTGGAGTCGAATTTTTCCTTGTTTTGGGAATAAGCTCTGTTTCTTTTCCGATGATGTGTGTGTTTTCTTTTAAATCGCGTATCAATCGCAAGTGCAGGCTATCTTTACGACGAGAATTTGACAGATGATGTCACTGATTTGACTGGTCCTCGGGATTTGCTCAAAATCGGAACTCCCATCGTGTAGTTTGGGAAATTTTTGTAAAACGCTTACCTCAATAAAATTTTTTATTACAATTCGAACACCGCAGACTGCAGTCCATAAAATTGACAGTCAATCATTCGCTGTCCCTGTGGTCTTGCTGTGACTATGCGTATAACCAATTCTATCAATTTCCATAAATGGAAAACGACGCCTTGATACTTTACATTTATAGCTATAATTATATCGATATAGAAAGGTCCAGTGCGATCCAGATTTTACTCAAACAGAAGAAATTCGCGGGCAAATTGTGCGATTCGAATTCAATTGGAAATTTAGAGAAAGGGAAATGCTGCAAATGTCGATGTGAATCTGTTTGGCCGAATAAAAGCGATAGACAGGAAAGAGAAAATCCAAATCCTTGGCCATATTTAGACAGAGTCCAGATTTTATGTTGAGGAGTTTGTTTATGCAAATGTTGGCAGCGATGAGAACTCACTATTAGGATTGTGTAGTTCACGAACGAACTAGTTTAACGAGACGAACATTGATTTAGTTCAATTGGCTCATGGGGAGTTATTTACCAACCGATGAAAAAAGTGAACTATACACACGTAGGAACAAGTATATGTAGTTCCAAACGGAGAATCACTGTCTGTTTCTAGTTTTGTTGTGATTTTTCTTGTTTGCGTTGCTTTAGTTCCATATTTTAGATCCCGATTTACCTCCATAGTGAACTTGGACTTTTCAGCTCACTAAAGCTTGAACTAAAAGGCATATTCCAACAAACTAAGTAGAATTTTCAACTCGAATGCACGGGCTAATAGTTAGGTGTTATGTTGACAAGGTTTCTGGTGCCTTTTCAGGTGACGTGGCTAGTGCAAATTGTATTATTTCCTTATAACTTTTCAGTTTAATTGAGGGATCGTCCTGGTAGTACAATAGATCAGTCAAGATGTGCCTAGGAACTCCTTTGGATAGCAAAAACCTTCGCCAGAGAAGAAAATCAAAGCAGAGCACATGACAATTATTTTGAAAATATTTCTCAAGCCTTTGTTAGAGGACTGGAATAGCTTTCTTGTGGGACGATACAAGTTTTCATGGAGGTTTATCAGGTTCAAATGCCTGATGGTTTAATTTGTCCATAAGTGCTCCCAAGATCATCTTTGAACTCGTAACTCTGTGTTACAGAATTGTGTATAATTTGTAGGAATTCACTTGTTTTACATGCTCTTGTCACTCAAAGTCAAAGAGCCCATAGCTATTTAAATCTTTTGAGAATTTGAAACCTTGGTGTCTTTCTACATATCCTGGCTCACTTAAAGGACAGATTTGTAGCAGGTCGACGCCACTATATACAGCTCATAGAGCTCATCAGTTCATTGTTGAATCGTCTCCTCCAATCATCGCCAAATTGGAACGAAAATCCCTCGAAGAATTTGAGGTTAAAAACGACCATAGATATTCTCGTCCACTTTCCACGTGCATGTTAATGCTTCTGCGCCAAAGAACAAGACTGAAAAGATGAGGGTCTCTGTCTTATATAATCGGTAATAGCCATTCGTCTTTTTAGAGCAAAGAAACCGAGTTTGGGAAGTGTATTGGTTCTTCGCAGACAAGGTCCCAATGACTACATCAAACTTATGGTAATCGTTAAGTGCGCTTTGTTGATATTCTGTGTATCTTCTTGCTGACAGTACATACTGGGTTCTGCTCACGTTTCAAATGATGATTATTTCTCAATATATAGATTCACAACCCCACCACTGACAGATCGCTGTCTTGCTAATCATTTCAATAGGTCTTCTCAGCAAACGATTCAGCCCAATCATTTGTGATCAAGTGTTATAAACTGGAATATTTTCAGTATTTTTATCTGTGTCATCATCAAGTACACTCTTCTAATCACCTCACATAAACATCTAAACGCCGCACGTACTGTCACATGCACGATTTCAATTGACACTTGTAGGTTGAAACTCTGTGAAATAAGTCGCCCTTATCGAAACAAACTGCACTTGACTGGCAAAACAAACAGAACTATAAAACTGATTATGATTACTTTTATCATCATCATTCACTAGCATCAGCTCAGTAGTTGTAAATAACCGTAACTACTATATGTAAACAAAAGCATCTGCGCACGTTTCTATCGCCAGGCAACATTTTTCTACAACCGAGATTTGGTTGTCATCACCAATCCATGCATACTGGTCTGGTCTGGTCATGCATACGATGATAATGATGGCGATGAACATGACCTAAGCTAAACAGAGTTCAAGGGACACTGCATCGGTCCCGCCCCATTGAAACAGAAAGTAAAAGCCTCTCAGAGCTGCTTCTCCGTATTGTGTCTCTTTTGAAATAAATCTAAATTTAAATCGCTGAAAAGCCATCACCATTAAGCAGGGTCTCTGTGTGCTGATTACCTTAATGCACTTCCATCAGATGCTACTTGTAATCTTAAAAGGAAGTCCAAGTCCAGACCAGAGATGCTTTAATTCAATTAACAGAAGAACGGAAATATTTTCATGCAAATGTGCATCGGACACGAACTAGCTGACGCTTCATGTGCACACGTTTACCAGTTGGATAGATCTGGCTCGGAGTGCATAAACGATCTTGACGCAGTTGCTTCTGTGCGAATTGAAGCAGTCTGGACCAGTTTTTGGCAGAACAATGATGAGCATCTGGGCAAAAGTCGTTCATAGCTTTTAGCATGCGCGCCAATCACTCTATACGGGGGTTGGTCTTTTTTTCGTTCTGTTTAATTTAATACTATTGATGGATTGATTTGGCAATATATCTAGAGACACGCTTTGCGCTGAGGGCAATGCTTGATTGCCCTTGTATGTGCTGTTTGTTTGAAAAAGACTTTTAAAGAAAGTCGCAGGAGTTGTTTACTCTGCTGGATTTATCTTTGTTGATTAGAGAATTTTAAAACTGTAATGACGTCTGTTTGTTGTTTTCTGTTGGCTATAAAGCGTCTACCTTTGTAGACAGTGGGGGCTTGTGGAAGGTTTAAGAGTCGTTGGTTTATATGTAGAATAATTTGCGTTGTGCTTTTGTAGATGTTTTAAACAGACTTACCAGGTTGATTTATGGACCATTCGCATTACCATAATCTCTGCTCGAATCGTACGCAAATAGTTGCATCCAGTTGGATGTTGATATGTCGATTTAAAAATAGACACTTGTTTACATAGGTTGGCTTTCAAAACGGCCATAGCATTCGTAAAGAGCTGTGTTTTTTATCGATTGAGATAGGATTGAGATCATTTGTGGTACACTGTGATAAAGTTCCAATTTAGCACATTTTTCACAACCCGCTGACGTAATGAGGCGGCATTTTTCTTTAATGTCATCATTTTGGCTCTATTCTCAAATTGTCCACCAAATTTTTTTTTGATTTAAATTAACTTTTGGGAGATGCTGTGTCTCCTTCAACTTTATTGTCCCAACCTTCGCAACCATAATGACATTTCCGTTAAACTTAGTTTTGAGGTTATACTGGGCACATTTGCTGATGTTTTTTCTCATAACTAAGAAAAACATTTTGACGTTTCAATTGCAGTTATTTCATGTAGAAGGTCGTCTGTTTACGCGATAAGGTGCACTTATAAAGTTGTAGGTACTATATATCATCTTTTAAGAGCCCAGCCGACATGGGATCCGTCCAGGGATCCGCGGCAACGGATTCAACTGACAGGTAGGGATAATACAGCACACTCATTGTTGTAAATATTGAGACAGTGAGATCAACTGTCATACAATTGTCTGAATTGATATACAGACCATTTGTGTTTGAATTTAAAAAAAAATTGAAATGCGCCGGCCACACCGATGACAGTTCAATTACAAAAGTCTTTAGGAATCTTCAAAACTCTAGTTTACTTATGTGGTATTCGATTGGGCGCTCTCAGAGCAATTTTTATGTTCGTTTGGTACAAAAAAAAGCAATCTTTTTCAGATTTCAGAGCACTTTTGCGAATCTAGATATTTTCTCAGATTTACCAATCACATTAGTCGAAAAACAAGTAGCTGTCATTTTTAGTTGCCTATATTGGGCACGTGCGGATTTCCAGTTTAGCAAGTCTGACAGCTGGCTGACTTGATGTATTTCAGTTCTTATTGGTCACGTGAACAGTTTTTTCAGTTGTCGTTTATGGACGGGTAGCCGACGAATATAGTTAAAAAAGTCCTCGCTGCGTACTTAGTTGACATTTCGAAGTGTCAAAATTCGAAATAAACCGCGTGACTGTCAAAGTGTTGACGTTTTACATGAACTAGGTATCCGAACGTCCCCATTACTGATGTGAACAGCTTTTTTCTGTTGATGATCTTTATGGACGGCAAGTCGAAAAACTCAAACTGACAGTTCGAAAAGATGGCTGACGTAGTAAAAGTGACGTTGCCGACCAATCTAGTTTTTACATTCAGGGAAACAATGTCGGTTCGAAAGTCTGAAAATAGGGGCTTTTCCACAAGATTCCTGTATGTCGTTGCAGTTTTTAAAAACTTATGCGAAAATTCCCTAAATTAAGCAGAACTTGCGTCGAAATTATGGCTTTCAGCTTTGATCTGCTAACGAGCTATTTACAACTGTATGGAATTTATACTCACTTGTAGGCGCGTAATAAAGTGAAACAGTCGCGTATAAGGGCATCACCAGAGCCATAAGTAAACCCACCACGCAAATGTATCATGTCCCAAAATCTTTGCTTCCAATAAACAGTTCTGTTCAAATACAACATTTCTTTGTATATTTTTCTATACTCATCTTCCTGATGTGGAAATACAGACTGATGTTGACATCGCTTGAACGCAAATGCCTAATGTGATTGTTTACCTATTTGTCCAGGCGAATAATCTCATCGCCGCTTTTGTCTGAAGCTTCACACAAATCACTTCAAATGCAACCAAACTGTGCCGCAAACAAATGGAATCTTAGCATTTCGGTTTACCCGTGTGGAATAATAAACTTAACAAGACGGAAATGAATTCAATATGAATTTAATTAGGTTATCTTTTTTGCATTGAGATGTCGACCAATCCAGATGTTTATTTTTGAAAACTTAACTAGTTCGCTTATTACGTGAGGTAACTTTGCAGAAGCTTTGACAACCGAAACTATGTTGGCAGCATAAATACGGAAGAAAGTTACCCGTGAAATTTTTTTCGTGTACTTAAAGTGATTCACATTCGCACTCCCGAAAAATACTTATATTTCGATAAATAAACCGTCCTTCACTAGATAATTTGTTTCAATTACGAAAAGTCCATATGCATCATAATATCTTCTCCGATTTCCTTTGATAAATCAACAAAATCTCAACAACTTACAAAATCAGAGTTCAAATAATTTAACTTTCTAGTCAGAGTATCAATCGACTGAACAAATTTGAATTGATAGAAGTGGATCTAATCAGGTATATGCAAATCGGTTTGCAAACATAAAACCTCTCAATCTTAATTAAAAACTGAACGTGTAGGCGCAGTGCTGTCAATCTGGGGCAAAAATAAAACCGTGTTAATAGACGATGTCAAAGTTCAATTGCCTTGAAGGCGAATGTGTTCCACTGCATTCGATTTGTTCGCATTTGATGTGAGACCTGAGACCACCTGTGGAGATTATATTCTTACGTCAAAATAAACCGTGTACAGCTATTTGCAAACCATGTGAAACACTTTGTAACACGCAATAAAAATGCGCACAGTTATTTTAGAACAATAACTACAGTTATGCAATCAGATGGCATAGGCACGCTATTCTTCGTGTCTGTGGCAATGATCGCCGTGCTATTCCAATGGATAAAATCGCAGTCAATGGGATTTGTCCCAAAATACCCATAATAACACCATGTTCTGGTCGTGTATTATAATGGGAATTTGGTTTCGCAAGTGCAAGAGACTGTTTGGAAATTGTGCGTAGTTGTTTACTTCCCCATTTTGACGTTTATAAGATTTAGGTTAGGGTTTGGTGAAATTTTAGCTGAGCTAAAAGCATGGATACAACGCAAAACGTTCTACAGCTTATCATCGAATAATGTCAAAACTTATTTTAGATTATTACGTTTGGTTTCAATTTCTGAACATTTTCCTTAATAGCATAACAAGTAACAAAGTCAAACAGTGTGGATGACGTTGACTTGTGTTGCAGAATTTTGCCATGCGACAAGTGAAATAAGAAATAAGTATTTCCCCATAAATTATCGCCTACATTTCTGTATTGACAAGCTGTCAAACTTTCATCAAAAACAGGGAGTCGTGCGAATGTGTGGTTAAATAGTATTTCTTTGATTCATAGTTTAAATTTAACTAGAAGTGAAATACCCCTGAACATAACCTGAAAATCTTACAGAAATATGAACTGTCCGAAATTAGAAAAGCGGATAAAATGGATCTGGAAAATATTGCTTGACATGCTATATTTCTCACTCGTTTACTATGAAAATGGAGGAAAAATACCGCACGGGCTCAAGCAAACCATCAAGTCCTTATCGTCTGTAGGTATGTGTCGTGTCAAATTGTCAAATGTGATTTATTTTCTTATTTCAATTCCCCTCTTTGAAATTTCGCAATCACAACTGTCAATGCTGTAACCTTTTATAGCTTACGTCTTTCTGCTAGTTTATGACCGCGTTTGCATTGAACTAAGCTCGCAGTCCTTTTTGTGGTTCATATTCCGACAGATGCGATAGAATGGCGAGTGAGAACGGGTCATGATATGTGAGACCCAGGTTTTTTTCGGTACAAAAGACTTAATTTTGACGTTTGTAAATGTGTCACTTGTGAAATATGCAATCAACTGATCTTTCTGAAAAAAAAAAAAATGATGAGTTATCATACGCACGATTATCTTCTGTATATAATTCGACAAATTCTTGAAAACAGTACCAATAAACTCATGTTATTGTCTGCAATTATGAAGGCTAGAGACTTCAAGAAATGCGACGCATGTAGATGCCAATAATCTGCTCTCTACGTGACCTTCGCATACGTGAGGATACATTTAATCTTATTCGTAAAACAATTAACACGTCCACAGCATGGCGTCGCATTTATTTTACCAAAAACAAGATTTTGTTGTGCAAATTTCTACAATGGCTATAAACAACCTCTTATTGAGTCACATTGACTTAGGATCACACGTACAGCTGGGGCTCTGTTTTCCCATCTCCGCAAATTGGTAAACGAGTATAAAAACATATTCAGTCATCAGACGATGATTTCAGAATTGGTTTTGCATTACTTTCCCATACACGACCCAAGTCAGGTTTCTTCTAGCGTATTATTGATCAAACGCAAGGAAAGCAAACAAACAAAATAACTGAGGCAATAAATTGCGAAACATTGCTTTCTTTTTATTGCAACAAAATATTATGTAAATCTTCGTAATTATTCATTTGTAATAAACTTAACGCGCACACCTTGCGTTACTGCAATGTTTCTAGCTATGAGGTGTCACAGCGCTAGGGCAGGTATGGAATATTGTTTGTTTTAATAAGTCAGGCATCGGATCAGACACGATGAGAGTACAAAGTGCAATCTACATTACCAGTTGGCGCCTTGCATGTACGTGTAGATGATATAGAAGAGCATCGTGCATAAATAATGAAGTCAATCAGCTGTTTATCATTTTTGGAAAGCAAATTGTATAACTTTACAACACGGTATACAAGCGTATTTATGAAGAAACGAGAACAAAATCGTTGCCCGAAATTCGAAAAGATCTTGTTGCTACCGTGCATATGAGCAGTACTTTGGTGGTTGAATGCACCCATCAATGATGGCGAATGTTAAACGCAACCATACATCTTTCCTGATTGGCTGACAGTAAAATTCCAGATGAAAGTCTTGTACAAATGTGGCATCGGGGGATAGGTTGCGTATGTGCAATTTTTATTCATATACTTTTCTCGGGAAGTTAACCTGTTACACTAGCGTGGTAGACAGCAATTATTAGGACCGTCCACCGTCGATACCGGCTTGATTTGTTGTTTAATACCATTTTGCTCAAGAGCCTTCAAAGCAGTGATGCCATTTCTTGGGCATTTTGGCTTTCAAAATAAGCTAAAAGGGCAAAAATTTATTTTTTAACCGTTCAGAGCAACGAAATATGATGTATTTTGTTGTTTTTTTTAACGTTGGAATGGGCGACAAGGGCATTTTAGGGTATCTTTGGTAATCGTCGTGGGCAATTCCGTCCGAAAAGTCTGGTCTCACTGCTTTAAAGCGCGTAGAAACAGCTATTGCCAAGGGAAGAATTTTCGCTTGATCACGGCTTGATGATGTCGTTGTTCGATACAGAATGCAAATCCTGCATCAACTCCTTGTTATATCCACCCATTGTCAGTGTACCTATTCAAGATTAGATGTGGCTAACAAATTGCAAATCAAACAAAAAGCAATGTACAACTGCCACGTGTATGCTTGGCTCTCTTAAATAAACTTTCGCCGCTCAATGTTTCGTTTCCCTCTTTCGTTTCCAAGCGAAACAAATGGAATGCGAACGCTGACATTTGCCAACCGCCAAGTCAATTGTCACTTGTCTGTCAGTCATTTGGCGAATTTCGAGTTTCTTTGAGGTGTGCTTTCTTGTTTATTAGTTCTATTTTGTGTTTTTCTACTATTTTGAGTTATGAATACAACAGTTTTGATAGTAAAAAATCTCCCCGACCCATGTGTAAATTTGGAGGAAATATTTTCTCACCACCACCCCACTTCGGTCAAACGATTCGGTCGTCGGCGAGCTCTTCTAACATTTGCTGACCCACAATACGCCTTCTTCGTGTTGCATAAACTCCACCAGACAGAGATTGGAGGAAGGATTATCGCCGTAGAATTTCACCGAGTTGGCAAGGAATACAACGAGCCAGGGAGAAGCGCTGAAAAGGAGACTATTCCCAGCATTCCTACGATTGTGAAGAAACTTTATGCTACGTGCGATAACCTGCGTTACGAGCAGCCTCCACCTCCATACCTAAAGTACTCGTACCCAAAGATAAACCCTGATATTTTGGACAGTATATCTATAGCACTCATGAGCAATTCCAGGTTTTACACTCAAGTACTGCACTTGATGAATCGAATGAACCTGGATCCACCATTTGGAGCGAAAAAACCCGAGGGCTATCCCTTGGAGGAGAAATTTCGTGATACTGGAGTGCAAACAGATCCCATTGCGTTTCCATCTGATGTGGAATCTGAGTGGGAATCGGACAGTGGAGAGAAAAACAAGGCAAAACCGACGAATAGAAAGCGAAAACTCCCAGAAAATGATCACCTGCTTAAGCAAAAGGCGAAGAAAATACTTCACGTCACCACACAATTAAAAAAGAAGCCCGTCGTCCAAATGAAGCAGGACCTTTGCAATGTGTTTGAAATAAAGAAACCCCTAATCGAACAAAAGATCGCCATGAATGTAGACAACATCAGGCTTCCCGACAGCACAGCCGACAAACTAGACGAGCCCACTCCTCCAGTGGTTGCCTATATGCCTCCAGAAGATCTCAAATCGAATAGAATACCGGCAAACCAACTTAACGATTTGCCAGTTTTCAAGAACTACAACAAAGGGGAGCCCAGCAATAAGTTATACATCAAGAACCTGCACAAGGACGTGACGGAGAATGATCTTCACAATATATACGCGAGATTCCACTCCACATTGGATGTGAAAGTAATGCAACAAGGTCGTATGAAGGGTCAGGCATTTGTCACGTTCGCAAACTTGCCCGACGACTCGCAGTGTGTGCTTGTGGAACAAGCGCTCAACGAGACAAATGGGTTCATTTTGAAAAATAAACCAATGGTAGTGAGTTTTGGAAAGAAATAGGCAGGTTTCATAGGTTGACATCGTTTTGGGAAACATGAGTAAATTTGCTTTTTCTTTTGTTTCAGGCAACTGGGTCTTCTTGAGACTATCTATGTGGATGCGGCTGGTACGCAGCACTCGTCGAGACGACACAGAATGCAGAAACTCGCCCTCCAACCGTACGACTATGTGATTGCCGTGGACTTTGAGGCCACCTGCTGGGAGAATATTGCACCACCCAAATGGCGAGAATCTGAGATAATAGGTAAATATGCCACAAATTTCCAATACCCTCCTACGCATTCGTACAATTTACATAAATCTCTTCAACAACCCTAAACCAATTTGTATGGGCAATTTAAGAATTCCCCGCTGTTCTTATCAACTTGAAAACGGGCAAAATTGAGGCTGAATTCCACAAATACATCATGCCGATCGAGTCCCCCAAACTAAGCGCATTCTGCACCGAGCTAACCGGTATCACACAGAAGACTGTCGACACTGGTATTCCTCTTCAAACTGCCCTAATGATGTTCCATGAGTGGCTACGCAAAGAGTTGCGTGCACGCAAGCTGCACCTACCCAAAATGTCCAAAGACAACAAAATCGGCAATTGCGCGTTCGTCACATGGTCCGACTGGGACTTTGGCCTCTGCCTGGCCAAGGAATGCCAACGGAAGCGTCTAAAGAAGCCGCAATTCTTCAATCAATGGATTGACCTACGTGCCCTATTCCGCGAGTGGTACAACTACAAGCCAATCAATTTCACCGATGCCCTCTCGCACGTCGGACTGGAGTTCGAGGGCCGGCCACACTCGGGCATTGACGACGCGAAAAATCTCGCAGCACTAGCCTGTAAAATGGTCAAGGACGGTGCCTCCTTGGCAATAACAAAAGATCTGACACCGTTTCAACTGAACATGAATTTCTAAGAAAAAAAAAACTGTGTATTGAACACAAAACCATTAATAAGACTTAAGTTTTGGTTATAATTTGTCATTTTTTGTTATTTGTGCAAACTTTTTGTAATCCCTTTAGGAATAGCACGTTATTTATACAAATAAAAAAAAAAAAAGTATTTCAGATACAGCAGCCCTCCCATATTTTTATTTCGTTCTATAAAATTGTATCCGTGTTGGAACTAAGATTGTGCATAGTATTTTGTGTAAACAAAGACAAATCCAGCAACCTTTTTTTATTTTTACTTAAGAAAACTGTTAAATTTAAGTGAAAACGAAGCAACAAAAGAAGATTGATGATTTTAACAATGAAACAAAATAACAATTTGTGTATATTTCTTACAATAAACAAACAAAAACTAAAGTGTAAAGTAATAAATTTACTAGATTTCCAGTATTTTAGGGAAATGTACATTTTTATACTCGCTTTTATACTTTTTTGTGAAATAAATACGAAAAATTAAACGTAATGATTAAATTGAACTGATGATTGATTTTAAGTTCTGCTGAAACAAGTGAATTGTAAAAAGCGATGAAAAAATTATCGTACTTGTCCTTTTATTAATTCATAGACAATTTTATTTACGATAAAGTACGCTTTCCTACTGTCTGAGCAATTTAGTACTATCGGCAAAGATGCAAGTGGTAACTCTGTATATGACACAACTCGCTTTCTGAACACTCTCCAACGAGAAAAATGACAGCTCTCGAAATGAAAAAAAATGTAAACAAAAGAAAACAATTTGCTGGGGTAATTTCTCCACCTACTATTTTTCATGGGCGCCTGGTGCGAAGAGCTGAACGATTTTGAGTGCGGCAGGCAAATTATGACGGTTGATGATGGATTTTGAGTGTGTGTGTATGTATATCGACAGCGTCAGTGGTGTAGAAGATTGACGACTGTGACCGCTGTAAGAACTTGTAGAATGAAAACAAAACAGTCTGGGGGGTGCAGTTTTCTTAAAAAAATAAGTTTATTGTAACTTGTAAAATGCAGAAAGCCGTTGCGAAACTAAAATTTAGATCGAACGCAAGCATACATGTATTTGCTAAAGTGAAAGATAGTATAAATGGGGATTTTGTGACTTGAACACTGCTCTGACCCGCCGCCAAGTGTTTTTTGACGTTTGAATTTATATAGGTACTTAACCTACGTAATTAAGGGAAATTCCTTTTGTAAATTAGGATGATTTATTTAGAATGTCATTCAATAAACACGGCCCTTCCTTTTTGTCCAACCGACTTGATGTTGTAGGCGAATTATCGTTGAGAGTTTTGAATGCTTCGTTGCGACTTTGAAAAAGTGTTAGGTTATGCAGAAAGTGTTTGCCAGCCGCATATTTACTTCTAAACGTAGAACTAAGGGTCACTTTTGTGGCTGGGAATTACTCCAGATGCTTTGTTTCATGTCGAACAGCACAAATTGGCACTGAACCATTGCGCTCAGACTGAAAAGGTGCCCAGGATAGGTCCAGCGCAACCAGGTCGTCAAACAGACCCGACTCAAGGCATGTGTAACGACAGTTGGTCCACAAATTTGAAATTTGTTTCTTAGAATAGAAAAACATTAAAACTAAGTGACTATACTTTCAGGGGCATTGATAACCTGCTTAAGAAATGTAGGCATATTTTCAGGACTAAATGTGAGCCTGAAGAAATGTTTTCACAGACTTTTATTATTTGGATTGCACTTTTCGACTGTGTCTGGGGATTGCTTGTAGCATTCAAAAGGACTGCGGGTTAGAAGATGATGAACGTGAAAACAAAAGCAGAGTACGGGCTGTCATACATATTTAACTTGAACAAAAATACGACAGCACTAGGTACGTATTTATTTATTTATTTTTAGATATTGTTCGTTTTGGTAAATTCCGGTTTTTTATTGTTCTATTATTCTATACAAGTTTGGTATTGAGAACAGGCAATATTTAACATATTATTTCTTTCTAATGAGCGCTCTTAAATCTGCACTTATGACGTTTGACGAATAAGTTTACGAAGCACTTATTTTATGATTGATTGATGAAACCGTCTTCAAAGTTGATTCATCGAATGGCTGCCAAGGTTAGGGCGTTGGAACCGGCTTTTTCCGCCAACAAATTTGGCGAATAACAAAAGTTGTTCTGAAAAGTAAAAAAGAGTATGTACGTATCAATTTTATTTAGATGTCATAAAATGGCGTTAACTACTAAGCAATAAAAAAGTTCGCTAGGTGATTCTTGTTTCTACTTAAACTGCTATTTTTTCTTTAAAATGTCTTAAGCTATATTTAATGTAAATATCACTTCAAATATGCATGTGCAGCTGTCAGGCTCGTTAACTGCTTTCAAGTAGTAGTTTGTCAAAATAATGAATTCTAGATCGTTAGGAAGGATCCGTATTCGAGCAGTCCAAACAATGGCTTTGCGAAAAAAAGTTTGCGTTAGATTCCAGATTGCCAAAAGTGAGCAATAAAACCCACAAAGAGTTACGTAACGCTTTAACACCGCAAAACCAGATTTCAGAATGATCGATGCAAAATGATCACTCATGGAGGCTTTTAACCGTCGTTCTCTTCGGAAGCCATTAAAATAGTTCAAAATAATACATAAACCGCCCGCACTACTATTTCCCTGAGATAACAACCAGACACCGCACTTTGCCAACAACACTTTTGGTCGCTAATTGTTACAGTACAATGTACAAGTACCTCGCGGAGCATTGTCAAAATGTCAACAACTCCAAGACCCATGAATAGGAGGTTTTTTTTTGACACCTCACCTCTAATGTAGTAGCTTGTTAGCGGTCGCTTAATCCTTATCCCTGGAGGAGGTGTTCCTGTATCTTTCATCAGACATTTCCTCAGCTCCACTCAATTGGATATTTTGTATTGCCGCTGGGGGGCGAGCACCCGTACCTATCTTCGTAAGATCTTCATCGGCCACTGGGCACTGACATCACCAATTGCCGGATATGGAAGAGTGTCCTCGATGTATTTGCGGTGCAACAAATTTGCACTGCAATTATACAAGCCATCATCATTATCGTCGTTATTCTCAGCGGCGCGCGCACTTGAGAACGAGATGAGACATCTTCTCGAGCTGGAGAGCATCTACAGCCGGTTATGAGTGAAAGGCCGGTTACCTACCGTATAGCGTATACTGCCGCGCAAATATACATAAAACCTGGTTGCAGCATCCGAACATAAGAGGCTCTGGTGGCGGCGATGATGTGTGTATAGTTACTTCAATCAGAATGACCTTCCACCGAAATAAAACCGAAAGTGAAATCTTCTTCGTTGGGCTTGTGGCGTCAGTGTATGTACTCGTAAAACCAGATACAACGTTACGTGAATGAATGTCAAAACAAGTGCACGATAAATGATCTGCGGCGTTGTTGTAGTTGAGGCCAATAGAGAATCTCAAATTTGGCATCCTAATTGAATTGAAATTTTACGGTTTTTCAATTAAGTTCCATCCAACTGACAGATAAATTGCAGACCTGAAAAAGAGAGGGAGAGAGGTTAACAATAATTACACCGCTTAAGGAGTGACGACAGGCAAGGACAATGTAGCGGAGGCGGTTCAATGCACTGTGCGTCTTGAACGCCCTTCTTGATTTTGTATATTGAATTGGCAGTAAGTTAATTGTGAACTCGGTGTTGTCATTGGGCGCGTTCCATTCTTTAGCGGAAACATGCCTCAAGGCTTCTAATTAATTCCGTTTTCTATTGGGCTTTTCAGATTTTGCTCTCAGATTTCAGATTTTTCGTGCACAATGGAACATAAAACGAGATTTGTCTTTCTTTGCATTTGTGGTGGTACGTGTTTTAAAAGTCAGCTGTTCTTAAATTGTAATTTGTGTTTATAAAAAACTATTTAATTAACCTATGTTAATATCCATTTCAGTGGCCAAATGTAAAGTTTTCCCTCCAAAACGTAAAATAACACACTTTAAGGTTTGACAAATGAAATGTTTTGTTGTTACTGTAAGTATAGGTGTGAATCTTGCTGAGAAATCGATGTGGTATTCGATTGGGCGCGCTCTCAGAGCAATTTTTATGTTCGTTTGGTACAAAAAATCAATCTTTTTCAGATTTCAGAGCACTTTTGCCGAATCTAGATATTTTCTCAGATTCGCTTCAGATTTACCAATACAAGTTCATTTGGGTTTGACAACTGGTGGAGTTTTTAAACGTTTTCGTGAATTTTTTCTACGGCAAAGGAACGCATTGCATCGGGTGAACGTATTTTTATAAATTATTTCGAATGTTTTCATATAAAATTTAACCAATGAATGGAAAACGATTTGAAAAGTGTCGACGGCTACACATGTTCGAATCGCACGAATATCAACACAAAAAAGAGCAAGTGACGTTTTTATGTTCGATGAGGTACACGAAATCTGAGATCTGAGGGCAAATCTGAAGAAGCCCAATCGAATACCACATGAGATTCGCAAAATTGCTCTGACTGCTCTTTTGCCTGCCAATGGAACATGAAATCTGACAGACAGCTGATTTCGAGAGCAGAAAAACTGTTCTGAATCTGAACGGAAAACGACATAAGTTTCTGTTTGTTTTTGCTAAGAGTTGCAGCAAAGTTTTGCGTAAATTTGAAAGCTTAGGTCCCGATTTCCGATCTGGCTGCTTAAAAAAAAGACCCAGAAGAGCAGGAGTAGAGGAAGTCGTTGGGACTTACCAAAAGGCTGACAGGTCATTGCAGTTGTTGTCATTCAATAAGTTTTGTAATACATATAACTCTAGACGCACGAATCGCTTTTAACTCTGCCTGGTGGAGTGATGCAAGAACGCCCTACGGGCCCAGCCAATGGAATCGTTGTCCGTTGTTCGGCAACTTATTCAACTGACAGATGATTAAACTACATAGTCAGCTTATGGAAGCAACGCATATGCCGGATGCGACGGATGAACTAGGATTACCTTTTACTTTTGTGTCACAAACTGACATTCATGGAGACTTTGAAACGCCGATGGCAGTTCATGAAAAAAGGACTGTTTTTTTAAATTATTCTGCAAAAAACACTATAGGACTATTCTTTCTGTTAAACAAAATAAGGTTGAAGTAAAAACACCTCTGACGGGCGACAATATGATGATGGACAGTTAATCTACGACACTAAAGAGAAGAAAATTATTGTTATTATGTTGCCGCTAGGTCTCAGTGGTTAGCGTATTCGACTATTGAACGAGAGGTTTCGTGTAAGGTTCCCAGAAAAACAACAACAAATATATAGCCGTTTATAAAACTAGGTACAACATTCAAAACTGCAATATAACCCCACCTCCTGCGCCAGCTTCTTATATTCAATTAACAACTCTGTGATTCGTTCAAACGCGTACTAGATCAACTGTCACACATAACAAGATATGTCGCAGCACGATGAAAACGAGAGCAACAACAGTCGCTGTGCGAAATATTCGCCACTGCCACACCCATTGACCATTACTTTGGTCTATAAAGAGCCAAATTAATGTTCACAAAGAGGCAATTCGCTCATGTGTACAGCGTACCTGAACCTAACTATAGTTAGGTAACGAGGAATGTCCAACTGACGAAAAAAACTTGAATTTCCAATTAGCTGATATTTGTTTGGTTTTACTTATTTCTTGTCTTCCATCTTAGAAGCTTAATGCTGGCAATCGATGGGATGCAGGCCTTGATTATGCGAAATTGACGGATGGGGTCGATGTAGTATGTTGATGCAGAATGCAGCCGCCGTATTTTTCATTTCAACTGACAGTAAATAATCATTTCAACAGAATTGTTCAGTAAATATTTATAAAGGCGACACAGAGAAGATTATTAGAAAGGGGTGACAGTCATAGACATGACTCCATAAAGAGTGAGAGAGAGAGAGGAAAAAGAAACAAAAAAATAAGGTGATAATAATAATAATAATCAAAATGACACCTCAAACGGTTTCAATTTGCAATTCCCAGCAAATTGGAATCGGTATCTTTTCCCGAAAATGGCAAAACGACTACGCGAACCTATCTAAATGCTAAATCACACTTCAAACGCTTGTTTGAGTAGCAAGTAAACAAAACAAATTTGCACGTCTCATAAATAAGCATGCAGAATTGCAGAGCTTGATGGCGGTTGATTTCGGTGCCTTACCTAGCGTATTCACGTAATCACACAACGGGAAGTGAAGTGAAGTACATCTCTGCGAACGAACTGTACACCGCATGCAGAGCTTCCAAGCCTCATACTGTCTGTTGACATGAATTTGTTCCGACACGATTCTGACGACACCATGACTTTCGGTGATCCAACGCTTCTTTTGGTATACGAATCCATTCAATTCCTACAGATGCAGTCGTCACGCCGCTACAACACTGGGAAGATGAACCAATCTCAGAGATGTTGTTTCACTTTCGCTCAATAAATCGCCGCGAAGCATCTGCCGAGAGGTATATGTGATACCTCCTGACTTTGATTTAAGGCATGGATAAGAGATATATACACATTTATTGATCTGGTATTAAATTTTCATAAAGGAGCTTGTTCGTGTATCTGTCGGTGTGTGGTATGCTAAGAGCCGAGATTGGCTTTCCTTTTTTTTATAACTAGATGTTACAACATATTCGTAGTACCTACTGCCTATAGCAATGTGCACGCTAAGCAAGGCAATGTGATTGTTATTTTATGTATACGCTGGCTTAGATGATTGGCATATGGACTGATTCAGGCAAAAGGAAGTATAACATGTCATCGTGAATGTCAGTTGGTGGGGATTTGTTGAACGAATCGAAAGTCATGTTTCGGGGGAATACAAATTCGAGTTTTAACTCCACGAAGCTGTGTATCTATAGTGATCTTGATTTATGTCTGCAAATCGATCGAATCTATGGGGAGTGACAGTGACAAGCGGACTGCGGATGTCCTAAGATAGAACGCCTTAAATTTTAGGCTACGGATGAGAGATGACAACTTGTATAACAAAGGGACGAGAAGAGAAAGATGCCGCCCCATCGCAGTCACCAATTGAATCCTCTGATATTTCTATGCAACGAGCCATAACGAGTGGTGGGATTCACCCCTTCATAATTTAACCCACTACCTATGAAAATGGGTACGTTCAGATTTCTAGTTCAGTAAATCTGACAGCTGACTTGATGTATTTCACTTTTTACTGGCCCAGATTGGTCACTTGAATAGTTTTATCAGTTGACGTTTATGGAGGGGGAGCCAATAAATCTAGTAAATCAGTTGCCATTTCGAAGTGTCAAAATTCAAAAAAAGCCTCGAGAATATAAATACTATTCATGTGTACTACGCTACGTTTTACACGAACTTGGTGTACGAGTATGTGGCAACCACACAACTATACTTATCCAATTGACACTCCGGTTGTGTCAAATAAGACATTTGACACTAAATTTATATGTGCCGAAATAGCTCAGTTGGGAGAGCGTTAGACTGAAGATCTAAAGGTCCCCGGTTCGATCCCGGGTTTCGGCAATCTAATTTTTTATGTTTCAATTATTTTCAATTTGTCTTTTATTTATTGATTGATATACATAAATTTATTACGTATTATACTAACAGTTGTTGTTATTCAAACAAAGGCGCGGCTCTGTGTTACTTTTAGTGTCTTCAAAATCGTATACAAACTTAGTTATTGTGTGGAAAAATAGATTTAAGGTGCAGGGTTAGTTTGACGAAGCACACAAAATCACTGATAAGTCGTATTAGAGTATAGTTAACTGCGATTAGTAGGAAGTTAAAATATTGATGCCGAAACCCGGGATCGAACCGGGGACCTTTAGATCTTCAGTCTAACGCTCTCCCAACTGAGCTATTTCGGCAGATGGTAACTCTGTATGCAGATGACTACCGAACTCTATGGATAACCTTAAAAAATGTATGTAAAGGCGTTTCCAATAAGAGGTGTTATTTTGGTATTCAAAGAATAAATACCGATCATTTTTCAGATAAATGATCGGATGTTTATTTCATAATAAAGAGAAAGGTATGCCGTTAATAATGAAACAACATCAGCCAAATGGCCACCACGAGCACGCATACAGGACCATATCCTTTTCATGGAATTTTCCATAACCAAATCGCAAAGTGGCTGCCCTATGTCCTCGATAGCCTCACGAATTGTATCTTTGAGGTCTTGAATCGACACTGGGCTGTTGGCGTGGACCTTATCTTTCACGTGGCCCCAAAAGAAGAAGTCGAAAGGTATTAAATCAAAAGATCTCGGTGGCCAATTGTGATCACCTCTTCGAGAGATAACACGGTCCGGAAACTTTTCCCGTAAAAGATCAATGCTTTCGTTGATTGTGTGGCACGTAGCGCCGTCTTGTTGAAAGTAAACGTTGTCCAGATCAATACCATCGAACTCCGACCATAAAAAATCATTAATCATCTCTCGATAGCGCAATCCATTCACCGTAAATGTTGATCCAACCTCATTTTCGAAAAAGTAAGGTCCAATGACCCCGCCGGACCATAAACCGCACCAAACAGTCACACGTCGAGGATGGAGAGGCTTCTCAACAATAACTCTTGGGTTTTCCGAGCCCCAGATGCGACAATTTTGCTTGTTGACGTAGCCACCGAAGTGGAAATGGGCCTCATCAATCAGTCAAGATGATTTTTCGATGGAATTCCGGATCATTTTCATGCATTTCTAGGACCCAATCAGCAAAGACACGACGTTTTTGAAGCGTGTATCGTTCCATTTTTAGCAATGGCGTAGTTTCTACTTGTCAAATGTCAAAGAATAAAAGTTTCAAAAGTGACAGCTACCGAAAAATGCATTGTCCCCAAAAACTCGTTAAGAGACGAGTAAAAAATACCGTACAAAAACGAGTCAAAACTGGTCGGAAATATAGCCAAAGACGTGTCCAAAATAGTGTCAAATAACGCTTCAAAAAACTAACAAAGTGTGTCGAAAAATGCGTCGAAGAATGAGTTAAAACTGTGCGCGAATAATGTCAAAATATGTGTCGAAAAAGGCTTCAAGAACGCTCTCAAAAACTCGCTTGGAAACAGATGGAAACCGGTCAAAAACCACGTCATTAAACGAGTCTAAAAATATTCTAAGAAAAAAAACGTCGAAAAAGCCGGAAAAACGGAAAACCTCGTTAAGAATTGGGTGCCAAAATACGCACGAAAAATCGTCAAAAAGCGCGTGAAAAAATACGTCAATAAACGAGTCTAAAACCAAAAACACGTCAAATGCCTCAAACACGGAAAAAAATCGTTAAGAAATGGGTGAAAAAACTTATGACAAAAGGAGCCGAAACGCGCTTCCAAATCTAATTTCTTATTCAGTCGTTATTTCTTATAACAGTTGAAGCCTACACACTGTGTGCGCATAAAAGGCAGTAAAAATAAATGTTACTTGCGTCACCGCCCGCTCAAATGCTACATCTGCACTTCCGTTGCCCATAATGCCGAAGCTTTATGGCCCAAGACCTTAAGCACAACGTTGCTGATCCCAGTGTGCAGTAAAAAAGGACTCTCTCAATGCACCAAACGGAAAACCCTTTTTTTATCTTTCAATCGCTGCAGGTATACCCACACTATGCACTCGCACTCAAGCCTCAGTGCAATAAAAGCAAATGCACGCTTGTTTCGTAAGTCCGCCATCCATGATGTAATAACAATAAAACTCACGAAAATGAAAAACAAAACACACATTTCCATGTTGGTCGGGAAATTCAAATAAATATCGATTCGTTAGAAAAGGATGTTCGACTTTTGATAAATGCAAATCTAGTCAAAAGACTGCTTGCATATGTCGTTGAGAGGTCCCTCACCTGACCTTGGGAGTTCGTCAGCATCCATTTCAATTTGTAACCAAATGATGCAACATCTTGAGGCCTCAACTCTGCGTTGCTTTTGAAGCCGATTTACATAACCCAGGGGATCGATAGATAGATGGAGAAACCTCTGTCAAATCGGCAGCGATAAAATGTAAATTTCTACTGCGACTATCGGCCGACTTGTTCGCATTTGTGGGTTGCAGTTTTACATCTGCGAATTCATAGAAAATTCGTATACCTCCAACGACATACGATCGGTGAATTGCACTAGAGAGAGAGAGAGAGAGAGAGAGAGAGATCATTGATCTTTCATCGAAAAACGCGTGGCACAAAAGCAAAGGTTATCGGATTGATCCCGATAGATAAATCGCAACTGGTATCCGGCATTTGTTGCCGTATAGCCAGCCGCATTGTCGTCTCACTTCTAGAACCTCTGTTAGACAATTCCGATTCATTTTGCTGTAGGGAAACCCGTTCCTTGTAGTGACCTGATACGACTTCGGTATATCAATTGACTTAACAGTCCTTTGGGACAGGGACCCTCAAGGTCCCTTTGTATGGTAATATAAATGAGTTTGATGTCACTGGTGACTCTATCCAATTTCACAGGTGACATGATGTATTCTTCTTCAACAATGTGGCGGCATCTGTCTGTGAGAGCTGCGGGCGTTGAATAATGAATTTAAAATTGAAAATGAAAATGGCTGATGACATGATGAATGCATGGAAGTGCCAAGTGCCTGCCAAGAAAATGGGTGAGTACATTTTTCTTATTCTGACATAAATACTAGGTTACTTTTTTTTTGACCGCCAACAAAGTTGGTAGAAGTGGGGTGCATAAATGTGGAAGCAGACACTGTCAAGTGTCAACCTATGCTCATTTTTTATATTGTGAATTGATTTAGAAAGAAAAAAAAAAACATAGAAATGAGCCTCGAAAGGTTTGAGAAATCTTTAGCACAGTCCAGTACACTAGATGCTTCAATCATCAAAGAGGCGAGCGCGTAAACACCGTCGACTAGACCGGCCTCACTGTGCGCCTTAAATATTATTATCGATGAATCATAACTCAGTGTGATGAACACTGACAACAGCAGCGGTCGCAAATCAGTCGGCTAGATATCTGGTGAGCCTTGAATTGATTTTTAAGCCACTACACAAATTCAAATTTAAACCTGTCCAACACAGAAGGCGGTTGGCAATGTTGTGTCACAAACTCGTTTGTTTCCAGTTTGATTCCACCCGGCTTGGAACAATGCGAACTGTTTCAGTTTAGTTTGTCGAAAAAGGATCGAGGCTAAATTCATTGAAACGACTTGACAGAAGACAATTGCTTGTCAACAATGTTCCATGATGTTGTGCGTCTATTTAGCGTGTAGGTCTGCTGGCCAGCGTCCTATTGCTGAGCATTTTAACACCATTCCAAACAACGTTATGCTTTTAACGCCAAACAAGTAAAACACACCAACAAATGCGTACACTTGATGCGCGCATGTAAAAGGGAACTTTGTGCGACCGATAAAGGCCCAGTGACAGTAACAAATGATGTGTTCGCACGGAACATGGCCTACACATTAATAAAACACATCTCGACCATAGATGGTGCGAGTGCGACGGAGGAAGAGCGAGCGCCTATTTAAGGACAGCCAGCCGAGCAGCCAGCCTACATTCGCTCGCCGCTGCGACTATTACAAATGATCATCGTCACAAATAGGTCTCGTTGAGCATGGTGCGATTAAGCCCCGATTATGTGGGATACATTGGCCACAACACAATAAGGTTGTGCAGGACGAGTGACCTCAGATGAATAGGCAGCAAATTTTGAATAAATCGCCTAATTGCCTATGGAACTTATTGTCCTTCAACTCTGAACATCGCGCCCCGCAAATCTCAAGCGAAGACTATCATATCTTGTTTCATCTGCACCTGATTAATGACACATGCGGCGAAAGATGAGTTCCGCAGCGACACTTACTATCCCCGACTGAAGGTCTACCTCTGGTGGTCTTCCGTTGTTCGATGGAAATAAACCTAGCCGGGATCGCATACTATATGCAGATGCGATACTCCTATCTCCGCACAAGATGCCACTTCTGATAAGTGGCGGCCTATGCGCGCCTATGCACTCGTATGCTCCTTGATTTCTTAATAAATTACCATCGTCCGAAAGAGTGCGAATTGCTTTGGCCACAAAGTGAAGAGACCTGCGCTTATACTCACTGCAGCGAGTCCGAGAGTAGAGATAAGGAAACGCAAATTAAAATGCAAAATAACCAACCACCAGGCAAACACCAGCTATGGCGCGTTATGAAAGGGCATCTAGTGCTAGGCCGGTCCAAAGCACACGAAAGCACCCGCAGCGAAGTTTGCCAACAAACCAGTGCGAAGGTGTGTAACTTTGGTAATTAATTTGTTTCAAGTGATTACGTACAAGAAACCGAAACACTACCTATATTTCGAAATGGATTTTACCAGTCATTTCTTGAAAGTATTTAGAGCGATCGAATGGAAGTAATTGTTCAATCAATTTATTGCATGTGGTTCGGACTCGGCGCTGCTAGCCGACGATGTGGAGGAGTGGTTTTCATTTCAGAAAGTTAATAATGACATAAGGTCTTAATGGAACGTGTAGTGAAGCGCGAATTTGGAACAGCTTGCCATAGATTTAATTTTAATGAAACTTACCGATATTTGTCTACTCCATTAATGGGTTGTTAGTTGCTACTGCTATTTTCCAAATTGTGACCAATTTCAGCAAAACAACACGATTTGCATTTCGTTCGCTTTCCAGTTCTCTATAGAAGACGATTTTACTGTCGCCAGCGAGTTCATCTTAATCCAAGTCGGTGCATGTTGTATCGTTTGCCTGAGCGGCCAATAACGATGTAAGAATCGCAGGCAATTCGCCAAAACCCACGCGGAAGACCAAAATGCGGACATCTGGAAGATATAAAATTAAACTTGGCAAATTATTCAAAGACCACTAGAAGTCTCTTTATATTTTTAAACACAAAATGTAACTGCTTTTGGAATATATTCATCTAGGGGGAACGTATTCGTGACATATTTGTATAACGAGGGAATGACAATTTAATCTAATTCTTTGCTACCACCCCGAAAAACTTATGACAGTCAATGCGAGCGCTTAAATCCACCATTCAATTCGAGCGAAATTTTATTTTTTACGCAAACATCAAAAATTAAACCAGCGATTCGCCAAAACCCACGCGGAAGAAAAAAATGCGATTCAGCTATGTAAACTTCCCTCGGGATATTTGTAGAATGTAGATTTACTTGGATTATGAAAACTCACCCAGGATGTTTAATGTTGGAAAGGATTTTTTATTTACAATACCTTACTCCTCATTCGCCATTGTGATTATTGGTTTCCTAAATCAGCGAAAAACTTTGCGATCACCAACCAACTCCATAAAGTAGGCAAGTTCCTTCTAACCAAGATAAAACTACAAACAAATAACTAGCACATCCACTTAAGCAGGATAGCGTGCGCGCATTGGATTTATAAGCACTCCTGCGAACAGTAAGGATGTGTTCCATATTTATCGTCTCTCAGAATCTGTACAATGTTTATGACCCAAATCTCTTCAAGAATTCCCTTACCACAAATGAACTCAGTTAATTAGGCTTTACCTAGATATTTATTGCCACATTACGCAGGATAATCTCCTTTTTTTCAATTTTGCCATTTATCCTCTCTTATCACCTTTTTCTTACCAGGGGTTGCGAAAGCGAGGTCCGCGGGCTCTGCTTTGCGTTACCGATAAATGAAAAATACAAAATTACATGCAAAGTAATAGATGCAATATACTGCGAAAAATTGTAGTAGAATATAACTATATCCACGTGAAGTGATCTGCTACAATTCAATTCTGATGTTATCATAATCAAGAATGTATACATTTATTTCAAAGGAAAGAGTGCATCTCTCTGGCATTTTTTTGAACCTGATCAAATTTCAAAAATCCGGCTTTTTAGAAAAGATGTACTCTTACTTAGAGTCGTAGACCAAAAGCAATATCGATTTGATAGTCGCAAAATTCATTTACATATCGAACTATTTCGATAAAATTCAATAGAAGAATTTAACTATAGCCATGTGAAGTGATCTGTTACAATTCAGTTCTGATGTTATCATAACGTATACATTTATTTCAAAGGAAATATAGCAGATTTCATGCATTTTTTGATCCAGATCACTATTGAAAAATCCAAAAGACCAAAAGCAATATCTTACGAGTCGCAAAAGCAATTTCTTATTATTTGTATGTCGAATTGCTTACGATAAAATCCAAGCAAAACCAATAATTGTAGTAGATTCGAGAAAGTGAAAAAATGACAGCTGCAATGTAATAGATCCAACATAGAGGGGAAAACTGCAGTAGAATATAACTATAGCCACGTGAAGTGATCTGTTACAATTCAATTCATAACGTATACATTTATTTCAAAGGAAATATAGCAGAATTCATGCATTTTTTGATCTAGATCACTATTGCAAAATCCGGATTTTTAGAAAGAACGTACTTTCACGTAGGCCAAAAGCAATATCGTACGAGTCGCAAAAGCAATTTCTTATTTTTTATGTGTCGAATTGTTTTCGATAAAATCAAAGCAAAACCAATCATTGTAGTAGATTAGTGAATGTGACAAAAAAATTACCAAAAAAAGCAGTTAGAATCGGTTTTATTGTTCGATATTTTCTACTTAAAATAATGAAATTATCACAGCTGCAAAGTAATAAACGTACTAGCTTCGCCAACAGCATTCAACTCGAACTAAGTGCTTATAGGTAAAGTATGTGATCCACATCCACTGTTTGTAAAAAAGGTTGCCAACCACTTCTAGAGCAACCTCTACCTCCAGTAGCTTCTGTCGTCTACACCGAAAACACAAACATTGGCAATGTCATAAACAATTCGTTACACTTTGTCTAAACGACCACGAGAGATGCATCTCTTTGCATTAGCCTATACCCATTGGAATAGTATCAGAACAACATTCACTTGCCCAGCAAGGTCATCCGGGAGGTGTCTGGCCGTTCGCATTCTTACCATGTTTCCAACGGTTGGATACATGTCTCGCAGTTGGGTGTCGAATTGAGTGCGTTTGACACGGGCCACGTCTCTTCGTCGTACATTGTCGGCGTTTAAATTGAGTGGTTGTACTGGCAGCAGCATCATTTGATGTTCGGAATCTGACAGTTGATACTTGTAGTCAGTCCGTCTTAAGGCGCAACAAATAAACACAAGCAAACAAAAAAACTGTACAACTTCGTGTACTTATTAAACTGCATTTTATACGTCGCGGCGCACTTGCCAAAGGAGCCGGAGTGATGCCTTTAAGCCTGTGCTGTGTATGCCCTCGTGTCAAATAGACAGAGCGGAATCCGATTCGCATTTTAATGGTGCAAACAAATTCGGAATAACAAACGCACAGCTCAGCCACAGAGGCATCTGAGAGATGAGCTTAAGTGGAAAAAGCATTCTACATGGTAAAGTACAAGATTTATGGGCGCGCTTGGATGTAGCAAACGTGTTGTCAGGTTGTAACAATTGGCAGGCGATGCGTAAATCAAAACAACTTTGCTGTCGTGTTACACGATCCTATACTGCGAGAGGTGTTGGACGTGGACAATGAGGTTTCGGTTATACAGAGGTGTTTCTTTTTTGTTTTCATTTATAGTACGTAACAAAGACAATTGACGCCGCTGGCAATATATTTGCATACAACACGAAGATAGTTGCCTTTTAAAAAGTAGTAGGTAGTTGTAATAATTGAAGGCGCTGCTAGACGGAAGTCTATATAAAATCATTGAAAATGTCTTCACGCTAAGGTCCGTTACATTCAACACATATCAAAAAATTGGCCATTTTAGACAAGTAGTTGTCGGACGCTATAATGTTGCGTTAATTTAGAAATGTTTGACATCAACTGTCTAACATAACCTCACTCTTGTATTTTGTCTCCCGATGGCGTCTTCGCAAGGCGGTTTGTGTTGGACATTTAAAAATCAGCATATTAGTCGAAAAGTTCTAAAAAATTAACACATAAGACTCGAAGTTTGCAAAAACTTCCATCGAAACGAACAGTACAAATTTGAATGCCCAGAAATTGACACCTTAAATGTCTTTTGTTATAGTGATTTTTTAGAAAACGAATTGGGCAACCTTTTTCGACTTTCCCCTGTCGGCATCACAATGGTGAGTATTAACCTTAACCAACCCAACCTAACCTCAAAGCAAGGCAATACAAAAACAGTGGTACAAAAAACAACTCTCTCGGGATCACAAAACGTTACATACGGTTTACAAAAGACAGGTAAACAAAAGAAAAAGTTGAAATATATCTTCAATGCGTTATCAGCTTAAAGTGGTTCGCATATTCAATTACGGTAATATTCATTCTAGGCTAGATAAAGCAACAAAGTCGGACTAACTTACGTCTTAGATCGCGGACCTCTGGTGAAAGCTTGCTGGATATTTCAACAGCTGAGAATAGTCACAGAATCCTGCAAAAGTCATTGCCCCCCAGGCGACCAACAGTGGTCCGTATGTCTTAATCAAGTAAAAACCCTCTCCTCGCATATTCACCGAAACGATCAAGATACAGAATCGACGAATTTTATTTATATTTGCCCTAAGATGAACTCTGTGATTGTGGCCATCTAGGCATCTACTCTGAGAAGGTTTTTTTTATTGAAAGTATAATCAAGAAAAAGCTCCCAGCTCTTAAGCCGTATTCGCATTCGCATTCGAAATAAACCAAACAAAGTTGTCCAAGAGAGCAGCACCTCAAGTCAACTGCCAAGCTTTCAAGACTGAAGAGAACCCAAGTAACGTTACGTTACCAACCGCAACCATATACCAATAATAAAAATAATGCATACGATTACCACAAAAGCTGAAGAAATACTCCAAGGCAAGTCAGATACAGAAGATACAAGATACACCAACAGCACAGCACAACTCGTTTGCCGTTTGGTTTGCAGGTCTGCGGCTCTGCAGGTAAATGGTGTTTACCACCTGAACACACTACACACTGTCTGTCTGAATCTGAAACCCCAACTATGGTACCTTGATTCAGTTTGGTTCCAACCGCGATTACGGTCAGAGATACTTTCTCAATCCGTGTTTCGTATAGTGGGTAAAGAGATACTATTTTCATTTTGTTCTTCGTGTCGTGTGCGAACAGCCGGCAAGTGCATTACATACATATCCAAATGTTGTCTTTATTTATTTGTCTCTTGCCTGACCCCCATTTCGCAGCCCGTTCCTTTGCATTCTCTGTCGCATTTAATTTCTAATTTCATTACGGTCCGTGCGCGGCTAAACGCGTGATTAAAATATCAAACGTAAGCCCAATCAAAACAAAATTATTCGTTTGCACAGTAAAGAAATATTCGAGAAAAACCCGCAACTCTTCTCCGTTTTGGCATCGAAATTCAAGTGACCTTTTCGGAAAACAGCTTTGTGGTTTACTTGATCCACCACCGCCATCCTCCTCCTGCTCTTCCGTCGGTACCACCATCGTCAACATCTGTGCGATTTTAATTCAAAAACTCAAGGTGCATACTTCGGCTACGTGTTTGATGAATTTGTTAGCCAGCTTTATGGTTTGATTTCGCAAAAAATCAAAAAAAATTAGAAAAAAAAAAATCTACTACTTGTGTACATTCATTATTGTTTTTACATCTTCATGGCCAAAACGAATGCGAGTACACATGCATAGCCAAATTGTATACTTTTCGAGTGGTGTTCAAAATTAAAGTCATTTCAACACGCGTGTGTTTGTTGTTTTTGAAAAAAATAATAAATTGAAGGAAATATTTAGGGGAAAAATCAAAGCCCAAGAGTTTCAGTTGAGTGTAAGAAAGTGTTGCCAAAAGAAAGAAAAGCAAACGCGAAAAATTTCGCGACAACTATTTGTGCAACTATGAAATGATTTAAAGTTTCGTGGTTTACTTTTGAATACTCTCGGATTATCCAAACGGAAAGGCGTAAATTTTTTTTTTCGAAAACAACATGGGATTGTCAACGGTTGTCTCGAAGAGTATTACACTCTGGATTTTACTGGGATTCGTTAAATGTCAAGGTGGGTTTTTTATTTTGTGGTTTTTGTCATAGAATTTAGGTTAGTCATCATACTCTTTGGAAGAATTTCTGATTCACTGTGGGGCATGACTCAGATTAAGCCAAAATGTCAGTCATAAGCTGAGTGGTTTTCTGTAGGTAACTGCAGCTGGATTCTATTACTTTTATCCGTTATTCTCCGATAAGAGGACATATGACCTTGTTCTTATCACAAACATAGACAGATTATACCGCCGTTCTAATAAGAAATTTAAGTCTTGACTTTAAATTTACGTAAGTTCACAATTGCGAAATGTGTATGGAAAATATAGCCATTCCGCGATACTAACAATCATTTTTAGTGTCCAGGCTAAATTAATTTAACCCACAATCGCGAAATTTTCCATACAAAATTGCATAAGTGACCTAGAAAATATTGGGTGTCAAGGTTAAAAATGATTATTAGTAAGACCCATTGCGAACTATTTAAATTTAAAGTCGCACTAAAAATGTTTATTTGTAAGGGTCATAGTGTTCTCTGTTCAAGCATGATGTCATTTTGAAGAGATCCCACAATTCTGCGAACATTTGGGTAAGGAATTTCTCAAGTATTCACGATTGTAATGTCAAAAAAGTCATTTGGTCCTTGTATTCGAATTAGGTTAGGTTAGGTTAGGTTAGGTGGCTGTCTAGAAAGACACACTTAGACCAGATTTGTATTCGAGTTCTATGAGTGCATTTGCGACGTTTCATGAATGAAGTCATATACCTATGAACAAGTTCTAACTTAATTTCTTGAGACTTGGGGGGGAGCTTACCAGGGATGTCTTTTGAGTGAGCCGTTCTTTTCCCTATTTGTATTTCTATTATGGAATCGTTTTCGGTAGAGTTCTTTTAACCGTTTTTATGTACCTATTCGAAAATAATTGACACTTTCCTGGCAACCAGTACCAAAAAATGTCTAAAACCTACGTTAAAAACTTAAATTTAACCTCACATGTCAAAGTTTTTTTAAATTTTCGTTGAAATGAATTGAATTGAATTTATATTGCTTTGGTTTGTTTGTTTATTTTTCTAAAAACTGATAGATGATTCGAACATAATCTAAATTTCGAATGAAAGGGATTTTTTTTTCGCATTTCCATCTGTCAAATACGTCTTGAACAAAAAGAGTCAATTCGCAGTACCTGCTAATATTCATTTAGAGTGTCTAAGTTATTCAAACGAACTCACAATTAAACTTTCTATATAAAATTACCTATTGTGACCCACATAATCTTAAAGGTGAATGTTAAAAATGATAATTTATACCCCGCAACATTGTTAAAATTGAGGAGTGTACATAAAGTGGTCTTTTGGAGGACAATTCAAGTTCGAACTGGTTAAACACCGACAAGGTTTACAGAACTGAGTTCAATGTCGAATTATCGAGAGTGAGTAATTTAATCAAGTGATTGAAGAATACGGCCGTAAAGATAATATTGCCCGTAAATTATTTATAGCCATATTTACCAACCGCGTTAAATTTTACTACAAAATAACAAAACGATCGACAAAGAATAAGCTTTTTTGACCTATACTGAAGGTAAAGGCTAAGAGTGGTTATTGGAAAATTCCATTTAATTGAACTAAAATGTGTATCACCCTATTATCTAGACTTTGTGACATATGTTCCTACATCCTCTTACAGTAAATTTCACAGTCGAAACACGTCTTCTCGTTCGCCGAGCTATCATACTTTCATTCATTATAAATATTTGTTTATTCTCGTATCTACTTTAAGTATATGCTGCGCTTGTGCGGTAGATTTAGGTACACGTTACACCACCATAAAGCAAAAAGAAAATTCAATCAATTGAGTTTTCATATTTTCACTCAATAAGGTACTCGTACGTGATTTGTGGACAAGTACGTTCAAAAGAAGCAGCCAATAAATCTCATTTGACACAGTTCACGTTTTATCGTCAAAAAAAAAAAAAAAATTAAGAAAACAAAAAGCGTTTTATAAATTCCCTCTATACCTACATCCTACAGTAATTTTTCGTTTTCCTCTTCTGTTGCCTTCTTATGCATTCTTGCCTTCGCTTTTAATTGATTCCATGCATAAGAAACCGCTATTGAAAATCATCATTACTTTCCACTATGCAATTGACAATCGCTGTCATCACCGATTTGTAAAGGAAAATGTCAAAAGTCTGGATGGTTTGAACTTTTCGCTGCACTCAGCATTATGCGGGAACTCGTGATCAATAAATTTTATTTAAATTAGAAAAACAAAACACTATGGATACTTCGGTGAACTTCCTCATTGGCTTTGGAGACGGATCATGGATGTGGACCTACACTACACCTACACATAAATCAGTTGGCAATTTGTAAACAGATCAGGCTCTTTTTGTGAATTTTCAAAATAAAGATGAGCAGCTGCATGGTTTTTCTTTGACTGAGTGCCTTTTGTGATTTATGGTCAGTTTGGAAAATGCTTATTATCTCTGCATAAGCAGAGTGAGGCGAGTGACGTGGCTGGATTTATGGCGAAAGTTGAAAGTGGGCTGTCGCAGGAACAAATGTCCATATCAATTCACCTATTATGTATGACTAGTTAAATGTGCGGACCAATTAAATGTGGAAACATTATTCACCGAAGATTTTGCAATCAAATATAATTGATGAACGAAAAAGAAATTAATCAATAATTTTGGTTATTGCTGGCTAATAAATACATCAAATGTCAACATTTGATTTAAGTTAATTATGTTTTTGTAATAATCATTTTAGTCTCGAATAAAACTCGAATTAGTTTCGTAATGTTTCCATTTATAAAATAATTACAGAAAATATATAAACGAGAGTGTACCACAATCGAATCGGTTTGAACTTTGTTACGTATTCAATGAACTTATATATCTTTTGTGGCTACTTTTACATCATTGAGTGGACTAGGAGAGAAAGGTACTTATTAATAAGGCCGATTTCAAATAGTTATATGGTTACACAAAATGAAGCAAGTTTGTTATTTATCACCCTTCAAACTGATGTAACTTTTATTTCGTCTGTAATCTGGGTGGTTCAAAAGTTCACCTGGACGCTAAAAAACAGTTTTTTCTATAAAAAAAACAATAACGATTCAATACACAGCGGATTTATGGCCCAAGTACGAAAATCATGGCTTCATTGATGGTGTCTTTAAATCATACCCCAATTGAGTCTTGCAAGTTTCAACCCCAAGGGTTAAGATCTTTTTGAATAAAGTTTTGTAGTTTTAGTGGACGGATGTCAGAAATCGTTTATTTGGTTTGTTGTAGTTCATTGGAGAATTTCTCCGATCGTTTGAATTGTTTTTGTTTTTTTTAGGAAGAATGGAAGGAATTGGGTGCCGAATCTGAAGTGCTGATTTGAGAAGCTTTGTTAGGACAGTTTTACTAGTGGCTGTCTGTCAGGAGTTCCAGTGAGATGGCGCTGCGAAAAAAACAAAACATTTAGGTGTAATTTGTGGTTCTCCGGGGGTTGAATTCAAGATCCCTCGCTCAGATGGGCCATCAAAAGTGACACTTATCTCCACCAAATCAGTTTGTGTTTCAGCACGATATTATCCGGTTGCAGATGTACCAACGTAGCCTTCTGGTAATGACCTCAGAAGTGCATTGGAACTGGTCATGTTTTCAAGATTTGTTGTCAATCCACCAGATCCAAAGACCTCCTTAGCCACTCTGACATATGAATACTAATTATTCGACTTAACTACGATTATGTGAGCTTAAGTTTGTGTCAAAATTCGACGAAAATCCACTTATTGTCAGTGAAATGTTTAAAATTCCGATTGATCCTTATTATGGTTACGGCATGTCCATAATTTCAATATAATCGAACGATTGCTTAAGTTGGATTAACTAAACCAAATTATATTGTAGTTGTCCCTTAAAATCTCGTATGAACTGTAGTTCACACAGCTCGACTTTCAAGTGTTAAGAACCACATGCGGAGTCCTCAGTTCATTGTTAGTTCACTCAACATATAGCTTACAGAGGGCGTTACGTGGACGTGATGATAAGATTTGCACAGTCAAAATTAGAAGCAATCGCGTAATTTGAATAATGAGCCAAAAAACCGAGTTCAACGGAAACTCTTAACTCGTATTTAGAAAATTGTTCGCTAAAAATTCCAAAATCTGTCAATCAAACAAGAAAAAGAACCGGAATAACATGGGACTGTTCCAAAAATAAGAATGCATGCGGGACGTCTAAAAAAATGACAACCTAAACCTTTGGCAAAGCTTTTAATCTGACTTCCCCCCGCACATCAACTTAATCTAGTTCAGACTCCATTCATATCAACACAAAACTTCTTTCTCAATAAGACAGCTGCTGCCAGCAATTCCAATGAAAAAAAAAAAAAAACATTATTTCCCACGACACATCTACTTAAAATCCTCTTAGCCTATGCAATCGATTATTATCTCCAGACTTCAGCTCATTAGTGCGCAATCGAAGCCGAAGCTGTGCAGAAATACTCGTATTCGTGGTCGTAAGAAAAAAAAATCGGTTGCAAAATTTGCCTAATGACTTTTAAATGTTGTAATTACTCAAACTGCATATTGGACGGTGAAAGTGAAGAATTTTTTTCTTTTACCCACCGTTTTGGTCGAAAATTTGTGTTGGTTATAAGTTATTTTGGAATAAAGTTTATTGGCGTAAAGTAATCATCCAATTATGTGACTCATGTGCCGATTAAAACGGTTGCACCATGGAAACACAGTCACGTGACCTTCGAGAGGCATTAACAAAAATCTACACCTTGCCAAAATAAAAGTTGTTCCCAAAACAAATACGGCATTTATTTATCATACACTTCGCACCTCTGTCTTGCCAAAAATTAATAGTTTATTTAAGTATTATTTCCAAGCCAAAAAAAAAAAAAACAAACCGATGACTAGACTGACATCCGCTTTATTTATTTTCAATATACACGTGAACGTGACCAGAAAGGAAACGACATTTCTATTGAACAATATGTCGCCGTTCGATTTGTTGCGTCAAATCAAAAGAACTGTCATCCGTAAATAAAAACGATTGTACAACCAACAGCGAACAACAAAGACTTAAGAAAGATGAATTATTTTGTCAGATATTGTCATATTCGAGGCAACTACATAATGAGGTGAAAAATCGGTTGCACATTGCTTTGCATTAAATTGCAATTAGTTTGGGGCAAGCAGTTTTTTCTTTTCTTTTTGACAGTAATGGCTGTTGATGCTGTACGATCTGTATGTGTTGCGTAATGTGACTGAACAAAAATTAGAGAGCGGCGAACTAGTAGTTTGGCATCACTTGTTGTCTTGTTGCGAGATAGGTCTTTGTATAATTCGACCAATTGTGGTGAACTAATGCAGGAAGTGGATTGTGACGTAAGCTGTGAGGATTGTAAAAGGGTTTACAAGTCTATTACATGGGGTAGAAATAATCGGCATTAAGGAAGTGGGATCGAACAAAATGTCGACGGAAGACCCATCGCAAGGGGTAGCGCTCGCATTACTATGGAACGTAGCCTGCAGTTCTGTATATTATGACAGATCTTGGAGAAAGCCCAAGAACTCAGATCAATATGGAATCTGTTGAAAGATTTTAAAACGTATTCGAAAACATTTATAGAGACGGAAGCCGATCACAACCAAAACAACTGCGTCTATTACGAGGTTGAACGACACATACTTGGTTTTCTCCCACTTTTGCAGCTTGTGGCAAAATATTTTACAGTGTACAAGTGACAGCTCGCTGAGTTCTGCTAACGTTGTCAAGTCCATCAAGTAAAAAATTGTTCTCATTGTGAAATTGACAGAACTTTCTCAACTACATTTGATCTTGAAGTTTCATGATCCTTTTTAAATATCGCACGTCACGATCTGTCATTGACTTCAATCGATTATATCGTGAGTATCCAATCGAAAGCCAAATGGTTGCAAATGAATAGAAATGATTCAAAAAGAATGGAAAAAGACTGCAATTGATGGGGGAGATTCCATACAGTACGAAGGAGAGTAATAAAAACGGTTCAAATGATTGGGAAACAATGCAAACATATGACTGGAAATGTTCAAAAAAGAATTGCTTGGTAGTTTTGCATATAACTAGAAAGAAAACAGTGAAAATGATTGCAAGTGTTCTCGAATGATTGGAAAGGCTTGGCGAAGAGTTGAAAACAATCGAAAACGGATGCAAATGATTGGAAATGTATGAAAAAGCATCCCCAAATGATTAGAAACGAATGGAAAAGTGTTAAAATGGTTGGAGCATCATGCAAATTATTGAAAATGATTGCAAAAACGACATCCAATTGTTAACGATTTCAAACGATTGGCATGTTATACGATTCTAATCATTTGGTTGGTAAAAATAAGTACAAACTCAAAAGTTTGAGGCTTGCAAAGTAAAAGAGACGAAAATCAGCACTTTTTGACAGACCGCGGAAGCTTACAGTTTCGGAGTTTGTATTAAAAATGTCGGTATTATGTAAACTTCGAAAGTGTTAAGTACAATTATTGCAAATGTCTGCGCAATTTATGTTATCAATCTCTTAGGCACGCTTCTATCCATGAAAGGAAATGATTTCATAGCGCCATCTACTTTTGAGACCAAAGACAACCGCTCTCCCTATATTAAGCAAGCCAAGCTGATAAGTGCACAAACTTTAAACAATCCATTCGCTCAAATTAGCATTTATCGAATTCGAAAGCGAAAGTCTTTCACTTCCTCTACGATGCGCGCATATTGAAGTGGGTCATGCAATATGGTATTCATGCTAAACACACACATCACCGAAACCAGTTTAATAGCTCCCATTAAACTATCACCTGTTTGAAGTCTCTGAAACCGCTCAGCTTAATAGGTATAATGTGGTGTGCAAAAGTGCAGATACTTTTACATTTCATTTTTCGCATGGGGTCGTTGAGGCGACTTATACTTTTTTGTTGTTGCTCGCTTTACTTAAATTCCGGTCCGCTTTAAGCTCATACATCGTTTTTGCTTTTGCTGTGGAATGTCTGCCATGCAGATCCAGTTGCACGAACTACTAGCTCACCTGTCGCTTTGTGTTGCAAAACTAGAGTTCGCCGAAGCGAATTAAAAGCCTACTAAACTTCTCTTTCTTTTTCCGCATTTCCCTTTTTGTTCATATCTTTCATTTGTTCATCCTTTACTCCTTTTTCGAATTCCTTCGTCACTCTGTGTGAATGAATTTCACTTCGGTTTTGTTTTCCTCTGCCCCCAGCAGGTGGAGTTGATTACCTCACAGGCTATAATCCCCTTGCAGTGACACTGACAGCTGTTTGTTTACATTCATTTGGAAACGAAAACAAATAAAATCGCTTATTGGTTGTAGTGGTACATAAATGAAGATAATGCTTTCCCAAATTGTTTTCTATTATTTTTGTTGGATTCTGTTTTTTTTTGGTTTATTCGTTTCTTTTGAATATGCTAATGACAGGGCATAGGTATAAATTAAAATTGAAGGTTTTCTGATGGAATCAAATTGGTGTCGGTCAAATGTTGAAAGTTGTGAAAATATTTCTCGATTTTGTTGTCACCGAAGCGAATCAACCGAAAGTCGAGAGTATTATGTAAAATATTTGCTTTGTTCGATTTTTTAATAGGCAGAGGAGTTTCAGAATTTAAGAAAGTATGCAGGTGAGGCGGTACAAGTCAAGTGGATCCAGGCGTAAGGCATATTTATATGCGGCGGGAATTGCCAACGGTTGAATTATGAACAATTATACAACTTCAAAGACAATATATCTTTAAATAATCTGACAGCTAATGGGTAAAAGTCGAATGTGGATTTTCTTTAAATCTAGTTAAATAAAAGTTTTCGGTGCCAACTGACATAAAATGTTATTCAATTCGCAATCCACAAAAATAGTCATGATCCACAAACACCTTGATGAACTTAACCTCACAAATAGAGTACAAATTAAAACTAGAAACTGTCGGCTGAATTAAGCGGATTCTTGCAATGAAATGTCAAAACTTGCAGGTAGTAATTCCCTCTCAAATCGTGGGCTATCGTAACACAACTCTTACGATGGGGATATTCAAGTGTCTATTTTAGTTAGTCTGACAGCTGGTTAATTTGACGTTTCTCAGTTTTAACTGGCCCAGATTGGTCAAGAGAACAAATTTTTCAGATGACATTTATGGACACGTAGCCGACGAATCTGTTCAAGAAATTCGTGACTGAGTACTAATTTGACAGTTCGTATACGTGTTTGACGTAGGAAAAGCGACACGTTACCGACCATTTATTTAGACCAATCTAGTCGACTTAAGACAGCTACATTTTTTAATATGCCCAGTGTCTAGAAATTAAAACAAAATTACTGAAATTGGACAGCGAACTGTCATTCTCGACTGAGAATTATGAGAGGTGTAGCAGGCTCAAATCGAGCAGTGCCAATCTAAACCTCTGTCAATTTAGCATTCACAGCACCCATTCAACCGCCATCGGTCACACTTCTCCGCCAAGGCATCAAGTACAAACACCAGTTGTTTACATTTGTAACAAAATTGACGCGCCCCTGCGTGCGTGTATACATTTTACAGTGTGTTCCGCAATTAAAAAAGAAATGCACGACACTAAATATAAATCAGTCACCCGCTTACATCACACCGTGTACACTGATGTAACGGTACAAATTTGCTTTCGGATTTTCCTCTGAATTCCTCGCCGAGGCTGTGTAAATCTTCGAATCGTCACAGTTTCCATGGCTGAAACACAAACACACTAAGTGACGAAAGAGTGACAAACTGGTGAAGCAAAACACGGCTCAAATGCAGCAGAGAAGTACAATAAAAACTGGGTGTAGGCTGTCTCCGTTTTCCACACCATAATTTAAAGTCGAATAACCGGTGTGTGTGCAGATTTCAAAATGCACTACAAATTCCCACCTACAAAGCCGCCACCAGCTATCGAAATCTAACTCAATCTGAAGCCAGAGCGCACGCGTACTCGCACCAGATGAATTGAATTGAATTTCCAGCCCCCACCCGTTAATGCCCAACAGCTACCTCAATTTATTTTAAAAGTGATCTTATTCGACTGTGTATCTGTGTCTGTAGCTGTTGCTGTTGCTGTGTATAACGATATTCCAATCATATTTTCTGCAATTCACATTACGGTGTGATTATGAAACTGTTTTCGGTTTGGTTTTTGTTTTCCTCCGAAAAGCGTATCAAGTTCTGTGATATAAGTCGGAGAGTCCGGACCGGATTGTAGTATTTTGGTCGCCGTTTTCATTGTTGTTGTGGTCCGTCTGGAATACACACATCTACACGATGTTGAAGTGGAGTAAAAGTAAAAGCAGTTAACTTTAAGTGCACTCCAAATGGAGTGTGGAGAGCAAACATCGAGCCACGGATTACACAGTTAAATCCATAAATAGCGAACCCGAAAAACGCGGGATTAGTGTTCTTCGGCACACACAAATGTGTGTGTGTTAAACGCTAATTTTCTTCAACAGATACAAGAGACATAATTAATACCCCTTGAGTATGATCTACGGCGTGAGGGCTACGAAATGGCAACATTTTCGAGTACCTATGTCAGTTTAGCGCTGGAAGCTGAATGACTTTAAAAAAACACACTCACTAGAGCAACATTATTGGAAATTAAACTGGACTTGGCTTCAATTTGAATTTCATTTACCTAGTAGGTGGTTTTGTAGCGCGAGAGAAACCGGTCTAAATAAGTTGTTTGAATGAAACAGGCCCAAGGTTGGCTTAATTTGCGCAGTAGCTAAGTTGACAAAAAGTCACTTGGGGAACGTGAATCCGACCGTTTCCTGGCCAATGGAGTAACTGCGTCTGCTCATATGAATATAGAAACAGGCGAACTACAAGTGTTCTTATGTGATGGGCGCAGTGGATTGAATTTGTTTTCGAAATCTAGCCTAAAGTATTTTTGACTAAGTTGCCCGATCGACAGTTGGAAGCGATTTTAATTACAACCTGAGAGTGGACTAACAGAGCGAAGGAGCAGGTATTTTTTTAATCCCCTTGTCTTGGTGAATGAAGCTAGAATTACTTAGGAGGCTGAGCAAAAATGAAAAGGCAATCTTTTAGGGAAACAACCGACGACGTTTTTTCTAAGGCCAGACAAACATTTTTCGGGTTCCTCAACCTTCTTCGAAAGATTAATTCAGAAAAAGAAAAATAGAAACAGAAGCGAATGATACTTAGAGTGGAATGGAATGGCAAATGAAATGGCAAGCGTTACGAGCAGGGAAGAGTTTCGACGATTTTTCAAACAGCTGGGGCTGTGTCTATACTCGTGGTAAAAAGGCAAACGAAAGTCTACTCATGGCGAAGTTTCAAATAAAGTGAGCATTGAACAGTTGTCAGCTGTCAAATTGGTTGTCGCTGGAAAAAGTTTTGTCAATTCGAAAAAAAACGCTGAAAAAAACAAGGTCTCTTAAAAATACACCTGCGTTTACTTTGAACCCCCTTTTGATGATATTCCTTCCCAGTGACCAACTGACATTTTTCTACACTCAAAACAATCAGTCTGTACTCAGTTGAAAGCCTCTAAGCCACCATAATAATGGAGATTTTGAACTTGTGCCCGACCGGCCGCAACCGCATCGTCGTCATTTATAATGGAACTCTCGCATCTTTATTTCCACCTGCGAGGAAAATACGGCGAAAAATAATTGAAGACGTAAAGTTGGCATTTTTCACCTTGCAAGTTGAAATATACTTGTAGATTTCTCCCAACCCAACAGATGGTGCTGCAAAGAGGACACAAGCACAACGCTTTCATCTACTTTCGATTTTGTTTTTCCGTTTCGTCTTTTGCACATCGACAATGCAAAATGTGAAAGATTTGCCAAGTTGAATGGCATGTCAGTCAGCCACACATTAAATATACAAACCAGAGGCGGTCCGGGTAGCTAACCTGTTGTTGATGTTATTTATGCAGAAATGCAAAACCCATTTTGAATTTGGTTTCAAACAAGAATGGAGAATGGGTTTATTTTCGTTTGTCCAAATGATGTTATGAAACTCACAATAGATGGGAGTGCTTTACATCATCTGAATTCTATCGTTTGGGAAAGTGCTGTGCCGTTGCTGTCCATTGTGAATGGATCAGAGTTTCAATTTCACTCGAACTATACGTTTTTTCCTAATTGTTTATTCACACCTTTCGCGAGTGTTGACGGTGAGCAGCCAGAATGCTTGTTTGTTTACAAACTACTTGGTTTATGTGTTTGTCATTGTAAAAAGGAGGTATAGGTGTCTACGAGGATGAAATGAATGGAAATTTCAAATGAGCTGTAGCTAAATAAGAGACCGTGCCATGAGATTGTGGGTATTTCGATTAAACAAGTCTCGACTTTGGTGTTGTCCATCAAGAGAAACAGCTTCGACGTTAAAATTTGAACCTTTTCCCAATTGACTGACATAAACTCCTAAAAATTACTTTCAAAATATATACGAAGACCATAATAACGAACAAAGCGCTAAGACAGAGAAGATTGCGCAGTACTGAAAATCATTTTTAGTGTCTAGGTTACATTTTTCCGAAAACAAAAGATTAGTGTGAAGGTTAAAATAAAAAGTGGCAACCCTCTTAAACTCTATGATTTATTTTCTAAATTATATTTAAATATATAGCAACTGTTCATGAACTACCCGACGGATTTAGCTGAAAATTCAACAACTTGTTATTATTAGTGGATGGAGTGTTTACAAAGTGGTTTGAATGAAATTCGACAGGTGGCGCTGTATTTTAAAAGGTACCAGGAGTGGAACGCGTCTATCTGTTCGACTGCGGTACGGTGATCTTTAAAATTACTGATTTGATGCGGTTTTCACTGGTTTTATCTGCGTGAATGATTATTCAAAATTGCCGTATTAGTTAAGTCTCTCAGGACTCGAAGCGTAAGTGGCAGGATGGGTTAAGACCGTCACTAAAATGTTATCAGACAGCCTAAACTCAACAGTGTCTCATTTTTTTTTTTTTGAAAATAAAGATAGCAAATCTGTCAGCGATTCATTCCAGCTTTAAATTATTCTTTTGTATGGTCCTTAAGCTGAGCAATGTATGAAAATATATATATAGTGGCGATCCAAGCCAGCAGTCATGTATGTATATGTGACTGATAGCTTCGGCAGTACCCGGGCAGAAACCTGAGTTCATTTCAGACTTCCAATGCCAAGACTGATGCCCGTTTTTCTTCTAAACGTTTGCCTCTTACTCACTTCAAACGTCAACGAAAGAGAACGAGAAGCAATAAGGAAATGAAAACAAACGTCATACACGAATGCCATCAGTCCACGCGAAGGCATTGCCCAATAAAACATACCTGTAAGCAAACATCCTAAAAACCTATATAATAAGTTGGCCGATTGCGAAGAAATAACAACTAAATGCTGTTCAATGTTAGGTCTCTTATTTTTCTGAGATATTACGACAGATTGGGTGAAAAGTTTAAACGTCATTCGTGAACAAACCCACATACAAAGGCAAACTTTCAGCGGGAAACAGATAAAGACAGCAACTGTACAGCAATACCTTGAAACGACTTAAGCGGTGACAGAGTAAGACATTGTGAGCCAGTGGTCCCAGATTGAGGGGAAAAGCGCCCATTTTAGTGCTTTTTGAAAGAAAAATGGGGAAAAAGAGGGACAAACTTTAAAAAAGGGGAAAAATAAAAAACCTCTGTGAACCGTAAAATGTTTAAAAATAAATTTAAAACGTATTTTTATTACGAACAAATTTCAAAGAATGAATTGTTCATATACTAAACATGAACGAAAACAGCCCATCGAACGTCTACGTAGGACTTTTTGTGCATCTGAATGCATTCACTCGTTTTGATATTATGTCTAATAGAAAAGGAAATTATTGTTAAATATGCATATTATTATGTGATATGCTTATTTGAAGCAACAGTTGAGACAGTTTTTAAGTTTTTCTTATATGAAAACAATTGCAAATTTGACTTGGGAGAAAAGGGGAATTTTTTTTTTTGAATTTAGGGGAAAACTAAAGCTTTTCCTGATAAAAACGGGGAAAACAGTATTCAAAGTCTGGCAGCAATGGTGAGTTAGGCTCAATGGATCGTGGTTATTGGAGCTAGGTTCGATCGCCGGAAAACCACAAAAGAAGGAATTGTCGGCTAAGCTTGTACTTTGGGCAAATAATTCTACCGATGACGGTATTTATCGACGTAGGACAACAACTGGGAAAAGTGTGGTACACCGTCCAAGTTTAAATGTCAGACAATTCTGTCCTGATTCTTAGTTTTCTGTCACACAGTCCCTTGGTGCCAAGTGAGTTCAACCTTCACTCTTAATGTTCTACTCATCACTGAACAATTTTATAACCTCAACAAATTTATACAAATTCATTCCTCACTATTTTTTTTATTTAACTAAACAATTGATAAAAGCAATCTATTTCCATCGGCCTAATCTCGTGAAACCCGACATTCCCCTGATAAACAATGCTTTTCCAAGCAAGGAATGTTGAAGAAGAAAAAAGGGGCCAAAAGTCAATCACAGACAAGATAATGGTAAATTGAAATTGCGTGTATCGCGATGGCTTTCGCAACGGCCAAAGCCTCATAAGCACATTTATCTAGATTTCCATGGAAAACAGATGCATCCATTTGAAGCCCCCAGAATCATCAAGTCCCGACTTACAAACGTGAAAAGCACCTATATACCACTTCATAAATCCATAAATCATTCCGTGTTCATTTTTCAGCATTCGTTTTGCCATACACACTTGCGATGCGAGGAGAAAAGCCTACAAATGCACGTTTAACTCATCATAGGGCGCAAAATGCGGGTATAGGCTACCACCAACAGATATAGCTGCAACTCCAACTCGTGTAGCGTACAAATTACACCTACTACATTGTTAGTCATCGCGCGTGTGGTGTATTTACGAAGAACTATAAACACTCTCGGTGCGATGGTGAAATGATTGCGGAGCGTTATAGGGAATCGTCTCTAATACTGAACGCCTTTAGCAACGTAGCGCTAGGTACGCGCGAAAGCAGTCAAATGTGAAATCAATATTTAGACTCATTTGTTACGAATTTAAGTTAATTAACGCAACTGCTCTTCTCTTTGGATGGATGACTTTGCATTATTTGGATGTGGTGCAATTTTTGGGATTAATTTTATTGGGTGGAGGTGTCTGGTTTGCTGGGTTTCATTCCGCTCGGAGTTTGCCAGGAAAGAGTGAAGTTAGCAATCTGTTTGGACTGTTTGGATAAGCTGTGACATTTGGGAATTCAATTGGAAGCCGAATTGACTCCAACTTCCATTGCAAACGGGTGGTGAAAAGTCAGCGAAAAATAATCACGTACCTATCGCATTTGATAAACACCACGACTTGCAATAATTACACAACTCCTACATTGTAGCTGAAAGATCGTATAGGAAGTTCAACGGAATCAAAAAGCCTCGGATTGCCGGCGCCTTTGTATCTATTACTATAATCCAGTCATCATGCATTTATATAAATCTTTCTTGGATATTTGTTTTCTCTTTTTATACTTGCATCGCAGTTGCTCTCACCCAAGACGACATATACCCGCCGATCAAAGTGGATAAATGACAACAGCCTGTATGATGGCATCATTCGCAGACCTCTTCAATTGCCAAAGGTTAACCTGGCAATGGGAATACATAAATTACCGGCAGCACTTTATTACTTATTTCTGGGAGCAGTATGCATCTTCGAATGCATCCACCACCACCTCGTGATAGCCGTCATCTCGATTGTTATATTGCAATAGAAAAAAAGACACCCGAGGTGTATATAGAAACGTTTGCGCTCAAGGTATATATCGGCAATTTGTCCCGACACCTATCCACGTTCGATAGCTGTGATTAGTTTTCGGAAATGGGGTATTTATTACCCAATTTGAATTTACGCGCGGAACTTACTCCGGCGGAACTTATTACGCCAAAGGCATAACGAGCACTCGTGTCAAGACGATGCCAATGTTTGCTTTGCTATAAATTGCTAAACTGCTACATGAACTGGCGAACGTCGTGCATAAGAAAAAGAACAATAAGTTGATATTTTTACGCAATGCCTGTGATTTTTGTTTGATGGATCGCACGTTACGTAAGCGACGTGTGTGTTGAAGACAATTGTTGTGGGCAAAATAGGCGGTGCTAACCCGCTTTTTTTATTTCTGTTGATTTTGCGAGATTTTTGAGGAGCATCTGTCGTATTTAGATGGCTTACGTAAGAATAAGTAAGAAGCAGTAACTGAAGAAGAGGAGTTAGCCCTATATACCGACGGTTCCAAAATGGATATCGGTACAGGAGCAGGCCTCTTCAACGAAGCACAAGACCTGCGAGAATCATTTAGAATGAACGATGATTGCAGTGTCTTCCAAGCAGAGGTAGCCGCTATTACCCAAGCGGCGAAGGTACTTAAGAGACGGCACACTGTCGGTAAACAAATCACCATCTACTCTGACAGCCAGGCCATGGAGTCAGTCGTGGTGAAGTCAAGGACTGTAAGTCGCTGCAAGAAATATCTGGACGAAATATCACAATGCAATGCGGTGACCTAATGCTGGGTACCAGGGCATATGGATATGAACAGGCGGACGAGCTTGCAAGAAACGGGTTTAAAATACATGCTTCTATGGCCCTTAAATCAGTAAGAACTCCGCAAAGCACACTTGCAAGGAAGATTGACACTGAATCCTGGAGTAGAACTAACCTACGATGGACCAATCTCATTACCTGCAGGCACACAAAAGAACTATGGCCAGAGGTGAGCAACAAGAGATCTAAATACATGATCGGACTAAGCCACAAAGATATTCGCATACTCACGGGGGTCATTACTGGACACTGCGCGATAGGCGTACATGCGGAACGGCTGGGCATACTGCATAATGACTTTTGCAGAAGCTGTAGGGACGTTGAAGGAAAAGAATCTGTTCGCCACCTACTGTGCGATTGCCCAGCCCTTCAAAATAGCAGACAGACGATCCTCAACAGTTACTTCTTCGATGACCTAGATGATTTGAAGAATGTCGATATCAAGGTACTCCTGAGATTCATACTCAAATCTGGGTGGTTCTAGTAGATAAACAAACTTCATATCATTGGCTACTCGTAGGACGAACTAGAGAGGATCATGACACAACGGAGCTTCAAGAGCCCATGAGATTCATACTAATTTATGTGGCGCCAATATGGAAAGCGGTTTATTTTCTTGTCTTTCAACAGGTCACACTGGATGGTTGACAATGGACCCAACTGATGGTCTAAGTGAAGCTGTGGCAAAAGTGCCACAAGAGCACCCATTTACCTACCTACCTACCTACGTAAGAATACTGGTTTGTTTTGCGGCGAAAAAGGGCTCTTCTCACGAAGGTCAATGACAATTTTTTCATTTGTGGCTGTTTGTTTTGTTCTTTCGTATTTTAAAGTTCAACTGATTTTGAAGAGTGAAAACCAGTTGTCAGTGTCATCCATTTGACATAAGACTATTCCCAATAAAATAAAATCACAAAAGAAGTCTGAAGCAGCCTACAGGTATGCAGGTATTTGCGTAAGGTAACTGGGTCTTTACAGGTTTGGTTTGGTTCTCCACTTAAATTTATGTAGATACAAAGTTGAACAGATATTTTCTAAAGTGTCCAGTGGAGTACTTCTAACCCAAAGAGAGCTGCTAAAAACTCTTTAATGTTGGCAAACATTTCCCTTTAAACTAATAACAATCATTTTGAGTGTTCAGGCTTAACATTTCAAACTCACAATGGTGAAATTTTTCATATAAAACTACCCATTGTGAACTACACAATATATAAGGCGAAGGTTAAAAATGATTATTAAGGGCCCCATGAAAAGTCCTGCGTGCGCTAAACTGAAAGCCTCGTTATGGTGTTGGCTTTTGATTTTTGGACAATTTCGTCCAAAATTATACTGAAGATGCCACATAGAAAATTTCACAACCCAACATATTTTAAAATAGAAGTATAAGTCCAACAGAATTCATTGCTCGTTTGTCTGATGAAAAATCTATTTTACTACAACTTGTGCTGTTTTTAGTGAAAGTGTACATCCCATGGGTACACTGTTTCGGTCACCCGTCGCTTATCAGAAGACACATCGTCCAACAGTCATCCCCAGGCTCATCTCTTCAAGGAGTTCTCTGAAGATTACAGGCGGGGTAGGACTGTTTCGGTCACCCTTCCCGTATCCGAGGATAAAGTGCCTCCGACTCTCTCTACGAGACGTAGAAGAATTGCACACGTAGACAAAATGTCACAAGAAAACATCAATACGCCCATTAGCATGACCGGCATAGAGAGTACATGGCCCTCTTCCTCCCCCCCCCCCCCCCCTCCCACAACTCATGTGGTATCACAATGGACCTAAACCAATCTGGTCTAAGTGTCTAGACAGCCACCTAACCTAACCTAGCCTAACCTAGTGAAAGTGAAAAAGTTGTTAAGCACAATTTAGAGAAAAATTTATCAGAGATGTCAGTTTTGCCAAAAACAGAATTCATTGAGGGGAAGTTTTGAAAACAAAAAATTGAAGTAAAAAAGTTTAGTACAATTTTTTCATAATTGCGAGTTTGAGAAGGTTCAAAATTTGAATCGGGTCATGGAACTAAGCAAAGTTTTCAAATCAAGTTGCGCTTCTAAACTAGCTTCGCAAAATGTTGAATATTGTTGTTTTTAGCAACAAAATATGTTAAAAGCTGTAGTTTCTTAAGGAGTTAAACCTTAATGAGAGATATATATTACAATTATACTTGGAGTGGGGAGCACAAATTTCAGGGAAACTTCTTTGTTTTTAATTGAATTGAAATGAATTTTGTTTTGAAAGACATCGAGCAGGATATAGGTTCGGTAGTTCATAACCCGGTTAACTTTTCAGGAGCGTTTTTAACCAGAATGTATTTTATTCCTGACTACACTGAATTTACTTAAATAATTCTTTTTGAATACAACGAAAAACTATAGTTAAGGAGGCGACACTTCCGAAGCTTTCAATCAGCCTTCTGCTTCGTTCAGAAGCTTAGCTATAGCCCAAAATTAAGCACGACTAAAGTTTAGGTTGAGTATGGTTGAGACATCAAGTTTACTTCAGCAAAAATTTCCAAAAATTGGATGCCTTGGATCGATGGGCGTACATTCTGGTTAAAAATAAATCTAATGACATGGAAAGATTTTTTTAAACCTCTCACCTAACTGCCAACAGATGTATATATAGATATATACATAAATATATTGGTATAGTTTATAAAAAAATATCGATTCTTCAAAAATAAATGTAGTGGACGTAAAACGATTTTGACACGCCCACTTTTTGGGAGGTTCTTCGACAAAAAACTTCTTTTATAATGGTTTCATTATGAAAACGGAAATAATACATGTTATAACGAAATATGTGGACCAAAAATGTGGCGACAATTCCGCAAAGAACATTTTCAAAACTAAATTGTTGTTGAAAAGTAAATTTTGCAAATTCTGTACTTGGGCCATTTTTATCACGTAGTCATGTTTCAAAAGTTGCCTGAGAAATCGGTCGCTGCTGATCTATTTATTACTCTCTCATACCTAACTTTTAACCGTACACCTTAGCTAACCTCGTGGACAGCAAATAAAATCGTTGAACTATCAAAAAGCGAATTAAATTTCCACGGTGATCGTTTTAACAACTGACAACTCAAAAGTTATTTTCGTTTCAAATTTGCTTCCCTAAAGTACTGTCTCCATTTAGTTTCGACGACTTAATCTTTTTTTCTCTTAATTTTGGAATGTGTAAACAATTTTAGACAAACACCTACTCAAATTGAAGAGTAATGGGAAGCTTCGAGTAAGCCCTAACAATTCGAAACTAAACATCTAAACTTACCCGCTTTTTCTGCTCTGCAATCGATCTCGAACAAGCCTTTGGAGGGTTTTTCTTTGGCCCGCAACGGTCGCTTACTTCACTGACAGGTATAAATGCCTGAAATAAAAGAAGGTTAGTGTTAATCGAAAATAGTGGCCAACATTTTTTTCTTGTCACAACCAACAGCCATTTAAATATCCTCCCCCGCGTCATAATCAATTTCTAACCAATTTCGTATTTCTTCTCTTCAAATTTCAGGTAAGCTACCTGGAACTAACCCCCTCAAAATTACCTACTCTCATACTCTTCGTAAGTATTAGTTAAAAATATTAAATCACTTATCCACTCAACCTGTTTATCATTTGCAATTACTAAGCCAGTTCGTGCGCAAAATAGAAATAGCAAACAATTTAGCCCGCCCGCCGCCATCATGCATGACTACATCGAGCAAGAGAGTCTATACGCAAACGGCAATCTTTGCAGGAACAAAAGACTGAAATCCATCATAAATCACCATACTCTGCGACAAGACACGATCGATCGCCTTCAGCATTTCACAATCCGCTCCATTAATCGTCCTTAGTTGCAGATCTTATAAGGCTAAGGCATTGTTGCGCCCCGAAAACAACAATCATCCAATTAAACGCGAGATAGTAAGTACTCGTATCTATGACAACTCCAAGGACACCTAGCCCCATACCGCACAGCAGACAAGACAATCATCGAGCAGCCCTGCAGCGCAGTCAACTCGAGTTGAATGGTAACGTTTCCTTATTTCTGCATTCCATGGGTCCGTCAATCTAGTTTCTCAAGTTGGGTATGAATTGATCTGTGTCGTGTGGAGTGGGAGTCATCGGTCAGGCATTTCCTTTTGGAATCGGACCAGTATGCACAATCTACTCTCCGAGTAGTGGAAAACCTCGCCAACACTTGATCTGACAGGTGCCACAGTTGCAATGCAGAACAAAAACATTTCCATTAGCATAAGTCCAGTAGTAATGGCCGCTCCATTTGTGGCCAACCCTATTTAGACCGATTTACACAGTTGTTCTGCTCTTGTTGTAATTATGCGGAAACTTGTTTTGAATTTTTGTACAGAAAAGCAGAAATAATTTCCATTCCATGAAGGTGGCTTGTAATTAGCACTCGACTGCGTAAACAAGTGGACTTGACTGTTGAGTATTGAGTGCGCTGCTCGTGCGGGTTTGAGGAAGTTTAGAAAAATTCCGCAGGCTGTTTTGGTGGCAGCTCGAAATCAAAACTGGTAAGTGGACAAATTATTTAATTGAGTTGTTTGTGTCTTACAACAGAGCGAGTGACCGCATCGATTGGAATAGACCCTGGGATACACAGACTTCGGTTTGGGAACGCAAACCAGTCACAGCGCAATTTGTTGGTAAACCTACAATTGGAGCAGAAAATCCACAAAATGATCCGTAGATCAATTCAGAAAGAAGAAATTCTCTGCAAAAGACCGGCAGCTGTGAAGCCGATGATCGACTTGTTCAATAACGATGAGTGCAATTGGATTTCTCCTGCGACAGTCTTTCCCAGCATACCCAAGTTCCGATGGTCGATAGGATCACCTATTCTACATGGGCAGAGGACTTCTTCTGACCCCTACAGCTATAGAAAGAGCGTCATTCGTATTTTACTCAAATAATTCGGTTGCTGGAGAACTTGAGAACCCTCTTGGATCGTCTAAGGTCTGTTAGAGCCATTTGAGTCTTCTTATTTGAGTCAGGTTCGACGCCTTGTTAAAGCGTTTAAAAAAATCCACATTCCATCCGATCCCAACTCGAAGATGCCAATCAATGCATACCTACCATATGACTCCACTCAAATGAAGCAAACAATAAAAAAAGGCGCAAAGTCATCAAGCCAAAAGGTCAAAACTTCGCATGTGCTACGGAGTGTGACTCAATAATATCTGAGCCCCCTCGAGGGCACCACAACCGTACGGCACACAACAAAGCTTTATGCGCTCCGCAACACAACTCAATTATTTGGCCCCTCACCCTCGTTCGCCCGAATCAAACAGTGCGGACTGGCCGCCTCTCATGAACCTCCTATTCCTTTTGAGGTTTCCATTTTTGTGTGTCCGCGCCATGCCATGTCGCTTTGTCCCGTTTGGACAAAACCAACAAACCCGCTCGCCGACTGCAACAACAAAGCGCACATAAATCGAAAATCTAAGAGAAAAAACAAAAAAAAAAAAAAAACCCAACTTGCACGACACAATTACACGAAAAGGAGACCGATAATAGCAATAATAATAAAATCGGTTTGCGTTGCGGTGCACACGCCTTCCATCCGTCGTCGTCGTCGGTAGAAATCGTGCTGCACCGCACCGCTACCCCAAACAACTGCATGGAACGTCTCATAAGCGGTATGAACTATGGACACATGGAGTAACACCGTAGACCAGATACCGTTATGGCAACAGCAACAACGGTGATGGCTTATTGTACCAATGAGACACTGAATATGGGCAAAAGCACAATACTAGGTTTCGACAGCGAACTGGCGATACAATTTTCGCAATGAAGCATAAAAGTGATTCTGTGGAAGGACATGGAGACGCCAAGTCCATCGAGGGTTGCTGAGCGATCAGGGTTGACCAGGGTATGGAGGAAAACGACGGACAGAACTTATTGAATGGGCGCAAAATGTCTCATTAGAAGTCATTGTTGGAGTGAAGTTCGTTTAACACCTACGATCGGTAGAAGATCGAAAATTTTAAAACCACTGATCGATGATCATGAAATTTAGTGATAATCAGGCACTCCTACTGGTGAGTTTCCCAGTAAGACATCACTTGGCAGGCACAACAAAGAAACGGATCTCCTTACTCTGTGGACTTGACCGCCATCAGTAAAAGTTGACAATGCAAATGTGTTCTTATTTTTCGTTTGAGAGACTACCGCTCCTGCCGAAAAGGGACCTTGCAATGGAAACCAGACAACGAATATCACTTGAAGATCGGTTGGATACGATGAAGTAGAGTGCTATGTTCGATATCACTCAAGAGAACTTGATCATCTGACGATCAGTCGACCTCCTACAAGTTATCTGGGCATATCAGAGATCGGACAAAAAATTGGTAGCCTCAGATAACGTATCTCGGAATAAAAACTATCACGCCATGATCAGTCGACTTTTTACAAGTTCCCCGGGGATTTCATTAGAACGACAGGCTGCTGGGTAACAACATTGATCATCTGAGGATCGATTGACCTTTTTGAAGCTGTCGAAAAGAATGTTAGAAATCTTGGACATGGTGCTGAGGATCACCAAATAAAATTAGTCCTTTCGGGATCGGTTTGCTTTTGTAGAGGTTTCTGATCGGCCTGGTTTAAACCTCATATTTAATTCTCCCCAGTTCCAGGAGGTCGTAAATACGTCCGGATCGTGTCCCATTCATCGACGGAACCGACGGAACGCAAAATATGCGTTCGATACACATCGAAGGGACAGAATAATTTCGTCTACAAAGGCATTAGGAAAGGCCAATTGATAGGGAACAGCTAGGCAATAATGAGCAGATCACTTTTACGATCAGTTGAATCAATGATTGTCTTGAGGAGCCTGCAAAAGCAGGCAGCCTGACAAGCCTTGATCTAGTTTGAAAGTGGGAATGCTCTTCATATGATCTTTATGCGATCATGTGCCAGATCAGGTGAACCTTTCATTTATGTCAAGGTGATATGTACTAAAAATGCTTAAAGCCAACTGAACACTGAAGAGTAATTAAGAGAGCCCCATCGTGTCAAAATTCATCACTGATCACCATTGAGTTGCGAGGATCATCAATAATAATTTCCCTAAGCGATCATCGGTTTTCAAACGACCATGAGCAGTGCTTCCAAGTGATTTATCTATATTGAAATACGCTAAAGATCGCCATACAGTTGCGAGGATCACCAATCACATTTTCCCCAGGCGATCATCGGTTTGAAAAAGGTCTTGGTCTGTTTGGTTGGGTTACTTATATTACGAAAGACGCTACTGCTGCCCATCGCGACGCGAGGATCACCGATCTTTACTTCACTAGTTGATCATCGGTTTTAAAAGGGCACATTCGAAGCGCTTACTGATCACCATTGAGTTGCGAGGATCATCAATAATAATTTCCCTAAGCGATCATCGGTTTTCAAACGACCATGAGCAGTGCTTCCAAGTGATTTATCTATATTGAAGTACGCTAAAAATCGCCATACAGTTGCGAGGATCACCAATCACATTTTCCCCAGGCGATCATCGGTTTGAAAAAGGTCTTGGTCTTTTTGGTTGGGTTACTTATATTACGAAAGACTTCCCATCGCGACGCGAGGATCACCGATCTTTACTTCTGCAGTTGATCATCGGTTTTAAAAAGGGCACTTTCGAAGCGCTTTATAGACACTTAACAAGCCAGATGGTGTACTTCCGTGATCAAAATATACAACTTAACGCTATTTGACCTGAGAGGATCATGGGGTCGCACAAGGCTGTTTAGTGTCTTGTAGTGCGAATGGACAACACTGTTCTCGCGAAAGGGGAAACTCTAAGCTATCCTCCTTTGTACACCGCTTGCCTTTATGAGTACTGAAGGTGATTTTGTATTCTAAGCCTAAAGCCTATAAAACCTTGGGCCCAATCGCCTCATCCACGAACGAGCTTCTTTGTGAAGTGCTCCCTTTGATTGTAAGGCTTATACGCGACGTACATTTTTCAAGCCGCTCTTGCTGCTGGTGATCAGCTTATTTAATGTAAAAACTTATGATTCCAAAAAAAACAGCTCCATCCACTGATCTCCACTTGTACCAAACCCATAAATATCAAGCCACGTAGAACAAAACAAGTGAATGACTTTCGCGATCAACCATTGGCAATAATCGATCGGCGTCCAAATGCGCACAACTCTTGACCCAAAACAATGATATTTAAAAACAAAAGGCAGAGACCTCGATTACATGAGCTACAACCAGTTCTGGCTACCTACTCAAGGGCTTACTCATATTTGTGCCTTTAAATCCGCATCGCCTTTCACCGCAAAAGCCACTGAAGTCGTTTATTTATTATTTTTTATTTTTTTTTTTTTTTGCTTTTGGTTGTGGTACATGTGCAATGACTTCTGTCTTGTGCAAGCCCAACCCTGGGTTCTGCTTCGATTACAGCAACCCAGAGAGATTAGTATCGCAAACGAAAATGTAAACAAAAAACCCAATTGCAGTTTTGCCTTTTCTGACCGTGGATACATAACTAGTCCAGTTGCAGTAACCAATTGAATTTGGTACTCAAACGTAACAAGTTCCCCGCGCATACGCACACAAGTAACCAAAGGTGGTTGCACCGACGCCATGCCCATTTCGGGCGAGTCGTGGAGTTTCCCCCGGTTTTTGGTGGAAAACTAATTTTATTGATCCAACCAACTTTGACTAGGCATAGGGTGTGGACATTTCCACGTCTTCAAAAGCCGCATGCAATAAAATGGTACCAGATGCACATTTGCATAAAGTCGCAATTAGAAATCTCTGATCGGAGCTGAGGCATGAGGTGCCGTTGACATTCCGCGCTGAAAGGAAAATGGGTGCCGCCGCAAATGTCTTTCGAAAAAAAATGTTCATATCTGAAAACTGAAAGTCAGCGGCTGAATTAGATTAATCTAACTTTGTCACGAGGCTTTGGTTAACCTTTTGGAAAAACCCAAATATTTAGTGACGTGCGCAAGTAATTCGCAGGCCGAAAGCGGTACAATTCAATTAGCAGAACCGAATCTGCGAGTATAACGTAACGATCATGAAAATAAATAAGTTGTACTTTGCATGCACTCACACAGATGAAGAAAAGCAATTTCGTTTTCACTCGAGTTCACGTTTTGCATTTAAACATACTCAGTATCAATGCGGGATATGAGAGACAGAGACTAATGCTGTTGCTGGGAGTTCAATGATAAAGCATTCGTTTCACTTTCTTTTCAGTAATTAACACGCATCATCTTTGGGTGCTATAGATGGCTAGGAAAAGGAACGATGTTTCGCGCTGATTTATATAGATGCGAGTGGGGTTTATGGCGCTGGTGTTGGAGTTGTTGCGAGCAGTGTTTCATTTGTTTGATGGTTTTTTAATAATAGGCAACGTTCGACTAGTTCTTGTTGAAAACCTTGAACTTTCCGGAGTGAAAGGCAGATTTTGTTAGGCCTTGGCGAGTCTGAAAAGCAGTCTTCTAGTTTTATACTTCGATTTGATAATTTTTAGGAAGCTTTTAACCTTGACAGACAACTTTTGGATTTTCTAAGTACATCTTCCTCAAAATCTTGTGCCTACTGAAGTTCGGTGTTATATTTAGCCTGCTGACAGATTAGCTAGTCCAAGTCCACACTAATTGTACGAATGTTTGTGAAAACCCAGAAAAAAGTGGTGAAACCATAGGTCAACATTTCGAACCACTGATCGGCGCCTTTGTTTCGAACTCCTATTGGCCCCAGTGATACATATTTGACAGCGTAAAATGGTGAGATCAGCAAACCTCGTATGAAACACCAAGAAGCTCGAAGATGCGAGCTGTGACAATCTGCACCGATTGGTTATAAAATTTAAGTCAAGCTCTCGATTCGCACTCGCTTTTGACAGGGAAGGGTGGACATTTTTGTACGACTTGTGGTCCCTGGGGCCTGTAATATGGTATGAAACCATGCAAGAAAATTCGCCCTAGTGTAAAACAGTTTAAGTACAAAATCTCTACAAGATCTCTTCAAAAGTAACAAAGAGACAGTTGTAAAACTTTATGTCTGCAGTTATTTTATAGCCACCAGGTCTGGAGTGTTTTCTGCAAGGAGCTCCTTTTTTATAGTCAATTTAGTATAGTTCCACACGCTTGCCCATCAAGAAGTTTTCAGTTCCATTGGAATTTTGACGACTTATATGTGTCTATCGGTCTTTCTTCTTTTCCAGCCAAAGAACCTAGACGCCTCAGAAATCCAAGTATAGTTTAAAAAACAAAATACTACGACTGAGTTTGTTGCAAACCGCGACTTCTTGAACATGTTTCAGGCTACGCGTCTATTTCAGGGCTCAGCTTGAGACTAGACAGAGGGTCGGGGTCGTTTTTTGAAAAATGTGAACTGAAATGAAACCTGCGTATCAACTTTTATGGCCAATTTACACAGGGAAAGGGCAGATCTAATTCATGTCATTTCTGGTCCTTTTAAGATGAGGATCCATCCCTCTGAAATAAAATTTGTTTCAGCTCAAAATAGACAGCTGAACCTAAGCGAAACTAACTGAACTACAAAGGCTGCAACTAATAAACGGAGTTTCTGGTGTAACTGAAGTTCTGTTCCATTTATGGTTTAGGTTAGATGTCTATTAGAATTAATGGCGCTTTAATAATCGTGGGAAAGTAGATTTGTTGCGGGTAAAAATACTAAACCGACTTAACATCTTGTGGTATATATTTATGTAGATCAGGTCGAGTGGCACCGGTTTAAAATACGTTTTAGATGGAAACAACCAGCTGAACTCAACTGGAACTAACTGAACTACTTAGGCTGAGGTTCAATTTTAATTATGTTTAGTTAAGGAGCATGTTCGTTTGGTGAACATTACCTTGCCAATAAACATTTTCAGTTTCGACTCAAAATGTTAGTAGTTCGCAGTGGCTATATTTTCCATACAAATTTCGCAAATGTGAGCTTTCGCAAATTTAAAGTCGACTCTAAAGTCTGTTATTAGCGCAATGTGTTTCCTTTCATGGTTAAGCTGGAGCTAATGCGCAGTTGTCTTAAATGGTATCAAGGGTATGCTGTCAAATATTGGAACTGAATGTTTATGAGTGAATTTCAAGCGGAAAAAATCTTAAATCGACTTTAAAATTTGCCCTTTGTAGACGATCACGAGTTGTTGTAGTTTTAAATATGTATTTGTTGTAAAAAATATCTGAACTCAGGGTGAACTCACTGAACTCACGATAGAAACACGTTTTTCCGTAGAATTTGCCTCTATTTTGGCTCAGGTGCCTCCTGGTTTCATTTAAAATTAACTTCATTTAAATTTAACTGCGTTTTAAAAGGAGAAGCCGCAAATAATTCCCCTCCGCCGAAACCAGATACTGTTGAAAAACCTGAAATGTGCTACGTTGGCCTTAAATCCGCAACAAGCATCTAGAATTCAGAACCAGATTCCACTCTCACCGCCATTCGAAAGAGAAAAATAAAAACCCCAACTAGTTCTGAACACCATTAAGCTGTCAATATTTAATTTAATTTCCCAAAATCGTTCTAAAAACAAACGGCTATCAACGACAAAACATCTTTATTTCCAACCATCTATAGGCAAACGAAGCTACGCGTCGCAACTCAGTCCGGTTTCTTTGAACACGTCTCACTCAAAATAAAACATTAGTCAAAGCGATTAAAATTGATCGTTAAACCATGCAAATTCAGGGACAATCCTTAATCGATTGTATCGCTTGTCGTCGTGCCATACTATTAAAACATGTAAGCAAGTAATGTCTTAGGAAAAAAAATTCGAAAGCATATCAAACCGAAGATGGAAAGTGCCGACTATTCGGTGAAATAGCTTTCTCAATGAATTGCGAGCAACAAGAAAAGACCGCTTAACGATCACATTAATTGGCAGGCACATTGAAGTGATTGAATTGATCCGAAACCGATGAATAGGCACTCCTGACGGCACTCCAGGCGAGTGTACCAAGCCAACCTTGAAAACTTCAAACAATACGTCTTCAGACGGTCTATTAACTGTTTCTTTCATTCCGGGATTCTCGCTATTGTACCGCTTCGGTTTCAATGTCTAAACGCGAGACCTCGTTCCGGTATGCGCAGCATACTTATGTTCAATGGAAAATTGACAGCAAAATGAAAACGAAAGAGAACTCACTCGCTGATCATAATAATCATAAAACCGTTAACTGGCGGAGAATACTTTCTCTGTGACTGGGCTTGCGTGCGCAATCGGCCGTGTCGTCTAGTTGTTGAGAACTATTACGAAATTCGGAGGTTGGAGATGATTTTTCTTTGTCGAACTGTCCTTTGATGAAAGTTGTTGCTTGTTGGTCAAAGGCGACATCATTTAGTGACAACTACTGGAAAGAGATAGTGTCACTCAGTGGTTAACAAAAGGCCACACTCTCCGACGTGATACGAAAGCAAAGCTGGGAACCGTCAATTTTTGAAAGAAGCAAACGTCACCATGCACACAGTTTGACCAGCGATTGCGGGTTTCATATTCGTTTGACTTTCTGCCGTTTCACCAACCAGTTTTAACCATCTGTCTTCTGTTTGGAGAGAGCCAATCGAGGAGCCAATGTTAGGCAGACGACAACGCGCTGATCGCTCTTCGAAATTGAAGTCGCAACTACCCATATAGACATACAGTGTGGCAACAGTGTGGCAACACTGATGCAGGCAGAGCTGCTCTGCATGTGGCTTGTGCACACTGTGGGGCAGAAGAAGAAACGAATCTAATAATAGTGATGGTGGGGTGTCGATCGAAAGCCTTGGGGGTGACCGCACTGACCAACTGTTCGAACGATGACACAAAAAGAAAACAGAAGAAAACACGATGTCAGCTATGTGTGGTGGCATGGACTTGGATTGGATCTCTAATTGGATAAGGTGCGGTACATGTGCCCGACTGGATACCGCTGGTTGTTGGCGATGGTTACAGTCGGAAAAGGCGGCAAATTGCACGTGAAATTGAAATGCGAGTGGTTTTCCTGTGCACCTTTCTCAAGGTCTTTAGAAAATTGCCCGACATAGCTACACCTATGAGTTGGCAGATCAACGATACTTCTGAGCTTTGATTGAGAAACGTGACGCGAGGGGGCGATCTTAACCTTAAGTGGGGATTTTAACTGGCTTACCTGTTGAATGAATGATTGAATGGATTTGGGCTTGGCCATAGCAAATGTATTCGGAAGTGAATTCGGCCATAACCTGAAAGAGACAGAAAAGCGATCAATAATTGTAGGAACATGAGACTAAAAGCTATGCAAATATTAACAGGGTCGATATAAAAAGGTGATTACTAAAAATAATAACAAGGGCTTATTTAGTCGTAGAAAATACTGCAGGACAGGCTTGAAAATCTCAAAAATAATGAAAAGGACTTATTCAATCGTAGAAAATACATAAAAAAAAGGAGAATTACCAAAAATAATAACAAGTACTTATTTAGTCGTAGAAAATACTGCAGGATAGGCTTGGAAATCTCAAAAATAATAAAAAGGACTTATTCAATCGTAGAAAATACATAAAAAGGAGGATTACCAAACATAATAAAAAGGACTTATTTAGTCGTAGAAAATACCGCCGAACAGGCTAGGAAATCTGTAAAAATAAAACAAACCTTCGAAAGGACAGACTAGCTAACTTGATCAGCTAAGAAAATTTTGTATAAAGCTTTTAAGATCTGTTTTGACACACAAAGTATTTTACGTCAAGGTAGAAAATGATTTTTATAGAGGCCGAATGCTAATTAAAGGACTATTATGGGTAAATGTTTTGTAGATCACAATAGTTATATTTAAATGTCACCACTGTGAATTCGTAAAAGTTTACCTGTGCACTAGGAACGATTATTACTACCTTTTACTCAGTGATGTTTGACTTGTACCTTCTTAATAAAAATATTTTAGATCACAATAGATCATTTTGCACTATAAATGTCGCTATTGAGAGTTTGTAAAATTCATCCCGGACGCTATAAATTCGACTTAAAATTTAAGGGGCCTTGTTAGTAATAATTTTATTTTTCACACTAAATCTTTTGAAGGTCACAATGTGGACAATTTCGCCATTGGGAGCGAAAGTGTACCTGGGTACTAAGAATGATTATTACTACCTACTACTCATTAAGTCTTGACTTACTAGTTTGAACCTTCACTTTAAAAATATTTTAGATCACAATAGGTAATGTTGCAATATGTCGCTATTGGGAGTGGGTAAGATCTATCCCGAACCTATACTTTAATAAATGCACCGATAAACCAAAAAACCTTTTTAGTTTCGACTTTAAATTTAAGCAGTTCACAATCGCTTTATATTTTCCATACCCAAACTAAGCAATTGTGAACTGTGAGCTTCCGTATGATTTAAATCGAGACTAAAATTTGCTAATTAATAAATTTACCGATAAAAAAAAAAAAGCCATTTTAGTCGCGACTTTAAATTTAAGCAGTTCACAATCGCTTTATATTTTCAATACCCAAATTAAGCAATTGTGAACTGTGAGTTCTCCGTATGATTTAAATCGAGACTGAAATTTGTTATTTGTACGGCTAAAATTTGTTAATTAATAAATGTACCGATAAACCAAAAAACCTTTTAAGTTTCGACTTTAAATTTAAGCAGTTCACAATCGCTTTATATTTTCCATACCCAAATTAAGCAATTGTGAACTGTGAGCTTCCGTATGATTTAAATCGAGACTGAAATTTATTATTTGTACGGCTAAAATTTGTTAATTAATAAATGTACCGATAAACCAAAAAACCTTTTAAGTTTCGACTTTAAATTTAAGCAGTTCACAATCGCTTTATATTTTCCATACCCAAATTAAGCAATTGTGAACTGTGAGCTTCCGAATGATTTAAATCGAGACTGAAATTTGCTAATTAATAAATATACCGATAAACAAGAAAACCTTTTTAGTCGCTACTTTAAATTTAAGCAGTTCACAATCGCTTTATATTTTCCATACCCAAATTAAGCAATTGTGAACTGTGAGCTTCCGAATGATTTAAATCGAGACTGAAATTTGCTAATTAATAAATGCACCGATAAACCAAAAAACCTTTTTAATTTCGACTTTAAATTTAAGCTGTTCACAATCGCTTTATATTTTCCATACCCAAATTAAGCAATTGTGAACTGTGAGCTTCCGTATGATTTAAATCAAGACTGAAATTTGCTAATTAATAAATGTACCGATAAACAAGAAAACCTTTTTAGTCGCTACTTTAAATTTAAGCAGTTCACAATCGCTTTATATTTTCCATACCCAAATTAAGCAATTGTGAACTGTGAGCTTCCGTATGATTTAAATCGAGACTGAAATTTGCTAATTAATAAATGTACGTAAAACCCATAAACTTTTTAGTTTCGTCTATAAATCCAAGCACTTCACAATCGCTTTATATTTTCCATACCCAAATTAAGCAATTGTGAACTGTGAGCTTCCGTATGATTTGCATCGAGACTGAAATTTGTTACTCGTACGGCGCTATGTTTGTTTTGCATTTGGCGTATGGTTCTATTTCCCATTTCTCAACGCGTGACTGAAGTGTCAAAATTATTTCAGTGCTGTGCTACCTCTCAGAACACACTCACTCTCGCCTTTCAATTAATTAGTACGATCTAAAATTTGAAAGTATGAGAAAAAATAAATTAACAAGACAGCGCACGTCACTCAACACCAGTGCCACTCTGATTCGATTAGAAGCTAAATCAACTATCTATAGCTATTCGAGTTATGAAACTGCTGGCGGTGGCGGTACGAAGGTCAACCAGTTCAGGTGAAGTGGTACTTGCAGCACGAGCTACAGCAGCGAAACAAATAGCACACGACACGCCTTTGTAGGTGGATGCTGGATTCTGTTTCTGGCTTGTGTCCGTTTCTGTTGCATGTGGTTGTAGCGTTTGTATTTCTCTCCTTTTATGAGCGCATTTTAAATTCGAGCAATTAAAATGCTTGCACCACAAACAGCGGTGTGAAGTTGAGACAAAGAGTGACATTGAAATTCTAATGAAATCAGGGTGTGTAGAGCGACCAAATCTGAACGGATACTGCGACAATATGTAGGTACGTCGACATGACTATGGGCGGGTAGTAGGTGGTATAGGTGCCTTTCTCTTATTCAGGGTAAGGTTGTTGCGATTTGCTTTGGCTGCGTGTGTTAAAACGTGGTTCCGGAAGCGGTGCTGCAAATTCGTTTCAAAGAGGACTGTCAATCGTCATGAACAACTTTGCATAATTTTACCCACGAGATATTTTGGGGTCAGACCGTTTAATCGACCTAGCTGGGGGTTCTATTTTTGGCGCTCCACACCATACCCGGATTTTTTTGTTTCATTCCCACCACCTGCCCAGAACCAACACACCAACAGTGAGTGCGAGAAGCGAGACTCTTCAGACCAATATGATGACCAAAGGCCTTCTTCGAATTGTTTTGCTGCGCGAATAGGCCAGCAATTGTGCACACGTGAGTTAAGTTCACAAATGGGCAAAGGTGGTCGGCGATTGTTTTCGGTCGATCGCCGCACTCACTACTACTGACGCCTTTGATGGGCAGTTGGTAGTAGAACGGAAGTTATTTTAGGTTTGTGGAACGGTTTCTGTCTATCACCAGTTATCGCGTAAGGTCAGGTTCGTTTCGTCGGCAAGTAAGAGTTAGAGTGGTATTGAGGCCAAACCATTAGTGTGGTTTATTGGGAAGTCGATGTTAACCTCAAACTTAGCTTGTTTACTTGTGGCAACAATTTGGCTTTCACTTTTGTAATGCCTGTCATTAAAGTGACAATAATTCTTAGGCCAAATGGGTGAGCGTAGATAATAAGCGCGTTTTGAATTTTTGTAATTTTTTCGACATGAAAGTTGACTTTCAGACAGCTCATTAGGGCAGTGTTTGATGTTAATTATGGGCAGAGAAGCGGGCTATTAGTGTCAAGTGACTGTGACAGCCTGCATGCTCCTAAGGCTGTTTGCAAGATACGGAAAAGTCACAGCGGTTTGGCATCGGTCAGCGGCGAAATAAATAAAAAGTTAAACCTCTTAGAAATATTTATTCGCATGATGGGCAATCAGTTTTGCTGCGTGCAAGACTCGTGATTTTAAGGTAAAGTAGCCAATGACAAGTCTAGCCAAATAGAAGCCTACTGTTCATCAAAAGTCTGCTTGTACCTACAAGTGGGAAAATAAAACAAGAGCTGTCTAGTTCAAGATTTTTCTACTGGCTACTAGGCGATCCTCCTCTCATAGGTGCAGACTTTTATATGTTTTTGACAGCTTCTTTTAATGCAAAATTTGCGATGAAATTGGGTCCGTAGGTGCCTTTTTTACGCCTATTTTCCAGCATGAACAGAGTAGCTCATTTGTTGTCATTACTGGTCTTGTGGGTGCGGTGGTTAATGTGCTAGACTATCCCTGGGGAAAAAGAAATAAAATATCGCAATTTTTTCTACTTTCGGGTACAACTGTCATCAGAAAGCTTCTAAAGTCTGCCATTCAGCGACCTTCCTATTCCTGTTGGTCCAAAACAGAAAATAAAACAAATGGAGCAATTGTGAGAAGCTTGGCATAAGACAAATCAAGTAGTTCTACCCAAACAGGATCACAAGAACAAAAACTTGATCGCAATAATTAAGGAGAACCTTGAAAAATGCCTACCTATTCAGTGAAAAACTCTACTATCCCAAAAACAATCACCTTGAGACCAACTCTGCCCATATTTCTGTATAAAAGAACATCCACCTCAATTCGGACGAGAATCTCATGCACCACGTGCATCCTTGATGCGAGTTCAACACTAACTCGATGCAGCCAACAAAAAAGGAACCATCAGAGACCGGTTAAGACAAGCACCCGGAAATGCCATCGGTCTCATGAAATTTGAGTCAGATCGAAACCTGTAAAAGCAAAAATAAAACAGTTTGCGACTCTGACGTCTGACTCCGCTTTAAGGCCATTCAAATCGGCAAGGTTCATTGCCTCGGACGACAGTTTTGTTCGCGTTGCCACAGCCCATGACATCATCATCTGTCTGCCAGCAAATGAGTTTGCATAAAAGTAATTGTAGCACTCGTATAAATTCACCCAGAATGTGCCAACTGTTGTTATCTGATCAAAAAAAAGAAGAAGAAGAGAGATACAATCTGTCAAGGACATCGTTCAATTGTGTTACTTGATACGAATTAGATGTACACTGTCGCAATCGTGACACAGCAGTGAGCTCTCTGACTAATCTGTTCTTTTTGGGAAATGCTACACCTCAACTGTGATAAATTATTCTTTAATCTTCTTCACTATTTGAAGAAAAAAGAACCTCATGACGAGATCCTCATCTGCGTCGCATACCTACTTGACAAAAGCCAAACAAATGATCGCTCGGTGGCCAGCAGTTATCCATTTAGCCTACGCAGTGGCAATTTGTCATCGTACAGTTCTTTCTTGAGGCGGTCTAGTGTCATTTTTTTTGCTGCTTTAATCTTGTAAATGTATCTTTTCAAGGTAAGTGCCGGCATTATATGGTTTGGTAGGCATTCGGTTCGTACAGATGCTGCTGGCGACAAAGTATGTATGCGATGACAAAAGAATGACGAACAAAAAAATGGAATAATGATGGTGTGACATTAATGCAAAAAAAAAAGCCGATTACCATAAGAACAAAAAAAGAAACAAGATATTCCAGTTGCCTCTTTAGGTTGGTTAATCTGGTCTTCTTTTTTTTTAGTACAAAAATTATGGATACGTTTCGGTCGCAGAAGTGAGAAGCTTCCAGTATTTGCTTTCATCAATGGCAGGGCAAGCTTTGCTCTTTGGGTGACAAAATTGATTTTAAGTGTAGCATTCTTTAAAAGGGTTTTTTGCTTCAAGTGATTCATCTACTCAATTAATTCAAGCTCAAAAGATTGCGTGAAATGAAGCTTTAAATAAACGCACGGTCTAGTTTTGGACAGCTAAACAAATACAATTATTAGAATACCCAGTGCAAAAATGTTCGTAGGCAGCTTTTCAGACCGAGCAGCTATCAGGAATAAGCCTTTAGTTACATCTTTTATATATTTAAGACACAGAGTTCACCTAGTCCATTTAAATAACGCTGTGCACAACTGACGCTTGTCAATATGTCTAAAAAAAAACTCTTCTCTGCTATAGGCTGCTTATTCTAAGAAATGTAACACCCCCCTTACCAAGACTGGAACTCATCTATACATCCATATGTGAATAAGTTCATCGACTTCGTTGAGGAAGTTCTTAAAAAAAATATTTATTGCAACAGTTCCTTTCCATATTTATGTAGAACCCTCGGGCTAGCATCTCACCAGAATTCAGTTGAGTGAGTTTAACCGCTATTTTCTTGTTTTTTATTTAATTTTAAGCTGGCAAGAGTTTGTTCTATAAATTTGAAGCTTGTAGGCAAGCCGATCCTTCTTGAATCTGCTACGCTGACTTATCTCTCTCAGTTGCAACAACCATCACTTCCAATTGACTCGATAATGTATCAGTACCTTTAAGCTAACTCATTGAAATATGACATTGACAGAAAGACCGCCACATGACGGATTGCATGCGTAGAAATATTTATACCGATCGGGCTCTTGCACCCATAGCCAATTAACTATAATTTAACGTTGTGCTATCTTGCAATTAAAAAAAGCCCATCTCTCTTGATTATAAAATAATGAAATTAATCACTGCCAACTTCGTCAAGTTTCCCAGAGAAAAACCAACTGACAATACAAAAGAGTTGAGCGACAAACTCGTTGCACACATCTCTTCGGAAGCTTTTCCACTTGCGCTTTTTCATTAGCGCACATGACTTCACACTGACTGCATGCTATGCACCGCATCAAAGTTCAAATGTCAAACGGCTGTCAGATAGATCTAAATGCCGTACAACGAAACAAAAACTGCGAGCTGCACCCAAAACCGTAAAGGCATGCATCCTACTCTGTACTCGGTGCTCACTCATCGATTTATAGCGATCAAGATCAGCAAAAGTACAATGCAAACAGCTCCATCTGGGATTTGTGCAAAAACAATATCTCAAACGAGTGAACCTTTGCTCATTATAAACACTACAACTGAAGGCAACAATATGTTGCAGGTATTTGTATTCCATTTGGTCAAGGCCATTCGTCTTAATTGGAATTCTTTGTAGGCAAATTTAAATCACCTCTCGGCGCTAGTGTCATCCGTTTGACGGACTGGAAAATGATTTGCTATGATCCGGTGTTTAATTAAAAGTTCCCTTATAATTACTGCCGCAGACACCGACTCTCTCTGTCTGCTCGTATATATGACTTGAGAGTGCCACAACCAGTTAAGAGATAACTTCTGACATTTTACGAATTTAAATATCAACCTGTACATATACATAGCTACTGCCAAGTGAGGCAAGATGTCGGCATGCTCTGTCTGTATGGTGTGTAATGGGAAAATCGAAAGCGGAACACCGTGCGAACAAAGGTCTACAGAGTTTGTGTTAGACCAACACTGATTATGGGCTTCAATCGAACACACATAATAGGTTTACCCTAAAATTACGAAACTTTTACTAAATGCACGACCCTACTTATGGCATTGTGTAAGCTCAAGTCGGAATCGTTGCAAAGTAATGAACAGAAAATGGTTTGGAATCGCCACGGCGGCGTGCGGAACGGAACCCTGTAATTACGATTCAGTGTTGCATCTCGCGAGCAATACAGTTCACTTTGGCACGTAAAACGGAATCAAGGTGCTACCAGAAGCACCTGTAATTATGCCGATTGTTTTAAGATCCGATGTGTACTATATTTGCAAGTGGAAATTGTACATAAATAAAAATAGCAAAACGCAAACCTATTGTACTAAACAATGACAGTCAAACGAAATACAAATTTTCATGCATCTGATTAATGATTTGCTGAAAGAAAACTTAACAGTTGAAGGAGACGCACTCGTTGGAAATGTCATTGACGAGTCAATGAACGACCTTCACACATAAATGTGTATCTAACAGATGATGATCATTGCTGTTGTTTATTGTTTTATGGTTTTGTATGGTAACTCTTTGTTGACAGATCTTGAGCAGGGTTCGTTTTGCTCAAAATAATAAGGCTGACTTGTGTAACCGATCTGGATATTCACTTGATTGATGGATTGGGTGTTCATCGAGTTGACTTTGGTCATGCGTATGCGCTGAGAGGGGAAGCGAATGAATATTCTGCGCAGAGTTACCCTTGGGCGAGTGAAAATAGAATTTTTATAGGTCTGCCTTATAAATGTGATTATTAGCAAAGCCGAGTAAAGTGGAATTAATTTTCATTGCGGAATTATAAGAATTATAGGTACACTCAATTTGACACTTCTCCACGGGATTCGGTAGCATAACTCAACGTCACAGCAGCTGCTTTTTCCGCGCTGTCACGCCATGAGGACCTTCACAGGAAAGTATTATAACTGTAAAGACAAGATTTCAAATATACTCGTGGCCGAAAAGGCAACACTGACTTTATACCCCATGTTGACACTTTGGTGCTGTGGATGCGTTCGTAAAACCAATACTACGTCAAACTACTGCTTCGGAAAAGGAATTTGTTTGAACAGGAATATTGTTATAATCTTATTCAAGCACAATAGAGAACAGACTGCAGACTTTTAGGCGGATTGTTCAGAATAAATGACTTCATATAGTTTGGTCGAACTTTCGTTTAATCTGCTTTGCTTTGCTGAGACAAATTTTCAATTAAACGAACCTTTAAGTGTGTACGATAATGCATTCGAAATTTAGCCGAAATTGGTCCAACTCTGTCTCGAAAAGATGGCAAAGCACTTCACTTTAACAACAATTTTTTGACTTTTTGAAACTTCGCTTTATCTATTCAAAAAAAATTCAATAAATGTGGTAGTGGTAAATTTTGAATATCAATCTTTAAGAATTTCTCAACGGTAACCCTGATTCGGCGATTGAAATGCTAAAACACAGTACGCACATGATTCGAAACGAAATTTTCCGGTGGTCTCCAAATGGACAGCGAAACGTGTGCGAAAAGGCAGCGGAAAATAATTTGCGGAGAGTTCCATCAGCTGCTGCCCAAGTAGCAGTGATGCCATCACCGGCTATTTGTCTTCGATTTGGATACTCGAACTTAAAATTGTCATCTGGGAAATATCCTAAATTAGACTATTTAATTTAAAGTTTGGTGATTTTTAGACTCTTTAGGCATTTATAAACAAAATGCATACTTCAATTGTGAACGTAATTTTTGCTTTTTTTGACCACCTAAACTTGATGTTTGAACTCAATCTTGGTCTTCAAATGTTGCTTATGAATTATAAAGTTAGTTTATCAAAATAAATTAGCAAATTTTATTCAAATTTTCTAAATTTTTCCATACGAAAATCTTTTTCCGATCAAATTCTCAGTTAATTCCACAAAAAGTCATTCCACTGAAACATTTAATTTCCTTACTGTTCCATCTGTCAGGAACTTTTTTCCTATCAGTGGTAGTTGATTTGTTTTAATTATTTTCGTAGGAAACATTTTTTCTGACAACATTTTTGCTATGACCGCCTATTTTTTATTTTGCATTGTGGGCTTTGAAAACAGTTTAATGAGAATAAGTGTGCCAAAGAATTACAAAAAAGGTGCATTTTTGAGCTTTGGTATATTTGGGGCAAACATTTTCCAATTTGGCTCCATACCTCCTATAAAAGCTGGCAACACTGCAGTACAAATGTCACATTTTCGCAAGCAAATAATGTCCCGGACAATAAACGTGTGCGAAAAGGGAGTGGAGAACTGTCCCAAGCAATCTACTACAATTACCCAATTTTCCGCCATCATTTCGCAGCAGCTGCGTGCTGCAAAACGAAAAGGAGAGCGAAATTTTTCGTTCATGATTTTTTTTTTGCCTGAGATTAATGAATACGAACATTTTTTTTCCTGTTTGTAAATCGAAATGGGTTACTACCGACACATCTTTTCAGGCACTTCCAGACTGGGTACAAAGATGACAAATTTCTCTGTCATAAGATTTGCGAAGTAAATTTATTTTACTCCCCTACCCTAACCGAATAAAGCTCCTGTCAAAAGCACGGATCAACTATTTCAAGCGTCATCACTACGTCAAGCTTATAGCATTTTCCCGTAACCTAAACAACACTGAATAACTTCCTCTGGTCAGCCAAACTGTCATCCAGACAGTTATGCAATTTTCCATAAATAGGTTTTCCCATCGGCATCCTGATTACATATTTCTCGCCGACAACAAATCAAGGTCCATTACGTAATAGTATGCCCGCAAAGGTCACTGCATCACCCAGCGTGAGTACTCGTAAAAGAAGCGACGAAGACGCCATCAAAAAGAAGAAACAATATCCCGTCCCGACGACTCTTGGCCGTAATATCAAACGTGACCGTTTAACTGAAAGGCACACTTTTTGTTTTTGCACGCCACTTGGCGAGCAGGAGGCATCTTTTGCTCTGCTCTGTGCGAAACACAAAAACACGTTAACGTTATCCACTCACCACACGGGCACACGGCAAAGTGCGGTGCGGTAACTGTGAGTGAAAATTACATTTGACGGTGTATCTACGCTAATCCAACGGGAAATTAAAGCGTCATTCTCCGTTTTCATTAGACAGACACGATGGATTGAGATAGAAGACGGCGGCTCAATAATATTGGCCCACGAAAGGTGCTTTAGTTTAAATAGCGTGTCTATAGCTATGCTTTTTCTGTCTTCAATTTTTATTTCGCCGCAATTAAATGAGAATTTAAAAAAAAGAAAAGAAAAACTACAATCCCCACGCTTTAGAAAAAAAGAGATAGTGCTTGTGGTATGCCCTTAGGGCAAGGTTTAATTTTGATTACTATTTATTTTAATTATAAACAATTTCATGAGTTGTATGTGGTGGCGTTTTATTTAACGACAAGCCAAACACCGAGGGATTGGCCAATGCACGGTGGGAATTGAATGAGGCAAAGGCCAAAAGAGGCTATACCAACCAAGCTTTAAGTGGGTTCATGCAAAACTCATTATACATCAGACATGCAACGCCGTAAGAAAGTGTTTTCTAATATAATTGTTATAAGCTATGAATTTGTTAACAAATTGCGGAAAAACAGTTATCGGCAGTGAAGAAGCGATTTGATTATATTTTTGGGAAAGTTCAGGCTGTGAATAAAAAGAGATTGATGGCGTGAACAGATTTTAAGTGGATAACTGACAACTGACTATTCAGCTGACGTTTCTATTTGTATGCCTTTGACGTGTAGCAACCGCGATGTTAACGCTCAATCCTGTTTTCGCGTTCAGGGGAAATCCAGTCGACTAGAACTTGACATTTTTCTTCTGCAATTTGGGGACAAATTTCAGAGCTAAATCATTCAATACGTCAGCGGGAACTATTTTTTGTGGGTCCGTTCAGTAAGTGCATTATTTCATGCCTCTGTAAATGACGACCTAAATAAGAACGAGTCGTTTGAGCGGAATGTACCGATAATCCTGAGAGAGAGGAGAGACAACTGCATTCCGCTTCTGTGGTGAGATTTATTGCCATTTATGTTGTTTAGTTTCAAAAAATGCTGCTCTTTGACAAATGAGATTGATTAACTGACAGTCCACTCAAATTCTTATCCTCTAGTAAATCTTGTAATTGACTGGCCGCGCATGATGTCACTTGGTGAAGTCTGTTACTGTCATGGGCATCGCCATTAAATAATTAAACTATTATACATGTAGGTCCGTACACATTGTATATATTATATCTGTTAAGAAGATAATTGTTTGCGGTTAATTGTAAGGTCTATAGCAAGTGCAAAGTTTGCTGAAACGCAAACTGCATCCGTCAATCCCTTGCCATATTCTTACTAAATAGATTCCAAACAAATTTGTATCGTTCAGTTGTCATTTGTCGGTTGTCACATGCTGCTATGCCCTCACTTCGAGCTGACTCATGACTTTTTCAACCCACCGCAGCAGACTTGAACTAAGCACGATGTGCCACACTGACGTCTTTCCACCAAATACCACGAATGCACTGATCGCCCGTTTAATACCAAAACTGTACCTATACGTATACCTCCACTAATATCGAGTTAATCATTGATTGCTCTGAAAATCGACAAAAACAATGGCAATTGTTTATGAATTTCAATCACGTATTACTCATGCCGACGGTACAAATAGGCTCGACATGGGAACAAGTCAAGTCTCCGGTTTCTGTTGTTGACTTGTTCCCCTTTGTCTTTTGGTATTTGTTTAAGCCCCCGGGCTTATTGTTGTTTGTGGACGTTGAGGTATGAGTATGGGACAATGGCAATGGCATATGACCATTTTTTTATTTATTTTTTTTGAGAGAGGCGGACAATTAGGTACTTTAGAAATACCGGTCTGGAGCAAAATTATTGGCGAGGCGACACGACTTGCCGTTGTTGCCGTGCCGACGTGTGTGCGGAAGGTATTTGTGAATTTATACGGTAAACCAACGGTGTGTGTATGTAAAACGAGCTAAATTGGTATCTGAGATGTTGGTCAGTATTTGGGTGGTGTTGCATTCTGACATGCGACACTGACCACTGAACAGTGAAGTGGCGTTCCATTTTGTTGAGAATGCAGTGGGATACGAAAATGCCTCAAAAAGGCGGTAGGTGGGTACTTTACGCAATGTTTAAGAATGAAGGCAATCGCGGTTGGAATAAGTTAGTGACACGTTTTATGGGTGTAGGTAGGGCTGAGTAGATGGATTCTTCAAGGTGTGAATTAGGTTATTAATCGCAGTGGGAGTAGAACTCGTTGCACTTTGCAAGGTTGTGGCGAGAGTGGGCTGTAATGAAATTTGATTAAGCCTTATTTAAAGGTCGCACAAAGTACTTTTTCAGATCTAAGCGTCTTGAAATGGGCGACTTAAAGATGACTTGGTCATCTTTCAGCCCTCCCAGACTGAACTTCAACTTGTATTCAATGAAATCAGGGAAATGCCTACAAAAATCTAAACACTAGCTCAATAAGCTCTACAAGTTAGTAATTAAAGTCCCATTCAAGCAGCTGGAGAAAACTCAGCATATCAGGTCTTATTCATTAGCAGTGCTAAGTTTTGTTTCGTCAATTTTGCGGCAGTTAGTTCAATCCCTTTTATCAGGGAGGACCGTACTTGGTGTCAAATCGGACTTCCATTCTGCGTTTGTTCCAATTCTTCCTCATTCCCCAGAAATTTTAAGTTCGAGAAAAACCCTGCTTCAGCAAAGAATGCAAGCAAGCCACTGCGGTGAAGAACAAAGCGTTCAAAATATGTAACAGTTTGGATTGTGAAAAGACACCGAAACCTATACGGAGTTCCACCTATGGTTTACTGAAAAACGGTACGTCAAAGCTTTTAACTATACTTTGCAAGCTGTCAAACAGTCGTTCTATCAGAAGATTATTCCTTTCTGCTGTGGGAAGACTGCTCGCCTCGCATTCAACTTATTTCGAAAAAAGGAAGGCGATGCTTGCTAAAAATCGACTGTCTTTACTTTCTAGGTTATGGAAAAGGTGGATAATGGAAAATGCCGGAATAAATAAATGTCGAGAAGGCTACCGACTAATGAATGACACCTATGCCATATGGATTTTCTACTGTAGATTTGACTAGGAGGTCTTCCAGTAACATCAAATCAACAGCCGTTGGCTCATGCCTCATAGACGACTAGTCACTGACCTATGTCTATTCTAGAGGTAGGTGTTCATAGGAACTTAAAACGAAATGGGACATATAAGCGCCCTCCACGACAGACAACCAATACAAATAACTTATGAGTATACACTTGACAACCGCTTGGACATTACTATTCCAAGGCACATTTGACATTCATGACAATAAAACTTAAGAACTTGCTTCCTACGAAAATATTCATAAAAAACTACAACAAACAACAATTGGAGTGCAGAACTAGCAACTATCTACAGTTGTTATTTGATTTTATTCAATTACTGCCTCCCTATAAATCACAAGCATTAAACCTAAACCTTGCTATTGCTACTTGTCATAATATTGCATTTGTTAAAAACAGACAAAACAACTTCCGAAACCTTATACCTTATAAATCGGTGAAATACAGGATGACAGGATGTATTTCGTTGTAAAATTTGACAGGTAGTTGACACCGAAATACACGAAAAAGTGAAAAAGTGAAAAAGTTATTTCTTATATTGTGATTGTGACGTATCTGCTAAACGTTAGAGACAATGCAGAACACTGCCCGCAAAATATTTAAACAAAAGAAAGCGCCACTCTCTTGTTCACTCTTTTGACAATAGGTGTGTTTTTTTTTAGCTTCGATCTCAGCAAAGCAAAGTAAAGTAGGACTTTCAACAACTATTGCGAGTTTGAGGCCCGTTTGCTGAAACTACTCATAGCGATTTAAGTTCCATTTAAAATCGTATGTGACAGTTTATGACATAGAAAAAGTAGCCCATACGGTATTTAAGTAGAACTTAAATAAATATGAGTAGTATCAGCAAACGGGCCTGAAAGTGTCAGGTATAACGTAGTTGAGTGTTGAAAATCCTACTTTACTTTGCTTTTCTGAGATCGAAGAAGCTCCAAAAAAAAAGGACTTATGTCTCTTGTTTTGTTATCCTCAAGAGAACGGAACGGAAAAAATTAAGTGTATAAAAATGAACTTTAAAGTAAAGTAGAACGGAAAAAATGTAAACCAAATGTCGTAATCCTATCACCAGTTTGCTCTGAATTATTTTTCTTTGGTTTTCTTTCGACATATTCTCGCCCAATGCTTGACAGATGTCTACTCACAAAGTTGACTGACACGTGATTCACAATTCCAGACATTCAATTCGACAAATAATAGTGTGTAGGTATATGCTTTAATTTTTATATTCAAAGGTACCTATTCTATTGTAAAAGTAAAAACACATGTTCACATACCCTTTTTGTTGATTGGCTGTCCGAATTTATCCCAATTCGAACAGCAAACATTCTCAAAATCTGGTCTCTGGTAAATGACATCAAATATCCACTTATTGAAACACTTATTGTTAGTCTGTCTTTTTAACACAATTCACACGCGGTCAAGTTTAGTCTCAACCCGTTAAGCGGTTTGCAACGACAAAATTATGCACACACTCATTTTTAAAAATAGATTTATGCGTAACTCGCCCGAAAAATTAAAATGTAAAATGCCCACACTACTCAAATTTGCCACTATCACAAAGAATGCGATATCAAGCTGTTCAGTAAATGTCGTGTGTCGTATGTCACCACGGCAGCACAATTTCACCACACCACACTCATCTGATTCTGAACATTCACCCTACGTCCAACTGGGTAGAAATCCACCACATTTTCGACGCCGCCATGGCGTTGAGTTACTGTGCGCACACGCTTTTGCGACGAACTCCACCGAGGTTCGAGTTCCAGCCAGGGAAAACTGAAACTTTTATAATTACGTTTCCTTCTTAACACTAGGCAGGAGTTTTCTGATCCGATTCCGATTGAGAACTCTAATCAAAGAAGGTAGAGCGAATCGTTCTCTCGCTACGCCGTACCTGTGGCTACCCAATTTTAATGGTTTTCTCAGGTCCCGTACAATATGCGAGTGAATACAATTCTTTTTTTTTTTTTTAAACTCGCGATTATCAATTTTTGGAATTTTAATTCATGCTTCTTTTTTAAAATAAACAAACAATTAATTGAAAACGAAATTGAATTGATGGCGTGAAAGCAGCCTGTTCGTTCCAATTTATGCGACTGAAACTGAATAAAGATGTGTTAATAGCAAATTAGGTATCGCTCTGATTGTGAAAAGCATATTCGTCTGCTCAACTGGAAACACGATGTTGGAGGAAAGTTTTTCGCTGTTTTATTAATACGAATTTGCGGAACTGTTTGCATAAGATAGAAAAAATCACTTCCGAGTTTCATTTGTAAAGAAATGAGTTAAGGCAAATCTGAAAGTGAATGGAGGCGAGTTACAGCTCGGATTTTATGGACAGAGGGCAGTGCGTCTTTAGATAAAAAATTGGCTAACATTTGAAACTTGAAAGTGGCTTTCGGGTTTATTGGAATACAAATGAGCGGTTTATATGAGTTTGTTTGGGGTTGCCACCTTTAGAAATTCGTCAGGATCGGCACCTCAATCTAAACGGACAAATTTTGTTTCTTTTTCAACTGTTTGGTACGTTTATTGCGATCAATATTAGTTTATAACCTTCAATTCGTAAATTTTTTTAATTTCGCGATGTGAACGCACTTCTGTTTTAATTGTTGTTATTTGTTGGGAAACTGCTTGTACCTATCTATTAAGTTAGTTAAGTAAATGTTTTAGGATCAAGCTTCATATATGGGAGAAGTTTCCTTTCGCTGAGTTACCTACTTGCTCTAAATAGGTGCCGGACCTTTCTAACTTAATTTAATTAATATGCGCAGTCAATTAGTGGCCAAGATCGTGTGATTTGACGTCCTTAGACTTATTTCTTTCAGGTTACGTTAAATCGCTCGCCTGTCGCAACAAGCTATAACAACCATAGTAATAAAGTTGCTTGCGTCACTCAAAATTGGACCATATGTTAAATTGGACGCGGCCATAGCAATTTTGGTAGAGAGAAGGTTGAAATCGAGCTAAGGAACACAATTTCTACAACCTCGATCTTGGAAACCGTGGCAGAGTAGTCAGTAAACGGCCGGCCGCTTTAGAAGAACGGGGAATCATGTTTATTTGTAGTCAAAAACTGACCGTTAGTAGGTTTGTTTGACGTGGGCCCCAGTGCGCACTAGTTAAAACCCTAATGTGTTCGATATAGCACTGAACTCGCCCTGGTACTGAACACCTGTGCTTGACATGACTTGTAGGGCGCCCTAGTTGTGCCCTGAACTGATCCCAGTTAATTTGTCGGGGCAAAAATTATATAGTGATAAAGGTAAATAAAAATGAATAGGGTATTCAAAAGAATTGAGTTCATTCATTTTTAACAATAAACAAAAAATAGTTTCATATCTTCACACTTCGTTCACCAAAAGATGAATATTTTTCAATATGTCAAAAACTGACAGATCTCAGAGCAACATATTTTGCGTTCGATTCGGCTACTATGAGTTTTCGGCGCAGGGACATAAGTCCCCGAGACATAAGTCCCAATTTTTACTTTTGGAACTTATAACCCAATTAAGTAAGACATGAGTCCCAAATTCGATTTGGGATTTATGTCCCACACCATCGGGACACAATTGCCAAACAAAAATGTTGGGCCTTATGTCCCACCCAACAATATAGAAACTAAACAAATAATCTATGGTAAAATTTGTGACTTATGTCCCATCTTCGACAAAATAATTTTGGAACTTATGTCCCAATAGGGTGGGTCATAAGTCCCAAATTCGATTCGGGACCTATGTCTCACTTCGGTGGGTTATAAGTCCCAAAAGTAAAAATTGGGACTTATGTCTCGGGGACTTATGTCCCTGCGCCGAGTTTTCAGGGCTGTGCAGGGTTTTTAACAGGTGTGAAAATCAGCTGACACTTCTCAGTGCGCACCAGTGCGAGGCACGTCAAACAAACCTAGTGAAATAATTGTAAAGTAACGAGTTTGGTGCTTTTATTTGAGGCTTTTGAATTCCTGATGAAATTTTGAGACGCAAGTAGGTAGATAGGTAGGTAAGAGGGTTATGTGACAGCTGACACAGCTTCTCAGTACAAGTAAAGAGAGACTGCCCAGACTCCCGTGGATATGCAAATGCGGAGTTCTAACACTTCCGATCCGTTTCTGACCAGCTTATTCACATCTTCATTAGGGTCACCTTGTTGGCACATATTATATCTCCTAGACTGACATTAAGGGTGGCTTTTTTATGGCCTCTTGGCTGTCCGAGTATATTATAGTGATATTTTTATCGACTTAGTAGCGTCTGTTCAAGTGCTTCGAAGCTTATACTCGTAGTTGCTGATTTTGCCAGAAATAATCGGCAATCATCGCTTATTCTGAATGACTCTTGCAGGCCCAGAGTTTCACTGAAGAACTGCTGTTAGCTGTTACTAAATAAAAAAGTGCACTAAATTAAGAGATCATTTTGTTTGTTTGAAATCCCTTTGGTAGCGGTCTCATGGTCTTGGTTTTATCATACCGCACCCTCACTCTGAATTACCCATTTATTTCTCACTCTTTCACAAACCACCGCCGCAAATGCATCCACCCTACTGTGGATAAAGGGACAACTTGTTTACTATCCCATAAATTAGTCACGTATCTCATTTAAGCCAGTTAACTGGTAGTAACCACAAATCAAAGTGTACTTGCATACGAAAGTAAAAAAATTCCACCCGACATTAAAATGCGTAGTCCGGTCTCTGACAAAAGTACTACCATTATTTGTTTACATGATTCGGTTAACTGCACGCTGCCGCTGCAGCATTGCCAAACCAGCCAGTTATGACCATGGCACCTTTAGAGTGCAATTTTAAATATGGCATAAGCATGCATGCATGCATGACAAGGGAAGGCGCTAAGGCGGCACAAGTTATAGCGTCTCCGTAACGATGTCTGGAGATATATTAAACTTGTGCTTGGTTCTTTTGTCCACCACCTAGAACTGAGTCTTTATGGGATTCATTTTTCATGCAACAACTCAAAAAAAATAGACCCACTGCAATAATAATAATTTAGAATTGACGCCGCTGTATAGAGTAAGCAGATAAATTGCACTTACAATAAATCCTGAATATGTTGTTAATATGACACGAGGAATACGATTTATATTCATATATGTTGGGCTGATGTTTAGTACATTTTTATTCGAGTTCCTTTTGCTGCTGTAGTCAAGCGGTGCATTAACGATAACTAACTAAGAGTCTGAATTCGCATTTGGCATCGGCGGGGTAGGGACACGGTCACCTCTAGGGTAAGTCATTGATCTCACTGTCATTTTTCTGCGGAAAAGCGAGATGTCAACTGGAATGTCACTCTTAGTACAGTTGAAGCAAAGGGCAGCGAGTCGGAAGTGCAGCCCGCATGACTTGACAAATATTCCTCTGTTGGAATGGTCAGCCGGACAGTACCTGGCGATCATTTTTCGTTTTAATTTATAGTCCGTTTGAATCACGGTGATAGGTTGAAAATATCCACCAAAATTGACAAGTTAAGGAACTGCATTCAGTGAAAAGTTCCTTAAAGACGTCTGAAGGTGTGGGGAAAATTTAATCCTTCAGCTCGCCATGGTGCATCGGGAGCCTAAAAGCTGCTTTGTGAACGTACATCGGTGTATCCGTGGGACCAATATCGACAAATACAGCTTGAGAAGCTTGAAAAACTTCGTGTTGTATAGTACATGTCAAAATAACTGCTTCTAAGTAGGTTCAGGTATTTCTTCCTGCCTGAAAAGGACATCAATCCGAGCACCTACCAGGGTAGAAGATTTTTCAAAAAAAAAGTCCCACAAATCAAACCGGAATTTCCCCTTTTCCCCCCTTGAAACAGCGCATTTCTTCTCTTGTATTTCCCGCTCGGGTTCACGTTCATGATACTAGCGCTGATTAATCGCTCTGTCTCCGAACGAAACAAGATATTTCTATTCTACTTCAACCCAATATTTCAGAATGCTTTTAAAATTCGTATATCTGCGGAATGAGCTGGCCGATAGAAATAGAAAAAGAAACTACAGTTGACTGACTTGATGTGCATCAGTTTTTATTGATGAGGATTTGTCACGTGAACATATATTTCAATTGACGTTCATGAAAGCGTAACCGGCATTAAGTCGTGAATTTCTTGCTTTACTCTGTCAAAGTGACGTGGGCGACCATTTAAGCTTTTGCTTTCAGGGTAAATCTATTACAAATAAATGTAATAGACCTAGGAAACATAATGAATGCAGTTAAAAATAAAGTAGATTCAATTAAAAACAAGTATTTCAATAAAATGCTAACAAATTTCTGTTCTCTTTTTTGCAGATCCTCAAAATTACTTCTACACGCCATCGAATCCCGGTCAAGGGCGTTTTGTGCCATCCTTCCAGAACGGCCGTTCCCCGTCATACTTAACTGGTACACGAAATTCTCTAACCAATGTGGCGTCACCCTACTCGGAACCACTGATTTTTCTAAACAACGACGGACCATCAGGGCCGCAGTCATCACAACTGACGACCGGATTTTCACAGTTCGCTCAACATCTTCCGGTAAGTGCGTGTTGCCCTTAAATGGGTAGGCGCTTGATTTTCTCTTTCTCACCAAAAAATGTCCACAATCGTAGTGAAATTGTAGGTGAATCACGTCGAAATAATCAGTTATGAATAAATTAATCGGCGGAATACGTGACGCGCAAGTGAAGCGTAAACTTTCTTACCGCCAAAGTTGGTGTATACCAAAACTCTAGGCATCTTCTTCAGGAAGGGAAACAGTTAATCATTGCCTGTCAAAGTCGATGAACGAAAATCATTAATCGGGATATGCCATTTCGCGTGCAGTCCATATAAGACCATCAGTGCATCATCTTTGCCTCCATCAAACGATGCCGCATCGACAGTCCTCTGTCCAATCGTCCGATGGTTTTATGACGCATGTAGTCCCAAGAGTGCCATTCACTCATATGCGGTTCAAGTCACAGTCAAATGCAAATAAATCCATCGTTCAATCCATCACACAGATCAATGGCAGCAACAAATTAGATTCATGTCGAAAAGGTCAACATTTTCAGGGAGCTCCGCAATCGTGCTAGACTCGTCGCCTCTTCCGGGGGCTATTCGTTTCGCATCGATGGGCCTTGAGTCGAACTGATGATTTCTTCTGCAGGGATTCATGATGAAAATGCAGCGATGTCTGTTTGTTTTCTTGGCAGTGGATATAATTCAATGACCTTTGGGGGTCTTTTGTGTGTTTAATGGTTCCTATTTGGAAATGAATTGCACTTTGGATTTGACGTTTGCAAAGGTTTCATTTTTGACAGGCGATTCATCATTTCAAATGACGTGCTGTCACGCACATCGAAATCAAAGTGCGTGCAGTTCTCCATTTACACAAAGATGATGTTGACAGAGAAACTTAAATGGGCAACAACACGCGCAATTTGACAGTTTATGAGGTGACGGGTGTCATTATTGACTTTTTGCCAACACACGATAAGAAAGAGGTATGAGTGTTTGCGAAATGGTAGCCATTTCAAAAGAGGAGGCTTATTTACAAAAATTGTTGCGAATTGGGGACGTTCAAAACAAGCCGGGCAGCTGTCAGTTGTTTTTGATTGCCTTATATATCAATCGTGAATAGTTCTTTTTTTTTTGTGCTGACGTTTATGGAGCCTTAGCCGTCAAATCTAGTCAAGAATTCTAGTCAAAATTCTCGACTGAGTTGACATTTCATCTGTTTAACTGACGTAAGAAAAGTGGCGCTCACAACTAATCTAGTTTTTGCGTTCAGGAAAAAACCTAGTTCAGAAAAATTAAATCGAATATTTATTCGAGCATTTATTGGAACAGATTTTTGTAAATAGGCTGTTGGAATTTGAACTATTGCGAATGATCGTACTAATCCATCCTCCGATTTGTTTAAGTGAGTCTTTTAATATTTCAATCACTTCACTGTATGATTTTCAATAAATGTGACGCTCCCGAAACGATATTTTATTGCCAAACAAACGCGAAGGTTGTAATTATACCTTCTTCGTAAAACATCATGACAGTTTAAGAATGGATGACATTATCGTGGAAGTATTGTCAAAGTATCTCCGTCATGAACACATGTTATGCCTCCATCTCCCTCTATATTTGGTCCCAAAAAAACTATTTCAATATGTGACATAATAATCAGCTTATGTGTAGGCTGGGCGCCGACAATTCAGTAGGCTGTGCCATCACTCCAACATCTTCCCTTTCATTTTGTCATTTGCTCCAAACCATCTGTCATATTTATAAGGCCCACACGTCTCAAAGTCATCACACACATCGAATCTACTTCGTTAATTGTTGCACTCTTACCCAACCTATGTGCACGAAAATCGGTAGCAAAAGTTAATGAATGAAGAGTCACTCGACAATGCTACAGTCTCTGTTCAAAGGCGTGCTCACCTTCGACGCGCGTGGTTTTCATCAGACGTTCATATGCTTTAATTGTACCACGCAGGTACTCACTCTACAGATTCATGTAGTCAATTGAAATGTTGTAATCGATTCAATGATGAGCGGGAAGGCAACTAGCTTTCCACATTCAGCATGAGTACTCGTAAAGTTGGAGAACATATTTATCGTACAGATATGACAGCTGCAATCGGCTTACATCTAGATCACAACGACACATGAGAAGTATAGCGATTATAAGTCAAGCGCATCTTTGAACAGCTCGACCCTTTTGAAACTCTTTCAGATTAAGTCTCAATACAGACATAATTATGTTCGACACCAACGGCATAAACTCCGATTAACCTCGGTCATATCTATGGGACTTTCCCTCATGGGAAAACTGTTATTCTTCCTCGGTTGTATGATAATTTCACTAGACGTGATAATTTGTGTGAGAAGATGCCCAACAACAGAAACGCATTTGACCTAGGCCCCATTAACCTGTTCATGGCGCCCGTGACACCGAAATAAAAGACAAGACCGGACCCGAAAGTGGGCATCAGTTTCACTCAACTCAGCGTTGCCAGAGGGTCAAAATATTTCCCCCCTACATAAATCTGAAAACCCCCCAAACTTGGCTACTTTTTCCAAGAAACCCCCAACTTTTTGTCATTATTTGGTTTCCAAAATTTTGAATTTAAAACGCGAACAAGTAAGTTTGGTTTTCCGAATGAAAAAGTGTTCGCTTAATAAATACAACGCAAAATGTCAACGCATGGTGCATTTTAAGAACATCTTGTAAGAATTTACACAGCCCTGATGAAATTGTTGGTTATAACATTTGCAGATGAGCTTGTGGCCTAAGTCTGGAAAAATACTTAAGCCACTATTATAAAAAAAGCTATTACCTTTTGCTAATGCAACTGGCATCAGCTTTTTTGGGAAAGACTTGTTTTGTAAACAAAAACAGTCCGAAGATATTAGCACAAATAATTTTCACTGTCACATTTTAAGGTGGAAATCAGGCACAGTTTTCTAGAGCCCGGCCACACACAAAACGAGGGCGACTCGATGCATAGTGTAATCGAAAAAGCCACCAAACATATTCCTATTTACTGTCCAGACCAGTGGTACAGTGTTGCACGGACTGTTTGTAAGACTAAGTCATACATTGTCAAAGAAATGAACGCGAGCGACATTTTGGACTTAAAAAAATTGCTTACAGATAGACACAAGCAAAAACTGGAAAAAAGACGAAGAAGGAAACGTCGTGGAATGGACCAAGGTTAAAGTTGTTGAAACATTCCCAGAAACTCCCAATTTAATACAAATAAGATATGCTTTTGATGATGGAACAAAAATTATTAACACTATGGAGAAAAAAAGAGGAACTGTACAAAATCTAGACACTTACAATCTTGTACAGCTTAGAATGAACCAAGTTCCAATCCAAAAATTAAAGTATAAGGATCTTATGTATCTTTGCCGGGAAAAAAGTAATTCCTGAAATATATCATCCATTCTACGAGCATCTTACAGAAGGGTCCACATTTTGGAAATGAATAACAGCGAGTCTGATTAATTACTAATCACTAAAATATATTTTTTTTTTAACTTTTTTTTAAGGAAATTGCGACTGAATTAATTTTTATGAAAAGATTTTACTTTTTATATTTTTTTTTAACAAAATGCTGAACTCTTGAACTCTATGACCTGCTAATATTTAATTTTATAGTTTGTAGTTACTAAAATGTTATTCCTAATAATTTCTTTTAATCAGATCACGAAAATAAAACAATACGGACCATAGAAAAATTTCATTTTGGAGAGAGTGGCAAAAGTTGCTTTCAAAAAACGACGGATAATGTATGAAAATGACAAACTTCATGTTGCCACCAGCCATATTGCAAACATTCTGTACAACGTCACGTCACAATATGATGTCAATTGACATGAGATTTCATTTGCTTGTCGGGGGTGTTGCCATATGAATCAAACTAATAATTTTTATTTTTGGATATTGTTTTTAAAAAAAGTAATTTAAAATTCTATGTTCAAAAATGCAACAAATAAACAATATTTCGCTGCTGTATTTCGGTATTTCGGCGTATTCATGCGAGCGAATGATTTTTTTAAACATTTATGAAACGTTCTCGATTTTCTTCAGAAACATTTCATAAACATTTGTCAAACATTTCTGTTTTGCCGATCTATAAGCCGATTAAGTATTTATTAAACGTTTATGAAATACTTTTTACTGTCGGAAATTCACGACCAGAGGCTCGAAAACAACAACACGGCTTCCGTAATATGGTGCGTTTTGTTTCTAAAAGGAAACGAGTTTACCTGCAATCAGTTCACAATGTAATGGAAATCTTAATGCAGTTTGCACCTCTGGTCCGCTCGGATTGGAATTCTTAGACAAAGTAAATGACAGCGGTTTAGGCACGAAATTCCAGAAGAACAAAATGAAGTTAGAATTCGATTTTTCTGTGATAAAAAAGAAACGTGTTTCCCAATAACTAGGTTCGAAAACAATTTAAATCTATGCAGGTAGCTAGTTTCGATTTTTCATTATTCCAAGATTTTCTGGACATTTGTATTTTATGTTAAAAGAACAAAAAACACCTGTGAAACAAATTATTAACGAACTGCGAAACATTTCATAAAGATTTTTTTGTTAAATAAATGTTTATGAAACATTTACTTAAATATTATTTCGCTGGTCTGGGCATACCTTTATGGAATAAAAAAGCAAAATCATCTCGAAGGCGGGAAATGTATTCGAGGTGAAAAAAATGCTTTTTGATTTTTTGTGCTATGAAGGGTGTTGAATATTTTAGTCTGGCAACGTGACTGTGTGGCTTGGCTATCGTTTACAAGCACACCAACATTGAAAAATGAAACAAGCCACCTAGTACAATAAATTATCAGATCATGATTCGTGATCTCGATGAATAGCAGGATCATGTGCTGTTGTTGTAAGTACATGTATTTCGATGATCTATATGGATCATGGCTGATAATAAAAAAGGGCTTTTGATAAGATAGGCTCCTTCTACACTCAAAATAGATATGCACAATCATCCTATGTCGCGAAATCAAGTAAAATAATAATGATTTTTCAAGAATCTAGTGCCGTTAAATTAAAGCTCAAAAAAATAATGTACATATATGTTTTTTAGGCCAATGTGTTTCTTAAAATAGTTTAGGAGTAAATACATTTTCAAATTTAAAAATCGCTCTACTGATGTTTTTGAAAAGTGTGACTTAGTCTAGTTCTGCACTGTAGCGACGATTGCTTTTGGCTTTTGGGGACCGATCGATTATTTGACTGCATTTTAAAAAAGGGTAACCAAAAAGGATATTATTACGAAATACAAAAAAAAAAAAACGTAGGTAATTTAAAAAAACCCTGGATTTCCCCCAGATTTCTCCCCGTCGACCAAAAAACCCAAAAAGTCTTAGGGGAAAACCCCCAAACTGGCAACACTGACTCAACTGGAAGCCATTTCGCCGCAGCGCACTAGTCTTATTGAGTGTTATCTTTCTGGCACCTTTTTTGTTGTTTTTCTCTTTACGATTAAGATTGTTTTGGGGTGTCGACGATAATTGGAAGGCCCGCATGAAAACATGTATAACTCAGACCTGAAGGGTCATCACTCATCAGTCTTCTGATCTGTTTCTAAGTACGAGCAGTTCTCAGTACAAATATCTACGAACGAAGGTGATCCGGGTACGTTTGTAATTTGTTACCTTGCCGTCGGCGACTCACACATAGTCTGTTCTTTTCGGCTCTAAATTAGAGAAACCGATTTAGCTCCACTTCATTTTCACTATGCTGATGGTAATAAATTTCTTGTTTTGAAATATCTAACGCATTCCATACAAAGGCCACTTAGCCTTGGCTATTTAAGATTAATGCAAGCAAATAATCCACCATGCAAAAGTGGTGTCTGTGTAAAGCGAAAGCCCTCCGGCTAAACAATGCTACGCAGCGCATTTCTCATGATCCCATATACTAATTGTGAGTTTTCCTTGTTTTCAACAGAAAATCTGTTTGATTGTCTGATTGTCTGATTCCAGCGAGCAACAGATATCTCTTTATAATTGACGAGTGTGAGAGGTACAATTGAGAAGTTGTTGACTTCAATGTCAGCAGTAGGTATAGGGAAGCAGCCATGGTTGAGCATAACTAATGCAAACTGACATCTTAATAGGGGGAAGCGTTATGCATATTAAAAATATGGACAAACGAGTGTTTATGTTGAAGTTCAAAAGAGTTCCTAAGAGGTGACTCCCATTTGGTGGCGCATAGGTATTTATCGACTGCTTTGTGGCAATGGGAACCGCATCAAGTAGCGGAATCTACTGTTTCAAGGACGCTGCTTTATTCTGTGCGACGAAATAGCTTGTTTCCTATAAGTTGATCAATGCATTAACTTATCCCCTGTTAAATTTGCCTTTCCAAAGACCATCGACAGCACAAGCTCGACTCACCACAGAGGACTGCTGACTGCATACAGACAGTAGATATGTCTCCGAAAATCTTTCGACGAATACGAAATGCCCTTCCCACATTACATCATAACCAGACGTAACACAAGCTTAAGGCGCAACCCACAGACACTTTGTCAAAGTAACACTTGAGTGGAAGTGTGGCACTCGATTGTGCTGCCTTAGCACCTTTTCAGTGCAAAAGCCAGGTGCACTCACCTCCAAAAGTGCGCAATTTGTTAATTAGACCGAAACGCAGTAGAGCGCGTTATGAACAACAAGAAACACACAGAAACATGCTAACGGAATAAGTGCACCTTTCACACTTTCGCACATAATTTGGCCGATGAACGTGCAGTGTGCGGTACAGTCGGTACAACAAGGGCGCGGTGTTTTAACTTTATCTGTCGTTTTTTAAGACGCTTAGTTCTATTTGTAAGTTAGTTAAGCTGTATTCACCCGGCTTTGCCCGTAACTTATATTTCGTATTAAGTCTCGCATTAATAATCTAGATTTTACAGCTAAAACTCTGTAAAATAACGATTGAAATACTGTTTTTGTATGGGAGGCGCAACGCCCCTTTTTGTAGAATGCTTACAACAGCCAGTTGGTATAATGTGTGTCGGTTTACCAAATTTCAATGGTGAAGCTGTCAATAAGGTAATTTTTTAAATTTTAAATAATTTAGTTTTATGAGAAGTAACACTTCTCGGTTTTCTCTCTGGTTGACTGTCAGAGGACAATATTTTAACACAAATGTCCAATGTCCATCTGTTTGTTACCCAGAAGCAGTTGTTATTAATATAGCAAGTTCTTTCTTTCTGAAAATTCTACACAAAACTATAAAGCTTTGAAGATTACTTCGTTTTTGTCCTCTTTACCTACGGAGCCATCCCTGTAAATTCGAATGCGGCTCTAATTTTTGTCTACGTCTATAAACTTCCTCTAGCTTTTCATATTTTGTGCGGATTTGAATCTTTGGCATTTTTCCATCGATATTTCACGCGGCGTTAACTTTTTAACAGGCAACATCTATCGCCTTGGATTCTTAGAAGAACTCGCCAGCGAACGAAATATTCCTCAGTGGATATCGAAGGGAATGAAATGCGAATCGACTGGTTTGCTTCGACTTGTACATAACATATTTACAAAAACCTAGTTTTTAAAAATTAAACAAAGCAAACAAAATTTTCGACAACAAACTGGTTTATAGCAAGAACTAGAAGAATAGGCTGACGAATGTCATAATTGGGCCTAGTTTTCTTTCGCCTGTCGAACTTGCTGAGTCAGAAACGCTTGAGGGTAAAAGTAATGTCCGTTGCAGTCACGTTTTCTTGTTCGACGAACAACTATACCAAACCTTCATTAAACAAAGTATATACAGAAACTCAAGGTAAGGCTCTAAAAGAAAAACAAAAAACACCTTTACTTCAGTACAAAAATTCAGCGACGGTTCTTTAAAAATTATATATTAGATTTGGGAAACCGAAACCAGATTTTTCTCATGTAAATTGTAACTGTCTATTTTGAGAGCTGATATCCTCTCCCTTACCGGGAACTCCATCCCACGCTTCATAAAAGGCATCGAAACACCAGCTGGCCCTTCTTTGTGCCCCATAGAGATTAGCAACTATTTTGCTCATACCTGGTCAATTCAGTCAAAGGACGAACACTTTTCGACCATCTTCAATAAAAGGAAAAACCAGAGTCTCCAAGCTACTCTCCCCTCCACTTCTTCAATTCCATCTGCAAGGCCCATTGAAGCTGCAATTACTAATCTTGAACTCAATAGCTTTCTGACTAAACTAAAAGGGAAAACGCCAAGCAAGGACCGCATATCTTACCCTATGCTAATAAATCTACCACCCTCAACAATATCAAGGCTTTGTCGTTTATACAACATGATTCTTGATAAGGGCATAATTCCACATATAGTTGGAAATCAGCTACTATAGTCCCCCTGCCCAAGCCTAGCAAGCCAACCCATACAATTTGTGGCTACCGTCCAAGTTCGCTAATTTCTTGTCTGGCTAAAGTAGTTGCAAAACGGCTTCTCAGGTTTAAACAAAGTTACTTTACAAAATGTTAACAACTTAAAAATTTTAATAATAGGTACAACTGGAAACCACATTTTATAAACCTAAAAAAGAGCCCAGCTGGTAGAGTCAACATTATTAACTATTTAGCTTGTAAAAGATTAAACGTACATATAAATACCCTTTGTAATATAACAAGAGCTTTAGTTTTAAGTTAAATTGACTATGGACTTTTCGTGTACGGCAAGTGTCCCAAGACAACGCTCAACCTCTTAAAATCAAACTATCATCAAACAGCCAGGAGGAGTATTAATGCATATCGGACCACCAGGATTATAATATAATGGCAGAAGCAGGACTTCCAACATTAGAAGAACGTCAAGCAGAATGCTTTATTAAACTCTTAGCTAAACTCTCCTTTTCCTACAATTCAATCATTGACAAAGATATCTCCTGTGTTATCAGATCAAAAACAACCAAGCGTCTTCCATCAGCCATAGCTCGAACAATAAGCACCGCAAAAGAACTTGGCATTAAAGAATCCTCGGTTCTACTGTCCCTGTCGGAATATAGCAAAACTAACACAGACAGAAGTATCTACGAGGCACACGTTTTCAGGCAGCCAGTTTGCTTAAATCTAGAGGCTGGAATCCTATAAATATTTACAGACGGTTCTAAATCAACATACACTACATCCTTTGCAGTCACATCAGAAAATGGATCATTATTAAGAGCCGGACTTTTACCTCAAAACGCATCAATTTTCAGAAGCAGAAGCACTTGCTTTACTAGAAGCAGTCCAAATAATGGCCCAACTCCGTGGAAAGGCCATAATATGCACGGACAGCCTATCAACGCTCAAGGCCACTTTAAACCCCAACCACAACACTGGACTCATAAACCATATACACAAAATACCCCAATAAAATAAAACTGTTATGGATTGCAAGCCACATGGGGATACAAGGGAATGAACTTGCTGATGAAGCTGCAAAATCTTGCCATAATGCACCTCTTCTCACCTTCAATATAATGTCAAAACATGATCTACGAAAACAAATAACCCAACAGATTAATATGCTAAGAATCTGTAGTTGGCATAATTACCAACACCACTACGCAAAAGTCAACACCAGCCGCTCCATTCCCATCTACCCGACATCAACCTCTATGGAAATGAACTCCAACTTCGCCCGTCTTCGCTTGGGTCATACTATCACAACGCATTGCAACACATCCTAAAGCGAAAAACCCCACCAAAATGCACACTCTGCAACAAAACTATCCACATTCAACATATATCATCGGACATATTCCTCGCCGTATCTCCACATCATTTAAGTCCCGCTTGTCAGATAATCAATCAGCCTACACATTAGTAAATACAATCAACCACGATAATGTAACAAAAGGTTCGTTTTTCCTCCGTAAAGAGAATTTGATCCTATACGATTTCCATTTTGTTACTTGCCTTATAATTCACTTCTTGGACTTTTCTACTTATTAGAGCTGAAAGCCTCTGTAGCCAGTGCTCCTTTTTTTACCTTTTGTATTAGTTAAAAATTTATTTTTTATGCTAATAATACAATAATAATAATAATAATAATAATAACGCACAAAATAACCCATTGTGACCTACAAAATATTGCAAATGATTGTTTTCTAACAATAAAGTGACACTTAAAACAATCATCAATATGAAACCCCCTGTGCACACAAACTTCTCGCACCTACTGTCTGTCCACTCTGAAATTCCATTGGCAGTCGCTTGAAATATTGATTTCGATTCGCGCACGCCACCAACTCCATCCGTAGTAGCTCCACAAATATGTATATTCCCAATTAGTTCGATTTGTGTCTTTTTTTGCGGTCCAATTGGGTTTGTGCAACTACCACAGATATCCACCCAAGCAACAAGTTCGGTCGCTTATAAAATAGCGATACACACCAGAATCTAGAAGAAAAAAACGACACCAAGTGGAAGATTGGGGAGTGCAAGTGCAGTCGATTCGGTGGTATAATTAAAAGGCCTCCTTCGCTCTAATGTGGAGCAGATAGCATCTCCAAACAAACTGTTGATGTTGCTCTCCCCAGCGAGAGAGGCGTTTCAACTCAACTAAACTCACATTGCAAGCGTACTCGTATCGCTGAGATACAAATCTAAAAGATGCTAATGGCAAGACAGTAAAATGCGGTAATCACTATCGCCCATTGTGTGTGTGTAGCGTGTAGCGTGTAGTGTGTACGACCGTGTGGGATTTGTGGCGGAACAGGTTGCTTTTTGCACTAATTCAAACTTTTTCTGAGTTTAAGTTACCATTATAGTGCAGTGCGGTCTGCTGTTGTTGGGCAATTTCGCTGCTGTCGTGTTTTCATTTTTAAGACGCTGGCTACACTCGTACATATGATGGATTGAATGCAAGCGAAAATTGAAACTTATAGTCCACCTGTTCTATGCCGGTCGCGAGATGACAATCGCTTTCCCATCAAATTAAAAAAAAAAAATTGGGTCGAACGTTTTTGCTTCCATATCGCTGGGATGTGGTAGAGTTGAGGTGATGGAGACACCTGAAACCAGATGTGTATCACTCATTTGACTTGCCGCAGTGCTCTTTGTTTGGGTTTTGAAAAATTAGGCAATTTTCGTGGGAATCTGGTGGAATGCCGTGTGGAACACAGGGCAGTGACATTGAGTTCCGCTGAGGTGTTTCAGAAGCAGCCTCAAATGTTGCCTGGTTCTTTTTTTCTTGTGGTTGCCGAGGAGATGTGGTAGTTAAGTGGAGCAAGGACGCGAATTGGTTTGACTGATTTAATTTAATCAATCGCTGTAACGAATACCCAACAGAGACCACGTGCAGTGCAAATTGTATAACAAAGAGGTTTCCAAACCCCCCCCCGTTAATTAGGTACCGTCACATTGCGCAAAAGTTTGTGAGAAGATTTTGCAATCTACCAGGTAATTTAACTGGCGAAATGTCTGCAAGTCACTCCTGCACATCTATCAAAGCATCGTCAATTATTGTTGATTAATTGGGGCTTACATTTTTATCGCTTTTTTTCTAACAGCCATGGTAAAAGGCGACAGATGAAAAATTATGCACAGATAGTTGGATGATGAAGATGAAGATGAATTTATGAAATCGACACTTTCCCCTGGATTTTGTTTTCTTGTCAGCTTCTTCATCCAGGTTTCTAAAGGGTCTTTTTTTTCAACTAGTGCTTATTTCGCGAATGGTAACACTTAGCTCATGTCTGATTTGACAGATAATTAGTTTTATCCTTCCGCTGAACGAATATGGTTGTGTATACGCTTGAACAACGCTGGGAAATATTGCGACATTACTTTGAAAATCGACTTAGAGAAGATGCCGATTTTGCCAAAAAAATCATCTTTTCAGATGAAGCTCATTTTCATCGTGGCGGGTATATAAACAAGCAAAATTGTCGCATTTGGGGCACAGAAAACCCGCAGGCATACATTGAAAAGCCGATATACCCAAACGAGTCACTGTTTGGTGCGGAATTTGGTCCAGGGGCATAATTGGGCCATTTTTCTTCGAAAATGAGCAAGGAGTGGCCGTTACAGTCAATGGCGATCATTATCGGGCCATGTTGAACGAATTTTTGTTCACAAAAATTGAAGAGGAGGATATTGGCAACATTTGGTTTCAACGGGACGGCGCTACGTGCCACACAGCCGAAGCTACACTCGATGTTTTGCGCCCTGTTTTTGAAGATCACATTATCAGCCGCAGAGCTGATGTCGTTTGGCCACCTCGGAGCTGCGATCTGACACCGTTGGACTATTATTTGTGGGGTGCCGTAAAAGATAAGTGTTACGCCGATAAGCCAGAGACAATTGACGCTTTAAAGGACGATATTCGTGAAGCCATTGGTGAAATACAGCTGCACACAATCGATAATGTGCTTAAAAATTGGACCGATCGTGTAGGCTACTGCATGGCCAGCCGAGGCAGCCATTTGAATGAAATTATTTTCCATTATTAACCGGAAGGATTGTACTTTCAAATAAAAAAAGAAATATGAGAAAATATTCAGTAGTTTTTTTTTTATAGCATTTACCAAAAAAAAAATTTATTTGGCGGACCCTATATACTGGTTAGAAGAAGTAGCGGAAAGAATTTATTTCAATTATACAATTTAATTGACCCATTTTCATTTGGAATTATTGCAATCCTGACCATTTTATGAGCCGTCATACATTTTCCCTTCCATTATTATTCAAGCAACATAATTATCATGTATTTGGCAGCACTCTTTTCCACTCCACACACGAGTATTTCATTTGCGTCGCTGAGCCTATGCAAATACCCACCAGCTACTCGATTTTGTTTTAATTAATTTTCAGTACCAACTATATGTTATTGACTTGACACACTTTGCTGACATTAAGTGCACTTGTTCAGCAAAATAAAGCCACTTAGTCCGGAGTCAGTTGAAGGCATACATGACCAAAATGGATAGATTGATGGATGAATGTTCGCGCATACTATTCATATTGAATAATTAATTTCGCCTTTTTCTTTGCAGCTCCAACAAACGACAAGAAATCCAGACTACTATGACATTTCGCCGCGACCGTTCGGTGCACCAAGCGGATCACAAGGCTTTTCCAGACCGAAAGCGCTACGACCCGGCAGCAGTAGTGGATCGGGTTTTATCCCACTGAATGTGCATCAAACTCGAACGAATGTGCCGCATCAGCAGACGCAGTTCTTGGCGCAATTTGGTGAACAGGTATGGTACCTTTTGACATATATATGTCGTCACAATTCATGCGTTTAACCAAAAATATCAGTCGCGCTTTTATCGGGGACGTTCATATCGACTTTATTTATATTTATTTAACAAGTTAACATTTAAATCACGGTTACTCATTGGGCGCATTCGAAAATCTTGTTAAGTCGACTAGATTGGTCTGGACTAAGCTAAGCTGAACGCGAAACCTAGATTAGTCGGGAACGTCACTTTTGCTATGTCAGTCACATATGCGAACTGTCAACTTGGTACTCTGTCACGAATTTCTTGCGTATATGCGTCGGGTACCCCTCTATAAACGTCAACGGAAACAGCTGTTCATATGACGGATCCAAGCCGATCAAAACTGAAATACATCAAGTCAGCTAACAGCTGTCAGAATTACTAAACTATAAACTTGAGCGTCCCCATTTGTTCGCACACGTAGTTCATGTAAAACGTCAACTAGATTTGTCTCGACTACGCGTATGAACGCGTTGACTAGTCAACTTGAATTGGTGTTATTTGCTCGCAGTTTGTTTTGAATTGTGACACTTCAAAATGTCAACTGAGTATGCAGGCAGGATTTTCTTGACCAGATTTGTCGGCTACCCTTGCATAAACTTCAACTGGAAAAAATAATCACGTGACCAATCTGGGACAGTAAAAACTGAAACACGTCAAGTCTGTCAGCTGTCAGAGTTGCAAGAAATTCAAACTTCTGTTTGTACTTAATTGATCCGTTTGAAACACGTGCAAGCACTTTTCAGCTTGTCTTTTATTGATTCATCGCGGTGCACTCAATTTGTCTCTGTTTGGCTTTTTCCTACCACCGAGTGTATACCAATCTCCAGGAAGCATTACATGGGTACCTCTACATTAATGTACACAAACAAAGCACCTCACATTCGACTGACTTATTACTGCACAATGATCGCGTGTCTTGAACAAAACCGACCCGCGAAGCCGCCTCTGTTGTTGCATGTCAAATTGATTTTGAATGCACCGAGTGTAGTTGGCCAATTTAACTGGACACATCTGGCTACAACGTTGACGATGACTAACAGCTGGGCACCGCCACCTATGTAATAAAATGTGTTTGCGCGGTTTTTACACTCGAATGGAGCACTTACATGGAGCATAATTCTGTCCATAGGTAGGTGTGTTGAAAGAGAGGATGTCGTGCTAAGATTACATCAAAATTACATGGACGTGGTCGGCGTGTGACGTACGAGTATGTGATGCTGATGACTATCATGAGGAAGGAAGTTTGTGTAATACGGAGAACGTAGTAGGATAAAGTCTGCCTTTCATTTTTCCCATAATTCTGAATGGAATCCCATTAGAGACAGCGGTCCACATATCGATCGCCAGCGAAAATGCCTCACGTCCATAAATTCCCTTAGAATATCCATCTCGTCTGAGTCGTCTTGACCAGCAGCAGCAACTACCTACAGCTATCGCCCGCACTGACATCCATTCAATTAGCATAAACAATTCCGTGCGTCCTCATTAATTGAAGTGTCCTCCCATATAGCGTCCAGCCATTCGTGCCCGCGTGCACACTGTAATTGCCATAAACAAATCACTTCACCCACACCACGCAGATTAATCAGTTCGCATGTGTTTTTTATTCCTTTCAGAGTGCGCCCATCAGTCCGCCAGCTGTGACATCAAGCTTCCAATCGAACCGCATCAACGGCGGAGGTCGTCCGCTTGCCAGCAGTGGTGGCGGCAGCAGTGCATTCACCAGAAACCGTCCTTTTGCCAGCAACAGCAACACATTCAGTCGACTGCAGCAGACCAAGATCGATGATGATGAGCTACCCACTGCGGTGCAGCAGCAGCTACCATTCCGTAATACACGCACTCGATTCCAGCCGAATTCGGCCAAGACGTCGACAACGACATCGACGACGACGTCGTCTCCAGTTGCGAAATCGTCACGATACAATCGATTCGGCGGGGCAAGGTCGCCGCCGTCAACGTCGACAGAGTTCCGTCAATCGAGCACTGCTCCGCCACTGGCATCTAAGGCGAGATTACCGGCCGCGACGCCGAATAGGACGCTGTTTCAGTCTCGGCGACCAGTGTTCATAAGTCGTGAGATCAACCGACCTTTCGGTGGGCGCGTGACGGTGAATCACAATGGCAGCGATAAGAGTGAGCCCAATAGCGTGCGGGAGGACGAGGAAAATATCGACGTGTCGGAGGAGGTAGACTCTGTGGCCGAGGAGATTCGTGAACAGAATCATGTCAGTTCGAGGCCGAAGGGTGAGATCTTTGAAAAGTTGAGTCTGCACGAGGCTGGGGCATCGCTGCCAGCGTCGTCTTCCAGTGAACCGCCACTATCGACATCGGGGGCATTGCCACCCACAATGGCTACTAGTGACAAGGATCAGGATGACCACACAGTGATTCTCACGTCGAATTTCTACCTTCCCGGTTCGTACGAGGATGAGGACGAAGGAGGGCCAGAGGTCGAAGAAGAACACAAGAACTACGAAGAGTCAGTGCATGGAACCACTCATAATCCCGCAGACTACGACTACGAGTATGCGGATGCGATCACTACCATTCCTACGCCCATTGAAGCTACCGCGTCCAACTCCACCGAACAGGTGACGGAGGTGGAACCGGAAATTGATACCAAGCAAACAGAAGCTGAGCCAGGGGAGACACCCAAAGCTTCAGATCCACCGGTCGAACTTACGACTGAGTCGCCGTCTCCCATTGACGATAAAACGGCGTTGCCACACGAATCTAGCGTGGAATACGACGAGGACGAGGAGTACGAAGATGGCTACGGCTCGGCAGATGGTTCAGGAGAGTACGTGGACGAGAACACCGAGAAACCTCCTTCTAACGAGGTGATCGGCAGAGAAGTAGTGTCAGTTGTGACAACGAAGAGCGTCATCAATGGCTCAACAGCTGTGCCACATGAGCCGACTCCCAGCACCACCACGTCCAGGGAGGAGCAACTCTACACCGAAAATAAGCTGACTCCGGCCAAGGAGGCAGTTGAGGATCTGCCACAGAAAGAGGGTGACGAGGAGTCCGCCGAGGAGCAGAGTGTCAACAACACCACCGAGAGCTACGTTGTTATCGCGTCCATTCAAACCAGTCGCAGCATCAACGGCGCCAGGTTTTTGCCGTTCCCGGCTATCGAACAGGAGGAAACAAAGCAAACCCTGTCGGAGCTGGAGCGCAAGATTCACGGCAAGAACACACGTAAGAAGCCACAGCAGGCCACCAACGAAAGCAACGAAACTATGTCAAGCAACGAACTAACTGTGGACGGCATCCTATCCAACTCGACCACATCCAGTACAACTGAGGCTCCGGCTGAAGAAACGACGACCACCCAGGCGACCACGTCGACCACCCAATCAAGGTTCGTTCCGAACATAAGAAAGTTTATGCCAAAGACGACCAAACCGAAGATCAACATCGAAGACATACCGCAGGATGACCTGACCGGTCTGCTGCCAGCAGGCTTCAAGCCCCGTCCTTCGTACAAGAACAAAAAGCTGCCGACACCGACAACCACTCAAGAGCCGTCGAGCTCTTCGGAGGACAGCCGAAAACCACTGAGAAACTCCACCATTGGACGGTCGTATAAGAACTCCCCCAATGCGGCTCAAGACGTCGCCCTAGCTGGTCTTCTGCCAAAGGGCTATCGACCGTCTCATTCCACCACTGAAGTCCCTGCGAAGCTTGATGACATCCTGAGCAAGATCAAGTTCGAGGACAACTTGGATAAGCTTCTACCTTCCGGTAACAATGACAAGGCTACAACGCCCAAGGCTCCCGTTGCATTCGTTGACGATATATCGAAGTTCCTGCCACCAGGCTTCAAGCCGCCCGCAACAACCACCACAACAAGCAAACCTGCCACCAAGGTCCAAGAGGACTTGAGTAAATTCCTGCCGCCTGGCTACAAACCTCCAGCTGAGGAGAAAGCCCCCATCAAGGTAGCCGTGGCCGATGATCTTAGCAAATTCCTCCCGCCAGGCTTCAAGCTGGACGCGGTACCCAAGGTAGAAGCTATTGACATATCGAAACTCCTGCCAAAGGACTTCAAGCCCGCCGCCAAGGAGGCCCCCAAGGAGAGCATCTTGAAAAAGATCGAATTCAAAGAAGTCTCTGACCTGCTGCCACCGGGCTTCAAAGAACCGCAGGTGACCACCACTACACAAAGCCCTGCCCCCACGACGACAGCCTCCTCGGGCTTTAAATTGGTCTTCCCGAAGGGTATTAACAAGCGACCGGGTCAAAGACTTACCACACCGCACGCCAATTCTGCTGAGGTAGGCGGAGCAGGTGTTACTTCGCCATCAGTCGTCATAAAGAAAGGACCACCTCAGCGGGCTACGACGGAGTTTACCGGCTGGCCAACGCCTTCGACCACACCCATTTCGATAGAGAAACTTCTCGAGCAAGCGCGAACAGCAACGATTGATATTTCTGAATTGTTGCCCCAAACCTCTACCACAACGACCACATCGACGACAACGACAACAACAACTCCCGAGCCACCAAGACCGACCAAGCCGGGTCACTGCCGAGCCGATTGCGATCTAGCCGGAACGATAAAGATTATCGACGGTGTCACATGGAAGCCGGAGCTGTTGGACCACAATACGGCAGAGTGGAAGAATCTAGCCAGGGAGGTGGAAGCGCAGGTTAGTAATTTGCATTGTCGGGCTTGGGTTTGTCCGGGCTTGAGGTAGTCTCAAAAGCTCTTGAAAATGGACATTGGATTTAGTTGTGTGTCGCCCACAACACGGGAACCTGTTAGGGTGCTTTTTTAAGGTAGTTTCACGACTTGAGATAGGCTTATGCAGAAGACACTTATAAAAATTTAAATCGCTTGAGTCTTGTATTCACAAATGTAGTTTATTCCCAACCCTTGGTTAGGTCTAAATCTGTTAAAAACCTGTTGAGCTCGCAATACGCCTTCCGTTCTAGAAAAAACTATCACAATCGAGGCATAAACAGGAGAGAACTATACTAAGTGCAGAGTAGAGTTTTGAAGTTTCTAGTTTGACAGGACCCTCGAGGTTCCAAGAGAAGTGATAGCCTTGAAGCCCAAACTCGCAAATGCAATATTAAGTTTTACGGAACCTTTTCCATCAGTATTTCTCTACAACCAAGCTCCTATATGAGGTTTCTACTTAGAAGCACAAAACTTCATCAACTTCATCAATTCCAAAGCCTTTTGGCAGGTTTTTAAACAACTAAAGGGTTCTAGACAGAGAGAGCTGGTATTTCTGATTGCCCTACAATCGAAAATTGAAAGGGCCACTTCTGTCTTAAGAAAGCTGTTTTCATACGTCTTATGAGCCAGTGAATTGGACTCCATTAAGAAGGAAATAAACCCTGTTTTTGACCTTGTTTTTCGGACTTTCCTCCCAAGTTAAACTTATAAGCTTCAATGAAGTTGCAATAATGGCCTACTGACTTTTATTATAGCTATAACCAGCCAGTATTTCGAGCAGGCATTTAAAACCTACTAAGGCCCGCAATTTCTAAAAGAATATTTCTCTCCATTAACTCCCCTCTCAACCTACAGCTAAACGAAGTCTACAGCAATGCGCCACACCTCAACCATTGGTATAAAAAGGTTCGCATTGACAGCTTCAGCAAAGGTAGCGTCTTGGTGGACTACTTTGTCGAGCTCGGCAACATCACTCAGGATGTCAATACGTTGGAAATTAAAAAGCTTTTCCATGAAGCCTTGACACAACCACCGTTGCCAGTGGTTCCGCTGCATGCGGAAGTCGAAAACGAAACAGACAGCGACGACGATGAGCACTTCAAGGAGGGCAGGGGTGAGAAACTAGTCAAAGAAACCTATTTGATGGGTAGGTTCGTAGTAGACCCAGCGTCAACTGATTTCATTGGTGAGTATAGCCACAGTGGTGAAGTTACTTAAAGGTGTGGGTATTCACTATGGTTTCCTTTCTAGTTATACCAAAGTCCTTCTCACCAACGGTCGAGTTTGCCGAGGACAATGCTTTAATACCACATTGGGCCATTGTACTGATCGTGATTGGAGTCGGTTCGTTGTGTTTCGTGGTGATATTTGGAGTAACTGTGGTGAGTATAAGAGAAATAAACATATTTGTCAAACAGACTTTCACATAATCTCTTTTTTTAATCCCGACTTTCGTCGCAGTTACTGAACCGTCAAAAGCGAGCCAAAAAGACCCCGATCCCACTGACAGCCGACATGATGAACGACCTCAAAGTGAACCACATGGGCGGAGCTGATAACTTTGAAGTGGACGACTTCTACAATATCGACGACGCTTGGAACGACACCAAACAGCCAATTAAACCAAAGGTAAGCAAGCTACCAGCTTTAGCCAGCTTAAGCCAGCTCCTTTCCTAAACCTACTCCTATCTATTCACAGCGCTTCACAAACTCCGTGCACGGCAGTAGTGCGTCAAATATCTACGATAGCTGGCGTTCGACTCGGCACGGCGACTACAACTACTACGATTCGCATAATTACACACCCCACGGTAAGGGTGAGCAATATCCTCCCGATGCATTCGCCGACGTACACCAAATGTACACGTACAACCATCCTAGATCGAGATATCAAAGGGACTATGATCCTGATTTCTAGTACCTAGTTCCATTTATCTAGTTGCAAAAGCATGCTTGTTATACTTTAGGATATTAATTTGTATTTTAACAACAAAAAAAAGAAAAGAAATAAACCTCTCCCCATAGATCACATTTTTCAAGGACTACACAGGTACACAGTGTGTTCAGTGATCACAATGTCTATGGCTGAGTCTTTGACGCGAATCGACTCGCTAACAACTATAGTTAGTTATTTTAACTTAATTAATGAGTTTTTTTTTTTATTTAATTTAATTTTTGTATCCTATCCTAGTTAACTGTCCCCGAATCGAGCGAAGGGTCCTTTCTCGTTGCTAGTGCCTTGAAAAAATACTCCAATATTTTACAATATGAAGGTAGAATTATGAAATATAGTTTATAAAGGGTTGTGTAGACGTTAAGCTGAATTTGTTTGTATTAATATGTTCGTATTCGTGTATATGGTACAGATGAGTTTTTATACATAATTTATATATAAACTAATTATTGAGACGTAATTTTACAAGTTTAAGATTGACCCTTTTTTTTATTGTATTCTGTAAACAGCAGCAGTAAGCATTTTACTAAACTAAAAGTAAAAACAATTGTGTATACAAATCTATTCACTGTTAAATTAATAAGTGAGAAATAAATTAAATAAAACTATTAAAATACTTGTATAAAACAGGATGGCATTGCGTTTATTTTGTCATGAATGCGTGGCATCTTTGTCACTTGCTAACAACCCAAAGGAACAGTGTCAAATATGAGAAAGACAACCAATTGAGCGCCGCACATGAAATAATTTAACAAATATTCACCCTACTATGGAGGTTTCCGTTCGGCAAAATTTCCGAAACGAAAGTCAAACACGTTCGGAAATCAGACTGAATCCGAAGATTCAGCAATATTGAGATTGAGAGAACAGAGCTGAATTCCCTACCAAATGACAGCATGATGTGGACAGGGAATCAAACTTTGGGCATTTCTAAGGCGCAGTTCTATGAGCGAACAAGTTAGAAACCATTGCAACGAGACATCTGCTATTCGACGACAAAAGTGTGACAGTCTATATGACACACGTTTCGAAAAGGTGACACTTTCACATAGATAAACATGAAATGCGAAAAAGATCCGCTTTTGCTTTTATTAAACTTTTGGTATATTAAGGGCTTTCCAATAAGAGGTGTTGTTTTGGTATTCAAAGAAAAATGCCATTTTTGGAGATAAATGATTGGATGTTTATTTCATAATAAAGAGGAAGGTATGCAGTTAATAATGAAATACAACATCAGCCAAATGGCCACCACGAGCACGCATACATACCATATCCTTTTCATGGAATTTTCCATGACCAAATCGCAAAGTGGCTGCCCTATGTCCTCGATAGCCTCACGAATTGTATCTTTGAGGTCTTGAATCGACGCTGGGCTGTTGGCGTAGACCTTATCTTTCACGTGGCCCCAAAGGAAGAAGTCGCAAGGTGTTAAATCACAAGATCTCGGTGGCCAATTGTGATCACCTCTTCGAGAGATAGCACGGTCCGGAAACTTTTCCCGTAAAAGATCAATGCTTTCGTTGCTTGTGTGGCACGTAGCGCCGTCTTGTTGAAAGTAAACGTTGTCCAAATCAATGCCATCCAACTCCGACCATAAAATACGGTGTAATGACGTTTGTGGAATGCCCAATTCCAAAGAACGACGAGGAATGCACAAACCTGGGTTTTCGTCAACACTTTGGGCTACAGCAGCAATATTCTCAGTTGTTCTTGAGCGACGTGCACGGGTTTTATTCTTCGCATCACTAACTTGTCCCAACAGCTCGAATTTTTCCACCAATTTCTGTGTTGCGGTCCGACAAGGTGCTTCACGACGCCCAAAAAATGCTTTAGTTTTGCGAACTGTGACTGCACAATTTTCAGCATTTTTGTAGTGAATTTTAATAATTTCAATGCGTCGTATCGCGTGTATCGTTCCATTTTAAGTAATGGTGTAGTTTCTACTTGTCAAATATCAAAGAATAAAAGCTTCAAACGTGACAGCTACCGAAATAGCGAGTCATTCACAATAACACCTCTTATTGGTACACCCTTTACAATTTGACTTAAGGCTGAATAACAAATAAATATTTAAATGCGGGACGACCGCAGGATAAAAAGTGGACTACATGTGAGAAGAGAAGGGAAGCGCTAGAGTCTACGACTCAAAAGGCGAAACAGCAGATATGTAAGTAAGAGTGTTTATTACACTAGAGCGAAGAATGGGTCCCAACCCGACCTATTCGAGGAATACTGTTCTATTTGGGCTGGGATTCGAAAACATAAAACACTATTCTCTAGTAAAATCACTTTTATTACACTTATATGGATTATTAACTTATTCAGTACCAGAACAATATTAAATAAACAATTCTTCAACGATTCAAACCAATCACTTAACTCAGTCTATTACTTTGCACTTAGTGGGAAATTGTTTTTTGTTGTTTTCATTCACGCTACAATACGTCAAAAATCCATCATTTAACGAAACGAACAGTCCCAATGAATTCGTCGCATTTTTATCGCGCAGAATATTTTAGCAAGATTAGAAACAGGCACAACACAAAATAGTTACTATCGAAAGATTAAAAAATACTGAGAAACCTTACAATCTCAACCAAAATGATTACATTTACTCAATTATAACTGTATAAACATCGTATTTAAAAAGCACAGACTTTAACTGTCAAAATATTAAACGAAACAATCGACCAATAGTTGAGTTTCCGACCAACATTCGTTTGTCTTTTGATAGGTTCCATAATTCGCTAGACGAAAGTCTCCAGTCTCCACTTAGTATCCCAACCGTACATTGGATTTTGTGACAATAGGGAAAAGCTCGAACGAGGTACCTACTCCAGTCCCAATGTGCACCAAAAGGGAATACTTCCAAAAACATTTCTAGTTGTCTCAAAAAGCTTATGACAGTTGCAACAGGTAGTGCAAGTAAAAGTAATACCAAAATAGAGTAGAGTTCACGCTTCTTGACATTGACAACTGTAAAAGTGTACGTACCACTGGAAATTGGAATGTTTTCTTGGCTTGCTCTGTTGATTTTTGATGGTCGTTTAGAATAATTTGAAGGAGAGGTGCTTGCGCAGAGTTTGTGTTAGTTTGCGAACATTTTTGTAAGGAAGTGGTTCTCAATATGTACCGTACATTCTCATTGATGACTTGAGAAATTGACGAACCAGGGCATTAATTGTCAAGCAATGCTGATGACATAGTAATTATTGCCAGGGGTAAATTTGAGGGAACCCTATGTGACATTATACAAAGGGGGCTCGAAATAACTCGAGATTGATGCGTAACGGCTGCGCTTAGCCTAAATCCGGCAAAAACTACATCAGTACCATTCACGAGGAAGATAAAACTTGAACGACTGAGGCCGATGAGGTTATCGGGTACAACACTGACATCGGTCAATGAAGTTAAATATCTGGGACTGAACCTAGACAGCAAACTCGTCTGAAAAAAACACGCAGAAGAGATAACCAGGAATGCAACGCGGGCCTTAATGATTTGCAGGAGCTTAGCTGGCAAATCCTGGTGATGTAGCCCGACCAAACTCAGATGGATGTATATTTGAGACCAATGATCACATATGGAGCGATTGCATGGGCAAAAAGAACCAGTCTATCCACCACAAGGAAGACACTAAATAAAGTGCAAAGACTGGCATACCTCTGTGTTACAGGAGCCATATTAGAAATTGCAGCTATGGAGGTGTTATTGGAACTAACTCCGTTGCGCCTCGTGGTTGATGAATGTGCAAGTAAAACGATCCTAAGAATGGCCAAGGAGGGAATAGGAAGAGGAAAGTGCATCACGCTGAGACAGTTTGACGTACTACTCAAAAAACAACCATTATTGGCCTTTCCTAGAGACGACATCATCAAAAGATTTGATTTCCAAAAGAACTTTGTTACTAAGCTGAGCAATAAAAAGAACTGGAGCAATGAGTCCACAATTCACAGACTGAGCAATCACACAACAAAGTGGTACACGGATGGGTCGAGAACTGACGAGGGAACTGGAGCGGGATTATTTGGGCCTGGAATCAAATAATCTGAATCAATGGGCAAAAGTACCAGCTTCTTTCAGGCTGAAATCCATGCCGTAGACAGATGTGTTTAAATAAACCTCGACAGACATAATGTCAGACAGCCAGGCTGCTTTTATGGCACTTGATTCCTCCATCATGAAATCCAAACTTGGATGGGAATGCCTACAGAAACTTAATGAATTTGGTAGGAGAAACAAAATAACCTTCTGCTGGGTGCCTGGCCACGTAGGAATAGAGGGGAATGAAATGGCCGACTCCCTAGCAAGAAAGGGAGCATCAGAAACTTTCATAGGTCCTGAACCATTCTGCGGAATAGGGGATCACACCCTCAAAGAAGGATTTAGGAAACTAGAGAGAGAACAAAGGGCAAGAACCTGGCATAGCACTCAGGGCATGAGGCCGGCTAAGAAACTTCTGGGGCAATACAACCAGAAAAGATTCCAAGCTTGCATCGGCATGAGCAAAAATAACCTCCGTATCCTAACGGGGCACTGTAGACTCAAGGAACACCTTAGGAAACTGGGTATATCTGAAGAAGGTCAGATTCTGCGATGAGTCCAGTGAAATCCCAGAACACTTGCTGGGATCTTGTGGGGCACTGACCCACAAAAGATTGAAATACTTGGGCAAGTACCAACTATCTGATGGGGAAATATTGTCACTGGAGCCAGCTCTCATCCTTAGATTCTGAAAGGAAACTGGACTGGAGAGAGTGCTATAGGACGGATTTCTTCCACCAAGGAGAACGAAGAGTACAAGAACCTCTAAAATGATTTCGAAAGGAATGACACTATGAGGGGAACTCTTTTGAGGGTATAGAGCTCTCTGAGGCGTAAGCAGGGGGTACAATAGACCAAAAGGTCGCAGTAAAACAACCCCTCTTCGTATAATCATTGATGATCGGGTTGTCAAAGTGAGTCCTTCTACAGGTTCTACAATCATTTTGGACTCTTTTCAAATTCAACTGCCACTCTCAATTTGAGTAGAGTTCCGACTTATGGGCATTTTTTGGTGGCGTAAGTGAAGAAGAAAATCGTCTAGCTTAAGTGAGAGGGCGCCTCAGATGGCCTGCAGCCATTTCCATATCAACTATCGTTTGAAGCTTAACTAAGAAACTGTTTCTCGTTTATAGGGTTGCGTAAGAAAGGCCCAATAAAACACTCTACAGACATCGAGGCGAAAATATCCTCCGAGATTATTTAAGTCCATCAGAGATTTAATTGAGGGCGCACTGCGCCTTGGAATGCAAAGGTAATAAAGGCTTTTTCAAAGAGAGGTGTTATTGTGAATGACCAGCTATTTCGGTAGCTGTCACTTTTGAAGCTTTTATTCTTTGACATTTGACAAGTAGAAACTACGCCATTACTAAAAATGGAACGATACACGCTTCAACAACGCATTGAAATTATTAAAATTCGAAGAGGTGATCACAATTGGCCACCGAGATCTTGTGATTTAACACCTTGCGACTTCTTCCTTTGGGGCCACGTGAAAGATAAGGTCTACGCCAACAGCCCAGCGTCGAGGACATAGGGCAGCCACTTTGCGATTTGGTCATGGAAAATTCCATGAAAAGGATATGGTCCTGTATGCGTGCTCGTGGTGGCCATTGGGCTGATGTTGTTTTTCATTAATAACAGCATACCTTCCTCTTTTTTATGAAATAAACATCCGATCATTTATCTCAAAAAATGACATTTTTATTTGAATACCAAAATAACACCTCTAAGTGAGTTCAGCATTTCAAAAAATTAATGAAAGAATACCGAACTATGACAGAAGGAGTATACGGATAAAGCGACGACGCATGAAAAGAACTGAAGTTAGTTACGTTATGCAACGCGTACCAGTTAAATAGGAATTGAAAGTGGCTCACAATAGTTCTTTCGGAGATATTTGGACGGTGTTTAGGTTCATAGGTGCCTTCCATTTATCCCAAAAATATTATAAAGAACTCTCACAAACGGATGGTTGTGAGAAGTGCGACCCAGGGTCTCAAACGCACTTGTTTCGACATTTATTTATTCTTAATGCAAGCTTCAGTGCCGACTTTCTGAACTATACTCCCTTCCCAACTATTTATATAAGCATTTCGATCACTAACTTCAGTGCCCTTAACTGTGGGTCAATCCTGCTTTGAAGTTTCTGTTTAGAGTTTAGTTTCATGTCTAGAGACAGAAGAAGATGCTGGGTTTCGATAATTGTCGTGGAAACTGCCAGATGGATATGTCCATATGGTGATTCACCGGGTTATCCTGAAAATTCAGTGGGTCGATGCCCCTTAAACGTATATAACTCGTTATGATTTTGAGCAAGCTTGTTACATTCCGGTGATAGTTTTGAAGGGATCTCTATCGATTTTGATTGTTCTTATACAGTTTTACGTGCGCAGTCAACTACTGCGAAGCCCAGACACTCCCTCTATATCTCCAGACAAAGATGGCCTCCCGTCGCCGCCTTCCAAGTCGATTTTGTATGAAACGCGTTCAATAGAAGGCAATGGCGCCTGCTGTCTCCAAATAACTGCAAGAGCCTTCAAAAACCGATTAAGATACATCTCGAAACTCAACAGTTTTTAAGGACTCACTATAAAACTAAACCAAATCGACCTTTCATGCAAATGCACCCTTTCTACGCACCAAGTCCTACTTATATTACAACCACGGCTGACCACAGTCGTTCGCCTTTCCGCATTTACATAATCCTTACGATTATGATGCCATATGATTTGTAAATCACAATCACATGACACCACTGTCATGTCCAGATTCTAATGCCACATCCAACTCGCCTACATATACGAACAAATTCAATTCGAGAAAAACCATTACAACTGATGCCCGACATGTGTGTAATGTTTATGTCCGCCACTAAGGCAACCCCAAGATGAGATATACGCAAACTTAATTACTGTATGCAACATTTAACTTGAAGCTACCCCACATTTTTTCTCTTTTATCCCGATGTCCAGGGTATCCATATTCTGCCAGCCTTTTGATGCCTCTCCTATATAAATAGTTTAAGCGTCTTTTGTTCATTCACTCTACTACGTTCCGTCGTTGATTGTACACGTTGTGCGGATTCCATCGCGACTGTATAACATTGTTTAAACTTGAGATTAAGTGAAAGATAAAAAAAAATTAAACCATGAAACTAGCATATTGTGTATTGGTTTGCGTGTTCCTCAAGGTGGTGTGCTGCTTGCAGGTAAGGACAACAGAGTATATCCCCTGAAGCAACAGTTTGGTGGTCCAATGTTCCGATTCAACGCTGATAATCCAATTATTCTCTTACAGAAGCAGGGCAGCTTAGTGGATGATGACAGCTACTTTGACGTTCAGAGGGGTAAGTTGCGCATTTTATCCTTACAATGTTTAAGCATATGGATGCAGGAGTTAGGAACTGGGTTTGACGCGAGTTGGATGGATTGGTTTGCTGTGCGCGGTACTTGTAATCATTTGAAGTGTCTTAACGCATTCTTTAGATTTCAATTGAAAAAGCTCATATTGTGACCTACAATCGAGTTAAGGTTAAAATTAACCATCAGAAAGGTCGAAGTGAAATTAAAAGTGATGAGGCTCAGTAAAGGAGTGGAGCGGGTGAAATATTTTCAATAGTTCAACACGGAGTTTGATTCGATTATACAAGCTTGTGGGTCCAACTTTAGTGGCAACTTAAAATTAAAGACGTTCACAATAGAAAATGGATATAATTTCAAAAAAATTAGTAACCGTGCGCTTTTGTTAATTTAAAGGAGGCCATTTAAACAATTTTAGCAAACGAAGAGATTTGCTCGCGAGTTTAAGTCAAGCAGTTTTCAACTTCAGTCTGTTGACGTGAATAGTCGAACAATATTGCACATTTGTTGATGACATATGTGCGCCACATGTGCTGTTTACTCTGTTGCTATTTTGATGTGTTAAAGTGACAGTTCTAAGTGCTGTACTCAATATGGAATATCTAAGTCGACAAGTGCGAAACAAATCCATTCTGTTTCAGTCCGGTTTTAATTGCTTTTTTAAGACTGTCACTGACAGTTTGGTTCAAGTGTCAAAACGAAATATTCTTTTCATCATATATGCGTTTGATCAGCCCTGCCTCCATACTCCAAAGAAAATTCAATGCCACAAGTACGTACACTTAACCCCATTTTGAAGGCCAGAAATATCCCTACACATAACCCCATTTTGATGGGCAGAAATATACATTACATTTTAGAAATGGCGACCCGGCCAGATGGTAGGACTATTTCACGAATCACAACCGAAATGTGAAGGTGCAGCAAGTGACTGTAAACCATAATCGCGATTTGATCGGTAAAGTTTTGACATATCGTCGATACAATTTTGTTTTTTTTTTTTTGCTATAAACAGCTGTCAGAATTTTTTTGATTTGAAATCGCACGACTTTGGGACAAATTGTAATCTCAATAGACCCTGTTCTCACACTTTCCAAATCCTGAACCAAATTTCATATTTCACTCACTTCAATGGATTTTTTCACCGCAATAGTCAAAAATCAGAAAGTACTGGAACGCATATTGAGCTACAAGTTGCTGGGAAGTTCAAGCATTAGAAAGAAAAACTTGTGCTTTCCAACTTCCCCTAAACGAAATAAAATTGTTAATATACTTCTTTTCGTTGTTAAATCTATTTCTTGACACCTGTCAGTTAAAAAAATACAGCACAAAGAAATGTCTTCAATCAAAATTTGCTCTCCATTTTTATGAAGGCGAAGTATTTTTCTCGCTTTGCTGTTGCCCTCTCCTGCCCGAACTATGTGTATACTGAAATAGAGTTTGACAATATCTGACAAGATTATTCGAATGTATAAGTCGATGGTTGCGTAGCGCCATCTTGTTGCTATATTTTTTAATAAAATAAAAAATTAAACAAATAAAAACCCCACCAAGTGGTGTACTTTTCTGTATGAAATTGAGAGAAGGGTCTCAGGTTCGATCACATCCACTAGTTACTAAGATATTCACTGGGCCCGGTGTACACAAATATCCGATTGTGTTGCCGTCCTAAGAAAGCTGCCCAATCCTGGCATTGAAAAAAAAATGGAAGTACGTTCTATTTGTAGGATCCTCCCAAAAATTGGGACTAACAACAAACGAAAGGCTGTGAGAAGTTAGGCTGGGCCTGGAACTTGTAAACCTACAAAGTTGGATATGTGCTACAAAAGTTGCCGGTCAAATTGACGTTACACGGTCATGCACAAACTGTCATACAGAGACACTCACTCTCACTGTCTAGGCTGTTCATCGTGGAATACAAATTGCCTGACAGCGACCTGCTTAAACAGATTCGACTACTAAAACCAAAGATTTTATTCCAACTGGGCACAGCAACCGATTAAATAGTTTCATTGAAATATACGAACCACCAATTTTTAGTTAGACTTCTATTAAAAATAAAAATAAAAATACCATCTCTGACATTTAATAAAAAAACATCTTCCCATTCTTGCAGCCCCGTCCAACTACCCCAGTGCAGAGAAAAACTACCTCAGGTGAGATACCATTCCGCTCATATACAAAGGCCACAACTAACTCCGTCTCTTTTCAGAATCCTCGCTCTCACCGAGCGCAACATCGTCCAGTGCCTCTTCTGTAACTTCATCCTCTTGAACAAGTACATGATTGGCAGAAGTTACATCAGCAAGGACCGTCTCGTCCAATGCTCCTACTACTCCCCCGAAAGATGTCTCAGCTACTTCGAGAGCTATTTGAACGAAAGCGACTCCGACAAGAACACCAAGACCAAGCGGCATTTCGACGAAATCGACAAAACCGATCCCGGTTTCAGTACCCTTAATCAAATCCATTGAACTAATACCACCCTTCAACGTGCTTTTTATCCTTCTGACTCGAACGTAAACCACTTTCTAACCGACATGCATAGTTTATTTGAAACTTATTAAAGGCAAAAAAAAAAAAACAAAAAAATCTATTCCAACTTGAAACTGAAGTTCAATAAGTCCAATGAAAAAGAATAAATAAAAATATTGACAAAGTTTGCATACAATCGATCGTAGTGAGTCTTTTACTTCGTTGGATACATCTCACATCAACCGACAAAAAACTCCCTGTATCCATTAAAACTTTGCAAACCCGAAAAGGGACTTTCGCATTTTTACCGGGGTCACAACTCACCTGTGGGCTTTCCCTGAATAGCAACTGTATACGCAAGGGGATCTCATAAATATCAATCTCACAAGCTCATACAACTTTCTAATGTAATTCCAAGCGACTGACTTACCCTTGAATTTGGTCCCTTCCACCCATTTGGTCCTTGCCATCAATTAGTTTATCCCTCTGCAAACAAAAAAAAAATAAATAAAAAAAATATCTCCCAGCTATTACTTTTTTTTTTTTTCATACGGCAACTGAATAATAATTATTAAAGTAAATTGCCGGTAATAAAGTTTAGGCTATTGTCCAACCCTATTAGTAACCCATCAGGAAGGTTGCGAAAGACGCGATCTGTGTCCAAGGATTTGTGTACAAAACTTGATTGTTTTATCGCTGTTTCTGTGTGTCGGGGGTAAAGTACAACCAAAATGAAAAGGGATAACAAGAAGAATAGGAAAACTTTTAAGTTGGTTATAGCCACGGACAGCGAAAGTGCTTGTCCTACGGGGCCCTTTGCGAACATAAATTGGCTTAACTATTCCCAAGACGTGACGGTGTATTTGGTGGTGATAACGACAATCGAAGCATAAATCCGAATAAAATAAAAGAAAAGTTGTATATACCTGTTCTGCTCTGGATAGGTGGACACGGGTGTATTGTATATGGCAGGTCCTTTTACGATGTGTCAGCTGTAGTTGCGGGCAAATAAAAGTTGCCGAGTTTTACTATTCCCGGGGGAATTGCTTTCGTCTTCTTTTGGGGGCATTTTTTCCATCAAAATGGCTCTACATGATGTGTACTCGGATGGAGCCATTTTGATGGAAATATGTCTGCAAATTTGCTGTTGTTGTGGTGATAAAGAAAACGGGCGAAACGATCTTGTGGTGTTACTCCAAAGATTGTTGTTATAGGTATAAGAAATCAAAGGATTGGGTTTCACCGAGGATGGATTATTATATCAAGCAGAGCGGCACTGTGTCCATTTGGTGATGGTTTTGGACAACTTTAACGCTGTTTTACTTTCGTTGCAGTGAAGGTAAGTCGCTCTTTGAAGTCTTTGGCGGCAGTTCCGATCGTGACGTCGAAACGCACGGGGACCCTCTGTGGTATACAAAGCTATTTTTTCGTAGGAATCTTCGTATCTGGACACTAACAATCCTTTCGAATAAATACTTTAGAAAGAAAAGGTAAAATCGCCATCGGCCAAAATTCACTATGGTTTTTTGGAACTGGTATTCTTTTAGCCCGTTTCCAATCAGTGGGAAAAACAGAAGTCATAAATATATAATTAAATAAGTATGTTATGTATTTCAATATGTACGGCAGAATGGCCTTAGCAAAACAAAAAAATCTTCTTTTTTTTAAGGTGCATATCTTTCATACAAACTCATACACATTCAAATTAAACTGTCTACAAACTTGGTCCTAAGTCCCAACACAGTAATTCCTTTGGGAACTAAACAGAATTTTGGACAACGGAAATGTGAAGAAAAAAATATTGTATTGTTAGCAAACTAAAGATAAATAAATTTTCGATAATGATCGATGAGAGTACTGACATAGGTCTTAATAAAACAATGTGTGTTCTTGTAAGGTTCCTCGATGATGAAATTAATAGAGTCGTTGTAAAATTGTTGGATTTGATGCATCTTGGAGCAGATTGTTCTACTGCAACTCTTTACGAACGTTTTAAGGAGCTAATTGCAGTTCATGAAATTCCACTAGAAAATGTTATTGGTAATTGGTATTAGTGAAAAATGCTCACTTTAGCCAAGTTTTATTTCTGAAATTTGTTTAGGTATGAGTAGTGATGGAGTCAGCGTTATGGTCGGGCAACATAATTCTTTCAGTTGCAGACTAATAATGATGATAACCCAAAAGCTACTGTCATAAAATGCATATGTCACTCTGACTTTACCTGAAGCGTTCTTCGTGAATACTTTCAACATGCAGTTGTATATCGGATAAACTTAAATCAGCTGAACTAATACTAGCTGAGCTTAACAATGAATGTAACAAAATTTATTTATTTTTTCTCAAATACGTCCTGGACTATTTTAACACACTCAATGCTCTGTTTCAATCTAAGAAACCTTTAATACATGAGCTTCATACTGAGTCCGTCAGAATATTTTTAAAGTTATGTCAAAATTTTATGAAAACATCTGAACTTTCGACAAATGTTAACGTTAGGTCACCTCACATTTCATTGCCAATAGAAGAAATATATTTAGGTCCTGAATGCTCTGAAGTACTCAAAACAATACCAAAAAGTACTTCTCATAAGATAATGCTAGGTTGCTTAGCTTTTTATATAACTGCATCAGAAGAAATACAACAAAGGCGGCCAGTAAGATCTGGGTCAATATTTTCCGAAATGAGATTTTTGGATCCGAAGATTGTGTTATCAACGAATGATATTCGATGTCCTTGGATCAAACTGTAATACTACAGGAATGGAAATCCATGCCGTTTCATTTTTTGGAAAATGAAAAAAGAAAAAAACTTGTCTGCAATAGATGTTGAGCAGTTCTGGTACCAAATAAGCACGATTCAAAACTTCAATAACGAGATTGTTTTCCCAAATTTATCAAATTTAGCTAAGCATGTTTTAACTTTGCCGCATGCTAACGCTGATGCGGAACGAATTTTTTCGATCGTGACTGATGTTCGGACTAAAAAGCACAATAACTAAGTCATTCCAATCTTAGTTCAATATGTATAGTACGTTCATCTCTGCATGACACAAATCTGAATTGTACTAATTTTAAATGTAAAGACAACCACTTTACAATAATGAAATCTAATGAATTGTATGATCATCACAAGGACTTAAAGCCTTAGATTATATAAAAAGTTATAACCTTTGTAAAAACAATAAATTTATAACATAAGCATTTTACTTACTTTTAGGAAGAAAAATTATCGTAGGGAAAACCGTAGGGACAACTTAAGACACCTGTAGGGAAAAGTAGGGTATTTTAAAACCTGCTGAAGGGATTTTATAAAAAATCATATAAAATCACTGGATGGGGTAAGTAGGTGATTTAAATCAACTTCAAGTTGGACTAGAGCAAAGTAAGTCTGCCAAAAGGGTTGGGGACACAATCCCGAAAACCGAAATCTTGAAAATCCAAAATCCGGAAAACCCAAAATCCAGAAAAAAACAAAGAGAAATATACTCGGAACGCAACGAGCGTTCTGAAATACGTTTTCTCACAGGAATTGCGTACAATATGAACTTGTATTACATATTGTTTTGTCATGGATCGTTTTTGATATGTTTCTGTTAATAAGAATCGAACTGGTTTTGCTATGTTTTAATTATTTGAAGTTTGTTATTTTGTTAAATAATCAGTGCGAACAATCTTAACTTCCGTATCTGATTTCATACTTCATTTTTATTTGCACATAACTTAAGCGGACTTAACGTGAAGAAAATTATATTGCGACTGTCTTATGTCGTTTTCCATTGGGACCACCAGAAATCTTTTTCAGATCTCAGATCTTACGTGGCAAATGGAACGCGCAACGAAATTGATCTGCTTTTATAAATGTATTAGTGCGTTATGTGGCAGAAATATCAGCTGTTCAATCTGCATTTGTTTTTGCAAAAAACACAAATGGATATCGACTTCGAAAATGTTTTCCCTGTTGCAGATACAAATTTGGTATTTTTGTTGATTCGTAGTCTTCAGATGACGAGGAAGACTATGAAGATAATAATTCCTCCAAAATTATATGCATGGCTATTTATGTATTTCGTTATTTTGGTTTTCACGAAACTTTTCGCATTTGGATTGAGAGCAAACTTCTTAAAATGACGTAAAACAGCTGTGCAAAGCATATTGGTACTGTGTGGATCTGAAAAAATATCGAGATCTGCAAAAAGTGCTCCGAATCGAAAAAAAGATTGATTTTTTTGCCCAATGGAACATGAAAAGTGATTTAGATCAAAAAAAAGATTGATTTTTTGTCCCAATGGAAAACCACATTAGTTGTCTAATTTTGAAGAGGAAAAAAAAAACTTAGCATTTCGAAACTACAATAATAACGGTTTATAGGAAAAAAGAAAAATCTCAATCTTCAATGAGTTAAGCCCCTCTCTCCAAATTAATTGACTCCGAGTCAAAACTGTCCGAATATGAAAACTTCAATTTGTTTACGTTCGGATCGTAAGGCATATATTTATGTATATATAGATATAAATACAGTAAAAAGAATCGTTGGTACTACTCACTTATTTCTTCCTCTCCGAGCTGCTGTTGTGGCCACAAAAACACTTCGTGCCAGGGGGGAGGGGGTACGCGTCACTGAGAACTTTTTATTTTTATTTTATTTATATACATATTATGTATGTAAATAGACACCGAAAGAATCGAGCACTAACTCCGCGATTTTACGATTCCGATCAAACTAACCGCGAGAGAAATTTAACCTCTTACAAGGTGTCTTATTTAATATTTAACACTACTTATGAACGCGAAAGGGGAAAAAAACAATTTTTTTTTCTTTACACAAGCACGGCGGAATGGGTTAAAAATAAAATGCGATTTTCACAATTTTCGTCACTGCTCTTTTTTCTTTTCTTTTTTCACTTCTTTTTTCACGCTTCGAGCTGTGTGTCGGTCGCGAACAGCAAGCGAACTGGCAGCAGTTTCTGCATTCGGTGTTCTACTCCCGCACCGTTCCCATACTCGATGGGATGGTAATTTTTTTGCTCGTTGACTGATGCGAACCGCTGTCCGCTATCCTTATCGCCCACGGTGAGAGCCAACCAATGTCGTTTTTATGGGTATCGCTGTCGCGGTGCTTCTCGTCATAATGTTATTGTTGGCTACTTTCCTGGTGCCATTCAAAAAAAAAAATCAGCTGCTTTACAGAGTGCTGCGCGGTCCAACAGCGCTCCGTCGGGTTGGGGTCCAAATTCTGGTGAGGTCAAAATTCTTCAAATAATAAAAAATAGGTTTGGAAAATGTTAAAAAGCGCGCTTGTTTTTCAAACCTTTTTTTCTCTGGCAAATTACCACGTCTCTCTTTGCTCGCCTTATATAGGACGAAAACCTGGCGGGGTTTATCTGAAAACGTACGTTTTGCGCATGAAAACTTAGTAAAATTAATACCTGAAGGATTTACCGATTTAGCCGCGAAAGTTTTCCTGCCCACTCGCTTATAGGATAGCCCCCGGTGGTCTGATTCGCTAAATCCCTCACTCTAAGCGACTATTACATGTCATTACATGTGTATTCAAACATATTTTAATATTTGCTGTAGGTGTTTCTAGCGAATGTATTTTATTACGCACGCGGCAGCCAACTTAAGATAGCGTGAGCTAAGCGTTTGAGAGTGCAGCAGACGAAAGAAAGACCGCATCTCAGTCCCACACTCTTATATAGCCGCGGTAACGCTCGCTTTCGCTGCAGACGATTCGTCAAGTCTTGGGTTGAACTCGCACTATGATAAAAAAAAAAGAAAATTCCCTTGTAAGGTACAGCAAAACGCTACAAGGTCATTTGCCACATCCGTAACATCACCTGGGAACCATGATTCAGATACGCACACCACGCATCAACCAAACAAGAATCTAAATTCGTCCAATTTCGCCTTTGACCTCAGAATCTGTGCATTCAGATGGCAAACACATGTAACCCATAGCGCTGTATCCCTGCTGACATCGACTAAAGATTCCCTTAAGCTTACCTCATTGGGGTCACCCATTTGTTTCCATGAAAGAAAGGTGTCCAATAAGTCGCACCCTTATCAAAGAAGGAAAACGCTGCCTAACCCGTTCTAGAAAGCAAACAAACCAACACAAGAAGATGATGATGACAAGACACTTAAGACTCAAACAAATAATTAGTAGTTTATAAAAGCAACTAAGAGAACAACAACTCCAAAAAATAAATATCAATGAAACTTGCCTATACAGGGTGACTGATGAATAATGCTACCCAAATAATTTCATTTTTCTTTTATTCATGTTATAGCTCATTCAATTTTATTAAATATAGCTTAATTAGTTTTAAAAATAACTGAATTTAAATGCCGTCCTGCTCGTTGATGCATGTGCGGCATCTTACCAAAAAGTTGTTCATTACTGCTTGGAGAGTTGAGACAGATGTAGCCGCAATTGTTTTTCGAATGGATTGCTTTAGTTCATTCAAATTTGTTAGTTTTGCTTTGTAGACTTCCTGTTTGCGATAACCCCACCAGAAAAAGTCAGGTGCAGTATGTTCAGGCGACCTGGGGGGCCAACGGAATGTGGAGTTTCTGAATATCAGCTTATTGGGAGATTTTCGTCGCAATTCTGTCATAACAGGCCGGGCTATGTGAGGATTTGCACCATCTTGCTGAAACCACACAGAGTTTAAAGAAATTCTCATTCGGCGTAGTTGTGGATAAAAAAAACTGCCTCAACATGCTCAAGTAACAGTCTCCAGCAACAGTAACGGTGTGACCGTTTCCTTCGAAGAAGTAGGGCCCGACAATGCAGCGTGATGAAACTGCACGCCACACTGTGACACGAAGTGGATACAATTCCGTCTCAAGGAGTATCTGTGGTTTGGAAGCACTCCATATTCCACAATTTTGTTTGTTTCTGCTGCCGTTTAAATCGAAATGGGCCTCGTCATATATAAAAAGACAGTTCAACATGTTTCCGTCCTCTTCCCCCATTTGAAGCATCTTATGGCAAAATTCCAAGCGAATCGGCAAGTCTGCTGCGTTCAGTTTACTGGCCATTTGAACTTTATGTATATGGGAATAAGTCCAAATCATTGTGCATAATTGACTGCAATGACTGTCTGCTTATACCCATTTGAGCTGATTAGCTTCTTGTCGAAACTGTTGGATTGTTGTGTATGGCAGCAGCTCCTCTGAACTGAAGGGTTTCCATGGTAAGGTCTTCTTTCGACTGTCTCATGCTCGGCAAAATTGTTAACAAGTCTCATTATGGTCCATCTGCTCGGGGGATTGCCGCCAAACGTGCGCCTACACTCTCTTTGAACCGAAACTACGGACTCCAGTGCGTGATAGCCGCGGACAATCCAAATTCTTGTTTCAGTGTCCCAGTTATCCATTTTTGTTAAATCTAAAAATCAGTCTGCAAAATAAAAAAAAACAATAACCAAATTCATTAAATAGAAAAAATGTTATTAAATTTTAATTTAAATAAATTGGTTATTTTTGGTTATTTCAAAATATGAAAATAAAAAAAAAAAAAAAACAGATTCATTAAATAGAAAAAAAGTTATTAAATTTTTTGTTTGGTAGCGACCACCCTGTATAATTATCTACATTAAGTTTGAACAATGTTCTTCAGTGCACCCATCATTCTCTATTACAACGGTAGTTGTTGTTTGCGTCGTCGTGGCAGAATCAGCTAAGTCTCAATTCTCAATTTACTCGGCCTCTCCATCCTTACTCTTCTTGACGTAAACAAGGCCACGAATAGTAAACACCGAAGACAGTTTTTTGTCGCGTTCCGTTTTCATTACGTACTGCAGAATAGTACGAATTTTAACCGTTAAACACTCATGAATGTAAACATTGGATATTCCAGTTGCTGCCTCAGTTCCTAATCGAAGATCATGAAGGTCGAGTGGTTGTTTTGTTGTTTTACGGTGATGAGCAATCGAACAAGGTGTTTGTCACGTGGCGAATCAAATTTAATAATAATCGGCGGAGAGGCGGTATTGATTTGAGATTTAAGGCGAAAAGTACTTTTAATAGTTGGCGGATTTAATTGACGATCAACGCAAAGTTGATTGAAAGTGAAACGTAGATTTTCTGTTGCAAGAAGTGCAACTCCGAACTCACACATCGTTTCTTTCAGCTGTTGCTTTTCTTCATTCTCCTCCGTGCGCGAAAAAAACAGTTGTTATTCTCTCGTCGTGCTTGAGTTTAGTTGTTCTTTGTTGTTGTTTGTTCGCGATTTTCGTCTCTGAGTGCATCGATTTCAAATTGTTTCGCTTCCAATGAAACCAACCGTGCGTTAATGTCCGCAATGGAAGATGTCAGTGCTGCTATATCCGTGTCAATTTTTCCAGTGATCCTTTTTTCTGATTCCGCAATTTGTGACGATATCTGTGACGAAATTACCTCAGTCTGTGTCTGATTTTGCAATTTTGAGTTTAGCAAACATTTCCATTGTGTTTGTATTGTCTTTTGGAGTGTTTTTTTTATTTATTTTTTTTACACATGCTGCCGGTGATTGTGATAGTGGTTGTAATGATGAAGATGGCTTTGTATGCAGTTTGGGAGAAGGTGAATCTGCAGAGGACCGTAGTCTGTTCCGTAATGATGCTATGTAAGTATTGTAGTTCGTTTTAAGAGTGAGACAGAAATATGTATGGGGGTGTAATTTTCATAAAATTTCCCCCCTTGATTGATATTGATTTTTTGGGTTTTGTGTGTAACTTGTAAAAACCAACAATTTGTATTGAAGTTTAAACTGCGCAGGAATAGTACGAAGTAACAGTCTTTTCTTGATCTAAAAAATCCTTGGGATGTTGAATAAACCACTAAAAACACAATTTAAAACGGCCACTTTGTCTCTGTCTAAAAACACATATAATAGAGAGTTTTACTCGGACAGCAAGAAGATGCCGCCTCCGATGTTACTCTTCGGTCTATAGAAAGTGTACTGAGGGTTTTGAATTACTTTTCGCACTAATAATCCTTTTGGTCCTTAAAACAAGGCAACTGGCAATGACCATCGATACTTAGGAGCCCTAAAAACTGCCCAATGGTCTCGTTAGACTTAAGTTTTTGAAACGACAATCAGGCAATCGATAAGAAACGGTTTTTGGGTCAAAAGAAATCGGCTACCATCGTTCTTACTTCACCAACGTTATTTTCGAAAAAGTACTGCCAAAATCTTTACCAAAGAGTGTATTTTTGTGGAAGCATTCCCACCTGGTGAACCGCGTGTTGGTTGGCGTCGTCCCATACGGACAATTTCGCTTTTTATCCTGGCCATTTCTTCCAAAATCCGCCTCGCCGGCACAACTGATTTTTCGACTAAAATAGGGGTTCTATTCCATAACCCTGCGAAGCCCCGTCAGCGAACAAACTGCGTCGCACATGGTCATTAACTTTGAGCTCCTGGATCTTGTACGGTTTTAGGCCTAAATTCCGACTCAAAATTGGTTAAGCCTGCGAAAGGCGGCTTGGGAGTAGTTCATCTGACCCACAAGGAGTCTATGCAGTTTTTGTTACTTTCACTTTAGGAAGGGACAAGTTTGGGTTTCGTGGGAATTATTTACTGCCAAGCTACGTCTTATGAACGTCATATCTTGTCCAGTATATGGATATTCCTCCTTGTTAAATTCTCCAGCGCAACATAAGCTATTCCAGGTCAACTCAGCCAATCAGTGAAAACAAGGATGCCCCATCAAATGAATTCCAAAAGAAATGTAAGCCCAACGCTCGCGCCCCTTACTCATTTGCCTAATTTCTAATGGCAGCAGACTGCACAAACTACTTTATCCTTTCTCAATTACTATACACTCGCTTCAGCTTAGAATTTTGTTTTTCCACATATTTTTTCTATGTCCTTTTTTTATTTTTTTTATTCAGTATTGGGCTTTTCGGCTACCAACAAACATGTGCGGCTGCTGTTATATTTTCCAATCGATTGAACATTATGGTCATGCATATATAGCTTCAATCATTTTTCCCTTTTTTCGGAGAGCACCAGTTGGGAGGTATGCTTTTTCCTGGGCCATTATTGCCTTCAGGTCAGGTCCATATTAAAATAGAAGTCTGTCAGGACTGAATGGACGCAAAGGTTCCCCTAAACTATAGCGTTGGCTAAATTGCCATTTGATGGAAGTGTGTTTGTTGTATGTACGTGTGCATGTGTGTGTGAGTGTCACGTCAAGTGGCATGACGTTTTGATGGACGCTATTCTGTTTATTTGAATTTTAAATAAATTTCCACTCGCACACTAGAAAGCTGTGCATAAAGGATTGTTGTGCAATTTGTTTTGAAGCTAGAGAGAGTGCACTTCTGGATTTTTGTGCACAGTTTGTCGTTTGCGAAGGATTGTCAATGGCAAAAGGAAAGCTTAATTGGGGGGGATACAGTTTAACTGTAAATGGGAAGATACAAGTCGATATTATATAAATTATGTATGGAACTGTGCGTAATAGAATCGGAGGAGGGAACAGGAAGCTACATAATGGGTGGGTGCTCATTGAAAGCAGCGTCTTTGGGGTGATTTTATACGACTGGGCAGGACTGTCAAGTCCTTATAGACTGTGCATGGAGTATGAAGGTGAAGAGCTTTGATTGTCTCGGCTTTCTACTAAACGAGCGATGGAAGAATCAGTAGTGAATTTGAGAGGTAGGTCCAACTGCTATCAGGAGGATTCTAACACCAGCTTTTGGCCGTTTATTTTGGGAACTTTTAATTACAGAAGGGGTCAGAAAAAAGAATCATCATACACTCAGAGGCCAAGAGTGGGAGAGCAACAGAAGTGGTAAGAGCGAACAAAAATTTGGAGCCCATATTGACATAAAAACGTCACCAGAGCTCAAATTTTCTGCAAGTCTCACTGTGTAGATATGGCTTTTAAGGCTGCAATCTTCGGTAATGACCAACGTGCAAGGGACTACCACATTCATTGACTAACAAGCTGCCCTAGACCTTTTCTTCTGAAAATCACTTCAGTTTTGAACGGACCTGAACAGGACAGTCATACCATTCGGGTCCTACTTTTGACTTACAAGCTGCTGTTGAGGTCACAGACAGTCAGACTTATTTCTTCTGAAAATCCCTTCAGCTTGGAGCGGACCTGGACAGGACAGTGATACCATTCGGGTCCTTATTTTGACTGCCAAGCTGCTGTTGAGGCCACAGACAGTCGGACTTATTTCTTCTGAAAATCACTTCAGCTTGGAGCGGACCTGGACAGGACAGTGATACCATTCGGGTCCTTATTTTGACTGCCAAGCTGCTGTTGAGGCCACAGACAGTCGGACTTATTTCTTCTGAAAATCACTACGGAACGGACCTGTAGGCAGTCAGGGCCCTACACGTAAAAAAAATGCATCCATAGCAAGTTGATGTAGTAAAAGCGACCTCCTACAAATGTGTAGCACATTTCTGTATCATGGTTTTATAAGGTCAATACTAAGTCCATATCACCCGCGTTTCCTTAACAGACAGTAGCAAGGCTTGTAGAACTGTATAGCCTTGTGTTAAAGGCACCGTCCGGCCATCTCAATTGACACGACGATTGTACCCTCGGATGTTCTTCAGAGGTCCGCCAGAGATTGCACAGAAGGTGCCGGATATCCGTCTGTCTCTCTCTGCCGACATGGTCAACTTCTCACCTACGAGCACACACATACGTGAGATATAATTCCCTTATGCGTATATCCGCAAATTATTTTGAGTAATACGCCAAAGGGCAGTCAGATGCAAGGTTGCCAGTAAAATAAATAAATCCATAGGTATATACCACTTTGACGTGTAACAGAAATGAACAACGTTCCGTGACGAAGGACATGGCCTGTGCTCAGTACTACCGAATGTTTTACTCACATACAGACAGGTACAGATCGTATATGCGTTTCTTTTTTAGTGCCGTTATTCCCATTGACATTGTGGGCATTGGGAAATATTTTTAAATTTAAATCAAACTGCCAGCGAAAGGCCTTCCGATATAATATTATGTCATAATATTTCTGTTTCACTCGTTGAATTGTAACGTGCAGGGGATGCTGGCCGCGAGTCTCCTTCATTCAGTTAAAATGTCCATGTGCCGGTTGCCGTTGTGTAATTGTTTTCATGCTTCACGCACGAATTGTGCCGCACATAACAATTTTCCCGATATTGGCATTCAATTTATTACAATCCACCCGCGACCGGACAGATATACTCGGGCGTGATGTGTGTGAACATTTATACACTTTGATGGATGTGTCAATGATGCTTATTTATATTGTCAATAATAACTGTCGATGCATTTCTATCTATACATGCGGGAATCAGAGCCTCTAATCTGGGGGGGTCGAATGAAAATTAAAGGATATATCGATGAAATAAATTAGGTTAGGTTAATTGGCTGTCAAGGAAGACTAAAGTTGTAGGTCCCTTGTGGTTTCGCGTATAGAGACCGTGAAATCACTTAGTTGTAAGGACTAACAGCGGAATTGTTTGAGCAATAAAAGAGGGCGCCAGGGGAGCATCTGTCCTCTCAACCCATTTAGGCAATTTTAGGTTTTTTTGTTCCCCCTTTTATTGTCAAATGAGAGGGACTTATAATCTAAGGGTCGAATGGAACCGAATTGGAAAGCCTTTTCAGGACAGTTACATCCTTGGACGTTTTGCGTTTGAAATTACAGATCGCAGTGAATTGTGCTAGTTTTGCTTTGAGCGATTTCAAATTCGTTTCTGTTTCTGAATCGAGGAGTCCTGAAACATTTTTAACATGCTGTTCTTTTGATATTTCCGTATATTGACATTCTTGCGTTTGGAGTGTTGTTCGATTTGGAACTGGTTTCTTCTGAAATCCCAAAGATAGGACATTTGATTTATCAAAATTCTGTGTAATTTTTCGGAGTTCAACCGGGACTCTTTCCAGCCAGTATACGAGCTCAATTATCATCAAAACGCTATGTAATAACTTTAAGTCATAAGGTAGGGTAATTGCTGAGTTTATTGTCACTGCCTGTCCAGCTAGGCCGGTCCTTAGCTGGCTGCCTCCAGTTGCGCACTCCAAATTGGTTGAGGTCATTTTCTGTTTGTGCGCACCTCCTTAGGCGAAGTCTGCCTCTACTGCGTTGACTCTCCGGGTTGGATTCGAAGAAGACTCTGCAGGCTGGAGCGTTGGTGTCCATTCGCTCTACATATCCTCGCCATCGCAGACGTCCAAGGCGCAGTTTTTTGACTAAGTCGATGTCGCTGTACAGCTCGTGTAGTTCGTCGTTGAATCGTCTCCTCCAAAACCCATCAACGCAAACGGGACCGCAAGTCTTATGAAGCATTTTCCTCTCGAAACGACCAAGGATATCTTCATCCGCTTTCGAAAGAGTCCATACTTCTGATCCATAGAGCAGGACTGGGATTATTAAAGATGCCTTCTCAGCCCAAAGAAATAGCGGTTGGCAAGAGTAATTCCTCGTTTGATTTCTGATGAGATGTCAGTTTCAGATGTGATAGCAAGACCGAGGTAGATTAAGTCCCGTACTACCTCAATAAGCAGTCTATTGTGACGTTCTGTCCAATTCGTCGATGTTGGGTGTACCTTCTTGTTGACAGTACATACTTAGTTGTGCCCTCGTTAGCCTTTAAACCCGTCTGTAAGCAGTTGTACAGACTTTTGAAAGGTCATCAACCATTTCGTGCGTTGGCTTGTGAGCTTCGCACAATTCTTTCAAGCATGATGTTCAAAAAAATCACAGGACAGCGCGTCGCCTTGCCTAAATCGTTTTTTGACATCAAATGTTTCGGTTAGGTCGTTATCGACCTTGACGCAGCAGCGAGCTTTCTCCATCGTCATCCTGCACAATCTGACGAGTTTGGCAGGGATGTCAAAACTAGACATCGCTGAAAAAGAACACGCCTTCTAAAAAAATAAGTAAAAATACTTACCACGAATGGTAGCGATCTTTTCAATCCACTGTGAAAGGGAGGAACTGTCCGAAGTTATCTTCTTGATTAGTGCTCTGGTAATAGATATTGGCGCCTTAATAAGTCTGTTCCAGTGCTCCAAGGAAACGATTCTAAGGAAACGATTCTACGACGTGGAAGTTCCGAAGACTAGTGCTAATAACCTTTTTGAACTCCATTCTTTGAATTTAGGATCTCCTCTTGAACAGACTTGAGCAACCATGTCAAATGAGTTGCTGTAACAAAACTACACTGAGAGCTTGTTAGATGTTTTCAAACCGCCGTTATTATGTCTGGCATTCATTTTTTGACAGAAAGTCTGATTCAGTCGTAGACAAAAAATGGGCGTGCATTGAAAGCGGAGCTACTAAAGGATCCATCCCCGCAATAAAATGCAGGATATTGTCTTCTGAGGCCCTAATAGTTTGCGGTCTATCAGCATCACTTTTAAATGAATTTTCAGGGAAAGAAGACCGGTTTTAAAAACGTCTTCTAAGCGTTCCAAAAATAGGTCAGTCACTCCTATCTCTTTCGGTCTAATCGTAACTATTTTTCTTAAATGCCCTTTATGTTCTAGCACAGCGAAGCTCTGACTAACATTTACATTTTCAAAATGTGAATATAGCTTCTAAGACGCTATTTGCAAACGGATCTTAAAAGGTGTATAGATCCTTAAGCTTAGACCGGGTTTGAGGATGAACGTATACAAATCAATCAACATACTTTTCTGTCGTAGGAGTTGATAGTTTTTGAAGAGAAATTGATTGGATAGTATCTAATCAGAACAGGGATTGGGGATTTCATCAACGTTAACAGAGTTTTAGCAAAAAGGAAGTGTAGTTTTTGACATGTTCTCTGGGTAGCAAAAATCCTGACATTTGACAAAACATAAAGAGGGGTACAGTTTGTTATTTGAAGTGCAGCACACTTAAGTGGTTGCCAATTCCTTATAAAGGCTCAAATATGTGTATTTGACCTGAGTATAGATGAAGCAGTAAATGCATTCAGTTTGCAAGACCGACTTGCAGATGGTAGATCAGTTCGTCACCAATGGATCTGTCTATTCATTTAAAGACACTTAAGAGGTGAATTCCTTTTTTAAATAAATTCTTCTTTTTTACGGGCTCGACGTTGGCCTTTTCAGAGTTTTTTTCAATCAGTTTTGCGATCCTTGGCGATGTTTTTCCTTGGTGTATTTCGACTGTCCTGAAGATCGTTAGCTGCTCACGCAATATTGCAATACTTCGCTGTCTGATCTTTCAAGTTCGAAGAAAGTTTTTGAGAAAAATAAAACCAATTTCCACTGCTTATTTTTTTTTTATTATTATAACTTATAACTTATTCAATTGTTTTTATACAATACTTTTATGACACAGTTTTTCTTAATTTACTTTTAATTTCATTTTCTGTACAATACTGGTGCTACCTGTGCAAATTTGCAAGTATCCCTACATCCGTAATACCCGAAATTGTTTTACTTGTTCAATTATTCTAAAGTTTACATTTAAATATAAAACTCTTTGCGTTTTCCCCTTAAGTACCTTAACAGCTATTCCTTCTAATGTTATTGTAAGTATTGTTCCACTAATCTTTGTTTGGAACATTTTCTGCAGAAGACAAAAAAACTGTTTAAACAAACAATGTAAGTACACATCATAGGTTCACACTTCATGCTGGAAAGTTGCAAACACAAATATTGAACAAGTTCCCAAAACCATAAGCTCAATCCCTGTGCCCAGCAGGAGCACATTCCTTCAGCATAGTTTCACACAAAATTCTCACTTCAACTTTCGCCCAGCTTCATACTTCTGTTTGGATAAATGTCTGATTCTTCGCCCTTTCTGGGGGGTTATAAAAACGAAAGAAACTTTCACTGTAACTTTTCATTTATATGTGTATGAAAATGGAAATAATCAAATTAATTAAAACTGCGCACCTCCACGGAGGTCTTCCTTACAATGAAGGAGTTATTTTATAAATTCAGCAAAAGTGAAAATGAAAATAATAATTCCAAACTCATTAAGACCAACATTCGCCTTGGCAGACATTTACCATTCGCAAGTTGGTGCCTCAGAAATGTTTCGGATTGTAGATTTTATTACGAAATTTTACAGGATGAACCACACTCCGATATGGCGGGAATACGAAACATGACAATAACAAGTAGCGGGCTGACATTCATCATCAACTGGGACGCGGTTGGAGTGGGGTCGGGTTTTTTGTGCTCCTTCCCTGTTGTGGTTCGATTGTTGGAATGGTCTTAATAAATTAAAGAAATTCACAGGAAGTGGCAGGAGGATATATTGTTGATTTTATTACAGGAGAAGGCAGTGCCTGATACGGAGAATAAAGGTAAACCATCGGAGGAAATGATAAGATTATTTTTGAGACATTTTGAGAATTTAATCAGCTTTCTTTAGGTCGGGCTTGTTAATATAATTGGAAGCTAGTTTCGCGTTTTGAATACCCTATTCGGAGTTTACCACAGTTGGAGTTTGTGTGCCTTTTTTTATATGTCAACGCAATTTGTTCTCAGAGTTTACAGTCGCAGCCCCAATATTTAGACCAGAAATATAGAAAATTTCAGTTTACATAAATTGCCTTGTAAAATGTTTTCACTTGATTAAACCGAGGTCGAAATATCTCGTTTTCGAATTTTTCACATTTTCGAACTTGCGCTGCGTTACATTTTGCATACTCAATAATAATGTCTATCGTGGAGATAAGGTACCAACATTTTACACTTGAAAAATTCGTTACACAACACTCGAATATTTTCGAACTTTTCAAAAGAATATTGAAGCAAAAAAATTAGGTAGGTATATATTTTATAAGCTATTTTTTGTCCATCTCCTGGACCATGCTGGTCCAAACATCTTGATTTCTATTTTTCGAACATGTTGATTTTTTTCAATAATCTATTTCTAGCCTCACACAGTTTTCGTGTCTGTTAATTTAGAATTCGCATATTGGCTGTCTTATTTTTCGAAAATTACGGAGCGTTGTATGTATGAAGTGTGACTAGAACGTATTTTTTGACCCAGTAGAATATTTGAGTTCCAATATTCGAAAAGCGTTTTCGTGAATTAAAATATTGACTTCCATCAAATGCTTTTGAATTGATTTTGCTTCATGACGTTTTTTTCTGTGGCTTGCACGAAGGAAGCAAATAGACTGATTTCGAAAATTCGAAACCGAATTTTTTCGAACATTTCCAATTATTTTTTACGGGACTTAAGGGCAGAAGAATATTAGAACCAGCCTCAAACATGTTTTATTGCCTCTCCTTATTTTCAAATCGAACATTGGTAAACAAATTTTTCTAACATCTTTGACGTTTTCGCTACGAACAACCAAAAAGTACTCGATGTCATTGAGCCCAATATTTTAAACTAAAAAATTGGGATTAAATTGCTAAAATTTGAGACAAATAGTGGTAAATGTTTCAAGCTCTTCGAATATCTAAAAATACAAATTTGTTCGAACTTTTGTCGAAACTGCCTTCAGCCACTTTTGACACTTTCACAATGGTTTCGTCTGTCAAACCTAATTTTAAGAAATTTTTCCGGTGCATAAAAAACCAAAATACTCGAAGAAGACATTTGAGAGACGTTACACTCTCCTAGATTAGTTCAGTCACTTTTGACACTTTCACAATGGTTTCGTCTGTCAAACCTAATTTTAAGAAATTTTTCCGAGAAAGAAGACATTTGATAGTTGTAGCGCGAAATAAATCTTAAGTGCGAACTGTCATAAAAAAAATAATTCCTACTGACACCAATCTGTCATTGTCACTTAAATGCGGTACTTCATTGTTTTTAGTTCAAAAAATCCGCTCCTTCCCGCCTGTAAATGCGCACAAAGTTACTAAAGAGTGAAAACGAGTCCTTAACGCTTAGTGTTAACATGAATTTTTGTTCTTAGTCCTATATATAAAATATAAGTGCCTAAGGCAAACCTACACCATTATCATAATAAATTCTAATTTATTTTTGTACACAAACTCAAAAGTCATAAATCGTTCATCATACACATACAGAATTACAAACACAACATAAACAACAACAACAGCAACAGCGGCAACCAATCTATAAGTCCTTATTCGCGCGCGTATACATACATCTTAGTGGCAATCCAACAGGGAATGATGGCGGGGACTGGGGTGGCGTCGTAAAAGCCCATATTCATTTCATTTCACATACTCGGCTCCGTGCCTCATTTGACTCTTGGCCAAAATGACATCCTCCGCGTACTATATATCGGGTATGCTTCTGCCCGTCGGATGATGCGTGTTTTGACAACTGCCGCTGCTATTCGTAATCGTTGACACTGTTGCCGCCGCCGTCATGGCTGTTGTAGTCGCCTTGTTTTTGGCACAGTTCGCATCGTGGTAGATGTGCTCGCACAGCTTCGGCTCGGAATTGGAGAACTTGGCCAGAATGGTTCCGTTGCTGTTGCCATTGCCATTGCCGTTGCCGTTGCCATCTTCGGCGTTCTCGCAGATCGTCAGATTCAAATCACTGTTCTTGCTGAACGATGTCGTTACGTGATGAGGTTGATGTGGCGATGAAAAGGACTTCTGCATGGCGTGTAAGCTGCCCGAGCTGACGGTGCGTTCGAGTATCTCGCCCCAGTACTTTTCGGATAGTCCCTCGATATCGGGCCTCTGCATGCCACCATGCTGCGGATGGTGATGACGATGCTGATGGCTGCGCAGTGACATCGAGTGCAGGTGGGGAGTGATTCGACCCCCACTGCCGCCAACACCGCCACTGTGCGGGGGCCGAGATGTGGGCGGCTCCGGAGGCATTGGCAGCGTTGTTATGTCACATTCGGAGTTCATGTGACAGCAGGGGGATTTGCGGTCGGGCGTATCTTCGGCGGGGCACCACTGCAAGGAGACAAGCAAAACGGAATCTGTTAATGCGTTTAGGATTTATCTCTGCTGAGGATATATTCGTGCACACACAAGGATGTAAGAGGAACTCCCAGTCAGTTCGAGGAGGGGGAAATCCTTTTAACACATTTAATGATCAAACGGCGGGGTGAAATTCAATTGCTCAAGATTAAGGCTTCACCGTGCAGGGAGGATGGGCGAAGGTGCGTGGCATGGGGGGGTCGTTTTTTCCTTAGGCTTAAACAAGACTGTTATGTTTTGTGCATTTAATACGAACGACCGGGGGAGATGGGCGGGTATTCTGGTGAATCGCTCCCAGTCCTTTGTGTTGATGTTGGGTCAGAAACAGAATTTGCTCAGACGAATTATTTCGATTACTCGTGAACTTGGGTTGGATTGCGCATTGTCCTCCGAGTTCTGGGAGGGAAATCCTTTTAGGAGAATGTTCTTTCAAGTGTCCTTTTGCCTTTCGCTCGGTGGAGGGATGCCGAGTGATTTTGTGAATCCAGCTCGAAGATCTGTTCATGCTTAGGGATTATTGGTTTTTGATAGCAAATGGGTCATGAGCATAATTGGATTGTATGAGTTTTTTGAAGGAACGAATCTGTTTTCGGATTGAATTTGGATTGGGGACAATATCAACTTGGGTTAGATACGTCTGTGGCTTAATACTTTTAAGTGGATCTGCTCGAATGTGCGGTGTTCCTATTGTTTCTTTTTCACCTTTCGGTTCGTTATAATACGTGGAGAACGCCCAACCTTGAAGTTCGACTTTATTCGCTTTCATACAAGCCAGCAAGTGGAAACAATGCCAACGTATTAACAAAAGTGCCTTCAACCTTGTGCTTCCTTTTCTCAGGTGACTGAAAGGAAAACCCTGCGGTTCAACGCATTTGACGCGACAAGGCCGTATATAAGTGCAGTCCTCTTCAAAGAAAGGCGATCAATTTGTGTACAGTAAAAAGGCATCCAGTTTCAATGCAATTGAAGTACGGCAACGCAATGAAATTAATTTCCATATAAATAAATAGAAAGTTGGCTGGCGCAACAGGTCCGTGTAAAAATGTAGTTCTACTCAACGCAACGCAATAAATTTCAGTAAAAAAAAAACAATAGGAGTACTTGGCATACAGCAACGCACCACAACGCAACGCAATCAATTACCTTTGAAATAAGTATAGAAATTTGGCGCACCAGGTGGGTATAGAACCTAAATGAAATGAGTCCGTTTTTCCAACGAAAAGGAAGACGCAAATGAACAAAAAAAAGGAAAATACGATTGCCACCTGTCCATTGTCGTAAATTTCCAACGGGGGGTGCCTTAAGCTGACATTTAGAACTGTTGAGGTTAGATCGATCAATTTTATGTATATTCCGTGGTGGGCCGAAAATTAAGTCCGCCCTCTCTCAGATCATTTTATGTTCGTATCTTCTGCACCTGTGGGCGGAATGGGGTTAAGATAATTCTAAATGCTGCTCCTTGACAAGTCCTTACTTCTTGTGAGTAACCCATTCGTGCTTAGTGAGCAGCTTTAAAGTGATTCGTGTTCATATTCACACACAAAAACCTACACAATTTTATTTTTACTCTTTGTTCGGATCTGAACGGCCGACTTGAGATGCCTTCTCAGGACAATTTTATTCTTGGACATTTCACGAACGTTTACGAGCAGTGATGGCGTGGAAAAAGCATTAGGGCTTAATTCGTCCCGAGTTCTTTTGAAAGATGGTCGCCGTTTGGTATGTCTTTTCCAATCTAAACCTGAAAACACCTTTTTCGTGGTTTTACGAAGCTTAAAAAGCATTCTTCAACAAGAGGACCGCTGTAGGAACGACCGCTCGTTTCATTTTTGAGCACTTTCTGAGGAGCTTATTCTGAGAACTGTGCTTCATGTCCCGAGTTCTTTTGAAAGATGGTCGCCGTTTGGTATGTCTTTTCCAATCCAAACCTGAAAACACCTTTTTCGTGGTTTTACGAAGCTTAAAAAGCATTCTTCAACAAGAGGTCCGCAGTAGGAACGACCGCTCGTTTCATTTTTGAGCACTTTCTGTGGAGCTTATTCTGAGAACTGTGCTCCATGATTTGAACGTATTTAACCTCCCTTCCCACTTTGGGAGTGGGAGTGCCTTGGAATACGTACCATAAGGCACCTAGGCGTCTTCTAGACAGGTTTCGATGGTTCAAGTTCGACATCTATCCCCGAAGTGATTGCTTATGATTGTCGGCGGCGAAAGATCATAGGGTCCACTTGGGCAACCCTTGCAAAAGGACGGATGACACATTGCAAATTCAGATGCTACCTCTGATGGAAAAGCGAACCCATTCACGTACAGTATTTATAGCCTTCCAACAACGACTCGACGCACCCCTTCCTTTCCAATCCAGTCGCTCATATTTTCTCAGATTGACAGAAAAAAAATATGGCCACCATTAAAACAAACCCATTGTCTGTGAGCAATAATTCTCCCACCCATACAAACGCAAATCCATTTTATCAATTTATTTATGTCCACTCTGCCATTAATTGCAGATATACTCTACAGTCGTAAATTTATTATTTTCCACTCACCCGATTCGGCAGTAAATGTCGGCTGAGTCGACGAAACTGCGAATTCAGCAGCCAATATAAAAACGGATTCCAAAAGCTATTACTAAGCGCCGTCCATGTTACAATAAAATCTAAAAACGGCGGAAGCTGCAAAGAAGCCAAAGGGAAAATAATTAAAATTCCCATTTCATGGTGTGCCAACACACTCGTTCTCTCGCTTGCAAGGTGCAAGTTGTTAAATTAACTGTAAGCGAGGGAAGAGAAAAAAATTTACTACCTTGGACCCGGTGCACGCAGTCACAATTTCCTGTATTGTCCAGGGTGTTACCATCACAATGAAGCCCAACGATATGGCGGCCATTGATCTGGACGTTGACCCATTGTTCGATTGTCGCTCCTGTATCGGAACAATCTGCCGAAAAAGAAAGAAACACAAAACTTGATCGAGAGAGAGAAAGATAGTGCAAAAAAAACAACAAACAACCGGCTAAATGTACAGAGGACTAGTACTCTTCAGGATGAGTGCATCCAACCAAACCGGAAGCAATTTATTACGTACCTTTTTCGTTATAGTATTAGACGGACCGCCGAGGCCCATGCTCATCGCCATGCTAAGAGTCATGATGGGAGTGTTGGGCAGGGTTGTCGACGCCGTCAATGGATGATGCGGATGACTCGCCATGGTCGGTAGCGTGGGATCGTTGAGCCTAAAACGACTCATATGAAAGCTGGAACCGTAGCAGTACATCAGGACCATCGTGGTGGGGAAGTAAAGTGCACACGTTGATAAAATTCTGTATGACGGCTTGCTGTAGAAGGGTTCGCATGCCATTAGTCCGGTGTTGTTGAAGTAGTACCCTGGATGGACGGTGATACTGAGTTATTGTCCATATACGAATGATTTAATGTAACAAATGAGCTTACCTTTTGGCAGGACAAGGAAACCAAAAACCGTTAGACTAATGATCCATGTTAGACTGAGAATCGCCACACAGCCCTGGATGTGAGAGAAATGGGAAATCAATCAGTTTTGGCGAATAGAAAAGGTTGGGTGAGTTGTGAATTTGTTTGGGGTGTCACGTGTGACGGGCTGTCGACGTGACGATGTTACTTTTCAACTCTGATTGAATGGTTTTGCAATTGGAGTTCAGTAAAAATACATGCGAGATGATATACCAACTCCACCTCGGTCAGGGTGGGCAAATGGAAGGACTTTTGAGAGATCCCCGAAGGTGAGGCATTTATGGATTTGATGAGAGAGTCGAAACTTTCAGCAAACGTTTCTTGCTGACTGTACTAAGTCCATGTGTCTTATAAGAATTTTTGATGAAATTGGCTTGTTTAGGGGGATTTTAGACCTGAAGTGACTGAGCGCTTGAGGAGATTTAGGAAAACCTTACCCTTTTTTTGTAAGACGTGTTTCTGACACAGCTAGTGAATTGATTTTAGCGCCATTCACTTTTCGCGACCGGGAATAATCTAAAAAAGCACTGAGCTAAACCGAAAGTAGAGACACACGCCAAAATAAGCAGTTAACATCACTTTAACGTGAATCGTTGCATAAATTCAGGCTGATCCGTAGGTTAGTCACTTAAAAATGTTTTACAGCGTGTTTGTCTAGTTTATTAAAGGGTTTTCCAATGAGAGGTGTTATTGTGAATGACCCGCTATTTCGGTAGCTGTCACTTTTGAAGCTTTTATTCTTTGACATTTGACAAGAAGAAACTACGCCATTACTAAAAATGGAACGATACACGCTTCAACAACGCATTGAAATTATTAAAATTCACTACAAAAATGGTGAAAATCTTGTAGTCGCAGTTCGCAAAACTCAAGCATTTTTTGGTCGTCGTAAAGCACCTTGTCGGACCGTAATACAGAAATTGGTGGAAAAATTCGAGCTGTTGGGACAAGTTAGTGATTCGAAGAATAAAACCCGTGCACGTCACTCAAGAACAACTGAGAATATTGCTGCTGTAGCCCAAAGTGTTGAAGAAAACCCAGGTTTGTCCATTCCTCGTCGTTCTTTGGAATTGGGCATTCCACAAACGTCATCACACCGTATTTTGCATAAAGACTTGGGTCTTAAGGCTTACATAGTTCAGTTAAGACAAGAACTCAAGCCAGCCGATCATCACCAACGTCGTGTCTTTGCTGATTGGGTTTTTTTTCCGGACCGTGTTATCTCTCGAAGAGGTGATCACAATTGGCCACCGAGATCTTGTGACATAACACCTTGCGACTTCTTCCTTTGGGGCCACGTGAAAGATAAGGTCTACGCCAACAGCCCAGCGCCGATTCAAGACCTCAAAGATAAAATTCGTGAGGCTATCGAGGACATAGGGCAGCCACTTTACGATTTGGTCATGGAAAATTCCATGAAAAGGATATGGTCCTGTATGCGTGCTCGTGGTGGCCATTTGGATGATGTTGTTTTTCATTGTTAACGGCTTATAATGAAATAAACATGCGATCATCTCAAAAAATGACATTTTTCTTTGAATACCAAAATAGCACTTCTTATTGGAAAACCCTTTATAAAAAGAATAATATTTTCCAAAGAACCTCTGCGGTCCTCCGCTGGGCAATGCTCATTTTAAGTTTACCAAACCTTTCAGCCTTCCCGCAAATGGCTGCACTAATTGACGGTTGAAGCGGTATACGCACATTAAGATGGCTTTTCAATCCACAAGGCATAGGTAGAGTTCCTTTTTGCTGTCGGCAACTCCATCGGAATTCAGCATATTAAATTCCATCCATATCAATATAAGTTAGACACGCCAACCATTCACTGCTAAGTGACAAAATTCAATCCAAGAGCTGTATTCCATTATACGTTTCGTGAGTACGCCATTAAATTCACGCACGAGTGACGCTGACGACACGTGGAAGTAGTGACGACCCATTCTCATCTGCTCACAAAGAAGATTTATAAACAACCCCTAGTCGATTATGGTAATCAAATACATAATTTCGTTCAACGTAAACGTGGCACAGTTCCCTCTTTCCCACGGTTGTGTTGTCGTTATATTAAAGCAACAGCAAGGACTAAGGAATAGCTATGCCTCCGCATGCCACTCAATTATCTTTATTTATTTTTCACGCATGCTTGTCAGTCATCAACGTCTGTATTCTGGCAGGGTGAGTCTATGTCTCATTTCATTGCGTCCCCCAAACCGTATGTCTTCGTCGTGTTGTCTACGAAGCATATTTGGCCGTCACCGGTCTTGAGGCACGTTCTACAGTCGTAGTCCCAAGCCACCCCCTTAAATCTAGATTTCTTCAATCAGGAGCGCAAGCAGATCACGTCCCGATTTAATTACACATTGTGGCTTTCTTCAGCTTCGCTCTGGATATTATATATGTATATCCATGGTACATGATGTTGTTTTTCTTTCATCCGCATAAATATGATCCGCAAGGATACATTTGGAAAGGATTTTGCTCAGCTTTGATTTTTGCGTCATGTTTGTGGTTGTTGTACTTGTGGAATTGCTGTGCCGGTTGCTCGTAAAGTGAATGTCAAATTTATGCTAAGAGGTATTTAGATGGCGAATATGATTCGTTGTTGGTCCTCCGGAAGATGTCTTTGAAATTTGATATAACATTATGACTTGTGGGGGTCTGAGATGAGGTCGGCTTGTGCTTGTGATATGATAATTTGTGGAAATGACTTCATATTCGAAACACTTACGAGAATGGATTCTACTGAGTGAATCGATATAATTTTATTGCAACGGCAACCGTAAAATAGAATTAATTCACGGGGTGGCAGACATGAAGTGATTAGGGAGGGAGAGAGAGAAAGAGAGATTCTATCTGACATCAAAGTAGCATTTAAGTTTCAGGTCACTGAAGTTTGATGGTTCTTAACTCTTGCGACTTGAAAGTGGATATTGTTTAAGTGGGCCCGATGTCTGGGTTTTTCCCATTCTTCCCGCTTTTAGATTCCAATATCAACGAACTGGGCGATTCTAACAGAAGAGATTTTTCCAAGATTTTACACGCTCAAGAAATGGCAAATACAGAGTGCGATTTTTGCTCGGTAAAAAAATTGGTTAAAATCAACTAAGTCACTGTTGAAAAAAACTTGTATTCGTTGTTTAAAACTACCGAGATAAAATAAAACATACCTTATGAGTTGTTATAAACAAAGTTTCTAGATTAGCATCAAGCAAGCAGTTTTTTTTTCACGACCGAGAACATTTGAAGGGGAAATTGATAAATCGGTTGTTTTTAACCGAATTTCCTTAAACAACTGGGCTCGGTTATTTTTAATTCACTTACTCTGTAGGAGCTATATGAAAAGTATTACTTAGTAGTTTTGAGCCGAACGTTGGTTGATTTTAAACAAGTGATTTTTATCCGTTTATAACTTACCGAGTGCCTCCATAAATCTATTAACTATTTACAAAGGATTGGGGCTAGTGTCGGAAGATTATATTTATATTTAGTTGGCGCAACAGGTCTGTAGAGACCCAAGGCCTAGCTTCTCACAACCATTCGTTTTGTGTGAGTTTCATTTTTGGAACGAATGGAAGGGATCTACAATTTTATGCCGATTCCAAACGGCTAATTGAGAAGCTCTTAAGACAGTTATACTCTCGGATGTTTGTCAGACGTTCGCGAGAGGCGGCGCAGTGGAAAAAACCCTAAGTTGGAATTTGGTTTTTTTTTTTGCGAGATTCGAACCTGAGATCCCTCGCTTAGTAGTCCAACACACTAACCACTAAGCCACTGCGCCTGCAGTGTCGGAAGATATCGCATAAAAATATTCAAGGCACCATTGTTGATTCGAATATTTGAAAAATTTAAAAAAACGTATCCGAAACTGTTTTTTGAAAGAGCATTTCGATATTTGACATTCAAAACTCTTTTCCTCGACCATCTAGGGAGCTAACGTTGAAAAATGTGTTCAAGGGAACGCTCTCAAACGTCATTGTCACAAATGACAGCTCGAACCATGCTTGTTCTGCTGCTCGCTTTCAACTACATCGGACGTCCCATTTTTGTCTTCTTCGCTTTTTTCGTAGCCTTAAATTTACAGTCCTTTAATAATAATATTTGAACCAAATAGTTCTGTTTCAATTGATTACGAATACGGGACATTTGATGTGAATTGTCTGAACAAGAGACTTTTTGAAATTGTTAGAGGCAAAAGGGCAAAACTAATGAATTAAAATAGCAGTGGCATCACTCTGGCTTATTATCTGACAAAGCTGCCATACTTACAGAAGCCTGCAACTCAATTTTTTCTTTTTTTGCTGAAGGTCCAAAACAAACGTCGCTTTCACAGTTTAAACTGTCTCTCGGCTGTATTACCCTGTAATTTTATTTTTGTTTATTTCCATATTTAAACGTTTTTATGCAAAAATAATCCTTATATAGGTTCGCCTTTTTTTTTTTTGTCGTATAAATTACGACGTTATTTCAAAACAGATTTTTATAAAAAATTAGCCAAATTGAAGGTGAGTCTCTGTAGGTAAGCTTCCGCATAAATTGTTCTTTAGCAACTACTTAAAATTCACACAACAATTTTAGAGAGGCACGCGGTGACAAAACTTTTCGAATCAGAAGTTTGCGTAGTACATATCCATTTACATGATGTTGTCAGTAAAGTAAATGCGCCTTTACTAAGTTCGTATAAGCTTAATGGGGACCAACAAAATTTGACTTATATTTGAATGCGGGAAAATTTTGAATGCAGTACTGTCCCAGAATAAATCTATAAATAGGTATATAAAACTGAGTGGCCAAATAATATGTCGTCCGGCAAAATCTTACGAACTATTGAACCGATGTTCAAATGTCTATTTTTTTAAATGTACAAAATATCTATTTTTTAAAATGTACAAAATAAATATGCGCAGGCTGAAGGCTACTTTTGAGTAAAAATTATAAATACAAAATTATGTTTTCGCATATTTAAACGCCTAGCAAATTAGGCGGACGTCCGCTAGAAACATAAATGACAAAGTCGCTGAAATATAAATCTCAAGATTTTTATATAACGATTTTTTTCTGTGACATCTGATTGGAAAATAAGGAACCTCTCTTTTAGTATACCAAACAAACATTCAGTATGTTTCGAACAAATTCCTCTTTTTGAACAAACTTTCTAGGTTTAAGACCTTGTATTCCAACAAGCTGGTTTTATTTTTGTGACCATCTATCTCAGCACACAATTACAACAAATAATACATCCTACTTGACATTTTTGACAGCAGCAGCTTGTGTTGGAAATTGCTATAGTAAACTGCAAACTAAAAGTCGAGACGCCCAATATTTTTTATCAGTTTATACCGCTCAAGCATAAATGGTACTGAAATGTTTTAATTTTTCAGCGCTGTTCGATAACAGTCTATGAGTCTACTACCGTTTAAGCACAAAGATGTTTGAACCCGTATTATCGTTTCAGTTCGCCCGTATCGATCCACCTTTCAGTTGAATTTGTTGTCAATTCGTGTTCCCAAACATTCAAAAGGTTCAAAAATGTTCATTTTAAACCATCCATCAACGCAGTTAGTGTTTTCGACATAGATTTGAAGGCAGCAATCGCTGTTGATAAATTCAGACGAAAGCCAAGAGCTTTGTATTTATTGTTGTTGTTGTTGTTGTTGTTGTTGTTGTTGTTGTTGTTGTTGTTGTTGTTGTTGTATACAGAATGCAGATACAGAATTGCTGACATGAGTAAATGCTCCATCATCTGCGAACGCTGCCAGAGTGTTTTTAAATTTCTTTTTGGAGGTAGAACGTATAAAATGAAAAACAGTATTGGCCCTAAAATCGAACCCTATGGAATGTCAAAATTTATACGGCTAATTGAAGCTGGTTAGTAAAATGTCCGTACAATCTTACTCGTTGAGTTCTTCCTGATGAGAGGTTTACAAGCAACCAATTATAGACTTCAAATCTGAAGCCATTTGAAGTTTTGTAGGGTCCGCATTTAATTTTTTGAAAAAAGTTAAACAAAGTTAAATGTTACATAAAAAGATAACCTTTTTTCGGTCTAAACTATAAAAAATGGATCTTCCGCAGATGTAACCTTGTGAATAGCAAATTTTTGAACTGCTTCCAACTATTGAGACAATTGGAAAAGTCTAACAATTTTATGCCGAATTCTACCGACCGAACTGTGAACTTTTCGCGTATGAACCTTACCCAAAAATATAAGCAAAAAGGTTCACTAAAACATGCACATACAGCAAACTAAATACGCAACAAGTTATCACCTCCAACCTCAACTCCGGTTCCTGACAATATGTCGCAATAGATAACCCTAACGAATCAAGAAACCATTTGCATTCAAACAAATGAAAATAAAACAATTTCCAAGCGAGACCTGCCAAAATTCATCACAGTCATTATTGCCGAGTGATTAATAAGACAAGTCCTTCTCTGACTGTCCCTGCTGACAAAAGGCGAACTCCGTCCTCTCACTCGCATAATTAAGACCGTATTCCGTCATTAATATTAAAATTCATTTTAATTGCATAAATATATGCCCGAGTTTTATGAGTAAATGTTGCCGTCGACGACGTTGTCGGTCGCCACCTTTTTACGACATTCTCTGACTCTCGCAATTAGGAACGAGCGCCATAGAGACACGGTCCATGTCTAAGGGTGTTCTCGTCAACAATAGAAATACACAAATTTATTTACTCCTCCCTTATCAACGCTCGCCACCACCCATAAACCAGTGAGATAAGACTGTGATATATAAAAATGGTCATAATGATAATCCCAACCGTGGGGAGGGTATCCGTCGGAGGAGCTCAAAGCTGTCCGCCTCCTTTGTGCAAATATACTCGTATACATCATCAGCAGATTAAGTCGATTTTTTTTTTGTCCTTTGCGTGAACAAGAAGCCATTTCAACTTCAACTAACGGCGGAAGTTCTTTCAAATTGAAAGAATATACACGAAAGATAGAAATAAGAAACTGAAATTCGGTAGATTGAAATCAGGTGCACAGGAAGGAAGGGTCCTGGAATAACTATATATAAGCCAGGGTGTCGAATTCTTATAACAATGCGAGTACTCGTTTGATATTGTTTGTCCTGATTGCACATCCACTTCATTTGGAGATTTTGTATTGCGGGGGAGTACATTTTTGGGAAAAACTTTCGACTGTCCGGGAGTTGGCTTGATAGCAACTGGGCGATTGCAGACAGTTTCTTTTCTTTTATCACCAGAGTGCTTCAGTCGCCACGGATTTTAAAAAGAAACTCACGATGGTATCTGGGAAATGGGACAAAAAGCCCTCTCAAAGGTTAACCAGTACAGATGAGAGGTACTGGGATGATTTTCATGACTTAGTTGTGGATCGTGAGGGGGGCTAAGCCCGCTCGTAGTCTTAATCGAACTTTAAGATCAGACGTAGGCACTCGCTGCCTGGAGAGATGCCTATATTTTTTTTTGACGTCTCATTCTATGTCACGTTGATTTTTGATTTTGAAGAGAAAAGTTGGCGGGCAGATAAAACTTAGTTTAGCTCGGACAGCGTACTAGGCTTAAGAACTAAAACAGCAAAACAATCGCGCAAATCCATCGTTCGGATCGTGAGTAATCAACAAAAATACTTTAAAAAAATTGACTCCATTTTTCTTTCCATTTTCTCAATTGTTCCTGCTACTTTTCCGATTTTTTCTTTTTGTAAAATTGTGACTGCATAAAAAACATTTATACAAAAAATTGGTTGGTTCCAGTCATTCTCAAGAGATTTAAAACCGATTAGTCCCCACATTTGCAAAGCTTGCTGGCAACACTTTTTGTCACTGTCATGTCGTTGCAGTTTGCAGCATTGCAGTTCAGTTTTCACCTCGCGAGTGTCAAGTGCGGTTTCGGTTCGGTCGTTTTGGGTGGAAAATATTTGATTAAAGTCAAATTGGCGTTGTTTTTCCATTAAATGTAGAGTTTAATTGTAGATCGAAGTGCGACGTTTAATTTAATGCGTTTTTCGGGCTGTTTTCATTTCCCAAATAGTGCGTTTTTGTGCGATTCCTAAATTTCAATCGTAATGCGTAATAGCAAAGTGTTTTTTTTTTTGCGCGACCGCGAGTGATCGATTGGTTGAAAGTGAGAGAGAGAGTGAGAGAGCCGTTGAACGAACAACTTTCGTTTAGTTCGTTTGAATATTTGAATTTTGGTTCTACATTTGTGGTGAGTGGACATTCTTCAGCTATTGGTTCATATTTTATTTGCGAAATCGTGTGAGATTGTGCCTTCTGACTTGAAGGGTTCTATTTTTAAAATGTCGCCAGAGGTTTTCACTTATTTTGACGAAGACTGCGCTTATGCACAATACAGCAGGAAGGGAAAGAATATCTCCATCATTCTTCAACAGTTTTACTGCTTTTTCGCGGCCCGATTATCAAAAGTTGATCTTCGCTTGAGTTCTGAATATCTCCTTCATTCTTCAACAGTTTTACTGCTTTTTCGCGGCCCGATTATCAAAAGTTAATCTTCGCTTGATATCTGCGTTGATCTTTTTTCGCAAGGTAGAGCCCAGGTAATCAATGCCTTTTGCTACTAGAAATTATGTCTGTCCGTCTTGAAATTTTCTCCGTCTCACCGATATTGACACCGAGATTTGACTTTTTTTTTGTCCTCATAAACAACCAGACCCAACTTCGAACCCGTCGTTTCAACACTTCCAAACGCGCTTCTGACAGTGACAGCTCGCAGCGTTCTCACGATATTTTTACCACCAATTCAATTCGATTTCAATTTTATTATAATTCTAAATATTAATTAAGATATAAATCTCTTATATGTAGTTCTTAGTTATAAGATATGCAGCTTTTTACAACTAAAACAAGGAAGGCATTACTTAACTTGAATTTACATTAATTCGGGGAAGACTTCTTGGACAATCTCGGCGAAGTCGCTAATAGGTATAAGCATCAGTTGCCTCCAACGTTTCATTCCTAGCTCCTTTTCGTTCAACGGGTATAGTTTCGAGATCATTTAATCGTCTGGCATCACGTTGGGCCCACTTTGGCATGAGGGAGGTGGCGCTTTTTGTGGCCAGCCATCCTTTCCTAACCTAACCTTTCGTCAAACGTCAAGTAAAGTTTCTAAAAATAAAACTTCTGTCAAAAAACCCTCATAAAAGCTCGTGGCCTTGTCTCGAACCATTTTCGACGTCAAAAGTGGTGTCTTTCATGGAGCAAATGGACCAACTGAGCCCTTAAACCATACACCCTTGGATCAGGATTCGCCATAAGTGGTTTCGATGGTTTATCAGCATTACCCGTCATGTAATTCGTTTTTTGTTCACATGCGAAATCAACGGAAGTGACGATTGATTATAAAAACAGGTTCACAGTCGCCATACTATCCTTCTAGAAGCTTGAATGTTTAAACACTGCGATCTGCAAGGCCCTCCTTTGGATAGTTTAGTTGTACGGAAAGCAATCGACTCTTCTTTTTGTTTGGGAGTGCAAGCAGTCTTTCAGGAGTACCTATTATATGTTGAACAACTTAGAAATTGTAGATGCAGGTTCTTCTGTTCCAAATCTGAAGTTCTGATGTTTCTAATTGCACCTTTTCACAAATCAGCTCGTGGTCGAAGTATTACATCCGTCATTGATGACTGCATCCTCTTGATAGATGGAGGCTTCAATTTTGCGGAATCTAGCAGCCTTTGGTTTATGTCTGGTTGCGAGCAATCTTTCTTTTCTGTCGTTTACTTATAAAGTGCCTACTGGCGAAACGTTTTAGTCTTTTACAGCAGTAACCTACCCAATTTTAAGTGCGACATTTAAGACAGTTGACGCATTTCAGAGTATATTCTGTTCCTGTGAATTTAGGTTCCCCTTCTCCTCATCAGCTACGAGTATTTAGGAAGGTCCTCTTTTGATCTTGCATGTGCACTCCACTTCGAACTAAATAGAATTTTTGCTTCCTTTGAATACAGAACTGCATCTGAGTTGGGTCCATCACTATCACGCCTCGGTTGGCGAAAACTGCATCTAACTGACAGTCATCAACTGACAGTTGAAATCATTCACAAAGGCTTATTGAAAAGTACGCCAGAGGATACGCCTTATCGCAGTGGAACTGCAACTATGCTCAAAGTGCGTCTCAACCTAACCTACCTACGCTCAGAAGTCGAAATATTTTTGTGATGGAGGTTTAACTATTTCGCAAGTTCGTGTTGAAAATATTTGTTCCTATTGCGCCTATCTTCGCCACAAAACGCGATCCTTTCCATAAGAGAATAACGACTTATTCCGCAGCCTTTGACTCTGAACTGTATACACCTCCCTTACTCATTTTTGTGAGTCCAAAAAATCACACCCCCCGACCTTCTATTAGAGCGGATTAACGCGGATTAAGTGCCCCTCTTGTGAAGCACTTTCCTGGTCAGTTGACGCTGGGGTTCCTGAAAAAATTACCGCACCGCCAGAGCAGATCATTAACCGGTTGATCGCAACAAGAATATACAATTTCACCCCATCACAAATGAAAAAGCGCGCGTCTAAGCAAATCTCTGCAGTGAAATTGAGAACAGTTAGCTACGCAGACAGAACCGCTCCCTCCAGTCATTTGAATATATGAATCTACCGGTTAAGCATATTTATAGTCGCCATCGTCATATTTAGCCATTCATCCTCGCTCAGTTACACATGTCTGGGATTTTGGGAAATTTATGATTTTAATTAAAACCCCCACCCTCTGCCCTGGAGTCCCAATGCCACCCTACGACGTGTACATTAAGTCAATTCGTAGTCGTAGTCGGATATAGTTTGGATTTCACTATCGTGTCCGTGCAGTTAATGCGAGTTTCCCGGCCCGAAAATAGTTACACCCCGTCACACAGTATACACACTGCCAGTTATGGGGGGGTACACCTAGGGGCAGGCGTAGGTACATACACCACCCTCTTGTTGATTAAAAAATACGTACGTATTAAAATTCAGCACGAACACGTATGAGCGGCTCATAAACACACAGGACTCGTCGTCGTTATAAGGCATTATGCAAACACATTGAGAGATGTGAAACAGTTTCTATAATTTGTTTACCTTTTTACTGGAATGCTGATAGTATCGTCTCGGATGCAGTGCACACATGTATCTATCGACAGCCATGCATACCAGGATGACGGCACTCTGCTGGGAGAGGGCTCCGCGTAGTAATGCCTGTGGAATGGAATTTTTTTTTATTTGTGCGCCCATTAAAAAATGAAATTGCATAGAATCGCCTTTTATTGGGTGGTTGGCGGGGGAGGCAGGAGTAACATGAACTGGGAGAGTTCCATACACACACACACAAATATAGTGGAAGGGAGAACAAGTGGATTATGGAGGGCTTCCGTTTTTCAGCAATATAAAAGAGACTATGTGTCGGATTGGTAGTTTAGCACTCTTTATAGCGAAGGACGAGGACGAGGACGAGTATGAGTACGAGTTTGAGTACCTTACAGCGATTTCCTTGAACGTTGGATTTTCTTTTATCTATCGGTGTGGGTGGAGGAGGTTTGGGTTGGGGAGTTACTGTTTCACTGGCGTAATCCATTTTATGATAAAGAATACGGGGGTTTTTATGAGCGCGCACACTTGGATAAGAAATTAACTCACCTGAATTTGGCAGAAAATCTCACCATACGGCCAACAGTGAAACAATGCTGGCAACAGTCCAAATGGCGTGATGAGCAGGCCAATTGTGAGATCGTTTAGCGCCAGAGATGTTAGCAGGTATCGCGGCTGTAATCAAAGGGGATGTAGCTTCAACATTTATCATACGAGTATGGCAATTAAATTGTATTTTTAACCGGGATGTGGGTGTTTGGGGGTGGAATTGGACGAGGCAGTGCTTTGCTTAATGACTTGAGTTGCAAGTTCTGCTGCGTATATTTTGGGCAATCTCGCTGGCAATTTCGGCAAACTTCTACAAATACAATGGATTGACTGGATTATATTTTTTGTTGGGGGTTGGAGGGTCCATTTGTCGCAAAGCATTATACTCCTGTGGTCCAATTCGTTGAAAATATTTCGTGCGCACGAATGATTTGGAGAAGTAAGTCCTTGTGCACATGAAAACGTGTCAACGTTTCACCTTACATAATGCCGACCCTGCTTTTACTTGGTTTGTCGAAATTATTTCGCTCATTGTCAGCCAGCACAAAAGATTTCCGTTCTCGAGTCGCAGAAAGTAGGCCAATAGTTGAGGAAGTCTTCCGTCGCATCCCAAAGTTTGCAGACTTCAAATCTGCCACCTGGAAATGACAGAGAGAAGGACAAAATTCCGCTGAATTCTCAGACTTTTAAATTCATTCAACCCCTGCACGTTAAGTTATATGCCGAAAGAGATGAGTCCACGAGTCTTTTTTGTACTGACACCGTTCTTCTTCTTTCAAGGTAGGTGCTGGAGCTGATCTAACCCTAGTTTTGAGTATCAGAAAACCTCCGCAAGGTCATTGGAGAATTTGTTCGCCAACGACGCGACGTCGTTCTAAGAGAGAACTCCTCAATATGCATCGGTATCTCCTGCTTAAAGCCCTCGCTGTGTATTTCACACTACATTATAAGAGTACTCATAACTCCTTTAGTACATGCTCAATATAAAAAAAACAGTATAGAGAAGGTTCAGTGGATGTGGAAGGCAAATGTTTATATCTGACCAAGAAGAGCGTTTTATGGTGCTAGACTTTGTCAAGTGAGCTCAGCACTCTATTAACTCCTTTGACATGGAATCCATAGACCAGCCCGAAGCTAACAAGGTCGACAAAGCTTCGCTGTGAAGCTCTAAACAACCGCTTTTGGGATAAGCCTTTTTCTTGTTATACCTTGCACTGTCGAAAGGCAGACAGCCATCTGGCAGCCATAAAGTTCGTTTTACTGAAAGCGAACGGGAGGTTTTTGGATCTAGAATAACACTTCGAGCTCTTCGCTCCGGATATTGTACATCACTTGGTTTTGAGTGAATCGGAAACAGGACCAGCGAACTGCACTCAGGGAACCGATCTTTTCACAAACATTCGTATGGGATGGACTTTTCGACTTCGGAGTAGCTTTGTCGCAATCTGAAAAGGTTGGAATCATCCTCCCGAATATTTAAAAGGGTTGTAATCTTCCTCCAAAATTTTCCTTGAGATTGCCTTCTCTATTTAAATTTCTGGTGTTCTTACAAAGCCTGTGACGGTCGTCTTTTCAAAATTGCAATTGATAGTCGAATCGAGAATCTGTAATTCTACCCGAGGCCCGATTATAGAAAGCTATACCTCCCCCAACTCTTGGAGGAATCTACCCACTGGGCGAGCTACCTTAAGAGGGTTTAGCTCAAGACCGGACTGGGCCCTCGTGCCATCTAAAGCTGGAAAGAGAAAAGGATGTCGAATTGACTTTGTTTTTCATAGGAGGCCAACACAAACTCAAAGAACGGTTCTTCTTGGTATTGTGCAACGTCCTCTAGGTATCAATTGAGTAGAAGTTGACTACCCAACAAAACCGCCGAAAAGTAGTTAAATATAAAACCAAACTCACCTGCTGATGGATATAAGGTGAATAGCGACGATTATTTATGACAAATATCACGAGTGCATTCGCTCCGATTACGCCTAATGTTAAAACTAATATTAGTAAAGCTTCAATTGTCTCGGCTATTCCAATATGGATGATGAAACTATAGCCCGTGTAACGTGGATGTGAACAGCTGGAGTTTTTAACGGTTGGCGGCACTAAAAGTGTACCCGTTTTGAGGTCCATTGCAAGTCTGGAAAGAAACAAATTAAATACAAACTCATTTGGGAAGATGCATTTATCAATCAATCGAAGAGCTCAATTCCTTCAAAATGTAAGCCCCCTAATTAGCGAGCTAAATAGTTTCGAAAGTTCCTAATAGACAGAGTCGCTTGCTACTTATATCTCTAATTTCAATTTTCTTTTGCCCACAACGACTCATAAATAACGTCGCATTTGACTCGGTGCCTTCTTGCTGCCTCCTCGAAAGCGGCAAATTTATCGATCCTTAAGAACTTTACAACTTTTCCCGCGGAGTTGCGCCATAAATGGGATGTCCCTTTGAAAGGTCAACGTACAGATATCACCCAGGCAACGACAACGACGTGGCGTAAGAAAATTCTCTTTTAACGCACAGCTAACCAACCGAGCCACTACCCCATCTTCAAAAGGACATGGTGAACGTTTCCCCAAGAAAGGATACGATTTCTTCGTGATTGGAATATATATATGTACATTTTTCTCTCCCTAATTGACCGGACTAATACTGAGGGGCGTCCTTGTTTGTGATTACATTATTCCTGCGCAGAAAAAATGTGGTTTCGTACCTACTACCTACCTGTCTCGAATCTACTACTACCTAAGGCAACGACTTCATCATTTCAGAAATAATATGCGCCGAAATTATTCCCTCGCTGAACTGGCTACAACCCTTTAGTACAAAATTAATAGACACCAGTGTACGGGTACTGTCATTATGTAATTTGCATTTTAATTTGATGTCTTTGCTGCGGCTACATTACACTTTGTGTTACAGCTTATGGACCGCAAGTTGAAAGGTACAAAGTACAGTGACGAAAATGGGTTCTCTCTGTTCGCGCTGGAACAAGGACAGAAAAGAAAACTCGTCTTCATTACGATTTAATTTTAGAACGAGAACGAGGAAGCTCTTTAATTTGGTTACGGACGACTTTGTGATTTATATAATAATTTTGGTTTCCCTTCTGTCGGCCTCGGAAAAGGTGGTTTGCAACCGACGGTATCATTCGAAGAGATTGTGCGATGCCTTGTGATGATTATAATGAAAGGTGGCGCACAACGTATTGGATTTTATTGCGAAAGCTACTGACCGTCGGTGGTAAAGCAAGCACTTTAAGGAATTAATCTTGTGGAGTAGTAGGGCTGTGATTTGGGTCCGGTCGGTACTTTAGGTGGGGATTGATCATGGAAGAGAAACCAACGTCTTTTGTTGGTTCGTTTTTATTTCTATTTCGTCTGCCTAACTGAGAAGATGAATCGAAACTGAGTTCTTTTTGTATTACAACTGGCGTGCGGCTATGACAGCTCTGTGTTGTGTGCTAAGCAGTCCTCCATCTTTGTTTATATATTGGGGACGTTCGGATACCCAAATCTTGTGAAACGTCAACTAAATATTCGTCTGGGCTAGGTATACTTGAATTATTGTCATAATTTAACCGGTTTATTTTCAATTTTGACTAAATTCGTCGGCCTCCCTCCATAAACGTCAACTGAGAAACAATTCACGTTACGTTCATAGGTCAATGAAAACTGAAAAACATCTTGTCATAAATGACGTCGCACTTAACAGTAGCAAATTTATCGATCCTTAAGAACTTTACCACTTTTTCCGCAGACTTACCTACTAAACCAAGTATACGAACGTCCATATTGGAATAAGTTTGCAAGAAACCGTGGCGTTCAGGCGAGTCACATTAATTCCGTCAGGTGGGAGTTTTTCAATTTTCTTACAACTTACCAAAGTTTTTTAAAAAGTAGCGGAGACAGCAAGCAACTTTTGAATTTCTTTTCCAGCTTCGTGCTGTACTTCTCGGGAATAATGTGGGCTTCCGTAGATAGCTGAAGTAGCTTTATGAGGTATGTGTAGGTTTTCAGAGACTTTGGCGGCTTCCTAGATCTCTGAAGTGATTTAACAGGCTAAAAATAGTCTTAAAAGGCTTATAAGAGGCTATAATATCCACAAAGGGTGGGTCTTTTTGCGTATACTTTTATCAGAGGCTGTGCCAGCCTTCCATCTGGGTTGATTACCTCTCTGATGAGGATCTGACAGTACTCTATATGGGTACTGCGAATCTTTTTAGAGGCTGCGCCAGCTTCGATTTTTGCACTCCAAAGGAGTTTTAGAAGCTCTCTAAATGGGTACGATACCTTGGATGTCGCAAAATAATCGTTGTTGGATCCCGTAGCTTTCTTTATATGTAGTTGCAGCCACGGAGTCAGCATTTAAAAATGGCGCATATAAAAATTGCAGTTTTCTGACTCAGTTTTCTACATCAAATCTTAGTCTAATGTTTTATTGAGAAAGAAATCATTATGACAATGATTTTGAACCCAAATATCAAAATTTTTGATTTAAGAATGAAATTGTTGCCAATGATGTATGAAATTAGTTATGAAGAGTACTTACGCTGAGAAAATCACAGAAAAACAAACGCTAAACTGAATCCATCAGCCGGTGTCGAATGGAAAGGAAGTTTTGAAAACAAATCGTGTAAGGACTTAGTTAGAAAAGTATTGCGTTTTTCCTAGAAGTTAAAGTGTACTTTAAAGAGTCATATATAAAAAAATAAGTGGCGTATTTTTATGTAGAAAATTGCGCCACTTAGGCATTGACTTTTCTTTGAAGTCACAATAAACGGTTTCATATAATCCAATGGCAACAGACAAAGCTGAAGTACATTTTGGCGGATCCGATTTTAAAACGTGTGGCGTTGCCTTACATAGAAAATTGCGTCACATTTGGTATTGACTTTTCTTTGACGTTACAATTAATTAATTCATATTTTCAAATGGCAACATGGAAACATGAAAAATACAGCTTGTGGAAATCTTACAATAATGAATACAAATTAAGACAATTGGATGCTTTTTTGTTATTGTAAAAATTCCTACTTCAGTTCTTCGACTTCAACATCCCAGTTTTGAGCGGCTCACTTCAAAAATCCTACTTAACATTCATTTAGAAAATCCAGAGCGAAACAAGCTGATCAAGACCTATATCAATAATTTGATTCGCATGTCCTACCTGGGGTGTTCCATGTTTATGTGTCTCCTCTTTCATTCACATTTTGAGCAATTTCTCAACTGAATGATATCAAGTCCAGCAAAGTATCCCCCACTGTTCTGATATAAAATTCCCAATTTTCCAAATGTCCACATAAACACTGCCCAAATTAAGAAATCTGACTCATACGGGTGGACGACTGATTGCATGGCTGCAAAAAATTAATGAAATTACTCCGTCATTTGATGACAGTACCGGAAACGATTTAAAATATTTCCGCCTATCAAAATTTAAGGTCAAACACGCCACTCCCCCAGCTACGTACGTAAATATTTCCTTTTTTATTATTCAACTAAAGCTTTTCGAATTTTTCCTTTACCCATGGCGAGTTTAATATGTCAGAGGATGTCATGTACAGCGATCCTAATCAGATAATTCAAAGAGTATTAAATTCTTTTACGACACTATTTGCCAATATTGTCGTCATTCGTGTAGTCATTTGCGTATTCAGTAGATTTTACAATCGTTTTATTATGTAGCTACTAACGAGCTATACTTTTAGGGACTCGACGTAGATCATTCCAAATGTGGTTGGCTTTAAATAGTGGGGTATCAAAAGGTTGCCATTAAATATGGGACTTCTAGTAGGAGTTTTATAGAGTTGAGTCTTTAAGACTTGCTGTGGGTTGACAAGGAAAAATCGAATAAAATTTCAAAGCCAATCCCAGGCAATAAATTACACACATACAATCATTCTTGTGCTTTAGTAAAATCGTTTATGGTTTATGCAAATGGCGAGGCAGACGAATCACCCATCGCATCCAATTAGCTAAACACCAAGAAACATTGGATTGTCCTTTGTTGGATATGGTTTAGGGGCGGGTATTGGTTTTGTGAATATTTTTCGGATTTGCGCATTTTATTTAAAAAAAAATGGTAGGCTGTATTAACTTTCATTAAATTGAGTGCATAACTAAACATTGAGAATTGTTGCTGACAAGCTATTTTGGATGATCCCAAATCTATTTTAAAACGCGTGGCGTTGTCTTACATACGAAATTGCGCCACTTAGCATTTACCTATCTTTGATGTCATAATGAGCGGATTCATATATTCAAATGGCAACAGACAAAGCTGACGTACACTTTGGAGGATTGGATTTTAAAACCTGTGGCGTTGTCTTACATAGAAAATTGCGCCACGTATTGATTTTTCTCCGACGTCACAATGAAGAGTTTCACACATTTGAATGAGAACGTGCGTGTAGCTCATAAACTGAAGCCTGCAAGTTTTACTTGTAGAACTCTTAAAATGATTATAACTTAGGATAGAAAAGCAAAGGATGACCTCAAACTATTGCCCAAGAAGAAGGAGAGGCTGTGTTGAACAATGTGAAATGATTTAATCTTTTCAATCCTTGATTATTGAAAAATTAAAAGCGAGTCTTTGTTATTAAAAATAATTGTTAAAGCAAGACCATTTAGCTTGCAATTTTCGCCTAGCAATCCTTTTTTTCTGAGTGTTGGTTGCCGGAAAGTATCAGTAGCGACTTGCTTGGAAATCGGTGTCGCTTCGTTAAGAAAACACTTTCTTCTTGTCGAAGCCGGTAACAGACGAATTTCTTATTCGAAATCAACAGTTTTAAGTCACTAGGATGTGATTAAAAACTATTTAAGGTGCCTCTTTTATGCGCCTCCATTCACACTTTCGAAGCGATTCCGGCCAAACGTTAAGTATTCTCAAATTCAAGTACTGCCCGACAGCAGTTTCGCGCAATTTCCTGTATTAACTGACTAGAAACAAGCCTGAAGCTGTTGAAGGAACTCTCAATTAAAGTGATGACCCCTTCATCGTTTATGAATTTTTTGTGAAGCTTGCTTTCACAAATATTTCACACTGCACTTTTGAATTCCCGTTCCCACTTGCAAGCGACTGCGACTCAGTGTCGCAGCCAGTGATGCCAAATTACAAGATATATATATTTTTTTCAAGATTTTTGAGTTCCAAAATCTTTGAAAGCCTTTTTACCACAAATTCATCAAATTTCAACATTCTCATCGACTGGTTTGATTTCACGCTACCCACACTTGTTACTGACGGCGATATAGTTGCAATTCTCTTAACTCTCCATTCCCCTTTATTTTCTTCTTCGTGCCATTCTGTGTTCATGCACTTGTGCAATGACCAATGACTAACAATTGCTTGATTGTAGTACTTTTGAAAGCCAAAAGAAATGTCCTGTGATTCACGGTTTGTTGACAGACAGTTATTAGTTTCAGTTAAAACGAACAGATGTGTCTACATCATTGCAGTTTTTCAGCAAAGCTTCAGGATTCTCAAGTTGGACGCTAGTATCACCGCAGGACTCTAATCGCGTAGGTAGAAAACGATCGAAAGACATCGTCTCGACGAAGCCTCTACATCGTGTAACAACCAAGAAACGATTGGACGATAATCGTTTTTTGTTGCTTCACGTTACTAATTCAAACTTCAAATACCCTCGTCGAAACGATTCGATTGAACGATGGCTATTTTGCAATCGTTTCATCGTTTTTGGGAAGACACACACACATTTGCTCTTTGGAGGCGACTCGCTCTAATCCGAGTTGTAAAAGAATTCATTCTTTGCATGAAACGAATGGTTATTTCATCAGAGTTTCAATTATTTGTTTTGAAGCGAGCGGGGTGCTTGCGGGGTGTGTGTGTGTGTGTTTGTGTGTTTGGAAACACGTCGAGCTGTCGGCAATGACGAAGATCAGAGCCAGGCGACCAAAAATTTGTTCAACCTGTCTACTGACAAAACGCAGAGTGGATCTTCCCGTTGGTGTTATCAGCGACGATGATAATCAGAGCCAGGCGACCAAGAAATTGTTCAGCCTGTCTACTTACTAAAGCAATTTGCAAGAACAAGGAAAAAGAGACTCCAACGATTGGTTGTATGTTCAATTTCTCACTTTATTCAACAGACTGCGACTTAGGCTAATTCGTGTGGGCTATTTATACACAAAATAGTAACGGTCACTTGCGTGTTGTTTTTATTCTCCCGTTGCGTTAGTTCTATTTTGTGTGTAAAGAACTACACGTTACATTCTTACTTTAATAAATAATTTTAACAGTGATTTAAATTCATTTTTGTATTGTATTTTTTTTACGTTATATAAAAGTGTAAATAAACAAAATTGTAGCATTTTCATAATAAAAAATAGTGTCATTTATGATGACTGTTACAGTTTTATATTTTTTTTTGGTTATTTCATTTGAGTTTCGATTATTTGTTTTATATTTCGAAAGCCACCAAATCTTTTGCCCTACGACACCTGCGCACACTTCAGGCCCTAGATATAGCCATTCGTAAAACGAAACCGTAAAAATGTTCTTTTGGCCCTTTTTTACCACTTCATCCCAATGGTTGATCTCAATCTTGGTCTCAAAATGTTGCTTATGAATTCTATTAACCAAGAAAAATATAACATGTATCTTTAGTTCACTTATACTTGAGTAGGGAAATCCCTCCTACTCAAAGGTTTTGTAGCTTAGTGTACTTCTGCACATGCAGCTCGCCAAGTGAGACAGGCGAATTGAGTTGTGTTCGCAGTTCGTATCTGGCCTAAAAGGTCGCTTGGCGAGTTCGCAAAGTGCAGTTAGTTAGTTCCGATTAATTTGCAAGTTTAGGTTAATAATTATTAAGTTAGCTTATCAAAAAGAAAAATATTAAGCAAATACCAAAAACTTTTTCTGATCGAATTCTCATTTAATCCGACAAGAAAAAACCAAATCATTCCACTGAAATATTTCTTTACTGTTCCATCTGTAAGGAATTTTTTTTTCTGATGGATTCCCATCAGTGGTGGTTGGTTGGTTTGTTGTGGTTGTTTTCACAGAGAAATTTTTGCTATGACCGCCTAGACGTAAAAAAACTCATGTTCACACTGATCTAAATTTTTCGGTTGCATTTTACGGATGCCTATAACTAGGGCCTTAGCATATTGTTCCAATTATTCCTACCTGTTCGTAGACATTTTGTCATGTGTCATCCAATATAGGGTTTGGAATTTCACTCCAAAGTTCATTGGACTATGTTTGGTTCCTTCACACTGTTGGGCATCTGCCTGTATGCGTACACTTTCACTGAACATTTCACGTGCATCTAATAGAGGCCTTATCCCTTACTAGCTATTCATTTTTGCATTAAATGCCCAATTCAATTTTGTTAGAGTTTGTTTACAGTCATGTTCAAAATGAAAACGATGATCGATTCGATTGAACGATACGCCGATGATGTTCTATGAAGCAAACTAAAAACGCTATCGTTTTGTTCAATCGTTTCGACGACAATCGTTTCATAAATTAAGCGAAATTAAGCCCTGAGTGGACTTTTCTGTGTTGAACAACCTAATCAGGAGGTTGTTGCCAAAAATTGCCACTCTTTGACAATTGTGATTTATACAGTAAACTCTTTCGGCACACAGTTAATTGCTATTGAATATACCTATTCAAGTCCTGAAAGAAACCAATTCGGTCCTTAGTTAGTTATTTATTTATTTATTTAGCTTTTTTTAAAAAGCCATTTAACCATTTAATACATAAATTTATTTTCAAATTTTGTCGCTTAAGTTAGAGTTAATAATTTAGTTTAACATAATTAATAACTTCTCTTTCGAAAGATGCTAAATTTGCTCCAGTTCTGATACCAATAGGCACTTCATTAAACATTTTGAAGCATTTATATTTCAAAGAATTTTGTGATCCTCCTTTTAACAAGTTCGGCAGTCTAAAATTATTGCCTGTTCTCAAGGAATATTGTTGCGCCTCCCACCCCCTCCAACCACATGAACTAGCCGAATAAATCCACATAATAATAAACCCGCTTTTAACCCCCTCTACTGGTGACCTCATTGTCGATATTAATCAACGAACGCGCTCGCTAATTGTTCCTGGTTCCCATTTTCAAAACAGCTTCGATTGCTTCCTGGTTCCTGTGTGCACATCTGCTGACAATTAAGCAAATTCCTTTGCGATTTCCTGCAATTAAGCCCGAAACGGAAATCTCTGCACCGCTACTAACTTAATCACAGTCGGTATGTAGGTATATTGAAAAAGCAAAACCCTTTTTCCATCCACCCCACCCCTACGGTGCACCACACCGATATCGACGAGCTCGAATGGTTTTCAGTTTATTGGATCTAATCGCAGCGATAAAGATCGCACTAATGGGCGGTTAGCCTATTTTCAACTGTGAACGCAATTACACTCGACGAATGGCGGTGGCAGGCCCTTCCATTCATCCCACTGCCGCATTATAATGGGACTTTGACTTAATCCGATATTTCATTTAATTTGTCGCGCCATTCGGCGTTGGTACTTAAATTACAATTTAATGATTCGCTAAATGTGATTTGGGAAAATTCTGCCACTTAATGCCGCAACGATTTGATTATTATGTGTGTGCATTTGGTGGCAGTAGGTTTTGTGCAAATTAGTTGGAATTGGCATTTTTTGTTTTACACAAATTTAATGTCCGCACACGGCTTGCAGAAATTTTGATGACCCACCACTTCCAATTGCGGTGAATTACACACCGAAGGATTTGATACATTTTTCAAATATCGGCTTGATGATGATAATTGATTTATGCTTATTGGTTGAACTTGTTATAGCTGTTTATGGTTATGGATGATGTGTTCATTTCCACTTCATTAATTTATTGGGTAATTGTCGAATAGTTGCTGAATTGTTTTGGTATTTGAATGGATCTATTTTTGGTTGTTGTATCTTTTAATTATTGGATGCGATTTGGCGGAAGAGAAAATCACTGCAATTGTTGACGCAGGGGGAATGTGTATTTGCTTTAGTTGTGGAAAATTGGCCGGACTTACTTACGAGTAACAGAACTTTCTATCGTCATCGGTTAGTGAGTTCTAGGTTGAGCCCCCCCAAAAAATAGAAATGGGACAAAAGCTTTTCCCTGTATCACAGACTGACGAAAGTCTAATGGTATATAAAAAATAGCTTTATGATTCAGTCTTTTGAAGCCGTCACAAAAATTTGGGGTCTCTTCCAGTCGTAGAAAAGAAGCACAAGCTCAGTAAGGTTGGAAAAGGGAGAGGCTTTCAGTCAGCGCTGTTGGCACAACAACCGAGTTTGTAGGGTGATCTTAAAGCTTTTTATTTTCATTCCACGGGGGCCTTTTTGGGATTATGACAAATATTTCTATATAGAAATTATGTTTTTTCAGCGAAAGACCTTTACAAAAATTTCATACAACGACCCGAACAAAAAGACGCGCTTAAAACACGCCCAAAGGACTTTACGGGTAGGTAGGTAGAAGTGGCGGTTCAACTTTGAACCCAAGTAGCACTTTGATGTGTCTTTTTGTTACCACGACTCGTGTTACCTGTTTTGTGATGATTGTTAAGGGTGTGATGCATTCTGTACCTAAATCCAACCTGTGGAGTTGAGGAAACGGATTATATCTAACATCCCTTCACCCGAAAAGTCGCTAAGGTCGTCGAAAAAAGGTTGGTTCAGTGTGCGCAATCTGGCTCTTGCTAGGGCCGGACATTTGCAGAGGAAATGGGAAAGAGTTTCTTTCTCATTTCTGTTCCCGCAACTGTGGCAGTGAGGTTTGTGTGGAATCCCCAGTTTGGCCCTATGGTCTCCAATTGGCCTGGCAATATCTGGGCGAGTTCTGTTTAGCAGGTTTCTTGTTCTATTTTGATCGTATGTGGGCCATAGCTTCCTTGATATGACGCAGTTGGTCAACGCCCTCCATTGGAGATTGAATGAATTTGATATATTCGGTGCTTTTGAGTAGACCCCGGCCTCCAAACCACAGTTCATCTTAGATCCGTCAGTGTACATGACCGTGTCGAAACCCTGCACTATACTTCGTTCCTCTTCCACTGGGTTCTGGTACGGAAACTTACCTGGAAGCCTTTTTTGAAATTACGTTATGGTTTGATGTAGTCGGTTGGAAACGTGACCGTGCCGTTTGGTAACGATTCCAGGATGTTGCTGTAGACATACGGCCTTGCACACCAGCACCTAGACTCCCTGAGTCTTATAGCGCTGCATAGTGCGGTATCCTTGATGTGTAGGTCTAGAGAAGATCAAGAAGATGCAGTAAGGGCATCCGTGGGGGCCGAACTCATGCTGGCTGTTCTTTGCAGTCTTTTTAATTTTGTAAGGTTGTAGCCTTTACTCAACGCAGGCCACCATACGAGTGAACCATAGGTGAGAATTGGACGCATATTTGGTTGAAGTCCCCACTTCTTTCCAAAGGTTTTGCTACGGGCGTAGAGGCAACACACGCCTTCCTTACCTTGTGTTCGATGTTTTGTTTCCAGCTAAGTTTTGTATCAAGCATCATACCCAAAGGACTTCACAACTAGCGGTCAAAAACTTTCACAAAAAAGGTGGCAAAAACTGTTCCCAACCTCTCCAAGAAATTGTTGAAAAAAAAATGTTTCATACAAAGCTCCGAAGAACGTCCCAAGAACTCGATCCATGGGTGTCACCCATTCGGCTGCTAAGCAATTTGTTACCCAATTAAGTTATTTAGTTAAAAAGTGACCCACAGCTTCACCAGGTGGCTGAGCTTTTTCCTAATTTTCTAAACAAAAAACGACTTGAAATCCAAAAACAAGTACAAAGCGCCAATATTTTTAGAGTTTCGGTCCGATATATGTAGGACAGTAATGAAAGGCCTTACAAGGTTATCAGCTCACGTTCACGGCACAAGTTTGCATGACTTTAGAATTCCGCCTTCTTTGCCTAATATTGCAAGAAATTTGTTGGAGTTTCATCAGACGCTCCGATTTATTTTTCAGAACCTCTGAGCACACACAACTACGACCGCATTTGGTACCAGATGGGTATGCCTTCAATCTGAATCTGAAATTCAGCTTAATCTCAAATTCAGCTAAGTGCTGAATTGAGCCAAATTAAAAATTCAGCAAAATTATAGATTCAGCTAAATAACAAATTAAGCCACATACTAAGTTCAGTCAAATCTTAAATTCAATCTCATCTCAAATTCAGCTAATTCTAAAATGCAGTTAAATGCTAAATTCAGCAAAATCTTAAATTCAATCGCATCTCAATTTCAGCGATATCTCAAATTCAACAAAATCTGAAAAACAGCTTAATCTCAAATTCAGCTAAGTGCTGAATTCAGCCAAATTAAAAATTCAGCCAAATTATAAATTCAGCAAAATAATTATAGATTCAGCTAAATAACAAACTAAGCCACATATTAAGTTCAGCAAAATCTTAAATTCAATCACATCTCAATTTCAGCGAAATCTCAAATTCAGTTAAATGCTAAATTCAGCAAAATCTAAAATTCAATTAAATGCTAAATTCAGCAAAATCCTAAATCCAATCTCAAAACCCTACCGAATAATCCCCCTGTGACCGTCCCACTATTTACAGTTCCCACTGTATGCATCCCTCATTCAGCGTTCACTCATTCATTAAAAATTTATTTTGAACAGACAAACCAATCCACCATTATCCATCGCAGCACCTAAAATATTTGAAATTAAATTTTCATTATCGACTGTCGACTCTAAGCTTCCCCCACCACTGAGAAATAATTTCCTTTCACTCCTGCAAACTGTAATTACTCAATGTGGACAGAGTCCATATCGAGGCGAGTAGCCCTGAGGAGTCGAAAAAAAGAACTCCTCACACAGACAATCCTAGGGACGAACGGATCGCAAAAACCATTGAGAATAAGTTAATTGCATTGTGCAGCTGATGTTTCTTGTCGGACTTATACAGCTACTGGCCTGCTGTTGGCGACAACGACGCCACCGTTGGAATTGTGTGCTCCTCGGCTGGCCAAAAGTGTGTGGTGTCACAGCTCAAACTGAAATCACTGACCGAAGACGAATGCTGACCGCCGGACCAGTGGCACAACCGAACAAATAACTTTGGGAAAAACTTGACATGTTTTCCTGTAGATATGATTTTTGAATTGGAATTTTCAATTTTCCTTCTGGCCAGATCCGCCGTCTGTTTGTCTGCATCACTGGGGTGCACAAACAAATTGCAAGAGCGAAAAAAAACCTGCCACTAATCTCGTTCACTGTGTCTAAGAGCGTGTGCTCTGCTGATACATAGAGACGGAGCGGGGGAGGGACAATGAGTGCTTCCACGCTCAACAACAAAGTTTGTTTGGCATATAAGATGAAATGTGTTATTTAGGTTATGGACTGGCTACAAAATGATTTGGGGGCGGTTGGTGATGGCACCAAATTCGGGACAGCATTGTTGTGGAATTGATTTGGTTTTCTGTTTTCTGTTTATTTATCTTTTCCTGCTCCTGCTGCCCTTCTTGCGAACCAACTTTTTTTACTACTACTTCTGCTGCAGACGTATACAGTATGGTGTGTAATGTTTTTTCCGTTGGTGCACTTTATATTTGAAAAGTTGTGAGGCAGATGATTTTCGGGGGAAGTTTCATACACATCAGCCGGATGCGATGATGTATATGAATGGAGTTATGAACTAGATCCTATTTGCTTTGGCTGGCTTATTGAAACACACATAAAGTTTGTCTGTGGATACTTGTGGTGGGTGCGGGACTGATATGATGTTGTTTTGATTGAACGTTGACTTAAATCGGGAAGTTCGTGAGTGGAACTTTTTAATTAAAGCAACAACAAGACAGAAGTAGAAGAGGCACATCTCTTCGAAAGTTGGACGAAATATTTTAGCGGCGCTGACAAGCTTACAAGTTTGTTTGGATGTGTGAATGGGAATCAGAAAATCTGCAGTCTGCTGGATATGAATGATGAGGGAGAAGAACATATTATGTGAGTTCATCGAAGAAGATGTCTTAGAAACTTTTGTCTAGAGGTAGACCGATCGATTTGGGATGCAAATGGTGGTGGGTGGTGAAATTTGCTTATGAACTTTGCTTACACCAGGATTTCATTCATTGATCCTATGATTTTTTCAAGAGAATATATTCGCAGTGACTTAGTGGTTAGTCTGTTGGACTACTGGAGCGAGGGTTCCGGGTTCGAATTCCGAGAAAACCCAAATTCCAACTTAGGCTTTTTTCCACTGCGCCACCTCTCGCGAACTTGAACTATCTTGTTCTCAATTAGCCGTTTGGAATCGGCAATAAATTGTAGAGCCCTTCCATTCGTTCCAAAACTGAAAAACTCACACAAAACGAATGGTTGTGAGAAGCTGGCCTAGGGTCCCTACGGACCTGTCGCGCCAATTATTTTTAATCTGAATATATGAGAAGAGGTTCAAATTATGACAGAAAGAAGTAGAACTCATTTCAATTTTATCGGTTAGTGACTCTTTTATGTAAAATGTTGTTTAAAAAAAAGCGACATGATAACTTACTCAAATCCTTAGAGAGATTCTTACTGTCTGCTCCTTCGCAATACCAACTTCTAGGCCTCGTCCTTAAATTTCCTCGAAGGGCGAACTTTCCATATGAAAAATGTAGCTACTGTGAACTTCTAAGGCCCCCTGAGTCTCAAACTTTTCCGTTTGACAACTATGTGTGACCATTTATGTCAAGACCAACCCTAACCCTCTCAAGAAGTTCATAAAAAAGTTATGCGAGTTACCTTCAGCTACTTATGGGTGAAAGAAGTCATTTACCAAGAGCCTTCGTATATCTACAAAGTGTAGCTTAGGTTAGGCTAGGGGAAAGGTGCACTATATGATGTGCTTCCTTTTATCGATTGCGATTGCTTTTATCAAACTTTTTGTTGTGAAACAACTAAAAGTAAAGTGTTCCTTAAAACAAATAAGCCAATTCCCAACTTCTCCTAACAACTCGTTTGCGTGCGTTTTTATTTAGGGAGCTACAATTTTTATTTTTGCGACAATTATACTCTGAAATCGTTCAGCATTTTTTTTTTTTTTTTTTTCAGGACCGGACAAACGAGTTTCCATTCATCGGGCGTAATTTTCATCCGACCAACCGGTAAGTTAGTAAATGCTTGCTACCCAATCATATCCAACAGCTTGTAAGTCTCAGCGGTCAAACATCACGTCTTACAGCTTTGCTGGAATTGAGTTTAGATATATGGCCACTCTAAAAACTTAAAGTAAGGTTGACGAATGGATAGTACTGCCTAACAGTGGGATCATCGCCGTCTCTGGACAGTCTCTCGAAGTGGTCATTTCAAATTTGCAGGATCGACTGTAACTCTACTTCAACGAGCACTTATTTGCCTTTCAAGGCTTTGGTTTGGGCTGTAAATCCCTGGCACGTGCTTCCTACCTGTTGACTCTGATTTCTGAAGCGACATATATACCTCTTTCGGCTCAATCGCACTATGCTCGCATTTCTTTCATTTTTCAATACAGGCATTTGAGGGGTTCCCTTTACCTCTGCCTAAAGGCGTCTTAATCAGCTTTTATATCAGTTCTGTTTCTTGTATTTGGATGTGAAAAATGTTCAGTATTCACCCAGGAAACCACTGGCTAAAGTCTGCAAAACATCAAAATCAGGTCTACACCCTACAGAACTGTAACTAGCTTTCATACCAATATTGGAGAGGTTACTAAATCCATGCACCAGAAAGACAACAGCCTTTCTATTCCAGACACTCTGCCAGTGCTAAGCCTGAAGACTGACCGACTATTTCTTCAATCACTCAAATCTTCAGTAAGACATGTTGAATTACACACCAAGATAAAGAGGCATGCTCATAAATCTTAGAGTCTTAGTAAGGAGGACCATCGTTCTGTTACTTATAAAGAACATAATAGTCTTCCCTCGAAGAAGATTTTCGTGTTTTCCTAGAGTCGGAATCAACAGCTATCAGACTTGATAGATAGGGCCTATAGATCTTGGAGATGAAAGCTGTATTTTCTATGTGATGTTGGAAGTCCTTTTGAACCACGAAAACTCAAAATTTTGTTTTGAAAATGAATAGTTCTCTTTCCTGAACTCGATCTGAATGAAATCTTAAATTTTCTAACTTGCCCCATCTTATAATTCTAAAAATGTCTGAAAACCGTGACGAAATTTTGGACTATAGTAAAAATTGAAATGTGCTGTACATATTTGTCGACATATTGAGCACATTCAAAAACCTAGTGACTAGATTGGTCTGGACTAGATGTAGGGTAAACTGTCCAACAGTGGACCAATTTGCGTTTGACTCGATGTAGTTTTAAACTATTGGTTTAATCTTTAAACGGTTTGAAGGTACTTATTATCAGCTTTATTAGCTTTATTTTGCACTACTTCCAGCTTTAGAGGGATCATAGAAAATATTAAATTTTGAGTTTCTTAAAACGCACCTCAACTGGTTCCCTGTGTGCTAGAGGGTGGACACAGTGAACCTATAGTGTTTTTTTTAACATTTTATAAGAAAATGAACGAACAAAAACAAGAAATTAATAAAAATCAATTTATATTTAACATTAATATTAAAAAAAGTAAACAATACAAAAATATAGGTAACAAAACCAACGAAAAGTAATAACAACAATAAAAAATAGCAAAACATTATCAGAAAGGGCTTTCAAGGACTTCAGGAATATCCCAAATCTTATAACTAACGAAAAATAATAGTAAAGAAAGTTAAATGCTGATGAGTCCTTGCTTAATGCTTAGTAAAAATACAGAATTCTGAAGCCTGGAAGAGCTACCATGTCTACCATTGTTCACTGTGTACGACTATGAGCTGGTTCACTGTTGAACAAGTGAACATTACACAAATTTCATTGGCATACTAATTTTAATTAATAATAATAATTAACATTTTAAACTGTATCCCAAAAATCTCATTGAGTACATTACTTTTTTAAATGTAACAAAACAAAAATAAGAAGCACGATTTCTAATTTTTCTACACGTAAAATCACTTTTCTTGAGCACAACCGAAACTGGCGAGCGCAATACTTCAACTCCCAGGTTAATTCACAAAGGATCGAAACGCGGTTTATGTAGATATATATCGATTAAGTAAATTTAAAAGTTTCACTGTGGGACGTGAGCCACTGTGGGACAGTGAACCCTAACCTGAACGCAGAAACTACAGGGTCCACCAAATAACTTTTTTTTTTTTGAAAATGCTATAAAAAAAACCTACTGAATATTTTCTCAAATTTCTTTTTGTATTTGAAAGTACAATCCTTCCGGTTAATAATGGAAAATAATTTCATTCAAATGGCTGCCTCGGCTGGCCATGCAGTAGCCTACACGATCGGTCCAATTTTTAAGCACATTATCGATTGTGTGCAGCTGTATTTCACCAATGGCTTCACGAATATTGTCCTTTAAAGCATCAATTGTCTCTGGCTTGTCGGCGTAACAATTATCTTTTACGGCACCCCACAAATAATAATCCAACGGTGTCAAATCGCAGCTCCGAGGTGGCCAAACGACATCAGCTCTGCGGCTGATAATGCGATCTTCAAAAACAGGGCGCAAAACATCGAGTGTAGCTTCGGCTGTGTGGCACGTAGCGCCGTCCTGTTGAAACCAAATGTTGCCAATATCCTCCTCTTCAATTTTTGTGAACAAAAATTCGTTCACGATCGCCATTGACTGTAACGGCCACTCCTTGCTCATTTTCGAAGAAAAATGGCCCAATTATGCCTCTGGACCAAATTCCGCACCAAACAGTGACTCGTTTGGGTATATCGGCTTTTCAATGTATGCGTGCGGGTTTTCTGTGCCCCAAATGCAACAATTTTGCTTGTTTACATACCCGCCACGATGAAAATGAGCTTCATCTGAAAAGATGATTTTTTTGGCAAAATCCGCACCTTCTCTAAGTCGATTTTCAAAGTAATGTCGCAATATTTCCCAGCGTTGTTCAAGCGTATACACAATCATATTCGTTCAGCGGAAGGATAAAACTAATTATCTGTCAGATCAGACATGAGCTAAGTGTTACCATTCGCGAAATAAGCACTAGTTGAAAAAATGTGAATTTTCCTACATCAGCCACATATGCAAACTGTCACTTTAGTATTCAGTCACGAATTTCTTTATTTCTTGACTCCATAAACATCAACTGAAACAGGTGTTTCTAGGACCGAACTTAACCAATCAAAGCTGAGATACTTAAATTTTTTCTATGAATTCTAAGCCGGGAAAAGTTAGCAAATCCTCTGTAAAGTCCTGAAGACAGTAATTGTTGCGCTGACTCAGTTTGTAGCCGGAATGACAGTTAGTTCAGATTCCTAACCTGTCCTAACGAGACCCTGGCGGTTAGCTCCCAAATTTATTCTAAATTAATCCGAATTGAATTCATTTATGGGGAAGTCAAACTGAATTTTGACCAGCACCCCAACACTTTATCCACCCACAAGTCACCTAAAAGGTCGACTTAGATACCATCCGCCTTTTCCTGTGACAATACTTTTTGGTATACATTCGGAAATTTTCCTCGGAACAGAATTAAATCTCGTACTATGAAAATTGGCAGTACATACGAAACTTATTTCTTTTCCAAAGTCAAGCAAAGCTTTACTACTTTCTTGCTACAACTTGGTCCTTTCTTTGTTAACATACCAGCCAACAGTGAGGGCAACGACTGGTAGAGGAAGTTGACGAATCTTGAGATCTCTGACGCCACTACTGTCGGGACATAAAAATGCAGACACTTGATCTTTCTTAAAGTACTGTCGATCTTTTAAAAGCGAGTCTTGGGCTGGAAAATCATTATTCGGGCGCCTTGTATGTCCTTTAACAACTTGGAAGCTAAAAACCTGTGCGCTAATTCATAAAATCGTCCATCGGCGTACGTTTCCACTACATTCCATTAATTTGAACCTCTAAAATCAAACACCAACTAATCCATTGCTTAGTAAGCGAAGTAACTTCGTTTCAATTTTCGAAACAATACACAATCGCTTCAGGATAAAACCCGTACTCCTCCGTTCCCCATTGATTGGCCTTGTATGTAAATGTGAACATATTCCACGCTCTGTTCTAGATTTTATTACACCGCTTAAACGTCTTGTTAAGTGTCCTTGGTGCAGGTATAGCAGAACGCTTTCATCTGTTCCTGACTGTAGATACCCATCTCTTAACCCAGTTCAGTGTCGTACATCTGCTGGTTTATATACGTAGGATAAACACACCCGCATAGCGAGCGAGAGCGCTCTCCATAAAAATCACGGAAGTCAGAAACGATGGTGATAGAAATTAATTGGTCCTTTAAGAGTTTCGTCGAATTTTGTAGCACAATGTTGGCTATACACACAGAGGAAACGGAATATTCAGGTCAGAGCGTTGGATGCTGATCTTCCATGGTTTACCAAAAACAAGCGATACATTCACTCCCACACGACTAGGGGTAGGTTTGTGTATATGTGCTTCCTATTTTGGCTTAGAATCCGTGTGCCGTATTTTGTTTTCGAATTTCTTTTATATTCAAATAGTTTAGCACTTGTGTGCCGATGAAAAGAGGACGAACCAAAGTTGCGGCCCCTCTCTGCCGCCGTTCCACAAGTGAAACACGGAGATTTCTTCTGTTTCTCTCAAAGTGGATATATAATTTAAGTTCGCTTGCATTTCGACCGTGATCCTAGCATTCACTACTACACTCGGGGCTTTAGGGATATACACTTGAAAATTATTCTCTGCACGAATTGGTTTGGTTTCTCCGAATGGCTTTTGTGGTTTTTGTGCTTATTTCGCAGTTTTTTCTTTATTTTTTTTTTGTTTTTTATTGCGGATTCGCGCACGAACTTCTTGCTGTGTGAGTGATGGAATTGTGAGATGGATCCTTTATCTTTATTTTATGCTGCAAGGTGCTAGGTAAAGCAAATCGGATGCTTCAACGGGTAGAGTACTAGTTAACGACTGCATGACGGCAGCTGAATGGCTGAAAGTGAAGTGAATATAAAAAAGGACGATGAAAAACAGTCTGTGCTCTCTTGAATTGTTAGCTTGGAGTATCACCTGAAGTGGATACTGTTTTCAAGGTGAAGGCTATGATTAGTGTCTCATTAAATTTATTTTTCCGGTCGATATTATGCAGCAAGTATAATCGGGTGGTGAGCTTGGCAGTGTAGATTTACACAGACCACTTTTAGCCGCCCCACTGATGTTGTTACTTTCTGAAGACCGGAAAGAGTGCCAAATGGAACTCGATTTAACCTCTTTAGGTGATGAATCCCGAGGGAATATGTTTGCATTGAATGCAATCCGTTTGCGATTTAGTTGGAAACGATTTCGAGCTCATATGGGCGGTTTACCGAAGCTCATGTTAAATTGAAGGCGCAAGATGGTTGCTGAGGCTTCACGAAATTAAAATACCAGTACAGTTGTCAAGCCGTACGTATTTTCATGCAGGCAGCAAATCCGACAGAGATGGAAATAAAACAACAAATCACCCGTTTGAAACCACAAATTTTCAAATAGAACCACCAGAGTCTTGGGCTACAAATTCGAAGCCATCACCCAAAAGTTGACTCACTTGATACCTATCAAGTGTCACAATGAATGGTAAACGTAGGTGACGGAACTTGATGTCTCTGATGCAACTAACGTCTTGACACTGACACTTTATCTCTTCGAGAATGCCTAACTACCTACTTTTAGAAGGGCCTTTTTGGGCTAAGAATATATTCTCTGTTCTGCCAAGTATATGATTTTTGACAAGTCGTTTAACATTCAAGCCGAAGATTAAGTTGGGCGTTAATTCATGAAATCGGCCATTGCCTTTGATTTAATGTAACTACGTGTCTTGTTCGTCTGCGAAGAAAGGCTTAGGGCAGAATTGATTCCTCGAAAGGTCTGCAGAAATAGTTCAGTGAGAAAAACTTCACCCTAAGCCAGCTTTAGTTGAAAACGAGGAGACAGGTATCTGGAGATGGGAAGGTGATGATTTTATCCAAATCATGGCTAAATAGATCCCTAGGGAGCTTTTCCTAAAAGGAGGACTTTGAAATTGAGAAATTTCTGACGATCCCGTCCGTCGAGGATGATATAACGAAACCGAGACTTGTAATGTACCCAACTAAGACCAACTATCTGAGGGAGTTTTCGTTTAGAAAAACATGGTCTATACTGCCTCTGTACAGCCCATCTATCGCCATCTTATACACCTACGGCTCATCAGTAAGACAAATGAACTATAAGACAACTGAACTACAGCCCAACTCATCCATCGGAAGTTGTATCCACAACTTATTTTAGAGTGGGACGTAAAGCAAATCATCTTTCGAACTCACAATGGCGAAATTTTCCATACATTGCATATTGTGAGCTACAAAAAGCCGATTATATACAATTTTTGGACGTCATAATGTAGAACAGAATAAAGCGTCATGAGTTTGTTGTGTCACCTACAGTTTTCTGAGTTGAGGGGTGTGGATGAGTTGCGAAGACCACTTGTGTCAGATTCATAGAAGGCTGATTGGGTTTGCTTAATTAGTTTTATTCCAAGAGAACTACTCACCTTAGCTTAACTTTCCAGAGCTTGCTACAAAGGTAGACCCACTTCAGACTGATTTGAAAAGTCTGCAACAAGACCACGACATCAGAGGCCCTGGCCATTGTGAGGTGTTCCGAAAAGAGTATAAAACTGTGAAGGATGAAGGATGAAGCAGGGAATATGACCAATTGAAAAGGGAAACACATGAGTCCCCTGACATTGAGGGATCCACACTTATACGGTAGTTGAATTTCATTTAGACTGGCCTACCGTTTTAAGCGGTTTTCCAAAATTGATAGCCTTTAATATACCTACACATATACATTTCTAGAGACATTTTCGAATCAGACTTGTCGGTCGGGGCTTTTTGTATGACTTAGACTTGTAAAGCAGAAGTTTAAGATCCGGTACAGCTGTAGGAAGTTGCTGATTGCTAGAAGCAATGGCGGAGGCCATAAAAGCTGTACATGCTGCATAAGGGAAAGATCGGCTGTTCATAGATGAGTTGTCCCAAGGAAGCTTTGGCCTTTAGTTCAGTTGTTTGTTACAGAGAGATAGCTCATACGTTCACTAATCCAATCGACGAATGATCTGACAGTTCATCTACGAAACATGTGAGCCCCCTTGATGTCAACCCATCGACCAGCATTTTCGGGCTATAAAGCTCTCGGTAAAACCTTTAAAATTGACAAAAACCACTTCGGACATCAGACTGTACATTAGGGAGCCACTTTGTTCATTCCAAACTGACCCGGGTTCACAGCTTAATTTGGACAAATTGTTTACCACCTTGGTCCTTCCAAACTGACCCGGGTTCACTGCTTAATTTGGACAAATTGTTTACCACCTTGGTCCTTCAAAATTGGCACCTTTTGCAAACTAAATTTGGACAAATCGCTTGTGGAGATACTCTTAGTTCGGATGTTTTTTGGACAAGCTGTATGAGAGTGAAATGGTCATTGTAGGCTCGTCCATGAGTGAGTTGCAATGGCCCGCTTTCATTCTAATACCCACTTCACTTGAACTTGGCTCTGGTACATGGAGTGATCCAAAAGTTCGCATATTGAACCTTGTCGAGTCGACACAATGATGTATTTCCCACAGCGTGATATAGTTCGGAAGCATGTACTGCAGTCAGACGTCAGTCTCCCACAGTTGTCACTCTCTATACATTTCACACTTTGTCAGCTCGCATAAACAACAATACAATTTAAATCTACTTACTGCGCATCACATACAGTGACCACCCGCAATTACGATGCAATTTCAAGCAGTATATCTGTCTCACCCGATAGCAGGCAACCTCAATTAATTCGGTCTATTCAACAAAATTGCACGGTTTCAATCAGAGTTCACAAATTGTCCACCCCTGACAAATAGCTGGTATAAAATGAGACACCCAACACGTATCGGGAGGACGACTTGCAAGTTGCAAGTTATTGCGAGATCAATAAACCGAAATGGATCTGGAATCCTTTTCAAATTATTTGTCCGCCATTCCAATTGAAACGTACATTCGGACTCTGTCCTTCGTGTCCTTGTCCGGTTATAGTATACCAATATAATTCACAAGTATTTACGGGAAGATTTCGCAATTACAAAGGACGACAAAAAGAAAAAAACAGGACGAGGAGAAAAACTATCGAATGTAGGTTGTAAATTGTCGGTCTCTAATTAAGCAGTTGAACTTAATGGCGGGGCGATTCTTCCCTCTCAAACCTTGCCCCTGGTGCAGTTGTAATGACTTTCATGATTTCGTGCAAGTCTCTTTGCTGTGGTTTGTTGTCACCTGAGGTGGAGCTACTGGCAACAGTTTTCCCTACACCAACGCATAGCACATAGTCGCACACTTCAATCAATTCAATCGACATAATCCTCTGTTGTGTCGTTCAAAGCTGATCACTGCTAACCAAACCCTTCCTTCGTGCACCATCATCCTTGGTGTATTTTTTAAACTGCAATCATCGTGATAAGCAATTAATTGAAACCAAGGCTTTTAATTGTCTGCTTCATCCTGTTGGCTTGATTTGTATACACACTGTAAAAAGAGTGCACAGTTACAGACGTCGTAATGGAGTTCAACGATAGGGATTCAATCGGTTTTGTAACCACATTAATTGGTCGCCGGAAAGCAATCAGCAGTAATGGAAGAGAATGAAGTGGGGGCTTGGAAAAAGGGTTGTGGGAAGCGCTCAAAGGGTTTGTGAATAGATTAATAGATGTTTTTATGGCATTTTAAATCTATAGAGGTCGGCATTAAATAACCTGGCGATGACCAGTGATGTAGTCTTACCTGTGGTAGCCGCTGGGTATAGTTTATGGTCTTGTCGGCCGGCTTTCGACTCGCTAAACTGGTCTAAGATGAGCCATGCCCATGCAGAATGAGGACGGACGGGGGATAGATTTGGTAAATTGATAAGATCGGCAGAAGCCTTCGAATAAACCTCGAGCGAGCTTCTGACCAGCTTACCAAAACCTGCGATAGCCGCCACCTTGATTGCATCTATTCACTTAGAATTGGTCTTTCAAACGTAGGTTCAGTGTACCTTGTCGTTTTGAAACTAGGGTCTTGGATCGCTTCGGATGGAGCATTTTTTGGCAATTCGTTCAATGTAGCTAAGCTATTATAATCGATGTATTTTTGGTTAACATCCATATCTTTAGAGAAAGCAGAATCCCCTGAACAAGTTCAAAAATCTGTCGAAAAATTGTTTAGCCCTCCTGCTCATCGGCCACCAGTCGACGCCACAAATCAGTACTGCCAATGAGGGTTCTCTAGACATTGGACCCAACAACTCATTGGACAACCCGCAAAGGTCTGAAAAACTTGTGGGGGTAAATTTCTTTACCGCAAGCATGGTCATTTTGGTCGGGATGCAAGCTGAATCGTCGCCGTATAGAGCTCTTAACGACAAATGCTATTAAATGAGGCTTTGAATTTGATTAAAAGCTTGCGAGTCTCGGCTTTAAATCCGTTTGTCTTTCCCATGATTAGGCTCAGTTTAAGGATTTTCTGAAAGGTTATTCTGCCATACTGGTAAGTACTTAAAAGTGGCTTACAGATCTGTTTGGAGAGGTTTACACAGTTCGTTTGATGGGTTCTTCAATGCGATACCGAGCAGAAGAACTTCAAAACTAAGGGTCGCTTTCTTTTAAGATGAGGCATATTTATTATTAGCATTAGCTCGGGCACCTTTTGTCGGTTGCGCCCCCTCTAAACATCACGTTTATCCTCCTAGAAAAACTCAAGACAACTTATTCGAAATTATGCTGTTTTGACAGCACCACCAAAAGTTTTCAAGTTGTGAGGAAAAGATTCAATGATTATGCTCATTCGCGTACACGGTTTAAATCGATCAAAGTCTAAAGTCACGTTCTCATCAAAAATGGCAGAAAAATAGCCAAAGAACGAGAAACGAGCAGTTGCTCTCTTGGCTCGAAACAGCTCAAAGTCTAAAGTCACGTTCTCATCAAAAATGGCAGAAAAATAGCTAAAGAACGAGAAACGAGCAGTTGCTCTCTTGGCTCGAAACAGCTCAGAGAATTTCAGCCAGCAAGTACTGAAAAAAATGTCAAATGCATAAAAATTTAGAAGAAGCAAATTCAAATGCGCCTTAAAAATCAGTTGCGCACAAAAATAAAATCTGTGCAAATAAAGAAACTTTTCATATAGTAAGTTATTTATTTATTTGTGAAATGTATTTACGGTGACCATCCGTTCATTATAATAATGAACAGTTTTGTGTTTGAAAACGATGTTCATCATGAATGATTTTGTATACAAAAACATATATTGTTCTGTATTTTAGAAGTTATTCATTATTTGTTCATTATTTGATTTATATTTAAGAAAAAAACAATAACGTATTTATTAAGAAAACCAAAATTCAATGAACAAATGATAATGCTAAATTACTATAACTTTCTGATCGAGCAAACAGGTTAATCTAGTACTTAAAATTGTTTTCTGCTTAAGGTTTTTTTTTTTAAAAAGAAACAAATTGGAAAAAAAATGCAATAATTGAAAATTGTGTTGAATTTTCTGTCCTTTTTTATTGTTCACTAATTGAAATTCTTAAAAATGAGGTCAGATTCTGTAAGTCGATACGAATAAACGTTTTCGCGCGCACTAATGATTGGCCCCATGTTGCACAGCAGATTTCCTCGTGTACACGGAAACGATTGAACGTTTCGTCTTACAGAATCTGACCCATGGTCATAGACGTATATTAGACGTCAAAGATGTATGTAGTTCAAAGTAGTTCGAAGCAGTATTGTTATATGGTAGGATTTATCCCTTTTGTGGGGTTTTCGATGTCTAAAAAGCCTTCCGTGGGACAAAGGGAAACAGCACGAAACTGTGGTTTTTTGGGATTCTAACAAGAAACGTACAAACTTTAAATTTTTGCTGCAGTTTTATCAAAACTTCTACATTTTACCATGAAAAAGTGTCCATACAAAATTGCTCATGTAAATTGTCTTTTATGGAAATTTTCTAGTACCACAAAAAATAGTCATAGCAATGTTAACTATCTGCGATTTTAATAACAAAGGTTAATAAAATATAAATTTTTTTCGTGTAACACAAATTTTGCTTTAAAAATTCGAATTTTGCGCAAAAAAGTATCGTGGGCTTTTTACGGGAATTCAAGGTCTGTGAAATGGGAAAAAATGGGAAAAATTACTACGCTTCGTGGGATAAATGAAGAGAGAGTCTAGCAACACTGGTTCGAAGTCTATCCTCCTACCTTGGGGTATATTTTCAGCTCTTTGAGAATTTTTTTTTTTTGAATCTGACAGATTTTTAATGCTTGAACGCGAATTTTTATTTATATGTTAATTTTGCGTAGAAAAATCAAAGTCAAGCAGTGAATGATATTTTAACAGCAAGAAAAACGCAGTTGCTCAGTTTTGTTACTTCGCTTCGCCGCAGCTAGATCTAAATAAAAAAGTAATACCCATGAAGAAGCCCAACGTTACTCCGAGTGGAAAGGCAAGGAAATATATTTTTATTATAAAAGTAGATAATTGCATTTAAATAAAATATCTGCAACCACTTTTTACAAATCATTTCTGTGACATGCAGCGTCTGCTCTCGAAGTCGATCGAGTGGAAAGTTGTTTCGAAAAAATCACCAAAATAAAAACACAACCAAAATCGTTAAAAATTAAAATATATAAATCGACAGAGTCATCATTAATTTCAGCCCTCTGCAATAATTTTACACAGTGAAATCACAATGTTTCCTTTGGTCGTTTATTTGGCCGATTAATTAATTCGGCAAATTCCTTTTCCCTCTTCGCACACAATCGCACATGAAATATTTATGTAAATACATAATTATGTGAGTCAGAAAAAAGGAACTAATGAATAATTGTCATTTCGTGAAAATGCTTGCGTCGTAGAATCACAATTAGCACTTATTAATACAAATTGGTTCGAGTTGTATAATTAATTGTATATTATATATATTATACGAGTGGGTAGGCAAGTTGTAGTTACACGTCGCGTCCTTCGTATGCTTGAAGGATTATTGTAATTTTTAATTCGTAATAATTAAATATTGAAAAGTGTTTTATGTCGTTTGCCTAGTTAAATGGGGCTTCTGGATTTGGGTTAAAATTTTTTTTTTTTTCAATTTCCCGACTTTTTGTAGACACTCGGCAAATTAACATCTCATTATTAATGGCCGTGGTGTAGTGGTAAATAATTCCCTTTTGGGTGAATGCTTACGTTTTCAACTTTGGGCTAAAACTACAAACCGATTTGCATTAATAAAATAAATAACCGACAGACCAGTGAATGCCGAGAGAAAGCGTTGCCAAATGGCTCCATTTTGGTGAAAATTCCCCCTTTTTCATTGTTAGTATAAGATTTTATTTGAAAAAGAATGGAGAAATATGAAGAAAGTTGTTTAAATGAAAACATTTATTTGTTTTTGTTATAAATGAATGTGTGGACTTCATAAAACTCCACCGGAAAATTCTAGCGGGGGTTAAATCGAATGATGGTCAATTCACGTCACCTGTAGATAACCATTTTCTCAAATCCTTAACAATATCCCCAAATCGTTCATGCAGAATGTCCACCTGGGCGTCTGTTGTGTGGCACGTAGCCACGTCGGTCTGGAACTACATTTGTCGTCTACCTCTGTATACCCACTTCAATTTCTGTTAAAAGAAATCGGTTAGCATCGTTCTGTAGCGCATTTAAATTCACTTATGGCTTACCAATTTATGTGGCATTCAAAATATTAAGGAAAGACACCCCCAGGCTGATAGTGTTGCATGTGAAGCTCTAACATGCTGTCGAAGCAAACTTGTTAGCTGCACAAATTGTATACCCACATGTTCATCCAAGCGACTTTTCCCTTTCACCAGAACATTGCAAATAATTCACAAACAAATCTGTCCCATATTGCCGCAAGGCTTCAACATGGAAGCGATTAATAAAATAATTATTTTCGGCTCAATTTTCCAAAGTCTCGACCTGCCCCGTGCAAGCGGCTTAATCACGATCACAATCGCATATAACCACTTTGTGGACATCCCTGCAGGTTCGATACGCCATCAGATGAATTCCTCTTCATAAATATATTTAATTAACAATCAAAAAAAAAAAAAGTACCCGCGCAGAAAATAATTCAATAAACATCTGTTTATCTCTGTCCGCAGCAAGGGCATGTTTTTTTTAATAGATTTTAAATTATTGTTAAATTGCAGACATATGTGAATTTTTTTTATTTTATCTTTTTACCGCATGGAAATTTGCATTTTAGATGAAGACCCGCGCCAAAATGTCCTTTAAATTATGGGATGGGATTAATCATGTAATAATTTTGTTATAGCCAGCTCAATTCGATTAGTTTACTATGTTACCCCCAATTTGGATTACTTATATTCAAAAGAATATAATTAGCAATAAATTTTATTAGCCTTCCATTTGTCAAATAAAATAATTCAATCGACGAGATGGAAAAGTTTTTTTTTGTCAATTCCCCTCCCCATCATCGTATAACCAATCAAAATGTCACCACCAATTAGAGTGCACGAAAACTTGATTGGAAACTTTGACAGGCATAATTTGTCGCTCATTAATAGGGACTAGGGAACGGAGTTTAGGTACAGACGTATTTGCTAGAGTGAAGAGCGAGCGTGATGTATACCCACAGTGGCTGCTGGGCTGAACTTGGATAAGTCAATCTGCAAACCGAACATACATTGACTATCGCTCTGCCACTCGCCCGATTATGAGGAACGATTGGATTGTGCGCCACCCCTCCTTCACTGCTATAATCGGATTCGGATGTAGTGTATCAGCGACTCAGCGTTTTAATCAACCACACTAACACTTCAATGGGGCAAAGTATATCTAATGAGAGAGAATGAAATAAAGCGCTGTGGAGGATGACAAGGCGATTAAGTGTTCCATTGGGGGTTTAGCTGTGTTGGCATAGATCCCATCGGGATGAGTCCTTTTCTATCCGATCCTAGATTAACGATTAAATTAATTTTGCGTGGAATTTATTTTTATTTTCCCATGGAAGGAGGGCGCTTCAACAGCTGGCGTGCGCCGTGTGGTTATATATGTAGAATTCCGTGCTGTCGAGCATGAACGGAAACGGATGAAAGGAAATATCTGTACGCAAGGTGTTTTAATTGATTTCTTGGAAGATAGTTGAATCGAAGGAATTTTAGTAATATTGGTGGAAAGGTATACACGTTTTTAACTGCCGCCCAATTTGAAGTATTTTGTGTTGAGAACTAAGACGTTTGTCAGTGACTAAAGTCGTGGAAGGATGAATGCCAAATTTAAGGAGTTTATTACCGCAGGTGCTGCGATAAGGATTTTTGTAAAAATTCAACAGAAATTACGATGAAATCACTCTCCAACTGAGTTTAGTTTCAGTCCGATTTGGTTTGGTTGTCATTCGACTGGCCATCTTTGACATTGGTGAACAGTGATATACAACAAATTGGTATGGAGTCAGAAAGTCACACTACTCAACTGTCTTTCGAAGGCTTTTATACAGAGCCAAATATTTTTCAGACTTTTTAGTTAGTAACCGCTCAAAATTTGACTGTGAAAGTTGATCATATATTCACGCTTTCGGTTTGTTGGTGACCGCTTCATGGTTTCATTTGGTCCATTTCGGTGTACTGGTATTTTTTAGGATTTTTTGAGCACTTCTACTCAATTGGAAATAGGGAAAAGTTTAACTTTTGGTGGACTACAAACTGCTAGGTTCGACTGCTCATATATGACAGTCGTGAAAAGTAGCAAAAATTTCACTTTCATAACCTGTCTTCCTAGATCTTTCACACATTCATTTTTTTACCGAAATATTTTTGATAATTTTAGTTACTAGGCGATCAATTTTTCAATATTTTCAGGGGTTTCCCTCTTTCTCCATTTCAGTGTACTTGTATTTCAAGGCATTATTTGGGCTCTTCTACTCAAAGGAAAAGTTTGATTTTTATTCCATCTGTGTTTTTATGAAATCGATGTTCGCTGTGAATTATTTTGTGTACCAAAACATACATACAACATTTGTAATACATTTAATTTCTAAGAAACAATAACGAAAACATTGAGAAAACCATAATTAACAAAATAATGCTTGCCCCGGCTAGGGGGCAAAAATTTGTTTAAATTAAGTATTTTTTTTTTTTATAAATAATTGGAACTTGCTTATTTTTGTACTGTTCATTAATTGAAACTCTAAAATATATTCACCTTAGTGATATTTTAGATCAAATTTTTTTTTCTTAGATTAGATTTATTTCATAAATATCTATTTATAAATATCTATTTATGAAATTCATTTGACATTCTATATTTAATATACTTTATATAATTAAAATAGTGTAAAAATGCCATTACACTTAAAATATAAATTTAATGCATATCTAAAAGTAATATAGTGTGTGGGTGGGGTGACCCTTAAAAAAAAATAAATACATATTTATTTTATCAATCAAGATTAATCAAACAAACAGAAGTTAATTTGAAAGCATAAAAATCATCAAAAATTCATATCTTAAGTTACTTCAGATAGTCAGACTCTATGCCAGCGAAATTAAAATTGAAAAGCCATTTTTTTACAAGTTTGAGAAACATTTCAGGTATAGAGATAAACCTGTACAACTGTGGAAGTTTATTGAAAAGACGAACAGACGATGTATAGTAAAAATTACGAGGAATTGAGGAACGGATACTGAATATAAAAAGTTTCCACTTAAACTATAGTTAGAGATCAATCGGAAGTTGCGACTACCAGATTTCATAAAGAAAGTCTTCAAATCTTTAAAACAGTACAAATGACGCAAAGGAAGAATTTTCAAGTCACAGAACAAAGGGTAAGAAGGATGCCTAACAGGTTTTCGGCATAATTTTCGTAGGATATATTTCTGTATTATCAAGAGCGGCTGTATTTTATTTTAAGTAATTCCATATTGTAGTTTTGAATGAACAAAGCCATAGTAAATTAGTTTTAGTAAAGAAGTTGAACAAATACTGCTCAGATAAAAAAATGCCGAAGCGTACAACGAAAATATGTCCCCAAAGCCTCTACATGATTCGTGAAGCTCAATCTTGAATCTAATATGATACCCAAGTATTTAAATTCATTAACTTTCTCTACCAGGAAACATTTATCACTGCAGTTCAGGCTACTACAAAAAGTAGGAGAATAAGAATCAGACCGACAACTGCAACATGCAAGTTTGAATCTTTGGCACTCAGGTGGGTGGAAATAAATATTCACATTAAAATCGAGTAGAGACGACAAGCTAAAAATCATAATTTTAGTTTCGAAAACCAGATTCTTAAATGAGTTAGATCTCAGTTTATGTCGGAAACTAGATCAAGGCGATCAGCCGAACCATAAGCGGAGCCGACGTCATCTGCAAAAGCAGTTGGAACACCTTTAAAGTGAAGTGTAGAAAGAGAGTCCATGTAGATAAGAAAGAGAATCGGGCCTAGGACAGAACCTTGGGGTACCCCTAGGTTGATAATCATTCCATCACTCCTTATATCATCAATCTTCACACTTTGTGACCTATTTTTGAGGAAAGATCTAAACCAATCTAACATGAAGCCACGAATTCCTGCTTTTTCAAGTTTTTCCAGGAAAATGTGATGATCGACCATATCGAACGCTTTGGTAATATCAATAAATAACCTTGCACAACACTTTTTACCATCAAGGTTTGACATTAAATTGCTACAAAATTGTAAAAGTGCATCTTCGGTAGATTTACCCTTTTGAAAACCCAATTGAGTTGATTTAAAAAAACTAATTTTCGTGAGGTATCTCACTAACCTGTTTTTCACAAGTTTTTCAAAGACCTTACTTATGACCGGAAGAAGTGAGATAGGCCTAGAATTACATATATCTGCGGCAGAACCATTTTTAATCAGTGGAACTACAACTGCACACTTCTGGAAGCTCTTTCAAAGAATTTCGACTCTGAGGCAAGTGCAGATCGGGTCAAAAATGTGTGCCAACATTTATTTCATTCTTCCCCTCTCTATGCTCTGTTTGGTCCATATTTCGAAAGAATCGGTTTGGAAAAAACGCCATTTATATAAAGGCAGTTCCAAATAAGGCTGGACCATCTATTTCGTCCCCTAAAACTACTCAACGACTACCTATAAATGGAAACATCTTCATCCGGACTATTGAGTTCCAATTACATAATAAATCTGTTTTCCAAAACGCCAATTCGTCAGCCACTGACCCGAGGAGGATGCTTAATTAACGCAATTATCATACGGTTATAGTTTATCCACACTGCATACCTTCATTTAAACCGTGCACCTCTCAACTGCATATCGTATTCCATGTAATAACGCACAGAGAATGTTCCAAATCGCATCGTAATTAAGCCATTACTTGGGAATTTCCCCCCCTTTATCCGGCTGCCACATACACACTTGCAACATGATCAATGCACAAATTGAAACCTGAGTGACTCAATGTTACCCTGATTACACACTCGTACACACGCTGTCATTCTGTATCCACCATCCGCTATATTGAAATCATTCGAAGGGATTTCCATGTCATCAATCGATTATGATGATGATTATTATTTCCCTTCGTCGTGGTATGTTTTTTTTTTTTTTTTAAAGAGAGCTCATAAGGTTGACTGCAATCCAACGTAATCAGGAGTGTGAATGGGCTCATTACTGACACGACACTGCACATACACATAGTCAATCGAATTGTTTCAACACAATTTCACAGTGCGGTTGGCTTCGCTTTGGGGATTTTTTTCTTCTTCTCCATCTGACTGAGATTTATTCTTTGTTTTTGTGCGAGGACCTTGTGTCGGTCGGGGCGATTGCTTATTGGGAAAAATGCCATGACTTTCAAGGAGATCTTTAGGAAATTCTCCCCCCCTACCCAGCACCGCTTACAAATCGGATTTTACGTCTTGGGTTTGTATTTTTCTTTTTGCGTTTTGTGTGTAACATCGACTTCGATTTGTCTTGATTCAAGGATATGTTCGGGAGTGGGACACTTTATTTTGATGTTTTATACTCGAATGAGGTCAGTTGCGATAACTGCGGGCGAGGACATTGGAGTATAACTGGAAATCGTACATTGAGACGGGAGTTTGGGATGATTTCATTTAAAAATTGGGGGGGGGGGACATCTTTTTGTGTTTTAAGATTTTGAAATCGTCCTCTGAAGCTACAGTAGGTCTTTGCTGAAAGAAGTTTGACCGTAGGTCGTCTACGAAGTTGGTTGTCTCTCGTGAGAATGCTGTGAAACAGAATTTATTCCATGAGAAAAAGTTTCATTGCATATTTCGAGGTGTGTGTGGCCATTAGTCGCCATTTTTTAGGACCGCCTTTATGAGCAACCCATAGAGCTAGGGTGCGTGTTCTTAAGCTTATTTGTTTTCCCCGTCCATTGCTCTTCAGCGACAATCGTATGCGATTCATGCCCTCCCACAAATCCACAGAAAAAGTAGAGGGGACCCCGATTTAAACATGCAAGGCTGTCATCCAGAATGTGAAATTTTGTGCATTTCAATCTTTCAGTTCGTTTCTGTTTCTGGTATCTCTCGGTATCTCTCAAAAATTTGTTGGCCTAACAGGTCCATAAAGGACGCTCGGTCTAGCTTCTAGCTCTTCACTATTGTAATGAATAGAAGGGATTTACAATTTTATGTCGAACGGACTAAATTTTAGAAGCTTTCTCTTGACAATTTGACTCCCTGATGTTTGTCAAATGATTGCGAGAGATGGGGAAAGGTGGAGTTTTATCGGGGATTGAACCTGAGACCCCTCGCTCAGAGGTACAACAGACTTACCATTGACTCAAAAGGTCAATAACAATTTTATTGCATTTTTCACAGAACGTCTTTGATCTTCCAGGAGCCTGTAGGTAAACTGGGTCCAACGTTTAAGACTACGTTATGGTTTCCGTTCCCGATCTATCGTCTTAGAAGGGCTACGAAATGTAAGCTTAGTTAATAAACCGTTCCCAAGAAGGCTTTGTCCCAAAATTGGAGGAGGATTTTCAACGACAATCTATAGGCGATGGCCGGCGGGACAGACGTAGTTAAAAAATTTCGAGTCAGTCGTTTAAAATGGCTGAACATATAGAGCGGAGGGTTGTACATACTCCGGCTGTAAAGTTTTCGAATTCAACCCAGAGGGACAACGCTGGGGAGACAGATCTGGTCTCAGGTGACGCCCACAAGTGAAAAGCGACCTCAACTAGCTTCAAGTGCGCAACTAGAGGCAGTTAGTTAAGGACTGCGCTTGTAAGTGGAAGCCCATGTTAACTGCGAATTGAAGCTCCAGGGTCCACCTCAGAAGAAGAAGAAGAAGAAGAAGAAGAAGAAGAAGAAGAAGAAGAAGAAGAAGAAGAAGAAGGAGTAGAAGAGGAAGAAAACTGTGGGAAGCACTAGTAAATATGCTTGCAAACAAATACGCTCTCTTTTGAAACTGTGGTATGGTTGATTTTTGAATTTCCTTCACACCTATAGACTTTTTCGGTCACAGACCATTGCACAATTTACTCTAGGGAAGCTCTTGCAGCGTTTCGCTTAGAGTCCAAAATCCTACACATTTTAGGAGGCCTATTTTTCAATACGAAATGTCTGATCACATTTCTTAAACCGACCTTTGCATGAAGGTTCCGATTTTCCAGTCTTTACTAAAAGCTGATGTAAGCAAAAGGCTTTACTAATGTTTGCTGATTTTATTGTGAGGGGTGCCTGTTATATATTTGGTTTTAGATACTTAAAGTCTGAACTGCTTCAGCAATTAATACAAGATACGTCCCAAGATGTCGGTTTTAGTTAGTTTTTTGACTACTGAGCATGTTGATTTTCGCCCCAAATCGGAACTCTCCAATCAGCCAAGTGGCCGGACAACAATCTACGTCCGAGAAGTTCAAACCTCCCAAGCCCACCTGCCAGCATGACAACAAATGGAATAATACCCGGCACGCTCCAGGCGCTCTTGATACGATAAATTTTCAAAATCGAAGCGTCCTGATTGCTGCCGATTGCTTTGTCCAAATTGCTTGTGTTTGTTGGTTTTTTCTCCGGCGACAATTATGCATAGGTGAATACAAAGGACCAACACCTGTTGCGTGCACCTATAGGTTCCTCTGCTCAAAACAAACAAGAGATGAGTTTGAAAACAGTTCAGACATAATACTCTGTCAAACAATGAGTGCATATTTCATAATTCCATATCCCTGCTGCCAAGCAAAAGACCAAATGCATGCTCCTCCACTTCGAATGGGAAATACGGTGCACAGCTATGCCGTATATGCATCTGTTGAATTGGGTCCTCAGCCGGTGCAGCTGGAGCATTGAAGCCGTACATACAATGCCGATGCAAGTTGAGGAATTCCAGTGTAAATAACTGGGAGAGAATTCACAGAAAAAGGGTCCTTCCGGTAAGAGAACGTTTAGTAAACTTTGAAATCTAACTTCTGTTGTATGTATTGAGAGAACCCGCAAAGGAAAGAGTTATTCCCAATGAACATGTGCATGTCCTTCGTCAAATAAAATTCGTTTTGAATGCAGGGGATATCTACCACTACCATTTGAATATGGAAATTGCACCTCGTCAATGAGGAATTTCATTTAATGGCCAACAAAAGTGGTAGCCCTCAATATCCTTGGAGATTTATGTCCCGTTAATGCAGATAAATCGTCGTAGATATGTAATATCGTTTGTCACATGCGTAACGCGATAAAAAGGACACGCACGCATTACAAAAACTGCGACACTCTTCATCTGCCATTGTCCAGCATCAGTTGCAGTTGCAGTTGTAGTTGCAGTCCACTGAGTTGCTGCATTAAAAATCAAATTAAACGTGTATATCTGCGTTTAATTTGCTTAAATTTTGCATTGAAATTCCACCGTTACACACAATGGCTCCGGCTCCGGCATTTGTCGGCGTGTATACAGCTACGCGCATCGAATACAAACACCCCTCGGATTGAACGGCGAAATAAAAGGCCAGCCAGGACGACATCGATAGTCGGGAGAAACAATGAGTCCTTTATGGCATTCGAATTGCTTCGGATTGTGTTCGACCTGTGAGGGAATACCAATGCAGCTCGGGATGATTATAAAGGGAATATTGATGAGCACATATACCTGGGCCACAGTTGCGGGGAGCGGATTATTATTTAATGCTGTGGCCCGATAACTGTGCTGTACTGTGTGGCGCAGTGAATTTAAAACGATAATTGAAAGGACTTCTGAATGGATCTTGTATTTGTGTTGGGTGAGGCAATTTTGCGAAGCCATAAGGTTGGGAGTCCTTTCAAAATTGGCAGCAAATTTAGTCTGGTTTGGGTTTTCGGAAATTGATTTTTTTACTAAGCTGGTGATGGGGACTCGTTTCGTCTTGAACTATCTGACTTATGTGTATTCAAAGGACTCTTTCATTCTAACTAACATTTATCTTATTCTAGCTTGCTGGCTCTCAGCGAGCGCTCTAAATTTAACAATATCCTTAAAATGATTGCCTTTCGGCCTTAGATCTATCTGTATTTAATTTGGTTTGTTTTTAATTCTTCAAGAAACTTCCTAAAACTTGAATTCTTTATTTTTTTTATTTTATTTAAAACTACTTAAAACTACTTAAAACTACCTAAGCTACTTGACCTAAATTACCTCTTCGGATTGCGTCCCTGGACGCCTGCAACTGCCAACTCTCCTGATACGTATATTCTTTGACATACATTCAAATTTTCAGAAGACCACGACTTGATACAGTTTAAAGGTCGAACGGGCCTCTATATTAGCAAGTATTGAAGGTGCTCTTGAGAAGCTTTGTAATTGCCTTTTTCAACAGAGATATTTACTTGGAAAAATAAGTTGAAAGTCCGCCTTTCAAGCCAGACTTAAGAGTCAATCTTGCTTGTTTCCAGTCCGCTTCAACACAAAATCAAGAGAACTTCGTCGAGACGTGTAAACCTTTTGCTGCTGTCCTTGGTGGATCTAGGATTACCATCCGCTCTCTATGTCCCATGCTAGACCCTTTGTGTAGACTTTTCGATTTAAGTCAATGTCGCTGTACAGCTTTCGCAGTCCGGTGTTAGATATTGGCTTCTTAAAGACGGGCAATCGAAAAGGTAAACACTCGAGACACGTTTCATTCCAATGAAAAAATGAGGCTTTGGAAATGTCGATGTGTCTGCATCAGTATGAGTTAGAACAGGGCTGAAATGATGAGGGTCTACTTTCACTGACAAGTGTAATTCTTCCTTTAATTTTTCATGCGATGTCGTTTTTAGAGCCGAGGAAGACAAAGCACATTCGACGTCCATATTCGATGGGCCTTCCTGTTGACAGCTTAAAATTTAATTAAGCCCCCTATCACAACTTAAACCGCTTTTGTTTCTTTTGTCCAAATATTTTAACACGCCAGTGACAGCTCTGTGGACGATGTTAAGTGGGTGAATCTAGTTATCTTAAGTCGGCTGGATTGGTCTGGACTTAATGGAACCTGAACGGAAAAACTAGTTTGGTCGGAAAGTCACTTTTCCTACGTCAGCCACAAACGCGAACTGTCAACTCAATACTCAGTCACGAAATTCTTGACAAGACTCGTCGGCTACCCCTCCATAAAAGCTGCTCATGTTACCGATCTAGGCTAATCAAAACTGAGACACATCAAGTCGGACTTACTAAAATAGATAATTCAGCGTCCTAAATGTCAAACGCGAATGGAAGTACTTGTGGAGGCCTTTGAACAGTTGTCCCCCTGGTCGCTGGCTTGCGGGTTTTGGACAACTTCCTCAATCATGGTATTGGAGAAGTTACTTTGAGAGGTTTTTTGACATCAAAGGTCTCGAGGGGGTTTTTGTCTACCTTTAGAGTAATTTTTTCAAAGACCAACAGATAGAATCATAAAACGTTTCAAAAATTGACAAATATGTCAAAGTTGTGAGCATAAGGTAACTCGAATGTTGACTGTCGTTGAAAGCGGTTTTTAGTGAAACTCCAAAAGCTAAAATCATACAACGTTTCAAAAATTGACAAATACATATGTCAAAGAGGCGAGCGTAAGGTACCTCGAATATTGCCTGTCGTTGATAGCGGTTTTTAGTGAAATTCCAAAAGCTAAAATCATACAACGTTTCAAAAATTGACAAATACATATGTCAAAGAGGCGAGCGTAAGGTACCTCGAATATTGACTTTCGTTGACAGCGGTTTTTAGTGAAATTCAAAAAGTTAAACTCATACACCGTTTCAAAAACTGACAAATACATATGTCAAAGAGGCGAGCGTAAGGTACCTCGAATATTGACTGTCGTTGACAGCGGTTTTTAGTGAAATTCCAAAAGCTAAAATCATACAACGTTTCAAAAATTGACGAATACATATGTCAAAGAGGCGAGCGTAAGGTACCTCGAATATTGACTATCGTTGACAGCGGTTCTTAGTGAAATTCTAAAAGTTAAACTCATACACCGTTTCAAAAACTGACAAATACATGTGTCAAAGAGGCGAGCGTAAGGTACCTCGAATATTGACTGTCGTTGACAGCGGTTTTTAGTGAAATTCCAAAAGTTAAACTCATACACCGTTTCAAAAACTGACAAATACATATGTCAAAGAGGCGAGCGTAAGGTACCTCGAATATTGACTGTCGTTGACAGCGGTTTTTAGTGAAATTCCAAAAGCTAAAATCATACAACGTTTCAAAAATTGACGAATACATATGTCAAAGAGGCGAGCGTAAGGTACCTCGAATATTGACTATCGTTGACAGCGGTTCTTAGTGAAATTCTAAAAGTTAAACTCATACACCGTTTCAAAAACTGACCAATACATGTGTCAAAGAGGCGAGCGTAAGGTACCTCGAATATTGACTGTCGTTGACAGCGGTTTTTAGTGAAATTCCAAAAGTTAAACTCATACACCGTTTCAAAAACTGACAAATACATATGTCAAAGAGGCGAGCGTAAGGTACCTCGAATATTGACTGTCGTTGACAGCGGTTTTTAGTGAAATTCCAAAAGCTAAAATCATACAACGTTTCAAAAATTGACGAATACATATGTCAAAGAGGCGAGCGTAAGGTACCTCGAATATTGACTATCGTTGACAGCGGTTCTTAGTGAAATTCCAAAAGTTAAACTCATACACCGTTTCAAAAACTGACAAATACATGTGTCAAAGAGGCGAGCGTAAGGTACCTCGAATATTGACTGTCGTTGACAGCGGTTTTTAGTGAAATTCCAAAAGTTAAACTCATACACCGTTTCAAAAACTGACAAATACATATGTCAAAGAGGCGAGCGTAAGGTACCTCGAATATTGACTGTCGTTGACAGCGGTTTTTAGTGAAATTCCAAAAGTTAAACTCATACACCGTTTCAAAAACTGACAAATACATATGTCAAAGAGGCGAGCGTAAGGTACCTCGAATATTGACTGTCGTTGACAGCGGTTTTTAGTGAAATTCCAAAAGCTAAAATCATACAACGTTTCAAAAATTGACGAATACATATGTCAAAGAGGCGAGCGTAAGGTACCTCGAATATTGACTGTCGTTGACAGCGGTTTTTAGTGAAATTCCAAAAGTTAAACTCATACACCGTTTCAAAAATATTCAAGTTCACTTACCCCCTCCCGCGGTCGACCTATTGCAATATCCCGCTCCAAAGCACTGGCTGTTTGTCAACGGATTACTCCCGTCAGCCGGAAATAACTAATGGTTATGGGTATTTGAGCAAATGAAAAACAAGTTTCGAATAAAATCTAATCGCATACGGGATGTCGTCGCATAAACTTTTCATACAGAATGCTCCCTCAATATAGCCGCGCCGATATTACCGCCCGCCGCCATCATTTATACATATATATTCAAAACTTTCTTCTACTTGCACATTGACTGTACGAGATGAGAATGCAATAAAAATTGAATGGGAAGAATTCCTTGCATGGACGTAAACATGCTTTTCAAAATTGTATGGTCGGGTGCCACACCCCCCCATATGTGTTTAGCTGAGTGTCGTCCCAACCGACACCGGGACACGGCGCACATGCATACAAATGTGTGCTGGGGTTGGTTGGGGATTTGTCGTCAGCAGGAAATTGCACTCAACGATAACTTTGACACACAATCTTAATTTGCATATGCTTCGAATTTTCTTACAAGTTTTTTTTGTTCTTTTGTTCTTTGTAGCAAATGGAAAAAATTAAAGATAATAAAAAATTCAAATTAAATTGTGTAGTGAACGCACTCGCGCTCATTGGGGCGTGCGCCATTAGCCTGGTTTTCTACAGCATTTGGATTCTTCTTCGTCCTCATTATTGTGAGCTTATCCTTTTGTGCATAATAGCCGTTCGGTCGAGGGATGTAGGCGTGATTTTGGCGGCACTAATCGGATATTGATGGGATTTGTTATCCTTCAGTTGTGATGGGTCTCCTGATGTTGGTAACAAACAGTTTGACTCCTAATGGTGTGAGGTTTGTCATCGTTTATTGTTGAGGATAAATGATGCGCCGATGAATGTGATTATAGTGATGAATGATGAATCGAAATGAGGAGTGTTTTCTAATCAAGGCATCTGACAATCTCTGGCGGCATGTTCAAGGGGATCATCATAAAAAGACTGTTGACGGAAGTGGGATTTTGGAACTGACGTTATCTCTGTATTTTAAAAGGCGTAAAAACTGTTGAAGTTATAGATTTGCAGGCTCAACTGTCCGTGCATCGTTTCTGGACTGATACCATAATACCGAAGGATGTATATTCAGGCAGTGAGGCAATGAAAGTCAGCTTTGGATACTTGCAATCGCAAACAAAACGGCAGAACCTTTTCCGATCAAAGAGTCCTAAGTATCCGACATGAAACGTTGGTGACTGGTTGCAGCGTTAGGTTTAATACGCCTGTGAGATCGTCACAAAAGACCGGGCACCTTAAACATAAGAAAGGACGCAACTGATGTGCTCGATTCCAGATTCAGCCCATCAAACCTATCTAAAGCCTGTTTTAATGAAGACTGCCGGCAGGCATGCGGACAAAATTACAGAGCAAGCTGCACAGAGAAACTCGGCAGAGCTAAATACGACAAAAAAAGATAGAGACGATTTGGAGAGTTGCTCCTCAAGAAGCAAATGCTGCGAAGTTTTATCAAAAGATCAACGGAATATGTCCAGTTCAAAGATCCGATTAGAAACCTTTTACAAGAGTCACAGTTACTTCTGCAAATTATTCAACGATCCGTTGGCAGTCGGATTTAAACATTCAATCTGATGATGAAAGCCAAGACGATGAACAGCAACGAAAACTTTGATGTCTAAAGGAACTTCCTCTAATAACTTCTTCAGCGTCATACTTTTAAAAATGTTGTGCGAAACTCACAGTCACAAGTCTGTACAATTTCTTACATACGCGGGTGACATTGACATCAATGACAGACAGTGGCAAAAAATGTTACAAAACCGTCAAAAATAGGTTCAGTCTGTGACTGACTCCTTAATGGCAATTGCACTCGACAAACTGTGTTTCATTTGCAAAACTACTTCGCTAACAAACTTACTGAATGTCCGAATGTGTCGCACTTAACCCAATAGGGCAAAAATAAATAAAACGGAATTTTTGGATCCCTGCCCGACGACTGCTCAACTTGGTTTACCACTTAACGATGCACGCCAGCCAATTGTGATTAGGAAGAACTCCCAGTTTTAATTAGATTCCAAAAATAAGCTCCACAGTGTCCACTTTCAGATGAGCGACAGCTAATTATGAAAATCAAGTTCCGAAATTTCCTCCAAATCGCAATTGTTACGAGTGCTCGTAATCGTACTCGTACTCGTCCACACCATCGCCGCGCCGGTCCTAATTAAGGAAGCCCTTTTAAATTCAGCAAAATTACGGCCTAGAATATTCACATCTTCTGCACACACGCTCGGAAATTTAATAAACAAAAACTATCCATCCATAAAGCGTATGCCTTCCATCTCTGCCTCTCGCTCTTCTAATATCGTTAAAACCGCATACAAAGCCGGAGTCCTGTTGTATAGATGCCACTTTCTGATGCCAGAAATTCTATTCCCAATGAATTTGATTACACTGACTGGAACTGAAACAATGGCAAAGCTGAAGCTGAATGCGAGACAAAGTCCAAGCAGCAGCAGGACCACCATTATAAACAAATGAATATTTCAGACAGATATGTGCGCATTATTTGAAATAAACACCAGCAAAGTGTACCCAAGTACATGAAAACCAGCCGAAAACAATTTCACCAACGAAGAGTGGGTGTGTGTGTGTGGAAAAGTTAAAATTAAACCGCATCCAAGTGGCAGATGGTATCATATTATTTGTTGTTATCCTTTGATGCAATCGTTTTGTTTGATTTTTCAAAAAAAAATAACAGTTGCAGAGAATATATCCTCGGATTGTCCTGGAGCCGCACACACACAGTGTAATGTTGTATGCAAATCTGTCTACCAGGCTTTTTTAATAATGTCCTTCATTGCGCCGGAACGGCTGCATAAATATTTATGAGTGCCAAAGTTACTATTTTTCGGGTTACTATTTAAATTCATCTTTAAAGTATTTGAAGGAGGAAACATGTACCATCTATGTGTGTGCATGTCCTTTCATTTGCCTTGCACGCACTCCAAGCCGCGCTTATAAAATTAAACGTATATATCTGCATGGATATATGCGGAGAAGTCGCGATGATACCGGGTTAAGTATCCTTTCATTTCATTTAACCGTTGTCTATGAGCACCGAGACGAGCAAATCACACCCACGTACCAATTAAAATAAACTTGCATTCGCGGAGTATACTCGTACTCATCTAAGGTTTCCTTTTGAAAGTAGCTCACGAGGACATTATGCGTTATGATGGGATGCAAACTGTGTCGAATTAAGTACTTGTTCTATATTTGTGGAAATATAAAAACCAAGGTGGCATTGTGTGTAAAAAAAATTGTAAGAAACGGATTTGAATGATCCGAATATTGATTAGAGCGAGGCATCCGGGTCATAGGGAGTTTTGCTTCTTTAGAATCGACCCACAATTTCGTTTCTGCAGGAATTCGGTCAATCACCCATAAAACTATAGAGGACTTTAGTTTGGGTCTGGTTTTTATTTTACTAGTGTAAATTAAAAAAAAAAAAACTTCTTAAGAACCATAAATAAAAAAAAACAAATTAAATCCTTTTTTTGGAGGCTTAAAATGTCTTGTGTCAGTATGCAAGTTGTTTCCTTTTTTTTTTTTGTCTCGCTTTATGCTAGTTGATAAATTCAGTTGCTAAATATTTTTTTTTTTAAATATAAGTTGGTCCTAAGGCTTAGTACGCTGCTCGAGCTAAATTTTCGCTCCCATACAAAACTCTCTCCAAAATTTAGCTGAGCTAAATTCAAGCGAACTCATTAAGCAATGTGATACGCTGCTCGAGCTAAAAAACCAATCTTTTGTTTCAGAATTTACATCGTGTATCTGTCAAAATTCAGCCATTTAATAGAGCGGCCCATTTTATCAAGCTAAATTTTGACAGATCGTTGTGTTCTATTGTTCTGTTGCGTTTTTGTGCTGCGGAGAACGGTAGAAGTAAGCAAGGATGAGTTTTTTTTTTTAATAACTACCTCGACGAGGAGTCCCTAGAATCGGAAATGGTTTAAATTAGAGAGAGTTGAATTTTTGAAGTAAGTTATTTTCAAAGAACAGCTGTTTTTTGTCACATTTATCCACAGCGCTCTCTATGTGAAAATTTATCTAGAACCTTAGCTGATGTTTGGAGAGAAAAGTTGGAGACCAGATCAAATTTAGTTCAACTCGAGCAGCTTACTAATCGTACAAAAAAAACTTGGCTCACAATTTGAAATAAATTTGAAGCCAATTTAAAATGGATAGTCAAATATGTACTTGACATATCGCTAAAGAAATACCGTGGAAATGGATCCGCTGTCAAATGCCATTTATTTTATGTAGAATCTAAGAAATAGCATTTGTCTGACAGCTCACGGATTAACACGAGAGTTAGAACAAATGCACCAATTTTTTAAGTTTCATACTCCCAGCTAAAATAGGATACGTTGGCCGATTTCCGAATTTTTCGTTTTACCCAAATCATTCAATTTCTCATAAAAAAAATAGCAATATGGCTTTTCTAAGGAATTTTCTTTTGCTTTAAACTTTTCCCTTAACATAACAAATAAAACAAAAAAAGAATCAATCAAATGACAATTACAATTTGGATTTTTGCTGCTTGTCCGACTTTCCGACTTTATCACGCAATTGGCTTTGTACATATCTCAGAACCATAACAAACAAAGAAAACAAGAACTACGCCAAAAGAACTTCGTTCGGTCGCAAGTTTATATGCAAAAATGCACTTTTAGTTTTTCCCGGATTTTTCCAATTTTCCGTTTTTTCTTCCCCCAAAAATATTACTGAAACAATTACGAATATTTAAAAACAAAAATGAGTAAATTCAGTTAAGCCGATCTCAAATGATTTAAAATCGATAAACCGCCAAATGTCGAAAGCCCATTGGCAACACTCCGCTGCCATTCCAGTTCAGTTTTCAGCTCGCGAGTGTCAAGTGCGGTTTCGGTTCGATTAGCTCGGGTGGAAAATAATCGATTAATATTCAATTCGCATAGTTTCAGCACTAAATCTATTGCTTTATTGTTGATAGAAGTGTAATGTTTAGTTTGATGTGCCTTTCGGGTTGTTTTCGTTGCTTAAATAGTGAGTTTTCGTGAAATTACAGTAGCAAAGTGTTTTTTTTTGTTGTGTTGCTTATCGCGAGTGATCGAAGAGAAAGAGAGAAAGAGAGCGCCGTTGAACGAAAGACATTCGTTGAGTTCATTTGAAAATTTGAATTTTGGATTTATTTTTGTGGTGAGTTAGAACACGATTTTGTTGTATTTATTTGATTCAAGAAATCGTATTCTTTTGAATTGAGCTATAATTTTTCATCACTAGTTCGATTGGGTATTTTTTTTTTTTTGAAATCTGTGAGGAAAGGCGGTTGTCATCTCTGTCTGTTTAGAATAGGGCGATTTCTCAAACGTGATGTGTTTTGTGTGCGTTGTAAAAATGGTACCTCCTTAGATTAATGGAATAATGGTTGATTGTTAACGTCATTCATTCAGTCAGGCACCTACGCACATTCTCCATTGTGGTATTGTCAACTCATAACTTGCTTAATCACCGGGAGAGGAGAAATCGAAAATTCCTTGCTAAAAAAACGTCTAAACTACCTGTAGAAGAGAGAAATATTAAAAATATGTTTCTAAGTCGAGTTATTTCCACAGTTGACCAATTTTTCATGACTTCAAATATTTGTTTTCTGTGTACAGAAAGAATACCAATGAATGGCGATGGTTAGGACTGAGTGTGAATGATTGGAAATGACAGCAGATGACACCAAATGCTTGAAAAGTAAACAAGAGTTTGTTAATGATTGACAATGATTGAAATTGAATGGTGTACTGCCTTTTGAGATGAACATGTGTGTAGAGTCAATGAAAAAGAAACCAATTAATGGGAATTCAAAATATCTTTTTTCCCAAATTATTCCATTTTTGCAGAAGTTTTCTTTGCGGATTTTGAGGTTGGGTTGTCGGTATTCTGACAGTAGGTAAACAGCATTGAGCATGAGCTGTCGGGAGTGGTTATATTGGGGGCTGCCGAGCATATCTGTATGGCTGTCGAAGAAGATGCCCATTTGTGGCAGAACGTCGATCTGTACATGATTAGCCCTACCAAACGCCAGGGCCCATTTCCAAAATGTGAAAGAGGCTTATTCAGTTGGTTAGGCTTCAGCATTTGGTTAGGTATCTTTAGCTCTCTTAAAAAGTCACTGTCTCCGATGGCACAGCCTATTTAAAACCACTTTTTATGATAGGTATTTTTTCGCTCTCGATTGGAATTCCACAGAAAAATATTTCGCCAAATATAGGATCAGCAAACTGCATAGAGTTAAACTTTAGTACTTTAAACCGCTAACAACTTCCATATACCTGAATCGGGATGAAGTGAACGGCCGACCTTATATTGTTGCTTTTTGGCGATGCTCGCCTATGAATTTGTAACGCTTTAGAATTTGGAACAAAGCAAGATGCGCTCTAGATATTTACAAAGTTCCCCAATTATGCGCTGTCGGGTGTCGCGCAAATCAAGCTCGACACTGAATTTTGTGGATTTTACAGGCAAAACAATAACAAATTCAGTCACGTGTTACTCGATCACAGATTCGGTAATTCAACCCTAGGTCAGGATATGTATCAGGCAGACGGAAAAGCCATGCTCATTGATTTTTTTCCGTACATACATTGATTAGAATAAAGTTTATAAATTTAATATATCTATCTGTGTCAAAGACAAGATGTAACGAGGGCTCATATTTTTACACCTTTCAATGTATCATCAACATATTGGAGACCCCTTTTAGGACCTCTATCATCACAATCATGTTCCTGCTTCAAACGCTATCTAGCCTTTGTTGGTTGTTGCTTTTTTACGCGTTTTTTGTCGTGTATTTTCACGCATTTTTCACCCCATTTTTGACGCGTTTTTGTCGCGTTTTTTCACCCGTTTGTGATGCCTTTTTTTCAATTGTTTGTCGCGTTTAAAACGCTTTTTTTGACGCTCAATCTATAAGCTTTGAAAATGCCCTTCTTTAGGTTTCCGAGTAGACATCCCCCCGCCACACACCTGGCTGTCATTTTTCAAGAGGCATCCTTCTAAGTACTCTCCGTCAATAGCACCCAAACAAATTTACACCCATTCAGCGGCGCGTGGCTGGGCACCTCATTTCCGGATTAACTTAAATATTTGCACAGGTACACCCTCTGTGCCTGACCGCAAACGCATATACGACAACACAAAGACAAACCACACTGATTTCCGGGGTGCTGTCGATGAAATTGTTTGCAGCCATAGGAATAATATTTACCAGCCGGAGGCCGTTTTCAAATAATTACAACATCACACAATGAGTACAAAAACCTAGTACCATCAGTAAACAGCCCAAAGGAAATTGAGTTTGACCTTTTGCCGAGGACGAGATCCACCAGTTGGCCGGTATTTATTATTACAATGAAGCGAGAGTCTAGCAAAAGGGACGAAGATAAAGCGAAAAGCTGACAAGAATTCATTTCATATTGTAAACGTTAAATATCCTAAGGATCAGTGAGCCATTCGGATGGAAACTTCGATGCACGATGAATATTAAATCCCGCTGTAAGTGCTGTGAGTCGTTTTTATTTTTTCCTGATAACTTTGGTTATGCATTCAAAACTGTTTCCCCTTTCAACTCTATATCTCGAATGTGCTGACCTCGGTGAATTTTTATATACAGATACGTATTCGTGGGAAGTATACAAAGCGTGCTTGCACATCCGACTGCAGTGGGTGACGGGAGTGACGCGCCCTCGAGATATTTTTCTTGGGTGGATTTATATAGATGAACTTTCTTTTTTTTATATCATTTACTCGGCGCATATCCTTCAGTCAGTGAATGGGAATTCGCAAGAAGAAAGCTGGGGAGTTGAGTCCTGCATGTTGTTGCTGTAAATATCTTCATCGTAGGATAGTTGCTTCTGCCAAACAAGCACCGTCATCATCGTCCTCATCATTGTGTTCCTTTTAGATGATTTGAAGATGGGAATCCACCCCAGAGTGCAGGTTTTGTTGGCCCTGTGTACATGTGGGAAGGTTTCCTTTGTCGACACGCCGTGTGTGAGGGAAGGATAGTTGTCTTCATTCTGTGAAGGTGACAACAACTTGGGTGAAAAAAAAAAACCAAACAAATATCAATATTCAGAAGCAGTGACTGTTGCTTTAAGTAAGGCTCCGTGAGTGGTTTAACGATATCTTATTGTTGCGCTTGATTTTCCCAGTATACGTGCAGTTCCTCACCTCTGAATTGTTGCAGTCTGTTGTCCCTTTCAGGTGGTTTTCTTCCCTTTCCTTATTGTATATATAAATTGTCGCCCTATGGCAACCAAACTTTCTTTCAGTAGGTAGATATTGAAATAACATCCCCACGGCGAGCAGGACATTATTAGAAGGTGGGGCGGGTGACAAACGACAATGGGGAAGGGAAGCAGTTATTAAGGTGCTCAGTCATCACAATAGAGGGAATTTTCTATTGCCAACAAATCAACCTTTGTGCAGAAAGAACTCGTCTTTGGGTGCGTACTAAGGGATTTCATTAGCCTTGGGTTGATAATAAATACACGGATTACACAAACAGATGTGATATCCTTGTGTGGAAATGGGATTATCTATTTCACAAAGAGAATAAATAAGTAATGAAATGAGACTGCGGGCTTACGAGTGGCTTTTTTACTGTGTCAGAGGTGTTTTAGTATGCGAAACATTACCCTGAGTATTGAGGGCAAATTTAGGCCGGAAAATCATCTGCAGAAGGACACTATGTTCGGCTCTTTGGACTGTTCAGCTAAGTGGATTATTTATTGTACATGTCAGTCTTTTTTATATTCAGCTTTTTGCGCATGAAACTGCTTTGAATAACGCCTTTGAAAATACATAAAATTTGCTGTCAATGGAGGCAGATGTAGATCCAACTACATAATGATTGATTGGGCCGTTGATCCGAGTAAAGTAATGATAGGAAAACCCACACGAAGTGAATTATAAACCACTCTCACTGATGGGAGAAACGAGTTGATGAATTCAGCCTTTTCCAAAGTTTGTGAGAAAGTAATGCATGAGGAAATTTACCCACGGGAATCCATCTTTCATTAGGTCCTTAGTTCATTAAAATCGGTTTTGAAAAAACCGCTTTATCGGTACGACAAAAAAAACGTATATAGCGATGATGATTCCACTAAATAGATCTAGATTTATTTTGTATGTCTCTGCATGTACCAATTATAATTGATGTCTGAATTAAAAACACAAATTGTTGGGTCAACACGTCCATATGGGCCTAATTTTTAGAAACCATTGGTTTTTGGGCGATTTTTTTTTTCGAATTTTTTGTTTGGGAAGTATGATGAACTATCTCAAGCAAACACCGGTAACATATTTAATTTTTTTTATCTTTCCCACTGTCTCGCCACTCGCAAACGTCTGAAAAGCATCCGATTATTTATAGAGCTTCTCAATACAGACTTTCAGATTCGGTTCAAAAATTGCAGAGGAATATATTCTACCTCCCTCTCGTTCTCCATTTTTCACTATAGTTATCAAGACTAGAGCACGAATCTGGGGCTGAAGGTTCAAGTACAAAATGGGAGCGGCTTTAAAGACTGCTTTCATAAAATTCAGCTTTTTTCGAAGTTTTGCCTTTCAAAATTCAGTTTTTCAAATTTAAAGCAATAAAGTTCAGCTTATTCTGACTTTTTTTTCCAACTAAAAAATATAAATAACAACAAAAAAAAATTAGATACCTATTATTAAACAGTTTTAAATTTAAAAAAAAAAAATTTTAAGGTAAAGTTTAAAAAAAAAAATTGATTGAAATTAAAAAGAAACTATCACAGTTGGATAAAATGTTGGAAAAAGATTAAAATAGAAAACAAACGGTATCTATTAAACAAAAAGGTGAACAATTTTTAAATTTTAATTAACAAAAATTAAGAAAAGAGTAGTAAAATTTAAAAAGAAGACAAAAAAAGACGAAATGGGAGAAAATACATTAAAAATTAACAAAAATTAAGAAAAGATGAGTCAAAATTAAAAAAAAAGAAAGGGAAAAAATACGAATTAAAAAAAAAGACTATTTTAAAAAATTCTGGAAACAATAGAAAAAGGTTTCCCAAAAGCGCCCGCTTTTTAATATTTTCCAAACCTTTTTTTATTTTTATTATTTTGCAGAGTTTTGTAAAGTAGAATTTTTAAAACACTATTTTGAAAGCTGAATTTTGTAAGAAGTGTCACATCCATCATTTTGATCCCCAACCCGTACAAAATTTCCCCGTCAAACGTAAAGCTTGCGCGCGAGTTCTATTAGCGATCAATGCCGAACATAAACGGAATCTTCTTCTACTAAGTATATTAAAATTGGATGATTGCAACAAGTCATTTGCACCCTTCCAAAACCTGTATCCGATCTAACAGCCATGGACCATCGTGCAGCTATGTCTATTTGGAGGATGTTTTAAGGGCTATTTAAAGAGCTTTTCGTACCAAGGGGGGCGTGGCAACAATACAAAGATATGATTAGGAACAGCCCAACCAATAATTGTCTCTTCTTCTGATTGTTCGATGCTCTGTGTATATTTGTATACATACTTCGTTTATCTCTCGGTCACAAGTTTTTGCCGCTCCCTTGACAGCTCACTTTTTCAAGGCTTTTTTGACCATATGATCCAATTTGGTGGCACTCCTGTTCCTTGATGAATACTGAGCAGAGAAACCGTGGAGTTGTATAACTTCCAGCGGCAAAACAAACTTCCACTGTAAGTCGAATGAGTATAGGCGCCTATGTCTGACAAGTCTGACATCTCCCGCCAGGAGTTGCTTTAAGATTTGACATATTGGCACAAGTTAAGTTGCCTCGAGGCCTTTATTCAACACGAGCATGTTCTGAAAATCACTACAACCTCTTCAAGAGTACCTACTTCGTAACGCACTCATGTACAGAATCCGTCTGAACTCCAGTCGAACAAGCTATTACAACATACTGGGTGGTGAAAAGGTAAATCTTCCCCCGCCGCCCTACGAACTAGAGCTTTCTCATTTGCCACCTACCTATACACACCCTCTTCATGGAGCCCAAAACAGCTTCCCATCTTAAACCCAGACATAAATAAGGCGAGGTCGTTGACGTTGCCGTTCCGAGAGTAGCAGAAACTAATAATTAAATCAAAGACACAAAGTCCTTCCTGCGGCGAGCAATACCAACAACACGGCTCTCTCTCTCTCTGGTGATGGTAATATTAATAGCAATTCAACCTTCCCCCGTCTGCATCGGATGGGGAGTATTCGAGTAGTCAAGGCAACTTCTACCTGTAACAGCTTCACCGAAGGACAAGCAAAATGTTATCAATTTTATCCCTTAAATGAGTAATATCAAGCAATGCAATCAAGAACAATCCAAACGCACACACACACCCCCTCATGCAAGTCCCTATGCCCACGACGGGTGGTCGTAATTTAATTAGGACTCGCTTCTCTCGCAACACGCAATTGTGTGCCATATTTCGGGAGGACTTTGTCTCGCTCCGCTCTGTGTATGTAGCTAATGAAGAAGCGATTCTTCATTGCATAACGAATTCATTCGAAGAAACCCGACAAACACTAAAGGAAGACACGCTCGTGCCCAGACCACCCCCGTCCCCAAAGACAGAACGCAAAAGATTCCAAAAGATTCACAGGACGATAGCAACCAGACGTCAGGTATAACAAAGTAACTTGGCCCCCATCGGTGAATGGAATTTCATCCCCAATACACACACACGCACACACACACACACATCTCTTGGTCTCGCAGGACCGAAAACTTTTCGCATGAACAAAATGTCCTGCTGGGGCTTTTTAGTTAATTTACTGAAGTTCTGCCACCCAACTCAACCGTCGCACCTCGATCCCTTATACGCTGGCTGACAGGATGCCAGAGCACAACGTAACTTATGGATGTTTAGCCGCACAGGGGCTGACACAAATTAGAATAATTCACCTACCATTACAAGTTGCCGAATGAATTAGAGCAATTTTCCGGCAAGAGTTGACATTTGTTATGCTACCCAAAACCGGAACAGAGGATGCTGCTTCCTCCACCAGCAACAGCGCGGTGGGATTTCTTTTCGCCTACGACCCCATGTCGCGGCCGAGTAATTTCAATTAAACTCACCAGCTCTACCCAGTCGAAACGGCCATTGTTCGGTGCTAGACTGACGAGGGTTCCGTTCCGTTCCGACTGTGTACGAGCGGAAGAGGTATAGATTTTGCGGTGGCTTGCATTTAATTCCCACCAACGCACTAATTATAATTAAGTCGACTCTTTCAAGGTGTTTTTTTCTTTCGAAATATGTTTTTAGAATGCATTTCACTTGCTAAGGCCGCCGCAACTGCCGTTGGAACAGTCGCAATGAATATAATTTCTAATAAGCAGCGCCTCTAGGATTGATGAACAATAGAAATCTCCTGATTCGAGTTTAATTTGCGGCTAAATTCGGCAGGCGGAAAATGTTGCTATACGAACGCACAGGAAACAACATCTGGCAGTGGATAATAAGGACGACCTCTTAGTTGTGTTGTTTAAGGATGGATTAAGGACTTGACTGATGTGTGTGTTGTTATTATTTTTTTTTTTTTTTTGAACTTCATAATAACTTGTGGGGAGATGACAAATTTAATCAAGAAGTATGCTTGGTTAAGGAGGCCAGATGTTTTGAAACAAAGCATGGCATTACTTTGGATGAATGGCAGATGGATGACGCGCCTTCTTCTTAATTCACAATAGTTGGCAAGATCTAATTGATGGCAGTTTGTTATTGTGACAGTTGAATGGGCGGAGGAAGGCTTATATGAAAACGCACACCTGGAACTTGTACAATTAGAAAATAATGAGTGGGTGGAGTTGGGCCTATAAATAAATGAAAAACAAGTCCTTACAAGCATTCGTTTTGTGGGTTTTTCGGTCAAGTTGCCAAATCCGAACTGCTGAACTGAAGAAAAGCTTTCTTCGTACCTCCTGCACCCAACTTCATTCAGTTTTCCTTGGCAACTCCGACAAAATAAATTGTCCTCTTCAAGGGAATACTTCCTCCCCGACACATGATGTCAAACTGAACAACAATGCCTCTTCCCCACGACCGACAATTCCATTGTATCCTCTACCTCCATTTCATTCAAACGAATTATGTACACTCATTAGTGTGTTTTATCCAAGCGGCCCCAACATCCAGCTTGTGATTTTTCTCCCGTTTACCTCCATTTTGCCATCGATGTTGTTTTTCTTTTCGTCCGCACAGGAAGCTCTATCTCCATTAATAATAACCAAAGGCAGTCCCCTCAGGTGGTAGATGCTTGGCTTGCACACAAATTAGTCCAACAATAACGAAGACACGAACTTGGCTATTCATCTATGGACGACTAATCGGAACATTTTTATTTACTTAATGGGTTTTGTGTTTTCAACTAAAAGAAGAAAGGATCAACCAGGAAGATTTGAAATTCAAACAACGGGGCCAACAGAAAAAGTATCCTTTACTCTCTGCTCTTAGGGTTTCAACTTTCAACAATAGAGTAATAGGAAACTTTGCAGCTAGAGAAAACAAAATACAAAAAAAAACAAGGACCAAAATAAAAATTAATCGATTTGAAATGTATCGAAGCGAGAAGTTTGAAAAACTATCTACTTAAACTGTAGATGAGTTGTTTTTAAAGTTGTTCTTAAACCTGGTGCGAGTTGAGTGGCTTCCGCTAATAATTATGAAAGGATGGCGGACGTTAAAGTTTGTGGCGGAAATTTCATCTTTTTACCGACCGACGTGAGTAAGAAAAAACAAAAATATTCAAATGATTTTTCATATAAGCGGATAAAGGGAAAGGCGCCCTTCGCCACAAGTGTCACCCGCGTGCTGTGTCCTTCCCGCGTTACGAACTCTTGCAAAACTGAGGTTTAAAGTTTTGTTTATTCTCACACTGAATTTGCTTGTTAATTTTTTAGTAACAAACAATAAACTGACAGTGCAATCAGTTGAGACAGGGCTGAATATCACTTTTGATGATGATGTACAAAAAGCGTCGTAAAAAAGTTTATTACCTCCGGGATCATCTGTATCAGGCCTATAGCTGCTGTCATATTTGGGATGGCTTTTTATTGTTTTTATGTTGGTTTTGTCGAGAGCTTGCAAAATATTTGCTACAAGAAGTTACGCAAATTAAATAATTGTTATCTGAGGAGAACAGTTCATGGCGATTCGTATGAAGTTATTGTAATTTTTTTACCTTGAGAACTGTTTTCACAAACATCTGGTGCATTTTTCCACAAGCCGAGTCCAGTTTCTTGTCTATTTTTTCGAACCCATTTCTTGAAAAACTGACTCCAGTTTCTTGGTCACTTCTGATGTTCCACAAGGCTGTCGTGTAGATCCCCTTTTAATAATTTTTCAATTCCATCTTTGGTATTCCACAATGCAGCCATCAAAAATACAGGCACTCTTTTTATCCACCCATACTTCTCTCAGCCTCTAGGGATGACCCGATTCTCAACAAATCTATTTCCTATCAATTTGCATTGCTCCCATCTCTTCTATCTACCCATCGAACTCATCCTCCTCTAATGAACTACATTCAGCGGAAGTTTGACTTCAACTTCAGTCTTTTTGACCTTCAGCCACATCGCTCCATAGATGTCACTCCTGATTGATTAAATCATTTCACATTGCTTCAACACAGACTCTCCTTCTTCTTGGGCGAAAGTTTGAGGTCGTCCTTTGCTTTTATGTCCTAAAACATTGCTTCAACACAGACTCTCCTTCTTCTTGGTCAATAGTTTGACGTCGTCCTTTGCTTTTATGTCCTAAACAGTTATAATCATTAAAACTAAACAGGCTTCAGTTTATGAGCTACACGCACGTTCTCATTCAAATGTGTGAAACTCTTCATTGTGACGTCGGAGAAAAATCAATATGTGGCGCAATTTTCTATGTAAGACAACGCCACAGGTTTTAAAATCCAATCCTCCAAAGTGTACGTCAGCTTTGTCTGTTGCCATTTGAATATATGAATCCGCTCATTATGACGTCAAAGATAAGTAAATGTCTAAGTGGCGCAATTTCGTATGTAAGAAAACGCCACGCGTTTTAAAATAGATTTGGGATCATCCAAAATAGCTTATTCAATAGACAAGTAAATCCGTAACAATTCCCAATGTTTAACCCTGGACTCAATTTAATGAAAGTTAATACAGCCTACCATTTTTTTTTTTTTAATAAAATGCGCATTTCCGAAAAATATTCACAAAACCAATACCCGCCCCTAAACCATATCCAACAAAGGACAATCCAATGCTTCTTGGTGTTTAGCTAATTGGATGCGATGGGTGATTCGTCTGCCTCGCCATTTGCATAAACCATAAACGATTTTACTAAAGCACAAGAATGATTGCTTGTGTGTTGTTTATTGCCTGGGATTGGCTTTTGAAATTTTATTCGATTTTTCCTAGTCAACTCACAGTAAGTCTTAAAGACTCAACTCTATAAAACTCTTACTAGAAGTCCCATATTTAATGGCGACCTTTTGATTCCCCACTATCTAAAGCCAACCACATTTGGAACGATCTACGTCGAGTCCTTACAAGTATAGCTCGTTAGTAGCTACATAAAAAAACGATTGTAAAATCTACTGAATACGCAAATGACTACACGAATGACGACAATATTGGCAAATAGTGTCGTAAAAGAATTTAATACTCTTTGAATTATCTGATTAGGATCGCTGAACATGACATCCTCTGACATATTAAACACGCCATGGGCAAAGGAAAAATTCGAAAGCTTTAGTTGAATAATAAAAAAGGAAATATTTACGAACGTAGCTGGGGGAGTGGCGTGTTTGACCTTAAATTTTGATAGGCGGAAATATTTTAAATCGTTTCCGGTACTGTCATCAAATGACGGAGTATTTTCATCAATTTTTGCAGCCTTGCAATCAGTCGTCCACCTGTATGAGTCAGATCTCTTAATTTGGGCAGTGTTTATGTGGACATTTGGAAAATTGGGAATTTTATATCAGAACAGTGGGGGATACTTTGCTGGACTTGATATCATGCAGTTGAGAACTTGCTCAAAATGTGAGTGAAAGAGGAACGACCCAGCTACGACATGCGAATGAAATTATTGATATAGCTTGTTTCGCTCTGGATTTTCTAAATGAATGCTGAGTAGGATTTTTGAAGTGAGCCGCTCAAAACTGGGATGTTGAAGTCGAAGAACTGAAGTAGGAATTTTTACAATAACAAAAAAGCATCCAATTGTCCTAATTTGTATTCATTATTGTTAGATTTCCCCAAGCTGTATTTTTCATGTTTCCATGTTGCCATTTGAAAATATGAAACCGCTAATTGTGACGTCAACGAAAAGTCAATACCAAATGTGACGCAATTTTCTATGTAAGGCAACGCCACACGTTTTAAAATCGGATTCGCCAAATCCGTATTTCATCTTTGTCTGTTGCCATTGGATTATATGAAACCGTATATTGTGACGGCAAAGAAAAGTCAATGCCTAAGTGGCTCAGTTTTCTATATAAAAATAGGCCACTTATTTTTTTAAATGTGACTCTTTAAAGTACACTTTAACTTCTAGAAAAAATGCAATACTTTTCTTACTAAGTCCTTACACGATTTGTTTTCAAAATTTCCTTTCCGTTCGACACCGGCTGATGGATTCAGTTTAGGGTTTGCAGTTTTGATTCGTGTCTCACCACTGCTTTCTAAATGTCTGTTTATTATTGTTTCTCCTAAAAACAGTGTCACGTAAACCAGTGATTGATGTATTCGTTTGTAAAAATTCACTGTCAGAATGAAAGTGGTCCAAAATAATCACTTACCCAGGAATTGACATTACGAATCGATTATAAGTTCTTTGACAGTGCTAAGCATCGATAAATAGTGACAAAATCACAGCGCCATCTGTCGTATTTCATTCAAACTTTGAAGCACTGCCTGCACTAATAGGAAAAAACTGTTGAATTTTTAGCGAAAGTTTTTGAGTCCATGCGTAACATACAAATGAACATTGCAAAGCAGCGAAAGGGCTGCTTCCTGTTTGAGCTCACCAAGAGGGACGTGAGATTCTTAGAGTCAATAAAAACCATCGACTAAACGTCATCTTATAATCTCATCCCAGGATTAGCCCTCCCGATTCTGTGGAGCTAAAGAAAATACGACGGATCTCTGAGAAAATGTTTGCTCGTGATCTTCCAAAGATGGCTGCACTGTTTGGTCTTCAAGTTTCGCAATGGAAAATTATTTTCCCTATTACATACGCCTCCTAACATTTGAGTCAATTGATAAGGACTCCACTGAGGTTGGTTGGTGAGATTTTCAATTGAGCCTGATCGTTGTGTAAATTTTCAATCATCAAAATGGATCGCAGCCCCTCTCAATCTTTTAGGAACCATCTCAACTCCCTCTTCGCACGTTTGTCACAACAAAAGTACTGTGCAAACCTCCACCATGAGATTGGCCATGCGAACATATTTATCTACCCCTGCACCTGAAGGTGTAATCTAACTTTTTGACAAGTATTCTGCAAAAATTGAAGCTGCCTCTACCTCAACGTTACCCAATCAAATTTTATCCACCCAACTTTTGCTTTATTGCCAGTTTTCAGAAATCTCCCCCCAACCATTGTTATGAAACTTTTCCCGACTGATGGCATTAAATTCTTATTACCACTAAATTACGAGCGGGCAAATGGGCGCAGTGGGCTTTTTTGTTTGCACTTCCCTTGCATCGCTTTGTTCGAAATATATTTAAGTGCTTTCGCACGGAAGCTGAAAATCACATTTTCCCTACTAATCTATTACTTACACAATGAAACCGCTGATTGCGTTTAATCCATTTCATAATCCATAGATACAGGCGCTTCGCAGGACCCGCCACTGATGATCCGTCCTACCAGCTCCTACCGTTGCTGTAGTTGTCGTTGTCGTTATCGTTGTCGTTGCCGTCCTTGGCTTAAGTGATGGTGCGGCAACTGCTGAATGCGAATGAGATGTACCAGAAAATTGTCCTTTTCCTACTTGTTGTTGTTGTTGTCGTTGCTGTTGGCGGTGCTGATGTGATGAAGAGTAGTTGCAACTGTGAATGGTGTAAAAGTTTTCACTTTGAGACCATTTTCAAAAAGAAAAAACTTGCAAAGTACAAAAAATTGATAAGGGCGCCATTTTCGCAATTGAATTCACAGGATTTGTATTATTTTATTTTTTTTCTTACTATGTCAGACTCGGTGAAGTATGTGTGAATGTATAAGTTGTGCTCGCAACTCATTTCCCGTATTAATGGATTTATATGGTGAGCTGAGGAAACACGCGTCCTGTGTGTACTCCTTGAAACTGTGGAACATGAGGAGTTTTTTTTTGCTCCCATCTTTTTAATAAACTTGACTCTTGAACAGAGTTGGAAGGGGAAATGATAAAATGGTAAATTAATACAAGTTAATGAAACTTTTCCGGTACTCGAGGGCGTATACGTATTATTTTTCGCAGCTAATGAATATGTCTACATGAGTTCGGGAATAATACTCGCGAAAGTAAATTAATCCAACCTTTTGAAGTGCGGAAAACCATTTCATTTCATTTTACGTAGGGGTTACCATTTCATTTTTGGGCAATTTATGCTGGCGAGGGCGAGGTGAACCGAGTAACGTTGAGTATTATTTTACCTTTTAGGGGAATGCGTGTTAAATGAAAACAGAGTGTTTTTCCACTTTCAGAGTACTTTTGGTGGATGGGATAGTAATTGTTCGGATGATCTCTTTAGGATGCACAAGTTTCACAAAAAATGACGCGAGAAGAGTGAACGACTTAATGTGTCCACTCAGTGCGATGACAACCGAATTAAGTGATTGAGTGGAGGCTGCCTGAACTGTGTTAAAATTCGGTATTTCAAGGGGCACAGGCAAAGTTTTTAATACGGAAATTGTGGTTTTAAAAAACTGCGTGTGTGGCCAGTGTTGCTGTGCCATTTATGAACCTCTACATTCAGTGAAATTGTCGGCCTTTTTGTATTTGGATTTGTTAAGGCACCAGTTTGAATAAACTACTCACTCGATCCATATGATTCTTTCAGCCATAATAAAGAGCTTAAATGAGCAACAATTCTTGTTTCATCGTACTTGATCTACTAACTAAGAAGATATTCAAATTTAAAGTAGGCAGATTTTAGCATCATAAACTAGACGAGTGTTTAAGATGCGCCTTTCTATTTAGCGTTTCCAAATGTGCCTAAAGGGCCCATACCCAGATCTGAAATGCATTCAGTTTCAATTCAATCGCTCCAGTAAAAATGTACTTTTGCTTGATTTCTGGGTAGAGGCCTCTAAAAACTTATATAACACTTGGTCGTATAACAAATGTATCGGAAATGTAAGACCTTTTAGTTGTCCTCAGTGACGATGTGATTCGAGGTTGCGCAGCATGTCGATACCACTTCAAATCGAACTGGGGAGCGCATCAATTGCAGTACGATGCCTCCATCCAGAATATAGCTTTGCATCTACAAAAATATGAAGAGGGCCCTGCAACGGCGACTATAGAATAATCAAACTCAATCGGCTGGAACGGTGTGGAAGGTGACCCTTTTGGGAAAAGTCGTTTGAGAGTTAACATGAGGCTCCGCACGCTGTCAAATTGCCTGGCTTCTCTCAAGCACTCGTTCGCGAAAGTCTTACACTTGAGATAAATATAGGATTGTCCTCCAATTTGATGCCGAAATTTACTCCTCGTTTTTGCGACGGTCCCGATCACTCCAGTGAACGTCTTGTCTTAGATTTAGTCCTAGATATGCCAAACACAACCTTTATGTAAAAAAAAATACACATGTCCGGTCTAAAAATATTTCCAAACAAATCCACTCATCACCCAAACTGCACCCCCCTAAAACTCTCCATCTAACGACAATCACTCGAATATTCCCTGCAAGTCCTTATCCCCGCATTGCTTGCATTGCGACACGCATATACAAAGAGAATTCAAATTTCTTGCATATGATATTGCCCCTAATCCCCGACGTCCACCCTGACGATACGTACATATCTTTTATGTCACTTATCGTTCATCTTACACAATGTATCACATTCCCCCTGTAGCTGTGTTTGGTTATCCTAGATAATTCCCTCTGCTCGTGCGGCTAACCGGTTGCCCTTAATTGATAAAGTTTGTTTTTCCATTTTTCCCCCTTCTGTCCGTGTTCTCCATCTCAGTTTGCAGGACTCTCGAAGAATACTATGATGGAGATGCGGTCTACTGTCTACGCATTTAAATGGCCATATGTATACAATAAAACGAGAGCAGAACACACAACATAGGAATACACAGAGAAGCGAGACACTCTTGTGTATTTAGCTTGATCCTTCCGGCCTCTTTAACCCATTAATCTGTTCTTTTGCATAAATAAAATGGTAAATTGTGTCTCTCTGGGACATGGCGTCTCAGTGTTATTGGATAAAAGCGAGTCCTGAATGGGATATAATTTTGTTTGTCACAAAAAAAAACATCGTGCAGACATACAGACAGACAAGCTCATTTTAAAAGATATTATGGCATTTTATTTTATATTCCGTGTGTATGGTTGGGTATTTTTTTTTTCTCTCAATTTTCTGTTCTTGTGAATATGTAACTTGCGAATGTCAATATTAACGGTTAACTCCAAACAGTCGTTGACATTTTGTATCGAGACGTTTCCGTGGAAATGGATTTCCCCTTTCAAAAGACTTATTCCAGGGGAGATGATTTTTTTTTTCCTTTTTGATTTTGTTCGAAATTTGATTGAAGTGGAAAACGTTGACAGAATTCGATGCGGTTGCTGTAGATATTATGCAGTCACCTGGGGCAGGATGTGGTCTATTTATTTATTTATTTCGGACCGAATGTGCAAAGTTGATAGGAAGGGGTTGAGTAGATGGCAAAGTGTGCGGAATAATGTGGAAAACATCTTGTTTAAAGGACTCCTTTCCCTGGAATGAAGTGTCATAACAAAATCTAGGGTCGAATTATCGCATCCATGAGCAATCAATACGTCACTGCAAAACAATAACAAATTCAGTCACGTAGTACTCGAAATTCAACGCCTAACTTAACAAGTGGACTTTTGCAGACACGGGGCCTTAATAGTAATCATTTTTAACCACTAAATTCACAATAAATATTTTGTGGTTCGGAATGGGTAATTCTATATGGAACGTTGCGCCAATCGGGAGTTTGTAAAATCAAGCCCGGAAGTGAAATATTATTATTGGTCAGTGTTCAGTGGAATATTTCCATTTTGAAGATATTTTACTGCTTTTACCGGACCTTAAGAGTTGTAAAAGCCTGGGAAACACACAAAATGCGTCTCATATTAGAAGAAGGTCTAAAGAAGGCCAAGCGAACTCAGTCTTTCAAAAACAATGCCAAAAGGTCCTCACAGTGAAATTAATCTAGCCGAATCTCCAGATTTCCGGCTATGACTTAAGGAAGACGATACAGCTCGGCACATAGGACATAAAGTCCGACTCTTTGTAGAATCAGAAGTTTGATATTCTTTGGGGAACAATTGGGTTTCGAAAAAACCCCAGTTGAGTCACTAGTTTATAAATAAATTCTGTGCCGAAATGGCAAGTGGAAGGTTGTAATGCACTCATGGACGGTGAGTTCGCAGCCGTTAAGTATTTTTAAACGCACCCATTTGGTTGGTGAGTGTATGACTTTAAACTATGAGCCCTATTCTTTATTCGTTGATAGCTTTAATCCTTATTGACGCTGCTGTACCTATATTAGTTAACAAATAGCCCAACTACAGTAAGTAGAGTTCGCCCATTGGTAGAAAATCCACCATTATAATATATAAGTCTAGTTTATATACACAATAAATTGGAAAACAAATTACAGACGACATTGCATCTCTGCGCTATCTTCCTTTCCCTTCGCTATTTTCTTTAAATAGTTTTGACGCCGATGTGGTGGTGGTTTTCTGTTTATTTTTAGTTGCTGGTTCAGCTGCCTAGACATTTTGTTTAGCAGCTCAGCTTATTGTCTCTTCGCCGTGAGTCAGTTCCAAACTTTGTATACAAATTTCCAAGGTGTTGCTGGTGAATTTTTGGGGGTCAAACCTCATTTGCTTCCCTTTCCTATTCGAAGCTTTGTGCACTAATATGAAGTTAAAAACTACCAAAATCAACAACAGTTTCAGAAAATATCGACAAAAGTCTGTCAAATGTTACCCCAACAGTTAACTGAAGTGATGAATTTTTGGGGGTCAAACCCAATTTGCTTCCCTTTCCTATTCGAAGCTTTGTGCACTAATATGAAGTTAAAAACTACCAAAATCAACAACATTTTCCGAAAATATCGACAAAAGTCTGTCTAATGTTAACTGAACAGTTAACTGAACTGATGAATTTTTGGGGGTCAAACCTAATTTGCTTCCCTTTCCAATTCGAAGCTTTGTGCACTAATATGAAGTTAAAAACTACCAAAATGAACAACATTTTCAGAAAATATCGACAAAAGTCTGTCAAATGCTACCCCAACAGTTAACTGAACTAAAAACGATTGAGAAGTGTCAAAACTGTCAGACATAATTTCGAAAGAAACTTTCAGATCCCGCGGGAAATGAAGTTCAATCACAATATGAGTTCAGTCGTGGAGTTTTTTTTTTTCTTTTTTTCTTTGGAATTTTCGGTATTGAAATGAATTAAATGAGAAAAATGAAGGGACTCAATTTTTTTGTTATTTTTAAGGAATTTTTTGCCTTCAAATGAGCTAAATGGAACTCTACTAAAGATGTTCTTTTTATCCCGAAAATGAAAGAAGATCCGGAAAGGAAATAGCAAAATGTGTATATTTTTTCTTTAGTTTAAGTTTAAGTTAAAATTCTTGCTTCATGGAATAACAAATGCGTTGTCGCGCAATTTAAATTATATATTTATAGAGGTTTGACATTTTGAATCATTATTTATTTATTTTTGAAGAAATCACAAATAAATATGAACAAGTTTTTATTAATGAGGAAAATCATGAGAAAAACCTCATATTAAAGAAAAACAAAAAAAAAGTCAACTCAAATTAAAAGTATTTTCAATTCAATAGACAAAAATCTGCCTGTTGTTTCTCGATTTTTTGCACTGGAAAAATAACTAAATATAACTCGGAACTAAAGCGCCACCTAGGTAGGGAAAATAAATATTTTTTTTTAATCATTCTTCAAATCTAGGGACAAATTAACGACAGCTTCAAGGCACACAGAAACCCTTTGCTTTCTTTTTAAAAGTTTTGAAATTGAAAAAAAAAGCCCATAGCGTTAGTACTACAAAATGAGTCATTTTCAACCACGTTCATGTGACTTTTTGTGGTCAATCTGAGTCAAAAAGTCCGTGCACTCAAAACTTGTAGTTTTTCTTATTTCTATTGATGTTTTTTAGTCATTGAAATGGTTTTATAAAAATAATTTATTTCTTCATTATATTTCAGCTTTCAACGAGGGAAATTTCATATACAAGTTCTCAACACTGTATGCGGGATATTTTCACAGACCAATATTTTCACAGAACATTGAATATTTATAGGTAAGTTTTGTGTCGATCAAAGTTATGTGCTGGCATTATTTCGAGCCATAGAAACTTCGCTAACAGAACAAAGACAATGATTATATTTTGATATGGATATGACAACAGTGTTTCCAGACTTTGGAGACTGTCTTCCCCTCCTTTTTTTATTTCTCAATTTTTCAATTTTGTTTGTTTTTTATTTTATTATATTTTATTTATAAATTTTCAATGACAAACTGACCCACATTTTTTTTATCCTCGTTGGATACTCGTACTTATTTTATATTATGTGTCCTTCTTGATGATTCCATACGAATTATTGCAGTCATTTAGTATTGAATGGGTTTTTATCTACTTTCCTCCACAAACTTCATAGTGAAAAAACAATCGCTTTAATTTTACTTCTAATCAATTCACGTTTCACGGAGTTTTGTTTCTATTTGACCCCATTTTTTTAGCTTGTAACTGGCTTTTTCCCTCTTTAATTAAAAAATCTACTAAATTGGTGATTTTCCTCTCAATCTGGGATCACTCTCTCAGTTCTGCATATCTCTTGTAGGAGTTCACTATCCGAATATAAGTGTGCCGGACTATTGGGCGACGAATGAGACCGCGTTGAAATATCAAACATTGAAAATAACTTTATTGAAATGTTTTAAATAAATTATTGCTCCTCGAAAAAATTGGCTAAGATGGCTGGGAAAATATTAAGCATAAAGTGATCAAGGACCGGAAATTCATTATTCAGGACAATGCGGGAAAGATAAGACCTTCTTGGAAGCCAGCCTCAACTCAAACGTCGTCTCCTGCAATAAATGCTCAAATAGTACCATAATAAGTTCGTGTTGCATTGATAAACTCCCAGCTTCCTGCCAATATCGTTGCGACCCAAATCGGTATTGAACATTCTTAAACTGCATTCCCATCGTAAAAAGAGTCTCTCACTCTGAAAACTTAACCAAACACCATTGAAACGTCAAGCGTTTAAAGGAAAATTCAACCTCAAAAGGCATTCCCCCAGGACTCAGACCAAACTTCATTGTGCATTCCATTCACAGCGATTCTCTCTCCATCGCCATATATTCGTACCAACATCATGTTCTTAGTTCTAGAAAGAAAACCTCCACTGGCGTTTTACACGAAATGAAATTAAAATAAAAACTTTCATTCCGCTATAAAGAATATCTCCTTTTATGCCGACCCTAACCAAAAAGTTTTATGTGGCGAAAAATCAGCGCGCTTTGGCCTCTTAAATTTCAAACAAAAAAAAAAACTGCGAAAAATTCATAAATAATAATTAAAAAGAAAATTACCCCCAACCACTCTTCAAGATCGTGACCCAATTTATTTGTTCCCAATGGGAAATCAAATCTTTTCTTTCTTAATATCACTCGTTTAGTTTCCATTTAGAGCACCATACGCCTGAAAAGGACGCTGCTCCTCTTTATGGGATATCTATATCAATTCAATACAACTCAATTGTGTAGTTTATTTCATCTTAAAAGTTTATTTTTCAATTTTGTTTTTTTTTATATATTTTATTTATAAATTTTCAATGACAAACTGACCCACATTTGTGTTATCCTCGTTGGATACTCGTACTTATATTACATTATGTGTCCTTCTTGATGATTCCATAAGAATTATTGCAGTCATTAAGTATTGAATGGGTTTTTATCTATTTTCCTCTTTGCACACAACTTTCGCACTTGGGAGTGGACGAAAAAGGGACAACTGAGACTAGGGATGACTTCACATATACGCTGTGGGGGGCTTTGGAACCTTTCGCTTGACACTTTAAAACACTGGAATAACTTGATTTATGTGTTCACTCAGCACAAAGCAAAAGCACGTGTAGTTTACACAAAGGGACTCAATTAACTCTATGAAAAGGAGAAGGGAATTTCTTTTTCTTTGAATATTCCTTGTTCGTCCGGTGGCAAGCGTATCCGTCACGAGAAGACCGACAACTGAATTTTGATCTGTCATCCTTCTGGTTGGGACTGGTTGTTGGGCTATGAATGAAATTGTTTCATGAACATCCCAGGGAGATGGTGGAATGAAACACGCGCATGCTCTCGCCTTGTATCACAGTTTTGGGTACTCGTCTTATTCAACACGTGGTTGTTGCGGTCGGTCCGAGATGGACTTCATTTACGGGGACGATTCTAAGAATTTGCTTTGAGTTATTTTCTGCATTGTGAGGAGTTTTTCAAAGGTCAGTTCTTGTGCAATTGGAAAACTAGCTGAGGGATGTTCAAAGGTCAGGGTTGGCGCTAGGCATTCCTGCGAAAGTAAATCTCAAATTCTCACTTGAAAACAGTTGGTTGGGGAGGGTGACTTCTTACTCTCCCTTATGGTGGGTTCCGGGAGCAGTAAAATAAGGCAGTTCAAGCGAGGATTTAATTTCAAGATCAAGTCGTATTATTGCTTTTGATTTCAGTGGTTGGTGTGCTACATAAGATTCTTTAGATCCACGGATACATACGTACCCAACGAGGGTGTCCGAATCGAAAGGACTATCAGTTCTGAGAGTCTTACAATGTTCGTGGATGCCAATTTTCAGGCTACTTTATTGAACTAAGTAGTTAAATAAATAAATATTGGGTGCAGTGAATATCCAATTTCTACAGTTCAAAAGTTCAAAAGTTCAAAGGTTCAAAAGTTAAAAAGCTCAAACGTTCAAAAATTCAAAAGTTCGAAAGTTCAAAAGTTCAAAAGCTCAAAAGTTCAAAAGTTCAAGAGTTCGAAAGTTCAACAGCTCAGAAGTTCAAAAGCTCAAAAGTTCAAAACTTCAAAAGTTTTAAAAATGGGCCAGGCCCATAAATTTACATAAATCTCTTCACTTAATCCGAAAATTCAAAAGTTGAAAGGTTCAAAGGTTCAAAAGTTCAAAAATTCAAAAGTTCGAAAGTTCAAAAGCTCAAAAGATCAAAAGCTCAAAAGTTCAAAAGTTCAAATGTTCCAAAGTTCAAGAGTTCGAAAGTTCAACAGCTCAGAAGTTCAAAAGCTCAAAAGTTCAAAAGTTCAAAAGTTTTAAAAATGGGCCAGGCCCATAAATTTACATAAATCTCTTCACTTAATCCAAAAATTCAAAAGTTGAAAGGTTCAAAGGTTCAAAAGTTCAAAAATTCAAAAGTTCGAAAGTTCAAAAGCTCAAAAGTTCAAAAGCTCAAAAGTTCAAAAGTTCAAATGTTCCAAAGTTCAAAAGCTCAGAAGTTCAAAAGCTCAAAAGCTCAAAAGTTCAAAAGTTTTAAAAATGCGCCAGACCCATAAAGTTACATAAATCTCTTCACTTAATCCTAAAATTTCCTTTCGTTCCCATAAATCATTTCTTTTCTCATTTTCAACGTCATGGGCAGTGCTTCCGGATCCATTTCTCATAAAATCCCACCAACCTATCGTAAAATCCCCTTTCTAAACCCCTTGGACAGTTTTGAGGAGGCAGTCTTTACTGGGAATTTTCTTTCTTTCTTTCGTAAAGTAAACTTAATGACATTAAAAAATAAACTTTCTTAGGAATAGTTGCATCGTATTTGTATGAATATATAAACGTCAAATATACGCCATTTCGGTGTCTTACAAAAGAAAAAAGAAACAGATATACTTTAAACGGAATGAACTGTTGCTTTCGTTACTCTAAAGTGACGACTTAAAATCTGTGAGGATATTTCGTAGTGATCCCAAACTACTCCCACAAAATCAAAAAGTGTTCGCTTTGTTTTTTTTTTTTTAATTCAAATTTTGCACAAGGGGAAAACAATTCCCACGACCCCCGAACACTAACATAAGTTTTTTCGATCTTGCGTAGCTTATTTGCTTCTTGATATTCCGCGATACTAATAATCATTTTTAGTGTCAAGGCTAAATTTTTTAACTCACAATGGCGAAATTTTCTATACAAAATTGCACATTAGGACCTGCAAAATATTTAGTGTGAAGATTAAAAATGATTATTAGTAAGGCCCATTGACTTTAGGCTGTAAGAAAAGAAATATTCGGCTGTTGTTTTTAAGCGGTTCAATGGAGGAGCTCTTGTAGCTTGGAAAAAATGTACCAGCCGTTCAAGGGAGGCTAGGCAATGAAAGCCAATTCGTCGGCGTAATTTGTGAAATTTTGGGGGTCGAACCCGATGTGCATTGTGTATATTTTTCCGGAAACCGTTGGAGTGAAATTTTCTTCGTCCTATCTTCTACACAAATAAATTAACCGATTCCATGTTCGCCCAGGAGCAAAATTCGACAAACTGCCCCATGTTTCAACCACATTATCGCATTCAAAGGTATGCACGCTGTCCACTTATCCTTATTGCCACCGAACCTTATAAATCTAACTCAAATCTGCATATCCTTTGAGCGGCAAATTGTTACTAAGCTCATAAATATTTGCATAGCATTCGAGACGACAAAACTACAGTGGCATAAAGTGAAACAAACTATGTCCTTTTTTATATTCACCCTCACAAATCTCCTTGATCCCATTTGCATTCTTCTTCTTCTTCCTTTGTATACATGTCGACACATCCAAGAGTGCATATTATGTGTTCTCCGGCCACTGCCCACTGTCCAAAAACTCCGCCCTACAACACCGTGTCCTGTTCATCCGCCTAAACAATATGCTTTTCACAAGGACTCGATGTAATTCTCCACAGGAATTACAGACAAAAGGATGAATTACAAAAAAAAGCGAAAATCTCCTAAAATACCTCAAAGGACAACCGTGCACACTTGTACGTTGTACCATCGGGTCTTGAAAGGGGAAAGGATCAATTCACTATGGCGAGCGTGTATCCTTTAGATATTCGTGTTTCGCTTCTTCGTAGTTTCTTTTTTCTGTTTCCACTATTTGTTCCTTTTTTTTGCTCTCGTTCACCGTCCCCCAAATGGAATCCTTGTTCGGGTATGTAGATAGACAATTTATTGGCTTTTTCGAACGACTATAGACGTTTTCGTTGGAGTGGAGGGACGGGCAAAAAACACTGCCACGACAACTGCGACGACACGAGCATTAGGGTTTATTTAAGAGCTTTTTCGGCTCTTGCCGACAGGAATTATATTTCCATTAGAAAATGGGTCGAAAGGAAAGACGTGCTCCTGCTGTAGGGTACTTTTTTTTGTTTTATGCGAAAAACTACACAATGTTGGGTAGTTAACTCGTTGATTGCAGTGTTGTGCATTCTGAAAGGGAGTGGGTAGACTTTCCAGTTTCATTGTGAGTTCAGTGATCCCACTCACTGCCCAATCAAGTCTGAACCAGTCCATCGCTACTTAACCATAAAGCAACCTCCATTCGCCGCCCGAAATCGCGGCTAATAACTACAAGCGAAAAACACGTCCAGCCAACCCCAAACTCCTTGTTCACGGCTTCTTGCACACATTGCCTGTATAGTTCGAAAGTAGCCCCCGGCCCATCACCCACGCAACAAACCGTAAAAATTTATTCATTCAATAGATTTTGGAATTCTCACGTGATGTTGTACAACCTACTTCAACTCGGCAGCAGCAGTGGTCCAATCTGGCGCACCATGTCGGTGGTGAGGACTATACCACCGCACTAAAGTCATTCCGAAATCCTGTAGAACAAGGCAATCATTTTACGCCTCCTCAACGCCAGGCGGATGGGAAAAATTTGGTGCGGGGCAACTGGGAGACTCCTTGAAAATTACATGCGAATGTTTTATGGTGGGGCGCGCACCATCCAGGATCTTGCCGAAAGACAACGAGTCGGATTCGATTCACCAGATTGGATTTGGTGGATTGCGGTTCTGTTCAGGTGCAGCCGAATGTGCAATAAATACAATTATCTAACACATATTGAAGCTCTCAAATTTGGCAAAGGATATCGTGTTTCGTTGTGCCTAACTTGGCCGTGGGTCTACCTGTACCCACTCCTCTATAAATGCAGTGATTCTCTGCAGTCGATAGGAGTACGGCAAATGATTGGTATTATTTCCTTGAAGGAGATATCTCGTCTTGGGCGAATTGATATATTGTGTAATTGGCAGCTCTGTGGGTGGCAAATCGGCCATAATCAGGGGGCGTATGACGGTGCACAAATAAATCAGATTGCATTCCAACTGTGAGAGGATTACACAGACCGTAGGCGGGTGAAAACAACACAGTGAATCTCGAAAACAGAATGTTGCCATCATCTTTGCAACTGTTTCGAGACTGTTCATCGTAACAAAAGTGCTTCGAAGTCATCACAGTGTGAAAAACTCTTCGCAATTGCACCGAAATCACTCAAGCCAGACTCGCAGTCATATTTCAGACACAGACACACGCTTGAAAACGTCTTTTTAATAGCCCCACAGTTGCCTAAAAATATTCGCAGTTAACACACAAAATGCATCGCAAGTTCGACGATCTAACAAGAACCATCGCAACCACCTTTGAACACATCACTGAAACGCATCATTTAAACCTAGCATTCGATACAAAAATGCCCCAAAAAAATCTACAATCATCGCAAGAAAAGGGCTTTTAGTAAGTCACTTGGCAAACGCGCGAAAATTTCCTTAAAAGCGCATGAAAAATGTTCGAATTCATCGTTACAAAGACGCCACTCCGAAGGATTCGAATAAAACAATTCAGAATCGCTTCGCAATTTTGCGAGAAATGTCTCCCGATGGCCAAAAAATATTTCGCAGCGCTCCCACATCAAACTTGTGAGGAATCGGTTTAACAAGAAATCATGTTAAATTTCCTTAAAAAACCTATTTCAATCATCCGCATCATAGCAAACTTGCAATTGTCACTAAAACACACCACAAACTCTTTGCAATTCAACAATCCCTTGAATAGAGGTCCCGTTTCTATTTCATCGCTTCGCAATCGCACAGGAAGTCAATCTGTAGTCCCCATAAATTGTTTCGCAAACATATTTTGGAATCGTTTTACAAAAGGTTTTGTTGTTGTCCTGGTAAAGTTTCAGCCTCGCAATCGTACATCTAGAATTTGACAGCTCATGCCAGCAGCAGAGTTCATTGTGTACAGGCAGTAAATTTGTAGCTGAAGGGCCTCACAAATTTGACGGTCCGAAACCTTATTCCGTTGGTTACATTTTTCTGAATTCCCTACATTAACCTTATTCGTAAAATCAAAATTGTTGACCAGAAATCGATGATGCATTGAGCGCTGCGTATTTTTTTTTCGAACGATCCTTAGTTCCCAATAACGGGTTGGATTATGGACGTTCTCTGACTTAATAGATACCACGCAGTTTGGCAGCACTGACATAATGTTAAAAACGCATATTTAAAAAGCTCTCAGACACATTTCGACAAAATTCCATTCCCGAAAATGTATTTTCCAATTATCAGAATTTCACAAAATACAGCACTCCGCTAAATATTATCATTCAACAGCTGCTCGCGAATCTCGCCCTGTAACGACTCAAAACTGCTCGTCATGTGTTCAATATAAGAGTTGATTTCGAAAATTTTCGAGCGATTTCGTTCCAGTTCGTCCCTGAAAAACAAATCAATCCACAACTGGTCGCTAAAATCTGTGTCCACCCACCTTTGCAATCCCCCAACCAAGTCCGCAATGAACTGCCTACTGCGCGTTACCAACCGATCCTCGCGTTCGTCGATCTTCTGTATGTGGTGATCCTTCATGCCGGCTATCAGATCCATTACAGCATCCTTGTCCTCCAGACAGACTCGCAGACCCTCGGGAACATTAGCAAAGTCTCTTAAGGAGGATTTCTCTTCAATATACTGCTGCACCAGATCCAATAGGTTCTCCGAAAACCGAACAGCCAGATCTCGAATCTGCGCAAAGTACGTCCGAGTCTTTTCGATGAATTTCGACATCATTTCCTGAATCGTTCGCTCGAATACAGACGTCGATTCCTAAAGCAGAATTTTAGACTACACCCCGATGTTTGTTAAGAGTGTACACCTCACCAATATGCTCTCGTGCAGGTGCAGTTCATCGCCCATCAGGCGCTGCCACACATTGCTGCATTTTTCGAAGAAGTCCAATGAAAGATCTTCGAACTGTTCAGTCAGAGCCACGGCATCTGGCGAGTCGTCATCCTCACCCTGAATGGAACGCGATTCGATTTGTTTCAAAAAGACGGTGGCTTCTTTGAACACTTCGTCTTTCACAAGGTGATAGTCCTCGATTGTTTTGTGACCAGATTGCTGTGCCCCCAGTTCGGCATCTTCCACGGCTTTTGAGAAAAGGCGTATTTCCGTCTCCCGTTCTTCGAATTTCTCCAAGCCGTGCTGATAGATTTTCTGGGTAACTGCGTAAAAGTCGCTCCGGTATTCGTCGAGCAGATCTTCAATGGACTGACCGCCGATTTGGATGAGAACACCGCCATCTTCGTCGCCCTTCCACAGTGACTGATAGAGCTGGTGCTCGTTTAGGTATTCGACAAAGCTGCTCGACAGTCTCTGTTCCCCTTCGAGTTCGCGAGCTTGCTGATTCCGAAACTCGATCTCTTCTTCTTCGCCGGTTTCTATCTCACGCAGTTCGCGACTGAAAAATCCCACATGACATAATACACCTTAGTAAACATAATCACCGTGACTTACATGAAAAGCTCCCTAGCGGTCTTCCTGACGTCGTCTTCGATGTAAACGTACTCGTAGTACCTGACGTTTGGCAGCACTGCAGCTATATAAAATGACAGCGGGTGTGCTAGGGCATTACAAACCGGGTTGCCCGCCATGTTGAATACATTTAGTTTTTTCAAAAATCGCAGTCTTTCTATCTGTTGAAAATGGACACGTTTCGACAACAGTTTGCTTTGTAAGACTTGTAAATGCACCTACTCCCTTTAAAGAATCGATCCGATTGTTCCCGACGCTGAAGATGACCAAATTTTCCAGGGCATCAAGTCCCTCGATGACAGTTATCAAGTTGTCAAAAAGACTTAGTATCTCAAGGTTCTTTAAAGTGTCCAAGTTGGCGATCTTCTCAATGCAGTTGAAAGACAGATTGAGCTCGGTTAGGGATGTCAACATTTCGATGTTTTCGATGACTTCTATCTTGTTGCCATTGAGACCCAACTTGGTCAGATTGGGCATCAGCCAGAGATGGTCTATTCGGAGAATGTCTGAAAGCGGTTCAAGAACAGCTTTATAAAACCCTGCAGGAAAACTCTACAAAACGTACTTAAAAATTCCAATCTTAGAACGGTTATCTTCTCATAGCAAATAGTTTCGCGTTGATGGAGTCTTAAAGCCTCCCCTTTGTAGCCGCTTTCCAAGTAGGCCTTTTCAATCATCTGCCTGCTTATGACGCTCGGCTCTATTTCGGGATAAATGACTTCCTTCGAATTGGCCATTTCTATCCAAGTATTTGATAGACAAAATTATTTTATGATGGTCGCGTACAAATCAAGGGTCTGGATGTTATCTCTCTGTAAAATTTTAGAAATGTCTGAGTTTAAGTTGTCAAAAACTTGACGTTTTAAAGTTTAATAAGTTTTGAATTTTAAGAATCGAAGTACTCGATCAAATAAATAAAATATTGACATTGCTTAGAGTTGGACTGTGTGGACGATGATAATGAAGAAATGCTGCAACAATCTCTTTGAATTTAATATTTAAAAATCGGAATTCAAAAGCGTAAGAACAGGCCTCGGGAAAAAGACTCGCCTAACAAACCTGTCTCTTTCCGTCTGTCAGTCTGTCCGTGTGCTCCTGAGGCCTACAGCCTAAGCGGCTGCCCTAATTTGTTACAAAAGTCGGATTTAGAGTTTGTGAGCCTAAAATTGGGGGCCGTCTTTTTTTTTTTGCACGGTAATCTCAATATTAATGGTACTTCGCACATAAAATGTTCATACCAGTTTGATTTGTTCGAAAACGGCTCTAACGATTTCAACCAAACTTGATATTCGAGCTGAAGTAGGTGGGCATACTCAGTATTTCGCTAAAAAATTGAATAGCGGTAGTTTTGAAGTTTGAAAAAAATCTCGAAAACAGTACGATTGTAACAAAAATTCATTTCTAAGGTAGTAAGGTCATTTCTAGCTTAATAGCAAGCTCAGTTTTTCTCTATATTATTGTACGGAGGATTTTCGAAAAATAAATCAGTTATTAAAAATTTTGATTTATTTAGTTTACCTGAAAACGGCAATAACGATTTTGAGCAAAATTCATACTTAGAGTAAAATTGATGTTTCCACAATTATTGTGTCCTTAATTTTCAATTCGAACCAACGAAAACGTAAATTTTAATATCTCATATCTCGAAAACCACATTTTCGACTTCGATAAAACTTTTGAAAATCAAGTAATGCTTACATCCCGAACAGTAACTTATAAGTACTGTACTCAGTTTTCAGCTTTATAAAGAGTGTTTTTTTTTATAGGTAGGTATAGAACTTTAAGTTGGCAACACAATTTTCACTGGCGGCCATTTTGTCAGCTGTCAGTGATTTATTTTTAGTTTGGTTTGGCATTTCGACATAAAAAGACAACGCTTCCAAACTGTGCAAATTTATTTTGAAAATCATGGTTCTGTTCGAAATTTTCGTAAGCGAATTTTGTTTAGCGATGGAAACGTCAATAAACAAAACTGCCGTATTTGGAGTGATGATAATCCTCAAGTGTATCGCTGAGACAAAAACCAACTGTTTTTGTGGATGATTGGTCCATACTTCTTAAAAAACGATGATGGCCAGAACGTTACAGTCACTGGTGACCGCTATTGAGCCCTGATTACTGACTTTTTCGTTCACCAATTGAACAACCATGACGTGCAGGAGCTGTGGTTACAATAAGACGGCGCAACGTGTCACACAGCTCGTGCCACAATTTGTTTATTGAAGGAAACATTTGGTGACCGCATAGTTTCGGACCCGTGAATTGGCCTCCAAGATCGTGCGATTTAACGCCGCTTGACTATTTTCTGTGGAGATATGTGAAGTCGCCAGTCTACGCCGATAAGCCCGAAACGATTGACCACTTGGAGGAAAAAGTTCTACACCTCTATAAAAAAAACACCCTTTATTTAAGCAATATTTTTTTTCAAAATTGCCATTAATATTGAGCATTGCAATTTTTGCTACTCTTTGGTCTACATAATTTAAAAAAAAAACAAACTCTCTTAAGGACTATTCGCATGAGAGCAAACAACTACCTACGAATGAACGAATATTCGCAAGTTTTGACAATTCATTCACATGATGCAAATCCTCTGACAGTCGCTGTCATTTTTGTCTCTATTTTTTTAATTTTTTAATAAAAATAACTCAAAAATGAGAGGCAGCCGCTTTCCATTTAGGGAAAAAAATAATAAGCATGAGCACGATTCCTTTTTTCTTTAATAATATATTTTTATCTGTTGATTCAGTCATATTTCTTTTATATTCCATTCGGACCAAAACAAAACAACACCACGAAATAAATACGTACAAAAACAAGTGCTAATGACATTTCAAGTTTGAATTTAGGTTCGAACGAATGTTTTATTCGCCAGTTTGTGGAACGCGAATTGAATGATGTGGATTGTGAATAAACTTTGACAATTCGCGCCAAGGGTGTACGCGTTCGCGGCAAAAAGTTTGGAATTCGAAATTACATTATTTAAACTGTTTATTAACTTGTTGTCTTAATACATTTTTATGGGATTATTAATCATCCTCCTCTTGGAATAGTAAAATGTGCAATTTTCTGTTCATAAATGCATCAAAATTGGTTTGTTCGCATGTCGCCATTTCGTTCGCTCGCTCTCATGTGAATAGTCCTTTACGATTTTGATCAGAACACATATAGAAGTATTCTAAATAAGATCCTCTACTTAGTTTTTCTCAAAAGACTCGAATAAACCAGTGTTTTTAATAATTTCTCAAAAATTACTACACAAATGCCGATCAGTGGTCATATATTTTTTTAAAACTCAATAACTACCTACAAGCGTCGCTTGCAACTCTTACCAGAACTTGTGAAAACTGCCTCTTATTGAGAGCTAGAACTTACAAAAAAACACATTGTTATTTCATATGTACCTGCCATATCGAATGAATAACCTAAAAGTGAATTTAGTGTTAAATAACTACCTTTTCTAACATTTTTTGTACGGTTGCTTCTGAACTTTTTATTTACCTATCTACAAAGAGAAAATACTGATTGACTACCTTTACGTAGAAGTAACCGTTGCGTAAGGATTTATTCTAAGAAGTCGAAATCGAAGTTATTGGTGAATGTTTGAAACACCCAAACAAAAAATCACTTTCGAGGCATTGAATTCTTTTCTTATCAGAGAAACAAAGCTGTGACTGCAAAGTCACATGGTAGTAACAAAACAGTTGAAATTCGGTTTCCCTCGATTTGTATGTAGATTTTCGTATGCGTCCTTCAGTCTTATAGTACGTTTTATTAAAAAAAAATATACATTTGTGTGTATTTTTGTCGAAGACAGTCGATAATCTTCCTTGGAAGTGACCATTTCATGGCAAAAAGGAGCCAATAAGTAACAAAATAGCCACCCGTGTCATGTGCGCACTCCTTTGAATGTCCTTCCACATTTCAGTCACCGCGGAAAGTTAACTAAATTACTGACAAAACAGTTGAGAGACACAGTCCTTTGCTTGCGTATATAATTCAAAGCAAAAGTCCTCCCGGAGCTCACCATCGCTTTCAACACCATCACTGATTTAAGGAAACTGCCTACAGCCTAATTTTCATTCCTTCCCTCCAATTTGATTAATTGATTCGCCTTCAAAGTTGAATCATCATCCACTCAGACTCACCCGTCTATTAGTTCAATCAAAGGCCACAACGTTTCGGGCAACTCCTGCTGAATGCAATTAATCCCATCGCCTCAAACATTTACCGAAGATGACTGGCGCCGCAGATATACATAATCGCATAGCCATATCGACACACTTCCGGTTTCCTCTGCAAATTTGTACAAACAAATTTCATGTCTACACAAAACCGCTCTTGTAGGTGGGGCGGCGTGTCAACATCGAATCCACCCATATCCAGTTGGCTCTAATGAAGCAAGAGTGTTATTCAAACATATTAGACATATGAATTGATGTCGAGGCTCATTTGTAGTCTCATCGTGCAAACTATCCTCCGCCGCCATCAGCCATTATAATCCAACTGACAAGCGGTTCACAATGACGTTGACACCGTCATCATCCCTGCTTTAGATGTGTCTTCCATGTAGGTATCTATCCCGTTGCCAATACAAGAAGAAAAGCATCCTTGTCGCTTGTGTATGATTGATTTCAATGGCACGTCATAGTGTCTAGTGCTGCTCATATGTCTTGACAGAGCATTTAAGATTTCACACCTCATCCCGGCTGATGGTAAGAACTTGTAGTTGTCTTGCTGCTTAAGGGATCTAATAAATCAGCGCAATAACACAATCAACAACCACATGCTGGGGCTCCGATATACTCGTACTCACTTATTCATATATCGCCCGTCCTCCATACACATCTATGTACATCCTTGGAAGGAAGGTGCAGCCATTGGCACACAGGAAACACAACATATATAGGTAGCAGCCTCATTTCCTGGATAAACACTGAAAGGAGCGCAAAGAGCTGACAAAAAAAAAATCCCCATCAATCTTGCAAAGGTTCCTGGCACATAGACGTGCTATGTTTGGCAGGATGCTCGAAGAAGAATAAAAAGCGACAGAAATAAGAAACCCTGTGGGATAGAAGTTTTCCTTGTTGAAGCTGTAAAACTTCGATGACATGGGAACCCAAACACACGCAGGATTCATAAACTATTCAACAGGACTCGGAGTCGGAAGGGGAATCTCTTTCGTCGTAATCCCTCCCAATACGACTCATTCGAATGAATGCAAATATGTTTGCGCAAATGGAGAGGATACTATTTTTCAGTGTAGCATGGAAATTGTATGAAGGGATTATTAATATTTGTGGCAAGTCCAGAGTGGTGCCTATAGCGAGCGGGTCTGCGCCAAAGACTATCAGATGTACTTGGGCAAATTAATGCCCATTACTGAAGATAAATTGGGATTTTCAAAACGGACAAGGACAACAGTGGTAGCTGTTTACAAGAGTCACAGCCAATCATAGTCAGTGTCTAAATTGTGCAACCGATTGGGGTTTGAAGTGCGGCAGCCGTTGTGCGAGGAGTGGTACTGAGTTTTTGATTCCAAATTACTGCGATTCCATCGAATTACATCGTCGTCTGCATCAAGTGTATCGACTGATGGAGGCCTTGCTTCCGTTTTGTGTGAGGTTATAAACGATGTTTAAAATTTTGAAGTGTGTAACACATCAGCCGTCGGGAGTTTTGACTTTAGAATGTTTCAAATATAAAATAGAAGGAATGCAGTTAAAAAAAAATTATTCTATATATACAATTGGTTTGGGGTCAAATTTGATGACGTTACTCGATAGCTCAATAATTCGTTCGCATGCTGTATTTCAGGTTTATGCTGCATTTACACGGTATCACATTCCTAACACGGAAGATTAAAGGGATGCTAAATACTAAATTACTTACTTTACTTTTGGTGGCGCTTACAGTCCGGGGGGACCACGGCTCGGTCCCTCGCTAGCTGCCTCCAGTTACGCACACCAAGTTGGTTAAGGTCGTTCTCCAATTGTGCGCGCCACCTGAGGTGGGGTCTTCCTCTGCTGCGTTGTCCCTCCGGGGTGGATTCGAAGACTCGTCGGGCTGGTGCGTTGTTGTCTATACGCTCCACGTGTCCCAGCCATCTCAGCCGTTGTATTGTTAGCTTTTTGACCAGGTCAGCGTCGCTGTATAGCCCGTCCCGTATAGTTCGTCGTTGAATCTTCTTCTCCACACTCCATCGTCACAAACTGGACCGAATATCACTCGAAGAATCTTTCTCTCAAAGCATCCCAGAAGGTTTTCATCCGTTTTTGACAGGGTCCATGCTTCTGCACCATACAGCAGGACCGGGATGATTAAGGTCTTAGATATACTAAATAGACGTGTGATTCAAAGGGACAGCATTACCCAACACGCATAAAAATGTGACACGTATTTTGGTCGGCCATTTTGTTTACGTGGTAGGAATTATGGGGAAGTTCAGCATGTTGATATTTTTATAGCGATGGGTTTTGAAATTTCGCTTTCCTATAAAACGAAATGGCTTCCGGAATTTATGAAGGCACATTGTTTCGTGTAACTGAATGGTGACTTATTTGTTGGTTTAATTTAGTGAAACTAATTACCACTCGTCCATTTCATATATTATATTTTAAAAATCATAAATAGAAATGTTGGTCGCCGGAAATTGTGTTTTTTTACATTTTATGTATCGATTATCGTGGGTAGAATTGACAATTTAGGATTCTAACTTGTTATCTCATTCTTACGTCTTTAATAGCGGCCAAATCTATCTGTCCTTAAGAATTTCTGAGACAGGAATTAAAGAAGCAACATAAACAAAGTCCGACCAATATGCATTTTTCTTTCCGACTTTAAAATTTAAGTATTCAAAATAGCGACCTTTTCCAAACAAATTTTTGTGTCAATTGTGAGCTTCCGTCAATTTAAAGTCGAGACAAATATTTGTTTTTAGAACTGCGCATAGTTTACATTTCATCGAAATCAGTCAACTTATTCAAGTAGTGAATGAATCGAAAGTTTTCTTAAGGAAGGCGTAAATGCACATCCGACTTCGTCAAATCGATGCCAAGAATTCCCCTTCCCATTTATTTCTGCAGAGGATGTGCCAATTGAGCACTTTAGAGTCAACATGTGACACTAACTAAATCGACGCTGGTTCATAAATACTTACAGCTGGCTCATTATTTAACACGCCCGCACCCGAGCCAGCGTTGCACGCAGCTAATTGAATGACCGCATAGTCGCCAACGAGTCCTCGTTGGAAATTGTCTTTTTCGCACACAATTTCCTCCGCGAGAGATATTTTTTTATTTGTTTCAAAACTTATGTTTTCCCTCAAAGAAATTAAAACATATCAAAAAGCTATTCCAATACCATTGTGGTCCACTTTTCCACTTTGCCCCTTCTTTTTACTCATGTCAGTGCAACCGCGTTTTTATTATCACTGCAAGAGAGGAGGTCAGGAAATTGCAAAAGCACACAGAGAACTCGGTATCCTTGTCTGGTGGGGGTGGTGCAATACCCTATACAATGGTTGTGTTCATTTTTTAGCACAGACAAAAGTCACCTGCAATTTCGTTTCGCTAGACATAGGAATCTTTCATGGGAACTGATGATGATGTTTTTGAATTATTTTGTACACGAAACAGAAAAATGTTCTGTATTTTAGAAGTTGCGTTCATTAATTCTTCTGTAAATCATTAAAATTGTTAAAAACAAAAAAGTTAACATTTAGAAAACCAAAATTCAATGAACTAAATGCCAACACTAAAGAACTATAACTTGCTGAACTAGAAAACAAGTAATCTAGTACTAAAAAGTATGTTATATTTAAGGTTTCTTTTAGGGTTTTTGTCAAATGAAAAATTGTTTTGAAATTGTTGTCCTTTTCTGTTGTTCATTATTTGAAATTCTAAAATATTGGTCACCATAGCGTATAAGCGTCAAAGTAAGGGCCGTTGACTTAAGGTGGTTATTTTATTTTCTGCTCTTAAAACCCTTCATTCAGTAGTCCAACAGTTAATGAATTTCAGCTCTAAAACAGACAGTCGTCGACTGCGTCCGGTCAGAAATCAGAGCTTTTAAATAGAGCTAGTTTGAATTGAACATGACGTTCCCAAGTTCTGGTAAGCTGTCGAAATTGTATAGACTCTATGAGCCTGGAATCGCTACCCTTTTTTCAAAGGTGAATTAGACCTTCATTTCCAAGCCTGTCAAAAGTTCTGGTAGGATGTCGAAATTTTATGGACTCTATAGCCTGGAATCACCACCCTTTTTTATAGTTGCGGCCAAAGGATATATGACGTTGTCTAGTGTCCATTGTACTTTCCACCTATCTCTCCCTCTTTGGATCATTTTAGCTGTCGGGGTATTGTCAACTCATTTAAAACAATTTCCCAGCCACACTCGTCCTTTGAACTTATTGGCTTAGGTTGCAGCTTTCCTAGGTTGGACTTACCGAATCGGCGCCTGTTTCATTGGAACACTGGGTCCTCGTCTTCATCTTGATATTCACATCAGAAACTGTGGATATAGCCTGACAGGAACTGAGTGAGTTGTCAGTGTCAATCTTTGTGCAAACTCTCCTTTCAAATAGCTCGAAGATGGGGATCAGTTCTTGCAGCCATCCATCAGAGCTATTTCATCTTACGCTGGCTTTCCAAAATGCCGGCCCACGATTTAGCTTATTTAAGTCTTTAGCGTTTTGTAAACGCAAATGCCGATCAGAACCATTCCACATAATCAGAAGCTACTTTTGTTTGGCTTTCACGAAGCTCCTTCTTGTACACTTCGTTATTGGCGGACGCAGACAAATTTTTGAAGCGTGGGATTGACAGGTTTTTCATACCCTCCCCAGGCGCGCATTTATCCAGGTTAAATCGGAAAACCTCCTGTTCTAGCATATGTGAAGTCTTGTTTATAGACAGCTTCGTGAGCATTTTGATGAACTCAGCGCTATTACCATCGGCTAACCCCCTTTTAGGGATCCACAATGGTATATTGAACTATGGGGCGAAATGCGCGATTCTTTTTGAACTTTGATCCTCCCGGGTGTTTTATTGGTGGCGGACATTTGTCTGGGACTTGAGTAACTCTAAGTGGCCGCCTCGCCTTGTCGGTCTTCCACCTAAATCCTATCAATCAGTTGTCAATTTATGTTTTACTTGCAGTATGAACGAGGGTCCTTTTTGAACTCGCTGCGATCGATATTTGCATCTTAAAACGACAACTCTTGTTATTCCTATGTGCCTCCTAGTCGCCATGCCCCGCAGAGCTTCCTCTGTAAACTCTTGGAACCCTTTCCAGATGACTGCACCACATATCTGCAAGAATTTCGGAGCGCTGTTGAAGCTTCATAAGCTCGCTTAATAAAAATGCTCCCTTACCCTATCATAGACATGGAACTAAATAGAAATTAAGTTGCAAACAAAGAAAAAAAAAAAAAAACGCCATAAAGACTTGGTGCATCTAGTTTCTAGTGCAGTCATGGTCCACGCGAGAAATCACGCAAACGGCAAGAGTAATATCCACCACACCACACTACATTAGACGCACACATAAACTGCCGCCGCCTGCTGTCCTTTCTCTGCTCGGGTCGGGTAGCATTACAACTCAGGATTCGCACACAAAAACAAAGGATATTCGACTGTGATATACATTCTGCGTTTCATAGTAATCCGTTGCATTTACTATTTATTTAATTTTTGTTGGTTTTTCTTCGTCCTTTTCATATTCGGTTTGTGATTTTGGGGTTTAATTTTTTTTTTTATATTTGTACACACTCCTCGAGTTTGTGGCGCGAGGGTATCCATATCTTTCGGGGTTCTCCCATTTCCGGGATGAAATTTATGAAACACAAAACTATACGGTTGAGAAAGTTTTATAACAAATTGAAAATTTAATACTGCTACCCCCTTTTAGAGTGGAGCGGGAAAATTACGAGAATTTATTTATTTTTGAGTGAGTGAGAACGAGATATCATCATCTAGGTCGTTTGTTACACGTTGTTGTTGATGTTTTTCTTTTCGTTGTCACTAATAGTTGGCGTTGGTGTATGTGGGGGGTTTTGTTTTTCTTGTGTTTGTTTTTGTTAGTTTAAGCTGTTGAGCTGGTCTTGTGGAAACTGGAAATGCAAGACGCGCTGCCACGGAGGGATGTTTTATATTCCATTTCATGGCGGAAGTGGCTCGTTTTTTGTTGTTACCCTAGTTGTTTGTATGTTTTTTTTTTTTTTTGTAACATAACTACATCAACACTTCTTTTGATAAAGAGATATTCTGGGCGGCGCGGGGGACTTTTGTGCATAAAGGACAAGAGCCCTGGGTCCATGCAGACGCTGATGTGGTTATTCAGGGTTGCGCTTTCGTTTTTGTACTTTTATTAAAATACCACTAGACTTTGAGCACGGTCTGAAAGCGACAATCCCCAGCTCGGTTCGCTGTTCCGAAAAGTTGTCCTCTTCATCTTTGATGCGATCTGAAAGTTGCCCCATGCGTCATGGGCGTCAGATATGCGGTATTTCAAATAAAAAATAAAACCAACGATCCTTCGAATCAGTTTCGAAAGTGATTGGCTCCCTTTGTTTGGAAATCTCCTCACTTCTATTTACTCCTCAGACCAACTACAACTCCTTCGAGGATTATGCTGGATTCGATGCCCCAAATCTGTGTGCGTAAACACCACTGCGCTGCAATTAATTAAACAGCACACACTAATATCCATAATTAGTCAAAACATCCTGAACGTTTCCTATATGGATTCATAATGATAACATGACATTTTAAGATAATTGATAGAGCAATTGCCGTACACGAGGATATAAATTGTTTGCACTGCACATATCGTTTGCATGTATGGGTGCTGTGCACATGGACGATGCTCACAGCTCCATCGGTACCGTAGTCCTTGGATAGTTTCGGTTAAATTACCTGTCACACACTTACGTTTGCGATAGTGAATTCAATCACTTGTGCACGTATATGTCGTTGGCAGAGGATTTGCATTTAAAAGCGTCACTTAGTGCATTTGTGGTGGGGGCCAGATAGTTGGGCATAGGCGAACCGAAAACCGATTACAGATTTTCAGCAGCACTTAGGCAGACATTTTTTTATGCCACTTGAGCGGATGAGAGCAATTTTGTTGTTTTTATATGAAAAACAAAATTGCGAAGTTGGTGTCAAATAGGATCAGGCTGGTGGTCATTGTTTTGATGATGACACTTGACGGTTTATTTCGTTTTTTTCAGACACACTGCTCTTGAAATTAAAGAGCGAACAAATAATTGGTCAATTTTTGGGTTTTTGCTGCAAGAAAACTAATGAAGCAGTGGGTAACTCTCAGCTAAGCAACAAACATTGAAGTATTTGCCACTTTACTTGGGAACAGCGATGCCAGATGAAGGGATTTTTCTGCATTTTGGGGAATTTGTCACTTAATGGGGGAAATGGGGAAAAGTGCTCTTAAAATGGGGAAAAAAACGAACGAATTTTGCAAATTTTCAAAAATAAAACTCGTTTACAGTTAACTTTCAAATAAATCCGGAACATAAGAACATCACCGCGTTTATAGAATCTAAGCGCTTTAGCTCCAAGCGCATTTCGAACTGAACACCACCTTTCCTCACAATTGTCATTCGGCCTTACTAATAATCAAGCACTAATGTCGACAGTTAGTTGGATGTGAGCTTTTTACTAAAGTACAGCACTTGTGAAACGGGACCAATAAACAATAAGACCTCCACATTTACTAGTGCGACAACTTTCTTGGAATCTGTTACATTTTTTGTCATTGCACAATTCAAATTTCATAATTTGTTTTCGTGAAAAACAAGGTCAATTGTTTCTTTCACGCCGAGGATTTTATTCTAAAAAAATTTGCCCAAAAGATATCTTTCAAAGGCCTTTTGAGGCTTATTATAAGCGAAAAACAAAGCACGAAATAAGAAATGCGCAAAATATCCACTGATCTGTCAAATATCACATGCGATCAGTAATTCGATCGGACACAATTTTCGGTACTTTTTATAGTACGCTTTCAATTGTTTTCTAATACTACTTCACGAATGTTTTATGAGTGCATTTGTGTCGTAATAAAATCCCTTTCAAATTATTCAATAAACGGAACACAGTTTATTTGAATGCTTTCATTTATTCGTAGGCAAATCAAAACTTATTGGTGGTCAAAACATCACAAGAAACTCCTTTTGCAAAGTGTTTGATTAGGCTTTGGTTGCAGCCAAATATCTACCTAAGTCGCCTTAGGTACTGAGAATTTTGTTGATAAAAGGTAAAAGGAAAAAGTTAGAAGATATTTTATTCTGTTTGCGACGACTGTCAAAAAAGTCTTGGAAATATCGCAAACTTATATAAAATTAATTTTTAGTAAGCATCCATCTAAGTATTTAGAAAGGAAAACCAATCAAAAAGCAAGAACGAGTGGTTAAACAAGATAAAACAGAGAAGAACACAGAAATACATGCTTCAAGTGCTTAGAAATAAAACAGAAATGTAATATTTTTAACTTTGTTGCATATAGTCGTACAAATTTGTGTTTGTTAGGGTAAAAAACCATTTGCATTGTTGTATTGCAGCGAATAAAATTAGGAAACATTTATAATTTACTAAAATTAAATTATAACTTATATAATTTTTTATAATATATAACTTTATAATTTACTAAAATTAAATTATAACTGTAAACGCTCAGGCTGAACAGCAGCGTATTAGATCGCTCCTGTTGCGAAATTTAATACCGTGATTTTGGAGGGTTGGGCAGCACTTGTCTTCAAAATGACATTAAGGGAGGATTTATTTAGCTAATACCCGAGATAAAAATGGCTCTCTCAACATTAACATTTAAACCTACAGTTAGCGATATTCTGGCAACAATATTTGTTTATTGGTAAAGGGATTTTGGAAAGTGTGGAGTCCTTGCGTAAACTGCCAGACTTAAGTTGATTATTGGTTAGGCCGATTTTCACATTCAGTTCACCTATGTGGTTTTCGTTTTCGATTGGGCGCTCTCAGAGCAACTTTTATGTCCGTTTGGTACAAAAAAAAAGCAATCTTTTTCAGATTCCAGACCACTTTTGCACTTTGTCATTGCATCGGGTGAATCTATTTTTGTAAATTATTAATGAACAAATATTTAAAAATCAATCGGGACGGAAATTTCGAATGTTTTAACATAAAATTTAACCAGTCAATGGAAAGTGTCGAAGACAACACATATTCAAGTCGCACGAATATCAACACAAAAAGAGCAAGTTGCTCTGAAATTTGAGAAGCCCAATCGAATACCACATAACCGCAACCTTTTTGCAAATTCTATATCAGCTGTGAAGTTCAGCTATATTGAATGACGCTGTGTTTTATGAATTGCCTATATATTGTTTTTGTAATGCATTTTGAATAAATGTACCAGTAATATTCGATTTTAAGGACTTTGTCTGTGTTTCTATATTAATTTATTATTATTATCGCTTGTCATTAAAGAGTAGACTTGTTATTGTTTTACCTGCAAATCCAAAATTAGTAAAATGAGTAAATACAATAAAGCCAACGTATAGTGAATTAAATATTTATGTTTTAAATTCACATGAAATTTGTATAGCTTTCTAAAAAAAAAAATGTTCTCCTAATAAAAGAAAACAAATTTTGCTTATTATAAAAATTCATCTTAAGGTACCATTTTACTATCCTTTAATAAATCAAAATGGGGAAAAAACTGATACGGAATGGGGAAATTTTTCAAAAATGGGGAATTTTGGGAAAAAATAAATTGGGAACGAAGGGTTCCACTTTCGTCTTGCAGAAGAAATACAACTCCTCGACTGCGAAGAGTCATAACTCATAAGATAGCCAGTCTTATATGACGCAAAAAACAGCAACGAATTGAAGCAAGAAATTTTGCTGGAGTATTTTCCAATATAAATTTATCAATTCTTAACTAACTTTGTGGTAAAACAAATTGATTTATTGTCTAAATATTTAGATTTACATTTCAAGCAATTCGCTCAACAGAAAGAAATTCGTATTTAAATCTTTTTTCCATTTCATTTAATTTGTTCTTATTATTTTTCTTAATATTTGGCATCACTGTTTATATTCGAAGTTAAGAGTCGTCAGATCTGTTTCTTTTTTAAGAGTTTACTATCTAGATTGCCGGTATTCAAGCCACTACAATTTAAGTCATGGATTAACCAATTAAAATGCAAAGGCAGTGCCAGTATTTGACTGGGAAATTGTTTTCTCCAAACGAAGCCGTTTGGTTACATGGTTGCAACAAGTCGGACAACCTTGGCGCAAATGTTCAGAACCATTCCTTTTGTATGAGTTTTTTTTTGTGAAAAACTCCTCTACCCTACTGGAGCCGCGAATTCCACGACATGTGGATTTGTATTGACATCGTAAAAAAGTAGAAACTCAATCGTCTAAGAATAAGTAGGCGAGGACCTGAAAAGGTGATTGAGATTAACTTTATGGTTCAAAGAACCGCAGGAAACCTCACCCTTTGGTGCGCCTCATAAATTGAAAAGCGTCTTAATGTTCTTGGTCACAACTGAAGGTGGTTAGCAAAAGACCTCGCAAATTGAACTTGCTGTATAGGACTGTATTACCTCCTAAGTCAGTAGCCCCTTTTGATTGCAAAAGACGGATCGCTCTTAGTGAGGTAGCTTCAGGATATTTGGAAGTAGCAGTCAGTTCTCGTAGATTATTATAAGGGCTAGGGGCAAGTTTTTGCGGTTACAAGTATCTGATTTTGCTCGGTGACTATAGTACTTTGTCAGTTTGCAAGATATCTACATTTTTGGTGGCTTTTTTAAGGTTCCGAACCCAGAGGGTAAAAACGGAACCTTATTAGTTTCGCATTTGTCCGTCTGTCCGACCACTAGACCAATTTTGTACCTATAGGTCTATCTCAGAAACTAATTGACGCAGAAGGCTGAAATTTGCACACAACATCCAGTATAACCTCTAATTAAACGACAAACACAAATACAAATACAAATGGTAGCGATACAGCGACTCTTTTTAGAGTATTAATTGTTTATTTCTTGATTTACAGACAAATGGGTAAATACCTTTTCTCAACGTCAGTTAGTTCAATCTATAAACCAAGCTTCTTCTTTAGGTGCTTGCAGGAAAGTCATCTTCCGAATAGTAACCATTTGACAATGCAATAACGAACAAAAAGTTACCAACCCAATTTCTGTAAGCAATTCTGTGGCAAACCACTCGAAACCACCGACCACCCGAGTCCCCTAAGCACTCTCACATTCTCATCTACTCAATTAATATACCATCAGGCTGCACTCCGACCGAGCACTTGTCACGAGTGGTCACTTCTAACAAACCGCATCCTTCCCCTCCCGTATGAGTGTGTACATTTAGCTTGCCCCTCTTTAGTGCACCTAACCAAAATGCCATCAAACTTGATGACGCAGCAGACACCTGCGTAACCGCACCATAATAAATACGTTCAAGTTGAGGTTAATAGAATTAGGTCGGTAATCCGTTGGATTATCTTTTATCCCACCGTCAAGGTAGACAAAGCTCATCAATTTCACACTACCATGTTGCGACTTGATTAAACATAATTCACACTCAACTCACGTCGCCGCCTGCGTCTCTTGTTCATCCTCATCGCAAATTTATAGATGCAGAGCCTCTGTCGTAGGTGTGCGCGTAAATACCTCAAGTGGTGGGGAAACTTTTGATCAAATTGCTTGCGGTTATGATAGATTGCCTCTGTGCCGCCCACTCCGCCGAGCAAGATATTAAAATCGCCAACTTAATTTATTCACAAGTCCTACTCTGTATGCACAAGGGGGCGACCGGGACCGCTGTCTAACGCGTCGCAACACATAACTTTTAAATGCTTGCATTCATGCACGCGAACTTTCCTGTATCCTTGTAGCATGCAATGATTTAATTAATTGCTTATACTCTTTCCGGTGTAGGGTGTACGAGTGTGTGTGTGTGCTGAGAACTTTTCCCCCAAAATGAGATGATAATCATTTGCATATGAATCGGCTGCGGGGAAGTTTCCTTTTTAATAGTAGGTACACCTATATCGTGTATGGAGAATTTAAAATTTCGGTCGAACGGCTCTCTGGAAACGGATAAGGAAAGTAAATATTTGCATAATTATGCTAACAAAACAATGGGATGTGGGTACCGCACGCCAGGATTTCACTAGCAAAAGGCAGCGGGAAATTCCTTGGCAAGTATACTATGGGCCACTGGAGTATCTTAATTACCGTAGTTGCGGGAAAGCGTTACATTTTATTACTTCTGCTTAAGGCGTTTTCAATAAAAATTTACTGCTTTCAAGAGGGCTCGGCGGTTACTGTGTGGGAGTCAGACTTCGCTTTGACCTAGAAGGCAATTAGGGATGAAATAAACTTTGATTGTGAAGGGGTCTGGGGGATATTTTCAAATACGTGGTGTTGATGTTGAATTTCGAGTTAACCTAGGGCAAGGAGTAGTCTTGGGGAATAAACAAAAATCAAAGGGTGGTCCCGCACCCATTCCCTTCCCAACCCTAGAATAGTTATATTTAATAATAATTATTTGTGTTACCCTGCAAAGCAGGTACAGCTCCATTGAACAGGGAAATCCCTCCTGCTCAAAAGTATCATAGTATTAGTATAGGACTGCACAAAGCAGCTCGTCAAGTAGGTCAGACGTATTGAGTTAAGATCGTATCTGACTATCAAGGGCGCTTGGCGAGTTCGCGCAGGGCAACATAAATGTTGTTTATATTTGGCTGTAAGTTTTGCGATTTAACTGTCAATATCTACATTAGTTTTAAGTTTACTATGTTGCTTAACTCTTAGACGCTGTATAAACCATAAACATCTAAGGTTACTCAAGCTAATCGTCAATTCTCAAATATTGTTTCAAAGCTTTGTGTAATACATAAGGATCTATTTATTTTCCTAAACCATTAGAAATTTGTTGCCAAATGAAAATCGCGATTTTTACTAAATAATACTTCAGTTTTTATTGATTAACCGTCTTTAAGGTGACCACAACATTTTTAAGTCTAAGACTGACGGGCCTTACCATTAAACTTTTTTAGTTTGGACTCAAAATTTTAGTAGTTCACAGTGGCTATTTTTTCCATACAAATCTCACAATTGTGAGAAATTTAAGTCACGATTTAAATTGATTATTAGTACAGCGCAATATTTTTCCACAAACTTAAAAATAAAAGCAAGTTCTTCTTTGGTAACATTAATTTAATATAGTTACATTTATGATAAAGAAAAAAATAATAATTAGAAAAAGACCGAAACGACGAAAATGCGCGGCTAAAAAATATAAAAACAAATTGAAATCGTTGACTGATTTAATTAGTGAACAAACGTTGCTATGTCACCGGGTTGAAGAGAGGCAGTAAGATTACGAATGCGACATCGTCGTATCGACGAACATTAGCCTTTTATTGTGAAGCAAATTAAAATTAAAAAATTTAGCTTAAACTTTAAAATAAACAACTTTTTGTGCGAATGAAAATATTTTTTTTCACCAAATCACTTCCTACTCTAAAACGAGTCGCTATATCGCTACCATTGGTATTCGTCGTTTAACAAGAGGTTATACTGGATGTTGTGTGCAGATTTCAGCCTTCTACGTCTGAGATAGACCTAGGTACAAAATTGGTCTAGTCGGTTCGGACAGACGGGGGAAAACGGAACCTTATTAGTTTCGCTTCTGTCCGTCTGTCCGAACCCATTTCTGAATTTGAAGCCAAGATACGAGTAGACTTACAGGTACGGAACCTAAAAAAGATCACAAGGCTTATGTTTTTTTTAAGTATCTGTAGCTATTCGACTTTTGCCGTGTCAAGGAATTAAGCTGCTCAGATAGTTAGATTCGGATTCGGTCTTAGAATTTTGATTTTTATTGCTACAACGTAATAAGAAATTTTATTCTCGACTTTACGGAAGCTCGCATTTGCCAAATTGGTGTAGAAATATAGCCATTTTGGACTACTGGAATTTAAGTCGAATCTAAAAATGTTGATTGGTGAGGACCACAAAGTTTTTACAATAAAAATTTAACCATTTGCCATCTGTCTGAATTTGAAGCCTAGATACGAGAAGTCCCGGCAATATTTGTTTCATTTTAAATTCATTTTTATTGGGATATTTAACTAAACTTGCAGACTAGACAAAAACGATTAAATCTAATTAAAAACTAACATTTATCTTATTCTAGCTTACTGTCTCTTAGCGAGCGCTCTTAACTTAACTATATCCTTAAAATTATTGCCTTTCGGACTTAAATCTATCTATATTTAAATGGTTTGTTTTTTACTCTTCAAGAAACTTCCAAAACTTGAATTCTTTATTTTATTTTATTTTTATTTTAAACTACTTAAAACTACCTAGGCTACTTAACCTAAATTACCTATAATCAGGGTGGTGAGCAATCTCATCGATTGGCAATATTTTTTTCCTGTGGGAGGGGTGACATCATTGACTTCATAGTGAAGTTCAAAGTTTTTCAAATGGTGAAGACGTTCACGCAGAAAAATTGCTTATTTAAAACCAACCAAGTTTCGGTTATAAACTACTACAAAGTGATACTGTTAATATAGCTCCTACAGATTTAGTGGATTCAAAATAACCGATTCAACTTGTTTAACGAAACTCGGTTAAAAATAACCTTTTATCAAATTTTCTCGGTTGTAAATAAAAAACTAACTCTGTTGAATTTAACCAACTGGTTGGTTCTCAACAACTGATAAAGTGTGATTTTTTCAACAGTCTGCATTTTACCTATTCATATCGGTAGTATTTAACAACTCGGTGTTTTTCAACAGAGACTTGGTCAATCTTAACCCATTTTTATTTAACCGAGCAAAAATCGCACTCTGTTAGAGCAAATTTTTGAGCGTGTTCTTTTGAATATTTTTGTTTGCATATAGTTTCGAATGACTTCCTGGAAAAGAACCGAAGGGGTTTTTTTTATGATGCTCCCTGTTCGTTCTCTGTGCGCATATTTGGCAAGGGTATAAATGGTAGAGTTAGAGAAGTTTGGGGTCCAGGTGCACCCGGGACTGTAGCGCCACCTAAGAAAACTGGTAGAGTTGTTATATGGTGGGACCTATCCCTTTCGACGTCTGGAAAGCCTTCCGTGGGGAAAGAGAAAACCAGCAAAATCTTAGGAGTTTCAGAAATCTGACAAAAAAACAAAAATATTCCAACTAAATATAAAGTTTGGCCGAAATTTGATCAAAACTTTTACATTTTACCATGATTATCAACACACTGAATGTTCATAAGAACGAGCTCATGCAAATCGTCCTTTGTCGAAATTTTCTAGTCCCGAAAATGTTTAAAAAAATCGCGATTTTTATACTAAAGGTTAATCTAATATAATTCACTTTCTTGTTGTAAAAATTTTAGTCTTAAATATTGAACATTTGCACCAAAAAGTATCGAGGGAAAAGGGAAAAATGGCTTCTCTTCGTGGGAAAAATTAACACAGAGTGCTAACAACACTGGCTAACTAGTTTGACTCTGGTCTCCGTCTCCAGTCTCCACTGACAGGAAAATTATTGCCGCTAATTTTATGAAACCGTGACGGTGTATGTCCTATTTTTAGAAAGCTTTAGTTTGTATATCTTCGAAATGAGTTGCCCAATTTTGATGAAACCAAATCTATGTGTTGCCCCATTAAACGCTTTTGTTATGTCTGAGAAATCAATTAGTTTTGAGTAAGTAGTTTTACCAGAATCCGTAACAGACCCAAATCCATATCATAGGAAATAAATAACTTAATTATTTGCGGAAAAGAGATAGACACGAGAAGAGTACTGATGCAAAAGGGAGATTAGGTTTGCCCCAGATCGATGTAGACCAATTGTAATGGAACTTTGGGACTTTGTCTTCCCCATGACCCAACCGAGATCGAGAAGGTTAAGTGTGCCAGTTTGTTTGGCCAAATATGAAGATGTCTTGAAGGGTTCTTTTAAATTGTTAAGTGATGGGTCACCTAACTTCCTTAAGAATATTTGAAAGCCTTCCTTTCCAAATCCTTTCGTAGTGTGAATATTTGGTTAGTTGGGACCTTACCGGGCCCAAAATCTCAATTCTTTTGAACTTTCACAAAGTACCGACAAAGTGGGAATTTCTTGACGCTGGGCGCTACTCAAGTAGGCCGTCTCTGATCCAGCAGCCTTGTCAGACTTGATTTAGAAAATTCACAACCACCCTTCATTTTGATCGAAGTCTTGGCTTTCATGGTTCAGGGTGAAATTTTCGATCTAATGCAACTAGGAATTTTACTCGATTCGACAGTCGTGCTCTGCTTACAGCCATTCTATGCTGTGCGGGTTTCTAAGTTTTCATCCTTTCAATTTGAATGCGGCTTCACGACTTGATTTATGGAAACGCGATGGGCGAATGTTATTTGGCTGCTTGTTCATTTCTGCAGAGTCTGAGACATTCGCATTTGTTTCTTGGCTATCCGTCCAAGTCTTTGTTCACAGCGGAAAATTATCCAGGATGCGATGAGAAGATGACCTAGTGCGATTCTACTACCAACGATGTCGTCGCTATACGTATTTTGATGTTGAAATCACCTAGCGATGTTTTAATGTCAGATTAAGGACACTTTGGTCACCATTGTCTGTTTTTTTTACGGGAAAATTAGCGCATTTCCTGCTTTTGTAAAACGAATTCTGTCTTGTAAGAAGGGCGATTGTCAAAACGTTCACTTACGGGTAGGAAACTCAACATGTCTTGCCCTAGTCTGCCGCACCCAAATAGACATAGCTCCCTATTGCGTAGGTGTAATCCACAAGCGAAATTAAGTCACTCCTTCTAGAGGTGGACCTCCTTTCGCTGTTGTAGGATTTTTAAAAAGAAACTTGTAGGACAACCAGACCGCTCAACCTCTTTACATCAGAACCATACGCACCTGAAATTTTCATTTCACCGAATCGCCTATCTCTTGCTAAATGCAACTAGTCTTGTTGAGTGGAAAATTTGCTAGCCGCCGCACTTGACCACATTCCAGTCGTCCAGGACTACACAAATTCCCCTTCAAAATCACTTTATCAATTTTTAACTTTAAACGCCACTCCATTTCTTAACATAACTCGATCACCGTAAAAGAGACGACACAAAACACTTTTCGATTGGACCTCCCACACCCACTAAAATGCTCCGAAAAGGATGCGAAGAATTTGTTCAACTCTATTAAATCATTTGCTTGACTTAATATCAAAGCGAACGTAGTTCTTTGTTGAAGACGAACAGAAACTATCAATTTCTTTTATTTTTTATCGGATTTTTCGTGCGCTCCTTTTAAGGAAGGAGAAGCTCCTCCGTTGGGTGCAAGTGTTTTAATGATCTCCTTAGCTTTTGTTGCCCATTTGCATGATTCCTTCAACTCGTTGAAATGTATCCAAAAGTCAATCCTTTTAAATGCTCAAGAATAATACACGATAATTTATTCATCCTGCTGTAGGGATGCTGCGAGAATTGCGAACCCCCCTGCCCCTCATCCTTTCTGATGTTTCGTTTCGACAATAGTTTTCGTATTTTCCATTTCGAGGACGACTGACATTGTGAAGGAGCGGAAATGCGCCTTTTTCTGTTCTTTCACACCCCATAAGCAGTGATATTCCATCACCGACAGGAGGGATGTCTAATTTCATGTAGAAAACTCATTTCATGCAACGGCACACACAAAGTGTAAGCAATATCCGCTGGGTAATAACCAGGTGGTCTCATCTTTAAATGAAAATCATCATCATCAACGGTCTTCCTGTCCACGTTGCAAGTGGACAATAAGAGCCCATTGACAGGCACGCACTCTAAGCACAATTATGTGTCTTTCCACTGCGCTGCTGAGGTGTCGGAAGAATCCTCGTGCATACGAAGTGGAAAATTTCTCCTGCAAGTAAAATGTCCTATACCAAAGGACAGTAGTTGTACGTATTCAGTGGAGAACGCTAAGGAGGCGCACAGTCGAAGAGAAAAACTCAAGCAATTTCGTTTAACGTTATTTTCAATAAGAAAATCCTTGATGATTGCATGGTTGGAATGTGAGTCGGTAGCAGCAGCAGCCGCCATCGCATCGGCTGAATGTAGACTACGACTAAGAACGGAACCAGGAAATTGAACTTCCTTTCGGCAGAAAAGTCGGTCACTTTGAAATTTCCTTCAAGGAGTGTACCGCGCCACACCGGCTTCCATTCATTTCACCAAAGTCGTGTAATCATCGTCATCAGCAGCAGCATCATCCTCGTTATATGGTAGATGTACGTGGTATGTGTGTGTGTTGCTATTACCAGGATGTCATAAGCAAATGCAAAATTGTCCCTGTCAAATTGCTAATTTAATTTTTAATTTGATTTTAATACGATTATAAGGAAATTTAACAGACAAATATTTTATAGCCATTTATTTGCCAGCAGAAATGGGACTCTTCCTGGCGGCAATTGGTGTTTACTTTTCTTCCTAAAGGCTGCAGGATCTTAATCGTCTCTGCAAGGGGCGGGGTTCCTTTCTTGGAGGGAGTTGCATGGTAATCCTGTAGCGGATATTTGCTAGAAGAGACCAATTTAAAATATGCAGGCTCCACATTGTTGTTTCTGTGACTGCTCTACTTGACACACTCATTTTCAACCTAGACCAAGTGAATTGAATTTGCCAACGGAAAGCTTGTCAATTTCAAGCGCTGAACATGCCGAAAACAGTTTCAAAATCAGTTAGCACTCCCGTATAAAATAAGTTACCATTCAACTCGACTTTATTGCAATCTAGGGGACGAGTAACTTCTTGCCCCGCACGGAAGACCAAACTCCGTCCAAACTCCGTCCAAACTCGGGCGAAACTCGGTCCAAACTCCGGCCAATAAGGTGTCCCTTTCTTCGATTTGACATCTAATAAAAGTTTTCACAACAGTTTTCCCGATACAATTACCTCGAGAACAATAAAAGGAAACATGGACAAGAGCCTCGCGTGAGAAAGTTGTCCCGCACACCTTCTTGGGAATTCATTTCGCTTCGCAACTTTTAATAACAATGGCAGGCATTTTTGTACCCATTGGCCACCGCGCAACATTAACAAGTCCAACAAAATGCGCCCGGTTTCATGGGATGACATTTCAATTCCAAACTGCAATTAATGTGCACAGTTTTACTACAGATGCAAGTATCTCCTGGCCGGTGGCGGTGCTTAGGACCGCAACTCAAAAGCACTTATCCGAGTTGGGCACATAAACTTCCTGAGACCGACCTCTCAAATGACTATTATCAGTCCTCTGTCACGTAGAGGGAGAGGGAGAGGGGAGAGATGCACTCATTCTTATTGTTGGCTGGCAGGGCATTTTAAATTCACTTAAATGGATCACCTCTGAAGGACCCCCTCTCGCAAGACAGACGTTATTGGAAAGGCTGCCCGAAGGAAGGATGATAAAGTTATCAAATATGTAGACGAGACCATCAAATGCGGCACACATGCAGACGCAGAGGGATAAACTTCAACTGTAGTAAACATTGTTATTAGCCGTTGACAATTTTCTTGTCGGCCATTTCGCCAACTTTACACATAATAAACATCCGGGGCTATTCCTTTCGTGCTGTTGGATATTGGAATCATACACAAGTTTACCGTTGCCGTTACTAATCCCTCATTTCAGTGGGTTGGTGCGGGTAATCGTGCACATTTCATTTGGTGAAACTTTGGTGTGCTTTGCCACATCCTGTGTGGGACTTGTAGGTGATTCGAGGTCAAGGCGGCTGTGCCGTAGTAAGTGGATGTGGGGAAAATACTGACAGGTTTTGTGGGAGTTTTCATTGCTTTCTAATAAAAAAAAGTTGCTTTTTTGAAATATGCAGACACTGGCTGGGTGGATGCATGAGATAGCTATATAATTTTTTTATTACTCCTGAGGTGGATGTGTCGAGTGTTGTGTGGCAGTTTCGATTTGGAGTCAGGTATGAAGTCAATTTTCGTTTAATTTTCACTTTTTTTATGACAACGGAGGAAATTTTACAGCGACATGAAATTTGTTTTCTTCTGCGAAGGGGCCTTATATTAAATGCAGTCCTGGAAATGTATTTAGTGGAAATAAGGGAGTTTGAAAATGTTGATGGCTTCCGGAAAAAAGTTGCTAAAGCTGAAATATTGTTATTTAAATCACGCCTTGACGTAGCAATGAAACTTAATGCAAGTAGATATGTTCTACAAAATAATGAGGTGCATTAAAATGAAGCGGAAATCACAGTGTAACACGCCCTGAAAACCGCCGCAAACAATGTCCGAATAAAGGCTTCAATAAACGCTCCAAGAAAGTAACAAAAAAAAATTGAAAAACACCATTAAACACTTCTTAAGAATGTCCTTACAAATTTTCCAACAAACCGCTTGAAAAATGCTTCAAGAATCGCCACAAAAACTTTTCACGAATGCACAAAAAACACCCTAAAAAGCACCTCGTAGAAGTCCGCAAAAACGACTGAAACAGCGCTCCGGAAAAAGTTTTAAAAAAATGCCACAAAAACTCTTCATGAACGCTCATAGAAAAATTCAAAAAATAATGAAAAAGCGTAGAAAAAAATCTGCAGAAACGCATGAGAAAACCCTCTAGAAATACTCCGGAAATGCCACTGAAAAAAACACCCACGAAATCATCTCCAAAATGCTCCCAAAACACTTAAAAAACTCCTCATAAACGCTCATGGAAAGAAACATTCGAAAAATTCCTCAAAAAAAAAGCAAAGAAAAACAGCCCAAGAAACGCGTAGAAAAAAAACTGAAGAAACGCCCGAAAAAAACTTTCGAGAAATGCTCCCAAAACACTTCGAAAAATCACAACAAAAACTCTTAGCAATGTTGAAAAAATCCAATAAGGAATGCCACAAAAAAACACTTCAAGAATTGGATCCAAAATATCCGGCAAAAAGGCACCGAAAATGCAACTCAAAAAGCTTCAAAAAACACCCAAGAAATCAGCCCCAGAATGACATGAAAACATATCAAAAAGAGCTCGTACAACTCCACGAAAAACTGCAAAAATTGCTCCATGAAACTATAAAAAATAAAAAATCTAAAAACACCGCTAAAACGCTTCTTAACAATGTCCTTAAATATTTCCCAACAAACCGCATCATGAATCGATACAATCAACTTTTCAAGAACGCTCGAAAAACACGCTAAAAAGCGCGTCGTAGAAGTCCGCAAACGTTCAAGAAACGGTTTGAAAAAACGCCACACAAATCGCACCGAAAAACGCCTGAAAAAACACCAAGAATATTTATCGCAAAAAGGGAAAAAAACGCCCCAAAAAGAACGCGAAAATGCTTTTTAAAAAAAAAAAACTGTACGAAAAAATGACCAAAAAAATCTGCTCTCAAAAGATTCGCAATCGACCATTAAACATTTACAGAACCGCCTCAAAAACTCATCCAAAAAGCTCTCAAATAAGTCCAAAATTGATATGAAAAACTGCTTTTACTGCCCAGCAATCACCGCATAAGAAAAATCCAGAAACGCTCCAAAAATTAATCGAGAAATCTCCCTAAAAAAAAAAACCAAAACGCCAAGAAAATCTGTCCAAAAACATCAAAAAAGCCCTCAAAACCGCTCAAAAAAAAAAATATAACGCCACTTAACATTCTCAAAAAAATATCCCCAACAAGGCTTCAAAAAAACTGTACAAAAAACGTCCTTAAATCGCCAAGAAAAACACTTCTAAAGCCTTCAAAAACTCAATAAACGAAGCCATAAAAGCCCCCAAAAAACACTCCTTAAACCGATTCGAAAATTGCAAACATGCTGTTTAAATCATCAAAGCAATAACAACAATTTTTGTTCCAGCTTTACTTCTGCAACGCTTTTCTCAGAACTTCGCTTTGCACTTCAAAAACTTGTCAGACAAAAGTAGTTAGGTATTTCCTTCAATTGTAACCACTCATTTCACGCTTGATAAAGCCTTCAAAAACTCAATCAACGAAGCCATAAAAGGCCCAAAAAAGTAGTTTGGTATTTCCTTCAATTGTAGCCACTCACTCATTAGTGCTGCCAGACGGTCAACTCCTGATCCATTCAACTCCTTTCAACGAAAACCTCAACTTACAACCCCAAAGCTCCAGTGGTAAAATTAGATACAACCCGCTTTCGCAAATTTGTCTTATGTGTTCGAAAAGCCCCGAAAATTGCCATCCCAACTGACTGTAAAAGTTTAAACAGCAATAAATTTAATCTTTCGTCGGCCAACACCTTTAATCCCGCCAGTAAAATGTTAACCGCATGATATTTAAAAACAACAATAACAAACCGGTCACGATTTAACTAAACCAACAAACTCCCCCATTGTTAGCCCCGGGGTTTCGCATAACAAAGTTTGTCTTTCCGCAACAACCGCACCATGACACACACAAATAAACCACCTACCCACTCACTTCATTCCTCCATCCCTTGCATTATGACTGGTCTCGTCTGAGTGCGGAATAACTTGATAGCATTGACAATTTAAAATTTACGATATCATCCGCTATCGAAGGGATAACACCTCGACGCCATCACTCCACCTCCACCCATACCCAATAAACCAAGCGCAGACTTGTGTCCTTTTTATGGCATAATCCTTACACCGCCGACACAAATAAAATTGGCAAGGAAGAGCGTGGGTTGGATGTGCTATATAAATCAAAAGTATTTAAATTAATTGCTTCTCGTCGGAGCCACTAAAGCCCGAGTAATTCCTCAATAACGCTTAACGGTTATTGAAATAATTTCAACCCTCGTCCGATGACCTCGCTGTTTAGCATATAGGCTGGCTCCTATACCGCTCGAAGGCAATTTCCTATTTAATTTGCAAAAGTAGTCCTTCCCCAGATTCGTGTTCAAAAATTTACATAACATTCACTTTACTGAGGAGAGGGATTCTGCATGAGGAGTCTATCTTTAACACAGATGAGCCCAGGCAAAGGACCCACCAGTATCTGGTAGGATGAGAAAAATGTATATTAACATTGTTAAAGTGCCACCAGTGGAATTCCCTGCAGTATTTATAGCCCCCGCCCTCGGTGGTTACTAGGCGACGGGGACATCCTTTCCGATTCTGGACGGGTCGTTAATAAAGCAGAAGGAGGTGGACAAGTTTCTCCCTGTTCAACATCTTTCGAATCGAGGGCGGAAATCAGAATGGCTTTCATGCTTTGCTTCCGTGAATCGAAATCACGTTTCTTGTTGTTAATTTTTTCCGTGTGATGATTCTGGATGCGATTACTATAACTTGAAGGCCTTCACAAGTGAGAATAGTCTATTATCGGGTATCACTGACCCGCATAACGACATGACTTTCGGAGGTAGGTGTGGAAGGTTCCTCAAGTTGAGAGTGTACGCAGGACTGCGGCGCAGGAGAAGTCTTTTGTATAACAGTTTGGAATACGGTGGACCTTGGAACACACGTGCTAGAGGTGGCGGAGTATGCTGGCAATATTTGTTTCAGATTCTTTATTCAGTCCTCAGCGTGGTTGATGGATAAAGGCAATGGGCCGACTCTACTTTTTCTGTTAAAGGAATCCTTAAGTTATTTCGTATTGAAGATTTTGCGTGTGTAGCTGTTGGAAATATAGTCGCTTTGTGCTTAAAAGCCTGGCCCAACCTTGTTTAGATAAACGAAAGGCAATGTTGGTCTGTGTACCACTTAAATAAATAAAAAAATTTAGTTTCGCTCCTTGGGCCCTAGTTCTAACTTCACATATTTAAAAAATCGTTTGTGTGCGATGTTGTGTAATGAATGGAAGGACCTACGGCTGATTTGAGAAGCTTTCCCGGACAATTTTACCTTAGAATGTTTGTTAGACGTCGACGGGAGGAAGAGGCCTTAAGAAATGTGTTTCTGGGTATCGGACCTTTCGCTCAGTAGTCCAGCTTACCAATCACTGACCCGCTGCGCCAAACATGTGTGCTACTGGTAGGCTCAAAAATACTCGTCCAATATTGCTGAATACTTGAAAATTTGTTCCCCTTTGTCCCAGCAGTGTTAAGAGGAAGGTTTCAATTGAATTCGATAGGTGGCGCTGTTGATTTCTTAGACTGAATGGATTCACTTTGTAAAAAGTAAAATACGACCTCCACTCGGTAGAACTTAATAATTTTATTAAAACCTTACTTTATTAAATCTTATATAACAAATTAAATTCTAATACACTTTTTGTCTTACTTTAAAATAAACAAAAGAGAAAAAACAAAAAAAAAAAATACCCAACTCCATTTTAAAACTATGTTTCTGCTTACTCTACTTGCTAACGGGGGACGCTATTAACAAACTTCAAAAGCACAAGCTCATCAGAAAATACAGAAGAAACATAAAACTTTATTCTAAACCAAGTTGTCCCGCATCATGTACATGGGATTCGGTGAGTCGACATCTTCGAACACCATCTCTTCTTGCGCCTCCCATCGGACACTGCGAACACTATCCCGTCTGTGGAGCATACAAGGGGGGGGAAATTGTGTAATCAAAATTAATAACCTCAATTATCGTCTTGAACTGACCCGCTCATATGTGGTTGAGACGGTGGTGGCGGTGGCGCCGTTCTTGGCGGAGTACGTCGGGCCGCACTAAACAATTGTTTTTATTAGAAATTCGAGAGGGAAAAGTTGTCGCAATTCGTTATTTAGTTGGAAGAATGGACCTACCTCGAATCAGAAGATCTCCAGTTGTCCTCTTCCGTTGACCTTCCAGAGCCTTGCCTAGTTGTTCTAATGAGGGCGAGATATTTGTTTGAAAAAAAAATTCCCTTAATATTTGAATGCAAAGACCAACAAGTCTGTTTCATGTGTTACATGTTCACAATGATACTACTTGCACTTACCCTTACGTTCAAGATAGGTATACACTTACAAATTGGCTAGCAAAGATACGGAAGTTGTTTAGTTGGAGGAAAAGGCGTTATCCGAAATCAAGGGGTGGCTCATTACTAAAAACGAGGTGACCCTACTAATGACCATTTTACCATTGGTGTTCTCTTCGTTTATTTATTTACAAATTTATAATCTTGCGTAACCCAGAAGAACCTTAACCTTAGAAGAAGTTCCTGTCTCCCTTGGAGCGTCCCAAAAAAAGCCAAAGGTAGCAGAGCAACATCCGACTATTCCGCAGCGGGTTAGGTAAAATGTTTTCCCTACCCAATAGAAAATTGGACTTTGAAGCTTGGACTTTGAAGCTTAGGGCTGATTTTCACGCGTGTTTTATGACCCTTTGGCAACCTTCCCCTAAAATATGCGTGCGCATAAAAAAAATACAATTTTAGGACACTTGCACGACTATTTACAAAATGTGACAGCTTGCTGACAACAAAATGTATTCAAACTTAAATAGTGATATAGTTCCTTAAAAAATTGTGACGTAGGAGAAAAAATGCAAGGCCTAGTGGCGGGATCGTGAATACAAGAAAGCGCCATGAACGTGTTTTCTATTTTACTATATCTCTTGGTAAATACTTGTAAATAAATTTTAAAAAAGAACGAACGACGTTCACTTAACCGTAGAAAGAGCCAAGTAGCTCGTGAAAGAAAGGACGAATTAGAGGTCGAGACAGTGATGCCAGTTTGGGGTTTTCCCCAAAATTTGACAGCTTGCTGACAAGTCACAACAAAATGTATTCAAACTTAAATAGTGAGATAGTTATTTAAAAAATTGTGACGTAGGAGAAAAATGCAAAGCCTAGTGGCGGCATCGTGAATACAAGAGAGCGCCATGAACGTGTTTTCTATTTTTACTTTGTCTCTTGGTAAAAACTTGTAAATAAACTCTAAAAAAGAACGAACGACTTTCACTTAACTGTGGAAAGAGCCAAGTAGCTCGTGAAAGAAAGGACAAATTAGAGGTCAAGACAGTGATGCCAGTTTGGGGTTTTCCCCCAAAATGTGACAGCTTGCTGACAAGTGACAACAAAATGTATTCAAACTTAAATAGTGATATAGTTATTTAAAAAAACTGTGACGTAGGAGCAAAATGCAAAGCCTAGTGGCGGGATCGTGAATATAAGAAAGCGTCATGAACGTGTATTCTATTTTTACTTTGTCTCTTGGTAAAAACTTGTAAATAAACTCTAAAAAAGAACGAACGACCTTCACTTAACTGTGGAAAGAGCCAAGTAGCTCGTGAAAGAAAGGACGAATTAGAGATCAAGACAGTGATCCCAGTTTGGGGTTTTGCCCCCAGATTTAGGGGTTTTTTTGGTCGACGGTGGGAAGTCTATCATATAATAAAAACCACAATTTCATCAAAGTTCGGTAAGGGCTGTGAAAATTCGTACAAGATGTTTTCAAAACACAACATGCGTTGCATTTATTTGGCATTCGAAAAACCAAACTTCGTTCGCGTTTCAATTTCGAAATTTCTTCTTTTAAGTCATACAAAAACACATTAAAAAATAATGACAAAAAGTTGGGCGTTTTCTTGGAAAGAGTAGCCAAATCTGGGGGAAAACATTTTGACCGTCCGGCAACGCTCGCACGCTCGGTCAAGGGGAATTCATGAAGGGAACTTTTCCCAAATTCCAAACTGTTGGCATTTTCTACAAACCCGATTTGAATATTTCTAAAGACCAATGTCAATGTTTACCCCATTTTTTTGCTGCACCCCTCGATTTCGGCAAACGCCTCCGCTCAATCAAAAAATTAAATATTACTCCCAACCCCAAGCAGAATGAAAGGACACTAAATTTGATATGAATTACTTCGGTACGTTACTAGTACACCCATACAAGTGACTGCTTGTGTTTCGCACACGCGAGAACTCCTTCAGCTTCTTATGCAACGAAATCAAATTCAATCCAATTGGCACCCCGATCGACCACAGCAACAGACACAGAAACGTAAAGAACCACAGTGCATTCAAGTAATCAACCGCATTACGACAGAGAAAAATTCGATTCGCATCGAATATATCGAATAGGGGGCGACACTGTGCCGTCGAATCACCCAACTGTGAGGACATTGTCGCTTTGCTGCTCGTTAGGTATCCCTTTAGTCTGTAAGTAGACAAAATAAAAGTACAAACCAAGTCGATTAATTACGGAAAGGATATGCGAAACGAACCTTTTTGTGTAAATTCTCGTCTGATTGCGGCAAATCTCCTCGGCTGTCTTCTCAAGATATCCCTGGATGTTGCGTAAATGATTGAGTGTCTGATTGGCCTGTTTGGCCCATGGATCTCTTTGTAGTTCCAGCGCAGTCAGATGGTAGAGAATCTCGTTCTGTAATTGTTCCAGTGGCTGTAGAATGGATGCTTGTAAACGTTTCGATCTGCTGCCAAGAGTGGTCATTCGGGATGAAGTTGCAACATCCTGAATCTGTTGTGTGTGTGTGTGTGTTGAGAGACAGTGTTACAAAGGGAATTATTATTCGATGCAAATCTATAAGGGATATGCTGCCAACCTGAAGTGCCACCCTTTGCATTTGATCAATGAACGTGGCCAAGTCCTTTTCGGGTGTGGGCGCACTTACACTGCTGCGGTAAGAGGTCAGATTAAAGGCGGACGTCTGCAGCATGTTCTCCAATATACTCTGGATGGTCTGTGTCAGCGATAGTAGGGTCCTTTCTGACACCCGTATAGAACCGATGGCCGCGTTCACCTTGGGGAATTGACGTAAGTCAGCCATTTGCGTTGTATTGACGAACTCGTCCAATTGAAAGACATTGTAAGAAGCTTGATTCTGTTTGCAGCCCCTGTGTAAAAACAAGAAAAAAAAAAAAAAACAAATTCCACCACAAAATAAACACGAAACTAAATATGTAACTATAGATATACAGAGATTGTTCGTTTTGTAATTAGTTTGCTTTCATCAGATGAATGGTTTTGTTCATGGCAAACTGGTGACGTTCGCTCATTCGACTGACTTGTAAGTCTGCCGACGCACACTGTGTATATGAAAGGGAAACTGTTCTCACACTGGGTACGGTGGTGGTTATTGTGCAGTCTTGTGTGCGGGGCTTATTAGAAGTGGAAGTGCGACTGGAGAGTGCTTAGTGACAGGTCCTTCAGTTGAATAATTAACAAATGTGCCATTTAGGAGTTGTAAATGGAACGACAGGATTGGATGTTTTCTATTAGACGATGGCTTTCGAGTGATCTCGATTTGGCATGTAATGGTGGTTACCGAGGAAATCTTGAAATTGTCTGCTTAAGATGTTGATTCGATTGGAACAATTTCGTAGACAGGAATGCTCACAGTCGTTTTGTGGCAGTTTGATGTGGTTTTGTAAACCAGTGAGCTGCGAGTGGAGTGTGGCCATTGAGGCATTTTTTTTTCTTTTGGAACAGCACCCAATTCGAGGAAAAGCCTTTGGTGTAATGTTCTTTGATCGAAAGTTCCGTCAAGCGGATTTTTTTTCAGAACAGAGACGTCTCTTTCTGTTCTCGATTTCTTAATTAATATATGACCTTCCACTGTGAAGAACGGGAGCTAGAATTCGCTCCTACTACTAACAAATGTGGGAGAAAACAAGAATCCATCCATTCATAAAAGAGAACAAATAAAAATGTGTTCTCACAACGTTTTGCCAGTGTGCGTGGACGTAGGGGGCTAGAGAAGGTGATTGTGTATGAAGGTGATGACTAAACAGAGCCACTTGTCACTTATTTTCTCTACAGTGAGCTGCTCTCGTGCTTGGACTTGAATACCCTTATATTTGTATGGTCTGTTGGGAAATAAATGGGAATTTCAACAATACGTACTAGGAAATAAATTTACCCATCTCATGCGAACACTGCTTTCTAAATAGGATTTAAATTTCACAGATCAAAGCATTGCCCTTTGATAGTACCAAATCAGACGTGATTTTATGTTTAATAAAACATGCGGGAGATATGACAATTCGTAATGGCAAAGTTAGACCAGTTTGTACCGCAATTTTAATCTTCAACGGCAAATTTTCCGTCAAACAGAATCGTCCGCCTCCACCCTTTTCCATTTGTGAGCAGGCCTAGTACCAAGAAGGCTCAGCCAAAAAACTAAGACCCAACGACGTTTCTCCTTTAAACTTCCACTTCAAAGTTCCGAAAAAGAAATAATGATCCGCAACTTTGGTTAGTTTATCGAAGGCTTCAAAAAGAATTTAATGTTCTTAATAAATTTCTTTAAAATCAGAGAACAATCGACTTAAAAGGTTCTTGCCCTTTTCTTAAAAGAGATTTTGTAACTTCAGGCTTTAATTGTAGGTATACTTTAAAGACAGAAAAAAACTTATTTTTCGTCGATTTTAATGCTTTTCATTTCGAAGTCATTTTGAAACAAACTAGATATTTTAACAGAGTTTGGCGAAATCGTTTTTTTTACTGTGGGGAAAAAGATATTTCAGTTTTAGCATAATTTTCAATAAGTAAATGGGACGTAAAATGCATACTTGCACAATAACGTATTCAAGTAAAGGGACAGATAATTAGTTTTATCCTTCCGCTGAACGAATATGGTTGTGTATACGCTTGAACAACGCTGGGAAATATTGCGACATTACTTTGAAAATCGACTTAGAGAAGATGCCCATTTTGCCAAAAAAATCATCTTTTCGATGAACCTCATTTTCATCTTGGCGGGTGTGTAAACAAGCAAAATTGTCGCATTTGGGGCACAGAAAACCCGCACGCATACATTGAAAAGCCGATATACCCAAAACGAGTCACTGTTTGGTGCGGAATTTGGTCCAGAGGCATAATTGGGTCATTTTTCTTCGAAAATGTGCAAGGAGTGGACGTTACAGTCAATGGCGATCATTATCGGGCCATGTTGAACGAATTTTTGTTCACAAAAATTGAAGAGGAGGATATTGGCAACATTTGGTTTCAACAGGACGGCGCTACGTGCCACACAGCCGAAGCTACACTCGATGTTTTGCGCTCTGTTTTTAAAGATCGCATTATCAGCCGCAGAGCTGATTTCGTTTGGCCACCTCGGAGCTGCGATTTGACACCGTTGGACTATTATTTGTGGGGTGCCGTAAAAGATAATTGTTACGCCGACAAGCCAGAGACAATTGACGCTTTAATGGACAATATTCGTGAAGCCATTGGTGAAATACAGATGCACACAATCGATAATGTGCTTAAAAATTGGACCGATCGTGTAGGCTACTGCCTGGCCAGACGAGGCAGCCATTTGAATGAAATTATTTTCCATTACTAACCGGAAGGATTGTACTTTCAAATAAAAAAAGAAATTTGAGAAAATATTTAGTAGTTTTTTTTTTATAGCATTTTCAAAAAAAAAAAAGTTATGTGGCGGACCCTGTATGCATTTGTTAAATTCGATAATTTTTTCCGTTTTCATGATAAAAAAATTCTGAATAAATTTTTAGAAAATATAAATAATGCAAGACACACTTCAATTCAATTCCTTGGGGACTTTCTCTCCACGTCTTCTTCCTTCCAGAGCGCACACCAGAATGCCAAAATATTTCCCTTTCCCATCGACTTCCCCTTGGACGCATCTCTTTCTTTTTCTAAATTGCTACAGATTGCCTTTTATTCATGTGAAATATCACTTTTTGCACTTGTTTCTGTTAATTAATAATTAAGATTGGCTTATTAAAAAGTTCAGTGAACATTTCAAAATACAATGTTCTAAAATTTGCAAAAGCACATTATCTTTCTATAGAAATGCGGGAACTAAAAATAAACAAAACAATTAAGATTCTTACGTTCGATTGAATACGCAAAATCTGAAATCGGATCAAAATAAACACCACATTATATTGTCGTTTTGTTAGGAGTTTAATCATATGTACTCGTTTTTACGAATTTACTTTACGAGAGTAATTTTTTTTTAAATATGAATAAAATTTCCATTTTTGCTGTTCCTTAATCATATTTTGATTTTGTTCAAATACGGTGCTAAAAATCCAAGTTGAAAATACCCACCAAGCGTAATAGAGACTTATGCAATGTTTGGGAATATTTTAAGAATTTTAAGTATTACTTTTGCCCTAGTGAAAACTTGGGCTTAACTTGCATGATTTTAACCTATTTTTGGAACAACTCCCCAAGGTAGCTACATGAATTTTGCTGTCAGGAAATTTTTTGAAAGTTTGAAAGAACTCGTTCATAGCTCCAATTTTTAAATCTGGATCGAAGCACGACATTACCAACTGTTGTCCAATTTGCAAAATTTCGCCTGTACCTAAGCGATTTGAAAAAAAAAAAAACATTTATGAAAACTGAAACCTCTCGTTAAGGGAGAAATCTCTCATTTGCAACATGGATTTGTAGCTGGTGGATCTACCTCTACAAATCGCGCAATCTTTTGTGTCACGGAGCTAAATGACCTTGAGCAAGGCTTACACTGTGATGTAGTTTATACTAAGGGTATTCACTTAGTCTCATGATTTTATGCAGCTCGTAAATTCATACATTTCTGCGGTGCTTAAGTGAACACCCCTCGGAAATGTCATTGCGTAAATTGCTGCAAATAACGATAAAGCAGTAGAATAAATATTTTTTTATTTAAATTCTTACCGTCATTGATGCAACTCTAAAATATTGAAAAGAAATTCACACAACGCGGAACACGCTTGTCACAGCCTGCGTAAACTATTCTCCATACAAAATCTGACAGTTCATTTACGAGGTGGTAAATATCTGCAGTTTATGACGTTTATGGGGGTTTTACGCGTTTACTGACTTTGGCAATTTTAATTTACAAACTCAAAAGATTTGGATTTCATTCCAACTTTCTAGAGTGGATTCGCTCCTATCTCACGGAGCGTATTCAGTACGTTCGTAAAAAGGATGTATTTTCATCACCAGTTTATGTCACCTCCGGAGTACCTCAGGGTAGTCACCTGGGCCCTTTACTTTTCCTTTTATTCATTAACGACATACCCGATCTGTTTTTGATTTCTGAAGTCTGAAGTTTGCTGACGATTCAAAAGTGTTCCGACATATTCAGTCTGAACATGACTGCATACTTTCACAGGAAGATATCAAAAAACTTTCTTTGTGGTGTCATATAATAATGACCGCCGCCTTAACGTCTCTAAATGTCAAAGCATGTCGTAACCTAAATTAATTTTAACGTTAGGCTTTGGTGGTAATATTTAAGTATTTAAATTTTCCATTAAGTAATCTAGCGGGATCAGTGAATGTTCTCATTTGATGTGCATGAAGTAAATAAAAATTAATAAATGTTTCCTTCTTATTATTCATACCAGTTTTTTGCACTTTGTTTCGGGAAATTTCCTCGCAGAAGGCTAAAATTTCCCTTTTCTCCTATTTAAATTTCCTTGCTATGCTTTCCACTTTTCCTTTTTATAATTCATCCCAATTCTGCTGCACTTTATTTGGACAAATTTCCTCGCTGAAGGCTGAAATTTCCCTTTTTTTTTCCTATTGCTAGTAAACTTTTCATCGTAAAATTTCCTCGCTTAGGGGTAAAATTTACCATTTTTCTTACGCACATTAATTACGCTATTTCCACTGACTAGACAATTTCCTCGCTGAAAGCTGAAATTTCCCTTTTTTTTTCCTATTGCTAGTAAATTTTTCATCGTTAAATTTCCTCGCTTAGGGGTAAAATTTTCCACTTTTCTTACGCACTTTAATTACGCTATTTCCACTGACTAGAAAAAACTGTCTTAAAATAATGAAACGCGACTTTTATTAACAAAAACTTGTAAAAATCACTTTCTTTGTTCCATCTCCAGGTTCTAGACGATTCGTGTCTGATTCATTGTGAGCGAAAAGTCGTCTAATCGAATTTGAAACGGCTTGTTTAATAGTTCTTAAGAATCAAACTCTGGATCTATTTTTTCCTCTGTTTAGATCAAAATTGAGAATATAATGGAAATGCTTTCAGAAAATTTGGGTTTCGTTTTCCGAATAAAAGCCAATTTGATTTGAGTGGTAAAAAGTACCGGAAATTCCATCTAAAAGGGAAGCAATGTTTAGCTAACTTTGTGATGGAAAAAAAAGAGGAAATACGCACGATCTCTTGTCACTGATCAATTCGTTTACCTAACTATTTTAGAAGGAAATGCAAATTTTGCATCTGACTTATCTGACATAAGTTCCAAATAAATGGACCACTAGTTTGTACACATTTGTGCCTTGCGGGTGAAATCCGGCGCTTACTTAACATCCTTCCTTGCCCCCGAACCCAACCCCCTCAAAATATAACCAAACAAAAAATACCCCCACTCACCTTATAGCATTAGCCAAACTGACATTAACGATCGATCGATTTTCGCCGACCGGACGCAACAGTTCTCCAATGATGCCAGTCTGCGGCTCCTTCGCGTACACATAGCCAGGCTTGTCGAAGAGCTTCCCCAGTGCGCCGTACCCGAGGTCATCGAACAGCGGTCGACAGAGAAACACCTCGCCATTGCCCCCAATCGCCAGGGTAGCGATGCCAAAGATCATTATCGCCAAACTGCCGACACATATTATAATTATACACACGAACATCAGGACGGTCGCCTTCGTGTTTGAACTACACAAGAGGCAGCAGAATGCCATTAGCATGAAAACGAGCACAAATATAATGATCATGGCCGAAAACCATCCGATGGTCCAATACTGGTTCGACCACCCGTGCACCACTTCATAGTGCGGCTCTAGCATTTCCCAGGTCCCGCTGAGGCGGTCCAGCATCGCCACTATCGTCGACGTCAACATGTGGGCATTAGCTGTCGTTTTGTCCTTGATGCGTTCCAATTGCTCGAGAGTATCTATAAAATGACACACACACCCGACATTAATAATTTTCATCCAACAAGCACAAAAGGGTAAACTGCAAGCGATACTGGTAATGGTTTTTGTGGGCGCTCTGGTGCGGTGGGAGCTTATCCTTACCGTTGCGCTGGTACACTGTGTCATGCTTCACTTGTAGGGGGAAATTTGAAAATATCGACCTTGAAACCGCCACTTCCGATGATAGATTCTTCACCGTCGAACCGAATTCCAGTTCACCTAAGTAGCGCATCCGAAAAATAGTCTGGTCCTCTTGCAGCTACGCGTACATCGAGACGATGATGATGATGACAGCCCGCGTGCGACACGGCCATGAAATGAACAGAAACCATACCATCGACATAGAGACAAATTGAATTTGTAATTCGGGTTGTATGGTGTGGTGTGCATGTGACAGAGTGACAGAGGCGAGTACAGTAATTGATGTTTGGGAGTGAGTGCGCTACTACAAGGACTAATGAGTTACCGTTTTGAGTGCATCAATAATTCCGTTCTCCTCGAAGCTTCGTATCCTGAGTGTATCGCATAGTGGGCGGTCGCGAAACGTGCACTGTCGCTGCAGCACGGACAGCTGTATCTGGAGTTCCTCCATTCGGGCGGAGGCTTCTTGGGCGATTTTCAACGCACGACCTACAGTCTCTTGCAGCAGGAGGACCCGATTTATGAGCTCTGTGTTGGCTGAAAGAACACATCACAGCATCGCACAAGCACGAATACGAATCACAACTCACCAATGCTTATTCCATGTAAAGAGTCGTAAGCAAGTTCGATACCAGTGCTGGCAGATACTTCCATGCGAATGGGCTCCCCCAGAAGGATATCGACATCTAAATCAGGAACACAATTGGATGAGAGTAAGGGTTGGGGGGATAGTACAAAAGATATGTAGGGAATGTGCCATAAAAGCCGAACCTTCCAAGTCCTTAATAACCTTTTCGATACCTATGTGGAGGCCATTATCCAGTTTGTGTTTAATTTGCAAGTGGGTATCCTTCAGGAAGATCTCCATGTCATGTACGGTCGATTTCACCATTTCGGGCGTCATCTCGACTGTTGTGGCTAATCGACTATTGGCGTAGAAAATGCAAAAATCACTTAATCTGAAAGGAGAAGGCCGGCGGATTAGATTTTGCGGCAACTACGTTTTATGGGCGAATATCCTGAGTAAATTGAGTGGGAAGTAATTAAATCAACGACTGAGTTGATGTGGTGAAAGGATTTTATTCAGGTGATTTATTGAAATGACATCGAATAGAGGGAGAGTCCTGGAAGTGCTTCCATTATGTGCGTTGTTAGCAAGGATAACTATGTGGGCATTTGTGGGTATTTGATTTTGGACGAACTTTTAGGATTTTTACCTTTTTGGACTGTTTTTCGATCCTTTTTCAAGCTGTTTTGGACCTACTTTGGATGCACTTTTGATCTTGTTTTTGGTAGCATTTCTTCCTTTTTTTAGACTCATTTTTGACGAGTTCTTGGGCGGCCTTTCGACTCCGTTTCCAACCAAAAAAGACCCGATTTAGGACGTCTTATTCAATGGGTTTTTAATGAGTTTTTGGTCACCTTTTTGAATACATTTCTGGACATATTTTAGGCTGGTTTTTTTACGAGTTTTCGGACGCATTTTTGTACTCGACTTTGTAAGCTTTCGGACTAATTTTTAGAAGATTTTTTGAACGGGCTTTCGACTACTTTATCAACCAAAAAAGACCCGATTGAGGACGTCTTTTTGAATGGGTTTTCGAAATTTTTTGAGGATTTTTCGGAAACGTTTTGGACGCATTTTTGGGCATATTTTAGACACTTTTTGGACTCGTTTTTCAACGAGTTTTTGTACGCATATTTGGACGCATTTTGGGCTCGACTTTTGAAGTTTTAGAAATCATTTTCCGATGGGTTTTTGAACGAGTTTTCGACTCCTTTTGCAGACAAAAAAAAAATACCCGATTTAAGACGTCTTTTCAATGTGTTTTCCGACTTTTTTGACGAGTGACACGATTTTTAAGCACATTTTCGGGCTCATTTTTTGGCACATATTTGGCAATTTTTTGGACTGTTTTTTAATGAGTTTTGGACACGTTTTTGAGTGCATTTTCGGATCCATTTTTAACACGTTTTTGACACTTTTTTTTGGGCTATTTTGAACTATATTTTTGACGTTTTTGAGACTCGTTCTTAGACGAGTTTTTCCGCCCTTGCCATTGCGCTTGGACCACTTGTCACTGCGGAAGAACTTTCATTGTTAGGCCACACCCAGAACGCACACTGAAATCGTTGGGCCGCTTTCCGCCATTTGGACCACGTTTTTATCTATTGAAACTTTGATCGGGCACTTTAAACGAAGTTTGCCTATGGCCGCTTTCTTTGCATTGGAATCACCTTTGTTATTAGATTAGTTGTGGGCCCTTTTGGAAGGTCGTTCAATGGACCTTTCGGAACCTGTTTCTTCCATAAAAACCGTAGAACTTACTAACTAATGAGTTGCGTACCTACTTTAAGCGCCACTCTCACTCACCACATCTACAGAGTCTCACAGATAGGTCATTCACACGTTAACTCGTACTTACGTTAAAATAATAAAAAATATCAGCATTGTCATTATGGATGCCCGCCGTCTGCATATCAGTGAGTTCTCCGTCGACTCATCCAGTGCCATCAGTGGATCCACACGATTGCTGAGTTCCTCGGCAGACTCGTTTCGCCCACAACACCAGGCGACAGTCGCTCCAAAAGGTATAAACGAAATCACCGCAAATATGCTCATAAGTGCAATAAATCCGGACTCGATTTTTATCGCCTGCAAAGTAAGTCACAAAGTTTAAATCAACCCCTCAACGTCGCAGTCACACCACTTACATTGGTCGTAAACTCAATTAGGGTGAGATTCGAGTAGAGAGCATCTCTGACTAATTCTGTGAAAAAAAAAAAAAAAAAAAATAACTGTGACGCCGAGAAATGGTTAAGGACAAAAAAACACACACACTCAATGGCTCAAAGATTGGAATGTCCTTTGAAGATAAAACTAAATAAATGGTTGGAATGACCAAAAGGACACTCCACGCATAGATACTCACCGAGTGGTAAATCTTCCGGTGTGATAAACGATAAAAAATCACTAACGTAGGTGAATAGAAACGGTCCCGGCCCTATATCCATGCCAGGGATGCTGTAGGTGAAGCTCGTGGTAGCGGAAATGTTAAAATCCATGGCTAGTTATGTCTATCGTTAGCTGTGGATGGGAATAGAAAAAGGATTCTCTGACAAAAAACCCATATATACGACGAGTATAAAGGAGTATCACTTTGAGTATGAAATATGCTAAACGATATTTCACTTTAGGCATTTGCATTATGTATGCGGACATGGTGATGATTTTTCGCATAGAAAAATGCACTCACGTCACTTGAATGAACTCGCATGCTGCGATATCCTGGCGCTGGTTTATTTGAAATTTAGATTTGTGTGTGGTGCCGCTCTCTGTCGGAATTAGCTGTTGGTTTGAAGCAAATGCCAGAGTTGTCAAGAGCAGTCACTTTTAATGGCTTGGAAGAAGATCTGCGATTATGCTAAGTCCTTTGCTTTTACATTCGAATGAAGGTGCGGGAACTTCATTTAGTCGCATGTTAGAGAAAATGTATTTCAAGACTTGTTTGCCTGGATTTCGTAAGGAGATCTTCTTTATATGTTGCAGCCGCACAAAGTTCTTACACGCTGTTATCATAAATGACAAAAAAGAGAGAATTCGTAAAGTAACGAGTGGCGAGTAACGAGTAGTTCCGTTCTTGGCTTGAAAGAGATTGACCAATGCAATTTTTTCCGGATGCTACCAAGCATCTTCATTCTACAATATTGGAAGTGTCACACATTTACCGCGTGAGAAGAGAGAGAAAGATGCTCGATACTAAAAAGTCGATTGGACGATGTCATCCTCTCCTTAAGTGTAAAAGCGTGAGGAATGTACCTATTTTAGTACGCCATCTTTTAATGGCAACTGAAATGGAAACTCCGCTTGAAAGCCTAATCAATCGTAGACTTCAAAGCGCTTGGCTTAAAAAACCGACTGTAAGTCTCAAAATTGTATAGACGATGAAGGATTGCAGTGATTTACACATGGACGTGCTCAAAAGTACTTGAAGTTTCAAAAATAAACGTAATTTGAAGTTCTTCGCACATTCTTCTGCGAATATTCCAGTTGCAATCGATTGTATGTAATGAATTTATTATTCAAAATTTAACTAAAACTGTATTTTCAATAACTTACCCTCTAAATTAATCGAGTTTTGTTATTATTTTTATGAATTCTACGTTCTTATACTAAGCATTCTTTAACACGTAATTATATGAAGTATTGTGTGATTTTCGCTGTTATTTTAAGGTCACTTGTGGATTGTAATTATAGTTTTTTATAAGTCAATCAATGAATGCCACTCCAGTAACACGGTACATTATCTCCACGTTTGTTTAACTTTCATTATTGTTTGATTTTGGGTAGTTCTCTTTTATGTTGGTTCCCTCATTCGTTACACTTTCTAGATTTGGAAATAGTAAAAGATGGCGCATTTTATTAAAGTGTCAATTTCGCATGGAACTCTGACAGATGATGGTGCGTGGGTGGCGTTGAAATTTGTGTGCAAAAAACTGTATAAAAGTTGCTCTCTCTTTAATACTACCCAGAAATCGAAAAAGTGTTTTTTAAAATTCTGTTTTCACTGTCACTTTTGATTGTTCCGCCAAATGATTCCCCATTCACTCTATTATATTATTTCAACTGTTCTCAACTAAAATCATTCCTGCTACAAGAATTTATTTTTCTTAAAGCCACTCATCTGTTATTCCAAGCTGTTTGTGTAAAGACCAAAATATCTCTAAATCCCTTTCTAAGGATAAGTCGCTTATCAGGATGAAATAAATCAACTCAAACGCCACCCTCGTACATTGTTGATGATCATAAAGTTTGGTAATTTCTCGTGAAAAGGGCGATAATACTTCTACCGATAAACACTTGTTGTTGTCAGTTACACGTTTAAATCTTTTGGATAAACTTCTCAGATCTATTGGGCATAATCATCCGAACAGTTCTCTATTTGCCATGCATTTTCGCAAATACATATCCGTAAAGCAAGCAATTGTGGGGCGACAAAAAATCGAAATGACAGTTTCGCACATAACGAAGTTAAACAATTTTCTGCGATAAATCGTGGTGGCGACGACAAACCTGTAAAAGTGAGGTAGAGCACTTTTAATTGATAAAGAAGTTTTTTTTTTGTAGAAAAATGTTGTTTGTGTTACTATAAATAGAAACGTCACAATGTTTGCTTACATTTACATCAAAAATAAGGAGACGCATTGCTAACGTCTTAATGATGAGATTATTTGATTCATGGACTGTCAGCAACCTACTTCACATATTAATACAGGTTTTTTTTTGGCTTATCATGGCGAAAACTAGAAACAGTCAAGTTCTTGAATGGATTCCTTTGATCTGTCAAAATGAAATACATTCACCCAAAACCGACAATCGTTGCCCATCGGGTGCGACCACAAATTCGCAACTGTAGTTGTTAAAACAGAGCTACCTTGTCCATAAATGCGTTGCTAATTTTGATTATCAGAATATGTCACTTTGACAGCAAAATGTCAGATAATCGATCAGAGCCGTCAGGGCTCTTTCAAATGCTTAATGCTCAAGTGATTCCATCATAAAATACTAAATATTGACGGATAGTGCTCTACACCGTTAAATCCTTTTATGAACGAAGAAAAATGAAAAGAAAAATGAACTGCCAGTGAAATGTCTCGCTGGTGTTTGTGTTTGCCTTGCAATGGTAATTTTAAGAAACGGCGACATGTGTTTTTTTTTTTCATTTTTCCGAGCTAAAAGGAATTTTGTTTAGTAACTGAGTGAAGTTGGCTTTTGGCAGTTGTCTGGTTTTTATTTGGGGCATTCAAGTACCTAGTTAAGTAAGTCTGACAGCTGTCTGAGTAGATCTATCTCTGTTTTGATTGGCTGAAATCGGTCATATGAGCAGCTGGTTCACGCTTATGGAGGGGTAGCCGACGAATCTAGTCAAGAAATTCGTGACTGAGTACTAAGTTGACAATTCGGATATGTGGATGACGTAGGAAAAGTGACGTTCTCGACCAATCTTGTTCTTGCGTTCATGTTACATTTTAGCCAGACCAATCTAGTCGACTTTAGAAAAGCAGATTTTTGAATGCGGCCATTGTCTAAGATTGAACACGTGAATAGAATTTTTTTCACTAAGGTGAAGCCCGACTAGTCAAAAATTTATCAACTGGAACAGCTGTATGTCTGATGTAATGAAAGTGAAGTTAACGAAGAATAACATCTTATGCGTTCTAGTCTAGTCTAGTCTGGATTCAGTTGACATTCCTTACTGTATGACTGATTTAGGGAAAGTGAAGTTAACGAAGAATATATTCTTTTGCGTTCGGGGAAAGTCGAGTCGACTGTACAAAATATTTCCAACCTGTCTCGGACATGCAGAATGAATAAATTCAATTGTGGATTCCGATAAGTTAACTAAAATGAACCTTTGCATGCACAGGTTCACCCAATCTCATCTCCTCATCACTCCACCAAATATGTTGAAAAGAAAAAAACTTTATGTAGAATATCACCCACCCAAATGCCTATAATTTTACAGCCTACACCCAGTATTTTTAAACATGATTCACACTCCACCCTCTATCAGCAAACAACATCCACTTGAGAGATGCATGCATATCCTCTTGAACATTTAACGCCATCCGTACACGTGTGCAGTCACCAACACCACTATCCTCTTTGGTACTGACAAAATCCCCTCTTTCATCTTGATAAGTGTAAACTTTAATTCGTATAAGCTGGTTAGAGGGTGGAAGAGATTACATTCGATATATCCTTGAAATTAGCATTGAAAAGCTTTAGAGCCACCACCACCACCGCCGCACCACCGATATGAACCTAAGTGTTCCCTCACTGCACTTTCAGCAAACAAATTCTCGTCGAGCACTTTTACTTTCACATGGTACGAGTAAGAGAACGAGCATAGAAGCCATTGAAGCCATACGTGTGGCCTTATATACAGATAAGAAACATAACTAGAACAAACCAATTTAACGAAGGAATTTCTATAAATTGTTTTTTTTTTATTTTTTTTTAAGAACTAGGTCGCGTGAGATGCACTCTAACACCGTGTGTACGCGTAATTATTGGAACAGTGTAACCTTGATATTCATATCCATTTGGGAGAGTGCTTGGGATATATATTTGTTGTTTTCTAAATTCACTCGATGTACAGTCTTTAAGAATGCAAGGCACCACTGAATTGGGTTCGAAATAAAAATCAATTGCGCACACAATTTGCTATCGTGGGTATATCCTTATTAATCCTTGTCTGATGTGGATAGGTGAGGTTTTTATACTTGAGTAAGGCGAGTTCAGAGAAAAAAAAAGAACAAACACACACACAAATCGACTTTTCGCAGTAGAATCTCTAAAAGAGGAGGGAAAACACGAAGGCACGTACGTATCGCTCTGGTGCAACGTTAACGCGACGACATCGGAACTGAAATGAATAGGAGAAAAATCGTGGAAAATACGTAACGATTTTCTATACCGTGTCGCCATCGTCACCGTGTCCCATTTAAACTCATGGTAATTACTTTAAAAGAAAGAAGCCGATGATAATGTTGGCAAGAGAGAAAATGAACGCACATCCGTGCGGATGGTGGGGTAGGTTAGTTATAGTTGAATTGCAAAAGGTAAAACGAAAAGTTAACACGATTTGTAAGCGCCTTTCATTGGGTCTATGGTGCGGTGATTCAAGTCTTGTAACTGTATTTACGAGTATATGTTAACTTGACATGGGGTTATTTAAAAGGAGAATACCACTTGCAAATGAAAGATTGCAGCGCCATACAGAGACTGGGGAGGGTTGCATTTAATAAGCCACGGAAGAGGAACGTCGAACAGAGTTAAAGGAGGCGGAATGGACTCTTTGTCTCTTGTGGTCAGTCTTTAAAAGGATTGATGTACTCTTCCGTTGACTGATTGTTTGAACGTTTGGGCAAACTTTTCAAACTCTGACACAGATTCCCTTTGCATTTTACTTTCGCTTTGAAAATGCCTCCAACCTCTAGTTGTCTTCGCGCACCGCTGCCAACAACAATCTGCTGTACATCATTTAGTATCCCATATCCCATCTAATCCAGGATGCTTTTTGTGATCAATTCTGCTTTGGTTGATTTAGGCTTTGCAGGGGTTCGTTTCCAACACGACGAGCTGTCAACTCCAGCGTTCAACATAGCCACTGTCGACTTCCAGTGTTCATTAATGGTATTTGATGTTCCCTTTTCGTACTTTATTATAGGCATCAATATCAAAGCAGTATCGATTGACTGGTTAATATCAAAGGTGTTCACTGTGCAGCCGATTTCCTTTTATAGCGATGTCAACTTTGCTGTCACAGTTGGCTGCATTGGTATATTTGATGGCTTAAAGTCAGATAAATCAAATGTATGGAAGTGGAAATTTTTAGTTCTTTTCTGTTTTCAAACTCAGTAATCCAACACACTTTTCATTGAGCTCCTCCACTCATACATACGCGTTGCACATGAACCCGGGTTCTTTCATATGGATAGAGCTATCATTCCATCGACTAAATAACAGACAAGTAAATTTATTTATGCTTTGCTAAAATCCTTATCCCCGCAAGATCTCATCCTGATATTTTTGAATTTAAAGCCCCACGAAATCTCAAGTATAATAAAAAGTCTCCTACACGACCTGTCGTACCCGAATTCACCTTAAAAATTCCATTTCCTTGCAGTACCCCATCAAAAGGTATACTAATAAATCACGTCGAACCCTCTAGGTCCCTGCTTCACATTTATGTCATTTAATTTGTCTCTATAGTAACTGAAAAGCTCGCAAGCCATACATCATCCTTTTGCACTCCTTCGCATTTGTTTTATATTTTATATGCTTATGCAAGGACCTTGGCACACATCAAAGGAAAATCCAACCTTACACCCGTGATTATTAACTTCATTTCCACTTTGTAGCTGGGAAAAGCATTACAGTACAACAAAAGGACTCGAGGACGCGCTCCTTGCAGTCCGCGCACTGTACCAAAACCCAAGTTAACCTCTTCTCCTGATGATGAATGCCAACAGATTTACCGCGAGATGACAGCATAACGTCGGCTGTTAAAATTTCATCAAAATAAAAATCACAATCCGAAGAGATTCGCCAAGAAAATGATATCCTTCCGTATGACAAAGATAAATACAAACATGTTGAAAGTTTTTCATACTGCCTTGCTTACCTCTGTGTATGTGCAGGATAGATTTATGGTTTTGCGAATCCATCTACTTTGTGTATACCCTTTCATACTGTCTGTGCGGATTTGTTCGCAAAACAATTCAATTTTCAGGCGTGTTTTGTTACTGACCTTCGTCAGAAGGAGTATGTCAATCTACTGCGCATATTTCGTCCTTCAAGTCCTTTGTGCAGATTAAAAAAAAAAACAATGATAAAATGCCCAACACTGTTTCTGTGTTGACACAATAGTTTTCCTTTGGCTCGCATCGTGCTCGATGTTTATCGGCATTTGTCATGTTCTCGAACTCAGATTCCACTTGAACGGAACAAAGGCCGTATTGCTCTCGAAAGTTTCTTTCCTATCGATAGGATAGTGCATCAATCCTTGGAGCTCTGCATTAATTGGTTTCGATTAGTCAGCAAATTGTGTGCTGAAGGCCGTGTGTATGGAGTGTCTTTGTGTGTCGAGTGGACACACATAGAGGACATAATTCATTTGTATCGTCCTTGATTTGGATGAGGAATATGGCTTTGGTTTTAAGGCTTCCGTAATTGAGTTGCTGGAACGAGGGCAGGAGTGCGGATTGTGTGCTTTTGCTGGGGAAGAAATGCATCATAGGAGGCTTGGAATTTTGCATCCACAGTAAAATTGATAACTCGACCAATTACGACGAGGGAAATAAGAATGAGAAGCTCTTAGTTTACTTTTTCAGTTAAACTTTTCTTTGAAATTACCGTCTTTTGCCTCAAATCGCGGCCTTGCTTCGAAATAGGTTAAGAAGGCGACTTTTTCGCAAACACACTTTCCCTAAAATCTTAAAAAATATAAGTTGCGTCTTAAATATATTTCAACGTTACTAGTCATCTTTAGGGACCTCTTTTCTTCAAACTTTTCTCCGAAATTACCTTCATTTGGTTGAAAACACAATACAAAGTGGCTGTGCTTCTAAATAGGCAAGAAATGTCACTGACCAGCAAAACCCACTTTCCCTAAAATCTTAAAAAATAAAGGTTGCGTCTTAAATATATTTCAATGTGACTAGTCATCTCTAGGGACCCCTTTTCTTCAAACTTTTCTCCGAAATTACCGTCTTTTGGGTAGAAACACAATACAAAGTGGCTGTGCTTCTAAATAGGCAAGAAAGGTGACTGACCAGTAAAACCCACTTTCCCTAAAATCTTAAGAAATAGAAGTTTCGCCCTAGATATATTTCAATGTTACTAGTCATCTTTAGGGACCTCTTTTCTTCAAACTTTTCTACGAAATTACCGTCTTTTGGCTAGAAACACAATACAAAGTGGCTGTGCTTCTAAATAGGCAAGAAATGTCACTGACCAGCAAAACCCACTTTCCCTAAAATCTTAAAAAATAGAAGTTGCATCTTAAATCTGTTTCTATATTATTATTTATGTTAAGCGACCTCTTTTCTTCAAACTCTTCTCCGAAATTACCGTCTTTTGGCTGAAAACATAATACAAAGCGGATGTGCTTCTAAATAAGCAAGAAAGGTGACTTACCAGCAAAACCCACTTTTCCTAAAATCTTAAAAAATATAAGTTGCGTCTTAAATATACTTCAACGTTACTAGTCATCTTTAGGGACCTCTTTTCTTCAAACTTTTCTCCGAAATTACCGTCTTTTGGCTAGAAACACAATACAAAGTTGCTGTGCTTCTAAATAGGCAAGAAGGGTGACTGGCCAGCAAAACCCAGTTTCCCTAAAATCTTAAAAAATAGAAGTTTCGTCTTAAATATATTTCAACGTTACTAGTCATCTTTAGGGACCTCTTTTCTTAAAAATTTTCTCCGAAATTACCGTCTTTTGGCTAGAAACCCAATACAAAGTGCCTGTGCTTCTAAACAGCATGAAAGGTGACTTACCAGCAAAACCCACTTTCCCTAAAATCTTAAAAAATAGAAGTTTCGCCCTAGATATATTTCAATGTTACTAGTCATCTTTAGGGACCTCTTTTCTTCAAACTTTTCTCCGAAATTACCGTCTTTTGGCTAGAAACACAATACAAAGTTGCTGTGCTTCTAAATAGGCAAGAAGGGTGACTGGCCAGCAAAACCCAGTTTCCCTAAAATCTTAAAAAATAGAAGTTTCGTCTTAAATATATTTCAACGTTACTAGTCATCTTTAGGGACCTCTTTTCTTAAAAATTTTCTCCGAAATTACCGTCTTTTGGCTAGAAACCCAATACAAAGTTGCTGTGCTTCTAAATATGCAAGAAAGGTGACTTACCAGCAAAACCGACTTTCCCAAATCTTGAAAAAAATAGTCTTAATTAAATTTCAATCTTACAAGTCATCTCTAGGGACTTATTTCCGTCAAATTTGTCTTCGAAATTACCGTCTTTTGGCTAAAATTCCATTAAAAACCGCCATGCTTCAAAGTAGATAAGAACGACTGACTCATCTGTTTTAGTTGGTCAATTCAATATGCGTATATCCCCAATTGTATTTCCTTTACTTTTATCTTATTAATTCTAACATTCACAGCCTCAAGCCGAAAATCACTGTCAGGTACAATGCTTCTCCAGCACAATTGGCTTATAAACCCTACCGAAGAACACTCCCTTTCATTTAGTACGAAATCACGATGAAAATAAAGCAGAGCCCGCATTCCTCCTTCCCCGTTCTGCCTTCGCACAGTTAGGAACTTTAAAATCGTCCAACATTTGCGGTGATACCAATTTTGTAATGGCATTCGTCTCTCACACGCTCTCACTCTCGCTCTCTTATTGGGCTCCACTTACGCTGTTAAAAAAGAAAAATATGTCATCAGCGAATTAAGTCGATTTAACTTTGCAAAATATCAGATTGCGGAAGCTACACAGCTTCTCCTAACCACCTACTAGACGTTTTATTATCGTGCCCGGTCGGGGTATGGACAAACCCGATTTTCTATCTCTGCACACTGTAAAGCACTTACAGAGCGAAGCACATCCAGACCATGGGTATGTACACAGAAGCGGCTTGACACTAATGGAATTATGTACCGCACACAGAGAACCCTTCCTCCTAGTGCGCGGGCGAGCTACCAGACTCTGCACCCCTTCACAAAATCGAAGAACGAGTAAAAAAACTGCAACGAACCCACACCGGACCAGAACTAAAACACTGGGTCTGCTTTAATACCTTTCGTTGTGCTGGCACTTTGTGCTTCGCGGTAGTTTTGCTCTGCTTCTTCCTTTTTTTTATTTTTGGAAATTTTGCTAAATGAATTGGTATCGTATCATCGTCTTCGTTGGGAACGATGTAGCCTGGCGGTGGATAGCGATAGACTTCCTCCAAAGGCCAGTTATAAATTACACGGAAGTTAGATGGAAAAAAAAAATAGTATCGAGCCAAAGTCAAGGAAAAAATGACGAAAAATCGGTTGTTTGCTCGTGTCAGGTAGAAGGATATTAATTGCCATCTTCGATAGTGCACTTTGGCGATAGTTTCGAAATTAGGAAGAGTGTTCCGCTAACATGGAGGTTCCATTTCGTCTTTTTTATTTCTTTTTTTTTTTTCATGGTTATGAGGTGTGAAACTTCCATTAAAATTATCACCTAAAACAGGTGGACAGGACACACGAGGAGAGATGCAATTTATTATATTTAGTTGGAGATTGTATTCTGACAGAGCGGTGGGTGGACTTCTGTTTGAAACTCAATTTTGGGTGAGACCTTCGGATGTCGTGTAATTTGATTTGACATGCCAATCGGCGACTTTGACTTTTCTCGTGACAAAATGAAATTCGCACTGTGGTCATGTGCGGTGTGGGGAAAATAACTCGGAAACATGCATATCGCAATGGCAATTAGTTTTGTTGCCAGTTAACTGGAGCGAAACGTTTAATTAGCCTTAAATTTTGGACCAAGGGCGATTTCGTGAAGGTTCGCGGGTGTTACAAGTTTAACAATCACCACGGTTTGATGTGTTTTAGTGTCGCTGTAGTGGCTGGTGTTGGTTGCATTACATTTATGTATTGTCCAGCGAGAACTGTTCCGTATTTTTAGCACTTCTCAGGGGGCGTGTAAACCGGTAAAATCAGCGAAACCGGTAAAATCAGCGAATGATTGGACTTTTTAGCGGTTTAGAAAAATAGAACTACTAAAATTGATTCCGTATTTTGGAGGTTCTGCTTGTACAATTTTGAAGTGTCGGATTGGCTTCAAAAAAATATCAAAAATGGCTGCCTCGGCTGGCTTTGAGGTAGCACATTCTATCAACCCAAGTTCCGAAGACCTTATTGATTGTTGCTGGTTCTATCCCTCTCTAATTGCTCGAACGATGTTCTCTTGAAGCGGTTGAATCATGGCTCTAGAAAGAGCACTCTTTAATTCTCGTTAGACCGCTCTTGTTAAAGAGCAGTGGCCTCCGGACCGAACCATGTGGAAGCCCACTGCAATTGTTTAGAATGTTGTCTGGTTTGCTCAAGACTGTCAATTTAGACATCTATTAGTACTATCGATTCAGGTATTCAACTTGAGGTGGTTTCTAACCCTAGCTTTCGGGCCATTGTTGTCACACAAATCGCTTTCCGACATTACGTCATGCACGTCATCCACTTTGCAATAAATCGTGTGTATTGGTACTTCAAACAGTTTGAGACTGTCGATGCTGTCAATCTCCAAAATGTTCAATTGAGAATCGGACTATAGCTGCACAGTGCTGACGTCGAAAAAGGCTTCCTACTCACAAACTCTACTTACCAGTTAAAGTGGCTTTCCACTAGCCTTCTTTGCAATGTGGTTTGTTAAAGTTTTTCATGGGCTTCCCATATTTTTTTACGATTGCCGCTCTCCTTGAATTGAGTGAATGTGTGTCCGCTTTCCCTTTTCGAAGCTATACAACATTCATGCCAGCCCAACATTTCGCTCTTAAAAGAGGTCCCCTTCTAACCAAAATCCATGCTAAGACGAACTCCCCCCAAACCAACCCTTTGTCGTTTGATCACTGACACAATCCAAACCTCAAAAAGTGTCAGTCCTACTTCCCAAATCTAAAGCCAAATTCGTCGTTTCGTCGAAAACTTTTCCCCAACTTACCACCAATCACTTCATCCATTAAAAGTTCTGCACAAAACTTTTCCAAGAGTTGTTCCAGCGACCTAACGACTTAAACTCATCGATTGTAACTTAACTACTGTCCGACCTTGTAAGAGTTTTCCGGTGCGAGGAAACTTTAATTTTCAAGGAGAACTCCAAGGGTTCTACATCTTTCGTTCTAACCCCGAAACACGACCGAAAGGCTTGCAGTGGAACGTGGCTTTTGCCGAATTTCTCCGCCTCATTACGGCCGAGTGTTTTTAAGCAGAATATTCGAATTTGAATGGCAATGCATCAAAATATTGGTCTGGAAGGCATTAATTATGTGCTCGCACAAACAACTCTTGGGGGGGGGTCACAACATCGGTTGTGATCCAATTTATGTGTTTACAGGATATATAAATCTTGGTCCGCCCCATCGGTGGGTTTAGGTTCGATTTTTAAGCAGCGGTACAACTGCAACGGTCGGGTGGACTTTCAATATTTATATAGTCTGACTTAAAAGGAGGAGGTTCACTCATGAATTATGGGACAACATAAATAAGCTTATCTTTGGCAAAAGTTTGCTTTAGATTGGTCTGGTCTCCGAGCGGGAATCAAATATCGAAGGTACGGTTTTTCTGCAAATTGAATCGAAGTCGGGTATGAAACATCATCGCAGGCAAAGGACTGGGTTATAAATTATTGACGTAATTTATGATGTAGTTGTATGTTCCCTGGGTAAACAATTATTTCTGTGTACTCAACGGGAACGAGGTTTCTTGTTGGCCTGTTGTCCGGAACTAGAGGCATCTTTTATTTGCTGTTAGTGCAGTGTTGAATACTTCACGACCTCCTTACTAACTGATTAGTCACGTTGATACTAGAAGATGGGTATCTTTCCAACTCGCACAATCCCCAAACCGAAAGTAGTTCCTTCCTCTGTCTGAAACTGTAACTTTATGAAATTAATGACCAAATCCCTGCACATGTTTGCACTCTTATAATCGGTTTACATCATTGCGAACAGGATGTGTACTCGTATGTGTGTCTATGGTTTCGCAATGACGGCACAACCCAAAGGATGTGTGATACTTTGCAATGAATTCACTAAGGAGAACTATTCAAGCAACTGGTCTGCAGTAGAACATTTTCTGGTTTAATGGTTTTTATTGTATTTCACTCTTGCGCTTGGCTTGCTTTTTTTCATAGTTCCTGACTGAGATTGTAGATTCTGTTGTCGGTGAGCAAACACACAAACACACAGCAACCGGTAGCAGTGCTCGCCCTTGTTGCGAGAAGAGTTCTTCAATTATTCTTCATTGAGCTTTTATGCTGTTGTTGTTGTGTGTATCCATGTGGGGACGGAGAACACAATCCGAACAATATGTACGTTTTAGCTTAAGTACAGGATAAGCGGTTGGACAAGTTTGACATGAATGTAATGAGTGGATGCACTCACATGTTCGTACACGAAAACATTCGACAGTGAAGTGAATGGGTCGGCACTTCCTTATTCAGTGGATGTTGGGTTAAGTAATAATCTTAACCTCAAGTTGTTCAGGATGCAGTCTTGAGATTGTTCTCGGGGAAATGTGGGAGTGTGAACTTTGAAATGACATTTGAGAAGCCATCATATTAGAGATGAGTCTTTCTTTGAGCGGGACGTGCTTTCAATGAAAGCGGACTCAGATACATTAAAGTCAAGGGGAGATTCTGAAAGTGACTGATTTTAAACTCATAAAAGTCTACATATATATCGAGCGAAGCAGTTCTCTTTGAGACATTTATTGACGGAAGTTGTCAAATAAATAAATAAATAAGACAGTTGTTATGGACAACAGCGATTCGACAATTTCGTATGCCTAGCTCTTAGCCACTTGTGTAATGCCGAATTCACAATGTCGCGTTGAACGCGTGCGTGCGTCGGTGCGCTTTGACACGCTTTATCGAAATTTTACGATTTTAAGTGCCAAAGCGCGCGAGCAACAATTTTGTAAAACGAAATGCTGCTTTGAAGCGAATGCGCGTTGAGAGAGAAGAGTATGACACATTAAAAGTTCGGTTTGTTTCTTGGCTAAAAAACACAAATTCAGAGCCGAATTCAAATTTCAAGTGTACTCCTTTTTTTCTTCTATGTGTAATTTGTATGCACGAATTGAAAAAGGATTCTCTAAAATACAAGAAAATCATATTTAACAATATGTATATCTATCAAATCAAAAAGCAACCATAATTGATTAATATTTTTTCTCCAAGAAATCTAAAGACTTAAGTAGTTGCTCTACAAAAAAAAAATATTCGTCATTTCCACACATTGAATTAATTAATTTGCATTGAATGGACATCATATAGCTCTTTAAAAGTTGTTATTGATAAACATTAGTGGATCTGTGCCACCCCGACTATGAACGGCACATTCTATGCCTTTAAATCGAACAAGTCGAAATTTGAAAGTTGTCAAACGCGCGTGATAGTAGAAAGTAGGTCTACTCGGGCGTCGCGTTGAACTTTACGATATTTACGATCTAAAGTCGACTCAACGCCTGAAGCTGTATTTTGTGTGGCAGCATATGAACGCTTTGTTTCTACATAATCTGTCAACGCACGCGCGCGTCAACGCGACATTGTGAATTCGGCATAAGTCTTAATTTTTGGGACGAATGAAATGGGCGTACTTACCCATTGTTGCTTTATTTTCCAAAGAGTCAGTCAGTCCTTTCTTCAAAAACGTATCCATTCGAATCCGGCTGGATTTAGAAGTCGCTTTCTTTGGAAAATTATGTATTCGGATGTTTGTCAGACACAGTGCTGTCGAAAAAAAAATGTCGTTTATTTCATTTGTGTTCTTCTGGGGGTTGAACTTGAGACCTGCTCGCTAGCCACGAAGCTCTTAGCAAACGAATGGGCTATGAATTCTTGCGGCTTCTTTCGGAATTGAAATGCCGATGTAAGCCACTCTTCCACTTTGATTAAAGTTTGCCAACGTCTACTCCGTTTTTTTAGGTTACGTCTTGTTTCATAATTTTTTTTATTTTTCAAATCTGACATCGATAACCAAACACTGCGGCCATTAATGGAGTTGTTCAGTTTGTATTTTTGATTTTCTAGCTGCTGATCAAATCGAGCAATCTTCAGCAAAATTAAATCGGCCTGATAAAAGTTCATATGAAGTACCCCAGCTATATATCGTCTTCAAAATGTTCTGCAATTTAAAAAGCAATAAACCACCAATTTCGCTGTAACTCTAATATTTTCCCTATTTTAACTTTTACGCGTGTAAACATATATGTGTGCATCCTTCCAAATTTCCGCTTATTTGGTCTTTGAGTTAAATTTTCGAAAACTTCTTGCCATGGCAGGGGTTAACTTTTGTCCATTTTACAAGACAAATGCAATAGTTAAACGAAAAACACTGCGAAGGGAATTATTAAATCCCATTCCCGACGGATAATGCAGTTTAATTTAATATGAGGGAAAAGTTGTCAACTATTGTCATTCCACTAACAACATTTTGTGTTCTTCCTTATGGTGATTGTAGCGGAAAATCGTTCAGAAGAACAACGGCTTACGTTTACTCCTTTTGAATTAAAGAGCCATTTTCTTAGCAAATATTCAAGGAGTAATAATAGGTACATTTGGTACATGCTTTAACTCAGATGGAAGTTCGAAAAGCCAGCGAAATCGAAATTAAAATCACCACTATAAACTTTGGCCCTCACTGATCGGCTAAGCGCGATAAGTTCAATAAGCGCGTTACATACTTACTCTAAGTAAGTGAAGCATCGGAGTCTTTGGATTGCAGGGTTGGCGTACCTTCTTCTTCATTCTGAATCATTTTATATCGTTTAAGTTCTTCCAGTGCTTTTACCTCAGCCACCACAGCGCGTTGTTGTTCGCAAAGCTGACAGTTGGCGTAGACCTTTCAAGTCGAATCCGAGCCCTGTGGCGCATTTTACTTTTACTCTTTAATCATAGAGGGACTCAACACGTTCCATTTGACCAAAAATAAAAAAATAAATAGCCAAGGATCATAAGAACTATTTGCTCAGATTTATTATTATTTTTTGCAGTCCGGTCTTTCATTGCGAAAAGGATTACTCGTAACAAATTAGCAATTCGCGAGTTTTTGCCATCGCTTCATTTCAAGCGCCTGCTCTGCGTAGTGTTTTTAACTCTCTTTTCTACTGCGTTACCTTTTTTACACCTTCAAAAGCACTTTCGAAAATCAAATTGGAGTGCCGAGAGGGCTGCTACTCTTTCAGAAGCTGTCTGAAATCTATTGTAAACAAACAATACGCTTTAAGATAGATTCATTTGAATTCCTCTTTTTTTGGCAGCAGTAGGTACTAATCCTTAGCACTTGCCTAGAGTACAGTATTTCTGTTGGGTAGGGCGAAACAAAAGTCGAAGCCACTGCCGAATAAAATTTGACTGCGCTCCTTCAGCAATGTCTCGTTTTTTTTTCTCTAACCTAACCTTACTCCGAAGTAGAGGGTGTTCCTTCTAATTTCAGTAGTGTCAGTACATGACACCTCTGCAATGTTCTGTTCAATTATCCATTCATAAAAGAACACTAAATGCAGTATTTAAAAGGCGATTAAATGCAGCGTCCCCTCTAAGGCTTATCATCTGTTGGAGAAAACTGTCAATCACTTGAGCTGTCAATAAATTGCACTGGAGATCTCCCGCGTTAATTTCATTCCTTCCGGTTTACCGTATTTGAAAACTTTCATCGTTTTTCCACCATCGAGCGCCATCTCGGCTAAAGGCAAAGCAACAACGTGTTTAATGGGCGTATTCTTTTTTTTAGATACACGCCATCCGCTTCATTCGCTTTTCTTCTGCATGACATCCGTTCGAACAATACACAATCAGAAACCTTGCAAGTACCTTTACAGGCACGATCTGGGATTGTCACTTTTTAACTGAAATTGGTGAATGTTTTACTCTGTCTACTCTTCTTAAGAGTTTATGCGACGCCTTACAAAACTGTGGATATTAAGTGCATTCCCTCACAAGTCGACTTTCTCTTTTCGCTAAACCACTTTTTCAGAGTTTAGTTCCTTTTTCCATGAGGGTAGTGCCCCAAATTAACAGACTATTGCAATGAAGCTTTGTGATGTTTATGAAATCAGAATATTCCCTTCAAAATTTCTTATCCAAATCACCGACAAACAAAAAAAAGAAAGAAGCCGGCAAAATCAGTTAAATTCTACGAATCCATCAATTCAATCATTAACTACTTGAAATATATCGACTGCTCAACAAATTGATTCAAATTTCCCCATCAAGAAACAGGAAACGAATGAGTAGGACCAATTCATGCTGTATATTATTTCGAATACATTGGGCAAACTTTCTCTTCAGCCCCAGACGATATTGACTACTTCCACTTGTCCGCCTTTGTTTGCGTCTTCAATCGATTTAGATATCTTTTCCAAACAATTTAAATCATTATTCCTCAAGATATCCGTTTGTACTTTGCGGGGGTTGCTTACGATTTCTCCCTCCGCCCCTGCCAGGCAGAATAACATAAATGGATATCACTTTTACAATGAATACGACAGTAAATTGACTATCGATTGTCCTCACAAAGTCTTTTTGTCTTTAAATCAACGAAATTCGTTGCCAAACTGCAGAAATGTTTTGCCACTTCAAGTTTTGGACTCGATCCAAATCTGGGAGGTCTCCACCTCTGTGTACATATTCTCTCTATCTCATTCATTAAAATGAAAAAGAAAAATTATCCATTTTTTTTGGCCCTCTGCTTCCCTCAAGCGAAGAAATTTAAGGAACCAAAAAAATATATCCTTAGGAATTATTAGGAACGGGGACGATGATAGGGGGAAGCTCATCAATGAAATTGGCAACGCGCTATTTCCAGTCGAAGTGCTACACACTGTCTCTAGTTGACACATTCTAAATCGAATGTCTGGCATATTACACCCTGTGTTTTAGAATACAACATGTGTTCAGTATAGTCTGGCCACAGGAAATGTCCAACTGTATAATGCGTTTTTGTTGTGACCTATTTTTGTGACGAAGGCGAGGGCTGTGAAATGTGCTTAGAACATGTGAGGCATGTAATTATTGTGGATCATGTTTCCTATTCTGTATCGCAGAGGCTTTTTAGGTACCAATTGTGCACAAAAACAAGCCCCAGAGAGGAGCAAATTGGGAACAAAGTATCTTAGTTATGGGGGGAGATGGGAATACCGCGACTTTAGGTTTCCGTATATGGAAATCTGATATCACACATCAAGAAGTGGAACATTTGTTTAGCCTTTGTAATGCTGTATGAGAGTAATGGCAGAATTTTATTATTCGAAAGCAAATGGAAAATAGTGGCATAAATGCACGCTTCGTTTTCTTCAGTGCTTTTGGGTTGCTAAAATACTGGCTGTCCAACATATGTATGGAACTCGCCGTGTCATCCTTTTTCTTCCAAACTTCAGTACAAAAAAAATGCTAATGAGACGTTTTCATTTGCAAGTAATTATAAGCAGCAGACAAGGCGATTCGCATTTCGTTAACTTCCTGTTCGCCAGCGTGTTCATCCGAGAATCCCAAGTGACAAATGTACCTATCGTGTGATATGGTGGACGTCGTAACGAATGTCGCTACAAAAGTCGCCGGTGATTCCCCAAAATTGTCCGCATTGTTTTTTACAAGATTATTTTCGCCCCACAGACAATATTTGACGTTTACAAGATGGTTGCAGGTTTTTATGCATTTCTTCTGTGCGAATTTGATTATATTCTGACATTCATTAAACAAGAAAGCTGTGTTTAGTGTGTAGTGTATTTACAACACGATCCACAAGAGGTTTTAGAACCACTCCTTTTTATAAATTTCCGCTAACTCGTTCAATCAGAGCTACTTTTCTCAATAATTTACTAATTGCCTTCCCGATGGATGACTGAACCGAACCACAAATCACACCATCAACATGTAAAAGTAAATACACTTTTAATCCATTTCAACCCACCAATTAGTGAATATTTCACAACAATGAACTCCCTTTTCAAAGTGCATTTTCATATCGATAATTTAATATGCAAGCCCTGTTAACATGTCAGCAAATACCAACTGAAATTAATTACGTGTCACACGACAAACAATTAAATAGTCGCTATTTTCAATTTGCGATTTTAAGGGTTGACGATTGACCATTTGGGCATAGAAATCCTGTCTCATGGTTTCAATAAATGGTTAGGTTGATATGTTGGAAAAAAAAATACTGATCCATAAATTTTGATTTGCCGATTAATCCGGATGCAACTGCAGCTTGACAAATATTTGCCAAATAGTTGTGGCAACGAAAACCAGTGAATTTGTTTGTTGAAAGCCTGCCGACATTATTTTGGATACAGGGGGACGCATGTGTTTATAGGACATGAATAACCGTAAAGTTATTATTAAAACCGATTCTACATGGAAATCGATGACCAACCTCAGCTGTAGATAAATCACATTTCTAACTACTGGCATGTTATGGAAAATATTGAAAATATGTTGCTGTTCATTCGGGGAGGGAACTATTGGTTTGAATAAATGTTTTACTGCAGACTTTGGTTATGGGTGGTGGGAATTTGACTGAATGGAGCTTTGATGCTATTATTGGGATTTGTGAGTCGATTGGCTTTTTATATTTAATTAAAGGGGTGTGTTTTTAATAGCCATCGCTTGGTACACACCACTTTACGAGATACGCTGTTCTTCTCTCATCATTTGGAATAGTTGTTGGCAGTGAGCTACTCCTTTCGAAACATGGTCCCTTCTATGACGCGTCTTGCCAATGGATAAGGTATCCTTCGCAATATCATACCAAAACTTCGTTCTCAGCTATGTATGATATAGATTTCCATTGCGTGCAATTATTCAATAGTGCCTATTGCTGAGCCGCGCTTCTTAGTCTACAAATGATAGTTCAAGCCGACAAAGGGGTTTGTACATATCGTTTGCAAAATCCCACTTCACATACTGAAACATTCTACAAGGCGAATATACAATTAGAGTGGTATAACCTCCTCAATAAAGAGTATCGTCAGGATAACCCCAAGACCTACCACAACAACCAAGTATTGTTGCGTTGTTAAGAAAAAGCTCAAAGCACCACTCGGTATCATTCCATGCGCATCCAATCGAGTCTGAATTCGATTTATTGAAGCACAAAAATTCCTTCGCAAAGAACTCTATAACGTGAGCGTTTGCGAATCCTTTAAACAAGCCACTTTCACAAACTGAACGACAGTAAACGACAATGTTCTTGAGCTCTTGGCTGTGCAATGTTGAACACGAATCATCGATAAAAGAAATCGCTTGCAAATCCCTCACCTTGTCCAAGTGTTTACCTGTCTAGCATAAACTTTATCCTCTGTTTTTAATATCTACAGGGTAAAAGGCAATCGGAAGTCTCGCCCGAAACTCCCGCCCACCTCCACTAAAAGTAAAACATTTTCAATTATTTGCAGCAAGTGAGTTTTTCAAAAATATTACTCACACTTCCACTTCATCCGACGGAGGTCTATACTCGATCCCTATCCATATACACGTGTTGTGTGCGCATTCCTTTAAGATGTAGTTATGCTTGTGGTGGTGCACGTTTTAAGTGGATTCCAATGATGGATGAGGCCGGGCAACATATGTTCTCAAACGCAAAACGCATAATCCTTGTTAGAATAGTTATTGCACATTACACACCCTCAATCATGTGCCTCAATTGCAATCGCTTAAGAAAGCGCTGCTGGAGGGATTTCGCTGTAGGAATTTACGTGAGCCACATGATAGTAAGCGATTTTATGGCTCAACTCGGGCACAGCCATTTATTCACGAAATAGCTATATGGAGTGTAGTTTTAGCCCCATAACTGTGGATATGGGCAATAAAACAATCGTTGCAGTTTTTATTTGCCTCTGAGTCAGGATGCGACAAGACCGAGTCGTAAAGTTTATACCCTAATCATTTGCGTCCGCATAAAATTCGAAGAATCAGGTTACTGTAACAAAGTGTATAATAGCGTGTGTAGAAATCTGTGAAAATAGTTGGTTATTAATCATTCCCCCTGACTGTTAGCCCGTGAGAACATGGACAGAAGTTATATTTGTCGGATGACATGTGGAAAACCCAGTTCAGGAGATCGATATTATGTCTATAAATATGGATTTTATTCTTCTTTAATTGCCGGGCTTGCAAGTCCTCAAAGAAAATCCCAATCAAATCAACCGAGGTGTCAATTGCATAATGTACTCGTATATGCACTTTGAAAGAACTTTGAATAAAGGGTGAGGCAGGTGCTTACATTGTACTTCTATGACATTTTCAATGGCTTTGACAAGCAAAGGACTATTCATGTATTTCAACTAGAAAATTGGCTTTTTATCCATTCAAACAGCTGGGACTCGTTCAAAAATGAAAGGAAAGGTGAAAGTTACATTTTCCGTTTTGCATTCTCGGTCTGATCTGAATGTGCACAATGATAATCAGTACAATATGATTTCGTTTTACTTTACTGTAAGGAAGCTTCAATTTCAGTTGAATCATATGATTAGTCCATGTATGCACTTTCAATGCAGAGTTTTACACTGAAATAAATCAGAATGTGATTGAAACGGAAGCTTTGTGTCATGTCTTTGAAGAGTTTTCTTCAGTGAGATCGCTTTTGGCAAGTGACTGCAAATGATAGTTGCTAGGACAAATGACATCCACTGCTTTCAATGCTGCTAGCTACCTCTTATTTGAAATGAAACGAATTGAATGCACCTTATGAGCGAAACAGATCTTAAGTTGCATGTTCTGGTTTCCGCATTATTCGAAAATTCTATTCCGCGATACTAATAATCATTTTTACTGTCCAGGCTACATTTTTCGAAGCCGCACAATGGGGAAACGTTCGATACAAAATTATATGTTGTAACTGTTTAGCTCTCCGCTAAACAGTCTGGCAAAATATTATTTACTTCACCTCTGGCCAGTAAGGTGGAACAAATTAGTAAAGATTATTAAAACCAATGTCTTCTAGCTTCAGATTAAGGAGAAAATAAACAAATTTAGCTTTTTTTCATTTTTGAAATTTAAGCTGGATTTTAAGTCTGGTTTGTACCATTTAAAAAAGTGAATTTCTCAGGCATAAGAATCACAGACCTTGTAAACACATCCTCACCAATGGAAGTTGCAATCTCTTCCACGGCCTTCCATGCTTATCAGTAATTTTCCCAACTGTCATCAGTCAACACTGTCAAAGCTCTAAAAACTTAAATCCTCATCGAATTGCAGCAATTAAAATAAAAACTGGGTGAGGCGTTAATTAATATTTAATAAAGTAATTTACGTTTAAACGTACAACTCTCTTGACCCATTCAGCCAACTAATAAAACCATGTACACGGTCCCAGTAATACCACCCGACTTGCGCCACGAAGAAACAATCATTCAAGCAGCCAACGCTTTAGATTGTTTACAATCGACAATAACAAATATTTTCGATCGAATCGACAAACGTATTTCGAAAAACAACACAAAAATTAACGAACTAAGTTCACGCATAAGTTCGGCATCATTAAAAATTCAAAATTTATCCGGCACCAATAAGGCGATTAATATCTTTTCCCCGGCCAAGTTCCCGTCGTCGCATGTTTTCAGGGACATCGAGCTGACCTTCAAAGATAGTGACACAACAGCATATACTCCACAGGACTATGAAATAGCCAGCCGTGTAGATCCAGTGCCTAATAATATTCAAGAGAAACTGGTATTCTTTCATTTTCGCAGTGCGAAAAACAAATCGACCGCCTCTCGATTGGCCAATCAACGAGGGTTAGGCGAAATTCCCGCGAACGTCAAGTCGGTGAATTCGGTCTTGCTGTTCAGTACGTCGGAGAACGTTTACAGTGGCTACAGGCAAAGCGATGATATGAAGCGGAGCCAGCGTGATCGCAGCAAAGTAGTTAAAAAGCCAGAAGCTACAAATCGCGGTCTGCTTATAGAACCTGCGCCGCTTTCACTAAGCAAACGGCAAAAGGGCACCGATAAGCGACTACAGCAGGGTTTGTTCTACACTCCTAAATTGAATGAAGCGCCGGTGATTGATTTGCCGGTGGATTTACCTGATTTGCCTGGCATAGTAGATGACATTCAGTTCCGTCATGCCGACCCCCATCAGATTGCTCCTTCGTTGTATATTGACAACGTGGAGGATCTGCCCGAAATAGAAGAGACAATACCAGCAGTTGTAGTTTCTGCGAAACAAGAGTCGCTTTCTACAATGGCAACTACGCCACAACCGGCTACTCCACCAGCGCCTGTAACGAATACAGCTATCAAAGCAAATCTAGCAACGCCGCCGCCGCCACCTCCTCCGCCACCACCGCCACCTCCATCATCATCACCTCCACCGGTGGAAATGGAGGCGCCTGCTCCAAAGTCGGAAAAACCCACTCGGCCACTTGCAGTAGCAACCGATGATCGTTCAAATTTGATGGATGCCATTCGGAAGGCAGGTGGAGCTCGAGGAGGACGCTTACGTGCGGCCGCGGATGTCGCCAGGCAACCGTCAAACGAGAAGCTAAACGTAGTCCCCGATCAGCCTAAAACCAGCACCGGGGGCGATTTGATGGCGGACCTACACAACAAGCTCTTAATGCGACGAAAGGGAATCTCTGGCACAAAGGCTGGCGAGCACGCCCCCTCCAGCAGCGGCAATGTTATTGGTCTACTCTCAGCACTGATTCCGCCACCCCCACCAAAGGCACAGCTCTCTTCATCCGACGAGGAAGCTGACGATTGGGCCGAATAGTTTACTCTCACGTTTATTTTATATTTTTCTTTATCGTTATGATCGCTCAAAATTAACTGTGCCTTTCTTTTTGGAAACAACTGAATGATTGAATAATTTCTAAAATACCTACCTTACCTAACCATTGAGTAATATACGAGTAAGATACTAGAAAATGTAACAATTGATTGTGTTATAGCACTAATTTGAGTATATACTATACATACGCAGAATTATTATATTTGTTTTACAAAGTCGTGCTGAGTTATAATTTATTTGGAAGCCCAAGAAATAGCCACAAAAGTAAACAAACGCAATAGAGGACGGGGAGGCGACGGCATCTTTGTTCCTCTCTCTACCTCCCCCATCTTCTTTGTATTCCACCCAAAAGAAAACACGAGCTTGTTGTCATTGGTTTAATGTTTAAAATCGAACGCTCATCTTACAACAGTTTTATGATAAAAAAAAATTCTACGCTTGTACAAAACCATCTCCAAGGACAAAGTTTTTTTTTTATATCGATTCCTCTTGATGGGAAATCTTCTTAATGGATAAGTTTCTGTGTTTTTGCCAATTCGAGCTGGGCAGCTGAAACATTTTGCAGACCATCTTTGACAGCGTTTAGATTCTCCTTCCACGCTTGCAACAAATCGCGCAACTGTTCCCACTGTGAGAAGCCAAACGTGCGGTGCATGGTGCTGGAAATGTGTACTTTGCGATTTGCTTGATCCAGACGAGCCCGAACCAGTTTCGTTTTCAGTACCTCAATTATGAATGGCTCGACTTCATCCTCGGGGATTTGCAACTCCTTGGTCAGTTGTTCGAATGTCATTTCGGGATTACTTTCAGCCAGCTGCATGAAGGTGAGCAGACGCATCTTTTTCATGTTCTGCTCATGGTTGAGGCCCTGTGATGTCACAAATTCTTTATGATTCTCATAGAACTGAATGTAGGAAGGCAATTTGTCCGAAACGAAAATCGACAGCAGATCATGAATTAGATCGCCCTCGAGGAAGCGAACTGGTTTCAGTGACAGCAATGGATCCAGCAAGAATGTGTTTGGATCGGCCAAGGCAGTTACAATACATTTCATGGCATCCTCACGAGCAACGCAAGCGTTATCAGCGGTATATGTGCCCAAAAGTTCAATCATTACCTTTGCGGAAAGTTCAATATTGGTGTCTTTGAGCACATCATGAAGCAGACGGTACAGTTTTTGCATTTGTTCGCTTGATGGTGGACAGTTGACGAACTGGCTTTTGAGCTGTTCCACTCCAGTGAATACCTCAAGAACTTGATCGCATTGCTTGGCTACTTGCACCAAATGGTAGTAGACATGATAGCGTAATGGAGAGCTCGTATCCAGATTGTTGAACAGCCGCCAAAGCCTTAAGAACACAACTCTATAGAACCAAATAAAACAACATTTATATTCAACTCACGATTGCAGACACACTTTGGCCAAGGGTACATCGGGAGCTTTGGTCATCTTTTCACAATACGCCAAGACAATGTTTTCGCCCCTATCCAAGGAAATCTATTCAGAATAAAATAGATTAAATTCGATTGGTGTTTTGTGTATATCAAAACCTACAGTGATCATGATGGAGACAATGCTGTTGAGAATGCCATCGATTTGTGCTGGTTCACCATCCTTGAAGCAAACATCAGAGACTCCAATGATTTTGTGCAAATCATCTTCGATGCCTTTGGATGATTTTTCGGAAGAAATTTCAGCTCCTAGTTTTTTAAAGTATTTCCGCAACTCTTGGACCTATGAAGTGCACAAAATTAGGTGGCGATACACAAAATATTATTTCCAAACCAAACATAACCTACAAAGGCAGTTTTGATTTATCCACATGAACTACAACTTGTTTCGATAGGAAAATGAAAGAGTTTCAGGCTTACCTGCTCATCTAGCGATAGATCTATGAAAACCGGGACAGCATTCATGATTATTCCCTTTTTAAATGTTTAAAAATGGTAAAAATGTTTCTGCAAAAATATTCAGCAGCACACGTCGCTTTTTTTGACAGCTGGAAAGGGATGCCAGTGTTCGAAAGAGAACGGCATACTAGAATTTTGATTGGGAGGTGTTTGTAGTTTGGTAAACATTGGGTGTGTTGAATGCATTTTGTTCTCAAATTCTGGCTGTAGGTATTCAACGTTTTGGGTGCAAAGCAGGTGCAAAGTTCAGAGATGAGGGAATAAGGTACCTAGTTCCCTTATGGCTAAATGACTTATGATTGTTTCGCCACACAACGACAATTGTTTTTTCGTCTTTCTACTATTATGTTTTTGAGGGGTGTATTGTTTCGGATCATATATCCCTCTTAAAACGTACTGTCTCATAAAATTGAAGGTTAGTGACAAAGAGGATCTAAACTAGAGGGCCAACTGAGAGCAGAAACGGTACATTTGCCTACAAGCTGCTTTTCCTGCATAGGAATTCCTAAGTATTAGTGCCTGTACAAATCAAAGGAGCGCCATTGCTGCCGCACGCATACTTAGGAAATCCTATGCAGGCAATTAATGTCAATCACGAGGCCATTTTGTAAGTGGGGGCGACTGTGTTCAACATTTTTGGTACCCTTTAGTTACACGGCGTTCACATCGCAGCTCAGTTTAAAAGTTCTTATAGTTTATGAAATTTAATAAAAAGGAATTCCTGATATAATTTGTTCACAATGCCATATACCTTAATATAATTATAGTTTTTTTTTCCAGTATCTAGCAGAAATCTATCTCTTGATATTAATCAGAGAAAAATCAACTTTTACGGTTCTTCCACTTTTCTTAAAAGAGATTTTATAACTTCAAGCTTTTATTGCAGGTATACTTTAATGAAAAAAATGTCTTTCGTCGATTTCCATTTCGAAGCCATATTGAAACAAAGTAGATATTTTATCAGAGTTTGGGGAAAGCGTTTTTTTATTGTGGGAAAAAAGATATTTTAGTGTTAGCATAATTTTTAATCTGTAAATGGTACGTAAAATGCATATTTGCACAATAACGTATTCAAGTATATTTGTTGAATTCGAAATTTTTTTTTTCCGTTTTCTGGTAAATCCCATGTTAAAAAAAAATCGGTATAGATTTTTAGAAAGTATTGATAGTACAACACACACTTCAATTCAATTCTTTAGGGACTTTCTTATGTGGTATTCGTTTGGGCTTCTTCAGATTTACCCTCAGATTTCAGATTTCGTGTGCCTAATCAAACATAAAATCTCTCTTGCTCCTTTTTTGTGTTGATATTCGTGCGACTTTAATATGTGTAGTCTTCGACAGTTTTCTATGCGCTTACCATTCACTGGTTAAATTTTATATTAAAACATTCGAAATTTCCGTTCCAGTTGATTTCTTAATATTTGCACCCATATAAATTTACGAAAATAGATCCAGCTGATGCAATGCCTTTCTTAGCTGTAGAAAAAATGCACGCAAATGTAAACAACCTCCACCAGATGTCAAACTCAAATGCACTTGTATTGGTAAATCTGAAACAAATCTAAGAAAATATATAGATTCGCAAAAGTGCTCTGAAATCTGAAATCTGTTTTTTTTTGTACCAAACGAACATAAAAATTGCTCTGAGGGCAAAAAAGTGCTCCAAAATATCACTTCTTGCATTTTTTTTGTTAATTAATAATTTAGAGAGGCTTATAAAAATATCAGCGAACATTTCAAAATGCAAAAGCACATTACCTATAGAAATACGGGATCTGAAAATTAACAAAACAATTTAGATTCTTACGTTCGATTGAATACGCAAAATCTGAAATCGGATCAAATTAAACACCACATTATATTATCTATTTGTTAGGAGTTTAATCATATGTACTCGTTTTTACGAATTTACTTTCCGAGAATAATATATATTTTTTTTTGTAAATATGAATAAAGTTTCCATTTTTTTCTGTTCCTTGGTAACATCAACACTGTTCACTCTTATTAAACCACAGAATTCCTAATAATCTTTTCATTTTGTACAAATACGGTGCTAAAAAAACAAGTTGAAAAGACCCACCAAGCGTAATAGAAATGTGTGCAATGTTTGCGAATGTTTTAAGGAATTCACTTTTGCCCTAGTGAAAACATGGGCTTAAATTGCATGGAATCAACCTATTTTTGGAACAACTCCCCAAGGTAGCTTCATGAATTTTGTTGTCAAAAAGATTTTTCATGTAGAGAAATTAAAAAAAAACCTGAAATGTGAATGGATGAACATTTTTTGGCGCATAAGATGGATAGAGAACAAGTAAAGCTATCTAAAACACCATACTCAACATTTATTCCTTTTATATTTATTGTTATAAATTCATTTACAAATTGTTTGTTATTGGAAAAGTTCCACTCGGCGGCCATTAATAACATGTATTCACAGACAGGAGAAAAAAGAGCGCGCGAGAGAGGGCTGTCATTCAAAATTTGCGGGGAAAATCGGGTAGGTGCACGGGAGTTGGCCCTCTAGTTTTGATCCTCTTTGGTTAGTGAAGTTACCTCTTCAACACTCACATGTTGGCAATACCTCATTTTGCACCGATTCGGCGACCTCATTTTATTAGTACTCTGTTGCGGTAAAAAATTTTCCATAATCATCAATAAAAATATCCTCCTGCAAGGAAAGCCGCACAAAATTGTAATAATTAACTTTCCAAACAATGGGTATCAAAACGGATCCAACACACATTGTAAATTTTATTGATCATATTGACGCCTTTGAAATATGTGGCAATGACTTTGCATGTAATTTATTTTGCATTACTGTCACGAACACAATTGTTCTTGGTTTACTTCGATTTCCAGTAAGTTGTTTATCATAGGGGAATTGTGCCCTTTTATAATCATCCCAATCAACAGGAAGAATCAGAGACTGAAACATTCGGATGGGAACGCCTGAAAGAGCTCTACAATGAAGCTCGCAGCCACAAAATTGCTTTTGCACCCAAAACTTCCCTGGCACTTATGCCCAAATTGGTCACGTTGTGTACTGCTGGATCTGATTTTATTGTGCGAATATTTCGAACTGATATAGACAGCTATGTCAACGATACTGTGCAAGTACTTAAAGGTGTGTACTGTGTACCCATATAGTTCATAGATATCCGTTCATAACGATTTCCTTAGGTCATACTAACTATGTAAACGATGTCGCATGGGAGCATGACGAGGAATTTCTCGCCTCCGTTAGTGACGATCACTCGTGTAGAATTTGGAGTTCTCAACATAATTTTGAAACAATTACAACGTTCTGCCTTTCATCAGCGGGTATGTCTGTGCGGTGGCACCCCGATGAGCCCGGCAAAGTGCTGGTCGCCGAAAAGAAGGGCATCATTCATTTGTACAATGTTCGATCGCAACAGGCAATCATGTCCCTGGAATCGCCAAAGTTTCCTTTGATGAGCGCAGATTGGTGCTTGCACAATAGACTGTTTGTAACGGCGTTGGCCGGTGGTGATATTTTTACCTGGGATCTAAGAAGGACATGGTAAGATCTAAAAGGCGAAATGGTGGTACATATTTGAACCAATAATTCCTGCAAACGAATTTCAGTGGACCGACTGATGTTAAACAAATTCACGAGGATGGCGGTCGTGTGGTGCAATTTTCGCCAAACAGTGAAGTTCTCTACGCTAGTATTGGACGTCCCGATATAACTCTCAAGGTTTACACTGTCAAATCGACTGTTCCGCTAATTGAGTCTTCACTGAAGTTGTTTGGCGGTATGTCTTGGCACCATCGCTTGCCATATGTTGGAGCTGCATGTGATCGCAAGCTTTGCTTCTGGAAGGTTCAAATTAAGTAAAAAAAGGACAGTAGAAGTCTCCTTTCTTGTTTAGTGTCGAATAAAATAATTGTTTTTATAAATTAAGACTGTTTTTTTTTGTACATAAATGTGATGAGTTGCGTACTTTTGTGTCCAAGTAGTTTTAGCAATGTCGTAAAGCTTTCTAACCTCAAAATGTTGTCTTGCGTTTCCACAAGTAGCCGGTCGTTTATTTTCAGCATTTTTGCTTTTATTTTCAATCTTGTTCAGGTTACATTTAAATGTTAACTAGACTACAACACCCTTATTCCAGTCCAAGCTATTGCTTTTTGAGCCGACAGTGAACGAATTTACACTAAACTGTTTTCCACTTCATTTGTCTGTAGAATAGTGGACAAATAAATTCAAACAAAGTCTAGGCCAAATACTAAAGCTGCCCAAGCATTGGCTTCCGACCCGGCCATGCTTCCTTGGCGTATTTCTTTTTCTGTGGTTCATTGCTATTCTCCAGCACTGAGTGGTCTTCAAAGCGTTGTGCTGAAATTTTAGCAAATTTAAACACAAAGCCCAGAAGAAGAAAGTATACAAACCATTTCCTTTGCCGAACGGCATTTTGCTTTTTCCAATTTTCGTGTCCACTATAGCAGGTGTCACATCTGGTGCAGGATTTGGCAGCAGTAATCCCAGTTTAGTTCCCATTGCGATAGGCGTGATATCAAAGTCATTGCCAACATTCAGTCGAGCAGAGCCCTGATCGTGAGCCTCAGGAAGATCTTGATATAGCTGCGGTGCGACTGTTGTCGGATGCAAGTGTTTCAAATCGTTGGCGTTCGTATGACTTACCGGACTTGTCGGTATTCCAATTTGATTTGGTTCGTAACGCATACGTTTGCTGGGCACAACTGTGGTCTGAATGAGATTACGAAAACGTCCCACATTCGGATCGACATCCTCGGGATTGATGACGATCTCCTCCTCGTTAAAGGTGACGCTGCGACGTTTTCTTTGTGATTTGTTTGAGCTCTAAAATGGTTACAACGATTCTATATCAGATGTTGGGTTGGGGCCATTAACGGTATTACCTTGCGAAGGCTGTCATCAGTAATGCCAAGCATGGAAATTCTACGATTGTGCGCTGTATTGTATTCGGTGAGATTCTAAAAGAAAGCAGATGTTTGAAATACTTATCGCACGTGTGTGTTCGTCTTACGTCTAACTCCGTTTGACTCTCGGGTAGGCCAAGCAGAGCTCCGTCGCTGGACTCGCTCATTGGGAGATCTTCTATGATGCTCGACCTATGACCAGCGGACGGTCGTTCTCGAAGGATATACTGACGTGTAGAGGCACCAAAATGAAAGGTCATGTTAATTTGTAGCTGTGTCGGTTTGTTTGACTCCAGCCGCATATTCCCTATATAAGTACCGTGAGCTGGGAAAGAATATAAACAGGAAAATTACTAAAAGTAAGGTAAGGGGACCAGTCATTCGAGCAACCCGAAACCTCCCTACTGTTCTAATTTGGAAAGACGCTCAGGGTATCTTCGCACTATCAACAAACCCAATCAAGCCTGTTTCATTGGGCAATGCAGCTGTAATCAATTACTTATGTACTTACTTGACCCCAAGTCAACCAGGTAGGCAATGCTCAAGTGCTTGTGATACACAAATGCGGCGTGTACCCTGGAGCACGATGCATGGTCAATACAAAAGTCATTCATTTGAGCATTGCGCCCAAACAGATAGCATTTCTTCTCGTCGACCATTAGTTTCTGAACCAACTTGTCCTCCTTCAGTACATCCAAATGCAACCCGGTTGGTGGTTTTCCTGCCCTATAAATCGCACAAGAAAACTACTTCACAAACAGACACTTTTCGCAAACATGTAAAACTAACCAATTTGGCACTTCATAGCTGCTGGCCATAATAACAGGAATTCGTACTCGAGCCGCTTAAATTAATTGTTCCGCCGTCCGTTTAACAAATTCGTGAAAACAAACAAAAATTCAACTAGGTATTTCCATTTGTGGGGCATAGATTGTGACGTTTACAATCTGACAGTGTGCTGGGGTCGTTAACAGTTGCACATCCACTGAGGCATAAATTACCAATGAACTCAGGCGAGTCTCGTCACGTTATTGCATTTGTTTTGACGTTTCTCCATAGAGCTGACATGTTATAAACGTGGATTGACCTGTGAATCACATAAGTTTTTTAGAAAACCGACAAAGAAGGTGTTTTTAACATACCGCCGTGTTGAGAGCGATTTAATTCTTCCGTCGAGAATAATAAATACTCAAGCAAGTGATAAAACTGTGAAAGTGACTATGTCGAAACGCTCTCAACCCGTCTGGCAGCAGCCCACCAATCAAGGCCGTGCAAAACTTAAACTTTTCAACAGTTTGACCAGGCAAAAAGAAGAATTCATTCCTCTAGATGGGAATAACGTTCGTTGGTACAGTTGCGGACCCACGGTATACGATGCATCACACATGGGCCATGCTAGGTAACCATTTTTGGCTGACTAATTTGAGCACTTGATATCATCATCTCATTTCCTCCCACTGTGTATAGGTCTTATATATCTTTCGATATATTGCGACGTGTACTCTCTGATTACTTTGGATATAACGTTCAATACGTAATGAATATAACTGATATTGATGATAAAATCATTAAGCGAGCGAGGCAAAATTACTTGTACGAAAGATATAAAAATAATGCTGGCCCCTTGCCCCGACTATTGGAAGATCAGTGGGAAGTACTGAAGGATTTCAAGGATACATGCGAAAAGAACACTGATCCGGACAAGGGCGTAATGTTGGGAAAGACGCTGGTAAAAATGAATGCCGCCGTCGAAGTGCTCGAACAGGCGGTTGCGTCTGGTGACGCGTCCAAGATCGAAGCAGCAAAACTGAATTATTTAAATGAAGCCCAAGATCCCATCGCCGATTGGATAGACAAGCGAGAGGGTGACCAAGTGACTGAAAATTCTATTTTCGAAGCATTGCCTAGATATTGGGAGGACGAATTTCACAACGATATGCTATCGTTGAATGTAAGTAGATTGTGGGTGCATGCATGTGGGTGCAGATTGTATGATGAAATTTCTATTACCTAAGACAGGTTAATTTTGAGTTTGTCACATGATATTTCGGCAACGAGTTTTAGGAAATTTTTAAATACACGAGTATATTGACTCGGACAAGAGCGAGAAAGCGCTTTTTTGTTGGCAACTCATACGTACCAAAAGACTGCCAAGAAGCGCCTTTCAGGGATAAAGTCCCAGCTGTACGTCACACTGCTGTGTGACTGGCGATAACCAGTATCCAGCTATGATGTGATTTATACCGGCAGTTGGGCTGATATTTAGCACAATTACTGTCGCCGGAAATCCCAAACACAGAAATCGTAAAGACGTCACATAATTAATTAAAATTTCGTTATCTGCTTTCTTGTTGCTTGACAGCCTACAAAGATAATTTATTATTGTTTTGTTTTCTTTTTGATGACAACTTTGCAAGAGTACTTGCGAGTCTTCGATGTGCAATAAGAAAAGGCTCAATTACGTGTTTTGTGCCATTATTTGACACTCAAACTAGTCTTTTCTTTGGACACACTCAACTGCAGAGCGTTTGGACAATGCAGTTGAAGTTACTCTACTCTTTGACGCAAAACGCGTATTTGGCTACTGGAATCTGGGATGTACCTTCAGATTTCTGGCTCGTCTCAACGATAACCCAGAGGCTATATTGTTCCAACTCACGATTTAGGTACAAGCTTGTAGGAAAACGTAGGTTTCGTTCAATTCATTCAAGAACGATGTTAAAGCAGTTACTTAATAGCGCGTCACCTTGTCTTAAACTAAACACCTAGAAGCGAATTGCCATGCTTTTCACGCAGACTTCTATTCGGGCTTTGTATCGCTGTCTGCAGAATGATTGATAGACCTCGTTCTGGGCCATATGTAGTCACCTAGTAAACCACAGCACTCCTGGTGTCGCGTTCAAAGTGTAATGCTAGTAATGTTAGTAATGTCTGCACAACAACTCTTCCCCAATTGGCGTGACTTCTCTTCAACTGTTCTGCGCCAGAAATTATTTCCCAGTCGACTCGCGATGAAAGACGCACATAGATCGACAGCTTTTTGCATGGCAACTGCAGAAAGTATGCAATTGCTTTATCTACATCTGAGGTCTTTGGCACCTGCATATAGGCGTGTCCGTTGTTTAAGCGAGTCGAAGTCGTTGCCCTCCCTTTTCAACTACATTATACTGTTGCTAGCTTGCAATCACATTCTGCACCATATAACTGATTGAGCTCTGAATGCACGATAGGTCAAGGAACTAAAATCTGTTGATAGCGAACATCCCATTTCGACAAGAGCTGAGGTGCAGCAGGGGCGCTCGCTTGTTTTTGTTTGTAATCTTTATTGTTCAGTAACGAAATATCTTACCGACTAAACACGTGGTTTAAAAATAGCACGGATAGACAGAACATCAATAAGCAGGTAGCTGTAGCAACGTAATGTAAAACTTTTACCCCATTTATGAATAAATCGTACAGTTCTTGCGTAATTTGCAATTTGCAGATCATACCACCGGACATTTTGACCAGAGTCAGCGAATATGTTCCGCAAATTATCGCTTTCATTCAGAAGATCATCGCAAACGGCTTGGCGTATGCAGCCAACGGATCGGTTTACTTCGATGTGAACGGATTCGATAAGAGAGACAAGCACCATTACGCGAAATTGGTGCCCGAGGCGTATGGCGATACGAAAATCCTACACGAAGGAGAGGGTGATCTGTCGCTGACTGAAGACCGATTGTCGGATAAGCGGTCGCACAATGATTTTGCTCTGTGGAAGGCGAGTAAAGCTGGTGAACCATACTGGGAGAGCCCTTGGGGTCGCGGTCGGCCCGGTTGGCATATCGAATGTTCCGCCATGGCGTCGGACATATTTGGTCAGAATTTGGATATTCACACGGGAGGTGTAGACTTGAAATTTCCCCATCATGACAACGAGCTGGCCCAGTCAGAGGCCGCATTCGATCATCCCGAATGGGTAAAGTATTTCCTTCATACAGGACATCTGACCATAGCCGGATGCAAGATGTCCAAATCATTAAAAAACTTTATAACCATACAACAAGCATTGCAAAAACACACTGCTGGCCAGCTGCGGTTGGCCTTCCTATTGCATGCATGGAAAGACACACTGGACTACTCGGACAACACAATGGAGATGGCAGTACAGTATGAGAAATTATTGAATGTAAGTCGGAGGAGTTGGTGAAACTTGTATTGTTGTTGGTAATTCTTGTTGTCTTTCGCAGGAATTCTTCCTCAACGTAAAAGACTTGACGCGACATGTACTCACAGATAAGCCACGAAAGCATTTCGGCGCATGGCGACCGACGGAGTCTGCCTTGCAGCTAAAGTTCAACACTGTGCAAGCACAGGTGCATGATGCATTATGTGGTGAGTGACAAGCGGTTACTTGGTGGTTGTGTCTAGGTAATTGATTTGTTTTTTTCTTTCAGATAATGTCGACACGCGGACTGCACTTGACGCCGTTCGCGACCTGGTTTCAGCATCGAATATATACATTCGTGATAGCAAATGCAGTAAGGTGAACTCTCTACTTTTGCGCAAGATTGCAACCTACATCACCGACCTGCTGCATATTTTCGGCGTTATAGTTGGTCCTCGTGGTGGTATCGGTTTCCCAGTAGGCAGCTCAGCATCCGGCGACGGAGCGGATTTGGAAGCAACCCTACTGCCGCATGTGACGGCCCTGGCCGATTTCCGGAATCAAGTTCGAGAACAAGCCAAGGCTCTGAAGGCTAGTGATATTCTAAAATTGTGTGATGAGTTGCGTGACGATATTCTGCCTAACTTGGGCGTACGCCTTGAGGATCTCGAATGCGGTGCATTTGCCGTGAAACTAGTGGACAAGGCGCAGCTACAAAGAGAGCGGGAAGCAAAGAAGGCGGTTGAGGCTGAAAAGGCCGCCGAGAAGGAGAAGAAGAAGCAAGCAGCAGCTGCTGCGAATGCTGCTAAAGAGGCACAGAAAAGAATCGATCCCAAGAAGATGTTCTTGACAGAAGCCGACAAGTACTCCGCCTTTGATCGAAATGTAAATTGAAACCGATATTAAGTGAGATGTTCACTGAGCTTAACGAATGGTGTTTTTATTACAGGGTCTGCCAACGCATGACAAGGATGGCAAAGAGCTCAGCAAAGGGCAAACGAAAAAACTGCAAAAGCTCCAGCAACAACAGGAGACTCGCTATAAGGAGTACCTGGAGAACGTGAATGGAACTTAAACTGGTGACTTGGCTATTGTCTTTCTCTTGTTTCGTTATTAAATTCATACGCTCGCGAACATTCGTCAACTAAATAAATTAAACACACATCGTATTACGTCATTTAAACAACCCCTATTCAAAAATCACCTCGTTTGGTTTGTTCTTGCAAAGATTTGAATTTAAAGGTTGTAGGGGTACCTAAACTAATGAACATAAAACCATTCTTGCAAGCGGATATTTTTATTTATTTTGGTCTATTTAAATAAATATAACTTAATTTGTTCGTCCTTTTTGTAACTGCACTTAAATATACTGTAAAAACAGCTCACACACTCATCAGATAAGGTAATTCTAGATCTACATTTATTTGTGTAACAAGTGACAGTGAAGAGAATTCTACAAATCATCGATCCAATCAATAGCTGATGGAAAATCTGCACACTCGTATTCCTTTGCCAACAAGTTTTGGAGCAACTTCTTCTCTTCCAACTCGTAGGGATCCTGCAAGTCGAATGGGGGATCGAGCTCGTCTTCAAAATCAATTGGCATCAAGCTACTATTGTGCATGTTATCATTGTCTGTGTCGCCGTCGCTATTGATGATGCGTTTCAAAATATCTGCTTCAAGAACATTCATCTCCGACCAAATTTCGTCCAAACCTAGACGACAGGAGCATGCATTAACAGCACGGGTAAGTAATTAACATGAACTTACTCTTGTAGCACTCCTCATTGCACGTCCTTGGTGATGGCAAGTTGATTTTCTCCACTTCGTCAGTTTTAGCAATGGCAATCGGTTGGATTTTTTGCGACTGCTCCACCTTTTGCCGATTATCCACCTGAGATTTTAGCTGTTCCGTTTGTTTCTTGAGCAAGTCAGAGCAGAAGGACTTGGACGAACCAGCCTGTAATCCCCTAAAAGGTGTAACCGAACCTTGATTGTGGATAACATTTTTAATTTCTCCCAAGGCGTGTTTGCGAACGGTGTGCTTTCGTTCCGAGTTTATTTGTTTGTGCTGTAAATTTCGTTGTCCGTAGTTTTCGCCATCTAGGTAGAGTTTTTCGTTTTGTGCTGTCGACATCTTTATGTTTTATTTATCTGATTAATTAGGCAACTGTTTCTTCAAACTGTTTTGTTTACATAAAAACTACAGTTGCCGCGAAAATTCGAAAATTGTATTTTTTTGTTCTTTGATTTGAAGGTAGCTGTCAAATAAAGTGCTGTTCAAGTGTACTAGAATGTTTTTTATTTACTTGGCCGTCTGAACTGGTACATGGTAAGCTTCAGAGAACAATGTATAATCAAGTCGATGAAAAATAGTCTGTTGCAAAAAATGTACTCCCACCTGGCCTTACTACGTTTGTACTACAAACAACAAAATGTAATACGAAAAACCTAAAATAAAATCCAAGAAAACGAGTGAAATTTCTCAAAAAATACCAGGCCACCAGAAAATATCAGTTGGGGTGTTGAATTGAATCATCGAAATTGCATTGACATTTTCATTACATACTCTTGGGCGGGCGATCGCACTGATTGGGTTGTTGAACAGAATAAGCCTAGACATGAATCGCTATTTTCATTGCATACTCTTGGGCTTGCAGTCACTCTGGTTGGTGTTGTACTTATTCTGTGCGAAACCCCTGCTGACATTTCTGGTGGCCTGGTACTTTTTGAGAATTTTTCACTCGGTTTCTTGGATTTTTTTTTAGGTTGCGGGATGATATATTTTTTTTCATTTGTGGCACAACCATACTAAGCCAGGTGGGACGTGGGAGTACATTTTTTTTTACCAGAAAAAAACAAAACACAAATTCATAGGTTATGTACACAAAACAGAAATGTCGGTCTTTATTTCTTAATAAAAAAAAAACAGCATTTCACGCGCTGTATGCTGTCCGCAACCTGTTAAAGTACTCCATGTCCGTCCTGGCAATCGATGGTATGAACTTATCGTAAGACTTTTCAAAGTCCTCCATATGCACAACTACCTTGTCCGGCAATAAATCACCAGCGAGGTCACCTGAAAGTACCAAAAAGTTAACATAGTCTCATAAAGAGCCATTATGCTGAGTTAAGGCTTGCCTTTACGATGCGCATCTATTGTTCGCCTCACTGCGGACAGCCAAGCATTCGAGCATATCGAATACAAATCCGCACCCGACATATCGTCCTTTAAAATGTCTGCAATGCTCTCTAAACACAACCCCTCCGACAGCTTGAATTTCTTTGTTTGTGCCTTCAGTACGGATGCCTTGTCTTCAGCAGTAGTGCATGGACCGACATAGAACAGCTTATCAAATCGGCCCGGCCGCAACAGCGCCGGATCAATGAGATCCGGACGGTTGGTGGCAGCCAGTATGAATATCGGTTTAGTCGGATCGCCCATACCATCCATTTCGGCTAACAGTTGACTAACAACACGATCCATAACGCCTCCGGAATCACCTGCCACACCGCGATTCGGCGCCAAAGAATCCAGTTCGTCCAAGAAAAGCACACAGGGTGCGGCTGAACGCGCTCGAGAGAACACCTCACGCACATTATGCTCACTCTGCCCGACATACATATTCAGCAGTTCGGGTCCTTGCACAGATAAGAAGCTCAAGTTGCACTCCGTCGCAACGGCCTTAGCAACAAGTGTCTTTCCGGTTCCCGGTGGTCCGTAGAGCATAATTCCCGATCGTCGGAGATTCTTTCCCATCAAATGCACATGCTTGAGTGGGAGTCCAATGCTGCTCTGAATTTCGTCCTTGATCTTGGCCAGGCCGCCAATGTCCGACCAGTATACCTTGGGCACTTTTGGCGCTCCCAAGCTATTGGCGAACGACGATTGCATTTCCGTGAGGTTCTTCGCAAAGTGCTTCATGCTTAGCGATGTCCGCCTGCGTTCCCTTCGCAAGTCACGAATAGCATTATCATGAAGCAGATGCAGATCTCCCAAAAGGAATCCCTGCGATTTCTCAGCCACTTCCATAAGGATTGGTTTCGTTTCAGTCCAGTTGAAGCAGTCGCGAAGAAACCGTTCCCTCAACTCCATCGAAAATAAGGGAATTCGATCGACGCTTCCACGATTAAAGATTTCATGATTAAAAGTCTCGCGAATGTGTAGCCATTTGGTGAGTGAAAGCAAATCAACAGCGGCTCACACTGCATACTCTTAGCGAAGAGGCCTTTTAACTTTAGCTCCGTATGTGTCGGAACCAGGGACACCACCTCTGCACAATCCACTCCAAACAAGTGCATCCCCAAGTCCATGGCGACAGCGTTGACCAACTTCGTTTTACCACTGCCACGTTCGCCCTGCAGCAGGAACAGGGGATAGATGTGCTTCGAAGACAGGCACGCGGACTTCTTCGGCAGGAATGCGTCAACAGAAGAACGCAGCAAGGAGTAGGCATTCCGTAATCCACTCGGATAGTTTTCCACAATCGCCACATTATCCAATATCTGCCGTGGTAAATAGTGGTGCGTGTGCGGAATCTGCATAAGATTCGTGAAATTCTTCGCCACAACCGCCTGCATTTCGAACTCGCTGTCCTTCATCTCCAAGTGAACGCACCGAAAGTGCACCTGTTTCAGGTAGGCGAATATCTGGTAGTACTGTGCGTAAGCAGCTGTTCCCATCAACTTGGCATTAACCTCCACGCGATAGGTGTGTCCTCGATGCAGAATTCTGGGTGTGTTGAAGTAGTTTCCCAAAATCAAATCCACAATCTCTGGCGGCAGCTCGTAGGGATTGTTCAGCATGTAGATGTGTACCTTTGTAGCTATGCTGGGAATATGTTGCGAGTCAGAAAACGGCTCCAAATTCACCCAGAACGCCTTGTTGAAACGAAAGCGGTCCATTAGGTTGGAGTAGAAGTTCTCCTGAACAAACAGACAGTTGTCCTGGCAGTTCTCGATGGGCACGATTTGTGTGACAATAGTTTGCGGGGCTTGTTGGAGCATTCTCTGAACTATCTCATTTCCAGTGGTCGTCGTTTTTATCCGCGCAGTGACTAGTAGATTAACAAAGTTAACCTCACGATTCTCGGCATACTGCAGGAATATATCCTCCGAAGCGAAGATCACGTGCTCCGACTTGATGAATTCATTCTTAATCAAAAGTTCGTATAGGATATTCGGTATCGGAACGAGCTGGAATTTTCCTTTATAGTTCTTTTGATAGCGGGTTACTAATGCGTGGGTTAGGTGACCGGGAAACGCGTACCATGGCGTGTTAGGGTAGAGGATGGTGACTGCCGCATTGTATGCTTGGAGGAGTTCTCTTACGCGACCCGTGTATCGGTACATACCAGGCGTGGACGGCTCTTCACTGTTTGCTTTGCCAGATGCTGCATTTTCCTCTTCCGTCGGGGACTTGACTAGGGGTTTTTGCTTCTGAAATGTAAAAAATGAACGTCTAAGTGCGAGTAAAAAACAAAAAGCAATGAAAAGTTGTCAACGGTCAATTCAAATAAACAAAACTTTATTTAATAGAGGTCTATGCTAATGTCATCTACCAACAGATGTTCTTCTCCTGCATTAGAGCAGCGAACGTCTTTTGAGTTATCAGCTTCATGGCATAAGTGGGCACCGAGAATAACACTTGTGATACTCGGCGCACCAGTGCTGGTCAGTGGACCTCAGAGCAGAAGGACTTGGACGAACCAGCCTGTAATCCCCTAAAAGGTGTAACCGAACCTTGATGGATAACATTTTTAATTTCTCCCAAGGCGTGTTTGCGAACGGTGTGCTTTCGTTCCGAGTTTATTTGTTTGTGCTGTAAATTTCGTTGTCCGTAGTTTTCGCCATCTAGGTAGAGTTTTCGTTTTGTGCTGTCGACATCTTTATGTTTTATTTATCTGATTAATTAGGCAACTGTTTCTCAAACTGTTTTGTTTACATAAAAACTACAGTTGCCGCGAAAATTCGAAAATTGTATTTTTTTTGTTCTTTGATTTGAAGGTAGCTGTCAAATAAAGTGCTGTTCAAGTGTACTAGAATGTTTTTTATTTACTTGGCCGTCTGAACTGGTACATGGTAAGCTTCAGAGAACAATGTATAATCAAGTCGATGAAAAATATTCTGTTGCCAAAAATGTACTCCCACCTGGTTTTAGTACGTTTGTAACGGGTGATTTTTTAGCTGGTTTGGTTTTGGCAACACTGGTTTTGACAGCTGACGTGTGTTTAGTACCTTGTGTCACTGTCAAACAGCTTCAGTTTGGTTTGCAATTTAACCATGGATCGTCTTACAAATGAACAACGCTTGCAAATTATTGAATTATACTATCAAAATTCGTGCTCGGTTCGAAATGTTCATCGCGCGCTGCTTCCATTTTATGATCGGCATTCTCGACCTTCTGAGCAGGCTATTCGGAAGATTGTGACCAAATTTCGTACCAAATTTACTTTGTTGGACATTAAACCACCAACACGTTTACGTACTGTGTGTAGTGAAGAAAATATTGCGGCCGTATCAGCTAGTGTTACAGAAGACCCCGAAATGTCGATTCGGCGCCGTTCCCAGCAGTTAGGCCTTTGTTACAGCACTACGTGGAAAATTTTGCGGGAGCTGGCCGAGAAGGAGAAGAAGAAGCAAGCAGCAGCTGCTGCGAATGCTGCTAAAGAGGCACAGAAAAGAATCGATCCCAAGAAGATGTTCTTGACAGAAGCCGACAAGTACTCCGCCTTTGATCGAAATGTAAATTGAAACCGATATTAAGTGAGATGTTCACTGAGCTTAACGAATGATGTTTTTATTACAGGGTCTGCCAACGCATGACAAGGATGGCAAAGAGCTCAGCAAAGGGCAAACGAAAAAACTGCAAAAGCTCCAGCAACAACAGGAGACTCGCTATAAGGAGTACCTGGAGAACGTGAATGGAACTTAAACTGGTGACTTGGCTATTGTCTTTCTCTTGTTTCGTTATTAAATTCATACGCTCGCGAACATTCGTCAACTAAATAAATTAAACACACATCGTATTACGTCATTTAAACAACCCCTATTCAAAAATCACCTCGTTTGGTTTGTTCTTGCAAAGATTTGAATTTAAAGGTTGTAGGGGTACCTAAACTAATGAACATAAAACCATTCTTGCAAGCGGATATTTTTATTTATTTTGGTCTATTTAAATAAATATAACTTAATTTGTTCGTCCTTTTTGTAACTGCACTTAAATATACTGTAAAAACAGCTCACACACTCATCAGATAAGGTAATTCTAGATCTACATTTATTTGTGTAACAAGTGACAGTGAAGAGAATTCTACAAATCATCGATCCAATCAATAGCTGATGGAAAATCTGCACACTCGTATTCCTTTGCCAACAAGTTTTGGAGCAACTTCTTCTCTTCCAACTCGTAGGGATCCTGCAAGTCGAATGGGGGATCGAGCTCGTCTTCAAAATCAATTGGCATCAAGCTACTATTGTGCATGTTATCATTGTCTGTGTCGCCGTCGCTATTGATGATGCGTTTCAAAATATCTGCTTCAAGAACATTCATCTCCGACCAAATTTCGTCCAAACCTAGACGACAGGAGCATGCATTAACAGCACGGGTAAGTAATTAACATGAACTTACTCTTGTAGCACTCCTCATTGCACGTCCTTGGTGATGGCAAGTTGATTTTCTCCACTTCGTCAGTTTTAGCAATGGCAATCGGTTGGATTTTTTGCGACTGCTCCACCTTTTGCCGATTATCCACCTGAGATTTTAGCTGTTCCGTTTGTTTCTTGAGCAAGTCAGAGCAGAAGGACTTGGACGAACCAGCCTGTAATCCCCTAAAAGGTGTAACCGAACCTTGATTGTGGATAACATTTTTAATTTCTCCCAAGGCGTGTTTGCGAACGGTGTGCTTTCGTTCCGAGTTTATTTGTTTGTGCTGTAAATTTCGTTGTCCGTAGTTTTCGCCATCTAGGTAGAGTTTTTCGTTTTGTGCTGTCGACATCTTTATGTTTTATTTATCTGATTAATTAGGCAACTGTTTCTTCAAACTGTTTTGTTTACATAAAAACTACAGTTGCCGCGAAAATTCGAAAATTGTATTTTGTTGTTCTTTGATTTGAAGGTTGCTGTCAAATAAAGTGCTGTTCAAGTGTACTAGAATGTTTTTTATTTACTTGGCCGTCTGAACTGGTACACGTCTTCTTCAGAGAACAATGTATAATCAAGTCGATGAAAAATATTCTGTTGCCAAAAATGTACTCCCACCTGGTTGTAGTACGTTTGTAACGGGTGATTTTTTAGCTGGTTTGGTTTTGGCAACACTGGTTTTGACAGCTGACGTGTGTTTAGTACCTTGTGTCACTGTCAAACAGCTTCAGTTTGGTTTGCAATTTAACCATGGATCGTCTTACAAATGAACAACGCTTGCAAATTATTGAATTATACTATCAAAATTCGTGCTCGGTTCGAAATGTTCATCGCGCGCTGCTTCCATTTTATGATCGGCATTCTCGACCTTCTGAGCAGGCTATTCGGAAGATTGTGACCAAATTTCGTACCAAATTTACTTTGTTGGACATTAAACCACCAACACGTTTACGTACTGTGTGTAGTGAAGAAAATATTGCGGCCGTATCAGCTAGTGTTACAGAAGACCCCGAAATGTCGATTCGGCGCCGTTCCCAGCAGTTAGGCCTTTGTTACAGCACTACGTGGAAAATTTTGCGGGAGCTGGCCGAGAAGGAGAAGAAGAAGCAAGCAGCAGCTGCTGCGAATGCTGCTAAAGAGGCACAGAAAAGAATCGATCCCAAGAAGATGTTCTTGACAGAAGCCGACAAGTACTCCGCCTTTGATCGAAATGTAAATTGAAACCGATATTAAGTGAGATGTTCACTGAGCTTAACGAATGGTGTTTTTATTACAGGGTCTGCCAACGCATGACAAGGATGGCAAAGAGCTCAGCAAAGGGCAAACGAAAAAACTGCAAAAGCTCCAGCAACAACAGGAGACTCGCTATAAGGAGTACCTGGAGAACGTGAATGGAACTTAAACTGGTGACTTGGCTATTGTCTTTCTCTTGTTTCGTTATTAAATTCATACGCTCGCGAACATTCGTCAACTAAATAAATTAAACACACATCGTATTACGTCATTTAAACAACCCCTATTCAAAAATCACCTCGTTTGGTTTGTTCTTGCAAAGATTTGAATTTAAAGGTTGTAGGGGTACCTAAACTAATGAACATAAAACCATTCTTGCAAGCGGATATTTTTATTTATTTTGGTCTATTTAAATAAATATAACTTAATTTGTTCGTCCTTTTTGTAACTGCACTTAAATATACTGTAAAAACAGCTCACACACTCATCAGATAAGGTAATTCTAGATCTACATTTATTTGTGTAACAAGTGACAGTGAAGAGAATTCTACAAATCATCTATCCAATCAATAGCTGATGGAAAATCTGCACACTCGTATTCCTTTGCCAACAAGTTTTGGAGCAACTTCTTCTCTTCCAACTCGTAGGGATCCTGCAAGTCGAATGGGGGATCGAGCTCGTCTTCAAAATCAATTGGCATCAAGCTACTATTGTGCATGTTATCATTGTCTGTGTCGCCGTCGCTATTGATGATGCGTTTCAAAATATCTGCTTCAAGAACATTCATCTCCGACCAAATTTCGTCCAAACCTAGACGACAGGAGCATGCATTAACAGCACGGGTAAGTAATTAACATGAACTTACTCTTGTAGCACTCCTCATTGCACGTCCTTGGTGATGGCAAGTTGATTTTCTCCACTTCGTCAGTTTTAGCAATGGCAATCGGTTGGATTTTTTGCGACTGCTCCACCTTTTGCCGATTATCCACCTGAGATTTTAGCTGTTCCGTTTGTTTCTTGAGCAAGTCAGAGCAGAAGGACTTGGACGAACCAGCCTGTAATCCCCTAAAAGGTGTAACCGAACCTTGATTGTGGATAACATTTTTAATTTCTCCCAAGGCGTGTTTGCGAACGGTGTGCTTTCGTTCCGAGTTTATTTGTTTGTGCTGTAAATTTCGTTGTCCGTAGTTTTCGCCATCTAGGTAGAGTTTTTCGTTTTGTGCTGTCGACATCTTTATGTTTTATTTATCTGATTAATTAGGCAACTGTTTCTTCAAACTGTTTTGTTTACATAAAAACTACAGTTGCCGCGAAAATTCGAAAATTGTATTTTTTTGTTCTTTGATTTGAAGGTAGCTGTCAAATAAAGTGCTGTTCAAGTGTACTAGAATGTTTTTTATTTACTTGGCCGTCTGAACTGGTACATGGTAAGCTTCAGAGAACAATGTATAATCAAGTCGATGAAAAATAGTCTGTTGCAAAAAATGTACTCCCACCTGGCCTTACTACGTTTGTACTACAAACAACAAAATGTAATACGAAAAACCTAAAATAAAATCCAAGAAAACGAGTGAAATTTCTCAAAAAATACCAGGCCACCAGAAAATATCAGTTGGGGTGTTGAATTGAATCATCGAAATTGCATTGACATTTTCATTACATACTCTTGGGCGGGCGATCGCACTGATTGGGTTGTTGAACAGAATAAGCCTAGACATGAATCGCTATTTTCATTGCATACTCTTGGGCTTGCAGTCACTCTGGTTGGTGTTGTACTTATTCTGTGCGAAACCCCTGCTGACATTTCTGGTGGCCTGGTACTTTTTGAGAATTTTTCACTCGGTTTCTTGGATTTTTTTTTAGGTTGCGGGATGATATATTTTTTTTCATTTGTGGCACAACCATACTAAGCCAGGTGGGACGTGGGAGTACATTTTTTTTTACCAGAAAAAAACAAAACACAAATTCATAGGTTATGTACACAAAACAGAAATGTCGGTCTTTATTTCTTAATAAAAAAAAAACAGCATTTCACGCGCTGTATGCTGTCCGCAACCTGTTAAAGTACTCCATGTCCGTCCTGGCAATCGATGGTATGAACTTATCGTAAGACTTTTCAAAGTCCTCCATATGCACAACTACCTTGTCCGGCAATAAATCACCAGCGAGGTCACCTGAAAGTACCAAAAAGTTAACATAGTCTCATAAAGAGCCATTATGCTGAGTTAAGGCTTGCCTTTACGATGCGCATCTATTGTTCGCCTCACTGCGGACAGCCAAGCATTCGAGCATATCGAATACAAATCCGCACCCGACATATCGTCCTTTAAAATGTCTGCAATGCTCTCTAAACACAACCCCTCCGACAGCTTGAATTTCTTTGTTTGTGCCTTCAGTACGGATGCCTTGTCTTCAGCAGTAGTGCATGGACCGACATAGAACAGCTTATCAAATCGGCCCGGCCGCAACAGCGCCGGATCAATGAGATCCGGACGGTTGGTGGCAGCCAGTATGAATATCGGTTTAGTCGGATCGCCCATACCATCCATTTCGGCTAACAGTTGACTAACAACACGATCCATAACGCCTCCGGAATCACCTGCCACACCGCGATTCGGCGCCAAAGAATCCAGTTCGTCCAAGAAAAGCACACAGGGTGCGGCTGAACGCGCTCGAGAGAACACCTCACGCACATTATGCTCACTCTGCCCGACATACATATTCAGCAGTTCGGGTCCTTGCACAGATAAGAAGCTCAAGTTGCACTCCGTCGCAACGGCCTTAGCAACAAGTGTCTTTCCGGTTCCCGGTGGTCCGTAGAGCATAATTCCCGATCGTCGGAGATTCTTTCCCATCAAATGCACATGCTTGAGTGGGAGTCCAATGCTGCTCTGAATTTCGTCCTTGATCTTGGCCAGGCCGCCAATGTCCGACCAGTATACCTTGGGCACTTTTGGCGCTCCCAAGCTATTGGCGAACGACGATTGCATTTCCGTGAGGTTCTTCGCAAAGTGCTTCATGCTTAGCGATGTCCGCCTGCGTTCCCTTCGCAAGTCACGAATAGCATTATCATGAAGCAGATGCAGATCTCCCAAAAGGAATCCCTGCGATTTCTCAGCCACTTCCATAAGGATTGGTTTCGTTTCAGTCCAGTTGAAGCAGTCGCGAAGAAACCGTTCCCTCGACTCCATCGAAAATAAGGGAATTCGATCGACGCTTCCACGATTAAAGATTTCATGATTAAAAGTCTCGCGAATGTGTAGCCATTTCAGAATTTCAAAGCGTTCATCTTTGTCGGGAGTTTGAATGTGCACAATTTCGAGGAACAATCGCTGAATCATTGGCTTGAGGTGCTTCTCGTTGGTGAGAGCGACAATGATTATCGGATGGTCGCGGTCCTTGCCGCAGGTCCTCGTTGCCCTCGTTGTCAATGCCGAAGATCTGGAAATACATTCAGAAATTACCAAAATGAGACGACCAACAAACAACAACATACCTCAAAATTGTGAAAGCAAATCAACAGCGGCTCACACTGCATACTCTTAGCGAAGAGGCCTTTTAACTTTAGCTCCGTATGTGTCGGAACCAGGGACACCACCTCTGCACAATCCACTCCAAACAAGTGCATCCCCAAGTCCATGGCGACAGCGTTGACCAACTTCGTTTTACCACTGCCACGTTCGCCCTGCAGCAGGAACAGGGGATAGATGTGCTTCGAAGACAGGCACGCGGACTTCTTCGGCAGGAATGCGTCAACAGAAGAACGCAGCAAGGAGTAGGCATTCCGTAATCCACTCGGATAGTTTTCCACAATCGCCACATTATCCAATATCTGCCGTGGTAAATAGTGGTGCGTGTGCGGAATCTGCATAAGATTCGTGAAATTCTTCGCCACAACCGCCTGCATTTCGAACTCGCTGTCCTTCATCTCCAAGTGAACGCACCGAAAGTGCACCTGTTTCAGGTAGGCGAATATCTGGTAGTACTGTGCGTAAGCAGCTGTTCCCATCAACTTGGCATTAACCTCCACGCGATAGGTGTGTCCTCGATGCAGAATTCTGGGTGTGTTGAAGTAGTTTCCCAAAATCAAATCCACAATCTCTGGCGGCAGCTCGTAGGGATTGTTCAGCATGTAGATGTGTACCTTTGTAGCTATGCTGGGAATATGTTGCGAGTCAGAAAACGGCTCCAAATTCACCCAGAACGCCTTGTTGAAACGAAAGCGGTCCATTAGGTTGGAGTAGAAGTTCTCCTGAACAAACAGACAGTTGTCCTGGCAGTTCTCGATGGGCACGATTTGTGTGACAATAGTTTGCGGGGCTTGTTGGAGCATTCTCTGAACTATCTCATTTCCAGTGGTCGTCGTTTTTATCCGCGCAGTGACTAGTAGATTAACAAAGTTAACCTCACGATTCTCGGCATACTGCAGGAATATATCCTCCGAAGCGAAGATCACGTGCTCCGACTTGATGAATTCATTCTTAATCAAAAGTTCGTATAGGATATTCGGTATCGGAACGAGCTGGAATTTTCCTTTATAGTTCTTTTGATAGCGGGTTACTAATGCGTGGGTTAGGTGACCGGGAAACGCGTACCATGGCGTGTTAGGGTAGAGGATGGTGACTGCCGCATTGTATGCTTGGAGGAGTTCTCTTACGCGACCCGTGTATCGGTACATACCAGGCGTGGACGGCTCTTCACTGTTTGCTTTGCCAGATGCTGCATTTTCCTCTTCCGTCGGGGACTTGACTAGGGGTTTTTGCTTCTGAAATGTAAAAAATGAACGTCTAAGTGCGAGTAAAAAACAAATGCAATGAAAAGTTGTCAACGGTCAATTCAAATAAACAAAACTTTATTTAATAGAGGTCTATGCTAATGTCATCTACCAACAGATGTTCTTCTCCTGCATTAGAGCAGCGAACGTCTTTTGAGTTATCAGCTTCATGGCATAAGTGGGCACCGAGAATAACACTTGTGATACTCGGCGCACCAGTGCTGGTCAGTGGACCTCAGAGCAGAAGGACTTGGACGAACCAGCCTGTAATCCCCTAAAAGGTGTAACCGAACCTTGATGGATAACATTTTTAATTTCTCCCAAGGCGTGTTTGCGAACGGTGTGCTTTCGTTCCGAGTTTATTTGTTTGTGCTGTAAATTTCGTTGTCCGTAGTTTTCGCCATCTAGGTAGAGTTTTCGTTTTGTGCTGTCGACATCTTTATGTTTTATTTATCTGATTAATTAGGCAACTGTTTCTCAAACTGTTTTGTTTACATAAAAACTACAGTTGCCGCGAAAATTCGAAAATTGTATTTTTTTTGTTCTTTGATTTGAAGGTAGCTGTCAAATAAAGTGCTGTTCAAGTGTACTAGAATGTTTTTTATTTACTTGGCCGTCTGAACTGGTACATGGTAAGCTTCAGAGAACAATGTATAATCAAGTCGATGAAAAATATTCTGTTGCCAAAAATGTACTCCCACCTGGTTTTAGTACGTTTGTAACGGGTGATTTTTTAGCTGGTTTGGTTTTGGCAACACTGGTTTTGACAGCTGACGTGTGTTTAGTACCTTGTGTCACTGTCAAACAGCTTCAGTTTGGTTTGCAATTTAACCATGGATCGTCTTACAAATGAACAACGCTTGCAAATTATTGAATTATACTATCAAAATTCGTGCTCGGTTCGAAATGTTCATCGCGCGCTGCTTCCATTTTATGATCGGCATTCTCGACCTTCTGAGCAGGCTATTCGGAAGATTGTGACCAAATTTCGTACCAAATTTACTTTGTTGGACATTAAACCACCAACACGTTTACGTACTGTGTGTAGTGAAGAAAATATTGCGGCCGTATCAGCTAGTGTTACAGAAGACCCCGAAATGTCGATTCGGCGCCGTTCCCAGCAGTTAGGCCTTTGTTACAGCACTACGTGGAAAATTTTGCGGGAGCTGGCCGAGAAGGAGAAGAAGAAGCAAGCAGCAGCTGCTGCGAATGCTGCTAAAGAGGCACAGAAAAGAATCGATCCCAAGAAGATGTTCTTGACAGAAGCCGACAAGTACTCCGCCTTTGATCGAAATGTAAATTGAAACCGATATTAAGTGAGATGTTCACTGAGCTTAACGAATGATGTTTTTATTACAGGGTCTGCCAACGCATGACAAGGATGGCAAAGAGCTCAGCAAAGGGCAAACGAAAAAACTGCAAAAGCTCCAGCAACAACAGGAGACTCGCTATAAGGAGTACCTGGAGAACGTGAATGGAACTTAAACTGGTGACTTGGCTATTGTCTTTCTCTTGTTTCGTTATTAAATTCATACGCTCGCGAACATTCGTCAACTAAATAAATTAAACACACATCGTATTACGTCATTTAAACAACCCCTATTCAAAAATCACCTCGTTTGGTTTGTTCTTGCAAAGATTTGAATTTAAAGGTTGTAGGGGTACCTAAACTAATGAACATAAAACCATTCTTGCAAGCGGATATTTTTATTTATTTTGGTCTATTTAAATAAATATAACTTAATTTGTTCGTCCTTTTTGTAACTGCACTTAAATATACTGTAAAAACAGCTCACACACTCATCAGATAAGGTAATTCTAGATCTACATTTATTTGTGTAACAAGTGACAGTGAAGAGAATTCTACAAATCATCGATCCAATCAATAGCTGATGGAAAATCTGCACACTCGTATTCCTTTGCCAACAAGTTTTGGAGCAACTTCTTCTCTTCCAACTCGTAGGGATCCTGCAAGTCGAATGGGGGATCGAGCTCGTCTTCAAAATCAATTGGCATCAAGCTACTATTGTGCATGTTATCATTGTCTGTGTCGCCGTCGCTATTGATGATGCGTTTCAAAATATCTGCTTCAAGAACATTCATCTCCGACCAAATTTCGTCCAAACCTAGACGACAGGAGCATGCATTAACAGCACGGGTAAGTAATTAACATGAACTTACTCTTGTAGCACTCCTCATTGCACGTCCTTGGTGATGGCAAGTTGATTTTCTCCACTTCGTCAGTTTTAGCAATGGCAATCGGTTGGATTTTTTGCGACTGCTCCACCTTTTGCCGATTATCCACCTGAGATTTTAGCTGTTCCGTTTGTTTCTTGAGCAAGTCAGAGCAGAAGGACTTGGACGAACCAGCCTGTAATCCCCTAAAAGGTGTAACCGAACCTTGATTGTGGATAACATTTTTAATTTCTCCCAAGGCGTGTTTGCGAACGGTGTGCTTTCGTTCCGAGTTTATTTGTTTGTGCTGTAAATTTCGTTGTCCGTAGTTTTCGCCATCTAGGTAGAGTTTTTCGTTTTGTGCTGTCGACATCTTTATGTTTTATTTATCTGATTAATTAGGCAACTGTTTCTTCAAACTGTTTTGTTTACATAAAAACTACAGTTGCCGCGAAAATTCGAAAATTGTATTTTGTTGTTCTTTGATTTGAAGGTAGCTGTCAAATAAAGTGCTGTTCAAGTGTACTAGAATGTTTTTTATTTACTTGGCCGTCTGAACTGGTACACGTCTTCTTCAGAGAACAATGTATAATCAAGTCGATGAAAAATATTCTGTTGCCAAAAATGTACTCCCACCTGGTTGTAGTACGTTTGTAACGGGTGATTTTTTAGCTGGTTTGGTTTTGGCAACACTGGTTTTGACAGCTGACGTGTGTTTAGTACCTTGTGTCACTGTCAAACAGCTTCAGTTTGGTTTGCAATTTAACCATGGATCGTCTTACAAATGAACAACGCTTGCAAATTATTGAATTATACTATCAAAATTCGTGCTCGGTTCGAAATGTTCATCGCGCGCTGCTTCCATTTTATGATCGGCATTCTCGACCTTCTGAGCAGGCTATTCGGAAGATTGTGACCAAATTTCGTACCAAATTTACTTTGTTGGACATTAAACCACCAACACGTTTACGTACTGTGTGTAGTGAAGAAAATATTGCGGCCGTATCAGCTAGTGTTACAGAAGACCCCGAAATGTCGATTCGGCGCCGTTCCCAGCAGTTAGGCCTTTGTTACAGCACTACGTGGAAAATTTTGCGGGAGCTGGCCGAGAAGGAGAAGAAGAAGCAAGCAGCAGCTGCTGCGAATGCTGCTAAAGAGGCACAGAAAAGAATCGATCCCAAGAAGATGTTCTTGACAGAAGCCGACAAGTACTCCGCCTTTGATCGAAATGTAAATTGAAACCGATATTAAGTGAGATGTTCACTGAGCTTAACGAATGGTGTTTTTATTACAGGGTCTGCCAACGCATGACAAGGATGGCAAAGAGCTCAGCAAAGGGCAAACGAAAAAACTGCAAAAGCTCCAGCAACAACAGGAGACTCGCTATAAGGAGTACCTGGAGAACGTGAATGGAACTTAAACTGGTGACTTGGCTATTGTCTTTCTCTTGTTTCGTTATTAAATTCATACGCTCGCGAACATTCGTCAACTAAATAAATTAAACACACATCGTATTACGTCATTTAAACAACCCCTATTCAAAAATCACCTCGTTTGGTTTGTTCTTGCAAAGATTTGAATTTAAAGGTTGTAGGGGGAACCTAAACTAATGAACATAAAACCATTCTTGCAAGCGGATATTTTTATTTATTTTGGTCTATTTAAATAAATATAACTTAATTTGTTCGTCCTTTTTGTAACTGCACTTAAATATACTGTAAAAACAGCTCACACACTCATCAGATAAGGTAATTCTAGATCTACGTTTATTTGTGTAACAAGTGACAGTGAAGAGAATTCTACAAATCATCGATCCAATCAATAGCTGATGGAAAATCTGCACACTCGTATTCCTTTGCCAACAAGTTTTGGAGCAACTTCTTCTCTTCCAACTCGTAGGGATCCTGCAAGTCGAATGGGGGATCGAGCTCGTCTTCAAAATCAATTGGCATCAAGCTACTATCGTGCAAGTTATCATTGTCTGTGTCGCCGTCGCTATTGATGATGCGTTTCAAAATATCTGCTTCAAGAACATTCATCTCCGACCAAATTTCGTCCAAACCTAGACGACAGGAGCATGCATTAACAGCACGGGTAAGTAATTAACATGAACTTACTCTTGTAGCACTCCTCATTGCACGTCCTTGGTGATGGCAAGTTGATTTTCTCCACTTCGTCAGTTTTAGCAATGGCAATCGGTTGGATTTTTTGCGACTGCTCCACCTTTTGCCGATTATCCACCTGAGATTTTAGCTGTTCCGTTTGTTTCTTGAGCAAGTCAGAGCAGAAGGACTTGGACGAACCAGCCTGTAATCCCCTAAAAGGTGTAACCGAACCTTGATTGTGGATAACATTTTTAATTTCTCCCAAGGCGTGTTTGCGAACGGTGTGCTTTCGTTCCGAGTTTATTTGTTTGTGCTGTAAATTTCGTTGTCCGTAGTTTTCGCCATCTAGGTAGAGTTTTTCGTTTTGTGCTGTCGACATCTTTATGTTTTATTTATCTGATTAATTAGGCAACTGTTTCTTCAAACTGTTTTGTTTACATAAAAACTACAGTTGCCGCGAAAATTCGAAAATTGTATTTTGTTGTTCTTTGATTTGAAGGTAGCTGTCAAATAAAGTGCTGTTCAAGTGTACTAGAATGTTTTTTATTTACTTGGCCGTCTGAACTGGTACACGTCTTCTTCAGAGAACAATGTATAATCAAGTCGATGAAAAATATTCTGTTGCCAAAAATGTACTCCCACCTGGTTTTAGTACGTTTGTAACGGGTGATTTTTTAGCTGGTTTGGTTTTGGCAACACTGGTTTTGACAGCTGACGTGTGTTTAGTACCTTGTGTCACTGTCAAACAGCTTCAGTTTGGTTTGCAATTTAACCATGGATCGTCTTACAAATGAACAACGCTTGCAAATTATTGAATTATACTACCAAAATTCGTGCTCGGTTCGAAATGTTCATCGCGCGCTGCTTCCATTTTATGATCGGCATTCTCGACCTTCTGAGCAGTCTATTCGAAAGATTGTGACCAAATTTCGCACCAAATTTACTTTGTTGGACATTAAACCGCCAACACGTTCACGTACTGAGAAGAAGAAGAAGCAAGCAGCAGCTGCTGCGAATGCTGCTAAAGAGGCACAGAAAAGAATCGATCCCAAGAAGATGTTCTTGACAGAAGCCGACAAGTACTCCGCCTTTGATCGAAATGTAAATTGAAACCGATATTAAGTGAGATGTTCACTGAGCTTAACGAATGGTGTTTTTATTACAGGGTCTGCCAACGCATGACAAGGATGGCAAAGAGCTCAGCAAAGGGCAAACGAAAAAACTGCAAAAGCTCCAGCAACAACAGGAGACTCGCTATAAGGAGTACCTGGAGAACGTGAATGGAACTTAAACTGGTGACTTGGCTATTGTCTTTCTCTTGTTTCGTTATTAAATTCATACGCTCGCGAACATTCGTCAACTAAATAAATTAAACACACATCGTATTACGTCATTTAAACAACCCCTATTCAAAAATCACCTCGTTTGGTTTGTTCTTGCAAAGATTTGAATTTAAAGGTTGTAGGGGTACCTAAACTAATGAACATAAAACCATTCTTGCAAGCGGATATTTTTATTTATTTTGGTCTATTTAAATAAATATAACTTAATTTGTTCGTCCTTTTTGTAACTGCACTTAAATATACTGTAAAAACAGCTCACACACTCATCAGATAAGGTAATTCTAGATCTACATTTATTTGTGTAACAAGTGACAGTGAAGAGAATTCTACAAATCATCGATCCAATCAATAGCTGATGGAAAATCTGCACACTCGTATTCCTTTGCCAACAAGTTTTGGAGCAACTTCTTCTCTTCCAACTCGTAGGGATCCTGCAAGTCGAATGGGGGATCGAGCTCGTCTTCAAAATCAATTGGCATCAAGCTACTATTGTGCATGTTATCATTGTCTGTGTCGCCGTCGCTATTGATGATGCGTTTCAAAATATCTGCTTCAAGAACATTCATCTCCGACCAAATTTCGTCCAAACCTAGACGACAGGAGCATGCATTAACAGCACGGGTAAGTAATTAACATGAACTTACTCTTGTAGCACTCCTCATTGCACGTCCTTGGTGATGGCAAGTTGATTTTCTCCACTTCGTCAGTTTTAGCAATGGCAATCGGTTGGATTTTTTGCGACTGCTCCACCTTTTGCCGATTATCCACCTGAGATTTTAGCTGTTCCGTTTGTTTCTTGAGCAAGTCAGAGCAGAAGGACTTGGACGAACCAGCCTGTAATCCCCTAAAAGGTGTAACCGAACCTTGATTGTGGATAACATTTTTAATTTCTCCCAAGGCGTGTTTGCGAACGGTGTGCTTTCGTTCCGAGTTTATTTGTTTGTGCTGTAAATTTCGTTGTCCGTAGTTTTCGCCATCTAGGTAGAGTTTTTCGTTTTGTGCTGTCGACATCTTTATGTTTTATTTATCTGATTAATTAGGCAACTGTTCCTTCAAACTGTTTTGTTTACATAAAAACTACAGTTGCCGCGAAAATTCGAAAATTGTATTTTTTTGTTCTTTGATTTGAAGGTAGCTGTCAAATAAAGTGCTGTTCAAGTGTACTAGAATGTTTTTTATTTACTTGGCCGTCTGAACTGGTACATGGTAAGCTTCAGAGAACAATGTATAATCAAGTCGATGAAAAATAGTCTGTTGCAAAAAATGTACTCCCACCTGGCCTTACTACGTTTGTACTACAAACAACAAAATGTAATACGAAAAACCTAAAATAAAATCCAAGAAAACGAGTGAAATTTCTCAAAAAATACCAGGCCACCAGAAAATATCAGTTGGGGTGTTGAATTGAATCATCGAAATTGCATTGACATTTTCATTACATACTCTTGGGCGGGCGATCGCACTGATTGGGTTGTTGAACAGAATAAGCCTAGACATGAATCGCTATTTTCATTGCATACTCTTGGGCTTGCAGTCACTCTGGTTGGTGTTGTACTTATTCTGTGCGAAACCCCTGCTGACATTTCTGGTGGCCTGGTACTTTTTGAGAATTTTTCACTCGGTTTCTTGGATTTTTTTTTAGGTTGCGGGATGATATATTTTTTTTCATTTGTGGCACAACCATACTAAGCCAGGTGGGACGTGGGAGTACATTTTTTTTTACCAGAAAAAAACAAAACACAAATTCATAGGTTATGTACACAAAACAGAAATGTCGGTCTTTATTTCTTAATAAAAAAAAAACAGCATTTCACGCGCTGTATGCTGTCCGCAACCTGTTAAAGTACTCCATGTCCGTCCTGGCAATCGATGGTATGAACTTATCGTAAGACTTTTCAAAGTCCTCCATATGCACAACTACCTTGTCCGGCAATAAATCACCAGCGAGGTCACCTGAAAGTACCAAAAAGTTAACATAGTCTCATAAAGAGCCATTATGCTGAGTTAAGGCTTGCCTTTACGATGCGCATCTATTGTTCGCCTCACTGCGGACAGCCAAGCATTCGAGCATATCGAATACAAATCCGCACCCGACATATCGTCCTTTAAAATGTCTGCAATGCTCTCTAAACACAACCCCTCCGACAGCTTGAATTTCTTTGTTTGTGCCTTCAGTACGGATGCCTTGTCTTCAGCAGTGGTGCATGGACCGACATAGAACAGCTTATCAAATCGGCCCGGCCGCAACAGCGCCGGATCAATGAGATCCGGACGGTTGGTGGCAGCCAGTATGAATATCGGTTTAGTCGGATCGCCCATACCATCCATTTCGGCTAACAGTTGACTAACAACACGATCCATAACGCCTCCGGAATCACCTGCCACACCGCGATTCGGCGCCAAAGAATCCAGTTCGTCCAAGAAAAGCACACAGGGTGCGGCTGAACGCGCTCGAGAGAACACCTCACGCACATTATGCTCACTCTGCCCGACATACATATTCAGCAGTTCGGGTCCTTGCACAGATAAGAAGCTCAAGTTGCACTCCGTCGCAACGGCCTTAGCAACAAGTGTCTTTCCGGTTCCCGGTGGTCCGTAGAGCATAATTCCCGATCGTCGGAGATTCTTTCCCATCAAATGCACATGCTTGAGTGGGAGTCCAATGCTGCTCTGAATTTCGTCCTTGATCTTGGCCAGGCCGCCAATGTCCGACCAGTATACCTTGGGCACTTTTGGCGCTCCCAAGCTATTGGCGAACGACGATTGCATTTCCGTGAGGTTCTTCGCAAAGTGCTTCATGCTTAGCGATGTCCGCCTGCGTTCCCTTCGCAAGTCACGAATAGCATTATCATGAAGCAGATGCAGATCTCCCAAAAGGAATCCCTGCGATTTCTCAGCCACTTCCATAAGGATTGGTTTCGTTTCAGTCCAGTTGAAGCAGTCGCGAAGAAACCGTTCCCTCGACTCCATCGAAAATAAGGGAATTCGATCGACGCTTCCACGATTAAAGATTTCATGATTAAAAGTCTCGCGAATGTGTAGCCATTTCAGAATTTCAAAGCGTTCATCTTTGTCGGGAGTTTGAATGTGCACAATTTCGAGGAACAATCGCTGAATCATTGGCTTGAGGTGCTTCTCGTTGGTGAGAGCGACAATGATTATCGGATGGTCGCGGTCCTTGCCGAAGAGGTCTTGGATTTGGGCCTGAAACGACGATAGCAATCGCAGGTCCTCGTTGCCCTCGTTGTCAATGCCGAAGATCTGGAAATACATTCAGAAATTACCAAAATGAGACGACCAACAAACAACAACATACCTCAAAATTGTGAAAGCAAATCAACAGCGGCTCACACTGCATACTCTTAGCGAAGAGGCCTTTTAACTTTAGCTCCGTATGTGTCGGAACCAGGGACACCACCTCTGCACAATCCACTCCAAACAAGTGCATCCCCAAGTCCATGGCGACAGCGTTGACCAACTTCGTTTTACCACTGCCACGTTCGCCCTGCAGCAGGAACAGGGGATAGATGTGCTTCGAAGACAGGCACGCGGACTTCTTCGGCAGGAATGCGTCAACAGAAGAACGCAGCAAGGAGTAGGCATTCCGTAATCCACTCGGATAGTTTTCCACAATCGCCACATTATCCAATATCTGCCGTGGTAAATAGTGGTGCGTGTGCGGAATCTGCATAAGATTCGTGAAATTCTTCGCCACAACCGCCTGCATTTCGAACTCGCTGTCCTTCATCTCCAAGTGAACGCACCGAAAGTGCACCTGTTTCAGGTAGGCGAATATCTGGTAGTACTGTGCGTAAGCAGCTGTTCCCATCAACTTGGCATTAACCTCCACGCGATAGGTGTGTCCTCGATGCAGAATTCTGGGTGTGTTGAAGTAGTTTCCCAAAATCAAATCCACAATCTCTGGCGGCAGCTCGTAGGGATTGTTCAGCATGTAGATGTGTACCTTTGTAGCTATGCTGGGAATATGTTGCGAGTCAGAAAACGGCTCCAAATTCACCCAGAACGCCTTGTTGAAACGAAAGCGGTCCATTAGGTTGGAGTAGAAGTTCTCCTGAACAAACAGACAGTTGTCCTGGCAGTTCTCGATGGGCACGATTTGTGTGACAATAGTTTGCGGGGCTTGTTGGAGCATTCTCTGAACTATCTCATTTCCAGTGGTCGTCGTTTTTATCCGCGCAGTGACTAGTAGATTAACAAAGTTAACCTCACGATTCTCGGCATACTGCAGGAATATATCCTCCGAAGCGAAGATCACGTGCTCCGACTTGATGAATTCATTCTTAATCAAAAGTTCGTATAGGATATTCGGTATCGGAACGAGCTGGAATTTTCCTTTATAGTTCTTTTGATAGCGGGTTACTAATGCGTGGGTTAGGTGACCGGGAAACGCGTACCATGGCGTGTTAGGGTAGAGGATGGTGACTGCCGCATTGTATGCTTGGAGGAGTTCTCTTACGCGACCCGTGTATCGGTATATACCAGGCGTGGACGGCTCTTCACTGTTTGCTTTGCCAGATGCTGCATTTTCCTCTTCCGTCGGGGACTTGACTAGGGGTTTTTGCTTCTGAAATGTAAAAAATGAACGTCTAAGTGCGAGTAAAAAACAAAAAGCAATGAAAAGTTGTCAACGGTCAATTCAAATAAACAAAACTTTATTTAATAGAGGTCTATGCTAATGTCATCTACCAACAGATGTTCTTCTCCTGCATTAGAGCAGCGAACGTCTTTTGAGTTATCAGCTTCATGGCATAAGTGGGCACCGAAGGTGTAAATAGTGCGAGAAAAATGTTGCCATTATCGTCGCAGTGAGAATAACACTTGTGATACTCGGCGCACCAGTGCTGGTCAGTGGACCTCACGGCAATCGGTTCACCCTCACAAACGACTGTCCTCTCAGTAGGCTCTAGCACTTGATCGATGTAAGTCCGCATGATGTCCAGGCGATTTTGACCGATGGAATACTTTTCATTCGACGAGTGCTGAAGGTTTCGCGCAAACACATACTTCTTTGTTATTCTATTTAGCAAAACAATTTTCAAGATGTACTCATTGATGTCAACAACTTCAGGCAAGTTTCTCGAGATGCAACGTTCTACGTTTTTCATAACCTCAGTTTCGTTCTTAAAAACATTCTGAGCAATACTACTGATGTCTTGATAGGACGGATCTGAACCGCAAATCACGCACAAAGTGCCATTGCCAGCGATGGGGACAGACACAAAGCGATAGGCAGTATTCAAACTCTTCTTTGGCAAGTACACCGGCACGTCTCTTTGGGTTTGTTCCGACGAATTGAGCATTGTTATCAGCAGTGTGCGATCGATCATGTCCAGGTCCCACCAACCCTCTGTGCCAACAGCGAGCTTTTGGTCAATCACTATACAGCAAAACAGCGAGTTGCATTGAGCACTGAATTCATTTAGCTTATTTAGGAGGTGGGCATTCTCTGCGGATAGGATGCAATCGTTATAGCCAAGAACATCGGATTGAGCGGCGTCCAGTAACCCGTCGACAATCGGAATATACTGTTTTGCTTCCCTCTTAAGGCGATCGACGCTCTTGCTGGAATTCTTTATGTCGTCGCTGGTCACAAATAACTTTAGCGAGTTGAAAGCCAAATCGGAGAGTAGCTCCAGTTTCGTCTCCGACATGTTTTTGCCATAAAGAATCAGCGTGACCGCATCTTCATAGTCTTTCCAGAGTAGTGTCCCATCCTCGGTAATTGTTGAATTCATACAGACGCCCATCGATTTAAAGAACATGTGTACACCATTGAGAGAAGCAACCGTGGAAAAGGGCAAATTCTCACAATTACCCTTTTTTCGGGTAAATATTGGCAATCCGCCATCAGCTGTTAAACACATTATGTGGACGGTCATATTGAACGAATAAGCGTGAGCAACTTGTAGGATTTATACAGTCTAATTTTAGAAAAACGCAAACCCAAACCGTTGCGACTGCAAGTACGTCTGCCCTGAGCACTTTGCCAAGTAGGTCTAAAGTTTTGTAGGTCACTGTTACCGAATAAAAGAGACAGGTGGGTAGTGTTCTTCACTCCATCATATCTATATGGAGAGATTTCGAAGTTCGAACTTTGGAGCGTGAATCTATTTGAACAATTAAAGTTTTATTTCCATATTCTTACCATTTTGTGGGAGAACAAATTTACACTTAGAGTAATAGAAAATTATTTAACCTTTAAAAATGCACTTTGGAAAATTTGTATATTAGTCACGAACATGTTAATGGCAAAATTGACCGGTTGCCAAGAAAATTTATGAGACCTACGTCAATATTTTTATATTTACCTTTTTAATCACCACTCTTTTCTTCATAAATTTTTGACACAAGACAGCTGGTTGGAAAATTGGAGATTTGAAAGGGAAATCTATTTTTACCGTACTGTTGAAAGCAATGATGCCAAGCAACGTGGGATTTTATACCAATGGATTCCATTCGGCACATTTTGCCAAAAGGGGCTTTAAGGACTATTCATATGAGAGCGAATCGCGAACTGTGAACAGGCGAATATTTGTAGATTCTGACATTTCATTCACATTTAAACAGTTCGCGGCATTTTCAACTCGCTGGAAAATTGTTTTTTTAGTTATGTATTTAAATGAATTGAGAGGCAGGTTTTATTTTTTAACTAGATGTTAGATTAATTAAATATAATGCTAATGGTAGTACAAAAATCAATTTTCAATTCATAAATACAATTTAGTTGATTCGCAATTCGCGATCATGCGAATAGTCCATTACATTGGCGAAAGAGCAGTTAGATTAATGAAAATGCGTTTGAACTGTAATCAAAAAAAGTATACAGTAGGGTATAGAGATTGCATTCATTTTAATTTATTGCTTCAGCTTCAAACCCCAACAGAAACCCAATTCACCGTGCTAGGTGCCACCTATCTCGATCGTAAGCTATCGAGAGTAAAACTACCTATCTGCTATTTTGTATTGTATTGTTTTATCCAACGCACTACAAAAAAAAAACGATTTTGGATTGGCAGCACTAGAAGCCATTTTGTTTCGAGTCTACATTTCTCTACACAAATCAAAAAAGTAGAGGATTTCGAAATTTCGATTTTCAGGCAAAGAAATTTCTGCACCTCGCCTCATATCAAAACCTTGTGTGTTTGGTGTGTGTGCGTGTGTGTTATCATTTCAAAAACAAATGGCTGAAGAAAAAATTGACAGCCTCGCGAAGGAATTTCCTTTGCACAATAGTGTTTTTCAAAACGATTTAAAACGCCTCTCGCAACACCTACAACAATCAAACGATGTTTCGCAAAAGGATAAACATGGAAACACCGCCCTCCACCTCGCCGTGATGCTCGGTCGAAAAGAATGCACCCACCTTCTGCTCGCCCATGGAGCACCTGTCAAAATCAAGAACCTCGAAGGTTGGTCGCCTCTCGCGGAAGCCATCAGCTATGGCGATCGTCAGACAATCTCTTCTCTTCTGCGTAAGTTGAAACAACAATCCCGACAGCAAATGGAATCGCGCCGATCGAATCTAATCAAGGCCTTGCGACAAATGAAAGATTTTTACATGGAGCTTAAATGGGACTTCCATTCATGGGTACCGCTTGTGTCACGTATTCTGCCCTCTGATATATGCAAAATACACAAATCTGGCTCATCGATACGATTAGATACAACATTGGTTGATTTCACCGACATGCGATGGGAGCGGGGCGATATATCGTTTTTATTTCGCGGCGATAAGAGCCCCCATGAGTCACTCACTGTCCTAGATAACGAATTCCAGTGTTATCAGCGCGTACGATACGAAGAGAACGATATCGAGGAGGAGGTTGATGTTTTGATGTCCAGCGACATCCTTGCTGCCCAAATGTCCACTAAAGCAATTCAATTTTCGCGAGCACAATCAGGTTGGATATTCCGTGAGGACCGCAAAGAAGTCGTCGGTGGTCAGTACAATTGTGATTTGTATTGCATTAATGGTCTTGTACTTAAGTCACGAAAGCGCCGAGAACACCTCTCCACGGATGATCTGCAGAAAAACAAAGCACTCGTCGAATCCATTACCAAGGGACGTCGGGCCAGTATCGATGCAAACGGGGAGTTTGGTAGACGAAATTCACTACTGCCACCGCCAGAGACCACCGTCACCTGGAATGAGTACATCTCCGCTGACGTTGGCAAGTATCCGAAACTGGGGCGCGACATTGTGTTCAAACAGTCCAGCAAGTGCCTGCGTGCGACAGTGGCTATGAGTAAAGATTTCCCTCTTAGCGTGGAGATGCTTTTAAACGTTCTCGAGGTTATAGCACCATTCAAGCACTTTAGTAAGTTGCGAGAGTTCGTTACGCTTAAGCTGCCCAATGGTTTTCCTGTGAAAATTGAAATACCCGTCCTAACCACAGTTTCCGCTAAGATTACATTTCAGAAATTCGAGTTTTGCGATTACATAGCGGAAGAACTTTTCGAAATTCCCAAGCACTATGTGGAGGACAATCGCCGCTTTCCAGACTTATGACCCCAGCAAGATGTTGATCTCAATAAAAACGAATTAAGCGTGACCGAAGAAGAGGACGAGGACGTAGACGAAGAGGACGAGGTGTACGGTGATCCCCAGGGCATCGACAGACCGTAAAAAAATGAAGAAAAACCGCCCTTGTACATTTTTCGACGACCAAGCATTAGTAAGCCAGCAGAACGTATTTGATTCCACAGAAGAAACACACACACATACACATACTGACACCTTACCAACTGACCAGTAAGATAGTTTTGCTAGGCAGAACTGCAATACGTTTTAAAGATAAATTCTTACATGTAGTTTCCTAAGTTTAATATACGTCAAACATAACCTTTTATTCTACTATTTGTATATTTAAATGAAATTTTTTAAGGCCAGCAATTGCCTTCTTTCGAAAAGAAATGAAAAAGAACAGAAAGAGTGCCCTGAACGAAAAAGAGACACCTAATAAAACATTAGAAATGTACCATTTTGAGAACAAGGTCAATTATGTATACACTTATAAAGAAAACAAAACCGAAAATCAAGGCAGTCTTTTCATTTAACTATTATTAATACCAATGTCTGTAATTTATATTTATATCTGTTATCTGTGTTTGTACAGTGTCTAACAAGTTACTCTTATTTGTCGATGATATATACGTAAAAGATTGTACACGTCTTTGTTAATCTGCATCCGTCATGGGTTTTTCGTTTTCCCCTCATTTTTCATATATCGCTGAACCTATTCTTTTCAACTCACTTAACTTTATCTAGTACTTTAGTAAACAAAACAAGCGACAATGAACTTAAGTCATTGATATGTTCAATAAATATTATAGATGCATATATCCGTACGAAGATTTAGAAATATAAAGTTGAAAACAAAAATCTATAAACATGTATTTAAGAGAAACGTATTTGTATTTATTTGTTAGCAACAAACACAACACGTTCCATTTTAGTTAAAGTCAAGAAGAAAAATAACAATTTTAGAGTTAAATCTTTTGAGTAAAGAACTTGCTTAACAAAAATACAAACAAAACAAAAAATAAACATATTCGAGCAAAGAACGTAGAAGAAATATTTATTTGAAATTTACATACATATTATATACATAGTACAAAATGCTATTCTATACACTTTGTATTTTGCTTAAAAGGAGAAACATGTAGAAAACAAAAAAAAAAAAAAAACAATCTAATAAATGGTAGTTATTTAAAAGCTGTGTGTTTGCGTTTGAAACAAGAACAAGCCTTTGAAATGGACATAAGACATGCACAGTGAATGTTTGTCCACCGAACAGACCGCGTGCAGCAAAGCAATACGCAGAGGCCTTAGACAAAACAACCATCTAGAAAATGCGAAGGAATGGAGAACTGTGATGATTTGGATGTAGCTTTGACATATACGGTAGACTTAGGCAAAATTTCGTCGCTTCAAGGCTAAATTGGACTTATACGCCACTTAATAAAAGACGACTGTGCCAAAGACAGTTTCTACGAGCTCCTCGAAAAGACATAGACAATGCCTGAAATACGATGATAGAACCTAATCAGACAATCGTCCGAATAGACAATAGAGACACAACCTACACAATACCAAGCCTGGTTACGACCTTAGGCTAATTGACCTTGCTGCGGGGCGAAGTTTAAATTTAGAAAACACGAGTGTGCACATTTTAATAATTAATGGATGCCCCGAACTAACAAACCGTCAACTTAATTGATCACATTGCGATCGACGTAATGTAGATATGAACGAACCTTCCGAAATAGAACAAAAAACAAGAACTACAGTTTTTACGTGAGAAATCTAAAATATATCTGTAAACCAATCTGTGAGAACTTACCCTCAATTTAATAAACAAAATAATGTTCAAAGATACAAAAAATTGTGCGTACCTGTTGATAACTTTTACACTGCCCTTTTTCTAACGGGAATTAATAGATTACCAGAAAAAAATCGACGTATCGTCGGAGCACCACCTATTGGTGATTTCACTTATTTAGAAAAGAAGGTAGGTACACATACTTTTGATAAATGAATTGTGCCATCTCTGGGATGCTAGAAGAAACAAATTCGAAACAGAACAACACCCGGCAAAATGTCAACATACGCAAACGTCAAGAGAACAGTCATGTCAAATTTTTTTTTCAGGGCTCCTCGATTCAGAAACAGAAATAATTGGAATCGCTCAAAGCAATCGGCACAAATAAAACATTTCTAGTCTAATTTAATTAAATAATTCGAACGAAAATGATAATCTCAAAACTAGCACAATTAACTGCGTTCCGCAAGGTCCTCGGCGAGACTTTAATGGAAAGTAAAAATCGACAAATAGCCAGGCGAATGGCCACACATTATCGGAGTGGAGCTGTAAAACCAAAACCAGAAACAATGCCTCTAGGAATTGTCGGAGTCATTTGTGCTGTATTACCTGGACTGTTTGTTGGGGCAGCTATTAGCAAAAGTGTAGCGAATTTCCTAGAAGAGAATGAGTTATTCGTGGTCGCCGATGACGACGATGATGATGAAGACTAAGCCAAATCGTACGACACCATCAATGACGAACGAAACTACTTAATTTGTGACCAAGTATAGTTGTTTTTATTTTAAAAGTCTTGCCCTTAGTTGGGGGTATAAACAAATCAAAAAATGCTTTTGTCAACCCGAGTGGATAAATGATTGTCCTCCAGGGTATCTGTTTGTTAATTTATTTTAAAACTATTTATATTAAGAACGAAACCACAGAAATTAATAAAGATGTGCCACTAAATTGCAGAGTTTGAGTGTTTATTATTGAAAACGTGAAAATCGATACTTGATGCCATTAACCTTGAGATTGAGTGAAAGTGCGAACTGGCTTAAAATATTGTTTGAATAGGTATCAATGGACGACCGGTAATTTGAATTTGAAGATTGGCTATTTGTTCAAAATGAGGGAGGAATTCCACACAATCGAACTGATGGTGGAAGAAGACGGACAAAAAAATTTGGTTAACCCAATTTTTCAAACTAAAGAAACCCCTTTTTTGAAATGACCTTGTGTGTTTCTTGCTTGAAATCAATGGTGAAGAAAAAGTACTAGATGTAGTGCATGACCTAATTAAGGCATTGTTCAATCGATGTACGCACATTTATAAAGTTCCCAACAGATAGGTACCTATTACAGCAACTCGACTGACTGTTACTACAATGGTAGTGCTTTCTAATAAATAAGGTTCGAAATATGTAAATTATTTATATAAAAAGAAACGTAAACAAATGTAGAGGTAGTTTTTCTTCCGCTAGAGCTTCAGTGGGTTATTATGTGCTAGTCATCCTTTGGTTAATCTAACGCCGACAACTATACGCATTCGTTGAGCGTTTCTTTAAAAATAAGGTTAATTAATAGCACGATCTAAGTTTGACGATAAAGTTGTTAACAATCGCCTTCGGCCTAGTAAATATTTTGCGTCCTCTTTTTAAAAGTGAACGCTTATAAATGTTTTATGTCTTATTTTTAAAATCAAAAACGATATGTTACCGAATTATTTAAAGAAGCATCTGAGATATATGAGGGACTCTCAGTCATATAAAAACCGAAGAAGATTTTAGAATGCCATCATATCTGCAGAACATAACTCAAACAAGTATTGTGTACAAGGGATGTCAACTGGTCAACGCACTGCAAAAATATAATTGAATATATAAAATGTTACGAATCATTGTACTGTAAGCTACGTTCAAATTGTTAATTATAATTTTATTTATGAATTTCAATAGCAAATTATGCTAAATAAACGAATTTAATAATAATAATAACAAGTCTGTTTCTCTACGTTTCTGTATTGTGTAAGAAACTACTTGAGAACAAATATTTTGACTTGGCTTGTGCCCGAAATTAACGAATAAAGATATGCATTCAACCAAATACCACCAACATTCAAAGTATAAATTTTAGTTCAATGCCAATCACAGCTTTTATTTAATTCCTATACCATTTAACAAAATTTGTTCATACATATTAGAATTAAGTGAGGAAAAGCGTTTTATGAAAAACAGCAAAACCATAAAAGAAAACTGTCAACAATTTTTTAAAATAATGCTTGGTTTTGTATACACAGAATTTTCAAATAACAAATTGTTAGTACAAGTACAAGACGAAACTGGGTTTAAAGGTTTTTTAGGCAATGCAACAAGTTATCTAGTTCAATAACTTCCCATACACCATTTCGACAGAGGTTTATGCCCTCCTCAGGATGAATTGATCGACCGCTATGTTCTGTAGTGGTCGAGGTGGTTGCATCCGAAGTGTGATAAATGTAGTGATGTATAAAAATGAAAGGTCTGTTTTGTGTTATTTGAACAATCTGTGCATACACACTGTTTGATTTATATTAACTATAAAGATTTCTCGTATATATCTGCAGGTGTATAATATTTCATATGAAATTGATTAATAATATTTTTATATATTTTCCTTTCAACGGCGTCCATCGATAAACAGTTGAATATATCTCCGCGTAAAGGACAAAACAAAACTTAACATTTAGATAAATGTATGTACTGGTATTATTCCGTACATTATTAGTTATTAATTATTGTTGTTATAATTATTTAATTTGTTTAGTTCTATATCAAAGTGCATTTTCAGACTCAGTCCATAATTATTTAAAAAAAATATTCATTTTATACGAATGAATTGTAACAAAAAATTGACTCATCTATCCATGTTTGTGAGATAAGATGTTTGATGAAATTTTAATAAAATTAACCAGTACGCACCGACGGCTTAGCAACGCAATTAACAAATAAAAAGATGTCAGTACCATTCCGATCGTCTGTGCTCATTCGTGGTAAGGGGTGTTTAGAACCGAATTGGATGCGGACACTTCTTCTTCTTCGGCATTGTTATCTGTAATGTTGGAATATGCAAGTAGACTTAACTTTTGGAAAATTTACTAAGAACTTACCATTGTTTTTGTCATTTATGTCCATTATATCACTGAGATCATAAATTGGTTGCTGATAGGCCATTAATTCAGAACCTGATAACAAGTGATGAGCAATATTTTTTGTTTTTTGTAAATCAAGTGATGGTTTTATATTGTCACTTTTTACGGTGAAAGGTGAAAGGATGTGCAAAGAATTATATCAAACTTAGAAACGGTAACTTGTATGTAGCACTGGAATTCACAAACATCCGAAATAGTAGCACAATGTTTTAGGCAGCATGTAGTCTGAACAAAGTGACCACAAGTGACACTGCCTACCGGGATAGTGCAGCATGGAGGAAATTGGCAAGCAGGTGACTTTTCAGGGAGATTGTCAACTAGATGTGCGAATTAAACCACCTGCCATGACACGTCCTTTTCAAAGGCAAAACGCCGTAATTATGATGGAAAAGGATGCATTTGGAAGTCATTCCGCTTCGTATACTAAACAACCAACTAGAGAGTCGAAGACTGATGAACAGTGAACGGATTTTGTTGACCTAAAAAATCAAAAAAAGGCAAAAATAAACTGTGAAAAAGAAAAATGCCTTTTATTAAAAACGGGAAAAAAAATAAAATTGTAAGGCAACAAACGCCTGTGATTGTCCCTTGGGAGAGCTTTGAAAGAGCTAAAGGACCTCTCCACATGGGCAGAGACGAGTGGAGCCACAGCTGTATCAAATACCGGAGAATTTTGGTATTGCACACACGACACATAACACTCGTAGAATGTAGATATAGATATTTTTTACAGTGCAGTGCGCATTAGTGAAAATACACAGTGAAATCTCAAGCACAAACGCAGTTGTAGTTGGTAAGAAACTTATCCAAAAAGTTTGCTTCGACACGAAAGTAAAGCCAAACAAAACAAACCCATTTTGACCAAAAAGGTTCGTTTCCATGGTCACATCAGAGTACTCTACTGGCAAGATTAGCAATTCGTGCAAACTTCGGTGGTGTTCCCGCGGTTTTATTTTTTTAAATTTTAAAGTTAAGAACAAAGTGCACATAAACTTAATAAATATGGCCAAAAAAGGCAGAAAAAAGCCAATATAGGTAAAAAAAAAGACAAGTGAACAAAATCCGTTCCCTGCTGATGAATAACTGTTTAGTTTTGGTTCATTTGGTAGCATTAAGGGTGCAACCGTTCTTATCCTGTGACACATACAACCTGAATCTGTTTTTAAACGAATTACATACAATAAAAAGAATCTGCTTATAATCGTACAAAAAGTGCACTGTATTTAAATAATGAAATTGCAAAATCGGCCACTCTTAACAAACGGCCCAAAACACAGTCAAACAGGAGGCAGTTTTATAACATGATGCTCCATAATGTTTAAAACCACTTCAAGAAGGAAATAGTCCTACGAAATTCTGTAACCAGGCTCTGTATTAACTTGTAGCTGGCGTTTTGTTTGAATAGCTTTTCATTTAAATCAATAACAGATGTCTCTTACAAGCTGTTCTTAGACTGTGCAAATTCTTTTGTTATTAAAATAATAAATCACACCGCTAATACATGAACAATTATAATTAAGTATTGCTAACCTTTTCTATCTAGGGAATTGTCCGGCGTCATTGACATGCCATATGGTCCCAGTATGTCCGAATCACTGAAAAGCTAAAACACACAATTCACAAATAAGAATTATTGGATTCACTTATCAATTGCGAAAATGATTTGAAAGTACTGCTCAATTTGTTAAGAAATGCCCAACAAAATGCTCATCAGATCGACAAATTGAGTTAACAAAATATTGGCTAATATGTTCCTTCACATTGGATTGTTTAACTGTAGCGCGATTGCATCGAAAGTGAGGTTAATGCAAAATAAAAAAGTTTGTGATGACATTTCAACAAATAACGGTTCTTTGGAGATAATTTCAGTAAGGGCTACGACACAATGATTTAAAAAGTCATTAAAGTGGAATTTACATGAATTATTTAAGAAAATTTCAAAACATGCATACTTTTGTGGAATGGAGGCATTAAAATCATTTAAGACTTTAGTGGCCTATGCTTCGAAATGTGTTTGATTTATGTACGACAGGCCACGGGCAAACACATACGATCAATCTGTGAGGAATTAGGTTTACATGATTCACAGTTTTTGTCAGTTTCAGGTTGTAAATTGATCAAAGAGCAGATCTGAACAGTTTGTCTACTGATTTTGTAGTACAAGACGTTTACGTGTGCAATCTCAGGTCACATACCGTTTTTTGTCCAATGACCAATTGTTTGCTAAATTTTTGGCAAAAACTTCTAAAAAATGCTTCATCTGTAGGTTTTCCCAATATCCTCATCAAAACCGTGTAATCAGTGTTGGGTGGAATGTAAGGAATACCGATTTTAACGTTTTGAAACGTTGTTATATTTCGATTTTAAAAACACAAATGCTGCGCACACTCTTATCAGGCCTATGTAGGACAGCTTTGCCTTCTCAAAACCCTCGTTTGTAAGCCTAAATTGAGGAGATTTTTGCGTCTGATGTTGCACCCACTCATGCAGTTCTTTGTCGCCAGTACAAACAGTCAAATTAATGACCAGAATGTTCAACCCAAATATCAAACGAATGCAAATGTAAATATAGGAAGCAAACAAAAATCCAATGCAAAGGTCTTAACTTCAACACTTGTTCCAAAATCGAGAATATTGTCGCTTGCTGAATCACACATATGAATGAAGTTACAAATTTGAGAACAAAAAACACTCTCCCAGTCAATGTTGGGAATGAAAAAGATATAAAAGAAAAAACCAATTTAAACGTGAAAGTGAGAACAAATTTCTTCCTTTTCGAATTAAACCAGCATCTATCTAGTTATTTTGTATGTCTCTGACCTTATTAAAAATATCAGCTTCCAGTTGAGGAGGTAAATAAATTCGACCCGCAGCTGATGATCCGTTCTGTGGGATTGAATAGAGTTGTATGCGTATTAGAATCCGGAATCATCAACAAGTTTTTTTTTTGCGTATTATACGTAGTTATAGATACAGTTTAATGATTCAGCAATGAAGTTGTTTTTTTTTTCTTTTTTTTTTTTCTTTGCCAGCAGAATAAAGAAAAAAATAATATGAAAAAAAAGAAAAAGAAACACGGTCTTCTTATGGATGTGGAGAGTCCAACTTAAACTTATTGCGAGTCGGCCGTTAGAGTGGATGTGGTAAGATAACACAAATAATCAAGGATATTGCCATAATAACTAGAATCACTTACACCCAACAAAGTGTTCGCATCTAGCGAATATCCATCGCCGCGTAGTAGATCTTTTAGGCTATCCAAGTCATCTTGTACTCCATCAAGGTGTTGATTTACCTCATCTCTAAAACGATAAGAAATACAACAAAAAAGCGTTTAGTTGATGGGAACGGAAGGTAAATGAAGCAACATCGATTTCTCTCAGTTACTAATAGAGTACTCAACCGCATATCTTCGCCTCCACCATTGTTCACTTTGGCCACCTGTAAGTTTAAGTTGTTCGATACTGAGGAAGGACTGCTGTTGCCGTACAATGATTGCTGCATTTGTTGTCGACCAGATGAGGATGGTCTTGGCCGGAAGTCATATTTGCAGTTGTTGCCGTTCCCTAGCACAGAATCGTTCATTATTGTCGAGTTCTGGAAGAGCAGAGGATTTACATCAGCAACTGAAGAAATAGCAAAACTCACCTCAAATAGATCAGTTGGAATATCAGATGCAATAAAATCGTCTGCGTTGTACATTTCTGTGTCGTTGTTGTTGTCGTTGGCAACCTGTGGCTGGTTGTCGCCGCTCTGCTGAGATATTAACCTCGGATCGATGGCGGTAGTCACATCTATATCGCAGCTACCAGCACCAGTCGCTGATATTAGTTCGGTGTTAGCTGCGTCAGTTAATGGGTAGTTTTCGTTCAAGAACATCATTGGATCGATATCGGGTTTTTCTGTTTTGATACGCAATTGCTTTGTACCATCTGCTGTGCGTAGCATTTTAGCAGCAGGACTTGACGATGTCGACGATGTAGTCACCGTCGATGATACACCACTCTTGCGCTTGTTCTTTGTATTTGCCAATTTTTTGCGTTGTATCTCCCTTACTGTGGGTGTAACGAGCTGAGTTTCCACGCTGAACGACTCCGGATCTGCGGGCGCACTATCAGGAACTTCAGTTACATGGTATACAATTTGAGATCCATCCGGGTTTATGGCGTTTATAACTGCCGATGGAGTTCTATTTCCTATTGGCTGCAAAGCATCATCTGCGCTCTGATTCGAATAGTCGAACGAGTGGCTAGCAATGCTAGCATTTGATTTCTGTTGCTCAACTATTGCTTGCGGGCTATCGGGACGATTTGAGTCTACGGACGGCATATTTCCATAGGGACTTGATGATTCACTGAATTTAATAAAAGTTGGCTTTAAAAACAATTGTCGGACTGCATCAGTTACTAACCCTAAATCAGCTTCTGTTTCGTCTAATAGATCCTCCCCCAGTTCATGGATTACTGGACCACTTTCCGATTCGGACTCACTGGCCTTTCTCAGCTTTGCCTGCTCCGGTGTATTGTTGATCATGAGTTGCATGTGACGCTTCACACTTGTCATGTTCCTCGATGGTTGCACAATCGTGATAAGGAATTGAATGAGCTAACATATATAAAAAAAAATTATAACAAATACATTTCTAGTGGCAGGAGGTAGGTTTAACCTTATTGACGATTTGTTGCTGTTTAGAATGCTTCTGTCGAAGTGATGCAATTTCACGCCACAACGCCTCATTCTCCTGTTTCATTACAGAGAATCTCGAGTCCAGCGAGTCTTGACGTCCACGCATCACCTTCACATCGCTCAAAACTTTACTTACTGCTTCCGGCTTGATGTTGGCTTTCTCGTCAATTGTTTTGGTGTTGGCGATTTTCCGTTTTATATGCTCCAACAGGTATGAACAATTGCGTCTGAAACAGGGGTGCGAGAACTCCATTTCGTCACGATCAAACTTCAGTCCGCCGTTATCAATGGACGTGATCTTGTGGAATCCATCTGAGGAGTAGAAATACATAAAATCTATGCCGAAAATGGTAAAAAGGCGAATCGCTGCTTACACATGTTCAGTTGTCGAATGAAGCTTGCCATGTTGTTGTGTTTGTAATTGAGCGGTAGCAATTCACGGGCAAATTGGGCTTGGTTTTGAATAATGAAACTTTGGCCATCCTGCAACGACAAGTACAAAAGTTAGTTGAAGTACCTACACAAGTTGTTTTTTTTTTTTTTTTTTTAATAAATTTAAGGAAAAGAGAAAATCAAAACGCATTTACGTCGAACGCGCCTTCCACAAGAAGGCCAGAATAAAACGTGTTTCTTTCATAACTGTTTTGAGGAACAGCAATAAAAACAAAGTAGGTACCCTACGACTAAATTTCCAGTAATGAGGTAGGTAGTTTCGAACATTTATTCTGGCGCGCAATTCATGCATCTACCCTGCAAATGACCTTTTAAATTATCAAACCGATAGTTAACTGAAAAAAATATAACACATTCGTCATTCTGTTGTCGAAGCCAAAACACAGATTTCTCCGTGTCACGATCTTAACTTAAATTACGAAACAGGTTCTATTATAAACGTGATGCGCTTTACTGAAGAAGTTCAGCACAGATATCAATTAAATTATGCTAAATACGAATAACTACATGCCGAACAAACATCTTAGATAAGTATGATTTCTTGCTGGCAACAAGGCCATGCAGCATAAAAGTGCCTGTTTTATCAGTAGTATGTGGTTAACTAACAGCAAAACCTCGGTTAGGACATCTATGTTACATATTTATTTTGCTTATTGAGGAAGACTGTGCGATAAGGCAACAACTCCTAACATACAAAACTAATGTAACAAGTCAACAAATTATTTGTTGATGACTCTGTGAAATTAACTCACTGTGTAGTGAGTAAGTACTGTGTTACTACTTGACAATGGTTGCTGCTATATTTTATAGATGATAATTTGTCAACATTCTATTTAATCAAAATAGGTAGAACTGTCCCTTTAAAGAATAAATAAACATTTCGCAGCCAGAAGAGCTTCAATGGCATCGGTGTGACTGCATTGCACAAGGGTAGTCTATTGAAAGCACTGGAATCTGTGATAAATCGTGTTAATGACACCAAGGAACCGGTTTTATATACACTGGAGGATTAATTTAAATTTTAAATATGGGAAAGTGATGAGTAACAAAGTTTACACTTCTTCGGGTGAATATTCGAAAAATTGAATGGAATAGTATTTCAGTATACTACCTACGCACATGACAACCAACTTCTTCAGCGTCGTTCGCTAACAGCATTAACCAACCAATTTTGTGAGCTAACAACGAGAACCGAGTAATATCAAAAAAGAAGTGGGACTCCTACAGCACAAATATGACAAACAATTTAACTAACAGTCCCATTCTTAGACTGTAAGAGACGTAGCAACCGACCAGTTGGTACCTACCCACGATTTTCAACTTCTCAGTTATTTAAAACCTAATGTCTCACTTTTATAAACCCACAAGAAGTGCAAACCCCGACTCATTTTCTCTATCAGGGCAAGTCATTGATATACTGGTAAGGTAGAGCGAACAGCATCTTCAGAGAAAAGCTATGCACAGTCATGTCTAGTTTTGACACAACTACAAAATTAGATCCTCTATTTAGAACGGCAATGAAGGAAGTTTGATACTGAACCAAAAATAATGGACATTACGTTTTCATCAAATAAACGGTGTGTATTAAATTTTGTTAAATGTTACAGAAGATAAGTACTACCAACAGCAACGGTACTCCTATTTATTGTTTTCAGGTACAACAGCTGAAGTATTACAGGAGTGAAAATAAGACAGCCCACGTCGCAGGTCAAAACGAATCCGCAGCGAACACACTAAAAGAATAATAGTGCGCACTTGGAGCACTGCAGTAGATCTGTTAAATGCAACAGCATATAAATGCATTGCATTTGAACCATAAATTTAATTTTGTTGTGTGCCTGCTCTATAAAATTAAATAAGTAAATAAAACTTGCCTTCGGATCCACATAAAAATATCTCTTTTCAACTGTACCTATCGCTGTATTTCCATTGCAGATATGGACAGCAAACCGATAGTGAACAGTGAATGGCTTTGCACTTTTATGTAAATTATGCATCGAAAGCTTCACACCACCTCTTTCAGTTGATTCTCACATGCCGATTTTTATCTACGATTGTGACCGAATGAAGAAAACACCCATTTGTGGGTAGGGACGCGTACCTTCATATTACGACCTACGACGTACATCTAATGCATCTTTGCCTTAAAACAAATCAAGTACCAAAGTAATGTATAAATTTCCCTTCAATGTTTAACAGATGGTTATGGTTCATTGCATTTAATTTTGGCTGTTCTCCGCAGCAGAGAAAAGAAATTTGTTGACACTAGATACAATGTGAAAGCCCATAGAAACAGCAACGCACTTTTTGGTTTTTCCAATTTATCAGTGTACTCAATAAAAAATGATAATTTGATTATGATGGAATGAATTTACGTATTTATTTAATAGATTGTTTTTGATTGCAAATGTCGTGTCATGGTGGAGTACCACCACCACTTCTTACCTTATTCCAACAAATTAGATTATTTGTTTCGGGATCCTCGACTAGCCGCCAGAGTTTTGCCAAAAAGGCTGGAACTCCGGCTCCTGTTTCAGTAAATGTGTGCATTTCTTTAGCGATTATTTTTACCGCAGCACTTTTGTCTATTTTTTTAGAAGAACTAATCTCCGAATTGTAAAACACTGCACACAAAAAAAAATATTAAATTGAAAATGAAGTGGGGTTAAGAAAAAACAAAATTGTTGTTACTCAGCACACAGGGGTATTTCTAGGATAGAGTTTATATTTTTGGGGCCTTATTTTATCAAGTATTTATTATCAGAATATCAACAAGAAATGTGTTATCTATTTTTATTAAAAAAAAAATACTTTTCCTGCACAAGAGTAAAATATTTCAATTTTCTTTTTGCTTTCAGGCGAATATAAAAATGACGACTGATTTGGTCTCCAGTCGCTCCAAACTTCGATTCCAATATGCGAAAATAGCCTGAAGTTGGATGTGGCTTATTTTGCACCAGGAACACTCAAACTGCATTCTATCAGCAGCTCTCAGATAGCGACACTCGATACTTTCATATTAATTAATTTTGCTATTTTTCTCTCTATGTATTTTAATAACAAATTTTACTCTGCAGTCTGCTGTCATGAAAATATAATTCTAATTCCGTAACAATGGAAGAAGTTGTGACATTTTCCAAATCGACAGACACCTACTATTTGAGCTTCACAAAAAAAAAAAAAACAAGTATTATGCACATAAATACTATCAACGGCGTAGTTATTTTATGGAAAGAAAAATACCAAAAATGCAGCCTACTATAGTGACTGTATTAGCCATCGAAGCGATATTATTATACACTTTGACGTCTAATATTTGAATGGACTCCTAGTGAAATGACGTCTGTATTCATTTCTGTGGGAAATAGTGTTACCATCTCCCATTTCCCAGGCCATTGCTAAAATAAGGTTTTATCATGAGAAACGATTTTTTTTTTCAATAGAATGGCTCTCAAACTTTAACAAGATGATAATTTAATAATATGTAATTACTTTTTAATTGTTCGTTGAGACTTGAGTATGTGCCTTAGAAGCGGTCTAAAGAGCAATCGCCTTACCATCCGCAAAAACTTTATTATTTTCGCTGTCTGAAGCTTGTGATCCATTCCCCAGGTGCACAAATATACCATAGAAAATTCGTTTTCAAAATTTAGTAATGAAAAACCAAAGTTTATGCAAATAAATACAGTTGTATTATTTTTATTTCATAAATACACGAGTAGCTAAAAGAGTCAACAATCGTTTGTTTCTTGCTTTCATTTAAAATACACTTTGTTAATTTTAACAATAAAATACACTAATATGCAGTTCAAGCATAGAGATATTGCTTTGTAGCAGTTTTTTTTTTCCTAAGTCGAATACTAAATTTTGAGATTTGAATTTAGTTGATAATATCATTTTCGTCACTTGTTTGTTGAAATTTTGTTTCAAGAACCAAAAAGAGATTTGTTTACAAATAAATAATCAAAGGTTGCGCACTCTAGTCTGAGGGCTTTGCTAAGCGGAATGTGATTTTCTTTTTTCTTCATTTAATTAATAAAAACAAATATTATTATTCATTTCGCTGTAATGAAAGTGAAGCCTTATTCAATATCAATCTAAAAGCTCATACAAAATGTTGTAAACCTAAATAATAGAAAAAAAAAAAAAACATTTTTTTTTTGTATGTTTCGAATACAGAACAAACAGTAATAGCTAGTAATAAATAAATTAACTGAATCCATTGAAAAAAAAAAATAAAATCAAATAAAATAAAAAGTATAGTATAATTTGAGGCCGAGCAAATTAAATGTTTTTTTAAGACCGTGAAAACGAAATGCAAATGCGATTTGTTGTTATAATGCTACACGACTACGCTCAACATAGTGCAGCAGCGCAACGATGTTCTATTCGATATAATAGCCCCTCTAACGAACGCTATAGTCACACACAAACACAAACGATTTCTGTTGCGAATTAGCGCGCAAGCACCGTAATCATTTTTCAAACATCAATAGTATAGTATAGTTCTTCTATGCATCAAAGTGTTTTCGTTTATTCGCCGCTTGCTTCAATGGCACGCTCTTCCTTCAAGAGGATATCTCGTATGTAGATATCTTCATCGGTCTGTACATCGATTAGATCCAGCTCGAGAATACGGATCTGCGGGCGCACTATCAGGAACTTCAGTTACATGGTATACAATTTGAGATCCATCCGGGTTTATGGCGTTTATAACTGCCGATGGAGTTCTATTTCCTATTGGCTGCAAAGCATCATCTGCGCTCTGATTCGAATAGTCGAACGAGTGGCTAGCAATGCTAGCATTTGATTTCTGTTGCTCAACTATTGCTTGCGGGCTATCGGGACGATTTGAGTCTACGGACGGCATATTTCCATAGGGACTTGATGATTCACTGAATTTAATAAAAGTTGGCTTTAAAAACAATTGTCGGACTGCATCAGTTACTAACCCTAAATCAGCTTCTGTTTCGTCTAATAGATCCTCCCCCAGTTCATGGATTACTGGACCACTTTCCGATTCGGACTCACTGGCCTTTCTCAGCTTTGCCTGCTCCGGTGTATTGTTGATCATGAGTTGCATGTGACGCTTCACACTTGTCATGTTCCTCGATGGTTGCACAATCGTGATAAGGAATTGAATGAGCTAACATATATAAAAAAAAATTATAACAAATACATTTCTAGTGGCAGGAGGTAGGTTTAACCTTATTGACGATTTGTTGCTGTTTAGAATGCTTCTGTCGAAGTGATGCAATTTCACGCCACAACGCCTCATTCTCCTGTTTCATTACAGAGAATCTCGAGTCCAGCGAGTCTTGACGTCCACGCATCACCTTCACATCGCTCAAAACTTTACTTACTGCTTCCGGCTTGATGTTGGCTTTCTCGTCAATTGTTTTGGTGTTGGCGATTTTCCGTTTTATATGCTCCAACAGGTATGAACAATTGCGTCTGAAACAGGGGTGCGAGAACTCCATTTCGTCACGATCAAACTTCAGTCCGCCGTTATCAATGGACGTGATCTTGTGGAATCCATCTGAGGAGTAGAAATACATAAAATCTATGCCGAAAATGGTAAAAAGGCGAATCGCTGCTTACACATGTTCAGTTGTCGAATGAAGCTTGCCATGTTGTTGTGTTTGTAATTGAGCGGTAGCAATTCACGGGCAAATTGGGCTTGGTTTTGAATAATGAAACTTTGGCCATCCTGCAACGACAAGTACAAAAGTTAGTTGAAGTACCTACACAAGTTGTTTTTTTTTTTTTTTTTTTAATAAATTTAAGGAAAAGAGAAAATCAAAACGCATTTACGTCGAACGCGCCTTCCACAAGAAGGCCAGAATAAAACGTGTTTCTTTCATAACTGTTTTGAGGAACAGCAATAAAAACAAAGTAGGTACCCTACGACTAAATTTCCAGTAATGAGGTAGGTAGTTTCGAACATTTATTCTGGCGCGCAATTCATGCATCTACCCTGCAAATGACCTTTTAAATTATCAAACCGATAGTTAACTGAAAAAAATATAACACATTCGTCATTCTGTTGTCGAAGCCAAAACACAGATTTCTCCGTGTCACGATCTTAACTTAAATTACGAAACAGGTTCTATTATAAACGTGATGCGCTTTACTGAAGAAGTTCAGCACAGATATCAATTAAATTATGCTAAATACGAATAACTACATGCCGAACAAACATCTTAGATAAGTATGATTTCTTGCTGGCAACAAGGCCATGCAGCATAAAAGTGCCTGTTTTATCAGTAGTATGTGGTTAACTAACAGCAAAACCTCGGTTAGGACATCTATGTTACATATTTATTTTGCTTATTGAGGAAGACTGTGCGATAAGGCAACAACTCCTAACATACAAAACTAATGTAACAAGTCAACAAATTATTTGTTGATGACTCTGTGAAATTAACTCACTGTGTAGTGAGTAAGTACTGTGTTACTACTTGACAATGGTTGCTGCTATATTTTATAGATGATAATTTGTCAACATTCTATTTAATCAAAATAGGTAGAACTGTCCCTTTAAAGAATAAATAAACATTTCGCAGCCAGAAGAGCTTCAATGGCATCGGTGTGACTGCATTGCACAAGGGTAGTCTATTGAAAGCACTGGAATCTGTGATAAATCGTGTTAATGACACCAAGGAACCGGTTTTATATACACTGGAGGATTAATTTAAATTTTAAATATGGGAAAGTGATGAGTAACAAAGTTTACACTTCTTCGGGTGAATATTCGAAAAATTGAATGGAATAGTATTTCAGTATACTACCTACGCACATGACAACCAACTTCTTCAGCGTCGTTCGCTAACAGCATTAACCAACCAATTTTGTGAGCTAACAACGAGAACCGAGTAATATCAAAAAAGAAGTGGGACTCCTACAGCACAAATATGACAAACAATTTAACTAACAGTCCCATTCTTAGACTGTAAGAGACGTAGCAACCGACCAGTTGGTACCTACCCACGATTTTCAACTTCTCAGTCATTTAAAACCTAATGTCTCACTTTTATAAACCCACAAGAAGTGCAAACCCTGACTCATTTTCTCTATCAGGGCAAGCCATTTATATACTGGTAAGGCAGAGCGAACAGCATCTTCAGAGAAAAGCTATGCACAGTCATGTCTAGTTTTGACACAACTACAAAATAAGATCCTCTATTTAGAACGGCAATGAAGGAAGTTTGATACTGAACCAAATAATGGACATTACGTTTTCATCAAATAAACGGTGTGTATTAAATTTTGTTAAATGTTACAGAAGATAAGTACTACCAACAGCAACGGTACTCCAATTTATTGTTTTCAGGTACAACAGCTGAAGTATTACAGGAGTGAAAATAAGACAGCCCACGTCGCAGGTCAAAACGAATCCGCAGCGAACACACTTAAAAGAATAATAGTGCGCACTTGGAGCACTGCAGTAGATCTGTTAAATGCAACAGCATATAAACGCATTGCATTTGAACCATAAATTTAATTTTGTTGTGTGCCTGCTCTAAAAAATTAAATAAGTAAATAAAACTTGCCTTCGGATCCACATAAAAATATCTCTTTTCAACTGTACCTATCGCTGTATTTCCATTGCAGATATGGACAGCAAACCGATAGTGAACAGTGAATGGCTTTGCACTTTTATGTAAATTATGCATCGAAAGCTTCACACCACCTCTTTCAGTTGATTCTCACATGCCGATTTTTATCTACGATTGTGACCGAATGAAGAAAACACCCATTTGTGGGTAGGGACGCGTACCTTCATATTACGACCTACGACGTACATCTAATGCATCTTTGCCTGAAAACAAATCAAGTACCAAAGTAATGTATAAATTTCCCTTCAATGTTTAACAGATGGTTATGGTTCATTGCATTTAATTTTGGCTGTTCTCCGCAGCAGAGAAAAGAAATTTGTTGACACTAGATACAATGTGAAAGCCCATAGAAACAGCAAAGCACTTTTTGGTTTTTCCAATTTATCAGTGTACTCAATAAAAAATGATAATTTGATTATGATGGAATGAATTTACGTATTTATTTAATAGATTGTTTTTGATTGCAAATGTCGTGTCATGGTGGTGTACCACCACCACTTCTTACCTTATTCCAACAAATTAGATTATTTGTTTCGGGATCCTCGACTAGCCGCCAGAGTTTTGCCAAAAAGGCTGGAACTCCGGCTCCTGTTTCAGTAAATGTGTGCATTTCTTTAGCGATTATTTTTACCGCAGCACTTTTGTCTATTTTTTTAGAAGAACTAATCTCCGAATTGTAAAACACTGCACACAAAAAAAAATATTAAATTGAAAATGAAGTGGGGTTAAGAAAAAACAAAATTGTTGTTACTCAGCACACAGGGGTATTTCTAGGATAGAGTTTATATTTTTGGGGCCTTATTTTATCAAGTATTTATTATCAGAATATCAACAAGAAATGTGTTATCTATTTTTATTAAAAAAAAAATACTTTTCCTGCACAAGAGTAAAATATTTCAATTTTCTTTTTGCTTTCAGGCGAATATAAAAATGACGACTGATTTGGTCTCCAGTCGCTCCAAACTTCGATTCCAATATGCGAAAATAGCCTGAAGTTGGATGTGGCTTATTTTGCGCCAGGAACACTCAAACTGCATTCTATCAGTAGCTCACAGATAGCGACACTCGATACTTTCATATTAATTAATTTTGCTATTTTTCTCTCTATGTATTTTAATAACAAATTTTACTCTGCAGTCTGCTGTCATGAAAATATAATTCTAATTCCGTAACAATGGAAGAAGTTGTGACATTTTCCAAACCGACAGACACCTACTATTTGAGCTTCACAAAAAAAAAAAAAAACAAGTATTATGCACATAAATACAATCAACGGCGTAGTTATTTTATGGAAAGAAGAATACCAAAAATGCAGCCTACTATAGTGACTGTATTAGCCATCGAAGCGATATTATTATACACTTTGACGTCTAATATTTGAATGGACTCCTAGTGAAATGACGTCTGTATTCATTTCTGTGGGAAATAGTGTTACCATCTCCCATTTCCCAGGCCATTGCTAAAATAAGGTTTTATCATGAGAAACGTTTTTTTTTCAATAGAATCGCTCTCAAACTTTAACGAGATGATATTTTAATAATATGTAATTACTTTTTAATTGTTCGTTGAGACTTGAGAGTATGTGCCTTAGAAGCGGTCTAAAGAGCAATCGCCTTACCATCCGCAAAAACTTTATTATTTTCGCTGTCTGAAGCTTGTGATCCATTCCCCAGGTGCACAAATATACCATAGAAAATTCGTTTTCAAAATTTAGTAATGAAAAACCAAAGTTTATGCAAATAAATACAGTTGTATTATTTTTATTTCATAAATACACGAGTAGCTAAAAGAGTCAACAATCGTTTGTTTCTTGCTTTCATTTAAAATACACTTTGTTAATTTTAACAATAAAATACACTAATATGCAGTTCAAGCATAGAGATATTGCTTTGTAGCAGTTTTTTTTTTCCTAAGTCGAATACTAAATTTTGAGATTTGAATTTAGTTGATAATATCATTTTCGTCACTTGTTTGTTGAAATTTTGTTTCAAGAACCAAAAAGAGATTTGTTTACAAATAAATAATCAAAGGTTGCGCACTCTAGTCTGAGGGCTTTGCTAAGCGGAATGTGATTTTCTTTTATCTTCATTTAATTAATAAAAACAAATATTATTATTCATTTCGCTGTAATGAAAGTGAAGCCTTATTCAATATCAATCTAAAAGCTCATACAAAATGTTGTAAACCTAAATAATAGAAAAAAAAAAACATTTTTTTTTTGTATGTTTCGAATACAGAACAAACAGTAATAGCTAGTAATAAATAAATTAACTGAATCCATTGAAAAAAAAATAAAATCAAATAAAATAAAAAGTATAGTATAATTTGAGGCCGAGCAAATTAAATGTTTTTTTAAGACCGTGAAAACGAAATGCAAATGCGATTTGTTGTTATAATGCTACACGACTACGCTCAACATAGTGCAGCAGCGCAACGATGTTCTATTCGATATAATAGCCCCTCTAACGAACGCTATAGTCACACACAAACACAAACGATTTCTGTTGCGAATTAGCGCGCAAGCACCGTAATCATTTTTCAAACATCAATAGTATAGTATAGTTCTTCTATGCATCAAAGTGTTTTCGTTTATTCGCCGCTTGCTTCAATGGCACGCTCTTCCTTCAAGAGGATATCTCGTATGTAGATATCTTCATCGGTCTGTACATCGATTAGATCCAGCTCGAGAATACGAGTGCCCGGACTGATTTTGTCACCGTCGGTTATCTTTTTGATAACCGATACGAATTTTTGACCGACTGTTAGCTCACGGAAGCGTAGACAGTCCTCGAGAGCCCAGTCGACATTACGTGCTGTAATGCCTATGGAGGGAGCGATTATTTCCTAATATAGATTTTGTTGGGTGGGAAATTGCGAATACTTACCATGCAATTTCGCTTGGATGGCCTGCTTCGGAAGTTGACGGAACTTGGCTGGCAGTGTTTTCAATTGCTCGCTTCGGAGAATATCCACATCACCAAAGTCACAGAAGCTCACGTGTATCAGCTCTTGGTAGATATTCACAACAATGACCCTAAAAAAATTACATTTATCCGAACAAGGGATGAATACCAAGTGACTGGTGCAATTTTTTTTATCAAAGCGAGTGCGAGGAGATCACGGGCTGAACCGAGGCAGATGGTCAAATCGACCATTTACCTAGCCTAAACCATCACTTACGAGAACTAACTCCATCTACATACAGCATAACCCACTTCTCACTACTCTACATACCTGTGATAGAATCCGTCCTTATTTTTGCCCGCATATGCCTGTCCGATGTCCACCATGTCAGTGGGTATAAACTCGTCGTTGTTCTCGCAATACTCCTGCAGGTCCTTCATCAGTTTGCGTAACTCGGGAAAGTCCTTATACGGCTGAACCTGCAAACACTCACACATTCATCACTCACTTTCGCCCGCATTCGCGCGAGTGCTTACCATAAAATTACAAGGATTCGCCGACATTGTAACGCGCACATCAAAGTATTGCCCTTCGTTTGGCACTTGTTCGTAGCTCTTCAGTTTGAGCATGTAGTCACTCTTTTGCGGAGAATTTGGCACTGAATTCGTTTTTGCTGTAAGATTGCGAAATGTTTGGTTCAAATCACCGGAGGAATTGTTTCCTGACGATGGAAGGCCAACACTGCCGCCAATTTTACTCTCGTTTGGAGAAGATAATGTATTCTCATCCAGAAGATCAGATGAAGAACTGTAATGAGACGTAACATTAACACAGATCCAAACAAGCTTGCAATGGCTTACCTCTCCAATTCTTGTTCGACACGGATCACTTCGTTGACATTGCAAAGTGCCTCGCTGCCTTCGAAACGCTTGTAGACAACAATCAGTGGAACAACACTTGGCGTGCCAATCTTCACCTAGAGAAGAGACTTAAACTGACGCACAAGAGAATGAGCAAAATCAACTTACCAGCGCCCTCGAGCCGGCAGGCAAAAGTCCTCGCATTCTCGCGACAATTCCTGGTGTTATCTCGGGAATATTGTCCAATTTCGCTTTGATCCCCTGCCGCGGGAATTTGCTTAGCGCTGTGCTCAACGACTCCAACTGGAACATATTCGAAATATTCGTCCTTTTCGTCATGCCATGGTCAATGTAAAATATGTCAAACTCCTCGTCGTCTGCCTGGTAGTTGGCATTAGCGAGAGTTCCTCGATACCACTGGTTTGCCGTCTTATCACAAATCAAAAACAAACTAGAACGCTGAATATCGTTTCGGGTCACTTTGTGCTGGTCTTCCTTGAACTTCGACTCGATAAGTTGTTGAATAAGTTTCTAAACTAAAGTTGTTAGAGCATAGTTCTATGCAAAACTACAATTACCAACCTGAACGTATTGCAACTCTGAGTTCCGCACCTGCAAGAAGACATCTCCCTCCTCGGTTATATGTGTTATTAGGGCAGTTGTCAGGCCAGTGCGTTTGATCTCTGGAGGCGGAGTATCATCACAGATTTGATGCAGAACCAATGGATTCAAATTGACATCATCCTGCGACGAGGTGTCATACAGCACCACCTGTATCCGGAAGGCATTTCCTTCGCCATTGCCCTGCTGATAGGCATCCTCCTTGGTGAGAATCTCTCCCACCACACTTTTGCTGGCTAGCATCGTGTCCAAATGTCTCTTTGCGTTTGGATTGCCAGCAAAGTCCTCCAGGCCGAATAAACTAAACGAAACGGCTTGCGGTGCCAGTTTCAGAAACTTCTTCTCACATATGTACAACTGACTGACGGGCACCCAGTCCTCATCACCAAAATCAATGAAGAAGCACATCCCAATGGCATTCAGTTTGTCCACCTCATCCAATCGCACTCGATGCCAACACTCGGCGATGCAAACCAAGTAAATCTGCTTACATGCCACCGACACAGGGCGAACCTTTTCCGTCATCATGTACACATCGATGTCGTTCATCAGATTGTCCAACTGATCGCTGTATTCCTTGCCAAAGAGTCTCGCCCAAATCTCCACCGTGGACACACAGTGCGTTATGTAGAGATTCCAATACTTGTTTTCCCAGGGCAGTGTGATCGACTCCAAACTGAAACTCTCAGGCTCAACGTCCAAGTTGTCACAGTTTTCAAAGTCATTGTTTGAGAAAATAATCACACTATCGCCGGCTGTTGTCTCCTTGATAAACTGTTTGGATCCCTCAATCAGTGGCCACCAGTGGTCGGGTAGCAGCTGTTCGAACGCGCTCTCAAACCATTCGGGAAGATTTTTAGCAAAGATTCCATGCGGATGAGACTTCAGTTCTTGGTATATTTTCATTGTCAGCTCGTTGTCAGAGTCGGGACAGATTGGCAAATGACGGCGACACTCTTGAACTTTAATCTCTTCTATGGCCATTCCAGCGCACGAGTACTTGGCGTTCTGTTCGCTCGGATACTCATTCGGGTAGGTTGAGTAAATACTACCGTTGACTAGTACACGACACTGGAACAGCTTTGTGAATTTCGATCGGAAGAAGCTGTATTCGGGCTGCAGACACCGCCGCACCACACAGTACTGCGAAAGCGATGTAACAGGATCGAGTTTTGGATTGAATTGGAAAACTTTTGGCGGAATTATTTTCTGAAACGAAAGGGCAAATGGTTTTTAGAAATATTTAATCAAACAGTGGCATTTAAAGGCGGTCCCCCATTACTGTCGCAAGTAACAAGTTAAGTTCCCTTTACCAAACTTAAATCAAATTGTCTTACCGACGAACGGCGTTAAGATTTACTTACTTGAGTCTCTTGAGTTTCATTCTTTATCACATGTCTCCGATCGCCAAATGGACTCGGCGAATTCTGATCTGAACCAGCAGACGATAATGATGGCGAAGTCTCGGGTGTCACTCCGGTACTGCCGCCGCCACTGCCCGCAATGAAGTTATTGTTATTTCCTTTATAAATATTGTTGCTTATCTTTATTTTCAGTCTGTCTTGAACGGAATTCTTTCCTCCTCCTGTTCCGGCCACCATCTGCTGCTGCTGGTGATGAGGATAATGCTGTTTGTTTATATTAGCAGAACTCTGAGAACCAGGCATTTGCTGGTGCGGCTTTTGCTGCTGATGTGCCTGTTGTTGCTTTTTTTGACTGTTCTGCTGAATCATTCGCTGGTTTTGTTGTTGGGCTGCCTGCTGCGACTGCAAGTGATGCCGCGAAGCTTGCTGTAAGTGCTGTTGTATTGCCTGCTGCTGCCTTTGTGCCAGGATCAAAGAGGACGCTATCGAAATTGCATTACTGTTCTGCAAATGTTCACACGGATTAGACTGCTGAGGAACACCATTGGCACTGTTGTTCTGCCCGAGTATTGCACGTGGCCCAAGTTTATTTTTATTCTGCTGCTGCTGGTACTGCTGCTGCTGTTGCTGCTGCTGCTGCTGTTGTTGTTGTTGTTGTTGTTGTTGCTGCTGCTGATGATGATTCTGCTTCGCATTCAGCTTTTCTCTTAGATCTGACTGTTGCTGCAACTGCGGCTGCTGCTGCTGCTTACCAGCATTGCTCATCATTTTGCCTTCCTTTTTCATGTTCAACTTATCACGAAGATCCATCTGGCCAGCACCAGAATGTTGCTGCTGATGCTGCGGACGAGTATTATACGAGTTCGTTTGCTTTTGCTGTTGTGCGTTTCTATTGTTCATATGATTTGTATTGTTGTTGTTGTCACCGTTCATATAATTCTGCGATGCGACAAATCTATTCAACTGTGTCGGCAACTTCTGATACACATTCGACGAATATGAGCTCTTATTCCAGCTCCGATCGGCAGGGCGTTGCGGCTGTCGTACTTGTGCCTTCTTGTTTATCTTGCTCGATTTACTGTTGCTCTTTTGTCCGCGCACCATCAACGCAATATGCGACGAATTCTTGCTGTACTTGGCAGCGATGCATGTCTGGAATAGAGAACACAGCGATTTATTTATAGATTGCGGATAAAAATAAAAAATAAACTTACTTCCCCTCCAAGTTTTGTGAGCACAAAATCACCACTTTCACGCAGTAGTTCTTCAACAGATTTGAATCCAAGTTTCGTATAGTTGATCGGTTTACTCTCCACTTCGGGATACTCGCGTAGAATTTCGCGTAGTGTACATGGTTGTTTGCGGGATGTGATCAATGCACGAAAAACCGAACTTATATATTTGATTTGTTGTGCTGTGTCGGCCGATTTCGACATTGACATTGCGTTCCAAACCTTGGATAGCTGTGGAAAATTACCGGGCAGTCGCTTTTATTGTTTCAATGTAGAAAATAGAATTGATCACTTCTCTTCTGATAGTGCGATGGAAATTTGATCTGGAAAAGAAGCAATTACCATTTTTAGAAATTATGAATAATGAGAAGCAACGAAAGGACACTTTACTACGTAGTTGGCCGACAGTATTTTTCGAGGAACTTGCAGATATCAGCCGACTTTGAACTTAATTTCGTAGTTAACTACTCCGAATATATGGGATCATTATTTCCACGTAACCTTAAACCATATTTATTGTACATCGTCATTGAAAAGCTAGTAGTTTCGCAATAAATTTCGAAAAATGACAACCCTATGGTGAAAGCAAGATTCTTTTACGTAAAGAATAAATGAAATGAACAATCCCGCTCTTGTTCTGTCAAACTACATGATAGTACGTTTTTAATTTAGGCAAAAATCAGCTACCCTTGGGCCTTTAGTATCCACCTAATATACAAACTGAATGCTAAACAATTAGTTTCACATTTCCTTGTTCATTTTCTTCTCTCCTTTCGAATCTCCTTCGACGACCAGCCCTTCACCCTCACCCAATATATCATCAACGATTTCATTCTGAAAAAAATGTATACAACGCAAACTGACCTATCATTTGGCTAAGTTTCTCGTTACCACTTTCGTCGACTGTCAAACTACGAAAACTCAACTAGGTATGGCACCAATATTCTATCAATCGACAATCTTGGCAAACCACAATCAAGAGACCTGCAGCATTGGGGTCAAGGCTAGGAAGTCGTAAGTGGCTTACATATTACACATTTACTGTGCATAGCCACAATCAAGTAACCACAAAAACAGCTGAGACTAATCATTACCGCTGCCGCAGACAAAAACATAAATACAAATATTTAATTTATGACTCATCTGGGTGAAGATAAGCTTTCTAACGGATAATGACGATGACAACAGCAGAGAACGCTGTATTATGAATTTGATAAGGTGTATGAGTATGTGTGGTGGAAATGAAATAGAAAAGTAAAAAGTGCCGAGAGAGAACGAAAAATGAAGGAGAGGTTTTCAATGTTTTCTTTTGATCTTTTGTTTCACATATTATACGTACTAGCACGTACTTTCTAGAGGGGGATTTTTTCATCCTCGTTCTGAGGTACATATATATTGGCTAGCGATCCAGTAGGGCAACATATTATAATAAACTTATGCAAAACATTGTAACATACACAGCAATTGTTCCTATTTGACATCGCCGTGGTTGCCTACGTGAATTGGTCTTGTTCATTCGGACTTGCCAAACTTATTAGCTCGGGCGATATAAATCAAGAACATATACTATAGCAGCATCTAAATGTTCTGTCGAAAAGTGGTAGTCTAAAAAGAGAGAATGTAGGACCGATTTCGTGAACGCTGCCGTCAACAACAGGAAGCTGAGATCGGTAGGAATCTTTCAACCAATGCGAACGCTTTGAGAGAGGATTTTATCAAAGAGGCAATTAAAATCACCGTAGGCTACATTTGAATGGGATAGAAATTCTCAACAGATTCTTGCAGCTCACTTTGGAGAAGGAAACTACTTTAGTGGCCTATCGATCACCGGCAGCAGGCTCTTGGAAGACAGTTATCCAAAAATAACCGTTTTGTGCTAAGTTTGCTTAAACTAAATGCAATACAACAAACACTATGCATGTGTTTTATGTAGAACTTATCTTGCGTCGAAAGCTGATCGAAAATTCCTAATTTCTATTAGTTAAATAAACCGAAAAAATGTGTTATCTCTTCACAGCTACACCTTAACAAGAAAAACTGCGAAAACAGTACAATAAGAAATGAAAACAGAAATAATTTCAATGCAGGTGAATCACCCAAGAGCTCAGTAAAGACCACCGGAGAATTTACGGGCGTCAAGGGAGATTGGTATAAAATTCCCTTCATTTTCTCCGATTGGTCCCCAGCGATACAATAAATAGAATAGAAAATAGATCAGTGCAGCAATAGCCAACTGCTTACTCATTCAGTCTTGTTGTGATAAGAATACATTTAAATCAACCAGACAGAAGCAAAACGAAATGGCATGGAAACGATCGAACCACCGTACGAACAAACACAGGCCGATGACTATTGAAATGTGGAATTTCTGGGTCATAAACGGAGAGTACCGTCGTTCAAATTATAAAAGCAATTATTGTGCACCGTCGCTTCCCCACTGCCATCCGCCATCGGGTGGCGACTTGCGACGCACCATCAAAACGATAAGATTCTCTGAGCGCGAATGTATTACTTTTTCTTTTCTATTTCTTTTTGGGGGACTCTTTGAATGGGGCGGGCGGGGCTGATTGGGTAAGCTGTTTGCTGTCTTTAAAGTGCAATGGATCAGTCTTTGTTTCTTTGCGCGACAGACTCTATAAAAAGAAATCGACATCATTTGCGTAAGTTGCCATAATTTACGAATTATTTTATTGCTCTCTATGCTAATATCGTAAATGGAGGTATGTGGTCTCGTTTATTTTGTTGCCTTTGCTGCTCATAGGTATTTCTTTTGGTTTCGTCACGAGAAGAAGGCACATTGTACTCTAACTAGGCCAACCGAAGAGATTGCAACTATGCAAAGAAAACGCCAATCGGACATTGAACCGCTTCAACTGTTAAGACGTTCGTTCAGCTTAATGCAAATCAAAGAGGGCAACATTTTGAAAGAAAATAAAAACAAATCTAGGTACCACCGAGAGGAAAAGCGAACAACTTTCCAAATTCATTCCCTTTCTCTGTTTATGAACGACCCATATTATTTACGATGCCGAGAGAGCACATTCACTTTATCTTTCGTGCACATTTCTATCCAATTCATCAAGTTTCTTTTTGCCATGAACAACATACGACACGTGCAGTCTATAATTAGACGATACAACAGCATTCATACTCATCATGATTGTGTAATAGAATACAACAAAAATAAAAAAATAAAAAAAAAATTTGTAAACATTGTGATCAGAATGAGCGATTACAATAGTTTGGAGCAGTGCTATCAGGTGCCAAGGGTGTATTGTAATTTGTAATAGAACTATGTACCTATATGATAGTTTTGACACTCGAGTTTGTTTCAAATTTTCAGTTTGGCGTCATGTGTCAGCCGTCAGCACTATGATGTTCAACTAGTAAATCAGATTATATGTGCATAAATGCTTTTGGGTGCTATTCGAGGTGCTTCAGGAGGCCATCTATATCTATCAGCTGGAACCGCTATTTTGCTTACTTTGATGTAGGTTATTGATAGCTCAAAACTGAGATTGATAATGAAAGGCGTTGATTTTAATAACGCCTACATAGATGAACTATTGTTCGCTGATAAGGATAAAACATTTAGCTATTTAAAGCGTTTTGAGTTGGTACGTTTTTGCAAGCAAACAACAAATAAGACAACTACTGTCAACAAACAATCCTTCAGGCAAATATATAGCCCCATTAGATTAGCTTTATCATTAGCTGACGACAGAATTATCAATGAATAGCGCTGGATACAGATTCTCCATCCGACCGCCAAAGTTATGCTGTTTCAATGCCATATATTTCAATAGAAGAAGCGGGTCAGGGAAACAGTCTGAAGACTTCTCCATTTGGAGTGACTTTACTGAGGTTCCAGATAATACAGCAAGTAAATTTAATATCTATCTATGCCTGGATTTCGAAATGCTTACAATATTAAATCGACAGTATGACAGTAGCCGCCACGTCGTTCTACTAGTAACCTTAGAGCTTTTTAAACCTCTTATGAACCCAGGTAGTGGAATGTCATCTGAAAGGTCTTTGACAGATTCAAGCTGTGGTAGATCGCGTATCTTCGGAGATCTTCCACTTGCACCCAAAAAACTACAGCTCCCCAATTTTATAAAAAGAAAAATGCTTCGACTGTAGCAAAAATCGTGGCATTAGCGTTTCTTGAATCTTTTCCCTGCCCGTTTTTCTATATTCGGCTGCCAGTTAAGCTGCGTTCGAATTCTAATATTTGCGCAGCCGGTTTTTGTTTTTCAAACAATTACTAGGTATGTACCTAACCCACTTCTAATCTTCCAATACTGAGGTCGGTTTTAATCGGTTTTAGAATGAGGTTTTTAATAAACAAACTAAAGACAGTACAGACTAAAGTGAAAACAGATGTACAGGTAACTTAAAACCCACATTTTACACCTACTAATCAGCGCACTAACATTTAGTTATCCTTGCCCTAGGTCGGAAAAATGTATACGGGACTGCACCTGCACTGCAACACCTTGAATTTTGTTCGCTTCTATTATTTACGTGGGCATGAATAGGTGAGATAATCTGACTTTCTCGTACAAACTTTAAGTTCGCCACATCGTTATTCACTATCTACCTACCTAGTTCCTGCAAGATATTATGTATGTACGTAATTTGTTAATAACCTACATTTTTTGCATAACAATTTTTTGTAGATTAATCGAAACAAAAATGAACAGTAAACTTTACTGGGACTGACATTGGAGACCCCCGACCCGACCCCTAAAATATCAGACCAACGAAATGTAGAATGTGTGAAACAAAATTCCAACGCCATCGGGCTGTGCAAGCTGCCTTCTGCTGCTTACGGTTAAGGCAATGTTAGCCAATTTCAGTCAAGTTCCAACATGCGACAATGACGATAAAATTAAATTAATGTCGAAATTGCATTATAGAAGAAGAAATTAAAAATTATAATAGCAAAAGAAACAAAAATTAAGAATAACTACTCACCTTGATTTTGTTTATGTCAATTGTCAGTAAAATTGTTTTCTATATTCGCACTCCACGTCGGCCACGAAACACCAGATTCAAAAAAAAGTGCACACACAAAATATATTTGTTTTTGTTGTCAGTTTTTTCGATTCGCACTTTCTCGCAAAAATGTTAAAAAAGTGTTTTATTCCAATTCTATTTTTGAATTTCGTTTTGATGTTTTAAAATTGCGGGAGAAAATCGCGTTGCACAAGTAAAATGCGAGAGAAATACACAGGAGGAAACAAAAATTCCGCATTCATTCAAGTCGAACCAGTTGGACACGGCGAATTGCAGTGATGTATATTTTGTGCGGTCAAACTTAAAGCCGAAGCACCAGCAAGCTAAACTTTTATAAAGCGATAGATCTACTTTTGCATTGCTATTGCTTGTTCAATAATTTATTTGCTATCACAGTTTTTTTTCACGAGCTCCATTTTGGATGGAGCAGTACCGATGGTGTATTCCACCATTCGCCACATATTACTTTTTATTAGAACGACAGGGATGAAGAGCATTTTGTGAACGAGATGGCAATCTTGATGTTAAGCTCTCTGGAAAAAAGTTTTCATGATGGCGGCTTCCACAATATATGCAATGAAAATTGAACCATTGTTAATGAATACTCTCTAGATGTATGCAAACATTGTTTCGTTACATACCTAAATTGCATACTTTCAGTTGTATATTAAAAGTCACACAGTTTTTCAATTTTCCCTGCTAAATTTATTTTTGAATGCCCCGACTTTAAGAGGAAACGCGCAAAGTGGCTTCAGATCGGGCCCTAATTGAGAAAGAATCAAAAATCGGATTCTTGAAATTTCAGACTGACACGGAGGAAGTGAGATTGATTTGTTATTTGTACCTCACTTTGGCTGAGATGGACGTCTGGTTTAAGAGTTTACAATAAAAAAAAACAAAAGTGGACCAATCTTTAAAATTTGTTATTTCTGTCGGTTTAGGGGTTGAAATCTTAACTTAAGTATGGACTAAAGTGGAAAAAAATGGAGCGCCCAATAAAAATAAAAAAAAAAACCCACAAAAAACTCCGGATTAACGTAAAATTTCCGGAATCGCCAGGAATTTTGTATAGTGGGAAAAACGGGAAAAAATGCCGCGAAAACCGGGCGCAGACGACAGTGGTTGTTGCTGTTGATGGGAATGGGCGCCCCAATGAATAAAAATAAAAGGAAGAATAGATATGAACAATTGCTTGCTGCTGGGCTAGTGCTGTTAAGTAAGTACTGTAAAATTATTTATTTTACATTTTTTCTCTCAATCCAAGTAAATTTTTCTCATTTGAACCTTTTCGGAAGGAAACCGCAGCACATTTATTCACCAGACTTTTTGGTGGCACTTTGTTGCCGTTCAGATGTCAACTCCCATTTTGTATTACGATTTATTTTACCAGTAAAAATTAAGCGCGTAACTTCTCAAGGGTTCGTTTTATTTTGCAATTAATATATTCGTTTTGATTTCAGCTGAAGTTTACATCAAATAATAATAAAACAAACTGTGACACAAATTACGGAAGTGTTTAATTTGAAGCACGTAGGAGAACTGACATTACATATGAGATGAGAAACTATTGGGAAGTGGATAGCTGTGTCTCATTCACAATAAGGAAAAAGCTCTTGCGCTTTTCATAGGGTGGTGTGTTGTAATAAAACATCGGTTTTTCGACAACATTGTGTTGACACCCCCACCAAATTTTTGGATACATGGATTCACTTTTCCTTGTCACTTCACACAGCCGTTCGCAATTTTATCAGTTTCCAGTTGAAATTCATGTTTTGAGATTCAGTTTGAACAAAGTATACCCCTTTCCTATGTATTTATCTTACGGTGGTTAGGACAAGACTTCCTCTACATTACAATTCCTTACCCCTTATATCCAACACTTTCGTGGAAAACAATATCTAAAAAAGAAGTGTATCTTCAACAGAATTCGACTTCCCTTTTCAATAGGTAGTCCAAGAAAGTTTTTTTTTTTTTTGAAGTCGGCCTTCTTATTATTGTAAAGAGTGGGGCTATAAAACACGTCGATTAGGATTTAGTATCAAGTACCTTATTTATATCAACCAATCGCCACAAGCCAGGTAAAAATTTCAAATCGAATCGCTCGAATTGTATCTAATGTCAATTTTCAATTCAATATTTAATTTGAAAATGGATATATTTCTTACGTTTTTGTTTGTTTTTCTTTTGATATCTCCAATTCTGAACGAGGACATTGTGTACGATACCGAAAATGGCGATGAAACGAATGAATTGTTGATCACAGACAGTGAATACAATCAGCTGGGTCCCGAACTATCCGATCAATCTAAACTAGTTTCAGATAAAGAAGACGCAACTAGTAAAATAGATCTACTAATCGCCTCTATCCGAGATAGTGCTGTTGACATTTTACAAGACATAGGCGATCTAGAAGACCTGCTCTCCGACCGTTACGAAGCAAAAAACACCTCAAAATCGGCAAAAACAACAAACAAGTACACATTGAACGATATGGTGATTCCCAGCAAGGATGCAAATGTTACAAAAGAAAAGATAAAGGTTGACGTTCTAGAAGAAGGAAAGAAAATATGGGAAGAACAGATCAAGGTGTGCAAGTCAATTTTGGACAATTCCAAGCTACCGAAAATTAGTATGGAAAAAAGCAATTTAGTTGAAATGCAAGGCAAAAAGAAACCGAAAGTCGTTGATACTGAAAAAGAAGAGAAAAGTAGTGAGGTACAAAAACAAAAGCTAAAACGCAGACGCCGAAAGTTATGGCAGGAGAGCATGGACAATTTCAGACGAGTTCTGAACTGAATTCCTAGAAAGTCGTATACCTATTTATTTGTGTTTTGTTTTTATCAGAGAAATAAAATGATTTTTACGAAAATATGTTAGTTCTTTGTCACACTATTCGAAAAATGTACTTGCGCCTTCGAAAAGTCGAATAGATTTGATTATATCATAAGTTTTCATGATTCAAAAAAGTTATTTAAGATCTCAAGAACTGTTTATGAATGGAATATTATTTAATATTAAAACATACCTGCATTATGGGGCGTATACGCAACATTTTACTTTCATTCGATAAAAATAGGGTACACTGATGACATTGACAGTTGTCATTTCAAATATTTGAAAAGAAGTGATCAAAATGGGACTAGCCTTGAAAACAAGTATGTACTGTCAGAAAAAGGGGCATACAACATTTCGACGAATCAGGCGGAACGTCATAATGTTGGACATTAACTTTATAATTATTCATATTAAATACTACTCCTTCGACATAAACTGAGCCGAAGATCGCACACTTAAATTGTCTACTTATTTACTATTGACAGGTTTCATGCAAGTTCCCATAATTGTCATAATTTTACATTTATGCACAAACTACACATAATTATACACGTTTGTCTGCGTTGAAAGCGCCTCCATGTGTACACGCTTTCTAAGGGTAATTCATCCCTCGCTATATGCGGCATCTTGACCACGTTTACTATCCGAGCCCAACTGTCACCATACTCATGCATAGCCAGACAGCGCATGTGCCCAAAAAACACCTTTGTCCTTACAAAAGAATCCACCACGCCTTTGGCTAGATTCCATTTTAGCCAACTTATTACATTTTCATTCTGGAAACTGCAGTCTTCTTTTAACCACCGTACGCCACTCTTTGGCGGACGTGTTTTCTGCAAACTCAAAAGAAAAAAGAAAAAAAAAAAACTGTTTCCAATACTAACCTAAGCAGGACTGATTTTTATAATTGTTCTTTGTGTTTTATTTCATCGGGAATTTCTGTTTTAATTCGTATACGTGGATTTAGTTTTCTATAACAAAAATAAGTTACTTAGTTCGCAAAAATAAACGTAAATTCTTCGAAAAGACAGTTATCGGGTTTAACATGTTCTAACTTATAGCCAGGTTCAATGGAACTTCTGAAATTTTAGACTTCTCTGCGATGAACTTAATACCAAATATGTTAGCTATAAAATTTATATTGATTTTATTTTATTATAACGGATCGTATAATTGGAGTAAAAAGAACTAATTGCGGTTCAGGTATGTATTTAAACTTAATGTGTAATTTTCACTCTTTGTTTCTCTGTTGTAAGGGAAATTCCAAAAAAATCGATAGCAAGCCACAGACCCTTTGTGGCATTTTCGTTGCTTTTTTTTTAAAAGCGTGACAGCAGCTTGTTGTTTCGGTCATGGTGAGATATGACGTAGCAACGCATGGTTACAATTGAGCATGATCTCATCCCCATTTTACTCAATTTCTCCGAAGAGATGTAGTAAATTCTACGAAGGGGTTATAGTTTTGTTATGTGATTGTGACTGCTGTTTGGAAAGTTTTACAGAATTCAACACGTGCCAATTCGTTGGGAAGGCGTGTCCTTCGTGTGTCTTGTGAAATAAAAGACACTTATGCAATGGTTCGAATCGTATTTTCTTGTATTTAATAGGAAGTTGTTATTTGAGGCCATTTGAGCAAATCCTCTTACTTCTTGTGACCTTAAACGTCTAGAGCTTAGAACAGAAAATAACACATAATTCGACAGTGACGTACTTATGCAGACTGTTATGCACTTACGTATAAACCTTCGGGTGGGTTCTATTGTAGGGCTTCTAATGCAATGCAAATGAGTTTTGTTTATTCAAAGCGCAACGATTGACGTCATAAGTACATTAAGAAACTGTCAACAGTGTTTAGTTTTCAAGAGATTACCTAGTTTGCACCTGGCTCTCATGACACTGTTTCGCATGGGTTTGGTATAGTATGGAATGGTAGCACCCAGACCCAGAGTAAAAGCAGTTCTGTATTTGACAGGGGTTATTGTCTACTATTCTTTTTAATTTAATTTAAAGATTGAATGATGCTGCTAGAGTGAGTTCATAAAGGAAAACTCAGGCAAGACCCGCATTTCAAATTTGAACAACCCTTAGAAATATAATGATTATCAATGAACTTTAAATATTGACTGTAAGAATCGCATCCATACCACGTTTCCACTGGAGAGGACAAGCAAACGATTTATAATTCTCTTGATGTGTTTGCAGTAAAAGAAGGGAGATTTATTTTGACATTTCTAACTATTGATTGATATAGTCTACTTTCAACGTCATGTAAAGTAAAAAACTAACTGCTACTGAGTAGTTGCCTAACAGTGTTGATAGTGTTTCCTAGTTTTAGTTCGATAAACACAAATAAATGTATGTACTTCACTTGGGCCAAAAACATTGAGCATATATAGCGTTGCTGCAAAAACTGTCTATTCCGACGTCAATGTCCGATTATACCGACCCTGGGCTGGGCATGTCTATTAATTTTTTTGGGCAATTTCTAGCAATATTGCCACAAGCCAAATGCCAGAGAGAAAGTATTTTATATTTTGCTTTTGCAATTTTGATTTGAAACAACGGAATTATGTATACCTGTATGTATGATTATTCACCTAAAAATAGAACCGTTGCAGTGGCCGTTGCACACGGGCAAACACATTGTTGTTTTATTTACCCTTTCGTTCTTTTTATTGTTGTTTACCTCAATTAGACACTCAAGCAGGGTGCAATCGCTTCATAGAAAATAAATTAATAATTTGATTAGATAGTGCCATGATAATAAAATCATTTTATAGTGTTTTGCTATCACGTTGGCTCGTGGTGATTTCCAGTTAAGTCCATTTCAGACGGATGATTTGACGTAACATATATGGAGCAATTTACTCAATCATCGTGCAAAATACTGTTAGAACGCATTTTTGTAATCCTAACTCACGTTGTACGATTGTATAGAGTTCATAGAACTTGTCGTTAGCGGTTTTATTTTTTATTTTATTCAAACGGGTTAGTAAATATAATCACAATTGTGACATTTGGGGTCAAACAATTGATATGTTATGTAGAACAACGATGTCTGCAAATGAAACGCAAACTGACGGCTGATTTGTGCTCATTTTGGTTTGGCATTTGCAAATTTGAGCTGCCAGTTTTCAATTACAATATTTAACTATACACCACACTTAAAACTCTATTGTTTTCTATTTAAATAAAAACAATGTTAGGGGCTTTGTTTTTGTCGTTAATTTTCGGGTTTATCATACCTATTCATGTTGCTTTATGAATCTCATTATAGAGAGCCTCGATGCTCGATGTGAAGCCACCAAACCAGCCATGAATATAAAGCAAAAATAAAATAGCATTTTAATGAAAGAACTCCTGTCACCATTGATAAAAAGGCATTTGCATTTAACCGGAACTGAATAAATGTTCATTAAATGCAAAAAGTCAGTTTTGCGGACGTAGCTACATGATTTGTGCCAAAAATGTGTGTCATGTTTTTCTTCTTTGTGACGGTGCCATCTTCTTCTTTAGCACGTTAAGTGCTAGATTCGGATTGTTTGCACTAGTTTATTTAATCAATTGAAAATCGTACCAATCAAATATTAAATTTCCTTTCATTTATGCAGTTCCCAGTGGTGATTATATTAAAGGTCACGAAATAATAGTGTGAGAAATGAAAATATTACCCTCTCCCTTTTGGGGTTCTCCCACTCAACCAAACTTAACAAATTATGTGTCAAAAGAGGGAGATTTTTCGGGGCATATTTACTCTATTATAATATAAGCAATTGAAACCTGTTTAAATTTTACTATGCAAAAGTTCTATATGGGTCTAATATTGTCACGAAGAACAATTTCAATCTAATCACATATTGTGCCATACTAATAATCATTTTTAACCTTCACACTAAATATTTGGTTGGTTACAATAGGTAATTTTATATTGTAATATGTCACCATTTTGAGGCCATAAAATCTAGCCGGCACACTAAAAATGATTATTAGTATTTAACTAATTTGACGCCATCGCACTTTTTTCTTTGTGGGTACTCGAAGTCGTGCAGGTCTTTGTTTAGTAGCTAACAACTTACTGAGCCAAGATGAAGCTCGCCATTTGTGAAATGCGCCCCAAAGTGCTGGGAAGGGGAACCAGCGCCATAAGTCCTTCATTCTCATTTATAATTCGAAATGCGACCGACCCGAGACGGCCATGATTTTGCATTAACATCAACAAATTGCCACTTGACCTAGACTTTCAAATAGAAACACCCTTCCTCTATAAGCTTTTGCAATTCTGTTGTTCGACACGTGTGCGGCGATGTCCATATGGAAATCAATAAATTGTGGCCACTATAACCATAACCACTTAATGTATTCACGACAACAACCGGAATCAGGATAAATTGACATCTGCAAGAGAGAACTCTCAAGTGCGCTGGCAATTTTCCTTTCACTAATTGATTGCTTCAACGAAGGATTTCCACACTTTGTGAATAATGTTGGTGCGTGTCAATAAGGCAAGTCAACTGAAATTAATAAATGCGCAGCAGGACATTGCGTTTCTTTTGTTTTTCCTAAAGCGTTAACCTTTAGCAGGGTGAAACGGATTGTAATGCCACTTGGAACGACATGTCTAGACAATGAAAGTAAGTACCCTACCTACTCTTTCGGGCTTTTGTTTCATTTTAGAAAAATGTGGTTACCATGCTAGGGCGATGACATCATGGTTGATTGATATAAATAGGAGCACAATTCGACTTATAAAAGAGTACGCAATAGAACCACCCACTTCCATTCAATTAAGAGTATGTCATGGATGCGTGGTAGCACGGAAGCGTGTTAAAATAGTATATAAAACCAATTCATGACATGAGCAGCCTTCCATTGACTACAGCGATTCGAAAGTTCCTAGAATGAGAAGCAATTTCTCAATCTCACATCGAGTATTTTTTTTTTTTTTGGAGCAACAAAATATGTCCTCCGAAAGATTAAAGCTCCCGCTAATTTAACGTGAAACGTGTCCAAACATCCCATGTATAAAAGTGAAACCAACAAAGCAAAAGGAACATCCCCTGAGAGTATGATGAATACCTCTCCGACTCTGAAAATAAATCGCGTGTATGACGTATAAGTTGAAACGAAAACATGTCCATGCATAAAAAAGTACTTCCGACCTTCACCTTTTGTCATTTTACTATAAGCCTTTGTTTGGTACTCAAATTTTCTCACTTTTCTTTTTTTTCTTAAATGACTACTTGTCATATGTTTGTTGTTATGCTATTTTTGGCTTACACAAAAAGAAACTATTTGCCAGACCACTGGGCGTTTGGGGATCGCTCCCCTAGTTTAGTGTGCTTATAAAAAACACACGTCAAAACAAAAATGACTCAATTTAACGGAATGATGAAACCAAGGGAATGACGTCTTTGTCTGTTTTTATATTTTAATAATATGTGCGTATTTGACAGTAGTTTTTTTGTGAATTCATCAGATTTTAATTGAACACTTAAGGGATTTTTATTACTCAAAGTAGCGCGTAATATCTTAGTATGGGTCCAATTTCGAAGCATTATCAAATTCGTAGTCGATTTGACAGAATAACAAGAGGGGAGTTAATTGCCCCACAGAATATGTTGTTGCTGTAGGTCACCACTGGTTTTTTTCCACTGATACAATATAGATTGCGTATTTAACCTTTAGAATACCAAGTAAATTTTTAGACCCAAGAGACGGAGTGGGGTACCTAGGTCCCCCCAATTAAAGTCAGTTATAAACTTTATTCAAGTTTATTTAAATATTGTTTATAGCCGAAATAAATTAAGAAATGCAATTTGCAAAGTTTATTTTCATTAAATTCATAATAAATTCATAAAAAGCACGAATTTGTCTAGTTTTGTGATGGAAGTTGTTTATAACGTTTTTTAGCAACATAAATATTTCTTCAAACGCGATATTTCAATAATATTGACTTTAACTTAAAAAAAATTCTAGGGAGTAATATCCAAAAAAACAATATTTCTTAAATTACGAAGTGGAGTTTACTTGGGTCCCTCTTTGTAATTAATCTTTTGTTATTAAAAAAATTCCAAAGTTGTGTAATCACGTTGAATTTCTTTTAAGAATGCCAAAAAACTTGACTACTTAAAAAAAGAATTTAAAGCAATTATTATTAAACGGAGTATAGACAGAAACGTGGTACTCTAGAGGTTAATGTGAATCACAATAATTATCGCACTTCCCTTCCGAAAGGCGGTGGAGCAAAGATCGATCTATACGTGTCATTTGATAATAGGATCCACCAACAAGACATGTTGTTATCAAGTCGCATGTACTTCATTGTTCAAAGTTAATGCCGAGATGAGGGTGTTACTGTCAAACACTTAATCGCCAAATAAACTTTAAAATAATTACAATACCTAAGTGCTGCGCAGTGGAAAATATACCCCAAACAAAGAGAGCAATTCTCCGACTTGTCATTTTCTGCCTGCCGCTGCGAAATTTGTTTTTATTTAGAGAAAATTAAATCCATTTAGTAGGCCTTATAGACGAGTGTGTCGGGCAGGGTAGAAAATTGCGACGCAAAACATTCTTGTGCAAATAAAGGGTTTGTTTGTTTGTCTTTTAAATGATTGTTTTCGTGATTGTAGTTATTGCAATTGGGCTTACATAATGCGTCCATAGAAGTTTAGACAAGAACAAAATTATATGTAAAAGGGGTGTTATTCTTGATAATTTTAAATTGCGCAGAAAAATTCCTATGTAAGGGAATGTGTTTTATTTCTTTTTCTCGTAGAAAAATTGAACATTGAATTGGTTTTACAAAGCAATTTTTATCCGTCATTTTTTAACTGCATACCTAATACAATTTTCACAGTACATAGGTGAGTTCAGTGAGTGAGCGCAGTTTTATTCCACTGCATCACGTCAAAACACAAGCGTCTCACAAAAATCAGAGAATATTAATCTGCTGAGAAAGCTTCTCAGTTTAGTCGTTCTGATTTGGCATAAAATTTTGATGACTTTTTTTTAATGTTCAAATTAATATCCGAGGTAGGAAAATTTTAGAACTACTTTAAAGATACCAATGTTATCCGCGTATACAAGTGTATACAGACATTTGAAAACTTCTGTGGAAGAATTTGCTTGACACCGAACTTCACCATGGGTGGAATCCGAAAAGAAAAGTTTAAACTGTTTGCTAATTTTTTAATTAGATCGTTCTTCACATTTTATGTGAAAAAAAATTACACTGCTGCTGGTGCAATCGATCTTACTCATGTGACTTGAAGTTGGTCAAGACTGAATCCAAGATCGTGTTCATCTTCTGCGAACACCAAGATTTCGATGGATAGTTTTCGACTTTAGTGGAATAGCGAGCATTACCTGCACAACTGACAGGGAGTGGAATTTGTTTCAGCTAATTTGTTGCTTGAAACGTCCAACAAAACCTCGGTGTTTTTGTTTTTTAATATTTCTTCAAAACTCTGTTTTTGCGGTCTGGTATTTGAAGAAGGTATAACAAGGCAACAATGTCAGGGATGACATTTAATGACCTTCTTTAGGAAGAAGAACTCGCCGTCGAATTAAACGTTCTTCGAGGAACTCGCAGTGAACGAGATGCGAATCAACTGGTTTTCCGGATTGAAAGAGAATCGCGTATTTTATAAATACGGAAATCCTTACTGGAAACCGCAAAGACGAAGCAGTTCTTTTAACCTGTATAAGGTTGCCTTAAAAACGCTGCAGTCTAATATCTTCCCAACTTAAAACGTATGCACGTTGGTGTTGCAACCGCTTTCTCTGTCACTTTTCACATTTTTAGAGGATAGCCATGAGCCACAATGCCTTTCAAGATGAAACAAGATCAGTTAATTTCCCGTCTTGGCATGGATTGCTAGCCGTGCTAGCCTACTTCATGACCTTAATAAATGGCACCGGCACGGTATTGGACCATGAGCGCGCAAACAAATGTCATCGGATACACGCATTTGGTATTTATTTATTTATACTATTCGTAATTCGTATTCATGAGCATATCTGTTGAATGGATCACATTGCTACGGACTTTTAGACTATATATATGGATGGATTTTCCGGTACAGTTTAGTATCGGCTTGAAAATCGTCGGAGACTTAAACAAAATTGATTCTTTCATACTCCTAACGAAGGGAACACCTTGATCACATGTGCATACATGCATTCCTTATAACTAAGTATCCACATAACCCTACTATTCATATCCAAAGTCCCTTCTGATTGTGAAAGTGATTGCGCAACTTGTTCGCATTAATTTGAACTAGAACGCAGTTCTATAACGTAAAACGTTATTGTAAACACAACTGCCAACTGCTTTCTGTATACCCAAATTAGATTATCGTATGTACATTAACCACCACCCTTAATGCGAACATCCGTTTTATTTCAAAAACATGTCTTTTTGTTTATTCCCTTTCAGATCACAACCGGAAGTGGGTCGGACCGATAGTGCTGGAGGCCTTTTTGTTTCCAAAAAGCTAAATCGAATTGTGATTGATTTTATTTCCGTTATCGTTTGGTTCGTGGATGATGTTTTAACAAGAAAAACATAATAGTAATACTAATATAGGCAACATAAAATAAAAAGTGCAATCCAACATAAACATAAAGTCACAATCATTGAACTTGCGATCGCGTCGCAATCAGCTGTTTCTGTCTGAATTAATTGAGAAAAAAACATACTCTGTGTACCGTGCCTATATCTACAACTGAAAGCGTTAATTAATACATTTCGTTTTTTTTTGTTTGTTTCATTAATCAAAACAACAAAGCGCCAACGCATACAATCACTCGCGAGTATCTGTGTCGAGTATCTGTGTCGTTCGTGTTATCGTGCAGTTGTATTGTCGAGTTCACATTGCAAATCTAGTTTTTGTGTATATATACCTGACATTGTTTGATCGTTTCTACAAGAGATCAGTTCAGTCGTTCCATATCTTTCGATCCGAAAGGGTCTTTTTCATCGACCAGAAACCAGCGTTAGAACAACAGTGTAAACAAGGAAAAGTTGAAAACAAATCACAAGGAGGACATTTTGAATTCGCCGCATTAAATTTTTCGCGTGTGACAAATTAATTTTCTGAGTTTAAAAATTTGCTCTTTCGACAAGAGCAAAAAGTGAATAACGAAATTGAGAAAAAAAAGCATTTCAAATATACCAATCTGAATAGAGAAAGTCATAAACACTAAAGAACGTAAGAAAAGATTCGAGTGCATCAGAGGAGAACGACATTTTGGATATTGGGGCTTTGGCCGTTGTATGGGTAAGTGAAACTGAATTAGTTGAATCAGAGTATAACCTTGTTTCTATGGGCTGTGTTGTAGTTGATTGCTTTCAATTACAAATAGAGATAAGCTCAAATGGCGTAGTATTAATTTAATTGAATTCTCATGATTTCGATCAAATAGTTGTTGTACGTGGGAACAAAGTACACTGTGTTTTGAAAACGTGCCACATTTCACTTTAGCAGAATCAAGTACCAGTGGGTAAAGCAGTATTTATCAGAGGAAGTCTAAAGCAACTAGATTACGTATTTAATAGTACTCGTCAGATACGGTCAAGTCTACACTGCAGTGTGAAGAGTTCAATGACTATTTCTACAAATGTGGGACAGAGTTACAAATTTAAAACTATAAGAAAAGGCTGCAACATGTTTTCGATTGAAGGTGTTTTACCCTATCCTATGTTTAATTGAATGAGTTTACTACTCGAAATAGGTAATTTGAAGGTGCTACCAGAAACATGTCCGTGGCCCGACTTATTGTTGACGAAATTTATGGCATCCGGTTTCGTTCAGAGAAAATCACTGGGCAAGTTTATTTTCGGAAAACTGGGCACCCAATTCTTAACCCCGTAAGCTATAGGATAATTATTGAGAAATTAGTTTTCGAGCTCTAATTGATTGAAAAATTGATATGAGCTGCTTAGATTGAAACATTTTATGGTACACTAATAATATATTTGAGTGTTTGGAGTTTTTCAAAAAGTGTGTAGTTGTAATCTATGCCCCAAATCTATATTTAGATTTAGATAGTTAAAGAACTTAGATTTCGAACAATAAAAATGTGATATACTACGCCATTTGAGCTTATCTCTATTTGGTGTGTTTTTTTACACATAACTAGCTTTTAGGTAACAACAGGAGTAATAAAAGCAGTCAATGAGTTTTAAACCGTATTATAAAAATCTAATCCAACTTTTCACGAAAAACAGCAAAGACTGTACATGCAATTGATATAGCAACGATATTTGGAAAAGCTTTCCAAATTGATCTAATTTAAAATACAGTGGACCTTACCAATAAACATTTTTAGTTTTTTGACCTTCACACTAAATATTTTGCAGGTCACAATGTGCAATTTTGTATGGTAAATTTCGCCATTGTGTGTTCGAAAAATTTAGCCTTGACACTTAAAATGATTATTGGTATAGCGGAATGGCTTTATTTGCCATACGAATTTCGCAATTGTGAGCCTCCGTAAATTTAAAGTCGAGAATAAAATTTGTTATTAGTACGGCGCAGTATCTCTTATTTTGATATTGTTTTCCCTTCGCATCTGGCTGTTGATTGTAGCAGTTTCGAAGTAATTGACAATCACCTATTTTCCTATGAAAAGTACGTAGTGGGACGACGACCCTCAGTATTCACAATTATGTTTATATTTAGATGCGCATGTAACTATGACACATGGGTAGGCTATGTACGAAATGGGAGTACCTTGTGCGTCATTTAATTAGTATTTCTGCACATCTGTTTTGTTGTTTGTTTACGCCATGTCGTTTTTATCAGACATGTATCTACCTATAAAAATCCAGTTCTCTGGATAATGATGAATACTGCGGATGTTTTTGTTAACAAATTTTCGCTGGAATTTCTCATTAGCGCTATAATTTATTTTTAGCCAACAGTGCGTGAGTAATCAAAAAACATTTGTAAGTTGAGTTGAGACTGCTAAGGCAATGGGCACTGATTAAAATCAATTGATTGAGTTGAGCATAGGAAAAAACATGTGACACGTTCTGAACACATGCCGTTAAATACTTTGAATTGAATAATTAAAGTGCTTGCTAGATAGATATAGCAAGCACTTTAATTATGCGGTCGTTACTAATAAACATTTTTAGCTTCGACCACAAATTTTAGTAGCTCACAGTGGTTACATTTTTCATACAAATTTCGCGATTGTGAGCTTCCGTAATTTTAAAGTCGATACTAAAATGTGTTATTAGTACGGTGCAGCATCTTCAGTCTTGAGTGCGTGCTTATTTGTGTATGAAATACATTTGAGGACAGGCCTGTTATTGTTCATCATTTTATTCGGAAGGCTATGTCAATCTAATTAAAATTTGAGTACAATTGAAATTAAAGGAGCTCCTGTTCAGTTGACTAAAAAGTGGATACGATACATACATTTTTTGCAAAGCAATGTGCAAGATAGTTTTCGAAGCGAGAATAGTTTTGTGTAAATTTAAAGGTAAATTAGACAGACAAAAACATCTGACGGCCTTTGAAACTTCTTGACTTTAAATAAGTAATATATATGTAGCAAATAAGAAAACGGGAAATATGCATATGATCACGCAATCATCACCATTTGCAAAGCTCTCACCCATCCATGTTTTAATGAGGTAAGAACTCCATTTACAACTGGCGCATAATGGTACACCTTAAGCGTCTCTTTAATTTTCGCAATTAGAAGTGCTACCAATGACATTTCTTTTTCGCTGGAAATATTAAATTTCATACAACACAGCCCATGTTGCGATTAAAATATATATTAAAATATATTTTGCTTATGAATTTTTATCATTTTCTTTTTTTTTAACTTTCACAGAGCGTTCTAAAAAGTCATCGACAAGTGGAGACGAGCCGGACCTGTTCAAGAAGGTGCAGGGCCGGATTGGTCTTAATTTGAGCAACGGTACTGCATTCCAAACATTTGGTGCGACCGCTGCTACCGCACCTCCTCCAGTTATTTCTTCAATAAGAGCAACCAAAATTAATTTAGACGCTTCTCTAAATGACTGCGAAAGTGGCTATGTGCCAACGGTTGGTCGTTGGGGCGCCGAATGGCCAAGTTGACTCGCCGAAACCAGCTTGGAGTGTCAACTTATTGGATCGGTCGTCGGATCGGTTGGATTGACTACAACTACTAATGAATCGATTACCGCCGATCTGGAGACAACATGTAATCTTTCACGCGATCATATCAGGGCTGTTGTCCAAAATGATCAAATCGTGGACAACGATTATGATGATAATGAAGACGACGATGAAGACGATGAAAATGATGCAAATGCAAACAACGACGAGGCAGATGTTGAAAATATCTCTAAGCATGATATTTCGGGTGCAGCATCCGGGCAAACGTCATATAGTGGCAATAAAATCACTGACAATGTGACATCGATTGCAGCGTCATCGTTCGCCGATGCAGACAGATGCAGGAGCATACTTAAACTCTTGGAAGAACAGCAGCACAACCAACATCAGAAACACCAAGAACAAGAAAAATGGTGGGCTGCTGAAGATAGCTATAATTTAACTGCATTCAATCAAACCAATGGCATTTGGCCGTTGGGTCATCCGTTACCGCTGCCCGACTGGGCATCGGACACCAAGGGTACTCTTAATTTTGACAACGTTTGGCAATACGAAGACCTTAATGCGCTGATCGAAGCAAAACTTCATCACATGCTGGAGCAGACACATTACGATACTGTGCACTTGTTTATCGATTTCTTCAGGGCGTTCAAGAAAACTCGCCGTTCGGACTTGAAATCATTCTTTCAGTTCTACGATGTTCCGATTAATCGCCGCCATCACATGTGCGTCAGTTTGGCAATGGAAATCATGACCAGAATCACGGAAATATTTCCCATACTTGCTAGGTATATGTACATTGTGTCGTGCGAGGAGCATGTTGTAGCGTTGCGCGACTACATCGAGTCGAGCGAAGAATGCGGCTTGAACTCGCCGGATGCAAACGTCGAGAAAGAACATTCGATGGCGGCGATGCGTATATGTATTGGTGGTCGTCGTGGTATTATGATCTTAGATCCAGGTTATCATGTCGCTCGCGCTGTTACTGTGATGGAAGATCAAATGTATCCTCACACAGGTTGGTTGAGTTTTAATATACCATTTGTATCGTTAAATGAAAATATGATATTGCTTTCAGGTTGGTTTACACAGTCCACCGAGCAGCATTGCCAGCGGGACTATTGCTACAATTTTAGCATGCACAACAACAAGTACGTAGAGTGGATGGAGCGTGAAACTCGCAGCGATCAGCAGACATATAAGTCATCACTGGTTTATGTGGAGCATCCCTATTTGACGGCAATCGACGTGACAGTGCGCAGAAATTTGGTGTACAACTTCAGGTCGCTTTTAGCACGCGATGCCAAGGGTAGAGTGCTCGCAGGCATATATTTGCCCCTAATGCCCAACTGTAACGAGGCGCAGTTCACAATGTTCTACGATGGACCGAATGATCAACGGATTAAGGTTAAATTTATGTTTAACGTTTTCAAAAATCCAACCAAGGTGTGTATACAAAATGAGTGAAAGAAAAAATGCTGTCCACAGATAATTCGCACAGACTGTCAGCGGTTATGGGAAGATGTCAGACCGCTTAGTCTACTACTTCCCATGCTGCAATGAGCAGATCTAAGGACACTTATCAACCACCGATAACTCCATATTAACTATTCTCTTTCTACCTTGCAGATCCCCGAACACGTTCACTCTCATCTCGGAAAATTAGCACCACAGTTAAATATGTTAAAATCGGATCTTCTTGACCTATGCATATCCTTGGCTGAGGTAGTTACCGACCAGGATTTCATCAAGCAAGTTCTAGCTATCAACGATGACATCAGTTCTATGTCGGCGGACAACTAATTAGCAATGAAAACCACACATCACCATTTAGATGTAGAGGACGTTAACGTCACCACACACTCATTTGCAAATAACATGAAGAACATTTTAAATGCTTTTGTCAAATTTATCTTTCGTTTAGTATACTAGCACAGTAAGATTATGAACAAGCAACAACTAAAACAAATAAATACTACCTTATTTTGCAAAACTGATTTGAACCAACTAAACACATATTTTGTTTCTTTTTTTTCTTAATTTTATATTCGGTTTATTTGTACTCTTCGTTCTGGGCACGCCATGAGTGGTGCCCATTGTTTAGAAGATTGCCATACTCAGTAGAGGTAACAAAATAAATACTATTCGCCCAAAGTCCATCATAAAATATTATAAAGTAGAAATTATTTCACACAGTATTTCGTGAACACTTATGTATTTTTGGACAGTAGAGAAACTATACAAACATTTTTTGCTAGCCTATCTCACCAGTAAGGACACTTTAGAGAACTCAACTGCTTCTCATATGGAATGCTTAAGGTTCGGAATTCGATGATCGCCTGATACACTTTATCCAACTCCTCCACCCCACCCTCCTTTACATCCAGACATATAAACTTTGTAACATTTTAACAAAAAAAAAAAAAAAAAAAATACGATTATACTGAATTGTATTATCCTAAAGCGAATAATAGCAAACAAAAAATACAAATATTCTTATAAAATATATATAACTTATACAAAACTATGAGTACAAGGATAAACAGACATGTATTTGAAAATGAAAATTATCTTTTTAAATTATCGTTTAAATTTAGTCTAGAACATTGTCAATTGTGATGGTATTTTTGGCATATTCTTCGAAGGTTAGACGCAATCTTAGCTCCAATATGGCAAGCAGTTAAACGGCTGCTTCTCACATTGTTGCTGTAGAAGTGTTACAACTAATCGGAGGATGAAAATACTGTGCAATATTGCGGGGATGTTTATTTTCATATATAGACTCTATTTTGACATTTATTGCTATATTATTATTATGAATATAAATAAATAAATTATGATTATTATTATTATTATAGACAAAAATATTAATTGCATTGCTAATACAAAGGCTAATATTCAAAATTATTTTAGATTTCAAATAAAGCATTTAAAAAGTATGGAAAGGTTAATTTTTATTTCGGTTCTTATCAAAGGAGCAAATCGAATCGGCAATTCGCATTGCATTCACTTGCAAGTTTTGCGGATGAAGATTTCGTCCCAGGCGCTATAATTATTCAATGGTTGACGTCGCGGAAATTGGTGGAAGAATCGAAAAAACACACGCAGAAGAATAAATTGCGAACTGATTGCGAACTTAGAGCTAATGTGAATTGTGAATCCGAATTAAAAATACGAAGGGTAAACACGCGGCTATATTGTTCTTCCGTAGAAGTTTTAAAATTGGTAGGGGCCAAGCAAAGTTTATCTTTTATATGTTTTGTGGTGTTGCCGGTACTAATTTCAAAGGCTTAAAGATACTTAAAAAGACCGTTTTGAGTTTTTTGTAACGACGTAATCATACTTGTAAAAGAACGCATTTGCCCAGTGGTTTGACGGGTAAGGGGGTAAAGTAAAAAGTCCAGAAAATCTATCTAGTTTCGCTGTTTTATAATATGATCTTCACAAATTGTCATTCAGATTAATAGCTGTTCGCGAGAAAAAAACTCTGACATAATTAACAAAAATTGAGCAACTGGTTATCTTTTTGATACAAAAATCTTTTCATAGGTTAGATAGAACAATGTTGTGTATTTTTCAACCGAATGGATCTACTGGAAGGAATACGAATACGAAAATGCGAATGAAGATCTGACATTTGTTTTGGCAATAAAAATCGAACCAGTAGCGGCTTAGAATTTGATTTATTTAAGTAAAGTTTTTTTTTTTTTTTTATATAATGCACTAGTGCTCAAGGGGTTTTGCTAATAATGCTAATGAACAGCACGAGTGCAAGGGTGAACAGGAAGGATAGAGAAGCGGTACAAAAAGAAAGAAAAGAACAATCCAATGAACGTAGGTTTGTAATTCAGGGAGTACCTTTTCAATAAATTTACAATAATTACTGTCAAAGTATGTTTATAAATTGAAAATATGGTATTAAGCCAATTTCGAATTGTAAACTTTTTCTTCTATGTATGTAAAATAACGAAAATACGATGTAAAAAAAAACTGGTCGTCATATTTATAAAAATAAATCTGGGAGCCATTTTATTGTTATTTTTCAGGCTCAGAAAGTTGAGTAAACGAAACCCAACCAGTCGAAGGTGTAAAAATATATCTTTTCCTAACTCATGATGCAGCCTCACCTTCAATGAAAAAGCACCTCCTATGGTAATACTTTTGCACTAAATTTGATCCCAATTTGTGGTGACGTTCATCTACGTGGGGATTTTTCACCGACAACGACACAAACTTCATTTTCTGACTCGTCTACGTGGACGAACTGTCATTTAACTTTACAAAGTGAACTTATACGGTGTGGACTAGCACGGAATTTTCATTGGAAAAATAAATCATTACAAAAGTGTTTTCAATTAAAATAACTACATACAATGGTAATCTACCGCCGCCACAATTATTATAATTTGATATTTTTTCAATAGAAGTTTTGCTTTATTGTGCATCAAATTGGTTGACCGACTTTCCATTTCTTCTTGTTTCGTTTCACTTCAGCCTGCTCCAGCTAGTTCGACTTCCGTGGGAAGTGGAAGCCGCTCCCCAAGCAAATTGTCTGCCCCGAGGTCCAGTGGCGCTGGTGGAAGCAACCTTAAGCAAAGAAAAACAACAACCACTGCCGCAAGGAGTCGCACTACAGGTGGAGCTGGCTCCGGTGGCATGTGGCGTTTCTATACCGATGACTCTCCCGGCATCAAAGTGTAAGTTAAATGCATAACTCTTGATTCTTTGACAAATTCTGACAATGCTACTCATTTCAGTGGTCCAGTTCCAGTGCTAGTTATGTCGCTACTGTTCATTGCCTCTGTGTTCATGCTTCACATTTGGGGAAAGTATAATCGCTCTTAAATCTACCTAGATGACGTCGACAGTTTTTTCTAATGTTCATTTTTGTTTTAAGTAAATTCTTCAAAATATTTTTTTTTTTTTTTTAATTTTCCTCAAGAAATGAAAAAAAAATATTAAAACATTTCATTCCACAATTTGTATGTGGCCTAAATATAACTACATATTTTAAAATAAAAATAAAAGAAACGGATCTTTATTATATAAAAGAATTTAAAATAAATACTGAGTAATTGTTTTGTATGCCATTTGTTTGCTTTTTCGAATAGGAAAAGGTGGTGAGCATAAACGAACTATTAAATAGGCAGTAGGAAAGCTGTCAGTCTATTTCATAACTAGTTTATGGTCGTGAGCAGCTATCAATGTTGCCATTAGGCTTTAGAAAGTTGTTTGGCAAAACAACGATTGCTCTGATTGACAATTAAAATGTCGTTATCAATGGAAGCGTTGTAATTCGGGGACGAAAAGGAAACATAGACAAGAGAGACAAACACTTAAATGAAGTGGGCAACGAGAGTTTCGGTTTCTATCCGTTTTAAACGCTTCTGCGTTGGTCGGATGAACTACAGTCGTAATGATAGTACATATTATACTCATAAACATTTACGGCATGTAAAAACGCTGATTCAAAAATATATAACTGCTAATTCTCCAGTGCCAAGGCCTAGCTTCTCACAACCATTCGTTTTGTGTGAGTTTCATTTTTGGAACGAATGGAAGGGATCTACAATTTTATGCCGATTCCAAACGGCTAATTGAGAAGCTCTTTCAAGACAGTTATACTCTCGGATGTTTGTCAGACGTTCGAGAGAGGTGGCGCAGTGGAAAAAACCCAAATGTTGGAATTTGGGTTTTGCCGGAATTCGAACCTTGGACCCCTTGCTTAGTAGTCCAACACACAAACACTAAGCCACTGCGCCTACAGTGCCAATACCTATTCCATATCCATGGACGTAGCTAAAGGAAGGATCAACTTGGCCCCATTTGCGTAGACGGATGGTTTAGAAGAGGATGACGATTTAAAGAAGAAAAACAAGAGCTATGCAGCGATGTCTCTGAGTGGTTCGATTCGAAAACAGTGCAAACAAAAATTATATTAGACGATTTGGAAGTTTTTTTTTTTGTTTCCGAAGTCTGTTCTGCAGTATGCTGGTTCTTAAGTCCGTGTCTGGATAGCGCTGTTCCATTCGGATTATGTGCTTCTATGTGGGTATGATTGGTGGTCGTAACGATTCGTAAAGATCTCTTGGACGTCTTCCTATTTTCCCCGATGCAATCGATTTTGCTGATGACATCTGCCATCTGTCGTCTTCCTTTTTGCAGTTTTCCTTTCCTCCCGTGTTTAGAAATGAAATTCTTTCCAAGTGAGCTTGCTTAAGAGGAATATCCAAGTGCGACGCTATGAAGAGTCCAATTGTTGTTTTACGTACAGATACTTTTACACAGTCAAACGTTTATTTAAGCCCGGCTTTTGGTTCTTGCATTGTTTCAACAGCGTTCTGCGTGTCCATACCATAACCTGCAACCTCTAGAACGCAAAAACCCCTTATGAGTGTTGGTATTTAAAAAAATTGTTTTATTTAAATTAATCAATATGTACACAGTTTAGTCAATCGAATTTCTAACTCTAGACTTAGGCAATAAACAAACTACATAATATAGACACTATTCATATTTTTTGTTGCATTTGCATGCAATTGAAACAAAACTTAACACTCGCTAACACAAAAGCAGTTTGCAAATGCCAAGTCGTTGGGCAAAATATAAGAAAACGAAAAATAAAAATACATTTAAGGCAAGATTTAAAACAATCTTAAAAACTAAACTTCTTACAGGTATTTGTTTATATTTAAATAATAATAAAGTTAGTCTATGAAAAAAGGCAACGAGTTTTTGATAAGATAATCTTTTAGAATGATTGATGGGGCATGACCTCTTTTTTATTTGTTTCAAGTCTTATGGTTTATTTGTGCTTTACATTGTGATTTATAGTTGAAAGGGTGGGCGTAGCGGGCGGCCTAACTCAATTCGTTTCCCTCGTACAGACTCTCACAGCTGTCCAACAATCGCAGCACTGGCGAAATATCATACGGGTACAGGGATCTTGATACGAGCCGGCTTATTTGCAATCTGAGGCGTATCAGGACGCTCATCGATTCGTCGAGTGCGTTGACGCCCATGCCGAAGTCGTGGCAACTTGTCACAAACATTGACCAGTTCAGTCGTATGTATTTGAGAAACCTCAGTAGGTACAGGAGAAAGCATGTCTCATTGCTGACGAGCAGATCGAGGAGGAGGTCCGAACTGTTTGATATCATCTTGAGGAATTCTAGAAAAGTGTAGACGGGATTCAGCATTGCTACTAGTTCGGGGAAGGCGTTGTTGCGAAACGAGATGCCAGCTGTGACGTCTAGGGTGCATACCATCGCTTCGATTAGATGATCGTCCTGATCGTCAAACAGGTGAATGAGTATTTTGCTGAAGTGGCATTCGGGGTGGAACTCCAGCGTGTTCTTTATGAACGACTCCAGCTTGCGTAGGACATCTCTGATGGATCTTTCGATAAGTACCATGTCCTGGAAGGCATCGTAATCGGTGCTGTCTATGGAACTGTCTGAGGAGTCACTGCGTATCTCTTTGACCGTCACGGCGATTGACTTGAGGACAAGCAGAACCATCTTCTGGAGTATTGTCTTATCCATTTCGATGGCGTCTTCGTCGTGATTACTCGGCGTGGAAGCAAATCTCTCCATAGTTCCCGCTTCAAAGGATATTGAACGACCTTTAAATCCAAGTAAGCTCACTGTGTTCTCCGGCTGCCGTCGCGGCAATGACTCCAAAATTCGAAAATCCTTTACATGGCGCACGATCTGGTGAGCCAGCAAGCAGGTTTCCTCCGGCAGAAGGTCTTGCAAGGCCAGAGTGCTGCCATAGCACATGGCCTCGTTGAAGAGACTCAGCATCTGCTTGTATATTGTACACGACAGGTTCTGATTGAGAAGCAGCTCAAACTTGTCCAACTGCGCGTAGAACGGCAGTGTCTCGACTATCGAGAGGTTAGCCTTTACACTGATGATGTTCTCCCAGAGGTGAAGAAACGTCAACACGCAGTTCTCCGAGTTCTCCAGATCGATGTGATTCGATATCAGATTGCTCATATTCTTCACTAGGGCAGGCCACTTGTTCTCCAGAATTTTTATCGTAATGCACTTGAGGTGTGTCGTATCAAAGCTCTCCGAGTCAGTCAGCGCCACAATGTGGCAGCCATCCTCCGTCTGCAAATGGCTCAGGTGTCTTCCCTCCGATGAGAGCTGCCTGTCACTAATACCGCTTTCCAAAATGTCTTCCGAGTCCCTAAACTGCACCGCAAAGTAGTTACTCTCCAGTGAGGGATAGACCTGCGCTGACGTCGATGGTCCGACGGCACCAACAGCACCCGGCTGTTCCAAGGAAATGCCTACATTTCGCGCATCAATCTCGTCCTCCAAAGGGTGCAGATCCACATCCTTCCACTCGACAATGCGCTTGATTATCTCCAGGCTAAAGTGAATCTTCTGAATTGCCGTAAAGTCCAGCCGCTCGAACTGAAACAAGTTGTCCACCAGCTTCTTCAGCCAATCATCGTCCATATTGTGCTTAGCGATAACTAAAAAACTGGCCAGGACTCGGCCCGACAAGAATTGTACATACTTGTTATTGAAATTGGCTAGAACGATTATCTCATCGATCAAATTGTGATCGTTGCGTATCAGAGCGTCGCACACGTCCATTATACGACTGCAAATGAATCCCTTGCTGTTCTGCTTGAGATAAACATCGAAGAGCAACTGCAGGTTGGATAGGAACTGTAGCAATTTGTTTGTTGGCCACTCGTGCAGCGTCGCAACTCTCTTGATCCCATTCGAATCTTGGTGGTAGTGACTTTGAAATGGCCGTCGCAGCGTTCGCTCACTTATGCCGCACAGACACTGTTTGGTTAGGTATTCCTCGAACTCGCCCATTTCATTTGTGATGGCCGTCGCAATGTTCGCTATTATCGGTGTTGCATTCGTTCGTGGCACCAAATCTGGCATTATGTTCGGGTCGTGATTCGAATGCGATGTGGCCTTGTCGACTTCATCAATCCCATTCGTAGCGGTTGATGCCAGTGAGCTACTACTGCAACTGGTTAGACTCGACGTACTACCACTGTGATGATGATGGTGATGATGCGAATGCAGACGATGATGATGATGGTGATGGTGGTGATGTAAATCGTCGCTGGCCAGAGATGTTGATGAACTGCTACTACTACAGTTGGACGAGGGTGATGACGAAATGGGAAGTTCAGACGAAGTGGCAAGTATGTCTGGCGGTGTACCCAGTTCCAAATCGCGGGGCACGTTCGGTTTGGTGGTTATTGGAGACGGAGGTGCTGATAGTGAAGGAGTTGCCGATGCCACCGACGACGATGATTGGGAAATTCCGTCGCCATTGTTGTTGTTACTGCTGCTTCGATTCTCTATTCGTTGGCGTTTTGTCACTGGTTGCTCATTGGACATTGTTGTCGTCGATTTAGATGATCCCGCACTGGGTGGACGCTCTTTTCGTAAAACCATTAAAAGTGCGTTTGTGTTATGATGTCTTTCTTCTTCAGGAAGGAACGCGTGTTACTTTCTGCAACGGAAATATCAAAATGTTTAAGTAAGGGCAAACAAGAGGATGACAGGGAGGAAAAATTAATTCTTTAGAATCCACGTTTAGAAGAACGTTGAATTAGGAATTGACACTGTCCTGATTGATTTGCTTCGACGTCGACCTCGACTTCTGATAAGTTACGATTATGCCACAGGGCTTTCCGTGAATAACTGGCAAACATCAGCCAAATACAGCAACTAGCAGCTTTAAATAATCTATTATCTCAAAGACCATCCATCCATAAATGTTCTACTGGAAACCTGATGTACTGTGTAACCCAATTATGGGTGCGGGCAATAGAAAGTTATGGCGAATACGGAGCCGTATCCTTGTGTGAACGTGAACGGGTCTAGTGAAGATCCCTATTAGCAAGTCAGCCTCTAACGGATATCACAAATTGGCTGCATATATCATATGAATTGATTGAATGAGGAAGTAGGCGTGGAGTTGGGATAAAAGCAGGACGGGAACACTCTTGAGAACTTATTGGTAGATATTCTTCGGAATCGTTGTGAGCTTGTGAAGCTCGACGCTAGAGTTCTTAGTGATCACCTCGATGTGATTTTTCTAACACGACTTGCTTTCCAATAAGGGAAACCGAAACCTTCAAGTAACAACCCATGCTGCTGAAGATTTTATTTGTTGCTATTTTCGGCGGCTATCTCACTTTTTACCGAAGCGCCAGTACAGCTTCCAAACAAATGCCAGCCGTTATAGTAGAAAATGTTGTGCCAGTAATTTCACGACACCTAGTGAATACAATGATCTTCAAAAAACAGTGATTCTTCGGTATTTATAGCTCCTTGCGTAATTATAGATGACCAGGATTGTATTTCTCTCAACCCACATACAAAGAAAAAAGTAGTTATGCACTCCAACAAGCCTGAGATTCACAATCCAGTTGAAAAACATCCACTAATAAACTGGATTCGCCTTGAAGACACAAATTCACTCGAATTTAAATGAATCTCATCATATAGAAAGTTACAACTTTGAAAATAAAATTATTCTAACATCCACACTTAAAACAACGTCATGATTAACACTAACCCACTCCTCAATAAAAATGCGAATAAAGTATGGATGTGACTCAGGCTAAGACCAGGAGCTCCTAGCGACAAGTCCACTCACCGCGAAAAATTGCACAAAGCCTGGTTATCACGCTATTTCAAAACTTGCAACGATGGATTTACTTCCATAAACCAATTTAACAAGTTTACAATTTGATTATTTGTCGTTTTGGTTCAGATAATAATGCCATAAAGGCGGTGGACCACCTGCTGAGCTGTTCTGTACTCTGCTACTGTTCACTATAGGCATTTTCGATTTCACACAAAATGCAACTCATTTGAAATATGTACATTCAAATTTATATACTTTATGGTTGCCTATTCATAAAACACCCATTTTATCACTAGTATTCAATATCAAATTATAATTGAAGCAATTTAGAAAATCTATCAACGCACACAGCACACTCAAGATGGGAGCAAGACAAGAATTTCCACTGACAAAGGTGCTACCGAAATACGCACTCAGAAGGTTACGTGTTAAAAGCGTGCAAATTTACGCAAATATGCAATTGTTTTATAATATCTTGTGGGTTTCATTGAATTGTAATGGAAATTGCATTATTTTGGGTGAAAATTGATCAATAAATACGATTTTAAATTCACAAATATTTACCTTTCTAGTAGCAGTGTCACTTATCTTTCAAATGTCATTTTTATTATGCATTCGCTGGCTTCGTGTTTATTTTTCATTATTAATTGTTTTAAATAGCACTTTCATTGGATCGTTCTTGATATCAGTATTTGGGAAATAATTTATTTAAAATTAATGATTTAGAAGCACAGTAATAACGCTGAAAAGTTAAAAACGCAAGAGTTTGACTTCTTAATTACACACAAGCTGAATTAAACGCCATCTTGGAGGAGTACAGTAGTAAAGATACTACTCACCGATGGCAGCGACGCTTATGAATATAAGTGGGAAATAAATTCGTTTTGAAACTATTTAAGGAAATTTACAAATTATATTGTAGGTAAGCAATTTAGTTGAGAAATAATTAACAATTGAGTAAATGGAATTCATTAATTAACAGAAATAGAGTTTGTTTTTGTACATATTCTCTGTCGCGGGTAGATGTCCTCACTGATGGTAAGCAAAAATGTATTTAAGGCTGGTACACTACGAATAAAAGTTGGAAGCTAAACTCTGTCCATACATTTTTTTTATAAATGATCCTGGTACAATTCAAAATTGTTTATTATAAACCAAAAAACAAAAATGAAAATAGATGTTGCATGGAATGAATCAAAATCCATACAGTGTCGTTTTCGATTTGGCAATAAGATACATTTTTTTGAAACACAGTCGACTTTTTTGATCTAAGGCAAATTGTGCAATTTGCAAAATCCAACAGAACCCACAATCTGTCACAAATTTCCCTCAAATAATCCCTGGTTTGTGGAAAAACTTTACGAATCCACATTGCCGACAAGTTCTTCATTTGACATTGACCACTAACGACAAAACCCAGTGCTCTCGGTTGATTCGAGTTCCATACAGAAATATTAATTTATTATTGGCCAAACCGCTCCACAAATTCCCATCAGTAGCCGTACAAACCGTAATCGTGTCCATAAACGTGTAGTCAGTGCATTTCGCAAATATTTTCAAAACGCGTCCAAATCAAGTGTATTAAGAAAAATGTCTGGTCTACCACTATTAACCACCGAGCCCGCTTATCAAAAACTTCAACAATACTACAATGAAAACGGCAGTAAATTAAATATTAAGGATCTATTCGAAAAAGATGCTGGCCGTTTCGATAAATTCAGGTATGCAGAAAATATATACATGTTTTTCGGTACACATTTGTACAGCAGAAAAAAAGGAAAAGAAAACGCTCTCCCTTCAGAGAGGAATCATTTTAAAAATAGCCACGAAGGTCCTTTCTTCAGCCTAGTATCTCTTGACGAGTTGTATAAATTTCCGGTATATACACAAATTGAACGAATAGTAGATACATACCTGCATAAAGAGGATAAAAAAAAGGAAAAATCGTAGCCCCCACCTCCTGCCACCTCACACGGGATTATATAAATTGCATAAATAAATTATTTTTGATTTTCTTTTATAAGTGTGGCGCACTTTTAGAAGCTTATTTGAATAAAAGTGAAAGGACAACCTTGTCAACGGTTAACACAGAGAGCTGTGTGAACGAACTGGGTCAGTGGCCCAGCCTTGAATCTCAAAATTGCACATCCCCTAAGCCAATTTCAAATGGATTTGCTTGGCAAATTAAATGTTTTTCATAGCGAATAGTACCAACAAATAATGGAAATCATACTAGTCAACCCCACTGCTAAGAGACTTAAAAAGCGGTGAAGAGAAGTTTTCGTTTTAGGAACAGATGATCAAGATCAAGGTTTATCATTTTGTATATTGTTGATGAAACGTTTTCGCCGGCTTTTCAATGCCATCGAAGGTCATTGTTCATTACGCACGAATGTATTGATCACGAATTTAATTTTCATATCTCCCAAGGAACGGCGGAGAACGTCTGTTCGATAATTGCTTGCACTTGTTCCCCTGGTATTGTAGGTATCCACTTAAATGGCTGGTATGACGTCATGAGGTGTCATTGATTTCGACCTTTCGAAATTAATCAATTGCTTGCGTGTTAGACTTGTTTTTCATTTGTTTGTCCTGCGTTTTCGTGCGTTATTTCTCATTGAAACTAAATAACAAATGAAGAATAGAAAATTGTAACTTCTGATTAAGGAGGGTGTACTTCTAAGCGGGTACGAGATTGAAAACGCTCGATAATGATAGCACGGCGATGAGTGTGATGACTATTAGTTGTTGATAAGCGCGTGTCAGACTCGCAGTACCGCGTACGATTAGACCAACAATTTCTGGTAACCGAAAACGGAGTTTCTGCTGTAATTTTTGTGAATGTTGCGTTTGCCATGTCGTAGCAAGCATATGGGGAGATCGTGATTAGTTTCTTACTCAAGTAAGTCCACATTCGATGAGACTTATGTCAGCTACAAGTATTGTAGGCAAACTTTCCGTTTTGCACAAGCAGGCAGCCTAGTATGTGATCGACGAGAGGCGCCTCGGGTGTGTTTAGTCACAGTAGCACTGCACAACGGCGTGGCGTGGCGTGTCTCGGCTGCCATCTAAGGGAGTTTCAGGCGTCTCTGCACATAAAACATCTTTAGCTTTAGCAAACTGTCCTTAGCAACACACAGCACCAACTTGGACTTCATTTAAATACGTTATCGCCTTATAAAACACACCCTAGAGTGAAATGTTGAAAGAGCTTTAAATTTGCGAATTCTTCCAACATTCAATTAACCTTGCACGGCCACTTGAAAGTTATGCAACATTTTCAAAGCGACAATAACATTCGTGAGACTCCTTTGAGCAAATAAGTGAAGTACGCTTATCGCGATAATACCGCCGTCTTATTTTACTTAATCCCAAAGTGGTGCCCATTAGATGAACTAATTTGATTGTGTGTGATATTCATTTGCAGCCTTCGCCTAAAGACACCCAACGATGGGGACATTCTGTTGGATTACTCGAAGAACCGCATCACCCCAGAGGTTTGGGCATTGTTGTTGGACTTGGCCAAGGTACGCAAACTCGAGGAGGCGCGAGCGGCCATGTTCTCCGGTGTGCACATCAACATCACCGAAGATCGTGCTGTCCTGCATACTGCGCTGCGCAATCGTTCCAGCGATCCCGTCTTAGTCGATGGCAAGGACGTTATGCCAGATGTGCGCGCCGAATTGCAACACATGAAGGAGTTCACCAATCAGTTGATTTCGGGTGTGTGGCGCGGATGCACTGGCAAACAGATCATCGATGTAGTCAACATTGGTATTGGTGGCTCTGATTTGGGACCTTTAATGGTGACCGAAGCTCTTAAGCCCTACTGCAAGGGATTGCGGTCGCATTTTGTGTCGAATATCGATGGCACACACATGGCGGAGGTTCTTAAGAAGGTCAGCTATGAGACGACTTTGTTTATTATCGCCTCGAAGACGTTCACAACTCAGGAGACCATCACCAATGCTACCTCAGCAAAATCATGGCTGCTGGAACAAGCCAAGGATGTAAGTTACCCGTCGATTGTGAGAAAAGTGCATGCAATAATTTGTTTGTTCCGGTTTTAGCCTGCCGCCGTGGCCAAACACTTTGTAGCACTGTCGACAAATAAGGAGAAGGTGACTGCCTTCGGTATCGACAGCAAGAACATGTTTGGTTTCTGGGACTGGGTCGGAGGACGTTACTCCCTGTGGTCGGCCATTGGACTCTCAATTTGCCTGTCCATTGGGTTTGAAAACTTTGAAAATCTCTTGGAAGGCGCCTACTTCATGGACGAACATTTCAAGAAAGCCCCCCTCGAGGCAAACGTAAGTCTAACAGTGACTTACATTCATGCAGAGCGGTGGGTGATTTTTCACTATTTTCAGGCACCTGTCATCCTGGCTCTCCTCGGAGTTTGGTACTCCAATTTCTACAATGCCGAGACACATGCTCTGCTGCCATACGATCAGTATCTACACAGGTTCGCTGCCTACTTCCAGCAGGGAGACATGGAGAGTAACGGAAAATTTGTGACCAAGAGCTCGCAAGTAGTCAACTACAATACTGGGCCGATTGTGTGGGGCGAGCCCGGCACCAACGGTCAACACGCCTTCTATCAGCTTATCCATCAGGGCACTCGTCTAGTTCCATGCGACTTCATTGCCCCGGCAGTCACCCAAAACCCCATCGCCGGCGGAGTTCATCATAAAATCTTGCTGGCCAACTTCTTGGCCCAGACAGAGGCTCTGATGACCGGCAAAACCGAGGCGCAGGCTAAGGCTGAACTCGAAAAGGCCGGTCTGTCCGGCGAGAAGCTTCAAAAACTACTGCCCCACAAGACCTTTGTCGGCAATCGTCCCACCAATTCCATTGTTGTTAAGAAAGTCACTCCTTTCATTCTGGGCGCTTTGATTGGTAAGCTGCGACAACAAGTCTGCTTCGCTTCATAATAACACACATATATATCATTTACAGCGATGTACGAGCAAAAGATCTTTACACAGGGCATCATTTGGGATATCAACTCATTCGATCAGTGGGGCGTTGAACTGGGCAAACAATTGGCCAAGGCAATCGAACCCGAATTGGCTGACGGCAGTCAGGTTTCCTCTCATGATGGCTCCACCAATGGACTCATCAATTTCATCAAATCCAACTGGTAAACGCTGTCGAGCACCGATTCCTAATTTATAGCTACGATAATAAACTCAAATTTTTGATGTACAAAAAGAGAACGATTAGAGCAGATGTTTATTAGCAAAAAGCCATGCACAACAAGATTTAGAAATTGAAAACAAATTACCTATTATATTATTTTAAATGTCTTTTAACAGAAAAATGAAATGTGGTTATGTTTAATGGAAGTATGTAGTACAATCTCGCTTGTGAGATATGAATAGATGCGCTATCAATGAGCACTCACTAAATTATGAAAAAAAAAAGTAAAAACAATAAGACATGTATTGTAATGCGCATTTGCCTGTTTAATATATAAACATATATGTAGTGCATGAAGTGAACAAAGTGACATAGGTATGTTGTAAAAAAAAAAAACATTTTATTCATTTTGTGAACAAAAAAAGAAAACAAAAATCAATCACATCACACGTAATAAAGATAAACTGGATGTTAGAACAAATGTAATGCATATCTGTATTTCAATGTGGTGGGGGGTTTTATTTTTGTTTTATTTTTTTCATTAGTAGACAATGGTTGAGAAGTGTATGTTGTTTTTGGCGCGAAAGTGGTGCACTCTGGACTTGTACTGAAGAAATAACAAGTGTGGAAGTGTATTTTTTGCAGTCTGCCTGACATTCGCCAATATTTGTTGATTGTCCTACGATTCATGTGTGGTGCTGTTGCCAATTAACCACGTCTGTCACAGAATCCGTCGTACTCGGAATTTTGTTACGAACCCCGAAAGAACCATCACAGAATCCGTCATAGTGGAAATTTGTGCTACGCATTTCAAAACAATTGTCTTAAACGAGTTGCAGACACAAAGCACAATAAACTAGGTGCTTAGACTCTAGCTTAGCGCAAGATTGCTATCGAACTATCCGTTTAGTATTCCACAGCGTCTCATCTAGTCACGCATCACAACGGACATCAACTTTTGTGTAGATTGCAACCTGGGAAGTCTCTTCCACCATCTGTAGAAGTCGGCAGGCACACATAGTTTCTAAATTCGCACCGTAGCCATCATCTGAGGTTAAATTGACAACTTGTCGTCTGTATTTGCAGTTGAATTCCCGACAAAACCCCCAAGTGAGTTGCCTCAGTTCTGAAAGGATGCATATTCTTCTCATCTGCAGATAGATTTTGAAAATAAAAACCCTTCGTTTCTCGGTATCTATCTTTGGAACGTTTATTTCTAAATCAATCTTACATTACATCATTACTAGGTATATGAAATCAAGATCTCTTTCTGTTTACAATTTAAAGGTAATTGAGATTGCAAATCTGAGGCGAAGAATTGGTGTTTCTTGTTGAACAATAATTATTATTTGTCTGAACATATTCTTTACCCTGATTCAAATGCCATTGAGTGCTCATTCAAAATTAATAATGTTTGGGATTTGGAATAACTCTATGCGCGGGGTTCTCGCTGTCGCGTTTCACCCGGAAGCTTTATTCTTTGATTTGTTATATTTACACGTATATTTATATACAATTGATGTATACAGCCTGTCGTACTCGGTAATTTATTAAAAATGTGACAGACCCGCCTCGTAATTTCTTCCTACAATTGATATAGTTAAGCAAATATCTACGGTATGATATAGTTTACTTTTGATTTACTCTTTTTTTAAAGATGTGATTTGTTTTACTCCTCACTTATTGCTAAATATGTGCTTAAGTCTAAGTTGTTAGTTACACCAACTTGAAAATATAGTTCTCTTGACTAAAACGTATTACACTTGAATACATGCGGAACTTAGGAAAAATAAAAAAAAATAAATCAAATGTGTATATATAAAAAGACAAAAATATTACAACAAATTTCCTGAACTCAAGGTCAAACAAAAATTGTGCAAAATTATCATTTGATTGTCGTTTAGATTCGCCTTCTCTTGTGACCCTGTATGGGGGGCGGTGTTGTTGACGGACTATTCGATTCCAACGACATAGAACCTCGTGTTCGTTTTGGGGTACGCTTTGGCGCCTCGATTAGCTTGGCGACAATTTTCTTTTCCAACTCCTTAATCGGCGGGATATTTATTTTAGCCGTAGTTGGTTTTTCTATGGGACAAACTATTAACTGTTTTCAATTTGATTAAACATGTAAACAAACCAATTTGTTTTGGCATCGGTTCGTGTTTCTTCTCTTCGGTTTCGGCCTGTTTGCGAGACATCAGAACGCTGAACTCAGTGTCGGGTAGGGAAAAATCTTTCTGCTCATTTGGAAATGGAAGTGGTTCCAATTCATCGAGCACGTCTAAATTGTAAAGTGTACGCAAGTGGGTCCATATCGCTTCAGCGGGTATATCACGATTTAGAGATTTCGACAAACGATCCGCGATGCAAGCCATGTAGAAGTGCTTATTGACACCGACTGGCTTGAGTCCTTCCAGCGCGAAAAACAACTGAAGTTCCTCTTCGGAAGACCATTCCATATCCTCTGATTTTTCCTTAGATGACATTGTCATTATATGTATTAAATAAAATATTGTTTCGCAAAATAGTTGTTTTTCAGCTTAATAACAAATAATAAATTATATCTTTTTCGGCTTTTGATCGAAGTGGAAAAGCAACAGAGGAAACGTACGTTTTCGAATGGCGTTATTTGACATTCGCGATTGACATTAAATTGCCAGGGTTGTCAAAAGTCTAGAAGGTTAGCCAAATTCAGTTGTCAAATTTTTTACTAGGTGCAACGTGCAAGTGCGACGCGAGTTTCTTTTTATATTTCCGTAGCTATTTAAATAAAATCTGTCGCGTTGTGAGATATAACACTCAAAACAGTGAAATCAGGAAGCACAAGGTGAAATTGATTTTTGCAGCGAGTAGTGGCTCCCTGAAAAATTGATAAAAATTGGTGGAAAAAGTTGATTCAGTGATTGCATTCTGTTTGACGGAGCTGCATTTAAGAATCCTTAAGATGAGTCGTACGAATTCGTATAACTGTGGTCACAGATGCAGATGTGTAGTGCGGGTTTTTGATATTTATGGTCTATAAAATTGTAGCTCCTCCGCAAGACTCTTGAATTTCGGTGCTTCTTTTTTGTGTTTTATCTCCTGGCTGCTCCACTGTGTTTCGGAAGTCAGCATTACAGACGATGATCAGTGCAGCTTTGTTTTCCCTTTAAACATAAGGATCCCAACGAATCACAGCGGAACATGGTATGTATAAATACTTCCATATTGTAAAAAAAATAAACAATCTCCTTCTTTCATATACAAGTTGTATATTTTAAACGTAAAAATAGATTAACAAAAACAAGGTAATACCGATTAAAAAAAGCGTTCAGTGCGAAAAATGTAAAACTTTGCCAAACTTAAATTACTGACTAGACGCTCAAATGCAGTTCACCTGCCTTACGACGTCCTCTTCTGCTTCATTTCGAACTTGTACAACGACAATCCGAACTGGTGAACGAATGATGAGAATTGCCTGCTCAAATAGGCAATCGATAGGAACTCCTCGTTCCCGGCTATCACATCACAAGTTCCGTCCAAGTCATCCTCAGCTGGATGCAGATCACAAGGATGCCTGCCAAACGGATTAGGAAAGGCCTCTGTCGACAAATGCGGATAGAAGACTTTTGTCAGCTCAAAGTTAAACGCAGTCAAATTAGATTTGTAAGCATATTCGTTGAGTTGATCGGTCAAACTAGCAGGAATCGCCAAATAGAGGCGGTACTTTAGGTTATCGGATTGAAGCTTTCTCTCACAGTGGTTGAGGATGATCCAGAGTTTTAGAATCACCTTTGATAGGTCAGTGCTTCCGTATTCGTACAAATAAAAGTCCTTCCTGCGGCGGTACTTTTGTCCGGTTTTTTTGTTTACACGAAGCACGCTGGTGTTGGGAATATTTACGAAGGTCATGGGGAAGCTGTACACGTGACTGGTAACAAGATGTAGGTTTACATTGGGCGCCTTATTTTGCATCGATGTCTCAAAGTGTTGTGCAAGTGGAAATATGCCCGCTTGGTGGATAAAGCCAAAGAAGATAACGAGCGCTATGTTGAGGGTGTACCAGGTCTTGAGGAGATACCTTGCACTTGCTTGACAGCAGAGAAATTTATTGTAGAACAACCGCAGCAGGGGATGCTCCTCTTTGAAAGGGTATGCAGTGCAAAAACCAGTAACCAGCTTTGGTGAGTGCAGAAGAATAATGGGAAATATGAATGGAATGAGAAAGCGTGCTTCCTGGTGATTTATCAGCGACATGAAGAAGAGCGGCGCAAATACCGCCGCGGACATCAGTCCAACAATAGACTGCGCTCTAGGTAAACCCTGATACTCCGCCTTAAAGAAGCGCAACATCTGCTGGCCAAAGGCAACTAGCGAAATCACCCCGAGGACGTTGTAGAGCAGTGGAATGTTTATCAATAGATGGATGTAACGTGGATGCAGTCCATGCTGCGCAGTCTTAGTCGGATCAATGTTGTATTTGATGAAGTTCCACGGGGTGAAGACAAAGTTATCGATGCCAATGTCCAACATTTGAATCTCGCCCATCGTCAGGTACTTGTAGTAGAACGAGTCGACCAGCGTGAACAGCACCATCGAAGGTACTGCTGCTATACAAAACAACGCCATGCGTGCATTAAAGTCCTTGAAGCTGACTGATTTGGTACCCATCCCGCGTAGCATCCAATAGAACACCATGGGAGCACCGAAAAGCAGGAAAGTGGGACGGTTAAATACTCCTGCAACGCAGAGTGTGGACATCAACAGCAGGTGGTTGTAGTTATGCGACGGTAGAGCGTTCTTTAGCTTCCAAATCTTGACTCGCTCCACTATGGAATCGGCTTTTTCGTACCGGTCCTCGAGAAACTCCTTCTTGTAGATAACCGTATTTGAATGGATCATACACTCTGCCACTAGGTACAACAGGACGGATGATATCGCCATCTCGATAGAGTTCGAGAACGTGCGAGTACCAAAGATAAGCATTACATGCGAACTCCCCATTGCCAGGAGACGAATCTCATACCGTAGGCTATACAGCTGACATACTTTGTACAAACTCCAATCGTTCACAAAGGACAAAATGCACATGATGAGCCGAGGAAACACCAGATATGTGTAACTGCAAATAATTTCAATTCCAAAAATACCACGGAGGTATATACCCACAAACTTAAGTAGTCCTAGTGGTACTTTGAGTGTGATAAATGGTATTGCGACGCTACGCAGTGGGAAGGTGCTATTGAACTCCCAACTTCGAATGTGCTCCAATTGGAAGTGTTCCCCTGTAAGACAGACACATTTTTCTGATAAGGGAAAGAACAATGTCCAACTTACTTACCAACGAATATCTCTGTCGACTGAAAGAACTCATCGGGATGGACGTAACCAAGTTGTGGAATGAAAACCAAAACGATGCGGAGCACTACAAAGAAAAGGTAAGTGCACCAGTATTCGTCAGAGTTCCTATTTTTCCGTATCAGTGACTCGAAATACTTTGTGACTTTCATTTTGTTTTATTTATTGTGCACTTATAAGATAAAATCAGTTAATTAATTGCAAAGTTTTTGAATAGAAAATCCATTTCGATCTCGTTTTCTCAGTGTTTTCTATTTTTTCGTTGCGATGAGGTAAACAAATGACATAGCAGATGTCACCGTTTCGATTGTTCAGTTGTTCCAAGCGCTATTGTATGTGTGAAGCGCTTGCAAGCTTTAAAGCATGAAACGTAAAATTATATGTATATTTTTGTAGAAATAATATGTACGAATTTGACTTTAGAGAAGCAATAAAGACGAAGTTGTTGCACGCATTGAAGAATCTAGTATCTAGAATCTTAGGGCGCCTAGATTCGTCTGGATAAGTAAACTGAACGCAAAAACTGTATTGTTCGGGAACTTCACGTTTCGTATGTCGCGCACATATGCGAACTGTCAACTTATGTAGTTTTCGATTTGGTATTTCAGATTTTGATCTGAGATTTCAGATTTCTGCTGTCAAATCGAATATGAAATCCGTATTGAGTTGGCAAAAAAAAAAAACTTGTACACTTGCACTGGAAATCCATTTCAATTGATTTTCACACATTTATAATAATGCTTTTCGTAATAATTTAATAGAAAACTGGCTACCATGCACACATAATAAATAATTCAGCTAAAAAAGCAATCCTTCCAACAATAAACAACTCGTAACCGCCAGCTGTGTGTCATAAACATTGGTTATTGTGAAAGTATGTGTAAATCTGAGAAAAAATCGAGATTTCCAAAAGTGCATCAGATCAAAAAAAAAATTGATTTTTTTGGCAAATCAAATAAAAAAAAATTGGTATTTTCTCAAAACAAGTTTAACAGCTGTTATCACCTTAAAAAAATTAAGTGCAATCATTCCACTTCCATAACGTATTTGTCAGAAAGTACTAGATAGCAGATTAGTCGGCAACAGAGACAGACAGCATTCAATTTTGTTAAACAACAAATCAGAAGGAGACAACTAAACATATTTTGAAAAAAAAAAAAAAAAAAATAGATAATCAAGTCCACTTCAAAATCATCAAAGTCATTAACGGGGGATGCAGATTTATATTTGCTGCTCCGAGTTTACATAAAAACCATAACAAAACAGTTGATTAAATTGTGTAAAAACCTATGCTCCAATAAACCGTTCGACTGGAAAGTTTTTATCCGGTCATTTCTCGTTAATTTGTCCCATTTTCGATAGTTTTAATCGTTTCTTTATTCCTGTGTCTAAGCGAAAATTTCTAACAAAAGAAGTTTGTTCTAAATACATACATGAGTACGTATTTCTTTATACTCTGTGTTAATTATTTGTTGTGTTTCGTATCGGTGTTCAACGTGTTTGTCAGGCACATGCATTGATTATTTCCGCGCTCTAAAGTGCAACGAACCTGTGCCGTGCCCGTCATCGTTTTTTTTTCGCCGAAATCTGTTAATTTATTCAAATTTACCTGCCCATGCCCTGCCCACACACACAATAACAATAGTGTGGCCTTGAGTGGTTAACACGAACCGAAAGTTCAACGACTGTTTTGATTGACGGAAAATGCTTCTAAATTCCCATTATATCATTAGCAGCATCTTCATTGCCGATTTTACCAGGTGAGGGACGCGTCAGCGTTAGTCACTGTGTATGTTGCTTTAGCATTGAACATCGCACACCGATCTACCAGGGTCAGACGCTGGACATTCGTTCCATTTATTTACCTTTAGCACAAGCATACATATAGCGACGGACACCTGCCCCAGCGGATAACACACAGGTGAGATTTCTCATTATTTATATAGAGCTATGCGAATTAGTTATTTTTCCTCTATTGGCTGTCTATTGAGAAGACGGATTTTTCTGTGGTAAAATTTTGAACGGGTCAGCACGGGCGTGCCATTTTCGCGGCGGTTTACATTCCCTTTTGGTGCGTGCGTGGTGAACTGTTGCGCAACTTGCCAATGGTTGAATTTTTGTTGTGGGAAAGGCTTTTTGTGTGCCTTTTTATCCTGCTGAACGTTGCATGAGGAGTGAATTTCACCATCAGTGGTTTATGTTTCTTTGTTTATATTCCTGCGCAGAGTCGTTTTGATTAACTTTTAGATTACTGCCTGTTTTGTACCTAGTTATCTACTATTGCTCACCAAATAATTTTTAAAAATGTAGGTAGGTATAGATTGAAGTGGCTGTCGGCTAGCTCACTTTAAAAATGTATAGAAGAAGCAAAGTGTCTGACATGGGTTTGTAATTGTCTAGTTTTGAAAACGCGTTTTGTTATCTAAAGTATTATTTTGTTATATTAATTCGATTGATAACAAAGAAGGAATAACTACTCATTTCGGGGATCTAGATCAATAGCTATGGGTATCTGGGTCTCGATTCATTCAAGTTTTACAGCGAGTGCAGTAGGTTAATTACATATTTCATACATTTTTCACCGTCCACGTAGGAAATATGAGATTGTTCTTTTTGGGTGTATTAAAATCGTTATTATCGAAATAGGTAGTTAGCGATCCTTGGATTTGTATTTTACCGAACCAGTCGAATTTATCACGTACGCCAATTTACATTGAGTTTTATTTTACCTTATCTACAATAGTACATCAAAATGAGTCATCACAGCCGAAGTTCAAGTGAAGTAGAAACTACAACGCTGCGAGATGTTCTACCCAAGTTCTTGAAGGACTTTACAAAAGATCTTGCCTTTGATGACATCAAGGACACGGTTGACCACATCTTTACCGAAGAAGAAATGCGCCTTCTACTCGCAGAGGTAAGTGCAAGTCAATTGACAGTATAGTTTCAAAAAAACACATCTATACTCCTTAGACAAACCAGCAAAAGCGTATACTGCAGCTCTTTTGGATTCTCCATGACAATGAGGCGTACATTGAGAAATTTCTGTTCGCCATCCAAATTTGGTACAAATGGCTTGCTGACATGGTATTCCGCGAACGCGACATTATCGCATCAAAATCCACTGAACAATATATGTACGCAGTTCGAGCATTGCGAAGTAATTTCCAAAAGCATTTAGACTATAATGTGCATCGGATGGAATATGTAAGTACACTCGTTTATTATACGCCAACAACTTGTTTTATCTTTTTATATTATGTTGGCGTATATCTATAAGTATCTGCTTTAAAATGGTCTTTCATAGGCTTTACTTGTTTAATGACGTAGGCCTGTTCTTGTTATCAGTTTAGTAAAGTAATTGCCTCTGTGCGAGTCTATTTTGGGCTAACTGAAACGGACCTACCCAGGACACCTTAAACGAATACGCCCGTACTTGGCTGTCTTCTTCGTCGTACTCAAACCACTTTCACTTTTTTTTTCTTTCCATTTTAGTATTGGCCAATCCGCAGAGAATTGAAGAAACTCAAGCCCTATAACTACGTGGTGCTGTCCGGCGAACTGGGTGTCGGTAAAAAATGGCTTGCCGTCGACGTCTGCTCTGAGTATGCCATCATGAACGCCATGGGATTGAACATCTTCTGGCTCGACGTGCACAATTGCAATAGCAGAGAAGAGGATTTTCGCGCCTTGCAACAATTCCGGTTGCTGCTCGGTGAAAGCGATTCGACAACAACATGGCATCCATCCAGCGAGTTTGATGGTGTCGACAACAAAATCCTCCACCTACAGCAGTATATCCGCGATCATTTGCAACAGGACAAATTCAAGGACTGCCTCTTGATCCTGTCCGATGTACAAAACTCCAAGACTTGGAAAACGTTCAATTTGGGCTGCAAAATGCTGATCATAACGAGGAATCGGCGAATTGCTGATTCCCTGTCAAAGTCAACCACCGTGCATATCGCCGTCGAAAACGGGCTTACGACGTCCGAATCGGTGCAGTTGTTCGAAAAGGTGTTGCAGCGTAAACGAAGCTCATTTCCAAAGGATGCTAGTGATATATTTCTGCAGTGCGGTGGACACCCGTCGCTACTGACCATAATAGCCAACAATCTGAAATTGAATAAACAGCGCAACTGGGGCGATTGGATAAGGAATTTGCAGAACCTACAGTAAGTGGTGATTTGTCCCATCCATTCGGTGTTTTAAAGATTGCAATTTTTAGTATAACCAACAACAAGTTCACGACCATAGTCGAGATTTCGCTGAAAGTGCTGCAACCCGAAGAAATGGAACTGTACAAGACGCTGGCAATATTCACACATGCGATTAAAATTCCACTAAAGGTGAGGGCGGTTCTAACCGAAATGCGTTTGTTTTGATTAATGTTTTCCACTTTTCAGCTGCTGGCTATGCTCTGGAATAAAACCGAACGTGATGCTGAACACGTGCTAGAGAAGTTCCACAAGTATTCCATCATAAATCGCCAGTACTTGCCCGACGAGAGTTCCGCCTGCGTTCTCCACTACGTGTATAGTTCGTACCTGAAAGCGGACAAAGGTATCAATCGAACTGAGTTGCATGGAAAGGTTGTGAGCTATTACAGGTATGTTTGACTTGTCCGTGTAGAGAAATGGGCAGTTGATTGTGATTTTGCTTGTCTAGGATCGCGGAAACTTTAGAGAATAGAACAGAGGTGGACCTGTTCTGCCGCGGCAGTGATCACTATTTCTATCACTGCATCGGCTATCACATGCGCGAGGCTGGCTGTTTGGATTTGTTTCCCAAGCTGTTTCTGGACTTTGGATTCTTGGGCGAAAAACTGCGATCGGATGGGTTTCCCAATACCATTGGCGATTTAAAGTATTTCCGCAAGGAAATCACAGGTAAGTGACTTGGAGGTCGTCTATTGCAAACGAAACGCTCATGATAATGGCAAGCTGGATGTTCGTTGACTGTGAATAGTTAGTGTCGTTGAATCTTTGGTTGTAAACTGTGTGATATGCTTCATAGCGGCCATTTTGTCAAATCTCCTAACAGTGATTTAACTTTCTTGTATTTCTATGAAGCAGTTGATTTTTTCCTTGTGCAAGGCGCTATAACAACGGCCAGCTCTAAAGAACGCCGCTCTTGGTGTGAAGAGAAATGTGTTTATTCACCGATGGCTCCTCAACCACTCTTTAATCCGTAAATGTTTTCTTTTAAGGCGGCGATTCATACCGCGACGATCTGGTGTCGAAGCTATTAGACTTTCTACCCAGCATTGAGGAGATGTTGTTCCGCTCGAAAGACACATGCCTCCTGCAGTATGCTCTGATGGCCGACGGCCTTGTCTACGAAGAAGCCGAAAAGCAAGCCAAAGTATTCTACAACAAGATGTGGTTTAGCGAGAAGTAAGAACGAGAGTGCGATGCGTTTGCAAATTCATTGTTTTATTTTGTTTTTCCAATTTAGGGGCCACTTCCATCAGCGCCGTCAAATGGTGTGCCTGCCGAATAAGCCAAAACGGATCATTCTACCCGAACCGGACACATGTGTGATTGCGCTGGACAACTATGACATTCTCTTGGTCGATCTATCTCTGGACTATAACAACGGGCCGGTGTATTTAAGCGACAACAAGTATCCAATCATCAAAATGCAGCTTATTCTGCAGGACAACTACATTATCACCCTCGACGGGAAGGGAAACTTAAAGGTCTGGTCGATTACTGATGATCGTCGTCGCAATGCGAGCCGCAAAGGAAGCAGTCGAACCAAAGTCAACCCACTCAACCTGACCCAATGCCCAGCGATGTTGAAGCGCAAATACAAACAGCTTATCCAATTAGGCGTCCGGGGCGCCATACACACTTTCTACGTGGAATCGTTTAACGGCGGCTTCATCGATTTGCATTTGGCCTTTGCCAATGGCGACATCTGTCAATACTCGTGGAATGCCCAACGAGAACAATTCGAAATCAAAAGTCTGCCCATACTGCAGACAAGGGCGTCGAAAATCAGCTACCTCTCGAAGATACTTGACAACTACTACTTGGTGATGGGCAGCTCTGGATCCATGTATATATACAACTTACGCGATGGATCAGAGGCTGGCCATTCATTTGTTTGGCCGCAACCACCCGGTATTGTGTACGTTGGCGAGTTCTTAAGAGGCAGTACCACCCATATCGTGTTTGTGTGTCGCGACAAGGTGCTGTGCTTAACTCTGCCAAGGCAAACATTTAAATTTCTGGACGGCAAATTGGAATCGGTCTACAATATCAACGAGAACGATTCTGGCAACGCATTCACCTGTGCCCGGTTGTCGCGAGATGGGTGCTATTTAGTGCTGGGCACTATGCGGGGTCTTATCGTCTTCGATACCAAGCTGAAGTCGGAGGTGCTGCGTGGCAACATAAGCGAGTCCATTGCCTGCGTGGATATTTATCCGTTGGACGACAATGTGTTCAAGTATATCGTTGTGTGTGGATCTGAACAGTCGAAGGTATTGAATTTGTTTGCGTTGAGGCTGTTGGAGAATAATACAATCGCCTGGTCACATCGCCTGACCAAAGGAGCATCTAATGTAGTAGCTAAAGGCGACGTCCAGTCCAATAGTCCACAGTTTGAACCGGACGTCTGGCTGCAGGGGGACAAGCTGTTTGATCTCAACTACAGCGATTCGGTGCGGTTGGTGGCTGTCGATTCAAAAAATAGGGTAAGTCGTGTGTAGTGCTGTGCTTTGCCTGCTGTATTCGTGAAACTCAAAAACACTTGGGCCATTTTCACACTTTTCTTTCTAATTGTAGATCCACCAACTAAGCACCACTGATGAAAAGACATGGCTAATATCACTGCCACCGGAGACATCAAGACACATAACAGCAATCACGGCCTTCAATCGCAGTTCATTCTGCGGCTATGACAATGGTGACATTTTCAACATCACACAGCAGGTCTTTGAGACGCCATTCACATCGAACAGCATAACCTTCCTCCAGTTGATTGACGAAAACATCTTGGTGGCATCGGCAAAGGACTCACAGCAATGTCTAGTTCGCGGCAGACATGCTGACGGAAATATAGTGCAGAAGGAGTTCCACATTGATTTACGCAAATGCTTTACATTCGCCGATACGTATTTGATTTTAGTGGATCCGATTTGTGGTTTCATCGTGAGTTTCCCTTCACCTCAGAGTGTAGCGTCATCTCTTTTATTTTATGTGTTTCTCCTTACAGGTGGTAGACTTGATGAATGAATTTGCAGAGGTGGCCTCGAAACACAATGTTTCTGATTTGTTGGGCACTAAAGGTGCTGTTCTCGGCGGTTGTGATCTTAAAAGCAATTACCTCATACTGGCTACTGTGCATTTTGAAATTTTCGTGAGTACTCCTCTTGCATGTAATACTTTTAAACACAAACAAACACGTTCAACTATTTCCAAGGCGAATTAAATAATTTATACCTCTAGGTTTAAACAGAAAGTTGATTAAACAAACCTGCGATCTACAAGGTAACGTGTATAGTTAAATATTTCATAGCACTTGTTACACGTTTTATTGGTTGCTTACTAAAGAGTTCAGTGTTTATTAAAAAATATTAAATTGTTGTTGTTCCCTAACCCATGTTCCGCACTCTAACGAATCACACACAATAATTTCTTTTAATATACTCATACCAAGTGATAAACATTTAAGCAGCACCTGCAACAAAAGCACACCACATATTTACAATTTTTGTTTCGAATGCGCAAAGGTTCTTTTAGTTCGGTGATTGTTCATGATGTGCAGGAGCAAAGTTTCATATTCATTCTATGAATATGATGTAGCAGATGGCATTACCTTGTTTGTATGATATTCAATGCTTGAAAACTACAGTATTAAGCAAAAAAAAGCTGTCCAAACTCCTTTTTTATTGATAACAATACAACGAGGTGTACGGATGTCATTGAGTTCTTCTTTAGGTCCCATCTGGCCAACCAAGGCGCAGATGGGAATACGCACCGTGCGGAAAACGAGCAGGCTCTGTGCTGCACTCTACAATACTTATTCGTTTGTTTTTAAGCAGGTCGTTGGCTCCACGCGCTTTCATATCAATTACAGTCCCTGTCGTCTGCCATTTCTCCTACTAGTTTCTCCCGCTCACTTCTCAGTGCTTCTCGAACTTCCAATCCATGTCACTCATCCATGTCACTTATATTCGGACCTGATTTGAGCCCAAGAAAACTGGTCGACCTCCCATTATTTCTTTCAACGCTCTGTATACTTTTCTTATCGCTTCTATTTGCCAAGTGAATCAATCATTAACATTACACTCAACAGTCAACAATGGTTTTCTGTTAGGGTAGTAAAAAGAGTGTATGTACATACATCGTCGCCTGTCCTGTCGCTTTGTCGTCATAGACATGTACCATGATTGAATCCATTAGAATCTTGTAACACTATGTGATATAATCAGTATAAAATCTAACAAACTCCACCTCGCTTCATTGGCAGGATTCCACTTCACAGTATTGCCTGTTTGCTACATGAACCTATTTACGTTTCAGATCTACAAATTCAGCATTCATGATGATAAGCTAAACATCGAGCATCACATGCATTATAACAACAGTGGCACTTCTGAAGATATAGACCAAGTGACATGCGTAACCAGCTCATCGGATGCTTCACTCTTTGCTGTTGGTCTAAAAAGTGGAACAATTGAAGTAAATTCAAAAAAAAAAAGAAGAAAACTCAGAATACAAACATAAAATGTTCATCCTTTTAGATCTACCAAATTTCGCAAAAATCGGCGAAATTCATTTTTCGGCTAATCTCGCACGCCTCCCCGATATGCGATCTGAAATTCTCACCCAACACCGAGATACTGGTAAGTTGTTCCGAACAACTATGCTTCTGGCATGTTTCGTACATCTTGAACAATCCCTTCGATTCGGGTACAAAGCAAAAGCGTCGAAGCTCACGTTTCACCTCGTCGCACAGTCCAGTTGAGGAGGCTATTACCAACGCGTTGGGTCAATTGAGTCACCACGACGGTGAGCTGCCCGTGAGCCCGTGGGCAGGCAAACGCGGCCCATTAGATAAGCCTGAACTGTTGTCGTGCATCAAATTCGTCGGCAACAAGGCGGAAATCTTCTATGCCAACGAGGATTTCACTCAGTTCAACACGATCGACAACGAGGGCGTCTACTACCATTTGTGTGTTCACGATATGAGTCAGCGAATCGTTGCCACCAATGGCAATGGTCACGCGCCGAATGTCGATCTAGATGGAGACGATGAGGTGATTGCTTGACGGCGTTGCCGCCGTTTTCGCCGCCTCAAGGAACGCTCTATCTGGAGGATAGTCTATTATATGTTTATTTATATATTTTACATTAACATCGCCTACTGTGGTGAACTATTTTAGATAATTTCTTATATATTCAGTTGTATATAAATCATTTTTATGTTTTGTTTAAATTGTTTAAAAAAGTTACTCGTACATATTATTAAGTTCTATGACATTTCCATTTGTACGCGATAATTGAACTCACAAACGTGCGTATTGCGTGTCTACTATTATTAAAAATCAAATTAAGTTGAATAAGTTGAGTAAGCGTAGTTTTCTGAATGACTTTCTCTTGATTGCGTTTGTTGTTAGTTTAATTGTACTGTGCTAGTTTGGAGTTGCTAGAAAATTTAGTTGAAGGTAGTGAATTTTGAACAAAATTGTAATTAGTTTTATAGGACTTTTAATGCCAAGAAGATTTGGTACTTGCTCTGCTATACCTTGTTTCCGACTTTTGTGTTTTATGGCTTTCAGTAGGAACGTAGGTTATCGAAACAATCGGCATTCACCATCGACTTGGAGTCCTCAGCTTGTGATGAATCTGAAATTGAAAATCGTGGGCTCACTTATTGCTAGAACTCATGAGTGTGTTTGTTCGCTGGACTTTCACTCCAATTATTTGTTTTTTCCTTGTGGGCTCATAAGTGTTCCTTTGTTTTACCTGATTTATACGTTTTGCTTCTTGAATTACAACTGACATCGCAACCAACGATTTCGCAGCGCAACACATATTCAATTGAACAAGGGTCGTGTAGAATGAGTTAATCTGTCACCAAAAGGTGGGCATTTTCGCTTGCGTGTAATTGTATTTCGTCATTGGCCGGTTCCTCTTATTTGAAAAGGGGGCAAAACATCCGGATTTCTGTTCAGAGAAGCATAGGTTTTCAGGAACATTACTTTCTCTAGATTTGGGCGAAGTAGTTTTTCTTTCTGCTTAACAAAGCACCTGAGCATAGCCGCTGACTCTACCTATGCAATCTAAGTCTGTTATCATACAATAAGTTACAAAATTAATACTACTGATCGCAGGGCGCAACTTTGAAAGTTATATCATAATTTTGTGTTTCTTCTGTGTCTCGTCCGTTGGAGGAGTCGAGTATCCTTTGGCGTACTGTCTCATTTTTGCGGGTATTCTCCCCAACATGAACATGACACGCATTCGCAGCGGTTGTGCCGGGTCTTTGGTTTAAAAGATTCAGCTGTAACCCCCATTTAGCAATTAGGTATGTGCCCAGGGAAACTTTCGCTCTCGACACCTCGCTTATTTTGATTGGTTGCGTGTTTTTATATTAAATATGTATGAGTGATGAATGCCCACCCGAACACCGTTTAAAAACGGCAACTACGATCCTAGCCAACATCAACACAAAACCTTTTAATTGCAATTTACAATCCAAGTATGTCTTCCTTTGTTTTTATTATTATATTTACTTAAAACCCCTTTTTTTTTTAGCGTAGTAAGAGAACATTTGTCTTAGGCTCACCTCGATTCCTGTTGTCACTTAATGATCGATATTCTGTAACACAACAATCCGTCAAAATGTCATAAAACAATTACAAATTACAAATATGTCGGTTGCAATTCTCGACACTGCGAATCGAGGTCAAATTGACTGTAAACTTAAGAAATCCAACGAACTAGAATTCGTTTGAGACAAGTCGAACTATTTTAGACTGCAAATGAAAGTGAAAAAAGAAAAAGAAATCAAAAAACACTCTTATTGGGTGCAAACAAAATTCGACTGATCGAAATAAATACGTCCAGGCTTTATTTTTTTATTTAAATTGTAAAATTAAACAAAATCAATGCGGTTGCAATATTTTTCTGAACAACATTTTTGAATGGTGCTATTTTTTTAAACAAAATAAAAACGAACAAAAATACATCGACAAGCACAAAATGACACACAAATAACAGCGCACAATATTTTATACATACAATTAGTTTGTACTCATGCAAAAAAAAAACGTAGTATTTTACAAATAGTCGCCATAAACATTTACATGCGTACATAAATATACATCCATTTAAAAGTAAGAAACAAAAAAAAAATTCAATTAAATTAAGAAACTGGAAATACCAAAGTAATTTCAGAAAAAAAAAAGCAAAACAAAATCTCTTGCAACAAACAGTTATTGTGTTTGAGAACAAAAAAGAACATCATTGTATGTGCTATATTTTTTACTTAAAGTATACAAGATTACGATTTTAGAACTTTTATACTCACTGTAGAAATTTGTATGTGAATGTGAATAGTCAAATAAAAAAAATAAAAACATGACCCAATGGGCTTTTGTTTTTATTTTATAAATACATATATAAAAATCATTTTCTATCTCTACTACCGTTCTAATATTTGACAACCTTCTGAGAAGCTTTTTATACCAACCTGCACACCTTTCCATAACGTTACTTTTGAAAATTTAACATCCATTAAGGGCGTGAAGTGATTGAAACTCCTGTCGACCCCCTTTTACCCAAAACACTTAAAAACAAAAAACCCAAATACCCTGAAGCGGAATATCTTTTACCGCAAACGGTAGTGAGGCGATTATATAAAGACACACTTAAGCCTAATTTGACCCCTGATTAGATATCCTAGTACCTTGACTTAAGATTTTGTAACCAACAGCTTTCGAAGGTCGTTTCTGACATCGAACAAGATCGTCATGGCGTAAGAGTGTGTCAGCGTCTTCATACCCATCCAAGCCCAGTTGTTTAGTGTTACCGGGCATATTAAAAAAAAATAGTTACTGGTCGGAAACGTGAAATTTCCTTCGTGAACCACATACACGAACTGCCAAATTGGTACTCCGTCTCGAAATTCTAGTCAAAAGTTTCTATAAACGTCAACTTAAACTGTTCATGTGATCGATCTAAGCCAATCAACAGCTGTCAGATTTACTAAACTAGATTCTTGAAAGTCCTTATTGTGTTCTCTTTAAGAGTAGCTCAAACATATTAACTTTAAAATTCTTTTTTTTTATTTCTTTCTTTCTTTAAGCTTACATACTAGACAAAAACGATTAAATCTAATTTAAAATTATTTACATTTATCTTATTCTCAAACATATATCTACGTATTCAAACGTTTGTTGTTTGTTATCAAATTTCTGTGCCTTCAAGCCTCACCCTTCGTAAACGCTTCTGCGGTTTTTGATCTCTATTTAACAAACGAAATGGATTCACCATCGGTAAACATCAATCATTTGTCTTGTCGTCAGAAAGCCATAACCTGGTAACAGGTATACGTACTTACCTTCTTCTTACGTGATTAAAATAAAAAATCCATTGACGAGCGTTATTTGTTTTCATTTCCCGGAACAAATGTGTGAACACGACCAGAATACTGTATTTTTTTTTTGTAATATTTGCTTTTACGAGCTGTCTATTTACACGAATGTTATCTGTCAATAACTGTTGAAAAAAATTCGTCAAATACCTACACTAAACCTACGAACACGTAGGAACAGCAAAACTCAAATAAAAACTTACAGCCCACTAAAGTTCTTCAATATGTGTTAATTCCTTTCTCACCTGCTTTCGAAGGACAACGCAATAAATATTTTTGTGACGTACCTTTCCTACGCACACTTGCACTCCTGTGGATTTATTAACCGTGCAAATTGTGTTTTCATTTTGCGACGCACATCCAACGGTATTTGCCCGAGTCTAGCTAAATCATGAGGGTATGCCAAATATTACAGTCTATATGCGGTGAGGAGGCCTGTCTACCTACATCGGTCCGCAATAATAATCCGCTTAGCCGGGGGTTGGTTGTTTATCACTTTTAGCACGTTTCGTCGAATAGTTTACCATCCATATATGTGTAGGACTATGTTAATTCGGAGACTAAACATTTATAAATACTTAACCGCAGGTAGTTTGAGGATGCGTGTGCATGAATCCTTAATCTGTGTGACGGCCAGAAGGATAACGCCTGACAGTAATCGTAGTCGACATTGTTTTGGCGTAGCGTAAATGTGGGTGGACCTGTAGTTAACATTAAATTGAGATTTTATCTGCCGGTGGATTGTTAACTATGTAAAAACTGTTTATAGTTATTGTCGGATGGGTTAAGAAAGTAAACGCCTCTATGGGGTTTCCCCCTACGCCATTATTAAACCTGATTTGGTAAACAATAAACACATTCAACGGGGAACGAAGAGCTTCTATTTAAACTAGTTAAAAATAAGTTGCTGTGCCGGGGAAAGACGCCTATGCAAGGTTGGTAAGCTACGCAAAAATAAGAAACAGCTAATCGTGCTACAAGATGACAGAGAGGTCATATTTTTTAAAGCGCGTAGTTTAACTCAACAAAAGCGCTTCCAAATTACCATTCACACGAAACCGATTACGGCCTAAGTTCGCCTTACCAAGGCCCTGATTATAGCCATTCGTAAAACGAAACCGTAAAAATGTGCTTCTGCTTTTTTTGACTATTTTTGCTATTTTTGCTATGACCGCCTTATAACGTAATAAAACTCACTTTCAGACTGTTCCAACTTTTTCGCTTGTATTTTACGTATGGCTATAACTAGGGCCTAAAGGTTCACTCTTGTGAGAAATAAATTAATTCGCAATTACAGCTCCGGGGCAAAGTCTAATATATAGCTCTTCGAAATGTTCGCCTGTCCATTTCACCCACACGCAAAGCAATAACCCCGTCTTCAGAACCCCATCTATCATATAGTTACTTAAAATGATAAAAGTTGATGAGCTCTCATTACTGTTTCCATACTTTCTTTTTTCTATTAACTTACAGTTTAAAAAAGAAGAGATATTTCATTCAAAATGCTTCATTACTCAGTGGGGGGGAGTCTGAAACTGAACTGAACCTAAACCTGAACCGCCCCTCTGTGAACAGCACATCGGCTAAGATTCAAAACAACGGGTGGTAGCTGCATGTGCTTTTACCACTGTTCTGGCAATCAGCGTGGTGGAGGTCACGAATCACGTCAAGATTCCCAACGGAAGGAAGCAAAGAAGGACAAAGAAATTACTCGATGATGTACACACTCAGTCAATCCATTCATAGTAGATACTCCTATCAACTGTGACGACCACGTTTATGCATCTAAGGGAATATGTATATGCATTTTTTTAAAATACCATCTAGGTATCACCCCAGTGAAGAATGTTCTTTTGTCGAGTATGTGTAAAGGAATTTTTGCTGACAATGGTGTTGGGGGTATTTTTACATCTGGGTGTCATACGGAGACACATTCTAAAAGTTAAACCTCTCAAAGATGCATACATCATACTCAAAGCGAATTATCATTATTTTAAAAGGGTAAGCTTCCGAACTGATACAAACTAGGAGAGCGTTGGCATTTTCTTCTTAACAGGAATTTCAACTACGGATGCAGAAACAGAGAGGGGAATCTCAACTCACCATTACTTAAAGTTTAAAGATGAGTTATAGCCTATTGGAGGTTTTGCACATTAAAGAGTTTGTATATCGACGGACATCGAAAAGTTAACCCCCTTCTGTATAATTATTTCGCATTTAAAAGGCGAATTTTCCGCAAGCACTTGTCAAAATGCGCATTATAGGACAATTCTGCATTTCAATTATCTATATAGTTTGCGAAAATTCGTCTTAATAACAAATTTAAGCTCGACAGAAACATCACTGCCGAAAACTCTAATTTGGCAATGCTGTGCTCAGAGACATTTCTTCGAAGCCACTCCCACCATTTTTTTTTAAACCACACACGGTCACACTACACTCAACAAAAAAAAGTCTCCCAATGGATCTCCGTCAATCCGAACGTCACTTGCTTTGCCAATGATATACATTCCATTTCCATATACATAAATTCATATATATGACTAAAGTGACAAGGCGTGAGTGACCAAATGTGTAAGTGAACCCAACTTCATTCACGTCGCACATGCCAAAAACGCAAATTTGCCGACGAAAATCGTTTGTGAAGCACCAGGCGCTCAGAAATATCAGCAAGCAGCCCAACTCGAACGAAAGAAATTCTCTATACACTCTGCAAAACCGAATAGTGGATGATTGGATTTTGGTCCACTATTGCATTTTGAAATAATGGCTACCTATTTGGTGTTGTGGGTTGACAATAATCATTTTCAAAGCATTGAAAATTAGGTACATTTGTGAATTGACTGATATCAAATGAAAGGGACAACGTTGGGCTATTTGATTTGTAATGTTTTGGACAGGTGGGTTCATTAAAATGAGTTTAAAGGGCGTGGCAATGATCGCTTAAGCAGGCGAAAAAAAGTGCAATGGTTGACATTGGCTGAACTACTGGGCCGATTTGGATGCGACTTTTACTAACGGAACGAGAATGTCAGTACAAATGTGGGTAAGTATCTTGGGGGTGGTGTGATAAAAGTCATATTTGCCAGAAAGATTTGAACAGGTTTTGTTGCATGGAACAACTCAACCGATTTGAATGAAACTTGGACCAGTATGGAAGAGAAGGTCTCCCCCACATTTCTAAATTTATCACTTTTTCTACAATACTCACTTGGGATTATGCAACTCTGACCTAGTTACATAAACTTTGAATGGCTTTTAATTTGCCAGACGAAAATATCCTCGGGCAAATGCAAACCATCTGTCGTCGATCCCAATTTCTACCCTCGGACTTATTTATGACCTAGCCGATCTGAAATCATTTTCTGGTCATAAATTTCCTCAGTCACGAGGAAAAACCTAAATCAATCTCCCTCGCAATTCACCAACCTCGTTTTTTCTTTAATCAGTTTCCAGCAGCAGCAGCATCAGTCTAATAAATTTATTCCAGAAAAAAGAGAAAGACATAACGCCCAGTACCCACTGAGATTTCCTTCGCCTCCTCGGTAACCACATCATGAACTCGAACTCGAACTTCATTCGTTTGCTTCTGGATATTGTTGTTCATAAAGATGAGGGACATTTTGTGTCCGTCGCCCCCGCACGAGTAAATGTGAAAAGTTAAATTGAATTTCTTGGATAAATGCGACTCCCAACCAGTGGCATGGAATGTCCTTTGTGTGCTGAAAAATAGATCATGAACTACCATATGGCACCAAAGAGGGAGCCGGGCCAGCTCTTAGAACCAATGTAATCCGTATGTAGTGCTTGAATCAACACCAGCCAGCACTGCTGTCGATAGACAAAAGTGCATCTAAATTGGTATCCTTTATGGAGAGTGATTTTAAGGCGAATGCATAGAACATCTTGTGGGAGGTGAATATTAACTCAGGTGACCACATAAAAGCCGTATGCGATAAGCTGTATACCATTGCGCCGCATAAATTGTGTGCAGCAGGGCCGGGCGACAGGGATACCGTGTGAGTGACGTCCTTCTATTATTAACCACCTTATCGGTGAAAGGTGGTAATTGCATAATGGAAAGTAGCTGGTGCCCTAAGGGTCTCCGAAACTTTGTACAACGATAAATATGTTGATTCCAGTCACGTCAGAGTTTGATGCAAATTGAGTTATTCGTTGGCCACAACCTACCCCATAACTTTGAACAGAGGAGAGCACAAGAACACGAGCCAATGTCATTAACGCTACACCAGTTCGTTGTTAGACCAGAGCCGCCGTCGATGGAACTGCTGATGGATATTTATAGGCAAGAAGTTTGTGAAGTTTCCTTCGCTTTAAAAAAATTGAATAGGTTTCCGGCTTTAAGATTATTGTTCTTTTTTTTTTTGGCTTATGATTTATTCATAAAGTTTCATCATGAGTTATATAACTTCTCTAAGCTATGCCTAAGCCTTTATAAAGGGGACGGATATCATCTGAAAGGGAACACCTTGGAGCTTAGAGACTGATTACGCTTGCCAATCGCAGTTTCTTTCGACTATAAGAAAGCATTTGCGTAGTAAATACTAAAAATACTAAAAATACTCTTTATAAGACCCTCATCGATACAACTATGACTGACTGAATTTGTGTAAGGCTTGGTTGGCCAACATGTCAACATGTCGGGTAGGTACTTACTTTGAACATTTCGAGTTGTCGCTCGCAGCTTGAAGATGAACCAGCTATAGCCTAAACGGGTTTCTTTGAAATATATACAAAAACTTGTTTCTAAAAAAAAATTGTCAAACCCTTGCGACCATTTTTGTCTACTTAATTTTTTATTTTAGAATGAGCTTTGAGCAAAACTGCCTTGGCAACGGTCCAGTTCCTCTTCGATATGATGCACTTCTTTTACTGGTGGTCCTCTAGAACTTAATTTTTATTTTTAGAGCAATCGCTTGACACATTTAGAGTTCATCCAAAAACGTATAGTATAGCAGCCTTCTTAAGTTACATTCTTTCGAAGCTGTAACTGAAATTGAAATTAATAACAAAACAATAAATAAATGAATAAGAAAACTGTAAAACAAACGTCAGCCTTATGCGTTCATATTTACTGTGCGTAGATTACAAATATTTACTACAATTATGGTGTCCTATTATTAGACTGAGCTGTACAAAGTACGATACAAAAGTATCGTATGGAGATTGTGATGTTTCCATAAATTCCGGTGAGTTACGCCCACTTTCTGGAGGCGTTTTCTTTAAAATTTCTATAAAAATTTGTTTATTTTTTTCAGTTAATAAGATTTTATACATGAAGTTGGAAATTGAAACAAATGGTTTTGGATGGAATCAATAAAACAAACCAAAAATAGCCACCCCTGAATCCAAGCTGGGTTTTATTTTCGAAAAAAAGTATTTTTTAAATCACCTGCAATACAGAAGAATGTTTTTGTGCCCACTTAGCTTACTTACCAATTCTTTTCATTTTAGTGCAAAACATCTGTACAGTAAAATAAGGCAACAAAACCAACAACCAAGTGCTTGAGTATTTACAATTTTCAATAAATAATTTGTTTTATTTTATTATTAGCTGTTTTTCGTTAAGTCTACAATTTGTCTAATCTAAATAGTTTCACAGAAAATACAAAGATCTTTATCACTACAGAGAGAACAGAGTACTCGTACCAGTAAGGACAAATTGTATCGGGCGCAAAGCTAATAAACTTTCTTAAAATTTAGTTCTCGCTAAATTTATTTAATAATCACATTATAAATGCGTATTTATTTTATCTTTATTTTTTTTTTAAAAAAATGCCAAGCAACACAAAACACTCCAAAGACCATTTTAAAACATTTGTCACTCAAAAATTAAATTGAAAGCATTTGACACAAGAGTGTGTCAAAAGACACGTGAGTGTTGTGTGTTTATTTGAGAAATCGCACTCATCTGACAACAAAAGCAGATACATAAAGCACTGTCATAAATATCGTAAAGGATGTGTAGGGAGGTATGAGTATTTGTGGACAGTGTGGTTCAAAAGTTCCACTATAGGTAAGACTGGTGAGAGGTGGGTAAATATTTTATGTATATGTGGATTTTTAGGTTACTTATTTTTTTTTAACGCGTTCATCTTTTTGACAAAAAAAAAAGAGTGTTCTCCTCTTAGACCTCTGGTGTTAACAGGAGAAACACAAAATTGTTTTGACAGTTCAGGCTCTGCTAAAAGAATTGATCTTGTGTAAAGCTTGCAATTCAAAATTAAGCTACATGTTATAGTTGGGTATGAAACAACAGTAAATGTTGGTGTAGGAAAGAGAAAACATCTCTTAAAGATTGTGGAATTGGATTCAAATAAAAATTGTAATACGGAAGTATATATATCACTTTGTATTGTTTCTTTCATAGAGAGATGGTGCTGACATATTCGACTAACAGTGTCTAACTTCGCCTACAAGTAGATACGATATAATTCTTCGTGACATTCACTACTAGTTGGCAGTTAGTTTTGAAAAATATTGAGAATAAATAAAATCGTAGCACAACTTTTGAACCACACTGCATTGCCGAGACTTTTCATGAATTAAATTTCATGACATTAATTTACAAACTCTTCCGACTATCATACATATTATAATGTACTTCACTGGAGAGATGATCAAAATTTTCAAGACTGAAAATTGATTGAATATTCTAAAACGTCAGAAGTTTTTACATTACACGTCCCAGCTTACAGTGGTTGCATAGTACATATTTACATAGCTTAATCGATTTCTAGAATTACAATGTGCCCATACACGATATACGTGCGAAACTAATATTTACAATTTTATTTTAATTTTGTGTGTGCATTTGCAGCTTCTGCCATAATGTCGTCAATGCAATTTATCTCTATTTTATAGAAAATCACTTTGAAGCATCATGGCAACTGTTCCTCACCTCTTGTCACTTAATATAATGCTCTGTGTGGGAGATGATCCGCCATTGCTGTTGATAACACTGTGCTGCATCTGGAGGGATTGTTGCCGTTGGAAATTGTTGTGGTAGTTGTGATGTCCTCCGGAATTGTTGTTCATGTGCAGCGACGAACGATTGTAGTTGGCTGAGCGACGCGTTGACATAATACTTGTGTCGAGGGCAGCGGTCGTGGAATGCTGTCGATTGCGTGGAGTCGGCTTAAAGCAGAAGCAACACAAGTACCGATTGAAATGCTGGCGGAATACCCCGGAAACGCAATACAATGCAACCGGATTTGCACACGAATTGAGAAAACTGAAATGAAAAAGGGAAATGCTTAGATGATAGCGTGATTAAATTTATTCAGGGAACGTGCGAAAGGGTTTGATAAGTCCCATCAGTTAATTGCTTTTAAATTTGTTTTAATGGAACTTCGGAGAGGCTGCTTTTTTGTTTCCATAAGGTAAACAGAAGACTTTGCAGTCCTCGTAATAAAACAACCTTTTCAGGGGACAAAATTTGATTTGTGTAACAATCTTTTGTGATTAGCGCAGGAAACACCCGCAGCCACACGGACACAAAATGCAAATTTATTATTGATTTAAGCTTTGCGAAGGCACTTTCCAAAAATAATCACATTTTGATAAGTTATTAAGGATGTCCTCATGAAATGGAGTGAAGTTGATGTCCCACATTCGCGCTCTCCAAAATTTAAGGTAATACAATTTACTGCCGACGACGTAAACATCTTTCGGACAACGGCTATTCAATTGCAATCTTTTACCCAATGTCACATGAACTAGTCCTTTTTGTTCGAACAGTATATACGAGCTCCAGCGGTCAAGGAGTACTTAAGATTTTCTAAAGATAAGCTTATCTCTTTTGCAGTGAGCACTGGTTTCTCATTTTGGTTCCTTCGTCGTGCTGTCGCTTTGTCTACATGAAGCCACAGCTGCCGGAAGTGCTGCTAAAACACATCTAACAAACCACAGATGGTTAAGCCCTATAAGAACCTCTGACCACAATAGCTTTAGTGCTGAAAAACCTTGGACCACAACTTGTGTAGCTGGAAAAACGGAAGACCACAACCGGGTGTAGTACGAAAAAAAACCAAAGACGAAGACTGATGTTGCGCTGGCAATCCGTAAACTAAAAAATCTTAGAAAAAACTGGTGTACTACATGAAGCTGCCAAACAGCAGTTGGAAGGGCTATTAAAATAAATCAACTGGTGTGGTGCTCTTTAAAAGTCTCAGACGACAACTGATATTACTGCCAAAACCAATAGACCACTATTGGTGTTACTGGAAAATCCTCAAACCACAAGTGGTGCACTACATGGCCACAGTAAAATACCACACCTGGTGTGGTGCTCTTATTCGCGCTCTCCAAACTGTAATTTGAGTCCACTCCCATGCAAATTTATCGGACAATTTCAACTGACATTCATTCCATAAAATAAAATACGTTCACAGCACCGAATACGAATATTTGTCAATATTTCATGAGGCGAAATGACAAACAATCCAACTAAAGCGATAAATTGAGCATCATTAGAACATTGTGACATATTTTCGTATCGATACTCCATTTCTAAATTGAATAAAAAATATATTGACTGCAGAAAATCAATTAAAATTTCCCAGAGTCACATATTCGTCGGTCCGTGGATTTAATTTTTAATGGATCCAGAGAGGAAAAATAAAAACCCATCCAATTTGCCAATAAAAACAAGTGTCCTTACCTGGTGCAAAAACCAATAATCCGTAGTGCATGCCAAAATTCGTTAAAGTCCTCTGTCGACTTTGAGTTCAATTGGAACCACAATGCAAATAGATGCGACGGAAAGAAGCACGCGAAAAACACTGTAAATACACACAAACAAAATGAACGGTGAAAAAATGATACACCAAAATGCAACCACTACTTACCAACCACGAATGCCACCACCATTCGGGCCACATGACGCCTGGCACGAGCCTGTGCTCTGCTCTGCATCCCCAATGCCTCACCGGGCATTTCCCGAGCGCTGATGTGTAAACGGTTCGCCATAAGGATGTAAAGTGCTCCAATTATCGACAATGGAAGTAAATAATAGACAAACGCCTTCGAGACCACCACGTATCTGTTTGAAAATACAAAGACAAGGATATTGGTTTCATGCAAATTCCTCGTTCGGCAAACACACTTTTGACGGAGCAAGGGCAAGAGTGAACCCGTGTACTAAGCGAGTATAGTTCCTGTTCAGTGGGGTTGCACATAAATCCTTTTCGATCCAATCCAACACCACTACCCATCCGACCTGTGTACATCGATATTAAATGCAAATGTCGATCCAATTTACGCAGAGAGGAACTCGGTTGCTGGTCGCTGCCACCAACGATTAGTATGGCAAGTGTTCGATATTTTTTTAAGAACGGAAGAGGCGTACCATTCGAAGTGCGAAACCCGAGGGAAAAATAATCCACGACTAATGGCAGGAGGCAGCAGCGAAAGCGTGATAAGATAAGCGAAAGCGTATTTAAAAAAAAAGTTTGCAGAGGCATTTTAATGCTCACCGAAGGTGAACTCAATTTATTCGAGTACAGAAATTTGGAGAACAATAGAATGTATTTGAAAAAGAGCCATAAGACAATTACATGATAATTTTTCCTGTCAAATAGAAAAATAAATCAGCTCTGTGACCTGTTTTACATTATCGACGGAATTTAAAGGAAATAAAAAAATTCAGTGAAGCACGCTTAAAAAAAACCTTTGCAGCACATGACATGCGGCTACAAGAAGGCAGACTGAAGATGAAAAATGTCCTAAGCGTATAGGGAACGTTACCACACCAACGCCATCTACACGGGTTGGAGTAGGAACTATCCGTCGTAAGCAGATATTGCAATTTTGTCTATTGCATGCGAGTGCACAATGCAGTGTTGTTATCTGAAATTAGAACACAGGCTACGTAAGCTTTTGACAAATTGATGATCGAATTGCATTGAACTTTGGCAGAGAAGCTGTGCAATAATGTGTTAAGCCAAATTGAAGGCTTATTTATGGGTGGATCGATTTTTGACGGTAGAGATAATGGCAAAACAATTTGTACAGGGATGGTTGTCCATAGAAAGGCACAAACGTTGAAAGACAATAAAACAATTGAGTTGCATTAATATCCGGTTTGGTGTGTGTACATGGTAAGTGAATTAGTTTGTAACGTGAGCTTGTCACTCATATGTGAAATTGCAATATCGTTTTCTAAACATTTGGGCCAAAAATGGGTGCCATTAGGCTGTACGCTTTCGGGAGTTAACCAAGCAAAGTTTTGCAAATAAAAGCTAAGAATTGTCACTGCTAGATGGCGGTAGTTGACAGAATCATAAAGCACCTTGATATGAGCTTCTATGTGGCGCAATCGAGTGTAAATAGAGGCTTAAAGGAGGACATAAAGTGGTTTCCCAACCTTTTATTAGATACCTCGCTCAAGACTCAAACGTTGTTTTCTATCGCCACTAGATGGTAGTGAAAAGTGTTGAAACGAATTCACGTTCGATTTCTAAACCTTTAAAACTCTATTATACTCACTTTGCATACGGTGAATGATTTTCGTACGGTCCATAGGGTGAGCATATCAAAATCGTCATATTATCATCGAGATCAATTATCTTTGTGTCCGAAATAAGTGCAGCTGGTGTTGCAAACAATATGGCCACCAGCCATATCAATGAAGCTGTCAGCACCGTCAAAGGACGAGTCTATAAAAGAACGAGGAACGGAGGGGAAAAAAATAGAAAAATCCTTTCTCGTACAATTATACCACCAACGGTACCTGCAATTTCCTCAGCGGATTCACAATCGCACAATACCTTTCACCCGACAGGGCCGTCAACGTGAACACCGACACTCCAATCGAAATATCCTTAGCGCATTCGGTGACACGACACAGCGTTGCACCCCACGGCCATGAGTCGTGCAAATACAAAACGGAAGCCAAGGGTACACAAATAATAATCACCAGAAGGTCTGCCAGCGCCAGTGATAGAATGTACCTGCAAAGACAACAGAAAAGGAACACGATTTGAATAAATTATCAATTCACCACTAGGCAATTAAAAGAGCAATTCCTGCGTACGGCCCCCGAGGCTTTTGTTTCCCATCTCGGATAGGCAGTGCTAAACAATTGAAATGATGGTTCGGACGAAGGGATAGTTTGGCCCGTTAACGAGACTCCGTTACGGTGGAACTTTTGCGACAAAGTTCTGTGGGCAAATAAAAACTGTAATTAATTCGGAAAACTGACGAAGAAATACACAAACGACACCAACGATGTGACGCACATTTCGCAAGCGGCACGACATGTTTATTTCAACTGTTTGCATTTGAACGGCAGGGGAGGGCATAATTATTTTCACAGTTAATTTGTATGTGTTTCGAATTTATGTTCGGCATAAAAATGGGACGGTATGGAAATTGAATCCTCGCAGTTGAAGCACACCTAAATTGTGATGACGAATGAGGTCTTGCAAGGAGTCTTTTTTTCCAGATATTCATAATTCATGAGACAACACTTTGGGCGAGCAGGACATTGGCAGGAATACAAAGTGAATGACATTTCGTTTTTATGGTCTCGTGCCTATGATCGGCTTCAGTGACGGTATGTGGTTGTCAATGATGAGAGAATAATACGATATCAGTTTATTTGCATGTCGGATAAGAAGCATAATATCTATATATGCGGAGGTTCGGATCCGAATAAATCCATTAAATCCCCTTTTTTTTTTTTACTTTTTTGAAATAGATGGAAGCAGCATAAGCCGTAGGTGGGTGCGAGATCCGAAGCTCATGTATAAATGACTAGATGTGACAAGGGTGATCCTGAAAATCGCTTGAAACTATTTTTGGATGGCATTTGCCGATTCAACTTTAATGGGGTATAATGGTCTTGGGCAAAGCCGACACGTCGGATTGGGTTTTGTGTTTTTTATGTCACGTCGGCAATAGATCAAATTACAAACGTGTCAAATAATCAAGGCACCGCCTCACCGCGTTTCACTTTTCGTTGCGAAAGGATGAAGAGCGGTAGAAGATTTGATTCATCGCGCAAGTGGGACGATTCCAAAGACGAACTTCAGGTTAGAAAAGGAATGGTGGATCGGTGGAGCCATTATTTTTAAACTCGTATTCGATTGAGAAACACAAAAAGAGTGCATGTTATTGGATTTTTTTGTTTTGCTAGAGTTGAACCACAGAGGGCGCTAAATGAGACACTCTACAATTCCTAGGAATATTACAAAAGAAAAGAGTACAGTCGTTGACAGGGATTAGACGATTTTTAAGCCGACCGAAAATGTCTGTCTACAAAGCACTGGATAAACTGTTGAAAGTGTTTGCCTTACCGCATTAAAACAAGTAGAGGGGAAGCCTTAACAATGGGTGTGTTATTTTTAGACGTTATGTTTTTAAATTGGCAGCACTGTTTGGTATGTCAGTCAGTTTGACAGCTGATAGACGATTTGTGCTCAGTAAATTGTGTCAAATTTATTTGGAAAGGTTCAGTTCACCGTCAACATAAATGTTTGTTGGATTTTTGTTTTTTCAAAAATCTTGAAATGTTTCCAGCCCGGTTTTTCTCCAGATTCAGTATTTGAAATTCTCTTTACTAGTTCTGCGAGACATAAAAGCTGTGTTTTCATTTTCCTTATAGGTTATTTTGAAACGCAAAACGCCCACGAAATGGGTAATTACTCTGGCATCACTGCTCTAGGTGCTTATGTGCATGCACAGAGATGACACAAAGGGCGCAGTTAAGTAGCTATTGCTACCGTGGAGAATTGGTACATCGAATCGAACTAGCACAACCTGTTGAATATACCTCCCCTGCCACATCCTTCATCTGTTAAAAAAAAAGGGTAAAAAGTGGAAAACACTTAACCGAAGTCCCCAAACTTCTATTTCCTGCCTTGGTTATGAATTTTAAATTTTCAATCCCATCCGCACGACTGCACAAACACTTTGACTTATATCCAACACAATATTCACAAATGATTTACAACACAATCAGTCGCTTCCTTTTATCATAATTGTGAACCTTCATCCACTACTGTGATTCAAATCAAAATTACTCAATGACTGTCCTGAAGCCATTGTGTGCGAATCAATCTATTATACCTTCTTTGATCCCATTTGAATTCATTATTTGCCAAAAATGGAAAACAATCCCATAGAAGCACACTCCACACCCTGTCCCAAAAACGAAGGATACACCTCTTGTTCTAATTCCCTCTCACCAAAGTGTCCATGAGTTACAGCACATAATTTATAACACCTTCCCAATTATATATGTACATTATGTACGACCAGGACCACCCCCTAAACAATACAAAAAAAAAAAAAGGGAAGCATTTCTGATTGATTGCTGTGGTTGCCTGTCAGGTGAAATAAGCCAATTTAGACTCCGTTGCCAGGCCCAAATCGGCTTACAAAATCACGACCATAGCAATTTGTAAAGGGAGTTCTCTTCCATACCTCATGATGCGCGTAAGCAGATAGGAAATTTAAATCCCAACGAATTTGAATTGATTGTATTGGAACTTGCAGACGAATTCGTACAAGCGCCTACAAATTGCACAGGCAAAAACCAACCAATGTTCGTCCTAATTAATGAACCAATGACACGAACTGCACTTCCAGCTATAAATCCATTAAACTGTCTTGCAGCGCACTCCCTCTGCGGGATGCAGTGCTGGCGGAAATTCTTGAGGTTTTATCAGTTCCGGGTGCGGGGGTAGAAGTTGCGTGTTGAAATCACCACCATATGCTTGGGGATAATAAATACAGATAAACCTTGTGTAGCTGGTACGAATTTCTCGCCTTCGAGTGATCAAGTAATGCGATAGTGGAAGAAAGGGATACACTTGTCTGGTGTTGAGGAAATTCGAGAATTTGAATACAAGGAAGCCAGGCAAATTGTTCTAATTTGCAGCTGCAGAATAAAGTTGGGTCCCACTAAAGCGTCATGCAAGACAAACGTTTCAAGGAGCAATATACCCTTAGATTTACAACAAATGTTTCAGTGCCCAGCAGAAGGAGAGAAGGAATGCGGAATATTCCTTTTCCTCTTCTGCATGACAATATTAGATGAGATGTTTTGGGATTCCAAGGAAAAGTAATGGGAATATAAAGAAGCAGTAGATAAAGAAGGATACGATTTGCGAGCAAAACAATAGCCATTGATACGGAAGCGGAAATGGTATCTCTTTGAATGGGCTTCGAGTTGGAATAAGTGCCTGCCGAAAGAGAGTACACCCTTTAAAATTATTTATTTAAAGTGTTCGTGCTGTTGCAACGTTATGCAGACATTTGCGGGTAGTTTACTCTAAGAAGTAAAAAAATATTTGCTGTTTTGAAAAGAGCGCACCCGCGCCTGCTTTGCTAACCGTTTGCGAGAAAACATGCTGTATTTTTTAAAGTAGCCTCAAACTGGCACAAACCTATTTCAAACATTTAAAAATGAGACATTTGCAAATCGATGCGGTAGTTCCTTAAATTGTTTGCGGATGTATAACTTTACCATTCAGTTTTGTTTACGTATAATGTATATCTATAAATGTGTGTTTCAAAAGCGAGGTTCTCAGTAAATGCAGACAGCTCCCTGGGGCGAAAATAGTGCCCGAGAGTTGTACTCCGAATTTATTTCACTTTGAAGGAAACAGATCTGAGGCACGGAAATCGATTCACCTGACAAGCAGACAAAACCGATTTGATTTGACCGAAGTTCAAATTAAATACCAATCAAAATTTATCGAATGACAACCCTTCATGTCATCGGTCCAAAACCGAAGAGCTCACTTGAGCATTTTACTTGTTGTGGCTTTCTCTCAGCAAATGAAACAAAACTACCAATTTCGATTGACCTACTTTAACGTGAAAACTTCTCCGAGTAGGATGGACAGAAAACCAAATGCATGATAATCGTTTGCTACATTCGTTAGCAATTCCTTTCAAATGGAAGGAATGCAATTAATTGCGAGTGCCACTCAGTCGCAAATAGATAGACATCCCATTCAAATGCTTCCGCCAAAGGGATGAACACCGATTCCATTCCAACAACACATCACTCTCGAAATGTTCACCAAGATTAATTGCGCACCCTAAATACGACACCTATACGTACCAGTGCTGCCAATCAACTTGAGTAAGATCACAGTAAGCCCCCAATTCAGTTATGACAGAATCGCTGTAATGAATCATATTCTTGGGGGCGAATTGTAAATTAGTTTCTCTTCCGCTTCAAAAAAATGAAAAATTAACTTCCCTTCTGAACTACTTAGTCATAAAATATCTAAGCGAGAAAAATTAAATTTAAAAATATTCAGCTCCAGCTTGAGGCGATTTTGTATGTACTTACGTATTTGGAATGTTGCGCATCGCACGGTGGCGGAAAAATATAATAACCAGCGTGCCATTGCCCAGGACACCGACGATGAATATTATCGAGAACAGCGCCGGAACTATGTATGTTTCGGGCCGGTCACTGTAGGGCACATAGCCACTGGCATCCGAGTCGATGGGCAGTGGCGTTATGTCCGTCTCGTTGCTGCCGCTCGTGTCTGTTGTGTTCCAATCGGGTTGCATAGCGTCATCCATGACTTGATGAGAGTAATTTAAAACCAAACACCGAATTTGATTCCGATGGTCTGCAACCTACCACACACCGATTACATGGAAATCATTTTGGCCGAGTTGATGCTGGCTACGTTTAGGCGAGGGTGCTCTGATGAAATGTCTGAAAGAGACGGGAGAGATATTATTTTCCACAAATGACAAGGTAATCGTATTTTCCTCAACTTAATTGCATAGAAATTTGAATTGAAACACATGGCCTACGAGTATGTGAAAGCTTTTAATGAATCACCGCAGTGTATTAGGGGTGGTTTGGATATATATTTGGTCACAATTGAGGTGGATTTGTGACGGAGAGACGACCTGATGCTGTTGGGATCAATTTAACGTGGAATCTAATTATGATTGTTGGTGTACTTTGGTAATGCAGGTGGATTAAGGTCAAAAGCTGCAGTCCGTAACAGGATGATAGTTTTCAAAGTTCTTGTGGGGATGTTTTAGGAATGCTCTGATGGGGGATGTTTTAGAACTTTTTCATGCGCTAATAATTCGGGCAGTGTTGCGTTAACATTTCTAATGCGTTAACCTTCCATTTTGCCTATCGGCATGAAGAAGTGAGTTCATGGATCTTTATAAACAGTGGAATTAAGTTGTAATTTGTGGCGAACTAACGTCTTATTTGAGAGATGACGTTTTTGCTAAACTACTCCGCCACTGACTACCTAATTTGGCCGACAGTATGCCATAGTGGTGCAGAGTGATCCCTAATTCAACCTTTGGATAAACACGAGTTCTACGTAAAGAAAGACGCAGTAGCGTCAAATCTCGGTAAAGTCCGAAAACACTCTAGTGCATGCATCGCGAAATCGGAACTCGGAATAGATTTGTGTAAGAAAAAGTTTTGCCACTTCAAAAAATAGACCTCTAAGACGAACTAAAAGGGACTTTATGGAGCTAGGTAGAAAATCGATGACTAACCACCTTCAATGGTAAATTTAAAACTTTATAATTTTGGATCTAGGTTTAACTCTTAGCAATGTTTTCTGTTTTCTGTTTTCTTTTGGATACCATGTTCGGATTTTAAATAACGATCAACTGGACGATGTAACAGAGAATTTTCGTTGCCAAATTTTCCATTTCGCAGAACTGTTTAACTGATTGTAAAGGAATTCCCCCGTCTAGAGATGCCAAGGTGCGTTTTGATTTGCCTTGCCTTTCAGATTTTCTTTTTTTAATTTTAATCTGGAAGTTTTAGAGGCAGCCTCGGTCAAGTAGGAGTGTCTGTTGGCTATCACCCTTCGGTGTCGATCGGCGGAAATAGCTTCATATCCTGCAGACAAAATTAAAAAAAAAAAAACGGCCAAGTGCGAGTGTCACTCGCGCACCGAAGGTTCCGCACTTCTTTAGGGTTGGAAATTGCGAACAAACAACAATATGTGTGGATGAGAATGAGTATCCACTGGAAAAGTTCCAATGAGAATGAGTAGAGTTGAAAATTCCAATTGGAATCGATTTAGAGAATAACGAATGAAAAATAGTTAAAAGGAGCGTACTTTATATAGTGAACGACAGTTTTTTTTTAAATATCTTTTAAAACATAAACTTTTCCACAAAACAATCTTCGGCACCAAAATAGCTACGAGCATGATCTACAAGAAAGGTTCTTATCCATTTTCATGTAAATCAAGAAATAAACAGCTTTTTGTGCACATGGAAATATTTTTTTCACCAAATCACTTATTAATCGAAAACCAGTTGATGTATCGCTACCATTGGTATTTGTCGTTTAACTAGAGGTTATACCGGAGCTTATCAGCCTTCTACGTCAATTAGTTTCTGAGATAGACCTGGGTACAAAATTAGTCAAGTGGTCGGACAGACGGACAAAAGCGAAACTAATAAGGTTCCGTTTTTTCCCTCTGGCTGCGGAACCTTAAAAAAAGGTGTTTGCTTAATTTTCCATATAAAAAATAGTAAAGCTAACTACCGCTTGCCAGCGACTCTACAAGTCTGCTTTAATAAGTCGGATTGTTTTTCGTGTTTAGAATGAAGCGTGTTCAAAGCGTTCTGATATATTTACGAAACACATTTGCGCACTAGCTGTCCTATGAGTATGACTACAAAAATACACCGTGTGGACACTGGGCAGTACTTTTTCCGCTTGCTACACTTTTGAGTTAATCTACTACAATTTACATACTTTATTTTTCTGTACCACCATTCGCAAACCTGATCTGCAATCAAATGCTTAGCTGTTAAAATATGTATGCTGTGCTCAGGTTCTTACTCAGACTACTTTCTATGAGTTCCTAGAGTGCGCTGTGATTGATCACTGTATGAAAAAAATAATATAAATTCACAGCAAGAAATAGGAACCTTTGTTGACAGTTCAGAAACCGCCCTGAACTGAAAAAAGCAATCGCCTATTGGTCCGCACAAGACTGATGAATTCTCTTCTTATTTGTACGTTTTAAGTGACAGAAGAAATAGGATTTTTTTTTTGTACGTTTTAAGTGACAGAAGAAATAGGAACTTTTTTTGACAGTTCAGAAACTGCTCTGAACTTAAATATAAGCAGAAGCCGTTTGGTCCGTACAAGACTGATGAATTCTCTTCTTATTTGTACGTTTTAAGTGCCAGAAGAAATAGGAACCTTTTTTGACAGTTCAGAAACTGCTCTGAACTTTAAAGACTGCATACTGATAAATTCTCTTCTAATTTGTACGTTTTAAGTGACAGAAGAAATAGGAACCTTTTTTGATAGTTCAGAAACTGCTCTGAACTTAAATATAAGCAAACGCCGATTGGTCCGCACAAGACTGATGAATTCTCTTCTTATTTGTACGTTTTAAGTGACAGAAGAAATAGGAACCTTTTTTGACAGTTCAGAAATTGCTCTGAACTTAAATATAAGCAAACGCCGATTGGTCCGCACAAGACTGATGAATTCTCTTCTTATTTGTACGTTTTAAGTGACAGAAGAAATAGGAACCTTTTTTGATAGTTCAGAAACTGCTCTGAACTTAAATATAAGCAAACGCCGATTGGTCCGCACAAGACTGATGAATTCTCTTCTTATTTGTACGTTTTAAGTGACAGAAGAAATAGGAACCTTTTTTGACAGTTCAGAAATTGCTCTGAACTTAAATATAAGCAAACGCCGATTGGTCCGCACAAGACTGATGAATTCTCTTCTTATTTGTACGTTTTAAGTGACAGAAGAAATAGGAACCTTTTTTGATAGTTCAGAAACTGCTCTGAACTAAAATATAAGCAAAAGCCGATTGGTCCGTACAAGACTGATGAATTCTCTTCTTATTTGTACGTTTTAAGTGGCAGCACTTGCTTCTGTCAAATTTAGTTGAAATTATTTTTTTTCAACGTCAGTAATCTGTTAAGATTAAGATTTAATATTATATTAAATTAAATATTGAGAACAGAACGATGAAGATGAGATTACTTTGAAAGCTATACAGACTTTGAATATCTATTGAATGAAACCGAAAATAGAACAAGCTAGATAACAACTTCGAAAGTAAACAGAAGAAACCAAAGACTCGTTTCATTTCAGACACAGTAATATTTTGACACTGACAGCTCGTTGGCACTCCATTAACAGACACAAGCACTTTTTTCTTTAAGCAATTTTCAAGAAAGTAACTGTTCAATTTTCAAATGACATTGGAACGAATATGAATTTGTTTCTCTTTAGAAAAGTTAAAACATCACACTTTTATACAAAAGAATTCAGAATCACGAGAGCATTGCTATTAAAACAAAAGATGGATGGATGCTCGCGTTACAAGAAATATAGACAGAAACGAGTGTACGCCAACCTTGACATTTACCATTCCATTACAAATCGACAGGATTTCAATTGCTGGTGACATCATCGATATACTTCCCATATTCCCATATTTTTGTTGAGAAAATAAACTGTTTGACAGATTAACATTAGTAACATTATCAGTTGCTATTTCGAACTTCTATCGATGGATAGTTTCGTGCGCATTATTCATGACGCCCGTTAAAACTTCCTGTGTGTCAGTTGAACGTATGTCCGCAATAAATTCCAGGTAATGGAGCAGCATTTGCGTCAAGCTAGTACAACCAAAATGTATGTTCAGACTAAATGCAACCATGTGGACTAGGGGTGGAAAATAAAATACGTTCTCTCATTAACGTCTACAAAAAAAAATAAAAAGTAAACAAAACCATACACGACAGTGATTCAGTGCAAGGGTTAAATCCTCCGTCAACACACACAAAAACTTCTGTTGCGGAGTTGGCAGCCATTTTCATTCAGAAGGGTTGCTCCCCATGGGATTAGTTAAATGTGAGCCTTTGGATACTTAATTTCCAAAATAATACCACCTTTAATAAGCCTGTTACTCCCATTTAATGCAGAACCAATTCCAATATCCCTCGTCTGTTTACAAAAAAAAAAAAAAAAAAAACCTTCCTACCTAAGCTCGAGTATTAAATTCTTATTTTTCTGTGAAAAGATGAGCTCACTAATCACTGTGAAATATTTACCAGATGGAGTCGAAGTTCTTAGGAAATGCTCTCTCAGTGAAAGCCGTTTTTGTTTTGCCTCGCCTCAACAAAAGAACACGGTGCGGCAGAATGAAACCGAATACATTTTCATTTGAGATTATTTTTCCATTTATGGATTCTTTGAAGTGCCCTTTGGACAGTTGTTGAATTCTTTGAATAAATTTCATTAGATATGTTATATTTGGGACGAATCTGTTTATGTGGATTCCGAAATTGTTTGTGCAACAAAAATATGAGGTTTTCTTCAAGATAAAAATATCAAGGATTCGTTTGCAAATTGTCAGGAGTTATGTATTTCCTTTGTCTATAAGACTAATTGAGTTATTCGTTTGTAGCATTGTTGGGGGAAGAAATAAAGTCTTTGGAAGGACAGATTTACTTAAATAAAGTAGTTTGGTTGGTAGATTGGCTTGACAATAAATCGAGGTAATGAAGAATGGAATATTCATATCTTCAAAATCGGTGTTTTTGTATTTGTAGATTTTTTTGTAGGCTCAGCAAATAATGGTTGCGGCTGCCCAGAATCGAAGGAATAGAATGGAATCACTGCCTATTTTTTGTGCAAAATATCCCCTTGGTTCCTCGGAGAGAGAGAGAGAGAGAGAGAGAGTTGCTCTTTAGATGCCTTCTTAGCTTTAGCTTCATCTATGCGCCGATATAATTTCCCGGGTTAATAATAAAGCTTACTGGCCAAACCGCTCAAACTTTATAACCTTTGAAATAGGTTATATTTTTAGTAAAGTTTTCTGTTTGCTTTTGAACACGATTTACTGGTTTTAAATAACGATCCGCTGGACGACGCAACAGAGAGTTTTCGTTGTCAAATCTTCCATTTAAATGAGCAACAGGCGACGAGGTTTCTTTTCGTGCGCTTATGGAAGTTTTAATTCGTAAACTGCCAGGCAAAGCTTAAACTAGTTTTGTGTGTAATATTTCCTCGGTTCTTATAAGAACCTTTATAAAGGGAAAGTCTCATTTTTGAAAAATGTCCTTGAAGCAGCGAAAGACAGATTGAAAGACGCTTGATTTTTGTGTTGGATAGATTTTTCTACCTTTTCCATCAGCATCGCGCTGATACTCCTTTCCCGATAACAGCATATACTTCGTTCTGTCCTCATCACCAGTCAGTCAGAAACTCCTTATTCTGCTCCACACCCATATCGACAGAACAATTGCACCCTTAATGGGTGACTTAAAAGTTAAGGCACTCATGACCTTGTCGCTTTCACAGTGCCTTCAAATAAACAGAATTGTGACGGCTCCTTATTGAGCGCATTTCCCCGTAATGGATTCGTTGAAACTTCCATTAAGGACGTTCGTTCAAAGTACCTACTTATGGTCTATAAGTTTCAAAACTTTGCCAATCCCTTCTCGTATATGTAACATTTTTCTTTCGATATATGATCCGCAAAATATATAATACATTGAAACAAAAATGTTACGTATACGCCGCCGTGATTTCAGTCACATACTCCAAGTTGATTTCAGTATAAAAGGCTTCGTTAAGTTCTCGTGGAGCAATTAAGCTTGAACATTTAAATTCTCCTACTCGTAGCGACAATTCAAAATAAAAGTTACTATCCCCAGTTTTTGTCAGCAGCTGCTACAACAACACTGCCTCACTCTGACTATCTCTGTTTGAGGATCAATTGTATAGTCCCCTGTGAAAGGGTACAAGCATTGCTGGCTCATTGGCTTTCAAAACACACGTTACGATGCTCAACGAACCCTCAAATGTTTATCGCACTACACGCTTAAGCAAATAAATGAATGTTCTTTCAGGCAAACAATTACTGGCTATATTCACATGTCCGTGGGGGTGGGATACAAATCCTTGTTTGTTTGTGAAGTTACTATTTTGAGGAGAATATACTGTGTTCAGATGGAGATATGATGGCTTTCTGGCTGATGTATAATTTTCTGTGCAAATTAAGTGGATAAATGGAAATTTTTTGCTACACAAGACATGAAATGTTTCTCTTCCGTTTGGATTGCGATAAACTATTGCGATTGGCATACTTTGGAGCAATCTGTGCGAGAAGATTTTATGCGGAAGGCAATCAGAAGTGACCAGCTTGTCCGATTTAATTTGATGGGCGTTTTAGGTCTCGAAAAGTGCACCTAGTTGTGGATAAGAAAACACGGCACTATATACGATGATTGTCTACAGATTTGAAGTCGAACTTGTTCATTTTCCTCCGAAAAGTGACAGTGAGTACATAAAATTATCTCGTTGAGGAGATATTGGTCGCAATAAACGAAGGCACGTGTGAAAAACTGAAATTTTCAATTGACAAAACTGTGATGCCATTGGAAACATTACACCCAAAATGGATGCTGAAAAATTGACTCATGTTTGCGGACATTATAGGACACAATGGACCCAACTGATGGTCTAAGTGAAGCTGTGGGATAAGTGCCACAAGAGCAACATTGACCGCTTGCAATAGAGATTTACCAGAATCGCGTCAATATTCACATCGATCGGTCGCCTCCTCTCCCGCTAAATTTGAAACAATAATTTTGTAGCCTATTAACTAAATTTGAATAAAAACATTATTGAAAAAGGACTCATTTATTTTAATTGTTCGCACACGATCTCAACAAGGTCATATGAAGATCCGTTTCCACTTGCCCATTTAAGGAGGCAAGTGCAAATAATTTCCGTGTTATTTCAATAATATCCCATCTGGATACGCATTGACAGCCACTGATTGAGTTCTCTAAACGACGGAACGAACCAATTGACATGGCATGTCTCCCCAGATCAATTGCTAGGATACCCCCCAAACATGGTGTGTAGTCAGCTGACAAATTGGCTTCTGCTACCACTTACTGATATTTTATCCCGCAAAACATGATAAGTCTAATCAAACTCGAATACGATTCATCAACATTCCCAATTTCGAAAACGACTTCCATTTACACATCTCTAGGAAATCGCTGAGCCCACTCAAAGTCACCGCAGGATTTTATTCCAAGAAAATTTCGTCGCAAATAAGGATTTTCAGGATTTCCCGTGGAATTACAAATCATGTGAAAATTTTAGGGCAGTGCAGAAAAAATCAAATTTCCTTAAATAATCCAGCAGCAAAAAAAAAAAAAAAAACACAAACAAAGACGCCACAGAATATGTAATAGACTCAATTTTCAATTCCATGTCAATGGGTTGTGTTGACAAATCCAGTTGTCGCCGTCGCATGCACGTGCGCCTATTCATTTCACAATTCCTAAGAAACTATAAAACGTATATACAACATGATGGCATTATATAATTACAGTCACACGCTATCATGTCCTTTCAACAAGAAATGTGATGACAGAGAGATCTATTTTCTGCTGTTTATTAACGCTACGTTCTGACACATCTCACATGGTGTAAACAGAAAAAAAACGAGAGTCTTTCTAATACTGTCGGAGACATCTTCTGATTGGATATACAGTATACACGTACATCGTACACGTACAATGTATCGCTTTAAATAATTGAGCGAATAATGCAAATTCGGAACGAAAGTGGATAATCCTGTTGGCATTGTAAGAGATTTATTTGTTTTACCTTCTGATGTGTCATGAGTTCTCGGTTCTCATGTGTGCTTTTATTTTTCATTTTTCTCTGAAGCAAGCTCCATCGAATTTCACCATTAAAGCACTTCAAAGGGGATTCGTTAATTAATCCTGGTTTTTGGTATCATTCCCACCATAACGTGTGAACGCTCGAAGATGAAAATGGCAACTGGTTCTGGTTCCCACACGTGAACGAGCCTTACTGGCTGTTTGTGTAAAGTGGAAGTGGACTTTTACGAGTCAGTATCAGTAACCCATTATGGGGTAATGGGTGTGACATGATTAATAGAGAAAAGTGGAAAACACTACTTAAGATTAAATTCGAGATGGGGCGAGATGTTGCCGAAATTAATTTGTCTCAGGGAAAGTTTGTTCGTGACCATTTTTGTGAAATCATTTCCTGTGTTTCATTGACGGTCGACAGGAAGTAGATACGTTAGGTTAAAGAGCTATGAACACCAACTCCTCAAAGTGGGAATACCATTTATTATGTGCAATAAGTAATTAGAAAATAACTGAGCGACCGGTACCAGTGACAGGTATCTATGTATGGATAGCCGGGGCCTATTCAAAATTACATAAACATCTGACACCGCCTTTGAACGACAGAAACTAACTAAAGCTCGTCGAACAGTTCGCACAACCATTTGAAGTTTAACCATTCCAGAATACGTAACAAGAGTCGGTGCATTTAATGGCTAGGGTAGATTTTTTTTATTTGATATATGAGTAGAGAATCTAAAAGGAGATATTTCCGTCTTCCTTATTGGGACATGTCACTCTATTCCCTTTTTGTTTTTAACTGTCAAGCAGGTATTTTTTTCTTCAACTCTGAAGGGCTCTTAATATCTACTGAAGAGGATGTCAAGTCCAAGTGTCCACTTAAAATGGTACATTCATAATACGTATTGAAAAGGACAGAGATCAAAAGGTAGAAATGTGACTGTTAAAGTGAGAAGAACTCAACTTTCTTTCAAAGTGGCAAACGTCAATTTGGACAGGTCACATTTCTATACGCTGCAAGTCGATTTTTAAATGAATTTCTTTCAGAAAGTGTTTAAGAATGGGTCCCATGAAATAGTGTCTTCATATTTGTTTTAGTGCCATCTGTATGTGAATTGATACATAGGAAAAGTAACTAGCAGGTGAATAAAGCATTTTTCTTCATAAACATGACATCTGTCATTTATAGTTTTGGACGTAAATACCATGCTTTGTTTTAGTGCCATCTGTATGTGAATTGATGCATAGGAAAAGTAACTAGCATGTGAATAAAGCATTTTTCTTCATAAACATGACATCTGTCATTTATAGTTTTGGACGTAAATACCGTGCTTTGTTTAAGTGCCCTCTGTGTGTGAATTGATACATAGAAAAAGTTACTAGGAGGTGCACAAACCATTTTTCTTTCTTAAATCATGACATCTGTCATTTAGTTTTGGATGTAAATACCGTGCTTTGTTTTTGTGCCCTCTGTGTGTGAATTGATGCATGAAAGTTACTAGCATGTGAATAAAGCATTTTTCTTCATAAACATGACATCTGTCATTTATAGTTTTGGACGTAAATAGCGTGCTTTGTTTTAGTGCCCTCTGTGCGTGAATTGACACTAAGAAAAAGTAACTAGCAGGTGAATAAAACATTTTTCTTCATTAACATGACATCTGTCATTTATACTTTTGGACGTAATGTGAATTGAGTTCTAGAAAAAGTTACTAGCACAAACACAAACCATTACTCTTTATAAATCAAAGGCATCTCGCTGATTTTGTGATCACGACGAACAAAAATTTGAGAGGCCAACAACTGTCAGTCGCTTTGTCATGAATTTGTTTGCGCTGACAGTTGCTTTCGTTATTTTTTGTGTGTGAGCTATGAGATAGAATCTAGCACTTTGTATAGAATCAGTCTATTAGAACCGTGCCAACCTTCATTCTAACGCAGAAAGCAATGGCTCCGTATCTACTTCACTGCTAAGTTAAATCAGAATAAGGTGTCAGTCTAGCAATGATATCGGCCATTGAAAGAGATTTTTGACTCTTTGTTTTCATGTATGTAAGTGTATAAAAAAGAGCAACATCTGACAGTTAATTTGCGGGCGGTACCTGAACTAAGTCCAACTTTCGAGTCGAATTTAATAAATACCGGTCATTCACTTCATAACTGCGTTAAGTAGTGGATTCAAATTTGACTTGATACTAATGGACTTTCACTTCATAGGTAAAACTCGAATATGGTCAGATGCAAATCGGATCTACACTTTACAATTACGTCAAGTGGAAGCTTCGGATATGACCCGATACCGATGGGTATCACTTTCCTTCATAACCAAGATCAGTAGTGCATTTGGTTTTACTTGGTGTAGGTTAGATCTACACTTCACAATTATCTCCACTTAGTGGCACTTACTTCGCAAATGACCTGACGCACAGGACCTCCACTTCGCAACTTCACTTAGTGGTGGAATTAATTCGTAATTTAGTGTCGATGCTAGTCCCTTAACGAACACCTTGTTAACATAACAAAACCCTATAATAGTAGCGATGGGTTCATAGGTCATTGTGATTTCAAAAACAAGTTTAAATCGTAAAGTGCTATGCAGACAAAATGCTCCACAAAATTTCCTACACTAACATTGCGGTGAGTTCTTCTTCTGGTAGAATATAGCATTTCTTATAAGCCTTCGTAAAATATATATCAATTATTTGGAGAAGACAAAATACACACAAAAAACAATCAACAAATGTCAGAATTTAAAACATAAAAACAACACGACCACTTCTACAAAGTTATAGCGAGACCAATACATTTCCCTTTAGAAGCATCTAAAAAAATTGCTGTCATTCTTTCAAGTTTCATAAACCTATTTGAGGAGGATGAAAAATTCTCTCCGAGTGGTTTCGATGGGATGGCTTAAAAGCACTGATGCTATTGGGAAATATCGAATGCCTTCTCAATTTGATGGCATTTATTAAGAAGCGAAAATGCGATGCCACTTTATTGAATATTACGTCATTTCTTATGGATTTCTATTCGTTGAAAACTGTGTGTGTGTGTGTGAGTGTAGTCCTTTAACGGAGAGATTTTGAAAGAAGCCATCTACAGATGTTCGTTGGATGGCAGGAAGTTAGCTTCAATGATTTCTAATCCGATCTCAAATTGAATATTGTATTCCTTAGAGTCAACTGTGGCGTATACGTACTTGTGTCATGGCGTCCAACAACTTTTGGTAGTCACTCACATATCTATAAAGTTGACTGCGGAGGTATTTTGGTAGTAGCCCCTCGATTTCGTCCCGGATTTTGGAGCCAAAAAAAAGGAGGAGGAAAACTAAAGTCTTCTATCTGAGTTTTTTTGTTTCGGAGATAACACTTCTCGCAAAAAGAAGGGATAAATACTGAACATAGACTAAAAGTAAGGCTTGGGGTCTGCCGGAATCATAATACATTTTGGACAGTTTCAAAAAAATCCTTAGTTCTTTATTTTATTCAGTCTATTAGTCCGATTCCACTCGAATTGAGCAATTGGAGCCAGCTAAAAACGGCGGTGACTTAGGTAAAGCCGAGAACACAGTCGAATTTTTTAAACAATTGAACGTTCAATAGTTTTTCATTGACGGATTTCCATTTCAACTGGCATCAATCATCTGTCCCTTTCAACCAGAAACAAGCAAACTTGAATCCATGCAAATACGGCTCATTTGATCCTTTTCACAATCGTTTTGCCTTATATCATCAAATTATTAAAACCATTTTGCCAAATGATTAATTCCATTTACAACTACAACGTCCGGAATCAAGGTATGTCCTCGAATCCAATCAAATGAAAATCCGCCCATCTATCAATGTCAATTTGAAAAACATTTCTTTTGTCAAAACTGTGAAAAATTACCTCCTTTAAAAAAAAAAAACAATAACGCTCGTCAAAAGATATCCTCATCGATTTCAAAATGAATTGCCAACGACACAAGCCTTTACGAAAAACCTGACAATGACATGTCCCTCCGAAAAAGGGTTAAATTCAATCTTCGACGCAATCAGAAGGAGTTTCCTCTCTTTTCCCATTCGCTAAATAAATGATGGACATTGTCATAACTTGTCGCCTTGTGGTGTAGTCTCTTTCGCCCTGATAAGGTGTTGTTTGTGTTTTCCTTACTGTACAAAATGTACATCATCCAGAGGATATTATACAAAAAAATAAAATAAAAATTAATGCAACGGACGTCAATCGAGATATCGCTTCTCATCTGTATCAGAATAAACATTTGGTAATGGCTGCGGCAGGGATATGATTCGAAGGGGTAGGTGTAGGTGTCTTTTGGGATGTGACGATGGAGTCCATCTATTTGGGGTACTTTGCCGGGTTGCTTTGATTTATTTCCATCGGATTTGATGCTTGTTTGGAAATTAATTACATTGACATGAGTCTGATTCGGACGTTCTGATTGAAGTTGAAGTAAATAGTCCCAGACAGATTGTCGGAAAATAGAAACATGTCGGATGGACACAATCCGATGGGCATTCAATAAATGCCAACTCGATTTGAATGGATAAGGAAGAGATGTCGACAAGATATCCCAGCCCAAAGGAGACAAATGTGTTCATTCACTTACTTAAGCTAAAGAAGCCTTAATGTATGCAATGATGTATGGTAATTTGGTATAAACTGGGATATTATGCCTGAAATCATAAAAGTATCACCATTTGCAAATTTTGTAACTTTCTCGATAGTAAGAGAAAGATATTGTACCTATCCGTACAATATTTCCAACTCGAGACATTAATCAATTCTGACATTACGATGACAGAGGAACTCAAAAAGTGGGTCTCGATATTCTGTCTGTCTGTCTGTCTCTGCATCTATCTGTCCGTATATCCCGAGGACTACATTCTAAATGGCTGCCCGGATTTGGTTCAAACTTCGGATGTGGAGTTTGTGGGCTTACAGTTCAGCCATGTTTTCTTTTGCAATGGTACTTCCCATATAAAATGTTCACACCAGTTTGATTTGTTCGAAAACGGCTGTAACGATTTCGACCAAAACATATAATTGAGTTTAAGTAGATAAGGTTACCATGACTGCATACCCAGTTTTTGGCTAAAAGATCGAATAAAAAATAGTCAAAAGTATTTGGGCGTATCTCGAAAACTGTCCATACGATTATGACAAAAATTCACTTATAAGGTAATATGATCATTTCTAACTAAACAGCATATTCAGTTTTTCTCTATATTATCGTACAATGGATTTTTGAAAAAAGTATTTTTGTTTTTCAAATTTAATTTTCTTCAGTTTGACCGAAAACTCTAGCAAGAATTTCTACAAAAATGCATAATTATATAGTAAGATTGATGATTCAAAAATTCTTGCGTCCTTAATTTTCAATTCGAATCACCGAAAACGGTAATTTTAGAAACAGCATCTCGAAAACCCTTCTTTAAATTTGGATAAAACTTTAAAAAACGAGTAATGCTTACATGACGAACAATATTTAATGCTAAGTTAACAGCTAAATAGCTAAACAATAGCAGTTTTCAAACTAAACATTGAAAAATTTGTTACTGTTTTTGTCTTCATAATTTTAGAAAAACCAGGTAGCAGTGTCATAAACACATCAAACAAGAAATACACGTCCAATTTGAAGCGCGCAATCAGGTGCAGTTAGACGGATTGGTTGAGGAGATGGTCCAACAGAATCGCAGCCCCGCCAAAGTAAATAAAATCAATAAACGTCAAAAATCATAAACAAAATAAAAACTGTCCGGTTCATACTTTAGTCGCTCCAATTTGAATAAACAAGCATACAGCTCTATAGTAGACCCATGGCTTCACAATTCGTTTGAGTCTGAGTTTCAATTATAGGGACGAGTGGACGTAAATTTGTTTTAAGTCAGATTTGAAACAAAAATTCCAAGTGGCTGTAAGATGAAGATTCGAACTCAAAGGTCAAGGTAAAGGGAGACCTCGTATAAAGTTAGATTACCCTTGAAAGGTTTAATAGTTCACCGAATATATACTATGAATACAACCCAAACTAAAAAAAAAAGTAGAAAAAGCCCAATCAATTAAAGCATTGAAAAAACCTGTTTAACAATGTGATTCCCTTGAGCAGCTTACACTGCCATTTGGCTTATGAATAATGAGCCTCGATTTACATCATTGGTTAAGTCAATGGGCCATTGTTCATCCAACAGAGTATTCTAATCAGCCGCAAGCCGAAATCACTGGAGCGCAACACATACGAGCATGCATGAGCGCCTATAGGACAAATGTCGAAGCTCCCACTTTGACATGATTAGACGATAAGTGAATGCGTATCGATTTATAAACGAACCCCAGTTTATTCATGTTCATGTTCATGTTCATGTGTTTCGCTATTATTTACACAGAAGAAATAAGAAACACGTCTACCTATTCCAAACAGAACGCCACTCACACGACTATTCTAAAAACGTTCCACTCGACGTGAAATACAATAGTAGAGATAATTTGATATTCAAATGGCTTAGCAGGTGCGTTTCACGACTGACTGCTAACTGACACAACCTTCATTTCAATAACTATCCTCCTCCACTGGTATATGCAAAGGCGCCGTAGATCGCTTCTTTACTTTCACTGCGCTGACAAAAATAGTTACTTCGTTTAATGGATTCTGTGAGATGTATTTCCATTACGCGCAGCTCAGTCCTTTATGCAAGTGTCCGTTTAATAACTACCCGACAACCATCTGGAAAACACCCCCCCCCACCGAAGGAATGCCCCTTATTGCAAATCACAAATCAGATCTTCTTTTCGCCTGCTTCAAGTGAAACTAATAAAAGAAGAGAAACAGCCAACAATTTGCACATCATTTTCAAACCGATAAGATTCAAATAAGAAGGTGTGTTCAACGACCTTGCCGACTTTCAGCACGCAAATTGGACGTGCCAACGGAGGAGATTTCATTTAATATGATTTCCAGTGCTCTGGCACTGTATGCGGGAACAATAAATCAAATCAAATCGCCTCTCAAGTGGATGAAAATTACACCGGCAAATGAAAGCCAGTCCCGAAAAGAAGCGCTGAAAGAGCTTTGTGGCCAATTTGTGCTGATGGACCATTTTATGTATCATTTCAAAGCAGACTTGATGTTTATTTGCCAGATGAATAGAGTTCGTGCCAAAAGTTCAACCCCCTGTTTGCATGCAAATTAATGGAATTATTCTAATACTATTACTATTTTCCAGGGATGGCATAGTGAGTGAGGAAAAAGAGCGACAGGAATGACAGTTTGCGAAACGGGCATGCTTTGCATCAATGTCGCCCGTGTATTTTTGTAGGGGAGCAGGATTTACTTAGTAATTTTCTTATTTGGGGGAAAGTTTGTAGATTGTTTTGGCAGCTGCTGTCACAGTGAATTGTATGTGTGTATTTTGTGTGGGTACTTTGTGATGGGCGCATTCCAGTTCGATTTAACTCGGAGTTTTTGGGTGCAGGCATAAAATGTAGAATGAACAGATAGATTGGGGTAAGCGGGCAGGGAATTGTGAAATAAATTAGATTTTACAATCAATACCTTTCGATTTTAGGACAGCCTGTGATAGAATTTATAAGGACGAGCTATTAAGAGGAATGTATAATTTGGTCGATGAAGCAGGCACGATGATCCATCAAGGACGGTAAAGAACTCACCGAGACCTTCGATGGCAGAAAAGGACAAGGCAACGCGTTGTAATGTTCTTGAAAGAATGCAGCAAGACTCATCGATCTTTGAAATGTATTTCGAATTATTCGCGTACGCCGACGAAATTGGTATAATCGGCAGAAGGAAGCGTCATATGTCAATGGTGCGTTCGTCGAATATCGAGACGGTGGCGCAGATGGATTTGACGATCAATGAGGGCAAAACAAAGTGTATGCTGGCTAGAAGACATAACACACAACACCAAAAATTCACCATAGACAGATGTAACTTCGAGGTATTAAGGGATTCTTGTTGGCTGAGGCCCAGGTCCATCCCGAACTGTGCCACCATGAGTAAGTAAATAAGTACAGACGCCAAAGTCTATGCATAACCTTGTTACAACCAGACACGCAAGTTCTACTAACCAAATAATTTTATTTAATTCTTCATTAAGCCATAGAATTCACACGGACTTATTGTCATTATACCGATGGAGGAATGTGCGACGGTGCACTCCCTTAGTGAGGTTAAAAAGTTTTGACATTGTACAGTCCCAACTTATAGAATCCGTCGTGACCGTTGCGGCAACGTCTTCAACTGACAGATGGATACAGTAGACGCCAACTGATGGATAAGAGTATGTGTAAGGTGACCCTACAACAGATAAATTTGGCTGACTTTGTACTTTTCTGTACGTTGACCTTGACAGTATGTATTTCCAAATTGAGATGGAACTTATTGGTGAAAAAATTGAGCGAACGAATGAAACTGTCAGTGGCGGAAACCCTAAAATCGCCAACGACAGTTAAACCGCAAAAAAATAAATTGTTTTAGCAACTGATATCCGGCGGTCTTCATGAGACTGGTAATCCAGTTGAATGCGGGTACTTTAATGCGATTTCCCAGTTGTTGACAGTCAGCTGTCAGATGATTAAAAATAAGGGGCCAATCACTGAATCTTGAGGAACACCAACAACAGTGGAATAATCGTTTGAAAACCGGTTCTTTGTGGATACCTTGAAGTACGTTCAGGCAAAAAGGACTCTATAATTAGTGTGGACTACTAAGTGAGGGGTTCCAGGTTCGATCCCTGAAACACAAAAATTCTTAAGTTATTTTTTCCACTGCGCCAACGTCTGAAAGTACTTTTCAATTAGTTGTTCCGACTCGGCATCAAATTGTGGATCCCTTCCATTCGTCCCAAAAACGATAAACTCACACAAAACGAATCTTTGTGAGAAGCTAGGCCCATTTTTTTTGTTTTTATGATTTGTTCAGGTAAATCGGGAAGTAAAGACTGTGCACAGTCTCGTGGAGACTCCAAGGACCAACTCAAAGCAATTTTGTACAGAAAGTAACTCCTAGTCCACGGGGGGCTGTTGAAGGTTTGCTACAGTCGGGGATTCCTTGCCACAACATTTAAAAAAAAAAAAACAATTTGTCGTTTTGTCTTAGGAAAAATATCACTCTTCAGGTTCATATACGAAAAACGATTCACAAAGTCCCACAGTTACAATTGGAAGATCACAAGGGACCTTACAATGGTCTAAGTGTGTCGACAGCCACTTCAACCTAACCTACAATTGGAAGGGTCGCAGCATAGAAGTACTTAATTTGACCTATTGATAAATAACTTTGTAAATTTTTTTGCTGATACTTTGCCGGAGCTACCCCCAAACACCTCTGCCCAGATATATGAATGTAAACAACCTCATTTTCTTTGAAATTATTTCCCACTTCATGAACAAGTCGATGAGGTAGCAAACGCTATTAAAAATTACGTGGTAATTTCCAAAATAATTTATCTACCTGTGAAAATAATTCTTAACATCCTCTTAAAGATGAAAGAGAAGAAAAAAACCGAACACGTGTCCATATTGGCAATTACTTAAAATCAGTAAGGCACTTCATTCCCCTTTTATATGACCGAATGTTGAATGTAATATTTCGCAAAATGAACCTTTCAGCGCGTCACAAGCTATAAAAGAAGTCGAAATGCTACCATATCTGTAATGCCATCCGATGTCTTCAAGTAGTTCCTGTTGGGAGTGCCCAAGAAGGACACCCGTTTCCAGGGCGATATTTAGTATTTTAAAATACATTTCACATTTTATTTATACCCAAAAGTGTGCTCTCTTGCTTATGAATTAAAAGCACGCGCAGCTGTGACCGGTCGATGCTAATGGACGGCGAAGAAATGTATATAAAATGAGCCACTTACATGCTTCCACGTTCACCTGATAATGAAGAGTTAGGCGACCCTTGACTGTGTGCTGAAAAGTGCCAGTGACTCCCTGAGATTGAACAAAAGGCGAGCACCCACAGAAATCCCGAATTCAATTCACACGTAGTGCGCACAAGAGCTGCTGCTGACACTGTACAACTGGATTTTCTGCATTTTGTTTATTTGGACAAGATTTGCTTGTGCTACACTGGCCATGTGAACGGAAATAAATCATGTAAATTATTAGCCTTACTCTCCGTTACCTATCTGCAGACAGATACAAAACGTACACACGCGATAATTGGAGGGATATGTGACTGCCTTTAGGGACACTGGGAATGTGTTATCTCTTGTTTTTTGGTATTTATATTTTTTTTTTCACGCACCCCTAGCATTTTCTTCAGACGAAACGGTTACTGAAAATATTTATATCGATTCATCTAAAGTGCCGAGGAACCGGAATTTATTCGGCCACACTTTTAGCGCGCTTTATATGAAATTTCATTCAAAATAAAACTGCTTAAAATACCTGAGCGAGTATACTCGGCAGACTTTGCACACAAATGATTGGGAATAATCCTTGCGGGCTAAAATTCGTTGGGCAGCACATACAGGTTGCAAAAGAGCACGAGAAAATATACGTTTGAGTGCGAAAATGTTTCTAAAGCTACACACAGCTTTGTTTAGATTTAAAATGTTTAAACATTGGCCGAGTCAAGGTCTGGGAATTTATTTATACAGTGTGTAGCGTGTGACCAAGCACACCTAAAAGTGCTGCACATGCTGAGTGTGTGGTGTCGTTAGTCACAACACGAGATTTGTTTACGCAAGTCAAATAAATCAAAGACTTTGGACGTCCATCAGCGGATGATCAGAATTTATACGACTTGGGGTGGTTTTTTTTTGAAAAGGTGCTGAATTAGATGGAGAGTCACGGGCGAACAGATAACAGAACAATTGGAAGGGCAAAGATCAAGGTAAAATATTCGCCGTGCAGAGTGACATGGAAACAGATTCTTAAAAGATATGAAAGGTTTTTTTTTTTCTTTATTCTTTTGTGTGCATTAAGGATAACGTCGACTTTTGTCGAGGGCTTGTATTTTGTTCTTTTCTTTTAATGGAAGAAATTTCTTCACCCAACTGCGATTATAATAACAGATTGTGGTCCATTTGTAATCGTATTAGCCTGGTTTTTGTTTTGTTTCCGCTTCAAAGATGGCGCATTGAGAGCAAGACACGTTTATTGTGTGAGGGGTAATTTATTTCTATATACTGTCGGATAGGGAATAAAACGTCCTGCCGTGGAAATATTGCCATCGAAAAATGTTCGCAATATAATTGAGTATGGCAACTGTATGTATGCATTAGTCCCTATACACAATGGTAGGGCACAATTATAAAGAATTCAAGTTTTCTAAAGTTTCTTGGAAACTAAAAAACAAAACAAATCATAGAAATAGACAGATTTAAGGCGGAAAGGCAATAATTTTAAGGATATTGATAAGTTTAGAGCGCTCGCTTGTAGCCAGTAAGCTAGAATAAGTTAAATGTTAATTTTAAATTAGATTTAATAATTTTTGTCTATTATGTAAGTTTAAAGAATGATCAAAATAAAAATGAATTTAAAATGAAAAAAAACAAAGGTATGGCAACAGTTCTTACCGAAAAGATTTGGATGGAGAATGCCTAAAACGCGTTTCTGAGGTGTGCATTTTGGCGCAGGGACTTAAGTCACCGGGTCATAAATGGCGAAGGAAAAAATTGGGACTTAAGTCCAACTTCAGTGGGACATTAGTCGAGACATTTTCTTTCGGGACTTATGTTTTCGGAGCTTATGTCGCTGTGCCTGCATTTTTCCGTGTGTCGAACATAATTTGTGTCGGCTGTCAAAGAAGTTAGTCCCGATTTTACAATCCAAGTTTTTTTAAAAAAAAAACAAGTTTAACGATCTCAACATGGGGTACCACAAGGTTCGAGTTTAGGACCTTCTTCTTTAATTTCAAAAAAAAAAAACTCACAACTGCGGAAGTAAGTCGCGAAAGAGAGACTGACTGACTGCATGTGTGGAATATAGATATTCCGACAAACGACATAACAAGCTGTCAACATTGATAATATCTTTTTGGCCTTGTGTCAGTAATAATTTTCAACACTTTACCATGACCAGATCTGCAAAGCGAAAACGGTTTGAAATTTTTAAAATTTCATTTTATTTAAAAATGAAAAAGTTTAAGCACACTTTATCCATTTAGTGGCAAAGTAAATGACAAAGAGTCGCTGTCGAAAAAGTAATCAGATGAAGAGGAATCTGTTCGTTCTTATAACCGATAAATTTTTGACAAGCCTTCAAAATTGATACTATGTAGAAGATCTCCACTTGCACGTAAGTCACGCATAGATGTTGAAAACTGTTCACGATTAGGCACAGGGTTCGAATATTGCTGCCGTATATGAAGCTTGACAGCAAAATATTAACTTAAATTATTTGACAGCATCTATGGACCAACTGATATCATAAACAAATCTACAAGCTTGTGGCATAGTTTTGCCAATTTAACAAGACTTGCCGCATTTAAAGGAACTCAAATTTGAAAACCCATACTTTTGCTACAGCGCCATCTAACTTCGCTTCAATTTAGGTACACAACGTGCACCTAATCTTTGTCCAGACGCCCAACTAGAATAAGATGAGTGTGCGTCGGTGAAAATATTGCTGCAGTAAGTGAAAGTGGAAAGTGTGGAAGATGCTACGTTTCTCGAAGTTAAAATAAAAAATAGATGGCGCAACAGGTCCGTAGGGAGCCAAGGCCTAGCTTTTCACAACCATTCATTTTGTGTTGCAATGCAATAACAAATCCACAAATTAAAAGACAATTTTTGCAGTTTTATCATATCTAGAGATTTTGGGTTTAGAACTCAGCTCAAAGCGTTACAAGATTCAGTTGGCACAAGAAATAAGGCGATAATTGATTGCGACTTATTTTTAAGGACTAGCTTCTATTTTAATTATTGAACTACTAAACATTTGTGTCACAGTTATTCAATTAATAAAACAATTTTAAGAAAAGGTAGTTATTTTTACATAAATGTTACATTTCTTTTTCTATTCTATTCCTCTAAGTGCTAAACATTCAAGTCACAGTTAAAATGTTGTTTAATTTATTATTAACTTATTTATTATAAAAAAAAATAGTTATTTTAACTCACAATTTTTTTTTTTTAATTGAATTTTGCTAGGTTGGGTACCTACAATCAAATGATTGAACTTGTCAAAATCCTTCGTCAAGTCATTTTGTGCAACAACAACCGTTCGTTTGAGTGAGTTTTTTCAACTTTTTTTTAAGGTCACAAACACTTTTAAGCGTCTGAATTGAGAAGCTTTTACAGGACAGTTTTACTCTCAGATGTTTGTTTGATTGATTGAAGACAATTTTCGACTGATGCAGTCCTACGTCATTTTTTTAATAACTTTAAAAGGTAGCTTGTTCAGAAAATGCTTACTTTAACCTCAAACTTGAAATGTCGAACTGGAGGTAGTTGGCTTGTTATTTGTTGTGTAAGGAATCACGCAACTTAATCCACCTTTATGCGTAAATGAAGGGAACGTTTCCTCTAACCTGCATAAATTTGTAAGCTGCAGACAAAAACCTTGACTAATCCATAAAAGATAGACATTAAAGCATAAAAGAGAATCACAAAATAAAAGAAAAAAATATGACAGTCGATTATTTGGTAACCTGCGAAACACTCCTCTTACTAAGGTGAACGGATCTCCAAGTGGATTTTCGTCAAGGATTTCCCTTTAAATCAATATGAAACTGAAACGGATATTTTCTGTCAATCGAATTCCATTCCAAAATATTTATATCTACCAATTGAAATGCCAACCCCAAAGTTAAAAGGTGCAGATTGACAAACATTAAATGAAACTTTGCCCATTTAAAATGATGTAACGCCTATTTGACAATTCACCCATGAGTGGCAGTGTGCAATAAACTTTCCACATTAATCAATAAATCTAAAGTAATTATTTATCCAAGAAACAGTGGCCTTAAACAGTCGTCCTCGACACGGCAGTCCTCTGCCCTAGCTCGGGAAAAAATAAAATAAATAAATTCTACAAGACATGACAAGCAACCAGCGAACAAGAGAACTAGGGTACAAGATAATGATTATGAATACGTTGATATCTTGAAGGAGAGCAGTGTAAAAAAAAGTGTAAATAAAATTTATGCGCGACAGAGGGGCAGGTTATCTGATACCTTCCGCTTTTTTTAAGGTTACAGATGGCTTCTTCAATGGGGACTATTTTGAGCTCTTAATAGCTGTAAGCGGATATAAGTAGGTAATGGTATTCACGAACCGTTTTTCTTTTTTTGATGACGAAAGGCTTAGTGATTTATCACTGAGAGGGGCAGGGGATTATTAAAATTCTTTTGATGGACGGCCATCGGATGGGCAAAGTATTCTGGCGACAAGACATAGACGCACAAAAACACACTCACAATGAGAAGGCAAAACAAAGCTACTAGTTTTTAGGACGTGACGACGTTAATGGGGATGTGCGGATATAATGCGCTCGTATCAGGAGCCTTAGGAACATCTGGAAGATTAAGTTTGATGGAGTTTTTATTGCGGTGGAAACTGCGCAACGTAGTGCGGTTGCGAAAATGTTATTGCAGGAAGTTTTCTGGTACCTATCGGCTATTGTTGTCCACATTGAAGGTGAAAATAGGTTGAGGTAAGTGGAAAAGTGAGATAATGTAATTTGATTGATTTGGCATTCGCACTTGCTTATGCTGGTAAATCAGGAACAATTGAGTTAATTTTTTTCAATGGGAGGCCAAAATGATTCGAATTTTTGTTAAAATAAGGAAAGAACTCTTTTTATTGGAAAAGTCCTAAAGAATTAAACTGACCGGGCGATGTATGAATATAGTGCGCAACATCATTTGTATTTGTAGTTCGTTCAAAAGCTTCCCCATTAATTATTTGTTGGCAGAACTGACGGCTAAAAATGTGCATGACAGAGTCGCACAAAACTTCCTCGTACATTACAAGTTCTGTGGCGATATGGACCGGTTTTTGCTGGGACAATGTTGCTTATTTTTAGTTTTGCAGGGCCCTACTAACATTCACATATTGCATTATGAAAAAGAGAATAAAGGCTGGTACTCTGTTCGAGTGAAGTTAAATTTTCACTCCTCTCCAAAAAGTGCTGTGAAATCGAAAGTGAAATCATTTTTTGACTTCACGTGGACAAATTTATGGAGGGCGGTTGAGCTCAAGTTTTTCTCTTTGTTTTATGTTGTGGGCGTTCAAGAAGATATTAATTTAAATGTTAAATAAGAAATACTCGAATGTTCAAATTTCACACTCTCATTCTATTAAAAGAGAAACAATTGTGGACATAACAATGCCAAAGGAATTTTCCAAAAATTCACGTCTTTCTAACTAAATGCACATTTTTTTACAAATGCAACGCTGATCTACGAATAGATTTAAATAATGAAATGGTTGAAGGAGTTGAAAAAGTTGCTCAAATGCACAAAAGTAGGCTTCTCAACCGCGTTAGCTTATTAGATAAGAAATTGTTTTTGTTATTTTAAATACAGATCTCGAGAATAAGGCGGATAAAACCGCTTGATCTACGCAAATTACTTCTGAGTCAAAAAAATTCCGTATAATAACAAAAAAGATCAAAAATTCGACAAGTGACTGATTTTGCTTTTAAAATTTTTCAAATAATTCAAAAATAAATTGCCGATTATTCGAACGGATAAGTGCAATCCCATTCGGGATGACAAAAAGTTCAGTGTTCAATATGGCAGAAGCATCTTCCGCGTACTACCTCCGCCATATCTTTTCCCCTCCAGTAAACCTTCAAACACAACAAAAAATCGTTGTTTTCTGTTCATTACAATTTTATATAAGTTTTCAATTTAACAAATAATGTCTGATTTGTAATATTAAAATGCCAGCCGTCAAATTTAACCAATCAACGGTGCACATATTATTTATACACAGCTGGTCAAAAAAATAGGTGTGAGAACATGGTTTTAAAAAAATAAATTTGTTCATATTTCTTCAAATTATTTTTTGTTTTTGCAGTTATATTAATAAAATTTGCATTATTTAACAAATATGGAAAGTAGTCAAATGTTTATTTTCCGAATAATTTAGAAAAAAATAGCAAAAACTTTTGGAGCTCTCTTTTCCGCTTGGACAAAAAAATAGGTGTGTTCCTAAATAATCAGCAATTATAGATTTTATCAATATTTTGTTTGTTCTTTTTTTTTTTACTTACTCTATAACCCGAGTATCCTCCATTATTTTCCCAAAACTTTTTTTGGAGTCGATGTGGCATTAAGCCTACCAATTTCTGACACGTTTCGAGAGGAATGGAATACCATTCCTTTTTCACTGCTTCCCACAATTGATTCCCGTTTGTGAAGAACTCACCCCTTAGTTATCTTTTCAGTGCATCCCACAAGTTCTCAATGGGATTGAGATCTAAAGATTGACTTGACCATTAAACTACAGAGATGTTTTGATCCGGAAATCAATCTTTCACTATACCGGCCGTATGTTTTGGACCATTGTCCTGTTGGAAATACCATCGTAGGGGTAATTAGGAACAAGAACAAATCAACCAGTAACAAAGCACTCCACACCTATTTTTTGAACCAGCTGTGTGTATGGAACTCGTTGTCAAAGCTCCGTGACTTCATCTGTCAAAGTGGGCAGAAAAATGTTCTTGAGCCACCCTACTTATTAAGAAGGTCACTCATGCCACACACTTTTTGTACACCCAACATTATCCCACCATATTCAATGAAAATAGAATAAAAAAATATTTATAAGTGAGAAAATCGCAGAAGTAGAAACATCTGAAATTCAAATAAATTTCTAAACCGCTTTCCTACAAATCATTTTTTACTGAGAAATGTGAAAAAATTAATGCGACGCACAATAAAACCCAAGCCAAATAAGGTATGAAGAAACTTTACTATCGCCACCTAGAACTCAGGTTTTGAACCAGCTTTTTATCTCACGCGAACTGCGTCGAATTTTCAAGTGTAAAGTTGAAATTTGAAAAATTTGTTTGAAAAATTGGATTTCACGAGAACTGCCTACTACGAATGGGCTTAACATTTTAATACGTCCCCATGAAAATTTATAGCAAACAATTTATATCGAAAATGATCGTTTCCACAGTAAAATTATTGAAACCAACCATCGTCAACACCTCGCAGATTTATGCCCCTGATTTCAAATAAGGTACACAATTGCTTTCGTAGGTAAATAACAATCCTTCGAAAATAGGTTCTAATCTAATGTTTTATATTTGAATACGTTACTATGGCAATATGGCGGCGACAAATTGAATGCCACCATGATGGGTTCAATTAACTGATAAGCATTTTGTATGGGGAATTCGTACCCACGATTTTTTGTTTATTTGTGCACATCACAGCATCATTCGAATGATATAAGTTTCATTCCACTCATTGCATGATAAATACTAACAAAGTTTACGGAAACTTTGGATGTTCACGTATTAATATAATGATCAGGTTAAGTGCGCGGAGTGATTTTGCACAGAAGAACTTCCATTGATCGCCCACGCGATTTAGTTTCATTAGTTCGACGTGAAATTCAATTATTTACGCAGTATCTACACCATACGAATGCGTGAATATCAATCCGGTGACTGGATTGTTTACATTTACCGAATGAAAACTTATCCGACCCTCTCGCGGTATATTCTCTCGAACGAGGGAAACCTGGGTGGGTTGAAGAAGTTCTAAAAATTTACAATGCACATGCATTCAACACTCCCACGACTGGCGGTCATTTTTATTTTTTTTTTTTTTTTTTTCACTTCTGGAGTTATTCTTAGACAAAAATTCGAAAAAAAATTGTAGACAGTTTGGAATTCCGTATCCATGCATATTTTCCCAACTATTATGTGAATGGAAAAGTTGCGGCAAACTTTCAGCAGATGTAAATTTGTCTTTGAAAATATTTCATCATGAATAAGGATTTAGAGTATATCCACTAACGAGGGTGCAATTTAGGGAAACGGCCCCCTCCCCTCGTTCACCTAATCAGTTGTTTGAAGACACAAAATTTTACTTTGAACAACAAAGGGAACGTGCCAAGTTCAAAGTTTTGCCTAAACCCAGACGCAAACAATTCTAAAGTCAGATTGTGGTTGACACCGGAGAACTGCTGATGAACAGATTGACGAAATTTATTTATTACTAGACGTGACTAACTAACGAAGACACTACCGAAACGATTCCAAAGATTCCCCCAAATAAAAGAAAAGTTACTTCAATCAATCTCTCAACAGATAACTCAGTTTCCCGTTTTCATTTTGAGATGGGCAATCAAATTGCGCCGCAGTAATGGCAGACTTGTGCGACAGTTGGATATTTTTATCGAAGCACTGATTTATCTATTTGTTTCCTGTAAAATGGAGAATGAAATCACGTTTGAAAACGTTTGAATTGAAATGCCAATTCGGGATATGACAGTTCGGCAGTATTTTATGTTTCTGAGACAAACAAGAAGAAGTAGGTAAGACTTAAGTGGCAATTGAAATTTAAATATTAAAAGCATGGAAGTATTTTTTTGGGGTGTCTCCTACTAACAGAAGGCCCTGAACGAACAGCGCTGGCAGATGCCAGGAGGCACGTGCAAAAAAAGGGGAATATGGTGGATTTCTCAAATTAAATAAATTATAACAAAATCTGTAGGTATTTGAATTTGGCGGTTGTACGATAAAGCATTTTGCTGTGTACCCTCAAGCTCTTGGATGGGACTCTGCGGAAACCGGTTTCCTGCCGGAAGAAGTCATCTCGCGTGGGGAGGCCTAATGACATCATCCAAATCAATGGAATTTATACTCGAAATAGCTTCAAAATAAATCAGATATTGAATTGGGATGTCAAGCCCCAGTTTGGTTAGACTATATAAAGAGGTGTTATTGTGAATGACCCGCTATTTCGGTAGCTGTCACTTTTGAAGCTTTTATTCTTTGACATTTGACAAGTAGAAACTACGCCATTACTAAAAATGGAACGATACACGCTTCAACAACGCATTGAAATTATTAAAATTCACTACAAAAATGGTGAAAATCTTGCAGTCATAGTTCGCAAAACTAAAGCAGAAGGCCGTCGTGAAGCACCTTGTCGGACTGCAATACAGAAATTGGTGGAAAAATTCGAGCTGTTGGGACAAGTTTGTGATGTGAAGAATAAAACCCGTGCACGTCGCTCAAGAACAACTGAGAATATTGCTGCTGTAGCCCAAAGTGTTGAAGAAAACCCAGGTTTGTCCATTCCTTGTCGTTTTTTGGAATTGGGCATTCCACAAACGTCATTACACCGTATTTTGCATAAAGACTTGGGTCTTAAGGCTTATAAAGTTCAGTTAACACAAGAACTCAACACAAGCAACGAAAGCATTGATCTTTTACGGGAAAAGTTTCCGGACCGTGTTATCTCTCGAAGAGGTGATCACAATTGGCCACCGAGATCTTGTGATTTAACACCTTGCGACTTCTTCCTTTGGGGCCACGTGAAAGATAAGGTCTACGCCAACAGCCCAGCGGCAATTCAAGACCTCAAAGATAAAATTCGTGATGCTATCGAGGACAGAGGGCAGCCACTTTGCGATTTGGTTATGGAAAATTTCATGAAAAGGATATGGTCCTGTATGCGTGCTCGTGGTGGCCATTTGGCTGATGTTGTTTTTCATTATTAACGGCATACCTTCCTCTTTATTATGAAATAAACATCCGATCATTTATCTCAAAAAATTATATTTTTCTTTGAATACCAAAATAACACCTCTTATTGGAAAACCCTGTAAAACGAAAACCCAAGCATTTGTTATACGCGTACAGTGAAGACGTCCTTGTGGTTTCTAACATACTTGTCGTTAAGCAACAGAGAAAATTTCGCTTTATGCGTTTAGATTGACCCAACGCAGGGCTAGGGACTGTCCTAGTCAGTTCGAGGAGAACTTGCAATGAGTCAATTCAGGCGGAACTACCTAAAAGAATTTTATAAACAACTTATATGGGGACGTTATGAGTCTACTTCGCAGAAGAAGCTCCAAAAAGAAATGATGCCGCGCCACAGAAAATGCACCGTGGACTTCCAAGGCAGAGGAAAAAACAAAATTCTAAATATCCCCTTTGGATATTCACCACCCGACCAAAAAACTCGATAGAGAAACAAAAGGCTACACCGCAAAAATTGTGTCACTTGAAAGAGTGCTAGACCATTATTTATGCCGCAACCAGTCTTCTGACGAAAATTCTAATACACAACTGCTGTAAGGAAACAAACTGTAATTCTCTTGTGAGACCACAATTACCATCTATGTTAATCAGTCGATCTGTTCTAACTTTCTTCGGGGGAAAAGTCCCCCGACAGCCGCTCAAGCTCTCAAATTGATGATGGTCTGGTGCGCCATATTCACTTGAAATGGCTCTGTGCACCCTTCAACCATTTGTGGTAAAGTTTCTGTTTCATAGTTCTCAGAAGTTTCCTCCAAGACGGTTATAGTTAACATAGAAACAAATAAACTTTTGAGGATTTATTCATTTCACTGTAGGAGCAGATTAAATTATGAGAAGACTTCTTCTCACACGGCGTGTCTTTATGTCTTTATGTATCTATTTGCACTGCCTTTGTGATGGAAAATTGCACAATTTCCTATTCATTGAGACAGGTTGTTGGAGCACATTCAAGAATGGTACATGGTGAGACATTCTCTGTCCACCGACAGAACTAATCCCCAGCGATTCACTGAGAGAGGTTATGGTCCGGAAATGTCACCGGAATATTGGGGATTTAGGATAAATCGTCTGCAAATAAACTCGCTTTCATTGCGATTACGTAATTAATTTCGCAAAGTCGTAGAATCCATTAAATCCCACTCAGAGAACGCGCCCGTCTTCAAATCACTCAATCGAAATTAGTACAGCAAAATAAATATGTAGAGAGAGAGCAACAGATCTAAGACCGTCTCGAAGGCCGCGCACCGCATTAAGAAAATCAGATCGAGAAAAAGTTACTCTCCTCATCATACCGTCGTCCCGGGGAATTAACAAACTGTCAGAGCAGCAACAAAAAGAAAAAAAAAATTGTCCTGCCATTGACACGTAATTAATCTTCGTCATGTTCATTTGTGTTCCGAAAAAGCCTCTCGGATTAAAGTGGAGTTGCTTGTGCAGCTTCCCCGCATGCTGTACAAGAAATCATTAAGCCCGAACTGTGATTTTGAGTGGTCACTTGAGGTGTACCCCTTTTCGCACTCTGCCCTGTCTCCCACCTGCACAAACACAACATAAACATTCAATTACACGCAGCAAAAATTCCCATTCATGATGCGACCCTTGAATTACGATTACCATTATTTGCGGCCTTCGTTCCCACGCATATTTTGAGATCAACATTCGAGAGTCTAAAAATAAGGGCCGCACCATGGCGGCGACAACGTTCATAATTACCCGCACTGGCGAGACTCCTCATGGTAGAGTTGTGCGCTGTTATTTGTTTATCTTTGCACGCAGTTAATTAACGAGTTTAAAAGCAATTTTAATCCGACACTTAAAGCTGTGCAAATACACGATTTAATGAAACTTTGTGGGGGAAAGGTCGACGGGTGCAGTGTGTCGGTTTTGCGTTCGTCCTGGGTCATGGTGTGCACGATGGCATGGAATAAAATTTTATTACGCTCATCTCTGTGCTGGAAGATTGCATCTGAAGTGATTTGATTTCGGTTTTTTTGGGGGGCAGTAAAATCGAGCCTTTTGGGTGGAGTTCACGTCAAATTATGCTAATCAAATTTGCTGGAGAAGATTTTCTTTTATATTCTAATGACGTTAATAGCGGGTAATAAATTTATGTGTTGAGTGAGGTGCGGTTTGTTTTTCTCAAATCGAAACAGATTTAAATGGGACCTGTGTTATCCTAAGTGGGTATTTATTTTGAATTAGGGCTGTGAATATATGAGGGGGTTTGGGAGTTCTAAAAATGCGGAGAGTCGGTATATTTTATGTGCGATGTGCCCCTTTATAGGAAGCTGAGCAAGGGATGTTTGTTTTTTTTTTTTTTTTTGTAAGGAACACGGTTTGAATGTGAACTGTTACTGCCACATGTTACAAGGACTGACTGCCCATATATCAGTGTTAATAATTTGCATACAGAGGTGGCCATAAAATGGTCTATGTGATTTCGATTCAGCTTTTGTCTTTGTAACAGTCTTAAGGACCATCTTGAGGATAAATGGTTATAGAAGGACAATATGGTGAGGTCCAAGGATATAAATACAAGCGTTAAGGACCATCTTGAGGATAAATGGTCATAGAAGGACAATATGTTGAGGTCCAAGGATATACCAGCGTTAGAGTGTATCGATCTGCAAGTACAAACTTGGAACCGCTGCTATAAGTGTTCGCTTTTAAATCGACTAGGTACTGTATTTTTTTAAATGTTAAATTTGTGTGATTTGGCATCACTTTTTCTGGCGACAGGTAATTTGTAAGCTGATAACTGATTTATACTCAATTTTGTTTGCCACATTACCACATCTATGGACTTAAAATTAACAGCTAAAGGGATTTTTTTTAGAGGTTAGTTTTTCGAATTGGCAAACACTTTTTGAAATGAGAACTTACTTGGCAGGTCGTAGATGATTTGTCTTTGCTTTCGTTTGCAATTTCACTATTAGTTTAGACTAGCACACGGCCCCTAGCTGCTCGAATAGTCGAAAATTAGAATCAGAAACTAGGTAAAAGGTTTTTTTTAGAGGTTGATTTCTCAGGTTGGCAGCACTTTTTGTGTACACAGGCAATTGGATTGCTGATAGCTGAATTATGCCCAATTTTGTTTGCAACTTTATCGCATGTATGGACTTTATATTAGCAGCTAACAAAAAACATCAAAAATTAGAGACCAAAAGTAAAGTTAGTTTTTATGGGTTAGTATTTCGAATTGGCAACACTTTTTAGAGTGAAAACTTATTCGGCCGGTGGTTGATTTGACATTTCACTATAATATTAGACTAACGAGAAACGAACCCTAGCTGCTCGAAAAAATAGTCGAAAATTAGAATCAGAAACTAGGTAAAAGGTTTTTTTTGCAGAGGTTGATTTCTCAGGTTGGCAGCACTTTTTGTGTACACAGGCAATTGGATTGCTGATAGCTGAATTATGCCCAATTTTGTTTGCAACTTTATCGCATGTATGGACTTTATATTAGCAGCTAAAAAAAACAGTCGAAAATTAGAGACCAAAAGTAAAAGTAGTTTTTTATGGGTTAGTATTTCGAATTGGCAAAACTTTTTAGAGCGAAACCTTATTCGGCTGGTGGTTGATTGGACATTTCACTATAATTTTAGACTAATGACACATGGCCCCTAGCTGTTCGAAGAAATGGTCGAAATTTAGAAAACATGTAAACCTCGAAAAAGTTGTCGGTTTATCAAGTTGGCAGCACTTTTCGTGTACACAGGCAATTGGATTGCTTTAAGCAGTTTTGTGCTCGCATTGGTTTGCCTTTTCATCAGCTCGAGTAGAACTACGATCGACATTTTGCCGTGAGTACAGATTACCGATACACAGCTGTCTGAAGGTGAAGGTGCCCGAAAAACTATTCGAAAATAAGGCTTACAGATTGCGCTTTATTCGACTCATCTGAGGCTCAAATTCGGCCGAGATCATAGTAATGAGAGATTATTAAGTAGGACCGACTTTGACTACCTCACGTATGACCCTGGCGTTTCTTACACGTTCCTAGCGATTCACCCCAGCAATGCTACGAAGGAATCCCATTTCGACCACTTTTTATCAGCTGGTTCCTACGGATAGTACACAAATCTGTTGAAAAGTTGTAACAGACATAAAATTCAAGACCGCTAACTAAGCACTGACACCAAGTTCGGTCCTCGACGCAACAGGTTGATGTACCTGCCTCAAACTAGTCCAACTCACACAGGAAAATCAAGAATTGCTACTAAATAATGCTCCGGGATAGTTGTTAGAAAGCTTAAACATTCAAGTTGAAGGGGTACGAAGCTGTAGCCAAATACCTAACTCCAAGCAGTAAAAAATAAGACCGACTCCCCCTACCCGCTTACCTTACAAAATTGGATTGTGTTTTTGGTGAGCACGGTAGTCTGATTTCTTCCAGCGCAAGTTGGTAGCTTTAGGTATTATAAACGACTTTTTACAAAGTGATGGAAAGGGACATTTTTTGCAAGAGTTTGGTGTAAGTCTTGAGCCATATTTTTCAGAAACACCACTTCCATATAAACCAAACATCAACCCCACTGGCTACCAGTGGCGTGGCGTCCATATAACTCGATTCCTACCGAGTTACCTTTTGAAATCTCCAACAGGCAACACTATTTATCTACCAAAAACCGAATATACATGAAAAACTACCAAATGGATGTGAATACTCACCAAATGGTACACACACAAAAGCACTCATATAAAAATCGTGTGTGATCCATTTTCATACAACGTCGTCATCGTCTCGTGGCGACAAAGCGAAGGTAACCCAAAATAAGTCGGGTTATTAAAGTTCTCACTTTATAGTTCATTTTGAGAGAAAATTTGCTTGTTATCTCTTTTTTTCTTCCCTGAGTACTTTGTCTGACTCTGACACCTCTTTGTTCAACACCCATTGTAGAAAATAACCCGCTTTTCTTCGAGTTATTCGCGGTTCTCACAAAGTTCATTTTGACTGCTGAGTACTGAGTGAACATTTGTTTGTATCTCTTTTTTTCTTCCCAGAGCCAGAGCTTGTTACTGGTACTGGCCATGGCCACTGGGTTGTGTTTTGGGTATGTCGTATGTGTTTGTTTGGTTATGAAATGAACAAAATAACACGCTTTTCTTCGAGTTATTCGATTTATTCTACTTCTGCTTGTCTGATTGTGAGGATAATTGCAGGTAGTATGTTGAGGTAGGTGTAAGTGTTTTGGTTTACAAATTCAGTTGGCAGATTGCAGTGCATGACTTACGTGAATTTAGTAATGTGAACCCAATTTGCAAATTTACAATGAATGATTTTCTTTCAAGGTACACAGGTGTAGGGTTTCTTATATTTATATGTGATTAATTTTGCTTCGACTTCCCATTTTAAAACATTCACGCCACGCCACTGCTGGCTACTATATAAATCACTAAAATGTGACTGTCACAAAATAGCCGATACAACAACCCATAAATGTGGGCGCAAATCCATTCGCATCCAGCAGCAGTCAGCAAAATATGAATTCCAAAACGCTTCTTCCAGTAATTCATTAAGATTTCATAAATCTCTCAGAGAGAAAATTCAAACCATTTCAACAATTTCAGTTGGAATTGGAAGAGATTATTCTTTGCCACATCAACAAAACAGTGGTTGGTTGTAACCTCTGGCTGCGGCATAATTGCGCGTGATTCCAAGTCCCTTTTGCGGAGCTAAGCGAATCGCAAACCGCCAGGGAAATCTCATTTGAAATTAAAAATCACAAGTAGTGTAATATTTTCGGAAAATATTATTAAAAAAAAAAACAAAATCCTTCGCCGACACAAACTGGTGGAACATGCTGAAGGGGATTTTAACTACTTTATATTTATTCTTGCAATATTCATCCGGATAGGAGAAGGAAGGATGACAGCAGTGTACAGGATGTTCGGAGATTTTAGGTAATAGGTGAGGACATGTTTCGCGGAAGGTATTTCAAGACTGTGGGAAACTTTGTCGCTTATGGCAGTTGGAAAGACTTCCATTTCGGTTGCACAAATGCAAAGAAAGAACAAAATTACGAGTTGCAGGAATTTTTATCAACGGGGGAATTATTGGGGAGATATTATTTTGTTAATAGGAGCTTACCACCAGCAGAAACGTTTACACAGCGCAATGGGGAACATACGAAAAATGTGCATGACTGCGTAGCAAGAAACTTGATCTTATATTGCAAGTTTGGCGAGATAAAAGGTCTTTTTCAAAGTCGTTCTTAAAATACATTTTTACAATCAATTATTGTAAGTTGTCTGTGAGATAGCGACCCTCACTTGTTCACGTATTGATTGAGTTAAAAACTTTGGCTTCTTCTGTTTAAATGAAAATGTTTGTATTTCAAACATATAAAAGTCTAAACAGCTTTAGTTTGTCTTGAATAAGTCATATAGGCCTTGCAGGAAAAATATTGTAAATTGGTGAAGAACATCATTAGTCCTTTTGGGGAGGAAGCTTGTATGCGGTGGTCTTCCGCAATGAATTCCTAGTCTTTGAGTCTTGGTGACTAATGCAAGGTCCAGCCAAGGCCAATCTGCAGCCCTATTTTTATATAGTGCGAGGGGTTAAAGAATAGTAACGCCAGTAAATCCATTTCCAGCTTAGGTTTCCCAAAATTTTGCAGATCTTTATTTTTTCAAGCGAAGTTTCGATCTCTTCCGAAATGCAAGAAGAGGTTAAAGAAGATTTTCAGCAATTCCAGCTTTCCTATTTAGGACTGCATTTTACAAGAGGCATTTTAAAAAATTTCCGGACAACGTCTCCATCGAGCTGGGGTCACATTTATTTTTTGTAGAAATTGTTGTGCTCCTAAAAATCGGCGAAAATGTTATCCACCGAACTTTGTGGGAACAGTGTAAGGCACAGATAGAAGTCTGAAATTAGTTGGTAACGATAGCGAGAGCACCGGTTAGGTGGCTGTCTAGAAAGACTCACTTAGACCTTGTTGATATGTCCTTTTCGATGTGAAGGGAAAATGGCCAGAGTAATATCCAGACCGGAACTACTAGTGGGAAACCTTGTTTCTTTCTGCATTCTTGTTGACGATTTGTCTTCTGGTAGATGGAGGGTGACCGAAAAAGTCCACCCCTCGCCTGTAATCCTCCGAAATCTTGTCGAAAGAACGGCAGCCGAGTCAGCGAAGAGGCGGTGTTTTAGTTAATCATCCCTTCTGTTGCGTAGCCAGAGGAAAACAAAAAGGTCGAGGGCTGTAAAACTTTGGAAGATATTTTTTTATTTAAGTTTCGCAAACCCTCACAAAAAATGTCACGGATGCCTACGAAATAGAGTAGAAGCCAGGATCTGTACACGCAACTTCAAAGATTCTTAACCAATGGAAAAAAAAAAAACAGAGTCAGTTGAATGCTGTTAAAAAAGTGGGACCATCACCCTAAGGTCTAAAGAAAGGTACCTCTAACCTGGTGTACACTTTGCAAACCCTTTTGTTATCACCGAACCGTTGAAGTATAACCCGTTTCAGGTATAACACAGCTAAACTACTGGGAACAGTAAAAAAGGCCCTCAAGGGCAGTTGAACGCAAATAGAGTAATAAATACTTGCCAACCTCACTCAAAAGAAATGGAAAGTTCTTGCCACTGTAGACTGAGCCGGTACAAAGGTGCACCCCTCTAAATCACAGCCATCCCTGATGAGGAAAATAAAGAAATATTGCTTTCCTTTCTATTTGCAGGATGAAATTGTAAAATTGGGCAATTTTCGTGTAAATTTGTTGATGATTTAGAAGCAGTTCCAACTAATTAGACCGCTTTCATCACAAATTTCAGAATTGGTCATCAAAATTCCAGGAAATTAAAACAAATCGCTTCCCCCATTGAAGCCAACAAAGGGACAAACTATACGCACATTGTTTAAGTTGTTGCTTAAATTTTCATTCAACAAGCGGGTGTGAAAAACACCACATCAAAGAAGGATTTTCCACCCGTCTTGGCCATCAATTGTGATTAGGTTCTTAGAACGCATTCCCAAATTGATACATGCTTCATTGGATTCTACAGAAACCACAATATTTACGACTCGCCAGCCCATGGTAACGTTTGACGACGTGGCGATTGTGTTCAGCTGAGTTGTGTTTTGTTTTTCCAAGAGTCCTGTTAGATTAACAGAAATTTTAGGGTCCTCCTGCATTTGTTGCTCAACTGTCTCCGTGGAAATTATCGCAAATCCATTCGCATCCAGCAGCAGTCAGCAAAATATGAATTCCAAAACGCTTCTTCCAGTAATTCATTAAGATTTCATAAATCTCTCAGAGAGAAAATTCAAACCATTTCAACAATTTCAGTTGGAATTGGAAGAGATTATTCTTTGCCACATCAACAAAACAGTGGTTGGTTGTAACCTCTGGCTGCGGCATAATTGCGCGTGATTCCAAGTCCCTTTTGCGGAGCTAAGCGAATCGCAAACCGCCAGGGAAATCTCATTTGAAATTAAAAATCACAAGTAGTGTAATATTTTCGGAAAATATTATTAAAAAAAAAAACAAAATCCTTCGCCGACACAAACTGGTGGAACATGCTGAAGGGGATTTTAACTACTTTATATTTATTCTTGCAATATTCATCCGGATAGGAGAAGGAAGGATGACAGCAGTGTACAGGATGTTCGGAGATTTTAGGTAATAGGTGAGGACATGTTTCGCGGAAGGTATTTCAAGACTGTGGGAAACTTTGTCGCTTATGGCAGTTGGAAAGACTTCCATTTCGGTTGCACAAATGCAAAGAAAGAACAAAATTACGAGTTGCAGGAATTTTTATCAACGGGGGAATTATTGGGGAGATATTATTTTGTTAATAGGAGCTTACCACCAGCAGAAACGTTTACACAGCGCAATGGGGAACATACGAAAAATGTGCATGACTGCGTAGCAAGAAACTTGATCTTATATTGCAAGTTTGGCGAGATAAAAGGTCTTTTTCAAAGTCGTTCTTAAAATACATTTTTACAATCAATTATTGTAAGTTGTCTGTGAGATAGCGACCCTCACTTGTTCACGTATTGATTGAGTTAAAAACTTTGGCTTCTTCTGTTTAAATGAAAATGTTTGTATTTCAAACATATAAAAGTCTAAACAGCTTTAGTTTGTCTTGAATAAGTCATATAGGCCTTGCAGGAAAAATATTGTAAATTGGTGAAGAACATCATTAGTCCTTTTGGGGAGGAAGCTTGTATGCGGTGGTCTTCCGCAATGAATTCCTAGTCTTTGAGTCTTGGTGACTAATGCAAGGTCCAGCCAAGGCCAATCTGCAGCCCTATTTTTATATAGTGCGAGGGGTTAAAGAATAGTAACGCCAGTAAATCCATTTCCAGCTTAGGTTTCCCAAAATTTTGCAGATCTTTATTTTTTCAAGCGAAGTTTCGATCTCTTCCGAAATGCAAGAAGAGGTTAAAGAAGATTTTCAGCAATTCCAGCTTTCCTATTTAGGACTGCATTTTACAAGAGGCATTTTAAAAAATTTCCGGACAACGTCTCCATCGAGCTGGGGTCACATTTATTTTTTGTAGAAATTGTTGTGCTCCTAAAAATCGGCGAAAATGTTATCCACCGAACTTTGTGGGAACAGTGTAAGGCACAGATAGAAGTCTGAAATTAGTTGGTAACGATAGCGAGAGCACCGGTTAGGTGGCTGTCTAGAAAGACTCACTTAGACCTTGTTGATATGTCCTTTTCGATGTGAAGGGAAAATGGCCAGAGTAATATCCAGACCGGAACTACTAGTGGGAAACCTTGTTTCTTTCTGCATTCTTGTTGACGATTTGTCTTCTGGTAGATGGAGGGTGACCGAAAAAGTCCACCCCTCGCCTGTAATCCTCCGAAATCTTGTCGAAAGAACGGCAGCCGAGTCAGCGAAGAGGCGGTGTTTTAGTTAATCATCCCTTCTGTTGCGTAGCCAGAGGAAAACAAAAAGGTCGAGGGCTGTAAAACTTTGGAAGATATTTTTTTATTTAAGTTTCGCAAACCCTCACAAAAAATGTCACGGATGCCTACGAAATAGAGTAGAAGCCAGGATCTGTACACGCAACTTCAAAGATTCTTAACCAATGGAAAAAAAAAAAACAGAGTCAGTTGAATGCTGTTAAAAAAGTGGGACCATCACCCTAAGGTCTAAAGAAAGGTACCTCTAACCTGGTGTACACTTTGCAAACCCTTTTGTTATCACCGAACCGTTGAAGTATAACCCGTTTCAGGTATAACACAGCTAAACTACTGGGAACAGTAAAAAAGGCCCTCAAGGGCAGTTGAACGCAAATAGAGTAATAAATACTTGCCAACCTCACTCAAAAGAAATGGAAAGTTCTTGCCACTGTAGACTGAGCCGGTACAAAGGTGCACCCCTCTAAATCACAGCCATCCCTGATGAGGAAAATAAAGAAATATTGCTTTCCTTTCTATTTGCAGGATGAAATTGTAAAATTGGGCAATTTTCGTGTAAATTTGTTGATGATTTAGAAGCAGTTCCAACTAATTAGACCGCTTTCATCACAAATTTCAGAATTGGTCATCAAAATTCCAGGAAATTAAAACAAATCGCTTCCCCCATTGAAGCCAACAAAGGGACAAACTATACGCACATTGTTTAAGTTGTTGCTTAAATTTTCATTCAACAAGCGGGTGTGAAAAACACCACATCAAAGAAGGATTTTCCACCCGTCTTGGCCATCAATTGTGATTAGGTTCTTAGAACGCATTCCCAAATTGATACATGCTTCATTGGATTCTACAGAAACCACAATATTTACGACTCGCCAGCCCATGGTAACGTTTGACGACGTGGCGATTGTGTTCAGCTGAGTTGTGTTTTGTTTTTCCAAGAGTCCTGTTAGATTAACAGAAATTTTAGGGTCCTCCTGCATTTGTTGCTCAACTGTCTCCGTGGAAATTATCCCATAAAAGCAAATTTTAACAAAGCCATATATAAAGTGAATAATATATTTTATTGAATTTTTATCGTCGACCTGTGTGGGTTGGTCTTTGTAAAATTCAACCACACCTATCGTCCTTTATGGACTTTTAAGAAACCTAACCAGGATTTGGAAAAATAACTCCAGAATCAGTTATTCAAAGTCCATCGGTGCTGGTGGTTTCTTTTTACGGGAAATTAATTTCTGGAGCTGGAAAAGTATCATCTTTATTTACACAGCTGAGGGTGGTTTATTTTTCAGACTAATTATTTGGTTTCCATTACAAGGCAGCGGTTTACATTTTTTATGTAATCTGGAGGCAATGCTTCCGCATATTCCTTGCACAACTTCAGGCAGCCGGAACCTCATCAATGGGAATGTAGTATGTTCGTGGATTATGTGCATCGCCAAGTGACACATGCGGTGTTGAATATTAATGAGAGTCCTGTATATTTTTCTGGAGAATATTAATTTTAAAATGGAGCTCAGTCGATGAATATGCTGTCGCGCGGACGATGGGAGCTGCGCTCTGGGTTTCCGAAATGGAATGAATAAAATTGCATACACTGCTCATAAATATTTAACAGAGATTTATTACACAAAATTAAAATCGCAGAAGACTAGTGGCCACGATTGGTATTCGTATTTTTTATCGTAGAACTGTAGAGAAGACTCCCTTGGGTTTGTTGAACGATAAATTATTTAATTTGTCTCTTTCAAATGTATTTTTCTTTGTGATCGAATGACAGCCGTTATTTAACTCACGTGGGGGAATTCATTTGAAGATATGTCACCAGAAAAAGGAGAGAATTGAATTTAGGAAATAAAAAGCTTAAGAGTTTATTCATTTCTATGTTTATTTGTTAAAGTTGCAACACTTTGCAAACTCACTACCCATAGTAGTTATAGATTTTTGGAAGAAAATCGTAAAATAATTTTCGAGAAAAGGGTGATTTTCCAAAGTTCATTTAAAATCGGGTATGCAGTTTGGTTCCATTCGGCCTAAGAAATACTAACTTCAGAGAAGAGATGGTGCTGAGGAGCGGCGAAAATTCCTTGAATTTCTAGAACCAAGTGGAGCTCTGAGTCTGTTCCAACGGGCTGGATTTTAAGGTTCCTATATGAAAGGTACACACGCAGCAGTACGAACACTGAACGTGGAAGAAATGATGGTAAACTTTTCGTGACGCACCCTGATATTTCACTATTTAATAAGGAAAAGCAAGCTCTATAAAAAAAAATACAAAAGCCCCTTCAAAACCTCTGCTCAAACTTCTTACTATTAGGACTAGGACCGACTAAACCTTCTTTTCTTTTGTACTAAAAATACTTCTCTCTTTGTACTTAATCTCTTCTATCCCTGTTTGAAGAGCGATCCAAGACGCTCTCAGAGAAGCTTAAACACGACACGTCGATATATTTAATCAGTTTGGCTGGAAAACTCACACCAAGAACTTTTGGAGCAGTTCCAAAAGCAGGCGACACAACTGCTAAACAGCACAGTTTCAAAAAAAAGACACACAAAAGTAACAGAATTGAAGAATGACTCGGTACCAGGCTCAGCTGCGATTCAAGAAAATTCCTCATATACATCAGGCACCTTTAGACGTTAGAAACGCTTTTAACAACTGAAGGCCGAGGTAGATGCTCTCTAAAGCTACATCATATTTGACGTCATTTTGACGCATTATTATATTTATATATATTTATTATAAATAGTTTATATATATATAAATTAAAATATTTCATTTATATATTAAATATTTATAGGTATGGATAGTATAATACAAATTTTAAATTGTATTGTAAAAATTCGTTATTCAACATATTTTTAAATCTAACTTAAGATTAAAAAAAAGGATCTTTCAACTTCGATTTGAGATCGTCTTATTTAAATAATTCCCTTACTTTTCTGGCGATAATCGTCGAAATGATAGACCTCCAAGTCTAGCAACTATGTGGCAAAAATTAGAAGCTTGGGAGCTTAGTCCAGTTCATTTTGCACAAGTGTAATGAAAGCTAACGATAGCCAGAAAATTCGGCCAAAATATAAGTTATTACGGTCCTCAAAGATTCAAATATGGTATCGTCCAGACGCTTAAAAATTGGGACCACGGAATATCTCTCACGGGTGGCGAAAAGTTACCCCAGAAGTGTCGAATGAAGGAAATAACCACAGGAACAGTGCAGGTCGCAATCCTAAAAGCCAACTTTCAAAATATTTTCTTTGACGGTATTGTAAGATGCTTCGGAGCAGCTCGAAGTTGCATACAAGACTTGCTACGGACATGCCACCGCAAGAGTGACTACTGCACAAGAGACTGGAACCGCCCAAGAAAGTCTAAAGAGACGCGGGACGTTAACATTGGGAGGACCATTGGCTTAGACTGGCAACAGAAAAGACCGAGATAACAAGAAGACAAATATATTGCCACTATCATCGAGGTGGGTTGTGGGCCATAATTTGCAAGGATACGATTGTGTAATCGGCAGTAAAGTTCGATATATAGCTCGGAATGTCAAATATGTGTCCAAAAATGCTGCAAATATCTATACAGGGTTGAGTCGACTAATGTCAAACCTGAGAAGACCAGAGGTAAGTCGGCGAAAATCTCGTGTGAAAGCATTCAATTCATTTTATCCTTCTTGAGCTGATGTCAGATCTTGTCTGATGAGCTTAACCAAGAAAATAATTGAAAGCAGCATCAGACAAGCAACCGAAAGTATGAATGTCCTTCGGTAGGAAGTTGTATGTCCCCCCAAAAAATAAAAACTCGCATAAACGAAGGGCTGGGCTTATTCTAGTGGTGAGTAGCAGCGTTCGAAGCCGATGTTCTGGTAAGTCCCCATTTTATAGTGACCAAAAAATACACATATTACAAAAAACAGGAGTTGCAAAGGATATACAACAACAGAAGACAAAGAGGTCACTCGGCGAAAGACTGTGGCTGAACGGGGGAGGCGAATCTCGACCTTACAGGAGACGGATTCTTCAACGATTATCTATAAAAATGGGAACAACAAGAGGTAAGTCGACTGGTCTCAAGGCAATTCAGAATGCACAAGAAATTTTTGCGAACCAAGGTAGCCTAGGATATATCACAGAAGACAACAAAATTGGAGCCAAATAAGCTCCTACATCGAGAAAGTGCTCAAGATAAACCCACCCAAGCAACATCCAGTTGCAATCGATCATAGAAAATTGCAGCCGATAGAGACAGGAAAAAAGGAACCGCCATGAAGTAATACAAGAAACAGTTTCGGTCCTGATGCGCCTGAAGGTGGAGAAGATTTCAGTCCGGTGTGAGTATGGCGGTTCCTTTTTTCCAATCTTAATCGGCTGCAATTTTCTATGATCTTATTTAAAAAAAACTCCCAGTAGAAAGAGCCCATTTACAAAATTTAAATTGACAGTCTCACCTTTTTCCATGTAACTTTTAAAAACTTCTTGTCGGAATATTTGCCCCCAAAAACAATATTGCCGAATTGATAAGCATAGAAGAACGTTAAAAATAGCAAATTTCAAAAAATTTTCAGCCGTGCGCCATCTTTAAAAGGATCATTCTAGCGTTACAAATTTTCTTAGCTCCTAATAGATTATTTGCTTATTTTTTTTTTAAATACTGGGGCACTTGTAAAAATTTTCGAAAACAAACGTTTTACAGTCGGATTAAGAATTCCGAAAGTGGAATTAATACTAGGTATTTGATATTATTATTTAAAATATTCTTTGCATTTCTAAAGTATGCTTGAGTATCTACTTAAAAGCGGAACGTCAAGGAATTTCGATTAGAATTGACTTTCGGAACGAAAAAGAGAGTAGGACCAGAGGGGCCGAATCGACGCAGTCCTGAATGAGTAAAACGTGAACTAGCCTACCAGGTATAATCTCGCGGAAGCCGATGTGAAATAATGGAAAATAAATCTCCGTCAGGTATTGCTCACGGATGAGACGATGCGACCCCTGAATGTATGCACCAAAAATATAATCGCAACTATTTCAATCAAAGAACTCCTGTGGGAGTAGTTTTGTATTTCAAAGTGGAATGTATTTCAATGCAGTAGTTCTTAAGAATGGTGAGACTACAACGAAATTTAAACAATAAAATAGATGGCGCATTAGGACCACGTTCCTCTGAGCCAATTTCGAATAACAGATGGTAAGAATGTGTCAAAGTTTAAATTGTATCCTACATATTCAATGAATCTCAACCAAGTTCTTAAGACTCCACTTTCTTGGGTACAATTTCCATAAAAAATATATCAACAGCCGATTCCCTAAATACGGTATAATCCCCATTTAAAATAAATTTAAAATAAAAATGCTTGACAAACACCAACTTAACCCAAGCAATCATTGAGCGACTGAGCTATCCCAAAAATGCGAATCAACTCCTTGCACGGGTAGATAGATCGCTTTCGGATTATGCAAAACCCTCGGTATTTTTATTTTTTTGTTTTTCCAAAATTTACATAGCACGCACTTTGTAACACAAATAAAAAAAAAAACTGTTGCATATTTCAACACCAATTTAGCTTAAAAAAGCACTCACACAATTTAATATTCAATTTTAGCGCAGAACAAAATTTATGTAAGATTTTTATTATTCCCGCGGTAGGTACTTTGTGTACTTGCAATTGCAAAAATTCTTGCTGCACCGAACTGAATCGAATCACACTTAACACGGGCGACACGAAATTAAATTGTCTCACTAAGAAATCCGTCAGAGTGCACGCAATGTACGTACACTAGTATTTAGTACGAGTAGAGAAAATGCCAGTTTTGATGCTGGTAAGGATTGCGAGGACAATGACAGTTTACACGAACACAGAACAGGACTGGACTGGTTACATCCTTTGAGTAAACTGAAACACGGATTCGCAAGACCGGTGATGCTAAATGGAATTTCGTTGAAATTGCGGCGCCAAGAATTGGATTTGTGTAGAAGTCCTTGTCAGTGCTGCCGTTGGGAAGGAATGAATTTCCGTTTTCAGGGAGAGTAGTCATGGGGGAGTTTTTTTTTTTTTGTTATTTCGGTGGTTTTTGAAGGTATTGGTAGAATTTAGATAGTTTTGCGTTAGGGAGTGTTTTTTTCAGGAGGATCTACTCATCATCTATTGAAGGAACCTGTCCCTCTAAATCAAAAACAAAATTTGATGAACCTCAGTTAACAGTGATGAAAGTTAAGTTTCCCCAACCTTGCTTTTCGCGATAAAGGTAGAGCTTGGAAATTATATTTCGCCCAAGGATCGCCTCCTTTAAGAAAGGAACTTAGCAGGCGCATGCGAAATGATCTGTAACAGACCATTTATGGCCGAAAGACTAGTAGAATACTGCATTTTTTTAATTACAGCGCCATCTGTCCGCCATCAACAGTACGAAGTGGTTCGTGCATAAGCTATCGAAATTTTTTAATAAGCCAGAAACAAACGTATGTATAAATGAAATCTTGACCGGTTTGAAATAAATGATATATTGCTTGGATTTTATATCCGATTTCCAACATCCAGACAGAAAAAAACCGAAATACCTCCTCATTTTGAAACCACTAGTCACAACAGACAGTTGCCGACCTCATCCTTGTTCGAAGCTCCTCTTGCAACATTAGGTAGTATGCAAAACCCATTGAAATACCATCGGCAGCGCTGCTCACTCCCTTCTATTTTAAGGTGAATTGTGGAAGCTACTTCTATAGTAGCATCCACATAAACGACAGAACTGCGCACTCTCTTGCAGGAAACACGTGCTGATAGATTCATGCTGTGTCCAGTGACCTGTTGATTGTTTCTTGGGATAGGAAAGTGAACTTTAAACACGATGCGCTTGGAATAAATTTGCAAGGGTGAGAATCGCACTGAAGACGACCTTTTCTACTGCAGAACTGAAGGCAAACATATTCGCTGTAGGTGGCTAAGAATATACTGTGCAAATAGTCTACGAGTTTACGTGGTCTACAAGTTTGGAACCTCTTCTAGGGTGTATCGCATCTATTCTGGGGAAAGATTTGAGCACTTCAAATGGGTTATAAGTGGTTACCCTTTCTTAGTAAGAAAACATCTGAGTAAACGAAACTTTTTTACCTCAGGCAGAAAAAAAAAGTCGTAAAATCGAGACCGTCAGTTCGTATAAGTCACAGAAAATGATTATCATGAGTTTTGATGTCAACCATAAACCAAAGGGATAAGTGTGGGTGACGAAATAAGCGCAGATGTCAACATTATTTGACTAATAATCATTTTTAGTGGCAATTTAAATTTTACGAGCTATTGTGACCTATAAAATACTTAAGGCAAAGGTTCGCAATAATCGTGAATAAGCATCCAATACTTTATTGGATTTTCGCAGAGCTACCGGTTGTGGGAAATTGTCACCATTAGCTGGGCGCAATAGCTTCATTTTAGGACCCTAGGTCTAGCTGCGGGTTTTAGTTTTGGCACGGCCGAAAGTGACCTTCTATTTGATGCTGAAGGTGTCAAAACGACTGCAAGACAAAGTGTGACAGTGGGAACAAACGTAAGTGGAACATTCCAAGTTTCCGGGGTTTGAACTCAAAATCACTCGCTCTTGGTGGATTTCCACGAAATAAAATGTTGCTCTATTATGTCTTGAGTTATGTCTATGAGATTCATATCGATTGGATGAGTAGTTTCAATGGAATGAGTTACCAAACCCGTACCACGTACGAAGGGGAAAAATACTGTCTTATATGTAGAGATTTTGCACGACTGAGTCGCGCGAGACTTTCCCGTTCATTACAAGTTTGTCGCTTTGTCATCTGCCACGCTGATTGGAGTGTTTCTTTTTCGCAGTTTTTGTTTCCCCATTTAAGACTCTATATAAGCTTTGACTAAAGTAATCAAAGAATTGAGGTACTTATAATTATATTAATAAATTTTCAGGCACATGCATTTTTGCCATATTTTCCAGTCATCCTTAAATAATGGCTACCTTAAGTTTTCTCAACAAATAATAAAAGAAAAATGAAAAAATAAGAAATGGGATCCCCTCCTAACAGGCCTCATAAATCATCCCCTCAAAGGATCCCCTTAGTCCTTTTTGTTTCTTATAATAAACACTTATTGATGTTGGGCAATTTATGAAGCAATTTTCACTGTCCTCCTCAATCCTTTAGAAATTGATTCCACGTCGTGATAAAGCACTACCAACACTGTGTCAAACATTAATATACCCCATCGAATGCGAGGAGAAATGTGAAGCAAATGGATCGGAAAGGCGTCTGTAAGTAAGCAAATGGAATACATGTCACAGTCAAAGTTTTGTCATTTCTCAACAAGGACACTGACGGTTCATTTATTTATTGTAGAACGAGTTATAGTTGCGAACTGAACCGTGGATAAGCGATTACTGATATTGACCAACATTTTGGTAAGCAGGCAAAGGGATGTTTACATTTATTTGATTTATTGATATAGTAAGGGATTTTGGTAGATAAAATAAACTTACTGCAAATTGTGTTAAGTTAAATGCAAATTAAGGAGATTCTATCAGCAAAATGGCAAATAGCTAAGGTCCTTACTTGAAAGGAGACAGACAGAAGTGATTTAGTGCAATCTAAATCGCTAATGGGTTTATGTTGATACAGGAGTTAAGGCTTGGATGGACTTGTGGGAAAATCCCATTAAAAAGGGAATGTTTTTGGGGGGCGGCATTTTTAAGTCATTCACAGCCCTTACAAAACTGGTTTTCTTATGAAGAATAAAGAAAAAGTATTGCGCCGCACTTATAATCAAGATAAGTCTCGCCTTAAAATTAACGTAAGCTGAAAATTGCGAAATTTGTGTGGGAAATATAGCCACTGTGAAGTACTAAAAGTAAAAGTAAGTAAGTAAGGCCCATCGAGTGTAAAAGATCCATATAGAGCCTTAGATCTTGGCACGGTTAGGTGACTGCCCTTGGAATTATTGAACTAAGACCAATATTATGAATTGGTTTACAACTTGTAAGTCACTGAGGTCATCAAAGAAACAAGCCTTGCACAAAGTGACAAGTTTTCGAGGAGTAATTATGTATCTTCAGCCATCTAGTTCCCCATGAAGCTGTTTAAAGGGTTTAACATTCTACGAAAATGGATAGGCAATGTACCTATACCTGTTTTCAGAAAGAAGTCAAGTTCACCCGAATGATGAACAGATTTACACACCATTCCCCATGTTGTTAGTTGCTTAAAAAACCTAATTTTGAAGAAAGGATTCGGTTTACTAATTCTAAAATTCTGGCAACTATACCACCCGATAATTTTGATTCTTCGGTATTTATTTCAAGTCAGTCTTTAGTCTTTCGCATCTCTCATTAAAACCTATTTGCGGCTGACTTTAAATTAAAGTCTTCGGATGGAACTTTTAAACTAAATATTCGAAACGTATTAACCACCCTTTCGTTAGGAACTAGAGTTGCCTATTTGAAGTGCTTATATGAGCAATGGTAAAGTAAAGTCTATCAATTTATTAGATTTCGCAAGGCTTAAAGTTGCTTTAGAGGTAAGGAATTTCCCAAAACTTTGTGTTCCTGGGGATTGAACCTGTGGCTCATGAGTCCATGATACTAACCACTGATCCCTTAATGTTTAAGTCTAGTAAATACTTTGACTCAACATTTTTTTGGCTTGAAAACTGTGTTGAAATATACAATAAAATAAAATACTTGACACCTTGGCGATTCCATACTCGTCGACTGGTTTTGGATGCCGCCTCTAAGAACTAATCATAAGAAAGTTTTTTGAACAATCCCTAAAGCATGAACAAACGCGAATCTATAGAATAAATTTTCGACCTAAGATATCGCCAGTTGCTGATTTATCCGTGTACCGAGCTGGTAAATTTCTTGAGTTCTCTCTGACTTCTGAGCACTACCAAAGCTTGTTCCTTTCTGGTTTTTCCTTAACATTTATGTTTTCCGAGCGTTGATGCATATTATGAAATCCACTGTAGCCTTTAGCTCCATTTTTTGTCCCACTTATGGTGAAGCTTGGAAGGTCTGCAAATCAAATATTTACAATCCATTTAAGACACTGTTGCGCCGCCCAAATAATGGAGACTGCTATTCCGGAGGTTTTTAAAATCCTCCAATTTCTTCAAATGCAATGTTAACAATCCATTCAGGCCGTCCCAAGTCTGGAGGTGCATAAAATGAAACACTGGTCAACATCCATAAAATGGTCACACTGTTATTTATTGGAGGTGCCCGTGATTGGTTTGGGTATAGGGTAGAACAAAATTGAGGATGTTGGTGGAGAGGGTAAAATGAAAAATTATCCACAAACCCTTTTAAGCAACTCCTCAACCTGAATCGGATCATTAAATGTTGGACCGAGTTAATCAAATAAAGTAAAGAAAATTGAAGGTATACATTTTTCAGGATCAACTTTTCGCACTAAAAGGGACAACAATGAGTTAACTTAATCAAACCATTTAGCGACGGACTTTTAAATTGGAAAACTCCTTTTTAATACACTTGACAAATGCCATAAGGGCCCCTAAAATGCAAATTGATTTTTAACTTAAAGGCTACAAATCCCTATGCTCACTCTATTAATCATTCTCTGAATATATGTAGAGCCAAACATAAAACAAAAATGCTTCGCCAACTTATATCCCTTGAGCTTGGCAGGTGGTACCAACTACAACTACTATCATCTGCATGCTCGACACGTTCAACCCGACACAAGTGTCTTTTAAAGAAACAACAGATCAGGTCTTGTGACAAATAAGCAGCCGAATATACACGACCCAACGTAACGAATTATTCACCCAAATGGTGATGTAAAATAAATCCCACAACGTGACTAAGGAAAAAACCTCTCTGCGCTGCAATTTGTTACAATTCCCTCTCTCGGGGGATGAACAACGCGCGAGGCGCGACTGCCAATAATGTAGCCCCTCCTTGGTATAGTTGCTCCACTTAGCGTCACACAAATATCTAGTGTACATAAGCGGACTACGTGCGTTAAGTGCCACTGGCCACTACAAACCGTGGTCTTGTTTTGCATGCATTACGGTGCCAGAGAGTGCTGAGTTTTCAAATGGATATTTTTCCGTTGCCCTGTTTACTTTCGGAAAACCCTAATTTAACGGAAATGTACTAAAATTATACGACAAGAGAGAGAAAACAAAAATTAGAGAAACTCATTAAAATGGGGTTTGCGTTATCTGGTTAATATTGTCGACATCAAAAGTGGCTTGGCAATTTTATCGACGGAGTTCCGCCGTCCGCTTTTGTCTGATATTGTTTTTCACAAAGGCATGTTTCGGCAAATTGCCTTTCTTCCATGAAATAGATGTTTCCTAACCAAATTGAATGCGATCCTGCGAGTTTCCCTTTTTAGTGCCTCCAACGAAAATCAATAGCGAGGTGTGAATGGGAATTTATTTTACGCGACCATGGCTGATGGGATGCTGTCAAGGATTAGCCTTTTTTTTCGAGTATTTGGTGTCTTTTGAAGGCATTGATGAATATTACGTTAAAGGGCCGTTTGCTGAACCTATTCACAGCGATTTAAGTTGTCCTCAAAATCGTATGTGACAGTTTATGACATAGAAAAAGTAGTAAGTAGAACTCAAATCACTATGAGTAGTATCAGCAAACGGGCCTAAGTGGATGGGAAACGACTGCCTTTTAAATGTGTAAATTGATGGAATAGATGAGCTTCTCTTTCTCGTAGTTGGCTTCTGAGGTCTAGAACCTAAACGGCTGGACGGATTCGGAGCTTGAGCGCTTACAGCTCGGAGCACGACTCATTATTAACGGAACTTCACACAGAACGGCTTCAAACAAGTTTGATTCTTTCGAAGAGGGCTTCAACGATTTCAAAAAAAAAATGATATTTGAGATTAAGTGGGGGTTTACATTGCTGCATACCCAGTTTTTCGTTAAAAATTGAATAACTATACTTTTGAAAATCGGACGTGTCTCAAAAACGGTCGTTTCTAACTTGAAAGCAGGCTCAGTTTTTCTCTACATCATTCTACAACGCATTTATCTTGAAAAATTTTAAAAATACATTTTTCCAAAATTTGGTTTGTAGCTACATGAAAATGGATGTACCGATATCAACCAAAATTGATGGACATTCCTAACTTGATAGCGAACTCAGTTTTGCTCTAAATTATCGTGCAATAAATTTAAATTTAAAATTTTCATTTAAATTTAATCTTTTTTATAGATAATTAACTTCAAAACGGACACACCGATTTCGACCAAAATGCAAACTTGGAGTAAATTTGATGCTTTCAAAATTACTGCGTCCTTGATTTTTCATTCGAATCACCGAAAACGGTGCTTTTGAAAATTGTTCATATTTCGAAAACCTCATTGGGAACATATTTCATGGAAATTTTAAAAAACAATTAATGCTTATATCCCAAGCAATAAATTGTACTCAGTTTTTAGCTTAGTAGTATTCTTCAAACTAAACACTGCAATAACTGTTACTATTTTCAAAAGAACTCCACCGATTTTGATCAAAATACATATAAAGAATAGAAAAAGAATTCTAAAAACTATCCCATACTTAGTTTTGCTTAAGAAACGCAAATAAAGCCGCATTAGAATTTTTTTTAAATTTGTTTGTGCTGACAGACGGTGAATCTTTGTTTATTTCAATGAATCACTTTCGATTAAAACACATTAACAACCACGCAAAACTTCTTTTTGGCATATATCGTCCACTTCTGTTCTTCCATAAAAAAAACAAGCAACCATCTATAACTTACACGATTGAAAGCACTTCATTGGTACTCCGACAGTGATACACTTTAATCGGGCTGTTTGCATGAAAAAAAAAAAAAAATCAAGATTCCAACGCATATATCGGTGTAAAGATTTCGGTACATCATGAACCCTACCTCCGACAACTCTCCAACAGCAGGGACCTTAAACAGGATAACCAATCTATTTCAGTCAAAAACAATAACTTGCCTTAACAGGTCAGAAACTCCTAATACACTTGTTGCAAACAACTTTAAAGCTACAACCTAGCAAAAATAAATCAGAGACAGCTGTTACTAAATGAACATTTTATTTAATATTTTCTGATAAATTATATCATAGATATTGAATCTTTGGAAGTGAACGGACCTTCAATTAAATTTTTAGTTCCCAGCAACCTGGGTTCTCAAGAAATTGTATAATTATTTTTCAATTTAATTTAACTTCAATAAATTTCGATTTTTCGTTAATAACAACACTTGTCCTTGCAGGTACATACTCAAATGTAAGAGCCCATAAACAGAACATGCTTTTTACAGATAGCTTAAGCCTCACATTATTAATTGATGCTCTGCCATCTGAAATGAATATGCTTAAGCCAAAGGCCGCTTTATTTATGCATTCCTATGTTTTTTGTACGGTTTGTTTATATATATTCTAGAATCGCTTCTGAGTTTGTGACGTACATACCTAATAAACCACAAAACTGTTGAAGTGAACGAGAAAGTTTCGTGCGACCCGGTCGTGCACTTTATTTTGTATGGATTTCCTTGAGTGAGATGAATGCTACAACATTTGCTATATCATTCGGAAAACAACAACCTGAAGTCACTAAAATTTGTGAGCCTATTTTTCTTATAAATAAATAAATAAATAAATAAATAAATAATTGTATTAAGTTTTCGGATAAAAAAATTTCCTACATACATTTTTTAACAATATGCAGTCAACTCAATCTTAATCCTTCGGCGGCCCTACATATCGGGGTCAACCAAAGCCTATACTAACAAGTCTCTCCAGGTAGACTCAGATCCTTAATCTTACAACTGTCAAAGAATTGTTTTCCTCGAAATGGCCAAGAACTTCGTCATCCCCTTTTGAGAGGGCCTTTCATACTTCAGACGACTTAGCAGAACTGGGTCTATTAAAGCCTTTTAATGGTATCCTTAGTCGTTCATTTGACACATATTTAGATTTATAATAAAACGGAAGGAGTTGCCGTAAGAAATACTTTCAGATTTTGATGAACATTTTTTTTTCAAATATTCTTCCGAGAGCATATATGATGAAATTTTTTGTCAAATATTTCACAAGCTCCCGAGTGACATATAGACTTTGTCACTCATTGCCACGCCTACTTTTTTGGGGGCATTTTTGATAAAAAAGTATTTTTTTTCTTATTTTACTGTCATTTAATTGCGATTTCTCCTCTAGCTATTAATTAATAAAAAAAAACAAAAAAGTGCTAAAATACGCGAAAACTTCCATGAATACTTAAAGCTATTAACCACTTTTCTGCTTCATCCAGAAGCTGAGCTACAGACCAAAGTCGAACATGTCGAAATGAGATTAAATCGAAAAATGACAGCAACAATTTTCCTTGATCGTTCATCTGCTTGGGGATGACGGGCATACATTGAAAATGCATTCATTTGAAGAAATACGGTGTCCAAATCATTGTTTTTAACCTCGACACTAATTATTTCTGTAGTTCAAAATAGGTAATTTTATATGGAACATCTTGATATTGTGAGCTCGTTAAATCTAACCTGGACACTAAATATGATTATAGTATCGCGCTGCGTCTCATTATCTCTGTTAAAGCGAAAGATAACTGTGCGATGTGCACCATCTACCATGCCCTTATTTGGAAATGCGCAGATGGCTGATAGACACCTGACAATGTTGTGGTATGAACACAAAATAAGGGTAAGCGCTATGACACTGTACAGATGCAACAGGACTCCACAAAATGCACTATCCGCCAAAAACTGTTTGAAGAGTACCTATCGCCAGCTACATCATTGAAACTCATTCTTCCAAAGTTGTTGTAGTTATCTCCCCTCGTGAAAACCACAGACAAAGCCAGGGTCTCTCTGTGGACCAGCAGAAGTCTGATTGCTAAAAGTTGGAGTATAAACCTCAAAATGTCAATTATCTCCCTTACACGAACAAAAGAACTCCTAAATCTGAATAGGAATCAGATTCGTCAAATGGTTCCTCACTGGACATTGTCAAGTCAAAAACCACCTCATGACTATGGGAATAACACAAGATAACACTTGCAGACTATGCAACGAGGACATGGAATCAGCAGAACTCATACTGTGCCACTGTGAATGTCTAATCAGATTACGTCAACACCATCTAGGGAAAACTTACCTATAGAGGCAGACATATCTGACAGCCCACTCAAAGATCACCTAATCCCGTGTCATGAGCGAGCTCTAAATGCACGTAAGCACAATAGGCCCACTTGTGGCAACTTCCCTAATTAATCTAATCTAATCTATCCCCCCGTAGTTTCCTTTTCATTTCCCACAACCAGTTGTTTCGAACTTCCTGTGTCAACTTCCCAAACTATGGCCACCGAATTTGTATACAAACTATTTTCATCTCGAACGTCGAACCCCTTTCGGCTTCTGTTTTAAAATTTGTTCTCCTCACCAACATGAAAATGGATTTTTCTTTTTTCTCTTGTCGCCCCACACAAAACTGAAGAAGCTTCCTTTTTCAAGCGTGAACACTGCACAAACTGCACATTATTGAATCTCAGCAGCACAGTTCCTTGAGCGGAGAACTCCCTCTGTGCTTCAAATAAATTGTTTACTCTCTATTCCCAGGCGACACCGACTATATCAGAGTAGATCCCAAATATTCAGCTGACTAAATACACACCAAGTTACCAAAGCACTTTTGTGAGATAAAATCGATTTATTCTTTCGAGAGAACCGACACCCGCCCACCATGCGATAACAGATGGGATTTTCTGCAGAGATTCACTGATGTATGCAAAGCTAAACCCCTTCTTATCAATGAGAGCCAAGACCCTGATACTACGAGGTATCGTGTTTGTCTATAGAAACATCTATAATGACTTCCACAGCAGAATAATGGAAATATGTATATTAAAGGTGAACAAAACTAAGCAAGCATTATAAGCTAATTCAAACAAAGGTCGTTCCATTTTTAACTAGCCATGCCGTGGTCAGAGATTACCAACTCCCTTGTGAGAACTCGCCATTAATAAACTGGATGACTGAAAGTAGCAATTCGAAAAAGTTTAAGAAGCAGCAATTTAAAACAGACGTACACTTTTCCAGGACTGGAGTTAAAGCATGTTTAAAATATCTCATTTCGTCACGTACATCGACACAGGAAAGAGTGCTCTCTATGGAGATGTCAGTGTCCATTCGCTGTACCTGGTGTCAGCAAAACCACAAAAATTCGCATTGCTCTTCGATTAATGCTGCTCACACATGTGCCAGCTCACGTATACCCAGTCCCAAGTGTTAACCTGCGAAAGGTTTCCGGAATTTAATTCAACATCACAAATTCAATATGGTGTGGAGTAAAATCCTGCGAATAAAATTTCAACCATACAACTGCAGTAAACCCCGAATGGAAATGATTCAGTGCCTCGGAATGAGCGCCAAAGCCTTTTTGGTAATAAAAGCCCAAGTAATGAATAGTCTAGGTTTTAAGCGTCTAAACATTTTCGAGAGGGTTCAAAAAATTGGCCAAGGGCTTTGGCTTTTATTTGAAACGCACTGACCACAAACAGAATAATTCGAAATAAATTGAAAAGAGAAAGTTGTAGTTAAATGGGGGGCGAGCCGATGTTGTACAAGATATTGAAAACTGAATGGTTACTGGCCTCAGAATGAAGAACGGGCTGGTTGCTTTGATTACCCGCCATTTGTTGATGAGAAGCTGTACTAGCGCAGAGAATAGATTAACGACTTTTGATGGATATTGATGGGGAATTTATTTTACTCTCCGAGAGGGTGAGTCCATTAGGTAAGCCAGTCTTGTTTGGTATCTTTGGGGATCTAAGTCAAAATGGACCACTTCAAGGGAGAACAGAGTGCCTGCTTTGTAGGCAATGCAACTTCAATTGCGACCATCTCAAAATTCGTCAGTGCCAAGGGTCATGATTTAACTGAGGCTTACTGAGGTTAAGAAGTTTGAACGGATCCGCTGACAATTTTGGGTGTACCTGTATCATCGAGAGGGAAATGTGTATGAAGTTCATCATTTGGTAACCAGATCCAAGTTTTTGAAATAACACACTTAGTGGGTTCAGTTGTTGATGGATTTGAAATTCGTAGCTAACTTCGACAACTATTTTGTTTACGGTCAAGGTCTGCTTAAAGTATTCTCCGATACTGAAGTAGCATAAAAGAAGACCTGAAAGAAAACTCTTTTATTGGTTAAAAACGACAGTGTGAGCAGACATGCCGCAGCTTCAATAGTAATCGGTCCTTGCATCGCCGGAGCCTAACAAGGAAGTAATGCTGTGCCGAAGTTTTAGGAATTTAACACGTCAGCAAGATGGACGCAAGTCCGTGTAGCTGTGGCGAGAAAGAAGTTTCCTTATAAGTTGTCGCCTCCGAGTAGAAGAAACCAGCGATATTGTAGACAGCGACAATGAATTTCAAGCGGAAAAACGATCGAGTTTGTCAAGATTCGGAAGGGAGATCATCTGCGGAATGCCCTTGATTAAATAAAATTCTACTAGAAAGGCGGGCGATTCCTCGGAGTCTCAGAGATGTCTTTACAACACTAATATCAGAGGATATGGTCAACCAACTTAAGGTTTTTGTGGACCTTAGGGAAGGACCCACAGTAATGCTGCAAATGGCGGGAAAAACGTTAATGACTGCTAGATGGCTGTTAGATATCAAGCATTGACATTATTTACAAAAAAAAAAAGTGAATTGCTTTGAAGCATCTTTACAATACACGGCAGAAATTTATGGAAAAAAAATAATAATTCCCTCAAAATTCTGTAAGCAGAAAACGTTCTAACGTTTTCGTGCGCATGAATGATTTGCTCTATGTACAGAAGGAAATCTTTCGTGCACCCGAAAAAACCTTTTCGCCTCAGAAAATGCCGACCCAGGGGTCAGATTCTGCAAGGCGAAACGTTCGAACGTTTTCGTTCGCACGAATGATTTGCTTTAAGTTACAGAAGTCAGTCATTTGTGTAAAACGAAAACGTTTCGCCTTACAAAATGTAAAATAAACAACAAAAAAATAAAAACGTTCAATCGTGTTTTCCATTGTAGGAGCGTTTTTCTCGTGTTACTTCGAAAACGAAAGGAATTATCGTTTCGGTCGATAGGAAAACAAATAAATTATTATGGTTTTTTTTTTTTATTCTTTCAATCAAGAATAAAAAGGAAACAAAAATTTTTTCATGTGCAATTCAAATAACGATATCGTTTTCATTGAGGTTTTTTATTTCCTTTGATTGTTAGATCCTGGAGCATTCTACTATGGAAATTAATTTCGAATTATTCAATTAAAATTGCACTGCTTAAGGCTCGCATAACTCATTAAAAACCAAACGAAAACGACTTTTGTTAGAGCGAAAATGTGCGTCGTGTAACTCTTTTCGCTTTCGCGAGTCACTTTCGTTTCGTTTTTTTTTGGCAGAACTCCACACAAGAATTGTATGCATTCAAATAGCGTGCAAAAAAATTGAAAATACTTTAAATTAAACAAAATAAAATACAATATGTCCTTGTACAATATAAAAAACATGAATATCCATTTCATTGTTTAACGTTTATTTTCTTATGAAATAAATGTAGGTCCCGCCGGAATTGTAATGTTGACAGGAAGGTTTATAAATTTCCAATAATAAAAGTCTATCTGCGTTCCCAAATAGCCCGATCATCAACATTCTTTCACTTCCAGGGTGTGAAACTGCCATTTAAAATGGTCTTTGGAAAGTTTTTCGTTTTGGTACGTGTAAAAGTGAGATAGAGCATATTGAACTCACTACCAAGCATAGATACCCATTGCTTATATATTTTTATAATGAGAGGAAATCTTTGCCTGCAGTTACTGTGCAAAAGATGCATCAATATTTAATAAACTTTACATATTCCTCTACCTATATCTCGAAAGTGTGAAAATGTAACTTAGGGCCTTTACGAAAACAGGGCCACCGTGCTAATAAATTCGTTAATACCTTAAATACTCTACAATGTGCGTTCATAATGTGCAGTAGCACACCCTCAGACATTCCAGAAACAAAAAAAAAGTACACTTTTCCTAAAAGTGATGTTGGTGATCCAAGTAAATAGGTCTCCTTGGGCCCAGTGGCGAATTAATTTGAAACCAAGTCATTGTATAACTATGTCCACTGGCAGCTTACTTCTTACAATTTCCGAGTACCTCCTCGAAGAGAATTCGTTCTCCCAAATTCCATTTCCAGAAAACCAAGTCCCATTATCTCCAATTGGCTTTCTAATTCGCCAATTAGCTAAATTCGCCAAGTACGCACTTGAGACTGCTGACAAAAGGACCAACTGCTGCGGTATCTCCTTCTGATGAATAACACCCAAAGTAGATAAAATATCTCGAAAAGTAGTTGAAGCGTAAAATTTGAACACTCACGTCCTTGTTGAGGAGCCATAATGTTTTATCGCATTTTCTATGGAAATATGTTTTCATCTTCAACCCCAAATATTTCCATAAAAACCAAAGAGAGATGAAAACTTCTGTAAGGGTCTGTTTATAGGGTCGTTTCTTGGGTGATGGAAGTTTTGAAGTTAAGGTGAACTCTTATAGTAAACAGCCTATCTTGCGGTAGCAACAGATTAGCTGTCTTTAGCTTTAGGATAACTTCCCATAGTTTCCCCGAGAAACCACATGTGAGGTTGAAGACGATGTTTATGTCTACAAGGATGTGGATGATTGATATCGATATTTTTTCTGTATATTTTTTCGACATAACCTCGCTCATCATTCGATTTTGTCAAATGAATGCTAGCTTGGTGGGAAACCTGCCACAAAATGTGTTAATTGTAATTTAATTAATATATTAAATATCAAAAATTAAGAACCCATCGCTCTTTTAGCTGCTAAGACCAATTTGACATTGTATATGACTTCCATCAATCAACATGTCATTCGGTTTTATCACACCTGTTTAACAGGCTTTGTGACAGACACTTGGACCGTGAAGGTGGTAAATCGTTCTGACTGGCAAATCCTGTTGACACGCTTTGTGTTCACCACTGTTTTTGTGTTTCGCTGCCAGAGTTGATTAATGACTCAGACGCAAAAATATGTCTCACTGTAACTGTCGAAAATCTTCAAGTGCGTGAACACGCCCTTAGGGTGCACAGATCTCGACTAGTTGTTTGATAATTTGGGTTTATTTCAGACCCGGGAAACAGAGCTATGTGACAATTAACGAATTCAAATTCGGCATCCGTCACCGAGTTCGGAAGTAGCCAAACGAAGTTGATGAAATGTATAGGTTAAGTAAATATCATGACGACATTCATTGCGAAGGGTTGATTTGAAGACGCAAATAGGTAACTTTGATGTTTTTTGTAACATATATCGGTTGAAAATCGTTCTGCCTCTAGATGCTTAGTTGCCACAAGACCACTGATTTTATCTACCCATGAAAATGCACGTTTGCAGTTTAATTCTACGTTCAAAGTAATCATTAAAGTTCTTGACATTCTTAAGTGCAGCCTCGACGGGAAATACCGAGTCGATACACAAGTTCGTACGAGAGAGAAAAACCGCAAACGATCTCCGTTTCACAGCAGACAAGTGGATGATGATTGGTTACGTTTTTGTATGTAATAAGCGGATTTTGTGTCCTGACAGTCGGTATGTCCCTTTAAGCCTTTAACTGTGCTTGTCCCATAGCTAAAAGAGTCTTAGAAAACTGATGTTTTTGCGGTTAACAGGTGAAAGACTAAACACAGAGTCACCTGAAGCATGTGAAAACATGGCCCAACCTAACCTAACGAAAAGCAACCCTCTTTGAGAAAATCTAACGCGGGGTTCCCACTAATGAAAAACCACTTTGACTACCCTCACGATGGTAATAGAAAACCGAGGTTGAACCAACACATCGTAATGTCAGGTTAGGTTAGGGTTAGAAGGGCAGTTTGTATTTTATGCAGTGTCAGTGTGATCCCTCGTGTAAAGTAAATTGTAAAGGAAGGTTGCAAAACGTCTAATAAGCTCTAACAATTTTACAACATATTGCCTTTGCTAGATGTACTCATTCTCTCATAGCTGTCGCTTGAGTGCATCCAAATCCTTATCCTTCTTTCTCTGTTTTATCACTTCTAACACATTGTTGGGTTAGGACCATTATTCACAAATACTTTTTACTATTCGCACAGAGTCTCCGTGCAGTGCAGATGAATGTCCACCAGACATCGGGGACGGTTTCCTCTTGGCTGCGCAATTTTATTTTTAAACAAATCCATTGTAGTTCGGTTTCTGACATTAATTGATGAGGTTAAGAAATAAAAAGGAGATTTGCAACTTAATCACCACCACAATCTAACTCTGCTTAAGAGTTTCAAACTCCCATTGAACCTATACAAATAAATACGTGATACGTTTTGGCACACGTCCATGTGACCATCTAGCAGTTCCCCCTTCTGAGGCTAATATTTTGCCACAGCAGTGAGGCGATGAATCATTTAATACAACTTACACACTTACAGAGTGCCAGCTGTACAAATCAGAGGAGAGAACATTCAGTCGTGCGCATCGTCCTTTAATTTACGATTGTAGTAAAAGTTGATACATTTAACTTTCTCTTTGTACATAGTGTTGACTTTTATTTGTGTGATTTTTTAAGTGGCATAAACAATTGGCAGGGGGCAGGGGCCTGCGTGCACTTGCAAGGGAAATGTTTTCTGTAATTGGCGGAGTATTACCACCAGTAAAGAGAAAATGGCGTGCTAGTTCATCCGATGCGTTATAAATGAAAAAAATAGCTCCATCTACTTGCCATAAAAAAATAAACTCAAGTTTTAATCGCTGAAAGATCAAATGTCGTACAAAAGCTACTCTGGTCAGTTGGGGCTATTTTTTTCATAAGAAACAAGTGTCGTCGACTATAGAAAAAAAAATCGAACAGAAGTCTTTTTAGCAATACTAGCTCAGTGAGCCTCAACCATGCGGCCGTGACCGAATTTATAGGGAATAGTTTTGCAGACCTTTCTGACCTGATTGTCTCCTGGTTTAGCTGCTGAAGATTGGTGACATAGAAATGAGAACAAATTCGGGTGCCGGTACAACGAAAGGACCCTTAAAAGGTCTAAAATGCTGCCAAAAAACTGATGAAAACATTGAAGGTCTAAAGAAGCTGACATCAAACAAGAGGTGCGATGGAATGAACCGGAAAAAGGCGTGTGACCAACTGAGGCATCTATTTCGTCAACAGAACCAGCGTATATTTGGATTCGAATTTGCCATTCAAAGCGGACTCAGGCTGAGCTCGGGAGTTTAAAGTTTAAATATTAAGGGAGTCATAATTCCAGTGGGCATCACAATGGATCTACATTGATCTAAGTTTGGCGGGTATATGTTTCTATTACCTCTACAAATCAGTTTTCTACACCTTTAGGTGAAAAGTCGCGGGCTTTGTTTATGTTAGAGTGACTAGTGACAGACCGGACCAAGGATACATTCAGTAATATAAGACTTATGGAACAACAGTGTAAAATAAAACGGTCTTCTTAGCTGCAGGGGTGGACCAATGAGAGGTGCGCTCAAGTAGGACATGTAAAAATGTGGATTTGTTGCCAGATTGGAAAATGATGGCAACTTTGACAAAACTGTTGCATACCCTATACGACACCATCCTCCGGGTGTGGATGGTTAAGATTTTACAGCCTTTTCTCATCTCTTTCAATTTTGTGCAATCTATTTGTAAAATTCCTTCCAAGCTGTCAGTTTTTTCAACCCTGTTAAGGCAATGATGTCGATATCTGTTCGACGCAGATGAGGTTTTTAGTGATTTGGCAGGAGTAGTTGGGAAAGAAAGTGTGAAAGTGTGAGGGATAAACGATGAAATGAGGAGAAGACTTGACAAACAAATGATTCGCTAAAGACTGATGAACAGACTTGGCCTTGCAAATCGAGAACTGGCCACACAACTTCACTTTTCTTTCAACAAGTTCAGGTTAGGAATAAATGAATGCCAAAATTTCTTTGTTTTATTTTTATTGTTAATTATATTTTATTCCAGGGATGAAGCTTTAATACATTTATAGAAACAAAGGTTAGGAATAAATTAAGAGGTTAACATTCTGTAGCCTTGTAAAGACTAGAGGTGAATGGCCCATTAGACAAGTTGATATACAATTGCTGTGGGGTTTTTATGTTAAATATATAAGAGCTGTTCAGCCTTGTGCATTAGGAAATGGAAATGATATTAGACTATCTAAAATGTTTGATGTATGTTCACAAAATTGGTTGATTTATAAAGGCTCAAAATTAGTTAACGAGCTTCCGAGTGACACAATCTTGTTAAATTTCGATAAATGTATCGATATCGCTAAGATCAAGTACTAAATGAATATTGTAGACGTGTAACGTTTGAAATTCAATGGCTCAGATAGGGCTAGTAATAAATACTACTACTTTCCCTCTGGCCTACGAGACAAAGTGATTAAGACACTTGGCCTTGAAAATGGCCACCTTCACTTCAACAAGGTCAGAGGTCAGACATTCCCTCCTACCTACGACACAAAGTGATAATTCGATTTTGGCTTAGAAAACGTAGAAACGGTTTGAAAATTTTCGCATTGGCCTTGAAAATTGTTAACTGAGTCCACAACTATAAACATTCCCTCTTACGTACGAAACATTTTTCGTTGACTTTTCACACGTATTAGAATATATAGTAAACAACTCTGCGAGACAGTAAGCAATTACATGGGAGACAGGCTTAAATAACTCAACCTTCCAAACTTGATGAAAATCCGTTTCCAAAACTTTTCGCCGCCCCAAAAAAAAAACCCAGCTTACTCGTAGTCCGAGATTAACACCAAAACCAAAGGAAAACTCTCTGAAATGTTGGTAGGTTGTAGCCGCATTCATTAGTTAAGCCAATAAGTCCATTCCAACAAGTTGTCGGACCGAAACTCTAATGAATGAGAAAAAAACTGATTGAAAGTGCAAAGCAGTGGGAGTGCTTCCACTGATTGGTTTTGTCGGTTATGTGTAAAATACAGATGAAAGCTTTGGTACGTATCGAGGGATTCGGTCGACGCGACATTAGGAGTTGTGTCATTATTGGATATTGTGAAATTTGGCTACTTTTTGTTGTTAATGACAATTTGAACAAATTGTCAATACCATTTTGTCGCAAACCAGTTTGAGGGGATGCCTACTTTGGGAAAAAGTTCTGAACTTGGGTGCAATATCACTGAAAAAAGGTACATCAAACGCATGATAAAGATCATCAATATTACGAAGAATTCATCAATTTTAGTCCAGTGAACTTTTTCATTGACATGACGAAACTGATTTCATCAATATGATGAACAAAAAAAGGAATTCATCATTCATCAACTTGGGTCATCAATATAATGAAAAATTCATCAACATGATGATCCGAAATTCCCCTTTAATCTCATCAATGTGACGAATGCATTCATCATATTGACAAATTTGTTAACCAATATTGTTTTTATGTGTTTGTAAGTTGGTTCACACGAAAGAGAGAATGTGAAATAGAAATACGGACACCAAATAAAACGTAAACACATTACCTGCCCAACGTTACAAATATTGCGAGTTTTTATATACAACTCGCAATATTTGTAACGTTGAAATATTTTTTACCAAAGGAAAAGGAAAGGAAAATCGGTGTAGAAAAGTCACGATAATTCTAACTTTGTTTCAATTACATATTTATTTAATGCTACTCTCTTGTGGTCGAAAATCGACCCTAATCTACCTTTTATAAGTATGTAAACTAAAAACACCTGCAAAACTTTTCGATATTTATTTTTACAAATGAAAAAGTACGTCACTATAAAAATAAGTATAGAAAAATAGGTTCTAACCTAAAATACAAATTGAATGTTTCACCAGTTGAATTTTTCCACACTTCATTAATTCTTTTCCATTTTATCTACTCCAGTATATTTAGCAAAATCAGAAGCCCGTAGTAAGAACAAATTACCTAAAGTTTATTCATCAGCAAGCAATTTTCAAACACAATGTTTAAAATAGAAATGAATTCTTTTGGGGGAATCAAAAGATTAACTTATAACTGTGTGATTAAATTTCTAAATCACATAAATCGACTCTTTTAAGATGTTCATTGTTCATCGTTAAACCATTCACGATTTTTTCCATGCCACCCTGTGTAGATACTTTACGCTTGATGAGCAATCCATTATCCTACAGAAGAAAACGATGGAAAAATATGTGGATTCCATTCATCAACATGATGAATATAACGGTGGATTTGATTTCTTTCATCAATATAACGAATCAGTTCAACTATAAGATGAACGCTTACATCAACTTTCTCCTTACGATAAATTAAATTCTGTTTTTTGATGAACGCGGTCATCAATGTAATGAAAGCCTTCATCAATACGATGAACGCCGTTATCAATATGATGAAAATTTAGAACTTGGCAATCGTACCTGAATATGATGATTCCATTCATCAATAAGACGAATAAATCATTAACTGGATGAACAAATACCTAAATTCATCAAAATACGTGTTTTTGTATTGATCAAATATTTTGATGAAATTATGAACTTAGTTCAAATGGAAATGCGCCAAATTCTTATCAGAATCCTGCCAAAAGAATAGATGAATGCGCTTTCTTCATATTGAAAAACGGTTCATCAATTCTCAAAAAGTTTTCATGAAGTTGTTCATCTATCGGTGAAAAGTACGTCATATCAAGGAATTCGTCAATATGATGACGTCTTTTTTTTCCGTGTATATTGACCAGTTCACAAGGTCGACCCGATATACAGAAGGGTATATCGCCATATTTCCATGTTCAGAATATTTGGTGTACTATATACGAGATGACGAGGGAAGCTAATTCAACCGACAGTTGAGAAGGCACTGGAGATGGCGATCCATGCGAGTCCGTGTACCCAAGGAGTCTAGATTCAGCTTGACTGAAAATGTTCCCATTTGAAATATGTTAATACTTTGAAATGACATGGAAGTAAGTAAGACCTTAAAGAGAGGCCCGTTGGCGACCGAAATCTTTTCATCCACCCACTGAACTAAAAACATTTAATCCGCCTTATATTGATTTAGTCTGCTTCTTAATTACAAAATGCGGTTAGCGACTTAATCGCTTCAAGCGGCAATAAGCCGCCCTCATGGCTCGCATGTCATACTGATGACGATGAACTTAACCCTTTCAACGCGTTTAAAATATGACTCGTGGGCGTATATGTAAAACTTTTGGATGGCAATTCATTATTCAAATAATACCCACATATTGAACACCGTTATAAATAAATTTGTTTACCGTCTATGGCTGAGTTTAAATGCAATTTAATTACAACGTTTCGTTGTGTGGGTTTTTTTCTTTGTCGTTTAATCCCTTTAATGCCACGAATTTTGGATAGCTCATTAATTTGCGTGCATATCCTCGGCGTGTGTTTCTTTTTTTTTTATTTTCCACTGATTCAGTTGTGGTTGTAGCGAAATGCGGTTCGGGTTTACCGCAACATGCGTTCCATTTAATAGAACGCGATTTGATGACAGAGTTTGTTTTTCTCTCTGCACTTTTAGGTGCTGTGGGTGTTCATAATGTGGTATATAAAATGAAAGTCAACATTATTATTTAATTTAAATAGAAGAAAAAAATGATATTATTCATGTTCGCAGTAAGTTAATAATAAGCTGGGTAGTTTTTAAAATTTAACATTCGTTTCATTTTAACCGACGTCGACAACTGTGACACAATTAAAAAAAAAAAAAGAAACAAATCGGTGTCTTCCACAAAAATAAAATACAGACATTCCAGCCCAACTCATTAAATGAATACAACCGTTGATAGCAGGTAGCTCAAAAGTCGAATCAAAGGACTTTCTTCCGAATGAACCAAGATGATTCTTATAGATTTCTTTGTTGTTGTGGTGCGTAAATTTCAAGTGTAATTCGAAAACATCATTTACGTGGGTGTCGACCTTGCGAAGGAGTACAAAATGGATGTTAATCTGGATCAGAAATTCTGAGAAGTGCTTACGTTTTTTTTTACGAATATGGGGACAGGCTGAGGGTGATATTTTCAAGGGTGTAGTGCTAATAAGCTCATTGAAAAAAGTTGAAGAAATTTACACAGTTGGTGAGCAAAACCAATGTTGTCTAATGCACGTGCTGCCGTGATTGTAACTCGCTTTTTTAATAGACTCAAAAAACATCTTGATAATCGAAAACAAAACAAATTGAAAATGGCCCAAACAACGTCATTAAAAACGACTCAAAACGTCGTTAAAAACGACTCAAAACGTCATCAAAACATAAAAAATCTTAGCAAAACGTACAAAACTCCTTTGAAATTAAGCTTAGAAACCAATCCTAGAAACGAAAGATGTCCCAAAAATACCTAAGAAACTTCAGAAAAATGGTTCTAAGACCGTTTAAAAAAAAACACCTTAAAAAATCCCGAAAAATCCTTCTAAAATTGATTCCAAAAATGCCTCGAAAATGGCTAGAAGAACGTCCTGGAAAACGACCCAACCAAACCTCTAAGAAGCCTTACCAAAAACGCTTTGAATGACTACACAGAAATACCTAAAAATACGTCTCAAAAAAATATCCTAACAACTTTCTAAAAATGAAAAACCGCGCTAATAATGTCTCTCATAAAGGCTCCAAAAATGTCCCTCCCCGAAAAACGATCTAAACGTGAAAAACATAAGAAAAATACACGAACTTTTGACAACGCTTTCAAACATTTTGCCAAAAAGCACTGAAACGATTTGGCGAAAGTCCGAAAATTATATTAAAAAACGTTACAAAACGCTCGAAAATGGACCTTGGGTCTCTCCGAGAAAATCCATTTAAAACTATTCCAAACACACCTCGAAAGACTTAAAAACCGCTCCAAGAAACAACGCCCCGGAAGAGCCTTTAAAAACGATATCAAAAACGTCGCAACAAACACCCTTCAAGTTCTCCCAAAGATGATCCGAAGACGTCACAAAAACACGAGAGAAACCTCCCAAATTTAGTTGAGAGTACTTTAAAACTTTGCGCTGGAGGCAGATACGAAGAAATTACTGAAAGACGCCTGACCTTCACGCTATACAATCATAACTTATTATATACACTCGTTCTCGTTTGTCACCTAACTTTTGACAATTCGTATAATCCCGATAAATTTTCTGTTTTATTTTTCAGATATCTAACCATCAGCCGAATAATTAGTTTCAGTTTCAATGCGAGTATTTTGAGAATTAATAGAAAAAAAAAAATTTGGTATGAGAATGTCCACACTCAGTTAGGAAGAAAAATCATCTGTCATCGTCATCACAAGAAAATCAGAAGCCGTGACAACTTTTTGTCGTTTTTACCCCGAAGCATCTTAAATAAACAAATCTTCTTGTGTACACAACATTTTCCAATACAAACATTAAATATTTAAAAGCATCGGGCTTAGTAAATTATTAATCAAACCTTTTGCGTCTTACAGCATGAATATAAATTTGAAACAAATCAACAAAAATGATTTGATTGACACATTATTATACAAGCAGTAGGTTTTAGCATGATTTATATGCAGAGCTGACGCTCGTCTTCTTCCCGCCGAGAAAGTATATCATCTCATTCCAAATTTAAAAAAAAAGGAATAAAAATAACTTCTTAGGTTTCCCATTCAAAGGCTATTACTCAAATTAAATTCCCCTAAAGTCCTGTAAGAATTCCATTACCACACCGATAGGTACAAGGCTAAGTTTTCGGAGACACAGTTGGGTCCTTGCGTCGCTTATTTTTTTTTCTTCCTCCCAAAGCATGATTTTCGTTTTCAAAAAAAACATTATCCGACTTCTTTTTTTTTGTGCTTAAAAAGTGAAATTAATCTATATTGACTTTTGACAAAAAAAAAACGCCAACATGTCATGGGAGTCCTTCAACGCGCCGCGCATTGTAGGTAGCCGAAATTACATTAGGATCTCGTGAAGTGAATAATTCATTAGATTGACGAATTCAGTGCACAGTTGGTTGGTTGCGTAAAAACAGACTTTACTCGGAAAAAAAATCATTATTATTTGGAGGCGAAGTGGTTTATGTATTTTCAGTGAAAAGCTGTCGGAAATGACCTTCGACAATCCATTTGACCACTGAAGACCCTAATCTGATATTTGGCTACTTCCAGCGTGATTTGAAAAAAAATCGTTTTATGTCTTCGGAAATAATTACGATTTACAATCCGTGTGAAGTGAGTGAAAAAGTTGTTTCAGAAGCTACTACATAATTCAATCAAAAAAAAAGAAGAGTGATTGTGTGATTGAAAGAAGTCAGTAGATGATACTTAAAAAAAAAAACAGATCTTACAGCGGTACACGATGGCTTGGAAAACCAAAAATAATTACCTACAGCCGCATTAAAAAATTATAAATATGGATTACACCGACCACTTGGTATGGACAACTGGAAGCGACCCAGAATTACAAAGAATAGAAGGATATACACTGCTCATGGATTGAGAGATGCTGAGTAAAAAGGCACCTTTAGTGAGAAGAAGTAAGTCACGGGCGTGTCCAAAAGCTTTAACTCAGCTGTCAACGGCTTGTTCGAATTATTTTTCCACACTTCTCCTATTCAATTATCTGTCAGAAGTGGGGTTCTAGGATTCATTGTAAATATCTAGTTCTAATCCATAAATACTTAAAACACAAAATTCCAACTTTAAAAGAGTCCACCCAAGACCGATTAGAAGTGGCTGGTTATAAAGGATTTTTTTTTCTTTCATCAGCAGAACACCTAGGTACCGCAATTAAATTCAATCACCGCCCACAGGCAGAAAATAGAATGCGGAACCTGACCGGAAAATATTCAACTATGCCATTAGTAATGAACAAGGGTATAATATTAAATTAATCACCACACCGTGGGTAACATTCAAAATAACTCTGATGATTGCGATAGTACTATTTTCGCAACTCCTACCATTACACAAATATAATAGGCGAACTATGTCGGTAATTTTGCTATTTAATTTAACGTTTGTTATTTGAAATGGCTCGACTAATTAGGTATGATAATTTACTTTTCAACATTTCGGCAGGGGTTCATTTTCGATATGATTGAATTGGTTAAGTTAACTTAGAAAAGTTGCGCTTACCTTGGCAGCAACATTTCGCTTTCCGAACGAGGTGTGGGTTATTTTTTGTTTGCCCTGAAAAAGAAAATACAAACAAAGCAATGTTCAAAGAAGGAACACAAAAAGATATGTTTGTGTGTGTTTAATTCAATTAACAAGGCACTCACCGTATGTCCGTAGGAAGGATGTAATTGAAGGAAGTCACTGTAATCGCTGAAACAGAAAATACAAATAATTAGAGACATTTAAACAACTCTTATTATAGATGAGAAGTAAAAGACGACTTTTAAGCATTTTCGGTTCGAAATTTCGAATGACATGATGGCGCAACGACAAATTGAAATTTGTATCCCCCCTTTTCAAAGATGAAGAGCACATTTCCAAACAGATTTGAAATAGGACAACTGGTAGTTTAATTTCACACGATTTCGCAACTAAATATGAACAAATAGCCATCAGCATAGATGTAAACTTTAACGCACCACAAAGCTATGTTTGAAATTCAAATGTTCGAACGAACTTAACGAACGTCATTCGACCAACGGCTCTCTCTCTCACTCTCTTTCTTAATCGCGAATTAGCAAAAAAAAAACAATTGCTATCCACGAAAACTCACTCTGTTAGCAATGAAACCCGCCCGAAACATCTGTCAAATTAAACGTTAACCTTCGATCTATAATTAAGCTGATTTAATGTCAAAACTATGCAAATTTAATTTTATTCGAATATTTGCACCCGCAACGACCGAACTGAAACCGCACTTGACACTCGCGAGCTGAAAACTGAACTGCACTTTGTACTCTGCAAAACTGCAATGACAGTGACAGGTAGTGTTGCCAACAGGATTGTCAACTGTGGATATTTATCGAGTTTAAATCACTTGAAAAACGGTCGGACCGAATTGACTCAATATTTTTTTTATTTTTTTTTAAATATTCGTAATAATTGCAGTCGAAAAGAAAAATCGCAAAAGTTACACGAAGAATATGAAAATTCAGGAAAATCTGAAAGGGCATGAAATTTTCATTTAATTTTGTACGTTATGGTTCTGGGATTAAAAGGCAACTACACTTGAAACTTAGAGTCGGAAAATCCGGACAAATTGCTAAATTGCGCTCACGATCATATCCGACCTACGTCGGATAGACGTCAGACGGACATCTTTGATGATACTTGATACTATTATTTTCTTTTGTTCATTGCTCGAGGGAACGTTTTTAGCAAAAGAAGAATTTTACTTAAACTTTTTTAAAATGCTTTTGATTGGATGAAGCATTAGTTTTTAACATTTCTTTTCACTTTTGTGTTTGATATTTCCGTCAGATGTTATCATTTCTAGCCCAGTAGAGTCTACATAAAAGGTTTGACAGCTGATACATTCCCACGGTCTTTCTATTGCAATCTGTCACGTTTTTGATTTGGACAATGCTTTCCCGATTCCCAGTTTTATAATTAGTTTAAGGTTGTTGTTTTTTTTTCTTAAATATTGCACCGTTGTTTGTAAAATTTGGAACACTGATGTACTTTGTTTGAACAAAGTACTTTACAAAATGTTTGAGGGCGGAGTTTAAACTCGGGGCGTGGCGCCTTCTAAAGAGAAAAGGTTTGTAACGTAAAAAGCAGTGGCGTTGCAAATCATCTACCGCCATCTATTGTTGCCATTTCAAAAATACGATGACGACCAAAAAGAGATCAGAATTTTTTAAAAAAGAAAGATGACGGCCACTTTCATCCGAGACTCCCTTGTAAAAGGTATACCGAAAATGAGGAGTCAAAATAGAAATCGTCAAACAGAACCAAATATTAATAACACAATATGCAAAGTGGCTGTCTTCTTTTTTATTAAAAGGGAAATAATAATGAAAGTATTGTCTTTCACTACGTCTTATATGGAGGTCTCAAGTCCTTAGAAAATTCCTATAAATAGGAATAGTAGTTCATCTCACTAACCAACCTTTGCAAGCTATTCAAGAAATTATTTTCAGAACCCGCTTTTTTTTGTGCGTACCTTCTTTCTCAGAAAAAAAAATTCCAAAAAAAAAATATGAATAAGGCCATCTTGAAAGTTTTATTGGCATCTCTTTCAACAAACAATACTCACATTCATCGACCTGTTAGCGAATCACTCCGCTGTAACTCTAACTGAAAAAGAGATTTCTTGTTCCCTTCTCCCTCCCCTTACAAGTATTTAGCTTCTTGTAGAAAATTAATCAAAGCTAAGGTATATCGTCTTACTACTTGTATTGACACAATAGAACCAGAAAGGGTTAATGTAATAACTTGAGCCACAAAATTACAACCCACTATTGACAAAGTTAACCGAAATACGTTCCTTGTTCAAATGTAATATAATCCCTTCCCCCTTCGATGTAGGCGATAAGCTATTAAGATATTCACGTGTCGGCATTTTGACAAATATCTTAATGTGACGTTAAGGTGTTCCTAAGCTTTGGAGTGGGTGCGAGTATGTATACAGCCACACATTAACGTTTTGAATATATTAAATCGGCTATATGAAAGGTTTTGCCCGAAGAAAGGACATTTAGTGAAATAAACATCTCCGTGCTATTTAAAAAAATTTCCAATGGAATTTAATACTAGTTTTGGGATTTGATTGTTTGAGGCCGTGGTCCGCCCCGGACTGTGTAAGCGACACCAAAAGCAAGCAAATGTTGGTAGCGTTTGTACTAAACTTGAAATTTAAATGGTGACATTTGTGCTACATCTGCAAAAGCTGCTCGACAGTTCACAATACGAAGAAAAAGCAACGAAAAGACAAGAAAAATTATGACATCTACAACAGCAAGTTTGTACCGACATTTACTGGCCACAGCCAGTTTTTTGGAACACTTCTGCCACTTTACGCTTTTCTTTTATAAAAAAATGTATAGTTAAAAAAAAACCTTCCTGATGTGTATTCGTAGCTAAAATTATTCGGCTCAAAATTATTACGTTTGGAATACGGCTTTATATAAATAAACGGAATACCACACCCCCTGCACCCACAACACAAAAGCGATGCTTTGAATAGGAATCAATTCAATTGGGACGGTTAGAGAGAAAAAAAAAAAACAGAAATCTCTATAAGCGCCTCTCAATCTATCGCATCTGTAGCCTACACACTTTGCCAGGAACTTCAAGGGTGATATGCTTAAATCGCTTCGTGATCGTTTTAAGAATCAACTTGATTTATTTCCCATTGAATGCGGATGCGAAGAAAAATAAAAATACAAATTCTGACCATCGGCACGTTCGCGTGGGATGTCGCTGGGCTTAAATTGAATTTATCCAAGCATAGACCCTCGAGAATCTATCGTCTGTTTCGAATTGTTGTGAATGGAAATAGTTCAAGCTTTTCGGGGAAGAACTGCTGGGTTCCGGCGGTATTAAAAGGCGAACCATATTGGAATACTGTTTTTTTAGTTTTCAGGTCAGTTATGGTTTTGAATGCAAAGCAAATGTGAAAGCTATGCTTTGGGGATTTGTAATTTTTGTGCAGCCAATCACACGTTTTTGCATTTTATCTCATATTTTATTTACGACGTCACAAAGTAAGCTAATTAGGTGTAACGCTTCTGTAGTTTTCCGTTCTACAGGGGCGCTTGCATAAAGCTACATCTCATTAAGATTATGTATCCGTTGATTACTTTTTTTGTAGTCCCTTTAAGTGAGTCATATTATGTCAGAGAAAGTCGATTGTTCGTCTGACTATACCAAAATTTAAAACGCCTCTCCAAAGTGGCTCAGCCAATATAATCGATACGATTAAGCAAAGTACATGTGATTAAAGTGGATAGTAAAATCCAGTCTGTTTCAGACCGTATTAAAAGATAGTGCAAATGTAAACAGACATAAATGCGAAAAGGGACTTATCCTTTAGACGTTTAAAGACTTTGATGGCAAGTCAGATAGGTAATAGGGGCGATTATCTTCTTCAGTTACTTCATTTGCAAGTTTAAATCGCAACAAAGAGGTGCGGGTGGAAAACAATTAAGCTGTAATCCTCGAAAGGGAGAATGTATACCTGTAACCGTATAATAGAAGATGGACAAAGAACTGGTTTTAATATTGGGATAACCTGCAGGAAAAGTAGAGCAACTTGGTCCACCCTTAAATTAATTAAACATCGAAATTCGTGTATGGAAAAAATCGCCTTTGGGTGTTCGCAAAATTGATGAAGGACTCTAAAAAACGGTTGCTAGTACCGTGACATGACAAATAATGATGAATTTGTGGACACTTCCTTGTGCAGATAAAGTTCGAGTATCCTAAAGCTCGAGTATCCTAAATCGAATAAAACCGCTCCGTTGAAATATATCACACGACATTTTCCCATGCCGTCCATTTACGAGTCACACGCTTATGCACTCTTCGTTTTATTTTCGGCAGCATACTCGTAAGGACTCGAATCGAAATAACCAACCTGAAGCTCCTCCAACGCAAAAAATTAATAATGCAATAATCCCTAAAGCTGATTCATTACTAATTACTGTTCAATTTTACAAACGTGCCTACAAGTATTGGCAATAAGTCGTGTCCTTATTGCTGAAACTCCGTGATGTTGTTCCTTTCAGTTTGGAATGACATGCATTAGCTGGTCGTAATCTATATCACATTCGGAATATGTTCTGACATGGCTTGGCTATTCATAAATGTTATATGGCGTCGACAGGGAATTAATTAGCACCGAGGAAATGACAGCTGTTATGGTTATGATTCAATGTTATTACGAGAAAGGAGCAAGCACAATAATGTACTTCAGTTATGGCAAGGAGAACAGATTTATATGACTCCCTTTATGTGCTATCTGTTGATACTCCATTGTTGGGTGTCAGTCATAATGCCTGATTGGGATCACGTATGAAATAGATGTTGGGAGAAGTTGGAATAAGTGTGCAAGATGTGCCAAGAAGGAGCGGGAGAAAAAGGGATATCTATGATTTTGCCGAATTATATTATTGGAGACGTTAAGAGCTTTGCAAAAAGTCCAATTCGACGCGTTTTTGGGCGGGTTTTTTAGAGTGTTTTTTTTTTTATCTTCATTTAGGATACAATTTGGAAGAGTTTTTAAAGCCTTTTTGAACAGATTTTACACGCGATTTGGACACGTTTTCCGAAGGATCTTGGCGTACTTTTCGGTCCCTTTTGGGGGCGTTTTATTGACGTATTTTTAAACTCGTATTTGTGGAGGTTGTAGATAAGCTATATGAATTATTTGGACTCGGTTGGTTACTGATTTTGGATACAATTTGGAAAAGTTTATAAGGCTTTTTTGAATAGATTTTACACGCGTTTTGGACACGTTTTCCGAAGGGGTTCTTGGGGAACTTTTTGGTCTCTTTGGGGGCGTTTTACTGACGTATTTTCAGACTCGTTTTTGTGCAGGTTATAGATAAGCTATATGAATTATTTGGACGCGGTTGGTGACTGACTGACTTTTGGCTTGTTTTTCTTCGGTTTTTTTTTCTTCAACACGATACTTTGCCCTTATTTTTGCACGTATTTTTGACGGGTTTAGCATATTCTTTCGAAGCGTATTTGATATGCTTTTGGGTGCCGTCTTTAACGCGTTTTAAATGGCGATTTTTTACTCATTTTTGGTGGTTTTCTCGTCTGGTTTCTTAATGATTTTTTGACTATATTTTTGATGCAGTTGGGGCGTTTTCTGTCGCAATTTTCGACTTTCATTTGGTCTAGCTTTTTGATGCCCTTTTTGGAATCAGTTTTTACCGTGTTTTCTGACTTGTTTTCGTCTGTCTGCTCGACGGATTTTTCACTGATATAATAATGCATTTTGTTTAAGTTTCAGACAGTCTTCTTGGAGAGACGCTTTTTGTCACAATTTTTGACTTGCTTTTGGAAGCTTTTCGATGCGTATTTAACGAGTTTTTTGTTGCGTTTTTTGCCTTATTTTCGACATGCTTCTCGATGCGTTTTTGCCTGGTTTAGTAACGTGTTTTTAATAAGTGTTTAACGTTCCTTTTGATGCGTTTGGTGTCGTGATTTTTCACCCATTTATGACTCGCTTTTGGAGACGTTTTTTGAAGCGTTTTGCGACATTTCTCGGAATTCTTCAACACAATTTTTGACGATAACGAATTTTTCGAAACGTTTTTGGACAGGTGAGTTTTGTTTAATTGTTTGGGCTCGCTTATTTTTTGATTTCAACACGATTTTTGATGAAATTTTGGATGCATTATTAGGCGCGTTTTTCGACAGGTTTTAGATTTTGTTTTTGTACTTGTTTGGACTGGGTTATTTTCTTTTTTTCCCTTTTTTTTGTATTGTTTGGAAGCGGTTCTTTTCCGACTTCAATACGATTTTTGACGCATTTGTCTTGCTTTTGAACACGTTTGACGCTTTTTTGGGCTTTTTTTCGTAACTAATTTAATCACAATAATAGAAACCTACTAATTCCTAGAGTCAAGATTCGTAAGTTTAATTGCACGAAGCTATTTTCAAAAAGACAAATCCCCTCAGTTAAAAGTATTCCTTTCCGATACAAATAGAGTGACAACATACCTATTCCATTTAAACATTCTGGGCTCTTAGCATTCTCAAGGGTTGCAAGAAGCCATGGACAAGTAAACCCTCTTCTGACCCTCTCACAATCCGAAACTAATGGCTGTCACGAAATTGACAAAAAAAGAAACCCCTTTAATTGTCTATCCCAGGATCGTTTGAATACCATTATCAGCAAATCACAGATTATGGGTTCTTAGTTGTCACTTAGGACAGCCAACCTACCAGTTCTCAATAATGTCTGGGCTAACAGTGATAAATATTTTACCTGTCGTGCGTAATAATACCACTTAATCACCTGTCCTTAGTGAGTGTGCTTTCCCATTATCCTCAGAGTGACACTTTTTCGCTTCAACTTAATGTTATTTTATTTCATCACGTTTTGCCTTGGAAATCTCTTCACACTATCGTTAAACAAATTGAAGTTCCTGTCAGGATGGATAGAGGGTGTGGTCCTATGTCTAAATGGTTTGCCGTAAGTGCTTGACGCAATAGAAACTGCAAATAAGCTTCGAAATATTTTGTTCGTTTTTTACTTTCATTTAGACCACTTTTCCAGGAATCCTTTGTCACGTTTTGCTGTGGTTTTCTTCGGGGAAAAAATGTTGGTGGTTGGAGAATCCTGGTAAATGCCTTTTATACTTTTGCGGTTGACTTTAGTATTTACAAACGTCGGTATGCAAAGGGAGACCAATGCAATGAAAGGACGAATGGCAATTAAAAATCAACCAAGTCACATTGCTGAGGCACTTTTCCTTTGATATCTAGATATTTGTTTAGGGAAAGGACTACATCACGATAACCATTTTGTTTACCCATATGTCAAGGCATCAGAGGTCAATTTTTTTTTTGTCATGACATCAATAATGCCTCATGGACGCAGTTGTTTCAAAATTATTACAAACTCAAGTGGGTAAGTTTCGAACAAAGTTATGTCCTTTTATCAACGCATCGTTCCGCAATGTGTGACTTTAGTTGAAGTTCTTCATACTTTTGAGGAGAAAACGGACAGGGGGACAATTCATACGGATACGAGGGGAGTTGCATAACTTTCCGAAAGGAGAAACCTATTTTTCTTTTCTGTTGAAGTGGTTGTTCATATCACAATGGAATTTAATTTTGTACAAAGTACCAAAGTTTGGTGCAAGCGACTTGTACGAAATGAAAAAGGGTACACAGAGAAAAGAATTATATACCAACGACGCAAATAAATGTATGCAAGCAGACGAGGACATTTAGATTCAAGTTCTTCACGGAGTCACAAGAAGAAATAAATTTATTTTTAATAAGATTTGTCTCAGTATTTCCGTATCTTCTGCAAACTAGTGTTTGCTTTCTGTCGGCCTTTTACAGATCTAAAACAGGATCGGCATTCTGTAAGGCTAAAACGTTCAAACGTTTTCGTGCGCATGAATGATTTGCTCTATGTTGGTATAATAACTTGGTTGTTGGTTTAGTCCCTAGCACAAAGTGATCGGTCGGCGGTACGATTATTTAATAAACGAAAACAATTTTCGCTTTTCAGAAAACGAAAAAAATCAAGCGAAAGCGAAAATTTCGCTGTATTTCGTTTCGTTTTCTTCCCTTCTTTGCAAACTTTTGGACCTTTCTCAGTTCGGTAAAAAACTTTTAGTGGCTTGACACTCTAGAAGTAGTTAACCAAATAAAATCGAAAACGAAAAAATAAAATCGAAACGAAAACGCTAATGAAATATTTTTCGTTTCTTAACGCTTTTGCGAAAACGAAAAGAAAACGATGGCTATTGGGGTTAAAAGTGGCTATAGAAACAAGAAGTTTAGGCCTTCTTACACCAATCTGATCTTTTCGATGCTGTTCACCTTTATTGAGGTCTAAATTTGACAACTTCTGCTAAAGATCTGAGGTAGAGGACAGATTTCCCAACCACCTTTGTCATTTGGAATCCTTTTCGAAGTTCCAAGGTCTCTCAGACTGAGTGTTAACTTTACTTTAGCCACGGACTACATAGCTCCGTCGCATTTGAAGAGACAGAAGCAATTGGATTTTGTTTGCTTCCACCGAGAAGTAGCATCAATTAGTTGTTCCTAATTTATAGGATGAACTGTCTATTCGCTATTTCTTTGAGTTGAACTGGCACTTGACACTCCAGTCACCAGTAATGGATGCATGTTTTAATTAAACATACCCAGGCTATATTTTTGGCCATATAGTCAGTAATTGTTGCTAGCAGTCTTTCTGATTCTTATCCGCCCTGAACGGGGGCTATTATATCACCTTGATAAAGTTGTTTGGTGATATTCCTCATTGTCACCATAACCGTGTTACAATGGCCTGTAATACGAAACAAAAACTATTGCACAACTGGGAGACTTAGTATCAAAGACGAAGCTGAAAATAGTACCCCCGATTACAACATCTGTCGAGCTATAAATAACCGACGTAATGTCCTTGTAAGGAATGCTTCCCAAAGATAACACACAGATTTTGCTTTGTAGACTTCTCTCTCATTTTTAATTAAATCTAAGCAGCAGGAAATATGGCTGAACTATGAAGCGAAATCCGCAGGAATTCAGGATGAATGCTGGTAAAGCTATTTCTGGGAATTTCGTGTTTTGTTTCCGCGCGAAATGAGAAATAAATATTTGCCATAGTAGGTATTTCTTGTTTGTTCTCCTGCAAACGTATAAAACTGAAATCAAAACAAAACCAATATCCCAAATCGATTATAACTGAATATTTCATCGTTTCAAGGTGAAGTCCCTTTCCCGTGTTTGTTACAAACCGCCATAAATTCATCATCCCGCAGAGAATTTCATTTAAAGAGCACGCTTCTTCATATCCCTTCCCAAGCACAGACAGTGGTAGCATTTCCTAAGAATTCCGTCCCATAATAAGCTTCCGGAAATTCCCCAAAGCTTGTACAAAGCTGACGGCTGGAGAATTTCAATGAGCATTCTATTTTCATTCACTGCGATTTGGCGCAAATTTGAACTTTTCTTCGTTGTCCTTCAAGTGGAATGTCGAAAGGATTGAATATTTAACTGATTTAATCAGAAACCCAAGTAGTACCATGACAGACTTTGAATTTGGCTGTCGCTTTCCTGTGCAGCAGGATTTGTCGAATTTTACAATTCAAAGCGAAGGAGTTTTTTGTGCGTCGTTTGTTTGACGGAAGTCACTTGAATCTAGTCATAACAAAGGACATGCTCTTAATTTATTCAAGGAGTTATTTTTTAACTAATTCATAGCAAAGTTTACTATACATAAATTTTAAAAGCACGTCTTTTATATAGAGGGTCCGCCATTTAACTTTTTTTTTTTCAACTAGTGCTTATTTCGCGAATGGTAACACTTAGCTCATGTCTGATTTGACAGATAATTAGTTTTATCCTTCCGCTGAACGAATATGGTTGTGTGTACGCTTGAACAACGCTGGGAAAAATTGCGACATTACTTTGAAAATCATGGTAATGTTGCAGAATGTGTGCGAAAATTGCGTACGGAATTTGGAAGAAGAGAAGCACCGTCAGCTCCGTATGTTCGTTATCTTGTGAAAAAAGTGAGAGAAACTGGCATCCTCATCGATAAACCAAAGCGTGAAAAGCCAAAAACAGTGCGTACACCCGAGAAAATTGCTGCTGTGGCAGAAAGTGTGCGTGAAGCGCCATCAACATCAATACACCGTCGTTCTCAGCAATTGAACATTTCGGAGACATCATTCAGACGAATTTTTCATAAAGACCTTGGTCCTCCTTGAAGAGGAGGATATTGGCAACATTTGGTTTCAACAGGACGGCGCTACGTGCCACACAGCCGAAGCTACACTCGATATTTTGCGCCCTGTTTTTGAAGATCGCATTATCAGCCGCAGAGCTGATGTAGTTTGGCCACCTCGGAGCTGCGATTTGACACCGTTGGACTATTATTTGTGGTATGCCGTAAAAGATAAGTGTTACGCCGAAAAGCTAGAGACAATTGACGCTTTAAAGGACAATATTCGTGAAGCCATTGGTGAAATACAGGTGCACACAATCGATAATGTGCTTAAAAATTGGACCGATCGTGTAGGCTACTGCATGGCCAGCCGAGGCAGCCATTTGAATGAAATTATTTTCCATTATTAACCGGAAGGATTGTACTTTCAAATAAAAAAATAAATTTGAGAAAATATTCAGTAGTTTTTTTTTTTATAGCATTTTCAAAAAAAAAAAGTTATTTGGCGGACCCTGTATATATATTTGATTGGCAAAATGGTATATCCGCAAAAATCTTGCGGACGAATATTAAAAAATTCTTTTTTGTTTAAACGTGTATTAAGTATGTGCATGTTTTAGGACACTTTTGTTTTAAAAATATAGCAGCTTTAATTGTAAAAAAATTATGTTTTCACCTAGCAAGGCAGGCTAACTCGTAATTTAATAAAATTATAAACTTTAACTTCAAGTATGCTTAAAACGCATCGCTTTAAAACTACACAGCTAATTGGTATGGATTTCTGAGCAGTTAAAGGCCTTAACAAGGAGCTGGAGGTAGTCTTTTTATTTCATTCGAATTGGCCAACTTTCTGAGATGCATCCACGACCCCAGTCGGATATGTTATCCACCATTTGAAGGAGGGAAGCCACCTCAAAAAGGGGCAAGTTTCTTAGGATGCATAAATATACCGAACGATGAAGTATGTAAACAAATATGTCTGCCGAAACGGGACCTTGGTGTTTCCTTCAGCAAGACATTTTCAGTTCAGGAGCCACTTCCACTTCACTGTCCACCAGCAGAGACTTCGACTACATTTAGTTAAAAGTTGCTTTAAACCAGTTTAAGTTAAAGCCAAACATCCCCCCAAGCACTTGGTCATTCAAATGTCGTCAGCACCGCATTCCCCCACCAACCGTATAAATTATTAAATTCCACTCATTCTTCAAAGTTGATAGAGGCAAGCAACTCATCATCGTCATAGCACAGGGGTGGACTTCCTTTCACAACCGAGTTTTCCAATTATGTATACGTACGCCCCTCGTGAGTGTGTGCCATTCTTACCACTTTGGCTGTACCTACTTGCTCTTTGAAATTTGTATTTTTATGTTAACAAAACTCACAGTTACTGTGATGATGTTGGTGATGCAACACACCCACTTTGTCGCATTGTTTTGCGCGCACTCGTATATCGTATTTGCGTTTAATTTGCATACCGAAAACTCGTGCACGTCAGAAAGTTTTCTTATCATTCAAATTGCGGTTTGGGGGTGTTTACTACAGACAATCATCGCACAATCCTGTGTTTGTTTCATCAGCCCATTTGGGGGTATTGTCCCGTTGTATAAAAGAAATGCGAACACAATTGATGTTAACCTTTTATTTTTGTCGCTCTGGTGGTATTTTAAAAGGGCTGATGGTTTGCCAAATCCACACTCAGACGAAAATGGATTTAAGACGCTTTATTAGAAAAGTTTCCAGTCGAATGGTTCAGGTATAATATTTTATTTTTTGACAAAGGAAATAAAAGGTCTGTTAGTGTTGAGAGATTATTTCTTAATACAGGAAGATGTATGAGGGGATATTTTTATTTTTATTTTTCTGTTTTTGTTTTTTTTTATTCTTTTTTGAAGGGGGCTGTCACAGATGTTTCATTGCGGTCAGGGAAGGGTGCAAACCCTTTGTATTTATAAGTTATTTATTTCAGGGTTGAATTGTTGGGAATTAAATTTGTTTAAATGAGGGTAATTTACGTCGAGTTTAGTGAGAAATCAAGTGAGTCGAGCAGCTATGCCATCGGTTGAGTTAAACGAAATTCGTTTGCTTAACATGCAACACAGGGAGGGCGATATCAATAATCATGTTATACGGATCAATGTTGTCCACTATATTGGATTATTGTCCGGTGGCGTTGGCCATTAAGAGTATAACGACTCAATTTTTGGCAAAAGAACACCAACGGGGACTACACTAAGGCAGCCGCATGCAGTAAACGACTACCGATTGAGCGACCTGGTCCATTTGGTTTAAATGTCCTTGGCATTGCCGACGACTCATATGTATAATCTCCTGACAGACAGTTCGTTGTCCAGTCCAAAGCATGTCAACGCATATGGGACCGAAAATCCCTTCACCGAAGGTATCGCCATGCTTTATCGTCTCCCTAGCCTTTCCTGAAACAGCTTTTCACTCGTCTATACTCTGCCCATGCAGATCAGCACTCCAAGCCAATGACAACAGAATATTAAATTGAAGTCATATATACATCCCTACAGCGATCAATAATTGAACTACTGCTTCAGTTTATTAAAATCTCTTCCATCCATTTTCTCCCCCGACGGAGTGCAAACAAACGTATCCCACAGTCAGACTGAATTTCGAAACTTCAACTTGAATGGCGCACCGCCGAAAGCGCTTTCAATGAAACTATACATGTACTGAAACCATGTCAACACATCCACACATCAAATTAATATTCGTCTACAACAGTGGCAGCCACATATTGCTCCGCATGATTGTGTGTAATACGAATTATTTCCGAGCAATTCATTTCATTAATTAAAATTTGAAATATTAATTCCCCGTGTGTGTTGCAATTCCAAAGTTAAGCCATATGAGTTGAGTTTTTGCAGGACTCTGGCGGGCGGGTGACATTGTGTGTCAAATGGGAGCAATTCGTGTGAGAGTTATTTGAATAGAAAACCTTTAATTGAAATACAACCAAGCAACATGTTGCCGAAATCGGAACAGTGCTTATTTCGAAATGTGTGCCCCAGGGAGGCATGTACCACCATGTGGTTTCTATTCAGGAGAAATAATTCGCGGGTTTTGATGGTTCTAGTTGGGAGAGAGATTATATAGTGAAAGGATGTTTAAGGAAGTTTTTCAATTAGCTTTCGCACGTTACGAACTTTGAAGAAAGCATTCAAGAGGAAGCCGTATAGAACCCATCATCACCTGATGGAGCAGGAAAAGCCATTTAACTATGAGGGAATATTGTGAATGGGTTTAAAATCATTTAGAGGTAGAGCTGCAACAACTTCCTAAAAGGATCCCTACAGCGGTAGCTCAATTTCTGACACAGATTTGATAATGAATATATTAAACAAAGCTGTGTAAGCAAATTCAACGAGGTAAGGTAGCATTTTTCCAGTGAAGTGCCGACCAAAAGTGGGCGTTGCACTTTTTAGTTTTCTAAACCGATCCCATTGTGAATCGTCAGACATATTGTGTGAACGAAATTCAACAGTCATTTGTTAACTTTTCGTTAAATTTACAGAAGCTCCCAATTGCGAAGTTTGTATGGAAAATATAGCCATTGTGAACTAATTTAAATTCAAAGTCGAAACTGAAAGTGTTTATTGATAAGGCCCTTTATTTTTCAAATTCAATCTGATTGTGAGTCGTCAGAAACAAAATTACACCAAGCTGCATGTTGGAATAACGGCTTGGCGCACATTTGCGGTTGAAGTCACAATAAGTAACATTACTATTCTACGGGCCTTACAAATAATCATTCCACGATACTAATAATCTATTTTAGTGTCCTGGCAACTCACAATCGAACTCACAATGAAGAAATCTTCCATACGAAATTGCATATTGTGACCTACAAAATATTTAGTGTGAAGGTTAAAAATTATTATTAGTACACAAAAGATATTGTTCTGAGCTAAAAACCTTTAAAGGGAATCATCGATTTCAAGTTGACAGATGCTTTTCAGTAGTAGTGTAGGAATAAAATTTTACAAGTCACAATGGCGATATTTAATACATGAACTATCCATTGTGGTCCACAAATGAATGAAAGTTGATTGTTAAAAATGAGTTTGAGATTCATTTTCACTTGCCCCAGCCATAAGTCGACGAAAAGTTAAACGCTACTTCTGACAGAAAATGACGTCTGATAAACAGCTTTTAGAAACAAGCTTAAAACAAAAACTTTCTCAAATGGATAATGGCAAAAGAATACCAATCACAAATAAATCAAACAGATTAAAACTTAAATGGAATAAAATGTATAAATTATACGATGCACAAACTCCTGTCGAACCTGCAGCTTACTGTTTCTATTTTAAATTGAACGTGTGTGCACACATTTAACTTGAACAAATATTTGTATCACAATTCAAAGTGATTTGCATCCTTCTCGATAACAAAAGCTGACCATCTCCTTACATTTATTGTGTTTACTTTCAATTTGTATTCTTGTCATGTATAATCCATTGAAGTGGAGTGTTGCTAGCAGTGTCTCTTCAATTTTCCCTTTACACCGGTTCTAAAATTCCCTTTTCGATTCTTTGTTTGAAAAAAGAAAATCTTTTAAAAGTAAAAACTTAAAGAAATTCACATTGAATTAACTTTTAGTATATAAATCGCAGATTGTTAACATTACTATGATTAATTTTTGGTAGGTACTAAACAATTTTGATAAAAGAGGATTTAGATGAGCTATTTTTATGGACACTGAGTGTGTCGGTGAAATGTAGATGTTGAGCAAAAATTTATAGTTTGAATGGTTTCTTTTTGTCAAAATCCTGACGATTTTGGTGATTTTTCCCTTTTCCTTTTCGGACATAGAAATTTTGCACAAACAGGGATAAAACCCACGATATACACCAACACTGGCTATGCGATTCGATTCAATGTAATCTGGGGCAATTTGGTAACAAATACATTGCCTTAGTTATCAGTGCGTCAGTGCGAGCGAACTTGGGTTGATGGGTATCTATAAAAATGAAACAACAATCCAGCAAACAGCTGCTGTGGGCAATGTGATAATTTAGGGGAAGTTCATTCTATTCAAGGGCTATCCAATCGGCTTAATTTTTTGAAAGTTTAAGTTGAAAGAAGCGAATGGAGTACTGCTGATTAAAGTGCACATCTCGCATCATTTGTTTTTATATATACAAAAGCAATTTAATTGATAAATTGGTTATTTTTTTCACTTAAGAGAATAGATCAAGGTCATTCTTCGAGTGAGTTTTTGTCCCGTTTGAGATGACGGGTTTTGGAGATTTAACAGCGAACTCTACGAGCTGTACAGCAACATCGGCTAGGTCGGAAAAGTACGCATATGGACACCAACGCTTCGGCTGGAAAAGTCTTCAATTCCGTGTTCCAGCCACGGAGGGACATCGCAGTAGAGGAAGACCTCGCTTTAGGTAAGTAAGTAAGTACTAAGAATAGGTCAAGGACTGTCAGGTTGCGAACTACTATTTTATTAGTCGTGGGCAGTTGAGAAAAAAAGAACCGTAGTCGATGGTCAATAGGGTTTGGACTTAGACGGTGGAATTCGATGGTTACAATTCCATTTGTAGATCAATTCTCAAATTTCGTTCATAAAATTCACACTCGGTCTCCAAATGAAATTTTGGGCGTTTCTTAAACCTGACAAAAAAAAAATGTATACCCAGAAGCGTTTAATTCGAAATATCTCACCAATAGTGTTGTTACTTTAAAGAAGAAAACTTGGTCAAGTCATCGACTCTAGCTTAAAAAATAACTACCTTTACCTGAAAGCTGATACAAAAGAAGATTGGGGCGCAGTTAAACAGTCCTTAAGAAGAGCTTTTGACAAAGGTTCACAAATACTGTTTTTGGTCAGATAAAGAAAGGAAACCTTACTGGGCATGATAAGATGAAGATATATATTTATCCGAAGAAGGTTGACTAGGGCTGATTCAAGCTCATAAGCCTGGCAAGCATGTCCGAACCGCCTAACTTTTTACGAAAAATTCTGTTAAATCTGTCAAGACACGGTATTGTTTAGAACACTGCAAACTATCGATAGGTAAGCGATGAAGTATGATGAATTCAGCAAGCACAACACAGTCTATCTTCCATAAAGCATGGAATGGTCTTTCCTCAATGAAACTTGGACAAAATCCACTATGGATCTCTCAGACGTCAGACCTATGGTGACTTGGCATTTAAAATCCATTCCAATTTGACCGGCAGCAATAATTTAATTAAAAATAATTTAAAATTTATAGTTGAGCACAGCGCACTAGCCTGATGAATCGCAGCCATCAATCCTCGTATCTTGACACGCCCTTGTGTCCAACATGTTTTCGACTCACTCGAGGTCAGTTGCAAACGTCGCGTTCGCAATGGCGAAACCAAAACTGAACGCCGCCGTCGAAGCAGTAATTGTCTACGTGTTTCAGTACTCGAACGTATTGGGAGTGCTGAACCACTCGTACGACAGAGAAAAACACCAGCTTGTCTACAGTCGGAAAATGGTCATTTACTGCATAGCCTTGCACTCAGCTTTGATAATCTACTTGCCAATATCTGTACTGAGTGGATTCGGATTTCCCACGGACGGTACTTTCGCAACAAGTCCCATAGTAGGCATCCTGAACGTCGTGGTTATGACACTGAACTCGCTGTGCATTTGTATTATTCTCATCTCACAGTGGACCTGCCGGCGTCAAGTGCGGAGGCTTTTCAATGACATAAATGGAATTTGGTTCGATGAGATGACTAACTGGGAGAAAAGTCCAAAAATTCAACGCGACACTTGCCGCCTGGTGTGTATTTTTGTCGCCTCAACAGCTCTCATAACCACACAGACGATTTATATGGCATACGAGTACCGCCTAAGGAGTATCCTGACGGCAATTTCGGCGGTGTATTTCACGCTTATGTTGAACATAGCAATGACGGGACAGTTTCAGTTCATCATGGGAATGCTGTACGTGGGGTACATGTTCAAGGTCCTCAACTATCGACTTGCACGGACTGTGGAAGATATTCAAATGGAGAGTCTTTCGAGACGAAGGGCACGATTGTGGAGCAAGGAGCTGACTACAATCGGGAGGATTCACGCGGAGCTCCTTAGGCTGGCGATTGGAATTAAGGATCTCTATCAGTACCTGGTTTTGATTATTATACTGACTTATTTTGTGGCAGTGGTTTACTTGCTATTTTATTTGTCGGTGATTTTTAGAGGCCTGGCCGTGGACATGACAGCATTCAAATGCCTACAATCGATTGGAGCAACGGCTTTTTGCATCGCTAACTTCTGGATACAACTGTATATATGTGGTGTTGTGGTGGACGCATGCAATGCTGGTGGGGCAATTTTACGAGTGTTGTCGGCGAAGGAGAATGTGAATACCGAGTTGGAGAAGAGTGTGAGTTGCGATGGCGATTGTGGCGATGATTGGAGCTGATGATTTTTTTGTTTTGTTTTTGCAGATTGAAATGCTATCCTTGCAGCTGGTGCGAGAGAAAATGCAATTGACGATCTGCGGCATGTTCGATTTGGATGGAAACACTGGATTTGCGATGACAAAGGCCGCCATGATGAATTTGATTTTGCTGTTACAAATCGATTATGAGCACTTTTAACATTCTTTTTGTTGAATTAAATCTAAATCCGTATTGCAATATGTACAACAGCGACATTGACTGTCTGACCGGTCAGCTGGCAGTGTTGTGAATACAAATTGAAAGGATTGAATGTGTTTTTTTGGGAGGAACGCTCGTTTAACGAAAGCCCGCCACTGTCTCACTCGAACACTACCCGAAATACTATTTGTTTCCACAAAACTCCTGCACTGTCAATTTATCCACATTTGTCGCATCAATTCGGTCTAAATTGTTTTCAATCCGACAAAATACCTCAATCAATGGTCAGATTATGTGCGCATTAAATAAATTCCTCAAGTGCATCCAATCAATTGGCTATTCATCCCGAAAGCCGACAGCAATTATTATATTTAGGTGGTCAACACAATATTGGTAATCAGCTTAGTTTCATCCCTATTTGTGTATACATTCAAGGATGTCGACCGCATGGCAAAATGCGAGTGTAAAGTAGGTAGATAAGCCACGCAGCGGGATGGGAGTATAAAATATTTTGTGTATATTGCACAAAATGATAATCACCGCAGGATGTATTCAAAACATAACATCCGGTACGCAGTTAATTTCGTTTGAAATTCCTGATTGGAAAGGTATTTATTTGGAAATTTTACAAAATGGGCTTAAATGAGATTTGTTGTGATTAGGGTTCAAATGGAGGAAACTGTTTAGGAAGCTAGGGGCCTTGTTGTGGGCGCGAAGTTGCATTCGGATTTAGCATTTAACTTGAACTGTGCCAAGGAAAAACGAGCTTAACGAGGCTCTTAAGGCGAGTGAGTGGTTATGCATTGGCAGGAATTTATTGAGAGTGTGTATATACAAGACCGTCATCTTCCCAGTCCTGCTCAATGGTTAAGAGGCATTAGTGACAGCAAGGATCTCGCTTTAAATGAAAATATCGGTGCCAGTTTAATTCATTACCTATGGCGAGTCGGGACATGTTTTTGGAAAACTTAGTGTTGGAAGAAGTCTTCTATTCTGTCTCGAAGACAACTGAGTAAAAGAAGATCGATCTCTAAAATCAAAAAAAAAAAATGTACCTTGAATCCCAGTTGTTCTTACATGCGAACATGTCTATAAGAAACTAGGTGGCAATATAATAAAAGACTTGTCCTTAGTAAAACTTAAGTTCAAACGGCTTTGACTAGGGATTGGCAGAAGTATACGGCGGCTACTAGTCAGTCTTATTGGATGACGGCCAACTCGATTTGAAAAAATGGACCCATTTACTTAGGCAAGCTCCATTAAAGCTACCAACTGACGACATCATCCCGCCACTTACAAAGCCAATTTTTCATCCTCAAAGTCAACTTCAGCCCTAACTACCATTCCCTGCATGTTTAAACTTACATCTGCCATGTTGTACAGATTTTAATTAAACGCTCCACATTACACAAGGTGCTACTAACTGGATACATTACTTTCATCGCTTCATGTCAAAAGATAAATCACGTTTCGCAACAGAAATGGTCGAGTCGAGAGGGTGTAAAACAGAAAAGGATCTTATTTCCCTTTAAACACTATCGCCCACCATAAAATCAGTTTTACTTCCAGTTGTGGCTGAACAGATAACTAGTTGCACCCGTTTACTCGTTACCCATCCAGTGTCATAGTGGAACTAAGACTTAATTAACTTCCTTTCACCGTTGGGAGATGCAAGGGCATGTCAGTAGCAGTAGGGGTGGACCTTCTATAGAGTCTCTAAAAATTTAGAAAAGATAATTGAAAATTGTTAATGAAGACGGATTGTGTTTTAACGTTAACTTTAAAAATTGGAGGGACGGGCTTGCACATATAAGTGGAATTTAAACGATGTTTTTCGAGCTTTCTCCCAAAAAAGGACTTTCTTTGTTCGAATGCATGGCGAAATATTTCATACAAAATAATCCATTGTGACCGACAAAATATTAAGTGTGAAGGTTAAAAATTAAAAGAAGCGATTCAGAGGCTGCCACTATTCAAAAATCGGTTTGCATCAAATATTTTGGTAAACAATGGTTTAAAAATATTTAAGAAGCTTCCCAATGAACTTAAAATTGAAAAATATTCATTCCAATTTACACAAATTGTTATTAATTATACTAAGACCCAATACGAATAAGTCTTTTAATATTTATTTATTTTAATTTGCATGTAAAAAAGAAAAAAAAACTATTTTTTTTTTGCTAAATAAATTTATGAAATGAAAAATTCAATGAAATGATTCTTAGAAAGATCCACTGTCTTCACAGCTGGTACTATTCTACCCGCGGACCCAATGTTTACTTAAAGAACATAAACGGGGCTAAATTATCTGTTAATTGTTATATTTAATAAATCATTTTGCTTTATGAGTTTTGTCTGCGATTTTACCGTCAATATTTACTTTGGTAAGTTAGCTGATTGTTTAGTTTTTTATACGCTTGTTTTAAGCAATTAAATTTTAAGCATTTAAATTTAAATTACGAATAAAAGTACCATTTTGAACAGAAATAGTGTAAAACTGAAAGTAAAATATTTGAAACCCCTTGCTTCAAATATTTCACATCCTTTTTTTAAACAATCAAATCGCAGTTCGATTCGACAAAAAAAGATCAGGCCTATAGCTCGCTTAAGGTTCACATTTAATTGACAAATAATAAAACTGCAGGGGCTTAGTGTTTCATACGTACTGCCGTGAAAACTATTGGACACATTTCGATGAAATGTTTCTTCAAATATTTCTTGAAATCTACGAGACAAACATAAGCTACCTATATCGTTCATTGCTACGCCTCCTTTTTGGAAGGGATTTGATTAAAATGTTTTTTTTCTGACTTCGATCCACGATGGATATAAGAAACCTATAATATCCAAAATATTGTTTCTTGTTGCTCGTATATAAAAAAAACACCCAATTTGACACGGTTTTTCCAAATATTGCTCTTATAAGCGACTTGTTCATATCTGACTGTTTCTTATATTCGTCGTGGACGCAATTAAAAAAATTCATAATCATTAAAAAAAAACCTTTCCAAACCTTCCTAAAATAGTATAAGCCTTCTGCATCGCCTATAAGCTGAGATACAGACCATGACCATAGTTCTTTAGAAGTGACGGAGGCTCCCACAAAAAGGTTTAAATATCGACAGAATTTTTGTTTAGATAAAGAAGAGTTATAAAGTTGCAAGTTATATGAAACAGCTGAAGACAAAGTCATAATTATTGTCATAAAATGTAACTTCTGCTTTAAATGATATATGTAACAACTTTTCTCTAATTAAGAAGCGTTAAAAAATAAAAACCTATTTGTAATTATTACAGCGTTGCATGTAGCGTTGTTATAAATAATTAAATTGAATAAAAACTTGGTGGAAGGGTCCCATATAGGCGCCCAAGGCCTAGCTCCTCGCAACCAGCGTTGCCACTTTAGGACTATTTTTACGTAGTAGATTCTCTAAAAAATTGCAGTAGATACAAAACTAAGGTACATAAAAAAAAGGAACATAAACAATACAAACTATTTTAACAAAATAGAAAAATTCAGTAATTCATTACTTTTAACTATGTTTTCGGCTAAATTTTCTCGCATAAAATCGTACTTCAAAAATGCAGTTGATTTAATTTTCAGCCAGTCGATTTAAATTTTGGAAAAAAATGCAGCAGCAAAGTGACAACGCTGATAAAATACATTCGTTTTGAGTGGGTCTATATTTTTTGACACAAATGGAAGGGAGCTTCAAACTTATGCCGAGTTGTATCTGCTGAATTGAGAAGCATATCCAGAATACGTGTACTCTCGGGTGTTTGTCAGTTCGGAAGAGGGGGCAGTGTAGAAAAATGTGTGCTAAGAATCAATTCGAGACTCCTTGTTCAGTTGGGGAAGCCATCAACCACTGAAGGGCGGCGGTCCTCAAGCAGATATATTATATACAAAAAAGATTAGCTTGGTGCTGCCATCGTTGTAAATATATATTAGCTGCTTTAAATTAACCGGCAAAAAATGTCCCCAAGTCAGAGTGATTTTCTCTGATTAACCTACTGCAGTTGCGTAGTATATACCTTTTCTAATTAAATTAAATTTTATACCAATATTGTTGAAGAATATCAGTTTTTTATACATACAACCGATTTGCTTAGCAACTACCCTAATACTTCCTTGGTCGACATTGCTTAGGAGTGGGAAACTTAGCAAAAGCGCTACAATTTTCTTAGTCGGCAGATCAGATCAGGTTGTCTAATGCACGTATCTCATTTTCGGAAAAATAAATAAATAAATAAATAAATAAGACCCATTAGCAGAGTGAGTTTCTTTTCGAAGACTTTTCCATATCTACTGCCAAGTTATTTACAGGACATTAAACGTTGCCGTTGCCATTGATAAATATGCACATAAATAACTTTCTGTTCAGGAAAATGGCGGAAAATATATAAAGACCCTTTTCGGGTAGCACCTTCCCTGCTTAGTATCCACCTTAATGCATCTTACAAGTCGTTAAATTATATCATGCAGTAGCTCACTTCCACAACACCGATTCATTTTTATCTCTGCGCATTGTGTGCCACAACGGATATCCTCCCAAGTAATTTAAACGACCACCCATCTCTACTGTAATAATAATTGCAAGTTATCACCCCGCATTGCGGTTGAATATTGTTTTCTTTTTTTAATTTCAATGCTGCAAGAAAAAACAAACCCAATCAAAAATAATTCCCAATTTCATACCTCATAATCGATTTGTGGTCCGCGATCTATCAATAAATCAGATTAATTTCAAACGAATTGCTGTCTCTGTCTATGTCTATATTTAATGGAATTGCAGCTGGGTAAAACAAGAAGTACGTTCACATACCTAAGCATGTCTGGACAATTCAATTTCCGTTTCCTCAAAACAAAAAGAAAAAAAAAACCGCGCCCGAACAATTAAATTAATTGAAGAGAAGACAACGGTCTGCGACACCCACATCTACCCAAACACAGTTAACAATTATGCGCCAAATTCAATTTACACAGCCTTTTCGCCGACTTTGAATACAATTATCTGAAAAACCAAGTATTGGGAATGTTGTTTCCATGAATAACAAGGAATTCCGTTTTTCGGTTTTCTGTATCCATTTGATTATCTTGCGAATGGATTTGGGTATGAGTATTCTAAAAGGATCTGTTGTGAATGTTGATTCGATTTTATGAATAAAATTAAGGACACAAGTTGTCAATAGAATTAGGTAAGTGGTTGCAAATATTGCGAAGAGCTAATCAAATTGAGTACTTGTTGCGAAAATGAAAACTGCCATCCTTCACAGTAGTCGCACCTCAAACAACGATTATTTATTGCCTTTCGGGTGTCTGTAGATAACAGTCGAAGAAATGACTATTTAAAATATTTAATTAATCGAAGGAGGGGATATTTCACTAGAGGCACTTCAGACGAACAAGTCTGAGAAGTACATTTCAGAGATAACTTCCTCTTTGTCGGTTGAAGGTATTTTTTTTTTCGGCCATGAAGAAGAGTAGGTACACACGCTTCTACCCCCCCAACACGAACTTTTATTTTGTCTGTTATTAGTTTTAGCGAAGGACATTCTTTCACAGTACCACTCTGTAATCGTAACTTGCGAAAATTCCTTCCCTGGTCTGCGGACATTAATTCTAAGAGCGTCCTTGAGTAATAACTTTATTGTTAGTAGGTATATAAATTTAGTAAAATAGATATACAATGGCGATCCTAGGAGAAGATATATGGGTGAATGCAATGGACATGGATACTGCAAAGCCCGATGTTGAATAAATAAACAGTTGGTCCGAATCGGTGCAGTAGGAGGCTTCTAAACACCATCCGTTTTTTTTTTTTGTGATTGGTTAAATTGGTTTAACCGTCATGAAGGTTTTACTCTCTGATGTTTGTCCGACCCCCGTAAGATGTGACGCGTTGGAAAAATGTATGTTAGGATATAATTTGCATTTTTCGGGAGATCAAAACTGAGATCCCTCGCTCAGTACTCCACTGCACCAACCACTGAGCCACAGTGCTCTCATTATTAATTAAAACTCAACTATGTAGTTTACAGTTTATGCCAGTGAAGGGCACGTTTTGTTCTTCAACTGGCACTTGGTATACATTTTTTTTCTGTTCTGGTTGCATTTCAATTCCAATGCTCGAACTTTTGTACTAAGGACAAACTGAAAAACTAAAATTAATTTTTACAGACATAGGCACTCTACGGGTCGTTGCTAATACAATACTCTTCAGTTCGAATAGGTGTTTCCCATTATGAACCTTTAATGAGGGCGTTGAGTTTTAATTAATAATGAGTTTCAAGTAAATCCGACAGAAAACAGAAAATGACCCCCTTCGGGGGATTGCCCCCCAAATATCAGAGATTGGACCAAAAGGACAATTTAAAAAAACAAATAATAAAAATCTCACTCCTTTAACCGTGTTAAATTGCACATCACTAGGCCAAGCGGTAGGAAAGTTATTTCGAAAAGTGCGAGGACAACATTTATAAAAGGGGGTAGGGGGGTCATTTTAAAAATTAACAAAATACCGGCCATCGCAAAGGCAAGTGGTTAGAAAGTTATATAGATCATTATGAGTTCAACATTCATAGAAGGGAGTGGGGTCCTAATATCAGTTGTTACTTCTCTATCAATGTGCAACATTTTCAAAGTAATGCAACAAACAGTTTCCAAGCTATAGGGCCTTACCAATACCTAGACCTTTTTAGTTTTTACTCTAAATTGTAGTAGTTCACAGTGGGTTTATTATCCATACAAATTTCGCAATTGTGAGCTTCCGTAAATTTAAAGTCGTCACAAAATCTGTTATTAGTACGACGCAGTGTTTAAAAAACAAAATATCAAAATTTTCCCATACGTTTTTAATAAGCTCCTAGCTTAATAATGAAAATACATGCTTCTAAGAAAAACACACCCCTTCCAGAAGTCATCATTTTATGCGGCTCTTCTTATGCGTTCTTCCACCCACCTCACTGGCAAAACATTTTTTTTTATCTGACTGACAATTTTCTACAGCGTTCAATAACGGAAACAAATACAAGACTGTCGTCTTCTCGGCAAATATAAACTTTCTGGAAAATCCCAATTGATGATTCATGGGAAAACTTTTCAAAGATTTTTCTTTCAATTGACTTATTTTTGAGATAACAAAAAAAAGTGTCAAATATACGCCGGAGGGTTTATATTCTGTCACTCGAAGTTTGATTGATTTTTCCTCTTGTATTCGAATCAGGAAAGTTATTTTCAAATTTACTAAAATATGGAATATATTAACTACTCAATTAAAATTAACTCGCTGCACGATTCCTTAAGGAATGATGAACTCCTTTGATATTATAAGTCGGGAGTAAGCTCGTAACGAAACAGGGGGAGAAGAGTAGATAGTAAAACAATTTACTTTCAATCGCAAAGGAAAATTATTTTCATTTTCTGAGTCCAACAGAAACGCCTTTCGAGGCGCTCTACTCACTCAAACACCTGAAGGCTTTCAATAGCAAGCACTTTTCTCCTTCTTCGATCAATGGGATGTCGCATCGCACATACAAATAAAATTCCCAACTCATGGTTGGCAATTTTGACAGTCATCTATTTCCACTTCCAAACAATGTTTGGAAGGAAATTAAAATGCCTATTCCAGCTATGTACAATCTTTTCTGTCATTTCTGCCATTTCTGCCCGCAGGCGGGAAAGAAGCGAATGCTAAAGACAAACTCATAGCAGTGGCATGCAATTAAGCGAAAAACAATGCTCGTTAATGATATTTGAATAGAGATTCATATCGGATACCGTCTGACGAAGTGTATCTACCTGGGGTAAAATTATGTGTATATGCGGGTGATATGTATTTGCTTTTAATTTACATGTCGAATATTGTTGAAGTTGTCATGCATACTCGAACGTGTGCCAGGCTTTTTGACACGTGTATGGCATAATAATTATTTTTGCAAATCCGCAGAGCTGGGGGAGGTTTTATTTTGTTCTCTTTTCTTCAGAACTGATTGTCATGTGTATACGAGCTATTTATAGTCACGTCTTTTTTGCGTTAGCGGTTCATGTCAAGACGTGAGGGTAGTATTCAAAAGTTTATTTACTTAAAAGTGGAGGGGTGGGTAAAAATTGTGCGAAACTCTTATGTCAAATGACGTGCAAATGCCGGTGGCATTGTCATATTTGATAGAACGCAGGAAGGTGGCTCACGGTGAGCTTGTAACTCTAGTAACGGAAGCGACTTCAACTACAGTGAGTTTAATAAAGCCCTCGGCCAACGCCCTTGTCCCTTAACGAATATATTAAATAGATTGCAAATTGGCGCGAATGCGAAACAGACTGTATCTATTGCCACCCAAGAGAGGCTGCGAGGAAAATAATGGATTTAAAGTTCGCTAAGCAGACGGTTTTGCGGTAAAAGCAGTATGAAACTTAGTTTAACAACAGTTTGCAACTACTGCGGTAGATAATTATCCCTTCAATTAATTTAATGGAAATTTTGAGAAACAAAAGAACGCGTCAGCTGTTCTTTTCAAATGGGCGCCACTTAGGTTTTGAAAAGTTTATGAAGGTTGTTAAGCGATGGAAGGTCTTACGATGTTCTTATAACAAGTGCTTGAATGAGGACTTGAAACTTGAATCGCTTTGATGCATCTTCTGACAGCACTTTCTTTCGGTTGCTACCTTCGGCATAAGTTATTCCTTTAGAAGCTCGTTTTTAAGGTAATGCTTGTCCATTTAAAACTACTTGTATGGATTCTACTTAACACTGAAGAAACGAACATGAAGGCTGAAGTTAGCTGCCTTTCATATGTGAGTACGATACATCCAGCATTTCGACGAATATATCCAAAACCAATGGCAGTTGTAATGGAAATCTTCTGTCAGAGCTTTGTGTTAAGTGTGCCATTTATCGGGACAAAGATTGCTGTCAACTTTAAGACTTTAAGTACGTTGCAGTAGCAAGGTAAGGGTCAGAAATGCTTGCCAGTACAGTGGTCACTTCAAATAGCTTCAATAGCTTCCACGAGTCAGATAACAACAGCAAAGTAGGTAGGACTTTCCATCAAGGCAGTGGTTCTTTTTTTTTAATGACGGATCCTTCTAAAAGAAAATATTTGCCCTGGGAATTTTCAACAAAAACAAGAGTCATCATTACCAAATTAAACTGTAAGAGTCTTCAGGATTTTCTCATTGAATAGAATTCGATCAACAAAACTATTTAATTTGCGTGCCTCGTTCAAATCGACCGCGAAATGGGACAATGATTTTCAATTGTGTGTCTTCGGCAGTCGACAGCAAAATAAATTTATTTCTGTCTTCATTGTATTGCCGTGAAATGTTTTCCTTAAATCACAACGGTGCACCTATTATAATCCCATCATAATGGACATATCCCCAAGACTAAGAAATGATATTCAGTTCAGTGTTTGTTGTTCAGTTTTATCTCGACTCGTCTCAAAATTTATTAGATGTCCTGCGGAGTAATTTATTTACGTGGGGACATGCGTTTAATATTTATTTACTGTCCAGACCTTACATCCATTAAGATGGTGTTGCCGGGGCAAGTGATAGGAAAGTATTTGGCACCACAAATGGTATTAATTGATTTATGGACGTATGGTTGCTGGTAGGGCGAGAGGGAGCAAAAGTGAGCTGCGGTGCGGTAAGTGGTGGTGATAACTAGGCCACGAAATGGATTGTTCTTGGGAACACAGCAAATTGTTTGAAAAAGTTCTTCTTCAATTTTGTGTTTTTAATTCTTCACTTCTATTTTTATTTAATTTAATTTAATTCCCGCATTTTTTAACCGAATTTACTTTTTACTTAAATTCTGTATTTTTATTTTTTTGCCAATTTGTTGTTCTATTCATTAAATTTTTGTTTTCAATGTTTAATTCGTATTTTTGGCTTTTTTGTCTCTTAAGTTTTTTTTTTTTTTAATTATTTATCTATATATTATTTTTAGTAAATATGTTTTTTATTTCGAAAAAAATTGGAATAAGCTGAATTTTGTTTCTTAAAATCTAAAAAGCAGAAATAAAAACAAAGAATTTTGAAAGCATTTCGACCTGCTGCCGCCGAAAGCTTAACGACAGCGATGCTCATATAAATTTTGGTTTCATAATTTATTTAGAAACTGTCAGAAAAACCATAAGGTAGGCATGAACTAGCCTTTAACCTTCTCAGAGTTTCAAGAATTTGTTTTCCACCCTCAATCGATGAACCGAATAGCACCACATATTTCACAGCGGAACAGATCTCATTGGGGTCCTCCTTGAATCCATGAGAGAAGGCTTTACATCTAGACGCCTCCTTAGTCTTATTCAATATTGACAGAAACAATAGTGAAAATCCAAGTGGACAGCGTCTTCAACCACTTCCAAGTTGTATCTATTTGCAGGGCTGTCAATAACATTAAGAGCCAACCCTCTTAATGAAACCAACACCCAACTCAAACTCTCTTTCAGTACAAGTATCCTCCAGCCTTGTCCTATTCCCCTTGTCACCTCCGCCAGATAGCTGTTATTAGTGTCGCTGGGTTACAAAAGCCACACGTGTACCCATCCAGTCAAGCGCCTTTAAGAAATAGTTTGACAAAATAGTTCTGTCAACAAAAATGTCCACAATATAGACATAGCTAAACAATGACAGAATCACAGAGAAAGACTTCGTTTCCATTCCGCACAAAGGCCAAATAGAAGATGTTTGTTTGTGGGCAAGTTGCATGGTTCAAGAGGTTCTCCAATAAAATTCTCCCTACCTTTGGAGCAGAATTATAATAAATTCTGCAAACTTTTCTTTATTTTTGCAAAAATATCCTTTCTCTACCGAAAACTTTGATATTTTTCCTACGAAAACCCATTTACTCTGATTACCTTGAGTGCATGGCATAAGAATTGTTGTAATTGGGGAAAGTTCTTGAAAGTCTTTGTACTTGCGAAATGCAGATATTTTACTTATGTGGAAATTGCTCTTGGAATAGAACAAACATTGCAAGGGCACATATAGACTGAGAGGGAACCATTTTTGAAAGAGTTTCCCTGCTCCAAAAACGAATGTGTTTACAAGGATATCTAGGCAATTGGACAGAAATTGTGTTTGCTTTTAGTTGTCGTATTGGTTGACATTTTCTGAAGCTTGTGTCGAAAGCAGCCATAGGCAACTACAATCATTTGAGTAACAAAATAACAGTCCAGTGAGCAGTTTGTGCTATTGCAGATTTTTCTTTAATTGCAAATTCGAGCATTTGCAAAGTCTTGAAAGGACCTTTCTAAAAAGAGTTATTGAAATTTCGGTCAAGTTATCCGGAAGCCTTTCAGTTCAGTAATTTCAGAATTTGAATTAACTGACTTGCGTTTTATTTATTCTAAACTGCTGAAGTCTTATTGTTTTAGGAAAAGGTTGACTTAGAAAAATAGGGACATTGATTTTCTATGCTCTGTGTTTTTATACCGGCGCTGCTTCAATTTCCCTGTATGAAAAGTGCTGCTCAATGTTTAAATCACGAACATATTTCGCAAAAGTGCTTTGTTGGGATAATCCACATGAATGTTAAATATTTTGCATGTTTAGCTCCTGAAATTGGCGAGGAAAAGCGATTTCAAAATTTCGTATTTGCGTATTTGAATGAAAAATCGAAATTTTTGAATACACAAACAAACGCATCCTGAATTTTTACATACAAATGTTTCCCAAAAATATATCCCTAATTTCCATCTACAAAGTTGAACTTGAATGGCTGCGAAAATATATCTCTCGGCGATTGCAGATCAATTTATGTTCAGGGATTCGAAACCGCACTAGGGTTTTAAAAAAATTGAGGAATATGAACGATTTACAGGGAAGACCAATGAGACAAGGTCGCCGACCTTTTGGAGACTCTCGGAACTATGTTAATCATATTCACTCCTGGGAAGGGAAAAAGGAAAACGTATTTTCAAGAATTTACAAGAACAACATGGCATCATTCTTTTAATAGACTACCCGTTTTTAACGTACCGATCATGACTTATTTTGACCCTAATTCCTTTGACATATTAGACAAAAGGGAGGTGATTTTTTGCAGGTCAGTTCCCAAATGATGGACTGTGTCACAAACGATTTAAATAGAGCGCGAAGTTACAAAGACTGAAGTTGGCAGACATTTTAATTTTGAGTTCCGGGTTCTGTGTAAAAATTTAAGTGGAACTCGAAAACCGATCTTTTGAGCGAAATCTACGACTGTTTTGAGTGTTGCTTCGAATCTGATTATTATTTGTTTTAATTTATTTGCGGTCGTCGAAATTTATTAATAACAATATTTTGTTCAAAGAACTGTTTGTTTTTTTGAGCTTCGATCTTAGCAAAGCAAAGTAAAGTTGGATTTTCAACACGCCCAATCTAACCCTTCTTGTTTTTGTTTAGGTTTTTCTTTAAGTTTCAGCATTTTTTTATAAAGCAAATTCTAGCAACGCTGAAATAGGTCTAATTTTAGCCGCAAAAATATTGTTTTTCTATCTCCATCCACCTCTCCTGAAATGCTTATAAAAGACGCCCCAAGGTTAGGTTAGGTTGGTGGGCTGGCGGGAAGAGTTCCGCGCCGCACTCAGGTTACCCGTAGTAACCTATTAGTGCGTCTTAAAGACACCCCCAACACACCAACTAAATTTTCCTATAAACACAACAAAACACGTAAAAAAAATATACAAAATATTGGTCAAATATTCGCCAAAGGAAAAGCTGTCCCACCGCAAAGTGAAATCCATATTTTAGTCACAACTAATGGAAACAATTTTCCACCCAAAAGGATGTCAAGTAGTCTTAAATCATACAACATCAAAATGAGGTTTGGCGATCCCAAGGACCTTTACAGAAAAATACTAGATTCCTTGTATTTAAATTAAAAAGGATCAAAGTGAGTTCCGATTACGGTTGAATTTCTTTGCCTGGCGTGATTTAATGACGGATGGTTCTTATTATTTTATATTTTGGGTGTAGAATGTTGAATTTTTCTTCTGATTGCTTGGGGGGTAAATTGAATTATCTGGGGTTTATAATTTACTGGGGGACTTGTCCAATTTTTAGATTGAAATAGTTTGACTTGTGCGTTGTGAAATGGGGCATTATTTAAGAGTGAAAAAATGTAAGATGCTAAAATGTTTTTATTGCGGCTGAATACATGTCAACACGTGCAAATGGGAACGCTTATGCTGAGTATGGCCAGGATAAGACGGTAGCCGTCCCAATTATTTGCACAGAAAATGAAAGACTTCCCCTCTCCGACCACTTTATTTTTCTGCAACAAAACTAGACCCTAAAACTAAACACAATTTTTCACCTCAAAAATTCTTATAGTCCATCTGAATCAGCCGAATCAAATAGGCGAAGCACGCACTCATGGTAATAAATCCTGTCGTCCAATTGATGTCAACCACACCGCAAAGCTGAAGACGCATCTTCTCCCTCAACAGTTGGAACGATAACATTTCAATCTGAAAGACAGCACATTTATTAAGTTCGCCCACCAGAGCCACTCCCTTTCCTTACACTTCTCTCCAGCCTACAATCCAACGGCGGCAGGGACGTCAGCAACTTGAGATGCTCTCTGCCCAAATCGCACTGATACACCACAGCGCCGCACACATAAATCAAAAGCCACAGGTTACCAACACTGAACCCCAGCCCCACCGCAGTCAAATAGAAGTCCTCCGCCCTTAGGTATATTTTATTACTAACCAAATACACAATTGCATAGAAGCACAGCAGCACCTGAGTGATGAAGACCGTCAGGAGGATGCTTAAAATTTGAAACTGATACAAATCCTTTATGGTCAACGTCAAGTCACGCAGATCGGTGTGTATCTTTCCGATGATGTCCAATTCATCGCTTAGAGTGCAACACTTCTGCATAAGGAAGCCCATCTTCTTGCGCTGGGACCTCTCTCTAGATACGGTGAGAATCTCTTCGACCACCTCCGCAATGCGGTCGTTGAGCAGCTCAAACAGATACCCAGTGTACAGAAGGCCGATGCAGAATTGATTCTCCACGATCATGATGAGGTTCTCCGTGACGGCAAAGTACAGCGCGTTCACGATTTGCATGAGCGAGGGATTGCGAGTTTTTGTGTAGCCTACCGCAAACGTCCCAAAGACGAAGCAAATCGATAGGAACATTTTCGCCAGGAAGAGTGTCGTCGTTTTCCTAATTGCCCGCGGATTCCTTGTTAGGTGGGAGCACTCCTTGATACGCACATCGGTAAGTTTTTGAAAGAGAATTCGAAATTTCGCAGGATTCGTCCATTGACCGATTAGGCCGGCACAGATGGACACCGCTATGACTACTGATATTAGTTTTTTGATTTTGTCACTGTTGGCGACTTCGGTTTCGTGCAGCTGGTGGTACAGGAATATGGGCAGCAGGACTATTAGAATGGCGTTCACTATGATGGTGTAGATGACCAATGTTCGCGGGTAGGTGACTGAGTTCTTTTCGAAGTCGTAGTTGTAGTTGCATATGCCGAACAGACGCGAGTAGGTCAGCAATAGGCCTAAGAGGATGTCGATAACGCGGTCCGAGCGGTTCGACATAATTTTTTTTTGTGGTCACAGTTGAACTAATGCAGGTTGTGGTTTGGATGGAATTTGAGAGGACGATAGTAAGCGATTGGGCTTGTCGTGCAACAGGCGTGCGTGAGGAATAGGCTGTCGTGACTTTCATTACTGTAATTGAGAAGATTGGAATGGGGAAATACAAAGCAAATTTGGCTTAAAACTTACTCGATTTATATGGGGGGGTTGTGTTGGATGGAGCCGTCGCTGGGGAATCGATTTACGAGGATTAAAGTCGAATAAAAAGCACTATAACAATTATTTATGTGTTCCACTTGAAACCGAAGAACTTTCTGCGGTATGCGACAGATTGCAGTTGCAGGTTTGCGAAAGGCAAAGGCTTCCTAAACGACCAAGAAAGCACTTAACACCCTCTGGGGAGCTTCAGCTTACAAGGCCCTTAGGTAGGTAGCTAGGTATCAGTGCAACCTTAAGTGTACCCGAAAGGATGTGGTAAATTATAAGAAACATACTTTTTGCATCGGAAGTTGAGTTACAGTCGACAACCAGTCATATATTTGTTTGCATTCAATCAAAAAAAGATCTGTTTTAAGTTTACTGTAGCTCTGTGGGGAAGAGAAACAAATAAGCTCAAAACAATCAGCTGAGTTCTGCCGTAAAACTATTTAAAGGTTTTCCCAAATGAAGCTTAGTAAAAATAAATAAATTTTGAGAGATAGTGCTTTCTACTGGTGAAACAGTTTTTCTAAACCGGATACGTAGTTACAGAGATAACCGTGGACAAACAAACTAGACCTGTTTATACAAAAGGGGAGGCTTTCAAAATTTAAATGAAAAAGTAGCCTATAACATCAATCAGCGGTAGACCTTTATAAATATCTATTTGTGAAAGAATTTTTTGAATCCTTTGAGTGGTTGCAGAGATTACTCTGAACAAACTAATTTTAATAATAATAGTTGGCGCAACAGGTCCGTAGGGACCCAAGGCCTAGCTTCTCACAACCATTCGTTTTATGTGAGTTTCATTTTTGGAATTTTACTACCTCTTTATAAAAAACAGCCCAGATGCTGCTAACTAATGGTTCTGGATTGTTGGAGGTGGTGGAAAATAAATTAACTGGGACCATCTATAAAGCCCGCTCGCTGATGATTAGGTGACCATCGCAAGCTCGGAGGACCCTTATAGCAAGTAAGTAAGTTCTCAGATTATAAGCTCAAAATGTCCTGCTTGAGAAGATATACTCATTGGAAATGTCAGATTTACTTATTAGTGATGTTATAAATAAATTAACTTCGTTCAAAGATATTTATTAACTGGCTACTGAGATGGTGATTTCAGTAAGCAACTTAACTGAGGCGGTTAGGTCGGAAGTCGGTAAACGATGCAACCTGACAGTGGGACACATGGAATATCCATTTTAGGGCCAAATTCATATTTTCCAATAAGAGGTGTTATTTTGGTATTCAAAGAGAAATGCAATTTTTTGAGATAAATGGTCGGATGTTTAATTCATAATAAAGAGGAAGGTATGCCGTTAATAATGAAAAACAGCATCAGCCAAATGGCCACCACGAGCACGCATACAGGACCATGTCCTTTTCATGAAATTTTCCATAACCAAATCGCAAAGTGGCTGCCCTATGTTCTCGATAGCATCACGAATTTTATCTTTGAGGTCTTGAATTGACGCTGGGCTGTTGGCGTAGACCTTATCTTTCACGTGGCCCCAAAGGAAGAAGTCGCAAGGTGTTAAATCACAAGATCTCGGTGGCCAATTGTGATCACCTCTTCGAGAGATAACATAGTCTGGAAATTGTTTCCGTAAAAGATCAATGCTTTCGATGCTTCATGATCGGCCGGCTTGAGTTCTTGTGTTAACTGAACTTTATAAGCCTTAAGACCCAAGTCTCTATGCAAAATACGGTGTAATGACGTTTGTGGAATGCCCAATTCCAAAGAACGACGAGGAATGGACAAACCTGGGTTTTCTTCGACACTTTGGACTACAGCAGCAATATTCTCAGTTGTTCTTGAGCGACGTGCACGGGTTTTATTCTTCGCATCACTAACTTGTCCCAACAGCTCGAATTTTTCCACCAACTTCTGTGTTGCGGTCCGACAAGGTGCTTCACGACGCCCAAAAAATGCTTTAGTTTTGCGAACTGTGACTGCAAGATTTTCAACATTTTTGTAGTGAATTTTAATAATTTCATTGCGTTGTTGAAGCGTGTATCGTTCCATTTTTAGTAATGGCGTAGTTTCTACTTGTCAAATGTCAAAGAATAAAAGCTTCAAAAGTGACAGCTACCGAAATAGCGGGTCATTCACAATAACACCCTTTATTTCTAAAATTATAAAAAAAAAAAACACTAGCACCGACCAATGGTTACCTTATTACCTAATTAAATAAACTCCTATAGTCGAATTGTACCAGAATGAGCAAGTACACAACCATCGACGACGCCATCATTAACATTAACTTTCTGCCCAAACAGAGCATTCCACACAATTGGAATTCCAGCTTTTCCCGCATTAGATTTAGTAAAAACTCCTCACACTGTAAAAGATGTAAAAGAAAACAAATCTGTTTACCGCAAGCAAATCAAACTACAACACCGCCACTCACAGTCGCCTCCAATCGCTCATCCACCACCGCCGGATACAACTCTGTCAATTCACTCAATATTACGCCAGGATAATCAGCAGCTTCAACCACATCGTCGCACACAAACAGGAGCAGCCCCAATTCCACTACGTTCACGAGAATATTCTCAGCGGTTATTAGCGTCCTAAAAGCGGTTATCCTAATATCCTTTCCGCGAATAAAAACCAACAAAAAATACGCAAGCACAATGTTCGTGATGAAAAACGTCGCAACAATCAGCAACATGGGAAATTGGTAGATGCGTGTCACTTCCTTGACAAAACTGAAATTCCTCCGGTGGGATCGAGCGATTCCGTCGATTTTGTCTGCCAAGTCACAGGACATCTGCATCCGCATGGCGACGCTAGGATTCGTCTGACAGACCGCATGTATCAATTTAATTTGACGAACTGTCATGCACAGTTGCTCGTTTAGGATTCGAAATCTTACCCTCGCCAGAAGCACTCCCAGAAATAAATAATTTGGAGTAACGATCAACATGCTTTGAACGAACAGTACATATAACGCGAGGAGGTAAAACTCCGCTGATGGTGAGGGGTTTACCGAGAACATTGCAAACCCCGCAGCGAATATCTGATAGGCGATGATGATGAATTTACTTGTCACCAATATGTCGAACTGGCGCCTAACGCAGGAACTGCCCTCGACGTTTGCAAAGTACGTCCGCTGTACGGAGTAGAAGTCTTCGATGCAACGATTCAAACGCTTCCTTTGGACCCAGTTCCAAATCATTGTTATGAGTACTGCTAGGCACCTTACAAAAACATCTACATTGTTGATTGACTCTGTTAAGGGTTTTCGTTGGAATAGCTCAATTTCATAGAACTTCGCAGTTGACGCAATCGGTATGATAGAAATGCACAATATGTGGATGCAAGCGGTGTAGATCAGGATGTGCGGAGACGTGATGACTTCACCAGTTCTGTAATCGAATTGGACCGGTGCGATTGCGATTATTTTCGCAAAGGAAAAGCTCAATTTAAGAAGGAATTTCGTGAACTTATTGCGAATGTGGAACATTTTGCAACTAAAAGGATTCGACGAGTGTGGCTATTGAGTTGGCGACTGGTGTGTTAAGTCGGGGCGTGCGCAGATGCACATTCATTAGTATAATCGAGACGATGCAAACAAGATTATCCGCGTACATTTATTGGAGCGACGCATATTTGAATAGTATTCGTATTGTGTTTGGTGGGTAATTACAATTAACTTTGAGTGTCCCTCTGAACCGCTTAAATATAGGTATATATGTGGACATTCGTTAGGCTATGGGGAAATACTTTGTTCTAGTTTATTTTGAGAGTTCCAAAAGTCTCATTTCATGTGTATATTTCTACAGCAGGATGGTACTCATACTGGGTTTTCATGTACAGCTCATCTATGAGGCAACTGCGCTTAATGAGAACTTATCATTGGCAAGATTTTAAATCCTTGATGGGAGCGAAGCGAGCTACCCTTTACTTTACTTTTGGCGGCGCATACAGTGCGTGGTGGACCAGGGCCTCAACGACCCTCAAAATTAAAGTTAGTGAGAATCTTTGAGAGGTTAGTTTCTGGAGTTGTCTTGTAGATGAGTTGCATGGGTTAGGAATTGGTCCTCAACGAGAAAGAACGGTTTGAATGGGGAGTGGAAGACGATAACAGGGATAGTTGGGTAGAATAGGTATATTAAAAAAAAAATAACACCTAGGCAAGTGATGCCTGAGACAACTTGTCTGAGAAATAAAAATATCTGGACAAGTGATCCATGAGACAACTCCTCCATGAGACAACAACATCTGGGCAAGTGACCCGCATGAGACAACAAAATCCAGGCAAGTGATCCCTGAGACAACTCATCTGTGAGACAACAATATCTGGACAAGTGATCCATTAGACAACTCCTCCATGAGACAACACCATCTGGGTAAGTGACCCGCATGAGACAACAAAATCTAGGCAAGTGATCCCTGAGACAATTCATCTATGAGACAACAATATCTGGACAAGTGATCCATGAAACAACTCATCTGTGAGACAATTCTTCCACGAGAAAACACCATCTGGGCAAGTGATCCCTGAGACAACTCATCTGTGAGACAACAATATCTGGACAAGTGATCCATGAGACAACTCCTCCATGAGACAACACCATCTGGGTAAGTGACCCGCATGAGACAACAAAATCTAGGCAAGTGATCCCTGAGACAACTCATCTGTGAGACAACAATATCTGGACAAGTGATCCCTGAGACAACTCATCTGTGAGACAACACCATCTGGGTAAGTGACCCGCATGAGACCATAAAATCTAGGCAAGTGATCCCTGAGACAACTCATCTGTGAGACAACAATATCTGTACAAGTGATCCATGAGACAACTGAATGAGATAACTCCTCCATGAGACAAAAAAATCCAGGCAAGTGATCCCTGAGCCAACTCATCTGTGAGACAACAATATCTGGACAAGTGATCCCTGAGACAACTCATCTGTGAGACAACAATATCTGGACAAGTGATCCCTGAGACAACTCATCTGTGAGACAATTCCTCCACGAGACAACACCATCTGGGCAAGTGACCCGCATGAGACAACAAAATCTAGGCAAGTGATCCCTGAGACAACTCATCTGTGAGACAACAATATCTGGACAAGTGATCCATGAGACAACTGAATGAGACAACTCCTCCATGAGACAAAAAAATCTAGGCAAGTTATCCATAAGACAACTAAGCTCTCAGACAACTCATCTGTGAGACAACTCCTCAATGAGACAACTTAAGGTTAGGACAACTCATCTATTGATATTTTATTCGACTTTAACTATAACACTGCAGAAAATTTAGCCCCAAAAGTATTTAGAAAATTGACTACAACCCATAACGTGTACCAGACTGGTACAAATTTACTCGAATAAGATATGTGAGTGGTATCCGCGTTGTACAAACGGAAAATTATTTTCGACTGTCCTTCTTCTTCTCTCATGCCAAAACCATTGAATATGCGAAGACAACAGGAGGATTTTTCGCTTCGGATAAATTATGCGCCGTGAAAGGCATCCATATTCATACAAAAATGGTAACTTTGTCTGTTTTGTATGCTGATTCGAACGTGCATCACACTACTAAACAAATTCGTGTGTATTTTTAGAAGGACATATAGGAATTGATATGGACCAGCACATAAATTTTATTTCAATGCAGTCGGTCAATTATTTGAAATTGCTATTGCTATCTACGACAGATAACCAAACAGATTGGAAATTGTCCACGAAGAGACTGGTGGTAGTCGTGTGTTGAGCTATTTTTGAAAGCTTGTGAAAATAATAGAAAAATCAACACCGGTCCTGGTATCCTCAAAACTGAACAGCCAAGTTCAGTTAACAACATGTGTGTGTCAGAAAATACTAAAGGAATTATTAAGGGCAACATTTGAATGGAAATAATACTATTTCCCATGCTGCTTAAGAAAATGGCCTCGATCAGAAGACACACATCCATACCGCAATCAAGCCTTTCCAACCTTATGCATTAGTCTTCTTGGTAAGCAGGGCTTTATTGTTATGGGCGAAGGTACTGATGATGATAACAACCACCGAAATATGCGTCTTTAAATATAAATAATTAAATATTCATCATAAGAACTTTTGGAAAAGTCGCTCGTGCCCTCGCTAAGCACTCACTGAGCTTCCATCACATGCTACACATAACTTTTCCAAAGTTACGCCCGCAAATCGAAAACCGAAACCGCCGCCTATTCAGTTTAAATGGGCGTAACTTTAACCGAAAACTTATCCCCAACACACTACTGGCAGAACCGTCAATTAAAACCGCATAATAAATCACCTTCCCCTGGTATAAGTAGGACTGCTCCTTGCTCAGAGTGACCACTCAAGTTGAAAAATCAACGCGCCAGAAAATGTTCTTCAAATTCCTATCGAAGGGCTACCCCCTCGAAAAGTCCATCTTTATCCTACCCAGACTGTGTCTGGACACAATGGGACTATTTCCTCATAGGACCTCATCAACTCTTCGCAACATAAACTCTGCACTTCACATTGTGATCCTTTTTGTCGGTGTCGTCGTACAATATTGGTATGGATATCACTACATCAAAGTGGACTTAAAAATCGGCGTGGATGCCATTTGTCCCGCGATATCGTGCAATGTGTCCTTCATAAAAATGATTCTCATCATCTGGTACGGCAAAGATCTGTCAATGGTTATCAAACAAATGGCCAAACTACTCCTCTCCCGTTGGTTATGCTAAGAATTGCACAAGTTGTTTTGTAAGCGCAGTTCTTTCTTACAGAAAAGGACGGAAAACATAAAATCATTACGAGGGAACAGTCATCGACGGCGAATAGTATGGTATTCATGATGGCCAGCGCTGGTACGACGGCGGGTATTTGCTACGCCATTCGACCACTACTGACCAATGCATTTCGAGTTTTGATGGGCTTGGATTACATCTATGACGACCTGCCACTGAGGGTCATGTGAGTTAAGAATATAATACGAAAATACAAACAAATCTTTCTGCTATGAAACAGGGTGCCCGAGTTTATGCTGACACTACCCTGGTATCCACTGACGTTCGTACTCACATGGTACATTACACATGTGGTGATCATGACATATTCTGGCGTCGACGGTTTGTTCATTTGTTTCTGCCTATATGCATCGGCACTGTTGGAAATCTTACAGAATGAAATCAAGGAGACCTTGGCGCAGTTTGGAAGTACGTATAGACTTTTAGGGGTGGCGTTTGGTTGTAAATGAAAGGAATTCACTCTCAGGCGATAGAAAACTGTCCGCAGAGGAAAACAAAATTTGCTGTGAAAAATTGGTAAGGATTATCGACCGACACAATGCGATTATCGACATGGTAGAGCGTTTTGCGTCCCTCTTTACGGGGATTGTGCTGGCACACTTTGTGACGTCGGCTATAGTCATCGCCGCCAGCCTTATTGAGGCTTTATTGGTGAGTTGTTTTCATATCAACACCTTACACAAGTGACTTCTGGATGCCTACTATTAGTTGTATAAGTTTTGTGTTGAATTTGAAATTTTTCAAACAAACTCCGCAGTTTGTCGTTGAAAAATTTGGACATTTAAACGAGCTGAACTGTTCTACAAACATCAGTTTTCGAAGAAGCTTTGTGTGAGATGGAACATCAAGTTTGGTGTTACATACTTTTATTTACTACTTCCCTCTCCACTAAATGAAAATATTTTACATCTTTAAAGTTCCACGGGTATCGTGCTTTAATCTGCACAAGCTACACCATTGCAGTGTTGAGCGAGTTATTTATTTATTGCTATGGCGGCAGTGCCCTCTCGGAAAATGCAAGTCACTACAGCACTAACATCAATTTACAAATTAAGAAAAAATATATATATATATCTTACAACAGAGCATTGGATTGGGACGGTCGGCATATTTCTCCAACTGGCCCAACTGTGACCCCAAGGTTCAACGGATGATTCTGATGATTATAATCCGCTCACAAAGACCCATAAAAATAGCTGTGCCATTTTTCTCACCATCCCTGGAGACTTTCACATCGGTGAGTTGCAATAAAAAAATTTGGTAAAATAAATCAAATGGTGGGCGCATTTTCTTTCAGATTGTGCGTACAGCAGGATCGATTGCTACTCTGGTTCAATCAGTTTTTTTGTAAACAACATATTTTATTTTTCAACAAATGGACTGTCACACACGGACAGAATCGCAGATAGGTTATGATAAATTAAATAAATAAAAACAAAATTCAAGTTAAATTAAAACAAAATTATAATAAATACATTTTTAAGGCATCCTAGGCTGTAACCACAAGCTGGCTCATGGGGGACATCGAACCAAGGTCAGAGCCAGAGGGCATTCACATTCAGCCTTTCATAAAAAACAAGTCTTTCTTATAGGAAACCTGCGATGTAGTTGGAGTGTTGAGCATCACTCAATTTGGCACAAGTTTTCCACGCTTAAAGGTCTTCTCCGGTCTGTCTATTTTTGACTAATTCTTAGCCTGCGAAAAAAACGCAACAATATGTCCATGAAGCTTTCATCTCAGACCGGGATAACCAAGCGGCCGAGATTTGACTGCAAAGTTGAATAGTATTCTTGTTTAATGGCTTGCGACAAAACAGTATATGCGAGAAGCTACGGAAATGGACCTTACATTTGGTCCCGGTTTCGAAACGAACGCCGCAATCGATACTACAAAAACGTGAAGTCACCACGTCTTCAGCGGTTTCATATTCGAATTGTACCGACGCGACAGCGAGAATTTTCGCAAGTAGAAAGCTTACCTTAAGAAGGAATTTCGTGTACTTATTGTGGAGCATTTTGTTAGGACTGCAGTGCAGAAGTGTAGGGTTCTTGACGTAGGTGTGGTTAGGGCGTGCGGACATAATGGAACATTTGTGATATTTAAATACAAATTTTGTATATCTAAATCAGGATAATGGGGTAAAAGGCTATCGATTCGATAGGTATCGATTTTTATCCAATTTTTACTACCTTGCATTCGGTTGGTCACTAAACTTGATTATAAGAAACCTGGTTATAGTAAGAAAGTCCCCCAGAATACACTGGCTAAGTCGATTTTGACGAAACTAATGACGCAAATTTGAGCCACTTAAATTCGTTTCTCGATCTATTTTCCATGAATTGAAAATCATGTTTGTTCTCTTCGAAATACGCTTCCAATTTCTTTCTACAATCCAAATAATGTTTTAAGCGACATAATTTATATTTTCGCAGGCAAAAAGAAATCGACCTGTCATGCCTCCCCATGTTGGAAGATAATAAATAAGAAATACTTTCTACCGACTGAAAAGCTGTGCAAAATCCCATGCACGAACCTAAGCTTTTGGCAAGGAATAAAAACGGCAAAACTCATTTGCATCGCTACAGTCTAGTTCAGCGGAAGCACATTGAAATAATAAATAAATCAAGTGGGTTTGTGTAGTTGGTAATCCCATTCTAAAGTGAATTGGCCAACATTTTATTACATGGTGAAACCTAACCTAAGTCTAATTCACTGTGAAATGCCAAAATAAAAGGTGGACAAAATGCTGCCAATTGAGAAGGAATCCATAAAAAGAAAACATCATCTAGAAAGGTACATGCTGAGTACACTGCACAGTTCGTGTCAAGATTTAACAATGTCATATTTTAACAGTCCGATGTATCAGCTTTCAATGGCCTGAAGCCACTTTTCATGTCAAATTTTGACATGGCGACGTCATAACGTACACATTTGACCTAAATTTGTCTCGCTACTTGTGATCGCCTGTCAAACGTCTGGTCAAGCGGGCTGTCGCTGCGCACTCGCATGAAACACACACGAGTGACTACCGAAAGCCCGACATTTTGTGACGTCAGCATGTCAAAATCTGCCATGAAATATGACACTTATAATCGTAGCTTTAGAGTCTTGCACCCGTGGAGCCCGGAAGCAGAGGATTGCTTACAGAGGCAAATTTATTTGGTATTGCGCCTCACTAATATTCATTTTTAACCTTCATGCTAAATATTTTGTGTGTCACAATGGCTAGTTTTATATAGCGCCATACAAATGACAAATTTAAATTTTAGAATGTACGGCGCAGTAAAAATATTTAAATAAATGATTTATTTCAAATAATTTAAAATTTAATAAGAAATTGGTTACGTGGTAGAAGCACGAACTGACATCATCAAAAAGGATTACCTATATCCTTTCTATGAAAATTTGGTGACCTGTACTAAGGACTTTGAAAAATAATTTGTAGGGTTTTGGCTTTTTTTAGAGCCTCATAATAGAAAATTGTCGATTGTGACCTAAAGGGTCCGCCATCTAACTTTTTTTTCAACTAGTGCTTATTTCGCGAATGGTAACACTTAGCTCATGTCTGATTTGACAGATAAATAGTTTTATTATGATGAATTGTTGTTCACATATTTAAGGATAGGCTAAATAACCTTCATCAGAAGTAATGAAATTCGCACGAAACTGGTCACCACAAATATTTCTTGTCGAACTGGTTCAAGCATGTGATGTGCGTTTCACAAATTCGAATAGTAATAATTATAAGTGATTCAATTTCGCTTCGCTAAATCTGTAGCCGAAGGTTTTTGCATCCACTGCATTTATTATATCCAATGTTTCAACCACCAAACAGTGGCTCTTAAACTGGGTATTAGGGCCCGGTTCGCATCAAAACTCCGGCAGTTCCCGGTGAGTTTTATAGAAGGTTGAAATATTAGCCCTAAGGGTGTTAAGGCCTGGTTCCAGACAAAAATCCGCTGCTTCCTAGATAAAGAGATTGATACTTTCTTTTGTTTTTAACAGCCCCATTTTTTTCCATTTCGGTCCACCGATGAGAAAAATTTAAATTCAACCGAATTAAAACAGTTTAAGTTATTTCTTCTGATGTATTTATATATTTTTATGGGCGATGGGTGATTTTAACATATCCAATCACTCAAAAATATGTAAAAAATTAGCATTTATTTAATTTCCCCACAATCAGATGGAAAAAAAAACAATTTCTATTCCGAACGAAGAAAATATTTAAAATGTCCGTTCTATGAGTGAAAGTCACTCCACGGATTTAAATAATTTAAAATTTATTTTGAAAACTAGACTTATACGACATATTTTTAATGAAATTGATAAATAATTTGAACTCAAATGCATAACAGACGGAAAGAAATTGGAAAGGACACAGGGACATAAGTCCCAATTTTATTTTTTGTGACTTATGACCCAATTTAGTGAGACATAAGTCCCGAATCGAATTTGGGACTTATGACCCACCCTATTGGGACATAAGTTCCAAAATTATTTTGTCGAATATGGGACATAAGTCCCAAATTTTACCATAGATAATATTTAGCAAAATTTTGTGAATATCCATTAGGCATCGAATCCTTCAAATTAGACGCACGCGAATTGCGAGGTTTTTTACTTGTATTTATTTGTTTAGTTTTCATATTGTTGGGTGGGACATAAGGCCCAACATTTTTGTTTTCCAAAATCGACTTATGTCTCACTTAAGTGAAATGCGAAAGCGAATTTTGTTGCGTTTTTTTTTCTACAAAGTTCCACTACAGCCTGTCGAACTTGGTAAAATATTTTCAAAACAGCTTGATTTGTATGAAACTTTTAAGGAATAAAAAAGACGTTCACCAGAGGCTGTTTTAAGGGCAGCACGTGTTAGGTCTTATACAAAATGATGGTATCAGATGAATTTTAGGTTCGCCGTGGCTCTCAAAGGTACAACTAAGCTCTGAAGAACTGGCAAGAAAATGGCTGCATTTGTTGTGCTTTGGGAAATCAATGTTTTCAGTACTAAAAGACTGCTAAGGGTATTCAGAACCAACGTCATAGTTAGAGCTTTCTTGAAAAGTGACCACTTCTGTCACAAAGAAACGACACACCTTCCCCTAAAGGAGTCGTCGTATATCTAACTGATCTTGTGGCTGAAGAGGAAGACCGCAGCCAGCAACAAGCCAACTGAGAAAGAATTGACGCTAAATCCCAAGGAGACCATGACAGACTTTAACTATTATTTTCACAAAATACGCTATGGAATCCTGTTGAATTATCAGGGTTGGTTGAAGTTGATTGGATCTTCACACGAAAGGGACAAACGCGTCTAATTGGAACATTAGACAATTATAAGGCAAGCAATTCTTAAACTATGTAGAAAAGACGTGCGCAGTGTCATTTAGGCGTTCGAAAATGGCGCCATAAGCGTAAAATGTAAATCAAACAAAAAATACGTCATAAACTCAAGGTTGCTCCAACAAAAAGGCGGCATAAGCTGTAGGTTAAGAAAAAAAAAAAAACAATGTGCTAAGTTAAGCATTCAAACTTCGAAAAAATCCTTTTACCAAGCAGGCGGACTAGTCGGAAGTTCTAGGTGTAGAATGAGGTAGAGAAAATATACTTGCCATACTCCACTCTTGTGTCTATGGAAGAGGACGCGATCCTCAGGATGCCGACTATGCTCGCTATACACTCACAAAGAGTAAGTGAATCGGCAGTTTTTGAGTGATACCATTTTTTGATGGCTCCCCAAGGACACCTACTCCATGCAATTTATACAGGCAGTGTCAGCTGTCAGCGGTAGGAGATACAAAACCAATTGGCATCGTAAAAAGCACGTCGTTTCATTAATCCACTTGTCATAGGAAAACAGTACACCAACTGGCGTCTAACAACCAAACCAAAAGCAATTTATAACAATTCCCATCGCTGACAAATGAGCGCCATATGTAAAAGTGTTTCCTTTAAGGAAGCAGACAAAACTTTCCCGCACAAAAAACTGCAGAAAAAAAACCTCTTCCCTTAGTAAAAGAAGCCAGAGAAAAAATAGAACCCAAAGAAATACCAAACAACAAAAGAAGAAACAGAGATAACATGTAAAAACAGAGAAAGAACTTTTCTCTATTTACATAGAAACATTAATTGTAGTATCCTCGAACAGAGAATGTTGAACTCGCGCAATACAATACCCCCGAGGATTACTTTATCAGCTTTGCCGCAGCAACAGCACGCTCTATGCATCTCCGATCTCCCTCCTTTCGTTTTGTTACAATTTTCAAACATGCACGAGTGTCTACGCGAGTACCGCCTTCAAATATGCCAAGTAGCTGGGTAAGGTATCTGTTCTTAAACGGCTTAAAGCCGGCAGCAACTGCTACGTGGATGAATGTCACACTTCATGAAATATTGAACAACAGCAGTCACGGTTTTGTTTAAACCTCGGCAAACATGAAAACGCCATTAGACATAGTAGACATAGTTTGTAACAATGACATGCACACGGAAATGCAGAAATCCCCTCATCCCATCATTTGAACATGCCGAACACCAGGATGCTGCATATAAAACGCCACGCACTGCCAGGAGCAATCGAGGGCATAAAACCCTGAACTTTGTCTATGAAGTTTTGCGCCCGATTTCAGATGTACCGATACGGCGATACTGTGTGTGTCACACATCACCGAAGGAGGCTGAACAAAGTTCATGAAAGAAACTATTATTAGGTTACCTGCAGGTCGGTTGCGAGGGGGGAGGGGGGGTGATTTTCAAGAAAGTTCCTCAGAAGCGAGCAAAACTCTTACATCTCAATGACACAAGATGTTGAGTGGCACTCGCGATACGAGGAAATCTTCTAGTTAGTAATTGCAACCACATTAAACTCCTCTTAGGCGAAAGTTTTAATTTTGTTTTCGAAATCAAATCCTGAAAGCAAAGTTTTGTCTGCGACGAGAGCGGTTTTTTTTTTTTTTTGTTCTACAACTTCTCCTCGAGGAGCGAGTGTGTGTGCCTGGATGGAGGTGAACGCAAAAGTCATTAGATACTGTGACAATGCTTGCAGATATCGAACACTAATTGGAAAAACCAAAGCGAGGGTGTTTACTGAATTGAATTTATCACACTGAAGGGTGGGGTTCTTTTTATGTGGTATTTTGGCAGTGACAGCTGGCAGCGGTAGGAGATCGATTGAGACGTTGGAAGACACTGAAGACTGGCTTCCGAATTGAGTTTCGGTTTGGTGGCATACAGTCGAACTGGCCAAACTATAGAGGCTGAATAAGGCTAGGAATTGTTTTCGAAAAGCTCTTCAGATAAGTCCCGGCTTGATTTCAGAGCATAAATAAACTGCCTGGAAAATAGGAGTGCGGCTCTCAAATAAATCTAAAATCCAAAGGTGAACAGCAAACGCTGGGGCTGCCGCTAAGTTGGCGACTTCGGACTTTAAGTCAATCTTCCTGTGGCTACACTTTTAATTCTCACGGGCTATTTTCCAGGCAACTCGTGGAAGTCAACACTAATTTCAAAAACTAAGATCAGTTAGAGAATGATGCTCCTAAAGCAGTATAACATTTTTTTAGGCACACCAACCTGTGCGGCGTCTCAGTCTCTCGCGTAAGCCCGGTTCTTAGCACAAGTATGATGTTCACAGCCCTGGCACATTGTCTTAACCTTCTGGCAATGCATTGTTCATCGGGCATACCTAAATTCCTTTGGAAGAACCTTCTTTAATATTTGCCGGTCAATATTTATATTTTTAAGGCTTCTGACTCGGCTAAACCTTAAAAAGACCACGTCGACACAAATAAGAGGTCCAGTTTTGCCCACCAGATGTCATGGAGCCCACCTTCGCGGTTCCATTTGCAATTCAACAAAAGAATGAAGCAAAGTCCACTAGCCACGACTGTAAAAATTCTCAAATAGATTCTCTTGAAAGTCCCTTCAACCATTATATAGTCAACTGACAGCGCCTTCTCATTACAGCGCACTTCCTAAACGAAGCGATGCCTGCCTGAAACCTATTATTCGAAAAATTTTAATATTTCTCTCCTTCCATAAACAAAAGATTTCTTAATCTGCACACACAAGGGTAAAAGAAAAGAAAAACTACCCTCGAAGGTACAATACAATGATTGCGCTAACATAATTCTCCCTCGCACAATGGCATTTGGTCTACTTCCTCTGGAATAACTAACTCTGATACCCAACTCTCGAAAGTGAGTCTTCCGCGCTCCTTCCAGCATGCATGCATGTGGATTCGCATTTTGCACATTGCCCCAGCCCCAGCCCCAGCCCCAGCCCCAGAGCCCCCAAACCAACCTCCTCAATCCTATTAAAAAGTTTTAAATGCAGGAAGCTATCTCTTCACTATGCGAACAAACTATGGCCCGTAATAGGACATCATCAAAGCGAAAACACCACTGTGGGGCGCTGGTGCTTTAGCTTGCTGGCTTGTGGCGAGTTAGCTAAAAAAATAAAGCCAAACAAAAAATATACATAAAAAACAAGAAAAAAATTATAATAAGGAAATGTTTTATTGCATAACCAGGAAGTAATAAATTTTAATGAAAACTCTGTCTCTCTTGTTGCTTTTTATGGTTTTTATGCGGCCCAGCTATAGAACGGATGTACGTGCTGTGAGTTTGATCCCTTTTATGTATCCTTTGTGGTGTTGTTTTAATAATATTTTTCGACTTTCTCTAAATGTGTGTGCAAGTGCATTTTGTATATAAATTTGTTGCACTTTTGTTTTTGTTGTGTGCACATAGTTTAAGGACTTTGTGGTGTGAGGTACTTTTGTGTTGTTCCTACGACAATTAAGTGCGTTTAGCAAGCTGGAAGTGAACTCATTAGGTCTTTTGTGTTATGGGTTATAACTGGGAGTATCTGTCATATGCGGAGTAGAGTGGAAGTGCAATTGATATCAGCACGGTAGTCATTCTAGATCAAAGTGAAACTTAAGTCTTGTAAGCATCAAAAGAGCTGAGACTTCGATGGAATCTGAACTCAAAGTGTATCGGTACTGACAGCGATGAGGGTAACTCTCTCACTGGTTAATGGAACTTCACCAAAACGACTGCTAGCATAAAGAAGGAGGCAGATGTCATCATAATCAGGGGTAGAACTACCGCATCAGTGATCGAGTAATACGCGACTGAATTTGTTATTGATTTGCTTGTAAAATCCACAAAATTCACGGATGCGGTATTTCGGACCCAGCCTTTGAACTAAGTTCTAAAAAAAAACTACACAATTTGCGGGACGCTTTTCAATGGTTTACAGATTTCTAGATCGCATAATGAAGTTATATATGACGATGGTAACACTGTTGATAATACACCTCAAACCTTTCCTGGTGCCATGCCACTGCAAACTAATTTTCGACAGAAAGAAAGTTAAATTCCCTAGCTATGTCCAGTGGACTGAAACGGACCAATGGCAGTGCGGTTGGGAAGTCATTCCACGACGAAATATTCTCCACCTCTCTAAATAAGAAAAAAAAGGACCGTAAGCGATCCTCGGCCTAGCTTCTCACAACCATTTGAGATGGACATTCGACATTTAAAGAAGAGTGAGAAATTATTTTATTGAATGGGCTGATAGCTTATGAACTCCCAGCCCCTCTTGAGCTATGTATGTGGCACATTACATTTTTTTTTATATTTCAAAATGTTGTTTTTGGTCGGTACCTTTTTTGCCCAATTTAGAGAAGAGCGACAAAATATTCGAATTAATGGAGTAGCAGCCTTTGAATATACGCTTCTTTTAAGATATGTGGCGTGGTTAAACTAGAATGAGTTAATTTTTGATGAATTTTTTTTATTAATTGTTTTCTTTTCCTTGGAAAACAAAAGAGTTCTAGTGGGAACTGGCAGTTGAAAAAAAAAACATAAATTTCAAATTGTGGTCTGATTGAAAAAAAAAGTTTACATTTCCCCAAAATGATTTAATCGGTGTGCAGACAAAATTCTTCAAAAGTCAATGTTGCGCCACAAAATCTTCCACTTCCCGAATCGCGAAAAAAAAATTAAATTGAAAAAAAAAAAATAAAAAATATAGCAATAAAATTGCATTTAAGTCCCTTGTACTCTGTTTGGGGAAATTCCAATGTGGTGGACCCAGCTTTACCGACGTGCTTTTTTTCGGGGATCGAACCAGGGGCCCCTCGCTTAGAAGTCCAACACACTAACCAATCCGCCTGCTCCTCTCTAGTTAATTAAATAGTAAAATAGTACTATACTTTCTATGCCTTTACTGCAAACCCATTAAGCGCAACACCTCGCCCTCTGCCCCTCTGTCAGGAAAAAAAAACACAAAGTCAAAGTCAAAGCTAAACCCAACACACCCTTGTTCACTTTGTACCGCACCAAACTGCAAAGTAAAAGATACTCCAACAAAAGTCAGAAAACTCCGTATAGTCTGTACCTTTTGATGCCATTTCCATTCCACCCTCAGTCTCTGTGTTGAAAAAGTGCAAACGCGCTCTGTACACACAATAATATCAAAGTGTACACCACACCCAGCCACGGTCACACATTCCAGACGACAGAGTGTTCGGGGTGGCATAAATTTACCATTCAAGGCGAATTCAAGCAAAGGCACACAAAAGGGACCCGAACACGTAAGCAAATCTGGCAAATTGAACAGTCAGGTGCTGTCAAAGGATGCCAAACACTCTCGGTAGATACACATTGTGTACACATACCCAGTTTCGTGCTGGTATGTTGTGCCGGGCCTACTACCTTGAGGGCGGCGCGTCCTCCTTCGGACGTTGTTTTCCTTAACGAAATGAGGTTCGTTGAGATTGTTTTTTTTCCTCTTTAACCAGCTTTAAATTTTACAAAAGTCATAAACTCGGAAAAGCTGGAAAACAGTTGAAAGGTGCTTCCAACTGATTTATGACAACTGCAACCAACCGTTCTGCACCGTCGTTGAAAGCCAATTATTTACACGGCTGTATGTGGCGAGGCGAACATAATTTTAATTTCGTCTAAATTCAGACAATGACCAACTCAATTAACAGAACAAGTAGCTGTATGCGGCCTGGAAATGTAATTAGCCCCAATTTCAGCCTGGGCATTAGGCATGAAGGAGTGTAGTTGGTGTATTTTATAAAATGTCCGCAGTTGAACATGGATGCCGGCCGATGATGTTGATGATGATAATTAATGGTACTGGCAAAGTGGATTAACGCATAATAAATGAACGTCAACGAGTTTAGCCGCACTGTGTGATGTTGTTCACTAAATCATAAGAGGGGGCATTTTTTTTTTACATAGGCATACGCATGCCACAGGGTTTTGTTTAGATTGGAAATGCTGCAGGCAGGATCATTACTTATGAATGGAACTGCGAAATGTGTTTGTTTGAAAATGGGAGAAATTAAATTTTAAACGGCTATTCCGCAAGTTCCGACTTTTCACTATAAGTCTCTTGATTTAATCCAATTCAATTCATTACTTTGGACCCTGTAAGTCAATTGATGTTTCCAACTGTTGAGGCTTTCTTTTTAATTGCAGAGACATCCTGCAGTCTTTCAGACGCTTTTGTAAAAATAAATAAAATAAATGTGTCTCACGAACAATTTGACACTCAACTGAAAATTGGAAAATAATTACTCTAACCCTCCAATATCAAGGTGGACTGATGTTCCACAAAAAAAGACATCCTTCTGCATGCCATCACTGTAGCAACAGTCGATTCTCGCATTGAAAATATGTTCTGTTCCTATTTGACCATCTCTATGCACACTAAACACCCCCAGACTTAGCGCCCATAAAAGCCACACATGTGACTGTTGTCTGGAAAGTAATTTCACCCCCCCCCCCTACATGCCCACCAAACAACAACGGAAAGAAATCCTCGCACCAACCAGACACCTGAAGTTGCAAACATATCAAATATCAAATTAGAAAAGCTGAGAGATCTCCCTAACTTTGACAGCTCACATTAAAAACCTCAGTGTGCCTGACAGATAGGAAAGTAGCAAACAAAAAAATAAACAACTTTTTCCCATACCTACAAGCAACTTCTTGGTACGACACGATAAAATGCGCACACAAAATAATTTAAAAAAAAAAAAAAAACCAAACCTCTTTAATGACACTTGCCAGATATGCGTGCCTCACCTACAAGTAATATCCACAGAGGAAAAAAAAATATAAATGAATATTTAAATTCTCAACAGCTTAGCAGGTGTTTCCGACTTTTGCGTCAGATTTGGTATCCATTCGCAAACTTTGCTAAAGTTTAAATTTGCTGCTGCGAGCGGACGAACTTTTTTCGTTACGACTTTTAGTGTGATTTTCGGTGGAGTGGGTGTCAACGTGGGGAGTTGGGTTTTGTTTTCACACACCTAGTTAACAATCAATTTTGGACAAAACCGATTTTGCGGTTTCTTCGTACCGCTTTCGTAGCGATTTAATACTCGAACCACCATCCATCAAATTCAATGAAATATCAGGCGCAACCCCTGACAAGAGAAACCGAAACGTCATTCATGTGCCAGAAAGCTTTTATGCAGATTTCATGGCATTATCTGTCAGGAACGTCGTGGCAACAGCAAACTTCACTGTGTCTATCCAATTGGATTGCCTAAAATGCTCACCAGTAATCCAGTGGCAGTATTCGGTTCTATATATGGGACTGGGATTATTAGAGCTGTTCCGTGTTGGATGCAACGTGCATTAGAAGACAGCGATTTGCTTTCAGTGCTGCCTACTGAGTTGTTATGCTGCATTGTGGGTGTTTTGAAGAGGGGCTGGGGTGTGCGACATTGCAGTGGTGAGGGTTTTAAGCGTTCGGCATCAGCAGAAGATGAATCTGTGTGACATGTAGCTATAGGTACTCTCGCAGGGATAAGGGTGTTCTATTGGCTTTCGTTGGGGATATGGGAGTGCGAGGAAGGATGTTTGGTGTATCAAGGAGTTGCGAATTTTTCTGTTTACTTGTAAGGAAGGTTTGTGTCGATTTAGGTAACAAGTTCGGTCTTAAACTTCGATATTTAACTGAAGCCAATTGGTAATATCACCGAAGTCATACTTGTAAGAGAAGAAGAAACTGCGTGCAGAAAAATATGACCTACACATCCTCATAGGTCAAGGAGATAGAAGATTCTCTTGATCACTTTGATGTCAAAGCAAAATCAACTCAACATATGTCAGAACCAACTTAAGGCCCTCTACTTTACCAGCCATATAGGAATAATGGCCTCACAGACATTCGTCATTGCTAGTGTGATTGCAGGTAGTTTAAAGTAGTAGCTTCTGTGCTGTTCACGAAGCTCCCTGGAAGCTTCGTTTTGACCTGCCACCGTTCAGGAGCAATCACAGCGATCACGATCAAGATTATGCTGGAGATCGTTATTATGAAAGACCTTTGAGATGTGATACTGGACGATCTTTTAGAGTTGTTGATCTTTGGCACGGTTTTCTCAAACAATCTTTGAAGCTTTTACTTAAGATCGCTGCTGGCCTTTGGGGATCGGTCTTTCAGTAGTTTTGGGTGCACTCAACGCTGCCGCTTCGGGGTGATCTCAATCTTAAAACGAGAAGAGTAATAAATGGAAGCCTATATATATATAGATAAGGCTATAGCTATTTCGCAGGGCCGTGTGTGCCCGGATGTTCCATATACGACTTATCTACTGGGATATTATACAGTTTGATACCTCCTACGGGTTCTTATTATAGGTCAGGTGATGGGAGAGCGACAGAGACAGGGAGAAAGAGAGAGAGAAAGAGAGAGACAGAGAGAGATGGAGATAGAGAGTGAGAGAGATAGAGGGAGAGCGAGAGAGATGGAGATGTTTCAGACCTTACCTAAAGAATTTCTCAAGACCGTAGCTATTTCTTATAACTCGTCAACCTTGGCATAGGGTAGGTGAACAAAATTCCACAACTAACTTCCCATACTGCTGGCTGTGGTTCTTGTCTAAAAACACTACAAGAGTGTACAGCATTACCCGCTCTTCGCTACAGTCAAAAGAGACATCGGAACTGCTAAAAAGCTTCTCACCCCAAGTTCCTATGCGACTTCTATACCTCTAGCTTGCCACGCATCGTAGAACCCTTCATAATCCCGAACTCCGTTGAACTACGCATTCACTTAAAAGAGAACTCAAACCTGTTCAAAGCTTTTCACCCTCAGTTCCAGTGGTTCCAATGCGACTCCTCTACCTCTAGACTGCCGTGCATCGTAAAACCCATCATAATCTCCCGAACTCCGTTGAACTATCCACCTACTAGCTTGTGGCTTCCACAGATCCACCACGCTCCAGCTCACAGTAATTCAATTCACAACGGTTCCCCCTGGATAAATGTTCCTAACCTTTGAGAAATCCCCATCTTAATCCCCTCGAATCCTCTACATCAACATTGAAAAGTGTCCCCAGTCGCCGATCCTAATGAGATTAACCCCGCAACATTGTATCCCCACCCAAATGTCACGAGTGGCATCCCACTGCAAGCCAGATTGTTATAACAAAACACTTTGCCACCATTGTTCTTTACACTTCACACAGGAGGGCATTAATCAAATCAATTCCACATTCGAATGAACTCCTCAAACTGGCTGCCGCCATGTTCCCGTCTCTCCCCATCTCCCTCTCTCTCTCTCTCTCTCTCTCTCTTTGGTCTGTCTGTTCAAAGTGCACTCTTGGTCGCATATCAATTTCCCAGCTCGCGCTGTAGTGGGTGCGCTGAAATGGCCAAATGAATGTTCACATTTAACCCTGAAAGTCAAAGCGAGGTGACACGGTGGCGCTCAATGCCTACACGTATATATCCACATTCCACGACGACAAACATCAGGAGGGATGATGCCGGCAGCGACAACGGTTGCCACCAAGACCACCAAACTCATAAATCATTGCCGTTTAATTAAACTGAACTCTGTGTGGTATCTTTACGATGCCATGGAAATTCCGAAATCCATACCCGGGGCGCTTTAATAGATTTCCTTTTTCTTTTCGGATTTTTTCTCTTTTTTTCTATTTTTTTTTCTTTGCTTCATGAATTTTGTAGAAAAAAAAAAACAGATTTCATTTCACAAGCCACCACCCCCAGAAGCAATAAAACAAAGGAAAGAAAACAATTTCATCCCCTCGACATAAAGGTGTGGAATTTTGCTTATCAGTTATTTCACAATTAAGAGCTTTTTCTAATAACAACATAAATGAAAAAAAAAAGAACTGCCACACATACAACAAAGAATGCGAAGCATTTTAATTAATCCTTTTTACTAATGCTTGAGTGCAATCTTCTTGGGCGAAAACGAATCCGAGAAATGAATAATTACAAGTGAAACTCTGGACATAATCTGTGATGCTGATGCCATTTCAATTATTTCTACAAGACATTCTCTCTCATAAGATATTAAATATTAATTTTCCCCGAGAATTAATGATGGAAAATCTGACAGTAGTCGATTAGCGAAGAAAGTTACAAGAACCTTCTCGAGCCAGTCATCGTCTGTGAGATCCATATAAAAAAGGGATGTTGAAAATAATTTATCAGCGCCCCGCTTACAAAATTGAGATTGAAGTTGAAAGGTATATGTATGGGTGGGGTGTATTGTTTGGATCACGTCGTCGCCGGGGACTTTGTTCGACTTTAATTATTTTGAGTGCCCTTTGATAGATCTCGTGGAAGGAGTTTCTGCACCAGCATGGATTCAATACGCATCCGTGTGGCAGACTTGGGGGGCAAGAGTAGCGAGCAGGAAATTAAATGGAAGTGAACTGGCATCAGTATGCTGGCTGTATGAGTTTTGAAAAATTACTTTGGCGGTAACCTTCGCCGCAGTCGCAAGAGGATCGAACTTGTGGCAAATATGCTGCAATGTCAGTGAGAACTCTACCATATCTACCATCCCCAGTCGTCCCCCAAAAGGAAAATACGGTGGAACTTCTTTGAAATCATTGAGGACTTCCAACTTCCATTAAATAATAATAATCAACTCCAGCCATAGAGAAACAAGGGAGTTTCTTCTTCAAATCCACTTCCCTGGACCAGTGGTGTTGGATTACACATTTAAGCCTGAAGACAATTCCTCGTTGCGCATAAGAAATCGCCCCTTCGCCGACTTCAACTTGGCGATTTTCTGTCTACACCCTAAAAAGATTCAACGCTGACTGGAAGAGGACCCCAATTTTTGACGAAAAGTCATCTCTAGCGACGAGGGATATGTTAATGAGCAAAATTGCCGTATATAGGACGAAGAAGCCGCGGCGGAAATTTGAGCGATGTTATATTGCATAAATAATGGAAAACAATGTGCCTCTCAAATGAAAAAATAATTTCGTTAATACATCTTGTTTTATTCTATTTAAACACCGATCCGCCCTTCTTAAAAAAAAGCGCTGATATTCTATCATCTGCGAAAATATAAGGTCACTGTACTTCATCCATTTAGTACTGATCATTACAGAGTGAATATCAATCAAGAGTGAAGAGAAGGGCCTTACGAACAATCATTGCTAGCATCGACTTACAACATTTTGTACGTCACAATAACACTAAATAAGTTTCGACCTTGGGCCGAATCGCCACACCCGCAACCGAGCTATACCCTCACGACGAAAAGTCGGTTTTACAAACGAAATTCCGCCACGTGTTGATCGTTTAGGAATGACTCGAACACTGGGATATTAGCGCATTGTCCTCAGTTCCTTCCTAGACATTGCTGGGGCTTTTGGCATTGTGTCGCATTTATCTATGGAAAAGGTCGCCACTTCGAAAGGAGTAGATAATCTTACAACTAAAAAGATGAGTAAGTTCGATTATAACCATCCAAACTTGAAGGAAAATGGAGAAATACTTTCCCCTCCTATGGACAGCCGTCATAAAAAGACTTCTTGAAGACCAACAAATTGAGGTTTCTACACTTCAAGCTAAAAGGAAAACGTCGATGACAATCTAATCATCACCAGAGGCAGAAATTCTAACTTATCCCGCATCCAAAATGCCTTAGGCAGAGTAAAAGTATACTGATGTCAGCAAGAAGGGCTTGCCACCATAAGAACGACGATAATACCTTTTATAAGGAGGAGAAATATTGAGCTCTGGGTCATAAGAGCACTTGGAACGTCCACGGCAACAAGGCAACAGGGGCTAACTATATAATGGGATTTTCATACGATATCGACTTAACCTCCATCAACCCGATCCAGAGGGTTACAATGTGTCTGGACTTTATGTTGCCAGATGTCATCTTCGATCGACAGTACAAAATATCCATCCCGAAGCAGTCTGTGTGGAAGACCTGTAGCTAGATGAATATCACTTCAGCATGGCAAAGGGTTCAACAATGGCAACTGGTTTTTGGCGTCTAACCAGTTCGTCTCCCGCCTTTGGACAAACACTTACGATCTTTTAAGCTAGAATATATGGAATTCAGGTCTGTGCTAGAGACTGCTGAAGACGAAATTGCAAAAAGCTAAACTGTGGCATACTGTCAGACATTCAAGCATAAGGATTTTTCTGAAAAGAATCGAGCAGTCCTCAGTAAAGTCACTCATTTCTGGGTTCCATATCACTAGGAACAAAAAGGCTGAAAGGGCCGATGATCTATCTTGCAAAGGTACGACAACTCCCTTCAATGGGTCAGATCTTTTTTGCAAACCACCAACTTTCAAGGCTGGACTATACTATTGGCAGCCCCAAATGAGGCTATCGAATAGGAATTTGTAACTTTATAAAAGACAAGGTTGGGCATCCTGCAAATGATGGAGGAAACTTTTCCTTAACTTATCCATCTATCATTTTGATAAAAAATGTAAGGCTAGGTAAGTTTTTCGACTTATTGGAAGCGCTCCGAGGGCGATTTGTCACTTCCCTTGCAATCACATTTTTAATCAAAAAGTTGCAGTTAATAAGTCTTTGCAAACGTCTTGAATGAAGCTGGTTTTCGGTTGTCCAGGTTACCAGGTATTGCACTTCACCATCTGATGCTACCGGTGTTGTTCGATTGAGTTTCCACCCACACGCTGCACTCACCCTTAAATAGGTTGGATTGTCGCGAGTGGGCCTGGATGTTTTTTTTTTTCTTGAATATCATGTTTATTAATTTTGCCGCAGTCGCTGCAAGGCGGGCGGTAATGTTCGATTGAGTTTCCACCCACACGCTGCACTCACCCTTAAATAGGTTGGATTGTCGCGAGTGGGCTATTGGCGCGTAGATGGCGCCCACTTCACTTGGTGGTCTGGGTGCGAGAGACTATATATATATAGATTAAGTCGTTTGACATTCTTTTTTCTCACTCTTGTTAAAATCTTCTCGGGTGTAAGTTGACGTGGGCTGGCGAGCCATTTCATTTTCTTTTGTATAAAATAAAGAATTATTTTTTACTTGGCGGCATCACCGCATAAGAATTAAAGGGATCGTGTTTTTCTTCTCCTCCTCGAGTGCGCGCAAACAATGCCAAGCTCTCTATAAAGTCTTATATGTGCATATAGGTCTGATAAGTGCGAAAAGGCAACGGCAAATGATGGAGGACATGTCTAAGAAAAAAACTGGTACGATTTGTAACTATGGGTGCTAAAGACCTCATTTGTGCAACATGCATACTGTCGGGATTATTCATCATAGATTAGCCATCAGTATGAGACTGACGACATTTCAATTGCGTCTTCGAATTTTTAAGATCCTTTTCGTTTGGTAAAGTTCTTCTTTGTCGTTCATCGCCCTACATGCACCATCAGTCTTTTCCATAGAGAAACGTCTGTAAAAACTACGCCAAGCTCTGATCAATTTCATGCACCATCAAATCCACATTATCTCATCGCGATAACTAACACAATCCTGTGGAATCTTCCAATGGAACAAAGAAAAACGCACAACTCCATGCAATAAATTGGGCAACATAAATCTCTGGCCGTCCTTTTGCAACAAACAAACATTAATTTGTACTTTTATATATATTGCAATGGTATAACAAACAAAATTTCGTTGTGTCCTCTCAATACTTATGGCACCGTGTCGCCATCGTTCTAGGTTCAACTAAGTGATTAAATTTTAAAAATGTCGCTCCATTATGTACACAAATCTAAGGAAAGGCATTATTTGTCAAAGGCCAGAGTCGTCCTTGGATTTCATGTTGCGAGTGCAATCCTTGACGTAAGATGTTTGTTTCTTTCTTTCTATGAATTTGTTCAAAACTACATCTGAATAATGGGACGAGAAGGACTCTCAATGCAGAAATATATGTATTTCCTATGTGAACAAAGTAGGCACTTGACTATGAGTATTGCTGTGATGTTATTCACTTTCAGTTCAGCAAAGGATGTGGTCGCGGGCGTGGGTATGATTTTGGTTACATAATGAATTGCTCAAGTGTATTTGTGGAAGTCACGGTGCGAGTCTTTTATTTGACAATTTCTCTAACAAGAGTAAGCGGAAGAGCTTCTTACTGAGGTCCCTCTTCAATGTTATTATATAAATATAAATAGGTTTTTGTCGTACCGATTACGGAGTTATTTCGAACGCGATTTGTATGAAATTTGGGCCAAATGGAAGGGAGATTTCCGTAGATAAATTGCCGCGATGTATTTTTTGATCCGAAAAAACAAAAACTTAAAAATGCCCACATATAAAAAACTGAAAGGCAAAATTATATGTCCGAAAAAATCTTGCGAACTATTCAACCGATTTAAAAATATCTTCTTTTAAGACAATGAACATGTGCAGGTCTTCGGATACTTTTGTTTTTAAAAGAAGAAATTTTTAACTAACTTAATTATGTCTTGGAGCGAATAAATGCCTAGCAAAGCTAATTCCGCAATAAATCCTTCCAAATGAGGATCTAAAGACAATTTTTAAGAGACGGGGTGTATATTTTTCCCTGCAAACACCTCGAGACGTTTGCCCTTCAAATTTCTATGCATATGTCCTCATAATACTCAAGTTGCCAAGTGAAAAAGACTCTCAAGGAAACCACAACCCGGCTCAATGTAAATTTCTTTGTCCGACGCACCTAGGACTTCGCCTAATTTTGTATGTTGCCAATTTAAATCTCCTCGCGAGTGGGAAAGCTACGTGCCTTGAATTTGACTATTTTTCTATTAAAGGGACACCCCATCTTGACATCATCTCAACTCCACCCATTTGTTGATTTCATCGCGAGACGGAGAAACATTTAAGTGAAAAGTCACCATGTGCCCTCCAACTTTCTGAATCTGTTGCTTTTTGTGGGACAGTACAACTCCGCTCACATTTACAAAACTTAACTTCGAGGCAATAAGAGTCTTTATTATCAAAGAATGGACAACAGTCCCCCGGACAATACGTGTGTGACCACCCGCCTTACTTAATTGAACCAATATACATTCTCGTATCTCAGTGTCGAAGTGCCATTAGCACAGAATTCCTCTAACTGGCTGCATGGCCTGTGTCCTCGCATGCCCAAGGAAATTAATGTATGCAAACCAAACTACATTTGCCTTCTATTTACACAGACATCCTCTCACACATCCTTTCAGCCATGCAGAGCAGAGAAAACATTCCGAAAAGAAGTGTCCGGGAATGGGAGGAATAGCTTTCTTCATTCATGCCACGTATTCGGTATTTTCTAATAAAAAGGAGATTCTGTCCAAAGTAATCTGCACGATGGCATAAAAATGCAGAGCGATATATAAAAACCCAACACAAAACAAAGTTACATGAGAATGAACATGAAACAGGAGAAGACAACAAAACAGCAAAATAAAGAAGAAAACAATGAAACCGTGCATAGCCATAGATGAGCAAGAAACTTAGAAAAGAAGTGAACAAACAATATATCCTTCCACACTGGGGATAGGATTTAGGTATTAACTGAGTACCTCGTTTATCCATTCATCAGAATTTGTGAGCCTCCACAGAAAGAGAGAGAGAGAGAGATAGAAAGAGTGTGTGTTGCGAACAAAAAATTAAGACTTGTGTACGAGTTACGAGTACCAAGTCCACGGAAGTAAAGGATTAAAAAATACGCTGATACTTAGAAATGTTTAGTTAGGCAAGGAGTCTGCTGAAGGACTTCCCTATTTTTTTTCTGTTCTGATGGTGAGTGGAACGAAGTAGAAAAGTTATCTTACACAAATGGTGTGCCCAACAATGGAGGGTGGACTTTTTTTCCTGTGAAAGAAATTGTTCAGTCGGTAGAAGAGTGATGGGTGTGTGCTTTTAGCGAGCCAACGTCAAAGGTTGTACAGCCAGACCATGCTTGGTGGCTGCTGTTAAGTGCACAGTTGCGTAAATTGGGAACGGCACTTGTGGCAACAATTTCTGCCGCTGGGTAGGCTTAGGAGTTCTGGTGAAACGCTTTGTGTAGCTACGGAAGTTAAGACTTTCCAGATAGAATTTCAAAGTGGAAAACCATTCGAGCTACGCCGACTTATTGCATTTGAGTTTTAAAAATCACATTCACTTACTATAGTCTACTGCGGTACGCTGAACGATCTTCGGAGAGGTTCTTAATTTGATGGCTGGACCAGGGAAACCCATCATTTACGAATGCGAAGTAGAACGCAGCAACCGACTTAGCCTTCCTCGGCCCTCATCATATTTCAAACGAAGAACTACTCATGTCAATCGCTGTTGCTTAGGAGACTTTGTTTAAGATTTTAATAATCCCAGTCCTTTTCCATGAACGAAGATTTCCTCTGGCAGTTCGAGGGGAAGATTCTTCCTTAAAATTTGATTACCCTTGGCATTGACTTTGCATATTCTACTTCACCTCACAATTCGCGACCAAAAATTCACATATAAATAGTTCTTTAGGAAGTTTGTATAACCATCTTACATTAATTCGTATAAGCTTCCTGTAGCATCTAGATACTCAATCGATTTGTTGGAAACATTTATCACTGGCGATTCTCAAATGAACTCGCCGGCGAATGAAATCTTCTTCCGGAAACTCGAAGCGAATGAAATGCGTAGCGTCTGGTTTATTGGGTATCTATAACCTATAAGTGAAGATTGGTGGCCTGCGGAGGTTTACTCTCCTTTGACACTTAACAATTTAGTACGTCTTATGATTTGAATGTAAATTGTTGAAAAGGACATAAATCTAGTCGGCATTGGCTTTAAGTAAAATTGTGGCACATTTTTCTTTTTGCTTTTGCCGTTGATCCCTTATCGATTCTTTTATCCACCGGAGGGAGCTGCCTAGAAAACAGTCATAATTGACATAGTCCTTAACATATATTTTTCAGATGGACCTAGTCCATCGCCAGTAAACAAAACGAGGTGCACGACTGGGTCGCCAGAAACTTTCTCTATCATTGCGCTTAAGGAAGGTTGCGTTTGATATTTTTCGTAAAATAAGTTCTAACAGGTCCGCAACAACCCTAGGCATAGCTACTCACAATCGTGGAATTTGTGTCAGTTTTTCTTTTTTTGTGACGAATGGAAGGGATCTACAAGTTTATACTGGGTCCAAACGGATAACTGAGAAGCTCTTTCATGACAGTATGATACTCTCGGATGTTTGTTGGACGTTCGCCAGAGGTGGCGCATTGGAAATGAGTTCCTCTTCAAAAATGAATCAGAAACCAACTTTTCAGGCGTTCACTTGGATCTGTTTTTGAGAGCTACAGCTCTGCAATCTGCACTAGAAGCGATGGTGTTCCTCAAGGCTCTGTGTTGTACCCTACACTTTTTCCAATATTTATTAATGATTTTTTGCACCAGTGACTTAAGTAAAAAATTGTAGGTATTTTTTAGGAAATTTTAGGAAGTGACTTTCGCGATACCAATCACTTGTCAGAAGTCGTCGGACATGAACATGAACAAAAAAGGGACTTTGTACACAATTTTGCGGCAGATCTTCAATACCTAGAATTGTCTTCAAGTATTAAAAATGACGTAGACGAAACTCTCAAATAAAACACTGCATTTGATAAAAAAAAATAATATTCGGACGCCCTTGAGCAAGTGGCTGCTGAATAGGCCCTCTCATGAAAAGCTTCCATGTTCCTTTAAAATAGAAGATCTGAAATCACTTTCCTGCAACACACACTATGTAATGATATGTTGTGACTGAATTAATCCTAGCCCATGCCGAACAGACAAATTTGCCCAAAAAGTCTGACAATAAAATAACCTCTCCCGAAAATGGCCACACCTGTTTAAACACTTCCGTCCAGAGGGTCAACCTGAGAACGTTATATTCTGCTTCACACATTGAGATTGAATTGTCTTGGCCTATGAAATTCAATCAGATCGTGCAGCTTCCTAATTAGATGTGTGTTCCTTCCACATAAAGGACATTCGTTATTGGTGCGTATAATTGGAATTGATACCGTTCGGTAATTGGAAGAAAGGAAATGTAAATAACTTGCTCCGATTACTCTTGTTATATATTGTAGCACTAACGTTGATGGATGTGCCTGGACTTGGCTAATGATCACAAACATGTTGGCAGGATTTGCTTAATTTAGTTTCTAGGTTTGGCAGAGAAGCGTAAATAAAAACTACGCCTGAATAAGTTACAAGAATCCGACTTAAAAAGCATCTTAATTCGCTCGTAGTTACCTATTCAATATTCCATTAGCTCTATCGGGAAATTTCGCTACAGAAAAAAAAAAAAAAAAACAAACAAAAAAAAAAGGAGGGAAAAAATCTTTTAAATAACTCAGAGAGATTCTCTAGCCAAGTTAATTACGAAAATGATTAGCAGAGGATGTTTATGGATGAAGTTGTACCACGGCCAAAAGGTAATAAAGAAAAATTCCCATCCGATAATGGACGGATAAAATGGCTGGAAAGGCATAAAACGAAACGAAATGGTACAAGCATTCGTCAAAATGGGAAACTTTTATTAATACCACTGAATGGAGGTGATTTGAGGGGATGCACGTGACGGGTGAGCCTGTACCTACAAACATACACATACACACATACAACTTCCCCACGAAATAGTGAAAACGAAAACCATCTCATTATTTCCTTGAGTAACTGGCAAGTTTTGAAAAATAAATAAACGAACAGATGGCTCACAAACAAGGACTAATGAGCTGGTTAACTAAAGCAAGCAACACCATTGCCACAGAGATGGAACACAACATCGAAAGGATAATAAGTATAGTAAACATTTCTGCAGTCTGTTAATTTTTGGTTTCATTTGGTTGTGGTGGGGGTGAATGAAGTTTGGGGCGCCATAGTGCGATGTTGGATAGTACACAAAACACAACACATTCTGCTTGGTATTTTATTGAGCAAAAGTTGCTGAATATTCACATACAGTAAGACCATACGGTTGACGTGTGTGCAGGGGGTTACCCAACTATGGAGGTTTGCTGTATAGGTTAGATAGGTTTGTTGTATTTTGTGTGCGCTTAGGCGGCCGTTGACCTTGGGGGGAAGACGGTTTAAGGAAGTAGTTTTACACTTAATTAATTTTATTATTTAGACTCGTTTGAAGGAGCTACAGTTGCGGTTATGGTAATCGGCTAAAACCGCATGGAAGGGCTACTCATTCATAGGGCAGTGTGGAGGAGTGTCATCCAGCTTTGACTTTATTCCGGAATTATCAACATCATGGGGGCATGTAGGTTTAATGCGACTTTTGTCAGTCGTCGAGCTAAATTTGTCAGGCAGACACAATTTCAATTCACAGGTAGCTATATATAGATAACCTCTTGCTTTAAGAAGGTTTCAGTTCAATACTTAAATGGGTACTTAGTTTCTGTGACAAAGGAACTGAGAAATAAATACATACTCCCACGAACAAATTTTCAGCAACGACATCTGTTTGTTCAGTTTTGCTTTGAGTCATCGATTCGTTGTTTTATTACGGTAGGGCATTTTGTCGTACCGATTACGATTACATCTTAAGGTTTTTACCACTTGCGAACGTCTGACAGCCATCCGAGAGTATAACTGTCATGAAAGAGTTTCTCAATTGTCCGATTGGACTCGGCATAAAATTCTAGATCCCTTCCATTCATAAAAAAAAATAAATAAATAAAAACTCACAGGATCCTTTCGAACCTTTTGCGACTATTTATTTATTTATTTATTTTATTGAAGTCATACAAATTGGTAAAAAAGAAGAGAATGCGGAATGTATGGCACAGCGCTCGACTAGAATCAAGGTCTGACGTCTGAGGTCATTTTTATACAGAATGCAAATGAAACAAACATCGATTTGAATAGAGTTAACATGGGACAAAAATCGCATATCTCAAACACTCCAATCCCGTGTGAACCCATAAACCCTTCTTTTACAGTTCGAGCTGTAATCGCTTACATTTTAACGGGCACGTATAGACTGCAAAGTAGCAATTACCCTTGTCGTTCATCACTGATGTTAAAAACACATCCGTGACCCGTTCCGTACTCGGCACCTGTGCCAACATTTTCTACCGTTTCGTCCTAAAGTCATACTCACTTGATATAATGATATCCCTCCCTAGGAACGCTCTCTCTCTCTCTCTCTGTCTCTCTCCCTCTCTCTCGCCATCAGTGAGCTTTTTAAAGCTATTAACAGCAACCCCCTTTATAGCCTTTGTGAAGTAGTTCATGTTCAGTTGCTTAGCAGCTGGGAATTTCATAATACGTATCAACAGCACGAGTCTACTCACAAAATCATCTAGACAACCGAAAATAAGACTTCCGTGTTGAAAAATGGAAAGAACAATAGCGGCAGCAACATAATAAAGGTATCAAATAAGATGATAGCGTCGGGCAACCCCTGCGGGTCAAACAAAGGAACCTACGAACCGTCATTATACGAATCGTGCAAAGCGAACAAAGGAGAGTGTGCTTATCATTTTAAATACCAACTTTCGCCGCTCGTTATTTGCCTCTTTCTATTTGGCATGCCTAATGGAATTTGTGCTGCTTTATAGAGTCTGTATGTTCATTTATGATTACAAGGAAAAAATGTTGTACTTAACCTCAACTAGTACCTGAAAATGGATTGGGTAAGATTCCAGTTTCCTTTGTCTTTCGCAACAAAGAAGGTTGCCGAAACAACGACGAAGTAGGTCTTTTAAAAGTATGCTTCCTGGGTATTTTATTCATCACGACTGAAGTCAAATTCAAACTATAACTCAATCAGGCTTGGGAGGTCGAGAGCAGGTTGCCAAAATCCTAGACGACGTGAGAAGAGACACTTAGAGTGGTCCTGAAGCAAGATAAATGAAAATCAAAAGTAATATTCTCTCCTCTCACCTCCTACTTGTTTGTAGGTCTAGAGGGATACTGTATTTTCTTATTAAAGCATAGCTTATTGTTCCGGAAAAAGGGGCAACCCATGTCGAAACTGTAGGTCTTCTTTCGGAAGTCGTCACAGTGGTCGAATTGACAATCTAATTGTTTTTTTTTTCTCCAAAGATGTTCATAACAGAAGAGAACAGTTCGATGTATCGGCAGAATGACTCTGTAAAAAAGATCTCAAGCCCGAACTGGATTGGAGACCAAAAACGACGACTTCTCCATTTCATTCATTATTTATGTAAAACGGATTTTATTGCGCAGCCCTTTGCGAAGAACATTTCAAAATGCTAGATCTAAGACTTGGTCATCCTTGGGCCCTGCTATAGAGTCGACTTTCACAAGCACTCGATAGGTTTGTTGCGGTCTGCGACTGGGATGAGGTTAACGTCAAAAAGTGATGGTAGTTGCCTATGTAATTCTCTCTGCTTAATAGGGCAGTCTCATTAGAACAGTTGGAGAAGTTTGAGTACCTTGGGAATGTATTCACGAGCGACAGAAAGAGCAATTCTGAATTTTCTGTGGGCAGCTAAATCATTCTGCTATTAAGAGGTTCGAAATTGGTGTTAAAGCTTACCAACTCTTAAATATGATCATCATATATGGGCTATCGTGAGTACCAGGTCCTGAAATATGGTTCCCTCCTTCTGTTGCAGAATACCTGAGGTACTCAATATCGAGTAGGGTTCTTCTCGGGGCGATGCTTCGGTACACGTTAAGCACAAATGCCCACCTCTGCTTCCAAGACGCCCGATGGAATTTTTGATGACATTGGACCTGCGTTCTCTGGTGAGACCCAAGATGAGGTGGTTATAACAAGTCTGAAATGTCTCCTCCACCCGTATGAGCATAGTTCATACTCGGCGGCGAAAGATTGAGAGTTATCGAGGAAGTACTTTCAGCACCGTACATCTGGGATCATCCCCTGAGACACTGAGAACGAAAGCCAGCCGGTTCCTTTTGTTCAAAAAGAAGGCGTCTAAAATGAGATCAGCCGTAGTTATGACAGTTGGTTTCTCTTTTCAGTTTACTTATTGTCAAGTCCAAGTGATTTGTCGATCGAAAAGATAGACGCAAAACCCTCGAAACTCAATGGAAAAGCAACGAGTTTTAGAGTAGCTTCCAAGTCAGGCTCAAAAAGCGGTATAAGAACTCCGTATAATCGGGAAAAAGTCGCCCAAAAAATACCCCAGTGGCATCGTCAACATCTTCAAATCAATATTGTCAAGATGATCATCTTAATCTGTAACCTACTCCCTGGGGATGGATTGACTTCCTGATGTCTGTATATAGGTACAGCTTCACAAGGTACAAGATTGATGGTATTTTACGAAGATTGAACTTCTACTAACTGACTGTTCCCGGTCGGGACTGTCTGCTGCTCTATCAGTGTCTGGACAACACTTATACCATGACTTTAAGGTTCCAGCTGCTAGAGCTTTGCCAAATCCCTGGTTTGGTCATAATAAAAAATCTAACTACTTACTTATCTATTCTTTGCTAGATGACCATGAGATGGTTCGTGGTCGTTTCGTCACCTCAGCCCTATTCTTCTGTCAGGGTATATATTCCCTACTCTGCTTGGATATATATTGAAGAACCTCTTCCGTAGCAACCTCGTATTGGACCCCATCGAAGCTGTAACCAAGCTACTGCTCGTTCTTTTGAATCATTTCATACCACACTAGTTTTTCTCCGTCACTCTTTCACCTCGTATTGAAATGCCTTTCAAAACCAATTAGCTCAACTACGACTAACCTCATCGTATGCTGCTCGTTAACGATGCTTCCTTTTTCTCTTGCCAAGTAAAAATGTGAAAATCCACTACATATTTTACTGTTCTTTTGCGAAATTGACTCGGTTAATTAAAATTGTTTCAAATTGATTTCCCGAACATTTCAAAGAGTGAGATACGACCGCACGAATTGGAAATTCTTTCCCAAAGACGATCCAAAGCAGAACCAATGAAAAGCAATTCGGTTTTGGTTATTGATTGGATTCCTTCGATACCTACAGCAGTACAATCACTAGGAGTACATCCATACTCCTGCTATGCGCCGGCTTGGCTCCCACTTAATGGAAGAGGCACACACTCGAGAGGCAGACTAATGATGTACTTAAAAGTAGACTTCTGTGTCTTTCATTTTCTTTGATCTACTCGTCCCTTTCGCTGAGAGCCAGATCGAGAGGAGAGCGGAGCTATGCAATTAATTGCAATCTATACAATTAGCGTGAGTCGAATTTCACGAATGGCTGGCAAACAGGGCGATTTTCTGCTCGAAAGCTATTGTCGTTACTGTCTTCATGGACATCGCGAGGCTAAGACCTACTTAAACGAGTTGAAATCCACGCGACCCAGTTTTCGGAGTTAAATAATGATGAGCCCTCATAATGTATACGCTGGAGCGAAGGATCCAACCATCTGGACATGATTTTAAAATGCAAATGAACAATTCCACGAGGACCATGAACGTTCGTCCTTAATTAGGCAATTCATTGTATAGCCGGTAAAGTTTTCTCCCTATCCCTGCATGAGCGGTTGTTTCCTTTCCAGGAGGTTGTATGCAAAAAAAAAAAAAAAAAAAAACCAGAAACACAGAAAAAGTATCTACACCGAGAGGTGGTGGTGAATGCGGTTGTGCGGTGTGTTGGCACAAAATCGAGGTGAAGGTAATTTGCAGTCTAATTGACGATTAACCTAAATAACAGCTAAAGGAATAAATATGAACATAAATTGTGTAAGTAGGCGCGAATGTGCGAAGCATCAGCCCCTTTCGGATTGGAATAATGTATTTGCCGAGTCCTCTGTATATGCAGATGTGCGGGGACTATGGGTGCATGTCTGCGTGGGCTTTGTGTTTATGGCAGTAATTTACAAGTTAAATTGCCACGTATATGAAAAAGGAAAATAAATTACAGCCCGAGGGTGTGGCCACTTGCGTGATTCTTTTCCGACCTTGTGGTGAGGTTATGCCACCTTATTTTACGAGAAAGTTTACGAAATCCTTCAATAAAGTCGGTCCGGAGGTGGCCTGGCCGCTGATGTTCAAGCCTCAGTTGGAAACGGCCCCTGATCATAAAGTGGCTGCATCGGATAATGTGCACGACTGGGTCGCAAGGAACTTGCTCCCTCGATCGTTTGAATTGGCAATTGAAGGGACATTCATGCGCCACATGCACCTTAGAAGATTTGTGACTCAAATTAGGGAAACTGAGGGGAATGCGTTGAATTGCTTTGGCCTCGGCACAAAAGATCTGCCACCTAATACGAACAAAGGCAGGACAATAGAAAATAAAGTGATCCTAAGCAACGTTGCAGAAATTGGTCTCACTAAAGCCTAGCAGACTTAGATTCTTAGTAAAAGCAAAGTGTTGTAAGAGCGCCTGTAAGTTATCTACAGTCTTTTCAGCTGATAGGTGGCAAGAGTGCCGCTGATTTATTTACTGACATTCGGGAACATGCGCGTTAATAGCCACACACAATTGTGTTCGTGAGAAACTTAATAGCCAATGAAGACCCATAGAACTTTCTGCACATTCAGGTCCCGAGAGAACATCTTCAAAGCCTTGCTTCGTCATTTCATTGGGGATTTAATTTCCCGCAATTCCTGTGTGGTCTTCGACCCGGACCAGAGTCAAACATTTCATATTTGCGACCAAACGGGTTACAGGGTTGAGCTAGGCTTTAAGTGCAGCTTTAGTTGCGTAAACGACGCAAAAACTCCGATCCGGACGCCAAATATCCCCAATAGTATGGTCGGCAGCCACTATATGCATCAGGATAGCATAGATCAGTCTCACAGATCGGAAATACAAAGGCATACTTATGCCCAATGAGCAGTGAAATATATTGGGTCGGCGAAGTCACCAGCACTGAACCCTTGAAAAGATTTGGAGCCATCAGACTCCTTCTGAAGACAGTCTTCAACCGAAAGTTGGCTCTTAATTAGACAGCAAATCGTGAGTGTCGCGCAAGCCCATCGTCAGTCCAACGCGGACCACCCCACCTTAGACCGTCGATCGCCTTGATAGTTAAACCCATGATAAAGGTATCAAGGCGTTATATAACAGGGTCACATTTCACATTTCATTTGAAACTTGAAAAGAAACAACAACTTACCGAGGTTAATAGTTTTCAGGGGAACCCAACATGTCGGTTGGTATTTAAAAAAACAAATCCCCCAATTCACCGTCCCTTAGTATACACAAATGACTCTCGACCGCATGGGCCAACCAAACATGCTTAATGCCATAAAAGAACCACCGGAACCACAAACGCCCAAGACGACACAATTCCCATTCCAAATGGTGGTATCAAATATGTATACACTGACCCATCTCGGCGCACAACATTCGTCCTCTGTGTTCCAACGTAAAGAGAAAGTACTACATATCTGATTTAGATGGCTTGACGAGGAAAATATCCCCAGATTCTAATTTTGCTAATCCCCCACCGGCCCAGTTTTATGAAGGCCAATCTACTGTCCGGGTTAAGGAGGGCTTTTATCTAGCTACTGAGTGGCACTGTTGGACGCAGCTACGTAAGCTGAGTATAGGTACTGCGCACTTTCAAACTTACTCTGGCATGTGATTTTGGATTCTGATTTCGGTTTGATGTGCTCTTCAATTTCGGACAGAGTTTGTTTCCACTTTTCAGTCGTGTAAAATGATAGAACTCGGCGTAATCCTTTGTCAAAGGGACCGCCGTTAAAATTAGAGATGAGCTACCCCAAGTGGAATTTACGAACGAACTTCGAGATTATAGAGCGCACCCAAACTTTACCACTCATATGGTAGATGGTGGATTTGCGTTCTAAACAAATTTGCATTATTGCGCCGGGGAAAGTTCCCACCAAGTGATATCCGCTTGCCATAAATTGCAATCTTTATAATCAGCTTTGTTTGATATTGGTTTCGGCTATAATATGACAAAAGGGAAAACGCCACGATAATGAGGTAAAGTGATTTCCCGAACCGCCCCGAAAGTGGTTGACAAACTTAATTACGACGCGTGGGGTATATATAAGAAAACTAGTACCTCATACAAACAGCAACGATAAACTTGAGTGAACGGGAAACAACTAAATCTGGAGAACGGCAAGGATTATGTCCCAAAAGACAGCTGAAAGTTCCATTGAAACCAAATTAACAAAGGATGGATGCATGACAAAAATACATACATACAGACTGATGCAAGTTGCTCTCGTGTGCGCATAATGTGCAACTGGGGGGGGACAGAGTTTTCATTAAAATTGACTGCTATACATACTTTGCTTCCTCTTGACTATACCTACCACGATGAGAGTAGGGTATGAAATAAAACATTACTTTAAGTTTTTCGGTCGCCTATATGGATGGGGGAGGGGGAGAGGGGTGAAAACTTCCTGTTTGGATTTCTATTTGGAAATAATGAAGCTTGTTATGGCCTAAGTTTGGTCGTAAAGTGTGCGGGGAGTACTTCTCGTTATACTGAAGGATTTTTACTTATACAGATGTCTTTCCTATAATGAGGATGAGTTTTATGAGCTTATGGGATTTTTTTTTTTGTGAAGTGGTGACATAGGGGTACACTCTATACACTGATCGCTTCATTCAGTTCGTTCTCTGCAGGTGTAATGAAAGCGGACGATAACTAAACGAAAATAGTGCAGAATATAACTTATTATGGTCATCAAAATTTCAGAATTAAAAAAAGCCTCGTCCAGATGATCATTGTTGTACGTAATGTTCGGACTCGTCATAAAATTGAAGGGTCGTTCCGTTCGTAGCAAAAAAAAAAAAAAAAAACGGCTAAGCCCAGATAAAATTCTACTGACGCAATTTTAGGCGCAAAAGAGTAAAAGTGGGAACAAATTTGTGACGGTCCGTGACACTTGTCAATACGAATTTCATTTTCGATGCAGCAATTTAATTTAACTTTACAGACTTTCATCAGAATTAAATAAAATAGTAAAAAATAGTCAAAAATACTATATAGATCTAGGTCCATGGCTTCTCGGTAAATTTGATTGAATAAATGGGTCTCATCACAATTTGTTTGAATTTGGAAAATTACTTACTTGTTGTAGCTGAAAAACTGCTGATTCTGTCGACTTTCATTCTTCCTCTTTATTACAAGGGTCGCTGATAAGATGCCGTCTACCTAAAAAAAAAAATAAGAACGACATTTTACTAAAGGGCAGAATGAAGCTTAAATATAACTTCTACGAGAGCACTTGAAAATTAAATTAAAGCTCGAATTACCCAATTTTGGGTAAAACTAAAAAAAAACTAAAAAAAAAATCAGAGGGCGCCATTTCGTTCTGACCCGTGAAAGAAATAAAATCAATTTTTCTTAATTTTTAAGGTTTAAATTTTAAAGCTTATTAACCAATTTTGGGTACACCTAGACTTTCCTATAAATAACAGTTAAACACAATTCTGAGTTCGCCATTTTGTTCTGTCTGTCTAGGTTAGGTAAGGTTACATTTAGACCATTGTAAGGTCCCTTGTGATACCACATGAATCTAAAATTCAATTCTTCCTACTCGTTGAACCAGTTGGAGCTTCTGATGAAGCGTAGGAGATTCCGAATGTCTGTGTTTTTAAGATCGTTCAGATCATTATAGTAGAACGCTCCCAAATGGAGTTTTCGTCTTTGTGAGAGGGCCGGACACGTACAGAGGAGATGGAGAATAGTTCTTCTTCCTTCTGACTGTCTATAAAATGGAAATTTTTTTCAAAATATTTTTCCAAAGTGACTGTTTTTAAGACTCGGAACCGTTTTAAGAAAATCTCCACCACAACTCGGTGCACAACTTTCTTTCAGGTGAAGTTGGATTGAATACAAAAATTGCTAGAACCGTTTTCGAGAAAATCCCACTTTTATGCAACCTTGGAGTACAGTGTTCGAATTATCACATTCGTGATCGAGTACTAAGTGCGATTGAGTTTTTTATTACTTTGAATGTAAAATCCACAAAAATTCAGTAAAGTATTGCTCGGAAGAAGAAGGAGGAAGAAAAAAATCCCCGAGCTGTAACCAAACGAAGCTTAGCACAATATTCCGAGCAAGTCGATTCAAGAGTTTAGTCACAAGCTTTCTGAACAGACGGATCAGAACTGTCGTCTGTTTTAGTGTCCCCCTTATATATCAAATTAAAGGATATTATAGCTCCGCATAATACATAGGCTAACCTGAACAGTAAGGCTTGTTTTTTTGTTGTTAAAAATGTCACACATCGCCTTTTATACCTCTTGTTTGCGGCCCCGCATTAATTTCCAAGAAAAATAAGGATATCCCTATCCAAACAACAAGCTCGTATGAAATCAGATTAATGCGTGAATACGCCAGGAATAGGAAAAAGGCAACTCAGACCTCATTTAGGTCACAACCGATATCTCATATAGAAAATACAACTTCCTTTCCGTATTACCAAATCAATAAAAATAAAGGTACCACGCCGACTGCGACGCACGTTTTCCTGTTTGCATTCCCATACTCATGACATGAGGGGTTGTGGTTACTCCCTTTTGCAAAACCTTTCACTGTGCTATCAGGAAATTCCACTCGAAATAATGCGTATATGCCTACCATAAGCTCAATCAGAGGTAAACAAACTGTAACGAATATAAGCCTTTTCAAGACCCGCCAGTATATATATATGATTTGTCATATACAAAGCTATACCATCTCGCATTTGATAAATATTGCATTTGTATTGATTCAATAAGCAAAAACAAAAAAAAAAAAAAAAAAGGAAAAGGAAAATACTGGCATAAACAAAATAAAAACTGGAAGGATGAGGAAGCGTCCATAATTCTATTTACCACTGGAAGCTTAGCCATGGAATTGATGGCGGAATTCAATTTGCAACTTTACATCGCGTTGCCCCATTGAGTGCAAAGTAACATAAATAAAAGTTCCTGCTGACGTACGATGCGAATGCAATAAGCTATGAAATTTATGTTGCAGCATAAAATACTGTTGCGTTCATTGTTGGAACATGATGTTATTTGCTGGTGGGAGTTGAGAGTGTAGCTGAATACTGAATATATCTGGGCTCTGAAAGAAGGGAGATATAATATGCAGGAGGTTGTTGTGCACTTTGTATATGGCTAAGCTGAGTAGATAATCGTAAGACTGGATAAAGAGCAACTTTAAATGGAGATCTACTAACTGCGAGAGTGGGGATTTTGTCCTTTTCTTTGCTCTAAACAAGGATCAGTGCGATGCAAGTAGTGGTGTGTTTTCAAAATGCTTATACAATTTTGAACCCAGGTAAGGCTAAACATTTCCGCAGATCCTTTCGCTTCAAGTCAAATTCTTGGCTCGGTTTGTCTTCAATAAAACCTACTTATATAAGATCTCCACAACGAGGCGCATCAAAAACAACTTTCCCTTTTGAAGTAGCCTCCAGAGGACACTCCTAATAGTAATCCCCCATTAACAATTGATAGCCTTTGATTACAACAAATAACTTTTATACATCCAACAACCGTCAGCTTATTGCACAAGTAAAACAATATTCCTTGTCTTTGCGACTGACTTCGAAACATAAATCCCCATTTGTCCGAAAATCTCTCCTAGACACTGGAATACATTTCCATAGGCCGAAACATTAATTTTCGGATTAAAACAATCCTCAGTGTGTGCATGTTCGTGTCTGCATAATACAATTGCACCGCATATGCAAGCCATTGCAGGCAGGACATATAGCTGAACGCTTAAGAAAATCCAATGACCAATCGAGATTACTCGGGCAATGTGCTAAAATCCCCCCAGTTATTGTTGATTGTTGTGGAATAACAAGGATATATCCGACCTAATTGTCCCCTTGATATAGCCGAAACGAAACGAGTACCTGGAAAAGGACTAAATGCCCACAATAAATCTAGCAAATTACACCAGGGAGTTGGAGTGCAGTGGGGGGCGTGTGTTTTTTTGTGTGCAAACAGATATAAAAGATTTATGTGTTTATTTGGCTTTGTGACGGTTTTAGGGAATGCATTCGCAGGAGAGAATTCACATGGCAGTGGCTAGCACGGATATGTGCGGACAGAGCGAGCAGGGAGTATGATATTTATTTGAGGTTCGTATTTGCACTTTTTAATTCACGGATTTAAGAGATGAATTTAAATTTGGAATCTAGAAGAAAGGAGCATTACCATGGCGACAAAGTGGCGATGGGGTTGCTTGGTCTTAAAAACATATACGTCAAATGTGAATCAGTTCTCATCACAGAAAGTTGCGATAAGATTGCTCTAAGTTGCGTTGATTTTTTTTACAGTAGGCAGTCTCAACCAAATATTTTACTGCTTTGACGCAAGTTAACCCTTGGATTGCGCTGCATTCGTTTGTCTGGTCTATTGTGGCGGCCTGTCAGAAATTGACGACACAGAAGGTGATGATTGCAGAAAAGATCCCACAACGATCGTCTCATCGCTGACATGGCATTTTCAGAGTTAATTTTTGATCAAGACCTAAATGACTTTTTTCTCTATATCTTCTGGCTCTCGCTCTTGAACAAAAAAAAGAAGAAGGATTGTTTGGGATCTATGACGATTACATCTTCAGTATTGCTCTTCGACGTGCGATCAGTTTTTCAGGCGCCTAACTCCTTTTAGCGCTTAAAGAAAGGATTGTTCGCTAGCCATTGGAAGGATCAAAGATTTAAGGAAAACAGCTTAATAAAGGGTCCGCCATCTAACTTTTTTTTTTTCAACTAGTGCTTATTTCGCGAATGGGAAGACTAAGCTCATGTCTGATTTGACAGATAATTAGTTTTATCCTTCCGCTGAACGAATATGGTTGTGTATACGCTTGAACAACGCTGGGAAATATTGCGACATTACTTTGAAAATCATGGTAATGTTGCAGAATGTGTGCGAAAATTAAGTACGGAATTTGGGAGAAGAGAAGCACCGTCAGATGAAGCTCATTTTCATCTTGGCGGGTATGTAAACAAGCAAAATTGTCGCATTTGGGGCACAGAAAACCCGCACGCATACATTGAAAAGCCGATACACCCAAAACGAGTCACTGTTTGGTGCGGAATTTGGTCCAGAGGCATAATTGGGCCATTTCTCTTCGAAAATGAGCAAGGAGTGGCCGTTACAGTCAATGGCGATCGTTATCGGGCCATGTTGAACGAATTTTTGTTCACAAAAAATTGAAGAGGAGCATATTGGCAACATTTGGTTTCAACACGACGGCGCTACGTGCCACACACCCGAAGCTACACTCGATGTTTTGCGCCCTCTTTTTGAAGATCGCATTATCAGCCGCAGAGCTGATGTCGTTTGGCCACCTCGGAGCTGCGATTTGACACCGTTGGACTATTATTTGTGGGGTGCCGTAAAAGATAAGTGTTACGCCGACAAGCCAGAGACAATTGACGCTTTAAAGGACAATATTCGTGAAGCCATTGGTGAATTACAGCTGCACACAATCGATAATGTGCTTAAAAATTGGACCGATCGTGTAGGCTACTGCATGGCCAGCCGAGGCAGCCATTTGAATGAATTTATTTTCCATTATTAACCGGAAGGATTGTACTTTCAAATAAAAAAAGAAATTTCAGAAAATATTCAGTAGTTTTTTTTTTATAACATTTTCAAAAAAAAAGTTATTTGGCGGACCCTGTATTCATCAGCTGACAGGCCTTTGTTTGGCACCATGAATGCTGTTGAGAAATCAGCTTCCAATACGAATTTCGGGATAGACGCTCTATGACCGAGGCCATCAAGGAGGGCAACATGCAATTAGCACCAGTAGGTCCTAAATTTAAAACTTGTCCAAACGAATGGCTCGCTGTGGAAACCAAAGAGCTAGGACCTGAAACTGCATACTTCTAAGCTGAAAAAAGAACAGTCGGAGGCAAAATTTTCATCCAATTTCCTTTAAAAACACACAACGCAAGAACTGAAACTAACCGCACTCTTAGGTAAACGTTATGCACGAGTATCCCTTTTGTGTTTCCAACTTTCCCCCCAAAAACTATTATTCAATTTAAAAATCGTAAGCCCGTTAAAAGAAGGGTCACTGGTTAAATACATTATAAGCTCATTCGGATTTGCAATCCTTTCTATAACAAGATACAGACAAAGGGACATAATAATACCCCACACTAAACACACGGTAATGTATTTTTAATGATAACATAATTGGTCTGGCTTCTAGGCTAAGCATGTAAGCCAACTTATTAATCACATGGCATATTACTGGCAACAGCTACAGCACTTTTAACTATTACACAGCAAACAGCGAAACAATAGCTAACGTCCAATCGGAGAGTAATTAATCAGCAAAGGCGTTAACGTGAACAAATCTGAGGTTGGGCAGCCTTTTGCTCATTTTAAACGGACCCACTACAACGTCTCTAAATTTCTCCCAAGGAAACATCACGAACTACCATTCAGACAAACTGACAGGTAATTTCCTAGCCACTCTTAATCATTCACTTCGCACTTGTGTTGGAACTCGCATTGTACCTGTACCGGTGCCACTCAACACTCCATTGGGACACAAGTGTATACAGCAGGGCATAACTGCTCTCAGTTTAACTTCTTGCCATTGCCACCTCATCAATATCTAAGTTGCTACAATCGACATGTATGTATGCAGCGGGCTCCATATTTACGATCTGTCATTCTACTCGTATTTCAATTCTCAAGGTACCATCAATCAAATTCAGAGAACTTCCTTAATTCACATCGATTAATGTCGGTGCCATTCAATGTTTGGAAAGCGAACGCCTGAGGCTGAATAGTCATCTGCTATTTGCAGATCATTCCATAATGGAAAACACAGATTCGATTCGAGCGTTTATCGGATCCGATTTTTTGTTGCTGGTTCTTGTTGTATTTTTTTTTTTTTTTTTTCTCCATTTGCTAAAGTGAATTTATTTATTTATGTATTATTTGGAGGGGCACATTTCCTACTATTTGCCAGAGACAAAAACAATCCGTTATTGCGCATCAGAGGTATATTTAGTATGTAGATGTGGGTGAACAATTGCGAAAAGTATCCAGGATATTTTACAATGGCTGGTAATTGTTGTTTTTACTGTACAAAATATTGAATGGGATTTTTAACATTTTGGGAACGTTTTTGGGGAGTCAAAGTGGGACTACCAACTCCCGCGAACGACTGACAAATGTCCGAGGGAATAACTGTGATGAAAGAGCTTTTTAATTAGCCGTTTATACTTGGCAACAAGTTGTAGATTTTAAAAATAAAAAAATAAAAAATAAAGACACAAAACGAATGGTTGTTAGAAGCTGGCCCTAGGGTCCTTGCGGAACTGTTGCGACAATTATTTATTTTATTTGGCGGGACGCAGTTCAGAATGGGGTAAGCTGAGCTTAAAGTCAGCGCCGTCTTGCTATTTGTAGAATTAAAAACTGTCTCTACAGGGGATGGGAAAATAGATGTCTCTAACAAGCCGCTTTAATATTTCATCAGAGGCACAGGAGTGCGTTTGTTTGCTGGGTTCTTACGTTCTGTTGAGAGTTAAATTAAGTTAAAGCCTTGTTTTGAGCAAGCTTTTAGCTTGACGACCTTCTTTCCAAACATGTTTCTAAAGCTCTGTTCAGACGATTACCAGATCTGACAATATTGTCAGGTCTACAGATGAAAAAAAAATCCCAAATGTGTGCCAACCGTATGAACTGGCAATTTTGTCTACCAATATTTGCAGAAAAGTCATTGTCAGCTAACTGCCAGACCGCCATCTGACAATGAAATCGTCAGGTATCTGAAAATTGGATGAACACCCAATATTATCATTGTCACACCATTGCCAGACGCTGGGGACATTTGCAGACTCTCATTTGCTATTGGCTTCTGAACAGAGCTTAATGAATATAGTTAATTACTAGGACAACGTGTCGTGTAGGAACAAGGGAATGACTAGTCTTCTAAACCACTTACGGGCTTAGCTTAAGGCTGCGTAACTGGCTGCCCTCAGAAAACTATATAGAACTACGATAGGACTATTAAATGGGCCACCTCTGTTGTTTGTACAAGCTGTGATACCATCTGTAACACGTCTAGATCGCTAAATACCGACATGATGTCATTTCGACTCCTTTTTAACAGGCCGGACTCCGGACTCATCTTTTTGAAAATGAGTGAAATTGGACTCTTTTATCAAATGTTTTGTCAATATATTTGTGAAAAAAAAAATCCACGTTCTGCGTCTGTGTTAATTTGAATTATAATTCGAACGTTAAATAAAACAAAAGTGTTTTAACAAGGGTACAAGGGTTTAAAACATTAAGCACGGTTAAAGTATAAAAAAGATAAAATCGGAATGGGACTCTTTTTTTGAACTCCTTCTGAAAAGTTTTAGAGGTAACACTGATCACAAGTCGAACAGTTCTTCCCTGTATGCTGTAAAGATATTTTTGAAAGCTATATTGAAGGCCTTGTCTAACCTGCGCTGTATAGAGAAAGCGGAGCTACATTGGGCTGAAGTACCTCTGTGCTTAAAATAGGCTATTATATACTTCGTGGACGTTGGTCTTGTGTTATTGGACACATCGCTTTGTCATGGTATTTATTCCCGAACTAACTGTGACTCCAAGTATAGGAAGGGTTGCCAGGTCTTGAACTAGACCAATTTTGAAATTTTCGATCCACCAAATCGAAGCTCAAAAAGTATCCCAATCACAAGAAAATTGTATACCCCAGTAAGAATTTATTTTTAATTTTAAAAATAAAGCAGAAAATAAACAATAAAAAATATATAGCTATAGTTAATTTGAAATGTCAAAATTAATAAGTGATATCAGTGAATAAAAAATTGCAGAGGATATAGAAGACTTCGTTGACATTTTTAAAAACATTAATGGAACTTGTTTGGAATTTTTAAAACTCTAGGTGTAGGTTGAAGATTGTGTTCTCATCAGTTCGAAGATATAAATTTGAGAAGTTCCTCAAATGGTGAGCTAAAAGCTGCAACACAAACTTAATTTTGCACAAAAAAAAAAAAAAAAAAAAATTCAAATCGGCATTGGTAGGAGGTCATCAGAACTTTGTTTGAATACAGTTTATATGGTCTCTTTCCCTACATGGAAATCTGGCTGTCTGGCCGTTGGAACCTTATTGAAGGTGCAGTATTGGCATAAAGCAGATGTCTCCCATCTACCACCTACGGTCTCTTTAAGGCGTTCCATACCGAAATGGCGCAGGGGCTTCGTGGTTAGTGTGTTGGAATATTAAGCGAGGGCTCTCACTTTTTTTTTTTAATACATCTGACAAATATCCGAGAGTATAATTGTCATGAAAGATCTCTCAATTAGGTAGTACGGAACGATACGAAAATTATTTATTTATATTTATTGAATAGTACTTCGTACCAGCATCAGGAGCAAACCACCACTTCACACTATTGTCCTTTTGGCCATACAAGTGGATACAGCAACCCGCCTCAAAGAGCTCTCTGGAGTTGTTGTAATTTTTGTTTTTTTTTTTTGGCATCATGTTACCAAATATATGTGCATATCCAACATAACATTCTGGCAAAAATGGCAGACCACACAATTCAAATTCACATTTTAAGTAATGGAGTGTTAGTTATATCACTTGACAAGGATGTTAAGTGTTATGGCCAACTAGAAATGCAGAACAAAATGCGCACACACTTTGCCAAGTTTTTTGCGCGCTTCTCCAAAAAAATCTGTGTTCAAGTTTTATGTTCGCCAGCACTCTCAGATGAACAATCAGCTTTTCAGTTAAAAAGGACTATAGTGCACTTGGGTGCACGAAGTGGACGAACCGGAATGAAATAGTAATTATCACTGTCTACTATCGGCTAGAGTGAAGTTTCTTTTGGCAGTTGTGCTATCTGGCTAAATTGTTGTAACGATTTAATTGCTATATACCATTTGGATGGTTTTGCTCCAGATACATGCAATAGATACGATGATGCGGGTTGTTTTTCGTCCTCGCCGTTGTTATCTCTGTTGAAGTTGGTCTGTAGTGGCAGATTGAGAGTGGGAATATAAGCATTTTAACTATTGAAAGATGAATAAAATTGTGGCCAAGCGCAGATGTGATTAGTTTGGACATAAACCATTCGAGCCTTTTAGTAAATTGTATAAAATTTACATACATACATCAAATATGTATTTTTTTGTGAACAGAAAAATTGTCTGCGTATGTATCACTTTTGTAAATGTCTCTGCCTGTAACCACGATACCCATATAACCTCCATTTGCACTCAGCCATTTAAATAAAGTATACATTTCGCCCAACGTAATGCTACCTGCAACACTGCCGAGTAAGATTTATTCTCCTCTTCGCCATTAAGGCAAACATTACTCACTTGGCATCGTCGAGGAATTTGCTCGGAGCAAAGAATTTGAACCCACATTAGGAGGGACGTGCCATTGTAAAAGCAATGAAAGCTCAACTGCAAATCGCATTATTAAAGGCACAGGCTCACTACATACCAGCAGTTAAATTAGATTTTAATTTTTCAAAAGATGAGCAGAAGATATTTCAAAAGTTTTTTCCCCCAAAAAACCGCTAACAACGTTTGAAAGGAATGCAAGTTATGCACAAAAAGTTGTATAGTTTCCCGAGTCTGTAAACATACCTTGTGGTGCAAAGTCGTGCACGAAATGTGACCTTGAAGAGGCGTTTGAAATAGTTCACTCCTAGGAGCGCTTCTGTGTTTAATTGTCATTTTACAATGTACAACTGACAAGTTCCGCATACAAATGTCCTACCCATTCGACTCCGAATAGACTTGCTACATAAATTCGTGTGTTTCGCCTTCCTTACTGAAATCCATCTCGCAGCACCCACCCACATCAATTTAAGTTTGAATAACTCTAAGATTGGCCATTCCACCTCGCAAATCTCAATCACTTTCGATTAGGTACCATCGCCCAGAATACTCACATCTCTGGCTGAAATTCAAACCGCGCGGTTGCCTTTCATAAAGAAGCCGACGTTATCCACTTCAAATTTGATTGAATTGAAGGTTTTCATCCTTTTTACATAATAAATTGCTGAAGTTCTCCCACTACAGAAAAGAGGGGAAAGAAACCAACTCACTGCTGCAAGGAGCTTTTGGATAGTAGCATAGTAGCCTGGTTTTGCTTTCTGCGATTCCAAGGACTTAGGGCAAGTGAGAGCAATGTTGATGTGTTTTCTTTTCGGGGGGCAAAGCGAAATGCTAACTTCCATCAAATGTACCTATACCGAACCGACTCATATTTAGCATTTGAATGACTCGAATCGCAAAGAGTAGTTTCCGTGTGTGGGCACCTTAAAGGGTCTTTCTTTGTTTGACGAGGGTCGATAAGTTGGATGGGGTCATTGGGGTCGTTGAGAAGCTTGAACTTGTCGTGAATTTTATGTGCCCCATGGATACCGAGTGGTGGACTAACAACAAGCCGACCAGTGTTTTGAAGAGTATTTTGAAAAGTTCATTGATTGCGATTTTGACAACCCTTAAAAAATGTTTTTAAGTCATTAAAACACTAAGTTTAAAATGCGTCGAAAACAGTCTAAAATACTCCAAGAAACCGTTTCAAAAGACGCATTGTAATACTTTAAAAAACGCATTTAAAATTGTTTCCAAACAGTATCCAAATACGCATCGAAGCACTTAAACATGAGTTGAAAAACTCTTCAAAATGTGCATTGAAAAACGCATTAAAAAACCATTTCATAAAACGCATGAGAATACTTAAAAAAACGCAACAAAAATCGCTTCAAAACGCTTCGATGATTACGACGATTAAAGGAGTTCCAAACCGATCCAAAAAGGAATTGAAAGCCGCTTCAAGAGAAGCATTGAAACACTTAAAAATTGTGTTGAAAAATACTTCCAAGTGTGCGTCGAAAAACGCATTAACAACCCTTTCAAAAACGTTTAAAAAACAAGGTTTGAACATGTTTTTCAAACAACAGTCTGTTGAAAGAATTGGGAGTCACAAATATCCTTCGAGTGTTGCATCGACTGATGTAGATCCAAGTAGTAAATTGTCAGAGCGGAGGGTTCTTTTTAAATACTGTCGCGACCATAGAACGAGATCAAAATGAAGCAACGTATTTTCGAATCCATCTTGATATAGGGGGACATGTATTGCAAGCTGACCACACTACCATCAGTTAGTTAAGCAGAGAACAGAGCATCAACTAAGAGTCACAATACTTATTCAACGACAGAAGTGGCAGTGGCTGGACAAAGTCTGTTACTTCATTCCAAATTTCATCAACTTAACTCCTTCGACTTACGACACAACCTATGGACATATCAATGCTAACATCTGCACCTCAATCAAATTCATTCGTTATGAACCGCTTTTATCCAACCTTTCCCGAACCACCCCACCTACTCACATCTATTTGAATTGAGGACATCAATAGACTACCCCAATGTCAATTATTTGTGAAAATCCCTATTGCCAGATGATGATGTTTGCCTCTGTTGTCAGTCAGATAAAACAAAAAAAAAAAAAAAAAAAATATATAAAGTCACGACATCAAACAACAATTTCTGTTTATTCATGCAGATTGTTGAGAATGATGGCCATCAGTGGCCGGGTTCTGTTGTCCTGTGCTCTTTTGAATATTCCTGCCACCAGTTGGGATATTGAAAATGGATAAATCTTGAAAGGATAAACGGATTTTGTGCTTGCTTCTGGAAAACCAAAAACAAACGACAGCCATCCAAAGAGATATCAGTTCGGTTGCGATAGACGTCTCTCTCGCTCTATTCGAATTCAAATAGAATTTCAATTCTCTGGAGACTACTTTAAGCTTTTTGGTCTCAACAACCTTGCCTGGCTGTTGGAATGGTACGTAGTTAGGTATAGTCTTGTGTTTTATTTGTGTATCAGATTTTCATTGGATTTTATTCTATCCAATTTAAAAACTGACTGATGTTGATAGAGTTTGTCCTGTCATCAGGCTTTGGGTTGGTATTCGTGTGTGTTTTATTTGAATTCAAATTGAGTTGATAGGTTAGAAGAAGCAATGCAGGTAAATATCTGGATAGGAGCTTTGGAAGGCATTGGGCATAATTGTATGTAATATGTTTGGGTAGCCAGGATACCGGGGAAAAAAATGTGTGGGTAAAAACGTTAACTAAGATGTATCTCGGGGGGTCGAACCTGATAACCCAAACTATTTATTAAAATGTGAACTACTGAGCACTTTTCATTGGACGTTCTTCGGCATATTAAGGCGTTTTAAAATCGTTTTCCAACGTTTTTTTAGAGAGCTTTTTGACCTGAATTCGTTCAGATTTCCAAGCCGACTAGATTTTAATTTCGAATATTTTTTGAGGAGTATATAAAGCGAAACTTAAGACCACTTCCACTGTCATTATTATTTGTCAGTTTTATAGACTGGTGGCAATGCTTTTCGAGCACGTTATGACCTCTTGTTTAGATCAATTTTCAAGGGTTTTAAAAAACCATTTTTGTAACAGGCGAGCGTTCTCGAGATAAGACATCTTCAATGGGTTTTTCGGATTTTTGTAAGTTTTTTTTAGGCAGTTTGTTGGAATTATTTGACGCATTACTTGTCGCAGAACTTGGCTCAATTTTTTCAAAGCGCTGTGTTACTTATTTCATTTTTAACTTCTTATTTTTATTGATTTTTGTGAAACTACTTTAATAGATGAAACAACTGGCTCGCAGTCGTTGTTTTTCCTGTCCTGTTTTGATGTCTGTTTTATGCATTTTTGAAAGAAGATTTCCCATTTTGATTAGCTCGTATCTACTGGTAGTGATTTTTAAAAGTTATTTCGTTAATTTTTGAAAGCATTTTCACTTTTAATCAAGATATGAGTCTAGAAGTGACTCAAAATATAGCGAAAAACTCTGTTTTTCATCACGACATCTTTGAGACTGCATTTTGAAGTATTTTCAGTCATCTTTCAATGTAGTTTTGATGCGAAACTGTTTAAGTTTCTGCCCGCGTTACATGTTTTTCGCAGTTTTTCTTACCAACCAACTTCATTCGTTTTGTATCAACTTGCTTCGAGCTCTTTTTCATCGGTTTTTGGCTCGCATTTTTAACAAGTTTTTGACACATATTTGTTCGGGTTTTCTTTCAATTTTTTCAATCGAATTTTCAGCGAATGTATTTTGCATTTTGTGACACGATTCTTCTAGTCCTTTCCAGCTCACTGTCTAACGATTCTTAACCCATTTCTTTGCAGAACTGTTGGGCTTCCGTAACATGTTCTCACCCTTTTCAATGCGATTTTTGTAGCTCTTTGTCGCTCGGTCATTGCGTCAGCTTAGGACTCAACTACCTGCATGACTAACACACTATTGGAAACCCTTTCAAAGGCGGATGGCGAAATCATTTTCATGAGCGCTGCAGCTAGTTCTCTCTAAATCCGTTGTCACTCCTCTGCATGCCAAATTAGTCCCTGTCAACTTCTACCAACGACTTTGAACGCATATCACCATTCCCGCCTTCATATTTGGGTGACACTTTTTAAGACTCCTCTTTATATTTTCGATCAATGTAGTACTTTGTCCAACCGTCCGCCTTCACACATCTTTCCCAAAAGTCCTCTGCTTTTGCCCAACGCCATCAACTGTTAAGCGCTCGATACATAACTATATTTGCTCGTCATCATTAAAACCATTGGACTTTTATTGCGTCCATTTTTTCGCTGCTTCTCTAGTAACTCAGTAAATTTTCTTCAACAAACAGACACAACACAGTCAACCGCTCATCGGGTGTCCTTCATGCTTCACTTTTTCGCAACATAAAAAACGACAGCCACTTACACGGAGGAAACATATTTGCCAGAACAAAATTCGACCATAAACTTTAGCTTACTACGAAAGATCGTCCAATCGCGAGTGCAAATTTGTTGCAAAGACATTAAAAATCTTATAAAAAAAGGAAACAAAAAAAAAAAAAACCATACCCTCCCTCTGTTTGTCATTTCCTACATCCCAATGAGTAACAAACAAGCAACGGAAAACAGAAATCAATCTTGGACGAGTTATTTTTGTCCCTTCGTCCCTTTTTATACATTCAGCGCTCATTTTATATTGGATTTTGCATTTTGTTACCATCTCATGACCATAAAATGTAAATCACATAACCAAACGACAACGTAATACAAATTTCAGACAGCAACAGCAAATGCTCTTTGGCGCGTAGTCCTTTAAAAACCGTTCGTTCGTCCGTTGTCGTCGTCGTCGTAGTCGTTAAGATTAATTCATAAACTTAATCACTTTAGATGGAAACGTAACGGATGATGACATAAACATTGAGTCAACAGCTTTAATGCGAGATGAATTTTAATTTAATAAAAAATATGTATGATGATGATTAATTCTGCACAAAAGCTCGTAAATCATGAACTTGTACTGATTGCAACAGATTTTTGTCTCTATGTCCTTGGGCGAGGGATTTTTTTTTTTTTTTTTTTTTCATGTCACCGGGTCTTTCCAGAATTGAATTTTCAGTTTGTGAGGTTGTAAAGTTGCTGTCATTGGAAATGGGCATATTCGTGTAGGTGTTTCCGATGAAGTTGTGGTTTTAAGCGCGTGTAGACAGCTTTTATGTGAAAGGGCCGCCCTTTTGGCTTCAATTTATGAACCGATACATGACTCTATGATTTTCAAAGGCAATCAATTCAAGCGCAAAATCTCATCCCATTACCATAAGCACTGTCAATATTTGTCTCAACCGTATTTCTTTCAATTTCAATTTGTAAAAACTCAATTATGTCATTTACCACTCAAACGAAGTCTGAGCAACTCAAACAGAAAAGTAAAGCGAATCAGAAGAAATCCGCACCAACATCGAGCCATTGAAACAATATCCCCTTCGACGATCTTACAGCTACATTCCTCAACTGGCAATTTCCGCGACTTTTATTTCAATTTGTCCCCATACCTACAATGCGTCTAGGACATTTCGGCTGGTATTGGAAAGGGATACCTAGAAAAACATAAATAGTATGATGTGTGCCATTCGTCTACATGCGACATTACAATCAAACATAAAGTGGGCCGTTACTTTGTTCGCTGTTACCCCCGGGGAGCCGTTCAGTAATTTAATCAATTGACATCAATTGACATCGCGAACACAGACATCGTCGGCGAACCAAGGATCCATAAAAGATACGCTTTGCTCGAGTTCGTTTGTTTGTTTTATTGCTATGCGAATAGGTTTACGTTCAGTCGTATGGTATGACCCCAAAAATTTGCAAAGTCGTTAAAAAATTAATCCAGCCAAGCTGTTGAATCCTGCGTCTAAGTGGGGCCGTAAACATAAAAACAACAGAGCACTCACATTGTTTGATGGAGAGTGAGTGTAAAGTATGCATAGGCAGGTATAGGAGTTATTTTTCTCCTCCTTCAAACAACACGCAGTCAACTTTTAATAACGATAACTACTTGAGACAAACAATGGCAAGTTATTAGAGCCGGAATGTGGCGCCAGGAAATCTATTTTCTCCACAACAATGAAACATATCGGTTTATCTGGCAAACAATTTTTCCTTAAACGAGCTCTACCTTGCGCATCAATGGTTACGTCTTATGTGTGTGGCCAGCAGAACCTCTCCATGATAATGGCTTTCATTTGAGCAGCTAAGGGCAAGACAGTCGACAACACAACATCTATTGTGCTATCCCTCCTTGGCCCCGAGTGATATTTACCCTTGAATCGGTGAAAACAATTTCAATGCATTTATTTCCGGATGGGATTGGTAGGGTGGCATTGGATGCGTTGGTTGTTGAAAGCGCCGAGGTGTGAGTATTGGAAAAATAGCAGGACGTCTAAGCGGCACTTGAAAACAAGGGTCAGATTGTGTAAGGCACTAAGGATTTGCTCTAAGTTGCAGAAGTAAATCGTTTGTGCAGACGAAAACGTTTCGCCTTACAGAATGCCGACCCAGCCTCCCTCAGCGAGAAACCTTTCTATACTCAGCGTAGCGAATAAGACACTTGCGGTAATGGGAAGAACATTGTCATTTAACATAATCTTTCCAAACCCACAGATCGGGTGCCCATTGAAGTTAGCTTTAGTTTATGTCTCAAACACTCCCTACCGGGAAATTCGGAGTGAGAGCAACCCCTGTGGACTTTACAGGGGACAGTTTTTAATAAGCACAGAAAGATGAAAAACACAAGCCAACGTTGTCGCCGTCTTCTCAGAAGATCTAGCCATCCAGCTCTTCCTCGATTTTTCGAATTATTTCAGTGCCTTTCGGCCTGAAATCATCGCCGTTTGACAAACACAAACCGTTGACTACTTGGCGCTTAGTGCCTACGGTATTACAGAAAGTTTTCAAACAATCCTCCACATTCGGCAGAATCAAATCCTAGGCAATGAAAGATTGACGAACGTTTTTAAACGAGATTTTAGAAGCGTTTAACTTCAGCCTTTTCTGGGAATGGCAAAGCTGATGCACTAGCCATAATGATAAACCTTCCCATCATTGCAACGCTGTCGTTTGGAAAATGCTTCCCAACTCTGATAGACTTAGAAAGGAATTAGCCGTGTCAAAAAACAAGCAACACCTCTAAAGTTATATGACGAAAACTAGACCGAAAAAAGGGACCGACGGACTTTTAAGACAGAAGAAAAGTCGCATACCCAATCTGTAGATGGGCCCAAAGTTTGTACCGCTTTTAACTACTTCTGCAGAAACTTCAGAAATGAGAAAGAGAAGGAGAAGTTCACTCTTAGGCCACGATAGATCATTAGGTACCTTTATAAGGATCTTACCGTCGGTAGAATTTCCCCTGATTTCAAATTCGTAGAAAAACCTGTATTTAGTTCAAAACCTTCAGTTTTAGTGACCTCACTGCCGTTAACAGCTTCTCGTGCTCGTTTAAACAATTGCCAACGAAGAGAGGGGTACGTATACAGTTTCATTGTTGAGCTCAAAAGACGGATTTTTAACGTCACTCCCGATCATCCATGTCTCAGACGTTGGTCAGATCGACTTTTCCAGTTGGTTTCAGCTAAGCCCACATACTTTACTTGTTGCTGATGGGAGTTATTTTAGGTGACTCTTTCCATCTTAAATTTGCATACGCCTTGAGTGCGCTCTAGGTACTGAAGGTAAGCAATGCTATCCCCACAAAATAGGGTACACTACAGTTTCTCTAGAACGTACCACAGTTTTCCACCTTCAAATTATCCGATGGAAACTTATGATTTCATAACGGGTAACTTCTTAATAATGAAACAATATCTTTTCCACGTTGAGAGGATTTGTACGAATGTTTAAGTCTTTAACCTTCTTAGTGGCCGTACAATGCGATCGATAACAAACCACGGGGGTATATACAAATCCATCCAAAGTGAAGGCAGGTTGGTTGGTATAGGTATTCTCTGGCTGGATTTCAAAAATGCGATGGGTCGATGCGATAAGAACGAGAGAAAACGGAAGGAATCGGATGATATTACCATAAAATGTATTCAGCTGGCCAGTAATGAATCGAAGTCTCGAGGGGAATTTACTTAAATGCGTTATTCCGCTCCAGCGGGACCTTTTCGTTAAGAGGTCTTGCAATATTTGTCGGTGGAACTGTTGTATATTCTGTGATTTTTTTCCGACTATTTAAATAAGAGCTACCAGACACAGATGGTGACGAAAATCGATTGAAAGAAGGAGAAATACTATAAATGCGTATAAGTCTGCGTTCAACACTCAATAATCAATAGCAAATAATACAAAAAACACTACCAAGTGGGTATTGCTAATTAAGCGCGCATACAATTATGCATGAAGTTCACATGAATTTATCTACTTGCCCCACTCGTCTGTCATTTAAGTCTTAAGTAGGATTAAGGATCATTATAGTTTCCACTTACGTGTGCATTAATTTCGTTACAAAAACATTTTCAGCGACAACAACAACAGCTAGCTGTGTCAACATTGGTGGTGCGCCTGATAAATATTGATTGCCCCAGCAATATCCGCGAAGAGATTTCACATGTTAATTACGTCGTCGACATGTATTTATCCGAAAGGACATTAACTCAACGGAAATGTCCGTTGTATTAAATGCAAAATGAATTATTTATGAAGTGACTCCTTTCGGCCACCAACGGTAATAAGGGTAATGACTGTGACTGCTGCTGCTGCTGTTGCACCCGTGCATTACTCTTCGTCATAATAAAAGCGATATCGAAAATCAAGTTTTTACATTTATTAACAGCGGCGGCGGTGGCGACTCAGTGCCTGCGGGCAAAAGTGCGTGCGTAAATTTTCATTTCAAATAATTATGTTTAACTTTCTACTGCATTATAGAAAATTGTAAAAATTGTTATATCTGAGATTGCGGACTTGACAGATGACAGAAGTTGTCGTTTTCGAGAAATAGTTTGCGCTGCAATTTTATTTATCAAGTTCAAAGCCGTGCGACCGATTTATCGTTCTAACTAGATTCGAATTTTTTCGAAAATTGCAAAAAAAAACGTTCCAAAAAAGTTTTCTCGACAATAATCAGCGCTCAAGCTGTAAAATTCGGAACACTTGCAGGGCATTGACCCAGCAAAGCACTACGCGAAGGATAGGCGGGATAGGCGGGATAGGAAAATGGGGCGTGCCACGTCCCATACAATAAAGTCATTTAAAACACTGATTCTTGAAGCCTTTCAATTTGGAAAATCTCGACTTATATTGACCGTTGGAATTATTGATCGTAAGGCAAACGGAGTGGGACAAGGGGGCGTGGAGCTTTCCATACAAAAGGAGGCATCTCAAACGCTATTTATCGACTCTCATGGGCGTTAAAGTTGTAAAATTTGGAACTTTGTTGGAACAAACAACCGTGCGAATAAGAAAATGGGGCGTTGGCACTTCCGTTGAAAAGAATGATGGCCATCTTTCCACTTTCCTCGATGATGGGCTTACTCAATCAGTGTCTCTCTGAAATAGATCCCAATTTAGCAATTTAGGTATCGAAGGTCGGAGAAATGTTGGTTTTCCCAATTACTTCGGACAAGATTGGAGACACTTAAAGTCGTTTCGTGTTGACAATGTTACGTTTCGACATCTAATGGAAGACCTGTCAAATGGTTCTACCTCGGATAAAATAAGCACTCAACGGCCGGCAAAAAAGCAGCAGAAATGCGTGTGTTCTCGTTATTCTTTCAAGGACGAGCAGATTCTGCATCTGTGTAAAAACTTTACAGTCTTTACTACATGAATTAAGTCTTAGTGAAAGAATAAAACACAAAACAGAAACAAACTGAGACACAATTTTTTAGTTCGAGAGCAATCAATTAAGGTACGAACCAAGGGTCAGTTCCTTGACCTATACTACTTGTAAATTATTTCAAAACTGACTTATTATTTAGTAAAACGTCTGCATGCAGGTCGCTTAAAAAACCAAGCCGAATAAGTAACCACCGCGTTGCGTATTCCAGAAATATTTTCCCTTTCCCAAAGTTCATGCAACCCGTTGCACCGATTCAACTCCATCAGAACTCTTAAGCCGCACAAGCTAAACCTGCTGAATTTACCTTTCTGAACACCACTCTGTTGAAACTTCCGATGACCATGTAAATGGATAAACTATCATCAACTTACAGCACCCACGGTGGACAAACTTTGACCGAAAACAAAAAAATAACAAACACTTTGTCAATCCAATGTACTCTTAAAATTGATGTGAAACATTGCTCTTTGCTTAGGAGCGGAGAAAAGTTACAATTTTCCATTTGAATAAATTGCCCCATCGGGGATACAGAACATCGAACATCTACAACAATCGCAGTACATTTGTCAGGATAAAACAGCCAATGGGAGGGATAAATTATTCTCCCTATTCTAAGGAGAGTTTCTACATTTTATGTAGCTACATATCTACGTTAGTTCTACCTTTATCGTGCTTATCGAAGAAAGTCGGCATTATATTACCAGGTAATGGGGATTTCGTACAACTATCATCATGATGGCAATAGATTTTTTTCTAGTGGAAGTACATTTCCTTTTCGAGGCGAAATTATTTCGTGTAGTCCCCTCAGTCGCCCTTACAGTCTGCAATCCCTTTTCGATACCTCGTGGCAATAAATACGAGACTGGATGGCAAATATTTCAACAGATGGATATATAAATTTCACCTTTCCAAGTTATTAAGCAAGTAAAGGGTTGACACAAGACAAGATACAGGCAGGTACTTGACGTTAGGCATGAGCCATGATCCCCTTCCTAAATCAAAGTAGGTTTCATTTTTACGGCGCAAAATTCCTATCTAACGTTTGAAGAAAAGCTCAAAGAAATCATCGTACTTGAAGAAAAGCTCAAAGAAATCATCGTACTTGAAGCAGTTGGGGATGAGAAACACATTTCCTAACTACCGATTTGAAATAGTACACAATCAGACATGTTGTATAAATTTGTAGCGCAATCTGACATGATTTCGCAAATTAAATATGAACAAACAACAAATAGCCGAAAAATGTTAACTCACCACAAATATAATTTCAAATATTCAAACGAACTCAACGAAAGTTGTTCGTTCAACGGCTCTCTCTCTCTCTTTCTCACTTTCCACCAATCGATCACTCGCGGTCGCGCAAAAAAAAACACTTTTTGCTATTGCGCATTGCGATTGCAATTTAGGAATCGCACAAAAACGAACTATTTTGGAAATGAAAACAGCCCGAAAAACACATCAAATTAAACGTCACACTTCGATCTACAATTAAACTATACATTTAATGCAAAAACCACGCCAATTTGACTTTAATCGAATATTTGTCTCCCGAAATGACCGCACTGGAACCGCACTTGACACTCGCGAGGTGAAAACTGAACTGAAATTCTGCAATTCTGCAAACTGCAATGACAGTGACATGTAGTGTTGCCAGCAAGCTTTGCAAATGAGGAGACTAATCGATTTTAGATCAATGGCTGAAGCGAATTGAAGAATTTTTTTTAAATGTTATTTATGTAGTCACAAAAAGAAAAATCGGAAAATTTGCACGAAACATTTTAAAATTCGACAAAAACTGAGTCTTTTTTTCGATAGTATTTTTGTTGATTACTCACGAAACGATAAATTTTTTCCCTGTTTTGTTTCTAAAGCTTAGTACACTGTTCGAGCTGAACTAAATTTTATCTGCCCTCCCTTCTCTTCAGAATTTATCTAAGATCTTAGGTAAATTTTGGCATATAGCGCGCCGTAGATAAGTTTTACAGAAAACAGCTGTTCTTTGAAAATACCTCACTTACAAAATTCAGCTCACTCTGATTTCAATCATTTCCGATTGTAGGTACCCACTCCTTTTCCAAGTATTTCTTAAAAATACTTGCTTACTCCTCCACAAAAACGCAACAGAATAACAGAACACAACAATCTGTCAAAATTTAGCTTGAGGAAATATGCCGCCCCATTAAATGGACACGCTAAAATCTGACAGATGCATGAAGTACATTCTGAAACAATAGTTTGATAGCTCAAGCTCGCTTAAATTTACCTCAGCTAAATTTTGGATGGAATTTTTTTATGGGAGCTTAAGTTTAACTCAAGCAGCAGATTAAGCTTTAAGATTGAAAGACAATTACAAGGCAAAGTAGGAAAATTCGGACAAACAACAAAAATGAAAATTGTGTTAGATTTGAACTCTCAATCATAACTGACGGTATGAATGATAAGTTTAGTTGATTTTTATTTATTTTGACCGCTATAAGTTTATAGCAAACAAAATACCAATTCAAAATAAGGCCCACAACCATTTTGTTCGTCTACCAGACAACTGAACTACAAGATTATAAGTCTAAACAAATAGATCAATTCCATAATTCGTCCAACAGAAGTAAAGAAACCATGAAACACCTGAACCTGAAGGGCAACTCGGTCGTTGAATGAATTTCTATATACAGACAAGTTTCGCTTGACAAAGTTTGGTTCTAATTGAACAGAATGGTGTCTGAAAACAATATGCAAACTTCGATGTTTAGAAAAGCTTTGCCGTGAGCGAAGCGAACCACCCATTCGAAGTCTAAAGTCAATATGTTGTCTATTTGATGGGTTTGCAGATCAGTTGCTTGGTGGATTAGTTGTACAATAGAAGCAGGAGATGACCATCTATAACCGCCTACAAAAGCAACGATTACATCACATTTAACCCAATCTTTTCTACCTGCTATGCTATTGATGCGTTATGTCCGTGGATCAGTTGTCCATTGGGGCTGTGGCTCAGTTTAAATTGCTTTGGATAGACTTTCGTAAAATTCAAAATATCTCAGCCGTTTGTTTGGGCATTTTGATAAAGAAAAAATCGCTTGTAGCAAACAGCTCGTATCTAACCACAACATTTGGCGGGAAACTAGCTACTCATCCCCAACTTTGTGCAATAATCTTTAAAACCCATGGTAATCATACAATTTATATCTCCACCATTCAATACAGCATTTCCAAAGGACGAAAAGATAATTCCATTTCCCTAACGTATGCATGCGAATGAAAATATTCCAACACGTGTCCTATGTTCGGAAACGAGAAATACAATTCAAAATTCTAAGGCTGCACTGCATCCCATAGAAGAACACACAAATTACAGATATGTGGTGCGCTCCTCCTAAGTCGGCCCCGCATAAACTCCATTCTCTCACTGTGTTTGCAATCGCAGTAATAAAATTGAAAGCATCACATTCGCGCCAACATAAGCGGAAAGAATTTAAAGTCTTTACCATCTTGACGTGTAGTTTATACAAATTTTGCATGCATGCGTGTTCATCTAGCACCATTGGAATTTAGCATTCCCAGATTCATTGCTAATTCCTCTGCCAAATGCAAGTTCGATTTATTCTGGTCACGTTTTCTGTTATTTTCACTATTTGTAGCTGGGTGTTGGTACCTTTTTATACCTCAATACGAGTATAGCCCATTTTATTTTCAAGGATTTTCGTAATTCCAGAGTTAGACAAGCCGCACAAAACCTTCATCAAGAGATAACGACATAACTACAATCCCCATGGGACTAATGCCGGATGAATGTTGTGGTTTCCATTATAGGAAAAAAGAAACTTTACATATGGCTGCGGTGAATTTTAATGCAACAAGGATCCCCGGTCGGTTAAAAATGTCAACAAGGCAGACCCCCAAAGTTAGTTAAGTGCCTATACATGAATAATGCAACACATAAGAGTCGCTTGTATAAAAAAATAAAATCGATAGACAAACTTTCGGAAAGACCTTAATGAGATGATAGAACTTCAACTTCCAGTAGAGAGCTCTCCAATCGAATGCGAATTTATGGAGAGATGCGGAACTGTATCAACACGAGCAGTTCCCAACCAAAGTCTATAATTAATGAAGCTAATCAAAATTGAAACTTCTCCAAAGGAGCTTGCAATTGATTATGGCTAATAAGGTTCTGGATTGCGAATCGAATTGAGAGCACTAATTTTGTAAAGGCAACTTTCATCGCAGAGATTTGTTTCAATTTCAAAGAAGGGTTGAACGCGACTGGGTCTTATGGAACTTTCACAATAGTGGGTGGGCATAACTCTTACAGTTTAATGGCGATTGACAGTGAGTTGGAGAGGGGGACTCATAATACTGGATGTGGCTTCGTGCACAGTTCACTGGGTCAAAGAAATAACATTGCACTTGTGTCTGAGAAAGAGAGAGCAGATGCTAGAAAGGGTTTCAGAGTAGGGGGTCAGGCTTTTTAGTCTTCAAGCCCGTGTTGAACTATATTGGCCTTCCTTGAAAAACAGTTTCAGCACGAGGTGAGGTATTCATAGAGAATGATCAACCCAAAGGCTTTTTTGGCGAACCAACACCCGTTCAACAACATCTTCTGCGGCGCTCTGCAAATTCATCCTACGAACAGCGACTTTTGAAAAATCGAATCATCCGATCTTATTACACCGCCTCGTTTAAACCTTGCCAACGAATTTCCTTTCAGTCTCTGTTCAAACAACAGTATGTAAGACAAAAATCGGACGCAGCTATAAATTTGGAAATTACCATGAACTTTGTCTCGTCAACTGGCAGATGCAATCAACACGCAAAGTGCATTAGGCTTCTGCCTATGTGGACAATTTTCCATTGGAAAACTGCGCAGCCTACGATAAAGCTCGCATCACACTCAAATTCACATCAACCCACCCGAAGGTGGGTATAGATATACACAGACCCTCACATGCAAATGCAGGTGGTAGTTATAAAATACTGCCGACAGTGACGATAGTTTGATGGACAGCGGAACGGAAAGTCTCATGCATTTCGGGGTTTGCCAGTTAAAAGTTAGAAAGCCATGTGCCAAAAGGTATACAGCAGGCGACACAGTAGCGCGAATGCCTGACTTTCGCGCACTGAATAAATTTCAAAATTAGTTTCGAAAATCCGGGCCATCAATGCGCTGAAGGACATGTACGAACAGATGGTGTAGGTAGAGTGGTAAAGTTCTGACTACTGGGTACGATGGCGTAGTGTATGTTGCCTACGGATGTGTGGCGTATATGAAAATTCAATTAACCAACTTTTTGCGTGCAAAGTTTATATTTTTTTAGTTCAGAGCAGATGATGTGTCAAACAGGAAGTGAATTCCAATTTAAGTTGCGCTAACGGAAGTCGTATAGTTTTCACAAATGACACAGAGGGATGCATTCAATTTGATTATCTAAACCGTAAAAAGAGGATTGAGGTCGAGGTGGGCCAACATTCGAAGGTGGGGAAGTTTCAACCTGATGAGGTCGGGACCTTTAAAAGTTCGTAGCATCAGATGAAAAAAATTATGTATAGGATAATGATTGAGAGTAGCAAGTCCCAGCGTCCCCTATGAGTGTCAGGTGTCATTCATTTATGTTGGTTATCTCATTTCGGGCATAAGCCCACTTCCAATGGTAAAATACATAGCTCAGGTACACTCCGCCGCCGAATCCAATCAAACTGGTGTTGTGGACACATTCCCGCAATCCGCTTACAGCAAGCATTAGAAATTCTGATTTTGAATTCCCCGCCGGGATCGAATAACATCCTCTGGATGGATGAAGAATTTTCCATTTACACGCCATGATTCATCGTTCCTCTTGCTTTAATCAAATGGTATTAATTACAATTACACGCTTCGCTGTGTAATAATGTTAAGCTTCTGAGATTTCAGATGCCTTACAATGAGATTCAGCTAGTCTGGCGAAATTGCGTATACTTGATAGAGCCTAGCAAAACAATAACAGAGAAAATTGCTTCTCGAGGATGCATGTTCATTACAAAGCACATTACATTGGGCACAAAACGTGCCCAAGAGTTTATAGTCCCTACCCAGGTATGGAATAGATAGAGATTTGCTTTAGTTTGTGGAAGTTTGTACATGTTTACACATGTGAAAGTAATCGAAGGTAAGAGCAAATATGAGGTAATAGGTAATCTACATCCGATTTGTTGAAGTTTCACTGCCAAGAATGTTGACATTGTGGATGTTGGTTTATGAAGTGTACAGAAAACTTTGTCTTGCTGTAGTTGTTGAGTGGAAATACTTTCTTAGCTTCAGGCAACGCAAAAAATGTGCCAATTCGTAAGGTTGGAAATAATTGTTTTTGATTAGAAATACTGGTTTCAGAGGACATCCTTGATCCTTTAAAGCAGCCTGGGGCTTCTCATGATCCCGACATTATTTAGTTATGAATGTGCAAGCCCAAAAAATAAATGAAATAAACTTTTCAAAGTCTCAAAACTATTAAAATGTCCCCTTAAACAGCACTCCCTGCTGAATCCTTGGGGATTCAATTTTGGGAAATGTTGAGCTTTGTGTTTCATCATTGGTAGTATAGAGTCTTTTTAAGTTAATCCGCGAGGAAGAAAAAAAAATGTTGGCCCATGTTCAAGCCCACCTGGAGGTTGCCCCCCTAAAAAAGGCTCCTGGGCAGCAATAAATATCTCCTGAAATACATGTACAATTTTGTTCTATTTCTTAGAATTGTGCCCATCGCTATTTCAATATGTTTAGCAATTAAAGCCCTTAAAGAAAGGACAACATTTTAATACCATACCCCATAAAAGGGGGGTCACCCTAAAAGCTGCTTATGCAACAAAGCATTCGTGGGTTATCGCGTTTTTAAAAATTGCAGCAAAGCCCAGTAGAGTCCAAAAATGTTCATCTAAACTTACTACTACTACCTATTCCTCTGTTGTTTTTTTTAAGTTTAATTGAAAAATTGGAAAATGTGGGAAATTTTGTTGCTACAATTCTAATATTTCCTTGCCTCTATTTTTAGTCTCAGGTGGAGGTAAAGGTGGCGCTTTCCCAGTGCCTAGAACATGGTCTTCAGTCTAAGATCTTATAAGGACTTCATAAACAGTGGTCTGTAGAATGATAGGCCTTAAATATGTAAGAAGCAGTCACTTTTATTGACAGCTTAAACATTGAATGAGGACCAGGTTGCTGCATTTTGATAAAAGGCAACAGCAAGAACTTTTTTTCCCTTCTAAACTTTTTGTTGGCGTCGAAAGGTTTAGCAAAAAAGTTTTTCTATTTCCTCGAGGTTTGTCAATGAAAAGAAAATTGGAAATTAAAGCCGCAACGCATCGCTAAAAAGGAGCCCAAAACTGCTTAAAAAACGCCTAGGAAAATGGTCGAAAAAATGTTCCAAGGAACTCTTAAGAAAATTAACCCAAAATTCATCTCAAAACAAGGTCCCAGAATGGACCGAAAACGTCCAAGGCAATGTCTGGAAAAATGGTCCAAGAACAGACCGATAAATGGACGAACAATGCCACAAACAACATCTCGACAAATGCCTAATAAAACACTTCAAGAATGCTCCAATAATGACACAAAAAGTCAAAGAAAAACGGGCAAAAAACGTAAAAAAAAGTGCCCCATAATACGCTTAAGGATTGCCCCTATAAATGACGCAAGAATTCCAGGAAAAACGGCCAACAAAACCTCTCAAAAAATGTCCTATAAAACCTCTATTGCCCCGATAAATGACCCAAAAACATAGAAACGCTCGGAAAAAGGCCCCAAACAATGTCCCAAAAAAGAAACTCATTTAGTTCTTGTTTCTGGGCAACGGCTTCCAGGTAGCAGCTGTATACAAATCCAACCACATTTTAAATTGCCACTTAAAAAGGTATAGGTTATATAAGACATCCACCATCCAAGAGACTATCTTCAACTTGTCAAAAACAAATTAGTCAGCCAAATCGCTTTGTGCGAAATTACTCAAGTTGTTTGCGCTCTCATCAAGATGATAATGTATTTACATCACTTTAGTTTGAAAATCGCATAAATTGCTGTCTGACAAAAAATACCGAATAAACAAAGCCATTAAAAGCTTTCGCCTTGAGTGTTTGGATTGCTCGGACTGACATGGCCAGAAAGTTTTTTATTAAAACCAAAAATCTCAGTGCTTTGTAAAAGTGTTTGCAATTTGATGCGATGGCAAAGTATAACAAAAATTGTGTCCTTCTAAAGGGAAATCCTTTCACTGATGAGTTGTCCTAATTTTTGGCCATTTTTACCACAACGCTACCGCAGTCCAACTTCCAATCGAATGCAGTTGTGAATAAGGCGTGAATCAGTTTGATAAGAGCAACTTTGACCATAGGTCTTCAGTGGCGGCACAGCAGAATGGACGTCCATATGAATTTCAGTAGAGCAAACGAGACTCTAAAAACTCCTCTAATGCTCACCCACCCTGTTGTTAATAACCACTCCCAATACTCCCGGCTACTTGGATATACTAAATACTTCCGTGTCATTTTATGGGCTTCTCGTTCAACGCTTGAAGGCATTTTTCATTTCTATTGCTTTTTCCTTTATTCAAGTTAAGAGGGACCAGAGATTCATAACTCTCTAGCGGATTGTATAGACAGAGTCCTCTCTGTCCTGATTGTGAAAGATGGTCGACGAGGGGGTGGTTGCTTCTTCTCTGGATGAAAGGGCAAAGCGATTTATTTTTTCTCTCCCATTGAAATCCGCATTCGAATGGGATTTTGAAAATTATAACTGTGGCAACATGTATCACTTTAACAGACTGCTCTTAAATTCAACTCCATCCACATGACCCCTAATGACAGGGTTGGCTTCGAAAAAGGTTCAATTGGCTACCGCCATTTATTTCTATAGTGTTAACCATATACACGGTATAAAATCCCGTTTCAGGTTTCCAAAAACATCCTCGAGGGGGGCTCAATATTCATTAACAGGAAATGAGATTACCCAAACTGTCAACCAAAGGAGGAAGTTTTCCGTATACTAAAATGTCATAAGGATAAAGAGGGATTAAAGCAAAAATTGTCAGCCCCATGAGCGGCGCATAACAGTATTTAAATTTTAATTTGCACTTCAGCGGTTGGGAAACTTTCAACTAGATTGATGGCATGAAATTCGAAAGAAACACCGATAAAGGGTAAACGAGATTTCACAATAACAGCTCCCTTCTTCGCTTTGTTGTTGTGTTTGTTATCGGGACACAGCAACAAAAAAAAGAAGGTATATTTATGCGTTTTTTTTTTTGTTCAGAACTTTTAAATTTTGCCTTTAGAGGTTTTTTGCTAAACCAGAAGACAGAAAATAAAGAAACACGACGGTAAAGGGTATACAACACCTGAGGCATTCTCGACCCCAAAACAATTGAAAGGACAGCAGAAAAGTGAGAAAGGGATAATAATGGCAATTGTTTGTCTGATGACGATCTTTGGTTTTATTGAGAATTTTGTTTATTTTACTTTTTTCATTCTTTTTTAACCGCCCTGCAGGGTGAGAGGTTGAGGGAAGTTTCTTGGGTTATGTACATTTGAAAGCGTACTGTGGAGGCATCAAATCAAGTAGCAAGAGGATGCGAAGTATTTGAAATGAAAGTGCCGGAAGTATACAAACTGGTAAACTCAGATTTTGCTAAGTCCGGATGCGCCATGTCTTCGTTGAAGACACAGTTCCTTAAAACATCCGAAGAAAGTTCAAGGTTACTGAAAGTTAAGGAACTTAGAGAAATATTAATAAATGCGACCAAAATGAAACTAACTGTTTAAGGAAATGGCTTGGCTACACTTTAGTTTGAATCTGCTCTTAGAGCCTTTAAAGTACCTTTTTAGTACTACCAAGTTATGGCCACATATTGTGACGTTCTGCCCGATTTGTCGATGATTTAGGTGCGGTTTCTGCTGTACAACTTGGGTACTCCATCGCAACTTCAAGACCTTTATAATTCTTAGAAGACACCTTCTTTAAAACAACCGAAGAAAGTTCAAGGTTACTGAAAGTTAAGGAACTTAGAGAAATATTAATAAATGCGACCAAGATGCCACTGTTTAAGGAAATGGGTTGGCTACACTTTAGTTTGAATCTGCTCTAAGAGCCTTTAAAGTACCTTTTTAGTACTACCGAGTTATGGCCACATATTGTGACGTTCTGCCCGATTTGTCGATGTCAAGACCTTTATAATTCTTAGAAGACACCTTTCTTATCGTAGATTTTCTGTGGTGAAGATAGCAAATGAAGTGAAGATTTCGGACCTATGGTCCAGTTATGCTGTGGAAAACTGAACATGGATTGGGCTCCGCACCGCAATTGGTCTGGAAAAACTACTACTATTGAGTTATATATATACTGCGAGACTGACAACCAAAGGTGTTGCCAACCTAAGGGGGGGAACAACATTTGGAAGCATGCTCCTTTTCGTCACGTTCGTATAATCCACACATCTAATCAGTTTGGCCTTATACCACTCACCGAATTTGAATTTTGTTTGAAGGAAAACTTCAAGTCCGTGTACTAAATAAACAGAACCCTGTCTCCCAGTTAACTGCCATAAAAGGTATACCCATTTCGTGGGCATTTTGCCTTTCAAAATAAGCTAAAAGGGCGAAAAATTACATTCTTTTAGGGCTCAGAACAACAAAAATTAGTGTATTTTGTTGATTTCTATCGTCGGAATGGTCGAAAAGGGCATTTTTGGGAATCGTCGTGGCCGATTCAGTCCGAAAAGTCTGGCATCACTGGCTTAAAGGCAGAAAAGGTGTATTTGTCAGTAGAACTTTTTCCAAATTTCTATTGTATCACTGTCGGTCAATTCCGACCTGAGTTGTGCGGAATACTCTTCGCCCGCCCACTAACCTAAAGATCTTAGGTATCCTCTGTCTTTCTGTCTTTTGTCTTTAAGGACCGCGATCACTCGCAAAACAGATTCCTTTTCTTCGACGTCCCTACAACTTCTGCTTCCCTCTTGAATGGCAAACCAAAGTGAGCACAAATCACTTGTCAGCTGTCAAACTGTTTATCGTTATTGGCAGTTCGAAAAACCAACCACTAAGAAAGCACTGATGTATACATCCCCTGAGTTGTTTTTTCAACTTTAACTAAAAGACAGACAAAACTATACAAAATGTCAGTTTCCCGTTTTTTCTTTTTTTTTCCACAGACAAGAATCTTGAACATCACAGCCAAGTACAGCGGAAGCTCAACAAAGAGGGCTTAACAATAAAAATAGATTTATCTTAGTTATCTGGACGAATACTAATGATTGCAATTAAATCCTCCCAAAAGCTATTAAGTCGGATACCCGATACAGGACTTTTTTGTGCGCTCACCCAAGTAGACTCCGTTAATTATCCTTTTTTTCGCTAAAGTGATTCAGATTTGTTTCTGTTTCTACGGTGTTTTTTCTTCGCAGCAAACTCCCCACTGATGGGTTCCTAAGTGCAGCCAGCATGAAACTAAATGTTTTTGAGAGAGTGAATGGGAAATTAAGGATTCTTGGCAAGGAAATGTGCATTTCGCGGGAGGGGAGCAAGACGAACAACAGTGATGTAACGGAGTTTATGGATTGGGGTCAAAATCAAAGCTGAACCATAATCGGAATTTAGGGAAACCAGCCCATGTGTGCGCATCATCGTCCAAACCAAGAGTTGTGCCAAATTATCTTTCCTTACATTAGAAAAAGTTGTATTATTCTGATTAAGAAGTCCATATCGGTCATCTGCTTTGGCCCAGTGCCAGCTGTATCGATATGGTATGCCGAGAGTGACCAACAAACCGTAGATATATGGAAGACAGCAAACAGGATTGCATTCGAAGCAGAATGCTATCGTTTTTTGTTTGTGTTCCCTCGGATTGATATGCCATATCTTTGATTCTATCTCTGATTCCATTTTGGCCGACTTTTCAATTACCGTGGGGGGGATGACTAGGGGTGTTTGCTAAGGATTGGACAAATATACAAATGCATTCGTATAAGTAGTTGCACAATGAAGGAAATGGAATTGTGTCATCGCATTGCTAGATAGAGAAACGAAGGAGACCAGTTCTCTAATGATTGTCGGTGGAGATGGAGGGTGGGGCTTCGGAAGGCCATCTATCCAATCATGTTAAACTGCAACGACTACGAAGCAATCAAGAGCCTCGGTCAGGGACAGACTTGATGTTAAAATTAATAATTGCAATCGGAGCTGCACTTAGAATGTTCGGACATTGAGCAGGGCTGTAAACTGCTACAGAGCGGAGATATAGTAAATCCATCTAGGGGTGGGAGAAATATGGAAAACGTCGACGTCTACAATGTTTCATTTCATTTATTGAATTATAGGAAATATCTCTTACACATTAGACTTGAAGTCCTTTTGTAGCAAATGTTAACACAATTTTGAATTAATTGAGCTAAACAAATATGAATTAAATTAAACAATTAGAGATAAGCAAAGAAGTGAACATATTCAATTGACACGGTTAAAAATCTACATCATAATTTTCATTATTAAATTTTAAACTCGATGTCCGAATAAAACGTTTTCGAAATATTTGGGACTTCGTATATCTGGAGGGTAAGACATTCCACTGTCTGATAACACAAACAAAAAACTGAGGTTCTGATTTTGTGCAGGTGAAATTTGGCTGCACAAATATTAACAATCTTGACGAGGCAACAAAGTTCATTTTTTCGTACGGATATTAAGGTTCCTTGTTTATTTAAATGTTTTTTAGCGTCTTAAGTTCGCAGTACTTGAGATCCTTGTTGAGTGCTGCAAGGAGAAACGTATTTTTGTACTCGGAAACCAGTTGTCCGAATTCAGGTCCACAACCAACAAGAAGTCTAGATGGATGGTCGCCATTTGTTTGTCGGTTTTAAGACCGCACCGCATATGACAGAATTTGTAGAGGCGATCAATACGGAGCCAAACTTGTCAGATTGTGCAGAATGGCGATGGAGAACGCCCGCTGCTCTATAAAGGTCGAAAGCACCATCACCGAGACCATGTAGAAAAAGTCTGGCGCTGTCATGTAACCTCTTCAACAACATACTTGGGTAAATTGCGAAAAACTTTCAAGCCAACAACTGGGGTATTGTTTTTTAAAGGTCGGATGACATTAGTATCATGGGCAGGATTTAGTGACTTGTCTCCAGTTATTGGCAAGTTGGGTAAAATATCAGGAAGTGGGAAATCTCTCTTGACAAAGATATATCAGCCCTTTCGAATGATCCTTTGCAAGCTCCGAACAGGACTTTTGCTAAGCTCAGAAAATGGCATCACGTCAAAAATCAACCGAAGAATTACACTTTGGCCTAAGAAGCCAGTTGAGTAGTGGGAATTGTCCACCGACTTTTTGTTTCCAAAATGACAAGAGACTACGAAAAACCATAATCACCACTCAGTGTGTTGGATGTTAGAAAAGTCAGATGACGGTATCATTGAATGGGAAATTTATTACAAGAAGTACAGCCTAATCGACTTAGGCAGGAGCATGCTAACATGCTAATCAGTTGTCTGCGATAACTAGAACAAAAATTGGGTTGAGCCAGCGCTCGAAGAGTTTTTGATTCAAACTAAAAAATCCATCACAGTAAGAAAAGAGCTCGCTTTAGATGGTGCGCCCAAGTGGAAGTGGACTTGAACTAGCTTGAAGTGCACTGTTAAAAAAGGTTGTTCAAAAATTATGCACTAACTGGAGTAGCGAATTGATGACAGTTTAGGTCCACCCCGACCTGTAGATCCGATTTAATAAGTAACAATCGCCTTGCAACTAGTGAATCATATAGTTGCTCTGGCACTAGAAAGGTGTCGATGGTGGTTTCACAAGGACCTGATGGGTATGGGTATGTCCTTATAGTCTGCATAGAAAAATTGTAAGTGCTTCTAAATAAGCACTTCTCACCTTTAGTTGTAGAAAAATGTCGACCAATACCTTAGCCTAGGCCCGCCCGAACCCTTATTGACTTGTTCTACTCTGGTCCGTGTTTTTCAGTAGAAATGGAGGTTTTTCTATCGTCTCCCGACAGGAGCAATGTGGTTACGACAAATCCCTCGCCTTGACGGCTTTAGACCATATCTGAGTGTATACTAGTCACGCGGGAATTTTTCTCTTTAATTGAATAATGATACCTGGCTAAACCTCTCTTCCGCAACCCATTCCATTGCGTCTTCCTTACCTTTAATACGACCTGCTAAGGCTCCAAAACAAATTCCAAACTAGACACTTTTACCTACTACCAATCTAAACAACTCAAACAGTTACAAGCCCAATTTGTGTATCCTCTTAAGAAACATTTAACATTTCCCCTAACACACGCGGCATAATAAAACCCAGCATGCGTAGCGTCGTGTCCTGAATCTCTGACGCATGAAAATATTTAATTAAAACTACCATTCCATAAAGGGAAGTTTATTGTATAATTTGTGTAAATCCCTGTGCCGCGCCTTTATGAGCCACAACAGATTAATCCAATTCATAAACAATAAAAATGAGAAAGCTTTTTTAATTTGAAGCGTATGCGCACGTAGGCGCATCCTCGAAACGCGTGCTCCAAAAACGAAATCCAATTAGGCCAAAAAGATGAGAAAACATTTTTGGAATTTACAAAATGTTTGCTCCTTAAGCATAAATTGAATTCGTGTATCCCTAACTCGGTACTCACAGTCAGACTTGGAGCGTAGAGCTCCCAACTCCACCTCACTGGGATGGCTGATGGCAGTCTGGTTCTGCTCCTGCCAGTTGATTTTACGAAAGGAATTTCATTAATAACACTGAAAGCATCACACCGGTTGGCATTCGCATTCCCACACTGGAGGAACTCGTATATCTGGGGGGGTTGGTTGAGTAAATCCAAGTAAGTTCACGTCTAATTCTGTTCGGTTCTGTACCATAAACGATGACGTGCACTTCCACGTGTACGGTGTACGCGTGCTCCTGCTCCAGAGTTGTAGAAGCGACATACTTTTCGAGCATACACACAAGCATTCATTTCATACGTGTATTTCCATCATGTCCTTAGCGGTTGACACAAAAGGGACGCTAACGTTTTTATCCATTTATTCGACTCACGTTTCTATCAAACAAAAGTAATTTTCAGCTATTTCGGTACGTTTTCGGTGTAGGCTTTCATGAAATTTGCTCCCGAGAATGTACATCAAAACACAGGTGCCGCAGGGATATATCTGAGGATATACTTGCCTCTCAAGTACAGTGCAGGTAGGTATATCTGCGAGCATGTCTGGTGTGCTGTTAAGATTTTTCATTCTTAAGTTTAAAATTAAGGCAGCAATTTTCTGTAAAAGGTTCCATCTGGGTAAGTACTTAGAGCGTACACCTACTTTAAGGACCGAGAATCATTAAGTGCGGTTGAGTGAATGGGGTATGAAATTACATTAAAGTACACCTATGCGAAGCAATCGAGAGGAAAGACCCATTCAACGGCAATAAAGGAGATTTGCTTTGCTTGCAGGATATTCGGAGAAAATAGTGTCTTATTTATTGTGGCCATTAGCAGGCTATACAAGGTAGTTTTTTTTTTTTTTTTTAATCTAATCTTAAATTAGTTTTTGTGTATAGCAAGGTTGTGGTAATGTCAAAGGAATTTTGTGGTATCCTGGGTATTAAGTTGGGGAGAGAACTTGCACATAGGGAGAAGCAGCTTGTTTTGGTTTTTCAATGCGAAAGGGATATTGCACTCTTTGAAGCGCTTAAGGGAAGTCTGAGTTAGATGGGTGTCCTTTAAAAAAAGTAAGTTTGTAGTTGGAAGGGTGGAAGGGAGCTACAAACAATGAATCACTTTCCCAAGAGAGTTTACCCTGACTTGTATGTTTTCTAAGGTTATGTCGCCATCACAAAGCGCTCGTTAGCAACTGAATCTGTATAGAAAAGTTCTAGTATCTGGGGTGGAAAGTCTATGCCGGTCATTGCCATTTGGTTTAGTACTCATGTTCTAAAACTGAGAGGTGACAACAACAAAAAAGAAGAAATGAGCCAGTAGCCAGTATCGCCCATTATCGGTTTGAATGTAGAACGCCAACTGTCATTAGTTTTAGTACTAATGTACTAAATTAAAGGTTGCTGGTACTAATAAGGAGGTATTCTTAAAAATATTCTGAGGCGCCAGTAGTGCCCAGCACCGGTTAGAGGTTCGAAATGAAATGATGTAGTGCCGGCGATGTCAAGTATGCGACTTAGTTTAGTACTCATGTACTAAAAATGAGAATTGCTCAAAAAATAGTCACGCCCGTTCAGCGTTGCCTTGAAAAAATTTCTGAAAGGGTCCGAAAAGGTGTACCTATCTTTCAAAAAGGGTCCCGTATGAAATTAAAGAAAAACAACACATCCCAAATGTTATTCTTTCCCTTAAAAAAATATATATATAAAAAGTTGCGGGTACATAACATACATTTCGTCATACAGAATATTATGTATTGGTAAATCCATTTAACAAGAAGAAAACAAATATTTTATTTGTTTATTTAAAACAAAAAAAAAACTTCAACTTCTTCACCTGAACTTCCGAACAAAATCGGAGGATGGATGAATGACAAACAGAATGCACAAACTATGAGACTGTATACGTTTCCAAAGATAATTATTTTGTTTATTACTTTGTTTTGCTGAGATCGAGGCTCAAACATAAAATCTTCAAATAGTAGGTACGTGTTCTGTGTATGTGAATGTGAGAGCAAGATTTATGGCTATTCGATGTCGAGAGTCGATGGCTGTGTACAGAGAGAATAGAGAATATAATATTCTGCGTCTTGTGAATAACCAAATTCCTTAGTCCTTAGGCGTTAAAAAGTGTCCTGAATTTTCGTAAAGGGGTCCGATTTCGACTATTTTGGAAAAGGCGGGTCCTGGGGTCCCAGTTTGGAAGAAAGGTTCAATCGTACCATAAGGGGTCCCAAAGGTAACCCTGCGCCCATTGACGCTTAGAATATAGAAGGCCGATAGTGTGTTTTTTTAGTACTCATTAACTAAATTTGAGCTTTATGGTTGCAATAGCAAAGGGGGTGCTTAAAAATGGGAACCGCCCCAGAGATGGCAAAAAACTGGTTGATTTTTTTTAGTACTCGTGTACTAAATTTGAGACAAACTTCGGAAAGGTTTTGAAATAGAAAGATGAAGCATTAGCGATGGAATTGAAATACCGACCATAGTTATTCTGCTTAGTACTCATGTACTAAATTTCAACTATTCTGACTGTCCCTATTTGGAGGTGGTTTACTACTATCGCCAGTGCTGACCGACATCGGTCAGAATTCATTGGGCAGTATACTAAATTTATACTCATCTACTAATTTTGAGTGCTTTTGCTCAGAAGGAGCAGCTGTACTAAAAAAAAAGAAGAGATGCACCAGAAATGCCAAACAAAACATAAGTCTCCTGCATTAGTTTACAACTAATTCCAGTACATTTTTAACTTCTCTGGCTATGTGAATAGCCGGTTGAATTGATACTTCTGCCTTTTATTTTGAGGTGACACTCCAGCAAGGACTAATTCTGTGTGCCACTGTGACGTGTTTGTTAATTCAAAAACTTATTGCAAAACAACTGAATTCAAACTAACTACAAGAAGGCGTGACAACCTGACAACCAGCATCTACCCTCCGCACAGATTTATGTATCCAACAGCAAAATTAACTTCCTACCAGGCCCGGACATCTTTATGTTATGTTCAAATCCACTCTGACTCTCTCAAGTGTCATCTGGCAGTCATAGCAGTTCTCTACATTATAAGCGCCACTTGGAAGAATTATAGGACTGCCATTCTTTCCCGCTCCTTTGTTGACGAAAGAATTTCCCTTTCAATTTGATTAAACGCCTACAAACCAGCGTACAAAAACAGCCGTTTGCTTAGCAGAGTATATATACACCGACTCCTACTCGATTTTGTCCAAGTCTTTTATTTCATTAATTCAGAAATTCCAGGCACGTTCAATCATCCTCTACTACCATATATCTTAGATACTGTCCCAACATTTCCCTCTGTCCACTTTGACTCAATGGAGATTCAAGAATAAGTGTGTCTATGTATATACCTACTTGCGAGTAGCCAAAAGAGATTTTTAGGATTTATTACCTAGTATACATTATTAACCATTTTCCGGTCCTTCGCTGGACGTACTGTGTTGAATATTTTTGAAAAAAAAAACCGCGTTAAAAGAGAACACACTTAATGAAAGGTTGTTGTTCATTTATGAATCAATTAAATTTACATTATGCCCTGTTTGGTGGGCATATCCTTAAGGCATAATTGATTTTAATGGCGAGAATGATTACAAGGGTAAATGCATATGGAAGAGTTCTTGGAAACGCGCTGGCATTCATTTTGTTTGCGTTTGAAAAACCACCAATTTTCTGACAGCTCGTATTTAATTGAAAACATTTTTTTAAAATTCAACGACACAACACAGTCGTGTAGACTTGAGTGGACGGGTGGAAAATACTCTTTGGATGTTCGATTCAAATTGGAATAAAATATCGTAATGTAAATAAAAACTGCAGCGTACGTAAAAATTCCGGGAAATTTCTAAATATGTCAAACAGTTTGCCCGACAGTTCTCTAATCTCCAACAAACCCTAAAAAAGAATTCCCCTAATGACAAACACGCCCGCAAAAACATCGTATCCCACTTCAGACAATATTCCAGGCTGACTGTGTTCTTGTTTCTTTTCTTACACCTGCTCTTGACAAGCCACAAATCTAAGTTGTTTTCTGCTAAAGGCCAATGCAAGACTCCTCTGCACACGGTCTCCATTTCATGCACAAAATTGGATTATGTCCACTACATAAAACCCACTTTTCAGAAATGCATTCGCGAATAACAGTTTTCTTCGGGTAGACTTTCTATCCATTTAGCCATCCACCTCGTGACCTCATTATTACCAAAAGAACTTTACTTATCCCTCCCTTTAATATCCGACACTGGGAGTAGTTCTCTGCCTGACTATATAGCTTTGTGCGATAAATTTTACAATAACGTTCCTCTTGAGAACGACCAAAGACTTCCTCCTTCCAATTTCTTACCTACTATCCTTGCTCAACAACAACCCTTCTATATATGGCACCCCCATTTTGTCGTCGTGTTTTCCTTTTTAGCCAAAGTGTGCTTGCCTCCGAGCAGTTTATTATTGCTATTTCCGCGTTTTGTGTGCGCTTTTATGTAGTGAAAACTTTCTTTTGTCGCGCTGGGTACAGTGCTTTTGACTTATTTATAACTGCAACCACGCCACGAGGACAGTACATAACTCACCTGACAGTTACCGGCGTTCTAAGATGTGATTGTTCTTTTGTTTTATGCGATACACAGACACACCTTCACCTTTGAGTGCTCTGAAACAATTAGGCGGACTAAATCATTTATTTTGGGGGACTTGGGTGTGTGCCTAAGCCTAATCGTAAGTCTATAAGATAGAATTACTTAACCTACGTTATCCATGCCGAAAAGGCTGTTACCATATTTGACGTCGCTCCTTATGTAAGCGTTCAAATATTTATACCACACACACAAACAGAGCCCCCGAGCAGAAGGGTTCGGAGTCCAATTAAGAGAATTGTAGCGCGCAGAACAAACACCTGTACCAATCCTGTTGACAGGATTCTCGCATTAGATTCAGCACTCCCAAATCGCCACCCACTTCGCCCGAAAGTCAACATCTCTAATATTATATGAGGGTATAGGTTGTTGGCTATACTCTGTTTGGATGGACATACTCTCGTCCTGACGGACTGACTTTGGGTAACGATGAAATTAAGCAGATTGAAATTTTGTAGACGCGCTACGTGCCTTGAATATCTTTATGACATTAAACTTTAATCAATTTAAATTTGCCTGGCACACAGAATACGGAGACAGAGAGAGAGAGAGAGAGAGAAGGAGCTGGCCATCGTCCCATTTGGCATCTCACCATCAAAATGTTGGCTTATGGATGCGGCGGCCGGCGGTGAAGAAGAAGCGGAGAAGCTGCGAAAGGTAAATAAGTAACATTTCGAGAAATTTAGCTTCGCATGGAAGGAAATTGATTTCCGTTTGGGGTCGCATCAATTTGCTTAAGCTGAAAATCCTTTGAAAGGGTTGATGGTCGCATAGAGACGTTGGCGTGTTGACTAGTTTACTTAACAAACGAACGGACTAGATGGATACCTATCCACACAAATTCGACGAAACCTTTAGACTAATATTGACTCTAATTGAAAGCATTTTTCACCTCTTCTCCCGACGATCCTTTTGGCAGGGGGCATTCGCATAGAGTCGAGGTCTTGTTATCAAAACAAATATTTGAGTTGGCTGTGAAAGGATTTCTGTCGAGAATGCTTCTCATAACTGAATTTTGAAAATATTAAATTGAATTAAGTTATTTTTGTATTTGCGGTCGAAATTTCAAGTGGAACCAACATTTGTCGGGCTCGTGGTTTTCGAGAGTTTCCTACAGCTTCGGGGAATTTCGTTTCATGTCGAGATTTTCATTCAAAATTATGCTTGGACTGGTGGCATTTTAGTACATGGAAGTCGGCTAATGAATGTTGTTTTGCTGTTGTTAGGCGATGCCGGTTGCGTTGGGTATTCGGAGGGTTTGGCAATCCTTGTAGAAATTTTGAAAACAAAATCAGGTTAATTGTGCTCCTTTCATTTAGGAAAGGATGTTTTCTTGTTTCTCATGGGAAAACTTGAAGAGAAAAGTGTACACGTCGACAAGCTAACTACGAACCTCAAACGTGCGTTAGATTCTACACCGTACATATTTGTTGACCATTTTCCGCATGACTACTGTCTGCCTGTCAAATGTCAAATGCGTAGCATGGCAGTCAAATGAAATTGTCAGCCATACAAAATCGGTCTATTACAAACTGTGCCACCCAATAAATTCAGACACAAAAGAAAATATTTCGGCAGCCGTTTAAAGTTTTTGCATATTCAGCGGTATCCCTCAGTTAGGTTAGGTTAGGTTAGACTCAGGGTTGTGAGGAGAATCTTCACAAGACACTCGGCACCATAGTGGGCATCCCTGTCCGTCAGCTACTCATTAATAATACGATAGGGACAGCGGTAACAGGTAACACGATGAGAAATCAAACAGAAGCAGATGTTATGACCTAACCCTTTCCATCGCACTAAATCGATCATTCAGACTAATAGTTAATAGTTTAATTTGGTCGACTATACTATCACATACAGTTCGATCACTTGTCTATACATCTACGTTATAACTGAACTCAACCTGTACGACAAAGATCCGGCTCAGGTTCATAAGTCCGCAAGCCAAAAGTTCAAGGTTTTTTGGCTTTTTCCATTTTTCGACGCGTTTTTTTAAGCCTTTCTTCGCGTTTTTTAATCGCTGAAAAAACGTGGCGCCACCTGACGAATTTTATTCCAAACGCTCTCTTAGCAGTGCAAGCACTTATGAGAAGAAACGGGTTGGGGTCACATTCTGAATGGGTCAAAAAGTTCGTTTAACAAATTTCTGCATTCAAAATTTAGTTTTTAATATTTTGCTTTTCAAAATTCTACTAAAATTCTGCAAACAATAAAATTAGGTTTGGAAACTGTTCAAAAGCCCACGTTTTTTTTTTGTCATATTCAACTCATCTTTTCTGAATTTATATTTTTATAAATAAATTTTTTTTAACTAAGATTTTATTTTTTTGTAACTTATTTTTTTTTTGAAAATTGTTTTTAATATCTACTTTTCATATGTTTTTGTTTTAAGTATTATATTTTGAAAAAAGCTCAATTTTTTGCTTGAAATTTGGAAAACTGAATTTTGTAAAAAAAAAAAGCTAAATTTCGAAAAGCTGAATTTTTGTGTGAGAAGACAGCATTTTGACCCGCTCCCGGAGAAACTGCTTGATTTTCTGCGAAATCATTGCAGTAGGCACTTGTTGAGTTTATAGGCGAGGCACTCGGACGAACATTGACTTTTACCCAAATAAGCGATTTAGTTCTCTTTATGTTAAATTTGACTAAAAACCGATTTAACTACCAGCAGTAACCACGAAAGTCTAACTAATTCGCAACTGAAAAATCGCACGCTTTCAATTTGAAATATCACCAAAAACTCCGAACAGACCTCACATTCAAATCAGCTCTACAACCATTCAGTTTTTTAACCTCCCATTCCGATAAGTCCCACCTGACAAAACTCATAAGCCGCACGGCTGTTATCCTCAAACTGCAGAATGCAGATGCATATCTTGTGATTCGCACTCAAAATACTCTCCGGTGCGTTGTGCCCTACTTCAACAAATATATCATTCCGTTTGATTTTTTGAACACGTCCCCATCAAAATGAAAATACATATTCAATTTCCTTTCGCAATGGCATATGCACACATACCTGCATGCCTCTGTGCGAAATGATAACATCTCAACTGGATTCCATGTTCGAATCGACAACCAGTGTTTTTGGTATGCGAATGCGACACTATCGACTCTCATGTCCATTGCCCACCTATGAATATATTTATGGCCAGATGAAAATGAGACCGGTATCCGGTGGTTTTGTGTATATGAGGTCACCGGCCACAAATGAGTGTGAATGGGTTTTCGGTTTAAGTAATAATGTGGAAATTTAGTGCGGTTTTCTGTACTGTACTCGAAATTGCCATTCAATCGATTCCGATTTGTGTCGAAATACCAACTTGCGTATGGAAATTAGTTTGCCGTCACAGACGGGGGTATGTCAGCTCGAAAATTAAGCCTCTCATTCGGGGAGACACTTTTAACTTTGCCGCATTTTTAATCGGGTCGATGATAACAATTTCTCTCAAAGGAATTTGTGTACACAAGTCCTTGCGAATATATCTTATTCAAAAGAGATGTACATTATCTACCAGCTAAGGCGTCTATCTCACTCCCAAAAGGGAAAACATGAAAAGTAACCGAAATCTCTGTTGAGTTGAAAAGATATGCAATGATTTATTCGCACGAAATTATACTTACAAATGAGGATGTACGTAGCGAGGAGTGAAGTGCAAAACAGCACCAAGGTCGATGAGAGAGAGCCAAAAGTTTGAGCCAGCAACAACAACACATAACTGCTGGAGATAAATTTCGGGTGATTTAATGCCAAAGTTTAGGTAAGATCCTGCATTCAGCGGATTTTGATTTCAATTGTTTTTGTTTCTTGTTTTTTCTTCAAGGGCTTGTCTCAGGAATTTAATTTTTCTGACATACGTGAATTAGGTAGGCCGGTGGCTCTTTACGCGTTAACGTGTGTCTGTCAGACGAAATTGTTGGGGGAATGTGAAAATAGCTGCCAGCAATGAGACAGACCATCTAAGAGTGAAAGGGGCCACAAGCTGATTGATATTGAAGTTGCTGCCATTGACGCATGATAAGTAAGCTTTCACTTTTTTGATAAGCACTTTGTATTTTGCAACTACACACTAAGAAGGCTCTCGACTCATGAAGAGACTGTGTCCGAGACACTACGGCCTTCCATCCTCTGCTCTGCGCTCTGGCATCCGCGATTGCTTAGTGTTTGACCGAAAAAGCTCGATCTTCCTTGTTATATTTTAGATAGATAGATAGCTTTATTTCATACATAAATTTACAAGGTTTTTGTTACCGCACACATTTAACAATTCAGAGATATGACATGTTATATCTTTCTTCTGAAACATTATTTTTAACATTAGGATGATTATAAGACTTATACATTGAAATATTAATTCTTGATTCTGAAGGAAAATACGAAAAAAAACCTTCAATTAAAAAAGAGAAAAAAAAAAAAAAAATAACATAAATAAATGAATAAAAGGAAATCAGGTACACGTGTTAATGATTATTTCATCGAATATTTTCATGTAGTACGTAGGTATATAGGCAGTTTAAAGATTGAGTATCAAATAAATAAATAAACATATAAATAAGTAAATAAATAAATAAATAAATAAATAAATAAATAAATAAATGAATAATAAATAAATCAATAATTAATTAAATAAATAAATAGAAATATATTTATGTGTAAATAAATAAACAAAACAAATAAATAGATATATGATATAGATTAACAACCAGAAAGTAACAAAAATAAATAAATAAATAAATAACACCGAAGGAACAAAAAGTTATGAAAAGCTTATCAACTATCGAGTCGGATATAGTTCGTATTTAAATTATTTACTAAGGGATTATCGGCAAAATCACAGCGCTCTATAAAACGTTTGTTCAGCTTTTGAATTCTTTCGAAGATCAATTCAACATTCGCTTTGTTGTGAATGCCTATAGTCGAGTGATGCCACGGCAAGTTAAGCATCATTTTGAGCAACTTATTTTGCGAAACCTGTAGTTTTTTAATGTGACACATTGCACAATTTCCCCATACTTGTAACCATCAATGGAAAGTAGAATATATTTTTGACACCTTTCTCTTCAAAGGTCTTATTTCGAGGGACGAGACACGAGAGTATCCAAAGGCTACCATCATATCCAAGTTTTCTTTGAGCTACTCGTTGTAGCACGAGGTTGTATAACTACGGCGACCCAACAACAACAACTTTGGCATCTTCTAACCTTCAAATTTGCTCCCAAAGATCCACCCTAAATGCCTCTACTGTACTCCGAAATATAATCAAACCTGCGCAGAAATATGAGTCTTGCACAAGTTTTGAAAACCTCGTTCCTAAGCAATGATTTAGGATTCATTGTACCTGCAACCGTTGATTTTACCTGCCACCTTTCCTAACCTATGCTAGAGTCTTCTTCTTGACATCTCGGAGAGAGGAAGCATCCACTCAGCTCCATTGGTAGTCCATCACGACTTGTATGGTTTTCGCATATTCTAAGGTTGTATTTTAAAACTCTGGGGACTGCCGTCAAGCATAACATCACGAGAAGTCACTGTTTGGGTCGTTCATGGTGCTAGCGCTGTCTTCACTTGTCGTTGTCGCTCCCATTGACGCCAATTCTCATAACAATTTCTGGAAATAATCGATTTTCTTGCCAAAGTTTGTAAAGTCATTTAAGTTTCTTTAGCCGATGACGCCCCCTCATTCCACAAGCTACAGCAGCATATCAGTTTCAAACTCCTCCAACATTATAATGCCATCTCCCCACTACCACTTCCGATCTGGACAGTGTTAGTGTGTCCGTAGCGTCTCCCTTTATTTGCGGCTGTGCTATAAGAAGAAAGCTTTCTTGATCCCCTAATGCTCTTAGCCTCCATCATCATATTCATGTAGTCACTTATCTGTGTGATTTGTGTACACTCTGCATGTATATCCCTTGTGTCAAGCGTGCTTGTATATAGTACCCACAACCAGTGGGCCTTATGAGAGCCTTACCTCCGACATATGGTCGCCTATGTCGAGGAGCATATTCCTGTTGAGTCAATAGCCTGTTGACACACTGTGCACTCACACACATTTCATCTCCATAGGTGAAGCCGTCCTTTCAAACAGCCAGTCGTGTTGCACTTGTCCTGTTCGCCAACCCATTCTCAATACATTCCCTCACAGTGTCAATTGCATTCTTTGCAGGGCATTTAATGCGGTGCTTTCTTTTCGGCTCCTTCTACAAGCCAAACATCATACCACCCCAAGAGAGACCCCAACTCCAGCGCGAGTAGTATTGCTTCTGCTGCTCGGTGCTCCCCGTCTAAGTCATGTTTAATTGTGTAACTAATTTGGCCGGGAACAGAACATGGAACTATGCCAGAAATTTATTATGATTTCACGCTCGACGGAGCGATTCCTCCATTTGTCTTAAATGTCCTTTGCCACTTTCCCACGGGGGTAGGTGCTGCTGCTACTGCTGCTGTTGGGATAATTGAGTGAATGAATGAAGACAAATGTTTGTGCTGTTTTTTTTTCTCTATTTTTTCCCTTCGGAATGGAATTCGCGAAGAAAAGAAAAATTGCCCCAGTGGGCTGTGCGAATCCTTGGCGCTGCCTAATTTTCTTGCCGAGTGATTTCGGCAGTGTCCTAGATTAATTAACATTAATTAACTCATGTTTCAGTGACACAACCGAGTTGTGAATAAATTAATAAATATTTTTCTGCTTGTTTTGTTTATATGTAGCTGTGGCAAAATAGCGGAGGGGTTACATCGGGTCCTTTGGAATTGAATTCATGAAATGCCACGCCATGAATTAGTTAGTCAAATTTTCATCCGTTTTTAGTGATTAAGAAATTGCATCTTGCAGTCGGCGAATTTGCAATGAAATATTAAAATGACTTCTTGAATTCATAATCGCCTGCACTGGAATGCTGAGTATTGGTCTTGCGAAAGTCGGGGCGAGACTGAGAAGGGAGTGCGTAGTCCTCGAAACTATCTGTAGAACTAGTTTGCTTGGGACTGTAGTGCCATATTGAACGGGGACTGCATGATTTGTGTTGGGGTTTCTGAGACGGTCATTAGGGAAAGGAAAATTTGTCTGCATTCATTTGGCTTTTGAGCGAAAGTATTGCAGAGTTTTTTGAGCCGCCATCAAGAAGACTGAAGAACGGAAGTAACTTGTTATGAATATGTCCCATAACTACAGTTCTTTCGTTCCGTTTCCACAGTGCAAAGGACACCTTAAATGCTTTCGATGTGCGCCCATCACCCCAAAGCGAAACAACAATCTAGAATAGTTGGTGGTATTTTTCGATTCAAATCTTCTGTACGCAGCCAAAAGCTGTTTGAAGGCTTGAAGTATTTAAGAAAGTGTTAGCCTAGTTAAATACACTTTTTCTTGTTGTATTCTGTGGGGATTATTGAAGTAATGACAGGTTAAGGACAATAAATAAAGTCAAGAAAAACGGAATTTTTTAGTAAACACTCCCAAAAAGTAGGCGTGGCAATGAGCTGCATAGCCTGTAGTTTTCTCGCAGTCTTAAGGAAGATCTCTAAAAGCGTAGCATAAGAATCTGTGGAGTAGTTTCAACGGAAACTTACAAATTCCTACAGCTTTGTTAGAATGTGTGGACACAATTTTGCATTCATAAAATTTTAGTCTTTCTCGCACTCAAATCATAAGGCCTCAAACATGCCTTTGAAATAAAATGGATTATACAGTAAAGCGACACTTACTTAGCAGAGCAACGGCAAAATTGCAGTAGAGCCTCAGCTTTTCAAGCCTCTTTGTAGAGATGATTTAGAGAACTTTTAGAGCTACCCAATAACAAATTTACTATACCCCACTTCAGTGGTTTTTAAACCTTTTCAGAGACCTAGAGGCTGTATTGAAATATATAAAATAAATAATGCAAAACTTGGTGAATCTTTTAACCAGCTATTGTTTTGTGACGGCGTTCAGTCGAGTAACTTTTCATTTAAGTTTTTCAAATTTAATATTTTTATTTTTTTAGAAAATCATATTTAAGTTTTGAGAAAAATGAGAGCCATTTCTCTTTGGCTCGGAGCATTGACCCAAAGCTATAAAAATGTAAAATATGTAGCCTGTGCACTTGAAATGATTATTAATATCGCGGAGTATGTCTCCAACTGACGATGAGTACAAAATCTAAGAAGATTCCAGATTATTAGGACTCTCTCTTCATTTATCCCACGAAGCGTAGTCATTTTTCCAATTTCACAGTCCTTAAATTCCGTTAAAAATCCCACGGTCCTTTTTTGCGCAAAATTCGAATTTTTAAAGTAAAATTTGTATTATACGGAAAAAAAATAATATTAAATTGACCTTTAGTATTAAAATCGCAGATTGTTAACATTACTATTACTGTTTTTGGTGGTACTAGAAAATGTTCATAAAAGACAATTTACGTGAGCAATTTATTATGGACACTTGGTATAATGTAAATATTTGGATGAAAAAAAAACCCCCCTTTATATGCTTTCCCTTAATCCCGCGGAAGAATTTTTAGACATCGAAAATCCCACAGAAAGGGATAAATCCCAGGATTTTAAAACACTGGTAGCGCCTCCGTTTGATTTGGATGAGACCAACATTTTTCTCCTTTCCCTTAAAACTAAGGGGAACCTTTAAAATGTTAAGTATTACAACTTGTCCCTGTTGCTTTTAAAACCGTCTCGCCCTACCTCTACGCAGAGATGTTAAAACCTTTCCAGATAACTATGGATTCGACATTGAAGGTTAGCTTATCACATGAATTTTTACACCCACTCACATAGCTCTTTAAACCTGTGCAAGTATCCAGGAGGTCTATATTATCATCGTCTCTTTAAAGAGGAGTACAACAACAGACTTCTGATCTGGTCTATTCTACCCCAGAATTTTTATTTTTACGGTGAACAAAAATGTCAGTCTCAAATCCTCCCAACTTTCCGAACCCCTTCAAGAACGTAATTTATTTTAAGTATAGGTTCGCTGTTAGCTTGCATTTATCAACAAGAGCTTCAACAAAATTTTGGAGGTTCTACCCTTATTTTCAAATCTCCATATCTTCCCCCGTCTCCTTTCATGAACACACTTCCGTGCCATAGAGAACGACTAACGACTGAACTGATGAGATCAGTGTTTCTTGACATGGCCCCACTACTTCACCTAGTATACCTACAATCATACATATAAAACTTTCATCAACTTCCCCCAAGTAATGACGTGACGCTATAAGTGCTCTTAAACACAAGTATTACAGCAGCAGCGTTATTCAATCCAAAGGACTGCTCTAGGCCCATCCAAAACCACCCACCATAACATAGGAAACAGCGAAATACCTTTTTATAACCACCATTATATATGTACCATATAATTTCAGTGAATCAACAACCGTATACACAAAAGGCACGGAAGCATACGTTAAAATAATAAAAATTCCATGAGTGAACGTATATTTATATGTTTATTTTGTGACGGTGGAAAACATGTCGCTACTATATTATCTGGTGTAGCTCTGATGCCTCTGCTGATGATGGGCGCTTTTGTTTTTGCTTGTATTTTATTTCGTATATCTTTTATGGGTTTTCTTTAACACCTTATATATGAGCCTGTGATTTTGTGTGCCTGATAAAACGCTCAGCATCTTCCCAGCGAACTGTCGTATACCTATACCCGATCTTTGTATGTGGTAAGGTACCCAGCATACCGGGAATAATATGTGTACCTACCTACATTTGATATGGTTCGTTTGAACTTAGAACGGACAAAAAAAAAATTATATGTCGTCTCCTTTTACGTTCGTGTACTCTCATCAACTTCATATTTTTACTATCGCATTCGTGCATAAATAATGTGTCCTGGTTAGTCTGCCACATGTTTTTCTTTCTTCGTTCCGACTTCCTATTCCTATACATGTACGCTATACCTATAGCTCCAACGTAAGGTAGATTTCTGTGTAAAATGTGAAAGAAATGGAGTTCACCATGTGGAAACTAATGTACGAGCGAAGCGGTATGGAGACAGATTTTACTTTGTGATTCCAATATACAAAGCGAGTCCTGTCTTCTATTTTAAAAAATATATTTTTTTTTTTTTTTTCAGAAACCAGAAACCATTTGATATCGAGCTTGGGTTTTATGTTTTGTCTGTGTTGTGACAGAGTTACTGACTTGTGGTAAATGGATGCTCTTGTGGTGGGTGCCACAATTTAACTAAAGTCCATTGCATACCTGTTGGAAGACAAGAACTAAACGGCTTTTCATATTGGAGCTCTCTGTAGGTTAGTACGACTCTCAGGGGCTCTAAAAGCTCTGTTTCTGTAATATCCAGTCTCGTAGTTCGGCTTAGAGTAACTGATTATATAAAGCCTCCACATAATCTAGTTCATCGAAGGAGTAACTGTTGGGAACAATCTGTCTGCTGTTTTTAAGGGCTGGTCATTCCCCAAGTAGGTGCCGAGACGTTTCTATTTATTCATCCTCGTCCCTGCAGCTTCTGCGAAAGTCATTGGGCCTTCCCAATAAACATTTTTAGTTTCGACTCGAAATTTTTGTAGTTCACAAATGTCGCTTGCGTAAATATAAAGTTTAAAGTTTAAAGCAAAAATGAGTTTTTAGTGCGGCGCATTTTGTAGTATGAGACAACGTTTAGTTCGCGGACCTATCTCACAGTGTCCAGTAATGACCCCCGTGAGTATGTGAATATCCTGGCGGCTCATTCCGGTCATAAGTGTACATCTCGTTTAGCTCACCTCTGGCCATTGCTCTTTTGTGTGCCTATAGGTTTTGAGATTGGTCCAGCGTGGGTCTGTTCTACTCCAGGATTAAGTGTTCATCATTCCTGCAAGCCTGCTTAGTGGAGTTCTTACTGACTTTTGGTCCACAGATGCGGTTATTTTCGACCCGAATATATTTTGTAGGTCACAATGAGTAATTTTATATGGACAATTTTGTGAGTTCGTAAAATTAAGCAAGGTCACTAAACATGACTATGTATTAGTATCGCGCCTTGACTTCACCGCCACTGACTCCACGGCTTTGAAGCCTCGCTTGGCGTCCGAGTATATAATAATCTGTTTAGGTCCTTCGCCTCGCTTGGATCATACCAACCATCTGTTATTGAAATCCTCGCTGATCCTGAATGATTCTTGCAGGTCCACTGTTTGACTGAAGATATCCATCATTCAACCGTCGCGTCGGTATAGAGGGCCAACGCAGTGTTGTTAGAACTCTCTCTTCATTTATCCCACGAAGCGTGGTCATTTTTCCCATTTCACAGTAATTTAATTCCCTTAAAAATCCCTCGATACTTTTTTTCCGCAAAATTCCAATTTTTAAAGTAAAATTGGTAATACACGGAAAAATGATGATATTAAATTAAACATTAGTATATAAATGAGCAGTTTCTTATGGACACTCTTTCTTGGTAAAATGTAGACGTTTTGATGAAAGAGAAGCAACAATTTATAGTTTGAATGTTTTTTGTTATATTCCTATAAATTCCACGATTTCGTGCTGTTCCCTTTTATCCCACGGAATGTTTTTTAGACATAGAAAATCCCACAACAAGGGATAAATCCCACGATAGAACACTGCTCCAGCGTTGCCACAATGCTGCAATTGCGGTAGATCTACTGAATTTTTTTTTTTTTTTAATTTAAATAAAATTAAACTTCCAAAAAATTAGATCGACTGCATTTTTGTAGTTCGTTTGTATGTACCTATACAATATACATCTAGATCGAGCAAATGTATCTCTTTTAGCAGAAGGCATAACAACAAAATTAATGAATTAATGAATTTTCTGTTCTGTTAAAATGTTCGTTTTCATTAATTTCGTATTGCTTATGTTTTTTTTTTTTGTTATTTACTTTGGTTTTGTTTGAAAAAAAAGTCCAGAGCAAAAAAACTATATTTACTGGATTTATTTAGCGAATCCACTACACAAAAAAAAAATAGGCCTAAGTGGCAACACTGGCTAGCTCCTCGTTTTCTGTAATTACTTTTTTCTCAAATTCGCCTCTGTTTAGAGTTCTGGCAATGAAAATGGTATTCTTACTGCTTAATAGTCCATGACGAACCCAAACGACTGTTAGTATGGCGACCGCTTTTCATGACATGCAGATGAGATTTTGAGGTTCAAAGTTAAGCGAAGACTAATCCATTGAATCCGTTTCAATTCAAAATTGAGTGAACCTTTAACTCGTGATATTTTTCGTTAAGTACGAACAAATTCTGTCCTCTGGCAGCCATGCATGAAGGAGTAGGTGGTACTACTAGTCGATATTGAAATTCATGGCCCGAGTTAATTCGATATTGGATTTGCTTCTCTTTTAACATATGAACTGGCAATCTTTTAAAGTGCCAACAGCATTATCCCGACTTATCGATACTTTTTTTTAAGGGTTTTCCGAATTGTCTCCGTATACTACACCAAGAAGCTTTCAATATCGCCAGCTGAATGTGCTTGTGCACATATGAATTCCTGCGTTACGTGTCCACCTTTGGGGGTCGTAATGTGAAGCAAAAAAAAAATTAAATATTGACTTCCGAGTCAACAATAAATTCCATGTCCGTGGAAAAATGTCCATCGCCCTTACACTGAGAGGCGGGAGGCGTATCATTTGCAGTTCTATACCTCTACCTATGACAGAGCGGTAATTTATAGGTTGTGGGAAAAAAAAATATTACATGCTATAAATCATATTAGAGTGGTAAACAACTGCTGCCGTGGAAAAGAAGAAGTCTCCTTCTCTCTCTATTTATGAGGTTCCAACACAGCTGACGCAGGTTGGCTAAAATTCCCATGACTGCGCAGATAACTTTTATTGAAAGCAATTAAGCAATTATAACTCGATTGGCAGGCATCGCATATTGAACAACTATATAAAGTTCGATAAAATTATAAAACTCACTTCAGTCTTAGGAAAGTTATTAACCAGCCATGTACTATCAGCCATTGCGCGCGGATGGCAGTGCAGCTCGCCTGCCATGGCAGTGTCGTTTATTCATCGCCAAAATCGCATGGCCGCTCGAGGATAGTCCCACTCAAAGGATAATCGCCCTTAATTTCATTGTCGTTTCGATTGGCCTTTCCAGTTACCTGGCAGGCTATGAGGCTGCTCTAAATTTTCTTATAAACAATAGGCATGACATTAAAATCGCCACCGAAGCTATTGCAACCATGGTCATCTACAACGATATCAGTCTACGCATTTTTGGCACAGCTATCCGGAAGTCTACGTTCAAGAAGTTGTTCAAAATATTCTACGAGCAGATCTACGTTTATCAGTAAGTTGATTGAGGCGGAGTTATATCACAAAGATTGTCACAGACTATTTATTTTTTTAGGGAAGAAGATTCCAAGATAAACAAATCCGTTGAGCGGTCCCTAATGCCAATCAACATCTACTCGGTTATACACCTTACGGCCATTACGACATTTTGCCTCGGACCGATAGTGACTGGAATTTTGTACGACACCCGCCTGTTGCCACATCCAATGGAATTTCATTACGATCTCGAAGATCCCGTAGTCTATGGGTTAACCTTGTTTCAACTGACCTACAATGGGTTATTCGGAACCGCGTTTTTAAATAGCGAACTATCCCTGTTGGGGACTTTTGTGCAGCATCTGTGTGCCCGATACGAAATGTTACAAAGTAAACTGGAAGAAAGTGCAACGCTGATATCTACGGCATTGCCATGCGAAGTGGCTCGGGCGTTTCGACTGATTTTGATCGATTGTATAAAGCGGAACTTTGAGCTAAACAAATTTGCCGCGCAGATGAATAAGACGTACACTTTCAATATTTTTACAATGATAGCGCATAGTTCCACGTTGCTGTGTGTCCTGATATTTCAAGCCTCGACGGTAGGTAAAAAGGTGGCTTACAGTGGATTGCACTTAAGCAAAGCAGATCGAACCGAGGGTCAAAGAAGCAAACGTGGGCACGAGGGTTGCTAAAATTTCCAAATCGTACATGTTTTTCTTTGGATATTGGAATGACTGAGTAGCTTGTTCAACAGAATGCTACGTCGCTTTTAGACGCGAAGTGAGTGTTTATGATTTCTGCGTCAATGCTGAATAAATTCGCTTGATGGTCGCTGTAGGCATATTTTCCGCTGACCCGCTGATCTAGTTTAGTGCGACATTGAGTAACACACAAAAATTATTTCCAAAACGACCCTCTTTTCTGCTTCGAAGAACTTATTTCTTCAGCCATTGTTCCCAATTACAATTTTGTATAGAAATGTGAGTGCTTCGGACCTCTTCCCCTACTTATCAACTTCTAAACATCAAAGCCTAGTTATATAATTTAACGCTACAATAATGATAGCCCTCTGCCACTGCACCGGCCGCAGCTCACAAAGATTGCAGAACTTAGGAAGGTTGTAAAAAACATGTATAAAAAAAACCGCCCATTGAAAAACTTTGCAAATTGTTTAAAGACATGCAAGCTAATTTGCTAATTCCATACCATTTAGGATAGAAGTTCGAGGATTAATAATGAATCGCAATCAGCCTGACATGCGTGTCCATACACAACTTGTAATCGAACCCCCTTCAGCAAGGCACTTGCATTGACCACCGCCATGTACTATCAGGCACTCCTAGAGAACGGCAGACCAATCCTTCTACCCTGGCAATTTCGCTCTTTTTTCACAAACGTCTCCTGGACAATCCGACTGCGGGAGTAAACATATTCAACCACTTTCGGTTGTGTTAATTTTTCTGCTCAGTTTTTTGGAGGCTTTTGAGGCACAGCTTTTCAGAAGGCGAGACACAAGAGATTTCTGGAGAACTTTTACTACGAAATCAACGTCGATGAGTAAATAGGTCAGTTTTTCATTTAACCTTAAATAGGTAAGGCGGTTCCGCTGTCAATCCCACCAATTGACATCTATTCGTTAGTGTACCTCTCATAAATGTTACGATTTTTTGCCTGGGTCCGATAGTTGCTGCCATTATGCACTCAAATCGTTTTGATGTTTTTTTTTTTTTGTTTTGCCTATTTTTTTTTTTTGTTCTGTCAAATGTGACTGGACTGTATTTAGTCGTGTAGATGACTCACTCCAATGTGTTTCATTTGATATCCATTTTCAGGCAGACTTTGGCTCGGCGAAGTTTATAGCTTACGTGGCTTGGATGATGGCAAAGATTCTCGAGCTGGTAATATATGGCGAACTTGGCACAAAGCTTATCACCACGGTAAGCAGTGCAAATACACTCAAAGGAAATGTATAAATGAGTTCCTTGTTACAGACGAACAACCTCAGCTCGATGTACTATCACTGCAACTGGGAGACTATAGTGTATCGCTCGACGAATAAGACCGAAAATGTCCTTTTAATGAAGCAGATTAGTTTGGCGATCTTGCTGTACCAAGAACCCATAGAGCTGAATGGACTTGGGTTCTTTAATGTATCGTTGGAGACGGCTGCTTCGGTAAGTTATTGTACAGTGAATGTGACGCGGAAGAAATGTGAAAAGAAGGCCCATTACAAAAAACCTCAGTTGCCTGTATTATCGAACTTCGAAGACTCGCGGCTTGAATACTTGTCAATTGTTTGTATTCCTGTGGAAGTTGGCGGCGGCTATTCTAAAGAGAAAACGGAGTAGTAGACTCAAGTATAGTTGATCCAAATTGAGTATAGTACGATGTTGATCCACTGCGATGACAACTGGACAATTGCGTTTGTTTTCACTGGTAATACAACAGCAAGGGTCATTGGCAGATGACAGGCCGTTACGACGTTTAAGGGTATCAGTGTTTATTGAACCGAACTAGGCCATAAAAAGGTGTTGAGTCTGTTTTTTGCAAGACGCAGCAACATAAGGTTGTGCGAATTTTACACGGAAATTATCCCCCAAATTAATAAACAAATATTCACAAGTTAGTAAGCTAGAAGTCACACACTAATTTGATGTACATGCCGTGTAACCAGTTGATAACTTTAACTTTATACATCTAAGCACATCAGGACCTTTTAAGGCGTTCGGTTAAAAGTTATAATAACCAATTTCTTGTTTTCTTTCTCATAGCTTATTAGAGGAGCTGGATCCTACTTCACTTTCCTGAAAACATTCACCTAAAGCTAAAAACTCAATCCGACAACTGATGGAATAAAATGGACGTTGGGTAAGGATTTAAAATGTAAAATATAATAGGGACAATTTTAATTTTTTTAATTGGGGTTTTACAAAAGAACGAAAATCCTATCACAATACTTCGAAGTAGACCGAAATCTCAATGTTGAAAAGAAATTAACCCCATTTTTGTTAGAGGTCTGGCAATCGATTGTCAATCGATTTGACAGCTGATAGTTGGATTATGCTAGATTTCGTTTGTATTTTAGCACAAGTATAGATTTTTTATAGACTCCCCAGCTGATCATAAAAACTGCTCGAAAAGTAGAAGCCTTTATATAGTGATTTCTGTAGATAATCTTTCGAATTGGCAGCACTTTTTTCAGCGGCAATCGATTTGACAGCTGATAGTTGGATTATGCTATATTTCGTTTGTATTTTAGCACAAGTATAGATTTTTTTATAGATTCCCCAGCTGATCATAAAAACTGCACGAAAAGTAGAAACCTTTATATAGTGATTTCTGTAGGTTATCTTTCGAATTGGCAGCATTTTTTTCGGCACTAATCGATTTGACAGCTGATAGCTGGATTATGCTAGATTTCGTTTATATTTTAGCACAAGTATAGATTTTTGACAGACACTGCTCAAAGAACCTGTTTGCAAAGTTGAAACCTTTAACCGAAATAGTGATTGAGAAAGGTTATTTTTCGAATTGGCAGCACTTTTACCACCGATTTAACAATTGACATCTGCTCGAAAAAACTAGTCGAAAATATGAAACCAAGGAGTAAATATGGTAGAGATTTGTTCTTCGAATTGGGAATAGCGATAATAAAATTGATATTATTGGTGAGGACAACAAAAACGGTCATTGCTGCAGCTTTCTAACGCCCATCTGCCAAAGTGTCTTCCCTATCAATGACGCCCTGTTTCTGTGAATATAGCCACCACGGGACGGTCATGGGAATGGACGCTGTCGTGAGTCTTTTCTAGTTCAATCACACCGTGACATTGTTCGCCTCCATGCTAAACAGAAGACTCAGTAAAGGCGTTGACTAAATAAAAAGTGGCTTTGTTTATCATAACATATCCCACCCGATTATCAGTGCGTGCTAAACCAACAGCAGCATTAGATCCACTCAAGGTTGCTAAGCACGCACACCTATCAATATGTGTGGGTTGTTGACACCTTGTACACAATATCATACCCACACCATGTACAGAAGTTCATGTGTATCTCTCCATTTTATTTCCTTCTCGTTGTCATTTTCTTGAATTTCTTTAAAGGACTTCAGACAAAGTCGGGCTATACTAACTCCGAATGCGCCGTCTCCTTCTCTGCAAGTTTACAACTAATTTCTTTCGAAGAACAATATACATGGAGGGCATAGCGGAAGGATATTATGCTGCCATGATTGACAGAATGTTTTCTACAGTATCACTTCCCAGTGTCAGGGGTTCACTGAACAATTGGAAGTAGGTTCCCTTTTTGCTCACCCTGCACTACATAGGAATTTCCAATCAGCTATAGAGACATTTTTCTTCATTGTGTTGAGTGAAGGATATGCTCTTTTTGTCCTATATTCTGTGGGAAATATTTACATGCCCTCAGCCCTTTACAGATTGCTTCAGCCATGTTGAATGTGCACAGGGATTATCTTAACGAAGTTACGAGTTTGAATCGTGGACCCTAATTATCATCATCGTCAAACAAGGACGTAGTATTGTGTCATTGGTTGTGGTGGAGTCCATTTCGAACGATATGCAACGAGTCATGAATACTGTATTAATTAATTAGGCCGTCGTTTTCAACTCAACTGACCCTTGTCTATTCGGAATGGCTGTTTCAATAAACTATACCATGGAAATCGAGTGAGAAGACACTCTGTCCGGCTGCCCATTGTCATAAGTTAATTAAGAGCTTGTGTACCATAGCTGATTAGATATACATTCTGATAGTAGGTGACAAACAGAGAGACGCAAACAAACTGGAACACAGGACCGAAACAATATCCCCATGAGAACAGAGGCCACTTCTTCAACCCGGGAATGTATAGCGACAGGACATCAGCCTACATTCAGAGTCTGACACTGAGAAAGGATAATTAAAGAAACTGAAGGAAACATTCTGCGAAGCATGACAGTAATATAATATTCCCGATACGGCGTTTCAGAAACAAAAAAAAATTAAGAATAAATAACCATGCGACCCAGAAGGGGACAAGTTGACGCACTACATGGGGAATGGGTACCCGGTATACCTCCATAACTTACGTCTGGTACTTGTAGCTTTTTTGAAGTGAATCTGTTCTGAAGCAAAATTGAATGCTAAGCGTGCATACATTCGACGCTGCTAGTCTCCGAGTGACGATGCGGCTGAGGCAAAGGATAAAGACACACAGGAAGTTACTTGTATAATGGCATGTGTACAATGTGTCAACAGGCGACTCAGCTACAAGAGCTTCCTTGTACGGCATGTACCCGTGTCCGCATACAAAATCCGCATAAAATCTTACGAGTAAGCATACTCGTATGAGCATGCTTGTCACAAGATATGTAGAGGCACTATAGTTGAGTATGAGTGTATACACCATTCACACGAGATGAATGGATGCTGCGATGAACTCTTACCATCGAGGGCTTAACGGTTTAATACACCAATAGCAGTGTACTCTGTGTCCCTTTAAGGAATCATTTCTTTAAGCAATTTCAAACTCTATTGCAAATGAAACGATAAAAGGGAATTTTAAAAGAATTTTAAAAGAATTTTGAAATAATTTTAAAACATCCAAGAACAGATGCTGTGGCCAACTACCTACTCAGAGTTCCACTTGAACATCTTTCAATTTCCTTCTTCAGTTTAGATTTCTATCGTACTATTCCCCTTATGCTATATAGGAAGTTCGGTCCTTTGGTTGTGAAATGGAAATCAATTTCTAGTTACGTCAATCACATGCCCGAATGTTTGAGGGAAGGTTCTATGATGATATTTGCATAACTGTTAGACAACAGAACTATGGGTATTGCCGCTGTTGAATAACAAATGGAATAGTTGGAGATTCCTGGGTCACTCCCCAGATGTTTGCCTACTCAGATATGTACATTGAGGGGATTTCCCAAGTTTGACATAGTTTTGCTCTGCGCGATCCTTATTGAAATATGATTTCCTTTCAATTGGCCTGCCTTGGTATTCAAACTGTTTTCCATAGAGCATTGACGGCGGTTTATTGGAGCCCCATGGCATGAATGGGGGCAGTGGAAGTCTGAGGAATCTTGCAGTCGATTTAGTTTTATGACGCAGCATAGATTTGTTTCTGGTAAAAGATGTGTAACTCAGATGCTCTATGTTTTCCAAATATTTATCAGTTGTGCCACACTTAAAAATTCAATTCAATTCAATTCACTTAGAAAAAAATAACCACCATTGGGTTCTTGATTCATTAGCATCGGTTTTTAAATAGTGCTATAGTCGATACGAGCTTATTAAAGGTTTAAAGTGCAGTTTAAATTGGAACAAGCTCCCTTTTAAGACAGCGATCTCTGAAATCGATTCTTACAGACTGAACACGACTTTGCTACCTTATGACTTACCCTATCAGAAGCTATGGCGAAATTAGTAAACAGATACGCCCGTCTTCTGTCGTTTTTTATAAGAACACTTCAACCCTTCTAGTTTGTTGATGTGGTCCTTCCAGAAACAAAAGATGATGTCACACTTTGGGACAAAGGAAACCTCATTTCTGACAATATGTTGGATGGAAGACATTTTTTGGAAACTGCTCTATTTACCTGCGGCAACTTTACAAAAAATCATTTTTTTTCTAGTGGCCGTAATAATTTTATCACCCACTGTATATTTACAGACATCTTGCTTAGGATCTGACTTATAAATGGAGTTAATATGTGTAAATTTCCCAACATCCTAAAACTAAGACAGGGGGTAATAATTGACCCATTACAAATGTATGGAATCGAAGGCCACTTCAGACCACTTTGCTCATTTTGTACCTTGAAGGTCTGCTTATAAGCTTCTACGTTCAGGTTACCCGTATCCATAGGCATGGGGGATTTTCGGTGGTAAAAATTGGTAAAGTCTTATCAGTGGATAGGAAGGAGCGGAGCTCCGACTTAATAAAACAATTGAGGTTAAAAGACAGCCTTTAAGAGCGTGGCACTTAAAGTCTTTATTTAAAAATTAAAATTTTAAATCTATACAACTGGAAGGCCACAAGGTTCCAAAGGCACCGTGGCCCGAATGAAATCGGTGAAAGTCTGAAGAAGTTATCAACGTCTGCAAAACAAAGATGTAAGGCAAACGATAGGATTACTCTCTGGGCGTTGCCTTCTGAGGAAAAAGCCATGAGACTAGGCTAAGCTAATACGGATGGATGCAGGTACTGTGGTACTGAGGACCTACAAGGCTACAAGTCGTGGAAGACATCCCCACCTTCTCTATAATGTCAACACGCAAAAAAATTAATTTTTTTTAATCAAACAACTTTCGGTTAAAAACTTCCAAGTAATACTGTTCATAAACAGAGCAGCGTTGCCGCTGAATTTTTTTTAAAAGGGGGCTAAAAAGGGGGTCGTTATATAAAAAAAAAAACAGCAACAAAGACATTTATTAATAACAAAAAAAAAAGAAAAAGATTTTGATATTTTTTTTTTTTTTAAAAGTGTCGGCCAAGGGTCTTGAATCTCAAAAAGGGGACCAAATGGCAACGCTGCTACAGATTTCACAGATCAAAAATAAACCAGTCGACTTGTTCAAGGAAACTCGGTTGAAAATAACCGATCTATCAATTTCCCCTCCAAATTTTCCCTGTCGCAAATAAAAACTCTGTAGATTCGAAGCAAGCTTGTTGATATTTATCTAGAAACTTGATTGAGATAGATAGATATTTTCTTTTTTCAGGACTGCACATTTTACTGATATTGACATTAACTGATGAAGTGTGTTTTTTAACAGTATGCATCATTTAACGATTTTATCTCGGTAGCTTTTAACAACGAATACCTTAATTAATTTTAATTCTAACCCACTTGTTTAACCCATCAAAAATCGCACAATTGCTCGGAGTAGAGATAAGCACCTCGGCAGGTACTTTTTAAATAACCACTATGAGATTGGTTCCTTAAACCAAATTGAAGTCATACTTGAATTCCGTTGGGAAATTGAGAGTTTACGCGGGTCTTTGGGATTGGCCAGGCTAGCCAACTTGTGCAGTGCTTCCGAGAGTCGACCGACGCTTATGCCTCGGCAGCACGGCTGAACCCTTGTGGCGGCTGTCAGGCGCCCATGGACGCAATCAGGATGGTGACCAATCGATGAGATTGCTCACCTCCCTGATTATAGTTAATTTAGGCTAACTATAGCTTAGCTAGTTTTAAGTAGTTGTAAGTAAAACAAATAATAAAGAATTCAAGTTTTCTAAAGTTTCTTGGAAATTAAAAAAAAAACAAAACAAATCATTTAAGGCCGAAAGGCAATAATTTTAAGGATAATGATAAGTTTTGAGCACTCGCTGGGAGCCAGTAAGCTAGAATAAGATAAATGTTAGTTTTAAATTAGATTTAATCGTTTTTTTCTAGTATTTAAGTTTAAATAAAAATACCAATAAAAATGAATTTAAAATGAAAACAAAAATTTGTGTTTACGCGAATTGGTTTAGGATTTAACCTGTGGCGATGATCGGTCTTTTGTGACGATCTCACAAACCTACTCGACCTAACATAAACTAACCTATGAGTAGAATAAACTGATCTAAAAAAAAAAATGGAGCAAAGTAGTTAGAAATCATATTTGAATAATATGATGAATATAATTAAACTGCTCACGCAATCGGTGTTTTTTTTTTTTTTCAAACGTGACAAAGGGCTAAACAAGGAGCAACATCGAGTTTTCAGTTCGTCGACAAGCAGTTACCTCATTCAGGACATGTACGACCTTAAAATTTTCTGAATGAATGTAGATGGCAGAAAAGAGATTTGAGTTATGTTTGCAATGTAAGCTTACGCCGATTTTTCTGTGTCAAATGTCATCTCGAAGGTGTCTTCCTTTAGAAAATGGCTGCACATGGACTGGTGGTAAAAGGTTTGCCGTGTTGGTTGCTTTCTGTCGACGTTTAAAGCAGGGTAAGAGATGTTTAGCAACAACTATAGCCCAAGATTGTCTTCCTATCAGCCACCTTAACTAACCTTCAGCGTATTTTTTTTTACACTGTTCAGTGGTCTGCACGTTCGAAGCTACGAGCATACCTAGATATTTTTTTATGAATCTACAAATGTATTCGCTTTCGGAGATGATTTTATCTGTCAAAATCTTAATATAGGTTTAGTTTTAAAATGCATAAAAAGTCCAATGGAGTAGACACAACGAACTTAAATTGGAGGTAAGCTTTGTTCTTTGTTCTATTTTTTCGCAAGTTTTAAGACCTGCTAAGAGGGATATGAGCCTTAGCGAGAAGAAAACATCTTAACCACCGTGATAAAGTAGACGTTGATAGTAAATGGCTGTTCAATGTCCATCAAAGTCCACTCAGCTCCATTCAAAACTATGCACAGAAATCTTGGGAGGATGAAAATGCGGTCACAGATATAAAACCAACTGCAACATTCTAAGCAGTTCAACAGACAGGTCTACGACATAAGGCTATCCTTAGATCCCTCAACGAGATAGATACATTTGCTGAAGGATTTTAAAACACACATTAATCTTCAAGTTCCAACAAGCAATCACATTATTTTATACGCTGCCCTAAAGAGAGGGTCCCAATAATGCCGCCTTAGACCTAGAGGCAGTGATAAATCCCATTTCCCATTACCCGCCACATAAACAATTTCCAATTTTAAACATGCACGTGGTCCGTAAAAGGATTTGTTATGATTTGCAAATTTGCTCAAGTAGATGGCAGATGGGTATATACATAAAACAGTCATCCAAAGGACAATTGACAATTTTGTTGGGAGCCAACCCAGACAGAAGGTAAAAAAAAACATTCATAAATCGGAATTTATATTTATGAAGACGGGTGTACCTTTCAAGGTCTGCAGACGGCGGAATAAAAACACGAGGATTTCTCAATGTCATTTGAAGAGCGTTTTTATCAAAGCCATAGAGCGTGGGTTGAGTATTCCTCGGTGCTGCCAAATTTATCCCAGCTCATTAAGAAGTTCTTTGGGATCATGGAGAGTTCAGTGTACGCTCTCTCCGACGTTTCCAGACAGACTTATAATGGCAAACTGATAAACAAATTGAAAAGAAAACCCAAATACCCTCCCCATTCGTGGCAGTCGCAGTACTGAGAACTAGTTCCCGACAGAAGCGCACCCACGTGAGGAGTAATGAGACTGGATACCGTCAGTATCACTGTCGCTGCCAGCACACAGTAAAGGTGATAAAATAACAAACGAGCATCTATATATAGCCGACAGCACAACCCCAACAGCAACAGCCCCACTTAGGCCACAGCAAGGGAACGATTGCTGGCGCACATTAAATTTTATGCGTCTCTCCTCCTCAAGGACCAAAACCAGAAACAATTTCCGACATCAGTACGTGTTTTGTTATATCCCACATACGGTCGTCCTCCATATTGGTGCCGAAGCCAGAAACAAAGGCCTACATACAAAAGTGCGTGTAGATACTTTGGCAGTAATTTAATCAATTGATTTTACGCACAGCGATAACGTCTTTACTTTGTTTTCTCCCTCTCGGACATGGCATCTACCTGAACTGGGATATACGTAGACGTACTCGTACTGTGTCTGTGCAGAGCTCATTTGGTCTTTATTATGCCACAAGGGGGTAATATTTCCAAGTCATATAATTCGATAATTGGATCGTTATTCGGAGAATGTAACGTTCTGCCACTTGATAGGCTCCTAATGGACACTGCTACTCTCTGAGTAATATTTAAGAAAGTTTAAACAGCCAGACAGCTAGATTACATCTTGTGCGCCCGTACAGTCATTTAACTCCATTTATATAACAATCCATTGAGCAAGTCTCATTGCAGTCGGTTTATGTGTGTGTAAGATCACGTATCGACTTTGGGATAATATTTCAAAAGTTCTACTGACCGCAACTTTAATGGCCGCAATATGTCCTGGCGGGGCTAGGCGTTCAATGCTGCCCATTATTCCCATTATTACGAAGCACTTCGAGGGAGGGGGAGAGATGGCGACTTTTTGTACGCCCTAAATCATATTTTTCGTTTGAGCTTTCCGTGGTGGTATCTTCTTAATGCACCTAATAAATCCAGCTGAGTTATATTTAAGGGTTGCGGTAATGGCAGATAGAACTCCATGGCAGCTCTCTAGGAAATCGCTTTTAGCTGCGCCATTCGATGCTGTATATGGTTTTATTGAAAAACTTTTCATCCCAGGATTAAATAACGAAAGTAATTTTATTATGCAGACTATACCCGCTATAGGCAGTCATAAATTTCGAGGGTAATGAGGTTCAACTGAGTGCGGTGTTGACGCGGTTTTATGAGCTCGATGGGCAAAGTGAGGTTGACGGGACGGTTACAGTTTTATGTTTGGGGTGACATGTTTGTGCGATGTGTGAAAGACAATGCAGCGGGGTAGATGATGATGTGCCAGAGACCAACTCATTGCGATGAAGTAAAGAAGGTCGATTAAAACGGAAGTTGTAGTAGGAAGGGAATCGAAAATATGTGAGAAATGAGACTATGGCTTTGGACTTCATGTAATTTTTCTAGAGTCTTTCTAAGTGTGAACAATTCATCAGCGGTGGACTTCTCTGGCCCTAAACTTCACGGAAAGAGACCCATTAAGAAGGCGTAAACCGCAGTTCACACAATACGACGCAATGGCGCTAAGGAGACTAACGCCTGTACTTTTTACAGGGTCACATATTTTTCTCTTGTTCATTCTGATCCGACTCGATGGCTGATGGTTTCCACCCCAAGGCTGAGCTACAACCGATTTTTAAATTGTTTCGCCTTGGATCAAATTTAGGTTGGTTCTAAATTTATTGTAGCTCAACTTCTTCATGCAGCAGAAAGGCCTATATATACCTTCAAATGCTCGTTATTGCATAAAAAGAGTTGCCAGCATTATTTTTAATGATATAAATTTATGAATTAAATGTTTATAAAAGTCAAAATTAAAAATAATTAAATTGAAATAAATAAAAGAAAATTAGAAAATAAAACATAAATTCATCTATACTGTTACTGACGATTTGTGATTTTTATTTGTGAAAGAATTTCTAAAATCCGTTCAGTAGCTCACGAGATTCCCCAAATGAAGGACACTTTGCCTCTTCATTTCATAATGTACTAGCAGACCCTGCTTTACATGTGCAAAAGCACAATTTTGCTTAGTGAAAAATTGTGTATTTAAGAAACAAAAGTCGCAAAAAACCTGCACATAATTATTTTATACGTTTAAAAAAAGGAATTTGCAAATCGGTGCAATAGTTCATACGATTTTTGCGGGCATAAAATTTTGCCATTCAGTTTTAAATATATAGATGTAGTCTTTGAGTGTAAACGAATAAGTGTACATGTAAATTTGTTTATGCAAATTCACTCTAAACATTAAATATTCATCGAGACATTTTACATCAGAAGTTTAATCCAAACAATCTTTGTCATCTTATGCTTAGTACGCTGCTCGAGCTAAGCTAAATTCTATCTGGTCTCCAACTTTTCTCTCCAAACGCCAGCTAAAGTCTTAGCTAAATATTGACATAGAGAGCGCAGCGGATAATTGTGACAAAAAACAGCTGTTCTTGGAAAATGTCTTACTTCAAAAATTCAACTCCAGCTGCTTTCATCCATTTCCAATTCTATGTTTTTCCTCGTCGAGCTATTTATTCAAAAAACTCATCTTTGCTTACTTCTCCCATTCTTCGGAATACAAAAACGCAAAAAAAAAAAACAAGAGAACACAACGATCTGTCAAAATTTAGTTTAAGAAAATGTCCCGACCCATTAAATGGGCGCGCTTAAGCTTAACAGATACATGAAGTACATTCTGAAACAAAAGTTTGATTATTTAGCTCGAGCAGCGTACTAAGCTTTAGACTATAAGAAAAAAAAAACTTTCTGTCCCATTATCATATACACAATTCCACAATAAACTTTGATTTTCGAGAGGGGGTTATTATTATTTCAATATAATTATATCAGAGCTGATTGGAAAATTTTGTTGTTTCTTATACTAAATTTTTTTAATGCTACGTCTGTCAAAAAGTTAAAGTGCCACTTCAGCCTTTCAATACGATAAGGATAAAGACAGAGGACCTGTAGAAAATTCAGAGGGTTCCGCTCTCCAAGGGCATATAAAGGGTCCGCCATCTAACTTTTTTTTTCAACTAGTGCTTATTTCGCGAATCGTAACACTTAGCTCATGTCTGATTTGACAGATAATTAGTTTTATCCTTCCGCTGAACGAATATGGTTCTGTATACGCTTGATGAAATGACCATCCAATGCGTTTTCGCTTCGCTAAGTGGGCCTGCGATCGACTTAGAGAAGTTGCCGATTTTGCCAAAAAAACTCATCTTTTCAGATGAAGCTCATTTTCATCTTGGCGTGTATGTAAACAAGCAAAATTGTCACATTTGGGGCACAGAAAACCCGCACGCATACATTGAAAAGCCGATACACCCAAAACGAGTCACTGTTTGGTGCGGAATTTGGTCCAGAGGCATAATTGGGCCATTTTTCTTCGAAAATGAGCAAGGAGTTGCCGTTACAGTCAATGGCGATCGTTATCGGGCCATGTTGAACGAATTTTTGTTCACAAAAAATTGAAGAGGAGCATATTGGCAACATTTGGTTTCAACAGGACGGCGCTACGTGCCACACAGCCGAAGCTACACTCGATGTTTTGCGCCCTGTTTTTGAAGATCGCATTATCAGCCGCAGAGCTGATGTCGTTTGGCCACCTCGGAGCTGCGATTTGACACCGTTGGACTATTATTTGTGGGGTGCCGTAAAAGATAAGTACTACGCCGACAAGCCAGAATTAATTGACGCTTTAAAGGACAATATTCTTGAAGCAATTGGTGAAATACAGCTGCACACAATCGATAATGTGCTTAAAAATTGGACCGATCGTGTAGGCTACTGCATGGCCAGCCGAGGCAGCCATTTGAATGAAATTATTTTCCATTATTAACCGGAAGGATTGTACTTTCAAATAAAAAAATAAACTTGAGAAAATATTCAGTAGTTTTTTTTTTATAGCATTTTCAAAAAAAAGAAGTTATTTGGCGGACCCTGTACTATCACTTCATTTGGACGTCAAAAAAAATCAAACTTTTGTTACTAAGACCAGAAAATGTGATGCTGATGAAATCGTCCTTCACTGGTTTGACTGGGTTTCTGAAATTCGGCTTACAACTCGGAATGCATGCGGAGCCCGTCAAACTTTTATGACTTCCAATAGACATTTTCGAAAAGCACTCCTGCTTTCACTACCTCTTGCTCTGACATTTTCCCTTTACGTTTATCTGCACCGATCTAAAAATAATTTAAATTTTCACCACGAGTGGGACAGGAAAAAAAAAACAACAACCACGGTCAGCGGTAAATATTTTATTCCACTTAAGCTGCGCTCCAACCAAAACGGAATCCAAATCCAACTGCAAACTATAAATGTTTCCATTCACCATAATCCTTTTATCCACTCGACCGAGAGAAAGTATAAATTAAATGTCGAAACATGTCAATATTTCCCCACTGACACTGCCACATTTGAAGCGGCGAATCCCCACACATTCAGCGCCACAGCAAAATCAAAAATCAATTTTATAGTTTGCGGGCACTTTTCACATTTACGAGGGATAAACTTATCTGAGCCTTTGTAACTCCAAGAAATAACCCACATGACACATGAATACGTAAGTCGTGTCCTTCCATACATACACCTACAACCATCTAACGTTAGCAGACTCGAACAAAATAAATAAATTCTACCAATCGAATGTCGTTGTCAAACGGATTTGATTTATTTTCGTCCATTAGATTTCCTTTGGGATATTTTCGTGAGACCGTAAAAAGTGAGGATAGGGCAATACAAAAAAAAAAACACACACAAAAAATGCAAACATATATAGAAAAAGAGCCACCATACAAGAAGCCATTTATTTCGCTCGGTTTTTACTTAATTACGTTATCGGGTACTTTTGTGTAGGGTTTGAGATAAATCAGACAAAGAAAAATGTTTAAATACCACATGAGTATACGAGCAGCACATTTCTGAGTTATTGCCATGAAGGCAATCCGAAAGGAAACTAACATCATTTATCATTTTAATGCAACGGTATAGGATGGGAGCCCAAGCCCGGGTCTTGAGCTCCGTATATGGAATGTTACCTTATGGCAAATTTATGGCAACGTGGAGAGCATAATTGTTTTGACTTCGCCACTAAGTTATATTGGGTGGCCGGCGAGGTGGCAACATGGCGAAGTAAGACGACCGTACATACCAATAATTAATCCAGAGATACGAGTATTGTTAGGCCATAATGGAAACAGTAATAACATAAATTACATTGTATTGCAATTAGGAAAGTGCTTTGGCAAACTGACAGGTAAATGTCATTAAAATTAAACCTAATATAGGGACACTCACCAGGGAGTGTTGTGGCATAGTTTTGCCCTCGGCACGTCACATCATTTGAGAAAGACATAATTCAGATCAAAATTTGAGAAAAAGTGGACAGACTTTGGGTGGATGTGTTTGAGGTAATGTTGCTGAAGATGGATTGCTGGAAATCGACAACAATGTCACATGAGGCATTGCCAGCGACAGCTCACATTTAAGTAAGTCGAAAATATCACAATATAAATATCCAGTGCAACGCAAAGCGCAATGCAAAAGCAACGCAACTCAATACATCGCAACGCAATAAATACAGGGTCCGCCAAATAACTTCTCTTTTTTTTTTGAAAATGCTATAAAAAAAACTACTGAATATTTTCTCAAATTTATTTTTTTATTTGAAAGTACAATCCTTCCGGTTCATAATGGAAAATAATTTCATTCAAATGGCTGCCTCGGCTGGCCATGCAGTAGCCTACACGATCGGTCCAATTTTTAAGCACATTATCGATTGTGTGCAGCTGTATTTCACCAATGGCTTCAAGAATATTGTCCTTTAAAGCGTCAATTGTTTCTGGCTTGTGGGCGTAACACTTATCTTTTACGGCGCCCCACAAATAATAGTCCAACGGTGTCAAATCGCAGCTCCGAGGTGGCCAAACGACATCAGCTCTGCGGCTGATAATGCGATCTTCAAAAACAGGGCGCAAAACATCGAGTGTAGCTTTGGCTGTGTGGCACGTAGCGCCGTCCTGTTGGAACCAAATGTTGCCAATATCCTCCTCTTCAATTTTTGTGAACAAAAATTCGTTCAACATGGCCCGATAACGATCGCCATTGACTGTAACGGCCACTCCTTGCTCATTTTCGAAGAAAAATGGCCCAATTATGCCTCTGGACCAAATTGCGCACCAAACAGTGACTCGTTTTGGGTATATCGGCTTTTCAATGTATGCGTGCGGGTTTTCTGTGTCCCAAATGAGACTATTTTGCTTGTTTACATACCCGCCAAGATGAAAATGAGCTTCATCTGAAAAGATGAGTTTTTTGGCAAAATCGGCATCTTCTCTAAGTCGATCGCAGGCCCACTTAGCGAAGCGAAAACGCATTGGATGGTCATTTCATCAAGCGTATACAGAACCATATTCGTTCAGCGGAAGGATAAAACTAATTATCTGTCAAATCAGACATGAGCAAAGTGTTACCATTCGCGAAATAGGCACTAGTTGAAAAAAATGGCGGACCCTTTACTTAGTGAAGTTGCAGCGCAATTAAATACAGGGCAGTGCGATTGATCGCACAATGTAAACGAACGTCAATACAGCGTAACGGAACGAAGTGTCATGCCGACAGTGTGACGCAATTCAACGCAATAAAATACTGCGAAACGCACCACATATGTTTTCCATTTTGTCGCAGAGTGAAGCGTAAACGGAGCTGAACAAATCGGTCATAAAGTGAGGGCGGTTGGTAAGTAGGCAGTATCTATGTCAGAAATTGGAATCCGATAAAGGGGCGTGGCACCTCTCTTATGTGAAATTTATTTAAAATTGTATCTTGATATTTATGATAACTTTAGAATTGAAATTTTTAAAATCTTTGGGCGAATAGTGTCACTGAAATCGTTTTACAAAATATGCGTTGTAATCGACAAAGGGGCGTGTCATCCCTCGTACAAATGTTGTGTTTTTGAACACTCTAAGAACTAAAGTGGATAAATTTTAAAAATTGTTGTACGTTGTCCAAACAAAGCACTTTGGAAATATGGGCAGGGAAATGACATCCTCTCTTAGATGATGACGGACAAGAACATAATTAACTAACGAAAGTGGCGGGGCGATAGCGCTAGTGCTCAACATAATAATTTACACCAGCGGTGTTGTGCATTTTAATAGAATGCCACAAACTCTCATGCCACAGTGTATGTACAGTGGTGGTTAATACTCGAGTTTTAAAGAGCCTCATTCGCTCAAGTAGAAACAAGTTCGCATAAGAGATGATCAGTTATTGAATGGCAATTCATTAACATATAGAGAGAACAGTAGGTCACCGAGTGTAGAACCCTGTGGGACGCTACTACTGGTTTTGATTGGAAGTCTGATAAAGACTGTCACCCGATTTAACTGCTTGATTGTATTTGAAAGACGGGATGACGAAAGCTTTACACCTTCAGACGAGTAGTTATCTGCAAGTTTGGCAAATACCATAAAGAACCAAAAAGAACCAAAGAGACTAACATTGTCCTCGTCGATTGCGTGTTAGAGATCGTTTATGATGACATTTAACAAAGCCACTCCCTTTTAAATCTAATATGTTTGACGGGAGGCAGAAGGTTCCTGGAAGCGAAATCGATTGAACGAGTTTATCATACAGAATCTCACAACTGAGCTGAGGTAGGCTATACCGTCTGGACTAAAAATGGTAGGCGTCGTCATGTTACCGCATTAAAACGCGTGGTAGGTGAACCAGTGGGGATTGTTCAGATAACTCGACCTGGCTTTTGGCGCAATATTTCTAAGGAATCTTTGAGAGACCGTATTTGCTTATACAACATATTTTTTACGTCTTCCTCGGCTAGGCCGTACGAGGTTAATTCATTCGTGAAATCGAAACTACAAATAACAAAGATGAGGTTATGTCGTGAAAAACCAATCGCGAAAAGCTACTGTCCAACTTTCTGTGAAACTATTTATCCCACATCATCTTTGCAACTGGTGTTGTAATACCCATTTCATTCGCAATTGCTTCGACAAATTACAGAGATAAATAAATTATTTAAGAAAATGCGAAGCAGCAGTCCCTGACATACCTACTCACTCACAACTTGTCTTCTCTCCATCCAAGCCAAAAAAAAAGAAGAAAAAAAAAAAAAAAATGTAATAAAATTTCATATAAGCGATCCTTCCGCATTATTTCCACGATGTAGCAGCAGAAACGAGGGCGATGAATTCCATCCGAAGTAATTCGAACAGCAGAGTGACTTTGTGTCCCATAAGGCATATCACTCTACCCATAGACGACTTAAGGGTTAAGCAGGGGATAAAAATAAGAGCCGAGTATAGAGTTCCACTCTATTTAGTTCGTACCGTGTCGGTGGCGTTCTAACTGTGCTCCGATGTGTGCGTGTGGAAAAGATGGAGCGCTCCATTTGCCAACTATTGATATTCACCAGCTGGATGTGTGTGATAATGTGTTGAATGGTTTTACTGTACGTTACACAACATTTATTTCATTGTTTCTGGTGCGAGGAATCCTTTCGACGAAAGATGGCATTTTAAAGAGATGTTAAATTGTGGGAAACTTCTGGAATTCTGGAAGTGGATTCGAAACGTTGGGTGATTCGACTTAAAGTCAACAAGTCCTTTTGATAAAATATCCAAAATCCATTAGTAGACAACAATTCAGTGGTGAATGGCTTTGGCTGCTAATTGCGATAATTATCGCCACCCATTCAAGTGCAGTTCCTGTGTAATGCTGTAAGCAATTAGTTAGTATGATTAATTGGCAATTGATTTATGATAGATGGATGTGCTGGACAAAAGCGGAATGTAATTGTTTTAATTAATTTTCAATGGTGCGAGAGTGGCATGGTGTGGAAGAAGGACTTTAGTTCGACGGATAATGACCCAATGGTGAAAACAAAATTGCCAACGTCTTGCCTTTGCCGTCCTTTTGAATTTTATATAAAAATAGATACATATTCCATTCGTGAACGGTGGGGAAGTAAAGGGTTTTTTTTTAACAGGGACGTTACAAAAGTAGAGCGACAGGGACAGCAAACGACGACGAATTTCTTGCCGCACTTTTGACATTTCTCTTCAGTTAGGTTTGCCATTTCAATTGAGCGTCTAGTGGAAAAATTTGAATCCACAGGCACAGTACAAAATGTTCCCATGCCAGTGAGACAAAGAAGTGGCCGTAGTGTCGAGATTATTGCTGCCGCTGAGGCTTCAGTTGATGAAAGCCCAAATGTGTCTCTCACACGTCGTTCTCGTGCGATTTGACGCCGTTAGACTATTTCCTGTGGGACTACGTCAAGTCTATGGTCTATGCCAACAAGCCAGCGACGATTGATGAACTTCGTACGAATATCGAACGTGAAATTGCAGCAGTATCGGCCGATTTGTGCTTGAAAACCGTCGAAAATTGGGTTCAGCGTCTGGACTTCTGCAAGCGTGCCCGTGGTGGCCATGCAAAAGAAATCGAGTTCCATACATAATGGCATCGAACGTACTTTCACAGAAATAAAGAATTTCATTGATATCCAAAACCGTTTTTGTTTTATTTAAAAAAAACTTTTGTAGCGCTCTTATTGAAAAACCCTTTATATGTGTTTATGAGCCCATAGAAACGAACAGATAGTCCGCATAATATGTCAGTTGTCATTCTGCATATGAAACAGGATTATGTTTGCCTGTTTTCATCGAAGTAAATCATGACGACGAAGATTGATTGAGTGACAATTTTCTTCGCTTCGGTGAAGAACTCTATTTAAACCGATGACATCAGCAATCATGAAGAGATGTTTTCAATTCACGACGCCCCCAAAATAGTTTGCGCCTCACTATATATATAGTTGGCGCAACAGGTCCGTAGGGACCCAAGGCCTAGCTTCTCGCAACCATTCGTTTTGTGTGAGTTTTTATTTTTGGAACGAATGGAAGGGATCTACAATTTTATGCCGATTCCAAACGGCTAATTGAGAAGCTCTAAAGACAGTTATACTCTCGGATGTTTGTCAGACGTTCGCGAGAGGTGGCGCAGTGGAAAAAACCCCAAGTTGGAATTTGGGTTTTTGCGGGATTCGAACCTGGGACCCCTCGCTTAGTAGTCCAACACACTAACCACTAAGCCACTGCGCCTACTACACGGTTAAAAATTCTGGCGTTAAATTTAATATTTTTGGTCAATGCCGAGAAAATATTAAAATTTAATGTTTTGCACACATTCAAATTAAATAACCAATTAAAGATTTATTAATTTTAAATAATGTCCACTATTACAAAACTAGTCTGAAATATTAAATTTGAATATAGATGGATATGGGTTTCAGTGCAAAAGTATTTAAAATAAACCCAATTTATGTTGAAAAATTATAGAATTTTAATACATTTGTATTCTTAAATAAACTGCAGATTAAAATAAAATAATTTTGTCTCGAGTTCAACATTTCTTTTACTTCTTTTTAAACCAATATGACTCGTGGTCAACTGATGTTGGTTTAAGTGGACAGTTTTGAGATTCACAGTCAGACTTAGTTTCTACTTGTAAAGGGTGTTTTTTTTTTATAGGTAAAGAACTTTAACTGGCGGCCATTTTGTCGGCTGTCAAGTGATTTATTTTTAGTTTGGTTTCGCATTTCAACATGAATAGACTGACGCCTGAACAAAGCTTCCAAATTGGGCACATATATATTTTGAAAATCATGGTTCTTTTTGAAATACGTATCGCGCACTACGTCCACTTTACGGTCAACATAATCATCCATGAGAGCAATTAATTCGATTAAGTATGGAACGTTTTCGCACCACGTTTACTCTAAATGATAATACGCATCCACAGTCAGTTCGTACAGAAGAAGCCATTGCGTCATTAAAAGAGGATGCTGGCCAGAACGTTACAGTCGTGCCACAATTCATTTATACAAGGAAACGTTTGGTAACCGCATTGTTTCATGTTGCGGACCCGTGAATTGGCCGTGCGATTTAACGCCGCTTGACTATTTTCTGTGGGGATATGTGAATTCGCTAGTCTACGCCGATGAGCCCGAAACGATTGACCACTTTGAGGAGAACATTCGCCGCGTTATTGCCGATGTACGGCCACAAATGTTGGAAATGTCATCGCAAATTGGACCTCCAGATTAGACTACGTCCTAAAACATTTGTTCTTTGGTGACCACAAATGAGTCTTCTACTTAGAAAAGAGAGTCGAAAATCTATCAATCAGTCGTAATAGCTTGGGATTTGACATATCCGTTTAAAGGGTTAAAAATCCATGTTTCTCATTATTGTCTATGGACAAAACAGAGCAAAATTCACAGTCCAGCCTAAGCCACTAGACCTAGAACCTTCAAATTTGACATTTGACGCTGAATAGATACGATTCAACCTTAAGTAGTTTTTTTTTTAAATTCGCCCCCTTATTCTTTTCTCTACGTCATTCATCTTGCCATTATATTCATATATTAAAGTAAATAGAAAAAGACCTGAAACCATTTTAAGGCAATAGTATAACGAGTATTTTGAGCTATCATTCAGATATCTGCCACTTCCACAGGCTGAGCTGCAGTATATTTAAAACCGATTTTAGTTGATCTTCTTTCTTAGAAATAAAATAAAACACCGATTGATGTGCAGCTTTGGGGTGAACATTTTCGATTTATAGTTGAAATAAGGCTTAAGACCAATCAATGTACTTTTCTTCGCTCTGACTTTAAGGCACGACTGCTTCTTCCAGCCAGCTGTACGTGGATTGCTCCGGTTTTTATTTGAAATAGATGAAAGTTACCATGATTTCAACCCTCATTACGTGAGCTATGCGAACACTCTGCAAAACAACTGTCACACAATTTAACCTTATCTAAAGGCGCATTTCTCACGCAGAGGCATGATAAACACATTCGTCATTCGAAATTCGAAAGCACAAATGTTTCGCCAAAAGAAATGAGTCTCCATTTTCACAAACTCATTTTTATTTGGTCGCTCTTGCTGTGAACCTCGAAACGATTACTTACATTTTATGTACCAAATAGACACATATTATTCTTTTACGACCCAGAGTTTCACAACCCAGTGCGAAGATGACTATCACCAGCCGGCAGAAGAGTACACCCATCAGGAGTCACATCAATTTCCGTCCTAACGTCTCTGAGATAAATGTGTAATTTGTTGGGACACTCCAGACCCCAATGCCAGCGAAAGAAAGCAAACTGCGATTGAGATTTCTCGTTAATTTTGACAGGTTGACGTGTGTGTACTATGTATGCCATACAATTACATCGATATCACTCTCGTACTGAAAATACTTTCCCCTAATTGCTCGGAGACCATCCATTCATCAATATCGAAGCCAAATCCAATTTGGTATGATAAAAATCAACTCGTGTCAGCCCCCGTGGCATTGTCCCTTAAATTGTCTAGTCCACCACCATCACCACTAGACTATTAAAATCTAGGTTATTTCCGAGGCACAAATGCATTTTCAATGTTTCTGTCGAAGCGAAACAGTTGAATAAAAAATAAAAAAGGAAAAAAAAAACCGGAACGTCCAATGGAATCAGTCCGGAAATTGTAAATGCTATCACAGAACGTGTAACATCTTCCTTCTACGAATTGAAATGGATTTATTTTCTGGAGGCGATATTAAACCGACAATTTCAGAGGAGCAATCTCTATCCGTTGGTGGTCGGTTTTGCCTTCTTCGTTCTTTTTTGAATTCCCAATTCCCAGATAGTCATTTCGCATGCAACACAGAGAGACGTAGAGACAGACGTTGGAGCTTCTGGTCAGAATCTTTGGTCTGTCACCTCCAGAACGTTCTATCGATGCCTACTGACGGTTCCTTCAGTGATTTAATCAATGGCCATGAATATTCATGCATTATTTCGATATTCCACTTTCGAAAGTCCTCGAATGGTCCGGGGGCGCCCAGCCCCCGATGTTTGTTTCAATTTACCATTAAAGGATATAATTCTTGACTCATGGGATGAATTAAGTTTTATTTAAAGTGGAAGATAGTGGATTTTTTCGCGCGCTAGGTCTTTGTGCGATTCGGATGTCCTTGCGGCTTATTGCGATTTATTTTTCGAAACAGTCATGGCTGGTGTGACTTGGTTTCCTTTACAATAAAATGGGTTAAACAAAAAACTGCCTCAGCGAAACTGTTGACAACCAGACCAGGCGACAAAAAAAAAAGAGGGATAACAATTCAACGGAATTTTTCGGTGACTATATGCAAAGGTGCAAAAACGAATAAAAAAAAAAAATCGAAACCATTAATTGCCTTCACCGGCATTGTAAAAAAAATTAAAAAGGAACGCTAATGGAGCCAGGAAATTGATGCGGAAATTTATTTATTTGGAGTGATATTATCGTTTGCAAAATTAAAATGGTGCTGATATTTTTCATGTACCATATATCAGATGATGGCGTCAGATTTAATCGGAACGAAGGGCCATCGTCTGTAAAAAAGTACAAAATAAAGCGTAGTTGGAGGTGCTCACGGTTTGGGGTGGGAATTTGTATTTCAAGAGGGATGGCCGTTGAAAGGGATCATGGACGAAATTGGGAAATCCTTTGAAACAGCGATGGAATACTTTAGTTCCTCTCATTCGCAAGGTATTCGAGAAAGTTATCAATGGAGCTCTTTTAAAAAGGGGTTAAAGTGGTTATTGTGCTATTGAGCAAGGTGCCTCAAGTTCGATACAAGGAAAATTCCAAAAATTACTTCTCAATGTTAATTCCACTGCACAAACTCTTGCGAAGGTCTGAAAAACATTCGAGAGCCTATCTGTTCTGGAAAAGCTTCGCTTCTCTTTCATTCATTAAAAGGGTAAGCACCAACACGGACCCGCTGCGCTATCTACTAGTATTGATTAAAGTCAGTCCCATCCACGACTTTATGCATGAAAAGCCTTGAAACTGATATGGACAATCCATGAAATAAACGATTGAAAAGTGAAAAAGGGTGGGTCCAAACGCTGACCAAGTTGGCCATGCAAAACTCATCGCTTCATATAGGATTTTTTAAAAGACTTGAGAAACCGATGGTTAGGTAGTTTCAGAAAATGGTAGACCCTGATTGGTATATGCTTGGGGGTCTTCAGGGTGGCAACTGCCAGGAAAACCATCGATTAAGCTCGTTTTACCTCCACAGTGGTAGCCAAAATGTAATAGAATCGGCTATATCGCCGCAACATGGTGATTGGTGACCCTACAAAGCCAAACACGTAGATGTACTGCTAGAGCCCAATGTTGGAAAGTGACTGTCTAAGTGAAACTCAAAAGTCGAACATTACCCCTTCGAAAGATTACGAACAGCGGGTGAATTCAAGCGGAGGCATTAAGTGAGCTTCTTCAAAACATTTGGACCTAAAGTTATATATAGTCGGGCTTGATTAAAAATTATTAAAGGCGGCGGTGTCATCGCCGAAAGGCGGTACTCGGACACAGAATATCCGCCCTGCTGCCCTAGTTTTAAAGGTGACACAACTGGACACTCACTTCCACTTCTACTTAAATAGCGTAGGCAACTTAAAGGGCTCTATCTATCTAGCCTGCAGCTGGAAAGGCCTTTTTTGTGAGACAATGCGGTCCCCAAAATAAGTGATTACACAGTTTATTGATTACTCTGCCTAGCAAAGCAAACTTCAAAAGTCAACCGGAGATAGATACGAACAAACCACGGAATGATACGAACAGCTTTTGCGAATGAATAGATTTATTGCTTTACGGTACCGCGAATGTCCTCAGTCCCACAACACTCATGCTTTGAGCTAGAGACAGACCTAAAATAAATTCATTTCCCACCGTTGAACTCCGATTTCAGTGCCGTCCATCTGTCCTGACACAAAATGTTTCTTCTCCCCCCAAAGAGGTTCGGTGCAAAGAGCCAGCACTCCCTAACCAACCAATAAATCAGTCATTCACGTAATCAATATATACAAGAACTCGAGAGAGAGAGAGAAACCAACCAAGAATTTAACACTGAAATAAGTTCCTGATGCCAGGAAAACGATAAAATGTGTTCTACTCCTCCTGCCATCATCATTAATCTGCTTACCACAAACGGCATTCAATTTGCAGAACAGCAACCGACAACTGCCCTCAGTCCTGCTGACTGAATGACTGACTCTTCCTTCTGAAATCATAATACTCCTTTGTGTTGTTGTTGTAATACGAGTTTGTATGCTTCTTACTCTGAACTGAACCCATATTTTTGTTCTATAATCCTCGGCTAATTAGGGGCGATTTTTCCCAAAGCCAAGCATTCACAAATGACACACGTACATCCTCTTCAATTGTGAGTTGGCCATTCAAGTGGATTAAGTTTTAATATGGGTGCTGGATGTATGCCCAGAATTTCAAGTTGTTTTTTCCTATGGATACACATCCGAATGTGTATCGGCTTTGTTTGCAGTGCGACTGGGGTGGACTAATACCATAAGAGAACTTGATTTCTATTTAGTCACTAATTTGGGCTACTCATACCCATAAATGGAAGGGGAATTCCTCGCAAGTGGCCATTGATCAGTGGAATACCCGCCTCAGTCACTCCGACTGTCGTGGTGACACATGCAAATAATTGAAATTGAAATCGAATTTTCCCAAGATATGTCTAGGAAACTTTAAAGAGACAGGGAAACTTATCAGTTTATACTTATGGCCCGGGTAATGTGTTAAAGTCCCATGGATATTACCTACTAAATAATTCACTCAGTCCCCCATTTCGCTGGAAAGATAATCCTGCTATCGGCTTTATCAGATCCTTTTTAGATTGCGTCTCGCTTTGAACTTTTCCTCGTATAAAAATGGCAATGGGCGAGAAGCGAGCGAAATGTTTCCCTCGAAATGAAAACAGCAATTCCACTTTTCTCTTCGTTTTTGCCCAGTAAAGAGATGAAAGAAAGAAACAAAGAACAAAATAAAATAAAATAACATTCGTGGTTAGAACAAAAGGATATTTTCTTTGAGCGACTATGCGAGAATGCTCAGTTCGGGTGTGTTTTCTTTGCGAAAGAGTTTTTGACAAAATTGATTCAGCAAAATAAAAATAAAAAAGAACTTAATAAGTGTCTTATATCCTCTCGAATGTGTGCCAAAAGTTTCAAACAATCGAGCGGGAACGCTTGTGAGTATTGTGGGTATTTTTGCTGACCGTTTTTAGTTGATAAACTGACAGTTTTAAGAAGCAGGATCTTTAAGAACACCTGGGAACTATCTCATGAAATTGAACTGTAGACGGACTCTGTACAGTGCCCGCTTTAAGACGCATAGTCTTTGGCATCTAACAAGGCCAATAAAGATGTTTAAGGAGCTTCACCAGTCAAAAATGCGTAGCCGGCATTGAGGCTACCTTTACGCAAACATCGGCGGCCATTGGTGCTTTGAGAATAAGTCTTAAAGTGGACCCATATCAAATGCTCTGCATAACCGGAATTGAGACCAACTAATCAATAAATGGATAAAAGCGATGTTGGAAAGTCGAAAAATTACTGCTTTTCAAGGCTCACTTCAGTATCAGAATAATAAAAGCGGACAAAAAGACGGTCAAATGAACATCTCAAGTTTTATATTTTGTGTTCTAATACAAAGTACCTTGATTTCTTGTTGAAAAACATTTGTACGCACTTTTTTTAAGAAAGCTTCAAGAGTTCAAATTTGAGGCAACAAATCTAGGAAGAAAGAAAAAATTCTTCTGAATTATTTAGTCACAGTTACAGTTCCATACATAATTTGTAGAAAAAAACACAACTCCACTGAGTCAGCAGTCACTCACGTACATTACACACGACGATATGTATTTTCAAAATAACTCAAAAGTGCATTACTACATCGTACTACAAGCTATGCCCTTCCTTAACTCCATTTAAATACATTCTGCAAAGCGCGGTATCCTTGCAAATAAATGGTAATGAGTTTTTAATGCAAACGTAATTGCTCTGGATTGCATTGCATAGACAACAGGGAAAACAGCTTCGAATATGCAAGGGCATTGCCAATTATTTATTCGGAGATATTATGCTACCCCAAATAGCATGGAATAATCAGATACAATCTACTGCCTTTGGTTGACAGTTTACATTCAATTGGAATGATGCGAAATCAAGCAAAGCAAGCGAGTGGAGTATATTCGATTAGGTCGGGGGTTAGGTAGGGTTGATAAAAGACAGTCAGAAAACGCTTTTGTTATAGACGATTTGGAACTGTTTTCCATATCAATTGAAGTCGACTCAGAGTAGGCTTTGGGTTTCTTGCTTCGAAGGAGAATTTTCTGAACCAGAAGTCAACTTAAACATTTTATTCCTAGTGGTTTCACAAAGAAACCACATACGAAATAATTTTTCTCTTTTTCCTGGTCGTTTCACTACAAAACCAAGTAGATTTTAAGAAACTGTATCTCATTTAAAACGGTAAGAAAAACAGTTTTGTCTGTTCTGAGACCGTCGAACGTGTAAAATCTTGCATTTAGTTTCATCGTTTTTGTCAGACGGAGTGATTTACGTTGTCGTGTATGCACACATTTAAAATTGTAAGTGCTGGAACCGCTTTTTAAACAACAATAAAAGGGTGACATATTTAAATTTTTTTTAACATCACTAAAGCGAGTTTTATCAACATTTCAAACAAATATAAAAATGTTTGAAAAAAATAACACCTCCAGGAACAAAGGGTTAAAGTAGGCCTCGTGCATCTTAATTCGAAGAAGAATTCAAGTTTTCTAAAGTTTCTTGAAAACTAAAAAACAAAACAAATCACAGAAATAGATAGATTTAAGGCCGAAAGGCAATAATTTTAAGGATATTGATAAGTTTAGAGCGCTCGCTAAGAGCCAGCAAGCTAGAGTAAGTTAAATGTTAATTTTAAATTAGATTTTATCGTTTTTGTCTAGTATGTAAGTTCAAAAAAAGAAGTAAATAAAAAATAAATAAAGAATTTTTTGAGCCAAAGTTATGTTCTCATTATTTGTAAGGACTAAAAAAACTAAGTAAAACTTTCAATTATTTTTTTTTATTTCTAAACCGCACAAAACAATATCATAGTCCGAAAATGTATTTTTTTTATCATTTTTTCGTTTTATTGAAACCGAAAAATATACTTTCACATTACCAGGGCAAGTAAACAAATTTTATTTGTATTGCTAACTCACCCTACAGCCCTTCGTCTACACAAATTTATTTCCAGCCATCCATTTCCTAACCAAACCTTGCGGCTATTTATAGAAGACGACCTTCCACTTTTAAAAACCATAAAAATACACAAGTATGTACTTGTGTCCGTGCCATTTGTTTTGCGAATAATAATTTATATGAAAATATTCCATTTGGGGAATTTATATTGGAAAAAAAAGAAAATTGTTTGAAAGTCTGCAGCTTAGTTCCGTCATTTATTGGAAATCATTTTGTCCCTCGGAGCCATTGCGGTCTATTCCACAAAATCCCATCGATTGTTGAATAAATTTTCAATTTTCCCCGACTGTGATATTATTTTATATTGAAACGGATGACGGAGCTGAAGTGCACAGCACAACTATAGGAATTTATTGCTGTACAATGCAATAAAATGTTAATACCCTATGGGTTAACCCGTACATGAAATGGAAAGATATTCGTCGCCCCCGTTCCTCGAAAAGTAGAGGACTCGTATATATTGCTTATAGCTTGTTGGTCAATTCAATTGTATGCGCGCCCACTTTTCATTGTCAAATACATCTACATAGTTATAGGGGGACAAGCTATATTAGATACAAGTAAAAATAAATCTTATTGTGGTTCGTTTTCATAACCGGCAAAACGATGAACGTATATAGGCTGGGCAAGCGTTGAAAGCGTTTGTACTGTAGGAAAAGCAATTTTGGATTACAAAGGGTTCGGAGAGTTGCAGCAAAATTGGATTTTATTGTTCGTAGTAAGGTTGGAGATTAGTCAGAGGTGGAGACGGATAACAGAAGTTTGCAGATGTGACAAGTGGGTCTTCTGATGTCAGGAATGTAGGTTAAATTTTCAAATATTGAAAACAACACAAAAATTTGAAAATATTCAGATGAAATCCAATGAAACAGAGAACAATCTTCGTCAAAATTTATCATACTGATAGTTGGATAGATAATTTAAATAAATTGCAGGCACTCCATTTTGTTTTGTGTGAGTTTTTGTTTTTGAAAGGAATGGAAGGAGCCTGCAAAAGCCGAATCCGAGGGCTTCTTAGGGGAAGCAATACTTTCTGATGTTTTCAGGAATGGAAGGAGCCTTCAAAAGCCGAATCAGATGGCTTCTTAGGGCAGCAATACTTTCTGATGTTTGTCAGACATTCGCGTGAGGGAAAAAAGAGACTTCAGACATAATTTGGTATTTTTTGTCCGGGGATCGAAATGGACATCTCTTCGATCAGCACATTAACCTATGAACCACCGCACCCACATTGGGATTTCAACTTTTACCTTATATAGGTAACAAAAGGCAGGTTTGTATGGAAAATGTCTCCATAGTGAGTTCGAAAAATGTAGCCTGGACACTGAAAGTGATAGCTAGTATCGCGAATATCGACAGTATCGACACTATACAAGCTGGCTACAGAAGGACAAGCTTGCAAACGGGTCGTAGGAAGATCACCTCGTTCACCTTTTGTTAATTATGCAGGCTGTTAAATGGACTGCTGATAAGTTGTAGTTACCTCTGGGTGATGCTGAGGTACCTCTCAGGTATGGAGGCACCTCTTGTGATGCAGATCTACCGAAGGGCTGAGGTGCAATCCGGCAAATCCGGCGTTTTGCTAAAGAAACACGAACTGTGATTAAGATCGCATTGACTACAGTGTGACTTTACCTAAAATCTCGATGTACTCGATGTAAAAGACCACCACAAGAATGCCAACCTTACATAACCCGATACCCGACCCTTTTGCCATAGTATTTTAAAATTCCCTACAATGCAGAATTTTAATATTTTATTAAACCCAATTTTCAGCACCCATGCTTCAACACACAATTTAAATATCATCCCATACCTCGCGCCTATTATCACCACTCCACCTGTTGTTGTTTAAACCTACACACTATATCCGCTATCCAGCTATATCCACTGTCCGACCAATGGAAAACCAACTAGGAAACGGATAATTATGGTTTTTCTTCAACAATCCCAGCAGCAGCGAACATTATTCACTCGCTCCGGTCATTACAGAAAATATTTATGATGTTGAAATCCGTGGCTGCATGCTACAAGGATAATGATGTATACGCGCAGATGTTCAAGGTAAATATTTATCGACATGAGGGTGCTTCAATTATAGTTAGCAGCGTAAGCCCCCAGAACGACCACCAGCACAGCTTGTGCTAAAATTGAAAACAAACCATCAGATGCCAACTCGGGCGAAATAAATTTAAATTTTTGATTGAATTACCAGCACAATAGAGAGGTAAGCGCAACTGTTTCGGGATTGGGAGTTTGCAATAAATGGCATAACATGGCCAAGTTTGGATCCAACATTTTAAATTCGATTCAACATTTGTGTTTATATAAAGCTGGGCTTCGGTGCGGAACTTGTAACTCAAAAAAGAACAATCCTCCCTTTTAATGGAAACCATGCAAAACCCACTGACCAGAGAAAGGATATTCCCCAGCAACCGATGCACACAAAGACCGATTTACAAACGAAATATGAACAGTAAATTTGCAGAAAAAAATAAAACACAAAACATACCCACTCAATGGTTATAATGACTGCCGTTTTAATAAATTCTTTTCAGTATAATATCGACTCGGTGGAATTTTAATTGAATTTCAACAACCCACGTCGTGGCAATACACCAGCCGAGGAATCGTTTAAGGAAATAATGTAATTTGTATGCAAATAATAACAAATAACCGACGACGTTTTCAGAACGCTGAATGACTCGTGTTATTTTCAGGGATATCTTCAGGGATAGAAAAAATTATTATAAATTCGTTAAACATTTGCGTAGCGACTTAGAATCTGACACTCGCACACAGAGAATGCCGCTGACAAGGGTTCCATTGAAATACTCGTACCATCGCAATCAATATAAGAGAATTAATTATGCGCGATCTGACTTTACAAGTTGAAATGTTCTGGAGTTCTGGAGTATTGGATAATTTGTTTTGCGCTTCGGGAAACGTAAATAGAAAATAATTTTGCAAATTTTATCATCATTACTTATTCGCTAATGGTGTGGGCTAGGCTAAGGCATCCTTCGGCTGTAGTCATGTAGTTATAAATTTGTGAAAGCTGGGTGAATAAATTATTTTGGCCGCAGAAAACGGACGAATCAGTACCACACAACTAACAACTGAGCTCAGGTGGGGAATATCTACGAACAGAGCCAATTGTCCACCTACGTCACAGCTCACGTGGCCCCCACTGTCTCTGTGTACAAAATGTATCCACAACAAAATGGGAGAAAGTAAGTACGAGTTTTTAATTCACACTCCCTTTTTCTAGGCGATTTTATAACTACAAAGTGAGTGAGTATGTCTTCGCGAAATATCGTTCATCCTCTGTATACTGGATAAGACTTCTATTTGAGAAACTGATTTCGTTAAGACCGTTGAATATTTTTACGACTAAACTCAACCGAATTTTCTTAAGTACGGAAGCTTTCCATTCGCCCCACTGTCCGGTGTGGAGTCTGGAGTGGCTCTGCCAAGATAAGCATACCTCCAAGCTCTAACTCCTTCTCTTTTTTTTAAAGCGTTTTCGAACATTTTGCGGTTCGTGTTTTGATGAACTCTTCGGAACGTTTTTCAAGTAATTTTTCGGTCCGATTTAGGGCGCAATTGAGGAACTTTCGGAGTGGCTATCAGAACGATTTTAGCATACCTCCAAGGCAAGCTCCAAGTCCTTCTCTTTAAAGCGTTTTCGAACATTTTGCGGTTCGTGTTTTGATGAACTCTTCGGAACGTTTTTCAAGTAATTTTTCGGTCCGATTTTGGGCACAATTGAGGAAATTTCGGAGTGGCTATCAGAACGATTTTAGCATACCTCCAATCTCCAACTCTTTCTCTTTGAAGCGTTTTCGAACATTTTTCGGTTCGTGTTTTGATGAACTCTTCGGAACGTTTTTCAAGTAATTTTTCGGTCCGATTTTGGGCACAATTGAGGAACTTTCGGAGTGGCTATCAGAACTATTTAAGCATACCTCCAAGGCAGACTCCAACTCCTTCTCTTTAAAGCGTTTTCGAACATTATGCGGTTCGTTTATTGATGAACTCTTCGGAACGTTTTTCCAGTAATTTTTCGGTCCAAACGATTTCCGTTGCCTTTTTGGAGTGTTTTTTCGGTGCATTTTTCAAGACGGTTTCGTGTGAGCTTTTGTGTGTCGCTTATCACTGGGGCTGTCGGTGAACTTTTTTGGCATATTTATCGACCAGCTGAAAATTATTTTCGACTTTTTTTTAAAGCATTTTTCGGACGGTATTGAGATCTTATTGTGTTGTATTTTTCAGAGCATGCGTCGAAGCATTTTTTGAGGTGTAATTTTCGAAACGGTTTTGAAAAAAATTGTCTGTGGTGTTTTCAGTGATTTTTCGGGATATTTTCGAAATCGTTTTTTGGAACCTAATTTTTTTTTCGAATGTCAGCAACTTTTTTCATTGTTTTGAAGCGTTTTCTTTTTGATGATTTTTCTGAATCTGTTTCTGAATATTTTTGGGAGTTTTTCAATGCCTTTTAAAGATGGTTTCCGGAGAACTTTTGTTGCCTTTTTGTCACTACAATTTCCTATGCATTTTTCGAGCATATTTGTAACATTTTCTGACTCTTTTTCAATCACCATTTGAGGCTTTTTTTTTGTATTTTCCAGGGCGTTAATTGATTGAATTTTTCGAATGATTTTTGGTGCCATGTTAGTGAAGTTCCTGGAAACGTTTTTGTGGACATTTTTAGCAATTTTGTGGGTAAAATGTGGCAAATTGTTTAAATAAGTCTTGAAGCCTCAAAAAAGAGGCATTTTTTGATTACGTCTCTGATATTTTTTAAATTGATTTGTAATATTTTCCGGTCCTAAAATGTTTCTTAGTCCGTCTGTTCCTTGGAAAATATTTGACGGTTGATTTTTGTACCCATTCGGACCGGTTTTTAAGGTGGTTTTAATGAATTTTTTTTAGTGCAATTCAATGTTTTGATAGACATTTTGGGCTTCGTTATTGTTAACATTTTTATCCTTTTATTTTGACGTTTTTCATGTGTCCTTTTGAGTGTTATATTTGGAAGCATTTGTTTTCGAGACTTACATAGAAATTAAATGAATGCATGGAAATATATTCACCATTATGTAAAAGTCCCAGAAACGGAATAATTTTAAAAGGCAGAAAATTACTTCTGTCATCACGTATTAAAATACACAAAAAGATTCAAGAATTGCGTGTCTCGATTTCTATTTCATCACGATAATACGAGTCTTCTAATTTTATATACGATAAGCTGAAACGAGAAGCTTCCCAAGGATAATACCCCCGTTTATTTGTCAGATGTGGCAAAATTCGCAGTCGAACCTGAAGCGTCTCGCCAGTCCAACACTCAATGTTTACACTTGACTCCAGTTTGTTGTATATATAACTAAATCCCCATTCTGACGTGCAACTCAACCGAATCGACACTAGCTCTTCTCTAATGCCACAGGATACAACAAGCTGACAACAGCAGCAAATAACCCCCAATATACATAATTCATTGGTAGCTTGCCCATAAGAACATTGAACATTGAACAGATTTGTCATCCCCGAAGCGAGCCGTAGACAATTTGCCAAATCACTCAAATCGAATTCCACTTTCTCCTAGTGATTTCCTTCGTCTTTCCGTACAACCCCGCAGTCAAATATCCTACTTATATATTTTATTTTCAATCTAGGTGCTCATTTGTATGCACATATATTAACAACATGCCCGCAAGGAGCGACCTCTCTGTGTGCACAATTTAAATTCCCGACACGTTAAGTCGAATCGATAAAAAAAAAAAAAAACGGAAAACATGAAGTGTATTTGTATTTTTGTTATTGGTCTCCGACTGTTATTACGACTACACACAAAGTTGGAATTGGAAGTATAAAAGGCTGCAAAATGGAAGAAAAATCCCAAACAAGAGGGAGGAGCGTTCCGTTGCGACTTATAAAGGATCACTGCGCGTGGAATTAGTTCAAAGATATGCCCGCTTTTAAGGCTTTGCTTACGGCTTACCCTGCTCGAGGTGAGGGAGGATTTGCGGCATGTGGAATATGTCTGAATGCCATTCAATCGGTCAAGACACAATTACATTCCATAAAACACAAGTGTTTAAAGGCCATAAACTCAGTAATTAAAACGACTAGCGGGGAATAAAACCGCCATCGCAATTGAAGCCATTGCCGCCCTGATAACGCCATAAACTGTCATGCTTTTAATTAGGTCTTTAACCGAAAAAAGGGAGGAAAACCCCAGACCAACATAGTAGTTCGGGTATGACAAGCAAATGAACAACAAAAACAATAAAATTAAGGATAACAATAAAACTGGCACGTAAAAGAGCCGTTTCCACGGTGTTTGTAAACAGACCAACAGCAAGACCTTCCTTCGCCGTTGCAGTCACGCCAACCACTTGGAAGCAGATACAGGCAACGGCAACACAACGAGACCGCTCAGTGTAGATTCTTAAAGCAGATTAATTACCATTATCTTACGGGATTCTAATGGTTGCAGTTAATTCTGCACAACAGCCAAGTCAGATGGCGGATGTACCCCCTTCCTTTGCCATGGCATAACCGAACGAAGCAGCTTAATAGAGCATATAGCAGACGCCGATAATTACTCGTTCACTGGAGATGGATTTCTTTCGCTTCACAAACGGGCAACGGGTGCACTTGAGTGTGTGCGGGAAAAGGTTCTCAAAAATCGGGATCAGACAGCTCAATGATGGTTTTTCTTTTCAAGCGACTTATGGTTACATCTCATCAACTCTCTCCTCTCTCCAACTGAATAGAGATGTCCTCGTGCCAGGATATCGGTGCATCTCCAACGAGTGTACATTCCATAGATTGTCGCGAATTCCCTTCAAGGTTCAAGACGAAGGCGGGTCGTTATTTATTACAGACCTTCAATTCTGCCTAAAGGACCCTCTTTGGGAGAATCGAATTGAAATGGATTCCTCTACCCGACTAATGATGTTCTGAAAATTAATTTGGTTAAACATAAATACGGTCTCTGTGGAGGACTTCTTCTCAAGTGCGGTATGTGGAAGATATCTTGGTGGTTCACCAAGGAATTATATCCCGACACAGGCGTAAGTACTACGTCGCCTCTTTCAAAGGAAGCAATTAATTTCAATTCGCCTGCCGCAGTGAAGCAGGTTGCTTTCATTAATCGTTGAGATGCGAATTGAATTGGATTTTCCGTGTATTCGGTAATTGGTGGTAGGTACTTAATATAAATCAGTCGAATTGCTCCGTGAGGTGTTCCTGGTCCGTACTTCCTACTCCCTACGCCCTACGCCCTACTCCCCACTGAATTGCTCTATATTAACGCCGCCATATATCTTCATCTAGGCGATCTATCGGAGAAGTTGATAGTTGATACACATTCGCTCATGGGATTTCCAAGTCCTCTGTCCTCTGGTTCGGTTAGTTGGTTCTGTTTTTTGTGTAAATGAAGTAACAATTTTTCAGAATAACAAATAAACACAGAATACCTACTCCCTAAGCAAACTAAGTGAACACAAGTAGCTCCCATTATACGATTGTAAAGTGACCCCTTTCTCGGATGTAAAATCGAGGTGAATAATTGAAATTCGAAGCAAATTGCCACAGGAACTTAAGACAACAAGAATAGGTACATCTCCTACATACACACACTTTCGGAATATGGATCCTGGTTTCGTGTTTCAAATTCCTTTAACTGCTCCATCAAACACAACCGCCAGCAATGTGTTCTCTGTATTTACGTGGCAAACAATAATATTTTAGATCTTCCGCTCCTATGGAGGACGTACCTATACATGCACTGTGTGTTTGCCAACAAATGGAAAGATAACGCAAAGATTCGCTACTAGAATTTTACCAAACATTGGGTAAAGTTATCCTGGCAAACACAAAGTACACATTATGCAAAACTTCACATGATGAATCTTACGTGCGTATACATCTATCTCATTCGGAAGAAAATTATATGTACACACCGCAGAGATGGCAGGGAAATTATATCTGGGTAAATATTGAATGGTTAACAAACGTCAACGGATATTTCATTCTCAGAAATTGGAATCGGAATGACATGTGTGTAGTGGCGTGTGAGTTTCATAGGTTTTTGGTTGCCCCAATCAAAGTGGTATGTTGAGTGAGAAAACTTTTCTTGCCGAGCCGAAGACGTCTTGATTAATTCGTATAAATTAAAACAAACAGTGTGGGAGGATAATGAAATGGTTTCAAGACCGAGGTGCCGAACGACCAAAAATGTGTGTGACTTCCCATTTGCTATAGGTATTCGCTTGGATTTGGGGTTAAACTCAAATGATTTGTATCCTTGCTTTACATCAGGTGTTGCTATACAGTACGGGGTGAACTTAGGTCTGAAGCAATACGACTCTCTAATTAGAGCGCGGTCTTTGCCTGTGGCTATGAAGTTATAAAACCTGCACGGAGAGGGTATTTTACACCCAATCGCTTTCATTTGCATTAAGACCTTCGTACAGAAAAATAGCGCTATGCCTATGGATTAAAAAACATGCGCGAAAATTCCACCGTGATTTCAAACAGGCTATACTATCAGGCCTCAACCAATACGACTTTCTAGGAAGCGCGGTCTTTTGTTAACAGTCTCCTGTTGGACACTCCTATTCGGCTCCCTTTCCAATTGTTCGCACAACCTTTGAAGAGGTTATCTTCAACTATGTTGTCCCTATTGAAACCGAAAGTCGAGTCAATAGTATCCATTTGCACTTTTCTCACCAGGTCCGAAGCCTCTTTACATTTTGTAACATTTTGTAGAGCTCCCTCATTCGAACTTTTCTTTACGGCCAGACCACTGGCGGAGATCGTTGCCCGCTTTCGATAAGGTGCGCATCATTATGAGTCATATGGGATGACTAGGGCCTTTATAGAATCTCCTTAGTATTAACTGTGAACTTCTTACTACTCAACTGCCTGCTTAGGGTAAGAAAACATCTTTTAGCAGGTGAAACTCTTCACTCAATTTATGATTTCCTGACGTCTTCGTTTTGAAAGTTTTCGGCGTTGACTATAGGAAGGCAAAGAAAGTCCCTAAAGACTAGAATAGGTCACTACACTTCTTATGAGCTTAACGGTCTTATCCCTAACTGGTATGACTTCAAACAATTGGTTCTATTTAAAGCGACTAATAAGACCCATCTGTCATTTTCAGTATCAGAACGAAATTTTGTTTAAGCGCAGTCGTCAACGAGGATCACTACAAACCATAAACAATTAGCCATTTCGATTGCCTATAATTGAGCTTATAACAAGCTAGGAAGAGGAACAAAGATAGGATAGATACTGCGTGCACAGTATTGAAGTTTCCATCATGTATTTGTGCCCTTTTCGTAGGTAGGTTAAAAACGAGTCAAGCCCTATATACGAGTATAGGGAATTGTACCTAGGTACCTCGCTTTTACAACAGTTTTAGGTGTCCACTCAGAGGGACCCCTGTGAAATGTTTGCACACGGACATGCAAGCCAACTTTTTCTGAGTCACCTTAAATGTTGCTCAACATGGCAAAAACTGCAGTTGGCATGACGGAGCCCTGAGGTACACCATTTTTTTATTTCTATAAATGAGGAAGAAGTGAACTGCCAGAAAAAGTTCGGATAATTGATCCAGTAATAGAGTCTTCCAAACGGGATTGGGTGATGCGGGACGGACATCTGATTACTGTGACATTTCATGCGATTTACACTCAGATTGATGCTCTCGATATATATGTCACAATTTTCCTCTTCTCGTGACATTTTGATTACGAAAATCGACCACAAGAAAATCACAACCCATTGAACAGCGAACGAAAATACTTCCCCGCGCAGACAAGCTGGACGAAGGATGCGTTTGCTAATTTTGTGATTTTTGAATTATCCTCATTGCTCATTCCTATCCCTTAGTATACATTTCCATATTTGATTAAAATATACACCTCTTTACATCACTGTTGCGAATCATTGCTCTACTCAGTTTCGTGTACGAATAATTGTTCCAACTGAAAGGACATTTACTTTTGAGCATTCCTTGCGATAAAATACATAGATACGCTCTGTTGCTGTATCATATCATTTCATCAGAAATGGAGACGCTTCTCTGCTGTTTTATGTATACATAGAGTAAAGGTACCGATGGGTCTGTACTATTTGCTTGAATTGATAAGAGTTATGAACAGGAAATTGAAAATCGAAATGGAAGTGTTGAATCACTGTAAAATCAATGCGCTTACAGTTGAGTAAGTTCTCCCTTTTGCTCACTATATTTTCTGATTGCGATGCGAAGATACCTATCTAAGGTATAGGGTAAGGGAAGGTACGATTTTTTTTTTTTAAATGATCCAGATGGTCAGTTTCATTACTGAGATTGGGTTCTTATTGACACGTAGGAATTTGAGCGTGTTTTCCATTGGTTCTATCATTTTTATGTAAATTCGAAAAAAAAAAACTTGGTTTATGGAGGAATATTTCAAGATGGAAAATATTGCTTATACCTTTTGCATCAGGATTGCATGTTCCGTACCTTTCTTTGTGAGCTGTGTAAAGTTAAATTAATGAAACACCATCAAACTACACATCATTTGACAGATTCAAAAGAAGCCCCTATAAACTGCGCCACCTATAGAGGCATCTCCCTCCTTAACGCTGTAAAAAAGAGTCCGTCTGCGGCAAAGTGTTTGGTCCAAACAGACTCTCAAGAAAAAAAGAGATAATGTTCATGGTTTTCAGCTGTTTTAAGCCCGCGTACAAAAGCATTTACAAACACTAGCTACTCTACGCCGAAGTTGGTCTTGCGCGTGGAAATATAGCCAAATTTTGTCTGAAAGGTACTGAAAACGAGATAAATATAACTTTTTGTGGAAGCAACATTTAAGCTGTTTAAATTTACAACACGCCGAGCAAAAGACGTCGCTGTATTTAAGGACTTTGAACAAACAAAATTCCCATTTGAAGATCTAAGACTTCCCTTATTCACAAAAGCCTTTTCAGAAGCTACTTACAACTTTACAACCAACTACAATCTGCCACAACATCAATTAGGTACCTATACCGAAGGGGTTGAAATTCTTTACAATGGGTTTGAGTACAAGTTGGGTACACGAATTTAAAAATCTTTGCCCTACTGAGAAAATTGTCGGATATTTGTTTTGACAGGTTTAAGAACTAAGAAAAGGCTTTTCGCCTGCCTTTGAAAATGTCTTAAATTTGTTAGCCTATTATAAGTATGACTAATTGTGGACATTTGATATTTATGAATAACTTTTAAAATCGAATAACATTTTATGACAACTGACAGATTTCTCTGTAAGAAAATTGTATCAACAAGAATCATGTAGGATTTATTTAGGTTTATATTTATTACTTTTTGCCTGTTTTTTTCTTTCAGCAGACAAAGAGTTACGAATTTTCGTTGGTAGCTCATTTCGTGACTAAAAATTCCCTTTACTGAATTGAATATCACCCGATCACCCACTGGTCACACAGTACCTATTTAAATGTGCGTCATGTTCATTTCAATTGAGGCAGAAGGCTTTACAGATTTTAGAGAAGTTATTTCGGAAAAAGAAATGTATCCAATAGAGGATGTAAATTGTCTACGAAATGTGGAAACTGGTCTGAATTTTAGACGCACTTTTACCGGTCTTTCTCCAGCACAGCTACTAAAAGAAAAAAACCATTATAAAACAATTTACCCGGACAAAAACTAAAAATTAAAAATGATTTCCAATCAATTTCCTTCAAATCTCTACAACATCTCTGTTCCTATTTACTATTTGTTCACTCAAACAAAAATATTGCAGCTGCAGCTCTACACTCTGCAGTGTCATAATACGATTTTGGTTTTGTTTCAAGTTCGGGATTACTTTGAACCTTCGCATTTAACCCGCCCGCGACCCCTATTCAGCTGGCGTGCAATTCTATTGAACTATCGACATGAATCAATGGTCAGATCGGCTTTTACAGCCGATGATTTACGGGAAGTGGTTTTTCCCTCTGCTTTTATGTGTTCACGAGTGTACCTCATCGATGAAAGCTTTATATATATAAAAAAAAAAAAAAAAACAATTCCCCTCGTATAATTCCATATTTGTTTATGGCTTACATGCGGATTAGATTACAGAGAGGCTTTTGTTGTATAGTTTTCAAGGGGATGGATTATTTTTATTTGCAAACGCAATACCTGTCCTGCATGGAAAGCTCAGTTTCATATCAGAATTGATTGGTTCAATTTGGAAAATTCTGCAATCCGCTGAAGTACCGCCAAGTGGAATTGTTTTTAACTTTCATAATAAATGAATGAACGTAAAATTGAGATGAAATCGAGCACAGCCTGGAGTATATTGTAAGCTGTGTTAAAAGGACACGAACGTTTTTAATTAATAAAGTTTTCGCAGCGATTGTAGGTAGTTTGATTAATTTTTAAAAATAAATAATCGTTGCCTTGCAGGGTAGCAACGGTTATGGCATTCGTGCGTGCTAGGAGGATAATGGGTTAACGATGTTATGCAGGAAGGAGGTCATCTTAACTGCGAGTTTATATATATAGAACTGTGACAATTGAGCTACCAAAATGTAACCGCATTCTAGGGTAAGGTTTAATATATTTCCACACGTAATTTTTGTGGGACATCATTTAAGCAACAACTCGGTGTTTTCTTGTTCATTTGTATCCTTTGCGACAAAATAATAAACGTGGAAATTTACCCACAAAGAACGACCTACCATTTGGAGAACATAAAATTCCTTCGGGGTAAATCTCGATGACTTTATAACTCGATAACCGCTGGGCCGATTTGCATCATTCTTTTTTGTTTTGTTCGGTTTGCTATATTTCAGGTTTAAGCAGAAAGAAAGTTCCGGGAAATTGATTTATTTTCATTTTTCGGGCAAAACGAAGTTACGCCGGGTCCAGCTAGTATTTCATAACAATCGGCTGGGACAAAAACCCGTTAAAATCATACTAAGCCCGATTTCTTATCTGAAAAGTTCTTTGTTGGTAATCGTTTAAAATAAACTTGCAGGAAGTTTTTTCTTGTGTTTTAATGAAGGAAAAAATTATTTGTTTAAGAAAAACGTGCTTTTCCCTTAAATGCTTGGACTGACAACTCCTGCAGACGAAAAGAGCCTTCACATTCAGTGTGTACAGATTTATGTAGGTTTCGCCGGCTCTTCGCTGGCTTGTAAAAAATTTTTTTAAAAATAATTTAATTTTTAATTTTTTAATTCTTTTATGATATTTAAATGAAATTTCAAAAAAATATTGAAATAAATGATAAAAAATTTTCAAGATTAACTGCTATTGAACGAATTACTTTTAATAAAATGTTAGAAATTTTAAAAATAGAAGAATTAAAAAAAAGACTTCATCGTGGAAGAAAAAATAAATTATTATTAGGTTCGAAAGTGTACCAATTACTGTTTTATCACAGAGATTTGAAAAAGCTGTCTACCTGTGATGGCCGATCATTATAATTATTCTGGCAGATCTGGGTAGGATTGGTATCAGGTTTTTCAACCTCCATGATAAGTGAAGCCACTGAAAGTGCTTCGGAGTTTAGTAGAGCTAAGCTGAACTGAGGCTATCACCACGAATTAGAAAATACCAACTTTCACAACTTTCAAGCTTCCACGGGTCGATTACCTAACAGTCTATCTGTTTTCCATTCCCAGGTACGTGTACACTCAGAAAAAAAGAATATTGAGTTTTTCAAACAATGTAAGCTATAATTTCGAGCTTTAACTAGTTTTTTTAACAAGGCCCTTACATTTTTAAGAATCAAGTCACTGAGCGTAAGAATGTTAACTCTTCAAAACTATTTTCTTACGTCATTGAAAATACTTGCTTTCTTAAATCAAATATTTCGATATTTTAAATTTGTTGGCATTGCAATACTTTTTTCTGATTGTAAAAGTAATCAAGACATAAAGCTTAAATTGAGGCTTAACATAGAACATCGAATATTGGAAGTATGCATCGGCTTCTACGTCTCCCGAAAATGATGGGGACTCGAACCAGCAGTAGCTCATTCTATCGTCACCAAAGCTTTAGCAAACAGAGCTCAAAGACCGACGGAGTTTCGAACCAAGCGGTCCCTGGGGTCGCTCTCAACCGATGCTCGCAACGTCCTTCTAATCATTATTCCTTCTGATCTCCATATCAAATACCGAAATCTATACAAAATCGCAAGTCCCAGAAAATCTTGACCCCCACCCCAAGTAACAATTCATCTTCGGCAAGGTTCAGATTTGTAATTCCTGTAAGCCACAGCTTCGATAAGGCTTCTATAACATTTCTCAGCCGAATTAGAGCTAATAGTCAGACATCTTGCAAGCGCAAACAAAAATTCGGCTTCAAGACCAGCAGACCTTCCGTTGCCTTCGACCTTTATCGGAGAACGGCCCTAAAAACGCTATCCCCAACTATAATTTTTTTATTTATTCAGTTCATTTGCTTCGTTGACGAAACACCCCACCACAACGTCTTCCCTTCCACACCATCTATACATTCGCTACTTTGTCTGATAAGGTGTTTCTTAACATTCAGCTTTTTACGATTATGTCTTCATCAGAGACAATCTTTTGTAGATTTTAATATTTCATCGCCACCCCCAGCTTTCCAAGCGCCAACCAACCCGCTGTCCCAAAAGTTTTTCCTCAAACGCCGAGAGATTTTCTGTTTTTCGAACGAATCAGTAGAGTTCCCCAACTCATATACAAACCGATTCGATCTGGTGCGCAGAATCCCCCATGAAGCTTTGCCAACTCAGGTTCTAAAGTCGGAGTGAATGTCTATATTTGAAGCCCCAACGGGCTGCTCTCGGACTCAGTTGAATTGAAACGGTCCTCGCGGTCAGTTGGTATAGCTCCTTTTCCGCGAATCAATCAGTCGGCTGCAGTACATCATCATCATCTGTTTATAGCAACAAAAAGAAGTGTCTCTCTCCACAAATTTTTAAGGGTTGACGATGCCATAAATGCCATAGTGTCATGTGCTTGCCAGTCCGCTGAGCTTGTGTGATAGTGAAGTGATTATCGTCCTTAAAGTGGTTGCCAAAGGAGAAGCACTAAATTTCTGCGAAAATGATGAAGTGAATGGCAGAAAACGAAAGCTTGCAGAAACGGGAATAAAGTGTCCATTATGTCATTTTAGCTTTCAGTTGTGTTACACTTGTTGTTTTCGAGTTTTCTGTTTTTGTTTTTTTTTTTTTGTTCGTTGTTCCTTCTGATACTCTTTCCGCAGAAAGCAAATAACCAAAATAAAGGGGCTACTGTTACCCCTGCCAAGTGCCACTCAGCTATTTTCTTTTTTCTGCTCTGTCTAGTGGTGTTCTGTGTCTGACAAAAGTGCCCTAATTTTGCTTCTTCGTCCTTGTTCAAGTTCTTCCATATTCGGTTTGGTTTTTTGTGACGCGCGTGGAATGGTGTGAGGAAAATCTGGATTTTCTCTTGTTGTTTTGGTTCGGTTTCGCTGTCGTGCCGTCTTTGTGTATGTGGGTCAGGCGCGCTTTTCCAATGGATTTCGTGCAGTAAAAAAAAAATAATAAGAAAAAAAAACACGCCGTATCGCCGTCAACAAAGGAATGAAGGATACCTCTTGGATTAATTTGTCTTATTTGTTCGATTTGCATTTGTGACGTCATGTCTGTTAAGTTCTTAAACCAGTTTTTAAATCAACCAGCACATTGTCAGAAACAACAACAACAACAGAATTGTTATCCTTTATGCAGGAGTAGCGCGTCGGCAAAAAGGAAATTCATTACAAATACTCGTAGTCGAACTCGTACTTGGACGTTGCCTTTATCGTATCGACTGGCGCACAGTAGCTCCTGGATAACGTACCTTTGGATATGGATAGCTGTGACGATAGCGCTTGTGCAGTGTATTTCCCCATCGATATCACCGCCACAGAAGAGAGGTAAGTTTGCCATCTTGTTGTTGTTGTTGTTGGGGAAACTTGTACGAGTTCGAGTACTTCATATCTCTGTAAGAGAAGTAGAAAAGGAATCATCTGGGATTGGCATGTGTGGGACTTGATTTTGTCCGTTTTTTTTTTTTTGTGCGTTGTATCTTTATTTACTGTACTGGTCCGTAGAAATCGAGGGCGAAACGATAAAAAGCCTACTACAGACAACCTCCTGTGGGTAATTTCTTACTAATGGAACCTAAAACAAAGTTTCCATGGAATTTTCATTAGAGCTTGCTTTTTCGTTGCTTGTTTTATTTTTTCTGAGGGTTTTATGTTACATCATTGATATGGGTAGTAGGTAGGAAGGAACAAGGATGTTGTTCAATGTTATTTATTTATTTTTCTCCTCATCGACAATATAACAACTCTAAAGGGATGGCTGTCCTCAAAGTTGGGCAGGAAATACCTACTTGTAGGTGGGTGTAAAGTTTCTTTCTGAAGCAGACACGTGTTGACGACGGAATTGATGGCGGTGCAGAGATTTTTTTTTCAGCAGCTGTCATTTTTCAGAAGGTATGTTGAAGAATATAGTTCTCGGCGATTCTGGGGGTTGCTCAGTCGTCATGATATTATGTAGATGAAAATGAAGTTTGAAAAATGAAAACTACATAGTTTAGCGAATGAGCAAATGGGCAGGCGAGATTCGAGAATATATACCTAGACCGTTTCTTAAAAACCCCGACTGACTGTAAAAAAAGAACTCAAAAGATGTAAACGAGTTCTAATTGGTCAATATTTGTAATTTTTTAGTTATTTTTCACAGTCAGTCGGTTTTTTTTAAGTTCCCTTTTTTATTTTAGCTTTTAAGTCGAATATGTAGTCGGGGACCGTTCGTAGCCCTAAGCGGCTTCGTCATATTAGCTACGACACTCCGCCGCGGAAGAATACGAATCCATTGACACCTCAATCTTCAAATTCAGTCAAACCGTTAAGGCTTCCAGAGGGTCACAATGGAATAGATACAGTTCTCTCCAAGTTAGACTCGAAGACTCTAGGGATCGTAGCATACGCAGCCATTCGCTCTATATTTGTAAGAGGTCTTAGGGGACTGATAAGGCACAATACGGTCCCTTAAGAGAGGCCGCAAACCCAGAGCCCAATGAAGGCTCTCCCGACTTACAATCCCCTAGACTGATGCTCAATTTGTTTAAGGCTGATATGGCTGCATTGTACGTTGTACAGCTCGCCTCCTCGAAGGCGCTTCTACGCGAATGAGATTTATTAACGATTTACGAAAGCTGCCGAGGATAAATTCATTCGCCTTAGATAGAGTTCAAGCTTCAGAACTATAAGGCAACGCCGGGATGATCGAGGTCCTATGTAGTTCGAAATAGGGCTCTACTATTCAATTGCGTTCTCAGCTTTTTTCGTTCGCTTTCTGATGAAATGTTGCTGTCAGAATTTATAACAGAACCGAACAAACTAATTTAAATATAAAAAAAGGAAGCAAATTTAGCTCATTTTACGAACGATGTGTCGACTTTATCTCTCGATACGATCTACAAACTACTTGCCCGCGCTACCAACTCCAGGTGAATCGATAACGTATAATTTTTAAAGTTCTTACTAACATTTTGCTGATATCCTGATGCTGAATGGTGTTTGCTTTCAACAAGATATCTTGACGGACTTATAAACTGATAGGTAACGCAATCACGGTGTTGCATAACTTATCAAGAGCAAAATCCTCTTCATTCAAACATTAAATATAAAATCCTCTTAACATCCCTTTGCCGCCATCAAAAATGTTCAAAGAAGAATAAAGTTTCAGTCCCTTCTCCAGGAACACTATATGTAAAATAAAATTGTACCTACCTACTTGCGAGTTCAACTCAGGAAAAAAAAAAAAAAAAAACAGAACAAGATATTTGCAAGCAGAACTCCAACTCATTCAAAATTCATATTCTAGAATTTATGACATTCTGGAATTAATCGTAAAACCCTCCGTAAGTGGGAATTTCATGGAGGTAGCCCGTATTAAGTGTAAAGCCACCTACGAACGTGAAATTTATGCTCACAGCAGATGTACGGCCGACTGACTGGGGGCCTTTGCCTACTTAAACCTTTCATCCCTCAATGGTTAATAATTTCTAAATCCGTAATACTATACGGCGTGAGTGGCTGACGCAGAAAAAAAGGGCGGCAATGCATGACGATGCCAGCAAAAACAATTGTGAAAATTCTACCAGATGGATTTTTTTTTTCCCACACACTTTTTTTTTACGCGCGAAAGTCCTTTCATGGAGGCGAATATGCCATGTAGATTTTCCTCCGATTTTCTGACATTGACGAGTTACGCAAATCCTTTGAGCTATCACAAAGGAGAGCTTTTTTTTTTGTTTTTATTTATACCGAGATTGGAGTGGAAAAATATGGATGCTGCAATTTTAAAATGTAATTACAAGTTATGAGTGTATTTACATAAATTCGTGTGCATTACACTGCGTAATCATATGGTTGGAGGTGGCTGACTGGCTCTTTTGGCATGTTTAATTAAAATCCGCATGGAGGGTATCTGGATCTGGTTTGTAATTGTAATTCTCAGAAAAGCATTATAAAAGTGGACGTAGTATACCCACCTACTGTATATTGTAAATATTAACATTTTGTGAAAACGACAATTTGACCTCGACTACGACTACGACTACGACTACGACTACGACTACGACTACGACTACGACTACGACTACGACTACGACTACGACTACGACTATGACTACGATTACGACTACGACTACGACTACGACTCCGACATCGACTGCGACTGCGACTGCGACTGCGACTGCGACTGCGACTGCGACTGCCACTGCGACTACGACTGCGACTGCCACTGCGACTACGACTATGACTACGACTACGACTACGATTACGAGTAGGACTACGCCTACGATTCCGACTACGACTTCGACTTCGACCACGACTTTGACTTCGACTATGACTTCGAATTCGACTCCGACTCCGACTTCGACTGCGACTACGACTACGACTACGAGTTGGTATACAAGAGGACTTGAAACATTCAAGTACATTGCACATTATAATAAAAATGAAGCACTCTAATGGCAAGAGTTCATAATCACACACAAATGGATGGCATGTGTGTACATGCTAGACATTCACAAAAGTGGATCTTGGAGAAGATTTCGTACAAAATTTATCCACTTTTCGTTAAGTACTCTTTTCTAGGGGATAAGTATAACATTAATTATACCTGCTGCATGGAAAGTGTACTTAGAGTTGATTGTGTTCTTGCATATCACAATAAGAGAATTGCGATCTACTACAGCGAGAGAGCTCAGTCATTTGGGTGTCGTAAGAACTGAAATGCGGGAGCAAATAAAACCGCTTGTACAACATTGCGATGAACGGGGAATAATGCGATGAAGAGCTGAAGATATTGTTGAAGCTTTGAGGGCATGCATTGCCAATTAGAAGGCAAGTGACTGAGGCAACTGGGAAACATATTTGCTCTAGACTTAATCAACTGCCAATAACTATATAAACAACTCTTTGTTTTGTTAATTTGTTAAAGCAAGTTTGTTACGGGGAAATACATGCGGGAATTCAGCTACGAAAATCGACCACTACTTTGGAAGTTATTTCGTAAAAATCGGTTTTGAATTTACCCAGCAATCGGTACGACAAAAAAAGGAGAAACCAATTTATAACTCGTAAGTAAGACCCTGTACATCCCTGCAGATCGAAGAGTCCTTAAATTTGATTTGCCCGGAGTTTCCTCACATTCGGTCGAAGGTAATGCTTTTCGCTGATTTAATTTCAGTCCGTGGTTCGTAGGTCTGACTTATACAAACTGCCTTTCGTTTCCCAAGGCTGAAGTCCCAGAATTAATCCATATTTTTCTGGTGGGCGATAGGTTAGTCCCTTTAGAAGTGGGATTTAGTGTGGGAGCGGGTCGAAAGGCTGCTTTCACATCTATGTTTTTTTTGTGTTCTGCTTTACAAAATATTAATTTTCAATCTTCATTTGTCCAACCAAAATTAACATTAGGAAACATCAAAAATTAAATTAAATTAAAAAAAATAATAATAAATTTAAAAGTACGGAATTTTACTGAAAAAAAAAGATTGCAAAAAAAAAATTGACAAAAATGTAAACTAAACAAAAGAAAATGCTCTCAACATCTCTGCTGTACAAAATGGAAAATTTGGAAGATGTTATTTTGAAACAGAATTTTTGTAAAAACAATTTCGACCCGAACCCTTATACTGTGCCTTCCTCATCACATTTGGTGCTTAATTCGATTTGATTTTTGATTCATTGGTTTGAGTCTTCATTGAACCTCTTTCCCTTTTATTTTTCGAGCGCAAAAACATGTATTTCCTACAAATATTCCAACCAGTGCCGTGTCCATAATGAGTGAAAATATTTACTTTAATAAAAACTACAAGTCTACAATACTGTGTCCAGTATTTACGTTCATAATTTTTTATATAAATAGTTCCCAAACTTATTACTGCCAGCAAGGGCAATTTGAATTTTCCTTCGTTGTACCGCTTTATATTATATCCAACAAGCTTTGTATACCACTACATATTATTATCAATATAACATAACGCTCCTGAACCCCTTATTAAATATAACTTGCGAATAATTTATAGCTGTGCTTGCAAGATGGCAAAATTAGCTTTAGGTGTATGTATTGTATACAATCCTGATATATATCCTTGAGCTGTGCAACCGAAAAAGTACCTTGCTCTCTGATAAATCCACTGGCTATATGGCGTTAGAGGCACTTAAGATTGCCTCTGGCAATGGATCTTGTGTATAATAAATTTTACAACAGTCAAGCAATATTGAAACGAAAAAAATAAAAAAAATAAAAAATTAAATTATATCGCTCCCTGCTGAGGTTTTGGTAGAAGGTCGGGTGCGGACATTGTCGAGTGCTACTTCCGGCTTTATGGGCCCCTCGTTCAAGGAGATTTATTGAAATTTATTAATGAAAAGTATTATCGTGTTTGCTTTCCAATAGATGTCGCAAAATCGAAATAAGATCATAAAACAGTGTTTACGACAGCCGCGCTCTCAGCTCTCTGTTTGCAAAGGCTAAACTAATAATTTTGGAATATTTGCTTGTTGTTACGCTCCGATGAGTTGTAAATTCGGTTTTATTCGTTTTAATTAAGTTTTGCTTTTATTTGCTTGTTTTATTTGGATGGAACTAGATAGTTTAATGGGTGAATGTTGTTTGCCTAATTCGGTTGCGGGAGACTTTAGACGGTTTGTTTTGCAACGGCAGAAGCAGTAGTTCCAATTGATTGGATTTTTGGGGGGATTTTCTCTGCACATTCAACTACTCATTGTATGGCCACGGGGATGGTTCTTATTACAGAGTTTTTAAATATTCCAATATCAGCAATCATCTGGCGTGGTTCTGCGGGTGGGTGGTAAGTTTCTCGTGGCGAAAACTTTAAAATTGAGTGTCTTATGAGCAAGCTAGTTTCTGCTTCGACTTGGAATTTTTATGTAGGTTAATAGACTTGGAAACTGTCTAGCTAGCAGTGTTTCATGTGCCCATCCCCACAGTCGTAAATGGTGGACAAAAAGTCCTCGATGGAAGTGTTTATAGAGGAGATATTTTGTAGATGAGTTGTACAGATATTTTGTGGATGAGTTAAATGGATAAATTACGCTTTCAGCCAGCAGTCTCTCCAGCTAGGTGCTTATAGAGGAGATATTTTGTAGATGAGTTGTACAGATATTTAGTGGATGAGTTTAATGGATAAATTACGCTTTCAGCCAGCACTCTCTCCAGCTAGGTGCTTATAGAGGAGATATTTTGTAGATGAGTTGTACAGATATTTTGTGGATGAGTTTAATGGATAAATTACGCTTTCAGCCAGCAGTCTCTCCAGCTAGGTGCTTATAGAGGAGATATTTTGTAGATGAGTTGTACAGATATTTTGTGTATGAGTTAAATGGATAAATTACGCTTTCAGCCAGCAGTCTCTCCAGCTAGGTGCTTATAGAGGAGATATTTTGTAGATGAGTTGTACAGATATTTTGTGGATGAGTTAAATGGATAAATTACGCTTTCAGCCAGCAGTCTCTCCAGCTAGGTGCTTATAGAGGAGATATTTTGTAGATGAGTTGTACAGATATTTTGTGTATGAGTTAAATGGATAAGTTACGCTTTCAGCCAGCAGTCTCTCCAGCTAGGTGCTTATAGAGGAGATATTTTGTAGATGAGTTGTACAGATATTTTGTGGATGAGTTAAATGGATAAATGAAGCTTTCAGGCAGCAGTCTCTCCAGCTAGGCTTGTTAGTACCAATATTATCATGCTATTTAATAATAATACGATGACTAATAAGTAAAAAATGTGAGAGGACCTTAATACTGTAGGTGAGTGTTCTTGGGACAGTTGCTACAGCTTCACTGACACAATCAGTTGGGTTCATCCTTCCACTGGTAAGATTTGCCAAAGCTATGTGGATTTTAATTTTGGTACAACGTTTAGATTTCCAACACTGTAAGCTGAAAACGTCGACCTGGTTTTTAAGTGTGTGCAGTTAGTGTAAGTCTAGCACAAAGGGGATAGGTTTCAGGCTCGATTATTGGAAGAATACAGTTTCCGTCTGAAGTACTTTTCGGGCTCGACATAAAATTTTAGGTCCCTTCCATTAGTCCCAAAAATAAGAACGAATAGTTGCGAGAACCTACGCCCGAGGTACGCAAATGGATCATTTGCGGCAGCTATTTGATATACGGACCAAATTGGCTTCAAAAGTTCTTTTCCTTCTCTCCAACTCTGCGCATTTACGTCACGTTATAAAACGATAACTACGTCGCAATAAAAGTGTCACTGTCGGTATGTCCAAGCTGTCGAATTTTGCAACAAAAACAATGTATCGACTGAATGTTGTCTTTTTGTATTTGTCGAGTCATGGCGGCTCCCTTAAAGTTATGACTTGCGTATGGAAGAGTCTGCATTTCCCCTGAATTTCGACCCTATATAGCGTTCGAGTTCCCGCGGAGCTGGCAGATATGATGTTAACTTTGTACTTGAGTTGTAATCGTCTTGAAGGACATTGCTCGTAACTAATAATCACATTTAGTGTCCAAACTAGATTTAACGAACTCACGATGGCGAAAATTTCCATATAAAGTTACCCATAGTGAGCCACAAAATATTAAGTGTGAAGGTTAAAAACGATTACTTAACAGCCCATTACGCCTTAGTTAGAAAGATCGGTGCAGATTCTATGAGTAGGTCGGCCCTTTTTCTTGATATAGAGGCCTTTGCTATTGTCTACGTCAAGACATAGCTTTCAATAGTTTGCCTCAGCAGTTGAATATGGATATCTTTATCACTGATTTTGCGAAACATCCTTGTAAAAATATGTGTTCTTTTACAATTTTACTCAACGCCGACATTATGCAGATCACTTCCCCTTACTATTGCGAATGGGCTCTTGCTGATCCCGTTTAAGATCGACATGAAGATATTTATGTCTGCTTTTGGTTTTTTTTTTCAAAGGACTGCTCAAAACTCATTTTTGTAGTACCGGACTCCCGTACCAACATCCACTAAACCAGCTCGTCAACAGCTGTCAACGACTCTTTAAATACAATACCATCCGAAAAAAAAACCCTATAACTAAGTACCCAGCAATCAAAGTTGATTGAGGTCTCGAGTGGGCTGTGCTTGCTCACTCTGAAAGGCTGAGCTTGATTATGCTACCCTCTTTAGGGTAACTCAGCCGTCCTAAATGACTGATCCACTAGAGACGATAAAAAGTTCACTCCTTTGTGCTACACCTTTCGGTCCGTTTTCTAACAAAGCCTCACACACAACCCAGCACGTGTAGTGAGGTAATGAGAGTCGTTGCGCCCTACCATTCGTGGTTTGTTATCCCCTGCTGTCCCAGCCTAATGGCCTTTTTCCCCGCCCCACTGATATAGTTAAAGAAAACTTTTCAAGTCATTTCTACCCCTCCGGCCATTAGGAGCCTCCAGAGATGATGACAATTGACCAATAGAAAAATCACATCTGCAACTTTTCAGGTGAATAACTACTTAAAACTCAGTAGTAGCCGACGGCTATTATGTAAATTTCAATTTGTACACACCGAAGAGACACCTGGGTAGAATTTTTAGCTCATGACTGAAAAGAAAAGAAGAAAAAAAAAAAAAAACACAACTCAAATGAATGAAGCTCCGACAAAAGATCTGCGAAAGGGGCCTAATTTTCTTTTATTTGTCTTCTTGGCAGTGTACTTTGTTGGACGGCCGAATTATTGGCATGAGACTTGAATGTAAAATATTTTCGTGAAATACAGCTTTTTCATATTACTTTGGCGATTGGGGTGTTTAGAGGAAAGAACCCTCGTGGGAGTTGAAAATGAACAGTCCATGAATATTAAGGATGCGAAACATATACCCAGAGTAGGGATGTAGTCGCACTTGAGGGCTCGGGCACGGGCAGTGAACAAACAGAGGTTTTCCTACCAAAATGTTAGATGAAACGGAATTCAAGATTTTTTATGTCTTCTGCCTTGCCCTGCCCCAAGGACTGTTTTGTGGACTTTTATGTACTTTGACTTAATATTGGCTGCGCGTTTAATTTTAAGTGAACGACGAAGAATAACCGCTCCTATGTTTTAGGAGAGCGTATTAATTAGATCTCGAGGTACGTGCGGGATTTGTTTGCACAAATTCTTGACGTCTTTTGTTAAGTAGATGTGTAGCGAAGCATGTGAACAGAGGGTATGTGTTTGTGGAAGTAACCTACAGATTTACAGTACAGTAGGAGCGATTGCCTAATGTTGAAAATTATTCACCGGATCTTTAATAAGGTGTCATTTGGGGAGTTGAATTTCACTGCGAAGTTGGACTCCTCATATGCCTCGAAGTTTCTGCTGTTATTATCGGAGTTTGTTTTCCAGGAATTGGGCATATAGTGCTTAACTGATTTTAGGCTTGCCCTCCTTTACTTCAAACTTATAATCATAACTATTATCTCCCGCAGTATCAGTCAGCGTTTCAACGTTGAAACTGCTGTCAAACAGAGTTTACATTCACTGTCAAGAGTTGTTTAAGAAATGCGACGAAAAATGCTGCAATATTGTAATCGTAAGGAGGGTTTTCTTTCTAAACTAAGCGTAGTAGAAAAATAGTATAAGCCGACAGAGGGCGACGTGCTATAGCCTTTTCCATTGTTAGGAAGCCGATTCTCGTGCTTGAGTATTAGTACCAGAAGGGGGATACAGTGCAGGTTTATCGAAGAATCTTGCTTTGCGATGAATGCTTCTAAGCTTATGTGTCTGTTGAATAAAGTCTGCGCTTGAATACGACTGGACTTACAACAGTCTCAAAGGTGGTATAGGTCAGCAGGGGTTTAGGGCATCTAGCTACAAAATCTAGATCGCTAACGATCAACAAAGCCTTACCCAACAATTAATTTAAAAATAAACCCCCCTCCGCCCCCAATAAAACACGAGGCCAAGTCTCTAATTAGCTAACCAAAGACTATGTACCATTGACAAAAGTAAACCCCCCTCTCTGGGAGAAGTCCCTCCGTTAGCCGAAAAATATCCTTCACCAAATAGCTGGGTCAACTATATTCGTCGCTCAGCAAACAGCTTTCAAGCAGCTAAGACCGGAAAACTAGGGCAAGCCTCTTCAGTGCCACCAAAAAATTACAAAACAAAGAATCTGATTCCTTATGTAAGCTGACACCGAGCAAGTTCCTGCCTTTAATATTTCCTCGCCACAGCTATGCACAATTCATTTGACCTCTCCTCCTTTGCAATCTATCTCTCCGTCACGCGCACACCGACACCACCTTCACAACTGCCCTCTCTGTTGTGGCCTGGCATCTGCTGCTGCTGCGAAACAATTCAATTTCAAGTGGCGCTGTTTGCTTTCTCTACACCTTTCTTTGTTTCAACAAAAACAAAAAAAGCCAACTTCTTGAGAAAACACTTTACCCTCCCCCAATGAACACAATAACAAACTCAACTCTCCGAGGAGTATGGGCGAAAACCACAGGAACATCGCTCCAAGTGCATCTAACCTCATTTCGCCAATGCAAAGAAGCAAACAAAAGCACAAAACTAGCAGCAGCAGAATGCCACATCCACATATACATACCACCACACACAAAAGGAGAAACGAAAGTGTACGCATCCTTTCTGAACATTAAAATAATAATTGTGTCCAAGGATAAGTGACGTCATTAGAGATGAACAAACAGAAAAAAAAAGCAAAGAGATGCAGAAACTCCCGACTACAGCAGAAAGTCATTAATGAGATGACTTTGATGTTGGCGGCTGGGGCTAGGTAAGGGATGGTTGGTTGGATCATCTTCTCAACAGCCTCACCGCAATATGCTTATTCAGAATAAAATATTTAAGAACAGAATCCTTCTCTAATTAACTCTGAATGGGTGTGTTTGCGTGTGTATGTGTGTGTGTGCTTTTCAAGGCCCTCTTAAAATTATAAATTTTTCCGTGGATACGAGTTTCCGCGCGCCTATCCAATTTGCGTTCATTTTTAATTTCACCAAGAGGATTATCCGTGACCGCATCCTCTTATTCAGGTTAATCCTCAATTACAGTGTAAATTACTTTCCACCCCCCCTCCCCCTCATTTCACCACTCATCCCATTTTAGTCAGTCACTCAGTCAATCTTCTGTGAGCACCCACAAACTCGCCCATCCATCGTGGAGCTCCATTCTGTCGTAGTTTCCCCATCCTTCCGTGCGACCTCTAACGCCACACCATAGCCATCCTGTCGTTGTTCCATAGTTGCAAACGGAAGCAAAATTGCATTACAGAGCACTAACCCAAACTGACGACGACACGAGGGAGATCTAGAGTAGATATATATACGTGCGGATGGTATATGCGAGAAAAATCGTCCGTGCCTTGACGGGAATTATCTAATTAATGACAGGCGCTTGCGGACGGCCACCATATGAATGGATGAATGGAAGTGTCCATTCCCATTTCATATGGTTTGTCAATTAAGTTGGTCAACCTCAAGCCTGCCGAACCATGAATGGTGGTTAGTGTGGTCCTTTGTAAAGTGATTATCACGTTACTGCGGCAGCTGGAGCATTCTGTGCTCATGTGTGCAGATTTTTGAATTATCAGACTCGACGTGTCATGATTGTCATATGAAGAGTGCCACGTACTGTCCGTTTGCATCCAGACGAATCATTTTTGAGTCCCTACCGCTTATGGGTGTTTAAGATGTCGGCTGTAACTCGAATATCGTTTGACGTTTGACTGATTTACTTGTAATTCTGCACTTCTAGTTATATTTTAAAGGCTTGTAAGCAGTTGTTCCGGAACGAAAAATCCCGTACAAAAGTGATACAACAAAATAATGAACGAAAAATGTCGCTCTCCTTTTCGTTTTGCTGTACGCAGCTGCTGCGAAATGATGGTGGAAAAGTGGGTAATTGTAGTAGATTGCTTTGGCGTTTGGCGCAAACCATTTTGTTCTATCGCTTTTAGTTTTCAAGTTACAGAGAACTGTTTTGTTCGATATGAGACTTTTCCCATGTCATTTTGTTCTATATAACATAATCAACTTTATGTGTCTTCTCTTTTTGTGTTTTTTTTTTTCTATGTGGTTCAATATTGAGTTTTTCTGTTCAATATCTACCAAAATTTTACGAACTTGTTGTCACTCCATACAACTTTGTTCAATATCCAAAATGATTTTCTCGTTGATTTCAATTTATAACTAATTCAAAATAAAAGAAAATCAACTTCAGTGACTTGTTTTATAAACAAAACTGTCAAGGCTTTCAGAAAAAAATCAATACCAATCAAAAATGTTCTGATATAAACAACAATTTTCAATCTGAACTTTTAAAATCGATTTCCCAACATTTTTAAAAATGGACATTCAGCCGACGATTTGTACTGCGGTGTTGCCAGCTTTTATAAGAGGTAGGGAGCCAGATTGAACAATTTTGGAGCCAAAAGTACCCAAACTCAAACGTGAAGATCAAAAATGCGCATTTTTGTGCAGTTCATAGGTACACTTATTCTGATTAAATTGCTTACAAAGACGACAGTATTCAATTAAAAGAAAACAACACAAACCGTAACATTGTCCAATGTTAAAACACATTTTGCTGGAAGGAGGCGCACATATCGCATTCATGAATACTTCGACAGTGCGTTTTCATAATCATGCATATTTTGTGTGATGATTTAACTGTTGAGAGTCTGTTCAAAAACCGTATGAAAATAGATTCATTTCCAATTAATTGTATGGAACTTTAGTTATACGAAAAGAGTACGGTCACAATTGAAGTATGCATTTCTTTTCATAAATACCTAAGGAGCCTTAAGCTCGCCAAATTTTAAAGTGAATAGCATAATTCCAAAATGACAGTTTTAAGGAGCCAGTGAAAAGTTCGAGTATCCAAAATACCCAGTGCTGGTAACACTGCTAATTGTAACGGGTGATTTTTTAAGAGGTTTAGAACTTTTTAAAAAAAAAAAACACAAAAAATTCTAAAAAATGAATGAAATATTTATTTGAATCGATAGTTTGAACCTTGCAATTTAATGTTTAAAGATAATTTCATGCAAATGTTGACCGCGGCTGCGTCTCAGGTAGCCCATCCGCTGAGTCCAATTTTGGCATACCCTTTCACACATATCGGCCGGTATCTCACGAATGAATGCATGGATGTTGGCTTCCAGTGCGTCAATCGAAGCGGGCTTGTCCCTATACACATTAGCCTTGGCATACCCCCACAAAAAATAATCTAATGGTGTCAAATCGCACGATCTAGGCGGCCAATTGACCGGCCCGAAACGTGAAATTAACTGTTCACCAAACTCGCCTCGCAATTGCGCCATTGTTTCGCGTGCTGTGTGGCATGTGGCACCGTCTTGTTGAAACCACATATCATGCAAGTCAAGAACTTCCATTTCGGGCAAAAAAAAGTTTGTTATCATCGCTCGGTAGCGTTCACCATTGACAGTAACGCTGCGATTCGCATCATCTTTGAAGAAATATGGCCCAATAATGCCGCCGGCCCATAAACCGCACCAAACAGGGGCTTTTTCGGGATGCATTGGTAGCTGTTGCAATGCTTCTGGCTGATCTTCACTCCAAATGCGGCAATTTTGCTTATTTACGTACCCATTCAACCAAAAATGAGCCTCATCGCTGAACACAATTTTTCGATAAAAAAGCGGATCCTCGGCCAGCTTTCCAAGAGCCCATTCACCAAAAATTCGGCGTTGTGGTAGGTCGGCTGGCTTTAGTTCTTGCACCAGCTGTATCTTACGCCCAAATCCTTCCGCAAAATTTTCCACGTAGTGCTGTAACAAAGGCCTAACTGCTGGGAACGGCGCCGAATCGACATTTCGCGGTCTTCTGTCACACTAGCGGATACGGCCGCAATATTTTCTTCACTACGCACAGTACGTAAACGTGTTGGTGGTTTAATGTCCAACAAAGTAAATTTGGTGCGAAATTTGTTCACAATCTTCCGAATAGACTGCTCAGAAGGTCGAGAATGCCGATCATAACATTTCGAACCGAGCACGAATTTTGATACTAAAATTAAATAATTTGCAAGCGTTGTTCATTTGTAAGACGATCCATGGTTAAATTGCAAACCAAACTGAAGCTGTTTGACAGTGACACAAGGTACTAAACACACGTCAGCTGTCAAAACCAGTGTTGCCAAAACCAAACCAGCTAAAAAATCACCCTTTATAGCAGCTGATGGAACTCTCCTCACAACTTTTTTCGGCTGCCTTTTCGCAGACGTTTCGCTGTCCATTTGGAGACCACCGGAAAATTTCGTTCCGGAACAAAAGCGTACTACGCTTTATATGGGACTCAGTTGTGAACATCTCTGGTGAATGTCGTCCACAGAGCACAACTCTCTGTATATTAAATTTAACCACTCGGACTTGTACCTTGTACGCCCCTTCCTTTCGTCCGAAAAATAAAAACTCACACAAGTGAAATAATTCAAAGGAGCTAGGATTCTATGCGTCCGTCCCGTCTTTCACTAATTCATGTAACTCGCCTAACCATCGCTTTGCAAATTGTTTACTGGCTCAATATCATTGAACACTATACCTGGGGTTGAATTACCGCATCCGGGATCGAGTGCTACGACTGAATTTGTTACCGTTTTGCATTGTAAATCCACAAAATTCAGTGACGTACTGCTCGCTCACGGATGCGGTAATTCGACCCCTGGACGGTTGTACCTTCTACAATTTCATGTCATAAATTTTTAAATAGTTAGTTCCGCCACTCTCCCGTGTATACTGTCCCCATTTCCTTTCAAAGTGACTCCTCATCAATATGTGTCATTTGCATCTAGATTGCCAGGGATGGCCTCCCCCCAACCCAGCAAAAAGGTAAAAGTCAATCTAATGAAATAATAAGAATAGATAGCAATATAACCATGGATATTGATATTGCCCCATCTGTGGCGCATAGAAAATAAATCACAAAGCACACAGATGATATCAATTTGTCGGGCTATATAAAAGAGATGGCACAAAATTGGAAATCAACCCCCCTAGCCGTATCCCACATGTAACACAATCGAATATATGCATAATAATTCAGAGGTTGTTCGTCCTTGACGTTTTGTGTCTTTTATTCCGATCATTCCGTATATCAATCTCGAGCTTGTGTGATTTGCTTTGTTTGCCTCCGCTCAAGTGTTCAGTGTTAATATTATTACGAATGGTAAGTGCGGTGTGGGTGTGGGTAAGTCGAAAGCACTCCCTTGTCTGTGTCAAATATGCACCAGACAGCTCATATAAATGGGGTGACACAGTGGCTCATACAGATATGAAATTGCTGCGCTGTTCATCACCGAAACAAGTCTAGCGTTTTCCCCGAGATGACATTGAGAAATTGCCCCACAAAGAGGCAGGGACTGCCTGTTGATTTATGGACTTCGCCGCCCCTACCCAAATCGCACCTTTTCCGCATTGCCATAATTATTTTACCAGTTATTATGTGGACAGCCCCAGACCGAGTCTATGCATCTCTTCGGGGTAAAGCAAACAATGACCCTTAAAAAAGAGACTGTAAAAATAGGAGAAACACCTAAATCCAAACAATCATGTCGAGTCGATGAGCATTGTACATTTATCTGAATCTGATTCGTATTTGCTTATCCCTTTCAACACAAGATAACATGTGGGCACCACTGATGGGGGTAGACGACCGGCGACGACGACGCCCAAAAGAAACACGTTAACATTCCTGACCACAAATGGAAATTCACTGGAAGACTGTCTCTTTTTTTGTTTTTTTTTGGTTGTTTGTTGGCACATGCGATCCACATGTAGCCATAAGGTTAAAGGGCCGTACACAACACTTTTCACCAAGAGAAGGGTTGACGGATTTCTATTTACAGGCAATTTCGTAACCCAATTTAGATGACAAGGGGTGACATGGGGTACAGTCGGCCATACACACACACCACAACTGACTATATAGAAACTTTTGGATTAAATTCTATGGAGCAGAAAATTAAGAGCAATTTTACACATTCTCTCTGGGGATTAGGTTGAATTTATGATCAAGAACTGTGCGGGTGGGATCGGGATGATACTCGGGTGGGCTTTGTGGTGACATTTTAAATTCACATGCTCTCTCTCTGCTTCAGATGGGTACATTCTATTTATGAATGATTTTGATTAGATGAGTTTCATAATTAATGATTCTGGGGAATTGTGCGGTGGGTTGTATAGAAAATTATTTCCACACATACCTATATACCTATATAGCTGTTATAATTATGTTTCTTTATGTAATCAACTGGGGTTGTTTTTTTCTAACCAACTGACTTGGGTAGTGTGGAGGTTGAATTTTCTATTTGGTTGTGTGGTGGGGGTAGCCCTGGTTCTACGTTTTAGAAAATTTTGGCTTACATAACACTTTTGAAATTTATGCAAATATTTGCAGGGATTCGCCTCAAAACGGGAGCTACAGAGAAGATCTGTTGACTTTGATGATTAGAAATCGTCAAAGCAGTTTCAACAAATTTCTAAGAATTTTTAGGCATAAACTGCCAATATTGACATTTATTTTCTTTGCTATCAGTAAATATCACCATTTCTCCATAAAGGAGTCATACAATCAAACAAGGCGTCCAGATTTTAGAAATCTAAATCAAAAGTTAAAGTTTAAGTCGAACTCCGCTTCCTCCGATTGGTTGTGAAATTCGGAAAGACACTTAAGTGCTTTCGACTCGTAAGCCCGAGCTTAAGGCAGAGAAGACTTCTATCCTTTGCCATGATGGACATTGAGCCTTCAGTTCTCTAGATCTTGACCAAGTGGGCCTATACCTCCATCTCTGTGAAAATGCCATCTGTCAGAGGCATAACAAAACTAATAGCCCTTCAATAATTTGACTGTGACTGGACCATTTAATTAATTTCTACTGTCAAAGTCGCTCAAATAATTAATGACATCCAATACTCGCAGCATTCGCACGCAATTGTAAACGTATATAACATTTTTATGTAATCAACATTATCCTGACCAAGACAATTACAAATGGTGGGCAATTATTTAGTTCGATTTGATTTCCGCGTTTATCATTTTCCGGTTTGAACCGCAAAAATTATTTACACTGCTTCATGACTTTGTGTGCTTTAAAATGCAATCAATATTTGTGCAGCAATCTGTATGGACTTTTATGAAATATAATTGAAAATACTACGTATCTTGGAGCCCAGAAAAGAGGTACACCTCTCAAGCACCATCCCATCTTCCAATCCGTTGATGGGAGCCATCGCTGCAGATGGAAATAACAATCGTAAAACAGAAAGTCAAAGACGTTAAAACGACAGTGAAAAAAAAAAAAAAAATGGAAGATGAAACCTGCTTCCTGAAAAGGAATTTAATAGAATTCTCCTTTCTATCTCTCTCCCTCTCTCTCTCTCTGGCTGTGGGTATAACATACACAAACGAAAAATAAAATAAAATAAAGTTCTGACTTCTGGGTAGTATTTTTTAGTATTTTGATCCCTTTTTGTTGGTGCACCTTTATTTTTCTTTCATAATTTTTGAGGTTGAACGTTGAAATGTTGAAAATGCAAATTTTTTACCTTCTGGATGGAAACGCGGTTGGAAAATGATGATTGTGGTGTTGTGTTTGTGTGTTCACGGTTGTGTTGGCACGCTAAAGCCAGTCAGGTGGATAAATTGACTGCTCTTAAACAAATACATTTGGAAAGGGATAATTTTTATGGAAATTCAATAGTTTTTGTTTTCTTTTAGACGGTAGAGACTAATATTATTAAACCTGATGTTGCATGTCAGAACTTTAAACTCGATGGAGTTCGGCTTCAACTTTTATCGTGGCTTGGATAAGCTAAGTCTTTTTCACCTCGTGGGAAGAAGGAGAAATGCGCTGTTAACTCTGGATAGCAGACGTTTTCTGTCCCACTAATATTTGTCGATGACTACTCCCTGACTTCGTGAAAATGAATGAAGTTTGGGTAGAAAAAAATATCAATGCAGCACGAAATATTCAAGAAAAGGGCAGGGAAACATGGCCAACACGTGGGAGAATTCACCCTTGGAATTGCACCCTTCAGTTGATACTCATTTCATAAAATTCGGTTTCGAAATCGCGCCGTATTTGGTACGACAGCAAAAAACATTGAGCATATTAATTTTAAAAATTGATCCGATTCTCTACTGAGATCCTGTCGCTGTATTCGCATTCTTCACTTCACATGGCAATCTAATATTTTTTAAAGTGATGGTCGATACATTGATATGTAATAAGTCGCAACTTTGGGTGATATTCTTAAACTTTGACATTATAGCAGCAAACTCAGCAAAAAAGATGAAATTTCCCGTTGGATTACATCACAATCCACTACATAGCTTTAGGCTTAGGTCATAGCAAGTTTCTAAATTGCTCGCCTCATTAGAAAGTTTCTGAGTCCCTTTCGAAAATTGTAAAATTCTTCGGTAAAAACAAAAAAAAACTCCATCCAAGGGAAGAAACTTTTTCGACAGCTGATAAATTCTTCGTTCCTCTTTTTGTCATCATCCTGTTCACATTTAACTTTTGTGCCCCTTTTCGATTCTACTTTTGAGCTCTTAACTGAATTGAAAAGATGAAATCGGACCGCATTAAGCTATAAAGTCAGCCCATGAAAAATTTATTGGAAAACATTTGAAACATTTTCCAACCAAAATCACAACGACCATCATGTGTCGGACGCTTTTGCTGATAGATGACTTGATCAAATTGACACTGATTTTCGGATTTCGCTTCTTTTATTATATTCAAAAGTCATTATCGCGTCCCTCGAAAGGGGTTGTGAATAATCGACAAGTATATCGCAAAGTTTTACAGTGAGAAGGTGGAGGAAATTCTACCATTATATGTAGTAACCAGACTTATATACTTCGTATTGGAAAACAAGTTTTGCATCTCTGCAAAATCTTTCCATCAAAACAAAAACCCAGCGAATAATGTTGTGGTTAAGGCAGTGAAAGTGGTTCTTCAGATTATTTTATTTTGATGGCATGGAACGAAATGGTTCCTATCTATATTTAAGTAGTCGTTGAGTGGTCCTTTAAAAGGGAATTATGTCAGCAACCAAGTTGATAATGGAGTTGTATTCGAGGGGGTAGTCCTTAATTCGGAATAAATGCCATTTTGTAGTAGGGTTTACAGTCGTTTCGTTTTTCTTGGAAGATATAATTCAGTTGCCAATTTGGAAGAGGATCTACGCGAGTTGCTGATGAGGTTATTCGAAATTTTTAAATGTTTATTGGTTGGTTGTTGTGTTTAGTATTTTCATTTTCTTTTTGCTTATTTAACGCTAATTTGGTTTTATATTTTTGTGTCGCTTTGCAGGTAAAACGAAAGTTGATGCAAGTATAAGTATAAGTTGTGCGTTTTACTACAGTGACTGATGGCGTATGGCTGTAGTTTGAATGAAATTTGAGAGGTTTTCACTGCACTTTATCTTCGTGTGACTTAATATTCTATACACATTAAGATTAAGTCCGTTGTAGGACACTTGGGACGTCATCTGAGTGCCAACACGAAATTTGAGTACCTACCCATTCTGTTTATAAAGGACTTTCTTCGATCGGGTACTCTTCTATCGTGGTTATTCCATCAGTATGCAATTTATGAGTGCAGCAAAACTCTGCATACAAACTCGACCAATCGCAACAAGTTTGCCATCCCACTTTTGACACTGTCAGAAACAGTAACAAAGAGCAAAATGCCAGTACTGCACCAACACGGCGCGCGGCAGGAAATTTCCATATTCCCACTAAATCGCTGCAGTGTTAATTAACAACAAAATAATGCCAAGGGGATACCGGCCGACGAGAACAGTTCCCTAATCGCCTTGTTATATTTATCAAAATGTCCTACTATGTGGGCACTTATACCAATGTACATATTTCATTTAGGCTGAATGTCATTAAGGAAATTTTATCCAATTTTCAAAATTGAATGACTAATAGCGTGCACGCCCATCAAAGCCGAACACAATTCAATCAAAATCATGCCAATTTTGCATTTGCCGAATATACACGTGGCAGGGTGGGGGTTTGAGAACTGACAGAAGCACGTCGCGTCAGTCGGTGGTGAGTTGAATGCCATCACATCACATACATGGGTTTGGGTATAAAGTTGAAAACGAGCAAGCGAATGCCAGCAGGAGAATGCTCAACGTGTGTGGGAAAGATTACACCCCACATTATGTTACGAGCCGTACCAGCAAGCAGCAAAACCCCATCCGCACAGCCAACCCTCTGACAAAATGGAAGGCAATTTGTGAGAATAGTATGTGAATGCCTCACGTACGATGTATCACTTTGCGCGTTCCATATTTTGTACATGCGTTCATTTCGCATAGAAACCATAACAGGGCTGATGACCGACGTCGTCGACGGCGACCCATAAAGGTGTAGATACATGAGGCCTGGGGGCATGTAGTAATTTAATTAATTGACTTTCTGTATACGAGCACTTTGTACAGACTGTTTGTACACAATTCTATAGAGTAATCTCTTGGGGGCCAGTATCCCTATATAATAAATATTATGTTATATCCCGCTGGCGCGTTGTTTAAAAGTTTTTCCTCTCGGCTATTTGCAGAAGATCGAGCGAGCGATAGAGAGAGACTAACTAATTCGATAATTGTATCTTCATTCATCGGGGGATGTATTTATTTTAATGGGAATGGGAAGTGATTTTCAGTTTCCCGTCCGCCGGAGACCATTCTACTTTGCTTGAGGAGGCTATTGCTTATATTCCTAGTGGAATAGTCCTCTTGGAGGTAGGAGAGTTGGCAGGGCGATTGTCTGAACTGTGATTGTCGATTCGAATTGAATAGCTACGGAGGCAAGAAGAGGCGGTGACCGGCATTCATTGCGACCTTACCATAGCATCAGCTCATCATGATTGTGACCTGCAACGTATGCAACACTTACTTATGAAAATGTACGAGCAAGTGGTAGCCCGCGAGCGATCTTTAAAAAGTTGGGTATTAAAAAATTGGTTAATATGAAAAAGGTATACCTCAGGGCTGATTAATTCTACCACTGCTAGTTTTGTGCTCATCACTGATTGTATATTCTGTTTGCAACAACAATAGGTACAAAATCTGTAGACTTAATGCAATGGAATCTGTTCGCGTCACACGGAACTGTGCCCAAGGGGTGTGAATGCTTGAAACGACAGTTCCTAGGGCTTGAATTACATTACATCAGTCAGGAACACTGCAGATTTGTTTGATATATATGGAGGAGAACCTTGGCTCCTTGTTTTTGGAAGATGGTTTCAGTATAGTTGTTCGAGAAGATCGGCGTGCATTTAGATGGAACGTGGGAATATCAACGTCCTCTGATAAATTAGAAAAATCTGACGACTGTCTTCGAGGGCATTTAGAAGCCAGAGAAGTTGTGCGACTTAAGGTAAGCTAAGGAAACAGGACAACCTGCACCCGCCGCACTTTGATCAATGTAGATCCGTTGTGATGCCCTTGGCGTTATAAATGACCCCCAAACTGTGGAAACCTATGAAACCGGGTTGTCAAGCCAGCCCGAGGGGAATACCTATGCAAGGCCTTTTTTTCGAAAAAAAAAACTCCTTCCAAGAATTCTGTATCAGATTTGGCAGAGTTCCAAAGAAAGTTTGGTGTGTCCTCATGATATACTCATCACCGCAACCTCTGCACAAGTCATCAGTACTGATTCTCATTTTTTTGGTGTGACACTTTATGCGACTTTTTAGGCATGGAAAAACCTTACTTTGCACTTGCTGGGCCTTGATATTCACCCACCAAACTGCCTGATTTCTATTGACATTAAATATGAGGCTTCCATCAATTTTAAGTTCAATGATTGAGATGAGATTCTATAGGAAAGAAACAGCGTGCTTCCATTCCAGCTTTAGCTTATTTTTACCCAAAATAAGCCGAAATCTGTCTCCAAATCCGCCTAAATGTTGGTTTTCTAGATGGGACAGTCCTCAGGCATACTTTCTTCCACACTTTGTTGAACATTTGCTCCGAAAATACGACCAAAGTATTTGAGGAGCTTCGGTGGTCAATTATTTGAACTACGCAGCGAGACTGAGTTTTTTTTTAGAGCTACAGCAGCTTTTTCTATATTCATACTGTGCGAAAGAACGGACTTTTATACAACTGAACGTGGTCCACAACTGTCATCATGAAAAAGCTTCTTGAACACATCTACTATCCCCGATGCTTCATAACTATAGATTTATTTTGATTTTTCAAAGACCCGCGTTCCGGTCTCAATTAATTTTCGAATTTTCGGTACTGGAGGACCACTTGAGTCAACTAGCTCGTTAACATCTTCTGTCAACGAATTACAATAGCTGTTCCCGTTACGATATGTACCCCTCTCGGGGGTACTGTACATCTTTTTCGACCTCAAAATGACTTTGTCACTTAGAATTCAAAATACAAAAAGTGGGGGGGAGGGGGCAGAAAAGTCTAAGAATGGATCTTTCCTTTTCGACTTTAGGAATGCGCAACTCCACGCGAGCACAATTTTCGCATCATACTAGCTTCTCCAAGAGTCCGAAAGACTCTTCCTTAAAAGGCTCTTTAGCCTAGTCGTTAGGGGCGTTTGGAATCAAATTATTGGTGGGCTAGTTATTGAACCAGAGAAATATGGCTATGTGGAACGTGTATAAGGCAGGATGTTCGCGCTGACTTAGGAATTACTAAGTCCAAATGATGAGTAAATCATAGGACAAGTTTTGGAAATTTTTACCTTGAGATCACATCTTCTGTCTTATGACTAAAATACGATGCCAGCTGTGACTCCAAGGCCATTGGATGTTAGGGCAAGTTCTGTCGTAAATTACAACTTAATTCGCTGCTAAGAACGGTTTGTAAGTTCTTTTGGGAGCCAATTGGTTCCCTTGGACAGTATGTCTTTCATATTTGATAATCGTGGTCTAGAGCAATAATTCTTAATTCGCCTCATATCTCCACATATTAACAGCGGTCGATTTGCTTTGCCCTTTAATACGGACTCACTTTAGGTACTTGTATGATTTCAATGCCTCAGAAGAGAGAATTTTTACTCATGCTTAAAACGTAGTTTGTGCTTTGTTTGCATAGTTTTCTATTTCTCGGCTCTCAAGTTTATTTCATTTTAGTTTACTTCCATTTCCCTCTAGGTAATCACTTATTTCGCTTAGCATACTTTTCCAAATTCAATTCAGATCAGCAAAATCAAACCATGCCATTAGTTAATTCAAATGTCAGAGTGAATTGTTTAGCAACGTCTTACTCGATTTACGTATTCCCTTTCCATTTAAATTAAAAAATAAAATTCAATGACAATAGTAGCCAAGAACACTCTACACACACGAACAAACAAGCCAGTCGCAAAGGCCGTTATCAAAATACAGACGAGCAACTTTTTGCATCATTTTTAGGTATGTGCATTGCATATTGCTAATGGTATTCAGCTCAAGCCCCTGCAGATACATCTAGTGATATTTGCGGAACGTAATGTGACAGCCATATAGCATTCAGAAGGATCGTAATGGAATTTGCAAAAGCGTATGAGATGAGGACTTATAAACAAATCCACGGACAAACGTATACAACTTGGTTGTCCTTGCATGACAATGTTTTCTTTACATTTTGCACAAACACAGCTGCCGCGGCTGCTCTACTTGTAGCTTTAATCGGATTTATTAAGTCATATTTATACTACACACAAAGAAAACCAAGGTTATATGGAACTGAGTAAACAGTCCGGAGAGCTGGTTGAATTTGTGATTGGTTGGGCAGAAGGACAAGTTTTTTTTCGAATATAAAAGCCAAAAGGAGGGAGGAGGGGTTTTTTTTGAATATCATTTCCTCGAAACTCTGGAATGACTGAAATCAGTATAATGGCTCTTATTTTGGGGCCACAATATGGTAGAGTGCCGCCAATCGACATCTGTCGTGTAGCTGGCAATGTTTCTTTGGGTGGACCCATCGGACGTCAGTATTTCACCGGGAAGAGACGAGTTATAAAAATTCACAAAATAAAGCCACGTATGCAGTTGCATCTTTCACCGGAACCCATTTGTTTCCCACAATCAATTGGGAAAATGTTGTTGAAACAAAATGTCGACGACAAACACAATATTATCGTGAAAAATTATTCCTGCACGGTGGCAACATACACAAAAAACCGTTCAACAAATCCCCCGAAAACGAAAAAAAAAACCCAACGAAAAAGATTTAAATTCCGGATATTCCTTGAAATATTTTCAAAATTCAACCAAATCCCTTCCTTATGCATACATACATTTCTATTTAAACTGCAGGAAATCGCTGGCAACTGCTGTCGGTATGTGTGTTCCCTTGTAGCACCAGCACACGTACTACACAGTGTGTAAAGTTAACTTAGTACCAACCAGTTCACGACGCAACAACAAAGTAGGTCCAGAGAGAGTGAGCCGACAAGGAATATAGTCGAAGAAAAACTGTGAAAATTGCGAAATTCGAAAAGTTTTTCAGCGTTTTCCTTTAACTCTGAGCACGCGTTGGTTCTGGTATTGCTGCTATCCGCAACCATAACTCTGACCACAAAGTTGAAAATCGTAATAAAGAGAAATTAAAACAAAAACCAAGAACGGGTATAGGTACTGGGGGTGCAGAGCTGTGCGCTTGATAGATGCTCGTGCACATTTACAGTGATGCGAGACAGCGAGGTGTTTTAGTTTTTCTAACTTAAGGCCACGTTCGAGGAATAGGTAGTTGTATGTTCCAGGAATACTTTGTGCAGATCGGAAATGCATATAAAGGGTGATTTTTTAGCTGGTTTGGTTTTGGCAACACTGGTTTTGACAGCTGACGTGTGTTTAGTACCTTGTGTCACTGTCAAACAGCTTCAGTTTGGTTTGCAATTTAACCATGGATCGTCTTACAAATGAACAACGCTTGCAAATTATTGAATTTTACTATCAAAATTCGTGCTCGGTTCGAAATGTTCATCGCGCGCTGCTTCCATTTTATGATCGGCATTCTCGACCTTCTGAGCAGTCTATTCGGAAGATTGTGACCAAATTTCGCACCAAATTTACTTTGTTGGACATTAAACCACCAACACGTTTACGTACTGTGCGTAGTGAAGAAAATATTGCGGCCGTATCAGCTAGTGTGACAGAAGACCGCGAAATGTCGATTCGGCGCCGTTCCCAGCAGTTAGGCCTTTGTTACAGCACTACGTGGAAAATTTTGCGGAAGGATTTGGGCGTAAAGCCTTTTAAGATACAGCTGGTGCAAGAACTGAAGCCAGCCGACCTACCACAACGCCGAATTTTTGGTGAATGGGCTCTTGGAAAGCTGGCCGAGGATCCGCTTTTTTATCGAAAAATTGTGTTCAGCGGTGAGGCTCATTTTTGGTTGAATGGGTACGTAAATAAGCAAAATTGCCGCATTTGGAGTGAAGATCAGCCAGAAGCATTGCAACAGCTACCAATGCATCCCGAAAAAGCCACTGTTTGGTGCGGTTTATGGGCCGGCGGCATTATTGGGCCATATTTCTTCAAAGATGATGCGAATCGCAGCGTTACTGTCAATGGTGAACGCTACCGAGCGATGATAACAAACTTTTTTTTGCCCGAAATGGAAGTTCTTGACTTGCATGATATGTGGTTTCAACAAGACGGTGCCACATGCCACACAGCACGCGAAACAATGGCGCAATTGCGAGGCGAGTTTGGTGAACAGTTAATTTCACGTTTCGGGGCGGTCAATTGGCCGCCTAGATCGTGCGATTTGACACCATTAGATTATTTTTTGTGGGGGTATGTCAAGGCTAATGTATATAGGGACAAGCCCGCTTCGATTGACGCACTGGAAGCCAACATCCATGCATTCATTCGTGAGATACCGGCCGATATGTGTGAAAGAAAATGCCAAAATTGGACTCAGCGGATGGGCTACCTGAGACGCAGCCGCGGTCAACATTTGCATGAAATTATCTTTAAACATTAAATTGCAAGGTTCAAACTATCGATTCAAATAAATATTTCATTCATTTTTTCGATTTTTTTGTGTTTTTTTTTTAAAAAAAGTTCTAAACCTCTTAAAAAATCACCCGTTACAACCATTCTTTTTTGTTTATTTCCAATCTGGATCTTTCGGACCGCACTTTACCCCCAATCATCGTCCGAAAAAAAAACATCCAAATGACTGTAGAAATTCTTTAAAAATTGCAACTGTCAGAGTCGTCACTGTGTGGTGCAGCACAGCGTTCACACAGGGACGACAAATGGGGTTGCAAAAAAAAAAAAAAAAAAAAAAAACATACCGAAAATCCTTAATCCGAACCCCAAAAACCCCGCATTGAGCCAATGCTCTAGTTGGTGAATTAATTCCAAACCCCAATCTTCTTTGGTTCTCGTATTTTTTCTTTTTACTTTGTTCCCTCTAATTTCGCAACGACCCTTGGAGCATTATATCCTTGTCGGTCTCCCTCTCGCTTGTTCGTCGTCGTTCTACTAACGCAACAAACATTGTGTCCTGTGTAAATCATTGTCCCCTCCTGGTAGCTGGTACCATGGTACGAGTAGAGAGAAAAAAATCCGGACTTGCACAGAAATGATAGAAAGGACACAAAGGGATAAATGGTGAATATGTTATACTACGACAAGTAGTATATATCCGTGCAGAAGGCACAATAAGTAACAGCGAAACTGAGTAATGTTGGGAATGGCACATAGAGCAGATAGAAATAGAATGCTTCGGTCACTGGATAACCTCTTACAATTTGGGGACACTTTCTCTGTGTCGGCTGCCTCTTGGCATAGCTCTCCCTCATTTTCAGTCCTGTGTTCTCGGTCTTCGGTCTTCATGTTCGGCTTGTGATTCTTTGTTTTGCCATGTCCATGTGGCTGCTCACATTAACATACTATGACTATACCGTGTACATTACTTGTACATGTTGTATGAATGCGAGTGGGCCCACAATGGAAACGGCAACACACAAAACCCCTGATGGACTCTTGTCCTCAATTTATTTTACGGATTTTTAAATGAAAAGAGGACATTCCAGGATTAGAAAATTTTCTACCAACATTCCTGCAACTCGTAAAATCGAGATTGGGTCGTTTTTTCCATCAGATCGTTGTACATTTGCAATTTTCTTTGTGTATCGTTGGTCTTTTGTCTATTTTTGTTTGTGTGGAGCTGCTCCTGCTCTTGGAGGGTTCTAATGGAAACACGTCAAAATTAGTTCACTAATCCGAATGGTATGAAGCAAAAGGCAGGACTTCCATTGGTGGATGCAGCCGGGAGCGGCATGTAATCAGTTGCGATAAGGCTTCGAAGGAAATGCCTCTCAAAGGGGGATTTTTTTTTTCAAAAGTTTCCACCTTGAGGAAAAAAGTTCACATTTTCGGATTATGTTGTGCTCTTCGAGATTTGCATTTCTGTCACAGGAATATAAATGAACGACCACGATGATCCTTTGTGAATTTGAGAGGGAGAAATGGTTAAAAGTGTCCAGTAAAGTCGAGGACGTTGCTTTTTGCAAATTTGTTGAGAGACGACCTGAAGCTGATGCCATGGAGCTTTTGTGTGAAGAGCTGCTGAGAATATAGATGGGAAAATTTAGCTCCGACATGCGCAGGCAAATTACAGTGAAATCGTTGGAACAGAGCTACAAAAGGCTCATTCAATTTTTACCAACAAATTATTGAAAGTATTGCATGACAGAGAAAGAGAAGCTTTGCTTGCGACGGAGAATTTATCAACGTGAGAGAATACCTCGCAAGGTGACCCATCGAATTCGGATGTCCTATCTCTAGATATACACCGGCTCTTAGAAAATAAAGGCTTCGTCGGCTGTAGATCACGTTTCACAGGTCGTCTTGCCTTGGACCGTTTTTGGTACATCATCTTCGGTGGGTTAGCTACGGTGAGGCGCCTCCTGTAATTTTGCTGTGATTTGTCGTCATGGTAGACATTGGCTCAAGTCTGCTGCAAGTCGTCTCCAGTTCGATCCCCGGAAGGCATTTCCTCTCGCGAACTGTTGACTAATATCCAAAAGTATAAACACGGTTGCCACATTGGTTATTTGTGACCAAAATTGGTCATTATTTTTTCTCTTGGTCACATGGTCCTTTTTTATTCCATTTGGTCATTTTGTACGAAATGAAAAAAGACGTTCCACTTCAATTTTATGCAAGCTAAAGCGTATTTCTTTTCGTCTGATTGTTCTGTGTTTACAAATACTTCAGACTTAGATTACTTTGGTCATTTGTAGCTAGTTTTGGACACAAACTCTATTTTCAAGTGGCAACCGTGAATAAAAATGTTTTCCACTCAGCTCCAATTCCTCAAAAAAAAAAAAAAATTCAAACAGTCGAATGGTTGAAGCTAGGCCTAGAGGGTTCCTTTATGGACTTGTTGCCGCCAACTATATTTTTATTTTTTAGAACTCGATAATTCCGTGGTCGTTAACCGTTCTCCGTTTATTTCGTTTCGTGGTGGCCCAAAGAGATGTTTCCCTTTATAAAAAAGGACAGCTTTGAAATCTGATCCTGTTAATAAGCCCAACTGAGCGTGGTGCTCAGTCGAGCATTTTGGGTTTATGAGCGCTGCTCAGGCGATTCATGAAATGGGTGGTAAAAGATCTCCCGCGGAGTATTTATTTTAATAATACCTACCGTCAAACAGACTCTCAAGACAAAGTTGCAAGTACAGAGACTTTTTGAAGAGCATTTCCCCTTCGCATTTAAAAAACAACACACACCTACGGGCACTACCAGCATGCATTTTGAAGCAAACGCCCTTACCATCTGTGTCATGGCAATTTCAAATATAATCACGCCCTTTCGGAACTTCTGCAGCATCCGGCATACACTTGAGATGATTGTCTCGACTCCAGCGCAGCTGAATGTACCAACGGAAAAGTCACACTTAAGCACGCACAGTACAAACCGCTCCAAAATCGTGATTGTAAGAAGTCCTCCCCCCCCCCAATGCATGTAACGCGTTCAGCAGTCTTTTGCCAAAAGATCACAAAGCAAGAGGCAACAATTTCGTCTTATTGAAAACAAGAGTGCATGTACGAATAACCCTATTCGGCACGGAAACTCCTTAAAGCGCGCACTCCCATCGTTGTCTACGTTATCTCCGTATGCAACTTCACATTCAGATGGAATAACAAAGGATGCTAAAAAGTCATAACTGTCTTCACCCGCTATGCAGCCATTAATTAAATGAGCTAACAGACAAATAAAGGTAATGTTATCCATCCTTTTGGAGAGAATACCCGAAAGCACTATTTACAGGATGGAGCATCGTTGTGCATGTTGCTTGCATAATGTGCAGCACGATATCTCATAAAACGAAAATATATCCGCTTGGCGTTGTTTTCGTTTTCCGTGTGTAGGTGTATGTGCATTGCAAAATGTATCTACATTGAGAGACATATCGTACTCGTTGTGCCGGAAAGAATTAAAGAGACTCACATTTCGTACTTAGTTTCCGGTTCTGTTTTAAGTTGGAGCGAGCTTCCCAAACCAAAATGTACGTACGTATACGTACAACTGCCATGGATAACATTTAGAGCTCGCAGGCATGGAAATGTCGTCAATGACGACATCATAACGATGACAAGCGAATTTTTATTTGCATCGTTTCTTTTTAAGGTTATTATGTTTCGAAATACACATATAGAACATGGAAATAAAGGCAAAAGGAAACGAGGATACATTTCGATGGGGTATTGCTATTGATTTCCGCAACAACGACATTATGGCAGAGAAACTTTGATAATAAGACTTGTGTGACATCAAAGTTTCCGTTGTCCTTGTTATATTTTATTTAATATTTTTCTTTTCCTTCTTTTCTTGTGGCAGCATTAAATTTAACATCGAATCGAATTCGAATATGTTTGATGGTTGTATTAGAGGCGATTGTGGCTGACAATTAATTTTGATTGTCCTGCTAAATGTCAAAGTGGGAGTACAAGCTTTGGATCAGCTAGAAACTGTTGCTTAATAGCATTTTTACGAGCTGTTGTCGGGGACATGGGCTAGACGATCATGGGCATGACTTTCAATTCGAACGTTTTCTACATTTTCTGCGAAGTCTACACTTTGTGCTTCTACTAACTCAAGATCTACCTCTAGGTATTGCTGGGCACCACTTACATGCGAAGACGCGTGCTGCCATCTAGCATTTTAATTTTTTCCACGCCAGTGTAACTGAAACTGCATACTTTAGCTCTTTAGTCATTATGAAAGGGTGTCTGCATAGACTGGGCTGACCCTGACTGCGCTACCTATGACCTGCCACAAAATGCAGCCATCAGCTCTATTTCCTAATAGTAGTCTTCGATAAGTAGCTCCTAAAAGTGAGTAGAGCCACTATATAAAACTAAGCAGGTTGCAAAAGGTTTTAGTAAGCATGATAGGCACACAAGTAGACTAGGTAGGTTAAGTACACATTTCAGGTTGAAAATCGCGTGATTTTATCAAAATTTCCCACGTGGCAGCAGTAAATTTGTCTTTTCATTACAAAAGGTAGAAATCTCCCCCGAACAACAGCACTGCTTATAATATAGAAGACTTTATGTGCGGGTCGGAGTGTCTCCCCCTTTGGAGGTGTATGACACTTTACTTCGAATAGTGATGTACTTCCCAAACTAGGGTTGTCAAAGGTCCATTCAAACTTCATATACCCATATGCCTGTTGCGTAATCACAGTTCCATTTGCAAGGATTCGTCTTTCAGAAAAATGCTTTCATGCGAACCTATACTGAAAACAAAATAACAAGGCTGATACGAATTCACATCCGCACAAATGCACTAATGAGTGTGAACACTCATGCAGCTTAAATTCAACTCATCTCGTGTCCCAATCGACTTTTAAATGTCCTACCCGCCACACAAGCAAATTTTCTATAGGTACCGATGAAAATTAAAAGCATTACATATCTACCAGGATACTGTGTGTGTGTCTGTGTAAAATGCATAGCAAGTGCTCCTTATAAACAGGAAAAACATTTAAAAAGTTTCGCTCAACGCTTCAAGTACAAGAGTACGAGCACTCGAATATAATGCTTTCAAAAATAGACATCAACATCAGTTTGTGTATGAGCGAGGAAATGTGTGCAGTTCATAATGCACCCACAGTCGTGGCCAGAGAAAGGGAACTTATTCGAAAATTTGTTCCTTCAAAAGGGTTGAAAATTTTGATACGCCCCTTAAATTGATTTCTATTTTACAGTAGCTTATTTCTAAGGAACAAAGAAGGGCGATTTTCTTTTTATAAAAAAGTGGGTAATTTTTAAATAAAATGGTTTCTCCGTAAAAATTTGTGTGTCAACACAGAAAGTGAATCCAAAGAAAATCCTAAATTGCTGCTCGAAATCGGCCGAAACAAACGACAAATTCACGCAGCATATAATGTCACCTAATCCGCACCACTTCTGTGCCTAGGCCATTTGTTTAAAACATAACGAACCACTCATGGCTTTTACACTTTTAGTGTCGCTCTTATTTGAGGTTTCCCTTGGTAGCAGAGTGCATCCATTTAAATAGAGGCAGCCCACACCACATGTCGCCTTAGTGCTCTATTCATCTTTCTTTATGTTTTGTTGGAGCGCAGTTTCTTTTTATGCTTATGTGCACTTTAAGCGCTATATCGTTGTTCGCTAACAACGTTTCAGGAAAATGAAAAAAAAAAAAAAAAAAAAAAAAAAAAAAAAAAAATTAAATCCGCCAAAGCATTTGTTGAATGTTTTAAGGAACAGTTGAGGGGGGGAGAATTTATTTGCAATCATCAGATGAATGTAGTTGCATTTAGATATTAGGTACTTGCTGACAAGTTTGGAAACAACCGCTGAATTGGGTTTGCGTCTTATTGGAGCTTTGTGGTGTAGTAAGAGGAGAAGATCTTTCTTGCAGTTTCTCTGAGTCAAGGCTGAGATCTATATCGGAGAACACTGAAAAGCTTGCAGCTGCAGAGGGTTAATACTAAAAATGGAAGAAGTTGTGCACAAAAAAGCGAAAAACAAAACAGGTTGGTGGGTTCTACGGAGTAATTAGTGGAGTTGCTGTTTACTCCAAGGTATGAAAAGCAACAAGCTGAAGCTGTCCATAGTGACTGTTAAATAGTGTTCGAGGCATCCGCAAGCCTTCCCATTTAGCTCGGTCCTTAACTTAGTTTCTTCAGTTGCACACTCCAAGTCGATTTACTTCCCCTTTAGCATAGGTCTTCCTATACTGCTTTGTACCTCCGGTTAGTCTCGAAGACTCTACAGTCTATAGGCTGGAACATTTTTAAATATCCGCCCTATATTTCCTAGCTATCTTCGACGACTGATGCCCAATTTTTGACTAGGTCAATGTCGCTATACAGTAAAGCTCGTATAGTACGTATTTGAATCTTCTCGTCAACGGGAACGGTACCGAACATTTTATAAAAAGTCTTTTTCGAACACGGATATCTTCATCTGCTTTATAGCGAGAGTTCAAGATTCTGGACTGGGCAATCAAAAGGGATACAGAACCCCTTTTGACAGAAGAATTATGATGGATGCCAAAACTTAACACAGCTCTGTGCAGCTTGTCGCTATAAATGCTGTCATTATCGTCTTTGAAGTCAATGAAAAGATTGAGGCTTGAAATTTGGACTACTTTGAAATTTCTAGGGTCTATGTAAGTGAGGAATTTTATCGGCATTCGTGGCTTTTAATCACAAGAAGAGCTTTCCTATGTTCAAAGAATAAATATGTAAGTAATTTGACACCAGCCTAGCTCACTATTTGCTCCATGACGAGATTACATAAGTCACGAGCTACAAGGTTGCGTTTCTACTTGTTTTGAAATTCTTTGCATGCTGTATGGGTATAGTTCGAGGCGTAGCACCAAGGCAGTGGATTTTTAAGCATTGCATGGCGCATTAAGACTACTCCCAGGTCGTTTACAAATTTGGCTTGGAGAGCTTATCAAAATAGTATTTTTTTCGGCCTAACACTGAGGAAATTTTACCATCGCCATGTTTACACAACGCTTGACGATGAATGCTGTAAGGCATTGAAGTCGACGAAAAGATCACCAGTCTTGACTTGGACCTTCTCCTAGGTTTTTCTCAGCTTCAAAATCTGGCATTTGGTCGGTCTGTGGGAGACGAAACCAGACTGCTTGGTACGTGGCGATAGTGAGTTGCAGCAAGCTTTGCGAAGTTCGCTCAGTACTTTGATGAATATGATCTTATCGACGTTAAGTAGAGGATTATACCCCAACAGCCCTTGAGTCGCGTTGTATCCCTTTTTTTTGTATAGATGGTTCTTATAGTGCTCGGCATGCCTTGTTCCGGCCCTACTACGCTGAGGTTTTTAAGCAAGCGCCCTACCAAGTCATCACCTCCTTCTGCTTTAATGGTTTTGACCAAAACTAACTGATTTCCCCCTTAAAATATGTCCCACCATTTTGGCTTAAACAAATCCTCTTTTAAATGAAAATATAAATATACTACCCCAAGTCTTTGAGAAAAACCAAAATACTAACGTTGCAAAAACAATTTTTTTCCCATTTTCTATTTTCCCAGGATCTTCTGATACATTCAAAGACCACTGCAACAAAACTGTCGACATATTCGAGGACGTTACTTCGCCGGATGTCACCAATCAAAATATCGGACGTCCCTTAACATGTTGGTATCGTTTTCGTAGTCTACGTGGTTCGCCGAGAGATTTTGTCCTTCGGCTGCGTTTTAAAAAATTCAAAGTTGGCACCCTTATCAACGCCACACACTGTGATGGAGGATTCCTGCAGGTACGTTAACAATTTTGTCTACCCCCGTCCTATTCACTGTGTGTTCTTGTATATCTGGATGTGTGAATTCGCAGCATATTAGGTTCAGTAAACCGAAATGACACCTATACGGTGTAAGAATTCCGACAATAGACGAGCTAAAAACAGTCTATGCAAGCAGATTGTATTGTTCGTCGGTATGTGGTTCAAAAATAAAACAGGTGACAAAAAATGAGCACAACTCCATTCTCCATCCTTCAGTTCCAGCTTTGCCGTGGAAAGAAGGTGGCTCTAAGGGTGGAACAAATTTATTATAAGCCCACTGTGAGAGTGGTTGTTGGGAGTTTTTTTATTCAAAGGACATTACGATATAGCTGTGCATATGCATGATGGACATGGACACGGAATGTGTGACCCAACAAATGGTAGGTGTTTAGCTGGAATAATATACGCGACAGACACATCCGATTTGAGAACATTCGCAGTGCGTCCACGTCCAGCTAGTAGTACATCTACAAACAGCCTCTTCGAGCGACATGCATAAACAAATTAAATGAAAATGTCCCTTTTGTTTGCTTGCAGATTGTCGACGGTAATGCCAAAACGGACGTATCCAATCGCCGAGAGCCGGGTATGTTCTGCGGTGAGGCCGAACAACCGCAAACGTTCATTAGTGAAACGAGTTATATCAAAGTACTCTTCCATACCGATAACTTTACGGATCAGGTAAGTTGAAACGGTGTGTAGCGTTAGACTGTGTTGTGCGGTGAGTGAACGGAACGCATTCTGTCGAATATTTAACAGGAAACACCCTTTGATGGTTAGCTTGTGTCCTTGGTTGTTAAACATGCATGTTTATGCCGGGTTTTGTGTGCGACTGCAAATATCGTTATACAGAGAAAATGTGTTGACAAATGTCCTCGCTGTGAGGGCGATTTTGGTTCGAGATATGGTGCGTACCCGTACATAATACCGTGTGCTTTGAATGGGTGGAATCGTTTTCTATTATTTGCCCGATAATGAGGGTTGTGTTTGGACTTTGGATATCTGTTTATGTTTATCTACGCACCATATAGTGCATTGGAAATGGGTTTCGGTTACCATGGCGCACAGCATTCGGGTCTGCTGTTGTTGTGTTATTTTTGAATTTTGTAGGCTGTTGGGTATTGGTTGGATTGTATTTGGCCTTTTGAAACGTAGAATGGATTCATTTTGAACCTTTGAGCTGTTGTGACCGGGCCAATTCATATTTCAGGTGCAAGAGAGATTTGTTCGATTGGAACACTTTGTACATAGAGTTCAAAAACGAGTGCATGACGAAAATGGGGAAAATTGACCAGCAGTAGATGCTGAACCGGAAGGTTAAAAGTCGAGTGAAGTGCCAAAGAAAGCAGACATTAAGTGAATTTTTCAAACATGGTTTTAGGACACAGAAACTCGGCTTCTTTTATACCTACACCCAACATGTAAGGTAACATTGTAAACAGTTTGTAAACGTGTTGTGCTGGCAGTAGATCTTATGATGCTTATAAGTACTACTTTGTCGCTATAGTGGCAAAACTAGGGTGACGATATCTCGGAATGAAAGAAAGAAATAGTTAGAATTAGTCTTTTTATACAAGAAGGTCAATTGTCGGACAGTATTAAATCAAAAAGGTGATAAATGGCAAGTGACACATGTTAAAGGAGGTTACACAGACAATTTGTTTCGGATGCGAATACCTTAGTACTCAAAGTTTCTCATTGAGAGACTTACACTCGAACAGAAGCTATTTTGTGGTATGTCCAATTTGAGCGCCTTTAATCAAGCAAGAAGCTGCGAGTGATGGGCACCTCGAGAACTGTTTAAAAGTTTCCTTTACGATTGCAGAGCATTTTGAACGTCATTTGCTCAAAAGCTTGGCTATAGGGTTAAAGATTTTTTTTTTTTGCCGAAATCAAGACGGACCGAGGCTCAGCGGCACATTTTTAGTCAAATGCAGCTTCTTTTTGGGAAGACCCGCAGCCAAACTCTATATCAACTTATGTTTTGCCCGAGCCAGCTATTCAAAACCGGCCCACAGATACGCCATGCTTAACTCCACTAATGGGGGTTAAGGTTATATTCTGTTAGAGGTAGAGAAGTTTGAAGCAATTGCTTCGAAATCGGTCTACTTCGGTTAACAAATGCTTTAGAAAATTACAAATTTGAACCTTACCCAAGTCAAATTGTTACTTGGGAGGTTTTGTGGACTAGCAAGGAGTGCCCTATGCTACATTCAGGTCAAAACTGACCCATTCTGATGCCAGGGGGAGAAAATAGGTTGTCCCGTACCCTATCCGTTCTTCTGAAAGTGTTATCAATGCACAGCTGACCATTTGCTTAAACTCTCTATGCAGGTTGCTATGCATGAGCAGGGGTAGGTGAACCCCAAGAGTCATGACGAATTTTTCAAATTTTTCTTGTTTAACTGTCTAATAAAGTCTTTAAGAACAAACCTTTTTGGAGCATTGGTGTGATTTTACTGCCCTTCAGTTTTGAATACGAAAGGGAATTGCAGACTTCTGCTTGCATCGATTTCAAGTAGATTACCATGATTTTATAAAGCTCTGCTCTGATTCCTTTTGCAAAAAGGTTCGCATGCGTACCCTAAGCCTGTAGATCTTCACAAACATTCGTTTTGTAAGAATTAACTTGATTTTTTTAAGGAATGAAAGGACCTAAACTTTTATGCTGAGTTCGAATGACAGAGTTGGTCGTAAAGTGGTCGTAAATCCTCTTTAAAAGAAAATAAACTATCAAAGCTAAGATTGACTAACTTGATTTTTTGAAGGAATGAAAGGACCTAAACTTTTATACTGAATTCGAATGTCAGAGTTGGTCGTAAAGGGGTCGTAAGTCCTCTTTAAAAGAAAATAAACTATCAAAGCTAAGATTGACTAACTTGATTTTTTGAAGGAATGAAAGGACCTAAACTTTTATACTGAATTCGAATGTCAGAGTTGGTCGTAAAGGGGTCGTAAGTCCTCTTTAAAAGAAAATAAACTATCAAAGCTAAGATTGACTAACTTGATTTTTTGAAGGAATGAAAGGACCTAAACTTTTACACTGAATTCGAATGTCAGAGTTGGTCGTAAGGTGGTCGCAAGTCCTCTTTAAAAGAAAATAAACTGTCAAAGCTAAGATCGAGGGACGAGAGGACTAAACTCTGTCGAGATTTTCAAGTGCAGTGTCGTTCGTGCTCCAGTTGAACTAATTTTGTAGTTGCATGCGCAAAGTTACCTATTTTAAGATTTGAAGATGGTTTATCAAGTTTCACATGCCAAAATACCTCGGTCAGTTGTTGTCATTGATTACTCTGGATGGAGGATGGTATAGTAAGGCATTTCACCCTTCAGCATTCTGCCTGCCTCAAGAGCTTGATAAACCAACACAGTGCAACCCCAAATAAACAGAAGCAGATGACTGTATACAAATCGCAATGGATCCGCACATGGTTCGTCTAATATTTACACATCCCATTTGTATGCGCTCTTCTCCGGCGACCGTACACCTCTTAACCTAACTAGTTTGTTTCCGAGAGCGCATCTCTAAAAGGATACTATGGACTTGAAGAAAATGTACCCCCGTACCTAACTCCACTAACCAATTTGAAACAATGTGCATCGGTTGACTAAGTTTTCCAAAGGATAAACCTACTCGTATGATGGCAAGAAAAGCCATATGCAGATCCAAAGGAGGGAATAAAACAGAAATAAATTTGATAGAGCTGTCTCTCATGCAAAATGCAAATGTGTGCCACACAAGGGAGGCAAAATAAAAATTAAATAATAATATGCATTCGCCAGAGCCGGGTCTGCGTCTTGTTGACAATATGTACCGCATGTTCGCGTGAGCTCTTCTCCTCTTCTTTTTTTTTTTTGTCCTCTGCTCCACATAAAGGAGTTTATTTACTCCTCTTGATCTAGTCATAAATATTTATGGCATCCTTATGAGACTTGGCGGCATACGTCATGCATACGTGAGTACTATTTTTCCGCCCCCACCCCCGGCCGCTTGCATTAATATGATTTCGTTGGTGATGCTGATGCGTTTGCCCTCGCATCTGCGGGACGATAATTTTAAAACTGGATGTCAGTGCATGAGGGGTGGCCGCGATTACGTGCGCAAAGAGATGCGTGCATGCACCCATGCAAATGCAAATGCAGCCGACTGTTTAGTACCACTTCCGGCGGACGATTTGTGGAATTAATTGAAATGATTATGTTTCGCAATTAATCCGAGAGTCTTACACCATCGATCAATTGTCAATTAATTCGATTTTCACATGTATCCCTCGGGATGCACGCGTGCAGTCCAATGTGTTATGCTAATTAGCTGTCATAATGCGAATAGGCACGGAACCGCTTACACATCGGTATTTACCCGGCTTATGCAATAATTGTGAGTAGATAAAGTTCACGGTTACACTAAGTTCGTCGTCGGCTTACGATGAAACATCACGTCATGGAGTATATCTTCAAGGACACGAATACCCAAAGCACTTGTTCAGCCGTTGCGCCTCGTCAGTCATTTGTGTATACACATGTACTATACACATACTCATATTCGCTCCTGTATAAGACGCCCCTGTCCTTGAGAAGCTTCACCCCTTTTGTTGGTGCAGGAGGAAAAAAAACATCCTCCGCGACAGACATTTCGACGTGGTGTCATAGTTCGAGGCTATGCCTTTCAACAACCTGCTAATACTGCGCCTTGTATAACATTCTGCGCCTGATGGAATCCGAAAGTGTCAGCAGCAATAAAAGGGTCTGGATCTGCAGGCCATGTATGGGGAATGAGTTTGTTTCGCACCCCACCCAGCCAACGACAAAACGATGTGTCTAGGGTTAGTCTGATGGTGGAAAATTCTGCGGAATATTCATAAGCATAACAAGTTGAGGGGGCGGGGTGGGAAAAAAATAGAAAGAGTTTCGAAATACTTGTGTGCTTTATGGCGTGTGCTTGTGATGGAGTCAATGAAAGGGATACGCATACAGCGGAAGTGACACGCTTCCTAATCCAATGGCTTAAATGACTAATTGGTACACGGAAGTGGGAAACTTTTGCTCGCTCTTTTGAAGAGTCACATAAGTACACTGTGCGACTTTTTAGTGTGTCACAAGGAAATCTAGCAATCCATTTGATGCGTTCAAAAACCACAAGTAGTACTTTTACTTCCACAAGAACAGTTTTCCACTTGAAAGTGTCACCAACGCAACCAACGCATTAGCGGGCTAAGGGTCTTGTACTCGGCCTTGTCCTTTGAACTTCCAACACTGAAGTTGCGTATTCACTTCTTTGTGAACATTGATTCCTTTTCAAGCAAGCTGTGCTTGAATAGAGCGAAGACTTGCATATCTGTTACACCAAGAACGAACTGGAGCTTTACCTTCCGAAATTTAATGTCATCCGCTTCTCCCTGAAGTTCTAGGGACTTGTGTAAAGACATTTTCTTCACAAACTTCAACCAATTCCGGCACATACTGCTCGTTCACGCATAAAGCAATGAAAGGATCTCACAGGGAAAATGCTTAGTAGCTCTCACATCCGACAAGTATGGGGAATTGGCTTCCGACTATGCATTCGATGTCCTCCAGTGTCAATAGAACTGCAAGGCCAAGGCAGCGTTGCCAATTTAAGACTATTTTTTTCACAGTAAAAATAAATGCAGTAAATTTAAGATTCGAAAAAAAAAAAATGCAGTAACGCTGCTAAGGATCCAAGGCGAAACCTGGCTGTAATCTTAGCACACTTTCTGTATGCAACGTCGACTCTGGCCACTGTCTTCTCGCTGCTAGATTCAGCTTGAGCGACTGTCTAAGGAGAACTAGATGTGATTCCTCCAGAAAAGGAAGTTCGATGCTACAGACGCCTCAGCAGAGTCTATATAGGGGGCAGAGTGTTTTAAGAGCTCCATAGTGGAATACCGCTCACAGAGGATACATTTACCACAGTCTCCAATAAACTGCCTATATCAGACTTGAGACTCTTCTTTTGAATTGACGGGCGGCTTATGTAATTTATTCCATTTTAGATTATTAGGCAGGTTGCATTGCCTCGAGCGCCATCAGTAGCCCCGTTTTACAAAATTTCTGTTAATTTGATACCAGTGCTGCCACTGGTTTTCTGTGCTTTTTGTTAAGGCTGAAGGACATCTCCAGAACTAGAAATAAACTCAGTCGACAGAGACTTATGCGGTCGATTGCACCCGATCCATGTTGAACTTCCTGGTGGTGAGTGTCATCTCGTTAGTCAGAAGAGTGTGATAAAATGTTACAAGTCCAGCACTGCGCCCTGTTCGTAGGTATATGTATTGGCCAGTTCCATTTAAAGTCATAGATCTTAAAAATCTATGAAACCGTCTTAGACACGAGGTTATCGCTCGAATAGTTACGCAATACCTTCTCTTATGCTTACAGTTCTGATCCTCTTAGACCTTTGTTTGTTTTTTCATGACCTCGAGGGATTTAACGCTTAAAACTTAAGCAAAGCCCTCCAGCAATATTACCAAATAAGTCTATATAATATTACTCATCTCCTCGCAACCAATTATTCCGTTGACATAGTCCCCGATAGATAACATCTAACAAAACATCTCTGCTATTTTCACAGACCTACTTTGCCTTCGACTCCCGAGCGGAACAACAAATGGAAGTTTACTTGCGGTATGGCCAACATCCGGAGCTCTATCCCAATCGCAGGGGCGAAGTCGTCCAAGGGTAAGTTTCTATTCTAGATAAATGTATATCCTCGGCAAGTGAAATATTATTCACAAATGACGATTCGTAATTCGTTTTCTTTCACTTGATGGATTCGTAAAAACTCAACGCGTCTGTTTTGATAATCCTTATATATATCTGCCAAACAAAAAAAAAACTGTGATTAATGGTCGTGAAAGAAATACGATCAAGACGAACGACCGACCAACCGACAAGAGTATTCTCTGTATAATTCGTATCTTACACTGATGTCATTAGCGATTATGGACAATCATTTCGGTTCAATAGCAGTTGATTTATGCAGACCGACAGCATTTGTATATTTTATTATTCCAAAGAATGATAGCTTAGGTCGTCACCGGCTAGGAATACACGAAGCCATTCCATTCCGCATTCACGCATTAATTATTCAAATTTATTCCAATTCCAAAACAAATAAAGGGATGACAAATCGCTGTGTTTCCTTCGAAAGGAGCAGATAAATCGTCGCACAGGAAGGACTGACGACGTGACATCGTCGTCGTCAACTGATTTGTTATGTAATTATGTTCGACTGTGTCTAGTGTCTCTGCCAACAGAATTTAAACTTTAATGTTGTTCGGAATTTGTTTTATGTTATTATTTTTTTTTTTTTTTTTTGCAAAATCACTCGTCTCTTCATTTTTATTTGGTGAGATTAAAAAAGTTTTTGTTTTTATTGCTCCACCCCACTGTCCTCTCGGAACAGCGAAGCGAGTAACTATGTCTAAGCGAAGTTCTTCAAGTCATCATAGGTACGGCGGTGAGCAGAACTTTACCAATTGTTCGAGGACATAGCACGGGACTTGTTCCAGCTTCGCCGCGCATTTGGTAGCATTTATAGAGATACATATCCGGATTTGCGTTACACATCCATACGGAACTACACACTAAAGTTGGTGGAAAGTTTTGAATGACAGTATGGCGATTAATCTGAATTATAGGTATAATAAGGCCAATGGCGGGAACAGGCGACTGCGGATAACTAAAAGTTGTTTCGTGTATATTTTTGTTCGCCTTTTGGGCTATAATTTGATGGCGTATCTAGTACGCTTGTGTGGGAAAAAGTTTCTCGGTTAGTTAGTGCGGTATCGCATATTTAGTAAGTTTTCGTTTTTCCATAATAAATGTAATAATTTTACGGACTCCGATGGCATGGGATTATGCTCTGATTTTGGAGCGCAAAAAGTTGCAAATAAGTTTGTGTAATAAATGGCAGATGAATAAGAGAAACGTGGTCACAAATTGGTATTTTTTTTTTTTTTAAGTAGGTTTACGAATGTACTAGGGCGTGATGTCGAATTGGTCAAAAGGAATGGTCTTGGCGGAGATAGTTTTTGAATTTTTGAATTTGTATGAAAGTTTGCAAACTGATTTTCATCCAAAAGACTTTTTGGCAACGGGTTACTGATTCAAGATTCCACTGCTGGATTGAGATTGAATATGGAAAAGAAGGCAAAACGGAGGTACCCGTGATATTCCCATGGGTTGAAATAAAAATGCTTCTCCGATGTATTTTTCGGGGCTTAGTCCTGTTTGAGCCGTCATCATATGGCTAAGAGGTTGTCATCGTTCGAGACAACACCCAGTGAAAGGTCGCTCCCTACATTTTTGGGATAAGAGGGCTAGCTTGAATGAAAGGAATCGAGTCGTGCATTCCAGCGTATGCCACATATGTAGAGGAACTTCCTGCAAATAACAGATCACTAACTCAAGCAAGGCTACTAAGAGCAACAAGGCGGTTTTTCCGGATTCCCGGGAAGGTTTTGCGAAGTTGCCCAACCCATTAATAGAGCGAGGGGAGAAAGAGAATTTCCCTGAAAAATACACGAAATCGCGGTCGAGTATAGGTAACGTAGACCATTGAACATAGAACATAGAACATAGAACATAGAACATAGAGCATATAACATAGAACATAGAAAATAGAACATACAACATACAACACACAACATACAACATATCTATAACATAGAACATAGAACATAGAACATAGAACATAGAATATAGAACATAGAACATAGAGCATATAACATATAACATAGAACATATAGCATATAACATAGAACAAAGAACATAGAACATAGAACATAGAATATAGAGCATAGAGCATGTAACATAGAAAATAGAACACACAACATACAACATACAACACACAACATACAACATACAACACACAACATACAACATATCTACAACATACAACATAGAGCATAGAATATAGAACATAGAACATAGAACATAGAATATAGAACATAGAACATAGAGCATATAACATATAACATAGAGCATATAACATATAACATAGAGCATATAACATAGAAAAAAGAACATAGAAAATAGAACATAGAACATAGAACATAGAACATAGAACATATAACATAGAGCATAGAACATAGCACAAAGCACATAAAACATCGAACATAGAACATGGAACATGGAACATAAAACATCAAACATAGAACATTGAACATAGAACATAGAACATAGAACATAGAACATAGAAAATATATCAAACAACATACAACATACAATATACAACACACAACATACAATCCTGTCACACCTAACGAAATGCCCTACATAATAAACGAAATGTCCGCTCATTCGGTCTTTCATCATATTTGCCCAGAAGGAAGCCCGAAGTGGGTTCTTGTTGTGGCCCCTCGTTTATAGTACCTAAATTAGACTGTGTGTACTTACTACACTTCGGTTAAGCTATTAACCTTATAATCCAAGATTACAGCACTTTGCTTAAAAGTTTGCCTTCTACCTGAGAGATCCCCTCGCTGTAAGCCTCGTTACCTAAATAAAGTTTACGGGATTACTGCAGCTTAAAGTGGCGGAACAAATTCATTCCCATCCCAATCTTCTTAGCACGTGACTCAAAGTGACTTGGCAACGAGTTTCATACATATTCACAAGTCACACAGATCTCTTACAAACTTCTAACTGACTACGAATAACTTATCAAGGACTTGTCCCAGCCATCCACGAGTTATACGAAATAATCTACAAACTTGATAAAACAAGTAAATCAAATCCCGGATTTGAGAAATACTTTCAATACGTTATACACCAGAGCATGGTCTGGCGTTAGTTGTAAGCTCATAAGAAATATTGCTGCCACTTATCGCTGTTTGTTCTCTAAGCATACTTACGAAATTAAATATTTCATGGCCGCACACTCTCGCAAAGTTTATTTGAGAGAAGCATAATAAATCGTTCATTCTTGACACATTCACCCGGGTATGGTGCGCGCCACCAACCATTTTTATTTATTATTGTTCCCCTATATCCTCCTTATCATCGTTTATAGTACGGGTTGGGTGTGTGTGCGCCCTTTTCAGCCAATGCCGATCTACATATTGTACACGTCCGAAAGGCAAAACGTGTCAGGGAACATAGTTAATATTCCATACATTCCTTCAATTTCAGATCATACTGCGAACGAGAGTTTCGAGATTGCCGCCTGCAAACCTGCTACGTGCAGTCACCAGCATATCCAGGACTATATCCCAGGGCACTGAATTGTCGCTATAAACTTCACACCAGACAACCGTACATCAAACTTTATCTACAAAATGAGCAATTTTCTGTGGATGGGCAACGGTAAGTTTTTGTGCTATTATTTTCCAGGTCATACCTTCCCACCTATACCATAGCTCGTCCGTTTTCTATATGCGGGCCCCCTTGCTCTTTCGTCATTTTCATCCTCCGGCACTGGTGGATACTGGATAGTTGGGAATTCTTGATTGTTATTGGTATGCTACGATGTAGGCGTTTCCAACGACAGACATTCATAAATTCCCTGTACTCCTGGACAAGGATTTTCGGCCCCATCATCAGAATTCATCTCTCTGAATTATACCCCACAGTGTAAGGGCAGTGGCCCTATATTCACAAATAATAGTATGCCTACGGTACCTTTCGAAACGAACTCCTTATGAATTTTTATTAAAAGGAACAGAGACTCGGCTGTCATGAACTCCGCATTCTTGAAAAGTTCCTTTCCAAAATGGAAAAAACTTGAAAAACTGATTGGAAAAGTGTTTCAAGTTGTTTGTTTTTTCAGGACTACGTATACCCACTGTGTCTGCGCGTGTGTGTGTGTGTGTATACAGAAAACAAAAGTGGGAAAGAAATTCTTTGACAGGGAGTCGATAGTTGCCAGCAAACAGCCAAAGAGGCAGTTCGACTGTTCACTGTTTGGAGTGGTTTCACCATAGAATTTATTGTTAACAGTTCAATGAGTTTGCTTAGCAATTGAAAATACACTGGCAGGGCGGGCACTCTTGCTCTCTCTTCTGATGGTTGTAATGTTGAACTGGAGGTAAATTTGTTTTGTAAAATGTCTTTATTATTTTCGGCAAAGAGAACAACGTTTACCAGGCAATAGTTTCTTAACTCGAGTTAAGTTATATGTTGTGCTGAGGAGTTTTCAAGGAGTTGCGACGAAAGTGGACGAAGATATAGGTTATGTAGGTTTTTCTTTCGAAATATGTCCATCCCGTATCTGTCTTAAGGTACATTTGTCCATCGGAGCTTAGGCGGATATTTAAAGCGATATCTAGTAGTGCAGGAGATCGACAAAAATTGCTTTCCAAGTAGAGCTTCATTGTTATTTTTTGAACAATAATCTCTTGGGAATGGGAGTTGGTTCAAAAGTCTTTCCACATGAGTTCCTGGTGGTCAGCTAAAAAGCAATCAATACCCAACTTAACCTGGTGAGCAGTCAATGATTTTTAAGTTATAAAGGGTGATTTTTTAGCTGGTTTGGTTTTGGCAACACTGGTTTTGACAGCTGACGTGTGTTTAGTACCTTGTGTCACTGTCAAACAGCTTCAGTTTGGTTTGCAATTTAACCATGGATCGTCTTACAAATGAACAACGCTTGCAAATTATTGAATTTTACTATCAAAATTCGTGCTCGGTTCGAAATGTTCATCGCGCGCTGCTTCCATTTTATGATCGGCTTTCTCGACCTTCTGAGCAGTCTATTCGGAAGATTGTGACCAAATTTCGCACCAAATTTACTTTGTTGGACATTAAACCACCAACACGTTTACGTACTGTGCGTAGTGAAGAAAATATTGCGGCCGTATCAGCTAGTGTGACAGAAGACCGCGAAATGTCGATTCGGCGCCGTTCCCAGCAGTTAGGCCTTTGTTACAGCACTACGTGGAAAATTTTGCGGAAGGATTTGGGCGTAAAGCCTTTTAAGATACAGCTGGTGCAAGAACTAAAGCCAGCCGACCAACGCCGAATTTTTGGTGAATGGGCTCTTGGAAAGCTGGCCGAGGATCCGCTTTTTTATCGAAAAATTGTGTTCAGCGATGAGGCTCATTTTTGGTTGAATGGGTACGTAAATAAGCAAAATTGCCGCATTTGGAGTGAAGATCAGCCAGAAGCATTGCAACAGCTACCAATGCATCCCGAAAAAGCCACTGTTTGGTGCGGTTTATGGGCCGGCGGCATTATTGGGCCATATTTCTTCAAAGATGATGCGAATCGCAGCGTTACTGTCAATGGTGAACGCTACCGAGCGATGATAACAAACTTTTTTTTGCCCGAAATGGAAGTTCTTGACTTGCATGATATGTGGTTTCAACAAGACGGTGCCACATGCCACACAGCACGCGAAACAATGGCGCAATTGCGAGGCGAGTTTGGTGAACAGTTAATTTCACGTTTCGGGCCGGTCAATTGGCCGCCTAGATCGTGCGATTTGACACCATTAGATTATTTTTTGTGGGGGTATGCCAAGGCTAATGTGTATAGGGACAAGCCCGCTTCGATTGACGCACTGGAAGCCAACATCCATGCATTCATTCGTGAGATACCGGCCGATATGTGTGAAAGAGTATGCCAAAATTGGACTCAGCGGATGGGCTACCTGAGACGCAGCCGCGGTCAACATTTGCATGAAATTATCTTTAAACATTAAATTGCAAGGTTCAAACTATCGATTCAAATAAATATTTCATTAATTTTTTCGAATTTTTTGTGTTTTTTTTTTTAAAAAAAGTTCTAAACCTCTTAAAAAATCACCCTTTATTTCGACGACTGGTCAATTTAACCACTGCTTCCTGTAAGATGCGGCTGTGGTACACATGAGCCCCGTCTTAGCATACTAGATGGGGTTAGACAAACCAGCAAACGACACAAAAATAAATCATCCTTTGTAAACTCCAACCGCTTTAAGAAGACTCACTTTAATTGTCAAGCATCAGGATCAAACGCCTGTAGGTGGGTTGCTATGGTACCTTCCCTTATATTATTTGCTTTTTCGCTTTGCAAGGAAAAATAGATAACCCAGCTACATAAACACAATCTCTGTATATCTTTTGAGTAAACTATCGACATTGGTGGCTATAAGAAGTCCATAAATATACACACATAACCCATACATACATGCGATAAAATTTTATTTGCTTTTTCATCACTCGCCCCCAGGGTGCGGATCCTTTGTCATGCATTCCCATTTTCGCTTTTGTAATGCTACTCTGTGTTTGACTTTTAAGTGCGGATAAGTAATACACCCTTTATCTAAAACGAAAGCCTTCGAGTGTGGGAGGAACGCAGAAGGAAATTTGATTACGCCCTCCCACCGATATTATAGCATATACTATTTACATTTGATGACATAATACACGAAAATTACCGAATAATTGATCCATTTCACACATACACGCACTCTTCAAAAGGGCCTCAAAGGGCATAATTTGAGCAGCTGGAAAAGTTTAATCCTTTTAAGTTGCTTACAATTTAAATTCGTATTATCACACTTCAGGGATTCCCATGGCTATACGCTTTCGCATCCATCCACGGCGAATACTCGTAGAAACACCAACAAGGAGAGTCTGTCATCATCGACGTTTCATCTCGCAGAGGTGGCGGAACAGTAGTTACAAAAGGTATTTTCCGAGGAGGGTGTGTGCCTTTATCGATTCGTCTCTTCTGTGTCTTTTTTTGAACGTCCAACGTGAACAAAGGCAAACGCTTGAGCAAATTATAATGTGCCAACGCACAAGTCGATCCCAAAACAATCGAAAGGATAATAATGGTGGCCATAATTTGTGCGATGATCTTTCGGTCGGGAGTGGTCTCATTTTTATAAGACCAGTTACAAATACTCCCAGATGGTGGGATGACGGTATAGGGCTTGAGGAGAGATTATACGGGAGTGTGTCCTTTTTCTTGGCTCAGCATCTTATCACACCTGGTCGGGATATAATCTCCTCACCTCTGTCGCACCAATGTGCCGCTGTAACAAATGCCAGATGAGCAAATTTATATTAATTCTCCCAGTGAAACCGGACATGAGAAAGGGATTACCCATCGCAACGGTAAGCAGGAAAAATGTGGGTGCAAGCATATTACCTACAGCTTGGCGCATGGAATCCCAAATGGCAGCGAGCTCTTCTTGGCATCAGCATAAGCCGTACCCCGTACCGCATGTAATTCGGCTGCGGGTCCACCCGATAAGTGATAAACTCTTCGTGCGAAGGTGATTTGAAACGGCCATGACCATGACCATTTATAACCGATAAAGGACCGGCTTCATTGATTTGCTATTTCTTTATTGTTATCGGATTTTAACTTTTGTTTATCCCAGCACTGCTTTGGGGTTATGTGAGTGTGTGTTGGAGGGATATTTGTATTGTGGTATCGGACGTGCATTATCCACTGCTGGGTATAGAGATGTCTGGTGTTGGGGGAGTTCTATTTTCGGGACTTAGTGTTGCGGAATTTTGGGATACCCAAGCAACCCTCGTTACAATTTCAGCAAAGTGGCCCGATTATGAAATAGTCCGGAGATGGGTAGTAGTATGGTTCCCCACTGAGAAGTGCGTGAGTGGACTAGAGACTAGGTACGTGCTTATGATAATATATAACTTTAGCCCGTCTAACACGGAAGGTTGGACACAGTTTGGTGTGTTTTGTTGGAAGTTTCTCAGTACTCGCCTCAAGGTTTTGACGATATCTTGGCACACATTTTAGGGTACAACTGTCGTGAGGAAGCTCCGCAATTAAGCAGTTCATATACAGCATGCAATTGTAGATTCTCCAGTGTTAAAATAAAATCACTTCTCTCAAACATGATTGTGCTAAGAAACTGCCTCCAGGGTCGTCTACAGACGTGAAAGGTTCAGTTGTAGCTAGCTCGTTTTAGGTCCTAATGGGTCCATGTTTTTTTTTCTGCTTTAATTAATTTAATTAATTAATAATAGTAAATAGTTGGCGCAACAGGTCCGAGGGACCCAAGGCCTAGCTTCTCACAACCATTCGTTTTGTGTGAGTTTCATTTTTGGGACGAATGGAAGGGATCTACAATTTTTTGCCGATTCCAAACGGCTAATTGAGAAGCCATTGAAAAAACCCCAATTGGAATTCGTGTTTCTGCGGGATTCGAACCTGGGATCACTGCGCCTACCACAATAAAGCATAGCAAAAGAAATCTACCTCTGATTCGTCTCAATTTGAAATCCGCTGTTCTCCTTCACGAGAAATGAATAAAAATATTCGATATCAGAATATTTACCTGACTAATTTCATTCCGAAAATAATTTCTCACGAAATTCCTCAGCAATTTACGTACTAAACACATCCCTGCCACTACGTTGTTCATACAAATAGAACGAGTGCGCTCCGAAATAAGCGGGTCATAGATTCCGCAAGGATTTATTGCGCTCGTTACGCTATAAATTACACATCCACCTATGTGGATAACAACGCTATATCAATCCTGATTTTTTTGGCCAACATGACTTTTCTCTCCATACCCCACACTGCACTGTGCCAGGTTTAGCTTTCACTATCTGTTTCGGGTACTTTATGCTTAGCCTTTTTATTGGGGGGTGTTTTTTACTCTATCGTACTATTTATAGCCGGGATATTCTTTAGTGAATCTTTATTTAAAGGTGTATGCTAGCCACAGCAACCTACCTATAACAAAAAAAGGAATATATATATCCTGGCAACAATAACGACAACGATAACAATATAGCGAAACATTTTACTATCGAAAAAGCACTTCCATTGGAATAATACCATTTTTTTTTTTTTTGCTTTCTTTTCCAGGTGTGAAAACGTAATGACATGTCCCATAAGACCAATTGGTTCTGGCAACGAACACTGCCCATATGATTGGCTGGCCGTTTACGATGGACGTGACGAGCATTCGCCGCTTATTGGAAAATTTTGCGGTCTCGGAAAATTTCCATTTAGCATAATCGGTAAGTCGACACAGGGGGAGAGAGTTTCCACATACCGCATACATTTTTTTTTTTTTAATTATACCAAAAAAGGACGTCGTTCATGCAGAGTCATTGAAGCGCTTCTTTTGCTTATCCCGCGCCATTGGCCGAAATGCATTTTTCTCTTCGAATTTCCACTCTGGGTAGGGTAAACGGTTGGCAAAAAATAAAACGGATGTTGTTACACACATTCTCCTCTCGAATACATTTCACGGTTCGTCGATAACAACATTAATTACCAATTACTTTTCCAATAATTGTGAAACAAGTGCCAGGGAAGGGTTGCGAGGGTATGGGCGCTGTTTTATTATGGGTGTATGGATGTTGGCATATAAACGAAAACGAATGTACTCTGTGAAGGCAGACTCTTCAGTTAAGTGATTTTGTTTTTAATCGTTGCTTTTTTTATTCGGTCTGTGTTGTTTCTTTTTCTTTTTTTCTTTGATGTCCAAATTACAATGTTAAACCGAAGAATTGGCCACGGCTGATGCGTTTACAAAATGAGTCTGGACTTAAATTGGACTTTCGAAAAGTGGGTCCTAGTCAAGGGATTTGTCAAATGAAAGAGTTGAAATCCATGCAGTTTTCGGGGTGACGTTTGTACATAAGCAAACAGCAGGAAAATACCAATTTTCCTCTCTAAACATTTTGGACGACTGTTAGAACATGCCGATTTACAACAGGGGCAACCATTGTGGCTCCTCCTCCACTGATTGTCATATGTTACGAATACCCCAGAGTATTGGCTTTCTATGGTTGCTGCTTCACATTCCCCACAGGAAAATAATGCAAAGGCCTCAAACTTGCTGACCGTGGAGGCCGATTGGCAGGTCCTTCACCTTCTGGTTAAATTCTGATCTCAGAAAGTCTCTAAGGCACCACAACCTCTATCTTAGGCTTCAAGCGACTCAGAGATTGAGCCACGTCGCTCTGTCAATCGCTCAGATCTAACGTGGCCACCGTCACACGATTTCATTTGTTTTAATCTGTTTTCGTCACTCCCTGCACTTACCTCGTGCGGATGTGATTCATATTTCATATAAGTACGACTCGAACCTCCTGTATCTCTACGCGCTTCTTTAAATTTGTCTCTGTGTGACTTTGTTCCCGCATCAGTGGTTTACTCACCTAATCCTTACTTCTCATTACACCCCAACCGGGCAACTTTTCATGTCTGTTAAGACTTTCTTCCTCAAATGGGTAACCGACACATCATATAACTGAAATCGACCCTCCAGCCCACTTCGATTGACCACGATTACATCATCGTTGACCACTCGCCCATTGAATGCTTATTAAATTTCCATTTTGACAAATAGCCAACTCAAATAAAGATGCAAGCGCGCATGCATCGCTTGTCGTCCTTCATTTCGCAACCACCATCAGGCTGCATTGCTGACTATGTGCATTCGTGCATTTGCATATACTCAATGTGACAGTGCACCTTTATCTGTCCGTGACTGTGTGTAACTCATATCTGCAATAATACCGTTGTTATACGCAATTGGCAAGGTACCTATATCCACGTTCATTTGTTCATTTCAGGCACATCGCAGTACATGTATGTTGAATTTGTGTCATCCCCCGCTGGACCGCTACTGAATACTGGATTTCATTTTAACGTTGGCAATTGGCCGGGACACGTGGAAACGGCCGGCATTAAGCACGGTATATGCGATTGGCTATTAAGTTCGGACGCTCTAAAGGACAGCAGCGCATCGGAGGGAATTTTTCTCAGCATCGCACATTGGTATCCACCGAATACGTCTTGCAGCTACCACATTAAGGGACGAACGGGAGAAATTGTGCGGCTGTACTTCCCAAGGTAAGTTGTTGTTAAAAGAATTACGGATCTGATTTTGCTTTTGTTGTTCGGTTTTCATTGGTATCGTACTTTAAACAGCAACACAAAAAAAATTACTCTTACTTTAAGCGTAAGCTGGACACACTTCCTCTACAAGAGCTATTGATTTCGACAGTTTTTTTACTTTAGAAGCTTAGCAATATAGACAGGTTTGAACTTTGACACTTTTCCTCCACAAGGGCTATAGATTTCGAGAGACTTGTTAGTGAAGAAGCTTTGCAATCAAGACTTTGACAATTTTCTTCTACAGACCTATAGATTTCGAGAGTTTTGGAGTGGAGAAGCTTTGCAATTTAGATAGATATGAACTTTGACAATTTTTCTCTACAAGGGCTATAGATTTCGAGAGGCTTGTTAGTGGAGAAGCTTTGCAATCAAGACTTGGACAATTTTCTTCTACAGACCTATAGATTTCGAGAGTTTTGAAGTGGAGAAGCTTTGCAATTTAGATAGATATGAACTTTGACAATTTTTCTCAACAAGGGCTATAGGTTTCGAGAGTCTTGTTAGTGGGGAAGTTTTGCAATTGAGATAGGTTTGAACTTTGGCACTTTTCTTCTACAAGAGCCATAGATTTCGAGAGGCTTGTTAGTGGAGAAGCTTTGCAATCAAGACTTTGACAATTTTCTTCTACAGACCTACAGATTTCGAGAGTTTTGGAGTGGAGAAGCTTTGCAATTTAGATAGATATGAACTTTGACAATTTTTCTCTACTAGGGCTATAGATTTCGAGAGCCTTGTTAGTGGGGAAGTTTTGCAATTTAGATAGGTTTGAACTTTGACACTTTTCTTCTACAAGAGCCATAGATTTCGAGAGGCTTGTTAGTGGGGAAGTTTTGCAATTGAGATAGGTTTGAACTTTGGCACTTTTCTTCTACAAGAGCCATATATTTAGAGAGGCTTGTTAGTGGAGAAGCTTTGCAATCAAGACTTTGACACTTTTCCTCTACAAAAGCTATTGATTTCAAGAGTTTTATTAGTGTAGAAGCTTTGAAATCTAGATAGGTAACCTTGAATTACCGAAAGTCTGAATGAAGCTTTCTCAAACTTGTGATTAGCGATGAGTCTACATACAAACACAATCCTCGATGACATGGCACTTCATCCTGCGGACAGACTAGACTAGTTTTTAAAGAGTTGCCGGCCATTTTCGTGTTTAAGCAAGCTGAGGCTGTTGCAACGACTTCAAAATATTGGAAAGGTCAGAAAAATGCGTTTTCTTCAGTTAAACTTCCAAAAAGTAGGCGTGGCAACTATCGACATATCCCATAACTTTCTCGGAGTCTCAGAAAATAGCTCTTAGGAAGTTTTAATCAAATCCGTCAAGTAGTTTTCACGGAAACTGGCAACATAAATGAAACCACTTAGGCCCGTTTGCTGATACTACTCATAGCGATTTAAGTTCCACTTAAAATCTTATGTGCCAGTTTATGACATAGAAAAGGTAGCCCATAAAGTATTTAAGTAGAACTTAAATCGCTATGAGTAGTATCAGAAAATGGGCCTTAAAGATTTAAAAGATTTACTAGCTACGTATGGTTTTTTACTAATGTTATTTTAACAACTCCTTTTGCTCATTTCATCAGTTATTTCGTCCCCTCATTTTATTACCTCAATTTCAACTTCAGTTCAACTTTTCTGTGTTTCCCCACAACTTCCATTTCCATCATATTAGCTATCAACTTAAAAACAAGGCAAGCTTGGTAAATCTCCCTCTCCCTTGTGTGCACATTTCCGCCTTACGGTGGCTTTTTTCTAATTTACACCCCTTAACCCTCAAACGATAAGAATGACTTATGTTGCCAACAACCAGCCAACATTTCTGCCATCACAAAATATGGCTCTAAATGTAGGTACAACTATGGTACGCCCTCTCGTTTAAAACTGGCAGAGGCACTCTTTTTGTTAAAATGGCGAAAAATATGAAACAATTTGAACTGAACACAGAACCGTATTCAGCACACGGACCTAGTCCCGTAGCCAATATTACCTAACTTGGATAGAAATCTCCCAACCAGCACGTGGTCGGGGCGACCCCCCCCTCCTCAGACATTTATAGCATTTTCATAAGAAATTCACCATTGCTCGGGTAATTCCTTCCTGACCCATATTCTGCGTCAATTCCCTCGGCGCTGGCAAAATCCAATTTCAGAAATTTTTTTTCCAGTCAAGTTGGTCCCGACTGTAGGTGCTGTAATGGCACAAATTTCATTTCCTCTTCTTTACCTACTCCTTGTTGCAAAAAAATATGCACGTACCTATAGAACTGTTCTACGATGTACATGCTATGTCATCTCGTTTACCTGCCACCCCCAAATAGACCCGAAACTGGTTGGCCAAACCAAAACGAAATGGGTAGTCAAACGTAAGATGCACACGTAACCAATGAAGACACCACCCTCTCTCTGAGGGTCTGAGGTATAGGTATATGGGAAAACAACTTCTTGGATTCTGAGGAGCATGGCAAGAAGCCAGACTAACCGACAGACATGAAATCCTTTCATCGCCCAAATGGAAGAAAGTTTAACTGAAAAGAATATATTCTTGGCACAGGTTTCGGCATCGACGAAATGCATATTATGGACACAGCTTTTTCCCGGCCACCTTTCATTCTCTATCGTCTGCCATGTCCCATATTAGTGTTCAAGGAAGTAGTCGACGAGTGGTATTTGTGTCGTCGTTCATTCGAACGAACGAACATTCAAAGGGAAAACGATAAATTCCCTGGAAATTCGGTACGAATCATTTTGGGACACATCCTGTGGCCGAGAGTTTGCATTTCTCGCTATCACAAAGTTCGATTTGCGAATGCGAAAAAACTCGACCGAGCACCAGGCAAACAAATACACACACATGTCGCCCATCGACAGAGCGAGGATGTAGATACTATGCCGGGCGGGAGGGTTAAAATAACATTTTCTGCATCATAGTTTCGGGTAGTACAAACAGAACGGGTGTGCGTGGCATCTGGGATGCATGCACATTGAACAAATTTTAATAATTTCATATTCACACGTTGTTTGGACGTTTGTTGTTGTTGCTGGCAGAAAGGACGATGCGGCAGCGACGACAATCCTCCCAGTTCATAACATGGTAACGGCAGGTATTAAAGGGTCGAATGTTACCATGGACAGCAATGAACTTTAATTTAAAACTTGTATGAAAAGTGGCACAACCTCTGCGGCACGAGTGTTTCCGAGAACAGCGCAACACAAAAAAAGCGGAAAAACGCGCAATTGAATTTTAGGTGCGCGCATTTGCGAGAGTTCATGTATTTAATGGGTCCTACTAGCACTCAAGCCAGTGTGTGGGGTAACACATGGACTCGAACTCTGTCTATGACAGTTTTTTTTAGTGGCGCATTTAAATCGTTTGAAAAAAGTACTTTGTACCTCTCTAATGATTTTGATTGTGGGTTAGTCCTTAACATGGCGTACGTGGTTCAGAAATGAACCATATTTTAAGCAGATTGTGGAGCGAATATTCTTCCTCAAGGGTGTCGGAAGAATGTACAGTTTTGACATGCCAACACTTTTAGGTCATCAGAAAGGGGGAATAGATTTTCTGGTCTTTTTTTTATTGCGAGAGCCTCACAAAAAAGCTCTTTTCCTAAATATCACTTTCTTCCAAACAAATTAGGTCTAAGAATCACAGCTTTTTCATTTTGATGGAGCTTTCGCATACTTTATTGAAGGCACTGAGCTTTATCTGTGCATTCGCTCTTGAAAGCTCAACTTCGAAGCTGGGTTTCACTAATATCTGCAAAGATTGGTTCAATATTGATGACTTCAAATGATTTTTCAGTTTTGAAAAAGAAAAACAGCATGAAAATGCTCAAAGTTTGAAATCGCGACCTAAAACAATTGAGGCGTCACAGAACGTTGCTTTTTAATTTCTTTTTGCAAAATTATTCCGCCTCAGCTCAAACAAAAACAGGTGTTACAAAGTTGCTGCAAGCACCTACTCAATTTTTAGAATCAAAGGGAATTGTCTCACAGGTCATAGTGCGGATCTTGGTCCCTAAATATGAGCCTGTGGTTCAGCAAAACTCCTGCGGACGTTAATCGACGATGTGCCTTTACTGACTTTGGGGTTAAGTCGTATTTTCGTTGATGTTCCAATATTTGAAATCGACTTAATTCCGTAATGTATGACTTCCTCAGTATGTCCTTTTCTCCTTTCGCCTTAAAGTCAATTAACATCAATTTTTGGATTCGGTAACTATCCGAAGTTGTTTGTCAAAGCTTTACTTTGTCTTTGTTAAGTTACCATTTGCCACAGCACTAATGAAATATCTAATATTATCCGATGACATTCCCTCCGCACCTCTGTTCCTAGTGTCCTTCACAGGCATAAATAAAAGCCAGTGATTGTAGGTCCGTAGCCTACTCAAAACTTACTCGAAGAATTTCGCTGAAAATTTTACAGGCTATTGCTATGGATGGCGGTAGTGCTAAGAGATAAGGTTTAGTAAAATCCGACAGGTGTCGCTGTTGTTTAAAGTGGGTTTACCTTCCTTGTGAGTCTATCTGTATATGACCGCGTTAATCTCAAGAGCCAATAAACGAATTTGAATGCGGTTTTCAGTGTTCTGTTATGGAAACTATATGTGTAGCTATAGATGAGCTCAAGTTTTGAAAATAACAAAGTATTGTTGGTGTTTTTTGAGTCGGCTTGAGACGAAATACAATTTTAGAGGAACTTCCTCCCGGGTTCCCGGTACACCCCAGAAAAGGTCTACTGTACTCCCTAACGAATTAATGAAACGCCAGCCCTGCTCCCGAAAAACACGAACCTCCTCAGGACATAAAATGCACATACACTGCGAGTATAGTCAGACCACAGCCTTCTGTCTAAAATAAAACTCCAATTTTGTGGTCAAATTCTTTACACACGGTGCAGTTCATCCTCTGGCCATTGATATTCCTAAAATTCGCCTAAATCCCATTTAAATCCCCGCATTCGCATTTGCATACATATCCCCACGATATGGTAATCGTTGTTCTTTTTATCTCTTTGCAGCTTTCGCATCAATCGCATCGAATCGCCCATTCTCAAGTACGACGGCGATTGCGGTGAATCGCTCACCATATACGACTCATCGAAGCCAGATCCTGCCAGAATAATAAAGACCTTCTGTGATACATTCTCGCGACCGATGGAGAAGGTGGACTTCGTCAGCACCAGTCCGTCGCTGTTTGTGCAATTCGAGAGCAAAACCGGCTCGTATAGTGGCAGTTCATTATATTACTGGGCGCACTATGACTTCTTCAATAATACCCGTTTCGGAGACCCCGTCCCGAATACCCTCTGCGACGAGGTGATGTACGCATGGAAACATCCAGGCGGAAAAATCCGTTCACCCATGAACTCGTTAATATTCAAACGGACCGGCGGCAGTGATGTGCGCTGTCAGTATAAATTCGTCACCGACAAGCGCCTGTACGCACGTGCGGTCATCGAGGTCACAGCGGTGTCATTCAAGGAGCTGCCGTACAATGTCAACGCCTGCACCCGCTGCCACGAGGAACGTGTCGACAAAGTGGTCATCTGGGAGGAGCGGGAGAAGACTCAGAATTATCTGGCGTGCTTTTGTGACAACATACCACGTGCGGTGCGAGTCATCTCGTCCAGTGACAATGTGAATTTGGAAATGATTGTACAAGGTCAGCATGCGATTACGAGCTACTTTAAGAACCCGAATCCATTGTTCGAGGCTAATTACGAGTTTGCTCACGGTCCGCTGTGTGGTCCAATTACATTTGGGCCATCACCGGATGGCATACTGGTGTTCCCATATCGCAAGGCACTCGGCCTAATTGCACACAACAGTCCCGACCATCAGTATCGACGTGAAAAGTGCATCTGGGAACTGAAGGTGGCCGCCCAACGTGACCTGTGGTTGCATTTGGAAAAGGCTCGCTTCGGCGACCACACATGCGAGAGTGCAAAAATCGAAGTTTATCTAGCCGGTCGGCTGGAGCCGCGATTCATTGTCTGTCCGGAGAATATATCACTCGCCCGCGATCTGCCTATTTTGTCGGCAGCCGACTTGGGCGCCTTGGGCACGGATCAGGAACCATTGCCGGTGCTCATCCAGTACACAGGCGATGGCCAGCCGGGCAAAAACGCTTTCCGATTGGTTTGGACCGAACTGTTCCATTTACCTCGCAATCCCGACGGCAGTCTGGCATCGTCCCTCCTTCAGGATGGCGACTGTGACTTTAAATGCCCTGGCGATACGGCAATTTGCATACCAAAACATCTCGTCTGTAATGGCGCAATGAATTGCCCCAATGTCACTCACCTATCCACCATCGAACAACTGACGCAACACATCGAGGAGAACCTCCAGAAGCTGGGCATCATCAACGATAAGCTGCGTTTCGATGGTCAAATGGTGCTGCATGATGAATCGCCGCAAATTTGCCTGCGGCACACTGAAATCGTTGAACTACCGTATGGGAAACTCATACTGATTACAATAGGCCTTAGTCTGGTCCTGTCGCTGTTTTTGGCGATTATTTGCCGAATGTGCAGACGCAGGAGGTATTAAACGCGCACCACAACCAAAAAGCAACATACCTTCCCATCCCACTATTCGTATATTGTCAAGCACACTGTCGTAGTTTTTTAAGTGACATTAGATACAAAAGGACACATACACGTATATATATATATACATATAGGAGGTACATCTAGTTGACTAAGCAAACGAAGGAGACACATCCTAACAAACAATATATGGAAAGAATTATAACAATATAATGTGGCAGTTGTACTGCTGTGCATGTGTGTGTGTGCGCGCGCGCGATTTTCAGCTGCAAACTCGTTGGTTATATTGTAATTTTCCAGTTTATTTTTTGCACATAGATTTTAGAATAAAAAAGACAAGGATGAACATTTAAAGTTATGTAAAAAAAAAAATTTAATTAAAATAAACTGAATGTAGTCATGTAAGAGAGTTAAATTTGAAATAAACGGAAGAGAGATGAGGGAAAACCTAAAATAAAGTTGACGTGACAATTATTGAAAAGGACTATTTGTTTGTCATTTGATGTACTGCGGCGGGAGCCTCCTGGAGTTTGGTAAACTATGCACAGGAACTGGTCAATTTCTATAGTTGTGAACGAAGTTCCGCCGGTTCGGCCCCCAAAAAATCACCAGAAGCTTTATAAAGCCCCCCCCCCCCTTTAGGACACAATAGACCCAACTGATGGTGTAAGTGAAGCTGTGGCAAAAGTGCCACAAGAGCACCCATTTACCTACCTAAGCCCCCCTTTAAAATGCAACGTGACTGCGCTCAGCTAAATGCGGAGAACGCATCACCAATTATACGTGAGCTCAAATAACCTGCAGAATTATGATGTTTTAATTGTTAAAATTAAATTAATTTATTGCTGTAGTTGTAATTTTTGAAATTCCGCAACAGAAATCCGATCCATGGAAAGGAAACGCAATTATGGAGCTTTTTTAAATACCCTGGGATTATTGTGTTGGATACAAACAGAGCTACAATTATGGGGGTATATCATGTCATCATTTGATCACCGGCTTGCAGCATATCGAATCAGGTCGCGTGAGTACTCATATGCAGCTAGCATTAGGGAATATTGCGGTTGCCTTTACCATGTAGGTATTATAACAGCGGCCTGGACCCAGCAGCGTTATATGTGAAATTAAACAGAAAATTGCCAGGTATATAGCTAGAGAGAGAGAGCACAGGATCGGGATAGGAGGTTATGGGGGAAGAGCACATTCAATGCTTCGGGGAATGTATTTTCGGCCGGCAAGCTAGTTGTGGATAAATTTGGCGGGTATACGATATAGGGCCAGGAGTTGGCTGTGCCAAATGAACGAGAGTTTTGAGCGCGAATTAAAACACTTGTTTCTTACTTTTAAAATTAAACAATATTTATTTGGAACTATGTCCTTTATTATTGAAATACTTTTTACTAATTCTAAAAGGAGCTTAAGGCTACTATGTAGTTACAATAAGACTGTTGATAAATTCATCATACAGTCGTATTTATATACTTTTCTTATCTATCTACAAGGAGACCCAAGCGTACAATCGTCTTGCTTGATAATGAAGAAGAGATAATATTCCAACATTGTATACAAACGATATTATCTCTTTTACATATGTTATCATTGTAGCGTTGTGTGCAAGACTGTACTAGAGACTAAAGATATCATTGAATACAAATAATGTTATCTTTTTTCTCAATATGTTTTGCTATGGATACTTAACTCCCCCCCTTGTTAAACGAAATCGTCCCGATTTTTCGACGCTATTTTTAACATTTCTCTTTCATAAGTTTTGTTATATGCGTCAATCTTTTTTTGTTTTTGACGATCTGTTATACATTGTATAGTTTTTATCATTACGTACGTAAATGCTAGAATAACAATCAGTGTTACAATTGTGTATATAGTTGATAATATCGGTTTTTCTTCAAAAGGAATAATTAGTTTTTTTAAAGTATCTATGTTATCGAATTTGTACATTGTATCTTCTTTAATTATTTGGTCGATGTAAGACTCTGAATTATGATTTCTTAATATAACTTCTTTAATTTGCTTATGCATGTTTTTGTATATTTTATCGTCTAGATTTATAGTATTTTCATAAGTAACTAAGTTTATACCATTAATTGTTTGATTATTTAACTTATGCTTACCGCTTAATAACATAACACCGGATTCAATTTCTAAGTCGTAATCGTATTCTTGTTTAATGTTGCATTTTGAAGTTATATTCTTTAAAAGTGGAATAAGACAATTTTCTTCTTCAAAGTTAATTTCACAAATGTTTTTACTTAGATGATTTTGACAATTTCTTGTTCTTAAATAAGTTTGGTTACATAAGGCAATTGTTTTATCTGTAATGATTTTTCCATGTTTTGAATTTAAAGGTGTTACTTTATACAATTTACATGATTTAATTAGAACTGGATATTTATATATTGTGATGAAGAATTCATCAGTTCTAGCTAATAATATTTTAGAGTACTCAAGTATATTTATTATGGGTACTTGAATTATTTCATGTTGAATAATATTTTTAATGTCATCTAAGTCTAGGCTTTCTGATAAATATTCATTATTTTTTGCTGCATTAATTGTTCTGGTCAATAATAATAATTGTTCGTACACTTGTTCTATTACTAAATGTTCTTTAAGGCTCTGACCTTCGAATTGTTGCAAAATTTGTTCAAATCTAGAATTTATAGTTTTTTGTTTATTATTGTTTTCTATGAGATTATTTATACTCGTTTCTATGTTAACTAAGTCATAATGGTCAGGATTACCAAACACATATTTGAAAGCTGTTCCTAAAAAGTTAATTGATCTAGTATGCCTAGTATGTTCTTGTAATTGGTCTGCTAAATTCTTAATTTTACTCAACCAAATTTTTTCTTCTTGTGTAGGTTGATATTTACTAGTTACGATATTTACGTAAGGTTGAAATATCGAAGTCAGGTTGGTGGCATGTAACAAATAAGTTTGTTCTTTGAATAAATACACGTCATCTGTTTGCGTAAGTATAAACTTCTTGTTTAGTAACTCAGTTATTTGAACGTTTCCTTGCCCTTCTTGACTCTGTACAATTCCTAGTAATGTTAGGAATATTAATATTTTCGTCATCTGAAAAATGATAATTCTTTATGTTATCCTTGTGAATTTTTATTCCTTCTTTAGAGATTACAGTGTCTCCTTTATCTTCTTCTACTATTCTTGTTATGTATCTGGCGTTAGATTTCTTTCTAAGACCTGTGATTCTTACCATTATCTTATCTCCTTTTTTATACTCTCTGTGTCGAGTTCCTTTATTTAGACGTTCGATCACTTTTTTGGATGCTGAGTTTAGTTTATTTATTATAATTTCACTATTGCTATATTTATTTTGATTAAAGAAAATGTCTCTAGGTTTCAAACCGGTAACTGAGTGTATAGAATTATTTAATTCACGCACTGTTCTAAATATTTCTTCGATAAGTCTTGTTTTATTCTGAATTGTGAATATTCTAGACAGTTCAGTTATTGTACCGTTTACACGTTCTACCTGACCGTTCGCTGTCGATCTGTATACTGGAGTTTCTACTTTAGTTATGTTGTATTTCAAACACATTTGGTTCACCATTTCTGTTTTGAATCCCTTCTCGTTATCTGTCATGAGTCGTTCACATTTTGGGAAATAATTAGATAAGACCTCTTCCATAACGTCGTACAGTCTGTTTCGAGTTTCGATTTCCCGAAGGATTGTATATTTAGAATACTTATCTACTGTTACAAGGAAAGTATACTTGTCGTTGAAGTATATGTCCATATGAATGTGTGTTCCCACATGTGTTGGTATTTCTGAATTATTCAGAGGTTCTCTGATAGGTTTTCTTTCATATTTTCCAAATAGACATGCTATGCATTTTCTGTTGAAACTCTTTGCTTGTTTATTTAGATCGGGCCAGTAATATTTCTCTGAGATTTCTTGTATATTGTTACGTAACCCTCGGTGTGCTCTTTCGTGAGTTACCCTTACAAGTTTTAGTTGTTCCTCCAAATTTGTCACGTCTTGAAGTTTTCTTGGTGTGAATATAAATCTTACTAGTGGGAATTCTTTTTTTATGTTTTCACCATATTTGTATATGTTTTCAAATTTCGTATGCAAAGCTACAATCTTTTGGGGTTGTATAACTTCTTTCATCTGCCTTAGTAAAGAGTCTTTGTCCTTAAACTTTATTATGAGTCTTATTTTGTTACTAAAATAGATTTGTGTTTCGATATTATTTGTTATATCTTCAATAAGTTCGAACTGTGCAGTGTATGCATTAAAAGGCTGATTCACAGTTTTTATTATATCATTAGAAGAACTTTCAGCTGAATGTGCTGTTTCTATGGTAGAAGTATTTATGCGTTGACGTGATAATGCGTCAGCTACAAGATTTAGGTTTCCTGGTTTATAAACTAATTTTGCTCCAAAGTCTTCAATGATTCCCTTCCAACGTTTCAGCTTTGTGTTGGGATTTTTTTCTGATACAGAATATATAAGGCTCTGGTGATCGGTATATATGGTTAAGTCTGCTATACCATATATGTAGTTTCTGAGTTTTTGTAAGGACCATATGATCGCTAATAGCTCTTTCTCGTTTGTGCTATAGTTCTCTTCTGTCTTACTCAGTGTTCTTGACAAGAAGTGTATAGGTTGCTTATTCTGACTTAGTACGGCTCCAATAGCTATGTTGGATGCATCAGTAGTAAGCTCGAATGGTTTACTATAATCCGGTTGAGAAAGTTCGACTTGTTCTTTCAAATAATTTTTTAAAATTCTAATCGCTTCTAATGCTGAATCATTCAGATTTAACTTAATATTTTTACTTTGTTTTTTGTTTACTTTACCGTTATCTCCTCGTAAATATAATGTCAGGGGCTTGGCTATGCTTGCGTATCCTTTTATAAACTTACGATAGTAACCTGTAAGACCTAAAAATCCTCTCAAATCCTTTACCGTTTGTGGGACTGGAAAATTTTCTATAGCTGCTATTTTCTCAGGGTTCGTAGTGATTCTACCATGTCTGATTATGTGACCTAAGTATTCTACTTCTTCTTGAAAAAACTTACTTTTCTCATCAGATATTTTTAATGTGGCTTTATTGAGTACGTCGAATACTTGACTTATGTGCTGTATATGTTCTTCCTCAGATGAAGAATATATCAATACGTCATCAATGTAAACGTGTACGAATTTACCTACAAAGTCTCTCAAAATGTCGTCCACGCATCTCTGAAATATGCTTGGTGCATTTTTGAGCCCGAAAGGCATTCGTTTAAAATGATATTTTGCGCCATTTATAGCAAAAGCTGTTTTTTCTTTATCATCTGTTTTGATTTTAATTTGGTGGAAACCTGACTCCAAATCTAATGTTGTAAAGTACTTGGCTTTACCTAAATTTTGAATTGTCATGTTGACATCCGGAATGGGGTATCTGTCTGTTACAGTGTGAGCGTTAAGTTTTTGGAAATCAACAACCATGCGCCGTTTTGGTTTTCCTTTTTCGTCCAAACCTTTTTTAGGTACTGTCCATATGGGACTGTTATAAGGACTATGGCTTTTTTCTATTATATCGTCATGTAAGAGTTTCTGTATTTCTTTGTTTACGAATTCGTTATCTGCTATGGGATATGGATATTGTTTAACATAAACCGGATTATCATTGGTCGTCCTAATGCTTGCTTCTATAGTATCTGTAAAGGGTAACGGTCCTATGCTGTTATTAATCTTCATCAGTCTATCTATGTCTGCTTTATAAATATTATTTTCCCCAATTATGTAATTAATTTTCTGAATAGATTCGACACTGCTTATGGTAGTTAGAGTCATATTACTGAAATTTATTTCCGCGTTTAGAACTTTAAGTCCTTCATATCCTAATATCATATCAAAAGACTGAATATCCTCTAATTCAAAAAATGTTATATTTTTCTTTAATATCCTAACTACTTTCTTTGTATCTACCATAGAATAACCATGCATTGTTTTTATTTTTATAGGTTTAATTTTAATTTTTTTGCTAGAATCGCATTTTCTATTAATGTAATTATGGGTTGCACCAGTATCAATAAGAATTTTATAAATTTTCTTAGAAATAGTACTAGTTAAATTTAAGCAGGGCAACCCGTCTACTAGTTTAAATGATCTATTCTTATGTTATTATTTACCATACATTCCGTTTCATCTGCTTCTGCATATGTACTGCTGACATCGTCTCTGCGTTGTTGTCGGGAGTTATTTACTCTCTGCTGCTTGAAGTTCTGCTGATAAGATCGTTGCGGTCTGTTGTGTGTGTTGAAACTCCCGCTGTGTTCACGTTTCGCTGGTGGATTATATACATCGGGTTTGTATTGATTCCAATTTTGTCGCTGTGCATGTACAATTTGTCTCGAGTTTATCTCCATCGGCTGTGGTCCTTGATTGTGTTGCTGCATATTATCGTATTGCTTCTGGGGTTGATAATTCGTTGTTTGGCTCGAATAATTTGGTCTTCTTTCGTTTCTGCGTTCATGTGGCATATTTTTGTGGTGCTTATCCTGAGTGAGATGTAAATGCCTGTGCACATTATCATGTTCTATTCTGCGAGCAATTGCGAATGCGTGTTCTAGATCATTTATTGTAGCTGAATATAATGATCCTCTTGTAAAGTTGTCACTCATACCATCAATGAATATACGAACTGCGTCGTCGTTAGCATTTTTAATTAGTCTGTCGATTATATTCGGCGGATCACCTGACATAGTGATTTTTGATATTATTAAATTGAGATTTTTATTTATCTCGTCGTGGTATTCAGACAGTGTGCTTCTTTTTTGCGTGATGGCTTTCATCATGTCTTGTAACACGTATAGAGGTTCTTGATTAGAGTACGTATAATCTAATCTGTTACGTATCGCCTCAAAATTAAAAATTGTGTTATAATTAGTTAACACATTCGCGGCTGCACCCTGTATTTTACTTTTCACTATAGTCAATGCTGCTGCGTACTTACTGTGTGTTTTGAAGTTTTTAATGCTGTCCATTAATCTGGATGCTTCTTCGCGCCACGACCGATAATTTGATTGATCGCCGTTGAAAATAGGTAGGCTTTTAAATGCGTCTAACTGTATTTCACTACCATCTGTATATGTGGTTCTTATTTCCTCTAGCACAGGTATGTTTGGTACTATGCCTAATCCAGATTTTACTTCATTTAGTTTTGTTTCTAAATTAGTGTTTATTTGATTTTGGTTAGTTATTATTGCTGCTAACCTTGCATTCTCTGTGCGTGTGTGCTCTAGGGTTTGTGTTACTGTGTTGCTCCTGGTTTCTAAAGCTTCTAATCTTGCCATTAATACTGCGAGTTGTTCCATTTTGAACTCGTGTCTGTTGTCGTCGAATTTGTGTGTTTTTTTTTCTCCACATATACACTTTCACTGAATTGCTTTGCTGCTTCGTACGAAGAAGCTATATTTGTACCTGCTATGCTAGGTAATTCTTGTAACCGGTAACGCGAGTGTTCTGTTTATACTAGATTTCACTACTTGTTCCCGAGGTCCGCTCGATTGAAGTTAAAAAGTATATTTAACCTCCTGGCAGGATCGCCAATTAAAACACTTGTTTCTTACTTTTAAAATTAAACAATATTTATTTGGAACTATGTCCTTTATTATTGAAATACTTTTTACTAATTCTAAAAGGAGCTTAAGGCTACTATGTAGTTACAATAAGACTGTTGATAAATTCATCATACAGTCGTATTTATATACTTTTCTTATCTCGCGCCTTAGGTACCTATTCTGTTCCAAATGGGAAGATTTATCATCTACGGTATCTCGTCTGCTGCCATGAGCAGTTCCGTCCACGTACGTAATTTGAATCAGTTCGTGGATTCCGGATAAATCCCACATATGGAGGAGATGGATCGTAATTAAACATCAGCTCCAAGTGTAATTCCCTGATTCAATATTTTAAGGGGAAAGCATACAGGAGCGTAGCGAAATTTGCAATTCACCTCGACAAAATGAGGTCGCTGATCTAAGGCAGCGTTCTTCCTTCTTTTAACTTTAATCGATAAGATTTTTCACTGATTCAGGGTCTACAGAAGTGGAACATACCTTAATGCTGCTCATTTTGCACTCAAGTCGTCGGAAGTGTATCATTATTTGTACAAGCGTTGAAGGTAGTTGACTGACCTTTTTCTTGCACTAAAAAAATGTCCCCGACCCAAACGAACCCATTCCACTAGGAGTTTTCAATAACTCTCATGCAATTGGTGAAATTTGTATTACTTATTGATTATTTTTGTACTTAAATTCAAAACTTCCCTCAAGAACCAATCTTAGCTACCAATTCCATATGCATAGACTATGTTTGTTTGTTTGTAGCCTACTGAAAAACGAATCGACTGATTTCGCTGGAAATTTACCAGTTTATTCCTCTTGGTGCACGCAGTGTTAAAAAAGTTGTTTCCATGAAAAGCGATAGGTGGCGCTGTTATTTGTAAGACGATTTCCCTTCTAATGAACGTATTTTTATGCAAGACCCAATCTCGAGAACAACTAAACCGTTTTGAATGCGGTTTATACTGTTATTGTTATCGTATGCACTATTCTGTTTATATATGCAACAAATTTATTAAATCTGGTAAGTAAATTTTCAGGTAAAAACAATTTGAACAGCAAAAAGAAAAAAATCCACTAATTTTCCTCAAAAACCTCGAACAAATAGATAAAAAACAGACAGTGGATTCAGAATCTGTAAACATCGCATTAGTGACGGATAAAAAACCTCATTCAACGGCAAAATAAGTTCGATTTTGATTACCTAAGTTCGTGTCCTGCAGCATAGGATCGAGGAGCTATTGGAAGAGACCACAATCTGTTAGCAGGCTGCCATAAGGACAACATTCACAGAGGGTCTCAAAAAGTTGCTGCTTTGGTCTTTCCAAGTCTTGGCTTTCCCTTTTGTCTCAGCCGAAATCTGAGCTGGTTGTGAACCTACAACCGCCTGGCTCTCAATAACATAGTACGGGGACGGTTGGACTTTCTTTTTTTGTCGTACCGATTACAATGTTCTCATAAAAGCGATTTTTTTTAACTATGGGCCAAGGGCGAGGTTAATCTTCTTAGGTAAATTCCCCGGTTACATTGTTTTGTCACAAACGGTACGATGAGCACACAAGAAATTGCAAAGTAAATGTCCCTAAAAAACCCACCTAGCTCTTCCCTAGAATGGGTTTAAATTCCCTCAGCTGCGTCTTCCACCACGGCCCAATCAACTAATTGGACAAGAATGATTTTCTCATCAAATTACAAAAAAAAAAACTCTAAAGGAATGACACTCATATCCAGCTATCAATTAAATGTCATCTCTACCAACTTCGTTTAAAGCCTTTAATTGAGACAAAAATCAATGTTTACGCGGAGCCGTGTCAATCCAATGGATATAAATAAAAATTATGCATTTTTGACGCCATAGCCGCATCCTACAACCGCAGTGGTCTGGTGGAATAATATATGCATCGAGAGCATTGAATCTGCATACAATTTGCGAATAAAAATAATAATAATCCGCAACCCAAATCCTCGCCACTAAATCCTATCATAATGTAGGTTTGTGTTCTTTTTTCTTATTTATTTATTTATCCCCCTCATTATGACACCATAACCTCAGAACGGAATAACTGGCTAACCACTGCAAAGTTATAAATTCGATTAACAACAAAATGAGTTTAAATTAATAAATCGGCCGTGTAAATATCAACGGTAGGTATGTAAAAAATGCGTTTCCTTTTTTGGTTATCGCTAATTAACTCTCTCTCTCTCTCGTAATAATAGTCCCACAAATCAGGGGTTTTAATTTAACGCGTATTTTTCACCGCACTTTAAATGTTACAATGTACGAGTACATTGTTGCGGAACTTTTACACAGCTACAGACACTGTGGTGAAATAAAAGAGCAAAAATTGGTGTACGCTAACCAAAAAACGAGGACGACTTTTGAAATTATTTAAACGATTTACAAAAGAACCACAGCCACAGACATTTCTGTGTGGTCACGCCAATTCTCAGGTATTAAGTATTCAGTTGCGAAAATGCTGGTTGACGGTTACAACAATACATAAAAAAAAAATTTCGACGTTTTCCATTATTTGGTTGAATTTTTTTGTAGCAGCTTTAATGTTGCCACCGTATAGGGTAGCGTTGGTTGAATTGGTAAAATTGGGTATATGAATTCACATAATCGGATCTTGAAATAATATAAATAGGAAGTTGGTGCAACAGGACCGTAGAGAAAGGAATAGCTTTTCGTCGGCTGAAGGCTATCTTGTTCTAAAGGTTATTTTTTATGAAATTGAGTTAGGTATGCAGTCTTCATAACGCTCTTTCGTTTGGCTCAAACCATTTTGTTCTATCTCTGTTAGTTTTCAAGTTACAGCGAACTGTTTTGTTCAATATGAGACTTTTGTCATGTCATTTTGTTCTATATAACATAATCAACCTTATGTTTCCTCTATTTTTGTGTTTTTTTTTTCTATGTGGTTCAATATTGAGTTTTTCTGTTAAATTTCAAACATTTGACCAACTTGTTGTCACTCCATACAACTTTGTTCAATATCCAAAATGACTTTCTCGTTGATTTCAATTTATAACTAATTCAAAATAAAAGAAAATCAACTTCAGTGACTTGTTTTATAAACAAAATTGTCAAGGCTTTCAGAAAAAAATCAATACCAATCAACAATTTTCAGATATAAACAAACATTCTCAATCTGAACTTTAAAAATCGATTTCACAACATTTTTCAAAATGGACATTGAGCAAGATTGCATTCAGCCGACGTTTTGTACCCAAGATAAGGCCAACTCGAGCTCGACACAAGCCGCTGTCTAGAACCAAAACTTCCCACTACCTAGTTGATTTATGGATCGAACGCCAGAAACGCTTTATATAAACAGATGGTCGGTCGCGATAATCTTGGGCTTTCTTCAAGAGCTCTCGGCTCTCTGATCGAAGTACTTACTTTGCAGAACATAAAAGGGATTGGAAATGGTGGGCGTGGCGCCTTCCATACAACACACTTATTTGAAACACCACATCTGGACATTTAAGACAGCTTTAGCCTTGAAATTTTTAAAGCAGGCATGGATTCCGCCTCTTTGAAGGAATTTGAACAATTTGGTCTTTATAGGAAAACGGGACGTGGCACATCTTATACAACAAAACTATTTAAAATGCTAAAATGGTAGTAGGTTAGGTTCACCGGGGTTGTGAGATCGTCACAAAAGACGAGGCACCTTAACGGGCCGATCGGAATCTCAAAAGGTAGTAAGCGTTGCTAAATTTAGGACATAAAAGTGTCATTAAATTAGTCCGTGAACATCCAAAGTTTCCCTACACTTTTGAAGTACTACTTATTATGAAACTAGGAGAATGAAACTTATATCATTCGAAAGGTATTGTGCCACAGATGTGCACAAACAAAAAATCGTTGGTATTATGTCACCATTAGGACTGGTAAAATTAAGTTAAGAGTTCCCCATACAAAATGCTTATCAGTTAATTGAACCCATTTTTGTGACATTCAATTTGTCGCCGCCATATTGCCATAGTAACGTGATCAAATATGTGTTCTCATCTTAGATTTAAACCTATTTTTGAAGGAATGCAGTTTAGCTACCCCTAAAAGTAAGCAATTGTGTGCCTAATTTTAATTCAGAGGCAAATACCTGAGAGGTGTTGACAACGGTTGGTTTCAATAATTTTACTACGGAAAATAAGATTTTTCCTCTAAATTTTTAATAATTAATAATGAGTAAAACTATTTTTGTGATATAACTTTTTCGCTTACAAAAAAAAAACACAACAATTATCGAAAATTATCTTAGGTTTTTTTAGTTTCTTAGTATATAAAAAATAGGGCTGATCACAAGCGAAAGAACTTCACAAGTTGTAGGCGATATTCAATAGAGGGGTCGTGATACCCTACACAGACGAAAGACAAAAATAGCATGCTAGAAAAATTGCTATGTGCACTGGGCCTTAAAACCTTCTTAAACCTCGAAGCTGCCTATGTTTTTTGCGTCTGCATTTATTAGTACGACCTCTGGCTCTCGCTGTGACACATTACTGCCGCTGCGGGAAAAATGTTCCCTGATAAGTGCTTCAAAATGTTTGAATCTTCAAGAGGTTTTGCACATTAAAGAGTTTGTATATCGCCGGACATCGAAAAGCTTGGTTTTATAATTATTGACATAAGTCTATCTTCACTTAAGCGTTCCAAAGAAGCTCATATAGTACCTACCTGTCGTTCGGTTTATGCATTTTAGGGTTAGGTCTAGGTCTTATGGCCGTCGCCGGAGTGGTCGAAAAATATGTTCACTCACTGGACTAACTCCGAATGGCATTTTTCACATCTCTAAAGTGGTCTATCAGCAGCAACCAACACTAATCTACACTGATTCTGTACAAATGTTCCCCCATTCACCGGATAAACTCTATTCACGCGTTCCACTCGCTTGGAAAATCCGCAAACTACCCATTCTCGTTGTGAAATAATTTCCCTCCGTCAACAAGAGGAAAAAATTCATTCCACCATCTATTCAAATTGCAACACTTGTTCCTGGCTAATGCCAAACAAATGTCCTCTTAGCTGCATCCGCTCCAATAAAGATCCGCTAACACAGCGCCACGCCAGTGAGCATGAGCATATTGTCAGCCCGAAACAATGCAAGGGCAATATTTGGTTTTCCTACAGCCGAAAAATAGAAATAAATACCAAAATCGGGAAAACTCAAAACCAAACAATACGTGATAACAATTTTATTTCGCAAACAATGCCATAGATGGTATTTTACAAAAAAAAAAACAAAGGAAACAAAATGCAACCGGGGAAAACTGTAGCTAATCCAAAGCCAGAAATTCTTGACACTATGCAGACAGATATTTGAGGGTATACAACTTTTTTTGGGCAATTCTTTTGTTAACAATATTTGAGAGGAGAATTGTGGAGTTTTAGTGAATTAATTATAATCTAATATGGACGAGGAAGCTCAATTGGGGAATTGTTTTTTGACGAAGCGTATATTGAAGCACGCTTGTTGGCGGATCATTATTTTAAACAACTGCTGGATTTATTGAGCTTTATAAATCTGTTAAAGTCCGTACGTCGATTTAAAGTATTTTAATCGTTATGTGATGTTTGCGTATTTGAGATCCTACTACTTGGCGTGGTGCATGATGGGCGGACGAAAGTGGCTCAACCACAAGATTGGTTCCATAAGGTCATATCTACATTTAGAATATCGAACCAATATCGAAGCTAATTCCTGTACATATCTACAGAACTAAGTCTTGCCTGGGTGGGATACACTAGAGTCTAGACTGGCATAGTTCTACTTAGCAAAGGCTTCCACCGACACGAGTGCTTGCATTAGACCGGATAGTTTGATATGAACAACCGCAGAACCAGGTGGATAAGTGCTTCTGTAAGTCGTGAGAAATTTATCATTTTTTTGGGAGTTTTGTTGCCAAAGAAATCACCTCGTGGAAAAAAGCTCTTGGAAAATTTAAAAACACAATCAAAATTTCAGATCTTCCTTACAGGTGAAAATAATTTGGATATATTTATATATAGAGGTCGCCATTCACGTTGCGACGGTCGTGCGGACTGTCAGGTCCGAAGAATTAATAATAATAAATATTCAGGGGAAAATAAATACCAATCACAGACTTTAAAAAAAAAGAAGAGCTAACACTGAACTGCATCAAGGTAACTGGACCAAAGCGCGTACCTTACCGGAGATTGTGGAAACACAAAAGGCATTAGTGTCGGAAGAATTTGTTGGACGGAATACGGCGAACAGTCCAAATGAAAGCCTCCAAATAAAGGTCGCGCCTCACTTTCTAGATCTCGTATTGTTACTGCCAGAAAGCGATGAAAGCCTCCAAATAAAAGCCATCTACTTTCTCGTTCTTGTAATGTAATTTTGCGCGCAGAAAGCGATTGTCAGTTTTATAAACGAAGGGAAACATTTGACAGTATATGCCTAAGAGAAGGTTCCTACTAAGAAGGCGGAAAATACGGGCTTGTTTGCTTGGTCGGGTTTTCTAGCAGACATTGTCTTCCACGCATAAACTGCCGACATCTAGTGAAACGTTTTTTGCATTAAATAATGTCTTAATTTTACAGCTATACAAAAATAAAGTTGCAAACCATCGGTTTAGCATGAATTATAAGACTCACCGGCAAGGCGGAAGCACGGATGGGTTCACTTATTGTTGTCTACGCTCGGGTAAATGCGACTCTTGTATTCAGTTGTGGGACATGTAAAGTTCGATGAAGGGTACGTCTTCGTTGCAAGGTACCTGGGTATGATGATCACCACAAACTATTTATAAATAGGTCGCCATAACTCTTTCATCGAATTCTTTTCGTTAAACTTCACGATAGCATGTGAAAATAATACATTAACCTAGAATCTTTGCTCACAATTGGACTTTATAAAAAAACATGTTCTATTCCAATTGGTCGAGGCATTTTAAACCTAGTTGATGGATGTATTCGTAAATGCTACGATAAGACATAGCATATCTCTTTGTCGTGACATTTTACAATGCAACTGTGAAGACCGAAGTCAGTTTCGATAAATCTATAAATAATCTATAAAGAAATCTAGTTGGAGATGAAGTTAAAGTCCTATTTTGGAGCAGTAGTAAAATTATAATGCCTCTGAGCGGAGCTTTTATTTCCTTCTCAGCTCAAAGAAATAGCGACTTGAAAGAGGTACTGCCCATTTGATTCCTGAGAACCTTTTATTTTATTTTATTTGTCATGTGGTAGCAGAGCCGACGTTGATAAAGCTATTTTTTAACTCAAAGTTATAGCCATTTATAGCGACGTTTCGTGGGTTTTAAGTGTCGCTTCCTGTTGACAACAGATACTTGGGTTGCAACTATTGAAGCCTGTAGCCCTTCACTATCAGAATCAGTATTGCCCTATAGGTTCATTTAAAATTAACAAATTATAAACGAGTCAATAATTTTGCTCCTTTATAAAGGAAACATCTCTCTGAAGCTGCGGCCAAATGGCTCCTTTTTGAGCCTTAAGACCCCTGGATGACAACTTTTTGAAAATGATCAAAATGGCCCTTTTTCAGTTTAAGTAATAATATAAGGTCTTTTGTAATGAAAACATTTGTTCATTGGTTTGTTTTTGTTAGAAATAAATGTTTTTGCGCTGTTTTTTGTTTTTTTTCTTTCAAAAATTTAATGTGAGGGGCCCCTTTCTTGCCTCAGGCTGCTCAGAAGAACAACCTAATATATGAATTAAAGAGATTGGGTCCTGCCCTTCTTATTCTAATCTTATATAATATTATACCTAATAAAATAGGTAAAAGGAGATGTAAGCAAATATCTCTTTTTACAGCGCCTTTCTTACTACGGAACATCAGAAAGTACAGGGTGTGCCATCTGTTAGTTCGGTATGTAAACATTGAGTAGCTTTGACATTTATCAACCGATTTATTTGAGTAGACATGTTTTCGAAGCTTCGATTCAGCATACAATTTCAACCATGAATCGCTTCACTCCGAAACAGTGACGCTGTGCATTGAAATAGTCGCTCAGTATTGTTAACTCAACGTGCATATCGTCGAAAATATTGCAACATGCACTGCCTGGCACAAGTATTTGTCGTTTGGCTCATAATGTCTGTGTAAAAAAGATTTGGACGGCTAGTGGTTTCAACAAGACGTTGCGCCATGCCGCACTGCATCTGCACATCATTCAATGCTGTCATTCAAGAACGTCATCGATAGTGCAAGATATTACCCCTCAACTCAGAATCTTACGATTTTTTATTCAACAAATAATAGGTTCGTTCGTGTGCTTTCACATAGTAAAATGAAAAATTTCAAATCTCAAAAATCTAGAGAGAAATCCTTCAATTTCAAGAGAAGTACCTGACGGGTTGTCTAACAAAAAAAAAAAAAAAAAAAATAAGAAATATCATTTTGACATTATCGTAAAATAAACGTTAAAGTTAAAAAATCTGCAATACTAATCTAGAAGAAGTTTTCAAAAGTTTTCCTATTTAATGAAGACCAATTCCATTTACTTTTTTACCAAATAGATCGGTCGAAAAGAACAATAATGAAAGTGAAGACGAATACGAAACTATACAAATAAATGGAGTTTTACTTGTCAAACTTTTGAGCTGTCACTTTGTTGTCAGTTTTCATTTTTCCATTTTTCAGTCGAAATGCGGCGCGTAGAAAATTACGAATAAATTTAAAGAGGGAAAATGGATTTTTTCTCTAATTTTTTTTTAAATTTTCTCAAAATGCATTCGCAAAGTTTCTTAGCAAATTTTTAATAATAATTTAACGTTTGCCAGAAAGTACCCGAACGAACCTAATGTCTTGGTATCAGTCACTCGACTATTGACAGTTAATTTCAAATTTGTTGAGCTCAGACCATTGACGAGCTCTAGGCAAACACTTGTGCCGAAATCGGATACCAGACGCGATGGCCAAATTAGTGATGGAAACGCAGGAAAAAGGGCGCGCTTTGCCTGGGTCAAGACTCAAGAGAGGCGGCCACACGATTGATGTTGAAGTTGTATTAAAAACAATAAATTGTAAAGGACCAAATTAAATAAAAATACCTCTTACTTTGATGGAAGCCGGTTGTTTTCTTTTTTATAGTCGTTCAATATTCACATACTCAAATAAAATAAGGGGCATGTGTTGCAGTTTTAGCCCTCATTGGGTATTTATGGTATACAAGTGCTGTTTGTGCACTGTACCTGCCATGGTGACATCAACAACCATCTTTGAGAGAATGTCTTTTAAGAAACTCTTCCACGAAAAAATAAACTACGGTCCATCATAGGATCAGCTTCAGTTTGCTCTAATCCTTTCTGCCACTGAGATTCAGTTCTCTGGCAACCTCATCAGCATTTTGCCAATAATGAAAAATCCCCGCCAACATCATCAGAGCAACACACAACCCCAAGTTGAAGTAGGCAATTTTAATCCATGTACAGGTACACCTCAAAGTATGATGAACATTTCGCCTTCCATTCAAATCTCTCTATGCAATCCTTCAAAGGAAATCGATTTTGCTGGCAGGCATCTCTTCTCTATCCCTATCAATGAAAGTTCCATCCCAATTGCAGTAAAGTTAACTCTTTACATAAGCCTTAATTAATTTTATATCCCACCTATGTTTGCAGGGAAATTGAAAACACATTCCCGCAACACTTTCAAGCCGTTTATTTGCACCAATTTACCGAATGCGACCAAACAAATAAATTATTATATTCACCAAACCAAATAAAATGAAAAACAAAAATAAAAAAAACACCCTCCCATACAAACACGTCTTCTATCAGTGAAATTAAAACAAACTCCAATTCAACGTGTTAACTGAATTTATCAGATTAAGCCCCGGAAATGAATACAGTAGTAGATATAACAAAAATATTTTGAACTAATAGTTTTTCCCTCGCTGGCCAAATATTGAATGTATATCCTGCAGCAGGATTTATGTGGGCGGCGCGGTACTGTTGGATGGAAACACTTCTTTTGCTCACACATCGATGGATACAATAAAAATACTTTTTTAGCTTCAAATGAACATAATTTCAAATCAATTGCTGTCGGCATTTGATCATAGTATCCTGCAGTTGAATACGTTGCTCGGGCGGGGGAAGTATAATCCACAGAACCACAAAACCACAAAACCAATTTGCGCCATTCCAACGCTCAGCATGTAAATAATTATGAAAATTTTGGGATGTATTTTGGTTTTTTTCTTTTTTAGCTTTTGAGCCCAAATAAATACTAACAAATTGCGGGCTAACGACAAAATATTAATCTGTTGGCGTGTTGAAGTTATTTCGGTAATTAAAACCACTTTTCCGCATGTTTATATACCACTTTGAATGGAATGCTGCGTTGGGATGCAAATTAATAAATGCCAACTTACTTATCGTTTGGTAATGGCTTTTTTAGAAATCCGGAATTGGATAGATGAAGCAGGCGGTGGAGGGTTGCGTTTTTGTTGGGCGACTTGGCTGCAGATTGGTGGTGATTAAAATGCACCTGGGGAATGTTTCTTTTTTGTTTAGGGTGAAAAGGAGGATACGAAGGATGACAAATATAGATCTTCAGTCTAGATACCTTGGTCGCATATTCAGCGCTCGTTTTTGGGTATTCGAATTGCAGGAATGGAAAAGGCCGTTTAGTTTAGGAAGAAGAGTGGCTTTACTGCCTCTTTTACATCAATTTTGATCTTTTTACACCGTAGTAAGTTATCACGACGACGTCTCGGACAGAACGTCACCATAGTGAGATATAACTTTGAGGTGGCTATAGGAACTTTGTCTGCCTAGGCTCCGCTATGAACTCAAACAATGACACCAGCACTGAGAGGTTCTACGTAGAATACATAAATCCTGCCAATCGCTCTTTCCTTCTGCTTAGAAGACAATTGAGTAGCAAAGGCCTCTCTCGAATAACTAATTTGACTCTTTACAAGACCCTAATCGAACAAGTCCTGCTCTGTGGTGCACAGGGGTCTATCAAAAGCGGATGAGGTTACTCTTGTTGTAATTTTTGGTGAATTTTTGAAGATACAAGGACGAACTGTACGGGCTAAACAGAGACGTCGACCTAGCCAGAAGAGTGATGGTCCAACGATTGGGGTTGCTGGGTCATAAGAGCGAATGGACACGAAGGCTCCGGTCCGGAAAATCTTCCCGCGATACAGCGCAGTAGTGGAAGACCGCGACTTAGGTGACGCATGCAATGTGACTTAAGCCAACTACAGATCATACTGGCTGGAGAGGTTTGTTGGTTGGGGCCCAGCCCCACCCCGGACTGAACCGCCCCTATAAGTAAGTGCCTATGGTAATCATCGGTTTCTCACCTTGTCCATTTTGACCTTCTAAACGCACAAGCATGAGCCTTGAGTATGAACGAAATGCAGTAGCACTGCATATCGGGCTTTCCGAAGAGACTATACTCAAAAAGACTGGTGGGTTTTCCTGTAACCGGCTTTATGACAATCCGCAGCAAGTTTGAGTTCGCTAAAAACTCTGTCAAAAGGAAGAAACGATGCAGCGTTCTACGAAGGGCGTTGTTCTGAGTGTGAGTCACAATTTGTATAAACTGACAACGGGCGGAAAAGTTGAAAATAAACAAACTTCATCCATCGCATCTGCCATAATGCGTTGCTGTTCTGTCAGTTGAGTATTTGACAGAACTATTTTTATGGAAATTTAAAATAACAAAAAATGTCCCCAACCTTTAGGACAACGGTAGACAGAGGACATTCATTGGGGCGTACCAAGTACCATCACACCTTGCAATGTTCTCTTTAGTGGAATTATGGGCAAATCGTTTAATTGCCGTTATTGTTAACCACTGCCGCATGCATCCTCAATGTTGTAAAATAAAAATTCCTTTCTATCCTTACAAAGTCCTCCAATAAATTGCCAAAGTGAATGCAGAAAGTATTCGAAAACGAGCTAAGCTACCCATACATACGACAAAGGACTGCGCAAGTGAATACAGCAAACAAAACACAAGAAAAAAAAAAAGGAGCAGGAGGAAACGAAAAAAATCGACAAAATTAATTTTTAAATGCACAAAAATACCATTGTTCCAGTTTTTTCTTCCATTTGAGCCGGAGCGGGTAGCTCTGGATGACAGAGATATATAAAGAGCCCTCTGAAACAACTGAAACGGCTTTCGGCATCAACCCACCAAGCCCCAACCCCCGATTTTGAAATATTAAATTCTAGGACACGTCATATCCCAGTGATTTCTCTTTACCCGGGACACACACACATTTTCGTCGTCGGGGCTTTTTGTGAAAGGATGGGGGTTCAGTTTCAGTATATTTTTTTGTTCCTTTTAATTAATTTTCCTCCACACATTTGTCAGCTTCATTTTCATTTTCCTAATTGTTCCCGATGATGTGTTCTCATCGTAAATTTCAGGGAATATATGTTTGCATGGGAAAAAAAAGGAGAAAAAAAAGTCCACAGTTCCATGAACGATGTTGGCACCTGCAAGAGATTGAATCTTTATAGGAAAACAGTTCTCCGACATTTAAGACAAATGGGCAATGACGCTGCGAATTTAATGAACTTAATTTAAGTCAAAGTCCTTGACCTACATGGCTAGTAAAGAGAGCTGCTGTCGGTAGTCTGACAGGTGAGTCACCAAGGTTTGACGAAGCTGTAGTCGTTTTCAATACAACTAGGTACCTTCGCGCCTTAAGGAAAATCGCAGCTTGCACCAACTGGCTTCTGAAGGATAGGTATAGGTTTGTGCCTCTATTAGCAAACGTCATCCCCTTGGAAGGTAACTTTTAAGAGTTTTTTTTCCATTTAAATAGGGAAGTCGAACTATACTCACCTTTCAGACACTTCTTATTACTTGCAAGTGGCCCTTTTTCATTGCCTCATGGACCTTACATCCCTACAACGATGAAAGGAATGCCCCAACAATTTGTTACAGTTCTGTTGATGAGCTGTTTTTAGTCAAGGTTATCTGCGGGTGACACGGACACCACCCGTCAGTAAACAGTCACAGACAATAAGTCTCAATTTCAAGGACCCTCCTGCAAAGAACCTTTGTATTTTTTTTTTTCCATACCACTTCTTGGAAACAGAAAGCGATCTTACTTTATCACCCTAACAACGACTGAACACAGCACTTTGTAAATTATTTGCACAGCCTGGGGTCCTACGAAATACACTTGTTCACCTCTGTCGAATGCCTTATATTTATTTATTTACATTGAGAGTCCAACCATCCATGATGAGAAGGCCCCACATGAACAGCAACAAAAGGACAAACGAATCTCAGCCCAACCAGAGACACCTATACCGTTTGGAAGCGCAAAAAAAGACGAATATCCACCGATACGATAACATTGTCCTTGGCAGAGAAACTCAGCCAAACCTTTTATTAAAGCCCCATGAGGACATCAACCTTTTACAACAGACACCAGCACAAGCACACACATTTTTGGTTTTGTTGTCGTTTTTGTACCGATTCACCGTTGGGAACGTTTTGTGTTTTTTCCAAGTTTTTTTTTTTTTTTTCCTTTTCTTTGTGAACTTTGCAAAACAAAATGTCAAACGTCATTTCAATATTGCTCTAACGGTAACGACTCACATTTAGCAGGGAACCAATTTTGTGAGGTGTGAGGGGTTGTGGGACCTTCGTCCCTTTTAATGTCACACAGAAACGTATAGTAAACCCTTTCTCCGATGCGTCAAAGTAAAAGTTGTTCGTTTGTGTTTTACCGTAGGTAGTCGGTAGCTTTAGTGTGACTTTGTTGGGTTAACGTTGGCAGATAGTAGACGTACCTATTTACATAGCGTTGGAGCTCGAATAGGTGCAGATTGTAGTGTGTATTGTGCACAGCACTTTGCTTTTGTAGCAATTCTAAGTTGCTCGCTGAGGTCCTTTTATGACGACGGGGGGTGGTTGCTAACTACGGCGGTCGCCCTATCCATATAGTCAATTGCACTCCAGTTGCGTTGTGAATTTTAATCAGTCGTACGCGGTCTGGAGGTCTTTTTAATTCAAAGTTTTAGTTCGGTTAAATGAATTGCGGGTTGACTTTAAGTTGTGATGGTGCAGTGAGTGTCTGCGGGAAAAAGTGTTGAGGTTTATTTAGCATAGTGCTGGTAGTCAGTTGATGGATGGCGGTGGCAATTTACTTTTGAGAAGCTCATTTGAAAATATCTCGTCCAGGAGATCGGCAATTTGCTGCTTTGACACTGACGACTTTGTCACGGTGGGAAAATTGACGGAGAAAGTCAAGTATTATTCGCGTACTCGATTTAAGTTAAGTTAATCAAACGTAGATATAGTCTATAGATAGACGATCTCATTGCAAATGACGGAAAAGATAAAAATTAAGTAGCAAAAATAACGAGAAATTGACTCAAAAAAAATCCATGAAAAGCACTCCATAAATGCTTCAAAAACCATCCCGAAAAGCGGTCCAAGAAGCGACTTCAAAGACACCTACAAAATTGTGAGAGGAAACGCCCTGAAAAGTACACCAAAAGGCTGAAAAACGATGCAAAAAACCATGCTTTCAGTGACTTGATGTGGCAAAAAACTACAACCGAAGAAGCGCAAAAAGAACTGCCTCGAAAAACGTTTACAAAAAAACACTGTAAGCGCCAAATCGCTCCCAAAAAATACAGCTTAAACGTCTCGAAAAACGTCAAAAAAAGAAATGTTTGAAAAATGTTCAAAAAAACCTCGGAACCACAATGAGCTCTTAGTCCGTGGGTTTCAGTAACGCTACGAAGCAAAGAAGACCTTAGAAAGTACCTGTGCCGAAAGTACCCCCAAAACGGTTTAAGAACTTTTCCAAAGATGTTCAAAGAAACGCATCGAAAACTGTCTGCAGAGAAAAAATTAAAAAAACGGCTCGAAAACTCTTAAAAAAGTGGCCAAAGTGGTAATCTGTTTCTTTCTGAAGCTAAATGGACCCTGAGAACTCTCTTTGAACACACATCCCAGAAGTCTACTACATTTCAGACATCTATCCGATTGTCTAGTTCAAGCAATCGATGTTTTCTCTATTCTCTCCTTCAAATTCGAGAAGAAATAGGAAGTATTCACATCGAAATGATAAAAACCAAGCAAATCCAGTGATAATTTGTTCTTTGTCATAAACAATCAGAATTGTTATTACTTAATTAAGTAGGTAGAAACATCTACTACAATAAGCTCGTAGTGGGCAGTGTGTGACTCACCCCGCTGAACGATTTCGAATTGACATCTCCCACTGACACTGACACTGCCACTGACATATCTCTGTTTACTTATTACATTGTGCGAGAAGAATTTTCTGTTGAGGGTGACTGGCTTGTTGTTTTTCTCCGGATAAGCATTTGAAAATAGCAAAAACTGTGTCATCGCTAAGCTCCTAGAGGTAATTATACTTCAGTGAACCCATTTACTACACCTTCACCCGCAGTTTTATTATTCATTTTCATTCTTAGTTTCCTGGCCCACATTTTCATCGCAACAAATCAATCGTTTTAGTACAGCACTTAGTACACTCGACGATATACCCACGCAGAGGTAGATGGCGTCAGCATCGAGCAGCAGTGCTCGCCACCTTTTTAGCGACAGCAAAAAACGGTTGTGCGAACGGGTTAGCATCAACGTGAACAATATTGGTTCGGTGGCGCGCCAGGTGGTAAGAGGATCCAAGTCAAACGAGGTGAGTTCATTTGAATTCTCTCAACGGACATGCTTTGATTTCGGCAAATTTATAAATTTACAGATCTTAGCACAAAGTGCAAGGAGCCTAGCTCACGCTGAATCCATTATGGATACGAGTGCGCAAAACCTGCATAAAATGGAGCTAATTCGACAGCACATTGGCTATCAGTGCGATGCGATTAAGGAAAGCGTCAATCAACTGGACTATCTGCAGGAGCAAGTCAGCGCTATGGAGAGATAGTTTCGGATTGCCAATAAAATTAAGAGTTTAAGGTTGCAAATTAGTCGTATTTGTTATTATAAGTTGAGGGTGAAGCAGATAATGGTAGTTTATTTAGAAAAACTGACTGAAATTATTGAAGTTAACTGAGGCTCCTATTTAAAGTGGCGATGGGAAGGGAAACTACGACTTAAGTTATGCGTGCAGAGCACAATTATGGTTCGGAGAGAAGGATTTCATGGAATATAGATCAAATGCTCAAGCAGTGTCTTTCGACTAAATTGAAAGCAATACAACCGACTGAATGTAAAGGGGGTTCGGTGATTTGTTTTTTGATGTACAAAACTAGCATTTTAACCTACTTGTGGTCGTTTGGGATGATTGTATCGTTGCTCTGCCTGAAATGTGTGGTTCTACCAACATATTCGAACCTTTTCATAAGCCAACAATAAGCAAGAGCCAAGTGAGCATACGTAAATCGTATTCTGTATATTCATTAGTAGCTTTTATTGCCATTAACTCAGCTTCAATAACAAAAACAGATTATGGTCAGCTAGCCGTAATGATTGTTTTGAGGAAAACAAAAGAGCCAGATAGTTCAACTACTGGGGGACCTTGACAATTCATTGAGCAACGTAAACAGCTGGAAACACGTGAAATGTATGCCACACCAGGGGTTGAGTTACCCCATCCGTGATCGAGTGATACGTGACTGAATTTGTTATTGTTTTGCTTGTAAATCCACAAAATTCAGTGGCGTATAGCTAGCTCACGGATGCGGTAAGTCGGCCCCAGATCTTAAGAAGCGTTTCATCCCTTCAACAACAATGCTAAGAGGATCTCGGATCTACTCGCGAACAAAATACACATTCACTAGGTACTCTCTTCTGAGCCACTACAAATACAAAGCCCCACATCTCCTCGGGGACGGTGTAGAGATGTTGAAGTTGGATGCGCACAATATCCAGAAAATCTCAACCAACGAGCAGGTACAATCCAAGCAAATACCGTGAACAATGTGGTAGCTCACCAAGAAATATTTATGTCAGGTACATTCATGATAGAAATCTAGCTCCATTGTGCGAACGTACAAAGTACAAAAGCTATAAAGTAATCCATGAGGAGAACCCGGGTGTCTCACCGTTACCATGCCAAATCAATGCGGCAAAGGATCTGTGGGTGGTACCTATGTGAACGAAATACCCTCCCAGTTATGCAGGTGCTGCAGTTTTTTTTTTGCAATGCATATGAGCAAAATATGACGCGTGGTTACTTCAAGGTTCAAGGTCCTTAGAGCCATTTTCGAATTTAAAATCTAGGTATTCAACTTCCTTATGAATGTGTGCAAAATCATTCAAGTCTCATTCTCCACACTCATTGCAGCAAATAAAAAAAAATAAAAAAATTATACAACTTTTGTAGGTGTACCGAACTTTGTAGGAGTTTTCTAATTTTTATTTTTTGCGCGCTCAGTCAGCTTATTTAATCTGCTTCTCCGTGTGCGTACGTTTTGGATTTCACTTCAGTCTAAGAGTAAGAGGTGGCGGTTCACCACTGCAACCATAAAGCCATAAATTTCTTCTCAAGTCGTGCAACTTCTGTTGAACTTTAATAAGTTTCCCAACTAAACCAGCAGGTGGGTGTACGAAGTACGAGTAGGTAGTTCGCTGACTTCTTGTAGAAGGAGAAGACAGACATGCATACACATAGGCAAAGGTAATGTACTAGATTAGCGGCTTTCAGATATAAGAAGTGTAATGTAAACACAAAGAGTACAGTTTAGGAGTACATACTTGATGATGAGTAGGAGTATTTATTTACAGCCGTATGCGTTGACGCTGTTTCAACTGAAGTAATGTGTCTGGTTTGAAGTACTTTTTGACACCTGGTTGTTGACATGCGAGTTGCAGTGAAGTACATTTTGCGGTAAGCTTTTTAGAGACGGAAATAAAAGGTTCGTTCGTGTACTTTCAGCATAGAAAAATGAAAAATGTCAAATCTCAAACCGGTTTTCTTACAAAAATGTTAAGAAATGTCATTTTTATATCTGACAAGGTTCTCTTTAAATGCAGCATCTACAAAATAAGTTGGAATTGCTAATATGTTCTAGGAGAACATTCAAATAAAACTTCTTCCTCCGACACCGTTGAAGACGAAAATAAATAGAGTTTTAACTGTCAAACTTTTGAGCTGTCAGTTTTCATTTTTCAGTCGAAATTCGGCGAGTAGAGAATTATGAAAAAATGAAAAGAGGGGAAATGTATTTCTCTCTCATTTTTTTAAATTTTCGCAGTGCGTGGTCACATTCGCACAGTTCACAGTTTCTTAGGAAATTTTGAATAATTTTACGTTTGCAAAAAAGTAGGTACCCGAACGAGCCTAAGGTGAAAGAGTCGTATTTTTGATAACAACAAATGTAATTAACAGCCAAATGAATTTAACTCCACTTTTCCTACGTCAGCCACATATTATGCGAACTGTCAACTGTCAGTCACGAGTTTCTTGACTAAAATTCTTGACTAGTCGGCTACCCCTCTATTGACGTAGACTGAAAAAGCTCTTCATGTAATTAAAACTGGGAAATAGCAAGACAGCTAGCTGTCAGACTTACTAAACTAGATACTTGAAAGTCTAGTGGATAGTTGTTTTTCAGTTGACGTTTACGGGGAGTCGAGCAAATTCAGCATACTCAGTTGACATTTCCAAGTGTCAAAATAAACCGCAAGTATACAAGAACAATTCAAATTGAACGCGTTCGAATACCTAAGCCAGACAAATCTAGCTGAAGTTTTACATGAACTAGGTGCCCGATAGTCCCTAATGCTACTGACGTTTCTGCCAACTCGTCGATTAACCACCGAAACAAAAATCAGTCTTTAATGTCGATAATTACGTATTGAAATAACGAAAAGGGAACTGAACCCTTCAGTAGGTAGCTAAACAACATTCTAATGGTATGTAAGCTGGCGAGTACGGTGGCCTTCCTCTTTAAAAAATCACCAATCTCTCGTCTTAGGGATGACCTAAAGAAGCCATCCAAATTGACTTAAGACGAAAACTAAGCTCCCTTTATTTTTTTTTAATTTCAAGACTTTCTTTCCCAAAACCTATACACAAAAACTACAACAGAAGTTTTTTGCCTTCACTTCTCCGGAAGTTCTAATAATTTAAAAAAACTCATAATTGCCAAGAAATTGGGTTTTTTTTTTAAAATTTCAATATTGCTTTCTCTGTATGCATAGTTTGTGGCGAAATTATTGTTAACATAATTTAAAAACTTTTCATAGAAATTCCTAAAAGTAGTAGGTACATTTACTTACAGTTGCTCGTAGGCTAAATTCGATGCACATGATTGAAGTAGACTCCCGACCAAATGAGGTACCCCTTCTTTATGCAGACGAACTTTACTCATCAACTGAGAAATTGATTGCTGCACTCTGTAGCTCAACTCACATGCGATGGAAGGTACTTGTATGAAAAGAGGATAATCGTGAGGAACTTTACTCGATACGGTTGTGGCTTGTGGGAAAGTAGACATATACAAAGGAAAGTCAAAAGGTGGAAGCTGGTGTCTAATCGCCACATCCGTGAACGAGGAATTAGGTCGGTTTTATATACGAAACAAAAACAAATCTCGTCACATATTGCTCGACCAAGACCAAACTCCTATTTTACTAGATTTTGGGAAAGTGCGTGGGACGATTTTAAGAAAGATTGAGATTCAAGAATGCCAAAAAAAAATTAAGACAGAAAACTGGTTTAAGATGTAAAACACAAGCTCTTCTGAAAGTCGTAAGCAATACCAGTCGTGAGCTGTTGAGTGGATAGGAAAGGAAATGGAACTGTTACTACGGGAGAAGTTTTTGAGATTTAAGCTGCGCAGGTGTCTTAAAGCTCACAAGAGGCACTTTTCTTTGCGCCCCTGAATGAGGCCTTCTTTGACAGTTTTCATCTTTAGATTCTCTATATAACGGTCTTATTTGTGACCTTTAGGAGCAAATTCTTTAATTTTAATAAATACAGATTGACCTGGTAAATCAATTGTTTAGACTGAGTCTAGAAAGCATCAATCCTTTGGAAGCAAATATGAGGACATCAGTCTCAAATCACGTCTTGGTTCGTATTCGTCGTCAGGCCTAAACTTACGATCGCCTGGTGGACCGCTTTGTCAGAACGAGTGCGTCTTTTTTTAGTGGAGCCCTGAGGACCACTCCAACTGCAACTATGGTCCTTTTGTTCCGGGTAGCTTTTGCAAACCACTAAAAGCAAATACTGCCATTCGCATGACAGCAAACCGGCCACTCGTCTTTTCTTAATAGACTAGAGTGCATCCCAAATGAACCTACCCTTCGAGACCCTACATCATCCTTCCGCATTCAGTCCTGGAGGGTACATAGCTTTAGCTTTAAATTTAAGCTGCAGGAGGATTAACAACTGACTGACTGAGGGATGTAGGGCTATTCTCGAATGAACCCTATTGAGTGCCGGGACAACGTACACTGCATCATAGGGGGTTATGCGATTCTAGGATGGGTTTCCTTGCAAACGATTTTTGAAGAAGAAGACTATTCTTCATCTCCGATGTCACTGTGAAGCTCTCTTAACTTGGCGAGGGCTAAGTGTTTCTGCGAGAATATTTCTTGGATCATTATTTCGCCGAACTTTCCAATCTAAGCGTTAGCCGTCTTTAGCGCTAAATTTTAAGCATCGTTAGGTTCAACGAATTGTTTTCGGTTTGTGAGGTTCTTTGGCGTCAAAACGGGGTCCTTCTCTGCGCCTAGTGTGGCTGCAGTCGCTGTTTCCTTACTGGAAGGAACTGCCTCTACGGTCTACCTACACATACAGCCTGCAGTCAATGGGCCACTTAAGACTTCTATGTGCCAAAATACGTGATATTGTAACAGTTAAGTATATAACTACTTCCATTCGATTATTTTTCTTCCTTTTACCAACACAGAAGGTGCCTCATTCCTATTTTACAGATTTTCCTAAATATTACAGTAAAAATGTCCAACATCCCCTAACTCTATGGCACTGCAAACAACATACATATATACCAATTAAAGGAGAGGAATTTTGAGTGCTACAGGCCGGGTAGTATCCTTTCGTTCGAGAGTAAGAGCACACTCCCACTCCCAGTAATACAAATTGAAAGCCAAATTCCAAAGAATGTGTGTCTACATACAGCAACAACAAATTGTTGTCCAATGCAAGGGATATTGGGACCAGTCTCTTGACTTTCGACTACAACAAGATTATTTGTGTTGAAAACTGCACTCAATCGAATTGGAAAGTTGCAAATTTGTGCCTCGTTTTACAGTCCATGCGCACATGGATGCGAACAAAGGTGTGCACAAAATAATAAACATTCATTCGACTAAATTGAAGTAATGATTTTAATTTTAATTTAAAAATAAAACACAATCATTGGGAAGTGAAAATATAAATAAAAGTGGAGCGTGGGTACTCAATTTGAGATAATGAGTTTAAAAAATGCGTCAGATAACCTTTACGCACATTGGATACGGCAAATAATTGATGACAATGCATAACACCATTAATTCATACGCTTTGTTACAAAAGCTGACAGTTACGTAAGTGTCCAGAGAGCGGCATACACAGTCGCATACCGGATTTATTATTCATTTGATATTTTTTGTTTGTTTCTTTTTCCCTGTTCATCCCTTCGATATTAATCGAACACTGTTCGAGGTAATATTGAATATTAAATATTAATTTCAATTAAAACGCAAGAGGATTTAATAATCGTGTTGCGTATATTGTTATTGACAAACTGAATGGAATGTTTCGGTGCCAAGGGTTAGTATTTAAGCACATGATTAAAGACTCGGGCACATATTGCATCGTCATCATTTCTGTGGGGCTTTGCCTTTTGGTAAGATTAATTTTGGGAACGGCACAGTGTTTGCAGAAGTCTTTAGATATTCACCAGTAAACATGTGAAAGCATTTGCACCAGCATTCTTGATTTTTCTGCACTCTTTAGGGACGCCTGTCTAATACAGTCCACCACGGATATATGTAAGGAACAAATCGCTTATAAGAAACTGATGTGGAAACAGCAGTATCTTTTCTTTATGTGTAGGTATATGTCCACATAAAAAAGAACTGATATAAGAAAAACGCTTATGATAAACACTCGGATATAAGAAACGAGCTTTCACAAAATCGAGTATTCAAGGGCAAATCCCTCGCGTATATGAAAACATGCATTACTTTCATTGTTGAACTGAGTTTGAGATTCTTATATCAGTTGTTTTCGTTGGATTGTTGAAACAACACACAACTTTTGCAATATTCAGCAAATTCAACAGAACAGCTGACTGAACAGAAACTCAAAACTCACAACTGAAAATCAGTTTCCGCACTAAATTAATTGATGGGCTAATATTATTTTTAAATGCTCTGAATTCATTTTATGTGTGAACGGAATTAGAACCTTACCCAAATAGTTTATAGAGAAGTATCACGACTAGTATCTCACACGGTTTACGGTGCGGTGTGAATAGGTTTTTATAGACTCCAAGTTGAGTTTAAATTCTGCTTTAAAATGAGCAACCAAAACTGGAAGGCAAATATTTAAGCGTCTTTTGGTCAACTGCTAGATGTAGGTATACAAAATTCACCATTCCCAGTCATTAAGCAAGTCATGGGTTGAGACAGTAGATAGGTAATATAAGATATAGGTAGCAATTTGACTGGCATCATGTTAGCCATGAACCATGATGGCCTAAATCAAAGTATGTATCATATTTAAATACAGCCAAAATATCTAATGTTTGAAGCAATAAAGCTCAAAGAAATCGTCATACTTGAACAGATGGGGATGAGAAATACATTTCTAACTACGGATTTGAAATAGTACACAATCAAATATGAACAAATAGTTAAAGAATATAATTTAGATAATAGCCCTTTTTTATTATCAGCCATGATCCATATAGATCATCGAAATACATGCACTTACAACAACAGCACATGATCCTGATATTCATCGAGATCACGAAACATGATCTGAAAATGTATTGTACTAAGTGGCTTGTTTCATTTTTCAATGTTGGTGTGCCTGTAAACGGTAGCCACTAGCCAAGCCACACAGTCACGTTGCCAGACTAAAATATTCAACACCCTTCACAACACAAAAAATCAAAAAGCATTTTTTTCACATCGAATACATTTCCCGCCTTCGAGATGATTTTGCTTTTTCATTCCATAAAGGTATGCCCAGACCAGCGAAATATTTAAGTAAATGTTTCATAAACATTTATTTAACAAAAAAAATGTTTATGAAATGTTTCGCAGTTCGTTAATAATTTGTTTCAGAGGTGTGTTTTTGTTCTTTTAACATAAAATACAAATGTCCAGAAAATCTTGGAATAATAAAAAATCGAAACTAGCTACCTGCATAAATTTAAATTGTTTTAGAACCTAGTTATTGGGAAACACGTTTCTTTTTTATCACAGAAAAATCTAATTCTAACTTCATTTTGTTCTTCTGGAATTTCGCGCCTAAGCGGCTGTCATTTACTTTGTCTAAGAATTCCAATCTGAGCGGACCAGAGGTGCAAACTGAATTAAGATTTCTATTACAATTTGAACTGATTGTAGGTAAACTCATTTCCTTTTAGAAACAAAACACACCATATAACGGAAGCCGTGTTGTTGTTTTCGAGCCTCTGGTCGTGAATTTCCGACAGTAAAAAGTATTTCATAAACGCTTAATAAATACTTAATCGGCGTATACACCGGCAAAAACAGAAATGTTTGACAAATGTTTATGAAATGTTTCTGAAGCAAATCGAGAACATTTCATAAATGTTTAAAAAAATCATTCGCTCCCATGAATACACCGAAATACCGAAATACAGCAGCAAAATATTGTTTATTTGTTGCATTTTTTTACACAGAATTTTAAATTACTTTTCTTAAAAACAATATCCAAAAATAAAAATTATTAATTTGATTCATATGGTAACACCCCCCACAAGCAAATGAAATGTCATGTCAATTGTCATCATATTGTGACGTCACGTTGTACAGAAAGTTTGCAATATGGCTGGTGGCAATATGAAGTTTGTAATGCTCATACATTACCCCTTGTGTTTTGAAAGCAACTGTTGCCACAACTCGAAAATAAAATTTTTCTATGATCCGTATTGTTTTATTTTCATGATCTGATTCGGATCAGATCACGCTGATAATAAAATACGGCTAATAACTCACCAAATATTATGTGAATTCAAAATTCAAATTCGCTAACGAACTCAACGAAAGTTGTTTCTTCAACGGCTCCCACTCTCTCTTTCTCTTTCTCACTTACAAGCAATCACTCGCGGTCGCGCAAGAAAAAAAAAACTGCTATTGCGCATTGCGATTGCAATTTAGAAATCGAACGCACTATTTTGGGAATGAAAACGGCCCGAAACACTCACCAAATTAAACGTTACACTTCGATCTACAATTAAACTACAGATTTATTGCAAAAACTGTGCAAATTTTACTTTAATCGAATATTTTCCACTCGAAACGACCGAACCGAACCCGCACTCTCCCTCTTTCTCTTTCTCACTTCCAACCAATCACTCGCGGTCGCGCAAGAAAAAAAAAACTGCTATTGCGCATTGCGATTGCAATTTAGAAATCGAACAAAAACGCACTATTTTGGGAATGAAAACGGCCCGAAACACTCACCAAATTGAACGTTACATTTCGATCTACAATTAAACTACAGATTTATTGCAAAAACTATGCAAATTTTTTTTTAATCGAATATTTTCCACTCGAAACCACCGAACCGGAACCGCACTTGACACTCGCGAGCAAAAGACTGAACTGCAATTTACATTCTGCAAACTGCATTGACAGAGACAGGCAGGGTTGCCAGGAAGCCTTGCAGATGTGGATAACTAGCGATTTTAAATCACTTGAGAACGGCACGATCAAATTGATAAAATTTTTTTTTTTAAATGTCAGACTTTCGCAATAGGAAAAATTGCAAAATTCGGGAAATTCTGAATACTATTTCAAATAGTATTTTTACGATTCGAACGATGGATTTGTGTAGGAAATTCTTTTTCTGTTTTGGTACTAAAGTTAAGAACGCTGCTTAAGCTTGACTCTTGTCGTTTTCGATTGGGATAGAAATTTCAGATTCAGAGCAGTTTTGTGAATCTCGATATCTGTGCCATATTCACACCTACTTAAACTAACACCAAATCTTTTTTTATTTCGTGTTATTAATTACGTTTTTGGAAGACAAGTCTGTGGAAAATAGAGAAAAATTTACATTTGGACGCTGCAATGGATATCAACATAAATTGAGTGGATTTTTATAAGCATAAGTTACAATTTAGGACAGCTGACTCTTAAAACACGCACCACCACAAATGCAAAGAAACCAAAATCTCGTTTTAAGTTCCATTGGGCACGAAAAATCTGAAATCTGAGAGCAAAATCTGAAAATCACAACGGAAAACGACATTAGTTTCATCTGCTGCACAAAATTTAGATAAGTTCATAAATGCTACTCAAACAGCGTACTAAACTTTAGTACCAAAACAGAACAAGAAATACACAAATCCATTGTTCGAATCGTAAAAATACCATGGGAAAAAGTATTCAGTACATATTTCCCGAATTTGGCAATTTTTCCTATGCGAAAGTCTGACATTTAAAAAAATAAATTTTATCAATTTGATCGTGCCTTCCTCAAGTGATTTAAAATCGCTAGTTATCCACATTTGCAAGGCTTCTTGGCAACCCTGCCTGTCTCTGTCGATGCAGTTTGCAGACGGTAAAGTGCAGTTCAGTTTTTCTCTCGAGAGTGTCAAGTTCGGTTTCGGTTCGGTCGTTCGGAGTGGAAAATATTCGATTAAAAAAAAATTTGCATAGTTTTTGCAATAAATCTGTAGTTTATCGTAGATCGAAGTGTAACGTTTAATTTGGTGAGTGTTTCGGGCCGTTTTCATTCCCAAAATAGTGCGTTTTTGTTCGATTTCTAAATTGCAATTGCAATGCGCAATAGCAGTTTTTTTTTTCTTGCGCGACCGCGAGTGATTGCTTGTAAGTGAGAAAGAGAAAGAGAGAGAGTGCGGGTTCGGTTCGGTCGTTTCGAGTGGAAAATATTCGATTAAAGTAAAATTTGCACAGTTTTTGCAATAAATCTGTAGTTTAATTGTAGATCGAAGTGTAACGTTTAATTTGGTGAGTGTTTCGGGCCGTTTTCATTCCCAAAATAGTGCGTTTTTGTTCGATTTCTAAATTGCAATCGCAATGCGCAATAGCAGTTTTTTTTTTCTTGCGCGACCGCGAGTGATTGGTTGAAAGTGAGAAAGAGAAAGAGTGGGAGCCGTTGAAGAAACAACTTTCGTTGAGTTCGTTAGAGAATTTGAATTTTGAATTCACATAATATTTGGTGAGTTATTATCTAAATTATATTCTTTAACTATTTGTTCATATTTGATTGTGTACTATTTCAAATCCGTAGTTAGAAATGTATTTCCCATCCCCATCTGTTCAAGTATGACGGTTTCTTTGAGCTTTATTGCTTCAAACATTAGATATTTTGCTGTATTTAAATATGATACATACTTTGGTTTAGGCGATCATGGTTCATGGCTAACATGATGCCAGTCAAATTGCTACCTATATCTTAATCTTAAATTACCTACGTATCTACTGTCTCAACCCATGACTTGCTTAATGACTGGGAATGGTGAATTTTGTATACCTACATCTAGCAGTTGACCAAAAGACGCTTAAATATTTGCCTTCCAGTTTCGGTTTCTCATTTTAAAGCAGAATTTAAACTCAACTTGGAGTCTATAAAAACCTATTCACACCGCACCGAAAACCGTGTGATACTTTTCTATAAACTATTTGGGTAAGGTTCTAATTTCGTTCACACATAAAATGAATTAGTGGCATTTAAAAATAATATTAGCTCATCAATTAATTAAGTGCGGAAACTGATTTTCAGTTGTGAGTTTTGACTTCTGTTCAGTCAGCTGTTCTGTTGAATTTGCTGAATATTGCAAAAGTTGTGTGTTGTTTCAACAATCCAACGAAAACAACTGATATAAGAATCTCAAACTCAGTTCAACAATGAAAGTAATGCATGTTTTCATATACGCGAGGGATTTGCCCTTGGATACTCGATTTTGTGAAAGCTCGTTTCTTATATCCGAGTGTTTATCATAAGCGCTGTTCTTGCACGAAAAATTGAAAAATTCGGGAAATACTTTAGTACGCTGTTTGGGCTAAACTCGGTTTCATCTGCTGTACAAAATTTAGCTAAGATCATGAGCGCGCCGTGGAGAAGTGTTCTCGTTAGCAGCCGGGATTAAAATAAAAAACGACACGAACAGAACTTTTCAAAATGTATATTAAGAACTCTATTCAACGCTTATCTATGCAGAGCTCTGCAAAAGGAACTATTTTTTAAACTTTTATACGAGAAACAGATTGGGGACGTTCGGATTCTTAGTTCTTATAAAACGTTAGGTATATCTATATTTGTCTGAACTAGGTATACGAACGCGTTGACTCGTCAACTGCAATTGTTTTTGTACTCTCGGGGCTTATATATTTTGAATTTTGACACTTCGGATTGTCAACTGAGTACGCAGGCAGGATTTTCTTGACTAGATTTGTGGGTCCATAAACGTAAACAGAAACAAACTATTCACGTGAACAATCTAGACCAATAAAAGCTGAAATACATCAGGCCAGTCAGCTGTCAGAATTAATAAGTACAGGGTAACATTCTCAGCGAACTAAAGTAGAGTAGTGCCCAATAAAACAGTTCCCAGTCACATTTCGCATAGAGTGGTGTAAACTGGTATATATTACTGTTTGTTTCGACTTCTTTTGATTTAAAAATTCTCCTATTTTTCTCTCACAAAATATATACGGCGCTGAAAGCAACTAACTATAAATTTCATGAACACATCACCAGAAAAGCTCTAACTTGCATTGCTACTGTCAAGTCACTTCTGCTTGGGATACACTTAACACTGTAATGATAAACAAATGTCAATAAATTAATTAGCATTTATTAATACCGCGGCTAATGTGAATCTCGAAAATGTCAAGTGGGAAGATTCGAATTTACTTTTCTTTGCTGACATAGATTTCCAATAAAACACGCCTAGTGTGTCAAACATTACAGTATGAACCTTTGAAAAAGCACCTACCTATTTCTTGCCAGCTCTCTATTCTTGTTTATTGTGTTCAACTCCCGCTCCACCGTCGCGTCGTACACACTTTATTTGAATTGGAACTAATAAAATTAATTTTCCATTAACTAATGGCAATTTGCAACACATTTTCCGTCGCATCAATCCACCGCGCGTCTATGGTAAGTTCAAAGCTCCCATTATTCAGCGAAATAAATCATTGTAATGTAGTATGAAATTGAAATTTACACATATCACTAGGTATACGTTGGCGTGTACGGCACCAACCATGAGCGAAGGATAAAATGCGATATTGCGATAAATTGCAAACGGGTTGCAATCGGAATTCCGTGCATATTCCCGGGTACTAAGTCCTCTCATTTACCACGTTTGCATGTGGAATTTCTAACGCAGCTCGGTTTTTTGCGTCCCGACTTTTTTTTATTCGTCTGCTCCTTTTCAGAAAACAACGATGCCACTGCAGCCGTCTGTAGTTTTGGTTTCGGAATTTCGACTCTGCTGCGAGGAAAATGTACTCTGCCAGTTATTGTAGACAAATGAGTTAATGGAACGAAGAATTCCATTCGACGTAGTTGATTGGTTCTGATGGTGGTTTTGCATCAGCGGTTTGCAATCCGTTTACCCCCTTTATCCCGAAAGATAATGGCATACGCGAAAATTACTTCAGCAAAAGACAGAAAACTGTTAGTAAGTACTTGCCAGACGAGGAGTGGCAGATTGTACTAGATTCGTGCTGATGCGTTAAATTAGAAGAAAGCTACATAAACCCTCCTCAAATCGGAAAGTAATTAAACTAAGACCAGGGGTGTCAGTTTTTTTTTTTTTTTTCGAACCATCTCCTGCACCGGACCCAATCGCACTTGACAAACCCATCTCAGCCATTGCAATCGAGTTCGGATCAATTTATGCTGCTGACACTTTTCGCTTATGCAATTATCGTGCTTAAAAAACTTTAGCACACAGGAAGTATTGCCGCGCTAACTCGAAGGACTTTGTCAACTATTTCAAGTTAAAATTTTGTTTTGCTCAAGTCGTTTTAGGATAGGATTGAATTAATAACGAGAAACGAAGGAAGTACTATCCCTATGCGCGACGGGTGTGATAATGAAAACGGGAGAACAACAAAAGTGCGCCATCACCCATCAAACACGAAGGAGGAACGAAGAAAATATTAGCTTAGCTTACAGCAGGACTATACTCTTAGGAGGAAGTGAAAAATGCAGTAGGTACCGTTAACGGTGCCTTTCGGCCATGCAGCAGCTGTGCGAATGTGAGAAGATTTTATCAACATGCGGCGCGGTAGTCGGAAGTTTCACTCGCAGCGTGTTTTAAATGTTGGGACAAGTTTTGACGGATTTTAAATTACGTTAACAAAAGTTGGCCATTTTAAGAGGAGTTTTCGTACTACTTAGGTGTCAGACACATTTATTGGAATTTGAATATATTTTTCGTCTGAATTTTGGATGAGGTACTTAGAAATGCATTTTCCTTATCCATCTCTGGACACGATGGATGGGGAATCCCATATATAGAAAATTTTTACCATTTTCGACACAAACTTCTTGGAGGGATATTTTCAAGATTGTGCGGGTTGCGCGAATGCATTTGGCGGGTGTTTTCAATGGCGGATATTATTTATGAGATGTCGGTAGTTGAAATGCTAAACTTGGAGTGTTTAAATAGAACTTGGTCAGGAACGTGCTGCATGCCCAGGGAAACTGACGGGAATTGTTAAAAGATCGCAAGCAGAAAGCTATCTTTATTAGGAGCTATGAATATGCTTTGGACGGCAAAGTTTGAATCAATTGAATTTTGTTTTTGTTTGTGAAATTACTGTAGAGTGGCTATGGATGATTGAGGTAGAAGCTACAGGACAGGAGTTAAGGTTGAAGCTGTATACCACAGCCGCGCTTCGTCATACAGACTTCGTGAGAGGTTGCCCAGTGGAAAAATCCTTAAGAAGTCCACCACTCTAAGCACACTGAAACACTGCGTCCTTAGGTATACCAACTTCCTCCAAATTCTACTATTTAAATGCTGACTATCCACTAAGGATCGCTGTTGAATCACCACTGGGTTGCTTTTTGATACACATGTAGAGCAAATTGAAACAAGTTTTTCGCGAACAGCACTAGGTTTGCTGCACCCTGTTTGTAAAGCGTTTGTGTTTTGCCTAAGCCTAGTACATTTATAGCCGGAGTGTGTTACCCGAGACTCGACCCATTCACACAGCGTATGTGTGCCACTCAAGGCGGTGCAATGGTGTCGATCAGGAGAAAACTGTGCGTTGCATGTTTCTTTGGATACTCCATATTGGTGTCAGTTTGTTGCAGTACACTGTTTTATGCGGCTCACGTTTAGCTCGTCGTATCTTCATCCTGTTAGAAGCTTCGCAAAACTGATACCGCGCCTAACTTCGTATTATTAAATATTTCCATATGGCAAGTGATATTTTGATCGATTACTGCGTTTGACATGTAAAAAGTGCGCCGCCACCAACGACTGCATGTAGTCCATAAAACAATTAAGCTATAATCACTTCCACAGTGAAAATAAGAGAGAAAATATAGAAAGGATATACTATTCATCCTTCCAAAAAAATAATCCAACTGTGAACTTTTCTTACTCGCGCACAGAGCGAACCAAAGCAAACGAAAAATGTATTAAAAGTTTACTTTGCTGCTTTGTCTGCTCCAACTTCCGGCGTTTACTCCAACAGGATATGTGAGTGTCGGGATATATACAGCATGGAAGGTGATAGAAAACTTTATTTACATATACGGGACTTAGACACTCCATATAGACTTCTTGAAAGCAAGAAACGGAAAAGTGAAATGAAAAACGTTGCACACGGAAAATAAGGAGTGTTTTTTTTTTTTGTGGCGGGATGATGTTGTCCTTAGGTAAAGACGAAGGAACATCTGCACGCAGAAGAACTTACGACGGTAGTTAGAGGGTTTCTGAGTTTATCTCTTGCCAGATGGAGATGCGAGTATTTTAAGTTTGTCTTCCGAGAAATCATGTACACAAATTTTATATTTAACCATTCACACTCAATTTAAACTCACATATGGGAAAAGTTCAAGGTTTGACTTTGGTCAATGATGGCGCATGCTAGAACTATACTTAGCGAAAGCTATCAACTGTGTGAACAAGACCCAGAGTAATCGTATCGACATTGCCTGCATAATTGAATCATCTCATTAGTTATGTGAACAATAACGTATCTATAGGTATAGATCACGCGTTTGTGTAGAATGGCCGTGGTAGAGGTATGTAATCGGTCGCAAATTGGCTTCGAATGCAACGTGCGACGGATGAATTGTCCAATAGACCTGACCAATTGAAGATCCTGGGTATTACATGTATGAGATTCAAATTGTTTAATTGGGACCAGGATTAGTTGGTTTAATTGGCGTTTGCGTTAATGGAGAACAATTTAGGTGAATGGTCGGTCAATTATTTGACGCTGAAGTAACTCAAATCGCGTTGAATAACTGGGCTGGCGAATTTAATAGGATGGAGGGCAATCTTCAGGGCCTGGTTTGTTGCTGTCTTATTTGTTGTCTGTTGGACTCTGTAAATGACCGACTGGACTTCACCCCACAAAAGACAAGAAGTTGCTGATTTTTGAGGAAAAGTGCAGTAAAATAGAAAGTGCATAAATCTACAAAAGGCGATTGTGGTCCCAAGGAGCAAGGAGTACAGATTACAACTGCATCGCGAAAGTCTGACAAACATCAGTAGAGAATAAGTTCTCTGGAAGCCGGCTTCTCAATTCGCCATATAATTCATAACTAAAAATGCAAACATAGAATTCTGAAAAATCTTATCTTATAGAGTTAGTGGATTTTGTTTTAGCCAGAATGTATTTACTTATCATAGCCTGTCTATCCTTAAGAAGGATGGAAGCTTCCCCAAAGATCTTCCAACGGGAACTATAGAACAAACGCAAGAACATTTGAAAGGAGAAAGAAAACAGAAGGTATTAAGTCGGTGCTACTTGAGGACCAATGTATTCGTAGGTTTTACCAGGAGATTAAAAAAACTGAAACCAGGAACTGTTGTTACGGTGACCATTTTTCTAGTCACAAGAGGTGGGTTTAGTAAAAAGAGGACAACGTTTTGTTTTCTTTTATTAAAAAAAATCAGAGTACTGTTAGTAGTATCAGCTAACGGGCCTTAAAGCCCAACAAAATGAGTCTTACCTTAAGTGCCAGCTATAAATATTCGTTCTTTTGTCACTGACCTACCTAAGGGGGATCATGATTTGGAATGGCTATACCATGTCTGAATTAAATATATCAAATGATAAATTATTTAGAGTACTCGAACAAATTTATACTGTTTTACATATAATATTTGTTAATAATTTATATATTTGAAGACCGAGTCAAAATTTAAATTTTTTACTCATATATCGGTCAAAAATTAACATTTTTCAAGGCTGAGTCTTTCTTTCACCCTGGGCAAAATTCAAATTCAATTTCAATTCAAAATTTAGATCTTATTTTTTATATTAAAACTACATTAAAATTTGAATTTTTTCAAACAACATATTTTGCTTCGTTGAGTCGAGGAGCTTCGATAAATGTTTATGGACGCAAATCGTCTTTTATCACAATGAATTTCACAATTATCCGAAATTTTTCAAGCATCACAAAGAATTCATCAAATCAAGCGATAAAATGCAAAATTTCGTTGAAAACAAAAATTTTCACTTTTTTTCGGAATTTTCCGAGTTTTCCATTCGAAGCCACTCCGGAACAGTTTCACACAAAATTTCCAAAATGTTCTTTCGTAAAAATCTTCCCCTGAAAATTACGAACAACTGAAAACAAAATTCAGCCAAATCGGCCCAGCCGTTCTCAATTTATGAATTACTATACATTTTTTACACCAAATTTTAAGCCGGACGTTAAAAATTTTGAATTTTAGTTACGTCCGGGTCAAAAAAGAGATCGCTTTTAGTGTTGACCTAAGTTTAGCCAAAATGAGTTGAGCTATGAAAATATTCCAAGACCGTTTCAAACTTTAGATCTTGTTTTGTAAATTAAAATATTCGTATTTAGCGTGTGGCTTAGAGTTTTGAATTTTGCTTACGTCCGGGTCAAAAAAGAGATCGCTTTGAGTGTTGACCTAAGTTTAGCCAAAATGAGTTGAGTTATGAAAATATTCCAAGACCGTTTCAAACTTTAGATCTTATTTTGTAAATTAAAATATTCGTATTTAGCGTGTGGCTTAGAGTTTTGAATTTTGCTTACGTCCGTCAAAAAAGAGATCGCTTTGAGTGTTGACCTAAGTTTAGCCAAAATGAGTTGAGCTATGAAAATATTCCAAGACCGTTTCAAACTTTACATCTTATTTTGTAAATTAAAATATTCGTATTTAGCGTGTGGCTTAAAATTTTGAATTTTGCTTACGTCTGGGTCAAAAAAGAGATCGCTTTTAGCGTTTACCTAAGTTAAGTCAAAATGAGTAGTTGAGCTATGAAAATATTCCAAGACCGTTTCAAACTTTAGATCTTGTTTTGTAAATTAAAATATTCGTATTTAATGTGTGGCTTAAAATTTTGAATTTTACTAAAAAATAGCGTTGACCTAAGTTTAGCCAAAATGAGTTGAGTTATGAAAATATTCCAAGACCGTTTACTTTAGATTTTATTTTGTAAATTAAAATATTCGTATTTAACGTGTGGCTTAAAATTTTGAATTTTGCATTGTTCCGGGTCAAAAAAGTTATCGCTTTGAGTATTGGTCTTCACAATTCACAATTTTTAGGCCGAAAAAAAAAATTTTTGTTCTATTTCAGAACTGTGCTAAAAGGAAAAGACGTCAATCACGGGTCGAAATTATATTTTTCTGTTCATACCCGGCTTAAAGATAAATAAACATCTCAAGTCTCGTTCAAAATTTCGATTTATGTTCATATCCGGTGATGATTCGAACACTCTGTCATAGTAAAGCTATTTCGCCCTTAACATACAAACTGTATACCAGAACGCAAAAACGTGTGATTCCCCAGTGTTCCGTCGTTTAATTTCTTGTCTTCGCAGACAATTGGTTGGGTAAAACCCTCTGGTTCCCCTACACCATCGAGAGGTATCTACCTATGTAATTAAAAAAAGTCACTGCGTTTAAATAACCGTAGAATAAATACTAAGTACCTCACCGTCTCCCCTTCCTTTTGCAGCACACACACCCATCTGCAACACTAATAAGGGAGAAGCACAGAAAGCCACTAAGAAAAAAACTTGTGGATATAATTTATATAGTTTTTTTCCGGTGCGAATGTAATAACGTCACGTCTAGCAGGAGTACAATTCCGCACCACAGCCAGACCACCAATGCGCAAGCAAATAGCAGGACTCTGCATAAATCATTACCGCGTTAAATGTACGTAAGCATTCATGTGTCTTATTACATGGGGATTGGGGACTGTGTGCGTTTTTTTTGGGTCTTTCTGCAATGCGCACATCATTATTTAAATTCTAACTTGGCTTTAATTTAGTTCCCCGTTGCATAGATTGTGGCGTTTATTTAGAAACAAATAAAACACACTGCATAGCATAATGCATTGCGAGAGTGAAAACACAGCAAGAAATCAAGATTGAGGGGTGTAGAAGGTTGAAAAGTATATAAATCAGATTTTGACATGTACAAGTACATCGGTTGATACTTGGCCCACAGTATTCAATACGCACATCTATAAATAATTCGATACGTTTGAGCTATGTGTTGCCATAAAGATGTCATGATGACAATTCCCAATTGGATGGAGGACAGAACGGGGAAGGGACTGGGATTACATTGCGGGGGGGATCATGTGAAATATGCGGAAATTATCCGGAAAAGGATAATGAAATCGAATGGAATGAAACTACGTAAAAGAATTTGATTTGTGTTCATGGCGCATCAGATAAACCGGTAACCTCAACCTGTGTGCTGTTGTACTCGTATACGTATTGCGAAGGTTGGGTAAAATGAGATTTATTATCGAATTGGGTGATTACTCAGAAAGAGGGCGATAATACTTTTAATTGCTGGCACGGATTTGTCACTATAATAAGCTGCAGCTTGTACCTACATCTATAGATCAACTGGCTGGGAACTTTTGAAGATGATATAAAACGTCAATCTTTCAGCAAAGTCCAAGGAGTCATCATTCCTTAAACCAAACCCATGTACGGTCTGTATATGTATCCATTAACATCACTCCATGTCGCTTCTTAATATTTCTTTCGGTTCCTCTCCGATTTGTGCTCTTCCATTGGAAACCAGGAAGCACGGTTCAAACCGTCCAACAGTGGCACCGAGTTATAAATGAGTCCTAAAGTGTTGCAACCTTTCATCCATGAGGCTACATTTCAATTGCATTAATAATGCAAACAGCTGGACATAAAACAGTCATTAACAGCAACGTTTAAATGTGGTCCCGTTGCAAGGGCCAATTCGCAACCCGAACGGACGGAGCGCAGTAATGAAATGAAAACTCTTGAAACTTTGATGTCTTGCTTCTTGGTTCGTTGTAACTTGGCCAGTATACAAAACTACTTCTCTTGTAGAATTTAGCAGACAAGTTGATAGTTGTGGTGCGGGGTTTCGTCTTTCGTGTAACATTTAACGGCAGATGCATTTTAATGCTCCTAAGTTGGGATTCTGTCTGAATAGAAGGTTCTCTCTAGTGATAATTTTGATGGTGGACCATAAATTTTCAACTTCTATCCTCGGTGTCCTCAACCAGAGCAATGGAATGGAAGATATGCTGATGTTCGTAGGTATTTTGATGGATTAAGCGATTTTCGTTTTCGCGGTCGCGATGAATTGGTCCGATACAAATGGCTAATTAACTCCTTGAATATTGACGCATGATGTTGCTGCTGGGTGTTTTGAATTTCTCAACTATTCAGTGTATAAAATAAATGCTTAAAAAGAGATGCAGTCATTTATGAATACGCAAAGTCTTCTGCACACTTTAGCATTTTTTATATTTGTTGTAGGTACTACTCGCTGCAACAGGAACTTAAACACGATTCAGGCACTCATTTTCATTTTAAATTAATTTTTATTGGGATATTTAACTAAACTAACATACTAGACAAAAACGATTCAATCTAATTTAAAACTAACATTTATCTTAACTATATCCTTAAAATTATTGCCTTTCGGCCTTAAATCTATCTATATTTAAAAGGTTTGTTTTTTACTCTTCAACGGATACAGGCACTCGTTCATGGGCCCAGTATACCTCAGTGGGTTGTGTGAAGTTGAACTTGTACTGTGACTAGCAGATCACAGAAAGCGTTCTTAGACTTACTTACATAGTAGATATACTCAGTTTTCAGGTAACAAGTCTCTTTAGTTATTTCGGTCTTAACTGTGCCTCCAGTTGCACATTCAAATCTGGTGGAGCTCTTCCACTACGCTGCTCACAGTTGGTTTTTAGTTCTTATGAAAAAGTAAAAAAGTATTGGTAGTCAGGCTACATCAGTTGGTTCAGTCCTCACCCAACTTCGCCTCCTGTTGCACGCTCAAAGATGGTTAAGTTCTTTTTCTGCATGTCGCTGAGGTTTTCCCAAACTTCACTGACCTTTTGGGTTAGATTTGAAGCATGACATTCTTCGCTGACTCTATATATATCACACGTCCTAGCATACATCACTGCATAAGTGCATACCCAGTTCTTCGTTGAATAGTCTCCTCCAGGGGGTGTCAAGCCAAAAATGGACTAGAATATTTTAAGCAAGAATTCCCTTCTCGTAACAAATAAAGATATCCTCAGCCGCTAGTGAAGTTTAAGTGCAAGCTTAAGATTTTTAAAATCAAACAAAGTCTCCAAAGTTGCTTAAGAGAACCCGTTTCGTAAGCGCGAAAAATAAACGATTGGCAGGAGTAATTCTAGGTTTTATTTCTGATGAGATGTATTGAGAAATGGAATAGCAAAGATAAGCTATAAAAAGTCTTTTTCTACCTCCAAGATACGCTTAAGCATGCGTCTGAAAAAGACTCGACAAAACTTATGTAAACATCGACAAAAATCCGACCTGTTGTATTCAATGAATTGATGGCTTGGCTTGACTCACACAAAAGTGTGTGGGGGTATAGGACTAGGGTACCAACGGACCTATTTCGTCAACTATTTACTATTATTTTATTTTTATTGCTCATCGATTAGATGATGGTGCGAGTGGTATTCGATTGAACAATTAACGTTGGAGCGAAGTGCAGGTTCAATTCGTGACAGGGGAATACAAGAATGACTTTCCAAGAGTGCAAAATTTTGTTTTCTTTGCTGGTATTTCGATTGATAGAATGGTTTCTATTTATTTCTTAACCACTTCGACCTCGGTTTAAGCAAAATTCAACAAATCGGCAGTCGAGTTGTTATTCTAGACACGTTTATTCTTAGACAGTAGCCATTCCTGTCTGGCATCTATAAAGGCTTTCAAGTTATTTTTAAAAATGAAACCGTGGTCGGAGAGTGGCATAAATCAGTTTAAAGATGCGCAAGGACCAAATTTTGTCCTCCCTTTGTCAAGAGCCCCTTCGGGTGCACATTATTCATAAACTACGATGTTAAATGTAATTTTTATAAGATTCAACAAGAGATGCTTCGTCCGGACCGACCCTTTTCTCCGACATCCGCGAGAGTAAATACACTTTTTTAAAACTTAAAGCTGCACAGGCAATTCGCTTTTTTACGACCACTATCACATAAATTATGAAAAAAGAAAACCAACACTGTACAGCTGGTGACGTTTCAGTGATTTATTCGTTACTAAACACGGTTATTAACTGTGAAGTAATATAATTTATTAAAACTATCGCAATTATTATTTTAAGTGGTCGCGCTGTTAAAAAGGTTTTCAAAACAGATACCTATGCGTTATTTGGATAATCAGTCAAAGCTCTGGCAAGTAGTAATCAATTTTGTTTTCATATTTGTATCCTTGAAAAGGACTCTCACTCTATACTGGACTACTTCGATCGACGGGCGATATCATTAATCATCGAGTTAGATTGCTGCATAAATAAAAATGATGAATGCGATACCCGATGATGTGGCACAATAGCTGCTGTTGCTATAACTTTTATATTATATACCCAAACACATAAACAACGTATAGTTTTTCATAGATTTTCTATTCAAATCGAGCAATCGAATATTTTTACAGAGATACTGTGTCCTGTGTGTATACGTACACCATCGCGTTTTGTTCGGATTAATTTGATTCAAATTGATTTCTGATTCAAAACTGAATATTACACACGATTGATTGATGTTGTTGAAGCGCTGCCGCCATTGGAATTGAATTTTAAACCAAATGGGTCAGCGAGTGACGTAAAAGTATGATGGATACTTGTGACCGGCTGTATAACAATGCACAGCCAGAATATTTCTCTCAAACGAATGGTTATATGAATTTCAAGCCCTCGTTTTCTAGACTTGACAGTTTGCAATGCTTACTGAGAGTGCAATGAGCTCATTTCTTCTCCATATACATATACATTGAACTTCAGGTGTAGACGAATGCATGCCCCGCAGACGTGCAGCTACAACTTCCATAATAGTCCACGCTTGAATGGGTAATTCCCTCTCAACTGCGTCCTTAGAATGTACGTGTACTTTGGAACTAATTAATTCGGTACCTACTCGCGCTATACTCAAGTCACGTACGAGGAAGACATTTTTGGGCAGCAAAGCAATCCAAAAAGCGTTAAACTTAAACGCCAGCGGTATATGGCAGTATCATTGGGGAATTGCCTAAAACCAAACCACATCACATGACACACGAGCCCTATAAAATATCCACGAAGATGATATTGCCATCTCTCTAGCTATGTCATTAGAGCGGTTTATTTCTTGGCTATTCTAAAGTTAAGACTTTGTCGTAAGGATTTCTATGGTGATGTGCCCTGGAGATGACAAATCCTTTCATTATATAGATTTGAGAAGTGGCGACTGTAGGGTTGGATATGAGGTAGGGAGTTGTTTTTATTTCCACCCAGAGTTGGTACCTTACTAGCGCTTTTAGTTGGGGGCAGCAATTAGACAGAGAGTTGTGGCGTTTTTATAATTCTTTGAGGACACAAGTCAAATAACATTAAAAGTATATGGTTGACGCAGTAGGACCTACTTCTCCAACCATTCGTTTTGGGTGAGTTTTCATTTTTGGGACGAATGGAAGGGACCTGCAATTTTATACCAATTCCGACCGTCTGAATTGTGAAGCTTTTTCATGACAATTACACTCTCGGATGTTTGTCAGGCGTGGCACAGTGAAGAAAAAAAACCTTAAGATGAACACAGGTCGCATATTTTAAAACGTTTCCGATTGGTATAGTGAAGTAAAAATTCCTAGGCAGGGGCGTAGTTTGTTATTTATGAAAGAGGCCTCTGTAGTGCCTTACTTATGTCATCGAAGAATAGTTTACAATAAGCAACGCAACAGACTCTCATAACCACTTTTTTTTATTTTTTATATATTATTCCAAGGATGATGCTTCAATACATTTATAGGGTCGACCAGGGTTAGGAATAAAATAAGAGGGTAACATTCTGTAGCCTTATAAAGACTAGAGCTGGCCCATTAGATAAGTTGATAAACAATTGCTGTGGGTCTTTTTTTTTAAACAAGAATAAAGAACAAAATAAATTAATTTAAGATTTTATATAAAACCAAAGATTTAACAAATCAATAGAACGAGTATTTGATAAACAAAATTTAAAACATTATATGAAATATATAAGAAATATTTAAGAAACATTTACGGAAACTACAAAGAAAAGGAGAAGTTTTTAAAAAATTTATTTCTCAACTATGCATTTTGCATCTTTGGAATTTTGTTCTCCCTTTGCCGTGTTTAGACAGTTGAGTTTCTCTTGTTTGACAGTTTTTTCGATGCGAAACGCTTTCGATTGAGTCTGTTCCGCTTTTTCCACTTTTTTGTTTATTTAAAAACGCTAAAATTGACGCTTTTCCCCTCAATCTGGGATTTCTGGTTTCTTCGTTCGCCGGCGAGTTCATCTAAGAATCGCTGGCGACAATTTGTCGTGTTAAATGACTGATGAAACATCACACTCTAACAGTAAACGCGAGATGATCATATTTCTAGGTTTCACACAAGAGTTGATAAGCAATTTAGCTCAATCTATGTTTTGTTAAAAAATAATTAATTTAAAGCAACAAAGCCAACGTTATTCCAATTAAGGCGCTCCAGGCTTCGCTCCAGGCTTCGCTCCAGGCTCCGCCCCAGGATGTATGTCCAGAGTGAGAAATAATTCAAAATGAATCACAGACCATGACTTCCTCTAACAGCATACATCGCAGATCGAGGACAAGAGTCTCATTAAATTAAACCACGAATTTCAGAACACCATCTCATGCGTGTGACCTATTTAGTTCGCAATAGCAGCATTGACATGTCCAATGTCCAAATGTAAATCACCACAGCAGATGGTCCCGCGCACACACTCACACACACATAATAGGAGACGTCCTCTCTGTCTTATACCTTTACTGGTCGGTTGTCTGCCGTCTGTAAGCGATTCATTCGGCCATTAAACAACGAAATGTCACCCTCGAGGATTTATACTGCACTCTGCTGTATGCAACTGTACGTATATATATGTCTGATGGTATCAACTAGACAGCTGAACTGGTCACGGGCTTTTCCTCTGTTTGGTTTCGAAATGCAACGACATCGACGATGGACGATGATTTTATACTGGGCCCGGTATGCATGTCGTCCTTTCTGCGTTTAGGCAAAATAACGATATTTTCCCGTTGGATACATACATGCCTATACTGATAGGCAGCTCCAATGACAGTAAGTGCATCGTTTATTAAGGCATTAGCGCGATATACGACTGTGCTGTTACTTCGGCTATATGCACAGCGAATGCATCCTTTTTTGGTAGGCAAAATGCAATTGACACAAGGGAAGGGCGCAAATTGGATACTCTACACAATTATGGGGCAAGGTCGGTTCAATCTAAATTTGCATTAGTACCCATCGATAAATTAATTAAAAGTCCCTACATTTGTATAGTCGGGTTGACCGCATCACTTGCAAAAATAAGAAAAGGATATTTTGGGTTCTCTCCTCCTTCCGCAAAATTACTCTTCTGCCTCGTGTGTCCATAATGACTCGTCCTTCTTCCAAGTCCATTAAGAAGGGTACTTTTGTGCATTTCCGCTAGAACAAACTTTCCCAAAGTATTAATTACTCTTGACGTTTAAATTAAAATCAATAATTGAATTATCGGTTCGCTTGGCTTTGCCGGAAGTAAACTGTATATATACACTGCCATTCTGTGACTTCTGATGCGCGACAGCACAAGAACAAAAAATGGAGAAGAAAGAAAACCCAAGTCCGCTAGATGAGTTATCTAATTTCTTTTCTATTCTTTTCTTTAATTAATTTTAGTCCAACAAAGGATGGATGGATGTGGGATCATATCTGGAAGATCCTTTGCAATTCCGCTTTGGCTAATTTTTAATGTGCTACAAAACGGGAGTTGTCGACAGTGCTGATGGATGATTTGGCCCCCAAATCGACAAGCTCGTACTTCAGCGAAGAGATGGAAATTATTTCCAATCAACGTTTTATGTAAATCAATTCTGAAATCAGCCAGAAGCGAGATGTATCTCTGGTATAAGGGAACAAAAGACACGGGGGTAACTCTTGAGGGTGCAGTGCAAATGGGGAGATTGATTTGTCGGGAGAGAAAATATATTCAAGCGAGCCGTGATTGATAAACTTCCCTCGTCAAGCTGAATAGACAATTTTTTTTTTTAGTCGATTATTATACGTAGGAGCAGGTACCTTACTCGGTGAGCTTGCGTTGTAAAAATGTTGCTTGAGTGATGACACCAAAATAAATGGAAACAGAACCTCAATTTGCAGTTTACGTCTAAAATCGAGTAACAAATAGACTTTGCGTATAACTCAAAAATCATTCATTGAGCACGATTATCTTTTGAAGATCAAATTTGAATTAGATTCATAGCCGATCTCTAGTTAAGGTCAGGTTAGGTTAGTTGACGACCTTGCTAAAGAGTGAAACTATAAAAAGAAGATGCAGCAAACTGAAGCCCATTGAGTAACTGGCTTGGAAATAGGCTGTGGAGTGTTGGGGATCCGATTTCTGAAAGCCGGTTTGCATAGAAACAAGATCCTTGTCTGCCTAGGCGTCGCTCTTCTTGTAGAGCGGGTAAGCTTCTGCATAAATCGTTCTATCTCTATTCTCTATTTATACGGAGCATGACGACGCACAGAGACCTGTGATTATACAGATAAAGGCTGTCTTTTTCGTGCCAGGATCCGCGTGACTTTCTTTTCGTCTAAATTCATACAAATTCTAAAAAAAAAATCCTCAAACATCTCGTCATAACACCCGGCAAAAAATGCCCCAAAAACACCGTGCGAAACCGCCTCAAAAGCAGCTTCCAAATTGGAGCACAAAAGTAAGCGCCAAACAAAAGCAATTACACCCGACTACCGGACATCACGCGTATCCTAACTAACCATAAAACACTTCATTATACCGGCATAACATCAGCGAGATAATAACGTGACGGGGGCGCGACAACAACTCCACTATAAATACACACCCAAGCAATTAATATCTGTGGGTAAATTCACATTATAATTCACTGTGTATATATACTGGTAGATATGGTAGGCATCCTTCAATACGGAGAGGCCAACAGGGGACAGTAATCCAAGCCACTAATTGGTTTTATGTGGCTCGATAAACTTAAATAATCTGAGCCTAATGGCGTCATTAAAGCGTTGCCTCCTCGGGGTCCCATCAACCCCTAAGTCAAAACAATCGGCAGTGACGACAATATGACTACGATCATAGAACACAAGGAGCGCAAGAACAAGAAGCCAATGGCCATGGTTCTGAGAAACCTATACGTTGGGGATTTCTATTTGAAGTGTATGCGTGTAGTTAAGTAGGATGGGGAACTTGCGAAAGTTTTTATCCCGACAACTACTTGTCGTTTTCTTTTAATTTGTCGTTTTAGAGAAGCACCCCCCATGGAGGATGCTGCTTTTCTGACGTCAAAATGTTTACTTGTACCGTAATGGTGGTGTTTGCAAATTGATTACATTTAGGGGGTGCGAAAGACATTTCAGATTGCTGTGATTAGAATTGAGGGTGCCTTGGGCGATAGTGAGTTTGCGATCAGTTGTCTTGCCAATAATCACCAGCCCACCATGTCGCCATTAAGTTTGTGCTCATTTTTAGCTAAATCAGGTCCTCGAAACGAAATCATTGTGCGTTGGCTTAACGACCGTAAGATCATTCGAGTCGCTCACAACCTGAAAATAATTAACAACCGAATGTGAAACTCATACCATATCCTTGCGCACAGATATCTGTAAATCATGTTAACACCTGCACATAAATAAGTACCGAGTACATTCTAAACACCTGCTTAATAAATGGTCCAAGCCATCCACCATAGAATGAATGTAATCCTTGCGCTGTACGCTATACTGCCGATGCTGCTATATCCGGCTACAAGCTGCAGGATTACACGTTCACCGTCGCATGGGGTAATGATTTTTTCTCTTTTCGAACCTCACCCGCACACTCAAAACACAATAGCTATGCTCCGGACAATTACAATTGGGAATATCACAACAGTCGTATATTGTACACGATGCGCTGCGCTGGCTGGTTGAGCAAATGTTATCGTAGTGACTAACAAAATAGGAATTCGTTCTATAGGAATAAGGCTTGTGTATCTGCGTTGCTTGGTATTTTTATCACTATATATCCCTCTTGGCAAGGATGATTTCGGGGAGCTATACCACACCGAGCGCGAGATAACATTGAAAAGGTATATGTAATCTCGGGCGCTATTAATCCGTTTGCGTCATTGTATAAATATTTTACTATGGTACGAAATTTTGTATGAAAGGTTAGATAACGTTTAATTGATTTTAGTTTTCGTGGTACGTACTTGTAGTGGGGTCGTAAAAAATGTATGTCACTCACGTAGTTTCGTTGCATAGAAGGTTTGATGTAGGTATCCCGTTGATAGATCACCTGAAATGGCAAGTGATCAGAAAATAACATGTTGGCTTAACCGGTGGTCGTCAAAAAAGAAAAAAGTTACAAAATCTATGTAAAAAAATGGGCTCAAAAACATGTAAGCGGAAAGTCCTTCAAACGCATGTTTTGCTTAATTTAAGCTCACCCAAATATCTGACCATAGATGGAACTAAAAAAGTCAAAATATGTACTGAAAAATGCTGTCACAAAACTTCGCTAAATGTCTGACAAAATACTGAGGATTAAAAGTCAATTAACGTCATGATAATGCCATCACAAAATGTTGGTAAAATACTGTATACAGAGAGCGTCAAAAAAGCGCCTGAGAATGTGATAGAAATTGCATCAACAAATCCGTTAAAAAAACGTTTTAAAAACTCAAGAAAAATCTGTACAAAGCAATTCAAAGAACGTCTAAAACAGCAGATCTAAGAGGCACCATTAGCTGGTAGAAGAACATGGGACAGAGTCCATCTCCATCAGAAATAGTGGTTAAAAATGTGACAGCCAAAATGCAGTCAAAACACGTGTCAAAGTAGGGGTACAATACATTTGGAAACTATCAGACGGTTTCCAAATGTTTTGTCAGAAAACGCAGCAAAAAACACCGACTTGCAAAAAAAAAATCAGTCTAAAGTTGTGATCAAACGAATGCGTCGGAAATGGTGTCAGAAAGAGTCCGCAATCAGTTTGAAAAAGCGTCCGGAAAAGCCCTAAAAATGCGTCAGAAAAGATGGATACAAATTTGTCACGAAAATGCGACAAGACTCGGATAAAAAACCGTCAAACAAGTGTCCAAATAAGAGTCGAAAACAAGTCGAATAATGTCGTCAAAAAATGCAGTGAAAAAAGTGTCCAACAATTGTTAGAAAATGCGTTCCGAATTGCGCAAGAATTTTCCAGAAATAAGGCTTGAAAATCATACAGAAAAATTTAAAAAGTACGTTAGAAAATAACGGATGCAAATTTGTCAAAAACGTGCCTAATCCATGGAAAATTACGGCTCTAAAAAAGGTGATTGGTGATAAAAAAAACAACCAAAAATGTGTCACAAATTCACCGAAGAATGGGTAAAAAGCTACAATAAGCTAAAAACGTACCAAGAATGAGCTCTAATCTAAAATATAGTCGATGACGGTGATCAGAAACGCGTCAGTAAAGTGGCAAAATTGACAAAAAATTATTCACATCAGAAGAAGGTACGCAAAGCGTCCAAAAATACGACGTGGCAAAAAACTAAGCATAAAAACGATTACAAAAATCGTTTGCAAGTTCCAAAGTAAAATGAGTTAGTAAACCCACCACAAAGAAGTAGTCTGCCAGTTTAAGATTATCCAGAACATCGCGGTCAAAACAGCATTCGGCGGTTTTGTAAGACATAGAAAAGAAATTGGATTTGAAACTGCTCATCCGAAAAGCGAAAAACAAATGGTCAACAAAGAACCCTTATCCTCTGAAAGAAAAGATATTCTGCGACAGATTTTTATTAAGGTTGGATTGAGGACAAGTTAGAACAATGCGCAGTCTATGACCAAGACCAATTCACTTAGATGTGAGTGCTTCTACATGAACAAGTAATCTGTTTGTTATTTACTCTGGTTTCGGTGTAAATTGAGAAAGGTTAACCCTACCGAAAGTCGTCCAAGAAGGATCTGTATATCTCATAATTCAATTGCCTATGATAGAACCGTTCTTAGCCTCAGAAGACTCGTCTAATTGCCCCACAGAAATGTCCCCCTCATAGTCACTTATATTCAAACAAAAGCAAGCCCCTCATTATCCCATATTTTGAATGCGAGTACGCACACATCAAAATGGGTATTTATTAAAATAATGACGACGGCAATTTTCATATTTAAATGAACAAAGCTAATCAAACTTCGGCCCAAATAACAAGCCACAACAGTTGTTGATATATACACAATCGCTAATGATGCAATCAAAATCAATGCCATTCGAGGACGTCACTCGTACGGTAAATTGCAAAATCAATTTCATTGTGGTTGCCAGTTCAATGAATGAAACCTGTTCACACTTAGCACACATCAAAAAGAGTTGAAACTGAATGCGGTCCACCGCCAGATTCAACCAAACTATTTCCTAGATTGGGCGGCCAAATGTTCAACCTCATTTCTACCTCAGATGTGTGGTGGCGAGGTTTTTTTCTCGCCCACCTATAGCGATTTGTTTTGGGGGTGGGACAGTTTTGATTGAAAATAACTGATTGTGGGGTTGAATTTAAAGGATTGAAAGTTGATTTATCTTGTTTGAGAGCTGTAGGCCTCGTCTTTGAATATGTGTCCCCATTTCAATTTCAATTGCAGGAAAAAGTCATCCATTACATTAGAATACTCACCCCTGATAAATAATTTGTTAAGCCTCCTTCAATTACTCGTTTCCATCATTATCACGTGCATTTCATTTTGGTATCCTCCGCGCTGACCACAAACATCAAAAGAAACAAAGGTTCCACCCCCATTCATATTCATTCCTTTTTCACCCTCCGCACCGGCCTGGTGGTGGATCCCTTTTGTATGCAAATTGTTCAAGTTTCAAGTCAATTACCCGATTTTTGACATACGCCTCCTCTGCTTAAAGAGGCAGAACCATATATATATAGCTCCTCCGGTGGGGATGGTATGAGGTGGGTGCCTACATTTTATAAACGTCACACTCTGATTGTTCAACGGACGATTCTCGTTCCCGTTCTGGCCGTATTGTGTAATTTTGCCTACATTGTTCAATCAAATGTAATTAAAAAAATTGATAGCTTGGAGTAAATTATTGACAATGCCTTTGAGGGCTCGGATGGTCCCTTTTTGTCCCCATCCAGCTTTTGTCTCCTCCAATGCTTTATATTTTATTATATCGTATTTCGAATGTATTTCTTTTTTTTTCTTTTTTTTTTTTTTCCTGGGATGGGATTTTTTCTTTTTTCGGTGCCATTTTTATGGCACGCACTGTGTAGCCGTTGCGGTGTCGGCGGCATTGGCATTCCATTATGTTATTTCACAATTCTCCGCATCAGTGACACGTTTAATACTCTCCAATAAATTTTAATAATAAAGTTGTGCAAGTGCAGAAAGGACAATGCATTCATTTTTCATTAACTTAAGCGATGTGCGCGGCCATTGGCGTTTGTTTTTTGGTTTAATTCAGTTGGCTGCACTTGGCCGAAGCGTGAGCGACATTTTTACACCAACCTTTGCTTGGGGGAGAGTCTCAGTCTCATTATCATTGCAGAGTGTTGCCTGTAGCCTGTTCCTTATTCATTTTTAATATGGCGTTTTTAATAAGCAGCTTTCGGAAGAATTTTTTGTTCTTTTTATATACCAATAAATAAAGCTTAAAGTTAAAAATGCTGTATTGTGTTCCAGCCGGGCTGTATGCCAACACCCAGCAATATAATAAAGCAGAAAGGGGGGAGAATTATTATTATTAAATAAAATAAAGTACGCAGCAAATTGCATTATTCGTTTCCTTTCATCACCTCGAATAGACTTTTTAAAAGCTTTTATCGGAAATCTATCAAATTATCCTGCACAAATTGAGTTTGCTGTCATTATGAATTTCTGAGTAAATGCCTTTGAAGCTGTTGTACGGTGTCGGCTTACGCGATATTATTATTTTGCCATCCTCTGTCAGTAGTTCAGGATTCACAGAACTCTTCCATGGAAATTTAAAGGTACCTAACAACTGAGATGGAATGTATAGTTGGATTGTGTGCAGATTGGTAGTTTTCACATTTTTATTGTTACGAAACGCAGTACAATATGTGCTCACCTTTAAACTTAAGACCCTTGGCTTTCCGAAAGAACTATACGATGACAATTCGTCCTCTTTTTCGGTAATATGTCCTCTCTGATGTTTTTACTTAAAGAAAACAATACATAGTCCTCTTTTTACTAAACTGTGCTCTTCTTTTCCTAAAGATCATCTTTCTCCGATAAGAAATGCGTAAGTAGGAACTTTCACAATTCTAACAAAGCTGGAGTCAGATGGTAACCTTGATGTATTGATTTTCAAAGACCAATGACTTTTCTAATTATCAATTTCAACGAAATATTTTGTAAGTCGCAATGGTTAATTTTGTATAGAAAATTGCGAGTTCGTAAAATTTAGCATGGACACTAGATATGATTATTAGTATCGCGTCAGGTCAATTCCTTTTATCAAGCCTACAAATTTTTATAATAAAAATCGGCTTCAACTATTTTCGACTATATTTTGACTTGAAAAAAGTGTCCTCCTTTATGTGATTGAAAAAAAAAGAAGAGGATCGCTGGATGAAATAAGGAGCCACTGAAAGACCGGCAAAAGGCTCAGTGTCAGCCTCTTAAAATTATACTGGTGGAGCTCAAAAACGATCCTCATTTACTCATGACCATTGATTGTGTCTTTTAGCACAAAGAAGGAAAGCAGACACCACTGTCGGTCCTTTGACAAGGTTTTGTCCTATTGGTTCAGTATTCAGTTCTTAAATTCGCAAAGCCCAATCTACTGCTGTTATTAAGCCAGGGATATGTATTCACTCCTGCATGATTTTGTGTGGAGTCTTTTTGAAAACCCATTTGAAAGGGCTTTCTATAGGTCGTCTTGTTCAATTTTAACAACCTTTTTAATACCTTTTTCGTAGAAATGGGGATAATGTGACTCTTCGGTAAAACATTACGGAGGGGATGGCCAAGTTGGAGCATTCGAACAATTTCTTGATCGGTCTAATCAACTTGGTACTGAAAATATTTTTGGCGTGACGTCTAGTTATCGACTGAGAGCAAAGCGAAGATGGTCAGGTTGTTGTTGTTCGACGAAGGTTTGTTCTACTACATAATCTCTTGCGAATGTCTGTCAAAGGTAGGAGACTAAAACTGACGCCAATCCAGCCGCTAAGGCGTTGGAATACCCAGACTAGAAATTCAAGGCTTTTCGGCCTACTACTCCTTCAAGTGGAAAACCTGTTCACGTGGTCAATCTAGGTCAATAAAAGCACAGATACCCACCGATAGCAAGCTGGCAGACTTAGCAATCTGCAGTCTTGAACGTCCCCACTCTATAAAATACAATTCTCCAGCGACAATCAAGTTGGTTGCACAAAAGATTGGCTTCTGCAATTTAGAGCAAACCATGCGTGCACACGAAAACGTTTCAAGGTTCGCATTTCCAGTATAGACTTTAGATAAATGGCCCCATCTGCTCGAAAAACAAGTCGAAAATTGGACCTCCAGATTGGGTTTCATAATCTTGACCTAAAATATTAAGCGTCGCAGTAAACACAGTAGTTCGTAAAATTTAAGCGGGACGCCTAAATGTATACCTACGTAGGTGGCGCTCTCTGTAAACTAGAAAGGCTCCTTATAAAGAGGTTGCAAGCTCTTTAATATAATATACGACCTTGAAACCTGCCATTTATATATTTCCAAATAATTACAAACCACCATCCAGTTGAAATTTGATTTCGAAAACAACGCCAGCAGCACGGGTTGACTTCAGTTCACGTTCTTTGTGCGTTTTTTTTCTCTCCATTTTTTAACAACAAATTGAAAAGTTACTCTGGGAAAAGTTAAATTTCGCGTGCACAAGTAAATTGAGTGCTAATTAAACGAAAACCTCGTCTATTTCAGCCGAGAATCCTTTGGATTTTCCCTCCTCTTTGTTTGTCGTTACATTGTGCTTGAAGGAACAATGTGCTGGATTGTGTGCGCCTTTATCGGTCCTCTTACTCTTTGCTTTCGCGCAACACTTTCAAAGGCAGTTTCGCCAGTTTGTTTTGTGTGGATTTTTTGTTGGTGCGCGCACTCCTTCAAGTGTCTGTTGTTGTATAGGTATAGGTTGGCGTTGTGGCATTTTCATAGCCAAACCTATAACACTAGGTATGAGTTAATGTCAAAGTTGTCTGGAGCTTTCTGCACAAAGTACATTAAAGTAATTAAAATCTTCATCTTATCAACACCCTTGACAAGTTTTTTTTTTTTATTTTTTTAATTTTTTGTTTGAAACAATTTATATTTTTACGTATACAGCGAGGGCGAATAATTTATGTGTAATCCCTTTGATGGTGGATTTGGCCCTTTTTTGTGTAGGGATATTTTAAAGGGAAGTACAAAAATAAATTCGCAATTTGTTATACTAGGCAGTGCTTAATGAGCCATTGTGTGTTTCGCTTAATTACACATTGCAGTGCCGCCTTTATATAGAGAAAGAAGGTCGGCGGGAGGGAGGTATGTACATTTACTTTTGCCCGGGGTGATTTGTCTGCGAAATTGTATATTTAACCAGTTTTAGTTTAATGAATCTATCTGAGGTTAAAGTCAGATTTTTGCTCTTGAGAAAGTTTTTTTCCCATACGCGATAGAAAGGAAGAAGTTTTCCCACGAACGAAGAGTACTCGCCCCCAAGTTAACCTCCAAATGCAAAGATAAGATAAAAGTCTCTTCTTTGCAGTGCAGAAGATAAATGATATTTTTATTACTTTTCTCTGCTCAACACACACGGATGCAGGAGCAACTGCAAATGACAAGGCAGGAGTGCGAAGTTTGTAAACGCATTTTCGTTCCCCCATCAAAGCTGGTACTCGTAGTTCTCTAAGAAAGTTGACTGACTCTTCTTTTTTATGTGCGCCTTTCACTATTCCGTAGGGTGTATAAAGTTTGATAAATAATGCTAATAGACCTTCTAAAGAGTTTGCCTCCTCATATGTGCCCCATCAGTTGGGGCCGGATGTCTTCTGAGCGAAACCCCAGAGGACATGTACGAAGTTAAAGAAAATGCTTAATTTTGATGCTGGGAAGTTTTTCTTAATCGCATTTTGAGACTTGTCAAATGAAACTGGGTATAGGGTATGAAGCCAGGGGCAGATTTCGTAAAATATAATAATCGTCTGGACGATATCGTTTTTGAAATTTTGATGACGGTAATATGTTGAATTTTTTGACTTTCGTCAGGCTTCACTGGATTTGTGGAAAATGAACTGGATTAACCTCTCGTAACTCTTGCACTTAGTTGCTGGTTTTGAAGGTCTTTCGTTCCGACAACAGTCGTCTGAAAGGTTACGGAATGAGCGCCCAGCTCCAGGCGACTGACAAAACCATATGCGGGGCCTACTTCATCTGCAAAAGCAGTTGGAATACCTACATTTAAAGTGAAGCGTATAAAGCGAGCATATATATAGACAATAAGAAATAGAAACGGACCTAGGACGGAACCTTGTGGTACGCCTAAATTTAAAGTCATACGATGGATCCTAATGGCATCAACCATCAACCCTCATGCTGTGTGATCTACTATGAAGGTAAGATCCAAACCAGCCTTAAACGAAGGCAACTTTTAAGTCTTTAAAGAATAATGCTGTGAGCGGCCTTCTGGTTGTTGGGCGTTTTGATATTTTTCAATTTGCGCGTTAGTGTTTTGGGCGATAAGGCTTAAAGAAATCTGCTAACCTTGATGGTAAGAGCTGTGCCAAAGCGTTTTATAATGTCGCTCAGCGCTTTGTTTGCTTAGAAAAATAGGAACTCCTGGCTTCGTGTTAAACCGGATTTGATCTTACCTTCCAAATAGGTCACACAACAAGATATGTGTGCAGTGTTGGACGGGTTGTTTTATGTCGACGAAAAGCGATCAGTGCTGTCCTTGATATTTAATTGCATTGCGCGTACTGCCACAGAACTTTTGCAACCCAACAAAGTACTATTTTGGCGAGTGATAAGAACGAAAATGAAGTTTATAGTCTGTGCAAAGGCTCACCTTGACAAGACTGTCAATTATCGTGTGCTTATGAAGCACCCAACTTAGCATGCCATCCATGGTTTTACTGTTTGGTAATTAAGTCTATAAAACGCATAAAGATAGCGGTCCTACAACTTAGATCTGAGATGTTTACCAAACATTAAAGTCTATCGGAAACTCGCCTATACCTCAGATAAGCTTTATCATTCTCAAAAGTTGAAGCCCACATCTACCTAAAAGCTATCCGATTGGTTTTACTATTCCACACACAATGGAAGCGCTTCTATCACTACAGCTGTTGGCAGCAATTATTGGGTAGGTTTACGGGTTGGTAGAGCAGGGTAAACCCTACACTTAGGTCCTAGTGGACCCATTGTGATGCCCTTTTTTGGGGGTTAACCGTTGGTGTTGTTGATGGTTAGCTCGAGAATTTCCTTCTTGTATTTTCCCAATGCCGTCCAGCCATCCCGGTGTCCTCAAAAGTCTGTAAAGATCAGAGAGTGTAACATCAGAAAGTTCTAGTAAGTTATGGAAGTAATAGCTTCCAAGTGTTCTGTTCCTCAAGTGACAGAGGCTCGGGCAATGACAGAGGAAGTGAGGTGTATCCTCATCGACCTTAATGACAGATTCGGAATGGAACAGGTATAAAGTTAGTAAAGGACGTCCCTTCTTACTGCAATCTCTCTCATTGCTAATTCAGAACCGCAGCCTTTAAGTCTGCAGTTTAGTCGAAGTAGGTCCTCCAACTTTGTCCACAACTATCTATAGATAGCTGAGTATGAATACCTCTTTGTTTTGCCTGTAACGGACTAACTAAGTTATCTAATCGGAAATGTAGTTAACAGCACCAGCTAACAAAAGAATGAAGTGTTCCCGAAAAGTCAATGATCCTCCCCTACTCCTATGTCGAAGCCGCTCTAGTTCCCTACAAAAGCGACGTTATATATGCCTCAAGTACTGCTGGTTTTGCTTAACGCGTTGCTTGTCAAACCAAGAGTCTTGTAACTGGCAAAAACCAGCATAAAAGTCGCAGCTGTACCGATCGCCTTCTGCCAATGTAGCCACTGATCTTCTGATCTAGTTATTGATCGGTTAGGACCTTTTTGACAGACGCATGTAGAGATACGCGATCGCCGGCGTTCTCTTTTTTGCCTCATACCTTCACCTAGTATTTTATTCGTGCGTTGGCTTAGACATATTATGTATCATAAGTCGGGTCTCTATTCAAGAAGCCTATTGAGCCTTCCCTGGTAAGGTCCTAGAGCCATCTTTTCACTCCGTAAACATAATAGTTCGAGTCCAACGCAGTCAATTTACTTCAGGGTAAGCATCACCCCCTTAAGATTGTTAGTTGCACTCAAACCTACCTAACCAATCGGATCGCCACTCCGACTTTCATGATCCATACCAGATGACATCATTACATACATTCATACCGACAGTGCTCCCAAACTAAATATCAAATTGTCAACCGGTAGTCAAAGGAGTACACATTGGACATTATTTCTCACCGGCAATTAAAATCGAGAACATACAGTTGGTCCTCCGGGACTTTAGTGCATCCCTAACACACCGCACATGCCACGCACAAGTAGACAATTTAATTTTAAATACACTTTTAGACCAAAATACAGTTTGGTAACTACAGAACGATACACTTTTTGATGTGGTTTTGTGCAGTTTATTCGCCCGAACGAGTAAGGTGATGTGTGCCTGCATACACAGCGATTGCACATGCACGTGTCCATACTTGCTAAAGAAACTGCTGCGATCTATATCACGCCCCAGCAAAGTCGGTCGGGATGCTTTTCATTATTCTGGTCCGGTTAACATTTATTTAAGCGAAACAAAAACGAAAAGCACACAATTATATACACGGTAAGGTCTGTCCGTCTCCCACGTTCTAATTGGATTACGGAGCAACCCAAGTCCTGGGAATCTGGTTAGCGCTGGAGATATTTTGGTTACTGACTTACTGACTTTGTACAAACGACGACACGTTGTAGCTATGGCAGAAGAGACACGGTATTGATGTAGCAGGTGTTTAGCAATTCTGCATAATGCATGTGCGAGTATATAGTGAAAAGGTATTTTGTTAACTATTTAGCTAGGGTAGGGAAATTAAACACTTAAAAGATAATCATGATGTACTACCACGACATATACCATCAGCAGAGGTCAAAGGACCATAGTGCGGGCAGTATGGGATTGTGTAAAGGAGTTGAGTTGTTTAAAATGAGGTGGACGACTTGAGAGTCAATTATGAAATTATGTTCCAGTGCTCACTGGGGGGGGATTTCACAGTTGACATCTGATTGGTGGTAAAATGATAAGATCAAACCATACGTCATCGTTAAACAGACATTTACTGGCGGTTTCAATAAGGGTCAAAGATCGGTTCTCGCTACCTATCAAGAGAAATATTTCTTCTTACTTCCAGGCGTCAAAATATTGCCGTAATAATACCGGATTGGAAAGCTCATCTTTTGCACGCCAGACAATCAGGTGACAAGTGAAAAGTTGGAACGATGAGTGTAGGCTAAGCCTTGACTAAGATTCCCGAAAACAACTGCATTTTTCATAATATGATATGTAAGAACTGTCTGAAGAGAGCCTTAAGGCCTGAAAAGTCCACAACCGACTAAATATTCGCACTGGGGCAGACTCTGGATCAAAACCCAAGAACTCCAGACTGACAACATTTATAGAGACGAGCCGTGTCTAGTTTAGGGTTCCTTGCAAAGGTAATCTCAGGCTATGGAGATCGCTCGCTGCTCCATAGAGGTCGGAAACAATCTCACCCAGACCCTTGATGTCGAAAAGGGAGCTGGATAAGCCAGTGCACTTCAACTTAAAATGTATTGTATTGTATTGTAAGTATTAGGCCCCGTACACTGCGACCAGAAGAGATCTATTGTGTTGGCCCCTATTGTTTAACCCAGGGAGCTGTTAAGGCTCTTTATAAACCTCAGTACCCTTCTTGGTTCCATGTTTCCTATATCTGCAGGACTTAAAAACGCCCCTTGCATGTGGATATCTCTGCCCCTTGTCACAGGAGGGCATTCGCAGAGTACATGTTCCGTTTTCTCCTCATCTTCTTCGCAGAGTCGACAGGAGTCACCGTCGGAAAGTCACATTTTTTTGAGATGGTATCTTAGTGGCCAATGACCAGTAAGATAACCAGTTAGGATCCTTAGATCTTCTTTGCCTAGCTCAATTAACTTTTTTGTTTTACTACGAGCTGGGATTATGAATCTTTTTGCCTACCTCTGTCCTTTGGATTCCGTCCAGTATTCGGGAAGGTGATCATCTTCCCACTTTCTAAATTTTGAGTGTGTAGCTCAAAGGCAACCCGAAGTAGGGCTCAGGAACAGTGAGCAGGCGTGATGCGCCTCTTCTCACCAGACAATCCGCACGTTCATTGCCCTCAAATCCCTCATGACCTGGTATCCAAGCAACGGTGACTATGTTCAAGGTGGTTAAAACATTCCCAAACCAGCTTTGATCTGATCGAATACGATCTTGGGGCCTTAAGAGCTGCCTGGCTGTCTGAGAGCATGTAGATGCGGGCAATTTTAATGTTCCTTCGTAAGCATTCTCGGACACATATCTCTATGGCGTGTACCTCCGCTTGAAAGATGTCTGGTGATTTGCCCAGTGCTATAGCTTTTTGGAACCTAGGCCCATAGACCCCAGCACCGGTGACATCATCTTCCATCTTTGAACCATCAAATGGTGACAATCTTACCCAGCTCGCTTTGTCAAGCCATGAAGAGAATTTTTTCTATATCCAACTTAAAATGTAACGCATGTGCGTAGACTTGTTGAGGTAAAAGCACTTGTGGCGCAATATATAACCCAATACAACGTCATGCACACATTTTCTCTTTTCACTCTATGTCTATTGTTACGTAGAACGTATCATCCATTCATGCCGTGCACCTACTACGTTCTGTTAAAATTCCCCATACGTCCAATTACAAAATTACACCCACCAGCGACATCCAATTCATTCCATAAAAAACGACAAACAAAATCAACTCACTGCATCCGCCCCTTTAGTGCAATTAGCCATAAATTAATCGAATCCGACAAAAATTCAACACAAAAGAAAAAAAATCCTTTCAAACACAGTGAACGATCGGATATCAAAGTCAGCCAAACAGATTCATATTTCGATTCGTCATCGGAAATCAGCTTAAGTCAATAATTTCAACTCAATTCAATTTGAATTCACAGGAAACAAAAAGAAAAAAAATGAGTCGCGAGGAAACAGATTTCACTGCGCCCTCAGCAGGCGCCAATCGAAATACGAGTTGACTATCACCGCTGCAGCTCACTTCCTATACATCACCTACCATGTGTCACATAACTAGTCTGGTGCCCTCGTTGCTGGATTGTCCCACATGCCGACACACCTACACACGCAGTGTTGGTTTAAGCCAACCTTTTTGCCCCACAAAAAGTTGAATCCTTTCCACCAATATAGTTCGCCGCGCTAAAGCCATTGTGACCATGGTTGACTATTTGTGGCGGCCTATCTCGGCAGGCCGTTCATCATCCTCCCATATATACGGGCGAGTGTCAATATTTGTCAAGGAAAACTGAAATTGAATTCTTTACTGGGACAAAATGTCGATTGACCGACCGACCGACGGGTGTGTGTGTGTGTGTGGGCGGTGGTACGATGATGATGCTATTACCGCACAGATTCATCTGGCTGTCAGTGTTGAATGAAAACAAATATTTAATCTTCGGCTGGGTGGATGGATGGAATGAATAATTAAAAGTGTACATACCAAACGGGTTACCCTGAACGTATTGAACCGTCTTTGGCATACCCAAGTATAATTGGTAAAAATAAAAGAATAAAAACAACATTCACCAACAGGTGGCCACTTATGACCACATCTTACCTGACTCAAGTCTGCATCTAAAATGCTGTCACGTGCATATAAATAAAACCGACCTCGAGTAGGTAGGTAGGTATAACTGCAGGTAACCAACTTCCTTATAAAGTTGAAATAGCACACTTCTGTTGAGCACTCGTATTCACACACAAGAGCTCTTCTAAATGTACGGTGCGAGCTTATTTGAAGACACAACACCAACTAACAGAAAATGAGCCTTAACTTCAACTTCTGCATAAATATGCGAATGGCTTGTAGACTCTGTTCACGCTACCTGAAGTCCTTTATATTATGTCGTGAAGTGGAATTTAACCCAAGGGAAGGGAGCCTTTAATATGATTAGTTTAATCGGCAGGTTACTTTTAGCGAACTACGAGCAGGTATATACTTGTATCTTCTTTATGATAAAGTTGCATCTTTGATGGTGATATGTCGGAAATATGTGCGCATTGTTTCGATAGTGGAAACCCAGGTGTGTAGAGTGGGAACGATCCTGACTTTGTGCGGTGCTGTCAAAGTTTCTACGAAACTTCAAGCCAGTCGAAAATGGTTGGGATAACAGTCGCGCTGCAGCCAAGAGTAAGTTTAGGACAAGTGCTTGAGTGAATGGGCCTTACTTATAATCATTTTCAAGCATCACTCTAAATATCACAATTTTGGAGTTCATAAAATCTAGCCTGGACACTAAGTTTATTATTAGTACCGCTCAAAATGTGTGTATCCTTATTTCCCAGTTAACCGAGTTTGTTTGAGGGTTCAACTTTTTTGTTAATCAAATGTTGGAGCGTTTTTAAGTGCGCCAGAGGTTCCAAACTTATTCAATCGAACGCGAACCACTGAGAAAAGTTATTTGGAAATAATGTGTCGGCTAACAAAAATAATAATTATCTATTATTTTTTTAATTATTTTATTAGCAGACAAATACATTTTTAACTAATCCAAAGGCTGGCTACAGAGGCTTTCAGCTAACAATAAAAATAGTATTGAAGCTCTATCGAAGTTCAATGCCCACACACTCCCACTAAGCCCAAAGTGAACAAAAAATCCGAACTTGAAGAACGCTTCTTCTTTTCTGGTAGCTGTATGTATTTGTTCCTGTATTCACGGTGAAAAAGTCATGCAATCCTATTCAGCCGAGCCCCATTGTATAGGGTCCTGTTGGGATAGTATTTTATGTACTGAGATTCAGGAGTTCCAAACAATCCTAGACAGGCCCTGAGACATTGTCTCTCAAACACCCGAATCTTTTTCATATAGGACGGCGCTATATTGAACCACATGGGACAGCCATAAGCGATGATAGGCCTTAAAAGGGCCACGTAGCAAATGACCTTCACCCTGGAATCAAGTTGACTGCTGCGAAACAGTCTCCTTGTCAGAGCGTAGGCCCTTTTAGCCACAGCAAGACAAGCATCTATATGTTTGTCAAAATACAGATCCTGGTCGAGGCAATGGTCGTCCCTGCTGCCCAATAATTGTTAATTTTCTCCAGTTTTTTTCTGGTATCCCCCGAGGCCTTAGCCAATGGAGTTCTGAACAGGATTGTTTCCGATTTTTGGAAATTGATTTTCAAATTCCAATCATTGCAATACCTCTTAATTTGCTAGAAGTCACTCTGCAGAAGGATGTTAATGACCTCGATTTTTGGTCCTGACCTGTACGCCACTAAATCGTCCGCGTACGCTATAGCATGTCTGAGGGAACCCACTTGTGTCAATATTAAACAGGACCGGAGAATTCACTGCTCCCTGTTGTAAGCCGTTTTTAATTGCGAAAACCCTGCTCGAAGTCACGTTGCCAGCTTTGACATCCAACTTTTTCCCCATAAGCATGTCATAAATAATAACTAAATATAAGCAAAGGTTTTTGAATGCCCAATCTGCTCAACCCATCTGATGGAATTCGTGCATCTTCTTGCAGTCACAGTCAACTTGGCCAGACCAGTTTTGAAGACGAGCGTTATTTGAGATAAATCTCGAGGAAACTTCCCCTCTTTCTACCCAAAGTTAGATGTTAGACCCAGTTGTCGAATTTATAAAGCTAGACCCTTAAACACTCACATAAGCTACATGACAGCAGTCAGCAACGAGCAGTACGACTGACTCTTCCGAGCTCATTAAATTATCTTTATTTGTCAAGAAGGCTATAACAACTAAATGACGATGTCGAAAACGCCATCAGGTGACCGGGATAATAGTGATAGAAAAATTGTTGATCAGCGATAACAGACTTTTCGGACTGACTTTCCCACGACGATTATCAAAAATACCCTTTTTGCTCATGCCGTTGTTAGATACCCCACGCTCTTCCTCGATATTCAGATTCAATAGGCCCTTTTTTGTTTCGAGATATATATAAATGTCCTTTCTGCTCCCTTTTAGCTTATTTTGAATGCCAAATGCCCACGAAATTGGTAATATCCCACGATCTAGGATCACTTATGATTTGTCGGTTGGTGGAGTGGAAATACTACGGATGTCGGTCGTGGGTCCCGTTAAGCGTCGACGTCGACTTGCATTCCCAAGTTAAAATGCGCAGAAGGCTATCAGCTGCTCTTCGTTGTGCCTCGTGAAGCTGTTCTTTTCGCTAGCTGTTTCTCGTGGCAATCGTTTTCCTTGCCTTTCCTTTTTTTTTTGTTTATGTGGAATGTGGCTCATGGGACGGCCCGTTGGGATCTTATAACGTATACCTTGTAGTCTTGTATGCGCAGTTGTGTTTTCTGTCGCGTGTCTAATTTAACTGCTCAGACGATGTCTAGAATCGATATTTGTGCTCCTTGCGTTATCCTTATCCGACTAAAGGGCCCAGAATCAGTTGCTTCTGTCGCGTCAACGGATGCGAATCTTTCACTATTGACATGGGTAGGTTAGGTGTTCGAATTCGACGGAATGAACAGTCTCCCATAGAATCCGCCGCATACGAAGACCGCCGATGACAGTTTCTATCATTCTCTCAACATTTCCACCAATGAAAGTGCTTCCTCCCATGCTGGGCCAACTGTCAAATTGTCATCTCCTCACCGGGTGCAACGGTCACCTTCCAAAAGCTGCTGTGTTTTCTACCAACCTGCCGTTCGAATGTGTTGCCCCAAAGTGCGCCACGGTTTCTGTATGTGCCCTCAACACTTGCAATGTTAAAACGCTGTGATAGCTAGCTGTCACGTGCCCTCGTCCTCATTTAAAGTTATTCACATTAAGGCGATGACAGGACCAAACAGCCTCTATGACTACCAACCGCCACATTTGATTGATAACATATTCTCTCGGTACATTGTCTAAAACTAAATTCATGATATCGTACCAATCTGTCATATAGGAATAATAAATCCCTGCAGAGTATCGAACAAATTATGAGAATCGATTTCAAAAACACATAACTCTTCCTGGATGTAGTGCAGCGACTTAAGAGCTCAACCGCACAAATTGTTCGATCATAAAAGTTTGGCCAGTGGACCACCCTCCAAAAAGAGAAAAATACGTCAACTTTACGATTATGTAGTTGTAAAAACTGGCAAAAAGGATAAATTGTGGAAAAGTTTCTCCCATACCTTGGTCGCCGTAGAATACAGCAAACGCTACAGTTTTTCTCTATCGTTGTTCTTTTTAATTAAGAAGACAAATCATTGCTCGTGCCGGGGGTAGAGAGAAAAATCCAGCAGCTCACATCAAATGATCCCCAACATTGTGACTCAGCATATGTGTTTAATAGAAAGTATTAAATTCTCGTGCTGTAGCAAGCAATCAACTCCCGCCATCGGTCGATATAGGGAGTTCCTATATTACTAGGTGTAGGTACTATTATCATCATCATCGTCGTCATCGTTATGGTATGGTCCCTCTGATCTATGGGATACCTTTCCCATCATCCGCATCATTGAGAAGAAAGCCAACAGCAGCAGTGCGGGTGGATCTGGATACATACCTACCAATAGCGGCATATGCTGTTTTATTGTGCCATTGCGAAGCACCAATAAAGTTTCAATGAAAGGTAGTTAGTGGATATTGTATCGTAAAACAAAGGCGCTACGGTATAGATGCGTTTCCGTATCCTGCTGAAGCAGAAACTCTCTATGGCCGTTGGCGCTACAGATTTTTTACATTTTCCCCTATCGCTCTGTAGCATGATACATCAGTTTTGATCTCGGGTTTTCGACTTCGCATTCCATGTCGAGCTGGGAAAATCACATTTTTTTCGGGTTAGAATTGTTGTGGAATGTATTCTCCAATCAGGATTATCCTCTATTATCTTCTGTGAGGATTTATCTATGAAAGGGAGTCTTTAATGTGAATTTGGAACTTATCGCTTTCATCTGCACATTACATACCTATGTAATTAAATTGAACAGTTTGTCGATTTGTATGTGGAGTTTTTTACGCATTAGGTTGAAACTGTATTGGCCGATTTCGAAGAAGAACGTAAACTTAAAGCAGCTTTAAGTTTTCAGTGCATCGCAATCGGCCAACTCATGCTGATGAAGACGAAAGCTCGTCATTTTTTGGTCCAACCTCAGACGAGTCTTTCAATGTTTGCCCATGACCACTTCGATTTAAATTTTGTTTCGGAATGATTTAGCTTCGACTACGAACATTTTTAAATCAAAGTGACATGACGTTAATTCAAAGTGTTTCAGTAATTTAAAAAGAATATATTTGTAGTTTGATCTAACCACGTATTCACCTTGATTTGATGTGGAATCATTCTTAAATCAAAATCACCCATCTTAAAAACAATGTTTATAAATTTCGCGCCAACAATAATGCATCGTAGATTTAAATACATTCAACTTTGAAAATACTGTGCTTTAACTTTAATTTGACAATGATTTATGTTAAAATCAAAATAATGTATTTGGCTTTAAAATAACTTCGAATACATTTTGAGGTGATTGTGTATTCAAACAAATCCAACTTGGAAAGTACTATGCTTAAGCTTTAGTTAAACTTCGATCAGGTATTGATTCAAAGTGGACCCATTTTGAATTAGTATTTTTTAACTTTAATCTTACCATGATGCTTCGTAGACATAACCCCTTTAGACTTTGAAAATATCACGTTTATTATTTGATACATTGAGTGCACATCTTTCTTCTTTTTTTTTAATAAAAATAACTATACAAAAATTAAAATTAACACACGTTTTCCCATTATTTACTTACTATAAATTTAAAGAATCTGTGAACTCTGGGACTGCTAACCAATTTGGCTCAAAATTCTTTTTCTGCCAATTCAGGACATTTGAGTTGAGGAAATCCGAATCGTCTTCAGTTGGATACTATAATGTATTTGATATAAAATCCGGTTATAATTTTAATTTTGTTGATAATAATATCTAGTTACCTCTGTTTTTCTCCACTTAATTCAGCTCTCTGGCCGTTGGTTAAATATGTTCGTCTTTTAAATGTTTTCTGACAGGATGATATAAAATTCTTTTTTAATAAGGAAAAAGCTATTATAAACAAAGAGTAATCAAATTAAGTGAATCCTGTGAAAACTAATATGGAAATAATTTCTGCTTACAATCATGTCAGCACTAATTAACCTTTTTGTATCCAATCGATTAATTTATAATCCAACACATGTAACCAAATTTATTTTTTCTTCGGAAGGTACCTAAATAATTACACGTAATTTTTTCCTGAAGTTAATGTATCAATATCAATTTAATATACTTAAAGTAGTACCTAATTTTTTCACTTTCAAATTGCACAATATTGTATTTAACAAATTATTTCCACACATGTTTAACCTTACACTTCATTTGTAGGTTTCAATGCATTTAATTTTATTTTAAATACATGCGAGGAATTAAATTAAGTCACACAGAACTCACATTTTAGCACTGGAAATAAGCGTTCCCTTTAAAATTTGTTTTTTCGCTGACGAGAGTAATTTTTTCTGTCTTTGTACGATTGAAAAAGAAACGATAATCTACGTTGATCGTTATTTAAAAGAATAACATCAATGTAAGAATGAACATGTTCTACTTTTCTAAATTACCGTCCCTTAAAAATCAACATGCAACACTTTAAATTAACGTCGATCCAAGTTTGAAGCTACACGTGTACCGTGGATTTGGACATACAAATAAATAAATACGCAACGTCTTGAAGTGGATGGCGTTTTAAAACGACTTCTAACTGACTATATAAGAAACTTAATATTGGACAAATATTATCATGTTGCACTTTAAATCTACATTGAGAGTAGTTTCAATATTTAAAAAAAAATGGTCGTAATATAAAAGGGAATACTATAGGGTTACTTTATTTAAAATTACATTGCGTATTTAAATCAAATTTGTTTCAACGTGAAAATAAATATTCCTTATCAAAGTTTATTCAACGTAAAATCAAATAGATCATATTACATTTTAGTTTACATTTTTTCCCTGAGTATGGGGGTACCGTGAGAGGCGCCGTTTTCGATTGCAGAATGCCGCATTAGGTGAAATTGGAGACCTTTTAACAATTCGGCGATTCAATTCCAGTTCTTACGGAAAATACCATCAATATCGACTCCTTTGTGATGAAAATCATCGCAGAAATGACTCTTCCACTCCAACGGGATGGAAATCCTTACAGAAAAGGCTATGGACTCTTTTGTGATGGAAATCCAAACACAGAATGTCCATAGCATTGACTTTACTGGGATCAAATGTCAATACAGCTACGGTACGACTTGGCGCAAAAAAGACGTGACTGTCTACTTTTCGATCAGGTTCTCGATCAATTGGAGCCTATCGTATGATGGTATCCATGATGTTTGGCAAACGTAAGTCAGCTCTTAAACAAATTGTCGTCTGTCATCTTTTAAAGGAATGGTTGTCACTGAAAAAAGTGTTGCCAGTTCGAAAAAACAGTCCCTTGTCGGATCCTCATTCTGAGTATTTATCTCTCCCCCTTTCTTGTGAAAAAAAAAAACTTTTATCTACTCATTGAACACGCTTTCGCCGCGAATTTTCAACAACCGACGTTAAATTTAATTAACTTTGAACAACTCTCTTTAGGTACATATTGGTAACAGCAACATATATTATTTGGTAGGAGCAATTAAACTGCCATCAGGCTGCTCGCTTACACATCCCCACTCGGTGGGTGGACTTTAGCAATATTAACAATATTGGCAGTCGCCGGCTGCTATATACACAGCAACTAGAATTAAGTCCTCTTCCGATGACCACAGGCATGGATAGAGGAATGAACCTCCTTGCATGCCCGTAATTCGGTTGAACTTTCGACTGCTTGACTATATTGCTGTTGCTGTTCACTCTTACACACAATATGGCGCGCAAACACTGATTGCCTTTGAATATGTTCACCTACCCTACTATTACTATGTACTCTCGAACTGGGTGCAGGGAGGTTTGATTTTATTCACCAAGTTCGGCAAACAGTCGGCCCGTCCAGTGTTTGTCCTAGATGCAACCACACACTGGACGATTGAGCTTATATACATGTGTGCATAGTGTTCAGTGTGCGAGGTCTCAACTTTACAATTATGCCTTGCATTTAAAAGGGGAAGGAAATATGTTCAATTTCCGATAAATTGGTTAAAGGCATACCGAGCGTGGTGCTCTCGGACATCGATTGAGTGGCAACTCGACGATTTATTCATCATCATCGGACAAGTAGTGCAAATGCAAACTGATTGAACTGGGGCTATTTATTTGTTGTTCCAATTTGCGGTGTATTTTGCGGCGAGCATCACCACCGTCATTGGGTATATCGTATATCCCCGACGGCCAGGACAAAGGTAATGCTGTATGACCGTGTTCAAATTTAAATCCATATAAATGGCTTACTTAAGTTGATTTGTTTAGGCCGTCGTTTCGGTCCGGATGTCCGTATAAGAACATCTACACTTGGCAGAGCCGTGTGCGGCGGGTGTATGCCAGTGTGGTAAGTAATGCGATTTGCCATGGGGATAAGGTCCTATCTTTACGGTTCATTGCCTCAAGTGTCCTTTTACATACAAAAAGGCTCCCTAGAGTACTAATCGGTCGGAGGTGATCCCTTAATCTGTTAAAATAGTAGCTTTTGTCCCGTTTAAGATTTTGTTTTGTCAAAAAGGGTATAGGCGTCGGGTTTTTTCTTTTTTTTTTGGTGGTTTAGTCTTTCTCATGCCTACATGGTGTGGCTGGCTATGTTAATTCGTCGTGATTTTCGAAGAAATGCGTGCGGGTGGTGATTGGGGATATTATTTCGCAAGGCGAGTGTAGGTGCTTTGAGGGAGGCTGATCCGATTCCGCAGCTGGTACGATGCACCAACCGCCACGACACTGTAGCTGCCATATGAAATACCTACAAACCTGATGGTTATTGCTGATGGCGATCTATGGCTAAAAAACGATCCCAACTCGAAGCATTTGGATCATTACAGATCCCTTTAAGCCTGGCGAATAATGCTGCAAAAACAGCTTCGTCAAAGCTAGCAATGGGTCTTTCGGAGATATCGCCCTTAACAGTAGATTTTTTTTTTTTTTTTTTTTTTTTTTAAACGTCTGACTACGCCTAAGCGATGAAGAGGCACTTCGACCTGTAAGATCTTTTGTGCCATAGGGTCAGAGAAATTGTTAGGTTAGCAGATTTTCCACTTTCCTAATGAAGTTAATTAAGCTGCTAACAGATGAGTTTTTCATCTCTTCAGGGCGTAGAAGTTCCCTGTAGAAGATAGTTCTTCTGATTCCACTTAGGGCTGGACACTCACAAATTATGTGTTCAGCTGTTTCGTCTGCTTCAAGACATAACCGACAGAGTGAGGAGTCGGTTAAATTAATTTTATTTAAATGATATGTAGTCTTGGACTTGAATTGATCGGCCCAACGTAGAAATACACAATTTTCTGCGAACGATGTGCTCGATTGTTATAAAAGTTATAAAAGTCAACTTAAATTTCTGCTGTTGAGATAAGTTCACACCAAATGCCAAGGAAATCGACTTTAGGAATACGCATACATTGATAATGTGGTGCTACGAACACTGTAAAATCTGGCTAGTCTATGGGAAAGAAGTTCTAGCAACGCCAAGAGGCTAACATTTGCAGTAGGACGCTGTTCTCTAATAGGACTGCGATGGATGTGCCATCATTCTGTCTGAGTTTCCATAGCAAAGACCCAAAAGGAGTAGGTATGCGGTGTGCCAACTCACTGTGATACAGTCACAAGATGGCGTTACTAGTTATTTCATTATTTAGTACTAATCTAAAAGAAGTCCTGAAATTCTGGCAGATAGTAACTGTCGACACAACTTTTTGGACCACATAGGTACTCTGACGACAAAGTTTCAATATTTGCCATTCGTCGGGGAAATATCGACGCTAGTCTGATAAACGCTTGGCAATGCAGAAGGTAGAACGTCTAGTCAAACTACTGCCTGTGAAGCTTTTAAGTCCTAAACAAAATTTCAACTTCTGTGAGTGATTTTTGGTGTAGGATTGCGGTCTAAAATCACGTGTGCTTGTTTCGAGGATGATCTGGGGTTGAATCACCGCATCCGTGATCGAGTAATACGTGACTGTATTTTTAATTGCTGTGCTTGAAAAATCCACAAAATTCAGTGGCGTATGGCTCGCTAACGGATGCGGTAATTCGACCCCTGATGAAATATGTGAGGGAATTTGCTCTTGTTTCCTTGTGTCAAATCGACCTGAACCCCTGAAGGTACATCTCATTTACTGACGTTTCAATTTGGGCCTTGTTTTAATTTGTCTGTCATCCCGCATCTACATCGAATAGTATTCTTGAGTGAAGATTTATGTGTTGGTTATAGTCAAACACTCTTGCAACCTTAAGGACAGTTTAACCCCCATTATGAAGCCGACTTTCCCTTGACTAGCATGCGATACTTTACACTCACGGTTCGACCATCTGAACTCACTTAGTTTGGCTTCAAAATATTTTCTGTCACGAATGAGGTTTGTGACAAAGGCAAGGTAGGCCCTTGCACCTTACAATTATGGACTCACAAGCACTCGTGTGGTGTACTACTCCCCCCAGTGACACCCTCACTCAAATCATGTGGCGCTACAGTTTGGGCTGGCCTTAGATAATACGCCACTCAAGCGCGATCTTTGGACAACCTTTTTTTCATGAGTTCGGCGAAAATAGCCACTCAATCCAAAGCGATAGTTTGAAACATGATTTAAACTTCATTGTTCTATTTCGAAGACAAACTGTAACACATGCACCTACTACATGCCTCATGTACTTAAACACGCTCATGATTAACTTATCGGCTGCCGTAAAAATACAATTTTGAGCGCTATTTTATTGCCCTCGCTGTCATACATGCTGTCACCGCAGCTACAACAGTGATTTCTCTACAAAACTTCCACTGTCGTCGTCTCCGCCCTAACCTATACAATGTGACATTTGACAAATTGAATAAAAAGATTTCTATTTTTAACGTCGATTTATCCAGGCAATATAATGATATGGCAGTAGCCCCGGACGGAAGTCGGTAGATTTTAATGGTTTCTTGATTCCGCAGAGATTTCGGATGCTTCTCCTGTCGCACCCAATGAGGTGGTATACGAGTATCTGGTGTGCCAGTAGAGTAATCGTATGCGATATATCAGTTCATTTCGGATATACCCAACTTTACTCAACGACGACGAAGGCTGCCATAACTTGGTGGGATACTTTCCGTACACAATGTTTGTGGAAAAATGTTTTGATGGTTCACCGTTTAATTGGCCAATAAAAAGTCCTTCGAGGAAATGTCAAATCATCAGAAGACACGACAAATAAACAGACTTTTAACTGACCCCCTACTTTTGGGGGCAGAAATTAAGTTATTACCATAAATACTTTGTCGGATACAGCAAATTTCATTTTAGAACGGTCCCACGTTTTAATCCTTTGTTGCGTAGATAAGGGTTTATTACAATTTGAGCGGGTGTCTGATATATTTTGTTTAAAGCTACTGGTATGAGCAACTAAAAGTGATGTCAGTTTTATTACACAACGAAACACACCTACCATTCCAGTCACTATGCATAGGTGGAAACGAATGCTTTTGTGAGGTGTCATCTTTGCTGAAATTACTATCATTTATTCGGAGAGGAATGCCAAGTATGCGGGCCATATACGATGGAAGTAAGTTTTTGATGAAGACACATTGGCGCCTTCCCCTCGAATTCTGTTTAGCACTTCATGTGTGTATGAAGTCATAATTCTTATGGTAGATGTAAGGAACTTCATAACCCTACATATAAAATGCGTGCAAGATATGTGGGCTTTGGGTGTATGCTGAACATAACATGGTTGGTGTAGCACTTGATTTATTTCGAATGTTATGTCTTGCTATATAAAACGAATTCCATTTTTGGGGGAAGAGATATTTGCTCATTTAAGGAGAAAGAATGATGTTGGTCGCTGTGAAGTTATACAGGGCTATTGATGATTTGGCATACACCCCTCCAATTCGCTGAGTTGAAGAGTGATGGTGGCTATTTTGAAGACAAAGTTAGGTACTCTCTATGTCGACAGGGTATTCGAAACTTCAATAGTGATGCAGTGATTTAGGGACCTTTAAATAAAGAGCGCAATACAGTATACGTCTTCTTGTACATGTCCTCAATTAGATTGATGTTTGGGAGTTTCTACAAAATATAATGTTTGATAACTAAACGCACACTCATGTGCGCAAACGAAATACCTACCATTTGCGCTTTAATTCTTGTCCGTACAAAATTATGGCAATCTGTGCCTATTTTCATCACGAACAGTTGCTGATTTTTAGTTTTCTTACGCACATTTGTGATGCAGTGAATTAGAAAGCCTTAAAAGAAGACCGCGCATTGCTCTAAAGTGATCAATGGTAAATGGGGACTAACTTCAGCTTGAGTTTTTGGGAATAAAATTGCTTTTCTCACAAAATAAAAGGCTTGATAACTAAACGCACACTCATGTGCGCAAACGAAATACCTACCAATCGCGCTTTAATTCTTGTCCGTACAAAATTATAGCCATCTGTACCTATTTTCATCACGATCAGTTGCTGGATTTTCGTTTTCTTACGCACTTTTGGTACGCAGTGAGTCTTATTTGTGATGCAGTGAATTAGAGAGCCTTAAAAGAAGACCGCGCATTGCTCTAAAGTGATCAATGGTAAATGGGGACTAACTTCAGCTTGAGTTTTGGGAAGTAAAATTGCTTTTCTTACAAAATATAATGCTTGATAACTAAACGCACACTCATGTGCGCAAACGAAATACCTACCAATTGTGCTCTAATTCTTGTCCGCACACAACTATAGCAATCCGTACCTACTTTCATCACGATCAGTTACTGGATTTTCACGTGCACACGCACGTTAAGTGGTTTGTGTGCGCAAACATTCTTATACGAATCTTACAAACTAACTGCTTTTGCTGAGGTTTCATTTATAGTGATTTGCTTACCCAAATGAAATACTCAGTTATGCAGGCTTTTTTCTGATGTGCCCATTTTAAGACAATGTGCGCTTATGTTTTCGTCTGCACCGGACCATCAAAAATGTGTGTGCGCTTACGAATTCGAATCTGAATAATTTTAAATAAATTAACAAAGTCTTTTAAGCTGCGCAATACTGACTTACTCACATTTGCGCACACATTGTTCTAATTTATTCGGCTCAATAACCGATGCACGACGCACCCTATGTTTGTCTTTCCGTGTCACCGCTCTTTTGTTATTGTATTATATAAAGGGTCTGCTTCAAATGTCGTTATAAATCTGGTTCAATAAACGTTTGCGGTAGATATACCTACATATGTCCTTCAAAAGAGAAAAAACAAATCTAACTAATCCACCCCTTTCAGATGGGATCAACAAATTGACCACGTTTAACCACCTCCTTCCGCTTCATGCATATATCTATGCAAGTATCTGCGCATTAAATCTGTCTTCATCCGGTATTGTGCAGGCGTTAAGCATCAAAAGCTTGGACTTAAATTAAATTAAAAATGCATGCATCATAAAAGCATCCCGCTCCTTATAGAAGTACAACAGATGGTGGTTGCCTTTTCGTGGTTACCTCGTAGATTGCGAAAAGTTAAAAGCTGCCATCGTTGTGCAAGGCGCACACCCAGGGATTCCTACTCACAAACTCCCTGTATGAGAGCGTATCTCTGGCTGTGGAAAATAAATACAAAAAAAAAGAAACACCAACTCTGTATAATATAAAAGCCCGGGTGTTAAGAGTACATATAATAGCGTTATCATGTTGGAAATCTTTTGGCTATGTGAATGCATCCCGTATACAATAAAAGGATTACGTACTTTTTTTTCCCGGCCCGCCGCCAACACACTTCTCTGTATATCTGAATAATGTTCTTGAAATAAAGCACTACGGTCTGGTGCATAGTTTTATTCGATTATTGCCGCCTTCCGCAGGAGCGTGTGTTTCTTTCGGCCGCCGCGCAGTGAGAAATAGCAGACAGCAATGAAATTAAAGTTTGCTATCCACTATCCACGTGGGGCTGTTGATGATATTAAAGCATGGGTCAGAATTGGCCACGGATTTTGGGAAATGCTGAAATAAGGAAAGTAGAAGTGGTGGCGATGTGATAGCTTATGAAATAAATACCGAACAAGATGTGAGGAGAACGCCAAAGCTATATAAGTTAGGTCGAAAACAAGCGCTGGATATGACAAGGTCTAAGTCACGCAATTTTGAACTTGCAATGGTGCAGAATATGCATTACTACCCGCCAAACTGTCAAAACTTAAAGGAAACGGAGAAGAATTAAATTTGCAACTAACGAATTGCGACGAAGAAAGTTCTACGACTGGGTTTCCTGTACACCGCAGCTGCGCTATTAAATGCCAGTACCTCAGGCCATCGACGGTACCATTTAGAGACTCCTGTCCCGTTTCTTATCGGCACTATAAACTGCTCTACAGACAGGATGACCATTTGGGTTTTCCCTGTTAAGCCGAATCTTCACAGCGAGGCTTGCGGATGACAACTTATTCCGCATGATATCGTCGAGGCTTGCAAGGCAGTAATAAGAAATACGGATTCAATTGTTAGAGTTTTGACAGAAAGGAAGAAAACGCCTCAAGCCTTAAAATACTTCCCTATTAAGGTAGCTCTACAGTTTGGGATATACTGGGGCCTCAACTGACAAGGTTCACAAAAGAAACTACCTCCATAGGCGATCTGTTGAGCTTGGTATAAGTTTTCGAGGATTACGAAGGCTCTTACGTACCTTAGTCTATATTAAGTTCCTTAAAAATCAACGAGCGACTGATGTGTCTATAAACTCTGACCTGGCATAGTTTCCCTGCTTGAGGAATGAAGATCGCTCTACCCTTAGCCGGAGTATTGGTATGTAGGTACCTCATGATTTGGAGCTCACGAAGAGGGATAAAAGATGAGGCATGATATGCTCTATAGATGTTTCAGTAAGAATACTGGCGTAATACAACATAATCCTGCTGACTTTTAGGTTTGGAATGTGTAATCTTTGCCATTTTATACCAAACGTCTTCTCAAAACGACTGACCCAAAATGCATTCAGCTGTACATCTCGGGGGTCTGTGCATAACTTGATACCCTCCATCAGCCAATAGTATTTTTCAAAGAGCACTGCGGGCAAGAATCTTCTCGAAGTCTTAGCTCTAAGGCTTTTAAAAGGGTCTGTCATGATCTGAGTCTTTTGCTTCTCATGTTCGATTTATTCTCATTACAATAACGGTAATGAACGGTTTCCAAATTGCCGCATCGAAGTCGTTTTTAACCATCCATTTCCTCTCCCCTTTTTACACATTTGAAAGTCAAAAGTCAAAGCCATGTTTTCCCCTTAGGAACGACAGATAATGATTTTTCCGACTCCACACGTTGCACAAATGATTTACGAACCGATTTTGGAGTACATAAAACCATCTTGCACCATCCGTCTCCGAATTGGCATTCAAATAAAGACATCTTCATGGAAATTCATTACCCATTCCAACCTATACGATTATGACAACTGCAAGAGGCACTCTAAATGCATCAATACAATATCCTTGTGAGTTTGCCATTTGCAAATACAAGTACAAGTCTGTTATGCAAGTGGGATATGAAATTAAATCGGATTCACAGTTTACAAAGAACAAACGCTGAATAAATAGCGTGCACAAGTTTCAACGACAAAAAAAAAAAATAAGAATTAAATTCAAAATTTGCCCAACGTATTATGTGTGCGCGAATTTTCTTCCGTTTTGTGTATTCATTTGCATTGGCAGTCCTTGTACCGCATCTACGATATTATATTATACTGTTGCAGTGCTTCTTTTTGTCTGACTGCACAAAAGTGCAAACAGTTTTCTTTTTCTGACGAATTTCATTATGACTTGCAGTTCAGTGATGCCAACGCAAGGTAAATGTTGATTTAAGTGGGTACGGGCTTAAGGTTTTTCCTCGAATACAATGAGAAGATAGGAATTTTGTTTCGCTTACCTATGATAAGTTTCAAAGAAGATGTCCTTGGAAGTTGAAATGAAACGGAGAACGGTACAGAACTTAGTTCAGTGTTCTCTTCTGACTTTGTTATATGAAACAGAATTCCATTTATCACTTATCTATCGACGGTAATAAATTCTAGACTGGAATTCCTTAGAATAAAAACCATTCACACACAAGACGTTCTTATAATGCGGAACGTGTCTACTATTATGCGTAGAAATATTAATTATACTCAAAATTGGCTTGATTCCTATTTTAATTGAGGAACGTGCATATCTGTGTCAAGTACTTGGTGTGAGTGTTTTGTATAAAATTATCGTCCTTTGATCTGTGCAGGAGCTATCGAGTAGATTCCCTATTATTATTATTATTATTATCTGATTCTGCTTTATTTATCCAAATTTTTCCTTATTCCAAGAAAAAGATGAAACCCACGATTCCTGGGAATCACACGTTCCTTGCGAGAGGTGGTGTTTTTACTGAGCTGCGTATTATATACAAATCCTCATGTCGATGTAAAGTTCATTGAACATTATGTTCAATTAATATAAAAGATGTTGAGGTTTGGATTCACTTGTTGATTGGGGTAATCCTTAAAGGTCTTCAGATGAAATGAAAAAAAGGTGAACGAGGTTTCTGTGGGCAATTGTGTTTAATTTGCTCGTGTAAATGTTGGAACTTTTTTGTTTAATAATAATTAAATTTACAAACCCAGTTTGAATCGCATCGTATGGAGTGTGGAGGAGAAGATTTAACCCCGTTTGTAGTAACCGGACGTGGGAAAGATGTAGATTTTCAAAATCACGTGGTTTTAAGCGTTCATTCGAAGCTCAACCCAGCAGAAGTGAGCTCCAACCTTTCGACGACTTAGTATACCTGCGGCAATAGATCTCCGACAAAGTGTTCATGAATCTAATGGAAAATCTTCGAAAACACACTCCTACTTCTCCTTTTCCAATCCACCAAGTTAAAACTCTCACCGCATCTCTTATCCGCCAACATAAGCTCATATGGCTCATCTTACCAAACACAAAAAAGCAAACTTTTCAGGTCTCTTCTTCGCTTGTCAGCTATACACTCCCAATGTCAATATCCTAATCCGATATCAACCATTTGGCTGTCTTTTATACACGCTTATCCTTGTGTCCCCATTTCCCATTGCACCTCAATCCAAATCCAGATATAGACGCCTCAAGCAGGGACCTTTTGTACTGTTTATAAAAAAAGGTCACCTATTCCCCGAGTCAATTAAAAACCTCGAGTTTCTTTTGCAAAAGGAGGCGAACTTCATGCAATACAATGTCTATGCTAAAAGGTGGTTTGAATGGGGGTTGCTCCTGCTGACTATACGATAACTTAAGTCTGCGAACTGAAAGTCGTCCCTGCAGCCGTAAACCACACAGAAAATGACTTCTGATGTGGCCGCCGCCACCACCATCAGCCATTGAGTATACCTACTGTCAAGGAGGGCGAGCAGAAAAGAAAAGTCAAAGCCAATATCATTGCACGAACTTTCTCAGTCGTCCCCTGAGCTATTTACATTTGGATAAGCAAACATTCCCTCGGTTGGTGGCATCGTGGTTACTTACAAAGTAAAAGCGAAAACTTGCTTCTATAAGATGGTGATGTAAACTTTTGTGCAGACATCTCTGTCATTCGACGAGGGAGAGTTGTTCTCTACCTTTTTGATCTAATAAGTGCTAGGCAACACTCATTTCACAATTCCGAACTGAGGATGGATATGTGCTTTATGGTGGAAGGTGTTTTTCGTCTTTCGAAATTGAATGCGAACACATTCAGGTATAAGGTACAGTGTTGGTCAAAAGTTGCGGACTGTCTACACGTTTTCCGCTGTTTAGTATGTTACTAGCGGTACCCCGTCCGATTCGCTAGTCGTTTCCATAATTTGCTTGCTAAATTTGATAAGTTGGGGACTCTAATCCATCTACTGTTTTAAAATTAGCAAAGGATGTTGGTCCACGAAAAAGAATATGTTTTAATCACTTTTATAAGATTTTGAATGTATTTTTTGTATGGGCGGTGCCACGCCCCTTTGTCCAATTTTGACCAATCTTCACTTGTATACTCCTTGGCCAATACCTAAGATTGTGTGTAAATTTGAACTCAATCGATTTGGTTGTTTTCTAAATGTAATATTTTGAATGAATTTTGTGTATGGGCGTGGCACAGCCCCTATAACTCATGAGCCAATACACCTACAAAGACCGTATTTCTTTACAAACCATGGTATTAACGTCACCATTCATGGGAGATTTCCAGAATCAAAATTGGTTCATTCATTACAGAGAAGATTGGCAACAAACACAATACAACTGATTTTTATATGGATAGAAACTGGAGGCGCTTGTTTGGTTGAGGCCCAAGTCCACTCCGGACCTGAAGTAAGTACGTAAGTCTGCAAAATAGGAAAAGACGGTATACTAAACTAGAAAGACGACAGATAAACGACTCCATATTTATACGATGAAAAAAGTGACGACAGAAATTAACAACAGAGATGTTAAATGAAATGAATCTTTTGATTTGGACTCATTTTGGTGGTCAAGCAGCTGTTTTTCTATAGAAACCCATTGTTCGGTGTAGGTTTGTGTGCAACTTGTGTGCAGTTTTCTGATAACAAGAGTCCAAAGATAATTGCAAAAGGCAAACATTTTTATAAAGATAGATAATTCCATTTAAAGACAGTTATCGATATAAGAAAGCGAAAGCTTTCCAACCCCACTGTAACCCGATTCGTAGGAGCCTCCACTCAATTCATACAACAAGCTCTCAAGCGTTTTAATGATTACCAAACAAATAACCAAAAGCGAACGCTCTCGGTCTATTTGGGAGGGGTTCATGAAACGCCATGAAATCAAACAAAAGTCTTAAAAATAAGTCGGCATTCTTTTTTCTTTAGTAGAAATATCGAACAGCACTACACCCGGTCTAGTACTTGAATATCAGTTCAAGTCACGATTGGTTTTGTATTTTCCTCGGGGCGAGATAGAATTTATTTCTGCCTTCGTTGTCTAAACCCCTTTGCTCAATTTGCTGTCAAAATCCTTACCACTGATGTGTCTGGATTTGTTTTCTTCCGTTTTTCGCTTGATCTTGTTTATTTGATTGGAAAACAATCGGTATTGCTTTTTAAATTGGACACATTGCAGTCGTCTCAGGGTGGGGGGATACACACACATGTGCCTCTGTCTTTTTAGTTTAATAACTGTCGTTTTATAATTTCCTTGGAGATAGCTGGCTGGGGGGAGCGAGATGGATGTGAGAAATAGAAAGGAATTTTGCCATTTTTGCATTTACAAACTCGTTCGAGTTGAGAGATGACATGCGAGTGCCTTTATTGATGGAAACGAACTCGTTTTCATATTGAATGGATTTCCAACGAACAGTTGAGGTTGTCAGTTTGAATTTTGTGTGAGAGAAATTTGACGCAGCACATTTTTTTTTTTTCTAATATTGACTGATTAAGTCATGTACTCAAATTATATTCTTATTTAGCCATTTGGACTCGGCATAATTCTGTAGATCCCTTCCATTGGTCCCAAAAATGAGAAACTCACACGAAACGAATGGTTTGTAAGAAGCTAGGCCTAGGGTTGCCCAAACTGTTTTTTGTTAACTTATAATTATAGGGTCCGCCAAATAACTTTTTTTTTCGAAAATGCTATAAAAAATAACTACTGAATATTTTCTTAAATTTCTTTTTTTATTTGAAAGTACAATCCTTCCGGTTAATAATGGAAAATAATTTCATTCAAATAGCTGCCTCGGCTGGCCATGCAGTAGCCTACACGATCGGCCCAATTTGTAAGCACATTATCGATTGTGTGCAGCTGTATTTCACCAATGGCTTCACGAATATTGTCCTTTAAAGCGTCAATTAACTCTGGCTTGTCGGCGTAGTACTTATCTTTTACGGCACCCCACAAATAATAGTCCAACGGTGTCAAATCGCAGCTCCGAGGTGGCCAAACGACATCAGCTCTGCGGCTGATAATGCGATCTTCAAAAACAGGGCGCAAAACATCGAGTGTAGCTACGGCTGTGTGGCACGTAGCGCCGTCCTGTTGAAACCAAATGTTGCCAATATCCTCCTCTTCAATTTTTGTGAACAAAAATTCGTTCAACATGGCCCGATAACGATCGCCATTGACTGTAACGGCCACTTGCCGAGCTTCATCTGAAAAGATGAGTTTTTTGGCAAAATCGGCATCTTCTCTAAGACGATCGCAGGCCCACTTAGCGAAGCGAAAACGCATTGGATGGTCATTTCATCAAGCGTATACAGAACCATATTCGTTCAGCGGAAGGATAAAACTAATTATCTGTCAAATCAGACATGAGCTAAGTGTTATCATTCGCGAAACAAGCAGTAGTTGAAAAAAAAAGTTAGATGTCGGACCCTTTATTTTTATTATTATTCATTGAAATGTTTGATGCTCATTAGATAAAATAGAGAGAGTGCTTTCAAAATTTGTGTCAGGCTGATTCGCACTCCCCGATGAAATGGGTATTTTTAATCCGGCTCTTTAATTGAAAGTGCCTGCCATAGACCGATCACAACAGCTTACAAAAGTCGTCCACCTTTTTGAAAGCCACTTAAGGCCGCTTCAATCACATTTGGTTGGCTGAATGTCATTGGGAAACACGATGCAGACGATTTCGCTGTACTCTAAAGATCGGTCCGATCAGACCTCAAAATATGTATTGAGTCTGCACGGCTGCATTGAAAATCGAACCTGAGGCCCTCGTTTAACATTCTAGCACCCTAAGCATCGAGTCACTGCGCCCACATGTTTTTTTACTAACCGTCGGTGTCTAACTCGCCCGGGATCTAGGAACTTATTTTTTTGCTCAGATATACTCTGGAAGGTCTTGTCGAAAAATGTGATGTTTCTCATATTACGGACTTGGTCTTGCTGGGGAGGATTGCGGGGACCTTGACACCTGTTTTGTAGCTTTTTTCAAGTGCAGTTGACGTAACTTCAACACTGTGGTTCAAAACGCCTGAGTCAAACCTTCAAAAGCAATCGTATAGCTAGCCCAGAAATCTAACCATTTCCCTCACTCTATTCTATCCCGCTGTATAAAAGGTCAATAAGTCTGAAAAGATTTTCAAATTTTAAAATCTCTAAATCCACTATGCAATAGGTAGTTTCCATTCAGAGTATCAAAATGTAGATCTCACTCAATGCAAACGTGGTACAGTCCCCAACCACAATGTGTATTCAGCATGTTCTACCGAAATTCGAAACAGATGCATGTTTAAATTGTCACTTTAGCAAGCTCGATGGTTGCATTACAGACCATGGTTATAGATAATGCACATCGCATACAAGATATGAGCAATTAATGTAAAAAGTTCAACAGAGCCAACTGCAATCGATAACCTCGATGCACAAAATAAATGTTGCAGTTTTGCCGCCCTGCCTCGGTTTGGCTGAATACGACGGCTTACGTTTCATGCGATGATACGGTGATACACTGTAATGCGGTAGTGGTTAGATGGCATCCGATTTCAAATTAAACCAACGCATTGGCTGGAGTTTTGGTTAATCGAGACTCACACAGCGTAGTTAGTTTTTCTTGCATTGCTGCCAATGAACAGGCTATAAAAAGTGGGAATGGGAATATTCAATGGCTCAATACTGATGTAGGTGTGCATGTGCATTATTTAGCTACATCCATGTAGGGTTGTTATTTGCCAGCAGAATGTAATTTTAGTGAAAATGGAAATGATAGTAGAAAATAGGGGAGAAGAGTGTAGAATTTAATGGACTAATGCGCAAATTAAATAACCAAATGCATAAGCTTAGCCCCCTGGGACATGATTTGTGCGGTTGTTTCCTTAGAGCTTAGACTATAAATGTGAAGAACAGGGATTTGGGACATGGATGGATAAAACCGTGCGAATTTCGCTTCGGCTTTCTGGAAAACTGGTGAAATATAAGACTTTTATATTAATGAGGGGGCAGGTGATTACAGTCTCTATTGAAACAGTGGTCTCAAAAGAAAGTGATGTATGGAGCTTCCTTTAACATTGACCAGTTATGAACTTTGGCTTTTAATTTTAAAGCTTTGCTTGCATATATGCAGAACTTTCGACCAGTAGATTACGGGGACTATCGTTCTGAATTATAGTAGCATGGATTTACCAAACTGCTGTCTGTTCCAGAGATTTTAGCTAAAGCTATTGACAGACGAAACATTAGATAAAGCCTTCTTTATACATATAAGAGCAGGTTTTTTTTTTAAATAATAGTTTAAACTTCTCGACACTAGATGAAAATCATAGGGACATCAATCGTGGATATATTTGGCCTCTATTATTGAACAGGCTGGGCAAAGGTATTAATAAGAATTGACAAGATAGTTTTATTGAGGGTTTTCTTTGTCAAATAAAGCTCATTTTGAGGGACTGATAATAACTTGAAAGCTGCATAGCTAATGGTTTACTGACCAAAAACCGCAGAAAACGAAAGCAACGTAGAGGACAGCCCAATAAAACAGTTCACAGTCACATTTCCGAGAAAGTGGTATAAACTGGTATATTTTGTTATAAGAGGTGTTATTTTGGTATTCAAAGAAAAATAATAAAGAGGAAGGTATGCTGTTAATAATGAAAAACAGCATGAGCCAAATGGGCACCACGAGCACGCATACAGGACCATATCCTTTTCATGAAAGTTTCCATAACCAAATCGCAAAGTGGCTGCCCTATGTCCTCGATAGCCTCACGAATTTTACCTTTGAGGTCTTGAATCGTCGCTGGGCTGTTGGCGTAGACCTTATCTTTCACGTGGCCCCAAAGGAAGAAGTCGCAAGGTGTTAAATCACAAGATCTCGGTGGCCAATTGTGATCACCTCTTCGAAAGATAACACGGTCCGGAAACTTTTCCCGTAAAAGATCAATGCTTTCGTTGCTTGTGTTGAGTTCTTGTGTTAACTGAACTTTATAAGCCTTAAGACCCAAGTCTCTATGCAAAATACGGTGTAATGACGTTTGTGGAATGCCCAATTCCAAAGAACGATGAGGAATGGACAAACCTGGGTTTTCTTCAACACTTTGGGCTACAGCAGCAATATTCTCAGTTTTTCTTGAGCGACGTGCACGGGTTTTATTCTTCACATCACAAACTTGTCCCAACAGCTCGAAATTTGTCCACCAATTTCTGTATTGCGGTCCGACAAGGTGCTTCACGACGACCAAAAAATGCTTTAGTTTTGCGTACTGCAAGATTTTCACCATTTTTTTAGTGAATTTTAATAATTTCAATGCGTTGTTGAAGCGTGTATCGTTCAAGTTTTAGTAATGGCGTAGTTTCTACTTGTCAAATATCAAAGAATAAAAGCTTCAAAAGTGACAGCTACCGAAATGGCGGGTCATTCACAATAACAGCTCTTATTGGAAAACCCTTTATACACGCTCAAAAATTAGCTCTAACAGGGTGCGATTTTTGCTCTGTTAAAAAATTGGTTAAAATTAACCAAGTTTCTGTTGATGAATACCGAGTACTCGTTGTTAAATACTAACGATATAAATTCGTGAAATGCATACTGTTAAAAATAACACACTTTATCAGTTGTTAAGAACGAAGTTTCTAGATAAATGTCAACAAGCTGGTTAAATTCAACAGAGTTAGTTTGTTATTTACAACCGAGAAGAATTGATAAAAGGTTATTTTCAACCGAGTTTCGTTAAACAAGTTGCCTCGGTTATTTTTAATCCATACTAACTCTGTAGGAGCTATATTGACAGTATCACTTGGTAGTTTTTAACCCAAAGTTGGTTGAGTTTAAATAAGCGATTTTTCTGCGTGTATGGTTCAGTGTTTTTGTTGTATCTCTCTAAAAGTCAGTCGAGCTGATGACAGTTTTCTAGCTATGACATAAGCGCCATCACCAGAGTGGCTTCTACACTGCTACTGCTGCTGTCAAGTCACCTTTTATAAAAACAAATTTAAACAAAATTTGCTTCACTATAGTCGCTATCGCGTCTTTTTTTCTCAATATTTAAAATCTGCTATCTTTAAAAAACTTGACAATTGAGACGCAAAAGTTTCCTATTTCTAAAAGCAAAATAGACAAATGTTCACTAAAATTATCGAGAGCTAATATGTTTCAAAGCCGAAAAGTCTGCAAATATTTGCCATAAAAGGGTATAAACTGTCATATTTGGTGTAAGATTTAGTGAGTGCTTGAGATCGATTACAACCGCGAGCAGAAGAAGAAATTGTGTGACGAATGAGTAACAGGGTGGTCCATAAATATTGGTTGGATTTTTTGAAATGTAAACAACTTTGGGGGAAAGCAATATATTGCGCAAGATTGTTTTTTTAACGACCAAGAGTGAATTGTAGGGTTAGAACTTTTGTGTTTTAAGATTTAAAAAAAAATAGTACTTATTGGCGTTTCATTTTTGTGACGATCTACAATTTTGTGCCGAATCCAAACGGCTAATTGACAGATGGCGCGGTGGAAGAAAACCTTAAGATGGAATTTTGAATTTGATTTTATTTCTTGAGCCGAACCTGGGACCTGTCGCTTAGTAATCTTGTGGTTGAGTTTAATATCCCCTTCTTCGACCGAAAGGAACTGTTTCTGAATGGATTGATGGGCTCTTCTGTTATAAATAGTTTTTCAATTGGAACCGGTCGACTTTGTTTGTTATTTTCGTGGCGTCTGTCTGTCATTCAAAATTGGACCACTCGGAGAAACCACGGCGCACATTATGTTAAATTCTATAATTACAAAATGGCATACAGAACCTTTCAAATAACAAATGAATTTTCGTTTAAGCCTCACACACAGTTTTTTTTTTATTCCATTTCAACCATTTCAACATCGACCGCATCCTTATCGGAAAACCCTTTAAGTAACTTCATCTTTTCGGTGGTGTACCAGAGACTGGCTTTCACTGTTTCTTCTGGTGAATGCTCGTGTTTTTGTCTCCCACTACTTGAATTCAACACATCAAAGAGATACTCCGAACTACATACCATCACAGAGATAGGCGAATGGATATCCCCCCCATAATTGCCGGGCCAGTACGTGATAAAATTCAGATTCCCCACCTAGATACCCGTACAAATCGCATACGAACTTTCGCAATAATATCTTTACACAGGCAAAAAGCATCCAATCGCATGAATAAAGTTTCCCGAAATAATCCAATCACAGGTGAGAAATGATTATTAGAGCTGTTCGCAGATACGACCACAGTCCACTCAAAGGTATTCTCCCACCACCAAGCGCGCCATAAATGATATCCATTTCCGCTAATAGACCGAGAGATAGCAGTCCAAGTTGTGTTCCCTGTGTGTGGCGCGAGATTCGTTATTTATTTGTTATGAAAGCAGATCGGGATAAAACCGGAGCAGATACAGCTACACCGTTGTTTGGCATGCGGATAAACACAATGCAACACAATGGCCTTCGCAGCTGTTGCTGTTGCTATAAAAGGATGCAGCAGCGTTTCGTTGGTACCTTTATTATATTTTGCAATTTCCTGATTTATCAGATGATATTTCCGTTTTCATTTACGCTCGTGTTTCCCTTTTTTCTGCCCACACACCACATACGTGCGTTAAATACAAAGAGTTACAAAGAGTGATTCCCGGTCTTTTGAATTTAATAAAGTCCCCCGACCGGCACACGGAAAAGCGTACGTCATTCGAATAATAAATGAGACCGAGTTACCTATCCGGCGGTGGTAATTTTTCGTTCGCTCATTTCTGCCAATAACCAAGGATGGGTAATTTTTTGCTTAAATCAATCTTTCGAGGTCGATTTAATATTCCGCCTGGCAATGTGGTACTCTTTATAACCAAAAAGTGGACGCGAATCAGTCGCGTTAATTTTGTGAATAGGTACTTATAATTGATCCTTAGCTGCGCTGTTAAGGTGTCATAATCACTGAACTGTGAAGCGCCCCCTTCAACGAAGGTAAACACAAAACAGAAGTCTTTGGGTATTGTTTATCCTTATTTCCCGAAACACGATTAAATTTACCTACACAATGCCCTCGCTCTTCGTGTTATCGCTTTTGCTGGTACTTTCCCATAGCGATGGCTGTTTTTTTTTTTTTTTTTTTGTTTTCCTGCATCGTTGGGGATGGGTTCTGGATGGTTGTCCTCTTCGGTGGGAGCAGCGCCCCATGAAAACGCTTGTGTAAATCCTGAACAATGACATTTATTCGCCTTGTAACTTTTTAATGGTGGCGAATTTTTATTGAGCACTTGAATTAGGAAAAGTGGCGCTTTCTAATGTTTTGCCACATCCTTTGAATGGAAAACAGCTTGTGATGTTACTATACCTATAGTGAGAGAGAACTCGTGACATCCAGGCAATTAAACTGGCCATAAATTCAGGCGAGGCACGATTGAGAATGTGGATTGTTGCTATTCCGTCGGAGGAAGTCAAAAGGACACATGTTACATGGCATACGGCAGGAAGTGTTTTTATAGCTTGGTAATTGAGATATAGGTACTTGCCTTTGTTGGCGGTATGTTCGGCTGCTTGGATTAGGTGCTAATCGTGACGACTTTAAAGCGCAGTTTGCGTCTGGCGTCTTGATAAAGACGATAGGTAGTTACAAAGCGATTTGGATAGAGCCTTTGTGTCGCTTCATTACAAGACTGTTTTGATTTTGAAAAGCGATTGTCAACTTAGTGAACTCAACTTAACAACTTGCCACAGCTCGGTGGAGCTAAGTCTCTAAGTCTGAATGCGAAAATGGTATTCTCTTGCATTTCTAAAGAGCTGTCCTTATAGACAAATCGGCTGTTTAAACATTTGCTGTACGACAAAATAAAGTAATCGGCTGTCCCCAAATGTTCGCAAGAAATTTACCTATATCCATCACATCGCCACCAAGTTGACTGTGATTTACACCACGACGAGTGTAATTGCAAGGTGATACTGTGGAATGCTCTCCATCAGCATCAACATCAGCATCAAGCAAACGCCTCCTGTCCGAATAATTTGTGAACGCGTCAAGTCCCAGGCGGTGACTGTTGACTCCTGTACACCCATCTCGTGTATGCCACGTTAATACTAATTTAGCACTTCGGGCAAAAGCACACACACTCACACAGGCAGTAATTCTCGCATGTGTTGCTGCTGCACCGAAAACTGTCAAACCGACCGCACCTAAACGAGCATCGCGCATTGTTATAAACTCGAAACTAGTTTATATGCTAATTTGGAAAATAATTTTCTCTATTTGTGTCGTGTTGTGGGCGTTACTCCACCCAGTGTGTAATGAGACTCCCAAACTTAGTTCACGTACCTATACCCCTACTCATACTTAAACAGTGGCCGCAATAATGGACAGCAATCCAGACTCCAGATTCAAATTGAGCAATTTTCATAGGGATATCCTAGCACTGACTAACCATGCAGCAAACACTGCCGAGTGCAGCCCGAAATGCATCCCTTCGGGTTAAAAACAAAAAAAAAAAAGGAAAACCCATCACACACAATAAATTACTAAGAGAGAGTTGGCCGGGTAGGTGTAGTCAAAAAATGGAAAACCCCAAAACAAAAACGAAAAATATGAAACAAAAAAGTACACAAACTCAAAAACCGAATGGAATTCTCAACGAGGACGACGTCGATGGACGGAGAACACAGAAGCGCTTAATTTAGGAATTTGTGCATCGATGCACATTTGAATGCCTCCGGATATTTCGCAAATAAATTTCAAATTACCCCTCTCTCTCTCTCTCTGTACCTTCGGTCGGACGGTAGACGTTAGAGAGGTAGACCCGGCTCCCGCTTCGTCGTTGAGGAACGTTGTGCTCTGCTTCTGTTTCTGATCCTATGGATGGATTCTGTTTCTGTTCTGTCATGGAATCGCAACACAATGTTCGGTAGAATTTTTTAATTCGCTCCCCCTTTACTTAAATGGCGTTTTGTGTGTAGCGAGTTGAGCTTCAATGTGAGCATTATTGAGAGGACGTTCTGCCAGGATTGACAGTTTTTCGGTTCTACTTTTCTTTTTACCACTACAGGGGTAGGTATGTACCCGACGGGCGAAAAAAAAAGAAGAAAAATACCACCCAAACAATTTGAAGTCGATTATTAAATTTCCATTTGAGTCTTTGTTACAATGCAGCTGGAGGATATTTTTAAATTTTGTTGATTGTTGTTGAGACCAATTATGGTGGGGGATATTCAGAAATGGTTTAAGGCGGTAATAAAGGTGAATGTGTATATTCGAATGCTGTAGGTAGGTAGGTACATGGGGGTCAATGTTAGTTGTTGATGTAAGGAAATGTGTAATTGAAGTTTTTGATGTAGGTATGTGATGGTAGCGGCCATATTTCGTAGGACTAAACATGCGAGGATTCACCTATCGAAATTCACCTTTCTTTTGGTCGATATTTCATAGAAATCTGTTTCGAAATAAAGTCGTAATTGGTGCGACAGGAAAATTTGGGCAGTTTTTGCAAGTAAGGGAACTTTGCAAATTTGTCAGAAATTCAATAGACAAGATGCAGAGGATGACTGAAGGTGGTACACGCAGAAAAATCGCTCATTTAAAATCAAGCAACTTTCGGTTAAAAACTACCAAGTGATACTGTCAATATAGCTCCTACAGAGTTAGTATGGATTAAAAATAACCGAGGCAACTTGTTTAACGAAACTCGGTTGAAAATAACCTTTTATCAATTCTTCTCGGTTGTAAATAACAAACTAACTCTGTCGAATTTAACCAGCTTGTTGACATTTATCTAGAAACTTGGTTCTTAACAACTGATAAAGTGTGTTATTTTTAACAGTATGCTTTTCACCAATTTATATCTGTAGTATTTAAAATCGAATACCCGGTGTTTTTCAACAGAGACTTGGTTAATTTTAACCAATTTTTTTTAACCGAGCAAAAATCGCACCCTCTTAGAGACAATTTTCGAGCGTGTAGCTTTGAACAAGCTGATGTAGGGATGCAAGATCTGAAAAATTAGCCGGCGGGACATTTTTGCAATTGAAGTGAAAAGAACGTTTTTACTTTAGATAAAATTTTATTTGTTGTAGTAAGTAATATGTGGTTAAAGTAAAAGTCTTTTAACTCATATTTGTAGATACATTTAATGTAACTTTTTTCAAATCAAATTTGAACAACGTATTAGTTTTCGGATTTTTCCGATAAGGTACTCATCGAAAATGGTTGCTTTATAAGAAGCTCTGCTTCCAATACTTCCTTACAAAGCTGATTCCGCTCATCTCTCCATAAATTCTTCCTGAGACTGAATATCCTTTCACAGCTTGCATTAGAAATAGGCAATGAAAATAAAAAAATTTCAAAGTTCATCCAAATTTGGTGCCTCAACTTTTTGAAAAAAACTAACCCAATTTTTTACAACTTGTTTTCCATCGAAATTTCTTAGCTAACATTCAAAAAAACTCTTTAATGCAATAAATTTTTCAAAAAGTGCATATTTATTAATTTTTTGAATTGATGTAATTTTCAAAATTTGCATTATTTCGTAAATTCATACTTGAAAAAGTACTAAAGTTTGGAGTTAAAGTCGAAATGTTGTTCTAAATAATTAAGAGCACTCTCACAGAATGAATCCACTTCTCTACAAAATTGATTTACAGTTGCCATTTATTACAAACACAAAGAGAAATGTCAAACAGTCGCCTTGCGGCTTACTTTTAGAGTTCAGTGGCCCAGACCACTGAACTATCAACATTCGATTGAGGCGCACTTCACACTGTGTTAATTTTATAGCTAAGCTAACTAAGACTAGCGCCATAATTTCTATGTCTTATTAATTGTAATTTATTTTGTTTTATAATGAAGAAAGGGTGACAAGTTACAGGGTGGGACATTTAGGGAGAAATTTTTCAGTGCGGGACATTCTGCGGGACACTTTTCGTTGCGGGAAACTTGCGGGACAAAATCCTTATATCGGGACAGTGCCGCACTGAGCGTCTGGCATCCCTAAGCTGATGTTATCCTTTCTAGTATGTTGATATTTGCGGTATAAAAAGTTGGAGTTCCTCTGACGCCATAGAGCCTTTTGAAATCATTCTTATCTGTACTTGGTTTAAATAAATAAATAAATAGTTGGCGTAGCTGTGACCCTAGGGATTAGCCCAAGCTTCTCACAGTCATTCGTGTTGTGTGAGCTTTTTTTTCTTGGGTCAAATGGAAGGGATCGGAAATTGTATGTCGAGTCCGAACGGCTAACTGAGAAGCTCTTTGATGACAATTATACTCTCGGATGTCGGTCAGACGTTGCTTGGGTTGCCGCAAGTTGCAATTTGTGTTTCTTCCGAACCAAATCCGACTGTAAGATTGCTAAATAAATGAGTCCGAGGATTGTGTCATAACATGACCGTTTTTTGGGAATTATTGGCCTTAAAATGTTAAAGTTCCCATACAAACACACTAACCCCATCCATATCCAAACGTGTTGCTTCTTAAGGTGTGATCCTTGTATTAATCGTTAACCGCATTCAAAGTTCGCGTTTCCTACGACTTCTTCGTCAAACGCTCCAACGTCTTCAATGCGAACACGACTCCTTGTGTGTCGTCACTTGACGTCACTTTATTTTAATACTTATGACCTACTTTGCTCAGTCTTTAACTAAATATGACTAAAGTTTATACGATAATTGCACTATCTCTACTACTGACGTCCTTTTGTTTCGGCCATCTCTCTCTCTCTCTCTCTCACTCAGAGACACACAGAGTCACAGCTCACAGCTCACAGCTCACAGATTCAGCAACAGAGCGCCAACCTCAGACACTCTTTTGGTTTCTTGGCTAACTGAGCTCGTTATCTTAATTTTTCCGTCGCACTGCATCAAATTGTCGCCAACAGAAGGCCACGTTGCAATTATCACGAAGATGTCAAGACTCAAGAGGGATACACTTTTTGTTGTTTCTTTTCACCCTTTTGCGCGTTGTAACTACCGTAGTCGGAGTGGAATTATTATTACAAAAAGAAAAAAAAGGGGAAAAAAAACCCTACCAGCTGTATCCTTGTGGTGTACAATAATAGTGTCATGCTCGTAAAAAAGAATAGTAGCGGTAGAGGGTGAGGGTCGCACGGCCATTATGGGTTCACTAAAGTGTACACCTTTTGCACCACTTTTACTGCTGCTAATATGAAAAGAGATAAAGTGCACTTTGATCATAAATTATACGTCCTGTTTTAAGTTTAGGTTGGCTTTTGTGAGATAGTGCAAATAAGACACAAATGATATCCACTCTGGTTTAGATGGTTTTTTGCATTTCTAATGGCTGCCATTTAATTGTATTTTCCCCACATGAATATGTGCCACAAAAAGTACCCTAATTGGTGTTTGTTTACGGACTGCAAACAATCCCAGTTGACCATCAGTATAGGAACATTTGAGGAGCACTCCCGACCCCCACCGTCGCGTCTGTCGCTTTTTTACGCGCAGTTCGACCAAATCCGTGCACACGTACAAGTACAAAAAATAAAATCATAAACGACACGATTTACCAGTAATCAATTGAATATTTTATGATCACTCAAAATATTTATGGATATTTTCGGTGCGAGACAATGCGCAATCAAAATATCTTAAACCGTCAATATCTCGCAGCGATATGGAGAGCGACGTTGTCGCATCTGCAGGAATGGTATTTTTTTATGATAATGTCCTTGTTATCATTGCGATTGTTATTGAGCGGTTGAGATATAAACTTTACCAAAATATTCTTTGATTAAGGTTTAACGTTGAATATTCGACGGCGGTAATGCCAAATAATTGAACAATCAGCAAGAGATATTCGGATGGAGTTTAAACTCGTTGATGTTTATGTGCATATTGGGAGTTTAATTATTCACTGGAATAGTATATTTATCTAGATTGTGCCGTATTAAATAATTATTTCGGAAATGAGTATTTCAAATTGAAAAAGGGGGGAAAACAAATGCAGGGCTTGGGAACAACCAGCAGTCTTAAGCCGGTCGTACACTACGTACGCTACTATGGAAACCTCTCCGTCACAAATTAATTTTTAGGCGCGTACAGTAGGACAAACTAGACTTCCTCGTGTTGTGTATTGATCATAATTAAAATTGAACTCGTGGCGGGCTTCGTGCAACTAGTTGATCAACTAATTCAATTGTTAAATGACCCCGCGCACCTATAGACAGTTGATCAACACGCTCAATTCTTAAAAGAGTAACCCTGCACAATTATTTGAACAATTTTAAAGCACTCCAACACTTAGCAGATCAACCCATGCATTTCCTGAACGACCCTGTACACAAAGTTGCTCAAAATATCTGATTTTGACAAAAAAAAAAAAAAAAAGAGTTCCACCTGTTGATTATTTGAGTTTTCGTAATGGTAGTTCAAAAAATTGATGGACGCGTTGATACCCTCGTTAGCTTTACCAAGCATCATTGTTTGGGCAACTCGTTGAACAAGCACGGCAGCTGACAGCTTCTTACTCTTTTAGGAAAATGGGAAAGTATTTAATATACTGAATTGAAAATGGCAAATCGTTAACAATGCAGCGAATTGATGGATTCCAATGGCTCAACTCGGAGCGGCATGCATATTTTATTGCACATTTAACGCAATCTAAGGCAACAACAAATTGAGTAAGTTGAGCAAAATTTGAACAGATAGATACTGTGCCATGCATACAATCTTAAAAAGATTGTCTTACACGACTATAATTAACAAGCAACACGAGCTCCTACACTATACGTAGACTTGTTGAACAACTCGTTGAGCATCAGTCTGTACCCGCATTAAACGCGAATCTCCTAATTTTCTGGAGTTTGCATTCAGTATGTTTCATATGAAATTAAGGATATTAAAGAAACTCATGTGGGAAAGGCTTAAAATTATAGAATACTCACCCATTCTCAGATCAACTTGCTGCGAATCGCCTGGTTTTCTGGGATGGTACAACTACAAGTTGGCACTGACTATAATAATTCCATATAAAATTAAAGAAATCGAAGAAACTTATGAAGAGAAGTCGTAAAACTGAAGAATTCCTACCGATTCTCAGATGAACTCGCCAGCGAATGAAATGCGAATCGCCTTGTTTTCTGGGGTGATGCAACTACAGATTGTAGGTACCTATGCTACATTCAATGTAAAATCAAGAAACCCTGTTTAAGGCAGAAAGCACAAACCTATTCCCAGAAAAAAAAACAAATAAAACAACTAACTAAAGTCATTTTGTACATCTTCAAAATGGCATCCTTGACCAACCAAACAAAAAGGAAATAATAAGCCACGAAATAGTCATATCTAATTGGCACTAGAGCCGGCCTGCAAGGGAATAAAATTCTTAAAGAAAACACGATGTTGTGTCATCTTACTTAAACTCTATTGATGCAGTGCACTTATTTCGTTTGCACAAAACTGCAAGGAACTTTTCCTCTTTCTTGATTCCGAAAAACTTCTATAATGAGAAAAGTTCTGTCCAGATGTAATCCTACCGGAGACTATATAGCCATGACAGAATTACATGCAGCTCAACAAAGGAAGAACGTATACAAGTCAGGTTTCAGTTGAACTTTTTTTTTTATTCACGTTTCTCACTCAGTCATTGTTTTTGAACAATCGCTGGGGGATTTGTTTTCCTTATAAATTTCGTCAATTTAAAAGTGAGTACGTTGAAAACGGGGGCGTTGTAGATGGCCTTTGATTTTGAAGGTAGCAGAAAATATAAAAAAAAAAAAAACAGTAAAGAGAACCTCTTTAAGTAAGGCAGTCCTCTAGAGCCTTATCTCTGTGGAGTAGAGCTGAGCCGATATTTATTCGAAAAGTCTTGCAGCGTTCAAGCTCCTGAGCGATATGGGTATGAGCCCACGACCAATTGCCAACGTTTAGACCGGGATTTATATACATTAGACTTGGCTACGTTTATACGTATTGAAATCTTGGTAGTTCGTTATTCGTAATACGAATTGAGGTGGTCTGGTCCATAAAAACGAACTTGTTAGACAAATCAAACCATCAAGTAATGATTTGAGTATATAGCTCTTTACAAAATTGCAGCACAAAAGTGCAAATCACTATCCCCTTTTCAACTTCTAATTAATTTTTCAACTTCTCCCCATAAAGCACTCCACACTCCATCTTTTCGAGTGCTCACTAATTACAATTCAAATGAATTCCATGGGAAGACAATGCTGCAGACAAAACGATTGAACTAAGCTAACCAAAAGCTATTCAATTAACAAATTTACATCCGACCGGTACTGGCTGTATCCGCATCTGTTTTGGATGCCATTGTTGCAGTCTTCTTCTTTTTTTTATGAGTATTCCCCACATTAGAGGGTGATTTTGGTATGAAATATAAATTTTGAAAACTGAGTAAGTTTCGCAAGAATATCCAAAACGGTATGTGGTGGTGGTCTCCACTTGGGTTTACAATTTTCGCAACCCGAACCCGATGCTCGCGTTCTAATCGAAAATTAACAGGCACCCATTTCAAGTTCATGTCTTTAATAATTTCTGTTGAGAAACTTTACAACTGGATGTAAATTATCTCAAAGTTGAGCCATGGGAATGTAAAGTCCTCGAACATCTGGGTCAGAAGCAAAAGCCACACGAGCATTTAATGCTTATAATGTAAAGAAGACCAAAATAGGCATGGAGAATCCAAAAAGGGGAGGATTAGATATATACGCCAATAAATGTGAATAATAATGGGTCTTAAATTTATAGGGCAGCCTAATTAAAGAAGCTTTAAACTAAAGACTACGTACGATGTGTGAATGCTAAGGAAAGGTACCCACACCCTCGTGCGTGCTTTGATTATATTTTTTTCCGCATTCTTGGGGTTGTAAATGTGTATAGATTGGTAATAAGTGACTCGGGCAATATTCTAAGCCTCCATCTAAGCTTTGGGACTTAATGCTCAGAATTGGTATTATTTTTAGGGTTTTCTTTCGAACTGGCAGCACTTTTTCTGTCGACATTTAATTTGACAACTGACGGATAGAACGTACCTGTTTCTGTTTGCCATTTCACAAAGAGTACATACGTTTAGTGCCCCACCATTATTGCTCAAAAAGCTAGTCTAAGAAAGGTCACCCAGAAAAGGGTAAATATTTAGTTATAGGTTTGTTTTTCTAATTGGCAGCACTTTTTTCAGCGTCAACCGATTCAACCCGAATACGATAGATAATTATTACACTTAGATTTGCTGGTTCACCGTGAGTATGAACTAACGATTGAGATTAGAACCTTCTACACGACCGAAGACTTTTTCAAAATCATACCTAATCTGCAGGCGCCTTATTTGACTTGTGGGTTTTATAAGTCCAGAAGACTAGAAGATACGATTTTTTTGAGTCAAATAGAAATCAGTGAACGATTAAGTTGGAAAATTTGTCGAAAAAATGTGTCTGCGACTCAATAAGAAGCTGAAGTGTCAACCTGACAAGCAATGGAGTCTCTTTTGTCCGTTTTAAGGAATAACGTACTTAAATACAATAATTTAGGAAACTTTAGACAAGTTCTTGGTCACAGTTGGTCAAATAAGTGTTCGCCTTGGGCAACTTAAACTGTATAAAATCAGAAGCATAACGTTTTTGGTTATAAAAATGCGTCGATCTTAGAGATCTGTCCTCCTGTGAGAAATTAAGAGACTTTACCTTATTTGCAAGCAGTTTTGGATGTCGTTCAAGCACTCTAAGTTCGCATTTACGAAGTAAAATACTTACCTTATTTCTTACTTGTACTTCCTTAAAGTGGAGCTAAAAAATGGGGTGGACCTGGGCCTCAGCCAATAAGCGTCTCTAGCCAGCTGTCTCCAGCTTCGCAAGCTAAGTTAAGGTCCCAGACCCTAACTAACTGGAAAAGTGGGAAAAATAATTGAAAAAAAAAAAATGTCTATGGCCACTGGGCAATCTTAATCGCAAGGAAGATCACGTAGCCCTGGTCCTTAAACCTGGATACAGCCTTTTTCCAAGGCCTGTAAAAAGAATTATGTACCAAAGACTAGATCTTGTGAGTTTGAAATGCCCAGGAATCCTTTACGAACTCCCAAAATTTAAATGTGGAAAAAATATGCAATTGCATTTCATAAAGCCATAAGGACCTCAGCAGGTACAAAACTGTAGTAACACTTTATACTTGTAATTATCAAGGATTAAGGTTAATGGAAAAGTTTTCTTACCGCCAGTGGTTCCTTTGCTATATTTACTACTTTCAGGATGAGGGACCTACTTTCAGGCTAGGTAGTGTATAACATGATGTGATGTTTGAGCAAAACTTCGGTAAAGTTTTAAACATGAATTCGTTCTTTGTGCTGCTAATTGTTTTGTGGAAAAGTTCTAAGCCAGGTTGATTGTCGAAAGTGTAGCAATAATAAAGTTATTCGGACGATGGACTGGTATTTTGTTTCGTTAAAGCTTTTTTTTTTGTTCAATTAATTGTACAACGACTGGAGGAATTCATATTGGACTGCATTTAAAAGTTTGGCATGTGGGATATATCATAAAATCGTAGCTGTATACGTAGGTACACGTATTTCTGTCCCAAAATGAGCGCACGTTTGCTCTTGGCGTAGGGGTGTGTGGTAAGGAGTTGATTTTGTCGGATAGAGTTGATTTACCTTATCTGAACATACGAGTATAATGAAACTTTATAGGGGCTTTTGTTTGTTGTGAGTTGGAGTAAGAAGTATACTGAACAGATTTGGATGGAACTATTTTCGGAACTTTTTCTGAGACTCGAAAAAGGCTATTAGGTATGCGCGCCTACTTTCTAAGAGTGTTTGTGCCCAAAATGCATTTTTTCTGAATTAATTCTTCTGGAATACAGACAAAAACTCAATACCCAAGGGTGCCAGCACTTTTTTTTTTAAAATATTTCAAGCTATCAGTCAGCTTTCTGCTACGTCCAGAAGCTTATCGTGCTGAATCTGCTGAATACATCTTGATAATTTTCTATTACAAATAATGACTAACGACCTCCTTAAAAGCAGGTATTTTTTTAAATATTTTGTGTACCGTGTGGGACCCTTAATCAAAGTTCAAATAGATGACCTGATACTCTGGTTAAAATATTTCTAATACTATAAGCTTGAGTTTTGAAATAAAGTATGGTGCTGCCGAAGTCTTAAGTTGTATTCTTCTCACAACAGTGTCGCTGGCAAGACGCCTTAATCGATTAAGCGCCCTTCTCCCAACATAGTTATGCCCAAGCTCACATTGCCTGATGGCTCTCCAAAGTAATGCTTACACCCAAGCAAGTGTGCGCTATAAATCATTGGCCCTGATATCAGAAATATCTTCCTCCATGTGCGGCAGCTCCATTCTAAAATTGTCAAACTCTCTAAAAACTATTCGCAATATTTATGAGTGTGGTGTCAATCTCTGTTTGCTGATGTTGCCAACGAAAAACTGCTTTTCCACAAACTACGAGTACCCTGAGTATGTATGTAGACGTATAGTGTACGTGCGGAAACGTTAACTGCATCCAAAACTAAAAGCGGTTTAGGGCGGAACACCATCCTGCATACTGTGTCCAAGAACTCGACTACACTCCCTTATAGATATCATCGTCTGTGTTGTGTGGGCAACTTTGGCACAAAGTGTTTCGTTGTTTTGGTATCTCACTGAAGCGTTACTCTGCACTTACTTTAGTGTGGACATAATAATGGTAAACGTGAACATTTTAATGTGTGAAATATGTTCCCAACGCTTCAGATGGCCAATATTACAAAGGGCCTTACTAATAATCATTTTTAACCTTCCCACTAAACATTTTGTAGGTTACAATATGCAATTTCGTATGGAAAAGTTCGAAAAATTTAGCCTGGACACTAAAAATGATTATTAGTATCGCGGATAGAGACTTGGAGATTTTTCGGGAACCGTATTTTAGGATGAGTGTGCTCGTTTGAGTTTTTATGATCTCTGATTTCTATTACTTGAATTTAATTAAGTTGAGAAGTAGGCAGAGGAGTTGAAAAGTAAATAAAAACACCACTTTCGTGGCAAATCAATCTGGTACAGGGTGGGGCATACGTTTTGCACCTTGAAAAACTATTAAACTGAAGCAAAATTAAGTCTTCATTTATTTAGAAAAACATTTTAAGATATTTGTTTTTAAGATTCTGCCTTAACGTCTTCGGCGTTGTTCTTGCCAAGCATTCAAGTTTCGGCCTTCCTTAAACGATGTGGAACAGAACTTAAAATTCTAGAGACGATATGTAGACTTTTCTTTTCTACAATGCCTTTTACTATTTTGGCAAAAATCCAACTTTAAATTGGGGAGGCTCTTGCCACTCTCCCAACATCGGATCTAACAACTCAGATTGTAAAACTGTGTGGACAGCTTCACTGGCATTTAATACTTTTGACAGAAGATGGCGCATTTTAAAAAGACTCTATGGTATCTGTAGGCTTTTACCAGTTTCAAATGGAATACTAAAACCCATCCACCTATATATTTCGAGTTGATTAAGCCAGGTCAATGTAGAAGCTTCCTGCTGCAATTCTCATCTGACAATATTCAGACCCTTCGCACAACTCGTCATTATTTTAATTACATGGGACAGCGCAAATGGATAGAAAATTCTAAAACATCCAGCACACTGAAATCCGATTCTTAATCATGTGGGCCGGCCTTTATGTACCGCATGTATATCTCTACATGGCAAAAATCTCATTTTTTCTTTCTTTTATCAATTTTACTTTTTTCCTTGTACCCTTGGCACAAGAGAGCAAACTTCAACGTGAGAAGGGGATATTCAATATTTTCTAGCAAAGTCGATATGTGTTCACAGTGACAGCCTCCAGCAATTGATTTGCTGCTTGTCATCAATATATTCTCTAGCATGGCAGTACAAAGCAATCGGAGGCATTTTCTCATAAGGACAAACAAACTAAACCAGCAGGAGGAAGAAAAGAAATAATATACCTCTAAGAAGGAAACGTCGAAAGTCGAAAGTCGAAAGCCGAGATGCCGTTTGTTGATGGCAAAAGTTTCTTACATACGAATTGAGTAGGAGTGTTGTGCAGCCGCCCTATTTTTCCAAAATGAAATGAAAGGAGAGTGAAAGTTAAACGTATCCCCCGGGGGTGGAAAACAGTGTGGTGGATTCTTTTGGTTGCGCCGGGCGAATGAGGTTGATATTTTAAGGATTCGATGTATATTTGATTTCACAAGATGATCAAAGTGAAACCTACCTTGAGGCGTTTTGTATAGTGGCCGTATAGAAATGAAAAAGTAAATCTGAGCCTTGAAAGTTAACGCGAGCTGTACCTATAGTGATATTGATCCTGGGGGAGTTTTGGTTTCTGCAAGGGGTTGAACTTTGTTAAATATATTTCTATATGCGCGAACAGGTGGTATAAGGATGTTCTCTCATTTCCATTTGGTTGTGGAACATATACGCACGCTTGAATTATGTTGTCATGCAATGGAGTCGTGGTAGCCATGCTAATGATACTAATTTCATACAATTTGCGAGTTTCAAAAGGCCCGTGGCATATCTACAGTGGGACAGAAAATCCGGTATGCATCCGCTTCCTCGTTGACCACTGACCGATATGTGAACTGGCACGTGTTTGAAGGAAGTCTTTGCATTATGTGACTGCAATGATTATAGGAATACGGTGTGCAAGGATACAAATTAGACGAAGGACACCCGTACCCTCCTACACAGGAAAAACTTAAAATTCGAGGTATAAACGGACCTACTCGCTACTCACAGAAGTCCTACTCATATCCCTGCTACAAATTTGACGACGCTACAGGTCGGAGTGACCTTATCAACTGATGAGCACTTAGAGCGATCCCTAAAGCCAATACTGCCTCCAGTGGGCTGCCAATAATTGTTGCGTATTATTGCTCTCAAATGAGTTACATTTAAGATTGTCTCTGCAAATTTGTGCAAGGATCGATCTTCTTAGTTGAAATGCCTTACATCGTTTTGGCTACTCTGAATGTAAAAAACAACTTTAGAGCTTCCCTGACCGACAATGGATAGTTGTATGGCTTAGTCTTTGTAGGAGCAGCTTCGGTCTTCCTTGTTCATCTCGAAGTTGGCATTATTGAACAGAGTATCTATTGATGCAGTGGCTTGGTAGCTAGTGCGTTGGACTATTTCTAAGCGAGGGGTCCTATGTTCGTGGTCCGGAAAAACAGAAGTAACATCTGAATTCTTTTTCCGCTGCGAAACTCTTGCGAACGTCTTCCGAAAACATCCCAAAGTATAACTGTCGTTAAAGATCTTGCCAGTAAGCGATTTGGACTGGGCTCAAAATTGTTGATCCCTTTTATTGGTAAAAAAAAAATTGAACTCACACAACACGAATGATTGTGATATAAGAAGCTAGGCATAGGATCCTTTACGGAACTGGATCAAATTGTTTATTCTTAATGTAGCCGACGTGTATTTTGGATTTTTGAATTAACGTATTTTTGGTTTTAACATTTAAGAATGCTTTTTGCACTTCGAGAGACCTTTACTCTTTTGGTAAAAGAAACTAGGTTGATATTCGTGAACTATTTCCTCTCAGGAGTACACGCCCTTCATCCAGACTTCGAGCAGCCCAGATCTTAAGTAAACAACGTTTTTTAGTAAATTTTAAATTATTAAACCATTTCAACTGTCACACAGCTTCACTCATCCATCGAGTCCATTAAATAATTTTCCAATTTCTGTTCATTTGCAATGAACGCGTAAATTTGTGGACTACTGAAACTCTGAAATAGCCCACAAAAAGGCAGTAAATTCTGTAATCCCATCCAATATCAGTCTAATAATAATCTAATGAAGGTACGTATGCTGATGTACCGATAGCACATCACCATACCTTGTCAGTTAAGCCCAAGCTATGTTCCCTGGCTATGCAGTTTTCCCCCGATTATTATAATTTTTTACAACACCTACCCATACCAGTTGGGTTATTGGCATTCGCCGATGTTGGTGCTAAATGCCAATTTATTATTAAACGAGCACATTACACCTTTGGCGTTCGCTTAAAAGCATATTCCCGGCGATGTACAGCATACAATGCGGATACTCATCATATTTTGTAATGCAGTGCACCGAAAATGGTCTACTTTTGACTTCAACTCCCTTGTTGCTCGTGCGTCATAAATTTAATCAATATTATGAAAATGTTGCACATTAAACGCGAGCTATATTAAAAATTAACTTTAATCGCTGCCCTGAATGGTGCTCTGCATACATACAGCCCGTGACTTTTGGTGGGATTTTTTTTTGTTCGTGTCAGTATGAAAGATTTCCCAATGGATAAAATCGTATTTTTAATCCGTACCCACTGTTGGAACAATTTTTACCTAGGTGCACAGAGAGAATTTAAAATGAGTTGCAGTTAGGTAGTATCTTGTGTACAGTTGATTTAATTGAATATTTTTGCACAATTTACTATAAATGACTTGTGGACTCTGTATTTGTTCAATCAAAGGACGTTAAAGCGTTGAAAGTGGCAGGATTTGGAATCTGTCGAGGTGTGATATGCTTTTTAAATATTCTACTTATTTACCTAATGGACTCCCGACTCGTGCAGTCTTTGCCTGAGACATTGCAACCAAAGGTAGGTAATCCGATCTTTAAGATTTTGTACCGTCTTTTCTCGATATACCCATATAGGGATCGGGAGCTATGGAGGCTCCACTAGATAGACATGGTAAATATTGAAGATGACAAGTTTACGTTCCGTTGATCCGATTTGTTGAGGAAATACATTTATAAATAGTTTGGCCTTTTTCAAAGCTACTGGCAGCACTCAGGGATTTATCATCAACACCTGTTTTATAATCGACTCGAGCTTAAGAGGTTATGACTATTCTTATAGCTTAGTGCGATATTTATAAAGAACACAGAAGACAGCGCGGGCATTAAGGAAATTGGTACAGAGGAGATGGGAGGTTCTGATGTCACTTGGTTTTAAAAATGTCTGCAAATTGATTTACTGCGAAGGAAAGACAGGCTTAAGAACTATAAATCTCTACATTTCCTATGAGGACCGTAAAAAGGCTTAAGGGTGAACTGAGGGGCATCACAAATAAAAGAATAGTTGGCACAAGGGAACAGGTCTGTAAGGACCTTAGGCCTTTTTCTTTTTTTCTTGTACAAGTTCCTAATTTTTTTTTGGGACGAATGGAAGAGATGTATACATTCTTATGGCGAGTCCAAACGATTAATCGGGAAGCTCCTAAATGACAGTTGTACTCTTGGATGTTCAACAGACGTTCTCGAAAGGTGGCGCAGTGGAGTAACTTTAAGATCTTAATTTAGTTTTTCCGGGGATTGAACCTGGGACCCTTTGCTTAGTATTAGCAAGTTTTGCTGGTTTTTTAGAAAACTGACATCACAGTGAAACTCACATACGATTTCTGCGATATGAAGTGATTTATAGAACTTATGATGTACGTGTCTTCGATTAGTCTTAAAGAGTAGGTTTGAAATGGTTTTCAGCGCACCAAACTAGATGTGAGAGTTGTACACCAGTTTGAGGCGAATGACCGCCTTAATATTGCAGCCAGATCAGAAGGGGGAAGATATTTCTTTGCAGCGTTTGGGGAAGCCTAAAAATGTTGGAGTACTCTTGGCAACTTGGGCGTTCTATAGCAAATGTTGTCGTGAGAATGGAGAGGCCTTCGGTTTCTGTAATGCAAGTGCCATTCATCGATAATACAGATTTGAACTTCGCCTTAAATTCACCAGGCAGCGCATTAGGTTCCATTCTATTGGACGAGCTACATTTTATAATGCTGCCAGGGTCGGACTATAGCAAGGAAAATTCGTCCTAGAATGAGTATATGAGAAGCTGAAGGTGCCTTCATCAGTGAGGGAGAGAATTGAACTATATTAGTTGTAGGCAGAAGATCATTTATAAAAATGAGAAAAAGAGTCGGACACAATTCATTGCCTTGAGGGACGCCAGTAATTTTACTGAAGCAGTCTAAAGCAACGTGATTTGGACGTTAGTTTCAATTAGCAACTTATAGAAATAACAAGCGCGAGAATCTCCGGAGGAATGTTCAACTTTCCGAAAGCTGTAGGTACTGCCGGTCATTCAAAGTAAATTCACTCACATGACGATTTATCAGCATTTGCTTCATGTGAGGTTATAACCTTAGATAAAATGGCTACAAGTCCTATGATCTGAGTCGTAGTTGTTGGATAAAGAGCCTGTCGAATGCTGTTATCGAACTTCTCAAAAAAGACCAGTAAAATTGGACAGGTGCTCAAATAGATATATTTCACTCTCTAAAACAACCTTCCACCGGTACAATAAACTGTCGAGCTAAGGTTAAGGCCTATCTTCCAAGTTTTTTACAAAGAAAGTTGTTTAATCAATTTAAAGCCGAAATTCAAGAACCTTACAATTTTGTTAAGCCTTAGTTCGCTACTGAAGCAAAATACTCGACGGTTCTCTAGTTTAACAAGATATAAGGTGTTGGCCAGGCATATGCAATTGCACCCTCCAATCACAAAGAACGGTATTGCTCCCAATATGGGAAACAGAGACAACACGAAATTCAAGTTCAAGCTTCAAAGTGGTGGTAATTTGACCGCTGACCAACGGCAAATGGATTGCATAAGCGAGCAACAAGAAAACAACGAAGGAGGGAAACAAGAAAACAGAGAAACTCTGCCGCAGCATAGGGTATCCTACAGTGCGATAAGTAGTTTTAAAAATGTTGGTTTGACCGATTTAGCTCTAACAGTTTTGCTTATAAAAAGATCAACTAATTTAAGCAAAGAAAAACAAGAAATAGACTCGCAAGCCTTACACGTATGCTAGGCAAAATTTCCCGGGGATGATTCTCTAAAGCATGAGGCTCTACTCCCGCCGAGATTGAATTGATATAGATACCACTCGAAAACTGCCAAAAGGCAATTGGATATTTATGCATACCTATTCGAGAGCCTTTTTGAAGATACTCCGTCACAATATGGCCACCTAATCCGAAATCCAATTTGAAAAACGACCTGTCTTCCCGCTGCTTATCCAATATAGTAAAATTAATTTCCCACAACCAGGACCTGACTCAACGTATATTATGATTGCTTCCCAAGTATTGATTGCAGTATGCCTGCCTAGTCTATGAAGAGGAAAAAACGACGGCTCCTTCTATTGAATGTGAAAATTACAGATGCCTGTCTCGTTCTCATTCGATTCCGTATATAGAGGTAGGTGGGTACGCTATAGCTGATACATTGGCCACACATAGAGAGAAAGCTTTTCAGATGAAGTGCGAATCACTTGTGATAACAGCTCGCAGGGGTTTGCTACTTACTGCGCGTACAGCCATTCTCTATATGCTTTACAGAGAGGGATGCGATGACGGAAGAGGTAGCGCGGCAAAACAAACTACCAGTACGTGACAAAACCACCCGCAACAAGGCCAAATTTAATGTATCGCTCCCCGTTCGGTGCGGAAGCAGTAAATAAATGAAATGGTGTCGAATGTTGTACCGCGAGGATACACAAACCTTCTCACGTTCGGCTTTATCCTGCAATAATAATGACACGAGCATGTGTAAATATTTTTTTCGCCGAAACAAACTTATTGCCTGCTTATTGGGATTGATATTTATTCTTCTCATTGGTATTCGAGGCCAAGTAAATATTCCCAAGGCATATTTTTCGTGTTCGTCTTCATCGGGCTTTGCCAGATGCGCTTTGAAGAACAGTTTCTGTTTTCTGTGCCTTTACATTGAGTTGGCAGACGCACTGGAAGAGGTTGAGTTTCAAACAAATTTAACATCACATTTTGCTTGGAATGCCCCTTCTTTGATGAAAATATGATGACAGAGGTAACGTAAAAAGAACCATCGCTGACATACCTAACGTGAATATCCCTTTCTCTGGCAGGTCTTTGTGTGCGCTCTTTATGGCCTCGCGCAACGCTGCAGGATGACTTTTCTCATTAAGCGACATTCCGTGAGAGATTTGGAAATATTTTCGTTTCTTGCAATAGAAGTCAACCTATTACCGAGCATCCTTCCGCTGAATGGTATAATCTCTTGGAGAGAGGGTTGATTTGAAAATTAAAAACGCAATCAAAGCTGAGGAAAATTGTTGCCCTTTTTTAGTTTTGAATGAGCGATCCTTTTTTTTTTCTTGCTGTTGTCGGACAACCTGTTGAGCTGCCTTTGACGAGAGGGGTATGGAAGCATCAATTATGGGAAGTTATCTAGTGTTACAATCTTCAAGTGAATAGGTTTCCTTTTCAAACTGGTTCTATTCAGGTGCAGTGTTTACATCCATTCATCAGATGAAGTGCCGTGCATAGGTTTATTGGGTCGGGACTGGATGCTGGGTGGTAAATGGAGGTGATGATAACACGGCGTAGTCAACGAGTTCTATAAACACGTGGGTGGTGCATAATTGGTTTAGAATTGTATGGAACATCATAGCAAGTCTGAATCGTCTGTCAGGTTTGTCAGCAGATAGAGAGAGGAGTTGTAACCGCCTTGATGGCTTTTGATTTATTTTTAAATTTGCTGTTGATAGTCGTGGTGGTTGAAGACACTTTTACACTCATGACGATTTATAGATTCATCCCTGAAGTCAATTTTACTCAACTCTCTCCAAATCGTGGCTAACTTTGTAGGTTAGCACAACCCTGACATCGGCTATTAAGTAGAAATTCCAAGCTCACTAGCATTAGTGGTTTAGGTATACCATCTTGGAAAAGGTTATAGTCTTCCAACGTAAGCCATGGAACAGGAGTTTGTAGCTTGAATTTTTCGTAATCAATCCGCCCCTCTATAGTTATACAACATCAGCGAGTTCTTTTCTTTTTGCCAAAGGGAATGTACTTGTTCGTTGCGAAATGCTCACATTTCAACACATAAATTGGCTTACGGACCATACCCAGTTTGTACATTTAGTATTTCTTTTTATATTATCGGAATGAAATTACCGACTTCATAAATAAATATCTGTTTTACTTAATGAATTCCGCCCAAAGCGTTTTAATCAGCATGAGAATCAACAGAGAACACACCAAATGAAATGCAAATTTGGCAATTTGAGAAGATTAATCTGCAGGAAATTAAATCCGAATTATTAAACAGATACATGCGGACTGTGGGTGTTCTTTTGAATTGAATAATTTGAATAAAAATAGGCCGTACACAAATCAACTATGTATATTCTTAACACTATATTCGCCCAATGACTGCGTCACGTTACATTACCCTCTAGGTAGTGGCCTTCACTATTTTGCATTGTAAAGTAGCAGTAGCACACAGTACACAGCCATAGCCAATGTATGCAATTTTTATGCATTTGCCAACAGGCAGTATCTATATCAATCATTCTCATGTTGCGACCGACAACGAGCTGACGAATATCGCAACACACAATTAAGTAAGCACAATCACCGTAATCGACGATTACTTCCAGTAGTAGGCACTGCTCCCAGACTTTGAAGACTGTTTTTCTTTTCTTTTCTTTTTTGATCAGGAAAAGCCCAAAAAAATCCCCTTTTTTCTCCCCTGAGTGAAATTTGCACTTGTTTTGATAAAAAAAAAAAACTGAAAAACTGAAAATGTTTTAATTAATAAGCTTAAATTTACCACGGTTAAAAACCCTGGCGTTAAATTTAATATGTTTGGGGTTGTATTAAGTCCACGCCGAGAAAATATTAAAATTTAATTTAATTTAATTTTGCATTTATTCAAATTAAACAACGAATAGAAGATATATTAATTTTAAGTAATGTCTGCTATTGCAAAATGTTTCGGAAATATTAAATTTTAATATAGATGGAGATGGTTTTCAATGCAAGATTATATAAATTAAACCCTTATTAATATTGAAAAATTAAAGAATCTTAATACATTTGCATTCGAATTAAATAAGCTGCAGATTAAAATATAATGCTTTCACCTCAAATTCATTACTTGTTTTGCTTTTAACTAACTCATAGAATATTAAAATTTAATATTTTGCATACATTCAAATTAAACAACGAATAGAAGATATATTAATTTTAAGTAATGTTTGCTATTACAAAATGTGTGGGAAATATGAAATTTTAATATAGATGGAGATGGGTTTCAATGCAAAAGTATTTAAATTAAACCCTTATTTATATTGAAAAATTAAAGAATCTTAATACATTTGTATTCGAATTAAATAAACTGCAGATTAAAATATAATACTTTCGCCTCAAATTCAATACTTGTTTTGCTTTTTACTAACTCATAGAATATTAAAATTTAATATTTTGCATATATTCAAATTAAACAACGAATAGAAGATATATTAATTTTAAGTAATGTCTGCTATTACAAAATATGTCGGAAATATTAAATTTTAATATAGATGGAGATGGGTTTCAAAGCAAAATTATATAAATTAAACCCTTTTTAATCATGACTTTCACTTGTTTGTATTTTTCAAACATTTTTCTTTTACAAAAACTTTATCCAAATGATTCACGGAGTAGGACACGCAAACAAACTCTAAAATTATTAATTAGCAAGCAACTAAATAAAATATTTGGGTTCAAAAATAATACCGATATATTTAAATCTTTAAACATAATACCGAAACGAGTGAATGCATTCAGATGCACAAAAAGTCTTACGTAGACGTTCGATGGGCTGTTTTATTTCTTGTTTAAAATGAACAAGTCATTCTTTGAAATATTTTCGTAATGAAAATTAATTTTATTTTAAAACATTTTACGTTTCACAGATAATTTTTATTTTCCCCTTTTATTAAGTTTGTCCCCTTTTTCGCCTTCTGCATTCATAAAGCGCCAAAATTGGGTCTTTTTCCCCTCAATCTGGGACCACTGGTTGTAGGTACCAGGGACCAACCAGTGTTCCCACACTTTGATGACTGTTATCCGCCTTCTTATCAGCAAAGGCAATAGGTTTCCCCTAAATTAAAAAAAAAATCTTCTTTTTTTTCCTGTACTAAGTAAAGTTTGCATTTATTTCCATATGAAAAAATTGTAATTTGTTTTTTAATTATTATAACATAAGAATAGGTATAAATATTAAGAAAAGGATCAGTTAGTTGAATTTTAATTTTAAATGATTTCCTTTTCTGTTAGACAAAATGTCAAAACAAATGCGAATGCATTCAAATGGGCTGTTTCCTTTCATATTAGTTTGTTCCCCCTTTTTTAAACTTGTCTCTCGTTTTTACGTTTTTTTCTATTATAAAAGCGGCAAAATTGGGGCTTTTCCCTTCGATCTGAGATGTCTGACCAACAATGACGATGACAATTGACAACAACCAACCTCCGAAGATGGAATGTCATCCTCATTATTTGTTTTCGCACCCGAGAAACGCTTATTTCAGAACAGACGAGTAACGACACCGAAGACGAACGCAGGCAAGGCCACAGTTGGTGAACCAAGAATTTGGAAGATCCTTAAACGACTCTCTGATTTCTTTAACAGAATATACCTACTTGAAGTCTTTCAAAGTCTTCTTCTATATAATTTTGCTTTAAGCCAGAATGCGCCTTACTGCTTACCCTGTCCAAACCGTAAAGGCCATCCCCATAAAAGTGTTTCTGTTTTGAGATTAATACCTCATCCAATATAAGGTCAACCCCGCACCTATCACTCCGATTCCTTGTAAGTCTGCAGATGATTCCAGAATTATCCACATGAAAGACTTTCTTCCACCACATCCACATGGGATTCCCCATAAAACGTGCAAGGGATATTTTCAATATCTTCATAGAGAAATATTATCGAAGCTCAAAGCGGCAAAACAAAAAAAAGAACCAACCCGCCATGTAAGTCAGGGCCACCCTGGTGCTGTGGCATCAGTCGTCATTGACTTTTCAACAAAGGAAACAGCTCAAAACAAGAAAGAAGTTGTTTTGTTTCTTCCTGCGAATTAAAGAAGTGGCATCAATGTTCTTAACAAAACAAAAAAAGCGGAAGTTAAGCGCATCCCAACCCAAGGTGGAATTCTGTCTGATGTTGGTTGGAGGGATAGCTTTCGTATTTTTGTAAAAGGGATGATCTTATAATTGACTGCCAAAGGCGAACTAAATCTTTTTGTAATGTGCAGAAAATGTAACTCGACGCGTAATAATTTATTTAACAAACTTAATGCGTGATGCTAATACGAAAGTATGAGTTTTGATGTGAAAGCGATTTTCTGGGGATACGGAACAAGACATGGATATCAGTGTGGGATTGGAATAAGTTCGTGGGAGATACATTTATAGGGGATGAGGTTGCGTAGCAGATGGGATCAGAGATCAGACTGTTTATCTGCTGTGCCCTATCTAAAATTCTCAATCAATCTCTTTTTGCATCAAAAAGTTGTAGATTTTCTTACTCAGTGCTCACTTACCTACTTTAGATGGTACCTACTATGGGCAAGTCTCTTAAGCCTGCTCGGTCGTAGATTTTCTCCAGTTTATTAGGTACATAATTGATTTGCATCCACTAATATGCGGACCTCTTCTGTTGTGTTGTTTTTAAAGAGTGGGTTGAAATACTCGTTGTTGTCCATACGATCCACATGACCTAGCCACCATAGTCGGTCTTTTTTAAGTCTTTTGACCAAGTCGACATCGTTTTATAGACCGTAAAGTTCGCCGCTGAATCTCCTACGAGACGAATTAGTTTGGCAGGGACGCCGAAACTTCACATGGCTCTATTTTTAGCTATTTGGAAGCAAGAACAATCCCTTATATAGGCTCCTTTCCGCCTTCACATTCTAATAGTCCCGTCTTGTCTTTTGATTGTAAAGTTTTATGGTTTTCATCAGTGGTGTAACTAAATTGTAGACGATCACTGACCTCACCCTGTAGCCCGGTCTTTTAATGTGGAAATGACGACTGTATAGACTCGCTGTCGCTGTCCGACGATTTTCGTATAAGGTTCAAGGTGCTTTTCAGTGGAACAATTTTGCATTGAACCTTAATCAAAAGAGCTTAAAAGAAAAAAAGTAAAATGCTAGTGTTTCCAATTGTCTTTGTCCGTCCTACCTTAGTACTCCAAAATAAATACGTATGCTAGGTGAGGTTAGGTTGAGTATGGGGTGGTGCGAACGTCACAAAAGACCAGGAACCAAAGTGGTCCCATCGATATCCCCAGCAAACAAAAACGTAAATCAATGCCCTTTCCTTTCTTAACAACAAGCTTAAAAACCCTCTCCAGTCTCCGCTCGCTTCAAGTCCCACATCATGGATGTGCATTTAACAACTTCTCTCCCCGCCTTCCAGACACTCTTCCCCAGGTACCTACCTACAGCCCGCATTAAATTGTTTCGCAAGAATTCATAAAGCAAACAAAGTACACATCAACTTTTGAAACTTTAAATGTCTTCATTACAACATTTTCGTGACGGATTCCATGATCAATCAGGGAAAGGGCTGAACGTTTGTACTTCCTACAGCATTTCCGTTCCCTGAACAAGGCAAACACAAGGAACAAAAAATAAAATCCACCCTTAATATTTAAAAACACTCGCTCTCCGTCTTCATTTTGGGATTTTTTTTCTTCTGCAGACTGCAGTTTTTGGGAATTAATTACCTGAGGCAGCGAGAAAGACTCCAACTCAAGTTCACATAGCAATTTATTTTGCACACACCGTGAAAACGACAAAAATTACCTCCAGGAAAAGTGTGAACTAAACTTAAGCCGGTTGTTGTAACTTGTAACACATTTTCTCTCTCCCTCTCGCTATGTCTCTCTTTGAAACTCGATGAAAACACGCATTTAAATACACGTTTTCGCCAGGTGGTGTTCTTGTGTGTATAAGACACAATCTTACTTCCAGTAAAGTCACCATTGGGCACCCTATTCTGTACTGTAAGCATCCGGGGCGACGTCGCCACCGACAGACTGTGCAAGTTTGAAAAGAAATCAGCAGCTGTGCGTGGCGCGACCTCTACGCTCTACCCCATAATATGCGCTCGGCAACGGCGGATATGAATAATTGGAAGAACACGCGCTGGCCGACGAAATCAGCCTTGATGGGATCACGAAATTAAGTTCGCTCCCATAGCAGTTAATGGAGACCTTATACTTCTCAGTTTCTCAGTTCGACGTGGAGTCCTTCGTGTTAGTGAGCTAATTCAAAGACTTTAATCCATTGACAACTGAAGGCATTTCCGTTGCTCGGGGCCATGAGCGGGAGGAGTTGATTCGTCCTTTTGGAACCGCGGTTCGGGGATTTGGTTGTACACCATCCAGAGAAAAACTGTTTTGATAACACAAATGACAATTTGTCTCCAGTCGTTGCTTATGGCGTAAACATGACGGAAATGTTAATAAAGTTGTTTCTGAATTATTTTTGGATTTCGTCCTCGTCGTCTGTCTGTAGAGCTGTGTTTTGATTGGTCTTTCGAGTTTCGCAGATCGTGGGGTGGCTGTTGTTGTGGTGCCTTAAGAGAGTTAATCTGGCGGATTTCTTCATCATAAAGAAGGAAGTTATTGAGACTGTAAGTCTGTGAGTGAATCGAGTAGGCCGAGGGTCAATATGGATTTCAGCAAGAGTATTAAGCAAACGATTTAAGTTGTTTAACGGAGAGTGGAAATGTGAATGTCTGTTACCTGTTAAATCAAATGACGCATACTTTTATATTTTCTATGAGTGCACAACTGATAAAAAATATCCCCTATAAGTCCAGATTGATTCCGCCTTTGGGGTGTCTTTTCCATTTCCATTTCCAGTGAAGTTTTCGATTCGTTCTTTAAAGGGTCTGTGGGGGCGTTTTGCCTTATGTTTTCATTCGTTTTTCTCAACGAATTTTCGTTACTTTTTGGGTGTGATTTTCAGGGATTTTCTTAAGGGTTTCAGACCCTTTTTTGGGGGAAGATTTGCTAGTATTTTGCTTGGTGGTTTCCAGAATGATATTTAAGGGGTTTTTGGTGCTTAATCTGATCCATTTTCGACGAGTTGTTTGGGCGTTCTTCCGGTCATTATTTCGAGCATTTATTGTTGTTTTTTGGGAGCGATTTTCAGTGAATTTTTTTAAGGACTTCAGAACATTTTTTTGGACAGATTTTGCCACATTTTCCTGGGTGTTTTTTGAGAGTGATTTCTGAGGGGTTTTTGGGGCTTTTATGGGCCACTTTCGAAAAGTTTTTTGGACGTTCTTCTTTTAAAATTTCGCTATTTCGCTGTGATTTTCAACCAGTTTCGAGAAGTTTTTACGGCTTTTTCAGGCTTTTTTTCTCATTTCTGGGAGTTTTTTTTTTACACTTTTTGGAGATGATTTTTTGAGGCGATTTTTGATCAGAAAACAGATTCATACAACTCACAGGTACCTATCTCTATGCATCTCGGAGAACTGGTAAGCCCTTTCATATGGTCTTATTCCCGGAAACCATTTTCCATTTTCTTCCTCGCTCCCATGTCGTGTGCAGTCGTTAATTTGGTGACATACAAACTCATACATCCGACATGACTTATAGTTTGTTTCCTTACCGGCAAATAAGTACCCACTCTGTCTATATGTATATAGAACTACCTTTCTGACAAATTAGGACAGCAAATGTATGTTCACAAAACCCTACTTGTAACTCAGACAAACAAACGACACAACTCAATCCAAGCAGCTTATACAACCATAACCTAGTTATGGAACCCAATTGTTAAAGAAACGTTGGCCACCCAACCAACCGCTATTAACGTCACATTCGTTTCATTTAATTTGTGTTTATTAGGCCAAATTTATTTCCGTTTGAGTTTTTCTCTGCAAACGACACACCCTCGGTATAATCTTCCAAAGCTGACCCGACACACACCACACACACACAGACAGACGACCTAAAAGGGTCAAGCTGAAATTTTCAAAACTTTAAATATGACTTTCACAACTAACTGTTTGTTTGATGGCCATTAACGTTTACTTCCCATATCCCTGTGCCGGATTTCAATTAGTCGGTGTTTTGCGCACCCCTTTTCATTGTAATTTCCCTTCAACCTATACCTCTTTGCTTGATTCTATTCTAAATTGCCCTTATTTAAATAACCGGAATGTTAAGCTTAAACGGGACACGAAATGCAAAAAAAAAAAAGGAGAAGAACAGAAGCAACACACAAGCGACGCACACAAAGGTAGGGTTATAATAGTCCTCTCTTGTAGAATAAATAAACAACGAGGTAAATGATGTCCTGGGCAAGACATTACAATCGCTATTTGTAGGGTAAAAGCCATCCAGCTTCAGCCGCATACACAAAAGCAATTTATTTTTCCATCTCCTTCGCTCTGCCATGGTTCGGCGAGAGTGAAATTAGCCAGCTTACGTGTAAATAATTTGTTTTTCTGTAAACTTAACCTCTTCTGGGCCATTAGTTTGTTTTATGAGATATTTTTATTCTAAAAGCTGTATACCTATACCTATCCATGACAAAGAAAAGAAGCAGACCGAAATAAATAATTAGGTATGCCGTTAATTAGGTGATTTCATTAAACACTGTACTCTAGGGGCTTAAGGGAATTAGGTGAATTGAGGAGACGGTACATCATAAGCTGGATGTGTCTTAAAAATGAAGCAGCTCAATGGGAGCGTTCATTTCGACGTTGCTTATAGAGTGGGCTAACTGTGTTGTGTAAGGCGGTCATTTTCATTTTCTAAGATGGTATTCAAAGTGCAAGTCTTAAGCTTGAAGATCACGAGTTAGAGCCTTTTGTTCGACTTTTTTTTCCACAGAAACTAAAATCACGGATCTTGTGTTTAGGAACCTTCTAGCAATTTATTTTGAACCCGTAAAGTAGGTAGAGTTAGACGCCCTGGTAAAATAAACATTAAACACGACAGCACCACAAACCTGTGCTCTAGAATGGTAGAAGGAAGGCTTTGGAAGAGCAAATGTTTCGATATACCGTCGCTTTCTGCTCCAAATTTTAACCCAGTAGGTACATGTTTAAGCGAAGGTTCATCGTAAGTTTAGGGCCTCCGAGAAACGAGAAACCTCCTCTCTTTTCCTGAAAAACATGCTTGGCCTGTACGAAAATCTTTTTGATCAACTGTCGCCCGCGCTTTTTATTTCTACAAAGTCGAATATTATTAACCTTGAGGTTGCATTTAGAAGTTCGTGGATAGTACACTATTTGATGGCACAAAATTCCCTAGAGTCTGCGCTTTACAGACCCTTGTCACCTTTTTAGCTTTGATCAGTAGACGTTCCATTCATCTATCAAATCTAACTTCAGAGGTAATCGTGATTTTTTGAAGTTTGAAAAGATTATATACGGATCAAAGTAAGACCATCCGAAAAACTCCGATGAAACGACAAAGCGACAGATCGTTGGGCAGTGATTCCGAACTCAGGTGGAACGAAAAAGGCAACACGTCGCTGGGCAGTGATTCCAAAGTCCAAACTGATATGATATATTAGACAATAACTGGAATGAGATATCGCACCAAAATAGGTAGAGTAACGCCAAGTTTGGCAAATTACTTTAAGCGTTTCCAATCAGTCTTTTTAGAAATTCCTCTCTCCTCAAAATTAGACACCCTAGCTTCTAATTTACTCCACATAGAAAAACAAGTGTAAGTAGAGTAGCTCAAGGGGCCGAAGCATATATTTCCTCAGCGCCAGGAATCGTATGCCAGGTCTGGCTAAGTTAATTAAAAAGCACCAAGGCATCTGTACTTCTGTATAGCCCACAGTTGTCCTTGCCATACACCCGTGTCCATCTAATGCCTGGGTTGGAATTTAAATGACGATGTACTGCCAAGCAGATAACACGGACGACTTACACGGCCGAAACGAAACATGTCGATGATTTATTTGCGCCCACTACGTCGTTACTAACTTCGTACACCTTTCATATAGTCGCTTGCACAGAGAAAGATCCTTCGGTCGGAGTTTTTAATTCCAAAACTCTCTTCTCCAATCGGACTGAGTGCGGGACGGTCGTATATATAAGTGAGGGTATTCATGTGTTTTTCCTAATGGCCAACATAAATCCAAGCTAAGCAGCATAGAGAATTTTTAATTAGAACCCTTGTCTGCTTCTCGTTGAGAACTCGACGCCGTATAACTTGATATTTAACCTCAGACGTCGGCGAATAAATTGCAGCACGATGGACACAGTAATAAAGTCTGGTAGAAATATGAAACGTTCATTTGTGTCCTGCAATGTAATACGTAATGTCTTTGATTTTATTTTCTGGTTTCTCTCAGTGTGAACTGTGGAAGTGTTAATACGCCTTGCCTGCCGAGTGGGGTCGTATAATCCATATGTAGGGAGTGAGAGAGAGAGTCCTTGATGAAATTCAATTACACTGCCCTCATGCTCGTAGTGAAGCGTATCCTATTCCGCATGTCAGTCAAAAGGTGTACATTAAACTGTGCACAGTGTAGCAGATGGTTCTCTTAAAAGTCAATGAACAAAGTGGCTGACATAGAATTGACGTTTGCACCAGCCTTTTCGTGAGGCAATCGTCCTTTGATTCGGTCATATTTTGCCATTTTGGAATATCAAATGCTTCAAAGAGACGATTGACACTGATTATGAGCACAATTGCATGTAGTTAAGCGCTGGATGCGAGTTAATTATTTCGGACTACGGTTATTGTTGTCAATTGATAATTTGATAGGTGGGTCCTTCTGGCGTTGTGGGGCTCAAGTGGGATTAGCAGTTATCTATTTGTGTATTACGTTATCACTTGATGAAGTCTGTGACGTACCACACAGCTAGTGTCACAAATGTGTACAAAAATCCAACAGCCCATTGCAAGGGACCGTTCAAACTTGTAGGGCTCACAAATCAATCGCAATAATTTCCAGGACACTTGAGCATAAACTTGTGCTATACTGTTTAAAACTTGTATAGGAGTTAGTTCGAAAACAATCCGAACAACCCCTCACAAGAGAAAAGTACAACAGCCGGGACTGGAATAGTCAGTTAAATCGAAGAAAACATATTTCTCGTCTTAGGCATACATGCGTTTGTATCTTAACTTAACACAAGTTCCTGTATTTCTCTTAACGGCTTAACGAAATCTTCCGAACGGAAACGTTTCGCAAAAGAGGAAACACAACTTCCGTATTCCGTGTGCTGTAGGGATACAAGATTTTGCAAAACTCTACCAATCCCTGAGATAGCATGACAAACTTTGAAATACCTGCAAATACGTATAGACACACACTGAACGACGGTGTGAGTGTGCAGCGATTTGATTGAATTCAGGCACACAGAGAGAGAGCCAGTCAACTTGTGTGATTCGATTGAAAGAAAATTCGCAGGACTTTAAGTACATTTCCTCTCGAAACCGGGACGAATTGAATTCTCCTTTGACAGTAATTTCTTTCCTCCATTCGATTTGAGTAGGATCTGTAATTCGCTTTCGTCGGCTAATGAGGGGAAATTTGCGAAAAATAAAATAAGAATGAAAACAAAAGTAGAGCTAGCATTTTGAAATGTAATGCAAACTGGCTGGCTTTCTAAGGAAGAGCCTCTGATCGGTTGGAACTTACTTCTGCACTGTACATTGTACCACTCTAAGGCGGGCTCTTGTCTGCCATTATTGAAAACATATGCCTGCTTTGGCGCTGTCGTTTCATGTTCACTTTGCAGCGGACAGTCAGGGCAAATAAATTTGACTGAGTGTGAAAAAACCATTGGCTAAAGAATAATTGAAACCGAACATTAGTTGAAACTACTAACAAGATGATAGTGGAAAGGCCTTCAGGTAGATGTCACATCCACACTCGAAAAAGCAACCGCAGTCATAAATTTGACGTGCTTTAAGTCGACCCGCATTGGGTATGGAGTGCTTGTTTATTTTTTAAATGAATTCCTTTTTTTTTCTGTTGATATTTTGATTATTTCTAAGGATGATATATATATAGTTGGCGCAACAGGTCTGTAGAGACCCAAGGCCTAGCTTCTCACAACCATTCGTTTTGTGTGAGTTTCATTTTTGGAACGAATGGAGGGGATCTACAATTTTATGCCGATTCCAAACGGCTAATTGAGAAGCTCTTAAGACAGTTATACTCTCGGATGTTTGTCAGACGTTCGCGAGAGGCGGCGCAGTGGAAAAAACCCTAAGTTGGAATTTGGGTTTTTGCGGGATTCGAACCTGAGCCCCTCGCTTAGTAGTCCAACACACTAACCACTAAGCCACTGCGCCTACAACCGGATGATATGTATTTATTTAAAAACGATGTTTTTACAAGCTTGTTGGACACTCTTTTCGGTTCACTTCTTTTCGCCACCACTGTCTGCTGGCTTTTAGCTTTTCTACAAATAAATACGTTCTTCGGGTGCTTGTGCTATAAACTCGCCTGCGATCTCTAGTCGGTTATTGGTTGCATAGTCTAAGCTGCACAGAATCAAGAGGAACAACATTTCGCCCAAATCGCTGTATTCTTTTTTACTGTCTCGCAATTAGGTTACATTTTATAACTTGTGCGATCAGCTGGAGTTCCATTCTCAAAGGGGGAACGACTGAGTGAAATGGTTTCCAGCATCGAAGGACAGAACATATCGATGGCAACGGTTGAAGAGTTTTCGGATTCCGAGTTCAATATAACAGAGTTCAAATCGTTTTTTTTTTTAGAAAAGATCCCGAACGGCAATGGTCCATGTCAGAAAGAGAAGTCGGACATGTGTATGAAAGTGTATAATATATTCAGCGTTGCCCAAATTCCCAAGATTTCGTTTGGCTTCATTTTACTATTTCGACAAGTCTATGACTGTCTTTGACTTGGACTTGGGTTCGTCAATGGTTCATGGAGATGTGATCTTCCTTAAGTAATTTTTCCTTTATTGAATTAAAATAGAGGCTTTTGAATAATGCCAATTCAAAGTCAGTGAAGTCATGAAAAGGATGCAATTTGGTTCAAGAAGCTTTTAGAAAGTAGGCGTGGCAGTAGACGAAATAGCCTGTATTCTTGTAAGAGTCTTAAGTACCATTAAACGGAGAGTTAAATTGAAACCTGTCCAGCAGTTTTCCCGGCAATTGATAACAGACATAAAACTCCAACACAGACGTATTCGATTTTCGTTCACAATATGTCGACGATAATTCAAAACTGATTTTCCATAGCTTACCCAGGTTGAGCAACGAGCATTTTAAATATTTGCCTAGCAGGTATACACCTCCGTTGAACGTTCTAAACCATTAAACGCAAAGTTGGAAGGTCGAATTGCTGACAAACCTCTTGTAACCAACTTCGTTGTGATATTTTTCAAATTTTCAGTCGTTATGATGAGGACTATGCATTTTTGGTCACCAAATTTACTTCGACTGATGCGGAACTCAAGTCTCAGTTCTACGCCCTCCTAGTTGGCACAGTCCAAACTGCACACTACAAGCAAGTTCGTCTAATCTGTAGTGGCTCTAGGTTGGAATCGAAGAATGCTGGTGCTATTGCATGTCCCAGCCATTTAAGACTTGCTCTTGTCGAACCAGAGCACTATAAGCCCCGTGGTAGAGTTCGCTTATAAATCGAGTATCTATATGCGTTTCGCGCATAAGGGCTGGACTGGGTCGATGAGGGTCTTAAATAGAGTCTTCTTAGTATTTCAACAAAAGGCCCCGCATTAAACAACAACCTTCTTGGGCAACACAAAAAGAAAAACAGGTAGCTACTCCCAAGTGTAATACTATTCTAGCCGAAAACGGTAGGTAGGTAGTCCCCAGCCACCTCAAAGTGAAAGCTGTTTCCTCTGGCTTGTCGAGCGTCCTTCCCTTCTATCCATCTACCTCTATTCTCTGTCCATTCAACGTACTCCTATACTAATGCCGCAACCATGAGCGATAAATATTTTTCAAAATTTACTTCACTAAAAAGTAAAACAACATCCAGTCACGTCGCCTCCCCTGGCACATCAACAACACCATGAAAAACCAGAAGTAGGTAATACAGATCCAGGCAAATATACTCGTACACAATTCACTCGCCACAATGTTATTGACCTCCTGATGTCTAACCTTCTACCATTCGGCGTTGGATATTATTTTCATTGTGAAAAGCTCAATTATCAACCCGTGTTGGACTTATTTTCTACCATTAGGACCACTTTCCCCCGGGCATAACTTTCACGGCGGTCGTCTGTCGTCTCCCTCCGCGCAAGTATGGAAATCGTCTATCCCTAATCATGTACATGTTCGTTGTACCGTGGGTGTACTGCCACGAAAATATACACCAACATTCGCAGTTCGAATTGGCTTGTTGTAGGACATTGAATATTACATTGAAATGGCGCGAGCTATGTTGACCAAACAATCATGTTCGAGTCGATAATTTGATGAGGATTTCCAAAAATTCACATGGTGCCCTGTGTGGTTACCGGGGGTCGAAGTGTATCTATAGATGCAAAGGCCATTACCAGAGTATCTGTAGCTATGTGCTGGCGACAATGTAATTTAATGGTAATGCCTGGCAAGTTATTCGTCCTGAAATTTGTTGAATTAACGTACCGTACCGCGCTAAGTGAACTTTTCGCTCAGCCATCGTGGGCAGTATCTGTATCGGTGTGTAACGTTGATGATGTCAGGCCATTTTAGCATGCGCCCCTCTTGTGAGATATTGTTGTATGAAGGGGCTGCAGTTGGCCGTTAATTTGAATGTTGTCGGAACTTATTTCGGGGCTTTGAAGAGATAGACTTTTCCTCCAATGGAGTTACATTAAAGTGGATATGCCGGCTATTTAGAACCCGTTGGCCCAGGTCCACCCCGGACTGAAGCGCCACCTAAAGTGAATAAGGACAAGCTGTAGCTGATCCGCTTTGCTTTGCCAGTCTGCCATTTCTGAAAACTCAAAAGCCAATGCAAAGCCTCTTCAAAAGGTACTGCAGGGAAAGGCGTGTGTGTCATCTAGATTCTAGACCCACCAACCAAAAACCGATCTCGGAGTCAGCTCTATCTCGAATTTAAACGCGAGGGGGTTTGTGCGATCGGCTGAGTCTATGTTTTGGATTCTAAAGGCACGAGTATAAAAAACAAACATTTCTTTATTAACTCTGTTATTGTTGATGCCAGGGACCGAATGAGCAATACCTGAATCACAGAATTTTGTGTATTTTACATGCAAAACAATAACAAATTCAGTCACGCAGTACCCGATCACGGATGCGGTAATTCAACCCCAGGACTCCGTGGCTGCTCTAGCAGCAATCTTTGACTATGCCTCAGCTGAGCTGGGTTTCACCTCAGCCGTTTACACCCAGAGGTTTATTTTGAGAGATAGTAATATGAGGTTAACCAAAGGGCTTCTGAATTTGTTTTTAACATCCTTTCGTTGAAGTCGATTGAGTTTCTTGTCAAGCAAATGCAAGTCTTAGATAATTTGCGCTGTCAGAAAATAAGACCTTCCAACAGAGGGTGTGACTGTGGTACATTTCTTTTATTTGTAAGCATAACCGTGAGACCCCAGTTTCTGGTATAAGCAGTGAAAAATCACTATCTACACCCTCAGAAGTTCACCCGGTGGCGTAAGCTCTATTCTTGAGCATCGAATTTGGATTATTAAGTGACTTACTTAACAAATGTTAACACACTGTTGATACGAATATTGCCAAGCGTGCTACGTAGGACAATGTTTAGAGCTGTAAGTTCCATCATCGGGTAGTATTTTTTATAGCCTGCTTTCCAGCTACTATCTTGTATGGCCTTTCCTGCAAATTTACTACGCTTTTCTTAGATCTATGTTGAGTTGGTAAGGCCTTCTCTTGATATATCTCTAAGTTCAACTAGAGTTTTCTTTGTAGATATCTGAGTTCGGAAAGGGACCGCATTAAGGCTAGGGCCTTCTCTATATATCTTTTAGTTCGGCTTACTCTTGCATACATCAGTCAGGCTCGAGTTTTCCTTGCATATGTCTCAGTCAGACTAGAAATTAGATATCTCAGCACGCTTATTGGTTTTTCACTACCTATTGGAGGTCCTTCAACACTTAGGTCGAACCGTATTTAGCTCTGTATCCTAGCAGAGTGATAGCTATAGCTTTCCCAGCCTCATTGAAGTCTCTTTACCGGATCCACTAAAAGCTTTACTATAAAAAGTGGTGACATCGTTGTATAGCTGACCTGCAGACGACGCGATGCGGATGATTTGCTCAGTTCAAGTCCAATTTGAGTCTAGCTGGTGGAAGACCTCTATCACCCGTAGGTAAGACATGATACTAGGACTGACTACCCTTATGTTGTGGCCGTAAGACGCATTTTGACTGTCTGTTCTTCAGTTGTGCTACAGTGCAAAAGCAGAGTGAGACTGCCCCCGGTATGGAATAGCTTAAGCCCCCCAGTCCTATCATAAAGTCATACACTAACCAGAACGTCTATATGAGGGCTATGTCGATTCATCCCTCAAGGAGGCAGCTTAGTTGATGCTTGCCAGGAGTGGGGCGGTATAATATGTAAAAGTTTGAGCATCGCGTCAATGGTTTCACTTCCTGTGGCAGGCTTGTTGTCATCTACGTTGGAATATGAGTAAGCAACCAGCAGCATACGTTCACCCGATGACTCAGTCTAGATGTAGGTAGCTTCCTACATCTTGTCTTGTCTTGTCTTTTTGGAAAAAGCTCCACTACAAGCTAGCCTATGGAATTTAACCAGGTTTAAATCAAGATGCGAAGCTTTAAAGTGGTGGCCATGACTTTGGGCTTATATTTGAAAGTAAGTGGTTTAACTGCTTATGAATGAAAATTTGCTCTTAGATGAGCTACCATCAGTGGATAAGTTGGATGCGATGGCCGTGGATAGGCTGTCTAAAGATGTTTTTAAACGAGAAACAAGTCATTTGGAATCGACTCTTGACTGTCAATTTCTACCTCCACGACACCAACCAACATTAAAGGCACGCAGGTATATATGCGTCTCAACCGACTCCTTTAATGAAGCACTAGTTTGAGGGAGGCAATAGAGAACTTGGCGGCATCACAGCGAAATCAATACTTTGGCCATCTCAGCTATACTTCATCTCTCTCTTATTATTACCCTTCGCAGTAGAATCGAATCCACTCTATAGCACTTGACACCAATCAAACTGAATATAAGGCATAAGAAACAAAAAAAAAAAAAAAAAAACAGATGAAGCAAAAACACTATTCTACATAATCTCCGTTGGATGCCTGAATATCCTGATTTATGCGCGGATGTGAGGGATACATTTTTCAAATGGCTAAACTCAGCCAAGCCGTCACTGTTTGATGCAGTGATTTATATCACCCGCTCAAGGAAGAGGGAGTTCTGTCCAAATGATTAGGGTATATGGAACGCAAAACACCAGTCGATGCGGTAATCCCCTCCAAAAGGGATACACTCACTCTACACCCCATAGGCTGATATTATTCATCCTGATGACGGTCATAATACACGTAATTCGTTTCTATTCCATTGGCGAACCAAAGTAATGTCCAACCGAAAATGTTATCCTTTGAAAAATCATCAACTGCGCCTACGAGCTTGACTCGTAGACATTTGACTGATTACCCATGTGGCTGCACACGGCTGTATGTGCGGAGTATTCAATCAAGCATCACTCAAAGGACTGTTCTTTGAAAATCTGCTTAATTGAGTTCCTAACATTGTTTCCAAACTATACAACAGCAACTTTTGTACAACACTTAGTAACTTCCAATTACATCGCCGAGAATGGTTCGCTTTCGGCTTTATTTTCGCATCTCTAAACGCTCTGACACTCTCTGAGCTTATCCGAGTGAGAAATGTTTGTCGCCCTGCGAAGAAATTCAACACCCCGACAGTTAGAGGAGAAGTTTGATCGGGTGACAATGACACAACCCAGCCAGAGCGCTCCCGCTCTTAGTTGGCCGCTTTTGTTAAATTATATAACACAAAAACAACCCCCCGGCGCAGTTCGATGGAAATTCGATAGGGCAAGCGCCCGAAAAATAAAACTGTTGAAACTTTGCTTTTGTGAAAGTTTATTCGACATCGATGCGCTTTTCTTGTGTGCAAGGCAACTTGTGTTACGAGTACTCGAACGTAACTTCCGTTTGTGCTCGGGTATAGGGAAATTGGCGATTTATCAAACGGAAATTGAAATTATTTTGCCTCTAGGGTGGTGGTAGATGAAAACCTTGGAAACTGTCTCCGATGAAGAACAATTGCATGGGACGAAGGACTTTTCGGCTGTAGAAAATGCGAACCAGATTAAGTTTCCTCTGGCATAGTCGGTTCGAGGAACTTGGGAATCTTTTTTGACAAATCTTATTGTTGGCGGGAAATAGGCGCGTGGGCGTGGATTTATGTTTACTGCCACTGACTTTACTTTTGCGATAGGTCAGTGCAATTGTTTCGCAGCCAATGACAGCTATACTCTAAATACAGCTATTTACTTATGTTGGCCCTCCCATTCATAGCTTAGGCTGAGATCATTGAGACTCGATTTGATCGTCCTTTTTAGGCAGAATCTGTTTTTAACTACGTATGATGGCCGCAGATGCTTGTAGAGAGGTTACTTCTGGTGGACGTTCATACCGTTCATGTGCACATATAGAAGGAGCATTTTTTAACCATTTCTTGATCTCTGGCGTTGGTTAGTTTGAAGTGGTCCCCGATGAGGTTCTCTTACAAGGGACCTTGTGCTGCCACTTACTTTTACTTTTAAATTCATTTTTATTATTTTCTTTCTTTAAACTTAAATACTAGACAAAAACGATTAAATCTAATTTAAAGCTAACATTTGTCTTAATTCTAGCTAACTGGCTCTTAGCGAGCTCTCTAAACTTAACTATATCCTTAAAATTATTGCCTTTCGGCCTTAAATCTATCTATATTTAAATGGTTTGTTTTTTACTCTTCAAGAAACTTCCAAAACTTGAATAGTCTATTTTTATTATTTTATTTAAAACTACTTAAAACTACCTAAGCTACTTAACCTAAATTACCTATAATCAGGGTGGTGAGCAATCCCACCGATTGGTCACCATCCTGATCGTGTCCATGGGCGCCTGACAGCCGCCCACAAAGGCTCATCAGTGCCACCGAGACCCGAGCGAGGCCGTAAGCATCGTTCGAGTCTCGGCAGCACTATTCATGTTGGCTAGCCCGGCCCATCCCAAAGACCCCCTACTATAAACCTAAACCTACAAACTTAATAATTGTGCCGCCACTTTTGAATAGCCTGGAGATGACCCTGTTGGCTTCTAGGAGCAATTGCGGTCTCCCTTATGAGGCTGCTAATCTTTGTCGCACACTTAGATCATTCAGATTGTGACCAGGTGAAGCCCTCTGAATGCGGGGCACTTAAACCGCAGGTTTTAGTGTAAATTTCCAACCTTTTGGCATGCCTGCCTTGTACCTATCGTAAAAAACTCTCGTTATTATGGACTGTTTTATGTCAAACAAGTCCGTTTTTGGGCGCTTCAAACTTCTACGAGGTATTTGTACAAATAAGGTCTCTTTCAAGAAATAAGTCCCATTAAGCCATCAGTCTTTAGTCTTCTTGGACTTCTCTATGCGGGATGCGAGGGATTTTCTGGCTGCTTGATAACTGTAGATAAACCACTCGAGAAGGGGATAAATCTAGCCAAAAGGACGCTGCAATAACTTGGCAGGTCTGAGGAGAGATAATTGTCCAGCTCTTCCGAGAAGACATCGGCCCCGAACACAAATTTTGTACCCTTCGACGGATATTGACAGCAGTATAGCGGTCCTTTGTATGAACTACATCGTGTTGCGTTCCAACTGCAAAGACACGACATAAAGAAAGACCGATTGATTTCACTTCTTAGCTGAATCTCGAATAGATCTGATCTTAGACTGCCGTTTAAAATCACAGAGTATGCCTGGTCGATATTCCCCTTTCGTATGTTTTCAAAACAAAATTACAACCTCACTTCGGGCTGTTCAAGCCCTGCAGATATTTTTTTAGTGTACCTAGGTAAAATTCGGTGCCCTTGTGACAACTGACCATCAGTTGGATCTGTTGTACCTAACGTAATACTTGAAGCGCAAAATGAAAGCACAATTCATGGGAAAAATTCTTCACATTCCCCAATTACAAAGACGAAGTCTCTAAAGCGGAACTTATTTAATCCAATAACTCACCTGCCCAGATACTAATCATTCTTCAGAGCAAAAACAAAAACCTCTGATGAGGATAGCATACTTAATGGACAAAGCATGTCATCTACGATCTGCCAATTCATAATTCATCACTCCCACCTATTAGACACTTTAAATTACCATTTGCCCCTGAATCTTGACAGGGGAACTCTAATTTAGTTTACGCACAATTAAATTTGATTCGTCGGAAATATGCTAAGGGGAACCTTAGAACCTATACAAACACACTGATATTGGGTCCAAGAGAAATTATTTCTTGACGTATCCTATTTTGTAGCCAACTAATTACCTTTTGGAACCCGAAACCAATTAGTGCGCTTCCAAAGCCAGACAATTCTGAGTTCTGTTGCCAAAATGTATGCCCTGTTGATTTCTCATTAGTTGAACGAAAAAGGACGAAAAGAAAAGGATTTATACTTACATTTCAATGTAAGCAAAGCAAAAACAAAAAAATTCATTATAGGACATTTCTTTTTGGGGTTGGCTTCCTTTGTCAGCTTAGCTTACCCATTTCGTGTGGACTATTATCTCAACGGCGGCGTCATAAATCTTCCATGGACTCGACTTAAATAAGTTTTCGACAAACCACGGGCAGGTGCGGCACAGGTTCTGTTGGGAAAATGAACATACCATGCCGAATGCGAGTATGGTCGGCAGTTCAACTTTTCGGCAAAGCTTACCCGTGAGATAAGCTGTCATACTTTTCCAATTGACACGTCAAATGTGTTTTGTTCTTAGAAGTTTTGCTGTCACGAGAGCTGATGTAGTGCGAGATGGAGGTGTTCAACATTTATTGGCTGGATTTATGTGTAGCAGTAAAATTGGTGACTTTCAAGATGCACTCTACAAAGTGTAATGCAATATTTGGGGGACTAGTTTTGAGGGTTAAATAATGCAACAATAAAAAAAATAGGTCGCATTTGGAAATACAAAATTCATAAGAAGAGCCTTAAGGTCGCATATGGATCTTCTGCACCACAAGATCTTTTGATCTATTTGCCTTCATTTGGATCTTTAAACTAATAAACTAGACCCTTTTCGTCGTACCGATTGTGGGGTTATTTCGAATCCGAGTTTAAAGAAATATACACCAATTGCAGGGTAAATTTTCGCTGATTGGATGAATCCACATTTTTTTCCGCGTTATATTTATATAAAACCGAATTTTATGAAAGACGGACTTAATGCGAAAAATGCCATTTCGTAGAAGGGAGAAATATGTCATTTTTTCATGTCACCAAAAGACCTGTAGTTTTAACTTCACCCAAAAATTCTGTCGGGTGCGGGCTTTTCCAATTGACACGTCGTATACATTTTTTTAAAATGCATATTCGAGCCTTTTTCATTTTAAATAGCACACGTTTATAACATCCCCCCCTGGCTGATGGTTTCCTGTCTCCGGGTCGCAGTTTCCCTTATTTTCGGTTGCAAGCGTAACACCGGAAGTAAAAATTATTTTCACTTTCGCGTCGTAACACAATTGAAAGCAAGTCAAGGGGCACGAGCCCGTTTTTTTTTTTTTTTTAAGTGAAACCCCTTTCGCCTAGTTTATGCAACTCAAAAGGTGGAAAATATTTTAATCCGACAATTTAATCCTTAAGCGCTTGGTTTTTTTTCATGATTTCTAAGAGAAGTTGGTGTCTAGTGCTTTTTCACTCCTTAGCTTACTCGACGATAATGACTTTACAAACATCAAAGTGTAACGAAAACAAAAAGGAAAAGCTACAAAAAAAAAAAAGAAAATGCTATCCAACCGTCGGTCGTCGTGTCTTCAAGTGGTAACAAGTCTTGCGCTTTTTAACGAGTCAACATTTTGTCTCTGTTTTGCTAGATATATTTGACAAGGCAGAGGAGGAAGGTGTGCATAGGGATACTTGAATGCAGATGAGTGCGCTCTCTATCTCGCCATAAGAAGAGCAGGACCTCTGCATTGTTTGTGGATACCAATCACTAAGAAAAACTTAAGAATAATGTTCACGATTTCTGGTTTAAACTGGAGGAGATTGCACTGGACATTGATGGTTTAGAAATTAATTATGCGGTGTGGAGCCTTATTACTACCTGATTTTGTAAGGTGCAGTGCAGATGCGTTTAAAATTTTGTTAGTATGGGGTATAAAGACAGCTGCTGTCTGATGATTTATTGAAACTGCGTTCGCGGCGACAAATTAAGGTTATGCTCTTGATTACATTCAAGTGTACACTTCTCTAACTCTTCTACGTTCCGCTCCAACAGGAAAAATGGCAAACAGAATTTGCTCAGGTAGATGTGCCTTAGATGTGAGCCCACCCTAGAGCGGAGCCATGATCAAGAAAACCCTTTGTTTTATTTCCCCGATTTTATGAAGAAATAAACTGACTTCCATCATGTTCGATTTTGGTCTGTAGCTCAGCTTCTAGATGATGCAGAACACTTATTGATAGCTTAATATATTTATCGAAATGTTGGCTCCCTTAAGTTTTCATCATTTGTTTGTGACAATCTAAAATTATTTGAATAATAACAAGTTAAAGGCAGATAAGTCAGGAAAACATGGATTTTGATTTAAAACGCCCCCGAAAAGTGGGCGTGGCATCTTATGATCGAACCCTTAGCCTTCTTGCGGTGTTAAGAAATATCTCAAAATGGTTTCGTGGACATCTGTCAAGTGGTTTGCACGTCAACTCTTAACAAAGATGAAACCGTCTTCAGTTTTATATGTAGAATAAAGAAGGACTTGCACTGTTCAGTCTTTTAAAGGCACGTTAAATTTTTTATATAATGTCGTTTATTTTAAGAACCATGACTTCGATATTCAGCTTTAATCTGTTTGGATCGACCACCAGAGACAAACACAGACTTATTAAAGAGTTATTTCAGATAAATCATCATTATAAGAGCTGCCACAAATTTCATCCATTTTTAACTATTTCTGCTACCTTTCACCTAAATCGGATTACACATACACAATTTCATTTAACACCCACACCATTTATGGTTTGGTTCGTAACTTAAGTGTCTTTCAATAGAAATAACTTAATCTAAATTAAATCTCCGAACTTGGTATGTAATACAGGAAGAGTGCTTCGAAGCCATTTTCCATCTTCCCACTATTGCACAAGATGGAAACCCACTTCAGTGATATATACCGACGGTGAAGTTTCCCCTTCCAAAAAAAAAGACAGCAAAAGTGGTTTGTTTGGGCCTTGCACCGCACTCACTCACACAAATGCATTTACCGAAAATGCCTACATAATTCCGATTCGTGGTCACACCTTGTAAGCCTGATGCTCTTGGAATATTACATAGAGGTAGGTATTTTTGGAATGCGTTCCGCATTGCCAAGAGAGTTGACACTGTTCGTGTGTTGTCGTCTATTGTGGAATTTCTTTCTACTATTTGCGGTGGTAAAAAAAAAACAAGAAAAATGTTTTTGTATACTAGGTACGTAGGTATACCTAGTTTGGATCGAGTTTTTGAAGGACACGAAAGGATTCGTATTATTCGGGCGCTTTCCCATATTCCTACCTATGAGTGGAAGACATTTTGCGTTATGGAATTACCTACATTTTCTATAGTTAAACGGAGGCGAATATAGAAAGAATGTTAATGACGTCCTGGTTCAATAAATTAGCAGTTTAATTTTGGAAATACACCACAAAAATTTTGTTGCACAAAATTGACAGGGAAGCACGGAGCAGCTGTCTTCTGACCTATACTAGGTAAATGATAAGTGATAAATGCCCCTTGATTGTCTGCCTCTCTGTGTTGTTTGTAGCTGCATATTCATAATTTTAGAATCATTTAACTGAAACATTAAAGACTAGAAAATGATCTTATTTCGAAAATAGAAATAGACGCAAATTGACCTTTAATTTTGCTTTCTACATAGCATCTCGCTCTTTAAGTTTTTAAAATAATGAGGGCGACTTCTAGAAACGCGGAAAAAGCTTCACTATATATATTTCACTATACCGTGGAACAGCTTATGACATTTGACATACCAAAAACCTCCATTTGCATAAACTTTTCATGGATCTTCGTATTTTGTTCCCGCGAGTAGGTTTTGGTGAATAGCCGACGATTATTCCATATGCATTAGCCGCACCGTCGACTTCTTAACACGATGCATGCATCGGCGGGGATTCCAGATGAACTTGCGAACGGAAATATCCTTCTCTCGGGGAACTCAAGGCGACAAGAATGATAAATATTTGTTCACAGGGAATACTAGGCTCATTGTCTACGTTTGTTTGGCATAGCTGTGCAAACATTCAGACTAAGGACGTGAAAAAAATGCATAACACTCTGTCACAGGTGGCCTGTTGTCTGTTATCATTCATTATAAATAGTCAAAGTGGATACATCCCTGAATGTTCCCATCCGAACAATTGGTGACCGCTTCCGACTCATTTAAACAGTTCAGCCCAGCAGAGTAGGTAACACCCGTCAGTTGAAAAAAACAATACGAACCCACTTTAATCCGCTTTGGGAGTTAATCGTGTAACACCAAACGAGATTACACCGCCACAACCATTAACCGAGACTTGGAGCAATCTCCACGCATTATAATTCTCATGTCGATTTAAATTAATTTTCCCATTCCTAATGCTGTGCAACTGATTAAAACCACAGCAGTGCCACCGGGCACCGGGCACCTGGCACCGGCTGCCGCCATCATCGTCACCGCCCTCACTGGTCTTCAAATAGAAGTTAATTAAACTAGGTATACGTGAGTACTGAGTATAATATGTACATACGTAGGCAGAGGTGTACGTGTTGCGGCGAGCCTTATAGCCACCAGTTGTTTACTTTTACACAAGATCCTATTACACTGCTTTAAATTCATTGGATCGTTTTTAAAATACACCGCACCGGACAAATATTGTGGGTCTGCTTAAATGTTTGACTGGACGTTCTACTTTCTAAACCATATGTAAGAAATGAAATTTTATTCGATTGGCTTAGAGCAAATGTTTGCGTCCGTGCAACGGCAGCCGACTGTAGTCCAATATTTATATACACACAGTGAACACCATGCAAACGAACATTGACTTAAATGCACGAGCGGGTATTTGACGTAAACCAACCCCAGTCTGCAGCCCAGAAATTGACAAGTTCAAAGGACAAAAGTCAGGGGGCGATATGAAGCGGTCAAGGATAATTCCGCCCGCAACAATTATTGTTATTTTGTGTGTGTTCCACTACTACAGAGGAGTGGGTCTGGCTTACGTGCGCGTTTGGGGCGTTCTAAGTGGCAGGTAGCGCTAATTGGATTTTCATGTTGCGCCCTTGTAAAAAATGTACATAAATACTCGCGATTTAATTTTAATTTCAACCTGCCTTGCAGTGGCAGTATGCTGGCAGCATTTTGAGTTGGTTTTTAGGCAGTCAATGTTGTTGAACAATTTAATTGAAGAGCGCTATTTGAGTTGCAGGTAAATATTGATGCGAGTGCGAGGTGTTGCCTCAAGATGGAGCACATGCCAATTATTATTGCGGTACAGTTTATCGACACACACGACACAAATTTGAGAACTCGTTTGACAGGTGGGTGGAGGGTTACTGTGATAAATAGTTTTGCATGTGCAAGTAAATTTTGTAAAAGGCGTTTGAAGCTGATTGGTATATTTGTGGCGCTCTTCATTTTTTGTCGAACTGTGACAGCAGCTGGAAATCGTTGCGAACATTTAACCTGATGCTTAGTAGTGTAATAGTAAGAGGTAAGAGGCTTCCTGGAGCCGCTGTTTTTTTCTTAACGAGCACTACGCTTGTTGCCTCTCAAGTTTTACTAGCACTTCACTTAATTGTTGTTGTTAATATGAAACTATAATATTTATGTGAGGAATGACCGAAAGTGATTCCATCTTTTATTGTAACCACCAAGTAAAACGCAACATCCGTCCAGCGCTGACAGACCATCGTTGAGAAACTTGCTACACAAAACGCTAAAATGTGCCTTACCCGCAGAAATGTCTTTAAATTGGCAAAAAGCGACCCTAAATCAACAAGTCATACAGTTTTCTGTGAGACAGAGGTCACAATAAGACTGCATACAAATTTGACATACAAATTGACAAACAAGTTTGAGAATTTCGGGAGAGTACGCCCTGACCTGTGAAAACTCCCACAAAATCCTCTTAAATGATCTTTATGTATAAAATCCGCTTTCAATTATTCCACTATCTAAAAATGGCGCTAATTTAATGAAATACATTTTCTTGGAAAAAATAGGACCACAGACTCAAGAGCCGTTTTTCATTCTCAAGTACTTACAAAGGCAAAGGAAACTAGCTTCATTCCAGTTGAGCAGATCACGATGGTAGAAACTGCCGAAAGGTATACTTGATCGAACTGAAAGTAATAAAGTTTTGTTTAAGAGCTAAACCAGCATTTGAACGGCATATAGATCCAACCTGCTAAAAGACTAATACACGCTCAAAAATTGGTTCTAACTGAGTGCGATTTTTACTCGGTTAAAAAATGGGCTAAAATTAACTAAGTCTCTATTGAAAAACACCGATAAAATGATAAATCGGTTTTTTTTAACCGAGTTTCGTTACACAAGTTGACTCGGTTTTTTCTAATCCACTAACACTGTGGGAGCTATTTTAGCAGTATCACTTGGCAGTTTTTAACCGAAAGTTTGTTGATTTTGAACAAGCGATTTTTCTGCGTGCAGTTTAAAAAAACGAGATTTTTAATTGCAAGCCTAGCAATTTTGTTGATTGGCAAAAAATCTGCATCATTACAACATCATAAAAGTATGGTCAGAATTAGTCGGTTTAGTACCTTATGAAGTGCTCAGTGTACGAGTTCCTCGGTAACACTGTTTTATGAAAATAGAACCCATTTATGTATAAAAGCAGTTCTCCCGGAGGATGCTTCATTATATGACAATCATCCGCATCTGCTTTGAACAAATAGAGACCTTTAAATGCAATCATCAGCTATGTAGTGGCTTCTACAACCTCTTTCAGCTGAACGCGCTTCACAGTCATAAGCCAGTGAAGTGGAATGACTCGAACGACGGCATCATCTCACATATAAGTCGCAAATTTACTTTCAATAACAACATCAAAATCAGTCCAACAAAAAATAATTATTACGACCAAAAGGGCAAACTAAAATGACCATTACTTATGTTTACTTGCTTTAGCTGGTTCAGTATCGTCTTTCATTCCCCGTTTTTGTGCCGACCTCTTTTCCTGACGTATAAATGCCACGGACATTCGGACATGTCACCATCGTGACACCAAATTTGTTAAAATTGTTCCTCTCATCAAAAGTTTGTTTTTATTTTTTTATTTTTGTAAATGCTATTGTTAACAAATAATTATCAAATCAAACCATCCGATATTAGCCGCAACCCAGATATACATATCTACATAATATTTATGTAAGGAAGAGAGCACCCGTGGAGATTCTTTCAAGGAATGGATACGACGACTTATTTGGAAAGAATTCTATTCATGAACTTATCGAAATACCTCCCCGAAATTGGCAAATTCGTCGCCACACTTTTGTGCGAATTCAACTGAATTTTATAAAATTGTATTGTTTGTCCGCTTTTCAAGCATCGCTTTGTTGCTTTTATTGGATAAAAAGTTTTGTCCTCAGTTTGTATTAGCTACAGCGCCTTGCTGGCTTATTTTTTTTGCATGGAAACTGGTTGGAAGAAGGCCAAACTATGTATCAGAAAGCAGCGCAACCAAATTTTCGTTCAAAATTCGTTTGATTATAATTTTTCGAACTCACAATGGAAATATTTTCCACACAAACTTCCATAGTGCGAACTACAAAATATATAAGGTGGTTATTAGTAAGGTCCTTTGTCTCTCATGGGGTAATAGTTTGTCGCACTCTTTTCGGCCACTTGGTGTTTAATTTTCGTAGACGTTTGAAGTGGGTTTGTACGAACAGAACAAAAGCCGCCAGTGACTCGAGGTCAGAAATAGAGGGCGCCTTAGATCCATGAAACCTTGCTTTTCTAATACATATCTGTCTCTTTCGGGCCCAATGGAAGGAACCTGCAATTCTACCTGAAAGTGATCCGATAAATAAGCCTTCGGTCTTGGATATTTGTCCGAAGATGGCCCAGTGAAAATATATTACAGAGATACCTTTGATAAGTAGTACAAAGAACCCAAAATTGAGCAGCGACCCAAACATAGTGCACTTCAATCAGAAGGACTTTATTTTCTTCTTCTTCCTAATTAAAAATGTAATGACCATATGTCCCAATTCAATTATTATTCCACCCTCAACCGCAATAAATACTCACCCCACACCATTTTTCCGAAGCCTTAGCTCCACGCTAAACCCTTTTTGACACAAAAGATACCACTTTTCGGCGCCGCGACAAACATACATATGTCCCTGTTGTGCACTTCATTCCTTAAGCTACCGGAAGGACTTGTATCGTCAACGGGAATATATTAGTTTAATTTTCTTATTTAGTTGCAGTTACTCTTAGTCTTCCCTCATTTCGCCAGTCTTCGTTCATATTAATGCCGCTCTGTTGCTGTTTCTTTGTGTGCAGTGTGTATCCTTGCCATTGTCATGAAGGAGAAACTTTTATGTGGACGTACGTCTGCATGGGATATTAACCAAGAAACTTTACTTTGAATACCCGCAGCGACAAGATAATGCATGGCATTGCGTTGCGCTAAACTTCTGACTGCTGTAGTTGCAGCTGGCTTACGCTACGCGTATTATGAGGAGCACACACCGGAGAGTTGAATTTTAAAAATAATTGCGGGCATGTACAAAAATCGAGAAGAAGTACATGGAGATCTTGGATGTGCATACCTACTTCGAATGGAATTTGTAACGTTGTGCACGTCTCTCGATATCATAAATGTACAATTCAACCATCGTTGTCAAGCAAAAGAAGCTAAAATAAAGCAATAAGAGTTGCGGGGTGAAGTTCTCGCTAGAAAAACAAGTACGAAGGTCGGAAACGTACCATAGGAAGTTGGTAAAATAAAACTAGCTGTGTACCTAAGACTTAAAATTAATGAGGAGCAGCACTCTTCTTCCTTGTTAAAAAAAAATGTTTGTACATTTAGCTAAATTATAGGAGGAAGGACGAAGAAGTTCCGCTCGGCGGATTTTAGGGTCTTGAGAGAAGTACTTGTGACCAATGTTAAAAACAGCTTCGACAGCACTTCAATTGATAGGTGTCCGGGAAAAAATGTTTAAAACAGCCGAAAAGATGCACTTCTAAGAAAGTCGACTAGATGTATGGGTGAAATCGCCTCTTCCGTGAACGAGCAATACGTGACGGTTGTCGTCTATAAAACCCGTGAACTTATAGCGCGTTCATGGATGTAGCAAGTCGACCCGAAGTCTCTCACCCTCAAACAGAGGTTTAAAACCCTTTTGGGCCTCAAAATAATCGTTAAAAGCACGGAAATTAAATTAATACCAACATACAAATGCTGCACCTTTTTGTGGTAATAAAACAACCTCGGAAGCGACCCTTTTTCATTGTCTACCCTGAGCAAGAACGAACTATTCTTCTATTATGTAGGAAGGTACACGAACATCCCACTGATGTCGCAAGATGACATGGTTTACTTGGTTCGTTGGTTGGTTACCTGCCGCAGCATACTGAGGAATATAAAAGGAAGAATCATAATGCGATTTCCACAAAGTTTCCCCATGAGTGGCTGCTCGACTAAAGGCACAGGACAAGTGAATTCACTCAATTCCTATACATCATAGATTCAAGTTTAGAATCAGGTATTCCGAATCTTATCGATCTGGGAATTACTGAGACTGAGAAGGTCACGATGACGACTGGTGGGGGTAATTACTTGGCAGGTGTTCCCTGAGTTGGCTAAATTTTCCACATAGAAGAAATATTCAATTCAAGATCTTTGTGCATAATTGGACTTCATACAGAAGGAAATTCTATCCCAATCAGTCAAGGGCACTAGCGAAACCCTCTCTGCTCAGACACCAGCTTAGATCTTTACCCCCAGACTGCTTCTTCCAATTGCGACTTTTTAAAATGCAACTCATTTTTTGCAACACTCTTTATTCTTGCTCGTAGAAGTTGAGGCAAATTTTCAACCACCATTGGAAAAGGTCAAAAGCGTTAGTTAAAATAATTACACCCCCACATCCATTTCGGTGGCTGTGCAATTACGAGCACTAATGCTTTCGAAATTTCATAATTTCTCCTTCTCCTGGCATCATGCTGGCCGCAGAGCCTTCTTCCTAAAATGTTTATCTACCATCCCCACACCAACCGGCTGAGATTTTGAAGCAAGCGTTGTGGTTTCGGTTCATGAAATATTTTTTTTTTTTTTAACTAGAGCGCTTTTCCTGTGGGAATTTTAAAGTAGGTACTACTTAAATACATACAAGAAAAAAGTTGTGGAAACTTTGCACGAGCCCGGTGCATTTGGGCGACCACGGCGGGAGACGCAATTTATTGTGCAAATATAGAGCATGAACATGGTACAATGGAAAAAATACATTCAGCGGAAAGAAAATACACGCGCTGACCTGGTTTTGTGGCTTTCACTATTTTTTCAAATGCCGAAACAACAAAGAAGCGGGTGCTCTGACAAAAATTTGTTTCAACAATTCCAACAATTCCATTCAGCGGAAAATTTAACAAAAAGTTTATGCAACAAAGGAAGCTACGTAGAAAAAAATGAAATTATAGGCAATTTGTCATGGGATCGATGTGGGCAACGTAAGGGCAACAGCTACACAAAAATTATAGGCAATTTTCCGGAGCCCTTCAAAGGATTGATGTGGGCAAGGTAAGGGCGACTTTGTGTGGAAGTTCGAAAGCAATTCAATCGGAGTCGTATTAGAAGGACTGTTTGACGAGTTTTCGCGGACTGGGTTATTCACTTTTGGTGGACTATCCAATTGGGGAACTCGGGCGGGACCATTGATGGTCCAATGTACTAACAGAGAGAGAACTACTTTGCACTCTACTTTCTTTGTTATAAAACATCCTAGAGAAACAAACAAAGAAAGTGTGGTAAAATCTGTTAAATGCGGTTTCACTGATTTCATCAGTTACATTTTATATAATAGTCAAGGATCCGTAGAGGAAACGTTTCGCTATTACCTCAAGGTACTTGTTTTGCAGGATTTGTAGATGAGGTCTACAATTGCACGTTCATCTTTCAAAGGCAAAGTTAAGTGATTCGTGAGAATCCGAACACCAGTCATTCGTGTATCTACTGACAGAGGATGGAAAGCTGCTGATTCCTATCAGATAACTAGTCTTACTTGTGGAAGAGTCATTCCACCATCGACGGCTTTTCTCACGCGAAACCTATTCGTCGAGACCTGAGCGACCGGTAGCCTATTAACGCCTGCTGTATCAGTGAATTCATTACAGAGTCGGCTGTGTTGAAAACCAGCACGGCAGCACCTAAGAAACTTCTGAAGTCTCCGGTTTATAGGTTGCTTCGATCACGTTTCTGCTCTGCATACCAGCTAAATATCACATAAGATCTGGCAAGGGACTCTGTAAGTCTCAGCCTTCTTAAAAAGGAGACTGCATCGGTCATCTAGACCCTAAATCTAGACCCTACATAGAACAGCTATAAGAGTGGGTTGACTGCTTCTGCCTTAACCTACTCATCAATGGAAGTCCAGCGTTTAAGTTGATGGAATATCTAAAAGCCGTCTTGGAATTTTGAGCCTCGCCTTTCAAGTTCATTGACCAATTCGTTCCTTTGACTGCCAGTGTGATTTCGAACCCAGTTTCAAAGAAAACATCTTGCGACAAAAGATTTCATATACGGGGATTTACAGTTTCCGAGTAGTAAACGTCCAACCTTTTTTCTTGCGACAGCTTGAAGGAAGTAATTTCAACGCTCATCGCCTTAGCAAACCTGAAGGAGACCTGAGTCGGAATTTCTTTGCTTCGCAATCACATTCCCCAAACTGTTAGCTGCAAATTACCTTAACTTTCTTACGTACTTATAGGCGACTTGCGGTTAACCGAGGTTTTATCTAATAACCATCTCCAGGGTTAACCAGGTTTTAAGCTAAGTACTAGTTGCGCCCTCCTAAGGTCGGTTAAAAGTGCCCTGCTACTTGTGCGCACCACGTATGGCGAGGTCGTTCTTTTTTCCCCCTTCGGGTTAGGCTCAAAGACTCTACGGGCCGGAACATATGTTTCCGTACGCTCTTCATATCCTAGATGTCTTAAACGAGTGGCATGCAATTTCTTACTAGTTCGTCTTTGAATTTGCTCCAAGTCAATCCTTGCCCACGTACAAAGAAGAGACTGCATATTGTATAAAACCGTCACTCAAGAAATTTCCGAAAACCAACTCCCATCTCCATTACAAACGTCCGTGGGAGAGCCCTAAATTGAAAAATTTACTCCAAGGGGTATTTTTCGTGGAAATGCCCCAGTCTGGACTTGATTGCACGAATTCTTCAGTCAGAATGCACATCAAACTTCACAATGGTTTACCAATAAAATCGTACATGTGCATGGCGACATTTGTTCATATACCTATATGCAGGATAACAACAGGCATTTCTACTCTGCGAGCATATCCTTGCTGCATTCTTTTGTCTATATCGTTGGCGGCGGGCAAAAGTTGACGTCAAGTGTAAAAACGCGCTCTGTTGACCACATCAGCGAACGCAACACAACACAACACAAAAGTGCATCTACGGAACGGGGAAATTCTGTTGGAAAACGTAAACTTCCTGACTCCTGGTATATTGGTCTCCGTCATGTTTGAGTTTTGTTGTTCGCTTCAGTGACACAGTGAGGAATGTTTCATTGCAGAGGAAGAAGGTGTCCGACGTGGTTTCGGCCGCAACAACATATCCGGTCGGGAATTTCCATTCGAATTGGAAAACACAATGCCAACCAAACTGGCAAGTGCGAGAACGTTTTGTAATATAGGTGCGGCCGTAAATCGACCTTTGTTTGTGGGTGTCCTATACTTTATGGTTCTTATGAAAAAAAAAAAAAAAAAATCTGTTCCCACTGCTTGGCAAACAGTCAAATAAAGGAAAGAGTGCGCCGACCTGAATCTAAAAGTTCACGAGTGTGCACGCACCCATACACAGATCCATAGAGATGCAGATTCGAGGAGGTGCAAGCGAAATATTTTGTCATCGTGGTCGTTGAAATTTCCGTATAAATATTGCATCAGGGGGCGACGCCGTATATTATGGCTGACGGAACCCCGGTGGAGTCGTAACCGTGTTAAGCTCGCTGTTGATGTCCTGACAACGAACCGGCCTGATACGATGTCACTGGGGCATTATGTTTGCATAGTTGATATTATAACTCTCTGGTGTACACAAGGCTTAATAATGTAGTCAAAAGGAAAACAAGGATACACCATGCTGTAACGCACCCAATCCTTAATGGGTTGTGTTGGTTGGCCCGGCCTATCCCAATATCGATCTACACCAGTGTTGTCTATAGGCCAGTGTGTATGGCCGCATGTAAGCCGTAAGCCCCCCTGATGTAAGGATGTAATTGTGCTTTACATGGTCGCAAAGGGACATACGTTTAGTGCAATGGCCTCCTGCACTTTTGTCAAAGCGAATAAATTGCATCAATGTTGAATTAAAATAAATTATGGATGACTCCTGTCAAATAGAAAGGTTGAACGAAGTGCTGCGTATGTGCAGTGTTTGTGTGCATGAATTTATCGAAGTCGAAAACATGAAGTAGTCTTGCATACTTTAAATGATGTTTTTAACTTCTAAATTTAACTTTTAGTCAGTAAGGAAAGGGCTCTAAGCACTGCCAATCTAAGTGGGGACGTTATAAGTTCCTTCGGAGATAGACCTCGAAGGGCTGATGGAAGGAAACGGCGTTGGATGCTGTCGATTCTTCATTCTTCAAGAAGGGGATACAACGCTCGGCTAGTGTATTCAAGGATGGATACTTGATCTGGGAATGGGTTGCATAAATCCTCGAACGACGAAGCTACCTATCCGACCACGACGTTCAGACAGAAATAGTCGCCTCCTCGAAGTGGCTCCGCAGTTATGGCTGAACCTAAGCTTTAACCAGGCTTATCTGTCCTTAGCTAAAGCTGCGCTTAGGATCGTACTCCAAACGAAATGTCTGCTTCATCGGTTAAGGCTGAAAGACTATGGGAATACCAGCGGAAATTCCTCAAAGGCTACTCTCACAGTAGGTTTCTAAAAAAACTAAACGAAAATCACTTGCGTTTGAAAAAGAAAAACGAAAAAAAAAAAATGCGAAAGCGAAAATTTTTTTCCAGTAGCACGTTTCGTTTCCTTAAATTTTTTCAACTCTTATGAATAAGTAAAAAAATGACTTATGTTTCTGGGCTGCAGTCTTTACAAATAGACGTGTCCACGATGCCCAAATTTTGGCCAAGCCTTTGCTAGATGCTGTAAACAAAGCGGAAAAATTTACAATTTTAATGTCAGTCTATAAGAATGGCGGCCTTGCCAAATAATAGGCCAAAACAATATCACTGCTATTTGTGTCTTAAAGTTCTGGTTTACCTATTAAAGGCGACAATCCCCGTTTTCCAATCTCGCCCAAATCTGTCAAATTGCTTCCAAAAGGCAATATAATCCATTTCCTTTTATCAAATTTGGAGGTAAAAGCTGGGATGGTGTTTTAAAAGCCTTCGTCGTATGGAAAGTGCCACGCCCCCTGATCCTAAAGCCTTTGTATAGGGTTGGGAAAACTCACAGAATTTCCACGGATGTATTCATGGACACGTGTTGAAGACAAACCGACTTTAATTTTTATAACCAGGTGGGGGATAATAGTTAGAAGGTAGGCGGAAGAAGAACAAGGTAGAAATTAGGAGGTAGAAGGTAGAAGAAGTAAGAAGGTGGAAGGTAGGGTGTAGAAGGTAGGAGGTACAAGGCAGCTGCTTTCTTGATAGCTCGGACCTCGCTTTTCTCATTTCTCGGCGATCACGTTTGTTCCATGAGTCGTATCATTGCCATGCGATTTTAAAATCCACACCACCTCCACCTTTGGAGTTCCCCTCAATAGTCAAACCCTTATCTACTACGACCAGCAGATCATTTTTCCCTTCAGATTAAGATGTCCCCACTTCAGAACCGCCTCAACTATTTAGTCGAATTATGACACTCATTCTACAAATGCCAACCAAGTCACCACAGTGGTCGTCCTTAAAATCAATGCAACTATTCCTTCTCCGAAGGTTATCGTTCCCTTGGGTAACTAAATTACGCCTTACTGGCAAAACTGTTTTCCTTTCTCCGCACTACTGACAACAAGGGGGGGATGAAAAAGAGAAGAAAAAACCGCTCTAAACCGCAGCTGTCAACATGTCTCTTTGTGAACATCACAAAATCACCAAGACTGTCGTCCTGTTTCCGGATAACTGATGTGCTCGTGAAAAAGACTCCCACATACAGCTACTGTCTGTGAAGAAAAGGAAAAAGGAAACCTTAAGCACTGACATTGGTCGGGTATCTATATACCGTACGAGTAGATAACTTATCCGCAAACAACCCCCACCCACGATATCCAACCACCTCCTCCGACGAGGTTGAACTCTTTTGCAATAGCTGCGGGAATTTTCATGGCAACCAGAATGTGGAACACCGGAATGCGTTTGCTTGCTCTCATAATAATAAGGTGAAGACGCTGTGAGTCCTAGATGTACACAAAAGAGTGCACAGTGCACCCACATATACACTTGTTTGGCATGCAAAGTAACTCGACAGAGAAATGAAAGTACAGCGAAAATTTAAAATGCCATCCAAAGTGTGCTGAGGTCGGTCATGCTGTGCACTGTGCATAGGTATTCCATCTCCCAGGCGCTGGCGCTGCCTGCCAACATCAAGATGATGATTTGACTGATAATTTTAAAACGGGCGGTGGCGTCCTGAATATTTGTGTCGTTTTTCCTTTCCATGTACCCGCACTCAAGGAGCTCCGTCCTTTGTTAGCAGCGCCACAGACTCAATCTTCCTTTAAAGTGACTTGCAAATTATGATGTAAGAAGAAAAAATAATCCGACAGTCGACATCCGTATGACGATGTCGTCATTGTGAATGGTCGAAAGTTTCAAGAACCCCCAAATGGGATTTAAATGCAGGAATGGGTAAGAGCCCGCGCTGCACCTGTCGGTCGCACTGACAACACTGAAGACTGAACATCATCAACGGGTTCCCTCCACGAACTCACCAGCGCAGCGTGGCCCCAGAGAAATCAACTTGGCCACTAATGCTTTGGCATTTCTTTATCAGTGGATATAGAGACGTCGTTAAATTTTCAAAAGTTCAACCCCACTCGGTCGGTTGTCGGTGCGGTCGTCTGACGATGCGAATGATCCTATATAAGGAAGAACTACAACTGGTCTCGCATGTCTGTGCAAAGCGTCACGTTCCAGCGATGCTCTTAATGACCACTTTATATCCAGCTCTTTGTTTTATTAATGCAGTGGCGGTACTACTGGTTTTGCGGATCCCTTCTTCAAATATACGCCGCACAACGATGAACCCTCAGTGCGGTATGATTTATTTATTACTTTCGGCAAGTAATTTTGTGACTTCTTTAACCAGCATTACGTCTAGAATTATTCCCAGGGGATTGACAATGCGCGAGTAGATTTGAATTAATGGCTAGAACATTGACACTTTGTCGGAGGCTAGGTGAGTGAGTTGTGGCTCGGAGATGGAAGTTTCAACTTTCAGTTTCCACTCACAGGTGAATTGGAAATTAAGTCCGTTGCAGTGAATATTTTCGGGTCGAAATGTGAACATCAAGCTTTGATCTAACCTCTGATTTGTATCGAGGAGGATGGACTATGACAATCAGTGGTTGTTTTTTTACTGCGCAAGTCTTCTTTTAAATTCAAGGAATATGGACCACCTTTGCACACACAGTTTTGTTCATCATAGAGTTCATACTGCGTTCCTGTAGAGCATTGTCTAAGAAATAGCCTCTGCTAAACAGCACTTTCCGGTGGGCGCTATTCTCCTTGGAAAGTTTGTCTTTCTAGTGCTTCATGAGTATCCTTTTTGTACTCACTAGCTGTAGTTATTAGTGGCTGTAGTTCAGAGTTCCTTAAGTCTTATACAGGGTCCGCCAAATAACTTTTTTTTTTGAAAATGCTATAAAAAACTACTGAATATTTTCTCAAATTTCTTTTTTTATTTGAAAGTACAATCCTTCCGGTTAATAATGGAAAATAATTTCATTCAAATAGCTGCCTCGGCTGGCCATGCAGTAGCCTACACGATCGGTCCAATTTTTAAGCACATTATCGATTGTGTGCAGCTGTATTTCACCAATGGCTTCACGAATATTGTCCTTTAAAGCGTCAATTGTCTCTGGCTTGTCGGCGTAACACTTATCTTTTATGGCACCCCACAAATAATAGTCCAACGGTGTCAAATCGCAGCTCCGAGGTGGCCAAACGACATCAGCACTGCGGCTGATAATGCGATCTTCAAAAACAGGGAGCAAAACATCGAGTGTAGCTTCGGCTGTGTGGCACGTAGCGCCGTCCTGTTGAAACCAAATGTTGCCAATATCCTCCTCTTCAATTTTTGTGAAGAAAAATTCGTTCAACATGGCCCGATAACGATCGCCATTGACTGTAACGGCCACTCCTTGCTCATTTTCGAAGAAAAATGGCCCAATTATGCCTCTGGACCAAATTCCGCACAAAACAGTGACTCGTTTTGGGTATATCGGCTTTTCAATGCATGCGTGCGGGTTTTCTGTGGCCCAAATGCGACCATTTTGCTTGTTTACAAACCCGCCAAGATGAAAATGAGCTGCATCTGACGGTGCTTCTCTTCTTCCAAATTCCGTACGCAATTTTCGCACACATTCTGAAACATTACCATGATTTTCAAAGTAATGTCGCAATATTTCCCAGCGTTGTTCAAGCGTATACACAACCATATTCGTTCAGCGGAAGGATAAAACTAATTATCTGTCAAAGTCCTTCCAATGCAATTCGCCTGCGTCTGGCGAAGCAAAAGGCAGTCTAATCCTGTTAACTAATTGTGCGCCCTAAGCTTGTAAGGAATCTTAATGAGGCCGAAAAGTGGAGCTCATTTGGAGTTATTGGAAGTTCAGTCAGATTTTAGCCACTGTGCTTACTGGAGAGGCGGACTGACTGGAGCCCAGGTCGACCCTAGACAGTACGCCACCCTAACCTAGGAAACACTTTGAAGAGCTATATAAATATCAATTTGCGTAGTTTCTTCTCTTTTTGCATATTGATATTGATCGAGTCAAAACTACCTACCCAACCCTATGGATTTCGCAGAAGAACATAGGGCTTAACATGGAGCAACACTTAGCCTCTCATTTACCGACTGTTTCGAAAGATCTACACTACAGGAACGTAGCGTGAATTCAACGATAAATAAAAGCTGTGAATACAAGGTCGGTCGTAGGCGCATTGGCTTAGTCGTTAGTGTGTTGGACTACTAAGCGAGGGGTCCCAGGTTCGAATCCCCAAAAAAAAAACAAATTCAAACTCAGGGTTTTTTCCACTGCGCCTCGCGATCGTCTGACAAACATCCGAGAGTATAACTGTCTTGAAAGAGCTTCTCAATTAGCCGTTTGGAATCGGCATAAAACTTGTAGATCCCTTCCATTCGTTCCAAAAATGAAACTCACACAAAACGAATGGTTGTGAGAAGCTAGGCCTTGGGTCCCTACGGACCGGTTGCGCCAACTATTATTATTATTATACAAAGTCGGTCTACATTCCCAAAATACTATAAGACTTGGGCAGTAGGAAACAACCCTGAATTCTCATCGTTCATCAAAGGTCATACGAAAGTTTGAAGTTCCGAGTTCGGCCCTAAAAATATTCACTATAAGGTTTTCCGAAAGTCGACGGATGCCCTTGAAGATCGTCAGCGGCACACCATTTTTTTTTCAAATAAACCTTGCGTTCCTAGAAGGCAGGTGCCACTCTTTGGGAACTATTTGCGAATGGGCTGGTGGTAGATGGTCATCATGTGTCGCGTTTTATCGCCGACTTTTGCAGTGGAGAGAAGAGCGATAGTGGATTCGACTTAAAGTTTTAAAATAGCTACCCCAGGCACAAATATTCTTAAAAGCTACCCAATGAACAAGCAACAGACATGCAGAAACATTTTTGAGATCTCTTTTCCTAACACAAAAACAATCTCCATCAATTAGGATAGTTGTGTCGGTCCTGCAAAATAAAGAGAAAAAAATGTCATTGCCAGAGATACGAATCTCCCAAGCATCACCATCTCTATTACCCCCCATTACAGTGTTAGCCCAGAGCAAAACATATCACCGACTATTCTAAAGCTGATTTAAAACTTTCTATCCATTCGAAAGCCCTTCGGGAAAGTTCCGAAATAATAACAAGACACTTTCAGAAAATCGATTCAACTGACAAATGCATTTGTTTACCAGCGCTAGTCACAGTGACTGATGCTGGATGATTTTTCCTCTGACGAGCACACAATTTATTAGACCACATCTTTGGTAAGGGTCAGTCCGTCTCTCTTCCTCTCTCTGAGCTCATGCTAAAAACTTCTAAGGTAATAGCAAAACAAATGCAAAGGAAAGAGAACGGATGGCACAGCCGTCGATCCAAGGCAGTTGTGATTTGTTTTGCAAAAGAGTTCATTGCAGCCTTACCTACATGCTGCATGTATGGCATATGCCAGATGGAAGTGTGTTTTCGTCCTGCAAGACACCCATATACGGGCGTTAGACTACACCATTATTCCATGCGATTACCGCACCTTTGTGGACCAAATTTGGGCGCTGCTCGGAAGGAGCCACTGCATGTGAGTAAATAAATGGATGTTGGGGTTCGCAGTTAAGTCGGTATACGAGATTGGACTGTGGCGGTCGGGCTACCGGATTTCTTTTTCAGTCGATCGGTCTATCGGTGGCTGTTGGAGTTCATTGAATTTCAGGGAAGGCAGTTAGCATCATTTAAAGTTGAGTCTGGTGAAGGGACTTTGCATTGTTTTTTTTAGAGAGAGTTCTTCAAATCTTATGAAAGCCTAATCGCATTTTAATAACAACCCCTTTATAGATTTGTCTGAAGTAATAGGCTTCCTCAGAAATCAATGGACGATACAAATTCAGGTGCGTCATCCCAAGCAGGGGATGAGGACTCTATAACGATAGCCGATGCTTTGCTAGACAAAAGCTGTTGAATTTCTTAGGTACGCTAATTAATGTGGCGAACCGGAATGTATTTTACTCACTCTAAACTGTTTTTCTACAACTAATTTGCATCCTCCGAGTTGTTGGTGCACCAACGCTTAGTTGGTAACTCTGAAGCAATTGTGGGAATTTGATCGGTAGCGTCCTTGGGACGGACTCGTCTACAGTCTTTTGCTGACCTATTTCTAACTATCACTCATCATGTGAAAAAACATCAGCGGATTGAATCTTTTTCAATCGATTTGGTCGAAAAAGCTATTACCACCAGACCAATGGAAGCTAGAATAGTTCTTCCCCTTGTGACAGTCATAAAAGACTTGGCAAACAAAAATTAATGAAAGCCTGAAGTTTTGTACATAAGCAAAGTCTATTCTAATCTAATCTTAGGAAGTTGGACCTACATTTTTCTAAGCTTCCTTTATATCGAATGAGTCGGGATTTGTACACAGAACTAACCGGACTGCCTATGAATATCCGGATTTCATCCGAACTTATAAAAGTCTGCAACTGAGCCGAAGCATTACTACAGCTATCGACGTTAGCCTGGGTTTACACTCTTTTCAGCTTCATTCTTCTCCTGTAGACGAATCCGTCCCACGAAAAATTGTAAGTAAATACGATCCGGATTACGGATTTGTTCTTACTTATCGTCTAATACATGCATAGGTGCAGTGGCTATAGAATTAGTGCTTGGACTACTGAGGAAATCGTCAGGACGACCGAACTATCACTAGATCTCCGGATGTTAATCCATCCGAACTAAGATAATTGTGCAACAACGATCGTTGACATTTTAATTCTCCTACTCATATTACAATGAAGTCTGCGGTACCTATACGAATTACACCACATCCGAATATTTCATTTCATCATTTATTTTCCTAAGCACCCAAAGTACCTTATGGTTCAGTGATTAGTGTGCTCAACTACTCAAGTAGGGGTTTGGTCGAAATAAGAACAACTAGATCTCCGGATCCTAGAGAAAATTGTGCACGCGTCTAAGACCAAGAGTTTTCAAGACTATATCGGCATTTGAATAGCCTGAGCCTTGACACCTTGAGACCTTTTCAAACTTCAAAGAATGAGACCTTTTCTAACTTCAAAGAAATATCACAAGTCCGCAGTATACGAACCGTAGCGCGTCCGGATTTTGCCTTATTTATGTTCTGATCCGTCCAAAAACGCTGTAAATCATTGGCTAGTATGTTGGATTACCGAGGGAGGTTTTATTTCAACCAAACTTGGTATAAAAAGCTAATCGAGCGGTCTTTTATTCGAGATGAGATGGTTGGATCAAATCTGTTGTGTCTCCTATACCAACAGAAGCCATCGCTAAGTCCGAACACTGGCGAAGTTCAGAAACTATATCTTTTCTTGTAGAAGCGGGCTCTCAACTCGAATTGCTCTTGCCTCTGGTGTGTTTCTAATTTTTGAAGCCTTTCCAAAGATTTTCCTCGGCCTGAGATGGATACCACAACTTTTTGATGTACAGTTTTATTGACCTCACCTCAATCCGTGAGTGTGTCTCAAAAGGTTTGCTGAAAGACACTCCCAAACTGTGAGTGAATGTAAATAGAAAGATTTAAAAAAAAATTATTGACCCACTTTCCAAGCTGTTACATTTTCAACGTGCAACTATTTTCATAAATGCGTAATGTGGGCTGGACATGAGTGCATTTATAAATATTTATCAACACAAGTACCTGGCCGCATTTAGATGAAAATAAAATTCCCAAACTCACCATCGCTCGTTGGCGGGGCGATATTAAATTCATCAAAACAATTGAGCGCGCAGCATTGTTTGCGGTACTAACTTATTCAGTCGCCTAAATATTGCATTTTACCACGTCCATCGGGTGTTAATCCCTATCCCATGGGGAGGCGGCAAAATCCCCATGTGGATGTAAAAAGCAACCCCCCTGCCCCAGGAGGAACGGAACCAAAACACTCCGATCGATTGTAGCATTATGAAGCGTTTTCGAATATTTTTGATTTGGTTCTCCCATATGGGCTTGTTATGTAGCGTTGCCTGACTATACACCGAGGACAGTGATACTGTAGCCAGTATCCTGTTCACTGGGATACAGAGTGTAATGCGGTTTTGGTCGAATGGCTTTCGATTCTAAATTAACCCGGCACATACTATGCTTCAGTTGATGAATGGGATATCACGTTGTGGTGGTGTGCCGGCCCCAAATTGGAAGTAGCTTTTACGCAAACAAATATAGACACGGGATTCCAATGAAATCGGGTAGAGCCTTAATTTGCCAATGAAATTTTCAATTAGATGAAAAGCTTAGGCAAATTTCTGTGTGAGTGTAGTCGGTGCGCTACCGCTGATGGGGAAATGTGGAACAGCAAAGCCGGATTTTACGGACTGCCAAACATTTTTGTGACATCATTTTTGGGGTATAGCGAGGCGACTTCATTAGAAGCATATATATTTGCGGATGACTCGCACACACACATTCACGTATTATATGGGCTAGGAGATGAAGTTTCAATTAGTTTTTTGGGAGATGGGGGGGAAGAGCGCACTTTGTCACATCCGGGTGCCTGGGAATTTATAATTTAATGTAACGATGATGGTGGGTAGGTAGCACATGATTGCATTGTAAGCGATGAGTGAGGTCGGTGTGGATATTTGCATAGCGAATGTTAATTGATTTCTCCTTGGGCGGATTAAAAGTGCAATCTGCTTTGTTTTATATGACCCATTTGTATAAAGGAGCTTAAGAGATTGGAAAAATGAATAAAATGAGGCGGCGTTGGGTCATTTGGATTTAATGATTCTCCCTTGAGAAGATTGTATATGGCGTCACATCAATGTGAGGCGCGTTGCTATGGCAAATTCGTTTGATATGTAGGTGAAGAACCGTCGTAACGCTATAGAGCGTGCATTCTTTCGCCTAGGGGAAGTATCACTGAGATGTGATAGTTATGGAGCGAGTGATCAAACTTCTTGACTAAATCGAACAAGAACAGACAGCCACAGAGCCATGACAAAAACCAAGCCCTTTCCGGGCTTACATTGAACACATTAACTTGGGCGGTCTTTAAAGGTTTCAGCAGGACGGTGTGCTTTGCGGCACAACCCTTCAAAATAAACATCATTCGCGCTCTAAGTTCGTTGATCGTGCTATCAGCTGATTTGGCCTTTTGACCTGTTAGAGTTTTATTTTAAGGGTCGTGCTCAGTTCCTTCGACCCATTCGTGAAATATAAAACACTAAAACTGTCAACTAGGCTTTAAAAATTTGCTTGACAGAGCCAAAGCCAAATCCATGTTGAGACCGTTCTTTCAAATCTTTTATTCTTTCACTGTCTTAAAAATATTTGATTTTGTATTTTTAGTTTTATTTTTAAAAAAGAAACTTGCTTTTCTTGCTATTCTCCAGAATACACTGATATCCCTTAACTATTCTGGATCGGGAATTATTCAAAAACCTCCTCGATTTAAAGGGCTAAGTGCCTCCAAGGTGGGCATCTGTAAGGCGAGGGCAGCGATTTAGGCTTACCAGATTGGACCTGGGTTGGAATCAAAGGCTCTTCGGACCCGTCCCAACCATCTGATGCGTGCATTTCTGACCATGTCGTTGTCGTAGAGTTCGCCGTTAAATCTCCTCCTCCGAAGCCCGTCAACGCAAACGCGACTGAAAACCACTCGAAGAATTTTCCATTCGAGGCCGCCAAGGAGATCTACATCTGCCTTTCAGGACGTCCATATAAATTTCTGTCATTGTGTATAGGTATACTCCCCCAATAAGATCTAGTTACGAGGTCGCATTCATTCGGAAGAAGCCATAACTGGGAATGGGCTATGCACTCGCTTACAATGGACATTCAATCTTGGCTACCACATCAGCCCATTCTTTGACCACTTTTATGGATGATCGCCCCTGAATATATGCATACCAACTTGCTTTACCCTCCCACATATACAGTTCCGACGCCTTTCCCCTCACTATCTACACTATCATCACAATACGGTGTGACTTAAGTGCCCATTCTAGCCCCGGCGGTTATCTCTTTAATAACATCGCACAAAAACCATTGCAATGATTCATTGAAAAGGGTCGCATCACCTGTTCCTCCTCTTATTTTCTTGCACATCACCTAGCATATCAATACATCAAGTTGATTGAATTAAGCCACCTCCTCGCTATACTATATACACCCAAAGTAAACCTCATAATTCTCCATATAGCTAGTGTTCGTTCCCACTGCGGCCCCAGCGGACCACGATTTCATTTTATATCCTCGAAAGGGTCAAAATCGCTACACGAGACTATATTTATTGTATTTTATGTAAATCTGCATCCTTTTCTCCTGGGACCGACAATATTTTCAGCTAAAAAGGATCTATTGCTGGCTGGCACAGTTTATCATCGTACATCATTGCCATCCTTTGGTATGGAGCTTGCGAGGTGGATTGCGCAGGGGAAAGGCTAGAGAAGCTAATAAAATGCTTACTCCTTATTTCACACTGTATTTTTTGTTTGATTAAATACTTCGGACCAGGTCCTTGTCACACACATGTTGGGCTGTTAAATGTTTCGGGTCATAAACAAAAAGGCAAAAATCGTAAAACAAGCAACGGAAAAGAGCACATCACCTAAACTACTGCTGGAATATTTTACCATAAAATTTATAAATTTAGAACGTTTATTGTACGTCATCCTTATGTAGCTGGCCAGGCGCTCACATTTAACGCACAGTATCCCCAAATCCGATGGCGATGCCGATGCCGATCCGGATCCCAAAAGGAGTTCATATTGTGTATACATGTGCGTATAATAAAATGAACTTCCACTAAATATAATTCACAGCTAAAACAAAAAAGGATAATACAGTAGGTATCTGCTGAAGGACCCCTTTCGTGTGTGGTGTTGCTGCGTTCTTGGCCGGCAACAGTTTTCAGTTTTTCACATGAAATAAAGCCCTCAAACAGAAAGAGAGAGAGAGAGAGAGAGAGAGAGGGGCGTTATTTTTGTATCTCCGAATGGAAGCCTGCCATATCCCTGGGAAGGATAAGGAAATAAATTGGTTTTATATGCGGCAATATATTTTGCGGTTATTGGTATGAGAATCAACCACTTGTTTAATACACGCACGGAGATCGCAGATACTCTGCGCCTGCATATACAGCTGGCGGTTGTTCTTCTCCTTATCCTTATAGACGAAATAACAATTTCAGTTTTAAATTGTTCGCGTAATGCTAATGTACTCATATTTGGGCGCAGGGTACAGCTACAACCAATACCAACCAGACAGACATTAGTCTCTTGTTCTATGGAGTAAACGTAATGAACTTAACCGAGTAGATATTTATTGGATGCGTGTTATTTTAAGTGTAACCATAACCATGTCGTGCGTATACACACCTTTGCACCGGAGGTGTGGGAAAATATTCAAATGAGCGTCTTTACGCAGGAGAATTTGTGTGTAATTCGTGCAGATGAAGAGGTTATATTTGAGGCGGTAATAACATACGGTGTTTCTGCGTAAGTTATTGTTATTGCAAGTTACTGTTGGGGGGGGGGGGGTCTTCAAATTAATTTAATCAACGGAGGCATCGTAATAGTTCAAGTGGGGTGCGCTGTCTCGTTAAGTAATCTGCAGAGTGCGAGCGGATCAACCAGAATGTTGGATTGGATGGCCATAGGCACTTTTCAGTGGCATTGCATTTGTGATGAACTTTATTTGAAGCCTATCCAAGGTAGCAATTGTTAATATAGCTAAATTGGAGCTGATTTCAACGAATACACACGAGTAAAATGCTTTTCAGCTTTTAAAATCAGCTATCAGAAATTCGCCTTTCACTGGGTCCATATTTCGTCAAAATCGGTTGAGAAATACCGCCGCAATCGGTACGACAAGAACCGTGTGACCTGCCAATATAAAGATTGGGCGGTCTGACGCTGGGGAAACTATTTATTTTCGACTAGAAATTCTGAGTGCCATTTCTCACACAGGGGCTTATTTTTTACTGAGCTAAACGCTTTGGACTTTGTCATCTTTCCTGTTGGGCCTACTGAATCCCTAATGATCGTATAAAGAGCTTGAAGTATATTTAGGCAGTCCCATGAACTTGACCCTCCTACAGAGATAATTTCAGATCTTTTTAAGCTGACCTACATCGTCTTTAATGTTTATTTTTTAAGACTTCACCGGTCCAAAGTAATATTTTTTACCAACCCGAACTTGATGGTGGATCTGATGTGATGGTCGTTCCTTTCTAGAAGAAAAGAGTTTTCATTCTTAAGTAGTACTAAGGTGCGCTGCGTATCCTCCTCTTTATTTAAAGCTTTTGCAACCAGCGAATCAACTTTGCACAGGGGTTCCTGTCTCCTGTGGTACCAGAATATAGCTTCCGGTGGAGCTAAATCAAGCGGTAAAGGAGTTCCGGTATTTTTGGCTTCAAAACGTCTCTTGAAAACGACAACATTTTGTCTAAAACACATTTTACTGCACAATAGCTTTGCCATAGGTTCAAGGTATCTAAAATTCATGCTCAAGTCAAATTTTTGAAAAAATCTTACAGTATTGACAAATGTGTTTTAAAGCGGGCTTATAAGGCTCTATTTTCGCCATAGTTCCTCCTTCCTAAGAGGCATAGCATAATGTTAAGAAATGTTAGGCTTGTGAGATTCATTCGGGTATTTTATTCAGTTGTAGATTAATGGCGCTTGTCCACTACATGCGTTACACATCAGTCAATTCAAACAGTTTAGCCAGCTCTTTGTGCCATAAAAGACCAAGTCTCATTGGTTGCGAAAGTCGTTGAACATACACAGCAGCTCACAGCTTCACCAAGTTTATCCCGCCCAACACAACCTAAGGCAACAAAAAATTGGATAAGTTAAACGAAGGCTTGAATAGATAATGTGTTGGCTTGAAATCGTTGCTCAACCATGTTCTAACAAACAGGAAAAGCTCGTAGACTACCCGTGCACTCGTTGAGCAACGCGTTTGGCCTCCAAGTCCAACCGGAAAAAAACACATTGGTGGCATAGAATTGAGAAGATCTTACATAAGAGTTGAATGCGTTGAATTCATTACGGGCTGACGGCCATTACAATGTTGCCACTTTGTTATGTTCAACACTCGCTTGTATATGAGACAGCAACTACTTTGTATTGGCTTCAGTCACCCGTTTCATGGTCCACATCACTTTATTGAGCTCCAACAATCGTCTTTCTTCTCCAAAGCACTATTTAAAAATGCTTACACAACTAATAAACCCTCCCTCCGCAACACCAAAGCACTCCTCCTTATTTAATCGGCTATCTTGCCGCATCCTGCACTATTCGCCATTCATTTAATTCAAAATTCTGTAATTATATTCAGCGGCCTGTCACAAAGCTGGAAGCTTATTTATTAATCGACACCAAGGATAGGACAATATGAAATTTCTTTGAAGTTGATTACCGTCTCACAGTTTCAAATTATGAAGACAGCGCCATGTCAGCACTCCAGGTAGCTACATGTAGTCGCCCTTTGATGAGTTTCAAATTAGCTATCATGGAATTAGATTTTCGCCAACTATGGCAAGAGATTGGGTGTTTTGTCATTTGTCGACAAAAAGGGTGGTAAGCCGAAGACTTTTGAAATTAAATTGAGGTAGCTACACCTGGAAGAGCAAAAGGGTGGGCTAGGCACCTTGGGGTAAATAATACGACGTTGTCCTTGGTCAGAATGTAATTAATTACAAATAAAAAGTCATTTGATATCTGCTCAAGATTGTCGCGCGCTATAAATTTAGTTGCACAGTATTTACAGCTGTATACGCTCTAGAGCTCGTGGAGGTGTGTATGCTGCGGTATTAGGTATCAGCAAAATTGGTGTTGAAATTCGAATACCTTAGAGGCAAGTAGAGTTTTCGTGCGGGACATAATATTCACCTTTCTCTACTTAAGGTAATACTTCTGGCTGTAACTGGCGGTAGGTATGGTTGGTTTCGGTGGGCCGGCGTGATTTTCTTTTCAATGTTGCAGACCCAAACTTATGTGACTAAGTTCTAACCTAGCCCCGTTTCCATTTTTTTTTTTCCAATCAGCAACATCTCTGGGTTAGTCTGTGCAACATTTGCTTCCTTGGTTACTAACGTTTCGTCTTGAACATACCTCAACTCTACTTTTAAAAAAACGATGGAACTATATGTACACCTGGTTCCAAAACTTTTCGGTATCAACTTCCTTTTCATCTTAGACCTACCTCTCTTCTTCTTCTGAGAAATCGATGGGAGTCGCTTCAGCGACTGGCTCCGAAACTGTTCGGTGTCAACCTAAAACTCATGTAAAGATATTCCGCAGAAATTTACCCTTGAAAAGAGCTATCACCCTTCCATTGATCCTATGGAAGAAAATTTCAAACAAGCTCAGGTATTGACATCTGTCTTAAGAGTTCGAGGATGATTCTGTTTTCAAAAACATTTTTTACTCGAAAAATTACCGCGAACTCTAACCAATTGAAATGCGAGACGAATGGACAGACCTGCGGGATGCACTCTTTGAACTCCAACATCAACATGTCGAGGTCGAAAATTCAAAGAAGCCTTCCACGTTCGTCCACTTCTTGTTGGCAATCTTCCACCTACTCAGACTCTTCCAAAATCTTTAATACTTCTAGTCCGATGGACCCCCAACATCCAAAAAAGCTCTTCCCCTCTACAACTGACAATATACGGCAGGACATTTTCGACACCAGTTCCGATGCGGAAATACAAATATTTCCGTAGTTTCGACACACATGCGTACGAGTTTTATTTAATTTCCTCTTCGAATGAATGTCACAATCATGAAAGGACCTCCAATTTAGATAAGGATATGTATTTGCCGCCCCCACATCATTTCCACAAACTAATCAAAATCAGTGCGCGCCGCACAAACAGGACAATGACATTTAGATGGATCCAAAAGGACAAACATGCTACATACGTTTTTTTTTTTTTTATAAAAAAGCGAACAACTACATCATACGTCTAACGCAGGAGACTGTCCTCTGTCATCTTGGGCAAAGACCATTCAACCCAAGCAATGTCGTAAATTTATTATTTGGCCACATGTGTCAGTTTATTTATATGGCTCGTCTTTCGTGGCGCCTCTGCAAAATGTTTCTCGCTTATAAATTATCAATTTGATCTTCTCGTCAATTGGCTCGTGACTCTCTTCTGTATTATGTCCTTGCAATCGCACTAAAATGACCCCAACGATTACAGGTATTATTTCAACCTACAGACTCTAGTTAATGTTGCCACAAAAATGCCAGTTAGGCATCAGTTAAATTGCCTAAAGCCAAATCATGTCATGTGCAAAATGCAGAAGTAAAAGACCGCCGCGCATTTATCTCTGTCTCTGTCGTCTTGGGGGAAATGTTCAATACACACTGTGATATTGTTGTGTGTACAGCTCTGTGCTACGGTTAATGACGTCCTTAAGGGACATCCTTGTTGGTGTCGTATATACGAACGTTGGCGTTAATGATGGTTGGCGGGTGTAGAACATGAAGGCCGTAACACAAAGAAATCCTTTCAACAATACGCAACAGAGATGTGCGATAAATGTAATATTTCAATCGCAGGCGAGCAGTGGAATATGGAAAATCCTGAACGATTTTGTTAAACATCTTGGGATGGGATATTTAAAAAAAAAAATAAAAAAAAATCAACAATCAACTTTTGACGTGTTGGAGGGGAATTTAAATACTTCCGCTCATTGGTTGTTAGTTGTGAAACCATATAAATATTTTTAATATTTATCAAGTCCTGATCCAGAACCAACGGGGCGACATATACGACTGATTTTATATATCTGATGCGTTCCTAAATTTTACTTAGTCCCGAACTTATTGTTAATCACGACATTTCAAATCGTGCGCAAGTATACTTAACCTGTCAAGGGTTCCTTCAGAAGGGGTGGCGATTCTTTCTGTGGAGGTTCCGCAGTTCTTACATTTTTTCACTTCTAGATTTACCAGATTTACCAACTTGCCGTCTGGAAATTGTTGGAAAATGTTTCCAAAATCAGGGGTCAGCTTCTGTAAAGCGAAACGATCAAACGTTTTCGTGCGTACGAATAATTTGCCCTATAACACACAAGAAAATTTCTTCGTGCGCACAAAAACGTTTGTTCGTTCCGCCTAACATAATCTGACCACAAAGCTCATCAGTTGTCTGATCGTCGCATGCTAAACACGCCGTATACTATAAACAGATTGGAGCATGAGCGGTTTTCAATTTTTGATCCGTCTTTGTGGATTGACGTCTGTACCTTTCTGATTTCAAAGCTGTAGCTGTATAGGGTTATCACAACCATTCGTCGAAACAGGCAATGAACGAGCAAGTTTCCAGGCGACCAAGTCGTAGACATCATTTTGAAAGGTTTCAGATTGACCGAAAAATCGGTGCGATTGGATAAGAGCAGACTGTTGTCATTGTCTTCAGTTACCGCAGAGTTACAAGGTGATCCCAAAAATGTGCAGACCTACAAAAAACTCAGTAAATACTTTCAAAAATTTGTACCTATGTGTCAGTTTTTAAAACTTCACCATGTGCAAAGAAGTCCGTGTCTGATTTAGATCTTTCTTGTTGATGTATGCAGCTGCTTCGGGTTTTTTCTTCAATTGAATTGGTGTGGACCCCCTGCTACTGTCAAGTCAGTAACGAACCACCCCGATACCATGCTTCCAATTGCCTTTCCTGCCAAACTAATTTCACGTGCTACAAGATCTACCTGTCCATGTTCGCAGTTAATCTTCAACAGCCAGCAACATTTGTTAACTGTCTCCCAAGACATGAACATTCCTTCCAATTATCTGTGTGCATAAACACCAAATCATACTACACCATACAACATACACACATTCCATCAAAAAATAAAAAAACCATCGGTGTATAGCACCCTCTTCAGAAAGGCTGACAAATAAAACGACCTTCTTTCGGCTGAGAACCATCATCCTCTGCAATCCCCTGCAATCCCCTGCTAATGCCAACACACTTCTAACACAGCACGCTCGCCGAAAAACGAACTAGAACAAATAACGTAGGTGTACCCTGTCACCCGCACCCATATGCCACATCAATATTGGCAACAAAAAGTGGCAATATAAATTCAAAACACATAACCCAAAACAAATCCCATTGATTTGTTCCGTAAAATTCCAACAGCAGTATAGCAACAGCTTCATCCCTTCCCTGCCCTTCCCTTCCCTTCCGTAGAAGCGAAGTGCTTCTACGTCTTCAAATCGGTTCCTCAACATCAGGAATTAATGTAAAATCCTCGTCCAAATCTATGCCGCCCTCTTAGCTTTCCGTTGGAATTGGAATTAGAGCTCGAGTTTGTGTTGTTTTTTGTTTTCTTTACTTTTTCTGGTCACCGTATACGATACCCAGAAACCAAAAACCAGATCTGAATAATTTACCACGGCTGCATTATTCTATCACACATCGGTGACGGTGTTTCGGTCTCAGACATTCTTGTTTCGCAACCCTGAGATGTATGCGAGACGTCGCCGTCTCCTTCATGGTCATTTTTAAGCCAAGGATGTTGGGGTCGTGGTGTCGGGGGTCGGGGTGTCGGGGGTCGGCTTGTTGGTGGCCAGGGAAGAATAAAGACTGCCATCAGTTTTAACAGGCGTGACCATCCACATGCGTGTGCACAGTATTAAGGATGCCTCCTTATCACTCTCGTCCAAGACAACACAAACATTCTCCACTTCCGGCTAATATGAGTACACCCGAGACGGCATTCCAGGAATGCTCAGGAGGATATCTGATATCGGACCCCCTTAGCAACCCTTAAACTTGAATTTTAAATTATCTTTCTTGTGCAACCAGTAGATAAGGGACGAACAAAAAAATTCCATACCTTTAACTTGTTATGTTGCTGCTAACTAACGTGACAGGTATCCGAAGTCGAAACGGTAGTGGAACCCTCCTTGGACCAGCAGCCTTGTTGTGTTTGAGTATGATCAAATCTCAGGAATATTTTCAGTTCCCCGCTCGATTTGCTGACTGGATCTGGAGAGAGCACATGTATGCGGGCAATGCGAGCAGAATGTGGACGGAGGTGCTATGAGAGAGAATGGGAATGGAATGCGATTTTCCTGCGCTTGCATTGTACTGACAGACGTCAAGCTGGCGCTGGCAGGTCGACGAAGGAATTCAATGGGGCCACTGTTTTTTATTTGAAAATCGGGCATCCACATCCAGCTTCGAGGTGCGCGTATAGCGTATGTCTTTAATAAGATTTAAAAGGGCGACCTATTTTTGTATATCGAAACTGGGAGAGTACTGTCAGTTGCTTTGTACTTAACTCAACTGGGTGGACTCGTTTGATACTGAAACTGATGAGCTAGCATGATGTGATAAAGGATAAGGATTGAGTTGAATCCCTCTTGGATTTGGTCTCATTTTTATGAGTGATGAGATTTGGATAGAACTCCAAACTGATGGAGACAGGATACTAATGACTGCGATTTGTTTTTACTACTCTTGATATTTTGCCGTGCCGAAGGGAAGAGGAATGGGCCGCACCTCCCTTTCATTATCCCCGTAAAACAACATGCTCTTTGTCTGATCTGTATTCAGTATAGGCAGTTCCTTTCCACTAATTTGGGCTCTCGACTTGCTCACAGAACAAGGATCGACCATTTCATATCCATGTTTCAATGGCTGTTGAACAGAACAAAAAATGTTCAATTTGGTCATCGCCTAGGCAACCGAACTAGTATAGAAGCATCATGTCAGGCTTTCTTCTACTGGACTCAGCACTATGACCAATATACACTTAGATGAGTCTCTCTTCCTATTCAAACGACAAAGTGGCGCGTGTTTGATCTAGTCTTGAGACAGCCAGATGACACTCTCCCAACCATCGAGCTACAAAGGACCGGGCTATCTGCAATGATCAGAGCTAAGCAATAAATCATGACGAAATTTTTTTAAATGAAAAGTTTTTATAACGCCATAATCTTTGTGATGGATTTTTTTGTGGTAGTCTCTATTTGCATATCTTGATGAATTTCAATTTGGAATAGAAACTCGAGGACTTCTCTAGAATACATACTCATACATGTTGACAAAACAACTGTACCAAGCTGGGTATAGACAACAATGAGCAGTTTTATCTGGGACTCGGTTGGCTCCAGAGTCGGCATGAAGGAATATTGAGAAAGTTTTGCACGTTTCTTGGCCTCGCTGTAAGGAAGAAGATATTTGTATATTTTTTGTGTGAGTAACAAAAATTCAGATAAGAACAACCAAAGTTTGATGGCGCTCGCACCGTGACAATAAAACTGATTGGGTCCTACACTTGTATGTTCTCGTATGGAGTTGTGGCAGTATTAAGAAGCAAAGCTACTCAATGGAGATTGGCTGGAGTTTTAAGCAAGTCCGGTGAACAGCACATTTGGATTGTTAATAGGAAAAGTTAGAGGGACTGATGTTTTGTTGTTTTCTATGATGGAGGTGTTGGCTAAACCGCCGGGTGCTCGAAAATCATTTTCGTAATATACTCAGGCTCTTATGTCGTACCTGCTACGAAGGTAGTTTGGAACCGATTTGTGTGAACTAGGGACGAAATGGACCACGAATTTCTGTAGATGAATTCCCGCATGCATTCTTTTACCACGAAGGACTCAAATTAGAGAGAAACACAGACTTGATGATTTACATCTACAAAATAGAGTGTAAAATAGAAAGATAGATAGATAGATTGCTTTATATCGTAGTAACAATTTTTACATGATTTAGTTATCGCACAGCATAAGATACAGAGATTTGATACACAATATTAAACACAATAAATATTTACATATTTATGAACATAGGTTTTGAAGGAAAATACGATGAAAAACCTAATAAAACAACAATAAAAAAAAAATAAAATAAATAAATAAATTATAAATCCATAAATGAATAAGTAAATAAATAATTAAATAAATAAATAAATAATAAATAAAAAATAGATAAATAAATAAATAAATAAATAAATAAGTGCATAATGTATAAAAAAATCCAACAAATAAATAGATAAATAAATTTAAAAATAAATAAATAAAATATAGAAACAAATAAGTACACAAGTAATAGCTTTAATAGCTTGAGTAGCTGTTTGTGGCACAGAAGGCATTGACTAGGCGATTGTCAGCAAATGCGCAGGAATTCATAAACTTATTTGTTTGTTTTAATATTCTCGAAGATATCAGTTCAGCACCCGCTTTTTTGTGAAGGTGCAAAGTGGGATAATCCCACGCTAGGGTTAACAAAAGTTTTAAAACTTTGTTTTGTGCTACTTGCAGTTTTCTTAAGTGACATTTTGCGGATTTTCCCCATACAGGACAGCCATAAGAATATTGGTTGAAAATTGACTTTCATTATTATTATTTTGTTATGTAAAGATAAAGAAGATTTTCTGTTAATGAATGGATAAAGCATTTTCGTTGCGGAATGTTAGTTTACTGTCAAGGTAAACAAGAAAACAAGCTTTTCTTTTTCGTGAGAAAAAGATTGCTTGCAATTTGTCTTCATTAAGCTTGATTTTCCACTTACTGAAGTACTTTTGGAAGATTTCCATCGCATTTTTAAGATTTTTCTCAATATTAAGGGCAGGCAAGCTCATGGGATGAAAATATAGCCGCATCATCAGCAAAAATAGCTGCCTCGCACCCCGGTAATTCAGGAAAATCGGAAGCATACAGGTTGTAAAGTATAGGCCCCAAGACTGAGCCCTGAGGTACTCCTGACTTGTATTAAATTAGAGACATCACTGTTGACATGCACTTCAAAACATCGATCAGACAGAAAACTTAGAGCTGTATTGCACAGATAAGGTGGGAAATTGAGGTTGGTCATTTTGAAGACCAGACCCTTAAGCCAAACTGAGTCGAAAGCCTTTTCTATGTCGACTAAAATCATGCCAGTTGATTTTTCTACTAACCGATTACTTCTTACATGATTGCAAATCCTCATTACTTTATGGGATTCTTCGATAACCGAGTCCATAAAAAATACTGCTAATATATTTTGGATACTCTTTGCTTAGAAATGATACCCAAAAATATTGGCTTGGGATACCACTCAAGAGTATAGCCCCGAATTCCCTACTTTCTTTGATTTGGAAGAGACCACCTTGTAACCTCCGACATTTTAAAAGAAAATCCCGTCGAAACTTCTCCACAAATTACTCCATTTGCGGAAGGCATTCGTTCAAACTTCTAATTGGGTTAAAGCCTACCCAGGGCACACATCCATTTAATTAAATTTATTGCTTCCAATATTACTTGCATCTTGCTGAGTATAGCCCAAGTCCAAACAAGAAGAGCCTCACAAAGCCTTTTCCCTATATATTACAATACAGTGCACCTTCTGGCTGTTTCCTTCGTTGCATTTGTGTCAACTGGGAAGCTTTGATATTGTCACCAGGACAACATTTGACAACGTCCGGAAGTTAAACGCTTTCTCCGGTATAGAAATAGAAATAGAAATAGAAATACGCTGTGCATCTAATAGACAATGCACAATATTCGGCCATATGCCGAAGATAGACCCACACCCAAAGTGTCCACTGCAATAATCTCTAATTTCATGGAACCCAGAGGTAGCATCCTGTCTCCGGCAGTACACACATAGGATGTTACATTCACCCCGTACGAACTCGTATATGAGGTATACAGGATCAGAAAACCGACCACCAACTCCTTGTGCTTAGTCAAGTTCCATTTTCGTATCAATACCCACAAATGCCCCTAGAAAACATGGAAACATCTGCAGGGATTTTCTCTGCACCATCATATACTATATCCAAAGAAAGAGCCAAACGACGAAAACCGAGTGGGATGCCAGTCAGAATGGTACCACCTTAAGAAGCAGTACCCTCGGCACAGCCTTCAGGACGTGGTATACATAATTGTGTTGTTACTCCCTCAAATCAAACCGCACACGAGTGGGAGTGGGAGTGGGTGTGGGGCTGGTGGTGGTGGTGGTGACATTTTTCGACCATGTGTGACTATTCATTACACGATGATGGGCGACAGGAACACAATTAGATTTACCAAGACGTTAGATGGGATCTCCTTAAGCCGACTGCTTTATATGCATTAAATCCACGTCGTTCTGTAAAATTGCTATTGACGCTCTTGTATCGCATTAGTCAGGGGCTGATCTCTGGATTTCCCGTCTTGTGCATGCATACGGAGAGAGATTGTAATGAACGCTCTGCATTAGGGAGGTCTTGTTTGACTTTTTGGCTGATTCTCCCTCCGATAGTCGCAGAGTAATACAGGTGATGAGTGGATTAGAGCGGCACTGCCACTACGGTCGGTTTAAGAAGATTGACAGCACCTTTCGGGGATTTTATTTGTTGTCTCATAAATAACGCAACGTCTCCCACTCGAAGTGAAGACAATTTGCGGGATTGTCATCTTAAATAGACATAGGTACTGTACTGAAAATATCTTGAGGTACTCGTACACTTGCACGGACTCCTTTAAGCGAGGGTTAGAATTGCAAGAGAACAAAAGTTTCTTTTTTTAAAAATTAAATAAGTCGAATAAAAGTCAACCACTTTTGGGGGGTTTCATTCATGTGGCTGGCTTCGAACCGCATGGATTGTCCGCATAATCTCGGTCCTTAAGAGGCCGAGCAAAATATGGCATTTTGTTTCTCGAACTGATAAATTATTACTGGAGCTTATGAATTGAAACTGAATGCATTTGACAGAACAGAGATTCCTCTACAAAAATGTCGGAGGAGGTTTTTAAAAAGCATCTCAATTATATTTAGTTTAAAAAACTCCCAGAGGTGTTTGGGAAAATTTGCATAAAATGATTTACCAAACCGTGATAAGATTGACTATGTTTAAATTACATTTTTTTCCAAAAATTATTCTGTACGTCACTGTGCATCAACTACGCTTTCGCATCCAGTTTCAATTCAATCGCTCCACTAATAATTTATCAGTCAGAGACACAAAATGTAGTTTTTTGCACTTTTGCTCGATTTCTGGGTAGAGGCCTCTTAAGGGCACCGAAGGAAAAAATTCTAAGAGCGTCAAATGGCCAACTGGTATCACGATTAGAAAGCTTACACACAGCTCATAGCTTATAGCTGTGTGACAAAAATTGTAATTGCCCTAAATCCTATTCACCCTTTAAAACATTGAAACTTCACCCGAAACTTCCATTTCGTTGACTGTTAACTGAGTACACACACGACAATCCCCGAGCTCAGCTACGAAAAGCTATAAGCACTGTTTTTTTTTTTGGTTCAGCATCCATTCCATTTTTTTTTTTTTTTTTTTGTTAAACTCTTAAAGACAAAGAGATATTAACCTCTTTCCATATTTAAGGCGATCAAAAAAAAAAAATACAAAAGAAGGAAACGAGAAATGCATTCTTTCACATTAGTGTTTGTGTTAGTCGAAGGAAGAAGGCACTTCTAGGGAGGAAATGCTAAGATATTTTCGTTCACGCTTTCGGGTTCAGTTCAGTATCCTTGTAGTCGTGTATGCATAAAGCACACAAGAACAAGACACAACCACGGCCGCATCACTTTGCGATCCCATCCTCTTGCAGTCATTGTTTTCAGCGACGACGAGTAATTTCGATTTAGCTGTTAGGGTTTGGTTTGCCACTACACACATAGACACAGATAGACAATCTACTGAGTACTGAGTGTGCAGAGGGATGACTGTACACGGCTTAGAACCCTTTCAATGGGTTTTTATCTAAATTAAATCTCTAAATTGCATAATACACCATTGGAGGGAGACGCAAGCTGGTCATGGTTGTGTGGTGCCGCGCCGGCAAGTAATGACTGTCTGAAGTAAGTGAAAATGCTGTTAGATACACGGAATGATTATACATAGTGGGTACCTTGTTCTTGCCTGGCTGTCGAGGCATTTAAAGAGAGTGAGTTGTTGTTTTATATTCTTAGAGCCGATTTCACTTTGAAAAGCCAAGCATCCCATTCAAATGCGATGGCAATAAAATCGGGAAAGCGAATTTCCAAAGCCTCTACAAAATAGAAAAACAAAAAGAAAAACACAACAATTTCCAAGACTAGCCGTAAAAATCACACAAACAGCACGAAGCGCAAAAAAAAAAGACTGCTAAAACTCATTCGGATAAATCTGCACTTGACTCCCATGCAATTGCGAAAATGTCAATTTGTTTCAGTGTGTGAATCCGTTTGGGGACCGTCCCTGTGGTGCAATTCCTCCTCAACCAGACTGTGTGCTGAATTAGTCCTTCACGTATATAAATTGCAAATTCCAATAGACTTTCAAATGATTGTGTGTATTTGTTTTTTTTTTTTTTCTACGGAAGGGTGCGGAGCTTAATAGCAGAGCGCGCAGAATAAATGACTTGGAAAACTTAAATAAGTCCTTAAATATCAGTGGGAGCCAGCATTTGTGTCCAAAGCGAAAACCCCCGGGCGCATATATAGAAAGTTCACATTGCCAGCCTCACACCTAACTTAAACCATACTGATATGGCCTGGGCCACCATTCGTACATGGACTAGGGGTTAAAACAAACCAGGTCCTCTATAGCTCTGTAGATTCGCAACTCTTATTTGTCTGTCGTCCTGTGTGTGTTTCTTTTTTTATTAAATAAAATTGGTTTACAGTGGTATTGTGTCTCTGGGGTGGCGGCGGCGGTGGTGGTGGCGTGGGAAGGGGCGACAGACAAAAAATGTGTCCTGCAACTGATTTATCCCCGGCGAGATTGTCTGACCACTGAAAATTTCATGTGATTTATAGTCGCAACGATTTTCGTTTATCAAATGTTGTCACATATACCCGGCAGTTTAGTATTTGTTTTTTAGGACCGGCGTTTATTGCCATATTCGAGTCTAAATAATCATTGCCCCCCCCTCCGACGCGCTGTGGGTTCGTGGCCTCTGCCCATGTATACGTACACCTATCGAGCATGAATCGCTTACCTAGGTCTAGGGAGGGTGACCGTGGTAAATAGAAATGAAAACCGAGTGCGATAAAGATATAATTTTTGATTAAAAAAAAACCGAACGAGAACAGGATTAAATGAAATGGAAGCAGTCCACAAAAGTTACTAAGGTGAAAATTAATGGCGTTATTTATACTCGTATGAATGGGGCACGTTGATTGTGGGAAATTTACGGAGATGTGTAAGCCTGCGATGTTGGTTTAAAGGATTCAACTCGGATAGCCGAAGAGAAGAGTGGGATGGGATTCAACGAGTTTCTTAAAATATCCCAGCTGCCATTGTATTGGTTGGGCTAAGTTAATTGGTTTTGGTAAAGGAATCTTCTTAATTGAATATAACAAAAGTTGTAGTTGCAGTCGGAAATTGTGGCTACTGGTCCTTTCCATCTGGAGTCGAATTACTAAACTATGAGTTGACATCGAAGAAAACAGCAATGAATGAGATATCAACGGCATATTAGCTCAATTTACATCAATGGTTGTCTTAAAAATCGGGCTACTTTTCGATACCTTGAGTGGTCTACTCCGGAATGTTAAGAGCTGCGGTAAGTGACGATAAAAATGAGATTATGGCAGTTGAAGCCCATTCACATTCTAAGAATATTCAGCGTTCTCTTCTGCAATTCAAACATAAACATGGTCCTTTATATTGAGGGTTGAACGTAAGAATTAATTTAACGGCCTTGAAAGCTAGTGAAGCTCTAAGAAACTGTGTAAAAAGTCAGACTTTCAATAGGATTTAGGTAAGAAAATCTTGAAAATAGCATTCCTTCCCAACTGAAGGTCACAGTAGGGCTGTGTCAATTGTCAAAAAGAGACCATTTGTGTACCAACTCGTATGGACTCAACTAAAGGTGTACGTGAAGCTATGGTAACTGTCAGAAGAGCGTCAATTAATGTACCAACTCTTATGGACCCAACTGAAGGTCTCAGCAAAGCTTAGTAACTGTCAAAAGTTCGCCCAATTTCCTACCAATCTACCATGTTTCATTTTATCGTATAGTTACAACTTCAAATGTAAAAAAACAAACAAATTTCTTAGCCTTGTGTGACTGCTACAGACAAAAGAACCACCAGAAGACTTGAACTCGAGGTGCCTATTGAGCTTTTGACATGTGAACGAATGTCTTGAATGGCAACCGCATGAAGGTTATATTCACTTTACCCTGCACAGCATACGTTTACGCCCCAACAACAAAAAAAAAGTATACTTCGTGACTTGTTTCAAGGACCTCCTGTCCGAAGTTGATTTGAGGCCGTTCTTTGTGATTTTAGTGCCAAAATGGGCAAGAAAGAAGTCAGAGAAGTTTGAAAGTGATATCGGAAAGCATCGTCTACATGAGACTAAGTCTCAAAACATGAGCTTATTTACTCTGCTGCAAGACGTTAAGCTACAGTAGGGAAACATTCAATTTTGTCAGATCGCCCACTCTGGACAAGCGTCTGTATAAATTTTAAAATACAAAAATTGGTCGAGGAATATGCCGAGAGGCTTAAATACATTTCCAACTGTCAATCGTTGTCCATGTCGTTTAACGATTTCTTATTTTTGCCAGTTTGGGACTGTCCCGCAGCTATGAGTGTGCACAGGTCTTATAGGTACATAGGTAGCTCTGGCAGGTTAAAGGCAAGTGCAAGGCTTTTGAGAGAACCTTTATCAATCCCATATCTATAGCAACCTTTCTAGTTCTTTCAGGGGTGGCAACCGGTGACCAACAAAATTGCAAATACCGTCGAAATTGCTCGTTAAATCGTATATCTGAGTCAGCGCCAGTCTTGCTCCGTCAATATACCCTGTTTGCTCTTTCTATTAAGACCAACCGGCTCTTCCGCCCTTCACTTTTCTCAAAAAAGAAAATACACTTCGCAGTCACCAAATTTATTTCCTCCTTAAACTCTCACCCGCAGCTACACATATTTACCCGCGTAAATAAATAAAATATAGCCCATCCAGAGTACACAAAAAAAAAAATCCGATCCTTTATCACGATCCTCTTAACCCAATGCTTGACTCACTGGCACACACTCTCGCAATTGTCATTCATTGTTTTCACAGATGCCACGGAATAAGCGAAAAACATAAATCCTGATTCAAAAGTGCCAAAAGCACAAACAGTTTTGCTCCACTCCACATACACATACACATACACACTAGGATGGCTGGCATTTTTGTGTGCATCCTTCACAGAGTAATAAAATATCATCCTGTCGCTGCATTCATCGCCATTCGACGTCATCGTTGGCGCTTTATTTATTTCAAGCTTAATATTATATCCCGTTGATTTTTGCCCTTCACAGTCCTTTACCTCAAAAAAACAACAGACAGAAAAAAAAATGGCGTGCCTCTGTTAAAAACCCTTATCCGACGACGATCAAACAAGGACACTCTTGGACACAATAAAAAATAACGTCAACGCTTTGTTTCTCTTTGTACTTCCATTTTTTGTAATAATACACGAACAAGGATTTAGCATCAGTGTGGACGGAAAAAATTATAGCACAAAAAAAAATGAGCAGAAAACTGAAACCGAAGTGAATATGCATTTCACAAAAAAGGCGTATGAAAGAAATTTATGGTCACATGTCGCCTGCAATGCAGTTTATTCCAGTGTAAGGACAAAGAAAAACCATGACACAACCGACCAAAAATTCCAAAAAAAAACAAAAAAACTCCCTAGAAGAGCGCAAAAAGAAAAATCCTTAACACCAACATAAAAATGCGCCATGCAGAAGCCAGCGATACTATGTGGCCGCTATTAGTGTGTGTATATCGAAGCCATTACCACATTACACGCTACAATAGGAAATCAAGTAAGACACCGCTTCGGTGACCGCCCTTTGGGCCCGAGTCAAAATAATTTGGCTAACCGTTTTTTCCTTTTTTCATTCGTCGCCAACTACAGGACATTTTTAAATATTTCTCTCTGCTGAGCCCACATTCATGGTGTGAACATTATTTGAATTCTATGTAAATTGTTGACCAAACAAACAAAAAAAAAATAAGCTACGCAAGCTACACAAGCTACGACTGCGGATAGTTTTTTTTTATAATGAAACCGTTTACACGTCGTTTTGGCACAACGCCGACCGACACCTTGTCTCACCCTCGCTCTGCCGGGGCGTGGAGGGCGTTCATTTCACGCTGGTTGACATAAATAACCATTGTGGTGATTTTATTCTGTGGTGCGCATTTAATGTTGGAACAAAAAAAAAAAAAAAAAAAAACACTCATACACAATAATAAAGACAAAGGAAAAAAAACACCGGTCCTCCGAAAACCACGCATATAGAATAATTGACCATAATAACTCAATTATTCTTCATCAGCGAGGGCGTATGCGACTGCGTGTATTTATTTTTCTGTAATTTTTAACAAATTAAAAGCAAAACGTTTTAAATGGCAGAAGCAATTTTTCGGTATATAAAGCAATTTTATTTTAATAACCGACAACAGAGTCAGCGCAGATTTAAAAAAGTTAATTGTCGAGAGAGTATTTTAAGTTTTTGAAATGGAATTCAGGGACCATTTTTTTTAAAGGAAGACTGTAATACAGATTCTAGCAAGCAACATAGTCCGAAAATGGGGATTCTGCCACAGCAAGAAGTCAATCGAAATCGATGAGAGCTGATCACATTTTGCTCTGAGATGGGATCTCGTAATGAGGTCTAGGGCGACTTTCATAAGGTGAGTTTCGTACTGATATTATAGAAAGCAGGTCCCGGTGGCACTTACTGCGGCTTAGTAAAAGTGATCATAAATCGGCACAAATCGGAAAAAGGTATGTGAAGTGATCATATTATTAAGGGTGAGAACCCTTTGATTCACTAATCCGCAAGATTGACCGAATTGAAGTTCTTAAAAGAGTTTACCCTAACAAAAATGCTAAGAAGCGAGCCATAAAACGCTCCAAAAACCTTCCTAATGTCAAATAAAATCCCAAAAAACTCTTTGAAAAGCGCTAAAAAAAGACCCGATAAACACCCAAAAAATCGAACCAAATTACGATCCAAAAAAAACCTTCTTAAAGTCAAATAAAATACCTGAACCAAAACACTCTTTGAAAAGAGCTAAAAAAAGACCCGATAAACGCCCAAAAAATCGAACCAAATTACGATCCAAAAAAAAAAACCTTCTTAAAGTCAAATAAAATACCGGAACCAAAACACTCTTTGAAAAGAGCTAAAAAAAGACCCCATAAACGCCCAAAAAATCGAACCAAATTACGATCCAAAAAAAAAAACCTTCTTAAAGTCAAATAAAATACCGGAACCAAAACACTCTTTGAAAAGAGCTAAAAAAAGACCCGATAAACGCCCAAAAAATCGAACCAAATTACGATCCAAAAAAAAACCTTCTAAATTCAAATAAAATCCCTGTCCCGGAACCAAAACACTCTTTGAAAACCGCTAAAAAAAGACCCGATAAACACCCAAAAAATCGAACCAAATTACAATCCCAAAAGCCTTCCTAAAGTCAAATAAAATCCCGGTCCCGGAAACAAAACACTCTTTGAAAACCGCTAAAAAAGGACCCGATAAACGCCCAAAAAATCGAACCAAATTACGATCCCAAAAGCCTTCCTAAAGTCAAATAAAATCCCGGTCCCGGAAACAAAACACTCTTTGAAAACCGCTAAATAAGACCCGATAAACGCCCAAAAAATCGAACCAAATTACGATCCAAAAAATCTTCATAAAGTCAAATAAAATCCCGGTCCCGGAAACAAAACACTCTTTGAAAACCGCTAAAAAAGGACCCGATAAACGCCCAAAAAATCGAACCAAATTACGATCCAAAAAACCTTCCTAAAGTCAAATAAAATCTCGGTCCCGGAACCAAAGCACTCTTTGAAAACCCTTAAAAAAGGACCCGATAAACGCCCAAAAAATCGAACCAAATTACTATCCAAAAAACCTTCCTAAAGTCAAACAAAATACCGATCCCGGAACCAAAAAAACTCTTTGAAAACGAATAAAAAAAGACCGATAAACGCCAAAAAAATTGAACTTTTTAACGTCGCATTAAATATTCACCCGATAGCTACCCAAACACTCTTCGGAAACCAGCAAACCACTCAAAAAAAGGTCCGATAAACGTTAAAAAAATCGCACCAAAAAACTATCAAAAAACCTTCCTAAAGTCTCATCAAATAGCCAACCGATAGGAACCAAAGCACTTAAAAGAAGACAGGATAAACGCCTAAAAAATCGAACCTAATCACGTTCTAAGAAGTCTTCCTAAAGTAGCATCAAATAGCAACCCGACAGGCCCCCAAAACACTCTTTGACAACTTTAAAACCACTAAAAAAAGGTCCGATAAACGTCCAAAAACAGTACATAAAAATGCACCATAAAAGCATTTTAAAAAAAAATTCCAAAAAACCTTTAAAGACGCCCAAAAATGCACAAAAAAAAACGACTTGAAAAACGAGTGGCTTAGTGGTTAGCAGAAGGCTGGTCCCGTGCAAGGTTTCAGTGCCCACTTGAAGTGGTCCACTGATCAAATTTAAAGGATCCTTAGAAAATTGAACTCTTTTCAAAAGCTGTGCATTGTAATAAACCTGCTCTTGTCGACTTCTGACACAAAAAGTGGGTGTCAAACCGGTCTTATTGACTAAATGGTTAGTCAGTACTTAGTAGCAGTCTTCTTTTGCGTTATAAATGCCGCACCTTTGAACGAGACCAGTCTACTGCTTTCACATCGCCAACTTTAACCCGGAAAACTTTTGGTCAAATTTAATGCACGCCGACACTAAGAGTATGAACTAACTCTTCGTCAGTATCGCTTCTTAAATATTTCCTTCACTAGCTAGAAGGAAATTGAAGTACTGCGCTGAATATTTTCAGGTCCCAGGGGTAGTCGAACCTACCCCTCCATAACCAACAAACAAACATCTTAAATTTCAACATCGCGAGTTAGTGAAGAATTTCATCAACGATCTGAGCGAATTTCAAATAATAAAAACAATTAACGTGCAAGCTTGTACACTACGTCTGTGTACCTTGAAGCAGACATACCTACATCTATATGCAAGCCAGTGGTGCATTTCGTTTACTCTATTTTAATACAAACAAAACATCTCATCAATTTTCATAAGTTCCACCGAATTCAAATTCAACGTCTCTCCCGGGGCAAAGTTAGCGTAGTATAAGTAAGCATCGTCGTCGACGCCCGCCGATGCTGCACAACGACCCAAAATCAACATTCCAACGGAAAACAAAGACTACCGAGACCGACTATCAAGGACCTATGGCACACAACCCCCACCGCTATACCCGGCATCCAATGCGAACCAAGAGAAACTATTGTTTTAGATCGCGCGTATACATCTGGTTTTGTTTTGTTCTGGCGCTCGCACTCCAGCGCAGCGTTTAGAAAATGTAGTTATTTTTCTTATTTACATATCCCGGAGCAGCGCAGGAAACTATATAAACAAAAGGAACTGGATGTGGAACAGCGGCACATACAATTTAAGAAAAGTTCTCCTATTGACGAAGGCAATATAATGATGACTTTTATTGACGAAGTAGACACGCCACGCGAAGTGGCGCTTGTAAACAAAAGGTGTACTAGGAGGGGGGACAGGATTCGGCACGATAAATATTGTTCTTTGTTTTTCAGCGGGGATAATGAAAACCGCCCCAAAGCTGCAGCAGGGATAATCAAAATAAATAGGTTTCTGCTGAAGAATTTGGGGAGCAAATCTCGCGCCAAAAATAGCCAGCAAGAGTGTTGTGCGCTCGAAAAGGGAGGACTTTGAGCAACGGCGAAGGGATATTTGTGTTTGAAGAGCGCCGAACATTTCGCGGCATTCTTCCTTGCTGAGGGTATATGCATCGCACATCTGAGGTAAGACAGAAGTGCGTCTCCTTGTTAATGTCTGACTTAGTTGAATGCGGCGGCAGACTTAGGCGAAATGCTTCCGAGTTGCAACCGCCAGCGAAAGGAATTTCATTTCCGCTTTTGCTACCGAATAGGTGCGTTTGATATACCTATAGGTATTTGCGACGTCATCTGTAGAGGCGCCTCGAATGTTTATCTACAAAGCGACGGTTCATTTTTCGATAATTTTATCAAAACTGGTTGCTGGGAACATGTTTCGGTCCCGTTTGCATTGACGGAAATTGGAGATAGAGACTGAACAGCGAACACTACGAGTTGGATAGTGAAATGGACCTTTCCAGAGAAGTGGACGGTTGGACGCTACCGCTCCGTCCTGAACAGTCTTTAATTCAAGCCAACTCTGTAGAAGAAGACCTCTTGAATTGAATTGACTTGGACTTGGAGAGCGCAACGGCGGAGGCTGTTGAACAAAAACCGCCAAAAACCAACCAACAAAAAGCTGTATACAAAACCGATTGACCTTCCACCGTTGGTCGATGGCATTAAAAAATGGTAGACGATGCAGCAGCTGAAGTATAACTGGGAAAAATAACCAGACAATATATTTAGCTAGACGACTGGTCATGCTTAAGGGATTCCTACCCGAAATGGAAAGGCCGTAATTAGTTCGTGCTAAATATAGTTGAAAACTAGAGAAAGTTGAGGTATCACCCTTACGATGATGACTGGCACTACAAAGTCACAGCGCGGAGTACCACAAGGCTCGATTCTTGGACCTCTTCTGTGAAAGATAATGTATGAAGGAGTACAGCGACTAACCCTGCTATTCAATGAGTCAAAGTGATTGGTTTTGCTTCTCAAACACATCCTCGGAAAGGTGTCCGCCGGTTATTAAAATTGCCTATAGTCTCTATAGACTTATTTGGCCAAAGACCGAGGCTGTCTTGATAGCCAGCCATAAGACAGTGGATATACCAACGTCCTTCCTAAGGCCTGAAACTAACCGGCATGATTTGTGTCAGAAGAGTGCGGGAAGAAGAAAGGGCAATGTCTGCAGAAGTAGAGCCACAAGCTGACCCCCATCATCGATGTTTGGACAAAGTGAACATGCAGAGACTCTGTAGCTACGCACCGTCACTCCACAAATTGGGTCACAATAGTTCGCTATTTTGCTCGGCAAGCTGAAGGCGCTTTGCAGGAGATACGACAAAAATTACAAAGCCGAAGCTTTTGAGATCGGTGTTGCCACTTTGTTTTACTTAATTTTTTCGAAACTTAAATCTAATGCCCGAACATTAAATCTGCTGCGTTTTTATAAATAGTACAGTAGTAGATAGAAAATGTATCCTTTTTGGCAGGAAACATAACAACAAAACTTTTCGAAAAAGTTAAGTTAATATTAATCCTTTTTTTTTGTTGAAGTACGCGTTCTTATACATTTTTTTATAGTTTTTATTTCTTGTTATTTACGCAGGTTTTTTTTGGAAAGAAAAATCTACTGCAAGAAAATAATCCTAAAGTGGCAACGCTGACAGAGATCGGCTCATTCAAAGCGACCGTTTAAACGGGATTTGAAGACTAAGAAGAGCTGAAGTGCAGACGCAGATCACTCAGATTGAGAGACTAACCAACCCCCAACATAACCTATATCGGCAGTGCGTCAGAAAGTAGAAAAATGGTACAAGTGCCGCTTAGAGCGTAGGCGCGTGCATTCAAGCTAGTACGGAGTCCTAGTATCTTCGGCGGTTGCACACCTTTTTTGATTTGATTTTGGACGACCTTCGTTGAGGCCAGTCCCTCTAAGCGGTGATATTACTGATGCAAGTGCTCACTGCCCAGTTTCCTACTTTGTAGCGTATGTTGCTACTGAATTAGCAAATCTGCTCAAGAATCTTCCCCACCCGCCTATGAAGGATTTGTTCCCACAATGGACGGCATTTGTTCATCGGGCAAAATAAAAACAAGTTGTCTTTCGGTTATCAATCACACAGCCCCCATACCATTCGGTACAACATCAAAGTTCGTAAACCGAAAAATTAATCAATCAAAGGATAATTGCGCACAATTATTCAAGTGAATTTATTTGATCTCTAACCGCGCCCCATACAACCGCACATGGTTACATGACATCTCCGGGAATGAAAGCAAAATTTACAACATATTATAAAACATGTATCACACTTCGCGCGTATAGAACCTAAAAGCGACGGCGCCAAATATGATGGTCGCGCTCAGTCTCCTCAGTCTCCTCAGTCTCCTCAGTCGGCGGCTGCGACATCACCATCGACATCGTGTAAGTGTAATGTCTTTCGTTCGGTTTGGCATCCACTAAGGCGCATACCATTATGGGAGACGATTTTTTAACTAAAGTGCTTGCTAAATTATGGTTATAAATTGTGGTGGATTCGCCTTGCGGCGGCATTGTTGTATCCTTTCCCTCATTTGCAGTGTTACAAACAGTATGGAAACGTAGACAATCCCCGAGCAGTACGTCGGTCGTCTTTGTAGGATGCCAATGTACACCCAGCGTTCTCTGTGTTCTACATTATTAGCTGGGCGGCGAAAAATCGGTGGAACGAGGCCGAGCAGACACATCGCACCTCGGGTTCTTTTATGCACAATGCCTTCCGTTTTCGCCTGACATATGTACGAGTATATCGGTGTCTATCGCATCCGGCGACCCGTTTATTTTGAAAAATGTCCTTATGCAAAATTGATGTCGCCGCCGTCGTCGTCGTTGTCGTCCTTGTGGCAACCGATATTGGCACGGTCTATCTATCTATGACGATGCTTCAATATTATAAACATAGTGACAGAGGGGCGGGGGCTGTGCGCACCGACAATGAGGCAAAACGGATGTTTATGAGCAGCTATCTAAGATTACACTCATTTATTTTTATACCGTCGATAGGTGGGAACAACGTATTTGATGATGATTTATCGGAACGTTTCTTTTGTTGTGTCATGAAGAGGCATGAAGGTAGAATGGTGAAGTATCGCATCACCACGATACACACAATGAAGTTATTCTTCTTCATTGTTGAGTGGCATGTTCATTTAGCGAAGACATGATGTCCTCTTATTGGACGATGTGTGGGCTTATGATTGACAAGTTTTTCGATTCTTCAATGTATGAAATGGGGAAGAAGTGCGACAGTGAGGGTATGTAATTGAGTTTTGCGTTTCCTCTTTCGATGTTAACTTATTTGCTACAACGCGTTAGAGTGCGACGAAGGAGTTTAGGTGGTCCAAGAAAATGTCAGGTACCAGCTTTGCCACCTTAGCATTAGTAGATTTCGGAGAAAAATGCAGTAGATCTAACGCGATTCCAGGAGAGTGACAATGAACTCAGATACGTCGATTCTCTTCATCTGTTTAGAGGTCCGCTGGTACTTTATCTACACCGAATAATGCTTGTACATTCCTTCGCTAGCTCAGTATAGGTACATACGGGTTTGACTTTGAGTCTATACCACTATTTCAGCTTGGTTTAATTTTTTTTTAAGTGGTCGCCTAGTCTCGTTAGTCTCTTCCAGTCTTATTCACGAGCGATGGAAGAATCAGGAAGCTTAGACTCTGTTTAAATTAGATCCTCGGCGGCTTCAAGAAAAAGTTTCTTCGCAAAATGTTTTTTCGGGCCCGATTGTAGACTTTGGAGCAGAAAGACCAGTTGAAGATGAACCCCATGAACTTAAAGTGCGCCAATGGAAGCAGTTAGCTACGAAGGGGTTTGTTGGTGGAAGCCCATGTGCACCCCGAACTGTAGCCCAACAGAAAAAAAGAAGAAGATGTCTAGGTATCTGGTTCTTTTTTCTAGGTGACCAAATTTGGTGTGAAAAAAAAGTTCCCGGTCTTGATTTCATCGGTTGCTACAACTCCTATCTATGTTTATGTGGTTTGGGCATTGTTCGAAAGATTAAGACACCGAATACAAGCTGCCCAAATGAGGTTCCTTCGTTGATTTGCTGGTGCAACTCGATGATCGTAAAAGGAACAGCACACTAAGTGAGGTACTCAAGGTCGAGCAGCTACTCCTGCCTATGTTTCAGTGGTTTGGTCACATTTAAGGCCTGTCTTAAACTCAGATTCTAAGACGGGTTTTCCCCGACACGCAGTATACCTTTGGTGAAGTTTATTCAACATCTGAGCCACCCCACTCACATAATGTTAGTTGATAAAAATTGTTTTTTCTTTGAACTAAAACCAATCCTTATACGGGTCCACATGTTATCCACAAATCTAACATCCAATTGGTCGAACGGAAATCATTACCAACGTCGATTGCAAGTCTTTCTCTGCTCCCATTTCCATCGAAAGCCAATCATAAACGTATAGTTCCAGAAAGTCAGGAAAAAAAGACACTTGCCGCACTTCCGCTCGACAATCACATCAAACACGTCCAATGTCAATTTATTCATTGATCCATAACTGCAAAGGCACACCAGGCTGCATGTCTAACAAAGGGTGTCTCAAATAAAGAAAAACAAAACCAGCCATCACTGCAGAGCAAGAGCTTCTCCTATAATGGGAATATCCTCTGCCGGATGCTCATAAAATTATCGGGAGGTGATTTGGTCACATATGGTCGATGGGTATTGTTAATACATGAAAAATTGCACAGTAAAATTATATCACGATCATCGCATAAAACTGTTCCGATGAACTTCATCGTGCAAGCTGTCCAGTACCCTTTTGCAACCCCCCAGAGCATTGCTTTGGTACTGTTTGCTTTGCAGCAACTAAATAACAAAAACAAAACGTGGGACTTTTTCCGAAGGACCTGTACCAGAAGTGGACGCGCGCACCGAAGGAAAATAAATCATCTGGAAAATTTATGGTTAAGACCTGTTTCCGTTGGCATAGGTTATCCATGTAACCGTATTCCAATCGTTGACCTATAACAGTTGTTGTATTTGATATCAAAGAAAAAATATGAACAAATATTTTTGGTGCGGTGGTTTTGTGGCTTTTTGCCCCATTCTTGGTCTTATATCGGGGGGGGGGGGGGGTGGGCTGATCCACCACTCGGTGGAGGTATATTCTCAGCTAACAGTGTTTGGTGAACACTGTGAACAGATTGTACGCTGTATACTCTTGTTCGGTTAAGTTATTTCTCCAGGGAAATCAGTAACGCTTCGAATGGTAGTCATAAATATTACGCTCCAAATCGTTGCACAAAAAAAAAAAAAAGAAGGCAAACCGAAGTAGGGAACTCCAGACATTGTAACGAATATTGTGTTCGATGGTTGTAGATGGAGTGGTCCATTCGTCTCGTAATTTGACCGGCATTAGACAGTGAATCTGACATGTTTGGGATTTGAATTTGCAACCAAATTGGGTGTTTGACCTTATTAAGTTTCAATTTCTATCAACACTCGTATGAACGTAAGTGACAACAGGCAGCTAAGGAAATTTTAGCTTAAAAGGATGCAAACGCGGTAGCAGTATGGTTGTACATGGTAGCGGTAGCTATCAGCAACACGACCACTGTACGGGCTATCCGCCGCATTCGCAACCTTATCAGCCGCTAGTCTTCTATGTGGATGCTATTCGATGATGTAGGCATCGAACTCAGGGATACCCACCAAGCAACGAGGTTCGGTTGACTCCGCCTAACTAAAACACCAATTTGCCACAATTATCTTTTCACTTCAGGAGTATTTGCTTCGAATAATCGAAAAAAAATCCGTGTCAAATATTGTGTTTCAGCTAACCGATTTTTTTCAGTCAATATATACTTACCATTGCACTGGGAAGCTTTTAGGCCGATGATCCACCAACGTCAAACCATTCCAAACCACAAGTTTTTGGTCCTTATCCTCCTCCAAGGCCAGTCCCAACCACCTCCAAAGATGTATCGTCCTCCGCAGTCTGTTTTCAGTGCAACTTCGCAGCTACTGGAGCTATTGGGACCTCGAACCGCCTTTTTTCCACCGATACACAGTGATTTCTTCCTCATCTATTTTTCTGATCAACCATCGTTGAACACCAACAACTGAGCTCAAATTTTGGTATATTTTTGTAAGCATTTCCAGTCAATCGGGAAGGGTCAAAAACAGTAATTTAAAACTGCACATATCAAATACCAAATAGTGTGCCTCCAAAATTAAAATAAAATCAGAGTTCGGACAAAAAAAAATCTCCTGAAAATCCCTTCTATGCGAAAAATGCTTCCAAACTATTCAAAACGAATTTGCTAGTCTGAGAAATTGTTGCGCATCAATGTCAACTCACTCTTTTGTTTGAATTTTTCCAACACCCATCCCTCTCGAGCTTACAATATTATTAACGCTTCTGAAAACCACTCATCACTAATTAATGAGCACTTCAAAGTGTATATAAAACTGTGAAAGCAAATGTCACAGAATTTTTTTTTTTTTGTTTGCCTCAAATTTACATCGAACAGGCATATTTTCCGATTCCAATCTAACTACAAAATGTATAATATTAATCCCTTGACACCATACACGAATGCCACCTGAGAATAAACACACAACAACCATGCATTACTTTTTAATTATTACACTTTTTTTAAATAAAATGACTGCACATATAAAAAAAAACACCGAGGATTTACAATGCCAATTAAACAACAAAAAAATATCAATTGAAAGCAATGCAAAATAAAATAAAACAAAATAATAGATATTAAAAATGAAAGCTCATGTTCCACTTGATGAGGAAAATCCATGCAAATATTATAGATACATAATTAAAATTAATTGCTACAAACAACAAGTATCTACAGCAGCTACCTATAACCACCCCTTGATTAATTGAATTAATTGACAGTAAAAAAAGTGTATATAAAAATATATATTAAATAAAAATTTCATCATAAAATAATCGTTAAAAACGTGCCGATTTTTATCATAATTACCAATATTTTGCAATGGCTTTTCAAGATTCCACCGACGTACGTATAATCGAATTTTTTTTTGCTCATCCTGCAAGCGGTTGGAATGTTAATAATATTTTTATTTTATTTCTTGCATTATTTTATTTACACAAACAGATTAATGCAGTATGTGGTGTAGTAAATTAAAAATGAAAGGCATTACTTTTTTTTAATTTTAATTTATTGCATCCTTGGATAAACTTTTGTGCTACAGATGAACTCTACCGCTGCATGTGTCGCACTTTTTTCCAAGGCAATCACTTTAGAGTTCGCAAAAAAATGTATACAGGAAAATTAAGCCCGAAAAAGACCCCCGGAGTGATATTATTCCACCTCCAAAACTGTGACACAAATTTTAATAACTTGCTCGCGCTGTGCTGTTTTACCGGTTGTTACTTTGTTAGTCGCGAATTCAAGGATGCAAACTTGGCTGGCTGTAAATGAATTTGCATTGAAACAAAAAGAAAGATTGCAAAATAGAATAGAATAACAAAGGGGGGAGAGAGAGAGAGAGAGAGAGAGAGCTTCCCCATATAACTACAATTAAATAAGTAAGGGATAAAACTTAAAACAAAATGTACATATTTCAAAACAGCGTTGTCATCTGGTGCGGACGCTGCACAATTTATGCGGTTCAACTGGGAGGGGATTCATTTTTGTTTACAATTTTTGTTATTGTCACATCCTTCTCACAGTGTTTTGTTGCCATGGGGTCTTGGAATTCTTTTCCCTGGCTTTGTTTTGGATATGCACTAAAGAGGTTCAGGATTCGTTGCAAAAGGAAATTATGCCAAATTATATATCACGGTGAGAGCAAGGGCTGCGTTTTAATTCCAACAACAAACAATGGAATTGCGGCCACAACTGAATCTCGGAAGAAACAGTTTGTGTCTGGAATTTTGTTAGTGGTTATCAAGCTCCGATTTTTGTGTCAAGTTTCAATTTGTAAAGAAAGATGCATGCAAGAAGAGTGGTCTTCATGACTGGCTTAGGTCTTATATCAACATTTAAGCTCACAATTGAATTTTTTTTTTTTGTGAAAAATACTTCTAAATATTTTGAATTACTTAAATTTAAAGTCAGAACTAAAAACTTTTACTGGCTCAATTTGTTAAAATAAATAAATAGTTATATCAACAGTTCATGAGTGAGCCAAGCTTCTCGAAACCATTATTCGATTTGCATGAGGTTTTTAGTCCGGTTAGTTTAGAATCTAAATAGTAAAAGCTGACCTAAAAAATGCCTATATTTAACGATTCATTTTTGAAAACTCTTGAGACAAGCTTCACTAAAAACGTTGCCGAGCATTTTCACCCATTATACTCGATTTTTAAAGACACAAGGATCGCCTGGCAGATCTCATGATCTCCAAATCTAAAACGAACGACAGTTGCTCAGAAGGCTAGGTCTGTAAACAGGGTAACTGTGTGACCATGTTAACGTTTGACAGTATTCGTAATACATCTAGGGATAAATCTCACAGCCCGATGCCATGACTTTAAATTACCAAAATCTGTAACAAAGTCATGGCCTCTAATGGATGTGTCTGTGCAAAAAGAAACAATGTGACAATTTTCTAAGGACAAATCTGACAGTGTCAGTTTGAAATCTGATTGTTGTCGACTAACATTGAGAGTGAAAGTGTCTGAGAATTTGAGAATTGCTAACCATATGGAACGATCCCGTCAAATTGACAATTAGTTTTCCATTCTTCACACGGTCCTTCCTCCCATCTAATCAGAAACGAGTCGTTTAATAAAATTTTGCTGCTGACATACTGTCATATGGTCACGAAGTCATAAATGGTCACACAGGCCACTTTAGGTATAGGACCAACAGCCCGCAGTAATTTGTTTATACCGGAGGCACTTGCGCGGCATAATCGACTTAAAATGGACAGACAGAGCTAAAACTAATATCCTGCCAAACAAAGGCTTGACGGTTGGTATTTTACATCTCCTTGCCACGTCGAGTTATTTTAAGATTTGTTTGCAATAATAAGTTCATGGACTAAGTCCTTGGGCCATTTGCTGATAGGAATATATATAGTTGGCGCAACAGGTCTGTAGAGACCCAAGGCCTAGCTTCTCACAACCATTCGTTTTGTGTGAGTTTTTCATTTTTTGGAACGAATGGAAGGGATCTACAGTTTTATGCCGATTCCAAACGGCTAATTGAGAAGCTCTTAAGACAGTTATACTCTCGGATGTTTGTCAGACGTTCGCGAGAGGCGGCGCAGTGGAAAAAACCCTAAGTTGGAATTTGGGTTTTTGCGGGATTTGAACCTGAGCCCCTCGCTTAGTAGTCCAACACACTAACCACTAAGCCACTGCTGATAGGAATCATAGCGATTTAAGCTCCAAATAAAATCATATGTGACAGTTAATGCCATACAAGATTGTGTATGGTGTGTATGTATGCCCATAAGCATGGTGACCACATTTTAGAATTCCAAAAAATGAACAATGGAAAAAGATGAAAATTCGCACACAAGTTTCAATTTTTCAATTCTTTTTCGTTTGATAGGAATCTTGGAAAAAAAGCTTGAAGAAAACCATTTTGTTCACTGAATTTTTGTTTTCGTAATTGTTTTCAAAAACTTAAATGAAATTCAGAGCGAATAATGAAGAAATTTTAAATGTTATTGTATACTGAATAATTCGTAATGAACATCACCTTCAAATACAGAACTGTTCATTATTATAATGAGCGGATGGTCACCATAGCCATAAGGTACTTAAGCTATGTTCGGACGATTGCCAGATCCGCCAATATTGTCAAGTCTACAAATGATCTGGAAATGAGCTGCAAATGATCTGACAATAGCGAACTACCTTACAATATCAAATTGCCAGTTCACACGGCTGACAAGTTTTATCCCAAACTCTGACAATTTCATTGTCAGATGGTTTGCCTGCAAATAATTTGTCTGCCAACGTTGTATGATAGAAAATTGCCTGTTAACACGGCTGGCAGATGTTTGCTTACAAAATATTTGCAGATCCGTTTGCACGCATCATAAAACGGAAAATACAAAATATACCTTAAACAAAAAGTTATTAAAAAGGATCATAAATATTTCGAGATCCTTTTAGAAGTATCTAACATTAAGAAAGGAAAGGGTTCTAAACTTTCCTAGATCCTTTTCGTTTTTACAACGATTTCTTCGTCCACGCACATGTTTACAATTATTTATTTCACACATTTTGCACCAATCTACAGACAAATGCAAAGAAAAAAAAAACACCGAAACTTCATTTTGTTCGTTCAAACAATGAAAAATATTTGTCTACAAATGATAAATTTGCAAATAGCAAATGAGTCTGCAAATGTCCTAAGCGCCTGGCAATGGTCCGACAGTGATAAAATTGGGTGTTCAGACGATTGGCGGATACCTGACAATTTCATTGTCAGATGGCGGTCTGGCAATTATCTGACAATGAATTTTCTTCAAATATTTTTAGAGAAAATTGCCAGATTACACGGTTGGCAGACATTTGGGACAATTTTTTCATTTGTAGTCGTGACAATATTGTCGGATCTGACAATCGTCTGAACAGAGCTTTAAGTAGAATTAAGATCGTTATAAGTCGCAAGCAAACGGGCCTCATTTTGGCCTGTTGTACTCGGGTTTGACTTATGCGTTAGTATTTACACCCATGGGGGTTTATTGATATTGCAAGCAGGTAGTTGTTCATTCATGTGGTCGGTTTTTTACGTCGAACGGTCATTATTCTTCTTACAAAGCCGGATTTTCTTTACCCACACGACCTTTTTCGACGCCACACTCAAATTCCTCCGATTACAGCATCACCCTTGGTCACATGGGCCACTTGGCTGTCCCGTGCTGCGTATTTGCTTTTAATAACAAACTCCAGTCAATTGTTCATTTTACTTATTTCAATACAGAAAATTTATTAAAACAAAAACCGTTTACAAATGTCTGCATATTTCGGAAGAGAAAAATTCACAAAATAAAATATCACCCTTTCGCGTAATATGTGGACAATTCATCACAATATTCTACGCGCAAACAATTTTGGGGTGCATTTTATTGATTGCATCCGATTTTTGTAAATGGCATTCCATTTGGGGGTGTCTTTTTTCCTTTTTTTTTTTCCTTACAATTATTCGTTTGTGTTCGGTTTGTTTTGCAGCAAAGCGAACCCCACACTCCCACACCAATCAGAGGCAAACTTGCTGAAACCAATTCAATCCAATTCGACCGCCGAAAATCGGTTGAATGCATTCCGCCAGTGTAAGCGTTGTCATTAATCTGGCGAACCCATAAGGGATGTGTGTATATGTACCCTCGATTGGAGTAGGGTTTGCCTCTCGCCGCCCGCGCACAGAGTTCGTGAATAAAACAAATTGAATTTAAAAATGGAATTTATTGTTTTACATTTGGTATTGAATTGAGTTGAACTGAATTCATGCCCATATTGTTGTTATTAGTAGAAAAGATTTATAAAAAAGGATTTTTTTGTCACGTGAAATTTTGCTCGATATAGAGATAAGTGAGCGTCAACAGGACAGACCTATTGATACTTGGTGGGTTGCGGAGGTTTTTATTGTTGTGCAAAATCGGCGGAAGTGAAATTTGGCGAGTAGAAACGTAGGGTAACAAATTGTAAGCACAAGGTCCAGCTAAGTCGGTAGTTTCTCGCAACAATGGGCTCTGAACTTGGGTGGGGCTATAGGCTGTCCTGAACCTCCTCAATGCACCTGAGTGTTTTTCAATTGGTAACATCGGATGGCATGCCAAAGAGTTATGTTTCGACCAAAGTAAGCCCCTTCTGATTCCACAGTATCCCGTAGAACCAAAAAGGGGGTATCTAATTTAAAGCGCTCCAGACGGGTGATACTTACATAAGCTAGATCGCCGAGACTATCACAGATGTAATCTCCTAGATAAAGTTTTCTTTAAGATAAAAGAGCTTTGCGGGTGCTTAGGAGGAGAAGAATGGTGGTACTTAAGCATTACAAGAACACGTTTTCACTTTACATCACCCACGTCCCAGGGCGCGTATACCTATTAAGCAGGACCGGATTGAGAGGTCTGGATGCCCTAGGGCAACAAAGGAGGGGTGGCCCCTAGTTATTCATTTTATTTTAAATTCATTTTTATTTGTATCCTTAATTTAACTTATATACTAGACAAAAACGATTAAATCTAATTTAAAACTAACATTTATCTTATTCTAGCTTACTGGCTCTTAGCGAGCGCTCTAAACTTTACAATTTCCTTGAAATTATTGCCCTTCGGCCTTAGATATATCTATATTTAATTTTGTTTGTTTTTTATTCTTCAAGAAACTATTTATTTTCCAATTAAAATAAACGATTTTGTTCAGTCTAGTTTTTCAATAAGTAGTTTATTGTGAAACCAATTTAATTCGTTTAACAAACATATACAAATATAATCGAAAACTAGAATTATGCGAAATTGAACCTTCCGCCTCTATTGTGGAGGCACCTCTTGTGGAAGCAACGGGGCTCTAGCCCCCGATGCCCTCCCTTAAATCCGGTCCTGCTATTAAGAGATAGTAAATAAATCAAATTGTCCCCATTCGCTCATTTGCCACCTCTGCAAATCCTTTGCAAAACAAGATCACCTTCATCTCCACGTGGCATATTATTTTTGTATATGGTTCAGCTCCAACAGAAATTCCGACTTACAGTCACAGTGTTTTTGTGCAGATAATTTTGACACCACCGGAAAACGGATCTAAGATCAGTACCAATCGTTTTACAATGTGTTCAAATTTCATCAAATTAGATTCTTTTTGGATTTTTGGACAACTCACCTCCTCAGTGGGACAGAAGGACGACTTGAAGCTGATGCCAATCCGGTAGAACTCCCCTAAAAACGGTTTATTATCTTCATTAATTCAACAAGACGATATTGAGTTGCTCAGATGATGAAATGTCATTGCCCATCCATCAGACATAAATATAAATGTCCCTAGTACCCTAGTGCCGCCTTGCAAATTATATACTATTTATAACCGACAGAGAATATTTCTGTGGACACTTAAAAAAATCATGTAGATCGGCTTAGTGAATCGGGTTATAAAAGGACAACCGGACAGACAGAACAATCTGAATGATATTTCTGTGCAAATCCGAAACTAAGCCTACCGACAGCATGTTCCTCAATTGTAAAGCAGAAAATTCTCAGCCCTACCAAAAGCCCCCTCAAATTGTGCAAATTACCATCAATTGCATCGCCTTAGTCGCCTGCCTTCATTCAGTTGCGACGTTGTGCACGCAAAATTGCCTGTAATTTTAAAATTCATTGTTCACCGAGCGACGATAAATTATCGCATGAAATTGAAATTCACACATATTACGCGCTGCATTGGCGTGGCAAAAGATTGCACTGAAAGTTAAGCGCATATATTATTTTCCCCGGCGATAGATGAAATGTGATTTTGCACACACAAACACACACACACCGACACCATCCCCGACTAAATTACGTTCCATTTGTATTATCTCCTTCGCTTCTTTTACAGACAGATGATGTGATTTAATGCAAGTCGATTTTATCCGACAGGATACTCCCTTCCTTACTCCATATTCCTTATCGATCATTTTTACTACTCCTGCATCAGCATCACATGGGTATAAAGTATAAATGTGAATGTTAAATTTATCAAATGACTAATGAAGACATGGAATTTCAATTGACTCTAATGGGATATCCGCAACCACACCATTACGTTGGAAATTGATTTCCATTTAGAAACTCTCTCGACTTAGGTAGTTGAAAAGATTTATACGTGAAACACTAATAGTCGGTTACAGCAGCCATTACCAGAAATTATTCCTCCTCGAAAGGAGCGGTGTTTTTCTTTTCAAAACTATGTCAAAAGTGAAAACTTTGCTGCCGCAGGTTTGCTTGGGCGAAGTTTTCTTCGTTTCATTTGAAATTTTGATATTTTCAAAGAAGGACTCGGTGTGGCAGTGATTCGTGCGTCTTGCTGAATTTAAATTTAAATCCCACACAAACTGACTGAAAGAGCTGTTTAAAATGGCATCTACCCTCAATACCCTGTAGATACACACACAAACGAGAGTTCGTCAGCTTAAATGAAATTTTGTTTCTGGTTTCTTTGAAATGCGACACGCAAATTGAATTTGAAATTTAAGTTGTCTCTTCTATTGAAAGAAATAAGCTGACGATTAGCACAGAGCCTTGGGGTACCTCAAAGTTAAAAATCCGCTTTTCATATCATCAACCTTCACTCTTTGTGAGCCACTTTTAGGTGGAATCCAAGCCAGTCATGGTGTAGATTAATCGTGCAGCATTTAGCACTTCCCAGCCGTTGAGAAGTTATTAAAAAAAAGTTATTAAACCAAAGGTCGAGCTCAATTGAGGGTGTTGCGATGGGTCGGGTCACTGTTAGCAAATTCGTGGCGGACTACATTGACCGAGCTTTATCCTATAACTTCTAATGAAAGACACTCTTTAATAGTCACACAAAAGGGTAACCTTGGGTACTCGGACGAGTCCTTATCACGGTGATTGATGTGGTATGAGACCCAAAATAACCCGCATACTTATATTTCACTCGAAATGACAAATACGTAAGTAACCCTTTCAACAAATCTCCTAAAATCCGAGCTCATGAACTCCTGAGACTAAAGAATGTATCTAGGAATACAGATTACGAAAGCACACCTTCCAGTGATGCACTTTATCCCAGCTCCCCATTTTACCAACGGTCTATACACTCCTGCTGCCTCATAATATATTCCATTTGTGGCGGGGTGATGCTTTCAAAAATTGAAAAAAAAAAAAGCGTAACAGATCCCACGCCCCCTTTTTTTATCACTTTGTCATATAAGCTTTTCGAGTAATTTACATACGTCATAAGGGATTAGCATATCCTGATTTATTTTCATTAGTGTTCATGGTAACAAACAAACAAAGGAACCTCACCTTAAATGTGGATATGTTAATGCTAATGGACCCATGCCGAATGAAATGAGGTTCATTTAATTATGTTGAGCCAGCGAGATGGCCAATGCCATCCGGAATAGGTGCCTACAGGAAAGAGACAATGGGAGTGGGATGATAATATAGACTTATGTAAAGTTATCAGCTCCTAAAAATTGTATGTACCTTAGTTGAAACTGATAGACTGGGTCACATGTTCGTGGTTTCCTTGAAGTTCTTTTGTCTTCTTGAATGTTCCAGGGGTGATAGCAAGGCCCACCGTTCGTGGGTCAGGTTTGTGAGCTGGTGAGGAGTAATCCGTGCCACAATCACGTTAATACTGCACCATTGTAATATTTGATTTTTGGGTTAGTTTAAGGGCGTTTTTGTTTAATGTGAACGTAGTGACGGTTTTGCTGACGTTTTCCCTGGTAATCGCTGGGCATACCAAAAAAGGCTGACGAATCTTGTCACCAGCCGAGCGTAAGAATCCACCTGTATAGTGTATACTGAATTGTTTTTTCCTCTCTTTTCAAGGATCGTGTAGTAGTAGCCTGTTCTTAAACATTGTCAAAAGCGCCATCAACATCGAGTTTCTATGACATCTTGTTACATTCAGGAAGCTTGGCATTCAACTCAGCCTCTTGTCGATCTGTCCCTCCTAACGCATGTTGTCGCGATGGGCCTTTATGTTGCCAAGTGCCATACGAAACCTTAGTACCTCATACCCCTTTTCAACTAACTCATGTTGCGAATGGTTTTTCTCTCGACTTTCTAAAGAAAGTGCCGATGCATTGCATTTTATGACATCAGAAGGCCGACTGCGAATGTCTGTCTTAAGGACATCTCAAAGCCCCTCATATCCAATGCTCCACTTCAGCACCCACAAACCCAGACAAACTGCGCACAACCAGCTACCTAACCTCACCTCTTCAACATTTTCAGCAATTACCGTTAAACTCGTTAAACAGATTAAGCGGTATATATGTCAGCGTCTTTTGAAATAGGTAGCGAAATCCCCGCGTTTTACACCCATAATTGCACCATTAAACGAAGCTAAGCCCACTCACCTTGCGAGAGACCAATGAACTTTATGCCACTTCTTTCTGTTGGGTTAATGAGTTCAAAAACCGTAAGTAAAGTGCGCCGGATAATAATTCCCTAAACGTCTCTTACACTCTCGTCCGGTGGCGAACACTGAACACTGAATACTTAAACAGAAAACAAACTTCAGTCATCAACCCCTTGCAACAATAAAAATCGTATTCCTGTTCGGTAGAAAAAAATAACTCTGCCATAAGCCTTAGCCTGGGCCAACCGCACCAGAATAAAATAAAGAAACATTTGCATTAACCTACCTTTCCGTCGGTCGCTGTAAAGATGGGGTCATCCATCCCACAACCACAATCACACTTCTGCTCCACCCATTCCCGCACGTTGGGCTAATGTGTTTGTTCGTTTTTCATCTCTCGCTGCTTTTCTTTTTGTTAAATATTTTTATTATTCTTAAACAAGCCACAAAAAGATCCTCGCGGGGGGTGAGCGAATTGCCCGTGCCGTTTTGCCACAATATTATCATTTACTCGCCGTGTCGCCCGACTATACCGACCCCCAGAAGGAAGCACAACAAAATTATACAAAAAAAGTGAAATAATATTTTTGTTTGCTGAATACTAACCCTTGCCTTTTGTAATCGGATAAAGCTATTTAACTCGGTTTGCCTTTTTATTTTCTCTTCAAGAGCAAAATATCCCTTTCGTTCTGGTTGGCGCCCACCCCCTGGGGCTATTAGTGGGTGCGCTTGGTTGTCGTTGCTCTCTTTTGCCATTCGCCACACTAGTAGCTGCGGGCGAAATTAAATTATAAATTTATAAATTCATATACGTATATGGAGGGGGTTGGCCGGCCGGCCAAGGAAGGAACTCGTAGTCTCTCAGAGACCAGTTTTGCTGTTGCTATTGCGAGCAGCTTAACAATGACAGAGGATGTCGGATGGTCTTCTCAATGTTGGTTGTTTTAAGGATTGCAGGGGAATGATCTGCAGCCAACTATACCTACAGGATGAACTGGTATACTCGTCCAGGATCTCTACCATAAAAAAAAATAAAGAAAACACAATTCGCCGCTGAATAATAGCCTTATCTTATTAAAGTGCTACTTTGTTTATACGATGTGAGTCCAAGTTCCGAGTCCTTTACATTTTAATACTGAAAAATTAAAGGGCTGATTATTCTGATTACGAAAAAAAAACACCTCCTCGCTCCTCCTTTTTTTATTCATTATTCTGAATTGAGTTTTGAGTAATATGGTACAGTGCAGCCGTTATGTGGGTCATTTAATTATCTTCGTTAAGGAGAGGTCCGGTCCAGTTCGACCGATCGGTCTGCGGACAGCCTTTCTGCTGTCTCAATGGGCGAGAAACGCCAAATTAAAGTGCGTAGAAGGGTTCTCCCGGCAGCCACAAAATTAAAGCACATGGACTACAAGTTGTACACGTGGTTGGGGTGGGGGAATGGAGCGCGCTGGAATTGCCGATAAAGGGATGCAATTATGTCGCTTTCGTTGAAAAATTTAAATATTGGCTATGCTATGTTCTGTAGGATCTCTTGGATGTTTTGAGTGTATGCACTATCCAATTAATGTTCCGTTGGAAATTAAGTTAATTTGTACCTTCGTTTTTTACGCAAATGAAGAGTAATTCTTTGTGTATACAAAAGTGAATGGAGGTAGTATCATGTACGGGGATGTGTGACGCGGACGGATATGCGTGAGTGGTAATCTTTATGTGGCCTATTTGTTGTTTGTTGTTTTTTGTTTAAAAATGAATTGATTTGTGTGCTGATGCTGGAAATCAAAAATGAATCCTTGTGGGTAAGACATGTTTTGACCTTGGTTTCGGTGTCGGTAGCTGGGGTGAGGAAGTTTTTGCAGAGTTTTTCTAGAAACCAAATGAGTTCATGATGTTATGTAGGAAAGGATCGCAAAAAAAAAGAACAGCTTTCTGTGCAAACAAGAAGAAGAAGATATACGTTACCGAAAGGCAGATATTTAGAAAATTTATACCTATACCTCAAGTTCACAAGTTCTGCGGAACTTGCCTACAGAATTAGTAAACTTGAGGTGTAAATTTCGAAATATCTGCATTTCAGAAACGTAGTTTCTCCTTGCTCTTATATTTGTTGTTGTTCTTCTACGCTATTTTCTGATTCTTTTTCTAAATTAAATTGAATGCGTCTGCATGTTTGTCGTGTATACGTTTCCAGAATCGTAATCGGATTTTATATTCATGCAGTCAGAAGTGTGTTTTTAGTATACTATACGACATTTTATAGAGAAGTGGGCGTGGCACCTCCCATACAACATACCTTCATTCCTCCTGCAACCATAGTCAGAAATATCACTATATAGATGAATATTGCCTCTCCGAAGGACATTAGAGAATGTGGGTGGTATTGGACAATGGGGCGTGGCACCTTCCATACAAAAAAAAAAAAAAAAAACATCCAAAATCATATTTCCCAACACAAATGGAAGCTTTAAGTCGTAAAATTTTTAACTTTTGTGTCTTTTTTTAACAAATATTTTCGTTAAATGTGGGCGTGGCACCTTCCATATAAACAATTCATTTTCAAAACCAAGTATAACTTGATATTAATGGCAGCTTAATCGTTTTGTAAATAATTGTAGAGGGATTGTAAGACTTTATTAAAGTCACTCCATCTTCATCAGTTTCGTCCTTTAAATTTAGGAACTTACCTAAATGGACGTATGTTATTTTTGTTGAAAGATTTTGCAATATGTGGGCGATATTTGACAGGAAGGCGGGGCCGACAGATATTTTTAACACACTAAAACTACAGTCATTTGAAACCTGAACGTGCAAAGATATATTCGACACCAAGGTACTTCACGGAATGAGGGCGAGATTGAATATGGGGCGTGGCGCCATTCTTTGAGCAAACAGATAATATTTTAAAAATTTAACTATACGATCGTGTTCCAAATGTGCTGAAGCAGTTATAGGAAGGGTCTTTAACGACAGAGTCGAAGGGCTGTTATCAATCAGCACGTCCGATCTTCAATATTTTCACAGAAGGTCCTCCTTTTTTTGGGCTTTCAAGTCAAATTGTAAATCTTAATTTATTTTTTTAAATATTCCTCGTCACTCAATTTTAAAGACATTCTAAATGCAGAGCCTCCAGCATCTTGTTAGCATAAATTAATCCGAGTTTCGTCTTCATATTCACAATAATACTCAAACACAATCCTAATTTAATTTCGCCTTGGAGATCTCTTTTAAAAATCTTCTTTGCTTTCTTCTTTGACAAACTTTACCCATTTCGGCGAAATGAAACAATGCAGGTAAGTACACAAGAACAATGCTGAACAAATTCTGTGTGAAGCTCGTACATTGCCGCGAAACGGATGAGTGAGAATTTAACGAAAAATTGAGGAAAAACATTCCAAAAAGGCATCCATACGAAATGGGCCACTGCCAGTGCGAGGGCAAAGCGGGCCAAAAAATATTTTCACATTTAACTAGATTAAGCTTCAGTAAACATCAAAGCAAGAGCGAATTGCTATTTCGTCTTGCTGCCAAATGCGACAAGGGTTCCTTTATGAATGAATGAGTGATGACGATGACGAGGCGATGGCAACAACGACGAGTGGAATGGATTCGCGTTCTTTTTCCGCGCGCGTACTTAGAGTTCTGTTTTTTTTTTTTGCGAGGAATTAATTTTTTTTTTTGCTGTGCCGCTTAGGAGCTCTCGGTATACTAAGGTATAAGCCATTCATACTGGGCATCTATATTCGAGGAATGAAATCCTTTTCGCAGTTGAAAACCATTGCGGCAGAGGATAATGGCATGAGGAGATGTTGATTATGGTGGCCCACTGATGACGGTGTTAGTGGTGGCATTTCGTTTGCTCAGTGCCACGAAGGCAGGTGGAGCACCCCAATTCAGTTTTTCGTTTTGTCGGAGTTCGTTCAGTGGATGTCCTGATAATGGAAAAATCGTGTAATTTTAAATTAATCCTCTCTACTCCAAGAGGAGTGCACACATAAGAAGTATTCTTTGAATATTCAAAGCATCTCTGGTGGAAAAGTAAATTTTGTCAAATGAAATTAAATATAACCAAGCAGAAGGATAGGAGTGCTTTCGTATTATGTGTAGGTAAGCGCTAGAGAAATCAATCCAGCCAAACGAGCGTCAAAAAACGCTCGAAAAAACTCGTCAAAAGGCGCGTAAAAAACGAACGTTTCTTGAGGCGTCTCACTGAACACATCTTGTCGTTATTTAGTCGGTCAGAACCAAGCTTGTCATTGGATCTAATTCTAGATTTTTCTGTCAGCTCAAGGAACCACGCATTTCATTGGGCCGCGTCTAGTCGTACAAGACACAGTTTGTAAATTGCTTTGGCCTTGTTGTTGGGCCACTCCCTAAATGAATCACGACTAGTCGTACAAAACAAAATTTGTCAATGATCCACTTTCTATTACCTCTAGAAATCACGCCCGTTATTGAGCCTTTTGCTATAGAAATCACGACCCAGCTTCGTGTGGCTCAAATATCTCCACCATCTGTTCCGAAGAATGTGACCTATTAGGGGTCTAAGTCACTCTACAAGACCGTCTCCCAAGACCATTGTATTCATTTCGCTTTGCATAGGTCGTCGACTGGACGGTAAAACCAATCTACCCAGATTTGTTCTTATTTTCAGCACTCGATGTGTGACTTTCAATTAGACCATGCAGTAGTTAACTTGTAAATTAGCCTTTAAACTGTTAAGAAATGCACAACTTACCAGCCTAATTCGTCACTAAGCTGCTCTTCCCCGTTATGTGCATAATCACCAGTTCATAAAAGCAAACAATTAAATACACTTACCACGGACAAACCATTTTTAACCGTGCAACTGTCTGAAATTAAGTTATTACAACTTAAACTGCTTTTCGTGTCGCGGGTAATTTTGTCTTCCTATTTACACTTCATTTAAATAAATATTCCTCATAACTCCAACCACTGTCAATGGTGTGCCATTTCCAATGGCATTTTTTGTGACGCTGAATGTTTCCGTTATACTAAATGCCTCTCATGACATTTTGTATACACATTTATGAATTTTATTCTAACAATGGCCATATCAATCTCACGTCATGACCTCGCTGAATTAAATGCAAACTCTATATGAGCACTTTTGTAAATTGCAGTGTAAATATTGTTTCCTGTCAAATAATGTGACATTTCCATGCATTCTTCATTGAAAAATGGCACACGATAGCTGAAAAAGTGTTTAGATCCCTTTGCCAGCTCTCCGTTGAGTAATGTAAGTAGAAAAGAAAATTGTGCTGCGAGGGGATATATGTCATTCTGTCACCGGATTCTGTGAAACAAAACAAAAATGAACTACGTCAACAATTGTGGGTCGGGGCGAGGATCGTTTTAAAGTAATTGCACTGCCTAGTCCATGGGCGCATGCAGGAGTTTTCTATGAAACTAAAGGTTTAAGTGGTGCGTTAGGAGAAAAGCAGGGTTTATTATAGGCAGGACCTTCTTAAATAAGCACCACTACTGATGTTCTTTTCAGATCCCAAGGTTAACCCATTGACCTGTTCATAAATACAATGGAGACGGGAAAGCCTTTTTTTCACAACATTTAAAGACCTGGTACTTAGTTTGCAGGTCAACTTTTTTGCTGGCAACTACTTTAGAAAGTGTGCTATAATTCGGGCGCCGACTGTTTTTATCGATTTGTTGCTGCTACGTTTATATGGGCTGCGTTTTTAGAGCTGGAATTTTCCTTGTTGCGTATTAGAGTAGCCTATTATTCATTCACCTACCGTAAGTGCTTATAGTTAAACGAAGTCAGTTAATTAAAAACAGTGGACGCCGACAAAAGGTATTTTATTCTCTCGTTGCTGACAGTTTTGCAGGTTTTTCTCTCTTGTTATTGCATAAGGGCTAAGATAGTTTGCTAAAATTGTTCATCTGAGTGGAGTCAATGATAGCGAGTGCAGTACAATTTTAGCTGACAGATGGCGTTATTACAAATAAAGTATGGCTGTCACTTTTATTTGTAATGTGTAACGCATTTTGAAATCAAAATATGGCGGACTCATACCACCTGAATAAGAAGTGACTGAACTACTTGCACCTGTCGTTAGGTCAATTTTAAATTGGATTTCAATGTGTGATCCTTATCGTGGTACCAGCGTGGGGTGTCGCTGTAACTCCTGAAGGAAATTAGAACAAAAATGATATGCGATCAATTCGTAACAGTGATTTTGACGACAGCAGGACGCAGTGAGATAATTGAAAGCGATAAAGAGGGAGGAGGACGACGCCGGTGTTTAAATATTAGCATGCGGCCGTGTAATGATACCACGATTATTAACGTCAATCGTCAATCCTCTGACAGATTTATTATGGCGAGGTGTCACACATGGAATAACCAAAAGTGTTGAAGGCTAACATAATAATGTCAAAATGAAACGCGAAACTTGTTTGGCCTAAGATCTCCGAAACAGATACGTCCACCATGCATATGGACAGTGTAAATGGGATGTCCTGGACGGTATCGATTCGAAAAACATCTGCTGACAGCAGCAATTATGGAATAATTCCTTTCCCATTGGAATCGCCCAGCTAGCTTGGCATATGGCAATCGGTGCTTCGGTACAGCCGGAAGGTCCTTGTATTACGTCGCTGCACCGCTAAGACTTTTATCCCACAGATTAGTTGCTATGCGCTGTATCGAATGCAATTGCAATCTGAAGTGGGACAGGGAAAATATGTTATCTCGACTTTGACGCGGTATTGCTCGTAGGTCGGCTATAAATTTATAAATTGTGGATATACACAAGCCTGGATGGGAAAATCCACAGCTGCATTGCTGTGGGAAGTAAAGGTCTGTGATGTGGTAAAAGGATTTGTTGATGGCAATTGACAAACTCTAACATTGAAATGGAGATTCCAACCATCACTATCGGACGGGTACTTTTGCTGATTGATGTGAAATTAAGTTGTACTTGTTATGGCAATGGATATAGCGGCAGAGAGAACGTTTGAATTGTGTGTTGTGATTGTTGAGGAGGAGGCTGCACTTGGTACGGAGCTTTGAAAGTGACAGAATATCACTCACATTTAGTGGCATTCAAATCGACATAGGAGGGTGAAAATTAAAGTAGGTACACAAGAGGTGTACAAACTGTCTGCCAGGTTGATAATACTCACTTATCGCATGTGCATGGTAATAATGGATACGAGGAATCATGGCCCATACAAAATTAGGCAGTGAAACTTAAGATACGTCTTCAATTTCAGGTCCCATATGCGGATGACCATCACACGATCTTGAATACAGTCAGTTAAAAACCTTTCGAATAAGCCCTGAGGTAAATAACTTACTGTAGCTATGCAGGCCCTGAGTTCTTTTCCAAAACAGTAGGTAACTATACTCAGCCGCGAATACGACGTAAGAATGTGAGGCCTATAGTTCTTATTTTTTTATCAAAAGAATGGTCTGTCTGACTGTTGATTTGATGGCAGAACATACCTTCTTGATGACAGAAGCCTCTATGAAAATTTTGAACATCCGAGGAATTTTATTAATTTACTTTAACCTGCACAAGAGTTTGGGCGGAACTTCTTAATTCAAGAAAATAAATTCTTAATTTTAGAAACCAGTAAGCTTTTCTTTGTTTAAAAATAAACAATTTCTTCAATCAGGAACTCATCAACACGTTTTGAGAAGAATTGATTTGATGCCATTCAGAAGGTGTTTCCGAGATCCAGAACATTTTTCTAGAACTCTTTAGGTCGACTGCTTCTGATTTTCTTTATTATTCACTAAAAACGTAAAGGAATGGTTATCGTATTTTATTTGCCTGGTTTTACCAACCAATTTGGGAATGAGCTGGCGCATGGCAACCTCGACCGCTTCTCTGGAGAACTTCGCAATGAATTTCGAAACCTTTCCCCACTATAAGATTATAATTGGGCAAAAAGGTGCACTTAGCCAATCGTGAAATTCACTCCGTCCTATCATTGGTCTTAAGTAGTTCATTTGTTTACCATGCGGTGGAATATAAATATTTCATGACTTTAAATTGCTTAAGTGGTTTGCAGTTTGTAGTATGTGTTGGGGCACTTAGATGCCCCAAACGTGAACTAGGCAACCACAGAGGACATTGGGCAGTTCGAAGTTGTTTAGTTTCAGTTGAAGTTTTGACTAAGACGATGCTAGTCCATCCCGATTATTTGTCAGTTTTACTGAGCCTTATAAGTGAGTGGGTGCGAAGTGATGCGAATCTGGAAGTACTTTCCTTCTTTTTTTAGTTCAAAAATATCACTTTGAGGCTTTGAGCGTTTGTATCCTTTGGAACGGTAATTTTCCAGTTACGCTTACGCAGAGTAACGCTTCAAATTATATCCCAATCACAAGTATTTACAAGGCGAACTACTTTGGACTTGACGATGAGATTCAGCCGCCTAGGCTGGAGGCTCTGACGGAGTTTGGCAGGAAGTTGGCCACGGCCATTGAGGAGCAGTTCTGCGAGGTAAATGCGAATGTTGAAAATGTAATTGTTATCAGAAGTTCTTCAAATGCTCAATTTTTCACATGTCACAATGTTAAGTAAAGTGTGCAGCTTCATCATGTAGCGTTTGATCCTTAAAAAAATAGTTTAAATATACACGCAAGCTCAGTTGTGGGTGCTTAACGTTGTTCACCGGACAAATGAGATCCGCTGGGTCGTGGTGGACACTCTCGGCTTAGAACAGAAATGCTTTTCCCACTGTCAAACCGTTTTCATCGATGAATCCTGTAGTAGAGAGTAAAGTGCACGACTGGATCACACGTAACTTTGTCGCCTTCTCCGACTTTATCTGGGGCTTTACCTTGCCATGCAGTTTTCTTCTCACCAAAAGTTTATACTGCCGCATAAGGTTCAAGTAATAGCCAATTTTTGCAGGTCTAGAGTGAAGGCGTGGTTGTAACTTAAGGTCACTTCCACGCCAGTACAACAAACGACCATTCCAATAGCATTTTTGACTGCTTAGTTACATATTTCTCCCAACAAATGTCACTCCTTCAACAAAAGTGCGCAGCCATCCGTGCGGGCATGTATTAACGAAAACTCCCAGAAGAAAGTGCTGTAGAGAAATGAAATGTAGTTTTTCCAGTTGAATTTGGTTAAAATTACCACTCTCCGTAGATCATAAAGTCTTTTTTCCCTTCCGAAGACAGACTGACAGTCACATGGACATGCTCCCTCCGTCAAACAGTCCTTAACCAATTCTAAACCCCCATCTGCACAATACAAATCCGGATGTTAATTTAAAATATTTCCTTGCAGAGCTTCGTAGCATTCGAAGATGAAATCGCAGATTTTGTATCAAATTTCCTGAAATCAGTGATTCACTCCAAGTGGCGTACGACGAGGAATAAATTTCTGTTCATCTACCGCCAGGATCGATTTAATTTAACATCAAATTTGGTTCACACTTTCTTCAAAGGTAAGTGGGTGATACTTGTGCTGACCAGGGTCCAATATTAACAATACCCTTTGGCGCTCTTCCTTTGCACAGATCAATCCAGCATACTCTTCGTCGAAGTTGTCAACGATACGATATTCAATTTAAAGACAACCAAGTATACCGGAAGCCGCAAGGAACATCCAGAGCAATTGATTCTACTGGACACATACGACGGAGCGACCAACATCTTTCAGTTCAACCATGATCTATACCCCGACAGGATAAGAAACATGAAAGGCCGTGAAATTATTGTGGCTGCCTTCACCTATGAACCATTTTCGGTTATTAAAAATGTATAGACCACGTTTTCGGGTTTGAAGGACTGTTTGGTAATTTCTGTTTCTCAAGTCAACAGAGGCAAACGCTATGGATGTGGGAAATGGAAATGAAGATCCGTCCAAGAGAGTCCTGTTTGATGGCATTGATGGACAGTTTTACTTCAACTTCTGCCGGCTGTATAATTGCACCGTCCAAGTGGACACAAGTGAGTTAACTTCTCGATGGGTGAAAAGGATAACCGCCTATACCTTATTTATGTGCATAGGTATACCGGTTGAATGGGGCAACATTTATGCTAACTTCACTGGAGATGGCTTGCTAGGGCTGCTCTTAGAGAGAAAGGCCGACACCGCGATGGTGGCCCTTTTTATTTGGTAAGGACTTTGTGTTGATTTGTGGCTTTTTTAGGAATCTATGATTGATCAATGGCAAAGGGTATTTTTACCTATCTACGCTTTGGAAACTGGAAACCCTGCACAGGTTTTTGTCCCTAATATTGTTTTCAGACGATCATATGGATGATCTTCCAAATAGAGTCAACAAAGTCCATGTGTAAGATAATTTGTATTGTTAACACTTTCAGGTACGAACCATATCTTCGCTTGGACGTGACGTCCTTTACATTCAGATCTGGAATAACTTGCCTAGTCCCGAAGGCAAAGTATGATTAAAATTTCTATTAAAAAGAGAAACTTCTTATTCAATCAACCCTATTTCAGACGCAAGACAAGCTGGTTCCTAGCCTTTAAACCGTTCCACGTGCTGCTCTGGGCTGGTATCGCTGCTTGTATCCTCGTCGAAGCAATTGGCTTCTTTGTGACCCGCAAGTTTGAGCAAAGAAGCCGCTCCTGGATGGATTGCTTCAATTTTGGACTAACCACCACTCTGAAGCTGTTTATATCGCAAAGCAGCGACTATGTGGTGATGGCTGCTTCTCTCAAATTTGTTCTAACTGCCTGCTACATTATTGACATGGTCATAACCAGTGTTTACAGCGGTGGCTTATCGAGTATTCTCACGATCCCAGTGTAAGCCCAACCTCATACCGCATCAGTTGGTTTGAAGTAGTAATTTTTGTGTTTACAGCTTTGAAGAAGCAGCAGACAGCGCTGAACGTTTGGCGAAGCATAAACTCCTCTGGGGGGGCACCTCAAACGACTGGATTATGCTTTTCGAACCAGAGGACGTGAGTTATAAGTTTCATTGAAAGTTACCGGTCCCGTGTATGTACCTCTTGAACTTCGTGTAGGAAATCACTCGACAGATTTTCGCAGACTTCCGGTTTTACTCGTACGAAGAGCTGCAAGAAAAAAGTCTAACGACGACAGATTTCGGTATCGTATTGGAGCGATTGGAATTTGGTAAGTCACACAAATGCTGACCCCAAACTACATACAATTGACCTACAATTGAGCGCCAGCTAGAACCAGAATGGGGGACAAATTTGACTGTTTTTTGTAACTTCCTTTAGACTTATATTCGAAAGTAGTAAAATTGATAGCTTTCGAAAGCCGGGAGTCCCATTTTGAATAACATCATTGAAATTGGGTGTATAATTCCAGGACATTTCGCTATACCCGGTTACATAAAGAAAGGCGCAGTGGATCGCTTGAAGGTGATGACAGACGACATCTTCTATCATTATATTGTCGCTTATGCGGCTCGCCCTTGGCCACTTTTGGACAAGTACAACAACTTTATTCTGATGGTGCAGTCGAGCGGATTGAAACAGTACTGGGAATGGATGGTTCGTATCGTCACGGTTTGGTTGATGAAGTTTATTTTGGAATTTTATTCTTTTCGAAAGATGGCATCGAAACATTTGGACGAAAATATGCAGAAGCAAGTTAGGGCCTCGATGTCAAAAGGTTTCGATGATGCCGGTCCTGTTCAGCTGGGAATGGAGAATTTCGCTGGAATCATTGTGATTTGGATTGTTGGGGCGGTTCTTGCCGTTTTCGTCTTCATTGGGGAGATAGTGGTGGCCCGTAGAAATCGAAAATAGGTTTTTCAAATGTTGTCCTATTGATTTTCACCAATAAAAATGTTCTTGCACGCATTATTTGATGTTTTTCTTTTCCCATTCTTGTGTATCAAACGGTTCCTGAATATGGTCTAACAGTAAAGGGGACCAAATGTAGTTTTAAAGGGGTTTCAAAAGGCTTTTGAGCTGCTTATGCCCCAGATTCCTGAAGAAATCCTACAAGATTGTTGTCTGCAAGTCTGTCAAGAGGTTATTTATGGTAACCTCCAAGGTGCGCTGTTTCGATCTCAGGCGAAATATTTAATGAAGAGCTTTTACAACCTCCGTCAACTTGGCAGAGCAAATTTGTCAACAATCAATTTTGAATAGCCCGGAATTTTGTGCTTTTTTGAGCTGAGTTTCCAGCTTCGTAGCCCACCCCATTTAGCTAGAAATCGCAGTTCAGATCTCTATTCTAATAAGTTCTTGGAAAACTGTTAACGCAAATCCTAAAAACGGATCAAAATCAAAAAATCATTATCCAAGTCTTAAGTTTCGCTCCGTTAAAAGGCCTTTTACAACTCTGCTAAAATATGTCGGCTACAAGAAAACAAAATCACAATCGACATTTTGGCGCGCCATAAACAAAAAAACAGCATTTGAAACTGGCGACATTTTAAGACAAATTCAATCCATATAACCAGGCGCTCAGCAATTGTCGTAGGTATGGGTAAAATATTCTTGCAAAATAAATAAATATCCCTTGGGCACTCTGTCACGCCTACCTGCATGACTAGCCATGCAAGACGGAAAAGGAAATCAAATTGTGTGAAGCTGCGAGAGTGAGAAAGATTGTTGAAAATTAAGTTACTGTACGTTGCAAATATTATGCATGCCAGTGTTGCCATAATTTCAAAAAGGAAAATGCTAGACTGCAAAAAAAATGCTAGACAAACAAAATTTGTTTTCATCAGCTTAAAAAAGAAGAAAAAATTAATAAGTAGTCTTTTATACTACACAATCATCTATCTGCCTGTGTACCTCTCCCTTTAGTAAGGAATTCCGTGCTTGGAAATATGTATATCAGTCTCTGTAACAATTCATTCGATGTATTTTTAATCACTAAATTTCCTCTAAAAGATATTTAGAAGAAATCATATATATTAACCTTTTCAGTATCAATTGAAAACAAATAAACAATAAACTTTTCAACACGTTAAATCACTGCACACAATATGACGAAACGCAACTTCTTGAAAACAAAGCACAGATCAGTTAATATGGAAATGCCACTTCGAAGAAACGTGTTAGAGCACGTATCTAAACCTCTCTGTAAACGATTGACTTGATTCATCGCATTAATTTTTTGTTTGCTTCATACATTCTGGCATTATTTTTCTTGCAGTCTAGCATTTTCCTTTTTGTAATTATGGCAACACTGGCATGCATAATATTTGCAACGTACAGTAACTTATTTTCAACAATCTTTCTCACTCTCGCAGCTTCACACAATTTCTTTTCCCTTTCCTTCTTGCATGCAGGTAGGCGTGACAAAATTTGGCTGGATTCATTGGTTGCTCACGCATACTAAAAAGCCTACACACCAATGCGCAATGGACATTTTTATTTATTTTGCAAGAAGATTTTACCCATGCCTGCTACAATTGCTGATGGCCTGGTGATATGGATTGAATTTGACTAAAAGTGTCGTCAGTTTCCTGTTTTTGTTATGGCGCCAATTGTCGACTGCATTGTGATTTTGTGATTTGCCTTTTACTTAAGAGCGAAACTTAAAACTTGGAGATTTTTTGATTTTTATCCGTTTTCAGGATTTGCGTTAACAGTTTCTAGGAACTTATTAGAACAGAGATTTGAAATGCGATTTCTAGCTAAATAGGTCGGTTACGAAGCTGGAAACTCAGCTCAAAAAAGCACAAAATTCAGGGCTATTCAAAATTGATTATTGACATAATTATGTGCTCTGCCAAGTTGACGGAGTTGCTTTTACAAGGTGTTTACAGCTCTTTTGCGAAGAGGTACTTAAAATATTTTTAGAGGCTATATCACAGACTCCGATGCGCACTCATCAGCTTTCTGAAGAGGTTCCTACAGCTCTGTGTACGAGTACGACAGCCTTGACTATGGGTCCGCTGAAATATTGCGTCGTACTAATAATAAATTTAAGTCACGACCTTAAATTTACAGAAGCTCACAATTGCGAAACTTTTATGGAAAATGTGGCCACTGTGGACTACTTAAATTTGAAGTCGGAACTAAAAATGTTGACTGGAAGGGTCGGTTGTTTTGTTTTTTGGCTACGAATATGAGCAGAACTTTAAAGGTAATCAGACCTTATACGGCAAGGTATCGAAGGCAATTTTGCCTCGATGCGATCGCAGATAAGATTTGACGAATTTTCCAAACTAGACCATGGTTGGAAACTTGCTAGGGTACTGCCTCCTGAGAAAACATGTCAAATGGTCCAGACTGAAAGAGACGGATGTAACTACTCTCCCATTTATATCCGTAGAATCCGATTCAACTTCAGGCAACAGGCAACAAGATGGCACCTCAAAGGAAAAGACACCTCAACTAAGAGAAGATTTGTGTGTGACTGTACGGCGACAAGGTGTCGGCTCTGTTTGTAGACGTTGAAAGATCCCATACAATACAATCCATATGTTGTAGGTCAACCCAATTAAGGTCAATTAAGTCCCCATTGAAGACCCTGCACCGACACACACATCACGAGTAGAAAATGAAAAAATGCATAAATGGAGACATCGTGTTCCTTTCAGTTGCGTGCAACCTTGGTATATCCTTTTTTTTAACAGCGCCAACAGACCTAAACAACGCAATTCATCGATGAGGGTAAACAAAATTAGAATGTACGCAAACACAGTGCGCTTCCTTGTGCAAATTATCTGAGTCCAGAAAATAGGCCTATAAAAGGGACACTTTGCAGATCATAGTGCAGTCGCGGCTTAGCATTCGTCGGTTAAAGCGTACAAAAATGCTGACACCTCCACCCTTCGCCTACGAACACGTGTCACTACTAATCAATCTGATAGGTGTGTGCTGTGTGCCTGAGAAAATAGTGTCCTGCCCCACAGTTGTCGAGTGATTTCTCTATAATTTCAGTTCAAACATACCACTACGATGCGACCAGTGTGTGTATCCTTTGGAACGATGATTTTCCATTTAATTTGCATCAGTCGAACGTGGGTAGTTATGCTGCCGTGGCAAGCCTCTCCAAGACGGCTTTCGTTAACGAAGCAGAAATACCCGCCAGCCGGATTGATCTGCTGACCAAATTCGACGCCAAATTGGTAGAGTCCATAAACCACACTCACTGTGAGGTAGGTGCAACTTTGTCCAGTGCGTGTCCTTCCCCCACCGCATGAAACCCCTTTCAGAGCTTCATTGCGTTTGAGAGCGAGATTAAGATGTTTTCCGAGTCCTTTATAAAATCGGTCGTACACTCGAAATGGCGTTCGCTGAAGAACAAGTTTCTCTTTGTCTACACCAAGGATCAGGTGGATGTCGCCCAATGGAATAATGTTTTCTTCAAGGGTAAGCCTTGCCACATTTACTTCTAATTTTCTAATGGACTGGCGAAATAAATTCCCCCCAGATCTGAACAACATCCTCTTTGTGGAAATGGTCAATGGAAGCCTGTTCAATTTGAAAACGACAAAATTCGTCGGCAGCCGCAATGACCAGCCGGAGGAATTGGTTCTGCTGGACCGGTACCACGGTGAGACGGGAACTTTTGAATTCAATCACAGTCTGTATCCGGACAAGTTGAGGGATATGAAGGGTCGCGAAGTGATTGCAGCAGTGTTCCCCTATGAGCCCTTCACGGTTGTGAAGAAAAACGTATGTTGCAATGTACTTTTTCACCCAGATTTATGAAAAGTTTCTACCATTGTTCCAAAGGTCTCTGTGACCAATGTGATGGATGTTTCGCATGGCAATAAGGATCCGTCCAAGAGACTTCTCTTTGACGGTACAGATGCACAGGCTTTGTTTCACTTATGCGGGCTGTACAACTGCACCGTGCAAGTGGATGCGTGTATGCAACATATTTATTTTTATTTTCTTAGCTGTTGCATCAAAAGCGTGATGAATCCTTATTTTATAGCCGAAGAATCCGAGTGGGGCTATGTGTATGACAACTTCTCTTCAAATGGTGCGGTGGGCTTGGTTTTCGAAAGGAAGGCGGACGTTAGCATGATGGCGATGTACATGTGGTGAGTGTTGAAATTGGTAAATCTCGATTGTGTTGTTGCATGGAATGGTTTTTGCGAAATGCATGAAATTGTTGTAGTAGTACGTCGAACGTTGCTTGCCCGTGTTTGTGGTGCCGACTGCGGCGCTACTTCACAACCGATTTTTATTACAAATAATAATATGATGTTCCATTTAAATAAAAGATTAGTTTGTGCAGGTGGATCCTAGTAGTGAGTATTCTTTTTTAGTGCACAGTTCCCGAGGGTATTTATTTTTAAGCTTAGCAAAGTTGCGAAGGTGTAAGTTTTAATTTTCGGAAGGGACCTTTAATTTTATTTAATTTTTTTTTAATTGCGATTATGCGTATTTCGAACTACACCATCGTCAGATTCATTTAATGCATTTATTTGGACAGTTGTATTCTGCCTATCAAGTCTTTGGAAGAGATTTTAGTCAAGAAGTGAACCTGCACCTCAATTCACCGTCAGTTGTGAGTTCACGTCCCAGATAAGTTGCCTGAAATTTTGTACCTCCTGCAAAACGAGGGAATTTCCTGCACACCAGAAAAGTCAAAAATGGTCTCTAATATTTAAACCGCCTTAAAAGGGTCCGAACACAATTACAACTCACGTTATTCTTGATAAAGAAATATTGTACTATTTTCTTACTCTTAAATCGTTAAGAAACAACAGGGTTTTACCAAGGATAAGGCCTAGTAAAAACCTGTTGTTTTTTAAGCAAATGTGCACGCCTTTCTTGTTGCACAATCTTCTTAGTCGCATGTCCTTATCCTAAGTAGTAACATTTTGTTAAAATACCTCAAGAACATTTTTGCATGTCTTACTATATGTATTTTCCCCCTCCCCCGCATGCTCACTAGAGAACGGTAAACCCTCCAGAACTGCATGACTCATCTCCTCAGTAATCAGTGTCCACAGTGTCCACAGTGTCAACTCGAACGTTTATTTCAAAAATAAAACCACCTCTACTTCGCTAGGTATGACCACTATCTTTACCTAGATATGTCAGCTCCTATGGGTAGATCTGCTGTTCAGTGTCTCGTTCCAGCGCCGAGGTACGCATAACCACGATAAGACTGTCTCCTACATTTTTAAAATAAAATTTGCTACCCCCAGACGTGTAGTTAGTTGGTCACTGCCCCTTCAGCCGTTTCAGTGGCAGCTTTGGCTAGGCACAGCTGTCTGCCTGTGCTTGGAAACAATAGGCCTACTTATCACTCGATGGGCTGATAGAACGGCCAGCGCTTCATGGACTGAAAGCGTCTACTTTGGTTATGTGACAAGCTTCAAGTTGTTTGTCTCTCAAGGCTGTAGCTGTCTGCCATCATCGTTTGCAGTGCGCATTGTACTGTTCTCCTGCTACATGATTGACATTATCATCACGAGTGTTTATGCCGGCGGACTGGCGAGCATTCTAACCATTCCCAAGTAAGTACGGACAAATTCCCATCTTAGCTTGATGATGAGCCTTCGATCGTCATTAGCTTTGAGGAAGTCGCCGACAGCCTCGAGCGTTTGGCCAATCACAATCAAATTTGGGTCGGAACTGTGACGAATTGGGTTTTGACCATAAACAAGTCGGAGGATGTAAGTAGGAAGAAAAAGACACACATCTGCACCTTTCTAATGACCTTCCCCGCATAAGGCCTTAGCGAAGCAGGTTGTGAGGAACTTTCGCGTTCACAGCTCGGACGAGATCAAACTGAAGCAGGACAAGACCCTTGCCTATGCCATCGAGAGCATCGACTATGGTAAGTCGCCACCATCAAGTCGGCTTGAATGCTAATTTTGACACATTTTCAAGGACATTACGCATTGTTGGACTACATAGACCAAGACCTCATAGACGGCTTGAAAATAATGGTGGACGAAATGTACAGCATATACTATGTTGCATTCTTTTCGCGGGGGTGGCCTCTGTTGGACAAGTTCAACAACATGCTTCTGATGATGCAATCGAGTGGATTGACCAAATACCTTCAATGGGAGGTGACAAAGACAACTTTTAGGGACGTTGACAAATGGCAGAAGTTGTATTCTGGCTCTTTCAGGCGATAGCTGATTATATGAACATAAACGTGCAGCGGCAAATCAAGGCATCGGTTAAGACGAACTTTAAAGATCTAGGACCGATCCAGCTGGATATGGCCAACTTTGTGGGGTTACTGGCGGTTTTGATTATAGGTTTTGGCTTAAGCATTTCGGTCTTCATAGGGGAACTAGTCTATTACCGCTTTAGGGAGGTCTAGTCAGGGTGGGCAATTTCAACAGAGTATTTTTAAAACACACTTAATCACTTTATTTATGCCAACTATTCACTCAATAAAGGGTCTTTCGACTCAAAAAGATGTGCTTTGTAGTGTGACGAAGTCGTAGCGTTTTCGAATTTGAGCTGAAGCTGTTGTTTTAGAAGCTTTGCTCTCTTATTTTTATGCGATAAAGTGTGGATTTGATAGTGAATTTCTAAGAAATTCGTCAGAAATGCTGCAGTTCTAGACGACCATCTTGTTGTGATGTGAAAAAGTCCGGGTTGATGAGGGAATTTCTAAGAAATTCGTCAGAAATGCTGCAGTTCTAGACGACCATCTTATTTGGCAGCGATAAAGTGCGAGTTTGCAAAGGAATTTTTAAAAAAGGAATTTTTAAAAAATTCGGATCTTATTTTAACCAAAGGAAAATTTTAAGGAACCGGGAAAGACTTCCCTCGAAAGCCGTGCGGGTTCAACTCCCAATATAGAAACCTATTGGCAGTGGCACAGCGACCTCAAGTATTTTATTTTATTTTATGTCATTTCCTATCAAGCGGTTAATACAATTTTACTGCGGCCTTAGAATGGCAGAAGGTAAACTAGACTAGAAGGTAAGGAGACTTTCACAAAAGCACTCCATGCACAAACTCCCTCCAATAACAGACAGTGACTCACTTCCCCAACCATAGGCCCGAGGTGTATGCCTTCTTGGACATGTCAGTGATCACATCCAGATCGGGGATAACCTGCCTAGTTCCAGCACCAAGGTACGTATTCACATAGCAGTCTTTGTTGTACCTGCTTTTAATAGAAAACCCTCTTCACAGTCGCACAACAAGTTGGTTCCTACCCTTCGAACCCTTCGAAGCGAACCTGTGGCTCGGCTTAAGTGGCTGTTTCGTTCTGGAAATCTTCGGACTCTTAATCACCCGCAAGATGGAAACGGACACGAGCAACACATGGGCAGAGAGTTTCCAATTCGGCTACATCTCCACCTTCAAGCTGTTCCTCTCGCAGAGCACCCACTACGTGGTGAGGGCGTCCTCTGTCCGGATTGTGCTGTTCTCGTGCTACATGATTGACATCATCATAACCAGCATATATGGCGGCGGATTGGCGGCCATTCTAACCATTCCCACGTATGTAAGTGAAGCGCTTCTTATAGCCAGTTTGAAAGGTCTTCCCTTGCAGGTGGGAAGAGGCGCCAGACAGTATTGATCGCATGATCAAGCAGAATCTCATTTGGGCTGCAACGTCTCTAGCTTGGATAATCACGCTGCAGAATAGCCAGAATGTAAGCGGGCAGACCACACACGCATGTCCTTCAAAAACAGAACTCTCTCTTTCAGGAAAAGATCCGTCAAATTGTGAACCTCAATCGCATCTACAGCCCTGAGGAGTTGCGGCAGAAGAGCCTGACTGAACGCATCGGCATCGCACTGGAACGAGTGCAGTTCGGTAAGATGTCAGTACTGTTAGATATCGGCTCCAGCTCAGTATATTATTTCATAAATAGGACACTTTGCCATGCCGGGGTATATCGAGCAGGCCGCCGTTGATCGCATGAAAATCATGATTGAGGACATCACCTACGAGTATTGTATAGCGTACGCCACGCCAGCATGGGCTCTAATGGAGAAGTTCAACAATTTTTGCCTGATGGTGCAGTCCGGGGGACTGCTGAAGTATTGGGAGTGGCTGGTGAGTCTTCTTTCCGCACACCACCCGAGTCCTATGATAACAAAGTGTCCTTGTGCAAGGTGGTGACCAATCATCTCGATACGAAAATGCAGAATCAAGTCGAGGCCTCGGCTTATGTCAATTTCGAAGCGGGCGGACCAGTTGCGTTGGGGGCGAAGAACTTCGCCAGCATCATGTTGCTGTGGGTTGGCGGTTGTTTCATAAGTATGCTCGTGTTTGTGGGGGAAGTGGCCCTTAGATGGTGGACGATGACAGTGACGAATGTAGGGATCGCGAAAGCAACTTCAAACTAGGTTTAGAACAGTTGAAAATAAAAACGAAAAAGTTGAAATAACGTCATTCCAATTGACGCCGCATTGAAGCTCAGATGTCCATTCAAATTATGAACCGCATGTTGGATTTTTCGAAACTCTCACATGTGCGAAGGAAAAGAAAAAGCAACCTCCCGAAACTGAAACAATTACTCAATTTGCAGCAAATGCTCAAATCAAAAAGGACCTCACGTAATCCGCAGAGTATGAAAGGCTAAGGACAAATGCGAACGAATGCGACTGCGAAATCAGGACCACTCAAAGTTTACAAATTGTTCCCTTTGAGAGGGAAAATTGCACTGTGTGTCAGATGGAGGGACCGGGACCGGCACCAGTTCCATGTTGACTGTTGAAGGTTTTCCTTTTTGTTCGTTCCTTTTCCGGCCGCTTCTTTTTTTTTCTCTTGCGTCTAACTCAGTTTTTCATCTTCGGATGTGATCCCGTCCGGCAACGACAACGACAACGACGACGACGAATGAGTTGACTTTTCCATATTGTCCCCTCTAACGACGACACATCCAGGCCGCATTTCCTAGTTCCTACTGGTTCTGCTGGTGTCAGAGAAATATAGCGAACAGCGATTAATTACAATCGTCCGGCAGCACACAATACGACACACACAAATACCAAACAGCTAACACATATAAATGTGCGCAGAGCGAAGCCCGTTTTTCTCTATAAACTTTGACATCGCCTTTGGCTTTGCCTTTGCCCGTTTGCCGTCTCTTTTCGTTGCCTGATTTTAGTTGGTCGGGTGACGGCGGCGAACGGGCCAGCGAGAAATCAAAAAGAATTGCCTCGCTCGTTTGGCTTTATGGGTTGTGTTTTTTTTTTTTTTTTTTTACTTTTGAACAGATTTGGAGTGCGGGCGTATGTGACTGTGATTGTGATTGAATCATCGTCGTCGTCCTTTTTAAAGTCCCACCGACCACAGCGCACCATGTCACGGTCACGATGTAAAATTGGAAGCCAATTCTATTTCTATGGTATGTGACATTGTTGGCGCCGTGATTGATACTGGACAGCGATGCAATATGGTTTCGTTATATACTCGTATGCGATGGGATAGATTATAAGAGTAGTTTAGTGTTTAATTAAAAATTGATACTGCAAAAGGTTACACACAGAGAGGGAAAGGCAATTGTAGGAGAAAACAATTACCTAGTCTATTGATAGACTTGCGGCACAAACGAGAACAATGAGCGATAATCTGTCAAACTTTCGTGGCAAATGGCAATCAATTTTGTTTTCATATTTTCGTCAGTCGTCAGAGGAATGACCTTGTTTTGATTGTTATTAATCACCGAGTTCGATTGTTGCACAAATAAAAATGATGAATGCCTTTCGCTATGATGTGCCGCCTGCTGTTTGTATATGAACGGGCGGGACGGTGTTTAGGGTATTTTCGGTGTGTCAGTGTGAATATGTTGGGTGAACTTGCATTGAATACTGAATTCTCATGCTGGTGGTTAAGTTCTTTCATATTTTTGGGAAGATAATAGTTGGCGCAACAGGTCCGTAGGGAACCAAGGCCTAGCTTCTCACAACCATTCGTTTTGTGTGAGTTTCGTTTTTGTAACGAATGGAAGGGATCTACAATTTTATGCCGATTCCAAACGGCTAATTGAGAAGCTCTAAAGACAGTTATACTCACCGATTTTTGTGAGACGTTCGCAAGAGGTGGGCGCAGTGGAAAAAAACCCTAAATTTGAATTTGGGTATTTTTGGGACCCTCGCTTAGTAATCCAACACACTAACCACTAAGGAAAAAATATTGAACTATTGTTTGGAATGCTGAACTTTTATCCTGGTGGTTAAGGCACTTCACTTTTTTTTTTAAAGACAGCAAGGAAAAATAATAAACTGTGTAACATCTTCAAAATGAAGAAATAGTTCGAGTAACTTGTCTGTGTAGGACCTTAAAATAAGCTTTTAGAAACTAATGGAAGAGACCTGCAATTTTAAGGCGAAACTAAAACCCTCTCCAAACAGTTGTACTGTCGGATGTTTGTCGCTAGAGGTAGCAAAGTTGTAATGCATCACACAAGCTCCTGAGCCACACCGCCAAATTAACAGCCTAACATTCTGTAAAGAAAACCTCAGCGAAGCCTCTTTTCGAAGCCTCAGTCAGAATCTGTTGGGTGGAGTAAGGCGTGTCTCGCGTCTTTATGTCATAATAATCTGGTTACATGTGCTCCATTAGAAGCCTCTTTATTTTCGGTGTTTCCTTATTGCTGGTTGCTCCTTAATTGCTTGCTTGCAACACATCTCATCTAATCTTAAATATGAGATAGCTTTTTAAGGACAAATAGGCGTCCGCATGTACAGCCCCCATCCCGACAACTGTGGCGGACGACAAGTCTGACTGTGAAGTTGGCCTGACAAAATGAGTACACTTTATTGAATGAGTAACAGACTCTCGAAACTGGGTATTATAAAGCTGAAATGTGTCCGGCACACATTTTGTACTTTCAACGAAAGTGGGGTAAGTTTTTTAAGCTACTCCTTACAAATGATTGAGTCTTTTGGTCCTTTCGTACTCATTAAGTGGGAAAAATCCGTGACGAGTTCTTAGTTCACTTCGCTGGTGGATCAGAATATAATTTCGGTTTTATTCGGTTGTCGCCAACACAATTTTTGGTAGAGCTTTATTCCCGGTCAATGTTAAAATTGTCATTTTAGCCATGAACAACAGCCCAAAATTAAGTTGACCCATACAAGTGGACATTGTGGTGCAGTTTTTGTAGCTGCTATTCGCAACAAATTAAGCACGGCTTAGGACAAGCAGTCATAGAGAGACCTTAAAAAATATGGAGGATACTGGGATACGGAAAATTCGTGTCCCTGCTGAAAGAGTTGTGGCTGGAACCGAAAAATCAGCCCTTTGGTCTGTCGTACTTTATACTTGAGCCTTGGGGAGGTTTGTTCCCCGCATAAGGTTTATGATTTGAGTGCCATGATAGCCCTTTTAGCTATTTCATGGCTTGGTTTCTGTCGAAGTTTATTTCGACAGTCTATCTAAGGTATACATTTTGGCCTGATAGATGTGTTGGCACTTTGCTTCTGAGTAAGAATACTTCCGCCCATGTTTCCTCATCAGTTCTTGACTCATTTGTGTATCACTTTGTTGTGTTTTCTTTTTCCGGAGTATGGTAATTTTTATTTGAAAATGCAATTTCCGGATATAACATCGTCTTTAGGAAGGTCCAAGAGTGGTTGTTTTTTGACGGGCATGTCGAACTCCTTACTTTCCTTCTATTGACACTCTTTTAGATTTAGTTGCGTACTTCTCAACCAAAAGGTCTGTTCCATTAGCACCTGCATGGCTGGAGTTGGGAAAGATCGAATAGCCCGTGTTGCACATGTAGTCACGCCAGCCTTTGCAATGTAGTGAAAAAGCAGTCTGTCTATATTAAAATCCAGAGTTTTGAAATATTTATACCAACCAGATTAAATGTAAGCCAACTGAAATGTGTTCATCAGGAACCTTTCCCTTCCTAACCCTAGGGTTCCCCTGTGAAGGCATCACCACTTTAATAAAAATCCCAAAAAATCTGTACGAGCTCCAAAAGAATGTGTTTTTTCGACTCAGGATTATTGGAAGTGCGAGCCCTAAAAACGCGGGCTCTCTAAGTTCAATTGAGCCACCAACAAAATGTCAACTATTTCCATTAGGCTTTGTAGCCTTTACCACTTGAAAGCGTGCTCCCTATTTTCGTCTCGCCACACCAATCAGTCGACTGCTTCACCTGACAACTGAGACGGTGAAAACTTTCGGAAGAAATCAAAGAAAATATCACAAACCCTTCCCAACCAAGTTGACCAAGTTGCTGCAGATATTTGTCTAAGAAGTTTCTCAAATCCTCCTCTTCAGATGTTGAGTAAATTGCCAAACGCTTTCCTTAAGTTCGTCGCATATTTTTTGTATGTTTATCGGCTTAAACTTCCGTTTCTGTTCAATTTTGGATATCTACTTCATCAGTTAAGTCACCTGGAAGCGGAAACTTGTTGCCCTGATCTGAGTAAAGATTTGCACAAACTTTTCCCAACCACACTCTCATGTCGTATGCAACAGTCTTTCCGAGCATCAAAGCCGCATAAAGTTTTAAATGTCCTCCTCAAACGCCTCACCATGTTATCTCAAGAGACGATTATATGTGGTTATCTGGCAAATGTCAAACTTCTAGCGATAGTTTTCGCTTGATTTGGATTTGGCAAAGCCGATTCGATTGAGTGACTTGTCAACACTTTGCAGGGATAACAAAGAGTTTGGTATATATAACCATATCTTTTTTTATAAATAACCATTCAGAGTATAATATCACCCTGGTGTCCAATTAATATAGCCAACCCTCTCTAATTGCGGGGGAGGCAATAATAAATGAGTAACCAGCAGCAGGACCAGGGGGATAGGCAACCATTTATTCATTTATCACCGATGGTGTAGAAATGGCTTTTCTGCACGTCTATCAACTCGTTCGAGTCCCCGAGGCTAAACCTGCTTTAGATGGGTATAAATTGAGCCGACAGCTGAAAGGGGCACTCACCACATCAAATGGTGTCAGTTGGAGGGGATATACATTTTTATTTTTTAATATTTTAATGGCTGGGGGGCTCGAAGGTCTGGGCGGAACGTGAACGAGCCTTGGGCAATTGGTGACTGGATGTATAATGGATGTGCTTGTTGGCTTTCTCTTTAGACCTTTGGTCTCACTTTTTAGCTGAAAGGCTGGGGCATGACGAAGGGCCCCTTACCACTACGTATGATGTTTCTTCGTTCATTTCTCTCCTTCGACAGTCTTTTCTCACTGGTCTGGCTTTTGGGCTGCAGCGTCTAAGAATATGTACGTGCTCTGTCAATCTTCTTATTAGGATACAATATCTGATTTTACATTCATCGTCTCTTTCTTCAGAAGCTTATATCTATAGTGGGTCCGATTTTTGAGGATGTCGCGATGATTGTGACCTTTGGTATCCGGTTTACTATACGTGGAATAGGTACATGGATAGTGTAGACTTCAGTTTAATTTCTCCTTCTTTGCGGTGCGGGCATCTTCTCTTTGGACATCGAGCTCGGTCTTCGTTTAATGTGAACCTACACTACGAGCTGAACCTAGACATCCACTTACAAGATATACTGGTCAAAGTCGACACAGAGCTACTGATTAAATATACCGCCAGGCTAGTTAAAATCAGCTAGATGCAGAAAAGCTGGCGGTTTGATCATCTAGAAGGCTGTTGCTGGATCTTAGCTAGTAAATCCTGTCACCTGTTTTGTTTTAAACCAACGGACGGCTTCCTTAAGTTGCACGAAACTCCCTGTCAAACCATCAGTCACACACTGCCGCTGATTGGCATTGCCAATCTTGTGACCACATCCATTCAACTGAAACTGAGGAAACTTTGCGGCTAACTTGGTCTTCAGTCCAATTTCCTTTTCTTCCGTCCAGAGTATGACCACTCGGCGCACATCCTTTCAATAACCTAATCCTGTGGAAAATCTCCAAACCAATTATTTATTGTCAGCCTTTGAAATAATTAATGCTAATGCCACTTAATATACCACATATGCTATCCATTCATTTTGTCCGCCTCAAGTTCTGTTTCGATGGCCTTCATCGACACCAACACTAGTATACCTTGAGAGATGGTTCATGTGTGCGACGCGTGGAAATTCGCATCCTCATCCGCACCACATCTGCACCACATCCGCACCGCACCGCACATCCCTAAGAATCATCACGAAACGAAAAGCTAGCATAAAGCAATGTGATAACTAAAGTGGGACAAAATAGCCCATCAGTGATGGCTGGGGACGAGAAAATATCGTAATCGTTGATCAAATTAATTTAATTGATTGATTTATTAGACCTGTATATACCCATAGTTGGTGTACTCCCTTCGTCGAACTTGTCAGCCATGTTGGTGTAGATGCATAGCTTGTCGGATATAGAAAGTTATATGCGGTATCTCCACTGCATGCATATTTAAATCAACTCAGTCGACTGGTATGTGTGGAATAAATTTGGTCAGTCCGGGGAGCCATTTTGGTGATGAAAGTGTTTTTTTTTTTTTTTTTGTGCCCAAACAAACAACGAGTCAAGACCAAGAGCTGTTTTAATTGAAAGACACACAACTGAGGCAGCTTCAATTATTTATCATTTTTACGGGCAACAACTATTTCGCCAATGAACACGGTAACTGATAGAACCCCTCCAACGATCCAAATCACAAGGATTCCAGCGAAATTCGCCATTCCCAGTTTAGCAGCGCCAGCATCATCAAAACTGGTGAACTTTGACGCCTCCACCTGCTTCTGCATGTTCTCGTCCAAATGTTTTGACACCACCTCAAGAAAATAGATCATCAACCATAAAAATTGGACAAGTACCTATAGCAATATACTAACCATCCACTCCCAGAACTCATTCAGTCCACTCGACTGCACCATCAGCAGAAAATTGTTGTACTTCTCGAGAAGTGGCCATGGGCGGGTCGTGAAGGCCGCACAGTACTGGTAGTAAATATCGTCCACCATGACTTTTAGGCGATCAACTGCATCACTTTGAATGTAACCGGGAATAGCAAAATGTCCTGCAGTTACAAAACACATCGTGAGACAGTCCTATGCCTGCCTTAGTCTTTTTGGGACTTACCAAATTGGAGTCGCTCTAAAACAAATCCCAAATTCGACGACATTACACTTTTTTGTTGCAGATCCTCGTAAGAGTACACCCGGAAGTCTGCCAACATCTGAAGATTCTTGTCCTATATGTGGAGAGAGATTGATAGAGAGATATAAATGACGCTTACGACATGTACTCCTCGATGGTATCGAGAGATAAAGGAAATTTGTCCGTGACGTTTTCCTGTACTACAGACTCCGCCACAAGGGCTTTGGTGTTTTTTTTGCCTACGTCACATGAAAAGCCTACGTCCCAAATGAGAAGCGCAAGAAGTTGGGCGAATGTCTTAGTGAAAATTTATTGTTAAACTCACATCTTTTGTGTCGTTGAAAGCCAAAAGCCAGTCGAATGTAGTGCCCGCCCAGAGGAGTCTATGCTTCACCAGACGCTCCACACTGTCAGCTGCTTCTTCAAATCTGGAAAACGAAAAGACGTAAACACCGAAGTGGGTATGAGGTTGCACTCACACTGGGATCGTGAGAATACTCGATAGTCCACCGCTATAAACGCTGGTTATGATTATGTCAATCACGTAGCAGGCGGTCAAGATGATTCTGACTGCGCCAGCCATCACCACGTAGTTGCTGCCTTGAGATATAAAGAGCCGCAGCGTGGTGGTTAGTCCGAAATTGAAGCAATCTATCCACGAATGACTTTTCTTTTCAACCTTTCGTGTCACAAGCAAGCCAACTGTTTCGAAGAAAATGCAAACGCCTATGACAAGCCAGAGGAGCCAGTGGAACGGTTCAAAGGCCAGGAACCAGCTTGTCTTACGTCTGCGGAAATATAGAGCCAAGTGAGCCTTAAATTGTGTCTTAAGCGAGAAGTATGAATTCTACCTAGCCTTGGGGACGAGGCATGTAACTCCGGATCGGGATATTTGATTCGACATGTCCAAGCGAAGATATTCGTCGTACCTGAAAGTGCCACGCAGAAGGATCAGTCATAGCTTGCTGGACGTCTAGTTTTCATCGCCAGAAATCAAAATTTCATCTTACCACATGAACATAGCCATCATCCCGATGTCGGTTTTTCGCTCCAAAATCCGCCCCAGTATTCCTTCTCCAGTGAAGTTGGAATATATGGTCCCCCACTCAACGTATTCACCTTTGGATAGACAAAGCCCGCCATTAAGTCTTTGCATTTAAATCAATATAACACTCTCACTTGTGTCCACTTGAACGGTGCAATTATACAGCCAGCACAAGTGGAAATAAATCTTTGCGTCTGTGCCATCGAACAGGAGTCTTTTGGAGGGATCTTCATTTCCATTTCCCACGTCCATAGCGTTTGTCTCTGTTGACTTGAGAAACAGAAATTACCAAACAGACCTTCAAATCCGAATCGGTGGTCTATACATTTTTAACAATCGAAAACGGCTCGTAGGGGAAGGCGGCAACAATGAGTTCACGGCCCTGCATATCCTTCATCTTGTCTGGGTATAGATTTTGATTCAACTGAAAGGTTTTCGTCTCACCATTGTATCTGTCGAGTGAAATCAACTCCTCGGGGTGGTCCTTGCGGCTTCCAGTGTATTTGGTTGTCTTCAAATTGAATATGGCATCGCTGACAACCTCTATAAAGAGGTTGCTTGGTTGCTCTGTGCAAACGAAAAGGACATAGGATCAGCTGCTGTACGTCAGACTAAACCTCTTTCTCATTGATGAAGCAAGCACCCTAAATAATTCGCGATTAAAGTCGCCCCCGGTGAACAACCGTACAACTCCGATGGCGGCAAAAGCGCAACACTCTTCCCTGGGTGAGTAGCGAAAATCCAATTTCATGGCACTTATTTCGAGAACTAATCAAGTCGCTGTTGTTGGGTAAACTGCGGCACTATCTACTATATACACAGAACGGCGCGCGGCAAAAATGAAACCGAAACGATACCAACATCAAAGAAATATAACATTGTCCTTGGAGTCAATTAAAATAATTAATAACCCTCTGCTGCTTTGTGAAACACAAAGCACGCTGAATTTAATTACAAAAGTTGAATGGGTAGCGGCCGGAAATTACTATGCAAAAAGTGGAAGGAATGGGCGCAGTTTCCACTCTAGGTCCTGTATCATGTGGCGATGGAATGGCAGGGGGGAATTAAAGTAATAAAATCTTACCATGGGGAACCACTTACCTTTGAAGAAAGTGTGAACCAAATTTGATGTTAAATTAAATCGATCCTGGCGGTAGATGAACAGAAATTTATTCCTCGTCGTACGCCACTTGGAGTGAATCACTGATTTCAGGAAATTTGATACAAAATCTGCGATTTCATCTTCGAATGCTACGAAGCTCTGCAAGGAAATATTTTAAATTAACATCCGGATTTGTATTGTGCAGATGGAGATTTGGAATTGGTTAAGGACTGTTTGACGGAGGGAGCATGTCCATGTGACTGTCTGTCTGTCTTAGGAAGGGAAAAAAGACTTTATGATCTACGGAGAATGGTAATTTTAACCAAATTCAACTGGAAAAACTACATTTCATTTCTCTACAGCACTTTCTTCTGGGAGTTTTCGTTAATACATGCCCGCACGGATGGCTGCGCACTTTTGTTGAAGGAGTGACATTTGTTGGGAGAAATATGTAACTAGCAGTCAAAAATGCGGTCAAGACCATGTTCTCTCTTCGAATGGTCGTTTGTTGTTCTGGCCTCGAAGTGACCTTAAGTTACAACCACGCCTTCACTCCAGACCTTCAAAAATTGGCTATTACTTGAACCTTATAAAACTGCATGGCAAGGTAATGCCCCAGATAAAGTCGGAGAAGGCGACAAAGTTACGTGTGATCCAGTCGTGCACTTTACTCTCTACTACAGGATCGTCGATGAAAACGGTTTGACAGTGGGAAAAGCATTTCTGTTCTAAGCCGAGGGTGTCCACCATACGACCCATCGGAGCTCATTTGTCCGGTGAACGACGTTAAGCACCCACAACTGAGCTTGCGTGTATATTTAAACTATTTTTTTAAGGATCAAACGCTACATGATGAAGCTGCACACTTTACTTAACATTGTGACATGTGAAAAATTGAGCATGTGAAGAACTTTTGATAACAATTACATTTTCAACATTCGCATTTACCTCGCAGAACTGCTCCTCGATGGCTGTGGCCAACTTCCTGCCAAACTCCGTCAGAGCCTCCAGCCTAGGCGGCTGAATATCATCGTCAAGTCCAAAGTAGTTCGCCTTGTAAATACTTGTGATTGGGATATAATTTGAAGCGTTACTCTGCGTAAGCGTAACTGGAAAATTACCGTTCCAAAGGATACAAACGCTCAAAGCCTCAAAGTGATATTTTTGAACTAAAAAAAGAAGGAAAGTACTTCCAGATTCGCATCACTTCGCACCCACTCACTTATAAGGCTCAGTAAAACTGACAAATAATCGGGATGGACTAGCATCGTCTTAGTCAAAACTTCAACTGAAACTAAACAACTTCGAACTGCCCAATGTCCTCTGTGGTGGCCTAGTTCACGTTTGGGGCATCTAAGTGCCCCAACACATACCACAAACTGCAAACCACTTAAGCAATTTAAAGTCATGAAATATTATTCAGCCACATGGTAAACAAAGGAACTACTTAAGATAAATGACATGACGGAGCAAATTTCGCCATTGGGTAAGTGCACCGTTTGACTCAATTACACTTACCGTGTTTCTGCAATTCATACGGCAGGGTTGTCTGGCCCCATTCGAATGGACTTGTATCCTCTCCCATGGAATATGATTATGCAGCTCGGACTTTACCAGGAAATCGTGCACTGAAATATTCAAGATGTTTGCTGGGGCGACCAACGCGACGTGTATGGAACTAGGAATTCGGAATTCGTCATGCAGACGAAAGTTGTGCTCTACCAATTCGAGACGTGGACCTTTTGATTTACTTCGTTTCCTTTTCACCCAGAAGTGCGTGTTACCATACACATGCGATGTAAACTCAATCCTATTATATGAAGAAATGTAAAACTTTTCAAATTAACAAATGTTTACGTTCCGGGAAAATGCGAAACTAATTCCTCTACGTTTCGCTCAGAAAAGTACGTACAGACAGAGGAAAAACTTTCTCTTGACATTTGCATCAAAGGGATCTTCTTCAAATCAGGTTTTTGATACAAAATTACATTTCTTTTCAAGTTCCTCAAACATCCGCACACACACACACGTGTATATTGTCATTGTACATACAACACGTACATTTTTGTCGCAAATAGTTTTCCAAATAAGAGACGTCTTAGTTAGGTATAGTTTGTTTTTTCGTGCCGTAAGTGGTGTTGCTCTGCGATACCTCAAAGGACGAGTTTGTGTGTTTCAGTGAGAATGTTGCAGGTGCGTTGTTGCAGATACTAGAAACGTGTTGGTGATGCAATTTATCCTTTGTACCGTGCAACACAAACAGGCAAAGGCAGAACTTACGTTACGTCATACTCTTGTGTAGTCATTCATGCATTCGGAAGAGGTTTTGTTTCTTATTTTTTGTGTGCGCATTTTTTATACGGTGTCCTTTTGCCATTTCGTAACTTTTCTCATTTAGAACTTGAAAGTAGAAACCTTTGCAGTTAGAAGTGGTGTCCTGCAGGAGTTTGATGATCTTGCACCGGTAAAGGGGTTGTAATACTGAAATACTACCAAGTTCTGTCTTAGATCTAACAGGGGACGTTTGTTGGGAATGCCTTCAGGTACATCTTCACCATTTAGGCAGGTTGCGAGTTCTCTATTTATGGTGGAGGGGACAGCATGCAGCATAATATGGGTCCATGGCGATCTGCTAGATCTGCTTTTATTAAGAAGGGTAATTTTTAGCTGAGAAAAACCTTGGCAGCAAGTTCTAGACACCAGCGATGAAAAGGCTATCGTCTGGATACGCGATTGCTGCAGCAATATACCCACTGGGTATCCCGTTGGCTCCAGATCGTCAAACTGATCGCGTTGCAGTCACCGCCAGTCATTCCTCCGCAGTATCTTGGATGTCTGAAGGTTCTTAGTGGACTCGAAAATATGCTTGATAGAGTACTAAGTACTGATGCGGATATCCAACACGCTACAAAACACGCAGGGGATTCTGTTCGACGTGACTCCGCAGGGCTATTATATATAGGAAAAGGATTAAGCTTTCATCAAGCCATTTCGCAGGGACCAAGTTGCAAAATTGTCATTGGAAGTCATTTGCTTCGATTGACTTTAGGTGACTGAGAGAGCTGTCCTCGAGCAATAAAAGGATGTCATCGACTCAGAATGGATTATGGAAAGAACACAAGAAGTAGGCCGCGTGTTTGGGGCATTTTTGGGAAACTCTAACAGAGGGGAAAACGACGCTCCCTCAATTATGCCAGCCACGAACAGAAATCAACAGATGTGAGTACGGGAATCTTACAAAACGATTACGTTTAACAATTCAAACAGAGCTATGAAAGATTTTTACAGTGACCAAAGTATATTCGAGCTTCAACGAGCCGAAAGCGAAAAATGGCAGAGTTTCGCTCATCAAAAAATCGCCAGTTCAATGGACCACTATTCAAGCCTGGACATCCCCCTTCTACTTATGGACAACAAAACGAAAGTCTTGCCACCAAACCATGGGTACGAATTAAAAATTCTCGCACTAGCAACCCTCCGCTCCCTGATGTCAGTCCCGTAAAGCTATCCATTATTTGTTCAATGTGGTCGAATTATAAGATGACTCCTTGTACTTGATATAGCCCCCTTTATGGTTCCCTTATCAGCTGAGCTACATCTATCGAAGAGACGTGGCCCGATGACGACGCCTTTATGCCACGTGCTATTGATTGTGGACTTATTCTGATTACATTCGGCTGTAACGAAATCCGAAAAGTTCATCCTTTGACTTTTGCAGTTATTGTTTGCGAATTTGGGGGGCTCCCGGCCTCCCCTAAGATCTAAGCGATGTTTTAACACGATGAAGACGACTCTCATTTGCATATCTTGATAAATTTCAATTTGAAATAAATTTCGGATTTCAATTCAGCTAAGGAAGAACCGCCACGACTGGCTATATAAACAAGAGTGTCGTCGTCGTGTCACACTATATACAGTAAAGGATGCTGCCATTCCATTTGGCGCAATGCTCTTCTTCTTTTTTTGTTTTCGTCGTTTTGTTATTTATCTGCCGACGCTTGTTTGTAAAAAAAAAAACAAACAGGAGCGATTTCCCCCTTCCAGTCTGCCCGCATGACACATTGACAGCACTGACTAAAACTGTGCGCGCCCCCACAGGAACCGAACCGAATAAAGAAAACAATTTGGCCCCGGCACTGGTTCTCTGGTACGTCATGGAATCGCAAGGATCGCCCCAAAAAAAAAATGAAGAAGAAGAGGAAAAAAACACTTAAAACAGGATTGGTCTCTTGTCAAAGTGGAATTCTTATCGCGGGCTCCTTCTTCTCCCTGGCGCTCTCTATGAAACAACGGACAGAAGATAAGATTGGAATATTTGCATAAATTATTGCTAAAAGATGGCGACAGTGACAAAGGGGTGAACAATTTCAAATGTACACCGTACTCCCTGTAACTCCTTCAGGACTCTGCGAAAGAAACAAACACCAGTTTGACATTTTGGCGGCATATTATTACTGCACTGCGATAAGTGTTTCTGTTTACTGTGTAGCTGTTTGCTTTTCGGGAGATATTTGCAAACAACAAGAGGGACGATGGATTTGAAGAAGAATTGTGCATCTCATAATGGCTTGTGATTTGAGATGTTGTTTTGTGAGTCTCTTTGTCTGGATATTAGTCTAAGATGCAGTGTCTGTCAAATATCCGAATGGGAGAGGTGACTACCTTACCCCTTTGCAGGCGATGCGAGAGTCCTATACTTTGAAGTCCTTTCTAAAAAAATAAATTGCAACGCAACCCAACCCTTGACCTCGACCACCAAAAAAAAAAAACATCACTTCGACAATTTCCCAGATGTTAAGTTCGGCAAAACGAAGACTAGGCGCACAGCTTCAAAATAAAACCGAGTATCCAAAGACAGATCTGGGCACGCAGAAACGTAGCAGCAAACAAATGACAAGAACAACCATCAGAGAAACCCATGCAAAAAAAATGCATAGTTTGTCTAGTTGGCTCCTCCCACTGAGCAACTCGCCGAATTACGCATCAGCGTTGCCACTTTCCTGCAATTGCAGTAGATCTACTGCACTTTTCGCAAAAAATAAATCTGCTGCCACCAAATCTGACTCTGAGGACTTATTTGAAATTTGAATTCGTTTTTCGTGTATCGTGTCAAAAAATACAAGCCTTATTCCAGATTCCAGAAACAATAATAATTCAAAACTTAAAGCAGAGATTACTTGTGTTACCATAATGGATAATGTTCTTAATTTTTTCAAGGATATGAATAATGTCAGCAAAGGTTGCTGGGCACCCTCAGACTCTCCTGGGCTTTTAGAGTATTTTCAAAATTTTAATAATTATTTATTGTTTGATTATTGATATAGTTTTAAGCAAATGATCTTTGGTTTTTGTATTTATGATAAAAAATCTACTGCGGAAAGATCCAATATTCAGTTGCATTTGATGCACGTGTTGAAGTTGTTCCAATTTTAAGCATGTCACTAGAGAGGATTTCAATAGACTGTCGCTAGGGAAGGACGGATGCAACACGTCCGTCTGTTTGTCATTTCTATAATTTCAGAATCTTTATCCCATCTTGTGGCAGATGGAATTGTAAGATTCGCCCAAGTAGGCTTGAGATCGCTCTCATATCTGAAGTGAGGTATTTCTCTGCTTCGTTGTCCCTCAGGGGTGAATTTAAAAATCTGTCGGCCTGATGCGTTTTTGTCCGTAGGCTCTACATGACCTAGCCGTTTTATTTAAGGATTTTTTCATAAGTCCAACAATATACAGCCCGTTTAGCTATCAATTTTAAAAGGAGCAGCTTTTGAGCCCAAACAGCACCCAGATCCCCTCACTTAAGTGCTTCCAACTGCGACGGCATTTTTTCAAAAGTGACCATTTCAAAAAAAGGCAACAGTTCAACAAATTTCACATTCACCCAAAACCATTAAGTCCTTATAATGTACACGGTATACGCTCTTCATTAAAATTAACCCTTTCTCCACTCGTTACAGGGAACAATTAAAATTGCATGATATTCAAGTCGACATGAAAAACCAATTAGAGATGCATTTCATGCACGCTCCTACCCCCACTCCTGTCCCCACTCCTACCTAGCACTACTGCTCGGCACAAATAATGCTTGCGGGTGTCTGACACTACCGAGTTAACTTTTTGGTTATACATTCGTGTGTAGGTATCTCCAACTCGATCTGATGTTTGTCGGTGGAAGTTCGCACATAAATTTTAATCAGTATCTTGCAGCCACATGAACACTTTTTAATGGCTAATGGATAACCAAATCATTTGTTGCGCCCCGACACCCTTTTCTCTTACACCGAAACTGCTGTAATAGTTGCAAAATATTCCCGTATATTGTGTTATTTTGACATCACCAGAATCATACTTTTTAAGGCGCCAAATCCTCATTCAGATGGTATCAATCTTTTTACACCAGGCATCAGTGACGACATTCAGGCATTTTTAATGCTAGAACTAGCATTCTCGAAAACTAGAAATTCTAAAACAGAAAAATTCCAAATGCTTTTCTAGGATTTTTTTGTATTTTTCGATTTTTTCCTTTTTTTTTAACTGGAATTTTGGTCATTAGTGTTAATTAAGCTGATATGTTTCAGGATGTTTCCCTCCACTTTCCCATGCATCAGATGGAATATGAAACGTGAGAGGGGAAGTGTCATTGCGATGAATCCAGTCTATCGTGTACAGAGAGGTACAGATACGTGCTCTTATCCAGATATGGAAGCCGTGAATCGAAGGATTTGTATCTTATCTGAACTGAAAGATAGTTGTTCTTGGAAGTGGCGTTTCCATATTGACTGATCTGTGTTTTGTTTATTTCCAAGCACGGAATTCCTTACTAAAGGGAGAGGTACACAGGTAGATAGATGATTGTGTAGTATAAAAGACTACTTATTATTTTTTTATTTTTTTAAAACTGATGAAAACAAATTTTGTATTGTCTAGCATTTTTTTCGCAGTCTAGCATTTTCCTTTTTGAAATTATGGCAACACTGGCATGCATAATATTTGCAACGTACAGTAACTTAATTTTCAACAATCTTTCTCACTCTCGCAGCTTCACACAATTTGTTTTCCCTTTCCTTCTTGCAGGGCTCGTCAATCAGATAGGCGTGACAAAATTTGGCTGGATTCATTGGTTGCTCACGCATACTAAAAAGCCTACACACCAATGCGCAATGGACAATTATTTATTTTGCAAGAATTATTTTACCCATGCCTGCTACAATTGCTGAGGACCTGGTGATATGGATTGAATTTGTCTTAAAATGTCGTCAGTTTATGTTTTTGTATGGCGCCAAAATGTCGACGTTCCTTCCTCTGCATTGTAATTTTGTTTTCTTGCAGCTGACATATCTTAGCAAAGCTGTAGGTCTTTTACTAACAGAGCGAAACTTAAGACTTGGATAATGATTTTTTGATTTTGATCCGTTTTTAGGATTTGCGTTGTTAACAGTTTTGTAGGAACTTATTAGATTAGAGATTTGAAATGCGATTTCTAGCTGAATGGGTGGAGCTACTGATCTGGAAACTAAGCACAAACAAATTTAATTTTCGGCCGATTTGAACTATGTGCTCTGCTGGCTTAACGTTAACTTGGCAGAGCACTTTGTAAGGTCGATTTTCTCCGAAACCGTTGGAGCTTAAAAATCAAAAACTAAACACAAAATTCAGGGCTATTCAAAATTGATTTTTGACATAAGTGCTCTGCCCAGTTGACGGAGGTACAAAAACCTACCTCAGCTATGGAGGAATAGGCCTTAGAGTCTAGTGAAAGATAAAGTTGACTATGCTCATGATATGCACACATCCAATATCGATGAGAAAAGTCGACCATCACAAACCGCAGATCCTGCTGAAAACCCAGGATTTCCATAGCGATACCCTGTCAAACTGTAGTCGAAATCAAGTAACATGACTCAAACACCAAACACATTATGCCGACTCACACAATACCCGAACATCCTGGTAATCGATACGTGTACCTATTGTGGATACCAAACGACATCGCCCCCCTGCAAAAACATTCAACCACCATCACCAGTCATTTCTGGCTTCAATAAATCAAATATCATTCCCAATCGAAACATGTTATACATCAAAGGAATTTGGAGTCCTGTTTTAATTTATTTCGACGTTTTCTCTCTTTTTTTTCCCCAGATTTTTATATTTTTTTGGTGGTTGCCGCCTTATTTGCCTCTTGCCTGCGTTCACTCACAGATTCATGTTCGATGTTCCTGCCTATCCCAGGATATCGCGATGAAATTCCATTTTATCAAGGATAGGTTTCTGTCATGTTGTGTTATATGAGAGCCCGCAGGGTGGGGAGTACCTATGGCAATGGGCCTCGTTTGTCAATCGTCATGCTCTTGGTCATTTCAGGAATTTCTCTGACAAATTAGACTTTGGGGGTCCTTTTGATGTTGTGTTATGTTTGTTGATTAATTAAGGAGGATTTTGGATTTTTTTTTTTGTGAGCAAAATGCTGCAGTTAACAATATAATATGTACTGAGAGCGGGAATTTATTTTAAATACAAATTGAAGCGTGTAATGGTAATGAAATCGCGTCGGTTTTTATTTTCAGATTCCTTTGTGGTGGGGCTTTGGTATTGAGTTTTGCTGATTTCAACAGGACATGGAATTATGGTCTTATGTTTTTTTTTAACAATAGGACGATGGTATGTGTGAGAAGCCGCTTTTTTATAGGGAAGGTGGCTTCTTTCATCATTGAAAGTTTTAAAAGGACAGTTCCACCCATGTTCTTGTCGAATTTCTTCGCTTCTAGTCGACTGTGTACAGCTTTGTTGATCCATCTGGGGCTCAAAAAAGTGGCTTAGTGAGAAAATACATGGTTATGGTCTTCTGTCAGCAGACTTACATGAAGCTCGGTTGTAAGTTCCCAAGCAGAGATACAGTCCCATCATGGAGATGGTCTGGTATGGTCCTCAAATGTAATTGCAGCGGGGCGTTGTGTGATCCCATTCTGTGCGACGGTCTCTTTGTCAAAAAGCTTGTCAAAAAGCTTGTCAAATAGCTTGTCAAAAGGCTTGTCAAAAAACTTGTCAAAAAGCTTGTCAAAAAGCCCTCAAAAAAAGTCGTCATGTCCTACATAGTTTGACTTGGTTAACTTTAACCCATTTTGTTTAAACCGAGCAAAAATCCCGCTCTGCTAGAGCCAATTTTTGAGCGTGTATACCTCCTGCAAAAGCATGTTCACAAACTCCCCGCCTGACATTTATTAACACACAAAGCGTACTCCTCATACATCCAGCAGACACGACGATACTCGTATGACGGCATATAAATTGAAATATTATAAAATAATCAATCGAATGTTTCATAACATACAGCTCAATCAGCCCCCACTACCGACCACGGTTTCGCCCCCAACTTGCCGCACCAGTTCCATGTATAGAATATGTTTTGACGATATCATGTTCGCCTTGGATTTCTGCTTTTCTCGCCTGCTAACACCATCCGCAGTGCACGAATCCGATTTCCCCGATTTGACAGTCCCATTTAAGGACACCATCCTCACAATAGAATTCGCGACGGCATTACAGATTGAACTCTCCGGACACACAACATACACCCGTCACTGAGATCAGGATTCAAAATTATCGATTCTTCGTCTTCCGAGTGTAACTATAAATGTATTAGCTGTTCCAGGATATGCACAATACCATATAACCGCCATCCATAGCGAACCTGCCTCGTCATAAATTATTTCAGAGCGAATGCAATTTCTCCATAGAAATCTAGAAATTTATTTTAGTTCGACATGATGATGGATATTTGAAAAAAAAGGGAAGAAAAAACTGAAACTAAAACTGATGTGTTGGCGGACAAATATGTCATCTTGTCATTGGGCGTAGAATGGGTGCCGCATTATTAATGATGAAACAGCATTATTATGAATGTGTAAGGGACTCCATTTGTGAGGGGAACTTTTTCAATCTGACAGTTGTGGTTGCTCTGCGCAATGTAATTTTAGAAGAGATGTGACTGCTTATTAATATTAATAAGACTGACTTGGCAATAAAAGTCGAGAGATATTGATGCCGCTTTGTCATTAGGATTCAAATGGGACAGGCCAAACAAAAATCTCATCAACAAAAAGGAGAATAATGATTGATGTTGTTGATGGGACCTGAGCGCCATTCCTAATTATTGCGACAGTATAGGTTAGGCCTCCATGGATCACTCGCATTGCTATTTTATAATATTCTCAAAATTGTTTATCGAAATTATGCTTTTTCCGCGTCATCCGTCATCATCGTCTTCGTCATAGGAATAGTCATCAATGCGGATGTTAAAATTAAATGAAGTGGATTCCATTTGGATTCGACTCGAACCAGTTTGTTAAAACATTCATATTCAGAATCAAGACTGTATTGGACTGAGATTGATTCGTAAAGTGGTAATTGTCAGTGGTGGGAAGTTTTTAATTTTTATCGCGTTTTGTGGAATGGTGCCGAGTCGTTTTGAGATTCATTAAATATATTTGCCTTTCGCTGAAGTATGGCAAGTTGGCATCTTGGTAACGAAAAATGAAACGCTTCAGCATTCCCCTGGCCATAAGTCAGTTGTTATCCGACACTGAAGTGCGAACAGCGTGTTTCAAGATCTGTTACGCTTTCACCATTAGTCAAGGGATAGAATTAACCGGCACGACGCATCTGGCATTTTTTGTTATTGTATATATCTTTGGAACAGATGAGACCCAAAGTTGAGAGGAAAATCGCCGAATTAGGCAAGAAATATTCATTTTTGCAATGAAACTTGTTGTGGCCTAGAAGAGTAACGAAAAGTGAAACGCATGGTAGCACCTAAACCATTCAGACAGCATTTTCATGTTTTTCTTTGAACAATTATTATGCAGCTGTTTGGTATAGTATGTCCACGAGATCTAAATCAATTATGGACTGAAAAATTTTGAACTTATGTCCTACCGACGTGGGACATAAGTCCATTTTGAACTTATGTCCCTGCGCCCCGTTTGTCAGGTTTTTATAGCGCAACGACAAAACACCGAAGTGCACATAGTGCGTTTCAAAATTCGTTACGATTTCACTCCGTTAAAATCATTTCAGCTCGTGCAAACATACACAAGGAAAGCTTTAGTTAAGTGACGCAATGCAGTAGTTTTCGTTTTTTTGTGGGCCCGTTTTTTTAATGATAAGAAGCTCGAAAACTGAAAGTCGTTCACTGTCGTTCTTCAACCGAGACTCTTTGTATCTTTGTAGCGTCATTGATTAACAAAGAAGACAGTTCTCCAACCAAAATGAGTTGCAGAACGAAAAGACTACCTTCACAAAAGCCTTCAACAGAAAATAAACGAAATACGAAAAAATAAAATGGGAACGGCACCACCCTCAGCACTCTCATTAGAAAGCTATTTGGGTAAATCTACTGTATAAGTGCGCCTTTAATTCCACCCGCATCATAAATGCAGGGGAAAAGTAGAAAAATTATCAAATGCACACAACTGTTCACCAGACCTTTATCCCATTTGTGCACTTCCTCCCTACGTGAGCCGGTTAAAAGGGCACACATTTCTTCATTAGTCTCACTTTGGATGTGTCAATTACAAACGTTGTCTTGGCTGTGGCAATAAATTTCCTAGAATCCGACCCGGAAAGGGGTCGTATATGGGTTTTCCGTTGTCTCTTTTTATTTCCATTTCCTTGGAACATTTTTCTCACTTTCGCTGTAAAGAAGGCAACAAAATAAACGAGTACCCATATGAAAGATATCCTGCAGGATGATGAAAATGAGGGCAATATGATGAAAGAATGCATTAAGTGTTGTACACAACATTTAACATTGGGGTTGCTGTTGCTGGTTGTGTTGTTGTTGGCGGCAACTGCGACAATGATAATGATTGTCACACCCGGGACACAGGTGAGCGTATGTCAGTAAAGTCGCAGCGAATGCCTGAACGATTCAGGTAGAGAATAGGCCTTCTACATACAATCAACTTGTTGTGAGTTGTGCTGGCTTGTTCCGCAGGAAATGAAAGTGTCACATGGGGACAATGTAACTCATGAGTGAGTTACTTTGTTTGGATCTTCGTGCGACTTTTGTACCTAGTCCTAGATGTTGGATGTTGTTCTCCCGATGGCGTTCGCATGCACGAAGGGGGTGGAGTGAGGAAATGTCATGTGCCTGAATGATTATGGTCTTACGGGGATTGCGTGACACTTATTTTTTTTGAGGACTCCACTCTCTTCATTGGTTTCGTAGTCAGCTTATAAACTTTTCATAGCCTCAAAATTGGTTGAAGTCTGTCTGAAGGATATGAAGGGAAGGCTATATTCAGCCCTCACTTCCGAGGTAATGGGGAATCCTACGCCTTCATTGGGGGCCAGAGTTAAGCCCCTAATAATTCCAATGAGGAAACAAACAAGCTTTTGGAGGGGTTTCCAGGTTCGATCCAAGAAAAGCCTTCCCTCACTATCCATGCTACCATCTGACATGCACTCTTCAAAAGGCTGAACACTAAATTTCGTAAGAAAGCTGTTCGAATCAGCCGTCCAAATAGCGCATAAGAGCCTGACCCAAGCCCCATCAATGACCCATGTAGAATTTTTCACAGATGTCACCCCAATTCCAAATCCAAACTCCTTCGCAACTTTGTTCTTCAAAGCAACTCTCCACGGCCAGTCCACCTGGCTATAATGGTAATAAAATCCAAATCAATTCAGCTTGTCCAAACAAACCGCGGACAGGCTGTGCTCCATGTATAGCAGCGCCAATTGATTACCTACGCCACGGCCAAATAAGTCTGGCGAAAGCAAATAACCCCACCAATCAAACTTCTTAACGAAGTCACCTTGAACTCAGTCAACTCGATTCGCGTGTAATGCTCAAATTAGGGACATCTATGGCACAACTGTCTGTGCACATATTCATATCCCCCTTAGATACACACACCTAGCCACCTAGCACTACCAGCCGACTGTGGCTAGCGGTGCGATAGGGACTGAAAACGAGGATACGCTGTAGTCAAGGCGTATTCGAAAATAATTAGGAAATCCTGAATATACTTCTTGTACACACGACGGATACATGAGTAGATATGTATCCAAGAGAAAAAAAAATCCATCTCGTGTTTGTCTCCATATCTACGGATCGTAATGAGTAATGTCTTACCAATAAGTCGTATTCGGTGTAATTTGTCTCCACAGAAACAACCATCAACAATACGACGCAGAAGAAGAGCAAGACATTCTGTGGGCGAATTAAGGGGAGAGCCACAGCACATTCCCTGGCAATAATCTCAAAATGCGAATCTCTTCAACTGGAGTACGGCACGGCACATCCTGCGTTGCGTGAGAGAGGCAAAAAGGAAAGAAATCTCCACACACACTGTTGTTATCCGCGCACTTGCGTTGGGGCGGCTCTCAAGGGTTTTGTGGGTTGCTGGAGGGGGCGCACGGAATGTTTTGATTTGTCGATTAAAGGTTAGAGGATTATTTACGCTCTGTGTTTATTTCTTTTCTTTGGATCTGCTGTTTGCGTCTTGTCAATATGTTCACTCAATTTGGTTTGTTCTTTAATTAATGTGGAATTTAACACAATGATGAACGACGGATATATTAGGGGAAAGGTCCAGCTATAGAGTGCGGGCGGCTTTTGCTTGGGACAGGCGTAGAGTAGGTAGCTACCTAATTCATTAGTTGCTATCGCAATCAAGGAGTCCGTTTCCGTTGGTATAGTTTCGGCTGAAGTTTCGCATTTTGTACAAAAGCCTACGAAGATAAATTTGGTCAAATGGGAAATCACAAATCAGTGAAAGAATATTTAATGAAACGAGTCGATTTTGCTTTATAGGAAGTAAATGATACTGTGGTGGACAGCACCCTAAGAAGAAAAAAGCAATCTAAATTGACCAGAACGGCATTTATTTGTTGACTATGAAGCCCGCCCACAAACCTGTTCCCTATTCCCACAGCCTAAAATGAAAATATCCTTTCACCACTATCTAAACAACACGCTAATCACACGCGCTCTCATTATGCGTTTGCCCATTAAATTAAAATCTCTTTTTCTCGTGGCCGCAAATGCATTCCAACTTCTATGCGAGGACTCACACCCCTGCACGGTATTTGTAGCAGTTAATTAAACTAGCGCCTGGTGTTCCAGCTCAGCTTCCTGCTGCGGCTTGTTATTGGCTCCAACACCCTGAAACCCATTATTAAATGCTAAAAACTCAACACGCATGTATTGTATATATGTAATGTATATACAGAGTACAATAAAAATGAACAAATATTGACACATTCTGCGGCAGAGCATCTGTGCCGCGGCGCAGTAGTAGATATAGTTCGCAGAATTTTACTACAGCTAATCGGCAGAGGAATAAAATTTAATGCAGGGACGTAAAATCGGGTTTTTGTTTGGGTGTAGCACACGCCATCCCCTACACACAGTCACACATAAAATGTTGATTGCATAAAATCTTGATTTAATGGGGCTACACATATGCGAGATAATTTTCCAGATCCGGCATCCTGAAATCCCGAAGACAGATTCATGGTGTAATGTTTGTGAGAGACTTACTGTGCAAACACCTCCGTCAACTTGGCAGAGCACATACGTCAAAAATCAATTTTGAATAGCCCTGAATTTTGTGCTAAGTTTTTGATTTTTGTGCTCTTGAAAAGTGCTCTGCCAAGTTAACGTTAAGCCAGCAGAGCACATATTCAAATCGGCCGAAAATTAAATTTGTTTGTGCTTAGTTTCCAGATCGGTAGCTCCACCCATTCAGCTAGAAATCGCATTTCAAATCTATAGTCTAATAAGTTTCTAGAAAACAGTTAACGAAAATCCTAAAAACGGATCAAAAAAACAAAAACGTCTCTCTGATTTATGTGCTTTTGATTTGCTTAGTCAATCATTTTTGTGTTGCCCTAATTTAGCCTCTAATCCAAGTTTTATGTTTCGCTCTATTAGCAAAAGGTCTTTTACAGCTCTGCTAAAATATGTCAGCTGCAAGAAAACAAGATCACATTAAAACACAACATTTTTGCGCCATAACAAAAACAGCTTGAGACGACATTTTAAGACAAATTCAATCGACATCACCAGGTCCTCAGCAATTGTAGCAGGCATGGGTAAAATCTTCTTGCAAAATAAATAAATATCCATTGCGCATTGGTGTGTAGGCTTTTTAGTATGCGTGAGCAACCAATGAATCCAGCCAAATTTTGTCCCGCCTACCTGATTGACGAGCCATGCAAGAAGGAAAAGGAAAACAAATTGTGTGAAGCTGCGAGAGTGAGAAAGATTGTTGGAAAATAAGTTACTGTACGTTGCAAATATTATGCATGCCAGTGTTGCCAGAATTTCAAAAAGGAAAATGCTAGACTGCAAAAAAAATGCTAGACAATACAAAATTTGTTTTCATCAGTTTTAAAAAAATAAAAAAATAATAAGTAGTCTTTTATACTACACAATCATCTATCTGCCTGTGTACCTCTCCCTTTAGTAAGGAATTCCGTGCTTGGAAATATGTATATCAGCCTCTGTAACAATTCATTCGATGTATTTTTAATCACTAACCTTCCTTTAAAAGATATTTAGAAGAAATCATATACATTAACCTTTTCAGTATCAATTGAAAACAAATAAACAATAAACTTTTCAACACGTTAAATCACTGCACACAATATGACGAAACGCAACTTCTTCAAAACAAAACACAGATCAGTTAATATGGAAATGCCACTTCCAAGAAACGTGTTAGAGCACGTATCTATACCTCTCTCCACACGATAGACTGGATTCATCGCATAATTTATTTTTTTGCTTCATATATTCTAGTATTATTTTTTTTTGCAGTCTAGCATTTTCCTTTTTGAAATTCTGGCAACACTGGCATGCATAATATTTGCAACGTACAGTAACTTATTTTCCAACAATCTTTCTCACTCTCGCAGCTTCACACAATTTCTTTTCCTTTTCCTTCTTGCATGCAGGTAGGCGTGACAAAATTTGGCTGGATTCATTGGTTGCTCACGCATACTAAAAAGCCTACACACCAATGCGCAATGGATATTTATTTATTTTGCAAGAAGATTTTACCCATGCCTGCTACAATTGCTGAGGGCCTGGTGATATGGCTCGTATTTGTCTTAAAATGTCGTCAGTTTCTTTCTATTCTAATTTTGTTATGGCGCCATAATGTCGTTGTGTTGAATTGTGATTTTATTTCCTGACATATTTTAGCAGAGCTATAAAAAAGGCCTTTTACTTACTAACAAGATCGAAACTTAAAACTTGGTTTAGAGGCTAAATTAGGGCAGAACAATTGATTTTTGACATTTATGTGCTCTGCCAAGTTGACGGAGGTGGTTTTTGTATATTCTTCAGTACGAATCCGACACGTGAAACTTCAGTCAAATAACCACGCGACGAAATCGACCCGAACCCACCTTGTACCTGAAAAATGTTAACATAATATGCTGCAGGCTTCTTTACAAGTCACCTTCGTCTGCTGAGAAAGGCTCAACTTGTATGGCATTTGATTGAATAACCTTTTACAACTTAAGTTGCGAAACAGCTAAACTCATTTCGTTTCGGTCGGATCGATGGATATTTTGACTATCGTCGCGTCGCCTACGTTGAGCGGACCATATTGACAGAGGATTGGCTGTCTCGGCAACCGTTAAGCAGCCTGCCAGAAGTGTTCTATACTATGAGTCTACTACCGGGCTCATCTCGAAAGGCTTCTTTTAGGGTCCTGTATCTCTGGAAAACTTTCAAACTTTGTGCTTAGTGGTTGTGAGTAGCTTAGCCTAGAAGATGTGCACGGTGATAATGTAGGCTTAGCATGAGCGACTGTAAGCAAAGTCCGACCGATGATCGGTAACGAGGCAGATAGCTTGGAAGAACTGTAGTAGGTGGATTTGTCAGTCAATTTAACCATTCCTCAGCTCGTGAGAATAGTCAGCCAGCCTTACATTCTCAGTTTGTCTAGTTTGTGCATTTTTACTGGCACAGAAAAATCAAAAAACCCTGCTGAAACTCCGTTTCAACTCGTTTTTCTGCTGAGTATTGGTCGCTCCACTTCACACTTGCCAAGGCCCCTTGCATAGTTGAGTAAAACACCAGTAACAATTTTTTTTTTTTAATTTTATTTAATAATTTATATTCAAAAAACCTTCTTATTGATTTAATTTTGTTTTATATTATAATACATTCAATATATACAGCCGTTTGTCTTTGTATGAATTCATAATATCTACCCCTATTCTTAAGTGATTTATAATAAAATGTTAGTTCGGTTTTTCTTTCAAATATTTTAATTTTTAATTGTTTACTTTGGATTTCATTAGAACTTCGTCACAAATAATATAACAAACGTTTCAACGCAATATAAAATAATTATATTTCTTTTTGTGTTCGAGAATTGTTTACAATTATTTTCTCTATTTAATTTATAACTTGTATTTACAAATAACATAATTACAACTACCCTATTTATGTATTTTTTATTTATATGGAATTCATTTTTGTTTCAATCAATCGAAAGGCAATCTTCGACGAGAACAAAGTTTCACTCCGTAAGCTCTTGTCATTTTTTTTTTTTTCTTTTGTTTGAGTTATAATTACCTAAATTACTTTTATAATTTAGTTTGTTTAGTTGAAAAAATATATAAATTACAATACAGAGTGAGTTTTTATATCAAGTTTAGCTATCCTCCAGTTGGGTGTTTTGTCGAGCTGTTGTTGTATGGTGTGGCGGCAGCAATCTCTTGCCACAACAGCTGTGACACACATAAACAGTTATTTGACTATAGCTCTGAATAATCTTCGATTTGATTTGATTTATTATTGACATTACGTATAAAACACTAGTATTAGTACAATTACAATTTAGTTTTACATTTCTTTAAATATGCTTAGTTTATTAAATTACTTTCTTGTTTTGTTTTTCTCTTTCCTATTTCCTATTTATAACAACAATATAGATTTAATGTTTTTTAACAGTTTCATCCCTTTAACTTATAATAATTTTTTCAAAGTTTGTAATTACTTTTTAGTTATTTACTTTGGTTTTGTTTGTTTTATTAAATGAAAATTTAGCGACTTTACTTTAAGACTTTTAAATGATTTTATTTTACTTTATCAGTATTACTAAGGTTTTTTTGTTTTTTTTTTTTAGAAATTTACAGTTTTTTTTTATAAATTGTTAACATTTTCTATCCGAATCTCTTGGTTTCCTGTGGAAATGTATTTGCAGTAAATATAAGTTTTTAGTTTATGTATATAAATGCGGTAGTCTTTTTCTTGCTCGATGCATTTTGATTTTGTTGTATACACATTTTAGATTTTTTTTTAAGGAAATTTGCTTAGTAGAATTGTAGTGAAAGTGTTTGTTGATTTTTTTTTGAGTTTGCTTTTTTTTTTTTAAGATTTTGTGTAAAGAGTCGTCGCTTGTATTTGTTTAAAGGGAGTTAAGTGTTTCTATTTTGTGATTTAACAACCGTATCGAGCATAATCAACATGGAATTGACTTGGAACTAAGGAGTGCAGCGACAGTTGGATTGCAAGAAAAATTAACGAATGCATAGTGCCGGTCTCGAGGGTACTCGTACCTGTACTTAAATTAGGAAAAACTTATCCAATTGGCTTATCTTTTTAAGTTCAAGCTTAAGAAGGAGTCGATAAAAAATTGATTCTCTTGAATGACGAGTTTGTAAGTGACTTTCGTCTCGAAGTCAATTTTCAAGGGCTTGCGACTGGGGTAAATTGAGTCTCTTTTGAATTAATATACCAGTGCACGGACTCACGCTGCTTTCTCTGACGAAGTCTTCATAGGTAGCGCCACAATTCGATGGTGGACCTGGGACATATATCAATTCAACTTAAAATATACAGTGTTCTGTTGGTAGGAAATAAATATCTATCGATCTTTCTATTTGAAAAACAAAAACCCCATAAAACTCAATTCACGAGTTTTTTCTATAACATTTTGAGATCCTCGTTTCACGAGAATTATAACAACAGTATGTTGCGTACTTGAGGATATGGTGAGACGCCTCTGGAATATATAACACATATAACTTGTCCTTAACCGACATAAACATTTTGTGGGATTAATTCAGCTTAAGCCAATGTACGACTGCGTTGAAATTGTAAGTGGCCCTTCCAAGCGTTTACCTGAACTAATTGGAATTTCGTCAACTGTTGACACCAGCCAGGCCCAAATAGTTCTCCTACATATGACAGTACATAATAAGGCAGTTCAAGGGTTCGTAGGAATTTTACAAATAGTGAAAAATCAGGCAGAAAATTCGGTTGATTTGTTTACGAGGTCACAGCCGACAGGGGTTAAAATTAAGAGACATTTAGCTTCAGCGTCTCCTATATAGAATTAACTCCACCCGAAGTCGCCTAGTTGTAAATTATGAGAGAACTTTCAAAAGACGTGAAGCCTACAACATAACTTTCAATCCAACTGCCTTTGCATTTGAACCTTAACTCAACAAAAACTGGATATACATTTTAAGAACCTAGCTTGAGAGCTTCAAAGTTTACAGTCACATGCAATCATTTTTTACAAACAACAACAAATTAATGATTCAAACTCAGAAATACCCATAAAAAAAAAACTTTGTTAACAAATTTGCGCAGTTGTTGTCCCCTGTCCGAGTTGCTCCATTGCAATTTCGAAACATTTTCCATGTCAGTGTTTAATAATTTTTTATGAAATAAATTTTGAAATTTCGAACGCAGCAGCAACTACTTATCGTCAAAACCGCGTCGCATGGTGTACGGAGCGCTCTTTTGATTTAAAATCGTCGCCACTCATTGGATGGTGCACTTCTTCGGGAACTGTTTTTAGAACATTATGACCCGATTGATTCTGCAATGAGAAAAATTTGGAGAAACATTTTCTGAATGTTTATTTGGAAGTGGAATTTTTCGAAAGTAAAAATGCTGGGGTATTCTTTAAAGTACAAACAAAAAATAAGAGTTAAGTGCATGTAAGACAAAAGTGAAGCATTAAATTAAAAATAAGCGGAAATATATAGAAAGCTATTTAAAATTTCAAAACGCATGTGTTTGAAATTCTAGGAGCTTAATTTCCAACAAATAACTTCTATAAAGATTAAGTAAACAAATAAAAAATATGACACTCACGGTAATTTGTAAAAATACCAGCAGGTCCGATTTATTTTTCTGGACTACTTTTTAAAATAAAATAAATAAAAATAAATTGTTAGCTCAACAGGTCCACATAGGTACACAAGGCCTGATTTCTTTACCCCTTCGCTTTATGAGAGTAATACAAAACAAAACCACAGCAAATTTGCAAACTTGAAGTGCGTCACTGACGTAACGTGCAATAGGGGCACAAAGTTTAGGACCTTTTTATATGTCCTACCATTTCTTACGTACTTCACGTTACGATTGCACTACTCAAAATCAATCACCAAATCATATTTGAAGCGAATGGTCAAACCGCATCGACAAAGAAGGCAACTTGATCGCTGTTCTTTAAAAGAATTGCTGAAACAAGTTTGCCAATTTCTTAACTTTCTATTGAGACGGAAATATTTTACACTTCAAAAGTTCCTAAGGTTCTATTGAGACGGAAATATTCTACACGGCAAAATTAATTACCAAATGCAGAACCGAACGACCAGTTTCTTGTCCAATTCCAAAGGACTGCGAAAGGTACCGTCCAACGAGAAACACAGGATGTTGAATTTTCCAATTAAATTCTACGACGAGAGCTTTTACTTATTTTGTATGTCCGATTGTCAAGCCCTAAAAAGAATGTGTATGCGACTTAAAAGGTATCGTACTTACCCAGAGTAGGTTTCGTCGATCTACCAAAAAAATCAATTCACCCCCCATTTGCCAGACATGTCCCGTCCGTTTTGTCTGTCTTCTCTGCCGGTCCTGTAAAGCGTTATAAATAGCTTTTTAATGGGATGGACCTTCAAAGCGATAGTGAATAGGTACTTTTATCGTCAAAAGATCAATATATTATGATAACATGGTCCCAAACAAACACGATTCTATTACGTATCGGTTTTGTTTCATATTTTTTTATTTTTGTTATCTTGATCCTTATCCGCACATCCACCAGGGCACAGTGTTGTCTGTCACTTTAAAGGACTCTGGGTCGTCCGGGTTTGGGGATATATTATTCAAATGTTCACTCTCAACCGGAGGGTTGAAAATAGATATTCATTTTGTACAAGTGGAAATACCTATTTCACTTCCCCGCAAGTTGTTTTTATTTTATTCCGATTTTTTTTTTTTTTTTTTTTTTCGAAAAATGATTGTCTCTCGTCTTCGTCGTCGTCGTCGTCGCCGTCGCCGTCCCATTGTGTGGTCATAAAAACAAAGATTTACGCCCTAATGAATTATTCAAATTGATAATACAAAATAGTGATGGGGACTACTAAACACAAACACACACTCACACCGCACAGCCTGAGACTGTGACCAATGTCCGAACGAGTGTAGATTCAAACAGAGAAACTTTAAATAATAATAAAAAAAGAAAAAACTGTAAACCTCAACAAAATAAAGAAAGAGCTATCAAATTTCCTGACCGGGCTTGGGCGAGAGGGGTCAACAAAAAAATCTACACAAATGATAGTTGTCATAGTACCTTGTAAACAGGCAAATTTATTTTCCATTTTCTATTCTTTCTCCAAGTCTCTTTATGTGGGCAACGGTTCGGCTGGCATTTTGTTATTTTTTTCACTCCAGTTGCCGGCTTTTCTATTGTTCTTGGTAAACAACTTTTAAGTGGGTTGTCATTTAAAGTTAAAAGATGAAAAAAATATATATATATATTCAGCCCATATATCTAAGGGTGGGCGGGATGAACAGATAGTCGAGGGTGGGTAATCTCTCAAAAATTGATTTAAATTGGTCACATGGGGGATTAGGCCGAAGTGAGAAACTTTGCTGTGTTTATATACTCGACCATGTGCAAAGAAAGGGACGGGATACATTTTCCAGGAAGTTGGAGGCGGATTTGGTTTTCTGACTAAGGCCTGGGGAATATTATGAGATGCTTTTCAAGAAGATGTAATATTTTAAAAGGTTGACTTATTTTATCTGAGAAAAGTATATGCACACGCGAGGATATAGGGATATAGGGAAGCAATTTAAGGACAGTGTTTAATTTAAGAGATATCCAAGCGGATAACAAAGGTAATACTACACAAGTGCTAACTGCTCGTACATGTGAGGTCATACCTTTTGTTAAAAATAAACTCTAATGGAAGGGGAAGAATAAATACAAAATATAAATACGGAAGGCTGACATTCAAAACAGAAAATCTGCGAACTATAAGCGAAAGATAAAATTAATCACAATTTTCCAAGAGACTGGAAAGATGACAGCTTACGGAGCTACATAGCCGATTATACAAGTCGAGGTAGGGAGGGTGAAGAAAAATTATTTGCAGTTTCCCAACCACACCCGTCGATAAGCTAAGAAGGGGGGAACTACCATGCCAGCACCGACCCAGGCCAACCTACAGTACACAATATATCTGAAACCATATTTCGTAAAATTTTTCTTGAGCTTAAAACAACTACAAGCAGATGGACGAGCGAATATTAGTAGGTTTCAAATACACGGCATTGTAAGGGTGGCTACTGACAGCCCCCTAAGGCCTAGTAAAATACAGTAAAAATACGCAGGACTGGGCCGCACGCCCGTCTGAATTAAAAAGGTTCAAGGAAAAACAATTTCACGCGAGATATGATCTGATAAGCCCCAGGGTACAGAATTTCAAGCAAGTCCCTTAAACTGAGGCTGGAGCTGACTGCAAAAAACAGATAAGTCACGAACTGTGTTACCCAAACCGATTTTATGGGGCGTTGGAATGCAATATCTGACTTAAACCTTGAGTGCGAAATTGACCTTGAAAACTAAATTACAAATTGCTTTTATAGGGTAATTTTTGGGCTTAAAACCTTAAACAACGTTTCTCACTCGAAATTTTAAATTTGTCACTTGACCCCTTCTCATTCTAAAACCTTAAAATACTTGCCGATTTTAGGAGCAAGTCAAAATCTAGGTTGGACTAGGCTATGTGGATGTTCGCTGAATATTTTCAACAGCAAAATAACTAGTTATGATAGACACGTGTCGAATCCAGAGCCGTAGCCGTAGCCTTGAACATCTCAAATTCTTTGATTACGTAGTCTGACAGAGAGCTCCCTATTCTGCGAGCTAGAACTTAATGGATTGCTTATGGGGAATGAAAAAATAACTTAAGTTTATTTGTGTTCTTGCAGTGATGAAATTTAAGACCCCTCGCTCAGTGGTCCAGCTCCCTTATAACTCCGCACCTAGTTAATCGATCGCACCATTTGTTGTACGCATTCAACGAAGTTTCTGTCGATTGTCCCAATTCGTTTCACAAAAATTCTGCAGTCGGAGTCTAAGTCACGTTTGTATAAAAAAATGCATACCTACAAAACTGAATGCCAAAATTGTTTGTCCGCAAAATACTTTTTAGATACATGTAATAAATATATGCTGGTTTTAGGCTACTTCTGCTTTAAAAATCTAGCAGCTTTCATTAAAAAATAATATGTTTTGAACTAGTATTTCCATATAACTTAAAATTCAATTGGAGCAGACCTTCTTTTGTAATACTGTCTAGGAACCAAAGGTTGGATCTTTCCACTTAATATGAAAAACTTAACAGAAACCTCTTCATAATTGAACTGTCATCGCCTATTGGTGTGATAATCACTTAAAACTACCCAGACTGTAAAATCTCACGCCAACCTTAAAAAAGGCATAAAATTCAAACTATCTGCACTCAATCCATGAGCACAGTTTGCAAAATAAAAACAAAAACCCTTGGCATAAATTAACTGCATCGACTGCACTTCCGACGAAATTCCTTACACATTTTAAATACACACAGCTCCGTAAAACTTCATAAAATATAATCCCCCTCTCGCTGCAGGTGTGGCAGTGTTAACTCCTGCATTCCAAAGTGGTCCGACTGCCACTGCCTTTAAATGGGACAGACCTAAAGCTTCCCACTTTATGGCATTCCGAAGTACAACATTCCCATAATCACACAGCCCCACTTTAGTCTCTCGTTATGCCCCATATACGTCGGTGTAAAATCGACCACAACAAGCCAACCAAATTCACACAAACAACATCAAATTGTGTCATAAATTCTCATCCTTGTACTCGATTTTACATAAATAACACATAAAATACTCTCCATTTGTCCTGGAAAATATATATCCAGCTATAGAACTTTATGTGTCCATAACTATAATCAGTGGGTATAGTTATAGTGTTTTGTTGTTGGGGTGGCATTGTACACATCACAAGAGCCAAGATCATTATAAAAACAGAAAACAAAACCAAGAGTATTTGTGTGGGGCGAGCAAGGCGTAAATGCCTTCGTCATACCGCACACCCGTAATGTCCGTGTATTATGGGACTGGCTGAGAAAGGACGACTGCAAGTGAGTGGTACCCATACTCCCACCCATGCTCAGACCACAATCGGCGGTATAGAAAAAAAAAAAAAGAGGAGAACTATAATCGCCAAGGAAATTATGCGAATTGTGGTCTACTGCGAGTATATAGGGTGGTGGTTTCCTTCTTTTTCTTTGCATAATTATGTATTACACACACTCCAAGGAGGTATCCCATATTCCATTCCAGCGTTCCAGTGACAACGAAACCTCATTTAAGGATTGGTTACACAAAACGAACACACCGAGACAAAGAGCGGAGAAGTGAAGGCGAAGAACAAAAAATACGGACCAACAAAAGAAAGGAAAAATATCCTCAGAAAATGTACCGAAAGCAAATGAGGTTACAATTATCCTTACGTTTTGTTGTGCGGACTAATACGCCTTAATTTTATGCTTTAATCGCTTGAGCTGTGCAGAACGGTGAGGCGGCGATTGCTGCGGTGGCTTCAATTGGATTTTAAATCCAGTGCCGCCACTGCCCACACTGCCGCCGCCAGAGAGAAGCAATTGAAAAGACATAAACAGTTGTGGGATTGGGGCATTATGTGGGTTTAATTTTATTTTCTCTCTCAACTTAAGTTGTTTTCGCCGGAAAAACCGGCCGAAGGGGGGAATGGGGATTTCTTATTTTTTTTACAATATAATTTTCTTGTCGCGGTTGGCTTTCTGATTGAAATGCAATCGCTGAACCATGACCGTTACCATGCTTAGGTTCCGGTTTCCGGCATAGATTTAGAGAGGGGAAAAAGATAAAGGGAAGATGTTTATTCTTTTTATTCAAATTAAATTTGCATTACCTGGGGGTCGGCTTTAGAATGTGCGGCGGGATGAAGCCATCTCGAAGCGGATTGTTGTATTGGAAGATTGCTTGGGGGAAATTAAGCTGAAGTGTTGTTCGTTGATCTTGTTTGTGTTATATCGAGGAGTTGATTCGGTCTCCAGCACTTTTTATATGAGGCCTGGGTTTTGGTTTTTCCCTAGGACTCATAAAAGGGGTAAGCAATTTAAGGAATTTGAAGGTAATCCTTGTTTTTTTAATACAGTTAAATGGGGGTGTATGAAATTCTTTTATCTACTATTTGTGGATTTGTACACGCAATGCTCTCTCATCGAATCATATGGACTTCTGAGGAGAAAAAAATGGGGCTTAACATGGAGAAACTCCAAGATTTCATATCGTTGCAATCGGCCAACTCATTCAGCAGATATAGAAGAGTGAAATTGAATGGTTTCTATTTCCTTTGAATTTTACTGCCGTCGAAACTATGAGTTTCCCGATTATAGCGCAAACTACCCGATTTTCTCCAATGGACGTTTCGATGGCGTAAATTACAAGGCATTAAGTCTGTTTGTGTGGCATGTGCGAAATAGAAGAACGTGGGACACTCTATTTCTATTTCTTAGGTACTTCTCTTGGCGGTGAGAGAAATATGAGAAAATGGGAACCGAATGTATTCAGTTTATGCTATAATTTTGTATAAAGTATATACTACAGTGGAATCTCGGAAACATGAACGGATCTATAAAATGGGTAGTTCGGAAAAACCCGTTAATACAGACCCTATATAGAGTATTTATTTTTTTTAAGAAAGAAGTATAAATAAGTCTGTTTTTATAGCATTTTATGACAAACTTTTTTTTTTTTCTTATGTTTGTTGCTGTTTTTTTTTTTTTTAAACAATAAAATGAATCGTTATTTTGGCATATTTAAAATTTGTATTCGTATGCTTGTTATACTTTTTTTTTTTAACCAAATTTTGATGACTGCAAAAACGAACGTGACTTCTTTTATGTCTGTTCATCTTTCTGAGATTCTACTGTATACCATTTTGCCAATGGTTCCGACGAATGACAAAAGCTTTTCGCGTTTAGCCGTAGCCAGAACGCAATAGCTGCATCTGCGTCTCAACTTACTAATAATCATTTTTAACCTTCACACTAAATAAATATTTTCGCCATTGTGATTTATAAAAATTTAGCCTGGACAATAAAAATGATTATTAGTATCGCGGAAGATGTTGTAAATTTATCAGGCTGACTCAATTTACGTTCAAAAGCGACTACCCGTCGGACATTCTTTTTAACCTGAATGTAGAAACGCAACAATTATTTTTCCGTATTTAAATTAAGTTAAATTAAATTAAATACAGCTTTTTGAGTCCTTTTCAAAACACCATCAATTCGACTCACTTAACTGCCGTTTGATAGCCTACTATGAAAAGCCAAGCGGCAACATTTTAAATCGACTATTTTCCAATTGTCGCGCGTTGCCTTGCGATTAAATTAGTACATAAATTACAATCACAACTTCTTCCTATCTTACCCACAATGGCCCTCTGATATCCCCCTTTCATTTGGTGCACTTTACATAGGAATCGGTATCAAAATAACTCCTTAATCGGTACGACAAAAAAAAAAAAAATACCCTATTAACATAATGACACCTGCTTATGAACCCGCCATTTTATTTAATATTTTCCTTGTTTACAGAAAGAGAAAAAAAAAAAAGAAAATAGAAAATCTTTGTGCGGTGCCAAACAAGGAATGTGCAAATTATATTTCCACAAGCGAACACAAACAAGCAAGGCAAAGAAAATCATAAAGAGTTCCTGGAAAAAAGCACTCAAATACCTAGAACCGAATGGCAGAACCACACGAACTAAAAACAAAACTAAAAGAGAAACAAAATCAAAGTAACAGCTAACAACCGTTCACAGTTCAGTGAAGGCGCCGCTGACTAAATGCGCGACAAAAGTTAAAAATGCTTGCAAAAAGTAACCATAGAAGCCATAGAGAAAATCAAAAGAAAGAAATTTAAGGATTAAGAAAAAGTATGCGCTTAGGATGGCAAATAAAACACACTGTGATTGTAAAATTGTAAAACAAAGGCAAAGTCCTTTCAAGCAAACACACAGAATATGAGAAACACACAAAACAAAATAGAATTCATTCTGGTACTGGTAAAGTTATGTAGTGGAAAATCCATTTACCGTTTCTCCGAAGCAACCCGCCGCCGCCACCGCCACCGCTGCCGAAGGAACTCCTACGGAATGCAACCCATTGCTGATGCCGACCAGTGGTGGCGCTATACTCGTACATATAACCCCGGAGGACGGAGGCATCTGTTGTTGTTGCTGCTGGTGATGCATAGCCGCAACTCCTCCACCAATACTAGTCAGGCAGAGCATACTGCCACCGCTGACGGGAGATTGCATGCCACTATCGCCACCTCCACCTCCACCTCCTCCCATGTGGAGGCCACCACTGCCAGCAGGACTGCTGGTAGTTGCTGTAAGGACTTTTCCGGTATTCATCCCATTTTTATGAGAAGCGAATATCGGTCCCGCCGTTGAGAATGTAGCCAATTGCGACGGATGTGACATTGTTACTCCGGTGATTGTGTTCGTCCCGAACATGGGACTAGTCGAGTACATTGGATGGTGCGCCAGGTCAATCTGTTTTTTTTTTTTTTTTTTTTTTATCAAAATGAAGGTCGCGTCCATGCAAACACATTCACATTTCGTTAGTATATGGATTCAATTTGAAGATTAGTAGGCCAACCGGATGATTCAATTTTGAGATTCAATCAAAATGGGATGCGATTCGAAAAAGGTGATTGAGAATGGCATTCGAAGATTGGTGCGACCAGAGGCGTTCGAGTATAAAAAGAGAAGAGAAGAGTATATTGTTGGATTAATTGAAAGGAAAAGGAAAAACAATGGACAACGCCTTTATGACCAGCGCATGTTTGTATACCTACTTTGTGGCGAGCAAATGTACAGTCAACCAACGATTTAACTTGAGGAAAAACCACAGAGAAAATCGAAACACAGAAAGTCCAAGAAACCCAGAAAATCACAAGATAAAGAAACCGAAAAGCGATGTGACACTTTGACTTGACTAATTAATTTGCTGACCACAGGAATGGTGGTCGAGTTCCTTTGCAATGTTGTGGGGTTAAGTGTTGTATTGTGAGGTCTTAAATTTGTTGTTTTATTGAGGACTTTTCTCCGAGGAGTGTCCTTTTATTGTCAGCAAATGGTGTCTTCTATATTGTGTACTCCAAAATGGTTTGGGAGTAAATCCCGAAAGCAAAGGAATTTCTATTGGAAAGCCCAGATAAATCAGAGCACTGCGGTAATTGTACCAGGACGTTGACAGAGCCTTTCAGCAAGGCGACGATTTGCCCGGTAGTTGGTCCAACATACTCTATGCCACTATGCTTTCTGATGGTTCAAGCCTTCCAAATATCGGCTTTGGATATGATCGAAAAATTGTAAAACGAAAATGCGCCTTTGGTCAATCCTGTCAAGATGGAAGCCGTTATTTGTACACAGCCATTGAGAAAATATGTTGCCAGTGAGGTCCAGCATGGGCTGCGTCTTGGTCTGGCCATGAAGAGTGAAAACCCAAAAAGCGATGGCTTCCTTTCGAGAGTAAAAGAAGTTTGCCTCGTTAATTGTTGGCTTCAGTGGTTAAGTGAAAATGGCTTGCTTCTCTGTCAAATCTTTATCAGTTAAGCCGTTGAGTGCCTTCCCTGGCACCACCCACAGCTACTCCGGGCTCACCAACATCTGGTTAGAACGAGTGGGTTTATCGCGAATACATTGCTTCCCTTGGTATATTTCTGTCGGATGTAATCAAGCAAAGCAATTACGATTACCAAGGAAAGTTGCTTAATTTTTAGAGACGTCCCCAGAAGTCTCAGTAGAAAACTGTAGAAAACTGTATACAAAGGACTGGGCCAATTCACCTCCAAAAAAAACATTAGAGGGGAATTTTTCTCTGGGCTTTACCCATTCTACCGGATTTTTGCGCTGATATTAATTTCCCTCCATCACTGAAGTGCAGCTTGCAGTTTCTGCAAACAAACTAAAAAGACTAGAGTTAAGGGCGGGTGTCTTTCTGGTAGCACAAAGGACCAGTGGTGAGTGATCCACTTTAGTAAGGGAGCAGATGCCTCCGCCAAAAAAAGAACCACTCATATTCGACTCGAACTTGAACTTTTAACTGATTTTGCGGGTCTTAATTGAGTCTTGGAAAACCCAGCGTTTTAAAATTGATCCCATTCTAGGGAAAAGTTAAATATTACATTTTAATCATTCGAATTCATCTTCGAAAATCCACCTTCCATTTGTTAGCTATTTCAAGGTAATCAGTTTCGAAAAGACGCCGTAATCGGTACGACAAAAGGACATAACAAATGAGTATAGTTATACTCGTACCAACTAAGATAGATGTGAAAAGGACAAACGAGTTTCGCTCTTATTCAATGTCTCTCAGTTGCAGCAATTCAGCATTTTAAGCATTTTCGAATTGAATTCATCGCTTACGTAAATTTCTCACCTGCTTTTAGTGAAATGGACAAAAATATTGTTAAAATTCCGATTTGCAAACAGCACTAACTTGTTAACGGAGTTATTTCTTGTAGGAATTTTGTTATATTGAAAAAAATAGTTCATTGGACGAATATTTCACTCGCGTGAAATTCATTCGCAGCAAGAATTCGACCGTGCAAATACTGTAATACGGGTTTTCGAATGAATTCAAGCCACATATCACGATACCGATAAAATCGATGAAAACATCTCTCCCCAAAGGAGGCAATACTAATAAATAAAATAACACACCACCATTAAAGCTCGGACAATGACATAGAACAATGTCAGGGCAATCGGCCAAGTGCACAGCCACCGGATAGTATGTACATTTTATTGAACAGAATAATTATTCAAAAATTGGAAGCAATAAAAACAACCAACAAAATGATGGCGACTCTCATAGTAACGTGCATAGTAAGGGTGCATTTATCGTACTTGGGCTGTGGAAAACGCATTCGAGTGGAGCTGCAGTTATATTATTGTACAAATATATGAGTACCCTCAATGGCAGACAGGCATCCAACAAGGATAGCAGCGAACTGTGCGAGCACAGAGGCAGTCCAAGAAGAAGGACATAACATGGTCACTCGGTACTTCTTAGTTCCATTTTCAGTCTTTGTCTGTCGTTGTCCTCTCTACACTTGTTTGAATATGTTTTTTTCTCGCCTTGTTTATTCCTTTTTAATTCACATAAATTGCTGGGTGCTTTCCTGCCCAACAGGACACACAAGGCTGAACATTTTGAAAGTTATCTAGGGAAAAATTACTAGGCGGGTTCATGGGTCCATGTCTACATGATGGTATTTGTGTTATGTGTGTGGTAGGGTTTTCATTTTTCTCTCTCGCCTTGAATGCGACAAAAATCTCACATAAATAACATACCCCCTCGTATATCGGCCTTAACATTCGGAACATTGTGGATCGGACAAATTTATTACCTGGGAATAAATATTCGGCTCGGCCCGTTTTATATCAGATTGTCTTGGTCGGCCTAGAGTTGCACTGCAATAAGGTATCCTTTGGCCTCCGGTAGCAGCTAGCTCGGCATATGTTAAATCAGTCTTGAATGGTGATAACGTCCAGAGTGTAGTTGAATTGGTTTTGTACGACCGGTTGGATAGACATGAAAGTAAAAGAAGGACATGTTGGTGTTAAAGGATTTAAATATATATTATTTAGTATAACATTCAGGAAAGGTGCCGAGGAACGTGCGGTAATGTTCAATTTGGGAAATTGTATTTGGTGCCTTAATGCTGTTTTTCTACAGGCTTGGTGGGGATCATCACAAACATGAGACGTCAGTGCTCTGTTCACAAGCCCATTGGGACGTGCTTTTGTGAACCTTTTTTTAAAGAACTCATTTTAGTCTGGAATTCTAATGGACATGTGGACAGTGTGGCCCCATAACCCTGATTCAAGCCCACTTCCTGTGTCTTTTACTGAGTTCGCAACGATTCCATAGTAATGGGTCACTCCCATCCCTCCGAACAAATTGACCCAACCAACTGTCCGCAAGGGAAGTAACTTTCCAAATTATCGCACATGATATACTCGTAAGCTATTGAAACACGAAATGGCGTCGACCTCTTTCCTGTGTGCGCTTAAATTGTTTGTTCGCTACACTTTATTCCCCCCGAATAAGAAGTGCCAGAGCATCGCCGCCTAATGCGTTTGTTATTCTCAGCAGATCCTTTGTCATAAAGCACACACACACAGGCTGTGTGCCAGTTGTATCCGGAAATTATCGCGTGTTAGAAAACAGCGAAAGGAAATTCCACCGAAATCTGCGAGCATTTCCTCTGCCGACGATGATTTGTTTTTATTATGGGTGTATAGTACGACAGCTGCTGTTGGGGGTTACCCTTAAACACCCGTGCGTCGTTATAGGAATGACATTTTCCCAGATATATGACAGGAATATTTACCTAGACCTACGCTTACCTATCCCGACGGTGGTGGGCTACTTGCGAACAAGGTGTTCATCCTGAATACAAAATGAATGGGAATATCGATGTTGTTATAGCTTCATGGATTCATAGTATGCCTACCGAAACGGTGACAGTGGTGGTGAAATTTGAATGTTCCTCTCTGTTGATAGCTGCGGCTGGGGCTGTATATGTGGCAGGGGGCTCGAGAGACTTGATGTCGCCGCTTGGCAGAGTGTGGCACTAACGACACCACGTCGGTGATATTGAGTGCCATTTAGTCCAGGGGGGACTATCGAGTGCAAATGCAAATGGGATTGGTGTGCACTTATGACAGTTTCTGGATGGAAATTAACAAGTAACCTGTTATAGAGGTTGCGAACTCGAACTGGGTATAGCTGGTGGTGGTCGGGTTATGGAAATTCAGTATTATATCTGAATTGGTGGTCATTAATGGTGTAATCAGCAGAAGCAGGAGATTGTTGTGGGTGGGACTGTATTCATGGGAGTAATATGCACTTTTGACAGATATCGCGGGAGGTCGAAAAGGCAATAAGAGGGGCATCGAAATCCTTTAAATATTAAGTGCGGTTAAGAATAGTCTGTACACATGGATACTAGATGCGAGTAAAGTACAATTTCTGAACGTTTCCTAATTTTATATTTATAAAAGCTCCACGCTGGTTTTCAATTTTGAACTTCCAGAGTTGCGCAGCACCTCGTCTAGTGATGCCACTGTTCTTTGTGTATCCTGAACTAAGGTCAATAAAAGACAAACTTGAAGACCAACCTCCGGGCGTTCGATAAATAAGCCACCCAGAAGCATCTGTGTACGAACACCCTTCGACATCGGCTAGGTAGTTGAATGTGAATCGAACGACCCTGCGCAGGATCTAATCGAGGGATTTGCACTATTTGCCGTATAGAATTCGACTAAGTCAGCAACTGCTTTTTAGGGACTCCAAAAGTCGGTTAGTTTAGATTTTGAGCGACGAAAATCCTTCCCCCACCTAAATTCGCAAGTAAACAAAATATACATTTTTGAGAGAAGCAAGAGATGCATTCAATTTGAGTCCTGCTCTGGTGTGTTACTTCAGCTGAAAGGACCATTATGACCCTATTGTCTATCAAGACACAAAATATGTAAATATATTGCTTATAGTAACTATCGACGACTTTCTACAACAATCACTATCAAATGGTAATTGATAAGTATCGTCTATCCAACCCAAACCGAGGTGGAAAACTTTTCCCTGTTCGGGGGCGTATACGTAACATTTTTGCAGGCAACGTGGGCATATTCTTAGATTCCCCTTGATGGCGATGGAGAAGACAGAATTTTCAGCAAAATGTCACATCTACGGGTATTAACCACCACTGTACATGAATACACTGTGGCGAGAGAGTTTGTGGCATGCTTATAAAATGCAGAACTCCGCTGGTGTAAATTATTTTTAATATTTTTTTCTCATTTGATGATGGAAGGTGAATAATTTTAGTATTGACCGATAAGAGCGTTAAATTATTCACAATTTGCATAGATGAAAAGTGGGGCATTGCCAACATTAAAAAAATGTATACATGTCCGGCGAAGCACATTTTCATCAGGGCGGCTCTGTGAATGTGCCCAGAAAGTTATGCACATGACGAGAACCAAAGTTTTATGGACAATACACGCAAACAGTATGATGGTTAACGGGGGGCCGGGCTTGCCACCATGAACAGTGCTTCCAAGACTCGACCGACGCTTATGGCCTCGCTTGAGGCTCGGTGGAACGGATGAACCCGTGTTGGCGGCTGTCGGGTGTCCATGGACGCGATCAGGATGGTGACCAATCGATGAGATTGGTTAGGTTAAGTAGCTTAGGTAGGTTTGAGTAGTATTTAAATAAAACAAATAGTAAAGAATTAAAGTTTCTTGGAAATTAAAAAGCAAAACTAATTATAGATCGATAGATTTAAGGACGAAAGGCAATAATTTTAAGGATATTGTAAAGTTTAGAGTGCTTAGTTTTAAATTAGATTTAATCGTTTTGGTCTAGTAAGTAAGTTTAAAAAAAGAATTGAATAAAAATGAATTTTAAAATGAAAACAAAAAAAAAATGGTTACATCTTTTTAAGAAGATAACGGAGGACAAGTCAAGGGTTTTAATGAAAAACATTATCGTTGAACGATTCCGCAGTATATCATGCCCAAATTGGGTGGTGCTTATTTTGGGTGGTTCTAGCAAGATGTGGCCACAGCCCAAACCTTCTAAAAACACTTGTATTTATTGGAAAAAAATATCAAGGACTGCTTAAATGATTAAAATGTGGTCTAGAAAAGAGCTGACGATGCAGCTCATAAAAATTCACCCTTTCGGAAAACGAAAGCGCACAACTAAAAGTTAAAGTCTAGGCAAGTATACTTTTGCACCCTGGACATATTGACCTCTTTGGTAGAACTGAGAAAGCTGTCACCGTGGCGTTTGTTTATATTTGGTTCAATTGTGGATGTCTTTGAATTAATCTGAACGTCTCAATAAGCAAGCAAGAGTATTTGTCTCCAAATATTCCGCTAAAACCTGCTTATCAACTTAGCAATAATAAGTAAAATGGCACATAAGTCCTAATTTTTACTTTTGGGACGTATAACCCACTTAAGTGAGTAATAGGTCCCAAATTCGATTTCGGATTAATTTCCCACACCATCGGGACACAAGTCCCAAACAAAAATGTTGGGTCTTATGTCCCACCCAACAATATGAAAGTTAAACAAATAAATACAAGTAAAAAACCTCGCACCAACTCCGTAATCCAACAGTAAACCTAAGTAGGGGGGGTTGCAGGGGGGCAGCATGCCCCCCCATACACATTTCATAATACAATGGTAAAAATTCGCGTGCCCCCAATTTTAAGTATTCGATACCTAATGGATCTTCGACAAAACAATTTTGGAACTTATGTCCCAATAGGGTGGGTCATAAGTCCAAAATTCGATTCAGGACCTATGTCTCACTTAAGTGGGTTATAAGTCCCAAAAGTAAAAATTGGGACTTATGTCCCGGGGACTTATGTCCCTGCGCCAAGTAAAATAGCCCGCTTTTTACTAATGGTCATCTATTCCTTTGCAACCAAACTCAGGCCTCAAATAGAATCCGAACCAGCTTAACTCAAACAGATACCTATACGACTAATCGTATACCTCTTTCCAGAGCCAACTATTGAGTCAAAAACTAGGTCCATAGAATTTCAACTGGGAGTGGTTGCGAATCTGACATCTTTGCCCAAAAAGTCGAGAAGTCCTGAAAACTATTCACATGGTGTCCCACATAACAATTTACTTATACATTTGGAAAACTCATGGCGATTTATAAATAAAAATAAAAACTTCCAACTGACGAGGGTAATTTCCAATTCATCGCTGTCAAGTAAACCAATCGAACAACGCTCATTGTCGGCTATACAATTGGCAGCTAATATCGACGTCCATTAAGCAGTAATGCTCATCGTACCGTGGAACTTCTCAAACTTTGGAGAAAATGCACGCGCACCAACATTCGAATCGATTGAAAGCTAATAGGCCATGCAGTTGGTATGTAATGCGAAATGAAAGCCCCGTTCAAGTGCGTGATATGTGTTCAATTTAGCGGCACTGTGAACGCTAGAACTACACCAAGCGAACAACGAGCATCGGGCACAGAGAGGCACTGCTCAATTTAACTGCGGTTTCCACCAATTGCCACCAACTAACCCCATATCGACCCACAACCACTCGGTACTCACCTTGTTCACTAGCTGCTGCTGCTGCTGCTGCTGCTGTTGTTGCTGTTGTAGTTGGTGCTGCTGCAGCTGACTAGGATGCTGCTGCTGAGTAGCATATCCCATTTTACTCACCGGTATCAGGGTGTTATACGTTGTTATATACTGCGGTGTGCCGTGGTGATGATGAAGATGCTGCTGCTGCTGCTGCTGCTGGTGTTGCTGGTGCTGCTGGTGCTGCTGATGGTGCTGCATTTGCTGCTGAATATGATTTTGAGCAGTCTTCTTGTCCACCACCGCATACGTTGGTATTCGATCATACGTGGACGAGGTAATTACTGCGTTCTGCTCGGCCAGTGCTGCTGTCGCATACGCTCGACTGTGCCCCTTCGTTGTCCATTCGTCCTCATCGTCACGACCGTCTGCAAAAAGACCAATAACACCACCAACACAGGCAATACACACATACAACCGATTCCGTTCATTACACAGTTGCGAAGTGACTTATAATTACCTTGTGGTATTATGTCCGGATTCTTGTCAATACTGTCCACACTGCTGGTCTGACAAGTCTCCCGGCCAATGCGAATATCCTGAATCGACGGCCCATTGTGCAGGTTGCCAGCCCGACTAACCTGATGGGAGTAATTGTTTCTATCACGGCCGGACGATCCTCGCATTCGGACAATAATGACAATTATGAGCGCCACCAGGAATATACTGCCCACAATGCCCACCAGGATACCCAGAAATGGTCGGATATCCTCAATCACTGGTGCATACGCCAAAGATAGATCTGTAATTTTCGAAATCACTAGTTGAAGGAATAATCTGATTACTATCTAGCATCTGGTTAGTGCGCTCCAGTGAGTGCGATTGTTGTGTTTTATTAGTCAAAGGGGGCATTTTCAAAGGACACGTATGTACAGTGTGAAAAAAATTAAATAAAAAACTCAATGAAAATGAACTCGAAACAAAATGAGAAGAAAACAATTTGAATGTCCTTACTTTTGTCATTGTTTTCGGTGACTGCATTGTCTGTTGGTCGCTTTTTGAATGTAATTACGACTATGCTCAAGGACACGTCCATTGTGTTACATTTCGACGGGTTGTACAATTAATACCAGATAACAAACGATTGTGCCACGAGAAACGACAAAATAATGGTGCAACACACACAGGATAAGTGAGTACAATGAAAATAAAAGTCAAACACATAAAAATGAAAGAAATTACATAAATAAAGGGCAAACAAAGAACAAAGGAAAGAAAGACTGTTTTGTATTGGTGTAGGTATACCAAGGATACCCGGGGTGTCCAAAGGGAAAACTAAAGGAAATAGCAAAAATAAATACAAGCATTGGATGACATATTACCTGTTTGCTTCTCCGGATCTTTGAGGGTATAAACTTGCAGTATTGTTGCATTGCTTCGGCCTTTGCTATTGTTCGCTATCAAGAACACATTGTATGCGGCTCCGGGGTGAAGTCCTCTGACTTCGAAGAACGGTGTCCTTGTTGGGCAATAAGAGAATGGAAAAAACGGAAAAATATTATTTATAGAAGGCAACTTTTGAGTCATCTATAAATTGTGACGCAGACAAGCGAGTGTAACAAAGGTAGGGTGGCGAAATTGACTTCTCAATGCCAAATTGACAGACGGATGGAGAGAACTTTCTAAGGAATGTGATTGGCAGTGCAATTTCCTACTGGAAAAATCAAATTCCCATGAATGTTTGTCAGCTACTTGTACACAGGGAGGAGTTTAAAGACTTTTCGACAGCCAAGACTTACTGAAAGTATGAACTTACCTCTGGGTCCTGCTGTTTGCTTGAGTATGGAATATGTTGGGGTTGCTTAACGGTCACAATGGGTGTGAACTACTACATGGGTAGAGAATTTTAAATAAAAACTGCTTCCCTAGCTTTGGAAATAAAATACAAGTGAGGGACCTTTTAGGGAGAGGTATTTGGTGTGGCTGAACTTCTCCAAAGGTTGCTCAAAATTATGACGGTAAATCTTAAGCCGTTCCGCTCGACAAATATGTCCATTAACACAGTCCAAAACGCCCTCATGCCCGTCTTCGACACACAATAGAAGAAGCGTGAAATCGACTGAAAATTCCATTTAGAGCCCAAAAAGCAGACGTTTACTCACTGCATGGATTGATAATGGTCTGAAAGCCAATTGGGAGCAGATACTATTGTTAACAAAACTGCAGAACTCATTTAAAAGCTTAGCACTAAAGAAAAACAAGCTTCCGACTAATTGTAGCACGTAGAAAAATAGAAAAAAAGACCTACGCCAAAAGTAGTGGCAAAAATTGAGAGTATTTTTTTTTTCTTCTAACCAAAACAGAGCTTCAAAAACAGTATTGAGAATAATTTTCCGACAACTCGTTTGATTTATAGAGCTCTTCAAAGTAGGACGAAATTTTTCAAAGAGAAAATAAATCGTGCTTGGAGACAAAGTGTTGATCATCAATCTCGCACCTTTTTTTAGAGCCTCTATCAAGCACTCGTCTTGGGTACAATTGTGAAGGCAATTGCCTAAATACTGGAGGCAGGCTTGGACAATTTTACAGAGACCTTTTGGAGGTCAGAAGATAGGTTTCACATCTAACACGAGTAAACTTCATTCCACTTTCTAGTTAATAGGTTTTGGCAAATTCTGCAAATAATGGAAAACTCACTTGGACTTATTGATCTTCAAATGGCGAGTGGAGCCATTCGCATAGACCTCCATTGTGAACTCCTGCTGTAGCCCGCCATCGAATCCCTCCAAGCATTCGATTTGGAATCCTGTCGATGTTTGGTTGAGCAACGTGCAGTTGGTCAGCGAGTCTGGTTCACCTGTTAAATGATAGTAAAACTTAATCAAATATTCATAAAGCTTGAAATGAGTTTTGTATTGAACAAATAAATGAGATTGATCTGTAAATAAATGGCTTTCAGAAAAACAAATCACTGGAACATAAAAAAAGCAAACACCGTGCCATCAGCGAGCTAAGTGCTCAACACATTCCATGTCCTGGCTGAGATAAGGCATCAAGCCCCAAACATCCCAACATCCCAACAGCATCCCAATGTGTCAAAGTTTATTTTGCATCACGCAAAACACGAACATTCCCCGACAGCTTTACGAACTAAGCCAGTCGGATAGTGGATAGAGGACAGTGGATACCAGTTTGGTATCCCATGGAATACGGATGTATCCACCTAGCTACCGGCCGGCACCCACTGTCATTTGACGAAAAATCGCAGAGCCTTGCTGAAAGAGCTGCAAAACAAGTGAAGCACACAAAGCACCGACGAAAACACTCTCCATTAACGAAGATTAAATGAGTACAAGTATGGTGATGATTGCATGGTGTGTATGATAGTGCAATAAGTCTGTCGAGAATTTGCCATGATGGCATTCTTCATCGTTTTGCTGTCCCGTCAAATGTTTCAAGTGGAGTTTTGGAAACACCACTCAAATGTATATCTCATGCGGACAGAGGTACGACGGGGTGGACTTTGCTTAGCTGTATACCTCAAGATGAAAGCGATGTTGCCGAGTGTGCGTGTGTGTGTGGATGGAAAGGCAAACAAAGTGGCAGGATATTCCACCTACCTGCTGGTGTTATTGTGTAGATACACGGCTCACTTTGGTCACCGATTTCGTTGCTTGACCAGCACAGCAGAGTACCATAGTCCTGGTGAGTAGATAAACAGATAAACGCCAACAGCATGTTAATATACGTGGCACGTTAAGACAAAAGTGTCTATATGGTATACTTACGTTCTCCGTCATGGGCGTATAATGAGCAACACTGCGGCCACGCTCGATGGCAACCAGAGAGGCCGGAATGTCGATGCTCTCCGAAGTGGATGCATTGAATTTCCACACGAAGGACGCCTCCGATGGATTCGCTTCGACTTCGCAGGCAACTTTAACCGTCTCGTGTCGTCCTGAGCTGTACATGGTTCTTTGTCCGGGTCGACAAACAGGAGCAACTGCAAATAGGCAAAGTGATGAAATTGGATGCGGCTGATGTTACGTTATGCGATTAAGTCAGAATGTGAGATGAGGAGGGAGGAGGATGTGATCTGGAAGTGCATGTTGGACAGCGGAAAATCTGTTTGTTTGCAGTGGCCACTTTGTGGGGGGAACCCTACTCTTTGAGTTGGCAGATTTAGCGCGGTTACATGGGAAGTCCGGAAGGGTGATATATATTTTAATTAAGAAAAGATGTGGCACAGGTCGTGAAGAAAGAGCGGAGGTATACTATAGATACCATTCTTTTTCTTCGGTATATTAGATATATTGTTTTTCTTTGACTCCTTGAAGCGTCCACTTATAAGCCCCATTTGGGTTTCAGTGAAACCGTCTTAATAAACCTATTCCAAAACTGTAAGGACTAATATGACGTTGGAGGTTTTCTGTGTCAAATTTCAGAACAAAGCTACATTATTCACTAAGCCCAAGGCATTTTATTTAAGCCAAATTGAACACAAGCACTTGGAATTTCTGTGATACATGAGTACTGCTGAGTGAAAATCAGGAAAACGTTAGTAGAGAGTTTTGCGCTATGAATTTTGACTTTAAAAATAGAAGGACCATGAAAAGACGGGCCAATTCAATCTGTTGTATTCTTATTTACTTATTTTTGGGCCAAGAATCAGGTGATTGCTTTGCTCTTAACTGAACTGAAATGAAATACTTTAACCGTAAGGACCCAAAGACTTAGAAATATCTACCCTAGCATATAAGTCAATAGTTCGTGCAGAAAAAAGTTTGGCAACCAAGAGCCAAACGCTTTTAACCTAGAAAGGCTACAGATAGTCATCGGTTTCGATACTTTTACAGCACCAGCTCTAAAACCTTTCTTGTAAGGTCTCGCCCATCAAAATCGATCATTTGGAAGGCTAGATGTTCTTTTACGCACTAGCAAATGTACAATTTTATTCAAGGTTCCCTTGTGAGACGACTTAAAATACCCGACTCGGTTCCTAAGAAACTCCCCGCGATCCATAGCTATACAAGGCCAGATTTTTAGAGAGCAGTGCTCGCACACAGTGGCCCGTTTTTACATCAAATGATCTTCCTAGAGAGTGTATGGTTAGGGAAAAGGGAGATCATAACCTAATTGTGCTGACAATTGGGGAACTAGGCTTTTCAAGGATTGGAAATACCAAAATTTCAGCCAAGTCATCTACGAATAAAAAAGCTAGAGCTGTTTCAAAATCTATTTTAGATTCCATTGCAGTTGACCTCGGGAACGTTACTGCGTGTATTCTATACCGGATTAGGTATTGCATGAGATCTTTATGCCTGTTGGATGTAGCTGTTGAGAAGTGACTTCGAAAATTGTTCATGCGTTGTTCAACTTTTTGAACTTTTCGCGGCAAAGTTGTGCATGGACAAAATTAGAGTTGAAGCACGGCATTCGTCACCTCGGCACGGCTCACACCTCGGCACGACATTCATACTCGTTCGTCGTGCTACTGGTTAGTATAACTGATAGACTCAGGTTTGCAATCAGCTGGAAATTAGGTTCAACAGGTTGCTCAACGCTTTACGGTTGATTTTGGATTTAAAGTGGACAAGGGTATCAAGCGCCTTAACAACTCGCAGAACAACTTCGTCGAAACCGCTGTTGACCAGCGCCAGCAGCATATTTTTTGGCAAAAGCCATAAAATTCAACTTGATGAAAGAGGCTGTTCAGCAGTTGAATGAGTTGCCCAACTCGGTGAAGAATTGCACTGCGTTCAGATCGAAAGTGTTCAATTTTTAATCGCATTCCATAAAAAACAGAAGCAACGTAGGGTTTGTGAAAACGAGGCTATAAATTCTTCAATAGGATACAGCGGATTTAACCCTATGTACCCATTGGTACAAGGCTACTCTTAGGTCGCCAACTATTGACATTGGATGTATAAAAATTGAAAATAAAAAAATCGTATAGGGTTGGAAAATGTTATGTGACAGCTGTTTCGAAACGGTTTCTTCAATATATGGTTAGGGTATCTGGTGAGGGGCCAATGACAGTGCTCATTTAGTGAAGTGAATTTATTCTACTTGGATATAGCGAAATAATATTAACCTTGTCCTCTAGATTGCCGGCTGTTAGAGAACCAACCAGAGACCCCTCCCTCAGTATCAAACTAACCTTTTATCACCCACAGTTATTTGAAATGGACCACCTCAGAAAGAGCAAGGGCATTTATTTGATAGAGGAACAGATATATCTCTCATTTGGCTGTCAATTGTTACACGCCGCATACTAAGGTCAGTGGACGCTCAAAAATTGGCTCTAACAGAGTACGATTTTTGCTCGGTTGGTTTAAATGGTTTAAAGTGAATCAAATCTCTGTTGAAAAACACCGAGTACTCGTTGTTAAATACTACCGATATAAATAGGTAAAATGCGTACTGTTCAAAATAACACACTTAAACAGTTGTTTAAGAACCAAGTTTCTAGATAAATATCAACCAGTTGGTTAAATTCAACAGAGTTGGTTTGTTATTTACAACCGAGAAAAATTGACAAACGGTTATTTTTAACCGAGCTATATTTAAGAGCTACATAAACAGTATCACTTGACATTTTTCAACCGAAAGTTGGTTTATTTTAAATAAGCGATTTTTCTGCGTGTGAAACGTTCAACATACTCCTGGAATGGTTCTGGACGAGTGACAAATGAAATAAAAACGACGCAGCCATGACTAGAGCATTGTCAGTAATTTGTCATTTGTCAGTACCTGTCCCCAATATTCCTACTCCCATCTTAAATCTGTGCAAATATTCCTTCAATTTGTTTAACTTAACCAACATTTAAATTGAATCTCATCAAGTAATTTAGAAGTAAATAACAACTTAATCGAGTGATAACACATTGCACACGAGGACCTACTGTACTCGAACATAGATTGTGCGTGTGTATGTGCGTATTTCGCATCCTTGTCCTATTGGCATAGGCATTAATTTTGCGTGCACTCCCAAAAGCAATGAATTAACGATTTGCCAATAAATTCGAGACTGCATCTATAGGTTGAAAGCCCAGATTTGCACACACTATGCCTTCTCCCTATTTTAAGGACACAACAGTTCGGAAACATGCATGACCAACTACAGCTTTGAGGCATTTCAATAATTTAAATTGGTTTCCAGTGGAAAAGAGCATATTGTGGTGAAAATTTCATAATTACATCGGATATCCAATTGGACTGGATTACTTTCGCCATCGCCCTCTCGATTGATGCCAACGCATGTGTATATCCCACTCCTGGCTCGGCTAACATTCTGCAGGACCAGGCTTTGATTTGCAACGATAATGCCCTCGGCGAGGTTGTTCTCCAAGACATTGCCCTGGAAATGGAAATAAAAATTGTTATCCCGGGTAATCTGATGTTAAGGAAAGGATCCCCCGAATATGATAGGTAAGCTGACCCGTAAACTTTCATTCTTACCGTAATTCCTAATAATTGAACTGAAAAGGTCAAAGGTACATGTATAATATACACATTTCTGGCGGCCCAGAAAGTTTCTCATGCTTATAAAGTACACCCACCCAAGATGAATAGATAAATTGAAAATCAGATTAACTTACATTATGCCGCCAGCTAACTTTGTAGACCCATGGGTTGGATTTAATATTGCATTCGAAGAAAACATCAATGCCCTCACGAAACGACGAGTTCATGTTGTTTGTACCGAGCTCTAATGTTACCACAGGGATATCTGCAAAAGAAAGGGAAATTAATGTCTTTTGTTGCGCCAGGACTTGTATACATTATTGGATCTGGGATATGGAGATAAAAGCGTATACCTGATCTATCTCTCTGTTTCTTGCATTACATAAACATGAGATCGAATTTTACCACCCACTTAAGAGCCCATGACTTTTATTATGGGTATAGCCATCTAAAATATAAAATCTATATGCTGGCTTTCTTTTTACGAATCGGACACCTGCGAATATTGTAAAAGCAATTATGGACGTACCGAATTTTTAATTAAACACGCTCCTACTCGTATTTCTAATTAAGTTGAGTGGATTTGGACAAACGGAATAAAATCAGAGATTTCTCTTTTGCAAAAACTAAATGTACGACTTCTTTGGCGTACCTACCCGATTTGCTCCTTGCTCCTTCAAAACGAAGAAACAAAATGAAATTAACAGCGCGAACAGAATAAAGAAAGCGTAATAAAAAATTCCCCATCTCCATCTCCATTCCACCTGTTCATTTGTGGAAACGAAACAAAAAAAAAAAAAAACGCTTGAAGCAAATTCCTCTATAACATCTCTGTTATTTTCTACGAATTTTAATTAACCTAGTGAAGAATTTGTAATTTTCCACAACTGTAGTCGGTCTGTTGGAACTCTCTGCCTGACCCCCTCGTTGTGTTTTGTAAAGCATCCACGTCGACGTCCATTGAATGCAGACGCACACAATAGCTGAGAAATGGGCGGAAGATAAGAATAGTTTTCATTTTGGTCATGTTCTAAATTCTTTTCTGGTTTCTCTCTGCTTTTGTATGAGAAGTACAAGTATACAAACCGAAGAAAGGAAAGAAATTAAATTTTCCTCTCCGCTCCTGTCTGTGTAATCAGTTAGACAATATTAACCCTGTTATCTGTTCGCTGAGTTTGTATTTGTTTTTTTTTTTTTTTTTTTTTTTCGTCTTTGCATTGCATTGCGGGAAATGCTTTCCGAAGCGGAATCCGCAGTTTTATAGTGCGAAGTTGCGCGCATTTATAAGGATTATGATTGTCTATATGCACAGGGGGATGTTGAACCGTCGATCCTGCGATCTCAGCAAAAGAACTATGGAACTATCCAAGTGTATGTATTTTTGAACGCAGCCATTTTGCAACACATATCTATTGAAGTGATAGTTTTGTAACAACTCTGTCAGAAATTACAAAAGATAACGCAAAAGGGGACTGTCGATCGAGAGTGGGTAGGATGTAGGAGTTGGGGGACATTTTCAAAAAAAAGTGTCAGTCACTAGATTGAATGTCATGACGATTTGTAGCTTATAACTAGGTAAAGAACGAAATCAAGTTGCGTTCTATTTCCACCATCGAAACAGCTATATTGACTCGAGTTGTGTCAGAGAAGTAAAAACGATGGAAGTCGATCATAAGTGAGAAAAATAACATGAGCTATGAGCCAGACAAATGGCGTTGGCAACTTTTGTCAACTTAATCCAAGAACAAACAGAAGACTTGAAGAAGGCGAGGTCCGAAGTTTGAGTCATTTGAGGGAGCTGGACGGCCTTAAAAAAACTACTAAGCTCATTAGTCTCTTATATTTGTGAATGGAAATATCCTTTTGGATATCAATTCAGGATGTAGCAGATGGTGTGACCTCGGATTCCTATATGTTTTAATCGCAGGAGCAACCCAAGGCAGTATAGCTTGCCCAGCTCCATTTCTTCTCCAGTTTGATAATCTATTTACTTGGGTCTTTCATGGCTCTGCTGATCCATACAGATTAATGGTTGTGAGAAGCTATGCCAAGGCTAGCTTCATAAACAGTCTGTCCGTAAATTCAACTAGATTGCAATGTCTTATTTTATAGTGGTCACACTCCTATGGCTGATCTTGCAAAACACTTGAATCGGATTACGAATGCGCTTAAACTACGTCGGACAACTAAATGCGATTACGAACACCCTTAGAGTTGGACAAATAAGCCATCAGTTTCATTTTCCAAGATTCCCTTGGCTACGAGACAAATGAAGTACATTGCGAGCCATTCTCTTTCAATCAATTTTTAACGCCCTTTCTGCAACTTAGACCTCGAATTCTAAGGTCTTATAAGCGACGATGTCGAAAAGGGCTTAAGACAAGACGACCTAGCTATCACTTAACTAACATGCTTGCCATCAACCTCAAAGTAGTTGCACGAAGCTCATTAGCCAATGCCAGATGTAGAACTTTTCACAATTCTGTTGATTATTTCCATTCAGGAAAGTATGTCAGACTCTCCGGAGATGCTTTTCAGGTTTTCCACTGAGGTAGCAAGATGGGTCTGGCTGTGGGTATTTTGGGTTAAGTAGCTCAGGTAGTCTTAAGTAGTTTGAAATAAAATAACCATAGTAAAGAATTCAAGTTTTTCAAGGTTTCTTGAAGAATAAAAAAACAAACAAAATTAAATATAGATAGAGTTAAGGTCGAAAGGCAGTAATTTTAAGGATATTGTTATGTTTAGAGCGCTCGCTAAGAGCCAGTAAGCCAGAATAAGATAAATGTTAGTTTAAATTAGATTTGATCGTTTTTGTCTAGTATATAAGTTTAGTTAAGGATACAAATAAAAATGAATTTAAAATGAAAATGAAAATGGGTCTGGCTGTTAACGAGGACTAACGTAGCTTACGCATGATTTTTTTTTTATAGTGGGGGTGATTGTAGGCTGAGACATAATTTATTGATAAAATTTGTCAATGTTATCCATCAAAGAATTTTTCACAGCTCTCTTAGCTGATGGGCTAGAAATTTGGGGGGCGCATGCCCCTGTGCTCCCGTAACATCGATTAATCATGAGGAATAATTTAAATCGAAGAAGAACAGACTGTGCCTAGGTGGGCGCAACTATACACGATGTGACATTAGCGCATGCATGAGACGAAGAATCAATCTTGTGAGGGTCTAAATCATCTGGGACTTCTCTATACTGCAGAAGGGTGTACTTTGAAAACCTCTTTCGATGTTTTCACTGAATGATTTCTCTGAATAGTACTACCCAGTCTATATCGAGAGTTTTGCATGACGAGATTTAAGAAGAGTTGGTCATAAAATACAACGACTGAGAGGGCTGGGTTACGTGTCTTTCTGTCCACCCTTCTTGGACTGTACAGCAGAGGTAGACCTCAGCTTATAACTACCTTAGTACCGCGCACAAGTGAGGAGCGGCCTCATGTGCATGGTAAAGGGACCGAGCTGGATGGCAAGATGTCCGCTATAAGTGTCTGCTCATCTGATAATTGGTACTTATTCGGCCTCTTGTGGCTCAATGCCCCTCAAGATCTCAGTACGAATCTACAAATTATGTGATTGGACTGGATTGAATGCAGAATCTACTTAAATCTTCTTCAGATATACCTAAAGTTATGTAAGGTGCTCCCTAAGACCACAACGCTCCGCCAGGAAGACCTTTAGGAACAGAGATTATTTTTACTCAGGCTGATTCATGTTTCGTATCGTTTTCGGTTGATCTCGGCTTAAATCATGCCCTGTGACTGTTGCTCCCGCCTCCAGTCCTATTTTCTTTATCCAGTTTGTAGCGCTTGCTTCTCCCGCACAAAAAAAAAAGATAAATCAAATGATACCAAAGGCGACCACCTCTTCACATTGAAAGCCTCTTAACTCTGTACTTTCAACAACGCAGACACCTTTGTTAACCTTTCAACTACACCTCGCGGCTGGATAATGATTTACAAAACGAAGATGTCAATTTATACATCCCTATAATCAATTATGGCAAATTCCCATTTTCTACCTATCAATGATAATCAATGCAAAAGCTTTCATGTCACGTCGACAATACTCCCCAGCATTTGATTAAAATCCCATTTGGATTATGTGTGTATGCCGAGTTCTGGAAAATCAGCATCTAAAAATGCTGTCATAATTTTTGACGCTGCACACCAGCCAACTCGCACTCGCAGTGAATATTTAAAATAAGCGTGTACCGTGTTAGCATGTCAATATAATAAAAGTACTTGCGATATGGCACGGCCTTCTACCGTACAAAAAGCAAATCCAACTTTATGAAAGATACGTATAATTCTTTACTTACGATATATATCCAATTTCCATCCGTCTTCCATTCCCGATTCAGGTATCATCGACTGTTCAGCACGGCACGAGAGAAACTTCCCCCTGTCGTCGATCGTTGGTGTGAAAGTCAATATTGACGTTGTCATATTTCCATCCGGATTCGACTGCGAGTATGAGTTTGAGTTTGGTACCATATCCAACAACCAAGGCAGGAGTCGTCATCGCATCATCGTCATACCCCCAGAGGCGTGCATTCGACGAAGGATGTACATGTGAAATGAAAAATGAGCAACACACAACTAAATTAAAAGAGCAAACGAAATGCGTGTGTACGTTGTTCACAAGATGGATGTGTTTTGCCGCTCCAAGGGAAAAGGGATACGGCATAAGGATATCGGATTGCGAAAAATCAATCAATATTCTCGCGTATTTTTATGCAATTTTCATTTCAATATTATTGATACTCTTGTGTAAGGGGATATGTGTTTGTGTGCGAATGGGTGTCTTTTACTTACGATTTCATGGGTGTTCATCATGGGGGTGCTGCCCTTCCACCAGGTGATTGTGGGCGCGGGACGTGATCCAACCACAACACAGTTCAGCTGATATGAGTTATCGGCAGACAGAGGTCGGTTCTCCCCCTGCAGCTTAACAACGAGTGGACGCACTGTAAGGATATAGCAGATGGAGTGTCATTTATAATGGAAAATATTGTTTCGATATTAATGATGGGGGTGGGTATGTTGGGGCGGGGGGCGGGACTTTTGAACATGGGGTTGGTAGCGTTGAAGACGATTCAATTTAGGGACAAAGATCATCTTGAGAAAAACTGCTACATGAGGTCCTCACCAGTGACACAAAAGACTCAGGAAAAGATAGGTGGAAGTCAAAAGTAAGACAGTGAGCCGCTGATTTACCTTCGGAAAGATTGCGATGTACAGGATACAACATTCAAGGAAGACTCGTGTAAAGTCATCCAAACTGAAGCGACAATGTTGAGCTTAAGAGCTCGGTTAAAAAGGTGTACAAACTCCTGAAAATTGGTCCGAAGAAGTAACCATTTTCGATGGACGGAATGAAGATACACAGATCTGTAGGCATCGCTCAAAGGAAGGATGTAGCAAGACTACGGAGAAGCAAAGAATCCGAAGAGATATGGGAAATTTGTAATTTCATATGAAATCGCAAGGGCGGTTCTTTCCCAACTGACAGGATACTTCGGAGTAGCTGCAAGATTAGCCAGACATCAACTCAATGGACTACTGAAGGAGCTATGGACAGTATCAGACACAGCATCGATAAGTGTGTAGCCTTCTTTAAAAATGCACAACCCCCATCCTGGCAAGTGGCAACACAAGCCATTAATTCGAGACCGGAGGAAAATAATCAACCCCTGAGTACCTCCAGACAGTTGGTTTGTTAAATTAAATAAAATACAAGTAGCTCCCCTTTCGCTCACATAATTTCTGCTCTTCCATTATGACATCGCCACTGAGATTGCGAATGCCGGTAATTATATTGTTCCGTTCGAGTTTCACTTCACACACACACACATGTGAGATGTGACTGTAACGTGCAACGTTGTGAAGTAGAAAAGCAGAACAGAATTTGAACAATTACTTGTAAACACGTCATGCGGGGAGCAGTGCTTTGTGTTGTCACACACAATTAATTTTAATTGCAACTCTTGCAACAAGAGAGGGGCGACTTTGCCTTCGAAAAAGAAAGTCCTTACAGCAGAATGTCGCTGCTGCTGGTGGGTGGTGGCTACCTCCAGCTAGTCGGTTGCAAAAAAAAACCCCAGTCAACAAAAGGGGAGACACTACCCGTATACACATCTGCACATACAATGCATTCACACAATCATACTTACAGTTCATGTCCAGAGTGACGGTGCTACTAATTGGCGCTGTTAGATTATTGTTCGATGCCTGACACGTCAGCTGCATGTTGAGATTTCTCCGTTTGAGCTTTCCCAGCGACAGCACATTGGCAACACGCCGATCCGACAATGCATGTGAAGTGTCATCGAGCAGAGTGTTTTCATGCCACCAGGTAACCTTCGGTTGCGGTCGTCCTGCAAAAAATAAAAAAAAAAAAAGAATTGAAAAGAAACAACACAATAGTAAGTAAGGACTCTGGTGATAGGGTGAAATGAGAAGATGACCCTTGTGAAGTGTCCTCAAGTGTCGTGGTGTGTGAACAAAAAGAAGAAGAGTCTTTTCCAACTCATTTAAGGATGAAGGATTATTTTAACCTTGTTCACTCCATTGGGAGAGATTTACTTCAACACGCGTGCTATCCTTGTAATTCGACGAGGAGTCTACAGTTATAAACCGCACCTTTTCGAAGATCACGACGCTGTACAACAAAGGATAAAGGATTCCTATTCCATTGGCTCCTGCATTTGAATACTTTGTCGAGTGTAATATTGCATTCACGCGACATACGATAGGAGGGTGCACACACAGAAGGGAAAAATTGTGAATTCCTTTAATGAAATATGCTTTATCATTCGTCGAGACAGTGTTGACTGTTTTAATCTTTCAGGGCGCATGTTGGTTGAGGTTTCGTATGTACTTAAGTGTAATTAAGTATGTATCTGCGGAATGTATTCTTCTGAGTGGAGGAAGAGTTTCAGGAATTTTTATGAGACTAGCAAACAAGGGCACGATGAAATGAAACACCGTGATTGAAAGAGGGGATCCTTCTGCTGGGTGTTGTTATTAATTTGCAGTCTGACGGCGTCTTTTGGGGGATTATTCGCTGACAGGCGGATTAATATAATTGGATACGGCATTCATAATGTGTATTCCTGGAATATTGTAACTATGGACAGTGTGATTGGATTTATGTCACAATCAGATGATGGGCTATGGGACGGGTGATGCGACGACACGTGGGGAACGTAGTGTGCGTAGTTACAGGTTGCTAGTTACAGAAATCCTTAAAGAAAACCTTGGAGATATCTTAAAGATAGCTTGAAGTAGCATCACAATCAGTGCTGAGAATGTGGACAAGTTATTTCTGCAGACGAGGACCTACAGTTAGGCAAAAGGTACCATTCAAAAACAAATCTTGCATCCACCTGATCGAAACGAAGAAAGGATTTTTAAACCCAATAGTTAAAGACCAAAAAAAGCTCTTGTGCATGTGAACTGGAGATGGCTCTGGTTCAGAGTTTGAACCTAATTCATATCCAAGATGGAAACAAATGCTCCGGCCCGTAGAGTCTTCCAGTCTAGAACGGAGTTACAACGCTCTTTAGGTCAGTTTGCTTTGAAGGCGGTACAAATAAGGAAGAACAACGAGGAAACGTACATACATACAACCTATGTAAGATTTTAGACTATTTTACCTTAGACGTCGTATTTCGCTGAGCGACAAACAGGAAACAACTTGGCGGGCAAGCTTTGGATGGTGGAGAGTGGCGAGGCCTGTTTATTACGATTCACCTTCTTCCCTAAGTCAATCTGACAGAAGACTTCCGCCTAAGAGACCATGCAATAACAATTCGAGTGGCCGAAGGAGTGGATTCACCCAAGTTTTGTAAGAAGACGCCAACACCATGTTGAGCCCATCGGTGAATATTGAAAGCGGTCCGTTGTAAAGGTCATCTAAAGCAGTCCACACCGAACTCGGTGTAAAGTGTTTCAGTAGACAGCCGATCTGTGAGCTTGGAAAGGTGTCGTTGCATCATGCGAGAATGTTTGTTCCCTCCCCTGTCGAGAGTTATTCAGTAAGGTGGCTGTCTAACAAGAAACATTGTGATAGCAGTTGATTGATGGCGGAGTTGAGGCAGCCAGAGCTTCTGCCGGAAGTTACTAGTCGGGTACTATAGGCAAGTTTCTTTACCTTAAGGCAGAGGACACATCTTGTAGCCCACTCGAAGATCTACTAGGATCCATCCCCTACTAGTCGCCGTAGTGATATGGTAACTTGCTCAGATCCATCTGTAATAATTTCTAACTCTAAATCTAAATCTAATGTAATATAGTGGGAGCCTTGTTGCAGTTCTCTTTAAAGAGCTGTGGGTAGTAAGGGTAAGTGCGTCGTTGAGAGGCCTGAGTGGCAACTGAAACAGTCAACTCTGATGTTTGAACTTCCAGATGTTGGAGAGGTTCGCCATGTTGGAGACATTCTGCTCATTGTGATTTGAGCTAAAGGTCGGAATTCACTAAAACCATCCTTTCTAGAAGAGGGTCGAACTCACTACAAATGTACAAATAAAATATATAAATAAAAAGTTGGCACAACGGATCCATATAGGCACTCACGGGCGATCTTCTCGCAACCATTAGTTTTGTGTGAATTTCTCTGTTTGGAACGACTTCATATGTATGCCGAGTCTAGCAAGTGAATTGAGAAGCTTCTCAAGAACAGTTATACCTTCGGAAGTTTGTTAGACGTTCGCAGTGGAAAAAACCCTTGAAATTTGTGTTTTTGCGGGTGAAATCAGAAATCCCTCGCAGTCCCACCCACTAACCACTGAGCCACTGTCACCAACCACCAGCAAATGCATTTTAGGTCCGAGAGAAGCCTCCTCAAGCATTACCTACGATCTTCAAAGCCGCCTTCATTGTCAAGGATCTCTAACAGCTACCACTCTCCCACTGCGATTTCTCTCTTACATTTTAAACCACCAAGTATAAAATGCATTCCTTTCCTACCTCCCACGAAGCCAAGCTACTTGCAGTCAACAGCAACACCCACTCGCATACCCTCATACATTTCCTGTCACAAATGTAATTATGTTCCGAGCCCGCTCCCTGCATACCTACTCCCATACAGGATTGTTACATTTATAGAAATATTATCAGTGTGGAAACATTTTAATAGAAAATCAAACGATGAACTTTACAGAGCACACCACCATCAAAATTCCATTAGACGCAATTTTAATGGCATCTTGCACTTAAGAACCTATTAAGTGGTCACATAGGTTACGTCTATATACTACATAGGCGATACACCTTCAGATTAAATATTCTACAAGTCTATGGCAAAAAAGAAGGAGGGGAAAAAAAAAAAACTTTACCCAACTTAACTTGAAACTTCCTCTGGCATTCTACCCCTGATCGAATCTCTGTTACCAGAGAACAGGCTAATTGAATTATGCGGCACAAAATCGTGTGACGACAGCTAGTATTATATACCTGCGAACAAGCACTTATTTTCCCCCAAGTTTTCTGTGGAAGTGAACATAAAAGTTTTCTTTTTTAAAGGTCCTATTGAAAATACGGGCTAGGTCTGATGCGTTTCTCGTTCAAAAATCAGTATTAATCATGGACCCACCACTTCAGCCGAGGTGGAAGTTGTGCTATAAAGTTGATCCGGAGTTGCGCTAATTATAAATGCATATTAGGAAATGGCATGCATTGCATACAGCATTAGGGGCGGATGAATTCATTTACATGCCCGAACTGGGAATGTGCAGGAAAACGGTTCCAACTGCGAGACTCGGACGTAAGTTTTTGTTATTTTGGTTACTCAGCTGGAATTTCGTTGAGGGGGTTATTTTTTTTAAGTAAACTTTGCCCGAGAAGAGTGCCTAGTGGTGGTTAATAGAGTGGTGAACACATTTTTGCTCTAACCCATGATAATTTCACTGACCCCGATATGGCAGATGAGGTTCTAAGGATTTTGTTTGGCACATAATTAGAGCTGGATAAGTCGTTGGGCCGACCTTAACGATCAGAACCGGCGATGGTAACTTACGCAAAATATCAGGCCGACGTATTCGTCAAATGGAGATTCAAACAGTCGCAGACGTTGGACAAGATTGGACTGATGGGATGGTCTCCGGTCAAGAGAGTCAGTTTAATAAAATTCTGTTCCAAAAATAAGCCAAAGCTAAAAAGAAAATGCGCATTAGTCGGCTAAGTAGAGCGGATGGACACAAATGCTTGACCACCTTCAGGTCTAAGAGGGACAAGGAAGACCTACAGCGTTATAGACGACCCGCACAAAGTAGAAGGAGACCTGACCAACTAGGAGTCGGTCACATAAGGAGCGGGCTAACTGAAAAGTCTTCTAACTGGAAACACAGATTCGCTACGAACTATACCGCCATCTAAGAAGGAGTAGAAGAAGAAGTAAAATGAGAAGAAAAAGCAGAATAAGACGAAGAAGAAGAAAGAAAAGATTTCCAATAAAGCGACAAAACTTTGAAAAATATTTTAAGGCGTTCAATTTGAGTCAAAATCAGGTTTAAGAGGCAGCACAGCATTGTTGTTTAAGCCCACATATGTAAAATGCGAAATAGCCTACCGAAGCTAAGACATGTGATAAGAAAATACAGCTTCGGTGATAGCAAAGGCAACAATTGTTAAAATAGGTCGCTGTAAGGCCAGCAGTAATTTAGGCAACACCTTCCACATGCGGTGTTCAAGCAGTCAGCAGCTCATCTCTGACAAAGTCAAGAGCGTTGGAGGGGGGAATGAAAAAAAGCTTCTCGTCGTGAAAGGAAAGTGCCTTGATAGATGGCAGGGAAGGGATAGCACGGAGCTTACGTGAAGTGCGTTCAATGATGATAAAAATATCTTAAAGTAGGGAGAAGCGAAGCAGTCCCAAATGAAGATGAGAGACTACAAAACTCTTAAATAACAGAATCAGAGTAGGTACGGAGCTCCGGGTAGTCATCCCTCTATATAGCCAAACCCTGGGAAGCGTTCAATTCTATCGACTTGAGACCAATTCAAAAGGTGTAAGAAACAACTTCTTACCGTGTACCCGGCGTCCAAACACCGCAGTCAGATTCTTTAATTATCTTCGACTTGTTTCGAATGATGACCAACTTCAAAGGTCCCAAGCCAAAATAAGCTCAGTGCGAGGTATCAGCTGTCCGAATACGTCAAGTAAATTCAAGTAAAGATAAGATCACTTTTACAATAAAGGCTCCTTATAACAAACAATAGGCTATAGGACTTGATTGTGTTCCCAGAGAGCTGTCGTGTGCCACGAAGAACGTGACCTTTACAACTGTTTCACTCACAAGTAGAGCGAGCTGGAAATATCAAGATTGCTCCTCACTAATAGTGGAACTGAAGGATTGTCACGCTCACTTGCAACTGAAGTCTTGTGGAGTATGAAGACTGTTTGAAGGATTGCGTGTCCTCTGACTGAACAGAGTGGAAATAGGAGATTTTGAACATTTTTCTCTACCCCGAACAAGCAGATTTTGGCCATACGCTTTGGGTCAGAGTGGATATTGAACAGAAAGTCGAAACCGATCTTCCAGCAGCAGAGATGTACCCGTAAAACTTAAAGCTATTCTCAAGACAACGTGTAAAAAGGGTCCAAGTCTCACAACTGTCAGAGGAGTTTGAAATCTAATTCGGTGCTCAAAAAGGAGGCGAATCAGTATGCATTACAAATCACGCCCACACATCCCCTCCATTTAATTTCAATTCAACAACATTCCGTTTCAAATCTACCACTCTACTCATCTTCACAGCATCTAACAATCCCCCCGTCATTCATACCCAAAAACGCAACACTGCAATAAATTGGGTTACATTTTTTTTAACTAAATCGCTCGCAGTAAAAATGATAATAAACGAACTCTTTTACATACAAGACAAGTAAGAGCCCAAAAAACGGGGGATAAGAAAGGGAAATTTACAAATTGAGATTTTAATCTAAATGCTTTATGAAAATTGTTTTGAAACAATTCCAGTCTCGTCTACACCATGTTATAGTGAATAAAATAAAAAAATTCCATTCACTTGATGGTAATTTGTCATGCGAAGGAGCACAGCCAGCAGTGAACCAGGAGCCGAGCCAAGAGGCTGTAATATCATTTTTCGAAGTTCATATTTTTTGGTATTGCTCCCAAGGGAGGTCATTTGCGGAGGATATGTGATTCCATATTTTTTTTTTCTTATGTGATTTGTCGGTTATACCAGCACCAACGAGGGTTGACAATTGCTCTAGATGAGATGGTTCCGTCTGGGTGATGTCGTAAAACACAGAAAAGGTCAATAGATTGTGCTGAGGAAATTAAAAAAATAGAAAAAAGAAATGGAAATACCGCAAGCCTTTTCTGGGGACACATTTTGACCTTTGTGCTTATTGTATATTATTTCTGTTGGTAATTTATCATGGATAGGGTGAACGGGGAAGGAGGTTAGGGTGGGCAATATTCACATGTGTGGCATGCCTAGATCGAGGGATAGATATTGGTACCTATTAGGTTTATTAGAAGAGCCTTTTAAACTTTGCGATAAATATGCATTTTGGACGACTATAAGAACAATAAGGTCTCACAAAAACGGGATTATCTCCACTGCTATCCTATACTACTGAGGTATCCTATATTAATTACTTTTATGACATCACTGCACTGGGTTAACGAGGTCTTCAAAGGGAAGGTTGTTTTTGATTTATATACAGAGAAGCAGGTTGCTTCTGGCCACCAAGCTAGGAGTTCCGCAAGGTTATGTCTTCGGCGCAGTTTTATTTCCGCTAATCCTTATTTATCCAATATTTTTATTGCAAAGGTACAGCAATTACTGACGACTTTTAGGTTTATTTTTTTAGGCATTTTACGCAACATTTGTTTAGCCATTTACTCTGACAGCCAAGCGGCCATAAAAGCCATGGAGTCAGTCCTGGTGAAGTCAAGGGCAATAAATCGCTGCAAGAAATATACAGACCAACGCGGTGACCTTATGCTGGGTACCGGGTCATATGGATATTCCAGGTAATGAACAGGCGGATGAGCTGGCAAGAAACGGGTCGAAAATACATGCCTCTATGGCCCTTAAATCAGTAAAAACTCCGCTAAGCACACTCGCAAGGAAGATTGACATTGAATCCTGGAGTAGAACCAACCTACGATGGACCAATCTCATCACATGCAGGCACACAAAAGAACTATGGCCAGAGGTGAGCAAAAAGAGATCTAAATACATGATCGGACTAAGCCGCAAAGAGATTCGCATACTCACGGGGGTCATTACTGGACACTGTGCGATAGGCGTACATGCGGAACGTCTGGGGATACTGCATAATGATTTCTGCAGAAGTTGTAGGGACGTTGAAGAAATAGAACCTGTTCGCCATCTACTCTGCGAATGCCCAGCCCTTAAAAACAGCAGACAGAAGATTCTCAACAGTTACTTCTTCGACGACCTAGATGACTTGAAGAATGTTGATCTTAAAGTACTCCTGAGATTCATACTCAAATCTGGGTGGTTCTAGGAGATAAACAGACTTCATATCATTGGCTACTCGTAGGATGAACTAGAGGATCATGATACAACGGAGCTTAAGAGCCCATGAGATTCTTACTAATCTATGTGAAAAGCGGCTTATTTCTTGTCTTCTAACAGGTAACACTGGATGGTTCCCGTAACTGGACACAATGGACCCAAGTGATGGTCTAAGTGAAGCTGTGGCAAATTGTCACAAGAGAACTCATTTACCTACCTACCTAGCCATTCTTTGAACCGTTCTTTTATCAGACCATTTTGGTAACCCTTCGGAATGTTTTTTGGTATGAATTTTGTCTCATTCTTAAAAAAGTTTTATTTGAGTGGTTTTTGGTCTGGTTCTTTGGTTTGGTTAATTTTTCTGACATTTTTTTCGAGCACTTTTTTTTAATTTCACTTTTGAGTACCTACCTACTTATTTGTGGTGTTTTTAAAATGATTTTTTTGAAACATTTCTTTTTACGTTCATTGTAAGACATTCTTTGAGACGTCTTTCGGCCTTTTTCATGTGTGATTCGGAATGCTTTTGGTGCATTTTACTTGTCAATTTCTAAGCAGTATTTCGTGATGATTTTGGGGGATTTTCGTGTATTTTTATCGTGGTTTTCGAGGTTTTTGCTGTTGTAGCCTCTTCTGAAAGTGAAGCAACAATTCTTGCATTGTAGTCTGAATTAAATTTAGAACGTTTGAATTTAATTTAATTTTTGTTTTTGTGTCATTGTGTCAAATATTGAAGATTTCTTTGGCACATTTTGAGGCGTTTTTGTAGCTTTTAGGGGCGTTTTCGAGGTATTTTTCCCATGCAATATTCTTGCCGTGGTCTCATCTAGAAATTCAGTAATTTTTAAATCTGAGCTTCTTTTCGAGGCGTTTTTCAGAGAGGTTTTAGGTAAATTTTTTCAATCGATTTTGTGTGTTTTTTTTTTTGTGAGTCCTTTCCGAGGTATTTTTTGAAAGAAATGCTTCATGTGATCCCATCTGGTATTTCAGAAACTTTTGTTAATGCAGTATGAACTGTGTTCTGGCGGTTTTTGAACCGTTATTCACTACTTTTTGGACTGTTCTGCGAAACATTCTTGGAGAGGTCTTTAGTGTTACTTTTTTAAATCGTTTTGGTGGATTTTTCTTGTGTGCTTTCGAGGTATTTTTCTTAATAAAATACTTGCTGTGGTCCATCTGTAAGTTCAGCATCTTTTCTTAATACAGTCCGAACAGTTATTGGGAAAATTTCTGAATCGTTTTTTTTTGTGGAAAACATATTTTCAGACGAGGTTCTGGCACTTTTTGTGTGATTTTTGAGGCGTTTTTCGAGTCATTTTTGGGAAGATTTTCAGAAATTATATCTGAAACAGTAGATCCCTCCAAAGTTGCCGATGATGGTGATTTTTAAATAAAGCATTGCTCTTGGACCTCTGGCTACAAGAAATAACTGCCAAACTAATCAAATTCACTCCCTACCTATTGCCTACTGTCCTGCATTCTCAACATTTCACACAGTGTTTGCACTCCCTCCCCGCCCCTTAGTTATAACTTTCTAGTCAAACTTTGATATGCAACTTTAACTTAGTCTAAAAGTAGGACAAATAAAAAGACAGAACTTCTGTTCGAATACACTCTGCCTAATGAAACCCATCGTTGTTGCTCAATTTTCCAACCTCCTTTGAAAGGCTGCCAAGGAAGCTGAATACCATTGTGTATTTTCATCAGTTCGCTGTCAATTTTAAGAGCAGTCATTAGACACAAACACCATAGCTTTTGCGTTAATACTCGTGTGTGTAATTAATTCATACGAAACGAAGGAATACCAAACGCACGGTTTAAGCTCGCTTCCCTCTTTCATCACCAGTCACATTGTCACACTTCCTTTATGCAGCCGTATTTCTATATGCCAAGCACTGTTAGTCTAATAGGCGACGATGAGAGAAAGTAGGAAAAGACAAACCCCCTCCCCATTGACGCAAACGAACTTTTCCTTTTCTAGGCAAACATAATTCGCCAGGCAGCTAAATTCCTACCGCGCTTTTCGGTTCAATTTATGTCTTTAATTAATTCAAACAAAACAAACGTCAAATATCTCGCGCAAAGGTAGGCACAGGTACCAAAGTTGGATAAGTCTTTATGGGTGTGTGTAGGTAATCTCTGTTGGGTTTGCGGAGCGGGTGGATGTCATTAGTGTTGAACTGAGGCTCACGCTCTTTGCAACTTTTATTGCCGGGTTAAGGTTGTTAGACCTGTTTCGTGAATTACTAATTATTTCCAATGGTGCGATGCTGTGGCTGTCAGTGGGTGGTAGGCCCATCTGTATTTGTCTGTATATAGGCTTATTAACCTCCTGTCGGGGTTTAAGGAACATACGGGCAATTACAGCGGTTTGATGGCAAAAATAGGGATCATCCTTTTTATTATACCTTTTTATATGCGCCAAATAGGGGTGTAAAGTAATTTGCTTCCGGATGTTTTGCGATTTGTTATTTTTACTAGGGGTGTTGTTTTCTTTACTTCGTTTGTATTGCTAACTGTTGAGACAAATTGACAATAATTTGCGTCACTGAAGAATGTAAGGTAGCTTTGAGGTGATTTGAAGGGGGCAGTCGTTTCTATGCAGGAAGTGTGGGTCCTACATCATACTATCAAGCCGGCTTAGCATTTTCCATATGGTTGGAGGCTCCATTTGGCAAGCAGGTCGACTGATAAGGAGGACTGAGTCATTCCTGGAGCTTTAGCTTAGTACCTTTTAAAGAGTACAAAGGCCTGAAAATGTAAAAATGCAGCAATAAGGCTCGTCCATGACTAAATCGCTTATAGACTTTCAGCTTAACAAAAAAAAAGGGCCTAAGATCGCAGCTCGATCAGCCAGGCGCGTAGATGACTGAATCGTTTCTGAAGCCTCGGGTGAACACCTTTCATAAAGAACAGCGACGGCTAATCACAGCTCGATCAATAAAGCGTGGACATGACTGAATCTTTCGTGGACTTTAAGCTCTTTAGCACTCGAAAAGTACAAACAATGGCGTAAGATATCAGTTCGATAATTGAGGCGCGTGAATGATCAAATCGTTTCTAGACTGTCAACCTAACACCGGAAAGCTCAAGAACCTAAGATAACAGCTCGATCAACCAGGCGCGTAGATAGCTCAACCGCGTCTGGAGCTTCGGGTTAAGACCTTTCCAAAAGCACAGCATCACAGAATTTTGAATTTAGACCAAAATCGAAACCAAATGGTTGTAATCTTCAGTAAGGATGAGATAAAATTTCAGATGATCAGTTGTAGAGAAAGTCTGTACTCAACGCTCTGAAAAGGAACAAGGTTTCGCCTCCAAATCCTCATTCCAAAACTTTCTTTCTCAACTCTCCAAGGAACAGTCCATCGCACATTGATCAGTACATCGCCTGTCGTGAACTTACTTCAAAAAGACCGTCAACCACTCCTTTTTAAAGCGCTCTTAACGCCATTCCTCTCGCCATAAATAAACCAAGTTTACCCACCGAACAAAAAAAAAAGATCTTCCACTTAAAATCACGTCCACTATAATAAACGCCATTTGCAGGACATCACACTGGTGAATGACCCCTACAAGCACTCATTACTTAGAAAGTAAACGGCAAATGAATATTTAAAAAAGCAGCAGAACGTTCTTCCTTGACAAAGTAAACAGCGAGAGAAAAGTATCCAGCAAAAAAAATATTCCAGCAATTAAAATGCTATTCTGATTCCCGGTGGGTCAGGTCAAGTCCTTTTTATTCAAATAACAAATTTGGTTTTCAAATGCGAATGCAGTTTGTCCAGTGTTCTGAAACTTTTATCAGACAGCCCCCTTTTTGGGACTAAACGAACACAATTCGTTAGACGCCGCGCAAAATAAAACTGCCTAGGAAAGTTATAAACCACAAGTCCTTGCAACGTTTTAAGTCCTCCTTCAAGAAATATCACAAAGCATTCGTTTATTTTTTTGCGCACCCCGAAACAAATTAACTAACATTTACGCAGCCCTGGATATTCCGTAGCCATAAATAACGCGACTCGCCTAGATTAAGGTACACGTCAGCTACGTAGCATAATGTAATACACCTCAGCAAAAATGATACTGTACTCTGTCGGAAAAAAATCATTAGTCAAATAGGATTTTCTTCCTTATCCCAGGCGAAGACTCGGTAAAGTAAGGTTGAGTGTGCCAGTGGTTTGTATATAGGCTCCCTCCCTTTATGCACACAAAATACACAAGCACACAGGCGCATTGGAGAGCTTCTGCTGGTGCAGTGGCGCTGCAGCATTTTCTATAAAAGCTGCGCTGCCTATGGAAAATGCAATCCAGTGCCACCTACCAAATGAGAATTTATTTGTAATATTCGTTTATGATTCGCACAGAAGCACCTGCACACATCTACAAACTGTAAGGGAGAAATCAGAGAAGAAGAAGGAACAACGTAGAAAAAGAAAAAAAAGAAGTCCTTTTGACTCATGAGTAATTTCGGTAAGTATCTGATACGAAGGAGAAGAGCTTCATCATCATTACTGGCAAAGAAGACTGACTGTGATGTGAGCCCTTTTGGCGGTGGCAAGGCCGTCAAACACGAGGAGTTTGAGCATGATTATACACAAAATAGTCCGTATAAATGAGAAGTAGTCTATTATGGGCTGTAATACTCACCTCCTGTTGATACGCAAGTGATGTTCACGGAAGCGCCTTCGTTGTAGGGACCCAGTATGTAGTGCGGTATGTGGCCCCCTTTACTATCTAGTATAACCAAATTTTCCGGAGGTGCTGCAAAAAGAGAAAACAATTTTGGCGTACAGTAATCAATATTTTTGGAGTGAGGGTGGGTGTGGGAGTGCGAGTGGGAGTGGGAGTGGGAGTGGGAGCGGTATACATCCGCCTGTAGTACTAATTAGACTCAGTTGTCGTTCTTGTATACAGGAAGGGCTGTACTATGAGTCGGTCTTTTATGTTTGGACTAATTACTTCGTGGGCTATGTTAGGTACATAGCCAACCGGCTATGTGTCAGAAACGGTGATTAAGCAGTTGAAATTGGCTACATATTCTATACCTGGAATCGGATGTCTGAAGAATGGTTAGTTCAAAGTGATTCCATTGAAGTCTACTTGGTTACACTATATACCTAGTGTAAGAAGAAGGCGTCATGGATACGCCTTCATGAGCCAATTGTGTGGCTTTCAACGGACCGAACTCTACCAGTCGCTATAAGAAAAAATCGATGTTTATGGGAAGTTTTACAAATTCTTTACTGTCTTTGAAATGAGTTGCTGAGACTGTTCTATTTAATATTGACTGAAACTATTGAAGCCAGTCAAAGGCTCCTAAAACGAGCAACCGAAAGATGGCCATGTTTCGATCAGCCAAAGATCGCGCAAATAAAGTGGCGTATTGGTTGAAGTCCAGGACTTTCACGCCACCTTAGTCAGTAAGTTCAGGGATAGATCGGAGCAAGCTGTGAAGGATCAAAACGGTTGACACTGTAATTGACAGAGAGCAGGAAATGAAGTGCGACCCTCCAATAAGAGCTCCTCAATCCTCAAGTGAGTATAGGTTCAGGATCAGATCGGGGAAAGCTGTGGAAGATCAAAGCGATTGACAGAGAGCAGGAAATAAACAACCTTTAAGAGCTCTTCGCTCCTCTAGAACCGACAGGACTCGATGTTGCGTATGTGGCGCTACAAACCTATGTGGAGCGTTCATAAATTACTTTATTTCCGCTTGGCTGATGTTGGGTCACATTCTATGACAGATTTTTGTAGGAGTAGTCATCTAGGAAAATTGTTTGTATATGAACTTAAATTTGTTATGGCTTCTCGGCAAAAAGACTACAACAATACGTACGGGGTTTTCAGACATAACAAAGGACTTAATGGAGCATCCTTTGGTTCTGATTTCATCGCAAGAGGTCGGCATGAGATACACCTGAAAGATGTCAGCTTTCATTTTATCATCAATATTTCATCTAATCAGCTCCTAAAATGTTACGTCCTTAGAGACCACAGCCGACAGAAAGCCAAATTTAAGCATCTATAATTATTGAGGTTTTTTTGTTTCAATTACCGCACAGCTGTGTCTTTTCGTAACTCCCACATCCGGACTGACAAAGATGCAAGAAAATACCTTCCGGGGGCTGAACCGGAAGGGCACTACAACACAGTCGGTAGTAGATCTATGTCCAATCACAAGGGGCCAAGAGGCAGCTATGAATAAATAAAAAAAAATATACTGCTCTCCACCATTGCCAAATGTAAATGGACAAATAAGCCAGGCAAACTGAAATACCTCTCGAATGAAATCGACCTATAGCATCAAAAATAGTGTGAGCTCTCGCTTTGGCAGAAGAATTGATGCGCTTACCTCTAGCCGACTATTACCTATAACCAAAGCAGTGTTCCAAACTAAAAAGAACACACGAAAAGACTCACACTATAGATTGACAGTAATTGTTTGTATTTGCGGTTTAGAAACATTGAACACAAGCATAGGAGTGAACAAAAAAATGTCCACTCCTCATATTTTTGGAATTATTTTTAATCTTGCCAAATAAATCAAAACGACCCTTGCCAACAACTGTCAATCGGAAGGAATGTGACATTTTGCACAGTGGCAAATAAATTTCTACGACACCCTATAAAAACCAACAAGGGTCTGGCAATGTCCGCTCATTGTTTCCCATGCAAGGAGACATATAAATATCGACCATTACCAAGTCATCTGGTCGTCGTCGTCGTCGTCGTCCTTCAATGTTGACAATGACAACGATGACGACGACGATGACATAGTCATCTCGTTTGCAAATAGTGTGAAATTACTATAAACGAGCACCATTATAGGGAAAATTCCAACAATGTGATCTCACAACTGGCAGTTCTAGGTACACAAACTTACACAAACCCATCGCCAAAGTGGCAGACGTGCAACGTGCAATCTACTTTCTTTTTTATGGATGCGCATTATGGGGTTGTTCACGTGAATGGTGTTTACCCCCAACACAGAGGGGCGTCTGTTGTTGTGTGCCAATCGAAAATCCCCCACATGCGGACGTCTTTCAACATCTCTAACAATATGGGATATCCAGGGAATGCAAATTTCGTCTGATGCACACTTCTTGGAAGATGGTGACAACGACAACAAAACCGATCCAAGGCGCATTCAGAGAATTGATTTGGACCCGTAACTGTCCCTCATACAAACAAACACACACTCGTGCACACTCTCATTACTCACGGTAAGTTCTTAAGAATTTCATCCCCCACTCGAGTAAATAGGAAGACAAATTTTAAGGAGGATAAAATTGAGAAAAAAAAATCTCTATAAAAACTTACTGATTACAGTCAAGTTGACTTTGGAGTTCCTAGTTGGGCTCTTTTGAAAATCCACTCGGCAACGATACTCCCCAGTGTCCTCCTGGCGGGTGCCCTTAATTTTAAGTGTTGCAGATCTGCCGGTAACTGAAAAGGACAAACGTTCGCCGTATGCATCATCTGACCAGTGTGTACCCTGCGAGAAGTCTGAGTCTCTTGTATCGACACTGTAAAGAACAAAGAAGAGAAAATAAAGTTAAGTGTTTTTTAGTTGAGATTTGTCCCCATCAAATGCAGTTAAAATGAAATGGAACCGGCAAGGGACAGGCGCTACAGGGAAACAGGAAAAACTTGATAAAACTTTGTCACACTCTTGCATTTCTTGAAGTTAATTGCAATTCATCAGGGACACGGACGATGACAACCAAGTGGAAATAATTCGAGACAGAAAGTTTAATGCAACTGAGTGGACATAAGATGCATATACGTATAGAGATGCATCCTTGGTACAATAATGGATATCCTTTGAGAAGTTGTAACTTTGTTCTGAGTGAGTCTATTTTATATTCTGTGTATATCTGTGCACTTGGGTAGAGCGTGTTTTTTTGAGTAAGTAAGACCTAAGGTTGTCCTCTCTGATTGTTAATTTAGTGCAGGTAGGTACTTTTGTCACATTTCAAGGGAGCATATAGCTGCTGCAGCTAATTTCAGTAAATGGTTGGAGCCAGGGGAGGTGCTCTTCAACAGTTCGACGATGTTGCAACTTTTATCCTGAGGCTTTAAACATTTTGCCTGAATCGCTCATTTTGAAACTAGGCGAGAAGACGTTGTAGCTTAAGTCGGCACTTACAGAGACTGGACGTAGGTCTTGTAGAGGAGACAATTGCATGGCTCACGCCCTTAAAGGTCTTCGAATTCATTGTTAAGGGAGGAAGACATCATTCGGTGGTTACAAGGGACTCACTAACCAGTTATCAATGGTTGTAGAGACCCTAGGCTCCACCAAAGCTGTACCCAGCAAAGAAGAAGTGAACAGGAAAGAGATTGCTTGCCTCTGCGGTGCTATTTTCTGACAGAACGTGGTTAATTTTGACGTTAAAAGTTGCTATTTTTACAAGAAGTTTAACGGAAATTCGAATGATAATGAAGTCGGTGGATACAGTCTCCTGTTACCAATCGGAAAGTGTTCTCTGTAATAAGAATCAAATATCTAAAGAGTTGAGGAATTTTATTTCATCTAAAGGGGATTGGAATGTTCTGCGCAGGACAAAGGGGAGCTTCCTGATACTACGCAAATGCTTTCAAGTACTTGGTAAATTTCATGCAGTATTATTTTTGACTCAGTGGATTTGCAAAGCTGATTCAACTGTCCCTTTTGGTAATTCGGATCTTCGGACAGTCCCTTGGAAGGTGTAAATTCGCCCCATGGTTTGGTCTCTTTTTGGCTTAGAAAATTAAAGCGTACGGTCTGAAATGGGGGTGTTTACCACCTTAAACGGACCCGAGTTATCGACGCTAAAAGACTCACATTCAGTTGCATTTCGATACTGTTTATGAATGAGAATAAAATTGGCATCGATGCTGTTCTATGAGAGACGATGTTCGTGATTTTATTTCACGTATTTACGAAGAACTTCGTACGACAAAAAAAAGAAGAAAAAGCTGCTTAAACTGGCGCCAATAAATGCTGATTCGATTTTACTTACTAAAGCTTCACTTCCTTATGGAATTTTATAAAACTGACAATCCAACACCAGGAGTAGAGTGCTCAAACATACGAAACATAACCTCTTGAACTCGGCAGGCGTTACAGCAGTAAGGCAAAGTAACGCAGCTAACAAGTTGCAACGATGCTGGACAGAATATTTAGCTACGAAGAATGAAGCTCCAATAAAATGAATTGCAGCAGCTTATGTTATAAGTTACAAGCAGCGCAGGTGACTTACACCTAATCAGACATTTAGCTGTTTACGAGAAAGGACTTTTAATACCGGCTCCTTTGATAGAACGTCAGAAACGATAAATATAATTTTGAGGTACTCGAACTAAGCTCTAAGGTGAATTCCAGCAATGACATCAAAGAAAGAAAAACTCGAATAAATCACTGTTACCACGTTTCAGACCTTAGGAAGCAGATTAAGCAACAAACACCCCTATCGTCTCCGTTCAGCCGATGGAACCTCTCACTGTTTGAGTGTAAAAGTTTCTGTGTGATCTTCGATGTACTTTGTATCACAGGAGTTTAGAAAGGATGGTACAATTGAGGGTCTTTGTATGGCTACGTCCAATTTGGCAGCATTCAGTCAGCTGGTGGGCAATTTTACATCGTCTTTCACCATCGTTTACGCCGTGAGTTCAGTGATTGGTAGCTCCAACGTAGTTGTAAGTCAATCCACTTTTTCACCGTCAATTTCATGTCAGGGAAGAGGCTGACTTTTGTTTGTTTAAAAGAAAAATTGTCGCAATTTAAGCGAGGGAAGTACGAAGGCAGTTGAGAAGCTAATGACGGCACCATCGAACCGTATTTACTTGGAAAATTTTATTTTATTTTTATTTATTTTAAGAAAATCGGCGCCTTAGGCCTTGATTTTCGCAACCATTCGTTTTTCATTTTCGGAACTAATGGAAGGGATCTACAATTTTATGTCGAGTGCAAACGGCTAATTGAGAAGCTCTTTCATGACAATTTTATACTCTTGGATGTTTGTCAGACGTTCGAGATGGCGTAGTGGAAACAGATTTTTCGGGTCGAAACCGGGACCCCTCGCTACTGCGCCTTACTTTTTCAGAACTTTTGACTTCAAATCACATCCCACACTGCCCAAGAAGAAAAAGAGTTATTTAAAAAGGAGCTTGACAAGAACACTTCAGCAGAAACAGACCATCGACCTTGCCTCCCAGATATGGTTTGATTTGACCCACCGATGGAATATATTTGAAGAGGGAGCTATTTATGTAAAGTCGCTTTTTAAAAAAGGAGGACAAGAAAAAAGACAACTTCTTACGCAAATACGCCCTCAAATGTTCGAAGAACTGTTGGAAATTCATTTTTTTAAGATGCATAGTCGCTAGGACACTTCCACGTATAAGCCATATGTCATCTTAAAAGTTTTAAAACTATCCATCGAAAGAAGGCGGCTCATTTAATCAACTTGTGGGTGATTTATTTGGAAGAAAATCGTCCTTTACACTACCACTTGCTTCAGCTATGCCGACTTTTATTAGAAACTCTTCGGCAGGATATCTAACTCATGCCTTTGCTCCATCGTATACATGTCCATGATTTTTTGTGTGGTATGTTTCAGACACCTATCAGCAGCTACATCAGTCCTGTCGATTGTCTTTCAAAGAGTCCGTTACAAAATCAACCAGCCAACCATACACGAATTCTAAAAGGGATCACTTTGGATTACAGCTCTTGTTGATGCATAGCGATGATAACTCCCTCAACAGCTCAATCGCAGGATAATAGTGCTTCCTCACAGACATTGAAGGGCAAGTATCCTCAATTCATATGGCCAGAGAACAAACAGTATCCCCTGCAACATTTAAGCCAATACCTCTACTGACCCTCAGCCTCCAAATCTCCAAATTTGGAGTCTAGAGACTTAAACTGTTTAAAGATCGCCCACAGTAGCGAGTATTGCGACTACCGACTTTAGGAATCCTCCTGAATGTAGGTCAAGCTTTATTTAAAGCAAACAAAATATTACATTAATAACCCAAGCCAAAGAAAAAATAATATCTCTCAATACGTTCACAGTTCTGTGGTCGTGGTACAGCCAAAAATAAATTTCCAAAATAAAATCCCCCCACCCAAAAACAGCCAAAAAAAAAACACCACCGAAGCAAATTTATAACAGTCCCTTGATTTGCACAGATTCCAGTTGCGTACAAAGTTTTGTGGAAAAAAAAAAGTTTCTTGTCTCCCTCGCCAGCCCCAAGTACCCGAGTTCTCATTTATTTTGCATCGCAGAGCAACCCTAATTAACTTTACCAAATATCCAATAAAATATAGCTGTATACAGAAAATACAACCACCACCACCGGCCGCACAGTCAAGAGAGAAAGTTTTCTTTGGCTGGACCATTCTCTTGTTCTCTCCATCGAAATGAAATGTTTTATGTTCACTTGGCAACTTTCAAGGACTTTCTTTCAGTGTATTGAGGATAAATTGCGGATGCTTAACTTTTGTAATTTTTGTTTGCTCGTCTTCTTCTCGTTCAATGTTCATGTTGCTATTAAATATGAGTAACCTTGGTAAAAGCGGTAAATAAATCTCCACAGAAATAACTACACACAATCGATTTGATGGATTGTCCTAGAATTCGTCTATGTTGAGAGATAGATCTATAGACGCGTCTTACAGGCTGAGATAACTGTGAAAAGCAATCTGTTCGGGGAATCAATTGAAGGCGAGCACATGAAAAGGATTACAATGGAGTTATGAGGCCTCACTGACAACAACGCATAGTGAATCGATTTCGTTGCCAGGACAATGAACTGAAAGGCCATTTCCAGTAGGCTGATGGGAGGTTTTGTCAAAGAAAAGCCGGTAGGTACACTTGAAGGATGTGTGTTTGTTGAGGGAGTATAGAGTGTAATTTCAAAGGAAATTAATTGGAAGAATTTTGAGGATTCTTAAAGCTTTTTGAAGATTTCTGAAGATTTTTGGACGTTTCTTAGGAATTCCGAAGCCTTGTAAAGTGTTTTGGCACAGATCTGGGACTCTCTATTTCGTTCCGAAAGTCAATCCTATTCGAAATTGCTCTTAAGTTGGAACTCTGTAATACTTTCCGTATTCTAAATCGGAGTAGTAGTCCATTTCATTCAGCTGTCGAAATGGGGAGTACAAAACGCTCATTTTCGAAAAAATATATAAGTCGAAACGAGATACAGAGTAGCGCCGCTGGAGCGATCTTGTCATAGCTGTGGTGTGAAGGTAGAAAAAATTCAATAAAATAGGTCAAAGCCAAATCCGAGCTCTAAATTTAGTCGAAAAGGTATAACGTTCAAAGAAGTCCCACCAAAAGGAGCTTGCGTTGGTCTGGTACGTTTATTTTTTTAAAGTTTTTTTGTCACCGGGCTAATGGGAGGAAAGCTTCACTTACCCTGTTTAAGAAATTCAATATATTGCGGCTATTCGTGGACCTTTCGCGCTTTCGCTTCATTGAGTTCCGATGGTCGATTCGACCCAACAAGCCACCCCAGAACCCAGATCCAGACACAGTCCTCCTTCAGCACGCTTGTTCGTTGGCAACACATAAATTCAGCAGATCCTTGCATTTTCCTAGGCCTGCTCTCTGCTCCGTTTTGAACTCAAATTTCTTCGAGTAATTTTCGGATCCGTTTGCGTTGACTAGTTGATTGAAAAGCGAGCTATAAAGCGACATGACATCTATCTGGAAGGTAGGTACGCAATAGCCGACGTAGAGCGAATGGACACCAATAACGCTCCAGCCGGGAAAGTCTTCAATTCCAACAGGAAGGGAAAGTGCAATAGTCGCAGAGACCACGCCTTATGTGGCACGCACAAGCGGCAAGGAACCCAGAGATAAACCAAATGGGAGTGCGTTAGGCACTCCACCCTAGACTGTATCACCACCTAAGTAAATTACTGCATTCCCCTTGAACCAGCACAACAATATAATTGTTGGCTTCGGGCAAGGTCAGCATAGCTCTGTAGAAATTGCTAAGTATTTTTTTTTAATAAGCTTGTGTCGCAAATCTTGTCCAAAGTCGGGGTTTCTTTAGGTAGGCCCCTTGGATGAAGACGAGTCAAACCAGCGCCAGATACGTCTCAACTCAACAGAGACTCTCCCTATCACTGATGCGCAGGCGTTAACAATTGTCACTGTCGACTGACTTCGCTCAAATTTCTCAATGCATTATCCTTGGTCAGCTTTCATGATCTTGTAAAGGCTAGTGCGTATTTTTAAGACTACTCCTTAAACCAATCGATCTAGAATTGAACGGGTTAAAATCGTAGCTACCGTCGAAAGGTATTATTGGAAGGGACTGTCTATGATACAACTATACTTATTTCTACAGCTTATTTTGACTGTTAAAAAGGACAATGTGTGTTTACTAATTCAAAATCCCCCGTATCCAAGGCCAGAGCTGGTCTTCCGGGAATGGTCTCGCTGTGAGATGATATTCTGAAAAAAGGTAGCAGAAGATGCAGTAGTTTTATGACAAAGGAAGAACTACCTTCGCAGAAATAAGTCTGCAGGTCTCCCTAAATTTTATAGCAAACTTCTTGTGCACATGGGACAAGAGAGTCAATTTATTGACCTATTAGCTTGTTTTGTTGTACCAAACTATCGACCTCATTTAAGCTGGGTGTAGAGGGTTAACACGAGGGCCGAGCGTTATGGTGTAGAAGCCTCTTGTAGGTTGTTGTGGGTCGGATAAAAAATTTAATGGTCATAGATTACATAACAAAAAAAACACCGAAGGCAGACTTTATGTGCACAAAAGAGGAATCTGTCAATTTTAAATGCCAAATAAGGAGTTTGTGGCGGAAACTTATTCCGATACAACCACAATTTAACCCGTAACCAGCATTTGTGCCTTCAAAACAAATTTCCAAGTATTTTCATTTTCCCCACCTGAGTGAGTTACTTCGAGGCTGCAACATTATACACCCAGTAAAACAACCAAAAAACTACGAGAAACGACACAGCAATTAACAAATCATTATTGGCAATAAATTAAAATAGACCACAAATGTAAATTGCATTCATTGCCAACAACACGTGGTTTGGCTTTCATTAACGACATCACAGGTAGGTCCCCTTAACGCGCAGCAGTACGTAATTCCAAAAACAAGGACTAATGCCTTCCGGCAAGGTAAAAGAAGCACACATTACACAAGAACACTTACCTATATATTGGAGTCTTTGATCCCACTTTGTACCAAATCACTAACGCTACTCTATCCTCAGGCACCGGCGGTGTAACGTTACACGGCAGCCGACCCATTGTACCTTGAATGGCCTCCGATAGAACGAGTGGTCCTGCAAATGAAACCAAAAGAAATTATATAGTTGTATGAGGACAGACGAATTTCAGGCTAAATAAAAAAGTTCAATTCAATTAAGCATACATATAGAGATAGACAGTTGGTCGAGCTGATGATGGGTATTTGGTGTACTCTTTCATCATTGAACCGTATCGGATCAGATTTCCTTAGTGAGAGGTTGGAATTTACGACTCGGAAAATTCGCATCTTCAGCAACATAGGCCACTGCGTCAATCTTCAATTATTTACCGAAACGAACACCCATTGATAACAACGAACGAATGTGTAATTTTCCACAATGATTCCAGAGAAAAGACGTCAAGGATATAGGTACCTACCTACTGTGCTTCGTCGTTGCTTTAGTACTTACTCGCACACAAAGGCGACTACCGACTGCCGACTGCCGACTGCTCTCTGTGGGTGGTGTGCTATTCCGTAACAAGGCGGAACTGAAAATTTATGTGACACATCGATTATTTCCATTCGAATAAAATTCCAATAGAATACGATCAATAACTCTGTATTCTTTATTGAAAGGACTCGTTTTTTTTCCTAATTCAATATGATACCGTAGCAAATACTCGGCCGTCATAGGATAGGTACTGAGACTGAGACTGAGTTGTAAAGTACGCAAAAAAAAAAAAAAAAAGCAACATCCACAAAAGAATAAGTATTTTCCAATTCTCATTTACGGATCCTTGCAAACAGCTGGTGTTCAATCTGTATGAAAAGGGCAAACGATACCTTACGCGTGGAGCTAATGTCGCCATAAAGTTTGGAGTGGGGTACGGTTTCGTATACCCCACCACCATTCAGAGTGGACTTCATATTTCTGTTAGAATGTGACTGTGACAGGCTCCTTTTATGATGTAGTGGGCGGAATGAATCATCGCATTGAATTGGTTGCCGTATACTGGAAAATTGTATAGGCTGACGTTTGCGACGAATTTAATTTTTAAATTGAATTGGTTATCGTATATCTGGGGCGAGAATTTAACGAGAATTGAATTATTTATGCTGAAAAACAGACCACCGATCGGGGGAATTTTTCAAATTAATTTCACCCTTGAATGTTGGCGGAGGGGTTTTAAATTTGGTGGCAAATTTTGCAAGGGAAACCTTCTATAGATGTTACACAGAGTGACAGCGGCTTGTGGGGGGATTTATTTCTAATATGTCTCTATTGCGATTTTTTTAAGTATCCTCTTTTGATGAATTAAAATTACAATTTCAAAAATCTATAAATTGATTTAATTTTAGTTTTAAAACATTATTAAACATTGGCTACGCAGTTTCACACGATATTTTTATTTCATTTTATTTTATTTCCTGTGAGGAAAATTTATTGAGACAAAATAAATAGAAAAGTGTTTTTTTTTTTTTTTTTTTAGAAATGAAAAAGCTTCCTCGGGTGAAAAAAAAAACCACTACGTCAGAATTAGTGTTTTTCCGGTGGTCGAACTGGATGCCCATTTCGCAGTAGTCTATCCCACTCACAACTGAGCAACTGTGCAGATATTTACTAACGTATAAATAACCAAATGTTAGCTTACAGACGTCGGTATAAAAAGTTTGACGTGACTGCTATGCAACCAGTTGACAGCTTTGTCCGGCAATTTTCAATACTGCTGTTAATTTTTTGTTTTCTATTTTTTATACCAAGAGTGCTTTCGCTGCAATTTAATTGTGGCTTCTTTTAAATTTTTATAGGGCAGATAGCGCGAGAGGGCCGGTGGTAACGGAGGCTTTAATGACGATTGGAGAAAAGGTGAAGTTGGTAGCTGTTTAAGTAAACGTACATAACGATTCTCTATAAAGAAGAAGTCTTCTTTTGTCAACAGAATGAGCTGACACTGAACTCCTTTCAAACAAAAATTCTTCACTCTTCAGATTGTCGGTCCTTTAAGGGCTTTTTGACATTACTTAGCTCTACCAAATGTAGGTTTGGTCCAAAAAGGCAAAATGCAAACGTTACTCTCGCTGAGACAACAATTCGCAAACCCTTTCAATCTAAAGTTTGAGACGATAAAGCGAAGACCGAAAGGCGCAGAAGACGGTGTGCTGCAACTTCTCAAGCAGAGACACTCCATGAGCCGTTGCTGCACCAAAACCTCTGTTTTACTGTGTAGCAAGCCTTGAAGCTTCCACTTTAAGCAATCAAAATCTTGTGTAAACACTTGGCTATTGTTTTATTGTCAGGTTCTTTTGTTGTCGGGCTTCACGTCTTGTAGGTCCGATGGCTCAGTGGTAAGTGTGCTGTTTGGTTGGTCTCCGGTTCGACCCCGAAGAAGAACTTCGTGAACGTCTAAACGACCGAAAATATTGATGTCCTGTAAAAGATTCAATTCGTCTCAAAAAATTTAAACAATGAGCACCCAAGTCTGGAGTACTTACACGGACTTGCAGCTCTAACAACTCATTTTATTCTTATGTCTTCGAAATATTTACGCTCTTGCATGCAAAGTCAAAGTCAAAGTGAATTTCTGAAAATTTGCGAGTGTTGTCTTTTAGGTGGAACCTGAGGCTGCACTAACAGACCTCTCCAGCTAGCCCGGTCCTTAGGTAATTGAATAAAGATGCGCATTCCAAGTCGATTCAAGTCCCCTATCAACTTGTGATAGTTTGGATGAAGTCCCAGTTAGACTCGGAAGACTGTACGGAGTCTGAGCATTATTGTGCCTATATGCTCAACTTTTACTAGCTTTCTTAAACAACCGGTCCGTCCATTTTTTGTATAGGTCTATGTCGCTGTAGATCTCGTACGCCATTAGATCTCCTTCTCCAAAGCTTGTCAAAGCAAACGGGACCGAACTTCGTAGTAGGAAGAATCTTTGTAGCGTGGACATAATCATCTGCTTTAGATAGACTCCAAGCTTTAGTCAATTAAAGCAGAACTGGGATAATGAAGGCCTTATAAAGTATCTCCTAATAGTTCTGCGGAACTTCCGCCACCGGAAGTTACCTACGAATTATTTTTCCAATTTCACAGCGACCACAACCCAGCCCCAGAGTTCTAACTGGCAGGTGGAACCCAAATTTAGAGCAAACATCTTAAAGTTCAAACCCAAAAACACTGTTTGCAGTACCCACCCCAAACGCAACCCTCGACTTTGACAAAATAAAGGCCCTCTAAATCAAGTCGCATACACCCACAGTTCGTTTGTTTTATTACCCAATAGCAGACATGTGCTAAAACCAGCAATAAAACTTAGCTGTCACAAACGGCCATGGTACGTAAACTTAAATGACAACAAAAGGACCACTAGATGTCGTTCATTTACAGACTGGAAAACAATTAACCACACACAAGCACACAAGTCTTCACGTCCACATCCACTGAACTGGCCCGTTTTTCACAATCAAGGATCAAATTCAATTAGGAAGCGATTTAAGGTACACCCTATCGTTATAATGATCTCCTGTCGCATTAACGCAGAGCAGCCGCCTCAAAGAAGCAGAGGAAATTAGGACTCAAACATCATTTCCGAGTAGGAAAATTATGTCAAGCATGTGCCAGTGTGTGTGTGTGTGTGTGTGTGGGAACATTTAAGCACTTCACTCTTGTGAAATAATTACAGTCATATGCCGGCCAATAAAATTATTGGCTAATTAACATTTATATTAAATTACCGCATAAATTGACTGAACATGGTTTTACTCCCCCGCCGCCGCCGGCCGCCGTCGTCGATCTAAACGATTTTTGGGGTTAAACTACAATGGTGCAGCTATTAGAAATGTCCTCGAGGCGCTTTCATAAAATATATACAAAAGTACGTGTGTGTGGGCGCATACGTTTTTGCCAATGCGACAGAAATTCATTTCAAAATCGAGGGTAGCTGTGCGATGATTTTGGGGATGTAAGTGTTTTGCGGGTGCGAGTATTCAATGTTTTACATTAAATTAAATCAATTAGTTAATTAGACTCAATGCTAGGTTTCAGATTTGAGTGGGCCTTCGTGTGTATCCGTGGATTGCATTAATTAGTTGTTAGCACATGTGTGGTGTATGTAACGTCCGTCCGATATAATAATTGCTGGAAACCGCTGACGCGAATTGTAGCAATTATTAGTCACCCCCTGTAGAGGGAAGCATTTTTATTAATTTGTACTAGACCCCGGAGAATCACATTCGGGACGATGGCTGTGAAATGAGCTCTCTCAAAGTAGCATTTAACAAGCGGGCAAGCCTATAGTAGGGACTTTATTTGGCCCAACAGGTCGAAATAGGACGCTAGGTGTGGCCTTCATTTTTTGAAGAAGGGACCTTCAATTTAAAGCGAATTAAACGCCTGAATTTGGAAGCATTTTTTGGGACATTCATACCCTCTAATGTTTGCAGAAGACAACGCGCAGTGAAAGAAATCTTTGAGTTGTAATTTGTGTGTTTTTCAGGGGTCGAACCGGACAACCCTCATACCCCAACTTCTGATCCACTGCGACCTCATTCATTTACAATGATTTTTGTATTTAAATATCTGTAATTAAACCTGTTACACTCTACCCAGAATCAGAGGACAAATTCGTCCACTCAACCTCTTGGACACTTGGTAAAAATCAGAGGTAAGCATCCTGCGAAAAACTGTCTTTCTACTCGCCCTTGATCTGGCGCAGTGAAAAAAGAATGCAAGCAAATTAAATAGCATTTTTAAATTTAGCAGATGTTCGCCGCAGGATATTGCCCGCTATAGTCTGTTGTGGACAACAGCAGCCCCAAAGCGTCATCCAGAGTATAAGGGACAGGTACAGCAGCACAAAAACTGAAGAAATAAACGGAAATTTCAACTTGACTGGCATCGCCATTATAAAGAACAACAACAGGGACTGTATTGAGAGTGAATCCTTTTGGCGGTATTCACAAGCCAAGCGACAGGAAAGGGCAACAAATTCCGCACAACATACAAATTATAAGCTTAAAGTCCTAGTAAGAAATTAAAAAAGAAAGAAACGGAAACCCCTATTATCCTCAACTGGCTCTCAGGAGATTGCGAGTGTTCGGTGCTGCTCCTTTGTCTCCCTCTCGTTGTTTGGCTTTTGTGCTGTAGTATACAGCCGACATCGTTCAGGGTACAGCCCGAGGCCACAAAGAAGAAAATATTGAATTTTTATCTCTGCCGAGATTGAATATCGGGAGAGGAATAATAAAAGAAAAATAACGACGACGCCACAAACAGATTTTTTTTACTTATTTCCTTCGTACGAAGGATTTTATCGTTACAAGCAGATGAGTTCTTATTAAATTGCGAAATGTGGCACAAGTTCATATCGAGTATGAATCTATTGTATTGTTTCAGTTCAGTGTTTGTTTGTTTTTTTTTTTTTTGTAATTTCCTGTGTCTGGAAGGTTTGTAGCATTTATCGCGTAATAATAACGCATACGATTTATATGTACTTTATGGAGGAGTGGTGCTGTTAGTAAAAATATCCTATACTGAAAAGAGAACTAAATGTAAATTTGTACAGTTTAATTTTCCAAAAGTATATACACTGACGACATCGACATGATTGACAGAACACAGCGAGCTGTCACTGGTGCTAATCAAGCCCCCATTTCAAATGGCTACTCATTTAATCTTCTTTTTTATGCCTCAAAAAATCAAAAAAAAAAAAAAAAAAAACAAGCAAACAATGAGCCAGCTTTCATTTTATATGCCTATACAACTCATCCATCTCTTATGCGCCCTGGGTCATCATGCAGTTGGCTGCACCTACCAATTTATGTTTTTTTTTTTTCTTTACGAAGAAGAAGGTCCTTATCATTGTTTTGACATTTTCATTTGTATTTTTGTCGTACCTATTTTTCTGTTATTTTTAAACCGATTTTTATGAAATATAGATCAAGTGAAAGGTGCATTTTCATAGGTCCTTTCCTCCATGTACTGTGCAAGCTCAAGTTATAAGTTTTGTTGTAAATTTAAAGCAAAAAAATAACTATAACTAATCTAATGATGAAAATTCCTAAACGCACTTAATTACTTGTTTTAAAAATCCTTAAAGGAAGACTACTTCTAGTATGGAGTCATTAGGTACATACTCGCACGATTCGTTTGAATTGAATTCTAACCTTTTCTACAGTTGAGTGGGCACCGCATGCACCCTTCAAATGCGCGATTCGCCCGAAGCATTCTCCTATAAAATTGGTTTCTCCCTAAATAGGCAACAATTGAAATTAACTTCGCGGAAGTCAAGTCCATAAAAAGCGAATGTTTTTAGAACTTTCTGCTCTCGACAGCAATATGAACAAATTGGGGGCACACACTTCCTGGAATTATTTATAGACGGCTTGGTTTTCGGGTGTATATTGCTATTACGTTTAATTTTATGGCTAATGGTGGGCTAAAGCCACCTCAGTTCAGCATCATTTTTAAATGAGCCTTCAAAAAAGAATAATGGATAATTAGCAACGTAATTTATTTCCAGCACACGTGCTCCACTCTCCAACAGAAATGTATGCATTCCCTTAGGTAGACGTTCATCTCTGATAAGATCCAAGTGGCCCGAAAAATATTACGGTTCAAATTGCGCCGCACAAGATACGAGTGCGAATTCTCTTCTGTGGGAGGACATCTAAATACTAATAGAATAAGAGGAAGAGCATACCATATGGACCAGGAAAGCCGGCCAAAAATTAGGATCATCCCGTCTTATACTAATTGGTTCTTTATGATCCGTGTGTGACAGAGATGTGTGCGGGTTGTATAGGATATGGAAGAGGAAAACTTTTACCACAAGGATGTTTTCTTTTTCTGCTCTTTCATTGGCGTGAGACGAGCCGGCTGTGATGATGGGTATAATGATTCTGTGTGCAGGATCGGAATTCGGTTTTGGGTCTAGTTGCGAGTCAATTGATATTTTATGAGAATCATTCATTCATAATTGATTCTAATTAAGGATATTGTTCTGTTTGTGCGTGTTTCCGGCAGGTAATGCAAAATGACTTTCGCTAAATTAAGTGGGAGAGTTATCTCTTTTCTGTGGAGTTGGTTATTGTTATGGTGGTGGCCTGTCGGGGGGTAGGTTTTGTTCAACACGAGTGTGGTCTAGGAAGTGGTCAAATCTGTACAAAAGCAGCAAACTAGAGTAGTTGTTATTACTTTTAATGGCGAGGCTAATGCCATACAGCATACACCAGAAGATGCCGTCGACGTTTTAACAGTGAGTGCACTCCAACATCCCATTTATTTATCAGAACGAGTGGTCTTGTTGAAAACCTTGCTGTCTCTCACAGTGGAAACTATCCACTACACATTTTGTAGCTAATACATCTTGCAGATGCAGATCACTGAAGTAGCAAGGTCTGAGAAGACATATTGGAAGTAAGGCTCTCCTTCGTAAGACCAAGGAAATTTTGGACAGGACCTAAAGCATCTTGGTCCTCCTTTATGGTGCAGAAGGATGGACTTTGTCGCCAGTGGTTTAGAACCTCTTGGGACGTTTTGAGCCTGTCAATTTTTTATCAATGAAGTGCGGAGGATGGTATTCAAAGACGCGTTTTGAGGGCTACATTGTAAAAAGCGACACTGACCTGGTAAACATACCAAATGCCACGAATGTCATTGCTAGATCGCGTATCCCGTAGATTGTTTGAAAGAAATGCTCAATCCCCCATGGGACTGCTAGTCCACCGCTGGAGCTACATTCCAACCGAGGAAGAACCAACTTAGGTGGTAGAGCCTAATAAATATAAATTTAAATAAATTTCGTGTCGGTAGATGGAGGCAGCTTTCTATGAACCGAGCTGTCAAGAAGGGCGTTGGTGGTCTTCCGGAACCACGATTTCTCATCGGGCTCTTTCACAACCACATTTGTTGCTGGTCCGCTTTCCGTCACCCTAATCCAGGAGCCACTTTTTTGAAAGCCCCTTTTAGAACCATTTTCGTTGTTGGTCCGGTTTCTATCATCCTGCTCCTCGAACCACGGTTTGTCGAAGGTTCCTCTTAGAACCACGTTCCTCATTGATCTGCTTTCTGTTACCATGACCCAAGGACCAAGCTATAACGGATGCCCCTCTTAAAACCACGATTGAACCTTTCAAAATGTTACCTCATCGCGGTTGTCAAGTCTACTGTCGTGTAGGGTACTATTTGTTCCATTTCAAAAAATAATTTGTTCAAAACATCTGCCTAGGTCCTAGATCAGCGACTAATCTTCTTCGAGTAGGAGTATGCTCATGAATGGTTACAGAAAGTTAAGCCTATGGTCTCATTTAGACCTTTCGCACCAAATACTGCAGTCTATCCAGCAAAGGGACGAATGTCCCAGCTATAGGCAGCGCCCGCCGCCGAGTAGTTTTAAACACACATGAGCCACAGAAAAAAAAAAAAACATCAATTTACTCCCTTGAAATAATTTACGCCTCGCATCCGCCTATTTACACCTCAAAGCCAAGCCCTCTATATATTAATTCAAAACACATACCTACAACGGCCTTGGTACCCATATATGAATCCTCCCAATCGACCCCATTCGTAGGACCGTCCCCCAACACCAAGCAGCAAATATGCAGAATAATGCGATTTCAGGTTTGTATTTCTTTCTGTTTGAGCTTTCGAAAATGGCCAATCAAATCAGGATCAAAAGGCTCTTCGCGTAGCTGTTTGTTCTGCTCGTGCCGTCATTTCCGTGACCTTATGTTAACAAAAGTAATAAAAAGGATAAGAGAAACACCTATATCTGCCAGAGAATACAAAAGCTATACACAAACACATGGCTCCCCCGTTTTATATATCCTCACTTATCCATCCATCCAAGGGCGACAGAACAAAAAGTGGTAATAATAGTTTAATAGATTACACATCAATGATAAACATTCAACCACAACCATGCCCCTCATCCACCCATATATCTCTTCACCGATGAACTCTCCGATACGAAGCGTACCAGGATCTGGCGGAGAACTTAACGCATGACCGAAATAGAAACACTCATACTCTTTTATTTCGCAATAATCGTAAAATCCGAAAGTAGAACAAATTCAGCTTCGTCTTCTTCGTCGGCCGAGGCTGAGGGTGCGAGAGGTTTACCTACCTCTTCTACACATAGTTGTGCCATCACAAAATCACACAACGAATCGTTAGTTCTTTGTTGGATGTAGCCTCTTCGATAATCTAAGTTTTTGGTATGCGGGCGGCGGGTGGCGGGCGACGACGAGCGAAGGACGACATTTTACCGAAATTCACATCGGAAAGGAGGTGAACCGGAGAAAAACGATTTCTCGGTATAATTTTATTAGGAACCTTCTGTTAGGTGAACGACGAAATGTTGAAGGATATTCCTCTTTTTCTCTGTCGACACACAGCCGTCGAGAGGTAGCTACACCCATTAGATCGTGTGTTAGTGTGCGTATTTGTTTGGGGCACATATGGGCGAAGGCGTCAGCGTATGACAATGCCAATGACAATGCTTGTGTGTGACGAAAGTCAATATGATAATATCCCTCATTTCGACAAGAAGTTTTGTCATTCCTATTACCTTGGGTATCTGAAAAACAGGATCTAAACAGCTGAGTCAGCTGCTCGTATAAGGACTAGCAATCAACGGCTGATAGCTTTTCACAAAATCATAGCAGAAAGTCCTTTTCCCCCTTTCGTTTTTTTTTTTTTTTTTTTTTTTCTTTTTCCGTTGTTTGCCCCATCAAACGTTGTACTGTGCGCTTCTTCAGATTTCCGACTTCAGGTATCGAACGGGGATAGCGCATATGGGTAAGACGCTCATACATAAGTGAGAGTATTGTGGGGCGGGGATCTTTCATTTAAAAAGTTTCTGTGTTGCATGGGAAAACTTTGTTTTGCACAGGAGACACACTCACGCAAATGTAGAAATGGGGACTTTCGCATCCTTATTGAATTGCTTTCTGGTAGATATGTTCTTTATGTTGGTATGCGCGCAGGCAACATGTGCACCGCTACCAATAACGATAAAAGCAATGACTTTTTGCGACAATGTAACTCGACGGTAGGTAGAGAGTGATGATTTTCAATGGGCAGGTCCTGCGGGGGCTACCCACTCTTGTTGTTCGGTATGTGGTAGTTGAAGTTACATGATGGCAAAGTGCCACCAGTTACGACGGGAATACAGATTGACAGTAATGAAGTTAAAAGTGGGGTGAAGAGCTCTGCTCCAGCCATCTAAGATTCTATTTGACTATGTAAATTAGAAAAAATTTGTAAAGCCAGTAGAATATAGTTGCAGGTAATGTTAGCCCGATGGGAAGAGGATTTTTTTTGCTGTGGAAATTTTCGGCTGTCAACAGATTTTTAAGGTTTTAGAGGATAGATACGCCTTTGGAATTGTTATTGATTTTGAGTCCATTACGTATATCTAAATGGATTTGTGGCAGCTATTTCTTTGAAGTGCTTTGGGAGCTCTTAAAGGGCGTGAGGTTTTGGCGGCCAATCGCAGCTGGGTCGAAGAAAGGTTGTAAAAGTTGTCGACCTACTGTGAAGCCTATGGGGGGGAGGGGTCATGATCTGTTTTTCTTTTGGGATTCTCAAGACTTGTCTATAGGAAAGTATGTCACTAAAGGCGCTTAGAAATAGCTGACCCAATCGGACGTGCATGAAAAACAAAGCCAGGCAACCATGAGACAAATTTATCTGCGCTCTTGTGGAGTTGGATACTATTCCATCAGATATAAATTCTCTACCGACAATGAGAAAACTCAGCCCGAATTCGGAGCTATTGCCGATTTAATTTCGATGAGCTGCGCAAGTTGTTTGCATTGTTTGCGCGGGGTAAAATGTGTCCAAGGGAACTGATGCACATTGAGCGCAACAGGTCTGTATAGACCCAAGGCCTAGCTTCTCACAACCATTCGTTTTGTGTGAGTTTCATTTTTGGAACGAATGGAAGGGATCTACAATTTTAGCCGATTCCAAACGGCTAATTGAGAAGCTCTTAAGACAGTCATACTCTCGGATGTTTGTCAGACGTTCGCGAGAGGCGGCGCAGTGGAAAAAACCCTAAGTTGGAATTTGGGTTTTTTTTTTTTGCGGGATTCGAACCTGAGCCCCTCGCTTAGTAGTCCAACACACTAACCACTAAGCCACTGCGCGCGCAGAAGCTGTATCCATAATAATGCTACTTGGTTCAGAACTATGTTTTATTTTTTTATTTAAATTTATTTTTATTTATTCCATAAGACTTAACAATTGTTATACGTTTCCGCGAAGCCTTAGTGGCTTTTCTGCAGAAGGTTGCTTTTCGAAAGGATAGAAATACATTTTAGATAGGTACATTTCGGTTACATTTTACAAATTTAAAAAATTATTAAAAAAAGAAACTTATTTAATATTAATTTAACTATTTGAATTTAAATTTTAATTTAAAAGAAAATTTTTAATATTTTTTTTTCTAGTTTTAAAATTTGTTATATTTTTAAGTTCTTGCGGAAGTGTGTTTAAGATTTCGGGAACGCTGGACTTGAGCTGTCTTCTACCATAGTTGTTGCAGTTGCGGGGCACTTGGAGCATACCTTGGGCACGTCTTCTTGTATTTATTCCATGGTTGATTGGCGTTATAAATCGGTTGTCATCATAATACTCCAGTATTAGTGTCATCTTAAAGATATTTGCTACTTCCAGGACATTAAACCTTCTTTCTTCAGGAACATTGTCAAGATTATTTCCGTTTATATGTCTCAGTGCAGAATTTTGAAGTTTCTGAAGTTTTTGGATGTGAGTTGCTGATGCGTTGCCCCACGCAAGTATTCCATATCTTAACTTTGATTCCACTAGCGCAAAGTATACTTGTTTTAAGACTGGAGGTGTGGCATGGTACTTCAGATGGGTTAGCGCGTATAACGCTCTTTTCAGGCTCATCCGCAGCTCATTGATGTGCTTATCCCAGAGAAGATGACTGTCGATGATGACTCCAAGATACTTGTAGCTTTCCACTACTATAGCTGTTTTAATCATTTGCGGGATTTTAGCTTGCATCAGACTCAAATTCACAAATTTGCACAAAATTGGAGCAAAAATGTTCGCGTGTCTTTTAATATCCACCGCTCGAATCCCATCGACTCCTGGCGATTTGTTTTCGCCGAGCAAACCAATGATTCTAAGTATCTCAGGGATATTTGTTTTTTGAGCAAAAACTGAGTTGGCTAAGGTGGTATTCGTGTGCGCTGATGTGTTCGTGTCGCAATGATGCATTATGTTCAGGATCTGTGTATTAAAAAGTTTCGCACAGTCGTTAGCAAGACTAGTTAAACACCTCTCAGAAGGGAAATTTTTGATCATTGTTTCATCAATGCCAAGCCGTTTCCTTCCCATAATTTCATTTATTAGACCCCACGTCTTACGAGGATCGGATCTAAATTGGTTGAACTTGGTTTTATAAAACAAAGATTTTTGTGCTGTTATTTGTTTATTAAGCTTATTTCGGAAGTTCTTATATTCAAGCTCATAAGCCTTGCTTAATCTATTATTTTTCCACCTTCTGTAAAGTGCATCCCTCTTTTTACATTTAGAGATTAAATCTGCAGACATCCAAGGGTTATGTTTTCTTTTTTTTCTTATAATTCTTACAGATGTCGATCTTTTGTATATATCTTCCATCTTGTCAACCAACTTTTGATAAAGAGAAATAGCATCACATTCATTTAAAACTTCCTCCCAATTTTCTTCACAAATTAGTTCATTTACTTTGACGTTACATATATAGGACATACTAATCAATTTTTCTTCGACAGCTGGTGTTCGTATACCTGTGGAGTATAGGGTTGGATAATGATCTGAAATGCAACTTTCAATGACTGCTGAATTAATTTGGTTATCAGCTGCGCTAACTATGATGTGATCAATTACCGACTTTGTTCCTGTTTTTGGCTCCACTCTGGTATACTCCGTTATGACATTCATCAAACCCAGTGACGCTAGCATCTCTAAATAATCTTTTACATGGTTTGAGCTCGAATCATTGATATTGATATTCATATCGCCCATTACGATCACCTCATCATTTTTTTCCATTTGTCCCAAATTATCTCCTAGTTCTTCAATGAACGTCTTTCTACTATAACCTGGTGGTCTATATATTCCGATTATAACCTTATATTTATTGTCGTCCGTGAAGCGAATTTGTATGCTTTCATATGACACGCTTTCAGAATGTAGGCGTGTGTAGCCTATATTATCGCGTATGAGCATCAATATTCCTCCACCTCTACGTTCATTTCGGTTCAAGAATTCAGTTTCGAACCCATCCATTTTATATAAGTCTCGTTCTTCATCTTTTATATTTGTTTCAACTAAAACTATTATTTTTAAAGCATTAACGAAGTGGTTTATATTTAAACAAAAATCATTCCAATTTTTGCGTAATGATCTTATATTAAAGCACAAGCAGCAACAATTATTATTATTCAGTTCATTTATATTGATGCTGCTAAAACCTTGTATCACCCTACAATTCAAATCTAAAAGTAAGCTATTGTTTCCATTTGTGTTTTCCATTTTGATATAAAAAGTTTTGTGCTTATTGTTGTTAGTTAACACGCACAATTATTGTGTGCGTGTTATTTTGTTAACATCGTTAACAGTGCTTATCAATAACGGCATTGCACTCTCATTTCGTCTGACCAATATTCTTCCCGCACTCTCCCACACAAATCTCCAGTTTTCTTGCTTTGCTTTCTCCTTTGCCATCCATAGTAGGTGTTTGTTATGTTTCGTCAGCTGATTATTTATGTACACAATGGCATCGGGCAAAGCTGCGCTCGCGCTGATGTTGTTGTTACTGTTTTGCATTACTGCTTTCAATCTGATGGAGCGGGTTGTGCGGGCTTGTTTGACAAATTGCATTTTTAAAATATTAGAAGCAAATGTTGCAACTATTGTTGATTTTTCGGGATTTTTGCTTTTAGTTCGGTATATGTCAGTAATATCAGTGTCATTTATATTGTGATTAATAGTTTTCCCTATTCCCTTTACTATTTCGACTAGATTTTCATGTGCCGTGGGAGGAATGTTCTTAATGTCGACGTTGTTTTTAATCATTTGTTGTTCAAGAGTATAGATTTGTGATTGCATGTTCTCTATTATTTCGTCTTTTTTTCTGTTGGTTTCCTTTAATTCATTTAATTCTTTGGTGATGTTTTCCATAAGGTTGTTGTTTTTTAGCATGTTTGTGTTTAGCTCATCATACTTTGCGGCTAAGAAATCACAGGTCGCCGTAATTTCTTTTATTTCCACTCTCAATAAACGGATCTCCGCAAGAATAGCCGTGTTGTTGTCAGCTGAAAGGCTACTTGCTGAGTTGTTGTCGGGACTGCTGAGTGCTCGAATTCTCTTTGATGGTTGTGTTTGGTGTGTTTGTGGTATGGATACTACCACATTGCTAGGTGCGGCAGTAGTTGGACCATCTCCACCGTTCCTGCATGCTTGGCACTTCCACGCATCCCTCCTCGCACCCATGGTTCTCCAAGATTTTTCGGTAACCGTAGTGCATTCAAAGTGAAGCCTGCGTGTGCACATCATACACACAGCAAAATCGCCTTCGGCGGGGAGGCTATCACCGCAATGACCACACACATACATTGCAAGGGGGAAATGAGTACAAAGTTACGAAACAACCAACAAAGGAATGTTAAAAAACAAAGATTATACAAAAGGGATTGCACTACACTTTGATGCCTGAATAAAGGTTGTTTTAATAAAGTCACTGTCTTATAATTTGTTTTATTTAAGCTTGGGATATTTAAACTTTCAAGTTAGGCAAAAAGACCACTAAAAACACGAAGCGCTTAAAAACACGTCCAGCCAAGAGAATATTCGTGCTTTAATGTATTCTTTATAGGTTACTACCTTCAATTAAACTCTTGTACGGCAAAAGAAGCTCACCGCATAACTTAAGGATTCGCATGTGCATTCTGATCTGAATGGCTCAAATCAGTGCGAAAATTACGATCACGTCTACTTTATCCCTAACAGTCGTTCGTATAGAAAAATAATATGTGCGGCAAATTATCGACAAAAGTTCACCTTACATTTGATTCATGTTTCATAAAAATCGATCCGAAATAGAACAAAATGACAAAAAAATCGAACTTCAGTATAAAAATTTGAAAAATTTAACCGAATTTCCCTAGCTCTCCGGAAAGACGTTCGATCCTTTCAGTCCCACTTCAATGTGTAAAAGCCACCAACATACATAGTTAAAAAAAAATTCTATCCACTGTTTGTAAAGAGCCTCAAGTCCACAAGTCCTGCATTCATTAGGCGCACATAAACAGAGCGAGTTTGGCGGGATAACACATTCAATCCCACCTCGCCACCACTGACAATCACCATTTTATACCCCACCCAACATCGAAGCCGAAAGAATAATGGTCACTCCGGTGTGCGGACTAAGCCAAATGTCCTTAAAAACAATAACCCCACTCGTAAATCCATCGGTGAACCTTCCTCGCAATTCATGACTGTGTATATCTTCTGCAGCCGTCGTTCGCTGTTGCCATTACACATCAGTCTAAGCCAAATGGATATTCCATGCGATAAACATCCCCAGGGGGGGCGTTAATCAAATGCGTTACTTCAAAGATTACGTTAAAGGCTTGACCCTTCTTCAGAAGGCAATAAAATAAAACTCGAGTGCACAGTTAAAATGGAATTTGATATCTTTTCAGCTTCATTTCACACGCCAACAATCGGATGTGCTTTTGTCCTCCCCGACCGACCGACGTCGGCCCAGCTCAACAATGTAGAAAAATAAATAGAGCACAACTAGTGACACTTTCACTTGTAAAATTGTGTACACAAACACAAACCGAAATAGAAAGAAGATATTTACAAAAATAAAATCCAGAGGCGATTGTCCGCTTATCCACTTTCCAGTCCGCACTCTTCTAATTCAACTTTAATTATTTGGAACCGGAAAAATCGCTCGGAACGCGTGGCTTGGTCCGGTCCCGGTCCTTTGTGTTCATGTTCATTGACACCAAGTGGACCGTAGAAACGGACTTGACCCCGCTCCACCGCCGGACGTAGGGTGGGTGAAGTTGTAAGCGTCGATCCCATTTATCTGTATATATGTGTTCTCGTTCACCGTTACGGGCGCGGTGCCTTTTGTTTTAATCGAATTCCGTCCGGGTCGTTGGGGGTGGGGTATGGTGCATCGTATTGGTGCGTGTGAATGTTTTAATTAAAGGACATCATTATCCTTTCGCTCAATAACAATTACAGTCAACTACCAAAATGCTAATCTGATTAAAATTAATTGAATTTCAAGCTCAGCACACAGTAGCAGGACAACGACAACGACGACGCTCGAGATTGCGACAAAAGGAGTACGAGACGTTCTTTCATTATTTTTTGCATCCTTTTCCCTTACCCGCCATTAAGCATAATCCGTTGCTTTGTCTCTGCCAGCAGATCACTTTTACGACTTCGTTTATTCTCTGAGGTAGTGTGTGTGTGTGTTATTATTTTTATCGAAGGGGCTGTTGGTGTCGGTGTAGTGTGTCATTTGGAGTTATCCTAAAACTTGAGCCTCTACAACCGAACAATACTAGCTCATTGGGTTTCGCGCAGATAAATTTTGCGAAAAGGTGAAAATGATGGTGCACGCCCTCATAAGTAAGTTTGTTCCAGCGGCACAAAGGAGCAATCTCCTCAACTCGGCAGTAGATTTATTTTCAGCTGAAAACTGCTGCTACCCTGTACTCTTGTAGCTTTATGGTTGTTTTGGACCGAAAGTTGTGTTGTGTCTTGTGCTTTTGGTTTCGTCGTTAAATACACCTCTTGTATAGGGGACGTAGACGCAGCGATGCGAGACCGGATGATGTAAAGCCAATTAGGTGCTGTCCGTGTTTTCTGTATATCTGATTGAAGGGGACAGTGTTTTTGGCTTCTATGTGGCATTGATGATGTTATGGAATTGTGCTTGCCCAGGTTGATATAGTGAACGGGGTGTACCGTGTACGGGATGTTCGATTGTGATTTACTGAACTTTTGCTGAAGATAAGGGCTAGCTGGTGTGAGGCGATTTCATTCGATTAATGTTTTGAAAATCAATAGACTGGGAGAACAGGGTGTGGTTGGGGATGGTGTTTTTGTCAGGGGGTTGTAAATTCATCTGAGTCTGTTAAGTTTGTGGAAAGCGATGGCACATGTAGCGTCGAACAAATTAATGTGGGGTGGATGATGGAGGCTCTTTCGGAAAACTTTAAAATATCTTCTAAAAGAGTTGGCCGATAACGATGGGATACAAAAATAAATGTTGCTCCATGAAGAGCTCTATTTTCTTCGGAGAATTCTTTTTATTGATCGGAAGAGTGGTTTTAACGTGATGCGGCAACAAACCCACATACAAAAAGAGAGACAAACTTCATTATTTGTGTATAGGAATAGTTATACATTAAAAAATTCACACCCCATATCCACTTATCGTACAGTCGACGTCGCTGTCATCTTTTCTACTTAGGTAATATGTGCTTGGTATTATTCGCCAACATTTAGGAAAGCAAACCTCATCGACCTCTTCCTTGGGAACCCCCGAACGAACCTTATTGGCTGGAAACCCATGGCTTAATATACGCTGGTCAGTTCGGGAGCATTGGTAATATTTTTCACTGATTCAATCGGTGACAGTCCGTGTAATAGAGCCGTTGGTAGCTGGCAAAACTGACAAAAGGGTCGAGAGAAACAAAGGGTCTCCTCTAACCTTTCAACAGAAAATGTGACTAGCGGTAATAAAACGCGTTTGTTAATCTTTTTTCCACACTTTTATCGGAGCTTGACCTCCTCACTCTTAGTAGACACAGTCAAGGCATTTGGTTTCTTGGACCATGAACTAAAGCTGTTAAGCTTCAAAGTGGGGGATTTACGCTAAACTGGTTTGAGTCTTTAAAAGAATTTAAAAAAAGCAGTTGGAAGCATCTGAGTGATCGCATTGCCTTCAACAATGGAGTACCGCAGGGCTCAGAGCTTGGTCCAACTTGATTGATACTAATTTTGAGCAAAATTTAAAGGGGCAATCTTATCGACCTCGCCGGCGATGGATTGCGTACGTCATCAAGCAGCTCTTTGTTGGATATGGTTGCTGATATTAACCGCGACTTGGAGGTTCTAAGACTTCTAAACAATCAGCGCCAACAATTTTCTACCAGTGGAGACGACAGTCAAGCCCCAGTTGCTGCCGTCCATGCAGCGGTGGCTTACGATATACGAGTATATATGAATTTCATCATTAAAAGTCATTTTACAAATTTAATGCATCATTGGTCCAATCTTGACCCAGTTCATGTTTAATTAAGCCGGAAAATTTCTCTCTTTAACATTGAATTCCCCAGCACACATTGAAAATCCCATAATCCCTTAATGTTTTAAGGGATCTCCTTTGAAGTTCCTTCAAAACATCTTATGCTACATCCATGTGCGCCATCCTTTTAATCACCAATTCACAAAACGTACACATTGACTTGACGTATAACTGCTACTGCCCGGACTCTACCTCTCTCTCTCTCTCTCTCTCGCTGGTGTCCCAGCAAATGTGACCACACCCTTCTATATCTCGGTATATGTTCACTGATCATGGTATAAAAGCCAAGTTAAAATAGCCCATTCACATGAAGTCGGTAATTTACTATACACCATCCCGCACAGTTAATACACGTCAATGTGATGGCCCAATAATCATTTCAAGCCCCCTAAACCGACCGGCCGCCATGCCGAAAAATAAATACATGAATGATAAAAGCTTTTCTCTAGGGCTGTTATTAGTCATTGGTAATTTTTGCTAATTGTTTCCATTTGCCCTAATATGAAACAATTATGAACAATAACGCCCACCACAAAATGGTCCAATTTTATCTCTCGGGTTTTCGGACATTCACAACCACCACCAGCACCCGCCAGCGCCCACTATCACCACAACTGTGCCACTGCACAAAAAACGTGTCCCCTTTGTGATGCCTTGTGTGCACATAACTCTAAACATCTAACCAACTAACCTCGAGAATCCGGCTTTCGTCGTCGAGAACCGAAAATTCCCTCAGCAAAGTTCGGTTGGTTGGTCTGCTCTCCAGTCTGGAGCTATATCCATTGAGATCGACTGAAAGGAAATTAAGTGTCATCTTTTCGTCGCATGGCAGGGACATTAATTTATTGTTATTTGGTTAAGTGGTTCTGCTTGCTGCCATCGATAAGGAGCCACGAACAAAGGCGCAGGCATAAGAAGGACTACAACAACAGCATCAGCTCACCACCAATAAAACAAAAATGGGGGGAAAAAAATGTGGGTATATAATGTCCCGAAAAGGAGAGGACAGTAAAAATAAAGTTTTCATCCACCACCATACTACCAAGGCGATGTAGTGTTAGTCCATCGGTCCGTTATATAACATTAGGCAAGGACGCATGCATACACAGCGAAGTCTCTTCGGGTGAATTTCCTTCAAGACACATCCAACATAAACTCCAAGAACAAACAGATAGTTGCCCAAGCCCGAGCCCAATCCCAACACGAAGGAACTGTGGGGGACAAAAAGAAAAAACTTATAATCGAGTTTTGGTCCTTGCCAAGGATGAAAATTAAATTCAGATTTTGTCATAAATTTGATATTGCTTTCGTTCCACACGGCACGGGATTATTATGCCGGCATCATGTCCTGCTGCTACGCCCGTAGTGGTATAGCAGTAATACGAACCAGTGCTAAAGTGCTCTTCCTTTCTTGTTGTAAGGGTATGCGGGAGTGCTTTCCAGCAATTGCTGTGCATTATAGCCAGCGTTTAGGTGTTTTTCTGCGAATTATGAGCTTGTTATTAGAATTATGATGATTATTACTGCTCGCCGTACAATGTCTCGTGCGAAGGCGCATGAAGGCAGAGAGTTTAATAGTCTAGAAACGTTGTGTCGATAATCAGTGAGCATCTTCAGGTGGGGCTATGAAAACAAGATGAAATTAACAGGATAATGGGTGGTGACTTTCTGCGAATTTATAACGCATTAGGGAGGGAGGGAAGGACACTGAAAATGGTTGGGAAGTCAAATGAAACATGAACAGCCGCATAGTGGAGCGGCTGACTGGCGCGATGGTTGGTAAGAAGTAAAAAGTGAATTGAGAAAAACGTTCAATCGTTTTCGGTTGTACGAAGGTTAATTTCGAAAACGAAAGTAATGTTCTTCCCGCTATAGCAAGGGAAAAAGAAACGGCATTTGTGGGGTACCTATAAGTTTTGGTTTTTTTTTTTTCCTTTTTTGTATATAACTCTCAAAACGAAAGAATTTTTCATTTCGTTTTACATTTTCTTTTAATAGTTCTACAGTGTAAGTTCTATTTGCGGTTTAGCGCAGCAATCTTTTACGCTGCAAAATCTGCGCGTCTTCAATCTGGCAACGCTGCTCATGGCCACTCTCAAGGGGAGCTGTCAAAAGCCAGAGTCCATGAAAACGAACCTAAAACTGGAAAATTCAAAATACAAGCGTTTGCCAATAGAAAGTGAAAAAAAAACAAAATTTACTTGTAGCAAATTTTCGTTTTCGCATGAATTATTTCGTTTTTTTTCAACGCAAAAGTTGTTCTTTTAAGATTTTTTTTACAGAATTCCAGCTTTGGTTTCGAACTAGAGAAATATTGCACGAGAATAACCTGTTAGATGAGAAACGTTAAATCGTTTTCGCTTGTACGAAACGAAAGGAATTTTCGTTTGCATGTTTTAACCCCATGTTAATCTCCAAAAGAGGAATTGATTTCATTTGCTCTGAAAGGGGTGCAACGACAGCTTTTCGCTTCCTATCATTCCTTTCGTTTTTTATACAAAATGCGGAAGGGCTTTTCGTTTGATTTACAAAAAAAAAACCCTCTGGGATAAGAAAATGTGCGATTAAGTCCACGCAATGAAAGCGGCTACTTTATAAATAGGGCAATACCAACAGTCTCAACTATCTTGTGGTTATTTTGCTTCCCAGTGGTAGCCAACAGAGACAGTCGCCGTCAATCTGGTCTCGTTTTGATAAATTGATAAGCACAAATGTTGCGAAGAAAATAGCAACAGTAAATGTTCTTCTCGTAAAGGATCGACAGTCCACGTAGTCCCGTAGTCCCATAGTACGAACTCTTAAGCTGCCCAATTTTGGACAGAAATGACGCCTACCCTTTGAATTATTGTTTTTCCAAAGCTTGTCTGTCTTATTTGCACAAATTTAGGTCCCCACTCATCAAGCATCTACCCACAGACTCCATTGATCTATATAACGCACTCAATTGACGCTGCTGCGAAAGCGTTTAATCCCGTTTGTAAATAGCTCCATTTCGAGGCATTCCCATCCAATTTGTTGCCTAAAACTATATTCCTTGCGCTTAGAGCAATCCGGGGGAAAAAACAACGCCCCAAGCTCACGTCAATTTCGCTTTGACCGGCAGAACATTTTTTTTTCTGTCACGTATAAAGAATTGAGTTGTCGCTGCCATGTTCTTTCTGTTTACCAACCATATGAGGAGGAAAAAAAATTAAAACGACATGAACAAATTTTTTGCTCAAAAATCCTTTCACAACAAAACCAGGACAGAGTTTTCACTTGCATTCAGCACAAATTTGAATTATGTATGACTACCGTAGGTGGATGTGGGCTGACCAGTGAACATCCACCGTGCAATAGATATAGCCCACAGAAAAAAAGGAGCATGCTGATGACATCAGTTTACGGATTTAAAGAGATTCCCTACACAGATCGATCCAAGGGGAGGTGGGGACATTTTTGATCCTAGTGGTGGAACTTCTTCCGGACATCACAAAGCTCGCCCAGTTAAATAGGATAACGAAAAGAAAACAACAAACCACCACCAGCCATCCACCCACACATGCAAATAGGTATGTCCCACTTGTTAATATCGAAGGGGGACGACGACGACGACGAGGGCGAGGAACGAGTAGCGTGTCGCCTGCCAATTATTATCAGACGTCAGGCAAATATCTTTTTTTTTTTTCTGTTGGGCTCTCTTTCCATTTTTTGTTGGCATGTTTGCGTTGTTCTGTGTATGTGTTCCCGGTAATTCGCTGGGAATAAAAAATCTTTTTATGGCAAAAGTTTTTGCATTTGAATTTTGATTTTACGCATTTTTTGCCGGTTTTATGTTGAGGGGTGGTGGTTCGCCTTTGGATGACGGAGGACCATTCCAGGCATGACATGGGTGCTATAAGACAAATTAAAAATATACACACACTCGTGTGTGCTTTAAAGATGTGTATCTTGTACAGATATCGATGCGGAGGGCAGAAGCCGTACATGTCGATGGCTTGTTGTCGTTGACAGCCAGCGCTGGCATTCGGCTACAGCGGGGTAGAAGGAAAACTTTTCGCCATAAGATAAAGTTTTTGCCCGTAGCTGGGTATCACGCTACTTAGCCGCTGCTGTTGCTCCATTCTGCTGGCTTTCGATATTATTGTCCTCACTGTGTGTACGGAAATTGATTGAAAGTGGATTAGTAGGCGACGTTGTGGCGACTCTCAATATCATCCGCCGCACGATGTGAGAGCAACTGATGAGACTTCTTCCCCGATTCGATCGAAATGGAATTTACTGTGGTCTGTGTAATGTGGTATTTCGGACACGTAAATGTTATTGAACAAAGCATTAAGGATATGCTTCTAGCTGTTTGCGCTGTGACCAAAATTACAGCAATAAAAGTTTAAAAGTGACAGCTTACAGCATCAGTGACAGTGAGGAGGAGGAGGAGGATTTTCTGTTTTTCTTCTTTACAAAGTGACAGAAATTATGCAGTGGGAGACTGGGACAGGCTCATTGACTTAATTCCAACACAGCGAACTGACGGTTGGGGTGTAATCCTCTAGATTTAAGTACCAAGAACAAGAAGTGCTTAACTAATGGGAACATATTGATCGAATTGACGTTTTCCGTACAGTGGGTGCAGCGCGAGGATCGCTGATGAGCAATTGATAAGCCCGATGTCAAGTTTGGAGTTTTACTTTGGATTAAAATTTGACTCAAGCAAGTTAGTAACATTTTGAAGTTTTGTGTGTACAAAGAAGAACACAGATGGGCAGAGGGAGTGCAGAAGAGAGATTAAATTGATAGCCTCTGTTGGAATGGGCTGCAGATGCATATAAAAAATGTAGACGTCTACATTTCAGAAGATATTGCCTGTGATAACACCATACACGAAAATTATAACAAACTAGCGGAACCCCATATGCTTTGCTAGGAGTGTAAACGTGTGAAGGCATGAAAATGATAATTGTTAAATGAAAAATGTTTTATTTTTAAAATAAAATCATCCTTAAGCCTGCACATATTTATTTTATGCACTTTTAAAAAAGGAATCTGTAAGTCGGTGCAATAGTTTGTAAGATTTTTGCGGACTTACAACTTTACCCTTTAGTTTTATAAATACAGATGCTGTATTTTTAAAATAAAACCATCCTTAAGCCTGCGCATATTTATTTTATGCATTTTTAAAAAGAGGAATCTGTAAATCGCTGCAATAGTTTGTAAGATTTTTGCGGATTTACAACTTTACCCTTTAGTTTTATATATACAGATGCTGTATTTTTAAAATAAAACCATCCTTAAGCATGTGCATATTTATTTTATGCATTTTTAAAAAAGGAATCTGTAAGTCGGTGCAATAGTTTGAAAGATTTTTGCGGACTTACAACTTTACCCTTTAGTTTTATATATACAGATGCTGTATTTTTAAAATAAAACCATCCTTAAGCCTGCGCATATTTATTTTGTGCACTTTTAAAAAAGGAATCTGAATATCGGTGCAATAGTTTGTAAGATTTTCGCGGACTTACAACTATACCATTTAGTTTTATATATATTTATAAATATGGAAAGACTTCTGAGAAGATAATTTAAGGGTGAGGGACATTTAAACATTTCTATTTTTAACATAGCTCTCTCTCGGGACTACTCTAAGAGATATTTGTATAGCTTTTTGTGGACTTAGAGCTGTGCGATTAGAGTGATGTGATAAATTAAGTTGACCTTAACAGCAATTTTATCAGCTTCTATAAACTATAGACACATTTGAAGTACGTAACCTCTCCCAAAAAAATCAAATCATAACAAAAACCGCTTCCGAATCCATTGATTTCTACTCAAGATGGCCCTCGACGGTGTAGACCGACCAACATCGGATTTATGAACCAATTTGTGCAGTTTTGATGCTAAGAGGGAAGTTACTTGCGGTTCCTCGATTCTATGGTAAGTAGTGGTAATGGTGTAATTTTTCAAACAAACGTTGTTGGGCGACTTTTGATCCTTTTAAACAAGCATAATCAAATTTGGAGGTAATATAGATCCAATCGGCTTAAAAGGTGCTTATTCTGGTCGTGGAAGTCGACATGGGTCACAACGCAATGCAGCGGAAGAACCTGCACAAATACAAGACAAAGAAGTCCAAGTATTTCTAGAGAAAATCGATCTTATATCTAACACGGGTCTATAAAAATCGATCTAGTTGAGCCGCTACCTATAGAAGTATAGCGTCCGCATGGGTATAACTAACCAGCCCTGCGACGTATGGTGGCAGGCGGCGGTTCCGCAGAGGTCACAACGCAAGTACGAGCTACTGGTGTCATTCGAAAATGAACACCCCCTTCGGCGAGGCAAAAAAAAAAAAAACAAGGGACAAGAGGGGGATGGTCGATGCCTGTGAAGTTCACATTTCTGCTGGTTTTTGTCCGAAACACTAGCGTCTCATCAAAAAATCAAACCCTATGAAAACTTCCACAGACAAACCAAGATCCCTGCCCTGCAACAATTTCAAAAATACCACACTCTGAGAAAATATATAAATCTTCCCCGAGCCCATCAAAGTTGCATCATTTGCTTTCGTTTCGAAATCTCCTCACGGACTTCAATGAACACGAACAGGCCTTGCTGCACATATCCTCGTAGACCGTGGAATCCCCATAAGGCAGACATCATCGGCCATGGCATATGGGACCCCACCATCCATATTCGGAAAACAAAAAATTCAACACCACCTCCCCTAAGGCGTAGCACACATAAATATTTAACTAAGGACAACGACGACGTCGACGAACCAAGGATACAAAAACAACCGTAGCTACTTTTCGTGTGTCGCTGCATTCATGGCCAAGTTTACAGTTCCTTACGACGATGACGACGACGAAGCTCACTCAAGGATGTTCATTGCAGCTTTCTTCAAATCATATTCACAAGCGACAGACTCCTTGGTGCACTGTGTGTGCACTTTAGTGTTATTTGAAATCTCCCAGCCCATAGCGATAATCTCATTTTAGGACGCACACAGCATACGGCATAGCATACACTGTATATATGCCAGCCACTGGTTGTGTGGATACTTCAATCCTTTTATTGTATTTCCACACTCAATGATATTGCTTGCCCTCGCCTCGAATTGGTATTTCCGCAAAGGGGGTTTCCTTTTACTCTCGGGTAGAGATTTCTTTTCTCGCATTCAGCCGAGATACGAGTGTCCTCCGTTGGTTGTCTAAATTTGCCATTATGCGTGCAAGCAAAGAAGGGAGACTTTTTCTCGATAAGCATTTTGCATAGGATATGAACCGACAACTGGAAGGAAATACACCCGAGGCGACAAAAATAATACCCCCAAGATGCGAGTTGCTGTAGTGTGTAGTATATTATAGGATGACACGACCAACCATACCTAACTTGTTTATGAGCCCGAGCACCGAGTTGACCATGGAGTTTTCACTGGGAATTATTCATACATTTGTGGGATGGATGTGTGCGATTTTATTCATGCGGAAAATTGCAACAAGGATGCTGAATATTATGTATAAACTTGTTTTGGAAAAGTTCCCTTGGTCGGCTTCGAAAGAGCTGATTTCTTGGACGAAGTTGAATGGGCCCATAATTTAAAGTTGGACAAGATGTACGGCTGAATTAATGACTTTATGATTGAATTATTGAAACATGGCCAGCCGCCAGAGTCTGGAAAATTACTGTGCACCATGTTTGGTTGGAATCATGTTCGTTACAGGAGTGAAACCATGCAACTTTTTTGTTTGCAATCTCTAGGGTGTGGCTGTACTTTGCTTGAAGTTTAAGTTGTTTTCAGTTAGAAAGTGGTAATCTGGACGGCATTTCAAAAAGGGACGAGCAAGATCGAGGCATGTTCACAGACAAGGCCATTGACTTCGACGAGAGTGCGCCCGAAATTTGCTCGCGTTGGATTACTGGACGAGGAGTTCGATCGAGAAAAAACCAAGCATATTTATAACTCCCTTGAAGTCGCTTCGCAAATAAGCATCGGCATTTAAGTGTATGTGCCGTTTGGTGCCGAAATGGGAATTTATAGCCTTGGTTTCCCTGCAAATCCTGCTGCTGTTCGAAGATCCCAGGTAAAGATCGCTTGTGCAATAATTTTCGATCCGCTTCAACATAGAATAGTACATTCAGTCTTTTTGTGCATCTGCATTCAATGCACACCGGAGAAGTGCTGCAGTATAGAAATCAATCGCCTTTGAATTCGGTGGCGTTTAAAAAATCATGTTTTCGGTTTGCCCTATAGGCAGAAAAAACCATGACTTATAGCTATAGCACTAATCAAATGGAGTAGAATAAAAGCAAAATATTTACAGGGAATGCATCCATAAAACAGGAGAAAATTCGTGGAACTGGACAAGTGGTCTAGTGAATTTACAGCGAAAGAGAAAGCCTTAGAAAGCCCATCAAAAAACGCTGAAAAAAAGCATTCGAAAAGGTTAAGTAAACCTTAAAGAAACGTACCAAAAATGCTTATAAATCACCCCAAAAAGTCCGTGAAAACGTTCGAAATACAAAAAAAAAAAACACAAAACACACCCCAAAAAGACGCCCGAGTGCGCTAAAAACACAATAAGACCAAAAAAAAAAAACAGGCATTCCAAAATGACACACAAAACGCTCCAAAAGCAGTACAAAACTTTCCGTGGAAAATTCTTCAAAAACGCCTGAAAATAAAACCCAAATAAAACAAAAGAACAACGCATTGTACACCGAAATTAGCCACCAGAAAGGGCTTTACCAAATACAAAAATTGCCGTTCAAAATGCTTGAAAAACGCTTAAAAAAAATGTCTAAATAAATCACCAAAACAGGACTCGAAAAATGTCCAAAAAGGCAGCAAAATCCTCCCGAAAAACGCACAAAAAAACGCCCAAAAGAATTTTGAAAAACGGCCCAATAAATGCCCCGAAAGCTCTCTAAAAGTGCAACAGAAAATTGCTCCAAATAAAAAAATTAAATAAAATCGCCCTAAAAATGTATCCAAAAAGCGTCCAAATAAGACACAGAAAAACACGGAAAAAAAAACCAAAACCGTCCTAAAAACTCCGTAAAACCACACAAAAAACGGTTAAAAAACTACCCGAAAGAGCTTTAAAAAATATCCGTAGAAACACATCAACAAAACGCTCGAAAAACTCCTTAAAACCACTAAAACCCCTAGAGAAATATTTCGAAATTCATCGACTTGGAAAACGTACCAATATTGAGGTCAAGAGAATTTCTTCTTGTTCAACTTTAACACTCCATCTGTGCTGACAATTCACAATCATAGACCTTCACATAATAACAGCAAAAGTATAAAGAAGGAGGTAACTTTGGGCTAAAAAACAGCACGTCAAAAATTTAAAATGGCCAGCTTTGCAACCAACAAGTGTGGCTTGGTGGACAACCCTGTGGAGAAGCTTCCAATATCATTCCATCCATAGTGTATCCTAAGAGGTTAATGGCAGCCCACCGGCAAGGAATGGCATATGTTGGAAGTTCTGGCCAGAACATAGCTAGCAATGAGAAGAGCTTTAGCACCAAGCTGCAGAAGTTCCACTTTTCCGACATAACTATGGCTCTAGTGAACTTTTTTTTACCAGAGATTGGTGCAGTAAGTAAAATATATAATACTATAAAAATGGGAATACGACCCTGAACGCTCAGGACAGTTCTTGCGATACTCCACATCTATACAGAGACTCTAAGCTCCAAAACAAAAGCCCTTCGAAATTAGAAATCCAAAGATGGACTTATTTTAGACGCCCACTCTCCACCCAAAAACATATCCCCCTCCGATGACAACTTGCTAAATACGCACCACAGTGAAACCTCTCAATAACTTGCTCCTTAACCATTTTACCTGAAGAGCCACCTCTGTCCATCTGAGCGCTGCAGCAAAACATCCGACCATTGCACATTCCACACGTAAATGCCACCAAAATCATCGTTTCACAATCAGCTTAAGATTTAGTCCTTGTTAGTGTGCTCTTGTCCTGAATGGTTGCAATCGATTCGAGTGGTGTAGCGCTATACGCCGCCATACCTCAAGGACATGCCATGCTGTATTGTGTTTGTGTGTACGAGCATTACCTGTTCCCGTTGCATTGTTGGGCGCTATGTCGGAGGTAGTCCTCGCCTCTCCTCAATCGCTCGAGCGGAAACAGCGTAAAATCGTTTTACTTTTTATATTGAAAATACTTGCTCCTGCATCGAGTTAGTCAACCAGCCAAGCAAACCGTGCTATAGTGGCCTCTATCGTGCACGAGACGGTTTTACACAAATTGAATTGAACAAAATGAAAAACCATTTCATTTCATCTAGGAGCGACCGAAGAAACGATCGACGAAGAAGGCTTTATGGGGTTGTGTATATGTTAAGGTACACAGTTCCATAAGCAGAACATGGAAATGTAGTACAACGGGCAAAATAGTGGAAAAAGAAAAAGAACTTTAAGTTGAAATCTATATCCGGTTGAGTTGTTGAATGTATCCCGCATCCACCCATTGAAGACAGGAAGCAACAACGAAATGGAATTTCTTCACCATTCTATTTGGCAGCCGGTCTATAGGTTACGTACACACACACACCCATATTGGGGAAATATACGAGAAATTTTATAACCCGCTCTTTCGTCGTCCTTTGTGCGGTAACTATCTGTAGATTCAATTCAGTTGAAAAGATATACAAGCTGTTGACGGGCGAAGTTTTCATTTATTTCCTTCTATCCTTCTTGCAAATAATATCCACTCTGTTTTCGTTTTATTAAATTTGTGGTAACTTTTCGTTAGTTTCTGTCCAATTTGTGCAATCGAAAAAATGGTTGAGATTTTAAAGCACCAAGTGCGGAGTTGATGAGAGCAAAGCGGAACGCCACAAGAAAAGGGGTAAAGTTCGGCAAAGTCAAAGACAGCTCGCCTAACAATCGGTGCAATCAAAAGTGGTGGATGAAATGCGCTCATCGGATAATCACTATCGCAAAGTGCATCCTAGCCACTGAAAAAGATGTAAGAAGAAGGAAGCCCGAAGAAGGTTTCACTTTTTCCCAGTAAAATCCTTTGTCAAGTGAGTGGAAATGAAATTTTGTTGAAAGAGTTGCAAGAATGAACCTCTACCCAAAATGGTTGTGGTTTTGTAGTACCGTCTAATTTTATTTGTTACCGATGCAAGGATTATGCAGGTTAATAGCAGCTTTGACTTCTACCTCTTTCATTTCTATAACGGGCTACCGGAACCGTGAAGAGTCTCCTGCCTCCTGACACTCTGCGGCTTTCATCTAATGAATTACACAGAGAAGTTTTCATTTTAGGTTTTGAGGCAGTCAAAGAGGACTCAACTCGAGGCCAGAAGATACTCCTGTCCAACCCATTGGGTTGTTATTTTGACATTTAATTTTGTTCGCGACTTAAGTTGCCTTAAGTTCACTGAACGTGCAAGCAACTCTGTTTTTGGCTATCATCGTAAATGACTTCTATATCATTCGCGGTTCAACATCAATGCGCGATCCAACAGAAGTCACAAGGATTGTTTCGAGACCGTTCCGATTTTGAAAAAGAGAAAAAGCTGTCTCCTTCAGTTATAGAAAAGTCAGTCGACGACGCCCAATTCACCAACGTTGCAGACCATTTATCCTTAATACCGCAGTTGCTAGCATATGTACTAAAATACATACACACTCAAGACCTGCGTGCAAATAACGAACAATGTGTTGAACTTAGAGTATGAAAGATAAAAAGGACCAATCTTGTTTACTGCTGATTTTGTTCCGTATAAGGAGGTCGGGTACTAGAGATTTTGAGGCTTGTATACCTCTGACTCTGAGTTGGTCAGAAATAATTAGCAGGGCCGCCGCGAGATGGACTTGCCGATTGACAGTGGGAAACTTGTCGTTTTCCACAACAGAAGACTTGTCAATATCCAGGGCTTCTGTAAGTCTGACTTGTCTTTTCTACGGGATTGCGAAAAGAAGACTTGCAGGTTTCCAGATGTTTGGAAAAGAAAGAGGTGTCGACCTCACCTGACCCTTTCCAAGATATTCCAGCAAGGCAAACGCTGCTTTTTGTTTCTCGGACTTGCTTGCTGCCCATTTTAGCTCGAAAGGATTTTGGCAATAATACCTGCTCCAAGGCGGGTTCATTCTCATAGTTAAAGCCCTAGTGAGTTTGGTATTTATGACCGTGACAGGTCTTGAGACAGAATTATCAAGGGAGAGACCAGCGGACATGTAACAGAGTCGGTGATATGGAGTAGGTAATGCGACGGTTGGGCATGGGAACTTTTTGCGGTTGATAAAATGTGTGAAGGTCATTTGAAGGTTGTTATCAGCTTAGTGTTTGGCGATGGTGTGTTTAGTTTGTGGTTTTGTTATCAGCTTTGGGGTGTTGGACGCCAGGCGAGTAAATTTGGCACGCGTCGTGCAGAGGTTATTAATAGTATGTTTGAATATGGTGTAATAGGTTTAAGTTTAACATAAAAGTTGAATTTTCTTATCTTTTTTTTCATAAGCATAATTTGTTGGTTGTTCATTTGTGAAGAACTACTAGCTGCGGCATTACGCGATTACATCATAAAATGTTTTGGTGTCAAAAATATTGAGAAGGAGAAATATTTTGTGTGCTATTTTAAGGAGACTGTGTGCTATTTTAAGGAGACTATTAATAGCATGCTTGAACATGTTGTAACAGGTTTAAAGCCAAACTTGTGTTAATTTCAGAAAATGTACTTTCGATAGACACTTTCGCACAGTGTTTGGATTTTCTTATTAGAATCAATTTAGGCAAGCCACAAAAACATCCGTATAAAATTTTGAAGAATGTTAAGAAAACCGCATCAAATATTTTATCTTGTGGTTTCGAGAGTATAAAACAGTCAAACTTGTGTTAATTTCAGAAAATTTACTTTCAATGGACATTTTCACACGGTGTTTGGATTTTCTTATCGAAATCATTTAGACAGACCACAAAAACATCCGTTTTTTTTAAAATATGAAGAATGTTAAGAAAAGTATCAAAAAATTTATCTATGGTTTCGAGAGTATAAAGGCTGATTGTTGCGAAATTATGAAATTAGTTTACATTTTGTGTTCAAACATCAGAGTTAAAGTTAAATTAAAATGTCGTTGCTAAAGAAGCTGAATGTTATCGGGAAGAAGCAGCACGCTAAGCCAATAAAAAGCCTTAAAGAGCTGAATCTCAAGGAAAGATACAGCATTTTAAAAGCTGACAAATGTGCCTCACAATTCGGTGAGCAAGTGATGCTGGAGCTCCAGGAGTGCATCATTTTTCTCCCGAAGAGATTTACCAAGGAGCTGACTGCAGATGACCTACTAGAGATGGCCAACTGTGACATAGAGCTGTTGGAACCACTGGGGCAGTCGTTCTCAATAGCTTTTCATGAAAAGCTAATTCCTAACATCGAAGAGCAGGTACAGTTCGGATTTCTGCAATCGCAGAAGCATGCTTTCTACGGAAAATAGTGGAAAAAAATAAATAAAAATTTATATTGATTAAATCAAAAAATATGTTTTGTATTACTTATTTTCTAACTCTACTTGATCCTAATACAAATGGTTGCTTTTCCTCTATTTTCGAAAACACAAGTTCCTACTCCTTAATTGCATGCATTTCGAAAATTTGTTGTTCTATAATGCTTTCTATCTTCTCTTTTTAAATGCATAGCGATTCGAGGTGTTGAATGACTTGCAGTCTCGAGTAAAACGATTTGACCTAAAGGGTCGTAAAATCGATTTTAAGATCAAACCCATCCCCAACAACAAAGAACCAACTTTATGGATCAAGGAGGCCATAAATAGCATGCTTGAATATTCTGTAACAGGATTGAGCTCAACAGATAAAGTAGGAATTACTTTTTATGGAAACGGTTTTTCTACTGAACGGGGAAATGGATGGATTAGTTACCGAAACTGTTCAGAGCTAAAATTCAGTGATGTATGGGAAATGATATCTAAAATCTTCCAGAGCAACTCAGAAGGTCTGAGTACAGATAGTTTTTGCATGACAATAACTTCTGTTAAGCTCCCTTCAGGGAGAGGGAACAACAGAAAGTCCAGTATGATGTACAATTCATTCGATGAAGAATGTATAAGACGGAGAGGTATAATATTCATTGAAAATAAGGATAATTTATGCCTACCTCGTGCCTTGGTTGTCGCAAAAGCTTACGCTGACAAAGAAGTTAGTTTCAAAAGGCTTAGACAAAATATTGATAAGCTTCAAACCCTAAGAACTTTGAAACTAATAAAAGATGCGCAGATAAATATACCAGATACAGGTTGTGGAATTCCAGAGCTGAGAGCCTTTCAAAATCACTTGCAAGGATATAAGGTTACTGTATATGAATACGGAACTAAAGGCCGAAAAGTGATTTTTGAAGGAATTTCTGAGGAGAAAAAAATAAATTTACTGTATTGCAACAACCATTATAGCGTAATAACATCGTTAACCGCCGCATTTTGCTGTAAATACTTTTGCGAAGTCTGTCGCGTACCATACGATACGAAAAGTCATCATAAATGTGGGGGCTCCTGTCCACAATGTCAGCAAACACCAAGTTGCAGCAAATCGAAAGAAATTCTTTGTGGTGATTGCAATCGAAGCTTTAGGGGTAAACCCTGTTTCGACAATCACAAAGCGAGCGGTTCTTCAAGAAAAAATTCTGTTTGCGAAATAATGAAGAGATGCCTACTATGCTTGAAAACATACGGGGCAAATAGAAATCATGTATGTGATGAATACTTTTGTAAACATTGTCGCCAACATGTTGAAAAAGATCATCTCTGTTATATTCTCCCTGATAAAAGAACACCAAAATGTAACAACTGTTTGTACATATTTTATGATTTGGAGAGTCGACAAGAGAGAATAATAGGGGAAAAAATATATAATGGTGAAGATGATGATGAAACAAAAATTTCGCCAATAAGAATACATGAACCCAATTTGTGTGTATTTCAGCAAAAATGTGACCACTGCCTGGATTTTCCAAATTTGTATTTTTGTCAAAAGAGCAAATTGACGTTGAATGTCATTAAGCAAGAAGAAGAAGAAGAAGACGTGGTATCCAAATTTGTAAAACACATACTAAATGTTCGGCAAAATTTTAAGAACGTAATTGTGATAGCTCATAATGGACAGGCATACGACCATCAATTCATTTTGAGCTTTATACTGGAAAAAACAAGTCTGACCCCCGAATTGATCATGCGTGGTACTAAAATAATATTGATGCAAATAGGAAATGTTAAATTTATAGACTCGTTAAACTACTTTCCTATGGCTCTGTCAAAGCTGCCAAAAGCATTTGAACTATCTCCTGTTTTGAAAAAGGGGTATTTTCCCCATTATTTTAATACCAAAGAAAATGCTGGATATATCGGAAAACTACCTCTTATTGAATATTACAGTCCAGATACAATGAAAGCTGAAGATCGCAATGTATTTTTGAAATGGTTTGCAGAACATCAAAACGATGATTTTGACATGCAGCGTGAGCTGGTCGAATATTGTATCAGTGATGTTAAAATTTTGACAGAGGCTTGTCTGAAATTTAGAAACTTGTTCCTCAGTCAGAGTAATGTTGAACCGTTTTTAGAAGCAACAACCATAGCGTCAGCATGTAATCTTGTATTCAGACGTAACTTTCTTCTACCTAACACCATTGGCTTAATTCCTAAAAAAGGCTACAGGTGTGTGGATAATCAATCAACAGAAGCCATCAAGTGGTTGATTTTGGAAGAAAAGAAGCGAAAAATTGATATAAAGCATGCATCTAAAGGAAGAGAAGCAGTTGTCAATGGGGTAAAAGTTGACGGTTTTTGCGAAGAAAAAAGGCTAATATTTGAATTCCACGGCTGCTACTATCATGGTCACCCCCTCTGTTTAAAACACAAACGCGATGAGCCTCTATACGAAGACGCAAATGACACCCTAAATCACAGATATGAGAGAACACAATCTAAAACTGCGCGATTAAGAAAATTTAATTACGAAGTCATTGAAATGTGGTCTTGCCAATTTCAAAGTGTTTTGCAGTTAATGAACAAAGAAGATTTAAGTTTCTTAAACACACATACACTGATACAAAATTCACCATTGAATCCTCGTGATGCTTTCTATGGAGGCCGAACCGGAAATACTTTTAATTATTATAAATGTAAAGAAGGTGAACAAATTCATTATATAGATGTATGTTCTCTATATCCATGGGTTTGTAAGAATGGAAAATTCCCTATCGGCCATCCAAAAGTGCACACCACTCCCACTACAAAATTGGAAGGTATAAATGGACTTGTCAAATGTAAAATTCTACCACCAGAGCATCTATTTCATCCTGTCCTGCCAGTAAAACAAAATAATAAGCTTATGTTTTCTTTGTGTAGAAGTTGCAGTGATGAAAAAAATCAAGAACAATTTTGCAATCACACTGATGAAGAAAGAGCTTTATTCGGAACATGGGTAATTGATGAAGTTCTTAAAGCAATCGAAAAAGGCTACAAACTACTTTCCGTTCTTGAAATTTGGGAATATGATGTAGTCCAGTATAATCGAGATACTAATTCTGACGGTCTTTTCACTTCAATGATGAATAAGTTTCTAAAAATCAAGCAAGAAGCATCAGGATGGCCAAGTTCATGTACATCCCCGCAGGAAAAAGATAAATATGTTGCGGGTTTTCTTGATAAAGAAAATATTGAATTGGAATTTTCAGAAATTTGTAACAACCCCGGAAAAAGATCTTTAGCTAAGTTGATTTTAAATTCATTTTGGGGAAAATTTGGACAACGTGAAAATCAACAACAAACTTGTATTTTGAATAATCCCTCAGATTTGTTTCAACTGCTTACACATCCTTCTGTAGAGGTGTTGCATATTCTACCTGTTAATGAAGAAAATATCGTCATAAATTTCGAAATGAAAGAAGAAGCAGCTGAGTCTCTATCTACAGTGAACGTTTGTGTTGCCGCCTATACGACAACTCTAGCTCGCCTAAAACTGTACAGTTACTTAGAAAAATTAGGGGAAAGAGTTCTCTATTATGATACGGATTCTGTTATCTACGTTAGTCGTCTAGGGGAATATGAACCCCCTACAGGGGAATTTATTGGCGATATGACGGATGAACTTGAAAGCTATGGCCCTGGAAGTTATATAACTGAATTTGCTAGTGGAGGTCCTAAAAACTATGCATATAAAGTCTATAGCACAAAAGATAATACTGAACATATTGAGTGCAAAGTAAAAGGCATATTTCTTAACTATAAAGCTTCTCAAAAAATTAACTTTGAATCTATTAAAAACGCAGTATTAAATTCTTCTTCAGACAATAAAGGCATACTAATCAACTCAAACAATATTCGCCGAACACGAGAACATCAAGTAGTTACTGTAACAGAAGTGAAAACTTATAAGGCCAAAGCGGAAAAACGACGTTTCCTAGATGATCACAGTTCCTCCCCATATGGATTTAAAAGACAACTTTGTAATTCAGTCAATTCTTCTTCTTCAAACTTATGAAATAAAAACAGAAAAACATTTAAAATTGTATAACATGTTTTTTATTTAAAAAAATATTTCACATTTGTTTTACTTCACTTATAAACTTACTTAGGAGATACACGTTTTGAAGCGCACAACATTTTCCATGGTACATACATTTCATCATTATATTAGGGCAAATTCTTTTTAGTTCTTTTAAATTAGGGCAGCTGTAGCTATCTTCAACATTTATGACTTCTACGTTTTCGTTATTGAGTACTTCTTTTAACCATTGCTTTTTTTCAGTACCCTTGACGTAAACAACAGAGTTTTGAATATTTTCTCGAAGATATATCATTACTTGAGTAAAATTCGTGAATCCTCCATCCCAGGTTAAACCATGATGATTTTGAAATAACCAGCGAGCTTGTCTACTTAGTGAAGGTGGAAGTTGATTAGAACTAAAGGGGGGTGTAAGAATAAAATGTTGGTGATGTCCATCGTAAAGAACAGCTAATTCCTTTAAAATAAACTCGTTGTTTAAGCCTCTAAAGCCCTGAAAATCTACAGTATAATAATTCATTTTTATGATATGATGTGTTTATAGTCAAACGAACTTTGCAACTGTTTAGTTTTATGTTGAAATTACCATTTTAAGCAAGCTTACGAACTTCTCCAGTTATTGGATTGTATTCAATTATACGATCATGTAAAATTAAACAGTAAACTGTTGTTGAAGGTGGGACAGCTGTTATTGTTTTAAGTTCAATTTTTACATCAACGGGTCCGGTTGTAATTGATTCGTTTTGGTGGGAGCAATCAATGACTATGATTGGAGCGACATCCTTAAATTCTTGTCTAGATAAGAGTGCTTGCGAATGTTTCTTATAATAGGAGTCTTGAAATTTACTATACATTTCATAGAGAATGGCATATCGATCGTGCTTAAATTTGAGATTTAAGTCTTCTCGGGGGTATGTCTCAGAATTCAAATGCACCTTGACATTACTTAAATCACAATGATCGAATTTGCTAGCATCTTTAGCTTTTTGATTTTTTCGATCGGTTTGTAGAGCGATAATAATATATCTTGGCTTTTCAAGCTGACTTGAAGTTTTAACTGTCCATATATGATCAGTAACCACTGGTAATGTGGGATATTCGTACATTTCCCAATTTCGAAAGTGAATTTGAATCGGCTTTGATTGTATTTGTTTAAGTAGTGTTAGCTTATCTGAATCAGCTAAAGTAATGTGAGGAACTCTCCACTGCAATTTAAAAATTGAAAGCTTTAATTCCTCATTTTCTGTAGAAAAATATGCATTCTCATTGGACCTCGTTCGAATTAGTATCAACTCATGCCTTGCATTTATAATTATCTTCTTATAATCTTCAGCAAATCCTAATAGATTTTTTAATGGAACACAAAAATTAAAAGTACCCGAAGTAAGTGATATGTTATCTTTTCCAGCCCATGATGCGTTTTCCAAATTTTTACTTTCATTTTCATTTAAAGATATGTAATTTTTTAGGGATGTTGTGATGCCAACATTTTTATTGCATTCGATATCTACGCCATTAAGTTCATAATGAATTTCCTCGAAAAGAAATGCGATAGCATTATTACACAATTTTGCAGTTGTAGATTTGGTATCATCGGATTTTGTGAGACCTCCTTCAATGTAAATGAAGCTTTCGCTAGGTAAAATGCACAGGTCTTGTTGATGTATGGGTATACGTATTTCATCGCTTGGATTAAAGGTCTGAAGAAATGGCGAGTAACTGTGGTATTCAAATTTGGATATACTATTATCATAGCTAGGTTCTTGACTGATGGTTAATATTTCGTTCATAATTTTTATTTTACGGTAAACCCTAACGACAATAGAAATGCTGAATTTTTAGGGGAGAGCTTTGGTCTCGACAGCTTTGATGCTTTGGTAAAACTAATCGAATGGTCACTTCCGGGGTTGAATATATTATTATAGATCAACATTATCGAGAGGTGGGGGCTAAATGCAGACGAATAGTTATTGTTTCTCCTCTAAAATTTATCAAATCTCCGTCCTGGTCTAGTAGCTTTAACGTGAGCGATGTTATTCGCTTGACATTCACTGGTAAATAGATTACATTTCTTGGAACTTCTATGATTTTATACCCTGGTCCTGCTTCCGGTGAAAATTCATGTATTGTGTGCACGAGGGTGTTATTAAAATATGAACCAGTAATAATATTACACTCAATTCGAATAACATTAACTTTATTTATATCAACTGGTAAATCCGACAGATGCAATTGATTTGCTTGTAGAATGCGTTTACTGAAACCTAGTAATTTCCCAATAGTTCTTTTCGTATTGAAATATATATTCTCACTACTTGCGATCGCGCTTTCCAGAGTATTATTATTTGCTTCTATACTTACAGATGTAGTGGAATTTAGACTTAACAATTTGTTAGAAATAAATAACGCAATGTCATCGATTTCATATGATCCTATCGGGATTTCTATAACATGTTCCCCTACATGAAACAAATTGTTTCGCCCATCGACATTGGGTATAGAATTGTATGTTTGAAAATCAATCAATCCACAAACGTAATCCTGATCCAGGTTCAAAGGCGGAAAATAATCTGCTGTTAGATGAGAAGTATTCCCGCTTAACGTAAGTGTTAACGTCATGACGACAAAAAACATAATGAAATCGTTTTTTATAAGCTCTTATTTTATTTCTTTATTTAAAATAACACTCATATAAGAATCTTAGACATAAATGTCCACAATTTACTGAATCATAATCCTGATACTTAAGATAATTATATTCAATTTGTTCACCCAAATAATTTATTATTTCAGCTGGTGGTTGAAGATTTCCAAAACTATCGAAATATTCAATGTGTTTGTTTTTTTTATAATATGCCACCCAATGTGTTCCTGCTCCAGTTGATGAATCTAGATTAACTATTCCACATTCGTTTCTAAATGGTTTACCATTTGGTAGTTCATCGCGCATAAATACTCCTCGAAAATGTGGAATCAATTCTTTTGCAAAATTTCTCAAATCTAGCTCATTCAGTGCACGATTGGGTAGCAAACTTAGAAGTTTTTTGTCTGTGAACGCAAATATAGTCCAAGTCCTTTCCTATATGGTTTCAGATGTAAGCCATGCCCTACTGAAATCGTTTCCATTTTTTGATTATGACGTTTTTTTTCCTCTAGAGTTTTTTTAGCAACATTTACATCGTTAACAGCTTTTACAATCCCCGCAGCTCCCCCTGATAAAGCTCCAAGAGCTGAAAGCCCGGCAAATAGAGGAACAAGAAATGGAATTACTCCTCCAATTTTGGGTACTGAAATAACTCGGGGTGTCGTTATATTATTACTATTATTCTTAATTGCTCTCTTGGTAGATGACAAAGCTAGTTTTATAGCTTTTTCAAGGTTGTGCGGTTTTTTTATTTGAAGGATTTTTCCAACATTTTTAATTACTTTACTAAAAGCGATGGGCCTTTTAGACCTAGATTTCTTATTACTTTTTAAACAGCCCATACCTAATTTTAGTTTAGCCTTCATAAGATTAGTAACCAATATTGCATTTGTTCGCTCAGTTATACCAGCGTCCTTTGATATTACTCGTTGCCAGGCTTTTTCAGATAAAATCCAATCTGCTATATGTCGCTCAGATGAATTTTTAAATTTGGAATAAGATATATCATTGCTGTTTACACGCTTGATCTAGTAAATTAATTCCAGGGTCCCCTCTTGCTAGGCGTTCCTGGAGTTTTGTTCCAGGTCCACAGTATTGATATCCAGGTAAATGTAATTCAAAAGGCAATTTATTGATTGCAGAGTTTAATAAACCACTTCCCTTCACGATAAGTCTTTGACTGATAGAGTTTTTCGAAAAATCAATCATTTTATAATATTTACCATCTCAATTCGACAGTTTAGAACGTAGTGATGTTTTCTAATATAATCTTCACATTTATAGGAATACATTTAGTTTTTACCATCATGCGATTCATTAAACAACATCACCAATTGCCAATAAAAAATATGGATTCGATAAATAATATTGAAACAAAACAGAAAAAACATAGCAAACTATTACCAAATAGTATCAGAGGGTTAATTGCAGGTCCTTCAAATTGTGGAAAAACAAATGTTATGATGAGTTTAATACAACAACCGAATGGTCTTAAATTTGAAAATATTTACATTTATTCAAAATCGTTGCATCAACCAAAGTATGAGTTTCTGCGCCGAGCCGTAGAACCTATCAAAAATATGGGTTTCTTTACATTTTCAAATAATTGTGATGTCATACCCCCCGAAGAAGTCAAACCAAATTCTATATTTATCTTTGATGACATTGCCTGTGAAAAACAAGACGCTATTCGAAACTACTTTAGTATGGGACGACATCATCATATAGATAGCTTTTATTTGTGTCAGACGTACACAAGAATTCCCAAACATTTAATACGGGATAATGCAAATTTTCTAATTGTCTTTAAACAGGATGATATGAACTTAAGACACATTTACAATGATCATGTCAATTCTGATATGACATTTCAAATATTTCAAATGGTATGTACAGAATGCTGGAACACTAAATATGGATTTTTAGTTATTGATAAGGAAAGTTCTTTTAATGAGGGGCGTTATAGGAAGGGTTTTGACTGCTTCCTAAAACTATAAAAAGCTTATCATATCAGCTATGTACAGCATTCGAACTGCTATGTTTTATCAGAGCAGTTCTAAGGTGTACAGCATTCAGTCCGTAGCAGTAAAAAGCAGATCATCACGGATCAAAAGTAGCTGTTCATCATTCAAAAACCGTACACTGAAGATCAAACTTAATTTGAAACAATTTGAAAAACTGTTTCAAAACCTGCGAAACTTGCTAAAAGGCTGTTGTAAAAATAATAAATCAACATCATGATACATTTAAATGAAGAGCTAACAAAAGAACTTATTAAGACCACTGATACTCTACGAAAAAATATAAAGCTCTAAGAAATGGGCGAGAAGCTTTGGAATTTCATTTAGAAGAAACTTTCAAACCAATTACAAAGCCACTTAAAGAACTAGTCGAGAAATCCGCTAATAAACAGCCGAATAAAGAGCAGCAAAATAGTTTTGTGTCTCCGCTTAAGAAAGTAGAGCATGATACTAATGAATTTATCACCCCCGATGTCACCCCCATTTCAAACATCAGTGACATTACCCCTAAAAGCTTTACAGCAACACCTAAAATTAAAAGAAATAGGAGTGAACGACAGCGTCGACGACAGCTTGTTCGCGACTTTGCAGATCAATTAGACCTTGAAAACCTTGGGGAAATCCCTCGCAAATACATAAATTTATATCTGAATAATTCAAACACCATTGATGATGTGTACGGTGTACATATAAAAAATGGGGAGCTTCAAATGGGGGATAAAGAGTTGAAAATTGATGGGACAAACATAGAAATAGATAATAAAACCTATAAAGGAACAAATGGTTTATTTGAACTAATATTCAAAAAAAAACCCTGTCCAAGTCTTTACAATAATGAAGATTTAAAAACCTACAAAACCATATTGAATGCTACCAATGCTTATAGACGTTATCACGATTCGGGAAAACAAGTACTTGGACATAGAGGATATAAATATAAGGCGATTATAAAAAAACTATTGGAAGATACTACTACTAATGCCACCTCGTTTACGGGAAGTGGGTTAATGCAATTATCAAAGAAACAAAAAGACTATATCTTCTGGGATGACCCCAATGAGCTCGTAGAGCGATTGAAACTTCTAATTGCTTCACATCAAGCCGGACACAATAATCTCTCTAATGAGATTGTTTCAATAATTGAAGAACTAAAAGAAGCCGATATTATTCAATAAATCTACAAATTATATTAAAATGAGCGTTGATAAGTTTGGACGTTTTTCGAATAGGACACATTCAAGAGTTAGTGTAGGACCAAGAGGAGAGCGAGGAGAGCGAGGAGAGCAAGGACCAATTGGGGTACAAGGGGAGCAGGGCGAGCAAGGACCAATTGGGGTACAAGGGGAGCAGGGCGAGCAAGGACCAGTTGGCGTACAAGGAGAGCGAGGCCTGCCTGGGCCACAGGGTGAGGGATTTATTAAAACCAAAACAGGAAATTATGATTTGAACTGGAAACGATTACAAAATATTCGGGATCCTGAAGAAAAAGGAGATGCAGCTACCAAAAATTATATTGACAAAGTAGAAGAACGAATTATACAATACATTCATTTTGAAATTAAAAAAAATATAAAAATGTAAATGTATTCTCAATTGATGAAAAACAAAGACAGAGAGGTGAGCCCCTCATTTTATTTAAATACTTATTTATTATTTACTTGCAATTTAGTCTCTGTTTAAAGACGGTGTGAGTAACAGACTGGTTGTGATGTTCAACATAAATATAAAATTGATTTTGAATGAAATCTTGGATTTCATGAAAGAACATGAACAAGAATTATTGGAGGAACACCATGAGTATGTGATTATATGTATATCATTCCTGAGGATGCTTGAAAACGTATCCACCACAACATCGAAATTTGGATACCATTTTGCTAACTGTCCATGGGCATCAGATTTATGCAGGACTGGACCAGATACTTGTTCATGTTATATGATTGAAAATAGAATTTTAAAAACTAAAAAGTTGATGGCATTATATAGAAGATTAAAATAAATATTTATATAATTTAATAGAATTATGAGAATACTACAGTTTATAAATTAATTTTGAAAAATAAACTATTAAAAAGGTTTGATGTTGAATTGTTTAAATCATTCTTTAAAAAGATGAGCAAAAGAGACGTTGTCGATGAACTACATAAGCCTGCTCGAAAGAATTTCAAAAGAAGACGTGTCATTATCAAAGGACTTGATGATTTATGGCAAGCTGATCTAGTTGAAATGGGTATTTATTCGGCAGAGAATGAAAGTTTCCGATATCTTCTTACGGTTATCGATACATTTTCCAAGTTTGCTTGGGCAACTCCTATTAAAAATAAAACAGGCATCAGTGTTACTATTGCTATGAAAAATATACTGAATGAGGGTCGTATTCCAAAGAATCTACAAACAGATGATGGAAAAGAATTTTTCAATACAAATTTTCAAAATCTTATAAAAAAATATCAAATCAATCATTACTCTACGTATAGTGCTCTTAAAGCTTCAATTGTTGAACGATTTAATCGCACCTTAAAAACACTAATGTGGAAAGAATTTAGTACCAACGGCTCATATCGATGGATTGATATGGTAGCAAAATTAACTAAAACGTATAATAATTCAAAACATCGTACAATAAAAATGAAGCCATCCGAAGTCAATGCTGAAAACGAAAAACAAATACTCTCAACAATATATAATCATATCAAGCTTCATATTACCCCTAAATTCAACGCTGGAGACTTTGTCAGAATAAGTAAGTACAAGCATGTATTTGAAAAAGGATATACTCCCAATTGGACAACAGAAATTTTTAAAATAACGAAAGTTCAACATACAAATCCTACTACATATTTGTTGGAGGACTATCAGGGTCACCCCATCAAGGGTGGGTTTTATGAGCTTGAACTGCAGAAGTCAAAGTTTCCTGATACTTTCCTAATTGAAAAAGTACTTCAAAGGAAAAAGAATGCTGTATTTGTAAAATGGCTTGGTTTTTCTTCTAAACACAACTCTTGGATACCCCGTCCAGCAATCAATTCAGCATAAAATTGAAACAACAAATGTAATCTTGAGAAATAAAGGTCATTTTTATTATTATGTAAATGCCTACATGTTTTATTTAAGAAATATTCATTTTATATGTTTGCTTTAGTGATTTAAAATCGAGCAATTCTACATCACTTTTATAATTAAGATCCTCTTTCATAAAGAGTTCCACTTCTCCATTACTCAACACTCTTTCTGTTTCATATTCATGGTATTCATAACATTTGATGCTTAGAGTTCGCATATTATAATTGCTGTCATATGAACATCGAATTGTTAAGGTTTTGTCATCATCGAATTCTAATTTAAAATGTCTATAAAAAACATCTTTACTTTGTATAATCCCCGATATTTCAGTTTCTTTTTTGATTAAGTCTTGCCTAAAACTCTCAATTGCTTCCTCCACAGTTATAATTCTCCTTTGAACGCTTTTTTCGGTTGTTGGAAGTAGTGAGTCAACATCATTTTGAAGTGTCGGTGTATCCGCCTTTGTGGTGTTGATTAAAGATTTACCATCCGAAAATGTTAATAAACGAAATGATAAGCCTATATGTACTGTGTCATTGTTAGGTAAGCTCAGTGAAAAAGAAAGGTCATTGGTACTGTTTGGTTGTTGTAAGTTAATATCCATCGGTAGGGGTAGCCCTAAAATTAAAGATGGAACGATTGTAACAAAACACAGAAATGCTAAGTGAAACATATTGATAGGAAACTGTTATAGCTGGAGCTACTAATAGGTCAAGTGTCAAATATGAACTAATAAATCAGACACCATGTATGTGAAATTTATATCATTTTATTTTCATCCTTCTACTATTCTTCTTTGCTCTTAAGAAATATGTGATTGAAATGTGTGATCGTTTGACTGAAAATTTTGAGATTGTCTTAGTTTTCCTTTTAGGATCTTCTGATCATCTAGTAAATCAGCTTCACCAAAAGGACAAAGTGCTGGATATTCGTTTTCTTTTCGCTTCACAGTATTCGAATGGGGAAAAATGGATCCAACCAAAGTTAACTCTCCCCCTATAAGGAAAATATTTTTATTAAAATCTATACTCTTTATCTTTGAATATATTCTCTTACCTAAAATTTTAAATTTTACATGTTGCATTGATTGAAACTGTATTTTAAAATTGAAAACAGGAGACATCGTTTCACCATTCCTTATATGGAATATAGTACATTCTGTTCCATGTTCTGGTTGTACTAGTAATTTCATAGTTTCATTGTAGAATATAGCATCAGTAAATTTTATATCCAACCATCCTGCTTCACAAACACAAAATGTTTCTCCTTCTCTCAATCTTTGACACCAAAACATTTTATGATGTAATCGCGTAATGCCGCAGCTAGTAGTTCTTCACAAATGAACAACCAACAAATTATGCTTATGAAAAAAAATGATAAGAAAATTCAACTTTTATGTTAAACTTAAACCTATTACACCATATTCAAACATACTATTAATAACCTCTGCACGACGCGTGCCAAATTTACTCGCCTGGCGTCCAACACCCCAAAGCTGATAACAAAACCACAAACTAAACACACCATCGCCAAACACTAAGCTGATAACAACCTTCAAATGACCTTCACACATTTTATCAACCGCAAAAAGTTCCCATGCCCAACCGTCGCATTACCTACTATATGGCAACAGCCTTTTAATAGTAATGTACTTAATCCTCCCACTTCCGACTTATTTGAAAAAAATTATCGACATCCAGAAAACCATTCGTTTAAATAGTCTCAATAATCGATTGGGTAAAAGCAGAGCCGTTTATGGTATACGACGAAAACACAACTTTAGTGGCAAAAACCTTAAAAGCGAAAATCGGGGGTTCAACCAGAGAATTATCGCTCAGGAGTCCAGCGCACAGACGACTTAACCCTACCTTAGAAATAAGCCTTAATTTAAGAGGATTTTGGTGACAGAAAATACTTCAACAACAGTCTTGATATGGGTAAGCTCCTACGATAATGCGAGATGGATGGTTGGTGTCTTATGGAACGCTGTAATAAAGCGAAAGCGTAGTTCTTGGGTGGCCAAAAGTCGCCCTTGACTCAGTGAGTGCTACAAATAATGATTTGTTTGCGGGACTCCAAAGTTCCAACTCCGGAGTGCAATGCGAGCCCGCACGGGAAGGGAGCCAACCATCAGTGGAATCTGTCAATTAAAGATTGAACCAAGTTCCGTTCAGGTTCTTTTGAAAAATTGGACACCATGGAACCAACTGGTGGCAACGCCAGCTAACTATTACCTACCTACCTACTTCCGAAAAAGACAGAAGACTATATCCACAAAAAACACGTAATTTTTTCAGAACTGGAAAAGCAATCACAATTTTGGAGCTTCCCTTGGCTCATCAGACACTACTTTCAACAAAATACAGACAAATCCTCAAAAAGTGGCAGCATACCCTTCGACTGTCAATAGATCTCAACAAAAACGTATATTCTCGTTACTAATTCCATTCCATATTCCCTTTCAATACATCTCCTCGTTTAATGTCCTTAATGAAGGCATAACAGCTCTTCTTTTAAAATGTCAAGTGATCTTTGTGCACAATCCTCTTCGCCTCAATTAAAACGAAACCATCATCCGCTAATTAATTTCGAAACTAAATTCTTTGTTTTAATTAAAATTCAATTAGCTGAACTTCAAATGCGAATCCCAATAACCTCCTTCGTCCGCCGCGCACCCACCAACTCGGTCTCAGTTTGAAATATCGGAAGTCGAATTTACCTAAGCAGTCGACTTTTGCTCACTTTTGTGTGTCCTTCAGAAAATCGAATGGCTGTCTTAACTCTTAACGCCCTCTAACAATTTTCAACCCTTTTTTCAACCAACTGATCCTTGTTGTTCTATTGAGGAGGGAGATGGAAGAACCAAAAATGGAAAATTAAAAGCTCATTTTAAATTATTCACCAAATTGATTCCAATGGCATTATGCGCATATAATGCGACTATACAAGGCGGGTGGCTGTGGATTTGAACAATTTTTATTTCACCGACATCGGAAGGAAAAGTTGTGAATAAAAGTCTGACGTGCACGATGTAATGCGAAAAGGATGAGTCAATCTAAGGGAAAAATGGACAAATCCTGTAAAGAACATCAATGTACAACACTTTATGAATAAATAATGTAAGAAGGATCACATTGTACTGTGGCAGCGGCAGAGGCACCATCGGCAGGTACATCAAATATCATAATGGGTGTGCGCGCGGGTCTGGTGACGTGACTTGGAGCTTAATTCTGAAGCAAACAACAGCGAAAAAAGAAGAAGAAATGAATAGACCGCGCGTTTCCGAGCTTAGCATGATTTGACAAATATTTAAAGAGCGATTTATGAATATGGCGGCAGGTGGTGACGGCTGTAGGGCTCCTATATAACGCTCTTATAACCGTTTAAGGGCTTCTAATGTGAAGTTGATGTTATATACGCTCGGAAGTAAACAATTTGTGATGTCGATTTAGTAAATTGCCCCAAGTTGGGGCTAACTCGAAAGAAGTAGGGCTTGAATTTTAATGACATGGTTACTGGGTGGCAGAGCAGAGAAAGCTATTCAAAAAGGACCCTGTGTTAGTGATATGGGGATTCGTTGGAAGGCAACAATTTGACAATTAGAAGATGTGCCGGTTAACTCATGTACTAACATGGAACTGCGTGGAAGAAACTGTTGGGCTAAGACTGAACACGAAACAGATGTGGAAGGAGGATGCCATTGTCCTTATGGTGGCGAGCTACATCTAAACCGGCCAATAAAAACATCTAGTAAGTATGATGGAGTCGAAGGACTCTTTAAGTGAATAATGCAATCGCACGAGTCATGAAAAAGAAAGGGTTTTTTTAATTTGGAACGGGTCGATCTTGGCAGCCTCTTGTTTTGGTGGCATTAGCTAAGACCCGTACGTCAAAGGGACGCCAGATCGGCCGAGAACCATGCCGCGGTCCGTGAAAGTGTAGAGGAGAGAGGGATAGAGAGAGAGAGAGATAGAGAGAGAGAGAGAGCCTTTCGCAGGCTGAGACATAATTTTGATCCGAAATTGTTGCCAATGGAATCAACCAAAGAATTTCTCGGCTCTTTGAGCTGTTGGGCTAGAAATTGGGACACAGGGGCTTGCTATTTGGCCCCGCTGGTTTTTTTTTTTTTGCTGTGCGCAGGTAAATTTCGTAAGCACCTCACCCACAGCTTGTTTTATTCCATTACAATGTCCAACCCTCCTTGTTGAACAACCCTTTATTAGACGCATAAGACACAGACACCAACATCGGTTACCGTATGACAGCAAGTGGTTTGAGAAAAAGACAGCTGCCTTGGAACATGCTTATTTCAAAGGGCAAGGGAAGCACTTTCCCATCTCATTCATTCAATTTTCCATATATAGAAGCCGCAACTTGGAGTATCCATGCCCCTGTGGCCGTAAGCTCATTTCAACAGAATTGAGGAAATCCTTCAACTACGTAGGGCCAACTTGGGAAAAGCGTAAGCCAAATCCTGCATGCGTCTTCTTAGAAAGCAGGCCAACAAAAAAGTGCTTTCGGTCGTAGAAACATATTGATTCTCTCATGTGTCCCGCATGGTAACGCTCACATCTTTTCCGGTTACCAGTTTATGAAAAATATTTTGTTTTCTAAAAGTTCTTAGCAACATGAAAATGATGCGGGTTTGTAAAAAAGATGAGGCCTTTCTGGTACTAAAAATAGTTGGCCTAGCTTCTCAAAGGCGTTCGTTTTTTTATCTTCAAAATTGGAGCTACAATGCCGACTTTTAATAGATAGTCTAGAACCGACATTTGCTATTTTTAACTTTTTACCAAAACTTCAATATTCTCTTCTGAAAATATATTGTGTCATCATGCCTACCTCTCTTCGAACTTACCGTCAGCGGTGCGGATGAAGTTGTCAACTACATCCTTGTTAGCTGGCGCTCGCTTAAGTCTGCCCGAGATTGAGGTGGGTAGCTGTAGGCTGTATGGCGTCACCAGTCCGTAATGGTTCGTCGGTCACGTTGGTCGGGAACAGTTTTGGAGCAGCTTGCAACCGGCTCGGATTCGGGTGAATTTGAGTTGGTTGCTTGGCGAAGTCTCTCATCGATTGAGTTGGGGAACAAACGGCTTCCCGCCCTCGTCTAAAGAGGCCTTCTCTCCCTTGGTCCGCGTTCGTTTTTGTTTTCTCTAGTGGACCCAGCGAGTTTCAGCGTGTTCTTGGCTCCATCCAGAGCCATTCTTTCCTATTCCGTGAAGGACTTAGGATCACGGGAACTCCCCGACGAGGACAGCTCGCGAAGATAAGTCCTTGCGTTGTGGAGCCTCTTCCTGTCGTTTTCGGACAGCTCCTCCCACTTCTTCGTACTCAGTCTCTTAATGGTGACTTTGCAGTTTTTCAACCGCTTTGAGCTGGTGGACTAGTGAGAGAGGGATGAAATGGCGATGGAGCAAGTGTCGCTCGATTCTAGAAGAAGCTTTTCTAGAGTAGCATCTATTACTCCAACGCTTTCGCCATCTGACATGGGGAGGAGTGACTCTTCCTCTTCCTTGCTTTCTCCCAATACCCGATCAGTGACTTTTGATTTAGGAGTGCCCGGATCGGGTACCTTGCGTAGGCCTTTAATTTTCGACTTTCAATGAGTGTCTTAATTGGACAGCTTAAAGTTTCAAATATTGGAGTTATCTATAGGCTTGTGTGTCGCCTATAGACCTAAAGTAAAATATCGTTGATTGATTTTCGAATGGTTCTTTGACGATAACGGCGTTAGGACTTCTCCTTCTTCTAAATGGTTATATATTGAGCACTGTAACAGCGGTTCCTGCGGTTCTCTGCTTGACTTTCGGACATGTTTGACATTCATATGCTGGCGAATTCGACTGGTGGATGCACAACACATGTTTGATCTCCAAAACTCTTACTGGTCCAACTCAATCGCCCGATCTTCACACATACAAAGCTTTTGTATAGTTACATTTAAGTACTTGAAAAATTTCGATTCAATTGTTACCGGAACAGACCGGCAGGTGTCAAATTAACTTACTCGCATGCGATACCACGCACAAAGCCGATTATCATTCCAACGTATAATACCCTATAAACAAGACCATAACGTTCATCCCCTATTTGGGTTTCAATTTCAATAAACCAGCATAATTTATTGTGTATCCCCCCCTCCTAATCAACATCCCTTAAAATAATCATTTATAACCTATATAGTTATACGCAAAACACTCCGACACACGCTTAGAGCCGCTTGGTCTAATTCCCTCCACCCAGATGCGAATGGATTCCATTGGAATTAATGAGAGTCAGATTATGTTTAGCTGTTTACATACCTGTCAATCAGAAACAATATGAAGGCAAACCATAAACGCTCTAGTGCCCTGCACGTCGCAGCCCAGCTTCACCATCCGGACCGTAGGCATATACTAAAGGCTATTGATCCTTCAATGCTTTGTATTCGATTTGCATGTTTGGGAGTCCCCCTCGAGTGTAAACAATACCCTGGCGCAGTCGAACCCGAAATAAACTGAATAAACCGGAGAGTTTGAAACTTTCAAAACCACCATATATGACCAGATCCCTTTATGCCAGCTAACCACATCATTTGGCACATTCAAAATTCAAAACGAGTCTGGGTGCGTGTTGATAACTATCCAAAAGTAATGCCAATACTCAACCGAACCAAATATTTGACGTGGTCGGGCCCAAATGGTGTAGGTCAAAACATCGGTAGCGATGGAAATGTCTCCCCAGAAAGAGTGAGCCATGAACGTTTCATCTCGCCCTCATCGCTGTCGCTGACACAAGAAAACCTATTCATGTGTTGCCAACCAGATGTAGCTATTCAGATCCTTCTTCGAGTATAAATAATATCGACCGTGTGTAATGGAAAATTACCTCTTGCGGAAGATGGAACCAACTTTGGCACTATCTGTCTCGTCTAAACTGTCATGCGGGCGGCGGTTCTGTTCGATTTCCATAATGAAATATTTTCGGCGAGAGTAGACCAGAAAAATCTGGTCGCATATTAATAATACTTAATTGCCGAAACGGGTTTGTCCTGTCAACCCTTGGTGTTCGGCCTTAATCATTTCGCTAGGAATTTCCATCCACACAAGACCCGACGAACATACAAGCGAATCTCTGTACCCGGCACTTTCTTCGTGCGATGACGGACATGACAAACGGGGGCGAACAATGAGAGCGACGACGGGTGGTTGGATAGAGTTTTCGGGCGACCTCATGATTAATTTGTTGCAATGCGCGAAGGACGGAGGAGCTGGCTGTCGCTCCTTCTGTCCTTTCCTATCGGGGACGGGGTATATGCTTCAGCACTAGGATTTAGTTAATCGAGGTAGCGAGGAGGAATGTCAATGCAGTCTGTTGGTAATATTTATGGGCAAATATATACATATATATAATTCGTAGCGCAGAAGGTGACGTTGTGGAATAATCCCTGCAAAAGGATGGGGAAATATCTGAGAGCTGGAACAACTTGTGAAAATATTTCGTGTGCGGTAGCGGTGATGATTTGCAGATCGAATATTTATACAGGGGCGAATGAAATTTCCGTTGAATGACAGGATTAGTGAGAATTTGTGTGTGCAGGGGGATTATGGGAGATTTGTCATTAGCTCCGACATTTTTTTTTTTTGCAATTCGCGTACAATATTGTTGTGGTTGTCGGATTGAGTTGAAACTGAACTGAAAGCATTTACATTTACTGATACTGATTCACCTGGAAACCGATTTTAAGCCTCTCTTCAAGGCCATCTGGTGCCGATCTGTTCAACTTTCTATATTCCCTGTTTGGTGTCTCTGTGAATTTGTACTGACAACTAAGCTGACCCGTGGTCGCATTCCTCCGCTGGTCGGTCGCTCCTACTCAAGCTCACAACCTTATGACCAGTGTTATATGTACAAGCAAATGCGACAGCAAATTTAAATTCAATTTAAATTTAATTTAGTTTAAAAAATAATTCACATAGAAATGAAAAACACCAAAATGAAAAATTAAACTAAAATACGAGGTCAGATCCCCACTTTTGAACATTGCAGAACTATAAAACATATCCTGTATCTGAATCCCAGCATTTTGCAATGCAACTCTGGAAACCGGAGTCCATTTCACGCAGTAGTTTTTAAATTTATTCCAGACAAACAAAGTAGGGAAATAGTTCCAATTTTATATAGTTTTGGGGCGATTTTCTGTATTTTTATTAACCCAAAAAAACAAGCTAAAGTCCGTTTCAAATCGGTCTTACAGAGCATTTTGAAAAGATTTAAATACATTCACAGAATATGATGGGTGTCGCTATTTTAGCTAATAATAGGCGTGACTTTAATTTGACCAAATAAAAGAGTTGAACAGGTTATTTTTTAGAAAAAGTATGCTATACAAAAAAATGGAAGTTCTCCTTACCTTAAACATTTAATGAGGTTATTTAACAATTTTTATAGAAGAGCCTGAGTACCGAATACGAGAGTGTCAATTCTTCTTTGTTTTCCCGATCAAACAGAAGCGAAAGTTAAAAAAGTTTGAGAAATTTGATCCCAAATTGGGTTGCAAATTATTTAAACTTTTGCCAAACCACTCGGCAAAAGTTTGAGAGATTTTCCAGGCACTGAAGACTCTCCCAATTTAGGTCAGGTTAGGTAAGTGGGTTGGCGAGCCATCCCGACGCATTTACAAATTTGAAAAGGTCATTTATTTCGGTAAATTCTTCTAGGTCCTTAAATGATTTTCCTATGTTTTTGTTTCGGATGTGGCAGGGTGCTGGACAGTGGCAATGGAAGTGTGGGGTTTCCTCATGCACCTTCTCATCGGCGCATCTTCTACATAGGTCGTCTGTGCTGAAACTCATTTTATTGGCATTTCAGCATGCCATGCCCGATGATAAGACCCACGAGAGAAAACTCTCCTTAGTATAGGATGCCTGCAATCGTGGAGCTCTTGGTAAAATCATTAAAGTGTCTATTATGCTGTCTGACATGTAAATCGAGTTTACGGAAAATGCTAAAAATATTTCAAGCCTCCGATTTTAAAGAAACAAAGCCCCAGAAGCCCATAGATGGTTTGCCTAAATATCGCCAGACATGATCGGCGCTAGACCGAGCGATTTACTAATCCCAAACCAACATCGGCGCGTCGAAATTAATCCACTAACATGAATGTACATAAAAGTAAAAATAAATTCAAATTGGAACGCTGAAAGTAACCGACGCGCAATATTTTTGTATTAGAAAATAAAACTATAAACCCCAAATGAATCACATAACAAAACCTCCGTATCTCTGATGTCGGGGCTCAGGAAAAACAACGCATTAAATAATCCGCCCCGATGAGACAGATATTCGTCGCAACACTTAAAAATCAATTTTCAGCGAAGCAAAAAAAACAACAATAATTTTGTTTGTTGTGTGTTGAATGACGCGTGTTCGGAGGGGGTCCGCCGTTCACCACAAAAACTAATTCCTCCCAGAACACCTCTCATCCAGTCCAACAATACAGAACAGACAGCCGCAGCGAGAAATCCCATTCCGCAATCCAACTCTCCGTAGTTGGGCAACGCTAATGATGATAATATTCAATGGCATTCACCATCATACGGACAACAAAATAACAATGCGAATAACGGGAGCATAAAATCACTCCGTTAAACAGGAAATACCCTTATATTATCCATCGGAGATTTCGACTCATCTTATACGGATTTGGGAGTTTTTATTCGATGTTGATGCCGGCTCGATGCTGCTGCCTTGGCTACCATCGTTTATTATACCCTCGCTTTCGTATGTGTGTAGCCGGACAGAGCTGATGGAGTGGCAAGACGAATACCGAATCGAACGGGAGAGTGTGGAGAAGGGTTTCAACAGTGCGGAGGAAAAAAAAAAAAACGCCAAAAGTAGAAAACAACAAAAAAGTCAAGCAGGCTGTGGTGGGAAAGAATTGGCAACGCCATCAACACCGGGACAAACGCCCACATTTCTCGAATGGCTAGCTAGCTGTGTTACGGCGAAGAGATTGTTCGATCATTAGGGCGTGACCGAAAGCCGACCAGTATAGACCAGTATCTTAAGGGGACTTATCGTTCTTAAATGTCATGGTGGAAAAAGCGTTTTTCGTTTCGAAGAAGGATATCAAGATTCATGTGTGCCCACATCTGGAGGCCGAAAGTGTGGTTAAAACTGTCCTATTCATAATGTCCTGTAGCCGGTAGTTCAAAATGAGTGCAGTTGAATGGTGATTCAAGCTCTTGAAGTCGGAAGGGCGTAATGTACCTACACGCGACTGTCCCAATGCGACATTCCAAAAAAGAAATCTGGTTTTAAGTAGGTACCTACTAGGTAATTACTTCGGAACTCTAAGTCCGACAGTAGTTCATTTACATTTCATTCAGCTTTCGAAATAGAGAGTAAAAAGCGTTCGTTTTCGAAAAACTTTGCTTTCGGAACGAGAAAAGTTGGGCCGCTGGTTTAATTAGAGAGTCAGAAGTCAGGCGAGCGCAATTCTTTTGGAATCCAAATCAAATCTGAGAACACGGCTGCGGAATGGAATGATTTGCAAGACCAGAAATATGTTGTTTGTTGACTGGGCTAAGCTGCTGATAGGACCCCTGTCTCCACTTCAAAAGGGATTGAGAAGAGTTAAAGTAGCGATACTAAAGCTAAGCCCGATGGAGCTCAATATTTATAAAAATGTCTTAACCAAGATAGGCTTTTAAAACACCACGTCTGCAGCAAGCACTACAGGAGCTGCTGATAGGAAAATTATCTCCACTTAAGAAGGGCCTACGAAGAGTTGAAGCAGCTTAAGGCTGTTTCTCTAAAACCCGATGGAGTTTAATATTTATAAAAATATCTTAACCAAGATATAGGCTTTTAAAACACCACGTCTGCAGCACTACAGGAGCTGCTGACAGGAGAATTATCTCCACTTAAGAAGGGCCTACGAAGAGTTGAAGCATCTTAAGGCTGTTTTTCTAAAACCCGCTGGAGTTTAATATTTATAAAAATGTCTTAACCAAGATAGGCTTTTAAAACACCACGTCTGCAGCACTACAGGAGCTGCTGACAGGAGAATTATCTCCACTTAAGAAGGGCCTACGAAGAGTTGAAGCAGCTTAAGGCTGTTTTTCTAAAACCCGATGGAGTTTAATATTTATAAAAATGTCAACAGAATAGGCTCTGCAGTACTACAGAAGATATTGAAAAACTCCTTCAGTGATAGGATCATACCGATGCTCATATAGTCAGAAATGGGCCTCATCAAGCCCCAGTTAAACAGACTTCTATAACTGGCTTCGCTGACGAAAGTATCTTTATTCAGGCTGAGGGCTTTGTAGCAACCACTTTATCAAAAAGAGATGCAAGAATGGCTATAAGACGCAGGAAACCGCTGGAATAGGAGTCGTCGGTAATCCGTAACTGATTGGCCTTCAAGCTTATTATAATGTAGGTAACTGAGGGTAAAACTAACGCCTGAAAATTGCTTGAAAAACACAATAGTGAGCCAAACATAAACTGAGCGTTTCTTATGCTAAGCGTCCCGAATATGGCTGAGCGGACGTCAACTTTACGTAAAAAAGATCAACTTGACAGTCGCTTTTGGCTATAACTAATACTCACTATATGAACTTTCGCCTTAGGGTTGCAGAGACAAGATCGTACATCCGCCATTGCAGACCTGGTAGGCTAAGCTTTCTCAAGCTTTCTTTATTTCCGAATGAAACGGACTACTTCTCATCTAAGTAGCATCGAATCTCAGATAAATCGCATCTCTATTTTGATGCCTCCTCTCTCTACTAATTACTGCCCATGCAATCCATCCAAACAGGATGAGGAAAAAAAATCACAACATGAGCTCGAGCATGAGCATTTAGCAGTACCTACTCGAAGGGTATTATGATTTGCATAATTAAATCCGAGAATATGCACCCTTATTACATACTTAATCGTACCTAGGCGAATTATTTGTTCCTCCCCACATGTATACACCCACACAGGACTAATCGAGTTTAAATAGATTTGGCTGCCGCTTCCCGTTACTCGATGTTGACAAAATATTTCCAAAAGGGATTTTTGTTTTCCCTTATTTCCACTCAGAAAACAAAAAAGGAGTTGCCATAAAAAATCCTGCCAAGATGAAAGAGACAAAAAAAAAAGGAAATGATATGTGATGAGGATGTTTCTCTGGATGGGAATCTCCTAATTGTACAAACTCATTAATCTATGCATATTTACCCGCTTTTCCGTTGTACATGTTGTTTTCTTTGTGATTTAATATTCATGAGTATTTTTGGTATTTTTTTTTGCTGTCTCGTTGAAAAAAAAAAAACAGGCCAGTCATATGCATGATGTCGAAAAATATGTATCCCCATTTAGTCTTGGTAAACACCTCTGACGAAAATATTGACTTGCATCTCCCTGGATTCAGTCTTTTATGAATATTAAATAAAATAAGGCATTGAGAATGTGTGTGGAAGCTGGGAAAATGATGATTATTTTTATTTAAACTTTCTTTATCGATCTGAGGATTGAATTTTTTTCAACTTGTTGAAAATCAGTAAAAGAGTGCGAAATTTGAATTTTCAGCAAATTTGCAGTCCACTTGCTGTTGTCTAACAACAAAGTTTTCGCATAAGAAACAAAGGTTTTCAAGGCAGCAACCCTTAACCAGGAACTAGGAATCCGTTACCGATCTTTAACAGTATGTGGTTGAAGCTGACAAAGTGACCAACATCAAACTACCATTTAGAAGACTACCAACAACTGAAAAGGCCCCAGGCGCAAGGTACCCTGTTACAAATATCTGATGGGGAAATGGATGAGCTACTCTAAGGTAAATGGCAAACTTTTTCGGGTCACCTAGCATATGTTTTCAAACTTTTTCTATCGAGAGTGGCAAACGCCTTGAATTTTCTGATAAAAAAGATGAAGACGTCATCCCTTTTATTTCGCTAAAAGGCATCAGCACGTGAATTTATAAGCGCAGCCCATCTTTACATTCACAGGCTATGATTTAGAAACTAATTCATAAAGCCTAGAATCATAGAGGAGAGAAGGCGTTAGGAATAAACATTTGACAACAGAAGAAGTACTTCGTGTAGCTAATGTTATATAAAATGAGCTACCAGAGCAACAAGTTTGTGTTACATTTTCCTTAGACGATGCACAGGCTTTTGATAAAGTTTGGCATAAGGCCCTAATTATAGCCATACGAAAAAAGGAACCGAAAAAGTTGGTACAGTATGAAAAGGAGTTTTTTTACGTTTAGGCGGTCATTAGAAAAAATTCTGTCAGAAAAAATTTCCACCATTGATGGGTGGAATGAAATATTTCAGTGGAATGATTTGTTTTTTTTTTTTTTTGTGGAATTCACTGAGAAGTTGATCGGAAAAAGTTTTTCGAACGGTAAAATGAATGAAATATTTTTCTAGAAAATTTAAAGATCATTTGCTTATTTTTATTTTTTTATAAACCAACTTTATAATTCATAAGCAACATTTTAAGACCATGATTGAGTTCAACCATTAGGTTGAAGTGGTCAAAAAAAAAAGCAAAAGAAAATCTGTACGGTTTCGTTTTACGTACGGCTATAACTGGGACCTAAGAGTAGGAACTCCATAGGGCTCTTATATAGTAAAACGGGGATACAAGAAACACTCATGTAAGAAAAAATCGCTCATAAGAAACGCATGTGGAAACACCGTGTCTATTCTCTATTATGGCGATATAAAAAAGAGCTGGTATAACAAACACGCTGATAACTTCGCTTCTTGTATCAGCTGTTTTTGTGTACGAAACAAAACGTGCTTGCAAATAAGAACAACTCGGATAAAAGAAACTTTTTTTTCGAATTTTAGAGGTTTCCAATCCGTGGTGGTCTGTATACAGCAAATCGATTCTTGGGAGTTTGCTTTGGACAGCAGCTTAAGAAAAACTAGAGAAAACGTACTATTTATGGCCATTTCTATGACTTTGTAGTAAATTTCGATACGTACGGTCGTAGAATTTAAGAATTGATAGCTCGTTATCTTGTATTAAGCCTCTGTTGATAAACATTCGCTTCGGCTGTCTTTCAGCAAGCAGCGAAACTTCTCCTCGCAGAGACGAATGACTTAGCATGGTAAGTCTTCCCTATATACAGTAGAATCTCAGAAATATGAACAGATCTAAAACAGGTGCCGTTCATCATTTTTTAATTTATCATCCTTTCAAGCATAAACGTTTATAAAGGGTCCGCCAAATAACTTCTTTTTTTTTAACTAGTGCTTATTTCGCGAATGGTAACACTTAGCTCATGTCTGATTTGACAGATAATTAGTTTTATCCTTCCGCTGAACGAATATGGTTGTGTATACGCTTGAACAACGCTGGGAAATATTGCGACATTACTTTGAAAATCATGGTAATGTTGCATAATGTGTGCGAAAATTGCGTACGGAATTTGGAAGAAGAGAAGCACCGTCAGCTCCGTATGTTCGTTATCTTGTGAAAAAAGTGAAAGAAACTGGCATCCTCATCGATAAACCAAAGCGTGAAAAGCCAAAAACAGTGCGTACACCCGAGAAAATTGCTGCTGTGGCGGAATTTGGTCCAGAGGCATAATTGGGCCATTTTTCTTCGAAAATGAGCCAGGAGTGTCCGTTACAGTCAATGGCGATCGTTATCGGGCCATGTTGAACGAATTTTTGTTCACAAAAATTGAAGAGGAGGATATTGGCAACATTTGGTTTCAACAGGACGGCATTACGTGCCACACACCCGAAGCTACACTCGATGTTTTGCGCCCTCTTTTTGAAGATCGCATTATCAGCCGCAGAGCTGATGTCGTTTGGCCACCTCGGAGCTGCGATTTGACACCTTTGGACTATTATTTGTGGGGTGCCGTGTGTTACGCCGACAAGCCAGAGACAATTGCCGCTTTAAAGGACAATATTCGTGAAGCCATTGGTGAAATACAGCTGCACACAATCGATAATGTGCTTAAAAATTGGACCGATCGTGTAGGCTACTGCATGGCCAGCCGAGGCAGCTATTTGAATGAAATTATTTTCCATTATTAACCGGAAGGATTGTACTTTCAAATAAAAAAAAAAATTTGAGGAAATATTCAGTAGTTTTTTTTTATAGCATTTTCAAAAAAAAAAGTTATTTGGCGAACCCTGAAGTTAAAGGAGAATATGAAATCATTAAATATATGAAAAAAACAACTTATTTTAACAAAAAACAAAAAAAAAACATTACAACAAAGACTTTTACAAAAACTGACTTATTTATAAATATTTCTTAAAAAGCAGTCTACCATAGAAAAACAAAAATCGTTAATCCTTCTGAACAATTATCTTATTGAACCGTTCATGTTTCCGAGATTCTACTGTAGGCTGTCGTAGACGACTTTAAGACAGAGATGAGGTCGATGGCGCAGACTCGGACTTTTCTGCTTTTTCTAATATCTGAAGGAGGATAACAATTTGGTGAATGGTTGACTTTTCTGGTCTTAATCGACGCATCCATCAACGGGGTGGACATTTTGCAAAAATAAGTCAATAAAAGAACCGAAACAAAAATAAATTCCGTCGCGTATTCCTCGTTCATGGATGACACGGTTCGAGCCCGCATTTGTTGGCAAATGATTTTAGGCATTCACCCAGTATAGCCGACAAAATCTAAGAGGTTACATGAAGAAAACCTATTCAGAGTAGCACCTTAATTGTGAATGAGGCTGAGTTGTCATTGATTGAGCATCACATTTTCAGCCGACAAAACTTTGCATATAATTTGCAGCGTGCTCCATACCAAGTCAAACTTTGCTGCTTCGAAGATCTCCTATGTTGGTAGATTGGGCCGAATGTTTGCCTCATTATTTTCAAAGCTGTGGAGAACGTTGTTTGCTGGCTTTGTCATTGAAGTGATCTTGCGTAATCCTCAGTCAGGACTCGTACTGTATTCGTTGATCAACTTGGAAGTCTTCGGGTTATGGTTTATAATGGCTTTAACTTCTGGTATGTTTCTCCCTTCTTTATTGTCGGTACGGTCCAAGGGGCACTCTCTTACTAGACCTCTGCAATCGATGTGCTAACTGAATGAGATGTAAAGGTTGAAGCGGTCACTAAAAATGACTCTCTTTCTCTCTCTGGCGATAGCATAGCCCTGCGAAGTTAAGTCATATTCTCATCGGTATATTCCGGCTACTTAGTGGCTACTACCGAGTCGACTTGAAACGTTCGATCATGCAAGGCTGTGGTCCAAGAAGTTTTACCCTCAAGCACTGCTCGATCGGTGCAAATTTCGCACAACAGTTTGAATGTCACATACGAGGATGGCAGTATAGAAAATCCTGCACTCAAACTTCCCCGCACTTTGGGCGATATCTCACTGTGCAAACTTCGATCTTAAGCCAAACCCTGGCATTCACCAAATTTAACAATTTCCTTCATTTCCTAAGTGAATACTGTACACACACATATACACACGCGTTGAAATAACGATTCAATTCAATTTAGGGTCCCCCTTGTCAATTTCGCAAAACTATCTAAGGAAAAAAAGGAGGGGACCAAGAAAAAGGAAAAAAGGAACAAAAAGAAAACGATTCCTTATGGAATATTGCTGCTCGAGGCAAGGACATTGTCATGTCCACAAGTCCAACAGCAAAATATTACAAAATACCAAATGAAAGGATCTATTTCTGCGGATATTTTGTGGAATGGATTCATTCTGCTCCCGACTAGAATACACCCGAGTATAGCAAGCTCACAAGTCACAACACAAAACATAGTTGACACACAATCGTATCATCATTGACACAAACACACGCACACTGTTCCCCGGACCTAAGCTTAGCGAGTCCCCCTTTTCATGTCTGCCCTGTGTATCCATGCGAGAGTGGTGTGTGGCGAGTTCGAAATTTTATATGAATTTTATAATACGAAATGAAGAACGATAAAAGGCACTTGGCGCACCCACCCATCAAAATGGTTTGAATCCAGAATGAGACAGAGGAGACTCCGCCAGAAGATTATATTTATTTTCTTTTTAGAAAACGGTTTGATATATTCAATTTTCATTCTTCCCGATGAGTGTATAGCATGCCTGAGCGTGTTTCTACGTGTGTACGAAAATGTTTTCCAGAAACCTTTTGTTAGGCTAGTGTAGCCTTGAATAGGGCATTCGTATTAACTTCTTAATCCCTGCAGAGAGATAGTAGCCGAGCGTGAGTGGTTGACATGAAAACGAGGTAGGACTAGGACAGAGACTCGAGCTGTGCATGGAATTAAGGACTCGTTGGTTTATTTTTTATTTGTTTTTTTTTTTTAATAAAAATGCATCTGGCATGTCCGGTGACAGAATATGAAAGCGAATGACTGCAGTTTTGAGCAGATAATCTGCTTATTTGAGAGAGCAGAGTGCACAAAAGAATGAATACTAAGTTGGAGTGCGGTCATGCATCACTTAAGGGTAGGAGAATGTGAGTGTAGATTGCGTTATTAGGAGAGTTTAACACGAGTTTGGGTTGGTGAACCACCGCAAATGGCTTATGGCTTCCGGAATGTGGTGGAGGCGTCCTGAATGATGGTGAGTGTGGCGGGGATATGGTGATTCTGCTAGATCACCATAGGAACGAGATGCGGTGTACTGGGATCTGGGTTGTTTGAAATTGAAAGACCGACAGATTAAAGCTCGTACTCCAGCCACACGGTGCGGTCTATCAGATCTATTCTTTTATTATACTCACGATGACGAGTGATGGAAAGGAGAGGGAGGTGTCAACTAAAAGTTGAAAAAAAAAGAAAGTTGCTTCAAAATGTAGCAAGACCGCACGCACGAAATATTTGGACAGGTAAAATTGGGCTGCATTTTCTAGAGGTTTTCTAAAGTGTTCTAGAGAGAGCTATGCAAAAATACATGATCTAAAATATTTCTTACCCCTTCAAAACATGAAAGGTAACTATCAGCTAGGTACCATTACAGCAGGTTATATCAACTCAGAAATTGCTTAAATATTTATTAAACTTACTGTCAGTATACAAGGTAGATAGGAATAGGCGACTCTTACCTGAAAAGGAGAAAAGAAAAAAGATACGTTAATTAAAACTGGTTATAAATAGTAGCTATGAATATTAAAGGGCGAAAAATTTGGAGTACCAATTAAGAAAATAAATAGACTGCTGCCAGGAAGGGTGCATATAGTTCCCAGCACACAGTTCACGAGTCTTCCTTACTCCGAAATATTTTAAAAGCATGAAATAAAAATATATCTGACGTTTTGAAAGCTTGTGCACTGTGCCCCTTTTAAGAAGGAATTGTGTAAATTGGACTAAACCTTCCCGAGAACAAGTTCCAATGCGACTGTGACACCAACGATATGTAACTTCAATTCACTTCATTGGAAAATTTGTGGGCTGTTCTTTTTTTTGGACACTTCAAGTTCGGTTTATCAAATCGCAAAATCCAACAATGGTTATTTAGAAAAAGAGAAACGATTTTGTCGTCGAAGAGGGTAGATTGGGCTGCCAATTGCTTACTCCACGACGGATATAAGACACACTCATATAAGAAATAGTTTTTTTGAAATTTAGGGGTGTCTTATATCCGTCGTGGATTGTAGATGGAAATAATTCATTTTGATCCCCTCACCCGAGTTTGGATTGCCGACTTAGTGGGCCTGGGCACACTCTTTTACTTCTACCTATGACATGCACGTCCATCTCGCAGCCTAAACAGTTTACAGAACTGATCCTCAATGTGTCTCAATGCCCTTTAAATTTGCGGGCACAATTACCTTTGCGAGTTATGCATTCGAAAATAATATTGTTGGTTTGGAAAGAGTTAATAATCTGGTACTTGTTGAAGACTATATCGTAGAATTTGTTACCTATACTCAATCAGCCTTAAAAATGGGAAGCTTTGAATTCGGTCTCCAGAAAACAAATTGATTTGAAATATTAATTTCAATGTTTAATGCTACAGTTGATGTGGCACAGTACCCTGCTTCTGGCAGAGCTGAAGGATCTTTCTATTGCTTTGAAGTTAAGCATAAACTTGGCACAGCCAAAGTTTAAATCCGTAACCATAGTAAGACCTATTATACATCAGAAAATGACACTAGTTCCAATGAAAGTCACATGTAAATCGTATGACTAAGGAATTAAGTCAGAACATATGATTGCCTTGAACTCATTCGATACCTTTACCTCTTTCGATTGAAAGACACACGTTACCCACCTGCCCTATGAAAAAAATATGTGCCTTATATATGTCGGTAGATGGTTAGATGAAACCAGTTATTTGAAGCCATGTGGACATAGCGTTTGGGTTAAAAAAGTTAATTTTTAAAATGGTGGGAAGGTAGACACTTTCCGACCGCAGATTCTTCTTCGGTACGTTTTGGACCAAATTCGGGACAGCCAATGAAAAATTTCGAATTTAAACATGTTTTTTTCTAATATTTCTGGACTCGTTTTGCTCTCCAATTTGTGAATTTTTGAAGAAGATTTTTGATCGTTGTTTTCAGGCAATTTTGTTGGAACGTTTTTAGGTCGATTTCTGATCACCAAATAAAAATTTCTTACACGATTTTCAAAACGTTCTTCGTGATATTTCTTTACTCGAAATGGTACGCGTTTTGTTGTCCAATTGTGGTATTCTTGAAGCAGATTCGAAAGGTGTTCCCGAGTGATATTCGATGCATTTGGCCCGGTTTCTGGCTCCATCAAATGTCTCTTTATTCAACTCCTTTTCATTCCGTTTAAACATCAACCGATTAAACGATTTTTAATGCTGGTTTTGATGCGTTGTTTGGATTGATACTCGAAGCAATTTCTTAGTTACTTTTTAGGACGAGTTTTCGGGTCGATTTCTGGCCTTTACAAAAACGATTTTTGACAGGCTTTTTTCATTATATTTTTTTTTGGGATGTGTTCTGATTTTTTCTTGTGGTTTAAATGATTTTCTTCACGTTTCATCTTTTTTTCTTGACTCGGCAATTCAATTTTATGAGTTCTTCTTCTTCTTCGAAGCCCTTTTCTCTTTGATTTGGATATGATTCTTGCAGCGTATCGTTCATCGCCTGTATATGTCGTCTATCTGTCAGCATCTTAGGAATTCGAAAGATTTTCTCTGCGCAATTTTTAGCCCGTCTTTGGAAGAAGTAGATAGCAAAGCAACTTTCAACTTCATCAGATAGGCTTATTGTAGCCGCAACACATTTAAAACCAAAAGCGTTGACAATACCTTCGAGACCTCGATTTAAAATAGTTCCGAGGGGAATACACAAAAGTCATCTTCACACGGATCTCACTATACCTAAACAAGTCGATAACTTAGTTATGCGGGATATTTGCTTTTTCAATTGCCAAATCGCGAAGTTTGTCAAGGAGAAAGTCCAAGTGTCCCATTCGAGACAAAAGAGTTATAGAGGTAGGAAAAATCGACTTCTCATCCACTTAGCCTTCTCTCCTACAGAAGTTATTTAGGAAGGCTTTCTGGCATATGTCGAACTATGTAATTGGCGGTTAGACGCTTTCAGCACTGGTAGTTTCGAGTTATACTATGCTACGAGTCATCCTAAGAAGATGTCCAAGTGCAGAATATTGCATCTCTGGACCTAACTATAAAAGTTCCTTAAATGATAAAGCGGCTGCCAACTAAGAGGTCAATTTAAATGGTTTGCGCAGTCACAGTTTTGGCAGTTTGCTATGATCAGGATTAAACCTAAGTCGTCGCTCAGAAGAACCGTCTACTGGTGGAAAATATGGACTGACAACATGGAGATTAATTTACTGGTGAATTCTTCATGGATTGAAGCGGTACAGGGAGACGGATTTTCTTGTACGAGCCAATTGGGCTAGGTATATAGCTCTGTCTGATTTCTCTAACTGTTCTCTAACTGTCCGATTTTTGAGTGTTTTTTTTTTTTTTTTAAAATATTACTATAAGAAGCGAGGCTCAGGTGACACATCTACCTACAGAGATCAGAAAGGTCGTCAGGTATCTGTACACTCCGTTAATGACATAGATGCTTAGGCTCCGACAGAGTTGATTATCAGCAAGGGTCGTAACGCAGCTTAAGACAGTATTTTCCTCCTTTATCAGGCCCAGGCACCGGGACGTTATTATTTTTATATCAGTTCATGCTTGTTACCAGGGATTCAAAGAAAAAATTATGTCGCACATTCTATTTAGGTTGTTAAAAAATAACCAAGGACTTTTTGTCTTGTATTATTGAGTATTGAGAGAGCAGTGGTGTCGATTGAGAGACGCTATTCCTTCAACGTCCCTTAAAAGCTTCAGCAGAGGTCGACTTTCAGCATATGCGAAGCTGCCTCTCTAATAAGTAAAATGACTTAGTGTCCTCTAAGAGCTAAAGTCAATACGAGTGAACGGCTTGCCGATTTAACTCAATTACGAATTTGTCCTCTGGATGTTTTTACAAAGGTTAATCGCGACTTGAACTGAAGACGAATATTAAGAGAACCCCGGGAGGGCAACACAATTTAATAAGATTCCCGGTTAAAATGACCATCTCCTTAGTCAGCATTTGGCGCCACGGTGTCTCCTCTCTTAAGACCCAAGCCCGTCCACACGTTCGATTAAGAAGTAAATCTTTTCACTGCTCCATAAAGCTCCCACCTAAAACAGCAATAAACCGAACAAAGTCTCAAATGGCCAACAGACTTCTCCGAATATTCATAATCAATCAGCGCATAAACGCTTTTTATTATTTTGTTTACCCTCAGCGCTTAATCAGGCATAAAGCTACCATTTCCAACTGTAACTGTGACACGGGCCACACAAAATCCGCCACCCCCCAACCCCCATACTTCGTATAGGTAGAAAAATTAACGGAATACTCGTAACACCGACAAATAATATGTTTGCAGAAATAGCAAAACCAAGCCAGCAATCCAAACGAAGGGATAACGTGTTGACACCGCACCCAGGATATAGGTGTATGGAGTACCAATTATCATTTTGGGGGAAGAACAAACAAATTAAATGTCATACAAAGTGTCAAATTAGAAATTCTCTAGCACTCGGTGAGGTGGAACATTTCCAATTAACTAACTGTGCACACCATTACCTTCAGGTTCGGGATCCTTTAACGTGCTTATTTTTGCATGAAATTTGCCACACAAAACACGTTTGTCTTCGAGTGCCAGTTGCCAGAGTTTATATACCTGTAGGTATAGTTGTTGTCGATGGCAGTACGAGGAACGAGACTCATCAATAAAAACCACAAAATATGATATTCTTTTGTGTCGGGTGAAGGCGTTTTGAGTGTCCTACAGAGCACACATTTAATTTCGACACACACAAGACACACTGAGAAGGACATTATTCCAATTGTCGTGTGTATGGTGATAGGGATAGTGAGTTCTCATCGTTTTATAACCGAAAAACCGCACGAAACAAAGAGATGTTCAGGACAGAATACCATGGCGAAAGGATATGTGAATTGCTGAGGATATGGATGGGGGTATATTAAAGGACGAGCATCTTCTCTCGTACAATAACACCATTTCGATTCAATTAGAATTAAATTGTCGTCAGGTTTGAGTAGGAGATGTCAGGAGTTTCGATTATTTTGGCTGACAGGATAATAATGTAATGCAAAAACAAATGCACAGACACACATACAGAGATGTACGACTGTCGATGGGTTAAGGAGAGGGATCTTATACGGAACACCCGCTGCTGTCAGTGCTGAAATAAACTGTCGTTCGTCCTTATTGACAATGGAAAACAATTTTCTTGGGTTTTGCACAATAAATGTTGCCACGACAACGAGAAGGCGAAGACGACTGCCAAGGTGCACAAGAGGTTATCTGCCAGAGAAGTAGATTTTCATCTCAATGTGGAGTGCAAAGGTATGTGGGACTGCGGGAGTGCGGGAGTGCGGGAGTGTCATAAATATCCTTTCCTCTGGAACTCGGTACCCACTGACTCGAAGTCTCTGTATAAACCCACTTAAGGCCGGTCGATAGCGTGGGCGAAAAGAGGATATCTCCATGCATCGGGCCACTGCCACTTGAAACTCAAGAAACATCAGCATCAGCAGAGTCCGGAATCCGGATGATGGTATTTCCCAGAGTACTGTACCAAGACACTGCTTTTGTTCAACATCCGACTGCCGTGCTGTAGGTACACACGGATGCAGGCAGGATAAATCAAATTCGCATTGGAGATGTCGGAGGGCTACTAGCTACTACACACACCCACCTCTACGGTTTCCACTTTTCTGCACTCGAGGATATTCCAAGATTTTCGGTGTGTTTTTTTTTTTTTTTTTCTGTTTCTTGCGTTCAGAAACAAGGTATACTCGGATGAGCGGTGTGTGCTCTGTGTTGTCGTCGGCTGTTGTGTTTGTGTATGTTTGAATTTCAAATAATGTGTCAGGTACATTCTTCGTTCATTTGTTGTGCAGTTATCTTGACAAATTCTATTATCAATTTTACTGTCGAGCATTACCTTGTTGTTGTTGTTGTTTTTGTTGTGTGTGGTTCGGATTGAATTTTGCACTATACACGCACATTGTATGCGGAACTGCTAATGTACATTGTGCAAGTACGCACGATTGCGGTTGGTGGTGCTGTTTTCAAGAGTGATCCTATATTTAAAAGCCAGCCATTGAGGTTGTAAACACGGGGCCTTGTGGTGTGAATGTTGTTTGGGACGTAGAAGTGGTGGTTCCTTTTTGCATCTGGTTTTGAAGTCGCACAACTTTAAGACTACGAATCCCATCTGAGTGGATTTTGGATTCAGACGTAACATACGACATACGCAACGTATAGTTGTTCGTTGGTAGCAATCGGTGGACTCATTTAGAGGTTGGGGAAATTTAAATTAAGAAAAGGGAATTGTCGAACAACTTTTGCACACAAATTGTACAGTCTTTGGTGTCAGCTCGGAGGAGTCTCTCTTTGGGAAATGTCTGTGCATTTGGACTTGCTAAGGCAATAAATAGTTACACCTCTAACTATGCAACAGAAAAAGTGTTTTTTTTTTTTAAATAACATCTTGCCAGCCAATTGTACAGCTTAGTTCATGCGGTTTAATCCCACTGCGCGTTGCTAGCAATCATCTTTACTGTTCAGGCTCAATTTTACCTACTCACAATGGGCAAATTTTCCAAACAAAATTACCCATTGTGACCAACAAAATATTCTGTGTGTAGATTTCAAGTTTTTATAAGTTGGGCCCACAACCGGACCAAAGGCAAGTGCCAAGAACTATACGTGTTACGTTTTGTGATATTCGGTCTTCTCAATTAGGTACTTGAAAAAGCTGCCGGAATTTAATGCCCGAATGTTTTCAAATCGCCTCAGTTTTTCCCACTGATTCCGCTGCAGGAATGAAAGCATCTGAAATGCGTGTCAAATCTTTCGGTACAACTCCCGTCTGCGACTGTTGACTTGACGACGACCAACAAGCTATTGTAGCATTTCAATAGGAGTCCTCTTAATTTTTTTCTTCAAAAATCGGGCACAACTCCTCGGCTCCCCTGTGACAACGCCTTTGTATGGCAAAAAGTTGTCTATCCAGCATCATTTCTCTTGTCCCGCTGACACCGACAACACAAATCCTTGTTCTCATTCACAACATCCCCTGCCCATCTATAAGTGTAGAAAAACCTACCCCCCCCCCCCCCACCACGTTGGACCGTCATCAACACATCATTCCTTCGAGCCGTATATCTCATCTCCCATAAGCATATTGATATTTATACGAGTTTAAGAATTTGCATGCTCCTCCAGAACATGCATATTATAGCATCATTCAAAGTTTGAAACTATTTCCATGTGGTAAAGAGGCGACAGCCCGAGTGCCATGCAGATAAATCACGTACAAGGCGAGCGCAGTAGCGCACAAAGCGAAATTAGATTGTAAACTTTAAATGGAACCGAAACGAGTTGCAGAAACTTTTTCTCTAGTCATATTTTTTTTGCTTGTTTTTGCTCTGTCAAAAAGAACCACCCGCTGACTAGCTTTTTCTAGATGCGACCCCCGGAAGAACGGGGTCAGACACTATCTATATCTAGTAGCGATTTTTCTCATCCATATAGCCACACCGCAAGAGGGAAGCGCTAGCTTGTTACTTGTTAGTCTGTGTCTCTGTATATTATGTGTGCCCTTCTGTATATGTTTTTTGAGGGGGAATCGTCAAAATATATATCTGTAAGGAAGACAAGAGTTCACAGGAATTGCTCGCTACTTTAAATTACAACACCAGAGCGAGAAGATCGGGATCTACCCTTCAACGAAAAATTAATTTGTAAGGTTTATCCGGGTAAGTTGCTCCCATACAAAGAGAACAGCCCGAGTAGCTGGATGGCAGGAGGATGATGAAGATTGGAGCATAACTGCTAATGCTGCAGTCAAAAACACACGAGGGTAGCTGCCGCGCTCATAACGATGAAATCGGGCGAAAAGCTGTATGAGTGCGTAATTGCAAGACCACACATAACAAGGACGAGTTTTATAACATTTTTCTTCCTGATGTTGTTCCGGTTTAATTTATTTTTTTTTTTTTTCGCTGGCAAGCAAAAATCGAACATCCTCTCAGTGTTGAGCATGAACACTTCTGGGTACTGGTTGCTGCTACTGCTTGTGATGTCGGTGTATGATGGTATAGTTGTACTACCACCACTCGACTACAGTTTGAGGTCATAAATAAATGAAGGGAAACAGCGCATTGTTGCGCCATGTATGGAAGATGCATTGCGGCACTCTCTTGTCTATATTAAAAGGGGTGTAATTAACTGTGGAAGCCAAGGAGTTTGTTTCTACATTGTTCGCGAAATGAGAAAATGTGTTGTGCTCCAAAAATCTAGATGTAGTTGGGAACACTGGCTAGATAATGAGAAGGCGCCACACTAGGGGCGATATTTATTGCATTCGTTTTGGGTTGTGTTTTCAAATTAAAACGGTGATTTGAGAACTAATGAGATGTGCGCTGTCAAACTTGAAGTGGGAAATATCCCTCCAAGGACGTCATCGAAAAATAATATGGAGAGTTTTATGTTGGTAATGAGAATGTGGTAAAGTTTGGCCGGGAAGTTAAATTAGGTTAGTTTGTCTTTATTTTTCAATACAAAACAGATGCAATTGTACGACAGGACAAGATTTTCGATGTAAAAAAGCAGGACATGATTTTCGATATTTTTTCACATCGGAAATCATGTCCTGTCGATGATGTTGACAAGGTATACCTTCAGCCAAAAACGGACATAATATGTCACTCTTCACACTATAGTGCTACTTGGGTGCAAAGCTGAAACGCCACGTCTAAATAGGTACCTACCTATGTTACTTTTTCTGTAACTCAGCCGCATATACGAAATGTCAACTAATTGCTGAGTCTAGGAAATTCTTGACTACCCTTCATAAATGACAACTAAAAAAACTATTCACGTGACATATCGAGGCAAATAAGAACTGCAACTGAAACACAAGTCAGCCAGCTGTCAGACTTACCAAACTGGATTCTCTAAAGGGCCCATTAGGTTATGTAATATGTTGACGTTTCTTTGAAAGAAAATTTATCTCCAGTATATTGTATGTAGATTTTGGACGGTGATAAGAACATGTTTCATTTAGAGAGAATTTATCACAAATTCCATAAAAAAAAAACTGGAAGAAGTATTGGCCATAGCATGCAACCCTACGGAACACCAGGTGTCGTTTCAAACGACTTCGAAATCCATTCCAAACAGCTGCACTATTTGACGTCTAAAGCTTAGTACGCTGCTCGATATAAAAAAATCAAACTTTTGCTTCAGAATGTACATCGTGTAACTGTCAATATTTAGCGTGCCCATTTAAAAGAGCGGCACTTTTTCTCAAGCTAAATTTTGACAGATCGTTGTGTTCTTTTGTTTGGTTGCGTTTTTGTGTTGCGGAGAACGGTAGAAGTAAGCAAGGATGAGTTTTTTTTTAATAAATACCGCCTAGAATCGGAAGTGGTTTAAATTCGAGAGAGTTGAATTTTTGAAGTAAGTTATTTTCCAAGAACAGCTGTTTTCTGTGTCACTTATCCAAGCCGCTCTCTATGTCAAAATTTAGCTAGGATTTTAGCTGATTTTTGGAGAGAAAAGTTGGAGACCAGATAAAATTTAGCTTAGCTCGAGCAGCGTACTTAGCTTAGGGCTGAAAATACATCGGCATGAATCTTCAATATTGAAGAATGGAGAAAGACTTCGAGCGTTGATAGCTTACAAATATTATAAGGCTTTTTTCTATCAAGGGTGTCAAACGCAGAGGAAAAAATATGCCGCTGAGAGCAAAAATACCATCAACGAAATCAAGCTTGAAAAATACTTAAGCGCTTGTCATTGCCAACCCTATATTCACTTTTAAAAGCTTTGCGAAGTTATTGGGACCAACACTTTTGTAAAGGAGTTAAGCATGGAGGGTAACTTTGAATAGTTTTCGGGAAATACTGTGATCTCCTCTCGTAAAAAAAAAACGAGTGCTTCGTTAGAGCGCACAACCTTCGACCTAAAATTGGTTGTGTCAAACTCTTTTGCGCGTTCTTAAAAGGCACCCCGATTGAGGGACGATCCGCTACATTAATTATCGTTTTTAGTGTCCTGAGGCTGAATTTTTCGAGGTCAAAATCCAAATTATATCAGGTTACTATTAGTAAGGCGAAATAGGTTCAGTGTTTGTTTTTATAAAATAAATAAGAAGTTGGCGGAACATGATCTAGACCTAGGAAATCCTACCTTTCGTTTGTGGGATTTCTTATTTCGGACGAATGGAAGAGCGCTTTTTAGAGGCCGCTTGTTAAGTAAGAAAATTAACGCCTTGAGCGTGATGAATAAGGGCAATTTAGTTTGTAGACTTAGACTATCCCTTTTGCGCAGAGGTTTACGGAACCCAACCATTTGCTGTTAAAAAAAATCACACCTACTCTTGGCAGACATCGATCGCGAGTCCCATCTGTGAGCTCAGATCGTGCAGTATTTTTCGCCCCGACTCTCCATGCTTGGAGTAGTTCAGAAAAAAAAAAAAAAAAAAAAAAAAAAAAACTCTTTAAAATTCCAATGCCTACAACTCAGCTTTAATTGGAATTCCCCCCTGACACAGTCATCAGCGCTACACAGAGAGCAATTTACTTAATTCCAGTAGATCAAGCACCAAGCCACCAAAAAAAGACCCCAATTGACATTATTACCATTCAAAGAAAGAAAATTACCCCTTCTCCGAATTGGCGGCTGCTAAATTAATACAGGGTATACCTACAACGACCCACACTGAATACCTGCTGTGTACCTATTCATCAGAAGATATCATCGTCGTCGTCTTCCTGCGAATGGAAGTCAAGTGACTTTTGACAATTCGGCCAACTTACTGTCACATTAACCCCGGTCGCTGTCGATTTCCTGCGAGAGCATACAATGCGGCCAAACCCAAATTGACGGCAGCCCGTATTATTGATTACAGCCTTTCGTTGTGGCCACTTCAACCCGCACTATACAAAATTGGAGATATTTACCTTTTCTTTTCTGCGAGATCCCAGCCATCATCAACTCCTCGTCCCCCGGGGTAGGAAAAAGGTATCAATAATGTATAAAGGGAAACAGGAGACGAAAAGGACTATACCGGGGATATTGAATAAAGTGTCTCGGGGTCGTCGTTCATCCGACCGTGTCGAATAGATGCCGTAAGTCAACTCAGCGAAAGCTATACCCGACACAGCATACGAGTATCTTCGTGCGTGTACATTAGTCGGAGACGACAAACAAAAATAAAGTAACTTTTCGGTCAGGAATGTCTCGCAAGATATGCTAATCCAATAAGGAGTTCCATGTCTTGTGTCCCCGCGCCGTTTTGTTTTATTCATGAGAAGCGAAAGCCTACACCGCACAGTTTTCGAATATTATTTAAATCAGTTCTGTTCTGTTTTACCTATAGGGTTTCTCGACTTATCAGATTTATCCTCATGTAAGAGTTGCTCTTGATTTGTGCCCGGGTCCTACCGTTGTAATTGCCGTTTGGGGGATATTCGCCGAATGTATACCCTCATCCTGTGCCATTGTCAACACCGCCTTGGATGATGAATGTGCTTCGACAGGACTTAAAAAATATAATTTATATGTACGCCATACGCATACATCGGCCAGAAATGGATGGTTAACGAGGGTGAGGTTAAGCTATATTTCCACACGACTTGTTGGTGTTTCTGTTCGGCACACAGAGTGTAACTGGATTATGGTGCGGCCCCCCTTTGCACGTGCGAAGGAAAAAGTCAGATTAAGACAAGCAGTATGAAGTGTAAAAAGGACAAAACGTCAAAACACCCGAAAAAGAAAGCCGACTCAAGGGAAGAAAGGAAACCCAAGCCCCAGCAACGGCAAAAGTTAATCTGTACAGTGCTGGCGGGGAAGGGGGGAGACTAAATGATAAATTACCAAAATCGATAGCTTAAGGATAACAAATTTTCTTTCAATTTTTACGATGAAAGAGATTGATTGGGTTGGTCTCGATCTCGAGCCTATCGGCGACTCCTCGATGGTTAGAGTTCACCAACACTGTCGCACGGATTGTCGGATTGGAGGAGTGTCTCTGGCAATATTTGTACGTCGACATCACCGCCATACTAATCATACTTCGAAGTTCAAACAGCCGGGCTTATTAAATGTCACATATAGGCGGTTCTGTGTGTCATTTTATTTGGAGGACATTTATTGGTCAGCAGTTTGCTAGTGATATTAATGATGCGGGTTGAAGCTTGGTGGCGTGCATCTGAACAGCAACTTTCGTGGAGTACCATTTATCCTTGCTAGTGAAGGGAAAAGTTTTTCTCAACTTCCGAAAGGAGTGTGAAGCTGTATTCTTCTTTTCGTAATGAAAAGAAAACACTGTATACGTAAATGAAAATAATTTTCAACACCAAGACGACACTAATGGAAAAAAAAAGTGTTAAAAGAAAATTTTAAAATCGTTTGCGGTGTTGTTTTGAAGAGAATAGTTAAACAATGCAACTTGAGGAGCTTTTTGATGGTTTCAGTTCGCTGGACAAGCTCATTTTAATAAGGAAACCTCGGGGGGAGTGACTAGATTATTTTTAATGATTTTCGAAGTGAATCAAGAGCTGTTGGGCGGTGAGAGGCAGAGTGTATGAGGGTCCTTCACTCAGAAAAGAAAAACATTGTTGAGCGAAGAAGAAGAGATGTTTGAGAAATTTTAAGTTAAAAGTTTCGGCTTTAACTGGAATTTTTGATAACAAGAACTGGTTCTCATGTTTTTTCCATAATTATATTCTGACATTATTGCCAACAATTTCATTCTAAGATCAAAAATTTTGATATTTGCGTTCATTTAAACCATTGCAAATTTTATTGCTTTTTTAAATTTAATTTAAATTACTACTGTAAAGTTTGCATTCTACAAACATTTTTAGAAGTTACAGACAACGATCACAGATTCTCTGATACTGCTGACTTTCAGCTGAAACCGACTGGACTCAAGCAGTGAATTTCAAGCTTCAAAAGCAAAGCCAAAAGACAGTCCGCGATACTAACAATAATATTTAGTGTCCAGGCAACATTTTTCGAGCTCAAATTGGCGAAAATTTACCATACAAAAATGCAAACTGTGTGTGACCCACAAAATGTATAAGGTGAAGGTTAAAAATGGTAACAAGTAAGGCCCAATCAATCATTACAATTCGGCCTCTTTTGGCGCTATTTTAAATAGGTTCTTCTTCGATTTGAAAAGGTTGTTTGTTTGACGAACCCACTCAGAAAAAATCCATTCGCCGGGGAAGATAAAGGGCCATTCACTTGAGAGCGAATTGCGAACTGGCGAATATTCGTAGATTCTGACATTTCATTCACATGAAAACTTTTTTAGTTCGCAGGTACCCGCGAATCATTTTTGCATTGTTGAAGGTTAAGTTCGAACGAATTTGTACATTCGCGGGTTTGTGGATCGCGACTGTTTTATGTCGATTGTGAATTAAGTGTGAAAGTTGCGGCAAGAATTTGCAATTCGCTTTAATTGGAAATTTCGCTATTTTAATCAATTAAGACTCCGTTTTTTAAGATTAGATGTTTAGATTAGATGTTAGATTAATTGAAAATTATGCTTTTGTGGCAAGACAAATAGCAATTTTCAATTCATAAATATAGTTAAATTGATTTGTTCGCAATTCGCCTATTCGCAGTTCGCGCTCATGTAAATGGTCCTTTAGTCCATAAAAATCTGTTTCCATTTCCAAGTGTTCAAAGACCCAGTCTAGCAGCGTCCAACGGAACCTATGCGGTCTTCATTTATGGAGTCAATTGAATATGCTATAAAGATTTGTCCTTTTTCTGTGCGAGGTTTAGGACCCTCTTTGTGTTTCTTTCACTGACCGTCTTTGTGTTTCATTTGTGATTAAATGGAATAAACTGGTACTGGGAATGCTTCCAGCTCATTGTTCTACTAAATGTTCTGCAGAAATCTGCTAGCAGTGACTGCATGAACTGCATAAAGCTGCCATCGAGTTACTACTCGTTAGGATAAATTCCCATTGGAAATTTATGCGTATCAAAAAGATTGTGTTCTTAACAATTCCGTGCTAGATAATAGTTTGCTTCACTGGGGAAAAAATCGCTTCAAAGCAAATCAAAAATGGAAAACGTAGTGACAAACATATGTCAAAGATGTGAACTGATGTTTTTTTCAAGACCCCAGCCTGTCTAGAAGTCTATCTAAAGCAACTTCTCGTCCATCTTTCATGCATGAATAATGACGCTATTTTTATAAAGTGCACAAAACCTGCGGAGTGCCTCTTGTGGAATGATTTTAAAATGCACCAGTAACATCCATCACAAGTGAAAATTTGCATTTCCACAGCGACCTAGGGCTTTTCCAAAGAACTTTCTGAATGACTTATTTTCAACCTCCGAAAATCCACTTTACCTTGTATTTGCACAGTCATAAATGACACATTTCTCGCGAGAGTCCCAAGTGAACGCAAAAGTGAAATAAAACCAACCACGGGGAACAACACCCCAGGTTCGGCGGGCTATCTTTTATTTTCATATATATTTACATATTGATTTAAAACCAACACCATGCTGCAATAAATGCGAATCAAGGGAAGGAATATTAAAATCGTATTTTCTTTCAAAAGCAAATACATATATGAAAAAAATTAAAATAAAAAATACATATTTAATCCAGATAAAAATGAATTTTTTTTTGTTGTTCTGTTAAAAACGTATGACGCGCTTTAATGCGCGCTGCATGTTGAACTTGTTCGGCAGATTTAAATAATGCATAATGCATGCGCGGGGATTAATCGTCGAATCGGCTTCTTTGATTTTATTTTTGTCCAGCAGCTCATATTGTTTTATAAAAAGAATTCGAATTATTACTGTTTTCTAAAGCTCCATCAGCGGGAGCTGGGAGCTTATGTGGAGTGGAGTTTTTTTTTCCGACTTGTTAACTGGTGGTAGGTATTATTGATTAATTTATAAATTGTTCAAAGCGACTGTATTTAATTTTAGTTTTGTGTTGGCCACCTAGTTGGTTGGGGGAAGATTTATTTAAATTGTATGTACAAAGTTACTTGCCAAAAAGTGTTCGAAAAAAGCTCTCTGCATAGTTCAGATAACAGCTTCAATCTCCTCTTTTGAACAGCGAATAACAATAAAATCATCAAATACAACCCATTTTCCAATGGTACAAACGGAGTTTGACTTTATTTCAAATTTTCAACCGCTTTCTGACTGTGGAAACGCAACTTATTGAAAGGTGTAAGCGTATATAGAACCGTGTCCACCGAATTACCCCTAATAGTGAACATGACGAACTCTGTATCAATACTAAAATTGGCTAAGAACTCTGTCTTAAACTTTCAGCCCAAATAGACGCTGGTCATGATCAGTCGGTCTAAAGTTTCAAGAAAGACCAATATGTCTTCAAAATCAAATCCAACCTTACCTCAATTTTGGTGGTATTTTTGGAGGTAGCGAATGTGCATATTTCCGACTGATCCTTCAATCAGGTCATAGGTCATGTTAAAGCTCTGAACGAGTTGCCCATCCCAGCTAAAGGATTGCGTATTTTCGCTGTGAGTTAAGTCAAATTCTTAACAAAAACAAACTGCACAGATAGTCATAGTGACCATCAAAATAAACAACATTAGATATCAATTATTTCTGGATAATATTTTCTTTTTCCGATCCCCCCCACCCAGCAAAAGCGAGTGGCTATTGTTATGGTCACCCACAGAAAGCGCCTGTAGTCCTTTCCTTGATTGCGCAAGCAAATGTTATTTTTGGACTTTGCACACAACTCGTGTTAGATGGCTCCGAAAATATGAAACAACTGCGAAATAGATGTGTAAATAATCACTTGCCATAAATAGGACTTTCGTACAATAACAAACGTGTTTGTCCACAACAGAGCCCACGCAACCTACCGCTGCCCAAATTAATCAAACGTCTCTTATGGGTTATTTATAACCTCTTCTTGAAGAGCTTGACATATATTTTTCTAACCATTAAAATCGAGACACAAGCGCTCGTCTTAAATTCATCAATTTTAAGGAAACATTTAAGACGCATGAAAAACCGCACGGAACTGGGTTCTCCTTTGTAAACCAAAACTGAAAGGATGCGGTTCCGTTATAGAGTCTGCTCTTTTGAAATTGTACAAGTTGTTTTTCCTTTAAAACACTTGTCGTTTCTATTCAAAACGAACACTCTTGCGCGATGTGGCACATCCTTAAGGAGCATTACTGTGGATAATCCCACACAAAGAGTAAAACACTAAAATTAACATAATGTGAGGAGAACATAATTAATTCAAATTAAATTTCATGGAAACGAATGAAGGCGCGGCGCTTTGGAAACAAGCTTATAGCGTGTAATTATGGTAAACCCTAATTTGTATAATTCTCATAATATTTAAGAGCGCGCGTACACAAAGTGTAGATGCGGAGCATTGCAAACAAAAAATCTGTGCGAATGGTTTTCCTTTTGAGAATATTTTATTTCTGACCAGGATTTATTTGATTCATTTTCGAAAGGGTGAAGAGAAGACGGAGTGCTGTTTGTTGCACGCGTGATTGAAGATGGATTTTAATGCATCTAAGGCGAGGGGCTTAAGATGTCGTTGGGATGGTATAGCCGGCTTTTTTATTCAGTCTTGAAATAAATTTCTAAATAAACCCTTATCTTGAAAGGGATCTGTGTTGAAGGTTTTACAAGCTTCGTCAATTTTAACTTGAATACCTTACTTTTGCATTCTGATTTCCGAGAAGAGCTACCGATTTTGTGGGCACTTGTAATGACATTCTAAGTGGGGACCTCTATTTGGTGGCGGAGTTATAGACCCTGGAAAAACAGGTGCAGATTGACATTTGGAGCTATTCATCCACTGTCGTCTGGCTCCTTCAATTTGCTTGCTTTATTGCGCATCTATACATATGTCAGCAGAGAGCTATGGCTCAGGAGTTACTGTGCTGGAATATTTATAGTGAGGGCTCTCAGGTTCAAATTAAGATTCTATTCCACTACGTTACTTCTCGAGAGCTTGTCGCAAACATCCGAGGGTATTACTGTCCTGTAAAAGCTTTCCAATATAGCTGATAGATCTTGGCATAAAATTTCCGAACACATTGAGTACCCTTCGTAGTAGCATTGACTACACCATACCCCAGCTTCAGTTTGATAAAAACTTTTGTGCAATATTCTGCTTGACGAAACTAAGCGACGAAACGATAGAAAAAAATACCATCGGCAGACAAGCGAAGAAAAAACGAGAGGTATCACAACGATGATTATTTTATTCCTTAGTTGTTTACCGTGCTGTGTCTGTAATCCAAATGAACGAGATTACATAAAATACCTACTCAATACATGATTTGAGAGATTCTAACAACAAAATTAAAAGTAAACGGCAATTAGAAAAGCTTTGAGTAGCGTTAGTAAATTGAGTGACTTTCATCTAACGTAGATTATTATAAGGAAACTATGTTATGTTTGGCAAGTTACGAAATAAGAATAAACATATGGTGCAAGGATTTAAGAAATTATAACATTATATAACAAATGTAAACAACGTAATTAATATTATTAATCATTCCTAAACATTCCGCCGCCCCTGAACAACGTTTCAGAATACAGGGAGAACTGCTAGCTTGTGGATTGGTCGGGTGGCATTGCCAGCTGCTGTTTTCACAGTGATGACGCGGACAAGGCCATCCTTCCCCGGATGTGTGTCGATTACTCGGCCCATTGCCCATTTCCCAGGTGGTAGGTTACTATCCTTGATCACTACAAGGTCGTTGATCTTTATGTTTGGTTGGGTTTGTTGCCAGCGAGGTCGATTTTGAAGCGAAGTTAAATATTCCATTTGCCAGCGTTTCCAATAGCCCTGGACCTTGGACTGTATGCTTTGCCAGCAGGACATGCGATTAAGTGGAATATCTAACATTGGCTCCGGAATGGCTGCGTACGATTCACCTAGAATGAAATGTGCAGGGGTTAATGGGTCTAGGTCATGGTCGGAAATTTGGCATAAGGGGCGCGAGTTAAGAATGGCTTCGATCTGTGATAGCAACGTATAATATTGTTCAAACGTCAGAATGTCTGTCCCGATAACACGGCGAAGATGTTGTTTCACTGACTTCACACCGGCCTCCCACAAACCGCCGAAATGTGGTGCCGAAGGAGGGATGAAGTGCCAGGAAATACCGTCACGCGCAAGCGATTCTGCAACTATGGAGTTGTGGTTGTCAGACAGAATTTGTTGGTGCATTTCTGATAGTTGACGAGCGGCTCCGCGAAAGTTTGTGCCGTTGTCAGAATAGAGATGTGAGGGCTTACCACGACGAGCGGCAAAACGACGGAAAGCAGCGAGAAAAGCGTCAGTTGTTAGGTCGCTAACGAGTTCTAAATGAATAGCTTTTGAAACGAGGCAAACGAAAAGCGAGATGTAGCCTTTAGAAAACACAGATTTCCGACCCGATTTCACTTTCAACACTATAGGTCCAGCATAATCACAACCGCAATGCACGAAAGGCCTGGTTTGTTGTATTCGTTGTGAAGGAAGGTTACCCATAAGCTGTGAGGTTGTAGCCTTTCGCTGGCGAAAGCATTTAATACATGCATGCGTTATCTTCCGAATAAGATTTCGACAGCCGATTATCCAAAATTCTTGGCGGAGCAGAGCAAAAAGAATGGAGATTCCAGGGTGCAAAAACCGAATGTGCCCGTCCAGAACAATTAGTCTTGTGATAGCATGACCCTTGGGAATGATGATTGGATGCTTTGCATTATATGCGATAGTTGCATGCTGTATTCGTCCTCCAACGCGTAAAATATTCTCACTATCTAGAAAGGGAGATAAGTTGATTAGTTTGCAATGTTTATTGAGACGAAGCGATTTGTTAAGTGAATTGATACAGTCACCGAAATAACGATTTTGAAGCCATCTGATGATACACGTTTTGGCGTCATATATCTCCTGAGGTTGTAGTTGAAGTGACGCAACTGATGAGGTTTTGCGAGATCTGGATATAAACCGATGCATTCGTGCAACTGCTCGGATTAGAATATTCCAGGATGATATGCGTGTTGCCAGTATTTCAAATGGATGTTCATCGTGGCTCACGAGTAACGATTGGGGCGAAAGTTTCCTTGCTTCATCCCAGCAGCTAGGGTCTTCTTCATGATGACCGAGAATCGGCCAACTGTCGGATCGTTGCTGTAACCAAGTAGGGCCCGTCCACCAAATGGGGTGTGAAAGAAGTTGCGACGGGAGTATTCCGCGTGAGGCGCAATCGGCGGGATTGCTTTCAGATCGGACATGAAACCATCTGTCTCGTGGGATTGTATCGAGAATCTCAGACGTGCGATTTCCTACAAAGACGTTCCAACGTCGAGGAGGGGAAGATAGCCACGATAAAACTACTTTCGAGTCCGACCATGCGAAGACACTTGTGAACTTAATACTTAGCGATTTTTGAACGGCAACAAGTAATCTCGCTAGTAGAAGCGCTGCACAGAGTTCTAGCCGAGGGATACTTAATTGTTTTAGTGGGGAAACACGTGACTTAGCGGCAAGAATAGTTGTTTTAAATGTACCATTAGGGAGTTCATATCGAGAGTATATCACTGCGGCGTATGCAGATGCCGATGCATCAGAAAACCCATGTATTTGGAAAGAAGAATGTGACAATCCGATTATTCTAGGTATTTCTATTTTGGAAATCACTGTGAGCTCTTCGCGAAACCGGCACCATTTTATCGCGATTGGAGCAGGGATTTCGTCATCCCAATCGAGTTTGAGGTGCCAGAGTTCTTGAAAGACGATTTTTAATGGTATTACCGACGGAGCGAGGAAGCCGAGGGGGTCAAAAATACGGGCTATGTCCTTGAGAATCTGGCGTTTCGTTATTGGTTCGTTCGAGACAGCGTTTATGCGAAAACTGAAAATGTCGCGCCGGGAGTTCCAATGCAAGCCAAGCACTTTAAACCACGAGTCCGCACTAGTATCTAAAGAGACCGTTTCATTGGACAAGGTGTCTGGGTTGTCTAGAAGTTCGGTGCAGTTGCTTTGCCATTTACTTAAATTCATACCGCACTTAGACAGAAGTTTTATTAGCGATTGTTTTTTGAAAAGAGCGTCCGATAAAGTGTCCCCACCTGAGACAACGTCATCTACATAAAAATCGTTTAAAACTATTTCAGAAGCGATAGGAAATTCTTCCTTATAGTCTGTCGCGAGTTGTTCCAATGCCCTTACCGACAAAAAGGGTGCACACGACGTTCCGTAAGTTACCGTTCGAAGCCGAAAGTGTTGTAAAGGTTCTGATGGGGAATTGCGCCACACTATCCGTTGGAAATCGCAGTCCTTTTCCGCGACAAAGATTTGGCGAAACATTTTGATGATGTCTGCAGTGAAAACGAATTTATGCCGGCGAAATCGTAGACAAACCGAAAAAAGATTGCGTTGAATAGGCGGTCCTACCATTAGGGAATCGTTTAAAGAGTTTCCATTGGTATCCTTGAACGAGCCATCGAAAACGACACGCAACTTAGTCGTTGCGCTGTCTGGTTTAAGGACAGCGTGGTGTGGAAGGTAAAACACATTTGGGTTTCCTATTTCCGCATTTGGAACTCGAGACATATGTCCGAGCTGAAGGTACTCATCAAGGAATTTGGAGTAGCTTTCGAAAAGGGTTTTGTCTCTGCAGAACTTTCTCTCCATAGCTTTAAGGCGCGAAACCGATCCACTGAGAGTATCAGAAAATTGGGGCAAATATTTGAAAGGAAGCTCGACAATGTATTTTCCGTTTGCATCACGGTTGTGGGTTTTAAGAAAGTGCTCCTCAATTTGTTTATTTTCGATAGACGGATTTGAGTTGGCGATTTCTTCAATCGTCCAAAATGATTGCAAGATTGCGTCGATATTTAGACAAGAGTGGTGAGAGACAATGCTCGATCCATTTTCTGACGATAAACTTCCGGCTAAGACCCAACCGAATATAGTTTTTTGAGCAATCGGATAGCCCTGCTTACTGCGAACCACACTTCCCTGTAGAACCTCCCATGCCTTGTCAGCTCCTAAGAGTATGTCAACAGCCTTCGATTCATTAAACGAGGGATCAGCGAGTTTCAGGTTGTTCAGTTGATCCCAATCGTTGACGCTAAACGAGAAGGTTGGCAAATTCGATGTGACGCTCGATAAAATATATGTATCAACCAGGATACTAAAATTATCACAGCGTGACGATATCGTGAGCGAAATGAGGCCTCTGGATCGACCAGCACTGGTGGATCCAATACCGCTTATCGGTATGCGAGCATTTCTTCGCTTGAGTCCAAGTTTTTGGACACAGGACTCAGTCACGAATGAAACCTGCGAGCCTGAATCGATTAGGATGCGGACTTGTTGATATCTGCCGTTGATGTCTAGCACTTTTCCGACAGCTGTCGGAAGTAACGTTTGTGGTATGTGATGCGCGTGGTTTATCGAATGATTATTCACAACGAAGTTTGTTGCTCCCGAAGTTGAAGCGATATTAGCTCCCGAAGTTGAAGCGATATTAGGATCGAACGAATAGTTTTGAATTCCAGTTGGACAAAGCGTATTGTTAGCATATGCATTAGCCGAAGGGTTGAGATTGCTGGTAATGGAAACGTCGTGAACCAAACTATGGTGACGAGAGTTGCAGGTCCTGCAGCGAAATTTAGACTGGCAACGAGCGGAGGAGTGACCAGTACGCAAACAGTTAAAACATATTCTGTTAGATTTCACGAATTCTCTTCTGGACTGCACAGTCATGGCTAAGAAATCCGAACAGTGAGGAAGACTATGCGAGGCATTACATTTGGGACAAGCAATCGACGACGAGGCATGCATACTTCTGGCTGACTGGGTCCGAGGTTTTGTTTCACGAATTGTAACCTTGCAACTTTCCAAGGCCTCACAACGGTTTTCTAGGAAATTAATAAATTTGTTGATAGTGGGATAGTCTTCCAAAACACTTTCTGCAGACCACGCCTGGCGAGTGTCAGGGTCCACCTTATTGAGTAGGATGTAAATAAGCCATGGGTCCCTATTAAGCGAATTAATTGAAGTTAATCCTTTTACGACTTCATCGGCGCCATCTGATATTTTGCGAAGATGGACGACATTCGAATTTGGTGCTGATGGAAGCTCCAAAAATGTTTTTATGTAATCATTAATTACATAGCGGGGCCTATCATAACGTTTTTCCAATCGCTCCCAAGCCTGATCATACGTTGCATCACAAATTGTAATGTCATTGAGAAGCGTAAGAGCTCCATTGCGGAGACATGATTTCAAAAAATGGAATTTTTGGGTTGGAGTCAGATTGGGTTTGTTATGTACCGCGCTTGCGAACATATCGCGGAAAGAAGGCCAGTCCTGGTAATTGCCAGAGAAAGGTTCGATACGGATCGAGGGAAGGAAACTATCCAAGCCTTTGGTCGAATTAGATTTATTCAGCGAATCAATTAAAACCTTCTGTTGATCGGCTAAACGACAGACAACATCCTTATTCCTTTGTTCTTGTTCGCGCTCCCTAATTGCTGATAACAAAACCGATTTCAGTACTAAAAACTTTGATTCCACTTCTTCGAAGTCGGGTATTGGATCGGTGTAACCTTCATCATCCGCGAACTCATAAAACAATTGCTGAGAAGCATTAAACTCTGTCCACAAATCTTCTGCTCTATTTAATTTGACCTCGAGTTCTATCAATGACGTCGAATCTTTGATAGATTCCGCATATGTGGCAAGTTTTGTTAAGGAACCTTTGACGTGACCACGTGTGAGACGAAGTGCGGAAAGAGAAACTTTCGAACTCATTTTCATTTAGATGTTGGGACGAATTACTTTTTAATAGAAGCACGCACGAACTATATAAGCGTAAGAAACACTTTGGTTTTAATCGCATGCGCACATGCAGAATTAAAATCTTTGTAAACGATGAATTAACGATGAAATCAAGCAAAAAATCCGGCTCGATATGGACCAAAAATATGTGCAATATTCTGCTTGACGAAACTAAGCGACGAAACGATAGAAAAAAATACCATCGGCAGACAAGCGAAGAAAAAACGAGAGGTATCACAACGATGATTATTTTATTCCTTAGTTGTTTACCGTGCTGTGTCTGTAATCCAAATGAACGAGATTACATAAAATACCTACTCAATACATGATTTGAGAGATTCTAACAACAAAATTAAAAGTAAACGGCAATTAGAAAAGCTTTGAGTAGCGTTAGTAAATTGAGTGACTTTCATCTAACGTAGATTATTATAAGGAAACTATGTTATGTTTGGCAAGTTACGAAATAAGAATAAACATATGGTGCAAGGATTTAAGAAATTATAACATTATATAACAAATGTAAACAACGTAATTAATATTATTAATCATTCCTAAACAACTTTCAAGTCTTAGTTCCTCATAAAAACTTCTGAGAGCATAATGAAGCGACCAAAACTGACGACTGTCTTCTCCGAAAGGCCAAATTTGTCTTCTCGAGCATTGAAACGTTTTTCAGACAGAAACGGTGGCGACAAATTCCGGATGAAAGAAAACTAAAGGTATGCATCACTTTTCGGATACCAATGCGACAATCAAGGCAATCGGTCTCTATAAACTCTATAAGTGCCCTACAATATCACTCGTGTTTTAGGACTATGGCGACACTCAGCTGCTTCGACATACAGACATCGCAAGGACATTTGATGGTTCCCGTAAACTGGACACAATGGACCCAACTGATGGTCTAACTGAAGCTGTGGCTCCCCCACAAGAGCACTCATTTACCTACCTACCTAAGGACTTTTGAAAAGGCTGATGAGCTCACCAAACACGGAGCCAAGCATCAGGCTAGGCTTTACAAATCGCGTGGCTAAATCTAGATTCAAAAGTTTAACTTCTCGCGACAGACTGAAGCATTTATCAAAAATTTTATAAAAGGTATCTTATAAGGAAGCATGTACAAAAATGTTTGTGTCTTTTTTAAGCCATTTCTGTAGAATCTGTGTAAACTAGAAGGAGGAGCAGCTCCATTCTCTACTTTCTCTATACTCGAACGGCTATCTCCCAAAAAAGAAAACCCTAACAAGGCGCATTTTACGACAACGATCTGAGGAACACAGGTATTCGAGGCTTCATAGTCTTCGGTAGTAGCTCAAACTTGTTAATCCCGTAGGAGGAAACAACTTCATCACCTTCACACAGATTCATAAGGTATCGCAAGGGCCCTTACAAAGGTCGAAAAGTGTCTGCTTTTTAGCTTAAAGTAACTTCAATCAAAGGAATACCAAGCTAGAAGCGAAGAATGCACATTGATTTTTAACCGTGATAGTCCATAGCTCCCCGACTCGGCGTTTCTTCTATACAATCTCTACTTGTCACCCCAAGAAAATGTCAGCAGCTGTCCTTACTGTTGCGTTGCCTTTGGTGTACGTAACTTGACAGCTAAGACAAGGTTGCTGTAGAAAAAATAAGTAAGAAGCAGTGATGTTGATTGTTGACTTCGACAGAAATTTTCAAAACATCCTTCTGAAAGTTTGAGCTGCAGTTTTCCGTCAACCTCTTTATAAGATTTTATTTTTAAAAGAGAACAATTTTTCTTAGTCTTCAACTTCATTCATCTGTGCATAGAAGACTCGTCTTGGAGGTGACCTCTGAGTCGTCGTTCGTCGCTAATTCTTGTCCATTTCATAGGCACTACTATGGCAGCTGTTCCGAAGAACTTGACGAAGTAATTCATAGAAATGGCTAGCTATAAGTGCCCTACAACTGCATGTTGGACAGATGGGTAGCTATCTGCACATTTGACAATCTGTCGAAGGATTAACATGTACAAAATAAGGCAACTTTCGGACTTGCATTGCCGGAGATATATTTCAAAAGGACTACGACTTACAAAACTTATCTGCAAGCACAGTGCTATCAAGGCTTTGTAAATGCGACATGGCTCACTTCTGACACTTCAGCGAAAAGAGCTGCTGTTATCAATATTGGGGTCCTCCTACAATCACGTACCTTAAAACTTTGTCAATTGAAGGGCTTCTCAGGCAATATTGTCGAAAGTTCCCGCCACTATAGAGTATATAAAGCTTAATAGCGGACATGGAGATGCCTGCTTCACCGTTGAACCTTCTCATCGTTTCATAAAGCTGGCTCTAGGCCTTTTTTTTAAGAAGCAGTGAAAAGACCCGTCGACCTTACAAAGATCTATTGTGCCATAGGGCTGGTAAGGTTGACCTTACTACTTGCAGATGACTTCTTCATTTCTTCGGGGCTCAGTAGCTGAATGATGGAAATCGTCCTTCCACATTGGACTGGACACTCACACATTACGTTAAGTCTTCTTTAAGACACCTCGGACATAGAGAGTCGGTTAGATTTATTTTAAAAGCACCAGCCTTTAGTGGTATGACTTGTGAGTCACTGCCCTTTGGAGTCTGTTCAAAAGCCTCGGAGACATATCGACTGAATTGCACGGGCCAACTGCCGCCCTAATCAACTGAATTGAACTGCACCAAATCCCCCCGCAAATGACAATAGCCCCTCTCTGATTAGCTAGATATTAGCACCGATTTGAAGACCAAATGCCCTCATTCAACAACAAAATCCGATCACATATCCCCCCGCAAATCCCCTCTACGTATAGTAGGTAAGCCCCATCCAAACAACAACCGTCTTGACCTCATAACAACCACTCTACATCCTGCACGATATTTTTTACTTACCGCATCCCTAAACCAAACTGCTGTCCTCTGTAAGGAGGATTTATCTTGATCCTCACCAGACAACAGACAAGCAACCACCCGACTAATACAACTGTTCATATATCCATCGCCCCACATGACTGATTTTCGGTACCAGATTACTGTCCTGCAACATTCAGCTAAGACCCATGAAATGTTGCAGCTTTGCCTTACCAACGTGATGAGAATAATACCTACTTAAAGATTTGTAGCAATAAACAAAGTGACACATCTCACTCACCATTCTCCTCCTCGATGTTGCGCGTCATAGCGCCCAGTGGACTGACCCGCACCCGGGTCGTAGTCAATTCGTCGATAAATAAAAATATAATTAAGAAAATCAATTGGATATCCATGGTTAATCAATCTTCCTTTGCACAGAGCACACTCACAAACACACACACACACGCGACACAAGTTCTCCAATAAATTTCGATTCGCTTTCGCTTTAATTGCTTTGACACATTTTCTTTGCCCGTTTCGTTTTTTTTTTTTTTTTCTTTTCTTTTTCTTTTACGGCGAAAAGGAGACTGCCAGAGTAACACTCTTCACTTAATAGATGGGCCAGCAATTACAATCAAAGGTAATTGACGTCAGCGGCAGCATCAGCGGCAAATACAATAGAAAAGCGCAGATCACGAAGCAACAGCGGAAAATTCTTCGGAGGTATCAAAAGGCAAAAGGACACTATACTTCACCACAAGAGAAACCAAGTCACAGAGACCGACCGAAGAAGGAGAGAGAGAGGAAAAAACAAAATAAAACCGAGATGGAAGACTGTTTCTTTACATTTCACAAATCATTGCGAATTATGTGCGTCTGACGTTTCGATTTGTTTTTCGTTGTCGTTGCGCGTTTACAGTTCCTTTAGGTATTATGCTATCAACGGGACCCGCACAAGTGGAAGGCAAATGCGTTTTTGCTCTGTGTGTAGCTATGAGGTTTGCATAAGTAGATTACATCCGGTCTAGTGGTTCGAAAGCCCAAATACTATCATCCGCGCCACCCCCCATTATCATCATCGGTCGCGTTCAAGAGGGAGCTGAATTATAAGTCGTGGCCGCGCGGCACCGTTTACTCTGTTGCGTCGCACACCATCCCCAAATCGTAGGTGAATTTTATTTGTGAATAGAAATTTGGTTTTTGATTGCAATTCGAAAGGGTTGGTAATCCTTTTGCAATCGAGGTGGACTGGTCAGTTCGGAACTTGGTTTATTGGTCGCTTAATCGATTAATCCTCAAGACCGACGGGATGGAAATGTATCTGAGACCTCTTCGAGTGTTATTTATTTTTTATTTATTTATTAAAATATTAAATTTAGGTTTTTTTTTTTTTTGTTGTGTGGTTTTTGTCGCTTTGAATAGTAATCCCGAAAAGTTTCGACCGTACCCGCGGGATCGCAAACTCTCACTAAAAGATTTTTATGGTACACACAGTACACAGATACCGAGACGAGCGAGCATGGATAGCAGCTTAAATGATGATAATGACGGACGAATTTTGCACGAAGAATCGTCGACTACACAACGACAACAATATTCTCTCCGTATACTCGTACTCGGTTTCGGTTCTCTATAGCTCGGTCCTCGGTGCGTTGGAAAAGTTTTCGCAGGGGTGTTTGGGTCGGCTGGGGACTGGGAGGGAGGATAAATCTGCAGATGTGCTCTCTCTCTCGGCAGAGCAATGAGGTCGGGTATAGAGAAAGTTTCGTGTAATCTGCGGTCGGTGGATGGGGTTGGACATGGGGTGGCTGTGGATGGTGTTCGCTCTCTGTGCAGTGAGAATTTAGGTAGAGGTTGTGTGGAAAAAGCTTCTTGTGGACCTACCCTAAGACAATTAGGGAGAAATACTGGTATTCTGTTGGGAGTGGGTTGATTTGTGATTTCTCTCAAACACAGTGATGGTGGATTGGATTACATCCTTACTTTTTGTGTGTTAATTGCATTCCTTGGACGATCGTAGGTACACAGAAAAGTTATAGTTTGGAAAGGGGGTGGGTTGTGTGCCACCTACAACCTCCCTAGTATGGGACACCATAGCCTTATGGGACGGAAAGTTAAATGCTACAAAAGGACATCCGCTCAGATGGTGAAAATAAATAGTAACAAGAGAAACAGGACGAAACCGATGCCCACAAACAAATTTGAACCATCCACTGTAAAGGTCGAAACCTCTACTGAACTCGATGGACCTATATTTTGAATGTCAACTGCTTAAAAAAAGAAGGGAAAGCACGACTTGGCTGCAGCCTGGCAAAGAACTATAAGTCGCCACAGCAGACGTTCCCATCGACAAGAATCAAACGCTGGACGTGCAATATAATGAAAATAATTAAACGTAAGCCGTTGTAATACTTGTTATTTAAATTCGAATTTAAAATACGCAGATCAGCGCAGCTTGGGATGGTATCTTAATAATGCCGAAAGCCATAACAGTGGAGATTGACACCTATAGAAAAATGAAGACCTCACAAGGTGGCGCTCAACGAGAGGGAGGGGAAACATGTTTTGCCATTATTGATAGCTTTCTAAGCGGCGTCATGCTTTTTTTTTTCTTTATCAGGTCAACACAAAACCCTAGCCTAGGTACTTATAGAGCTTTGGATGAATTTTGTATTTTTGACTTCGACAGTGGTAGAAATTCAACCATTTTCGTAGAGCCGCAACATAAAACCCTAGCCTGGGTACCCATTGAGCTTTGGACGAATTTTGTCTACTAGACTTCGACAGTGGTAGAAATTCGACCATTTTAGTAAGCCGGCTTAAACAAATTACACAGCATTGCACAATTTTCCCATAAAAAAAAAAACAAGACAATATGTTGAGTTTAAGGCAGTGAATGTTTTATTAAAGATTTTATATAAGATGTTTGGGACAAATGGAATGGCGTTAAAATGTTATTCAGAATAAAAACCGCTGCTTTAAGGAGCTTTTTAAAGAGAGACAACCTTCGGATGCGCAGTGGCTTAGTGGTAAGTGTGTTGGAATAGTATAAGCGAGGGGCTCGCCGGATCGATTCCCAAAAACAAAATACATCTTAAGCTTTTTTTCCACCTATTGCGAACGTCTGACAATCACCCGAGAGCAAAACTGTCATGAAAAGCGCTTTTCAAATAGCCGTTTGGACTCGACATAAAATTGTAGATCACTTCCATTCGTTCCAAAACTGATAAACTCTCACAAAACGAATGACTGTGAGTAGCTATTTATTTATTATTTTTTTTATCTTTTAAGAGTCTTGCCAAAAACCCTCTAGCTCTGGTTGGTCCTTATCTAACAAAATCTAGGCGCAAAGCTGTCCACATTAATCTCTGACTTATCTCGTTGTAAGTTTCCAATGATGTCGAAACGAAAGCCCCATTTGAACCGCTCGCTGTTCAAAAGTCACCTACAAGTAGAATCCGTCACCAACTCTATCCAAACCATCAACGTGCCCAAATTGACTTTCTTCCCACGAAACCAACTACAACACGACATAACGCACAAGTCTCGTGCCAGCAGCCTAACGCAATGCGAGTTCCTTTGTTTATACTGACTTGTGCTGTCTTATTTAAGGCACGTGCCAAGTTGACGGCAACGAGGGCGTAAATGTCGTTCAAATATGAATTTCTGCCAGCCTGTATGTGAACATGAATATTATTGTTGTTCTGATTTGCCATCGTGTTTGTGTTCGCGTGATTGACACGGAATTTAGTTCAACCAAAAAATAAATGCGTGTACCCGTCTTCCCGTCGCAATCAAAACAAGAATCGAGCGGAATTTGTTCTAATTTTTGTGTACTCCCAAAGTGGCATTTATGCCAGAATGGTTCCTTTGCTGTATATGGGACAAGGTTTGCACATTCAACTGAGTGCCTCCTTTCCCAAAAATGCGTCCACGTCGGCCTCATTTCATTGAATCATGTTTACCTGCTGTGCCCACTCTTACGAGGGTGAGCAGCTACCGCAAATATTTTTATTTTTTCCGATTGCACTGAGTGCCATTGAAATCAGTGAGTTTCGCATGCGAAAAATACACGAGGGGTGTTTTAATTCGAGAAGTGTTTGGTTCAAGTGTACCCACTCAAAAACACAAGATATAAATATATAGGTGCGGTTGCCAGCTCTCATTTTGTGACGGGTGACTACGGGGGGTGGTCTTCACTCGTTCATGCTTTGAGCTCTACGCGTAGTTGTGGTGAAATTTTGTTTTGAATACATAGAGGATCAGTTCCCAAACAAGTCGGGCTTTTTGGTGGGAGAGACTCTAAGGAAGGCGCTTGGAGATACTTTCGTCATTTATGCAGACATGTAGAACTAAACCACTTAGATGAGGGGATGCATTTAGACTTTTTGACACTAAGAAGACGGAAACTATGTGAGCGAAAGTCTTCTGGTCAACAACCTTGCGTCTTTCTAAACACATCCTCGAAGAGGCTTTAAAAGTGGGAGAGACTCTAAGGAGGGCGCTTGGGGATACTTTTGTCATTTATGCAGACATGTAGAACTAAACCTCTTAGATGAGGGGATGCATTTAGACTTTTTGGTACCTACTTAGAAGACGGAAACTATGTGAGCGAAAGTCTTCTGGTCAACAACCTTGCGTCTTTCTAAACACATCCTCGAAGAGGCTTTAAAAGTTGCTTACAATAAGTGGAATAGTCTTAACACTTTTATTTAATATTCAGGCAAAATTGAAAACAAATTTAGATGGCTGTTTATGTAGAGGCCAACTAAGCGAAGGATCTCAGGAAAGCCACAAATTTGTTACGACTCTTAATACCAATCAGTTTTAAAGTCTTTTTCCTTTTTCGAGCTAGCAGCCTTCACCGGAATAATCTGAAATTTTGCAGAGCTCATTTTCAGTTCCCAAATGTATGACAAGAAAAAAACTGAGAAGTCTTGAGTCGGCTTCATTCGAAAAGAAGCAACTGAAACTACCATTTTGAGTGAAACAGCTTTCAAAGGTTGTCGTACACAGTTTTCGAAACCTAGCCAACAGTTTTTTTTTAATATTCTGTTTACAGCAAAAGTCCAGGGCTTCAATCAGGCCTTCTTTTAAATGGAACAACTCTGGAAAATTCCCCATTCCAAGTGCCTCCTACGAGGATTTTGTGGGCATACCTCCTCAAGCCTCTTTTCTAACCCAAAAATATAACTCAAACGCATTCGGTAAGAAAATTCCGTTCAAAAAACAAAAGCTCCTTCATTTTAAATTTATAAAAAGAAGAAATCCCTTCTCTTCTCAGCGAGACGGCTATTTCCATCCAATACACCTACACATCTAGGCGTTTTCTATTCGTTTTTCTAACCTCAGGTCCGTTTATATTTGCCCCGACGCATTATTTCATGGTTCTGCTACACAGACGGCCGACGCGGCGCTCCATGGTCCATTGTAGTGAGAGCTTTCCTATCTCGACTCAACTTCCTACGAACCCCCAGACGCCTACTACATACAGTTTTGCCACCGACAAAAAGCCAAAAGTTAACACAAAGTAAACGGTCCACTCCACACCGAAAAAAAGTCATTGTTGCTGGTGGTTTTGAACTTTCAAAGAGCACAAAGAGGTGTTGGCACAGTCACAGTATTGCAGCACAGAGAGGCGGAGAGAGCAAAAGGTAGGTTGAGTGTATAGTTGGCTAATATCTGCAAAGGCATCACGACGATGATGATGATGACGAAGACTGCAAGCAAATAAAAATGCGAAAGCTTTCGCCAGGATGCTTACTGCTACTGCTACTACTGCATGATTGCCTGAACTCTCTTGCGTGCGTATGTACTCTTCCTTGGTCGGTGTTTTCCTTTGAAGTATCATACTGCTGGGAATTTGTAACAAATTGAGGCCAAGGGATGGATTTTAATGCGATTGTAGCTTAGCAATATAATTATGAAAGCTGACCTCTTTAGCAGGCAGTTCATCCTACTTAATCACTTTCAATTCTCCACGAGGCGTTGTGCTCATTATTTGCAGCAAACAGGAGCTCATCTCTCTTTAGGTGTGATATCGTAAATTGTTATATCGTATATTGGCGAAAGCTTGCGATGCGTAGTAAGGATGGAAAATATGGCGTACGGTATTTTCTTCAATCTGCAGCATTCAGTGATGTATCCTTCGCTAGGTGTGATGAGGTTTTTCTGATTTTGTCAGACGTCCACTCGGAGGGGTACTGCAGGGTGAACGCTTCAGTCCTGTTCTATATCAAATGAGGCGCGAAGATATATTATCACGTTAGTGAAGAGCCGGTACTACAAAGGTCAATGTCAAAGGCATCCTTCTTTCAGCAGCACAGTCGCAGAGAGATATAGTAAAAACAGTCCTCGAAGTTTTGGAAGCTCGACGACGAGGTGCTGGTCGCTCTAAACTGGCAGGCTTACATTTGGCATCTTCCTGCAGACACCAGATGATCGAATAAAGACTGCCTTTTTGAAGTAACGACGTGACAAGATTGTGGCTTGCTTTGGCCAGGACTTATAGGCAGGATATTAGGAGAACAGTCGAAAAGAACTCTGGCACACAATGGAGAAATAGATCCGTGAACCAGACAAAAGTCTTTTAGAAACTGGTGGGCCATCTGCGAGCTTTTGTCTAAATTGGAAGTCATGTGGACAGTGACGACTTTTTCGCACTCACAAGAGTACCAGGCACAACGTGGTACAAAACTAGGCCTGGTTTCAAAATATCGTAAGCTTTTCCCCGAAATAGGTGGTGAATAGAAAAAGGAAGTAGGTGCAGCGCTGTCGAATATTGAAAAGAAGTTCCAGTGAAAGTAGTTCGTCAACTGACAGTCATCGTTAAAGACAAAAGTTATGCCAACATTTTAGCAACTATTTTTAGACTTATGTTGAATATTGTCGAGTCCAGGTCCGCCTGCGACTGTAGTGCCATCAATAGTAGAGTATTGGACAAATTTTTCCCTGAATTAAAGCATTAAGCCCTCGATAATTGAAATGACAGGACGGGTGCCATTGCCTTTGAATAGATATAGTTATATTTTACAACATTTTAGAAGAGCTAAGCCTGGGGTTCTGCATCAAGTATTTATTTATTTATTTGGCGAGTCGAAAAGTTTGCACTTCCCAAAAAAGCAGCAAACTTTCGACAATATTGATCGGTCCCCTGGACTACTGAGCGAAAGGTCTTTTGTTCGATTCCGGGAAAAACACAAACGACATCTTAAAGGCTTTTAAATTGCGGCGCACATCACTTGCTAGCGTCTCACACATATCCGAGTACATAATTTTCATAAAAGAGCTCCTCAATTCTGCGTCTCGAACTCAGGATGTTTTCTAGCTGATTTTGAAAAAGAAACGAGTAGATGCCCGACAGCGAGTCGTCCACAGCTTAAGAAAGACTTATTTAAAAGGAAGCTGGATTCAGGATTTTCAACGACTGTTAGGAGGTTCGAGCTAGGAATTTGAAAGCGAAACAAATTTAAACTGCCCGAATGGCTTCAGGTCGGTTGTCTTGAAGGTACACGCAGAAAAATCGCTTATTTAAAAACAACCGACTTTCGGTTAAAAACTACCAAGTGATACTGTTAATATAGCTCCTACAGAGTTAGTTGATTAAAATAAACCGAGTCAACTTGTTTAACGAAACTCTGTTAAAAATAACCGATTTATCAATTTCCCCTCCAAATTTGCTCGGTCGTAAATAACAAACTAACTTGGTATAATTTAACCAAATTACTCTGTTGTTATTAGCCAACCCAATGGTTGAATTAAACCATGTTACTCTGTTGTTATTAGCTAATACACATGGTTGAATTTAACCAAGTTACTCTGTTGTTATAAGCGAACCCACTTGGTTGAATTTAACCACGTAACTGTGTTGTTATTATCCAACTCACTTGATTGAAATTAGCCAACCTACTTGGTTGTATTTAACCAACTAACTTGTTAGAATTTGACCTACTTAGTCTGTTGCTATTAGCCGACTCACTTGGTAGAATTCAACATATTCAATCTGTTGTTATTAGCCAACCCACTTGGCTGAATTCAACCAAGTTACTCTGTTGTTATTAGCCAATACACATGGTTGAATTCAACCATGTTACTCTGTTGTTACTAACCAACCGACTTGGTTGGATTTAACCATGTTACTCTGTTGTTACTAACCAACCGACTTGGTTGGATTTAACCATGTTACTCTGTTGTTACTAACCAACCGACTTGGTTGGATTTAACCATGTTACTCTGTTGTTACTAACCAACCGACTTGGTTGAATTTAACCATGTTACTCTGTTGTTAGTAACCAACCTACTTGGTTGGATTTAACCATGTTACTCTGTTGTTACTAACCAACCGACTTGGTTGGATTTAACCATGTTACTCTGTTGTTACTAACCAACCGACTTGGTTGGATTTAACCATGCTACTCTGTTGTTACTAACCAACCGACTTGGTTGGATTTAACCATGTTACTCTGTTGTTACTAACCAACCTACTTGGTTGGATTTAACCATGTTACTCTGTTGTTACTAACCAACCGACTTGGTTGGATTTAACCATGTTACTCTGTTGTTACTAACCAACCTACTTGGTTGGATTTAACCATGCTACTCTGTTGTTACTAACCAACCTACTTGGTTGGATTTAACCATGTTACTCTGTTGTTACCAACCAACCGACTTGGTTGGATTTAACCATGTTACTCTGTTGTTACTAACCAACCGACTTGGTTGGATTTAACCATGTTACTCTGTTGTTACTAACCAACCTACTTGGTTGGATTTAACCATGCTACTCTGTTGTTACTAACCAACCTACTTGGTTGGATTTAACCATGTTACTCTGTTGTTACCAACCAACCGACTTGGTTGGATTTAACCATGTTACTCTGTTGTTACTAACCAACCGACTTGGTTGCATTTAACAATTCCAATTGGTTAAAATTAGCCAACTTTCTTGGTAGCATTTAACCAACTAAAAGTTAAATTTACGTAACTTACTCGGTTGGAATTAGCACATCTACTTGGTTGAATTTAACCAAACTACTTACTTCTTATTAGCCAGTCCATGTGGTACCAATTTACCAGTTTACTTGGTTGAACTTGAGTGCACCTGAAAATTGAACCATCTAAAAGGGATAATTTTATCGTAAAATAAAAAAAAATCTTTTTCATATTAAGTACATAGATTTTTTATTATAATATCGTTTGTAATGTATTTTTGAATACAAAATATATGTTTTCTGTTTATTACATGTTTTTATTAATTTTAATGCAAAACTTAATTTTACTTAAAATATATGGGTCATAAATTTCATCATTTAAAAAGAAATGTGCAAAATTGTGTATTTTTATAAATTAATTTACATAATATTATTTTAATTAGCATATTTATGAAATCTGCAGTGTTAAAGCGAAATCATTTACATTTATAATTTAATCTATTTTTTATTTATAGTGGACTTCTTAAAATAACGTACTGCTTGGAGTTAGATAAAATATTTAAAGTGTTAGGAATTGGCGATAGAAAAAATTCAAGTGGAATAACAATTTGTTGAGGTATTAATGGAACTTCTACCTCATATGCATAGTAGTGTTCATCGAAACATTTAGTTTTAAGTACTATACCAACAAAAATCAATTGACTTGAGTCATACAAATATATTTTTTCCAATACAAAAAAGTCGTACAAATAACAATCTGAACTAAGACTTTTTACTAAGACGGATCCCTTTTTATAATGTACAGAAGACATGGTCGCCCAACTGACCATAGTCAACGTTTTATTAGGGTCCAGTGATAGCTGTGATCGTATATTATCAAGTTCAAATAACATGCCATATTTTTTGGGTCCAACGTCAAGTAGATTAGAAAGTTTTCCCCTTAAAAACATTTCATTAAGTTGAAGTTGATGTTTCATTGCTAAGGTTAAAGTGATATTCATTCGGTTACATGATGATCTAGCCGACATTTTGGATTGCCTATGCTTAGCTTCGAACCTCATTGACCACAAAGATGTTAATGGGCCGTATTTTTTAAAAGCGGTATGGTAGTGAATGAGATTGTGGAACTTTGGCTTAAGACAGTCCTCGGTAAGTGTAGTATATTGTTCATTAAGTTCAGCTATTAATACTTGCAAGAAATCTTCTGTTCCAACAGAAACATTTATACTAAGAAGTATGTCAACAATTTGTCTTAATTTTATATACATTTCCCAAATAATATTACCCCTCGGCACAAAGTCACCTATAAGTAAACCCAAAAACCGCAAAAGAGTAAGCGTTTCTCCTGAAGATAAACGCACATTTCCCCGCCTAAGATGTTCTCTTTCGATAGGGCAAGGTTTGTTTTTAGTATCAGGGCCATATGAGAAAGCTAATAGCTTATCATTGAAAATTGTTAAAGAAAAAAATTTGTTTTTTTCGGTATACTCTGAAAGTATAAAACTCAAAATGTATTTGGCAACACCCTCTAGCATATCATGCATAATATCGACGCCCACCTGTTGAAACAAGTCGAAGTTGTTTATGCCCAGAAAAACGCACTTTTCCTTAATGCCGGTTAAAGATAAATTATTTAAAGCCAGATCTGCTTCATAGCTTGCCATTGTTCGAAGAAGTGTTGTATCTTCGTAAAGTTGCTTTTTCAATACATCTTTTGTAACTTTGCACACTCTACAAGAAAAATTTGCTGAAAAGCTCTCTACGAACCCAATCAGAGAGTGTATTCCTAAATTGTCACCAAGAATCAGAGCTAGTTCAAAAAATAAAGATCCCTTGAAAGATGGAATATCTATTTCTATGCCCACTTCGCTTAAAAAATTAAACTCATCAATAATTGGTTGAAATATAACATTATTACCAAAAGATACTCTGTCGGATGAATGAAATAATAAAATAAGGAATATGTTGGACAGAACTGAGGAGCGCCAAGGTGGAAGACATGGAACTGAGACGTACACAGCTCCTAGTTTGTGAACACCAGCATGACTTCCTAGAACGTTTCCGATTTCATAATCATCGAAGTACATAAATAGAGGTAACACAATGCGATTTGAATGGTGCTTAAGTCTTTCTTTCCAATGTGAACCTTGAATAAAATTTTCCATTCCATCTTTATTTCGAAGACTGTCCATATATTCAAAAGTTTCCGAAAGTACGTTCTCGAGGGAGAAAAATACGTGTTATTCCACCTTTTTTGACATAATCGAACCTTTGGCCGATTATTATTCCCTTAGGCTCAATGTATGATTTTTGTTTTGTGAAATAAGAAATTCTTTTTTGTTCTGTTCGGAAACATTCTAAGGGGGAGGTGATTGAAGGAACAAGTGCTTGCATTAATTGATTTGAAACATCATTAGATAGAGAATGCTCAATACATATATTGTCTACACAGTTCTGCAAATTTGAACTTAATGAACCGAAATATTCTGCTAAGCCATCAATCACTTTTTGCACTACGTTTCTAGGCAAGATCACATTTGCATAAAGGGATGCTATAAAAAGTGATAGTGATTTATCAAGTGACAGGGTTTCTGTATTTTCAGTTTTATTGGTTTGTTCTAATTGTTTTTCTGCAACAACACTTTCATTAAGTATATCCGCATTCTTCTCAGAATTTGTTGGATTATTTGAACATTGAAAATCGTGTTTTTTTTTAAAGTGTCTTCTAAAGGAATTGAAAATTGGAAACGATCGCTTACAATCTCCTTCGCGACATTTATAAGTTGTGAAGTTATGGTCACTGTGATTGAAATCAAAGTGGTGCCTTAGAACTTTGAGATCCTTTAAGTAGGATCTGCATAAGAAACAAACAACCATTGTAAGAAAATGAATTGGAAGGGGAAAACTCTAACTTTCCTTGACACCTAACTCTCCCAACAAGGTATTGGCCGCGGTAGATTCCTTATCGAACTCTGTCTTAATTTTAAAAAATGCTTTTTGAATAAACAGCCAAGAACATCTACTCTCTGGCGGATATTCAGCATTAATAATAAAAATTAGTTTGAAACAAACATCTACTGCCTCTAAAATGGTAGGTAGTAAATATTTAGTTTCATCTACAACTACAAAATAGGACCCAATAGCATCGATTGAGTTACCTACTACTATAATGAAGGGCTGTAATGTAAGGCCAATACCTTGTAGTTTTTCTCGCCTGCTGGTAATTGCTGCATCTATCTCTGCATCCGTTGCAACTCTCGTTATGAATCCATCCCTTGCTTCCGCCTTAGAGGGTCGCCAAATTTTCTGCTTCGATCCTTTGACCTTAACGTTTGATGTGGTCAACAATGAAGGGATTAGCAGGAATGCCGCGAGGTTGCTGATCTCTTCAGAAACTGAGAAAATATAAAATAATAAAACAATTATAAGTCATATGCGTCCAATTAATTTTTCTACACAAAATGTGTGCAAATCTGATTCGAAGAATTATACCTATATAGAGAATGCGCTAAAAAATATAGAGAAAATATGATGCAGATTTGTTTTTTCCTTCTAAAGAAAACATAATGGTCAAAACAAAAACAAATTTTTCGGAACAATCTAGTAAAGCTAAAATATCCACGCTTTTTCTGAAATTCGATCGAATCGGAAATTCTTCGATTTATTTCGATTAGCAGGTTATGTATTTATTAACAAATGACGTTTTCTTACGATTTTCCCGAGTCAGCAGGTGAGCGAAGTATTTATCCTTTCCTCTTACTCCTTTTCCCTTGCTTCTAGCAAGTTGGAAAATGTCCTTTTTTAATTTTGGAAAATTTTCAACCAGTCCGTTGCAGTTGTCGCTGTATATTTTATCGAAATCCCTTACCAGCTGTAGAGAAAAGAAGAATTACATAATATTATATGTAAAGAAAAGCCTGAACTATATCCAAATAAAAAGAAAAGATCGAAACTCATAGATAACGCAAGCATTTATGTGACAACTATGAGTAAAATCTGAACTAATAAATATAAGAGCTTTTACTTGTGAAACTGTAGTTCACGTTAAAGACTAAATATATGTATAATGTATTTCTGATATAATTATACTTCTATGAAATATTACCAGTTTAAATCCCAATGGTTTTTTTAAGGCCGGATATTCCTCAAAATACTCGGATATGCTCATATCCTTTAAATGGTGAAGTCGGGCATGGGTCGTTTTCTCCCATTTGTCCTCGGTTGTTTCCCATGGATGGCTAGAATTTTTTAGCCATTGGAGATCTTCTTGGAATTGTCCTTCGAAGTCTTCGAAATTGGCAGCTGTTGCTAGGCGCTTTATAGGATGTGATACTGATGCGGTAGAGGATACTCGACTGGAGGAAGGTGACGACGTCGCAGAAGCGGAAAACGAACGCTTCCTTTTAGTGATAACACCACTTTCCCGGTATTTTCGTTTTAGATTGTGGATGTGATCTGGCAATTTTCCAGCCAATCTGTTTACAACCACACGACTCGAATTTATCAGCTTGTTGTGAAAATATACCGATCTATTCTCGGTAGGGAACAAATGAACAATCTGATTTGTCCAGTGCCCATAAATTTGAGCTGTGATATTTTTTTCCGGGTTTTTCTTTAAAATGTTGGTGCAGACAATACGCACCAATCGCAGTCGAGCAACGTTATCCAGCGGTCGAGTTTTATCCAGCGACAGTAGACCGGTTCCTTCCAGTGAGCTTTCGAGCAGCTTGTTAAGTTCCTAGTAACAAAATATTTTAATGTGCATATAAATATAAAAAATTAGTGAAATATATTAATAATTAATAAAATAAGTGAAAAAAAAACCCTTTGTACTATCGGCTAAAGCTATTAGTGGCAATCACCTATTATAATCACCTTCTCTTAGTTGATTATAAATGCAGTGTTTTTTACTCAAACTGATAGATAAGTCAATTTATTCTGATTGATCTCTGAATGCATAAAGAAACGCAAATTGAAAGCAGAGACCATCAATCAACACTAATCACCTTTCCGATTTAAACCCTGTACTTACATCTAAACTTTCGCTGAATTGATCATCAGCAACAACGCTTGAAGGGGAATCTAGTGCATCCCCTCTGTCGCTAACAGCGAAATTTGGCAGAATCTCACTAAAAGAGAAATTAAGGCAGTCGTTTTGTTCTTGTGTGTTTGTAGCAAGAGATAATTCTGAAGTTTCAAAAGTCTGAAAAATAAAAAGACTTTATTTCTACCATTTCAAATGGTTAAATAATATGAACCAACCAAAGTCGTGGACGCATTAGGGTGCATAGCTTTCCGCCATTCTTCGAAATTCCGTGTAAACAGAACCCGATGCCCTATAACTGGGATCATTTCCTTTATCTCTCTGGCACCAAGCAGCGCCAAAGACATTGAAGTTATAGCATTTTCTGTTATAAATGAAAATTAACCAATGTCACGTAGTTAATCACTTGCAAAGTATAGGTTTTTATCAGATATACAAAATGGCGCAAATTTAATCACCCTTTCGGAAGATTTTATAATTTTTGCAAATAGCTTCGTACGTCAATCAAATTAATTTAGCAAAAAAGTAATTCAAAAACAAAATTGGAGGATTAATTTTGCACCACCTTGCATAAGAAAGTCGCGTATAAGAAAGAATCGTCTGTGAAAAACACAAGCTTCTAAAAAGCTTTTCAAGCGCAAAAGAATTTTCGTGCCGTAAGGAATCGAAATCAAAAATGCAAAACACATGTGTAGCAAAAATACTTTAAGCAAATTACAACTTTCTTATATGCGAATAATATTGTATAAATTTACGTTTTGGTATATAAACGAACCTTTAAAAATGTCTACGTAGGCTTCCAGGCCCCACTCCTTTAGTAAGGTTGACACTTCTTCATCCATTTTAGATAACTGTGAAGCACGTGTTAATATGAGCATGTGCATATCAAAATACGATCATTTAATTACTAAATTACTACTGACAGAAACATTGAGAACTAAGGCTATGCCTGGTTTTAAGACGATGTTCGCCATTTATTGGTGACAAACGATTCGAAATGATGAAAACATAGACAGAAATCATTTTAAATAGTTCGTCCCAGAAAAGTTGCGAACATCGCCATAAAAGAAAAAAAAAGCCCAAGAAAAACAAAACTAATGCACTCGCTAATGAAGAACCTGAATCCCAGAAGAAAAAAACATGTCAAAACACGATACCAGACTGAAAGGGTTGATATTAACCGAGTGTTTCTCAACTCGGCAATTATTAACCGAGTACTAGGTTGAAATTCTTTGCTTTGGTTCTATTTTTTTTTCACTTGAATATCACCAAAATTGACAATAAATTGTTTAAAACTCGAGAAAAACAACATAGTTAATGCACTCGCTAATAAAGAACCTGAATCCCAGAAGAAAAAAACATGTCAAAACACGATACCAGACTGAAAGGGTTGATATTAACCGAGTGTTTCTCAACTCGGCAATTATTAACCGAGTACTAGGTTGAAATTCTTTGCTTTGGTTCTATTTTTTTTTCACTTGAATATCACCAAAATTGACAATAAATTGTTTAAAACTCGAGAAAAACAACATAGTTAATGCACTCGCTAATGAAGAACCTGAATCCCAGAAGAAAAAAACATGTCAAAACACGATACCAGACTGAAAGGGTTGATATTAACCGAGTGTTTCTCAACTCGGCAATTATTAACCGAGTACTAGGTTGAAATTCTTTGCTTTGGTTCTATTTTTTTTTCACTTGAATATCACCAAAATTGACAATAAATTGTTTAAAACTCGAGAAAAACAACATAGTTAATGCACTCGCTAATAAAGAACCTGAATCCCAGAAGAAAAAAACATGTCAAAACACGATACCAGACTGAAAGGGTTGATATTAACCGAGTGTTTCTCAACTCGGCAATTATTAACCGAGTACTAGGTTGAAATTCTTTGCTTTGGTTCTATTTTTTTTTCACTTGAATATCACCAAAATTGACAATAAATTGTTTAAAACTCGAGAAAAACAACATAGTTAATGCACTCGCTAATAAAGAACCTGAATCCCAGAAGAAAAAAACATGTCAAAACACGATACCAGACTGAAAGGGTTGATATTAACCGAGTGTTTCTCAACTCGGCAATTATTAACCGAGTACTAGGTTGAAATTCTTTGCTTTGGTTCTATTTTTTTTTCACTTGAATATCACCAAAATTGACAATAAATTGTTTAAAACTCGAGAAAAACAACATAGTTAATGCACTCGCTAATAAAGAACCTGAATCCCAGAAGAAAAAAACATGTCAAAACACGATACCAGACTGAAAGGGTTGATATTAACCGAGTGTTTCTCAACTCGGCAATTATTAACCGAGTACTAGGTTGAAATTCTTTGCTTTGGTTCTATTTTTTTTTCACTTGAATATCACCAAAATTGACAATAAATTGTTTAAAACTCGAGAAAAACAACATAGTTAATGCACTCGCTAATAAAGAACCTGAATCCCAGAAGAAAAAAACATGTCAAAACACGATACCAGACTGAAAGGGTTGATATTAACCGAGTGTTTCTCAACTCGGCAATTATTAACCGAGTACTACGTTGAAATTCGTTGCTTTAGTTCTATTTCTTTTTTCACATAAAAACCACCAAAATTGACAATAATTTGTTTTAAACAAGAGGAAAACAAGATAATAATATTATGTACTCACCAATAAATATGAATTTTTTATTTTTCCTTGTCTTTTTTGTTTTTTTTATTTTCACTTATCACAGATTTCACACCACCAGCCACTACAAAGGTTCAACACTTAATGACTCAATTACTAGTCGCGAGCAGCGTGCGTCGTTCATAATTCGCGATAGTATGCGTATGCGTATAACACGATGTATGTGTTAAAATCAACCGAGACACACTGTTTTACAGATGAACGAGAAGCCTTGTGTTTGTAGATATTAACCGAGTTGACTGTATCTGCAGCCACACACATATTTCTACCTACCAGGAATGTAAAACGAGTTTTTGGTATTGTACCCAAATGTTTTCCATTGTTCGTGAATGATCTGTATCAACAGCCACACACATATTTTCTACCAGGGATGACAAAACTGATTTTTTAGGTGCTGTACCGAAATGGGTTCAATTGTGCGTGAATAATTTGTGATCGCAAAGGCCTAGCAAAGGCAGCACAGCAATGAAAAAGACGATTTATTCAAGGCTGCTCCTGGAAGTCGAGATTGGTTACCAATACTTCCTTGGTTTCTTCAAATTCTCCTAACTGTGCTTTACAAGATGGTATATATAATTTTCTGTTTGTATCTTTATTTTAAAATGTGTATGTACCAATTGCATTATGAGTTTAGTTATTATCAACTCTCACAAAACGCATAGTTCAAAACAAGTCTGGTACTAACAAATTTTGAAATAAAGTGATAAATGCAGGACTATATATACCATATTGTAGAGCACAATTAGATGAAATCTCAGAATCTATCTTTTTGATTCCGGACTCTGCCGGACGCTTCTTTTTGCCGCGTGGAAAACGATATAAGTTTTATTATTATCATCTCTCACCAACGCATAGGTCGAAACGAGTTTGGTACTTACAAATTTTGAAGTAAAGGGCTAAACTAAAGACTATACCATTTTGTTCAGCATGTGCAAAAGTGTAGCTTTTTTCATTAGCTTGGTTCTCAAAATGATTGAATCGCAGAGTGAAAAATTACTTAATTTTACTTCATTATATCTACAGAAACAGATTAGATTAATATTGCGTTAAGGCCATTATGTCAATTGGACTCAATAAAAAGCTAATATTTATTTTGCATTAAATTTGTACCTTTGGCAAATTTTCTTACAATTAGATACCTATCTTAAATTAGTTTTCAAGTGCCTAGCTACAATTAAGAGTAAAAGCCATATTTTATCAGACAAAAATGTAAAAAAAAAATTGTTGCTTTGGCCATTTTTGTCTGTGTTCTTTTTTTCCTATTGCAAGCCAAAAAAGTAGTAGAGAAAACTTTGTTTTTAAGGCTGTATTAGCCTGTTTAGAATTTAGTTTGTTCGTGAAATGTGAATGTACTAAATTCGGAAGGAATGTCGGAACGTATTTTCAGAAGTAGAATATATTCATCAAAGTTCTGAATTTGGGCAAATCGTACTTGTATATATCTTTAAATCAACTGTGTCGATAAAAGTACAATTGCGATTATTTTTTCATCCCTGGTTTCTGCGTTTTGAAAAAGCAGCGTCGTAATTCGTGGTGTGCGTATAACTTGTTAAGAAACAACAGTATGTGTTTGTTGAAATTTACCAAGTTGAATGATAAAATTAACAGATACACAATTTCTACGTATAACAAATATCAGATAGGTACATATTTCGATGAAAATGTTTTATAGAATTGTTTTATGGAAAAATGGAATGTAAAATAAATCGAGGAGAATTCTCTTTTTTTGAACAGAATGTTACTTTATTTTTGGGAAATTCTCACGAGTAAAAGGGTTAAAAACAAACAAGTCATTGGTTGTATTTAAGCAACGTTTATTGGTTGTTTTCAACAGAGAGCTTGTTAGATTTTAACACACATTCGCTTGGTTAAATTCTCACGAGTAAAAGGGTTAAAAACAAACAAGTCATTGGTTGTATTTAAGCAACGTTTATTGGTTGTTTTCAACAGAGAGCTTGTTAGATTTTAACACACATTCGCTTGGTTAAATTCTCACGAGTAAAAGGGTTAAAAACAAACAAGTCATTGGTTGTATTTAAGCAACGTTTATTGGTTGTTTTCAACAGAGAGCTTGTTAGATTTTAACACACATTCGCTTGGTTAAATTCTCACGAGTAAAAGGGTTAAAAACAAACAAGTCATTGGTTGTATTTAAGCAACGTTTATTGGTTGTTTTCAACAGAGAGCTTGTTAGATTTTAACACACATTCGCTTGGTTAAATTCTCACGAGTAAAAGGGTTAAAAACAAACAAGTCATTGGTTGTATTTAAGCAACGTTTATTGGTTGTTTTCAACAGAGAGCTTGTTAGATTTTAACACACATTCGCTTGGTTAAATTCTCACGAGTAAAAGGGTTAAAAACAAACAAGTCATTGGTTGTATTTAAGCAACGTTTATTGGTTGTTTTCAACAGAGAGCTTGTTAGATTTTAACACACATTCGCTTGGTTAAATTCTCACGAGTAAAAGGGTTAAAAACAAACAAGTCATTGGTTGTATTTAAGCAACGTTTATTGGTTGTTTTCAACAGAGAGCTTGTTAGATTTTAACACACATTCGCTTGGTTAAATTCTCACGAGTAAAAGGGTTAAAAACAAACAAGTCATTGGTTGTATTTAAGCAACGTTTATTGGTTGTTTTCAACAGAGAGCTTGTTAGATTTTAACACACATTCGCTTGGTTAAATTCTCACGAGTAAAAGGGTTAAAAACAAACAAGTCATTGGTTGTATTTAAGCAACGTTTATTGGTTGTTTTCAACAGAGAGCTTGTTAGATTTTAACACACATTCGCTTGGTTAAATTCTCACGAGTAAAAGGGTTAAAAACAAACAAGTCATTGGTTGTATTTAAGCAACGTTTATTGGTTGTTTTCAACAGAGAGCTTGTTAGATTTTAACACACATTCGCTTGGTTAAATTCTCACGAGTAAAAGGGTTAAAAACAAACAAGTCATTGGTTGTATTTAAGCAACGTTTATTGGTTGTTTTCAACAGAGAGCTTGTTAGATTTTAACACACATTCGCTTGGTTAAATTCTCACGAGTAAAAGGGTTAAAAACAAACAAGTCATTGGTTGTATTTAAGCAACGTTTATTGGTTGTTTTCAACAGAGAGCTTGTTAGATTTTAACACACATTCGCTTGGTTAAATTCTCACGAGTAAAAGGGTTAAAAACAAACAAGTCATTGGTTGTATTTAAGCAACGTTTATTGGTTGTTTTCAACAGAGAGCTTGTTAGATTTTAACACACATTCGCTTGGTTAAATTCTCACGAGTAAAAGGGTTAAAAACAAACAAGTCATTGGTTGTATTTAAGCAACGTTTATTGGTTGTTTTCAACAGAGAGCTTGTTAGATTTTAACACACATTCGCTTGGTTAAATTCTCACGAGTAAAAGGGTTAAAAACAAACAAGTCATTGGTTGTATTTAAGCAACGTTTATTGGTTGTTTTCAACAGAGAGCTTGTTAGATTTTAACACACATTCGCTTGGTTAAATTCTCACGAGTAAAAGGGTTAAAAACAAACAAGTCATTGGTTGTATTTAAGCAACGTTTATTGGTTGTTTTCAACAGAGACCTTGTTAGATTTTAACACACATTCGCTTGGTTAAATTCTCACGAGTAAAAGGGTTAAAAACAAACAAGTCATTGGTTGTATTTAAGCAACGTTTATTGGTTGTTTTCAACAGAGAGCTTGTTAGATTTTAACACACATTCGCTTGGTTAAATTCTCACGAGTAAAAGGGTTAAAAACAAACAAGTCATTGGTTGTATTTAAGCAACGTTTATTGGTTGTTTTCAACAGAGAGCTTGTTAGATTTTAACACACATTCGCTTGGTTAAATTCTCACGAGTAAAAGGGTTAAAAACAAACAAGTCATTGGTTGTATTTAAGCAACGTTTATTGGTTGTTTTCAACAGAGAGCTTGTTAGATTTTAACACACATTCGCTTGGTTAAATTCTCACGAGTAAAAGGGTTAAAAACAAACAAGTCATTGGTTGTATTTAAGCAACGTTTATTGGTTGTTTTCAACAGAGAGCTTGTTAGATTTTAACACACATTCGCTTGGTTAAATTCTCACGAGTAAAAGGGTTAAAAACAAACAAGTCATTGGTTGTATTTAAGCAACGTTTATTGGTTGTTTTCAACAGAGAGCTTGTTAGATTTTAACACACATTCGCTTGGTTAAATTCTCACGAGTAAAAGGGTTAAAAACAAACAAGTCATTGGTTGTATTTAAGCAACGTTTATTGGTTGTTTTTAACAGAGAGCTTGTTAGATTTTAACACACATTCGTTTGGTTAATTTTACATGAGTAGCACGGTTATTAATAACCAATCAATGTGTTAAAACCCCAAATTTAGTAGGTTTTTCTTAACCAAGATACTTGTTTGAATTTAACCAAACAGGAAAACGAGACTGGTTGGTTAATATTAACGAAGCAACTTAATTGATAACAAACATTTAGTGTGTTATTTTTAACAACATGTATTTAACCTTTTTAACACGGTAGTTTTTAACAATAATAACTCATTTGTTTTCTACAGAGACTTAGTTGATTTCAACACATTTTTTTTTAACCGAGCGAAAATTCCACTCGGTTAAGGTCAATTTTTCTGCGTGTACCATCTATATCATTCCAATGACCGCGTGTGTATGTTGGTCAATGGGAAGCTCTTTAACTCTTGTTCGTCCACTATCAACTCTTACTCATTACAGAAAATCCGAACTTTTCAAACATTTCATTCTGAACTAACCCCGACGCCGCCTTTCTGAAAACATGGACTCTATAGCAGGTAGTGAAAGTCGCGTGACCAACCTGACTAACAACGAAGCTGCTCGACCTTAGTACAAGCGACCTCTCCCAATTCACCACAGTTTTGAACTTCAAACTCTTGTTTGTTTTCATACACCCTCTTAAGGGCTGAAAACCAACCACAAAATTGAAGAATACAACAACTTGCCCCAAGAGTAAATGAGCTCACAGCTTGACCAAGCTGTCCTATTTTCGCCAGTCAAATGCATCAAAAAAAATCAGAAAAAAAAACCCCCTGAGATCCACTTCAAGGTGAAAGGAAACTCCCCCGAAACCCAAATCTACTCAAAAGAAAAACCAACACAATTGCGAATATTTTTAAAAGCATCCACTCCGCGAGGTGCTGACAGTGCCCCACACACATACAACTAGAGCATTTCCTAAGTGCAGCGGAAGAACTCAACACTCTTTAGTTTAGGATAAACTGTTTAGCGGTTGCAAACTCGACGCGCTGCACATCGCACCCTCGCAGCATTGAACACACATCCCGGATCTTCGGCATCAACTGTTTATTTGTATCCCTCTTTTGTTTACCCATCCACCGCACATATACAAGGTTGCACGTTTTTTTCTTTAATTATGCACAATGCATTGTTAATTAACAAATTAAATAAACCGAACAAACAGTGGGGAGCGCAAAGGCAACTCATCATAGCATTGACACATGTACGCGATGCGCTCGTCGTTTGCTGGTGCGCTTCGCTCAGACGACAGACGGATGCACAAGTGCACAACTGCACATCATGGGTAACATTTGTCCCAATTGAAAAGCACTTTTAAATGACAGATGCATACACCCGCGCCCACACTAAACCGTTGAATTGTTAACCAAATGAAATCAACAAAACAAAAAACAAAAGATAGAGGGGAAGCCCAAATAAATGAAAAAAAAAAAAAATAAAAAATGCATGTTGGCCAATTATTTCCTTCCTCAATGTTATCAGTGTGGCGAACAATTAAATTGCAGCACCATAAGTCAGAGTTGCATCGTAGACCGAGAGTCAGCGCGTAACGCTCTGCCTGTGCACTCGCCAAACACTCGGCCGAGGGTGGAAGTGGAAGTGGAAGTGTCACTACTACCATACAAACATACATATGAGGGTCAACAAAGAGTGTGTGTTCCACATTCGGCCGGGGAGGATGCAAATGGAAATAATAAATGAGCGTCATATTGTGGTACAACATCATATTATGAGAGTTCCGAACTACAAGAGTATAGTAGATGAGCACTTGTACTTTGGTGTACTGTTTTCCTCTTCTTTCATTTTTTAATTTTGAGTGTGCGTTCCTGACCTACGAACATACATTTCTGCCCCCTTGTGGCAAGGGATGAGCGTAGGAGGGTATTTTTCGGCGAATTAATACCACCAAAGCGAACGTCGTACGCGCCTACCTAGTAATCGGTGGAAACAAACTTAAAAATTCACTCCACTCGCAGGCTTTGCAGGAACCTAATAAAGGCCCATGGAGGACTCTTGGAATGTTGAATCTCAGTTGCAGACATGTGGGAATGGGCAGCCCACGGATTGGAGATAATTATTGCGAACACGACACTAAAACTCTGAACTGTTTAAATGTCAACAATTGCGTGTTTTTTGATATCAGAGCTGACGTGCGGGCCAAAAATGGGTGCAGAAGGCTTACAAAGGTCAGTCGTTCGAGCTCGTGGCTAAATTGGCGGTTCCAGGAAAAACGACACACATATAATAAGAATGCTTGCGGGTAGCTCGGCCTAGGGTCTTGTTCGGATCTGTTGCGTCAACTATTTATTTTAAAGAATTCTACGTTCATGTTGGAAGGCATTTAAATGGAGTGGTTCAAAGTCGCAGAGGCCCCTGGTAACCATGGATATATAGAACCTGATGCGGTATGAATATTGTGAGGGAAGATTGCAATATCAGACTTCAAAACAAATGTAATCTCAGAAAAGACCGGCTGAACGAGTCTTACAGTTCAGAGGTCTAACGCGATTCTCTTGGAAGCAGGCGGATATAAATAAAATCAAACGTCAATAGTCCGAATGACAATTGCCTTATGTGACCTACACCAAAATTGTTGGAGCTGTGATCAGGGATTATTCAACAATAGAGTCGAGATGTGGAAAACGAGATGTTGGCGGATTACCCTTTATAAGAAGCTGGTTAAAAGGGACGAGACATCTACTACAAGCACTACTACAGAAGGAGGCGTTAATTTCAATGCGGACTTATTACATGAGGGAGACAGCCTTAAGCCAGAAGTCTTAGGTAATCGACATCTTGGTGAACGCTTTACAATAAAACGAATCGAGGCTCAAATTCGGCAGATTTTAACTCACACCTTCAATTAAAAGAAATGAAGCTTGAAGCTACCAAGAATTGTTACGTTACCAACACTTTGACCTGATTGTGGCGCGGAAAAATTTGTCATCGCCAGTCCACAAACCTAACCTAACACTTTGGTAAAATACGAATACGATTCAAGACTAATAACAGCCCGTTTTGAGCTGACGACTTCAGCTAGAACAGATGAAGCTACCCAAGCATTGTTTCAAATACAATCGATGAAACATATGAGCAGTGAGGTTAAAGTCGTTCTATGTGACCATAAAGCTAGAGTATAGGCAAGGAGAACACCATTCGGGAAGCAAAACCTATACACAACAGCACCTCTGGGAACGGACTTAGGGTAATTGCCTTTCCTGCGGAGCGTAACGATTTTGTCGCTATAGCACTTTGTTCTAATAAAGGAGCATGACCAGATCATTAGAAACGACCCAACTCACTCCCTAAGTCGAAGTTTGAAATTTCAGGAGGAGCCATTAGAGCATAGTTATGATTCCGTACTAAAGATTCTACTTTACTTTTCTTAAGTGAGGAAAATATTCTTTAAAACAAACTTGAAGATGTAAAGGAGTTTTTTAAGTTCGTTGTGCAGTCGGACTGAAGGCTTTAAAATTCTGTGTACCCTAGATGGCGCTTCCATCAATCAGCGTTGTCAAAACTGAGAATTGATTGAAAATATTTTGAGAGAAAAACACCAAAGACGTGGGGCGAATGCACGGGCTGATCAGTTGAGAAGGATAAATTGAATGAAAACTTGCCAGTGAGCCACGCAAATCTGGGTCACATTCACATGGATAAAGTGTCCACAAATGAATTGCTCGGAGATCAAATGTACAGTAGACAAGTAAGGATCAGTTGTCTTGCAAATGAACTGTTTGGAATTGCAAAAACGAGGCATTTTTCAATCAAAATTCCAGCCCCAAAGACCGTCAAAACCAGGGGTGAAATAAAGGTGACTCTCCCACCAAAAACACAATCGCCATTCAAATAAATCACAGTCCAGCGGTTGCCAATCGATAAAAGGTGTAGGTACCTCCCACGCTCGCCCTCCAATTTGCAAGCCCAAACACCAAACGTCCTTTTGTTTGCCTGCGCGAATGTAAAATATTTCATTTTAATGTTGTTTTTGACAAATATTAATATTTTCGGTGCTGCACAATGACCGCATCTAAATTGGCTTCTCATTTAAGCGAATTAATTAAAATTAATTATTCACCAAATATCATTGCCGATCCATTATGATAAATGAACCGATTCATTTGACCGACACACAAATACGCCCGCTGCGAATGCATCAAAAGCCATAAGGATGAGTGCGAAATTGTAACCCACCCCGATGAGTGATGTGAACATTTATGAATTTTGCATTTGACCAAACGCCAATGTAAACAATCATTACTACTATTGACAGCTAAAGGGCGGCCGGTCGGAGGTGGTACACGGTGGCGCTCTTAATTAGCCGCAACTCGCAAATCTCGCACAATCAATGCACGCACTGCGAGCGTTTTGGGTGCCTGTGTGTGTTTGTGAAATGGTTTTATGCGATTCAATTATTCCAAATAAAGTGGTTGATGAATAATGAATTTTAACTAAACACCAATAAGCGGAGAGCAACAACAAAAAAATGCTGAACAAAAAATTAAACGAATACTAATTTGTTGGCACTCGATGATAACAACATGGATTTTATGTTTTCTTTGTTTGTTTTTTTTTTTAACCAATTTAGTGTTAATTTTAGAATAATATCGCATTTCATGGGAAACGAAAATGAATGCGTACAGGGAAGCTAACAGGTGCAACTAATCAGAATCGTCATTAGTGCCCAATGAAGCTAATATTCGTTAAATTAAATTGGATGCATTCAGGCGGAGTGATTTTTTTTTGACCAGAGACAATCGACAATGAAACCGCACGTGGTTGGCAACAAACATGCGGTCGACCGAAATGCAAATTCAGAAGTGAAGTGAATTCAGAAGTGAATTTGCATTCATTGGGGGATTTTGGATTCGATTTATATGAGAGAGGTAGATGAAGCCAAACCGAGTGAGATCCAGTTAGTTCTGAAGAAACGTTTATCGTTACCACTCCTCGTCACTTTGAGCAGGATAATTTGTTATGGTATACGGCGGCCGGTTTTTTTTTCTAATTTGGGCCGAAAATGACCGTTCGGTCGGCCCTTCTCTGAAAGACAATTTTTGGTTTCGTAGAAGACCTCACAACTGAACAGCCTAACCTAACCTACAGTCGGCCTTATTCGTACAGCTTTCGGGTGTAGCTCCTGTAAGTCTACGAAGATTTGCGAGGTGAGTCCGATTAGTTGGAATTTTCATTTGATCTGTGGTAAGGACTTTTTTTGTGTCCCTGCATGCGTTAAGCACTCAACATCAATCTTTCTGACAATCGGACTCTGCAGAGTTTTTAAATAACTTTAAAACGAAGTTGGGTGCATTTTTGACACATTTCCAGCGAGCTTATCGGCCTTTTCCTACTCACTAAAAGTGGCGTTACAGTCCGGCACCCAACATATAGGGGGACTGTATTGCTGTAGATGAAAAATGCATAAATCAATGCAAACAGATTAACTGCCCTTAGCTTGACCATCTCAATAGATAATTGAGATGGTTCTGCCTTAGATTTAGGGCTGAACTTAAAGACCCTCGAAGACCTCTAGTGTCGCTTGACTGTCAGAGAATGTCGTGGCATTTCTATCGAAACAGACGGCGGAGAGAGTCTCCTTTTTTGGTCAGGCAATTTACTTTCATCGTACAACACTTCAGCCAGACAACTCAACTGCAGTACAACTCATCCATGGACACTGTATCCAGCTCTGACTTTCGCATCCCTCGTGTCCATCCCAACGAATTGGAGAAAGACTATAGGCCGTAAGTGGAGAGCTCCAGTAGAAAGGGACCTCAAACCGATTTGGAGTCTTCAACTGCGACTGTTGTTAAGGAAAAGGGATTTCAAGTTGAGGCCTCAGTTCACCCCAAACAATAGAGCCGCAAAACTATTTTCTATACGGTTTTAGGGCAACAGGTCCGTAGCCTTAGCTAATCGAAACCAGTCGTTTTATTGAGCTGTAATTTTTGGAATAAATGCATTTTTTTTTTTTTGGGAAAAGGTGGGTCCTAATGATACAAAATTTTGCTTAAAAATGTCATAACATAAGTGGTAGCTCAAAGCCTTCGGCATGGATGAGCAAAGCAACACACCAAAAAAATGGTTGTGGATGAAATGTCCAATAGGCAGATTGGATTGTAGTTCAGTTGTCTTATGGATGAGTTGTTCGAGTATGGGTTGTAAGCATTTTACCTATTTATAGCGGTAGTATTTAACAACGAATACTCGGTGTTTTTCAAAAGAGACTTGGTTAATTTTAACCTATAAACAGCTTTTTCAGCCTACCAAACATCGTACATTGAGCAATGCGTTGAACACACTCGGTAGATGACAGCTGTAGTGTTGTGCAACAGTGTGACCGACACACAACAGCACGGAAGTTGCAACCTCATGATCAACCACCTATGTCAACGACCTCAAAAGCGTCAGTAAAGTTTTGAGCCACGTATAAGTTGCATTTGAACTTGCAGCCATTGCACACGTAGTGTACGACCAGCATTAGACCCAAACACATCAAATTACCGTCTTACTCCACAAAATTCGCTCTTATTAAGTCACAATTATGAGTATTATGAGTCATACCAGAGTGACGAGGTACGACCCCTATAACAGAGGCTACAACTGATTCCCCTTCTAGCAAACAACAAGAAGGCTGGACTTTTATTTTTTGAGTGCGTGTTCACACTCCCAATGAGGGAGCGCGAAACGCCAAATACGCGGTGATGTCGCTACCCGTCAAAAGCGCACACAACAAAAGCCATAATGCTATTTTATTGGACCCAATGGCACCCGAAACACGTACAAAGTTGCCAATTCCACTTGTTATTCCCCATTCACCAGGCCAGGCACGCCGCTGTTGGCTCACGAAAACAAAAAAAAAATTATAAAAAAAAAACCATCCCCACACCCAGACACCATTCGTTGAAGCAGAACATTTTGCAGCGCACCAGGGGACCACGGCAGTCTAAAGGAAAAATCTCGTAGCCCATCCAACCGGCCAACATGTTTACATTTTTAACCGAATTCTCGTCTGGGACGCACCAAACCGTCCAAAGGCACTTCCGCCATCCTATGCCATATCCGCATCGGTATACACGGTCACTTGGTCGGACGTAGGCAGCATCGAAAATATAAGGCAAAGCGTTATTGCGATAGTGTCGACCGGTACCATCAGCGCCATCACCCACGAGCATATGAATGAACGCTCGGATGCCCTTGCACGTAATTCACGTGATATCACTGGCATTTCGCTCATAATGTACACATAATAGAGCTCATTAAGCGTTGCTGTATATGAACGCAAATGCAGAGCCCGCAACCAGAACCAGAGCCAGGGAGTACCAAAAAAAAAAAGGGAAGACAGACAGGAAAGAATTCGCCAGCAAAATATGGCGCTATACTTGGCTGTTGGCTCTTCCTGGTGTGTTGTTGGCTGGTTGCGTGGCTGAAGGCTATCATCTCGTGTGCACACGGACTCGCAAACACTTAACTTGGACACCATTTTTATTGCAGTTTTATTGCAGTTGCCCGGCACGAAGAGAACGGGTCAACGTCGATTAATACCGACCACTCGAAACACTTGGAACACTTCTAGAAGGCAATTATTGCCACGAGTGTTGCCTGCCGGTCAATTAGATGAAAATGTAATCAATTGTGGCAATTGAGTTTTGAAAAACACTCATAATCAAATTGACTCTTCCGGAGAGAAGACTGAACACGCGAAGGACGATTGAGGGAGGTTTAAACAGTGAGAAAAGTGCGCCATCTTTTATATTATGGTTTGTGCATCAACATAACATGGCTAAGCTCATGATGAGTTTTGAGAAGTTTTGGGACTTCAAAAAATTGTGTGGTGGTATTTGAAGGATATTTAAGTACTTGAGAAATCAGGAGATAAATACTTCATTACAGGCTTTTAAAACAAACTCCCACCAAATAACATCTTTCGCAAGAGCTACTGGGATTAAAAGTAGCAGGGCATAAAGGAGTAAAGTATGATACGATCCCACTGAAGGACATTCGACTCCAGTCCCATTGCTATTCAATGTAGAATATTTGAAAGTGTCCGCTGAGACGAAAGCTTCTATGCGAAGGTATTAAGCAAAGGCTGGCTGCGGTAATGAAATACCTTAACCTTAAGCTGTCATCGGCAGTGGGGCACCGCAAAAGACGGCAAAGACACCCAAACAAAATTAACCAAGCCATATGAGACGCTTCAAAGGCGGAGGTAGACTTGCAGGCTAGAAGACTGATCCCCACTCTCATTAATGAATAGCCAGGCTGTAGTGCAATAAGCGATAAAAAAGGTTGTTAATTGATATCGATTAAGGAGTGACGTTGGATCACGCACTCAAAGACTAACATCAGATCAAGACTGCGTTTGAAGAGCCTGCAAAAGTCAACATAGCTCTGAACAGACTTATGGCACTCCTAGAGTAGCTCAACGGCAAGCCGGCTGAAACTACCTTTCTCAGTCATGCATTTTACGCGGCTGTATAAATGTAAGATCTAGACTGTTGCAGCGTTGCAGTTGCTCTTCGCCGACCTCAAATATACAAAAATCAATTATCCATCGATGGCAGAACAGAAGTGCAACAGGGCGTAGGGCTTACTAACTAAGGAATCAATAAAAGTGCCCGTGTAAATCGATTCTTTGATCTGCGTCCGAGTCTAATCCGAACAAAAATATGGAAACGAGCACAGAACCCTGTGGAACGTCAGCACTTTTTCCGATCAAGGTGAAACAATCTGTATTAAATAAATAAGGAATTGATCTAAAATTGATGCCGAGTTGAAACGGCTAACTAAGAAGCTCTTTTATGACAGTTACTGTGGAATGTTTGTCAAACAATCGCGAGAGGTGGCGCAGTGGAAAAAAAAAACTAAAATGGAATTTAGGGTTTTTTTTTCTGGAATCTAACCAAACTGTTTTGCTCTAGCGAAAAATACCCCAAAAGCCTTCACAATCCTTTATGAAAGCCGTCCTTTCCATCTATAAATAGTAAATGGAGTTGGACCGCTTCTGATACCACATGTGGGTAGACTTAACCCATTTAAAGGGAGAAAACAAATAAAGCCTGCTTCGCCGCCCGTTCAAACTGAAATCCCATCATGTGCCTCACAATTTTTAACTTTCATTAAAGCTAGTGCCCTCCGAAATGGACAAATATGTGCGCTCCATAAATTCCAATAATATATATTATGTTGATGAAATTTATTCGCTTTGATCAAGAAGATAGAGCACTAAGTGCAATGGCAAACACACACCACCCACTCGAGTGTGTTCCCGCTGGAACAGAGCATGTAAGGCGCAATTACCTTCAATCCCATGTCCTGACAGTTACATGGTACTTACAGGCATAATAGTCAGTGGCGCAAGTGTGTGTGTGCAGACTTGTTTGCTTTCGGAATGGGGACTATATTATTAAGCTTCGATGTGCCTACAACTACAGACCTTCCATGTGAATAAGGGCAATGCAAACACATAATGACATCATAACATCGATTGCGATTCCCTGGATGCCCCACCATCGACAGGATGGAAGACAAGTGAGTGAAACATGGGAAATGTGTAGGATCAATGGCCTACTTCTTCACTGACAACTCGAGTGACACTACGACTACGACTAGTGTATTGATGCATTACTAATGTGTACTAGAAAGTTTCAATGACAAAATGTCATTTCATTGAGTAGGCTTACACGTTCAATTGCAGTTTCCCTTTTTTGTTTTTTTAGTTTTGTGCATGGACGACAGTGCGATAGATGCTCCAATAAATTGTGATCCAGTTCGCGGAGCATCCTGTATACTATATATTGGAGTGGGGAATAAATCAAATCGATAAAATTAAATGGGAACAACAGCTTTCTTGGAGAATGCAAGAGAAGAAAGGGATTTACTCAATTGATTTAAATATAATTTCAGTAAAAAAATCTTCTAATTGCCGCATTCAGGAGCGAGCAATGCGTCACTGACTTGTGTGGATTTAACATGCGAAGCAATTAGAAATCCTGGAAGTCTGCGAATATCATTTTTACGAAGGCAGTTACAGGCTTCTTTTAAATCGTACCATCCAAAATATTGTCTCAGTCTGCTGGTGGAGCTGAATACCATTCGTAAAATATATGTAAACCGAGTTATTCATGGAAATATTTCAGTCAATCTTAAAGACAATTTGTACATCGAGTTTTCACTCTTTCACGTTTCCGCTTTTTCGGTCCAGGTTTTCAAAGGTGGCCCACAAGAAAAATTCCATAAGTGAATAAAATCGAACGAGTTTTAAGAACCAAATAAAGTCAACACTTTGCACAATCCCTGGACAGTACCAGTTTGTCCTCTGTTTACAAGCCTTTGAAATAACTCGAAGACTGTAATAAGGTATAGACCTGTCTGAGATAAGTTTGTCTTAAAATGCGGGGAAGACTTGAATTTTGTGATATTTTTCGCACAGTAAAGTGCCAAGGCAGACAAAATTGTATACAGCGTGACAACTGTCAGTTTAAGTTTAATACAAAATATGGAGCGGGAAAGCCACGAATTTTGAATATTGGGCAATAATTTAAAAATACCGAATTGTTAGCTAGAAATTTTCGGCCCATTTTCAGCTCAATGATTTGTTTATTCGTCAAAATTGTGGTTCAGAAAATCCACAAGTGATTGTTGAGAAGCAAATGCACACACACAACGTGTTTAAGGTTGGTGTGCGGCTTTTCGGATGGAGAGGGAGGCATCTTCGGACCGCTTTTCTTTTACAATGCGGATGGTAACCAGAAACAGGAAATAGTGCAGCATTATAAACGAGTTTTCTGTGGAAGCAAATCAAATGTGGTTTCAACAGGATACAGCCACATTCAATACAGACCGAGAAACAATTCAACTACTGCGTGAGTCACTTGTTTTTGCTGAATAAAGTTTCCCATTTTAATGATCAGAAATGGCGGTGGAGATCATGCAATTTGACACCAATGAACCATTTTCCTTGAGAGCTTATTTGAAGTCTTCGTTTATTTGATTGGGATCAAATTTTAGTAAAAATTTCGTAAAGAGTGCGGTTGGACAGATCCGGTGGTTTTTCTACAGATTGGAGTCGACTTACTAAATCGAAGCGAAACGCATTCGGAGTACAGTTCATAAACGATCTATAGTGTGAAGCTTATGCCAACAAGCCCGCAAGACCACGGACAGCATATCAATGAAATTCAGCCAAACTTATGGATAGGGGCTATACGGAATGAATCGACAAAAGGCAACAACTCAATGGAGGATATAGAAACAAATATATGTATTATCTCTATTCGCTATCCTTTATGAACCAATAAAAAACTCACATCTTTTGGTTTAAAACCTGTGCTTTTGCGCGAATTTTGGGTCACCCTTTTGAATTTATTTTATATTTGCTTGAAAACCTAGCAGTGTAGTAAATGTCACAAATAACCCTATGGGAAAATAATCAGGACTCTTAAGACAGTCCACCAATCTCGCTTAGTAAAAAAATATCACCGGCGTCATATACATTTTCTTCTTCTTAGATGGCGCTATAGTTCGAGGTGAGCCTGGGCCGCCACTAACAAGCGTCATACAAGCCTTCTGCTCATCGACTCTGTCTCTTGACCCTAATTTAATATTCCAGGACCGTAAGGTTTTTTTCTATTTTCTCCACTTCTTTATAAAGTTTGAGTTTACTATAAAAGTAATCCTGTTTCAAAACAATTCCCCCTTTCAAAGTAAATGAATCAAAATCTCCTTGCTCGACTCAAAACTCGCCCTCAACAAAAGATCAGATCAGGCTGATCCATTTAGTCACACAACTGAATTTGTTAAACTAAATAACTAATAAGAGAAAATACAAAATAACGTTAAAAAAGTATATAAGGATTAGATATGTATAAGAACATAATTCACTTACTCATAGGGTAATGCACGCATTGTTTAATTTTCGTCAGTAAATGAGAGCCGGGCATTTCACATCATTTAAGACCTACTCAACGGAATTCTACTCATTGGTTTCCCGAACCAAAACTTGATGCAAACTTCTGTTGTGACGTAAGAGGAAAATTCAAAACTCCATGTGTCGCAACAGTCAACACTAAACGGCGTCATGTACATTTTCTTCTTCTTAGATTGCGCTATAGTTCGAGGTGAGCCTGGGCCTCCACTAACAAGCGTCATATACAAGCCTTCTGCTCATCGACTCTGTCTCTTGACCCTTATTTAATATTCCATATAATATATTTTATTTTATTGTAGAAAGAAAGGAATGTAAATTTACTATATGAAAGTAAATCCTATTTCAAAGCAATTCCCCCTTTCGCAGTAAATGAATCTCAATCAGGATCCCTGGTCTCCTTTCTCGACTCAAAACTAGCCCTCAACAAAAGATGAGATCAGGCTGATCCATTTAGTCACACAACTGTTAAATTAAAATCAAATAATGTCTTTGCTTAAATTTTATATTCTAGCTGAAAGTTTATTTGGCAGAAAAAAAAATGAATCCCTTTCTCCATACATGGATACTCGTAGAACTCCTAGCGCCTAACTCAGTTACGCGAGGGTAGAGACAATGTAATTCCGAGATCAGGACATAAAGGCGATATTTTCCATTTTATTGCGACTCTAAAACCACGTCGAGGTTGATGCTGAAATATTCATGGAATCGCATTTCACTTATACCAGTAGCCGAGTCTCTTGTTGGAGCAAAAACCGAAAGCACCTTTGAAATTCCGTCCGTTTCGTTTTCCGGTCAGGATGCGACAAAGGAAATCAAGAAGTATATAGTTGGGATTTATGACCTCCATAAAATCATCATAAACGGCCAAGCGCTTTACCGAACTCCCCACTGAAAGTGGAGTATGACGAGAGACAGACAGTCATTAAACTGACGGTACTTACATCCCCCGGCCCCGCTTACACCACAGTGCTCAGTGAAATTAGTTTTTTTCTTTCGTTTAAAATGGAATTGAAATGTCCTTGCGCTTTGTTGTGTTAAATACCTGGAAGCGGAGCTGGATCTGGGTTCGGGCTTCGGCCATCTGGCTCTGGTATGACTTAGGGCACGAGACGGATGATTAATTTACATTCTCTGTCAAGTTTGACTGTGTGTAGGTGCGCGAGGAATGCACACAATCGGAAATACCCGAAGAGGGAATGAGAACGACAGAAAGAGATGGATTTAATTTTATTATTTTTCTTGGTCCTGCTGTTTTGATTGTTGTTAACTTGGCAGGTTCCATCGGAAGGAGGAGGTGGCGGTCACGGTGTGTCGGGCATTAACACAGATTGAGTCACTAATTACACGGATTATTATGTGTCACCTGGCAAGCAAATGTAAATCATTAGACATTATCGGCTTAGTGACGCGCTTTAAGTGTCAAAGTGATTATGAATGGATGAGCAGATGGTGGCGGTCGGGGCGGTGCGGTCATTGATTTATTTCTAAGGTAGCTTACATATTTTGAATGACACAAGTTAAGGATGCTTACGCATTGTAGACGAGCGACGTGGAAGGCATGTGACGACTAGACTTGGACATCGATTTGAGACAAGGGTATTAACGGGATTAAGCCCGAAGAACCAAGTGAGGTGCGGCAATGATATCCAGAATGGGAAGGGCCTTTCGTTACTGGTTAGTAATGAAGGTGAACTCTGAGAATGGTGGACCGATGGTGAATGGAAAGTTGTTGCAGAGGTTTTTGCACAATACACTTTCGAGACAATAGACTCATACGCTCCCACTCAGATGGAAAATGTGTTCCCTGAGTAGATTCAAATAGGCCTACTACGATTGTATGCTGATAAGTCGGACAGCTCTTTGACAAAGTGGAAATATTGAAGAGAAATATCGAAAAGGACCAACCAGAATGTACTAGAACTTGTCATAGGCCACCAAATATTAAAAGGAATTGTGACAGCCGAAACGGATAGTAACAAACGTTTGACCGACCAAGAAATGGCACAAGTAAAAATGTTAACAATGAAAACCAGTCGATAAAATTTGACAGTGCTCCAGGGAAAAGTTACCTAATGGTAGTTTCACAGAGGCCTTTATGCTGCCTCTCTTTCATATAGTGGTATCTTAAATTACAAACAAAATTGTATTCAATTCGAAACAGGAAAACCGTTTCGTTTTAAGTATATTGTTGCTTGCTCAGATTTTTCTCTAAGGTATATCTAAAGGATTTTCCAATAAGAGGTGTTTTGCTTTTGAAGCTTTTATACTTTGACATTTGACAAGTAGAAACCACGCCATTATCAAAAATGGAACGATACACGCTTCAACAACGCAATGAAGTTATTAAAATTCACTACAAAAATGTTGAAAATCTTGCACTCACAGTTCGCTAAAGCATTTTTTGGTCGTCGTGGAGCACCTTGTCGGACCGCAATACAAAAATTGGTGGAAAAATTCAAGCTGTTGGGACAAGTTAGTGATGTTAAGAATAAAACCAGTGCATGTCGCTCAAGAACAACTGGGAATATTACTGTTGTAGCCCAAAGTGTTGAAGAAAACCTAGGTTAGTCCATTCCTTGTCGTTCTTTGGAATTGGGCATTCCACAAACGTCATTCTACCGTATGTTTTGGTCGGAGTTGGATGGTATTAATCTGGACAACGTTTACATTCAACAAGACGGCGCTACGTGCCATACAAGTAACGAAAGCATTGATCTTTTACGGGAAAAGTTTCCGGACCGTGTTATCTCTCGAAGAGGTGATCACAATTGGCCACCGAGATCTTGTGATTTAAAACCTTGCGACTTCTTCCTTTGGGGCCACGTGAAATATAAGGTCTACGCCAACAGCCCAGCGTCGATTCAAGACCTCAAAGATAAAATTCGCGAGGCTATCGAGGACATAGGGCAGCCACTTTGCGATTTGGTTATGGAAAATTTCATGAAAAGGATATGGTCCTGTATGCGTTATCGTGGGGGCCATTTGGCTGATGTTGTTTTTCATTATTAACGGCATACCTTCCTCTTTATTATGAAATAAACATCCGATCATTTATCTCAAAAGTGGCATTTGTCTTTGAATACCAAAATAACACCTCTTAGAAAACCCTTTACGTTGAGATGTTCAAGTGTTGTGTTCTGTGGACATTGAAGCGAGGGGTCCCGGGTGCGATCGCAGAAAAAAACACACAAATTACATCTTAAGGTTTTTTCCATAGCACCACTTCTAGCGAACGGTTAGCAAACTTCCGAGAGTAAAACTGTCATGAAAGAGCTTTTCAATTAGCCGTTTGGACTCGGCATAAAACTGTAGATGCCTTCTTTTTGTCCTAAAAATTCAAAAAACTTACACAAAATGAATGGTTAGTTAGGCCTAGTTTCCTTACGGATTTGTTGCGTCATCTATTTATTTTCTTTATACTGCAGTTGAACCTCAACTGAGGATGCTCTGCACAACAGTTCACTGCTCCCTATTCAACAGACGTAAAAAACCATGTAGCCTAATATTACGCAACGTATTTTTTTTGTGTCAATCAACAACTCTGTGTTTTGTAATTTTTGGTTATGAAAAAGAAATTACAGTCTTTCGTTCCACGAAGCTTTCGGTCTTGAAATAGCTCCGCAAGCTACACGACTAAAAATCGTGCCTAATGTTAATTTAAAAATTAAATTAAATTGCCATTGTAAGTCAGCTACCGCAAAAACTGTTTCCTTATTGAAAAACATCCTCAGATGTTTGGAAGAACAGAATAGTGGGCTATCTCTGCCAGACCCATCCTGAATATAAAGGCGATTCGAGCCCACTCAAAAGGAACCATATCCCATTCAAAAATTAACCACCCGCCTTTCACAAGTCATTACAACCGATTTTTTTTACATTCCTTTCCCGATCGACTGCCTTTGGTTAATCACTGGAAATCATCATTACATTCCAGTAAAATGCAAATCAATTAAGAGTTAATGCTTTAAAAGGATTTGTTGTGATAAATTACGTCCGACTGACAGAATGCTGTACTGCCATCCGATATATGAGATAGTGCACGACTTGATTATCACCAATCGGCCAGCAATATCAATATTTAATTGACCAGCAGCGTGCATTAAAATTAATTTTCGCTTCAAGATTTTCATAATTTATTTACGCAACACAATATATAGTGAATTATTGAAACAACTCTTGTTGGTGTTGTGTTTTTTTTTTCACCCCCCTCGCTATCCAAGCGAAATGCGTTCACATGAATACTCAATACACCGTTGATGAGTTTCAATTTAAAATTCATCTTTAGTGCTTTATTCACGCTCATGGTGTGCTGTGCATCTGTGTGTGCAGGCAGTGCTCTGCAATTACATAGTGAAGAGATATTTTGAAGGCCCTCGGCTTATTTACTTCGCGCAATTAACTTTCGCGAAAAATTATTATTTACTGAGCCAAATGGATCCGTGCCACGGCCACCTGCAGGTACTCCGCATAATCGTGCAAGTAGTCGTACCATGGGTGCGTAATAATCCGAGAGCGGCTGTAATCTATTCGTTGTTGATCACTCCCACTTACCCATTAGATGAAGTTTCACTACAACATGCCATGGAGTAATTTAAATATAAACTTTAACACTCCCATTTGAGACATTAATGACACACAAGCTCATAAAGATAACAAAACAGCCCATAGACAATGCTGCATATGTTTGCGGCAGAACAAGAGGAATCTCTGTCGTATCCATTATTTCCTTACATCAGCAATGATAATGCCTGGGATCCTTCCCCAATCACTGTGTGCTTATCATCGCTGAATATACACATTCAAATGAATGCGTTTATTCTACGGAATGTCAATTAAACGACACAACACACAACCCGGCTGCCGGCTGCCGGCTCCTGCAACAACGACAAAATGGTCTGAACGAGTATTGAGAGATTGCACGGCGGAGCGTGGAGGTGCGGTTGTAATAATTCCGAAAATTGCCATACATCTCCATAGACATGTGTGTAGAGCTACATTGAAATAAGTTTTAATTCAGATTATTACGGTTTTCATCATTTTCCAAATTCCCATAAATGAATGTGATGGTGTATGGCATGGCATATGGAGCATGAAATTTGTAATTACTTCAGATAAGGGTTGTGTACTTGACTCTAGGTTTTGCTGCCGACTGACATGCGGGGAGCGGAGGCGTGGAATATTACCCAGCCTTTTGGGAACAGGCAATTAACGAAGTTCGTAGATTGCATGATTGGACTGGTTGTCTTGTCAGGTTATCTGTCTCCTTTTCTTGAATGGGATTTGTTGTACCTACGTGGATTTGTTTAGGCATCACAATGGAACGGATGAATGAATTCGTATGCACTTATTAGGAAAACGTAGGGCGCAACATGGAGCAGAATTTGGTTTTTATTTCATCAGAATCGGCCCGCTGTACAGTTTTTGATGGTGGTTGGTAGGAAATTGGGAAATGTTTGAGCGTGCGGACTCAGTTCTGGTGGTAACCGAGTTCCACGTCGTTCCTCTCCATTTGTTGCTCCGTTTTTTGGTAATAGGCATCGGTTCATATTTAAGCAATCTCCGCTTAGCTATTAGGCAATGTTTTTCAATATGGATTAAGAATAAAATGTTTGCAATCTGGAGCAAGCAACAAGTAGTCAAACATGAGATAGAGCTTGACACACGGTTTAAGAAGCAAAGCGTCCTCAAAAATCGTGTCAAATTAGCTAGACACCTTAACTTGTACCTATACAGCTTAGGTTGATGGTTGCTTCAACTTCAATTGGCATTTGTTTTATAACAAAGAGTTTTGAATTGCTCAACAAACTTTCAAAGTGCGATGGAATGGCTTGGGTTTTTTTTTTATTCCAACAAAATTGGGTGTGGTAAAGGATAAGAGGTGTTATTGTGAATGGCCCGCTATTTCGGTAGCTGTCACTTTTGAAGCTTTTATTCTTTGACATTTGACAAGAAGAAACTACGCCATTACTAAAAATGGAACGATACACACTTCAACAACGCATTGAAATTATTAAAATTCACTCCAAAAATGGTGAAAATCTTGCAGTCACAGTTCGCAAAACTAAAGCATTTTTTGGTCGTCGTGAAGCACCTTGTCGGACCAAAATTGACGCATCTGGGGCTCGGAAAACCCAAGAGTTATTGTTGAGAAGCCTCTCCATCCTCAAAGTGTGACTGTTTGGTGCGTTTTTATGGTCCGGCGGGATCATTGGACCTTACTTTTTCGAAAATGAGGTTGGATCAACAGTTATGATGAATGGATTGCGCTATCGAGAGATGATTAATGATTTTTTATGGTCGGAGTTGGATGGTATTGTTCTGGACAACGTTTACATTCAACAAGACGGCGCTACGTGCCACACAAGCAACGAAAGCATTGATCTTTTACGGGAAAAAGTTTCCGGACCGTGTTATCTCTCGAAGAGGTGATCACAATTGGCCACCGAGATCTTGTGATTTAACACCTTGCGACTTCTTCCTTTGGGGCCACGTGTAAGATAAGGTCTACGCCAACAGCCCAGCGTCGATTCAAGACCTCAAAGATAAAATTCGTAAGGCTGTCGAGGACATAGGGTAGCCACGTTGCGATTTGGTTATGGAAAATTTCATGAAAAGGATATGGTCCTGTATGCGTTCTCGTGTTGGCCATTTGGCTGATATTGTTTATCATTATTAACGGAATATCTTCCTCTTTATAATGAAATAAACATCCGATCATTTATCTCGAAAAATGGCATTTTTCTTTGAATACCAAAATTACACCTCTTATTGGAAAACCCTTTATAAGTGTCATTGTCCATTCTGTTCGTTTTCTTAGAAATTGATGGCTGAACCAATATCTTGGTCGAAAACGCCCTCAAAAGGTAGGCGTGGCATGACAAATTTTATATATTTTATCAAGAAATCAACCATATAGCAAAAGTAAGGGTGAACAGGCTGTCAGCTAGGTTGGTGTAATGGTGCATTCACTTAAAAAAAAATATCCATGACAACCCTGCTTTTGTTCTTTGGGTAAACAGTTTTGCATGGTGCTTTTTTCCCGGCTTATCTTACCGCCCTACCTGCTCAATTGTCCTCCTCCCAACAGTTTAAGGAACACTTTTAGAAAACTTAGATGGTTAAAAGGTATTCCCTAGCTTAGCCCAATCCTTTTCGACGAGGACCGCTCTGCCCTCCAACCAAGCAAATCTATCATCCCTCCCGACAATAACACTTTTACTATCTGCTACCTTGAAAAATAATTTTCCAATGCAAAAATTCCCAGTTCTTTTTTTTTTACATTTTCAAAGTTCGACCGACATAATAACTAAAACTGGGTGAACTTTGCTTTGACGAAACTTTTCCACCGGATTCCCTAGACTATCGCCATTTACCGCATACACTTGACTATGAGAGAAAAGAAAGAGAATCAAAAAGATTGTTTGAACTTTAGTTGGGCCATGGAAATTGGCGATTTATTTAACGGAAATTAAAGTCCCTCGCATTTTGTCGTCGCTTTGAGGAACTTTTCCATTTAAAAACGAACAAAGACGTTCAACTTGAGTATTGTTAGTTTTAACCCGACATTATATACACGCACACAAATAATCTGTTTTACGTAACTAAAGTCTCCTTGAGCAGGTACGAATGGGTTGCTTTGTTAATTGACTTTTGCAATTGGGTTAAGGGGTGAAGCACTGTTGGTGATGTATAAAGTGGACGTTTTGAATGGGGATTTTCAAGTGATCAAAGCCTGGGTATTGAAGACGGCATACTGCGTGAAAAAGAGGTCATCAGCCTGTCTGTCAATAAACAGAAACTGGTCAGCTACAGAATATAGAAGAGTCACCGCAGGATGATTTTGATTGAAGAACGGCATTTGCAACTTTAAGTCAAACAACAAAATATATTTTGACGAGCAAGTCATGTATGTACCCACAGAAAGAATTTCGTAGGGAATTTTGTTGAAACGACCCACTTGCCCTTGAAACATACTGCTCCCTATACGAAGCCTCCTTTTCACATCCAATCAATCCATTGACAGTCTCGTTCCAAAATGATCACAGTGATAGCTTTAACTTTGTTTGTCTCCGAAGTAGACATGTCACATATAGCAAAGGCCGTGCAAAATACTCGTAGGTTACTTTCTGTAAAAACGCACGTCCTAAGCGCACCTTTATAGAAAACCAGTGAACACAACTCAACCACATTAGTCCTGAGGACCTCGAGTTTGTGCATCATTATGCACAAGAGTTGTTCCCAACAAATAATCCAAATAACATCAGCACACGTCCGTATGCGCCTACCTCCTCCATCAGAACAACACACAAATGCAGCGCGCTGCTGGCTTTTACATGTTTAAGCGCATATCCCCTCGAGCTATACAATTATCTGGCATAAGTGACGTTTGACTAAGGTTGCTGCAGGCATTGATGTCCTTGATAAACTGTTACTTCATTTTGTAGTCTCTATATCCATCTACGCAAAAACGAACACACAAAGAGAGAGAGAGAGAGAGTGAGAGAGAGTTGTTAATATATTAAAAAGTGAGGCGAAACCTTGAGGCGCACAGCACTTTGCATTGCGAGCAGAGCAAGAGTGCATGACTGCACATAACCTGTGTTCATTTCCTTTGTCGTACAAGAATCCCTTTGTGTCAGCATCGTCATTGCAATTGCAAGTAGGATGTGTTTTGTATGTTGCATAAAGTATCTTCATAACTTAGAGCGGTTGTAAAAGCAAACGCTTGCAATTGAATGCGTAGGTATACCTACTTTCGAATGAGATCTTCGGGGGTTTACTTCTGGTAATTAGAAAGGGGGAGGCTTTTGTGTGCGTATGCATATGTAGGGGGTCAACATGGGTACGTCTGAGAAAGGTGTCAATTAAAATACAATTGGACTGCTTTTAATACAGACGAACTCTATTTCCGTAAAGGATCTGACAGCGACATCAGTTGTCAACATTTATAGGGAACTGGAAGTGCGCAGGGTTTCTGTCGTTGTTTCTTCTTTTTTTGTTGTCCACGTAACGCGGAAGATGGTCACAGACAATTTCCCTTCGTCCAATACTTATACCCCTTTGGAAGGGGGGTCATTTTAAAAATGTAGAAACGCCTGCCGAAATAAGCTTCATTATTGGATAACAATTAGAATCAGTAGCTTACGACTTAATCGAAAAGAAATTTTTGAATTCAAACGTTTACCCCTCTAAAGGGGGGCCTTTTTTTAAAATGTCATTCAGACAATTTAGTAAGTAAATTGCCGTGTTTCTTTTTTTTTTAATCTTTGAGTACCAACAGTTAGATTAGGTTAGGTTAAGGTTAGTCGAAGGAATTCTTAATAATTCCTTGTAGAGCTGACTGTAAATACACCCACTTATAGTAAAACTGTAGGGGGCTTAATGTCTGTTACCAGTTGGTGTGAAAACTACTCGACAGATTTCGATGAAAGCTTGTTTTGAAAGAAATCCCAGAAGACTTTAGCCCCCCGCTCACTTTTTTGGAGGGTTTTTCAACAAAATAATTTTTTTTTTTTTTCTAAATGATTTTAATTTCTCATTACTCAAATAATTCTTAATCAAAAAGAAAAAATAAGAATTCTTCCGAAAGCTTAGGCCCAGTCGCTGATACTAATCATAGCGATTTGGGATCCAATTAAAATCGTTTGTTACAGTTTACGAAATAGAAAAAGTAGCCCATAAGGTATTTAAGTAGTATCAGCAAACGGGAATAGTCAATCAGCTCTGTGCTTCGTTCAGAAGCTGAGCTACAGACCAACATCTAACACGATCTCTGTCGTCATCGTGGTTCTGCGGAAGCACTTGGAAAACCTTGAGTGTCGTTTTCTCTGTTGGATGGGAGCGACACGGAAGTAAATGAAGTATATGTGAATTTGATTGGAGTAAACAAAATTACAGGCACGTCTATCCGGTCTTTATATGTCTTCCTACATTTTTTTTAAGTAGCTGGTCAAATAATGGCTGTACGTGTACACATTGTCAAACATTTTCAATCAGTTCGTATTTTAAGGGTTTTCCTTAGTTGAGAGAGAGGGAGAGAGTTGTTTAATTTGAAAAAGTGTTTAAAGATCAAGTCCACCTAACTTTGCTACCAGTTAAACCATTAGAAAGCTGTTTAAATATACGTTAGTGAGGTTTTCTTGGCAAACCCTAAACTTCGGAAGACGTATACCTCCTTCAAATATTACTCTGGCAAATCAATGTCCAACCCCGATGGGGAGAAGTTAAACGTGGTGGTTGGGTTTTGCGTCTTCTGCAACACACCATTTGGGCACCATCTGCTGGCAGCCAATAAAACCTAGTTTAATCAGAAAGTCGTCAATGACAAGTGTGACCAAAGAGAGAACCCCTCTTTGTTTGCTGTTTTTTTATGAGTTTTTGGTCAGTTCATCTGCACCATCGTGCCATATATCAGTCGCACGGTTTAAAAGACCCAAATAAAATAAGAAAACTACTGTCACTTTTGAAACCGCTACATCAGTATCGTTAACCTGGTCATAACCCACTCGCAATTAAAACCCTAGGTACTACAGCTGCATCGTTCCTTTGTGAAGCACCTCAAAGTTTGCTTCGCTTGCTTGTGTTTTTCTTCCTCCAGGCAGTCATAAACTTGAAAGTAATTTCGCTAAGAGGCTATTTGATAAAATAAAATTCAACCCCCCCTCCCCCAACGCCTCGGGAAGGATTTAAACGACAGATACATGTACGTGCTTGGATAGGTAAGGATGTATGTCCGCGCTCTTTACTATTCCACTTTTATTGACTTATAAATTATAGTTATTGCCACTTTTGCACGTCGACTTGCTTTATGCATGAGAATGTCCTGTTCTCCGAGCTACAACATTTATTTATGAAAAGAACAAACAGCAATTGTAATAAAATACAAAAGCAAAAGGGAGAAAAAAATCAATCGAGATATGAAAATATCCTTTTTGCCGTTTAGCTATTTTCTCCCGGCCCCCCGATGTTGTTGTTTCGTTTTTAGTACGCAAAATTGTTATCACCAAACTCTTAATATTCAAGTGTTTGTGCTTACATTTGCTATTTCATCGCTACACACATGAACACCCACAACTACTGTACCGGTGCGGATGGCATCCACTCTCACACACACGACAGACATTATAACAAAAAACAAACCGGGTGGAAGAACATTCATTTAACCGTTCATATCACTGGAAATACGAGTATCCTTTCGGTTGCTGTTGTTGGTATTTTTTTTTTTCTCCTTTTTTATGCTTATCCTTGAGCACTTCAAATATTTCATAAAGTTTAGTTTTAGTCATTCTGCTCTGTTTGCAAATTGACGTGTATATGGAGATGATAGGTGGTAGTGGTGAAGATGGAGCTCTGCCGCACATCACCAACAGGCAGGGAGGGGGCAGGGTGAATCTACTCAATAATAAATATGAAAACAGAAAGTAGTTTCCCCTTTGTGCTGTGTGTTGTTTGGCGAAAGCTCAAATGTGACACACTGTGTGCTCCTACTGAGCTGATTCCGTGTTTCACACGCGCCCTCAAAGAACAACAGTCGTCGTCGTCGTCGTCATCGTCATAGTTGTTGTTGCTGGCTTGGCTTGACGTGAATCAGAAACCAAATGGCGTCAAAATCTCATAAAATTTAAGAGGATATCCTTTTTTTTAGTTTTATTCGTCATATGGTCGTTTAATGCTGCGGGGTATGTGGAATATCTCAGGATGCTGATGGTGGAACAGTTTTTATTTATCGGTTACACATTTCGGATCCAGTTTTGGTGTAGCGCTTGAAAATGGCGTAAAATGTTTGCGGTTTAAGGACGAGGACGGTTGGTGAGAGCGGTTGATAGTGATTCGATCAAATCGACTGTGAGTAACAATTGGATATTAAACGGTGAAAGTTTTGCTGTCCGAGCGACGAAGCAACTCATTGGTTTTGATTAGAAAGGGGCTGATGGTGGGCAAGGATTTTAGGTGAACGGGAGAGAGTGGTACACCGCGATTGTGACGAAATTCACCTGCGATTGAGACAAAGGCTTGCAAGTTCGAATGTTTTTGGCTGTCAATACAGACTTTGAGATCATTCAATGACCCATCTCGAAGATTGGTCGAAAGAAGTTACGCCTGATGAACGAAACCTTAGTAACGTCTGCCCGCAATACAAGAAAGAAGAGAAGACTCTGAACAAAGCTAGGCAAAGACCAATCAGCCTTTGTGCCATTGCATACAAGATTCTCTCACAAACAACCAAAAATGTATATATCCTTGAGAAAACCGAAGATGTCCAGGTCGAGATCCACCGTCTTTTAGGGCCGCTGTCACAAACGGGTTATGTGAAAATGTGTCTAGTTTTGCCAAACACCTCTCAGAGTGTGCAGAATGATGCTATTCGATTAAAGTCGGGCTCAATCTGACCGAGACCTTGGGTGTCCAAAAACGATTTAGACTGATAGTTGAAAAAAAGTGCAACATTCACAAGTCTCTCTACTTAATTGCGTACGCCGATGACATTGACAAAATTGACAGAGCTGTCACTGAGGCGTTGGGGGATTTGTTAAAATTGGGACAGAAGCGATACAAATTAATTTTGTCTAAAATGAGGGAATAACCAAGTAGATATGCTATCAAAATGAAGGGACGCTGTACATCGGTTAAGCGAACAGAAAGCCTTTTCCCGTTGACAGCGACATAGAAGTCAAACGAAGATCCCCACCGTTTTGTACTAGGTCCTTGTCAAAAAGCACCAATGAAACTCTATATAAGATATTCGAAGTCAAACGAAGAATCCCACAGTTTTGTACTAGGTCCTTGTCAAAAAGCACCAATGAAACTCTATATAAGACTATCGAAGTCAAACGAAGAAGTTTTGTACTGGGTCCTTGTCAAAAAGCAGCAATGAAACTCTATATCAGACATTCGAAGTCAAACGAAGATCCCCACAGTTTTGTACTAGGTCCTTGTCGAAAAGCACCAATGAAACTCTGTATAGGACTTTCGAAGTCAAACGAAGATCCCCACCGTTTTGTACTAGGTCCTTGTCAAAAAGCACCAATGAAACTCTGTATAGGACTTTCGAAGTCAAACGAAGATCCCCACCGTTTTGTACTAGGTCCTTGTCAAAAAGCACCAATGAAAGTCTATATGAGACATTCGAAGTCAGACGAAGATCCCCACCGTTTTGTACTAGGTCCTTGTCAAAAAGCACCAATGAAACTCTATATAAGACTTTCGAAGTCAAACGAAGATCCCCACCGTTTTGTACTAGGTCCTTGTCAAAAAACACCAATGAAACCCTATATAAAACTTTCGAAGTCAAACGAAGATCCCCACCGTTTTGTACTAGGTCCTTGTCAAAAAGCATCAATGAAACTCTATATGAGACATTCGAAGTCAATCGAAGATCCCCACCGTTTTGTACTAGGTCCTTGTCAAAAAGCACCAATGAAACCCTATATAAAACTTTCGAAGTCAAACGAAGATCCCCACCGTTTTGTACTAGGTCCTTGTCAAAAAGCACCAATGAAACTCTATATAAGACTTTCGAAGTCAAACGAAGATCCCCACCGTTTTGTACTAGGTCCTTGTCAAAAAGCACCAATGAAAGTCTATATGAGACATTCGAAGTCAGACGAAGATCCCCACCGTTTTGTACTAGGTCCTTGTCAAAAAGCACCAATGAAACTCTATATAAGACTTTCGAAGTCAAACGAAGATCCCCACCGTTTTGTACTAGGTCCTTTTCAAAAAGCACCAATGAAAGTCTATATGAGACATTCGAAGTCAGACGAAGATCCCCACCGTTTTGTACTAGGTCCTTGTCAAAAAGCACCAATGAAACTCTATATAAGACTTTCGAAGTCAAACGAAGATCCCCACCGTTTTGTACTAGGTCCTTGTCAAAAAGCACCAATGAAACTCTATATAAGACTTTCGAAGTCAGACGAAGATCCCCACCGTTTTGTACTAGGTCCTTGTCAAAAAGCACCAATGAAACTCTATATAAGACTTTCGAAGTCAAACGAAGATCCCCACCGTTTTGTACAAGGTCCTTGTCCAAAAGCACCAATGAAAGTCTATATGAGACATTCGAAGTCAGACGAAGATCCCCACCGTTTTGTACTAGGTCCTTGTCAAAAAGCACCAATGAAACTCTATATAAGACTTTCGAAGTCAAACGAAGATCCCCACCGTTTTGTACTAGGTCCTTGTCAAAAAGCACCAATGAAACTCTGTATAGGACTTTCGAAGTCAAACGAAGATCCCCACCGTTTTGTACCAGGTCCTTGTCAAAAAGCACCAATGAAACTCTATATAAGACTTTATCGTTGCTGTCCTATAATCATTGAGACAAAAGAACGGACATTAGCGAAGGAAGACATGAACCCGCGAGGGCTTGAAGTCGAAGCCCTGAAGTGTATATAGACACGTGGTAGTTTCCGAAAATGAAATTCCTCGACATTAATCTCAAAAAATTAGGAAAATCTTAAAGGTAGCGACCGTTTCATTGCCTTGAACAATGCAGTAACAGTCGTTGCTCTTAAAGGTATCTATGTCCATGTATTGCGCTGCTGTCGTCGGACAAAAATGTCCTTTCATGTTGAATCGTGTGCGGCCCATTTTTAAAAATATTGCAAATCGATTTGCATTTAACATGAAGATGCAGTCAAAATAACAAGTTACATCCCCGAATGAATGCCTTCACTCGTACCCCATATCAATTAAATACTTGTCCCCCCTTCCGCAGCTTTAGAGCGCTCATCAGAATTGATTGGATTTGATTCGAATGATTGATCTGAACCGCAAGTTTGCCAGTTTCCCACCCCACAAAGCGGATAAGATAAAACGAACAAGAGCGACCTCTCACAATCCATTAAATTTAAAAATTATTCATTTTTACCGGGATTTTATGTTCCATTACTGGGAGAGCACGATTGACAGCAGCTGCTGTTTGCATCAACACCATCAATAGACTGCATGGCCGATGGTACTCTGTGGGGATGGTTATAAGTGCTCACTTTGACGCGGGTAGTTGTGCACCAAAGCTTCGTATTCAAAGCGTCTCTAAAGGACGGAAACACTCATTGAAGTGGATGCTATTCAAAAGATGCACACACAAAGTATCTCACAGTACAGTGTGTGCCTGGTGTTGACAATTCGCAGAGTCCCTATAGGATGACGACATCGACGACACGAGCGATGCTGCTTGCTGTGAAGCACTTCATGGTTTTTTTTTGCAACTTTTCCGCATGTGCTAGTGTTGCTGCTATTACTCGCTCTCAAACAGGATAAGTGGTGTCCTCTTTGAGGATTTATTACTCAATCCAGTGCATTTCACAGAGTGAGAGTGCAATCGATTAATGTCAGGTCTTCCATCAACTGGAAGAAGGCATGTCCGTCAATTCGCTGCCTAGGTGTAGATATGAGTGCGCATACACCCTTCTCTCACGGTGTGGTTGATGACGACAATGACGATGACGGTGATAGTAATGGCGCTTCACAGTTGTGTGCGAAGCCTGTAAGTTGTCTTAATTGAATGCGAACAATGTGTGATTTTTTACCCATTGATCTCAATGTGTCGCCAGAGTCGCCCGCATGCAAACCGATGCGCTGTCACTGTTCACTGAGCTCAGCATCCTTCGGAATGCATATAATAATTCTTCAAAGCCGAACAGCGAATTCTTTTCACGTCCGTGGAGAGAGAAAAATGAATTCCCATCACGTTTGGCGAATCCTTGTTGACTTCTGCGATATGCGGATATCCCCGACCTCAAACTCCAAACGCAAAAGCCACCAACAGAGGGAAGCACAGGGTTTTCGTATTACATGCACGACTTCGTGACTTAGTAGTTTCATGTGCATAGTGCCGCATTTACATATTGAACGCGATTGGGTGCAATTTTCGTATTACTGCAGGTGGGCACGTATTACATTTTTCTATGTTCTATATAACACAGCCCAGCTTTTCGTGTTGGGTTTTTTTTTTTTCTAAAATATATTCTAGATTCAGCAACGGATATAATAGCTTGGTGTAAGTTATGTGATTTTTGTCTGCGCATATTTTGCAGGCGCGAATTTGAATATTTATTATTTATTTGAGATGCCATGCGATGGGGTCGGTTGGATGCAGTTTTTGAAGTGACTCTTTTGAAAATGTCCAAAGAGTGCGGAAAGGGGATAGAGGGTGATTGGTTTTATTTTGAGAGTTAAAATTCTACTTTTGACAATCCTATCGATGAACTTGGCTTAGGTATTACACTTCGAGGTGAACCTACAGACTGTTCTTGTGCAATGAGACAGAAGCCGCTCTTCTATAGCACAGCGGTGAGTTTCTTTTGGAAAATAAAGTAACAAACCAACGAAAGCAGCGCAAAAGACGACTGCCCCAATCCAGGTGAGAATTCTATCAGCGAGAAACACGGTAGAGTTGGTTGATTGCGAAGAAATAAAAACTAAGGGTTGCTCCAGGCCCCAAGTGAAATTTGTCCGTGCTGAGGAATTTTTATGGATTGGTTAACGAATTTTAGTGGGCAACGTACACAAATCCATATACAAAAGAGAAACCGCCGTTTGTGAGTGGGGTGTTACTTTTCTGTTGCTCTGATCAACAAGCGGTAACCAAGTGACGATACCTGCCAACAAATTTTGCAAATTTGAGAAGAAAGTCTTAAAAAAAAAGATCTCTTGTTAGTGACAGCCCCCCATTTTAGGCTCGCTTGTTCAGTGGTTGCACCTCTTTTCCACGGCGCCACCTTTCGGAAATGTCCGACACCCGAAAAGCAGAACTGTCTTGAAAAAGCTTCTCCAGTCAGTCATTCGGCCTCGACGTTTGTGGATCCCTTCTACTCGTCCCAAATCTAAATTTTCTCAAACCCGAATCGCTTCAAACATGTTGTGCCGACAGTAGAGAAAATATGGCGGCCTTCAGATAACCGTCTCGTATTGAGCCCACCTAGAAAGTCGTCTTCTTTCAAATTGTGGACAACCTCGCTCTTAATCTTGTACTTTTTGCACTTAGTTGATAGTTTTGGAGGTCAAAAGTCGTGATTACGGCTCTTTTTTCTGAGAAGCTCTTTAAATGCCTTTTGGGGGGCACCTAGAAGGCTCGAACTTCAAAGCGCGTCTTGGAACCCGTTGGCAGAAGTAGCTGCTCAATATTGAGTAGATATCTGTCCAGCGTGGTTCAGTGTTCCTTATAGGCTTATTTCGGAAGTATCTATTGCAGATATTTCGCCCTGAAAACCGATTGTTTGAGCTGTCTCAGATTGTCGAAACCTGCTCTTAACCGATTCCGTCACCACGGAAACCTTCCACGAGCGAACCATCAGCATGTGTACGATGTCGTCCGAAAAAAATACATGAAATCGGAGTTCAAAAATATGTTTAAAACACGAATATTTAAGTCTCCCTCCCCATGGCAAGGACACCAGAGTGCTTCAGAAGTGCTCTGAAATTTATTTAGGCTGTTCCACAGTTTGGGCGTGACCCGTGGTCTCAATTATCAAGCCTCTCCAGTTAGCTCTGTCCTTATTGAACTGCCCCCACTTGTGAGCTTCAAGTCGGTTTTGAGGTACATTTCGAACTCGAAGACTCTCAAATCAAATAAATGATTCCGCAAAGTGCCAGTCTCTGCAATGACTTCAACACTGCTCCGATGGAGCGCCTTAATAAGCTGAAACTTCTCTGTTCTTAAATATCTCCAGGAGGAATTTTGGCCAATGGTTTGCCTTTATGGCCCTTCCAAGTCAAGGCTGACTCAAGTCTGCAATATTTGTCAAAGTCAAAGGTTGCCAAAAAACCCCCGCAAATATTTTAATGAGCTCTACGTACTTTGACCGCCTCAATACCGTCACTTTTGTAAACCTTGGGGGCAGATCAGGTTAGATGATATCGGCTTTGAAATTCTGATGATCAAAATAAGTTATGTTCAGTCCGATTTTGTTTTTTGATTATCGTCTTGAATAGATGAAGCTCTTAACCATGTACTTTTTGCACTTAGTTGTTGGTTTTGGAGGTCAAAAGTCATGACTACGGCTCTGTTTTCTGAGAGGCTCTTTAAATGCCTTATGGGGGGCAGAATTGTCAAGACCTTCAAGCGTTGAAACAGCGGCATTTTGTGCACCTTAACCACTTCGAATCAAACGCAAGAAAAACCCTATTCCTAGACCTCGTCCCATAGCCCGTATTTATAGTTCAAAACTGCTCCCCATCTTCAAATGCAATTACACCAACGTCACCTCGCATGACATCAAATCTTGTCCCTTCAATTACCCAGTCCATCAGATATTCGGCTTTGTATGCTCCTTGATTCATGTACTGACGGTCTGACGCCTGACAAATTCCTTGAATACTCGCAACCAAAAAAAAAAATGGTTAATAACGCACCAGACAATATCTCGGTTGAAGAATCTCGGTTCCAATCGAATAGATGCAACATTTTCATCCAATTTAACAGACGAAACCCTTCCGACAATGACTTGTTTTGGTGCCGGAATCTCGCAGAAAGAAAAACTGCATTTCGACTCGGTTGTCAGTGAGCACCCTTGAGGTCGCCCATTGTGTGCGCTACATACGAATTCATCGATAACAAGTTCTGCGCTTCCTCTCCGCCAGTAAGGACATGTTCTGCTGGCATATTAAAAATTCAAAAATTCCATATCATTACCAAGGAATCCGTCAAACTTTTCCCCAGTGGTATGCGGTGTGCCGTATGCGGTATGGTTGGCTGTTCGGTGTCGTGATTAACATAAATCCGATTTCAAGATACGAAAACGGGCCATTCCCGACTGCTCCTAATCCTCCGTCTAGAAGAAAACGCCGCCCGAGCAAGTCAACTGGAAATATTATGTGCGAGGGTAAGCACAGCAGTATCCCGAATCCCCATCCAATGTGTGTACGGGTGTGAGACATTTTCGAGACACTAGCAACATTGCGACGAAAACAGCGAACAGCGTTCAATTTCCGATATCATTGCGCTGCCGGAGGGGAGGAAATATGAAAAACGAGTCACCCCCTGGCATATATACGAACACAATTCGTATACAAAATATCAGTGACAGACAGACGGACGACTTAGCATGAGTGAAGTGATGATGATAATGATTATGGAATATTGGAGTGCTGCTATACATCTGTAATGGCATTCGGGGCTAAAAAGATACTCGTGGAGAATATTATACATTTTGCAGAAATATGGGCCATCCATATCGGAGATGTGTGTGTGTTCGGTTAGATGGCTGCGACCGGGACTGGGTTGCATCTAATGTTGGCACAATATTTTGCACATTTTGCACGCAGAGCATGTGAAAAATTGTTCAATCTGATGAATGGTGTCATACCCAGCGCCAAGATGATGTCACGTGCAGCGTTTTACATTTTTGTTTGTGCTCTCGAAATTCGATGCTCATTTGGATGGAAACGGATGTGACTTAATCTACTTCTTTTTTCTGATGAAGCCATTACAATCATGTCTGGCGAGTGTTTAGTTACAGAGGCTAATTTACGTTTTAGCTTTTCTGGGAACAGCTTAACATCATCATGTAATTGGTGTTGATCATGGCAGCGGGTCATCCAGCTTTCATCATCAGCATCAGTGTGTCCGTTTGTGTATGTAAGTAAGACGTCATTCGGTATGGATGCAGAGTTTAACTGGGATTGTGTTGGCTACACCTTTGTGTGTGCTGGCGTTGAAACTTAGACCCATCCGGAAGGGAGATCGGGCTTGGTATTCCTGACTAGGTGCCACGACTTTGTACGGGGCTGGATAGCTTCTGCCTATTAGATCTGCAAACTTTCTGTATTGCGGAGCCTCGCGAAGAAAGTTTGTGAAAGTGCGTTTTTTTATTTAGAACCTATCGCCATTCTAGTATTCGATTACAGAAAGCGGCGCCCTCTGTTGGCCACTTTCTGTGTAAATATAGCGATGGAAGTCACTTTTGGAACTATCAGAACGATTTGATATTTTTGGCAGCTGATTTAAATTTCGCAACTACAGCAAAGTGGCAACGCTGGTTCCGTCCAAAAATTGGGTTTAGGTGTCACATTTAATGATATAAACTTATGAACAGACAAAAATGACAGCAAGAATGACAGGTACCAATTTAGGAAGATGCCGGGCTGTTGGAAAAAGTTTGTTTGTTCCTAAAGCATACTTAGATAGACCTTTTTTTGGAACAACCTTTAAGCGAGTTTTACGTCTTTTTTGGATGGACCTCTTTTGGAATTTCTCTCAAGCGAATTTTATTTTTTTCAGGTCGTTTTGGCGCTTTTTTTCATCCGCTTTCTTCGACTTTTTTGAACGCTTTCGGGCGTTTATTGAGGTGTGTCTGAAGGCGTTACTTAATGCGCTTTCAGGGGCGTTTTTTGGGCCTTTTTCCGGAGCACTGTTTGGGAGGTTTTTTTAACTTATGAAATGACAAAAATGACAGTAAGAATAACAGGTACCAATTTAGGAAGATGCGGGCCTGTTAGAAAAAGTTTCCTTGTTCCTACCATAAGCACACTTAGACAGACCTTTTCTTGAAACCACCTTTAAGCGAGTTTTACGTCATTTTTGGATGGACCTCTTTTGGAATGTCTCTCAAGCGAATTCTATTTTTATTTTTTTCGGGCACAGTTCAGATCGTTTTGGCGCTTTTTGCATCCGCTTTCTTCGACTTTTTTGAACGCTTTCGGGCGTTTATAGAGGTGTGTCTCAAGGCGTTACTTGATGCACTTTTAGGGGCGTTTTTTGAGCCTTTTTCCGGAGCACTGTTTGGGAGGTTTTTTTTTAACTTATGAACAGACAAAAATGACAGCAAGAATGACAGGTACCAATTTAGGAAGATGACGGCCTGTTGGAAAAAGTTTGCTTGTTCCTAACATAAGCACACTTAGATAGACCTTTTTTTGGAACCACCTTTAAGCGAGTTTTACGTCATTTTTGGATGGACGGACCTCTTTTGGAATTTCTCTCAAGCGAATTTTATTTTTATTTTTTTTCAGGCACAGTTCAGGTCGTTTTGGCGCTTTTTCCATCCGCTTTCTTCGACTTTTTTGAATGTTTTCGGGCGTTTATTGAGGTGTGTCCGAAAGCGTTACTTAATGCGCTTTCAGGGGCGTTTTTTGGGCCTTTTTCCGGAGCACTGTTTGGGAGGTTTTTTAAATGACTTTTTCACTTTTTTTGCCCCGTTCTTTGGTATATTTGACTACTCTTTTTGTGGCTTTTTAGTGTGTTTTTTGAAGAGAATTTTCTATCGCTTTTCTGGACGTTTTTGGAATATTTGTTTGGGGCTGCTTTCGTTGTGATTTTTGGAGAGTTAATCATCAGGAGGGCTTTTTCAAGCGCAGCTTTTTTGAAAGCACTTATCTATCTATTTTTTGGGACCTTTGTGGCATATTTTGGGTTGTCTTTTCTGCCGTTTTTGTTTCTCTTTCAGGTCGATTGTAAACAGCCTTTTGGTGAGGTTTTTTAAAACCATTTTTGGCGTATTTTAGTAAATCGTTTTTTGTTTTCTTGGGCATTTTCGTGGAGTTTTTGACTGGCAATTTCTTTTTATTTTTTGAGGATTTCCTTTGCGCTTCTTGCTTTTTTTTCGATAATTGCTTTTCGCGGTTTTATGAGGGATTTGATGTATTTTTCAGATTCATCTTGAGACATATCTTGGGAGTTGGGACTGCTTTCAGAGCGTTTCTCAGAGTTATTTTTGGGCGTTTTTAATATGCTTTCGCTTGTGACGTTTTCTGTGCATCTTTGAGACGCTTTGTAGCGTTTTATTGCGTATTTTTTGGTGTCACTTTCAGGTTTATTTTAAACAGTCAATTAGTGCGAGTTTTACCGAACTGTTGCGTTTGAAATGTAATAATTTTTTTTTTATATTTTTTTCGGTCATTTTTTGTAGCGTTTTTATAAATGATTTGTGGAATTATTTTGGGTTGTTTTTTCAGTCACTTTTTTGGGCGTTTTTAAAGTGATTTTCATGAAGTTTATTTTGGTGTTTTTGGTGTATTTTTGCGCCGTTTTTAAAAGCAATTTCATTTCGACGTGGTGAGCAATGAGAAAACTGCAGTAAAAATATCCTTAATCCCTACATCTTTGGATGAAACATTCACAAACATGAAGAAACACTCGCTCTCAACTAAACTACTTACATAAAAGCCAAAGAACACTTGATTGCCCACCACAACTTACGCGTGCACGTGCATCTCCGCATGAACGTCATTACAATACAGACAGTCACAGTCGAACTTCCGAACAGCTCTCCCTTCATTCTTCCTCCAACCCCCCTAGTTGAATTCAATGAAGCAAAATGAAATTAATGAACACACCATTGGAGCAGAGTACCACACGGCATCACTTGTTCCTCCACACAATTGGTATACCTATCGGAAACAAAGAAAAAGCTTTCTCATTTTCCACCATGATAGCGTCCTTAATTTCCCAACTGCAATTCAATTAAATTTACTATAGCAGCCACTTTTTCAATAACAATAATTATCGTCCCATGTGGATATGGGACACGGTGCGAGTGGACTACAATGTCCGAGGATATGGGTAGGGCAAACGTCCGACCAGTTAAGACAATTTTCATTTAATGATTGCCTTACGTTAAGTGCCACAAGTGCGATTTTTTATCGCTTTTAATTGCACCCAACACTCACGTACTAATGATATCCCGCACGACGCGTGCCACCCCATACCTGTTCGATGATTTCATTAATGTTGTGTCACTTGCATTGGCAGCAGCATGTCCTGCAATTCTGAGGTTGCGCTATGGTCTATATGAGATATCCTGTTTCTGTTTCGTTCGCAGTTTGATGTTTGTCCTGAATGGCATTTTAATGGTCGGGAGGGTGTTCGGAAGTTGACAATAATTGAATGCAGTCCGATGGTCCAAGCATGAGACTTATTAATTAAAAAACAGGATTAAAGGTGCAACTCCTCAAAAACTGTGTATCAAGTCATAATAAACAAGGAAATAGGATCGCCCATGTCAACTCACGTACGAGATGGATTTTAAAATTCCCAACGAATCATTTTTCTCTGTGACTGTGACACTAATCGATTGGACGTCGTATCCAGGGTTCGATACACACGTGTGTAGGTATAGGAGAGCCTTCCCTTTTTGAAATGACGTATTCCCTGTGGCAGGGGCAATAAATCATCAAAAGTAAATGTCACGTACGACTGCGAGCTTTCACAACATTCTCGATCCAAAGGAAGGACAAATATCAACACACACACCCACACACACATGTCACTCATAGGAAAATGTTGAAATAAACGCTTTAAAGTCCATAAAGTCAGGAGGATGATGCCGGCGACTGAGAAGAAGGAGCTGCCTACATGGCTGAGGATGGATGTTTCAATTATTAGACACCTTGAATGCACCACTACCTCATAAAGTTGGCTGATTAGTGGATGCCCTAAGTGCACTCTTATGCCTCGTATGTAATCAGAGCCACCGCTGGGAGTTCTGCAGCAGCACACTCCAGCACGACTATTGAGAATTAATTGGAAAAGTAGGAGTGTTGCCTGCCAGAACGAAACATCATTAAATTAAAGTGTGTAATTAACTGTAAGCCTACCATCCACCATCTGAAAAGGATATGAACTTCACTTTGCGCAAAATTTTAATTAGTACAGCTTGGAAACGGAGCAGCAGCAGCAGTAGCGCGGAGCTGGCAAGTGTCTTAAACACATTCATCCGCCACGTGCGGTATAAGCCACCATGGATGCCGACGCATATTACACTCTTCTAATTGCTCTTTGGATATGTGTTCGCCAGAGCGAGAACATTACCTGCACGTCACATATTCATTAACGACGCGCCGACCTAAAAGTTTCAGACCCAGCTCCACTTTCACAAATGGAATGACTGACAGAGGTACCCTAAGAGGAGGCACTGCCTTCTACCTTGATTTTGTGTGGCTGTGGATGTGTGTGGATAAGACAGAGATGTGTTATGTGCTGTGGTTAAAAAATATATTCTTTTATTTTGTTTTCATTGCAAATGACGGTGGAGGTAGTTTTGGTGTACGCCTGGCGGAATTCGTCGAAAGGAAACCGATTGATGGGGCTGGTCTTGAAAGACTAATGAACAGTAAGCGCTGCACACAGAGGCTCTCGTAGTCAAAGGGCCAGCGCTGAGGCCAGATCTTTGCGAGTAATTAGAGATGGCTTCGGAATGATTTGGATTGCTGTAAGTAGACGCTCGGCGCCAAGATGGTGTTTTAAGTGCAACTTCAAACGAACAATCGCAATTGGGGGGGATATGATCCTAATGAGCGTTAAAGGTAAGCTTTGAATAAGAGTAAGAGGTGGGTAAAGTCAGTGACGATGCAGGTAGATTGTTTTTTCATTTTCCTCTTCAGAATTCTGCCGGATCGGACCTTGAGCATTTTCCTCCACCATGCTTGAGCTACTCTGATATATTTCAGATTGAGGCTGGGGACCAGTGGGGATAACTATAGAAAAAAGAGATGGTATATAACCAATTGGCAGCCCTGATTGGATCCTTTTCTTCGACTTTCATCAGCCAAGAAGGACAGCACAGTAGAGATAGACCTGACTTTATGGACCTCAAGCTCAACGCGTTGCGCAACCATGTTCAATGTGCAAAACGAGTTAATACAATTTCAACACCCTTGTTGAGCAATACGTTGAGCAACCTTCTCAAACTGACTCAAACGCGTAAGCTATATAGAGAGAAACTTATGTAAGAATTAATTGCTTTTAATTAAAAATTGATTCATTGCGCACTTAGTGGACGACCGGCATTACAGACAATTTTATATTTTCAAGAATTCAATCATTCATGGCCATTATTAGGACCAATTGAGTAGCTACAACGTCGCTACTCATGGTTGAGCAAAGTTTACCCAAAGTTTACCACTCTTGCTCTTTAATGGTTTCAAAAAGTAAATAAACAAAAAAATACATCTAATTAACAACAAAATGAAAAAAAAATAAAGCCTACCCCCTAATCGTTGGCTAATTGACTGAAATAAATTATCGTAAATTAGTGCGCAGTGCGCACCCATAAACAAGTCCTCGAACGGCAGGGGAAAAACATACGTTTGGTTCCTTTTTCTCGGTGTCGAAAACAAAAAAAAAAAAACACACACCTAATGCCACCCCATAATCAAGGACTATTTAACATGGATGGTAGTGGATTCTAATTACACATCACTTCTGGTTTTTTTTTACCAACCGCAAACAAAAAAACACGCGAGACATTAATTGTTTCGGCAATAATATGATGGTAAAGTTACTCTAATTGTATTTAAAAGCCATTTAGTTATGAGTAACATTTTATTTTTTATTTTTTGTTTGATGCATTTGCGAGTGATGGATGGAATGTAATTTTGAACGTTTTAAAAACATTTTCGCCACACAGATGCCAGCAATAATTAAAAAGTATGTCGGATTAATTAAGTAATTAAAATGGAATAGCATTTTAATGACATCATAAAGTTAAGTGCTAATTAAAGTTATAATAAAAATGGATAACACACAGGGGTTTCTTATGTCGGGAAATGCAATTAAAAATGTGTGCCCAAGCGGAGGCGGAACATTTGTATATGAATTTGCTCCGAAGAATGATGAACCAAAGTCTCGAATTGTAATTTCAATTTGAGGATATTGTTATGGATAATAGCGATGGGGGAATTTGCAACAAAAATGATGGAAATTTTAATTGAGAGAAATATTTGAAATCAACACGATTCTGTATTTTTTTTTTTTTTTTCAGTGCAATTTTACAGCTTTTCGACAGCGAACTTCATGTAAAGTTTCATTGTGACGTATCTCCGCAGTGAGTGAGATAATGCAAAGCACTTGTGGCGGATTTGTATAAGCAAGACGGCGCCATGCACATGTTTTCCCGTTCAGCTAAGTCTCTGGACATTCAAATGTAAAGGGAACTTGAAAGATTGCAAGTCAAAGCTAACAGGCTTACAAATAAGTTTACATATATTGTTGGCGCAACAAGGCCTAGCTTCTCACAACCATTCGTTTTGTGTGAGTTTCATTTTTGGAACGAATGGAAGGGATCTACAATTTTATGCCCATTCCAAAGGGCTAATTGAGAAGCTCTTTAAAGACAGTTATACTCTCGGATGTTCGTCAGACGTTCACGAGAGGTGGCGCAGTGGAAAAAACCCTAAAAATGAGCTTGTTCAACTTAAATGTTGCACACAGTGTTGAACAAAACTGGTTGAGGAGGTGCACAAGTAATGGAAGATCAGCAAGAAAATCATTTAAAATGTATCGTGCGCTATCAGGTTCTTCTGAAGCGTAAAATTACAGCCAGAAATTACAAAAAGGATGATAATCTCTATGCCCAGAGCTATTTGGATGCAGATGTGTGATTAAAGGACGACTTGGGTTTTTGAAACCATTTGGCACCATGGCCAAAAAGGCGCCCCCACGAACTCTTCGGCAAGACCTATTCTTAAGGCTCGAAATATGCACGAGGTCAGGATGACCCTTGTCAAAATTTACCCCACAATTGTAAACGACCTCAGTCTTATTTTGCTGCTTATTAAAATTCCAACTATGAGCTTCTTTAAATACTAAATATGCACGTGTCCCGTATTCCAGCACAGACTAAGGATTTTCCCCACTCAAATACAAAAACAATTTCCCCAAATTTATCCCAATTGCACAGTTCTTAAACGTTTTCGCTTATTTAAACCATTTCTTTCGGTCCCTTTTTGAACTCATAAGGCAGTACCCTTTCATCACACCCCACTGCACGTCGAGATGTAGTGTAGGTGAGTTCAGATCCGAATTACGGAAATTGCTTTCCATCGATTGCGGTCAAAGGAAACGAGCACAAAAAAAAATAACCCAAGCTTAAACAAACGCTTAACAGCACATGTATTTGTATATAAGGATCGCGCACTCACAGCTGCATTCATGGATCTCTTAAAACAACACACGCGTCCGAGGAGAAGGGGAGCGTGCTGCAGCGAAAACAAGAAAAATATATACGACCAAAACTTAACTGGTGTAATCTCTCATGGAGAACTATGTTTCATTTTCGCCCCACGCTGGGTGAATTATACGATTACTTCGGCGAGTGGGTTTCCATTTTTTTTTTCCTCTCGTCGTCGGTTTTATTTTCCTTGTCTCCGCTCATGCGATGAGGTTTAAGTTGTGATGGTCAGAAAGCCACAAAGCATTTTCGACGACGACGACGACGGGAACCAAACCTCTCTCACACAGAAGAAGTAGGAAAAAAAAGGACACTATGGGACAGGAGTAAATGGCCTTTGAAATCATATCATTTCGCTTCAGCGGTTTTTTTTTCGGGGGTAGATAGTTTTAGTTAACTTTTATTATTATAACTTCTCAGCGGGATCTGTCGGCCGGCTTAGTTGGGGTTTCATGGTTGCCATGTGCACTGATTTCTCACTGTCGGTTTGGGTAGTTATCATCAACAAAATAACTCTTAGGCGGTAGAAACATATTTTATATGGGGGCTCAACCGGGACCCTTTATATAGTTTTTGTCATGAAATTTACAAATGGGGCAAGAACTTGGCATGTAAGGCAAATCTTCGTTCACCGAACCTCCGTGGTAGCTAAAAATAGTGCACGACTGGATCTCACGAAACTTTCTCTGTCCCTGCGATTTTTTTACAATTTTAAATTTTCATTTAGACACTCGATAAAATAAGAAAAAGCGACGAACTTTCGGACAGTAATTTTTAACTAAGCTCTCGCGAAAAAAAGCAACAGGTTGTCGGGGCAACTCTGGCAAAATGAGGCTAGAAAACACGAAAATGCATCAGACTCATTTCAAGTCGAACTTTGAAGCTTCTATCGTCTAAATATCTCTTGGCTGATCAGTTTTTGTTTTATAATGTAAGTTTTTCTAGATTAGGTTAGGTAGCTGCCTTGGCATAGTCAAGGCACTCCTAGGCAAAGAATCATAGGTTCGCATTGAACTAGAACCCTATGGCGGGCATATGGGTGGAAGTTCTTCTCCCAAAAACGTCAGTTTGTATGAACAAGTATTTTAAATATTCTCTCTTCAATCAGTGCAATCTGGCCATCGTAGCCTGGAAGGCTATAAGATGCTAACCAATTTTGTTTTAAAATATTTCTATAGGTTAGGATTGATGGGAGGCTTAAAATTGAGCTAGCGAATACAGTTCTGGGTATCGCTTCGCCTAGAACAAAATTTAGGGTTACCGTACGGTAAAAAGTGCATATGCGATTCACCGTGACAAAATTTAAGAGCAAATTCCCGTCACAAAGACCTACAGATTCTGCATCTTCCTACAGCACTTGAACGTCATTCAACATTAACGCTGAATCTCCATGCACTTGGCTCCTTTAAAATCGACAGTTGGCAACCTCGTTTCGACATCATGAATCCAATCCAGCTTGAACTTTAAGAACACTTACACTATATATATACAAAAGACATGTCCTCCTCCGTGCGTCGTATGCGCATTCAACGCAAGACGACAGAATCATATATCCTAAGCCCTTGCTAATCACGGATAGATGAGAGGGATTGCTCTTAGTTGATTATCCGTATATGTATATAGGTGGCTGCGGCATCGCACACAAAGGTATAATGGCAATAAATTCCAGATTATAGACCAGTTCTGTTGGTCAATTCAAGTGAACGTTGGAATAATTGATGTTGAGTATAGGGCAAATCACAAAAGTGTGATTAAGGGAAGTTTTTTTTTGCCAGTCCATGGATTTGATGAAGGGGATTAGGGTTATGGTAATGGTCGAATGATGATTTTGCTATCGGCTGCACAAAAATGGGGCACAGTCCCCACATTGTTATTAGTAGATTCAATGAATTTCCGGAAGATTAATTAAATTGCTGAAATCTAATACTCGGTACTCGTATATGCGAATGGAGTCATGTAGGGGAAATTGTTTTGCAGTCATGAAGGGTAACGCTGCGGTAGGCTTATGCGTCCTAAGCTGGACTGGTTAATATGCGCTGGGATGTGTAGTGCTGTGCTGTGTGATGAGGGGGAGAACATTCGCTGATAGAGAGCAGCTCAAAGAGAAATATAACCGAAGGTATAGCTTGCAAAATAGGATGTAGTTTAGTAAATTCCGCCCCGACACTCAGCAAAACTGACAAATTAGCTACTTAGCGATGGTCTAGACGCTAGGGCTTCTCTAGAGTTTATAGAGACTGATTCCAAGGACTTGATTCTGATATCTAAGAAGATGAGGCTAACCTGCGTTCTTTCACCTAAAATCAGGCTTCTTTTAAGGCCTTTTACCGCCTAGAAATCGCGCTGACAATGATTCACTGATCCTCTACATTTGGGTGGATATTTATACGAGGATTTCTTAAGGGAAAATGGCGAATGGAGTTGTCGCCACTGAACGGAATATATCTATAGGTTGTCTGACCCAATACCTTTCAAATTTTTCAGTATTTAGTACTTATTTTATATAAAAATCAGCGGACCGACGACGGAACCTTGAGGTTCACCACTACACATTGAGAAGTTTTGAAAAGACACAGATGTTTAAAATAGGCAGGACCAGGGGACTATTTAAGTAACTTTTCAAAGGATTATCGTCAAGACGGAAGAGGCCAAAGTTGAAGTCCAAAAATTACAAGTTTAATGACGTCGCCGACCATTCTTATACGAAATCTGCCCGCGATCTTTCGCACTTTCAGACATACAAGGAGACCTCCTAATGTGGATTTGAGGTTAACATGATGCACGCTATTCAATGGGCTAAGAAAACTCCTGAAGTTTCTACACGATTATTTTATAAGTTTAAGCAAAGCAGCTTAAAGCTAGACTGAAAGGGTGTACAAAGCTGTTTGTCTTCAATATATTCTAAGTCTTCACTTACCTTAACAAGCCGGTCTATCAAATTATTTTTAGAGATGCAGTACAATTGATAGAGGTCTATGTTCCGGACCTTTGCAAGACGGTTAGTCGCTGTTCCGATTGCTTCCAGGCGAACGGAAAACGCTGAAAAAAATTGGTAAAAATTGTGTTGAATGTAAATCTTTATTTAAGGGAGATAAATTTGTATAAAGTCGGACTGAATATCACTAAGATTTGATGGGGGGAATTTATTTGTAGACCTTGAAGACGCAGTTATTCGTCCTATCTCATGGAGATAGGACGAATAACTGGAGAAGTAAATACAAAAATTGTGGGCGCAGTGGAAAAGATCTTAAGTTTCAAGCCACTTAGCCACTGCTCCACTAACTGGAGTTGCGGGCTCAAAAACTTGTTTGCTCAAGCAGGCACCCTATAGAGGGTAGAGGTCAATCAAGTTTCTCTAAAAAAGTCGTAAGATCTTCACGTGCGACTTAAGTTGCCTTCTTGGCGACATGTTCCTAAACTTTTCAGGCCAAGAAAGAAGTTTTTATTTCTAAATCGCAACTTAGACTTTTTTCTGGGGCAGTTTTGAAGTCTCGAGAAATTGAACCGCCTCCATAATAGGTACATTTTTCTATTCATCAGCCTTTGCAAAGAGTCAGTTAGAGAGGGAGGGCTGTTGATGTTGATCTTCCTATTCTTGTATGAGGAACAATTTCCAATAAGGAGATAAACTATATACAGGCAAAGTTTTGTACTTCAAATATTATCAGTGATTCAGCTGTCAGTGCTGCCAAATATTGTATGATGAGAGTTTTACTCTCTGTACCTTCTGTGAACAGATTTCCCAGATTTAAGATGTACAAGGTACCGATGAATGGACCGCTAACTTCTCAAAAGAAGCTGCTTGACATTGAGCATCGCAAAGAAAGCATTTCTACACCACATACCAATGTTAGTTCATCCCATTGTCTTCAGCATTGGCTGGGGCTTATTCCTTGCAGTTTTTGAAAATTTTGTACAACTCTAGCCGGTTGGGTGGGATTAGGTTTTGGGGCAGCTACCGCCGAGTGACCTAAATTACGTCCTTATGGACCCATTGTGATGTCTTTAAAGGGGGTACACTGAATTGTCTCATGAAAGTAGTATCTTCAAGTGACTGAGACTTGGGCCCCCTGCATTTAATTCATTATCTGTTTTTGAAGGAATTTATAATCCAATGGATCGCCCCCATTAGTCAAACTGTGAAAGCTTATTAGCCCCATTTGTGTTATAATCAGACCAAAGCTTCCCCGATTTTCGTGCGCACGAATTTGCAATAAGAGAACATTTTCTCTAAATTGCAGAGGTTCAAACGTTTCGCCTTACAGAATGCCAGTCCAGCCCAAAGTTAGACGAACTCCAGCTGTTTGTTTGGCATATCCCTAAAGCACTTTTGCCAGCGACTCTAACCGGTTAAGAGGGCACAATTTCCACTTAATGATAGGTCGTGAGGTTGCCGTCCAGTTCAACAACCTGCTGGGAAAAGCTGTCCCAAGCTAAATAAAAAAAAAAAACTCTCATCAATCCATAGGTCCTACCAACTCAACCATCTACATAAGTAATTCTTATAATGCCATCCTTCCAAACTGAATTATACAAACTCTCCCACTGGGTGCCGCCTTTTTTATGCACTCAAATTTAGGTTAACCCTCCCGAGAGAACAATTTCCAATTCTATCAACTTGCGCCGAAGTATATTAAATCCCAAAAGTTATGTTTCATATTATCCTACGATATTGGGGCAGGGTTGATCAATTGAAAATACCAAACGACTATACAATATCCATTATATCACACACAAGTAGCCATTTCGATTATCCATCCCATTGGTTCATATAGCCTACACGACTCAATGGGATATGGCATTCATGCATCATTACTCCGTCTATAGTTGAATAAGAATTTTTATTGTTGTTCGCCCCGGACATGATGAATGCAAGCATTCTCCAACTGTACTCAAGGCGTACCGACTGTGAGTATATTATTTTCGATTTATTGTGTTTCGTATTCCCCAGAAATGTATATCCGAGCAAAGTTATGTTTTGTGGGGCCAGCAACAATAGGACAGGGGGACAATCATTGTTTGAGATTCCCTATATCGAAACAGACAGGAGGAATAAACTCGGACTTGAAACTAGCTAATTACGGCATATTTGGAATATATAGCTTCCACAATCATTAGTGTACCGATGGCGATGTAATTCTTCCATGAACAAACATATACGAGTGGATGCAGAAACTTTAGCCCCTGAGAAATAGTTCAGCCATCTAAATAACTTTCGCCATTCCGTTTGAGAAGGACTGGGGTTGCTTCTCGCTGCGTGTCACTTGTGTATAGCGGAGCAGTTTGTGAAATTAATTACCTCAAGCAACAGAAGTTCACAAAGCAATTTATTTCCCACCAAGTAGGAATAAATTCCAGTCCCGCAAGGGTGTTAAAACGGCTATAAAGTTTCGATTCGGTTCGAAGTGGTGCACGCGTTAAGCTTTCCAATGGCGATATGCTGACAAATTCTATGCGATGTATATGTAAATTGCTTCTGAATGGGAGATGCTATAGTCCGAGGAAGGGATGTGTTACATGTTAAGAAAGTAGCTGAATAACTTGCCTGTTATTACATAGAAAGGACATCCTTGTTAGAGTTCGGTTTGTGGGATTTTTCGATGTCCTTCGGACAATTTTGGTGAGGCGGATCTTTTGTTGAAACTTTTCCAGAAAGCCATTCTAATAAGATAGTTCGAGGGTCGGGTGCTCGTTGTTGAAATTGGTAGAAATTGGGACTTCAAATTGTGGGTGAAGGGGATCGCTGGACTACACTGGACTAAAATGGGGGAAAATAAACCGACTTTCACAAGAAGCAACCGATGCGGCCTGATTGCCCTCCACCAGAGCCTCGATTTAGGTTCTTTAAATTGGAAAATTCACTTGATGTAGTCAGACGGTACTAAGCCATGCTTCTTCGACGCAGCAAGAAAAAGCATCGTTTATGTGGCATTGGGCCTAAAAGACAGACGATACCCTACAGAAGACGAATAACCATGAACGACAAACGACAAACACAAATGACAAATGACGAACGACAAACGATGAACAACAAACCACAAATGACGACCGACAAACGACAAACGGCAAACGACAAACTACAAACGACAAGCGACAAATGACAAACGATAAACGACAAGTGACGAACAACAAACTATAATGATGAACGACAAACGACAAATGACGAACGACAAACGGTGAACAACAAACAACAATAACGAACGACAAACGATGAACAACAAACCACGAATGACGAACGACAAACGATGAACAACAAACGACAAATGACGAACGACAAACGGTGAACAACAAACAACAATAACGAACGACAAACGATGAACAACAAACGACAAATGACGAACGACAAACGGTGAACAACAAACAACAATAACGAACGACAAACGATGAACAACAAACGACAAATGACGAACGACAAACGATGAACAACAAACCACGAATGACGAACGACAAACGATGAACTACAAACGACAAACGACAAACAACAAACGACAAGCTACAAATGACAAACGACAAAGGACAAGCGACGAACAACAAACTACAAATGAGGAACGACAAACGATGAACAACAAACGACAAATGACGAACGACAAACGATGAACAATAGGAAACCACAAATGACGAACGACAAACGATGAACAACAAACGACAAATGACGAACGACAAACGATGAACAACAAACGACAAATGACGAACGACAAACGGTGAACAACAAACAACAATAACGAACGACAAACGATGAACAACAAACGACAAATGACGAACGACAAACGATGAACAACAAACCACGAATGACGAACGACAAACGATGAACTACAAACGACAAACGACAAACAACAAACGACAAGCTACAAATGACAAACGACAAAGGACAAGCGACGAACAACAAACCAAAATGATGAACAAAAAACGACAAATGACGAACAACAAACTACAAATGAGGAACGACAAACGATGAACAATAAGAAACCACAAATGACGAACGACAAACGATGAACAACAAACGACAAACGATGAACAACAAACCACAAATGACGAACGACAAACATGAACAACAAACGACAAACGAGGAACGATAAACGATGAACAACAAACCACAAATGACAAACGACGAAGGTGGTAAAGCCGACTCAAAGCAGAGTACCGATCTCAATCTTCGCTACATTTCGCTTTTAAACGGGATCAGTATGCCTGTTAGTATTAGCTGGCCTCGATATTCGCTTCAAGCACTTGCCAGTTTATAAAGTGAACAAACAGCTGACCGACCTCACTTGAGGAGATTCCCTGCCTAAAGACATTTTTTCTTAAGCTCGAAGGGCACCACTTCCACCTGAAAATCTCTACCCACTGCGCGCCAAACTCTGTCTCTGTCTTTGTCAATTTTTAAGATGACTTATCCACCTAAAAGCTAAATTCAAGATTCAAACATCCCCGTCGCAACTATACGGGCAAAATCTCCAAATCAAGGATTGAATGACATAAGCAAGGATTTTGTGGAATTAATTGGAATAACAAAAAAAAAAAAAAAAAAACACAAACAACGACACTCCAATTTTAGAACCTGTCACAACAGCACGAACACACACCCTTGAATTATTTTGCAGTCAAGAAGAAAATGATTTTCTCTGCCTTCTGTTCGGGGGCGGAAAAAACAGAAAAAGGAATAAGCCTCAAGGCGAAAAAGGACATCAGCATATAAATAAATCCTGGTGATAATCGAATAAAAATAAATCACACGTCACAATAAATATGTCAAACGATTAAATTTTCTATTTCACCAGTTGTCACCGTAGATGTCGTTGGTCGCATTGTCTGTCAAAACAGTAAAACGACAACGAGATCCGATTATAAACATTGCCAAATCGAATGGATATGGCTTACACTCTGACGTGCACATATCCAAGCGAAGCGAACGTCTTCGGTGTGTGTTTTAGAAAGGCTTTGTGTACTTGTAAAAAAAAGCTGATTTTTGTTGCCGCACCACCCCACCTTGGCTGTTGTCACATGCACGGATGAGAATTATGTATCCGGATACCCCACACAAGGGGTATCCTTTTTCACATAATCATTCTTATTGCGGATGGAATTTTATCCTGTGCTACCTATTTTATGTAGCACATTCTCCGGTAAGTGTTCCCGTGGAATGGAACACCTTTTCGGTATCAAGTTTATGCGTGAAATCGGCATTCGCACTGAAGATTTATGCGTAAGTAAGTGTCAAAGTTTTACTAAAAGCCCTATTTGGGGTGGGCGTCGTTCCATTTGCTGATGGTTTAATAGTGGTTAATAGGCATAGAGGGTTTTTTCTTTCGCCCAGGCATACGAAAATAAGGGTTGACAGTTGGGCTTATATTGAGAAATATTGCTGGCGCAGGTCAGAGTTTGAAAGGGAATTGCCAGAACGACTTGGATAATGGATGCTCCCTGATATGAATCAAATCGAAGGCATTAAGCGGGTTATTGATAAATGGCGCAGAGGAGGTGTTCCAGTGGCATATGGGAGAGAGTTCTATACGGAATTCTATACCTTTGTGTGATGTCGGAGGGCATGATGAAAAATGCTGTCCCATCAGCGATGTTTTTGGCAGCCTGCTTTAAATGGGTTGGCCTCCTTAGTTGAACTATACAGGTGAGGGTTGTTTATGAAAGAACGAAAGTGAGAAAACTTTTTATAAACTGACTGATATTGATTCCAGTCCTGAGGAGGCTTTTTAGCAGTCCTGATCGCATTTAACGTGTTCCTTGAAGACGCAACTTGAATGCATAATTCAATAAGAGACAGTCAGGTTTTTGACAGAAAAATTAAGGTATACCTTGGAGAAGATCCGTTCAGGATTAATGAAGATGACAATTCTTGAGCTAACATTGCCAACAGTCCCACAACGAAACCGCTGGCCCTGACGAGCTCCGCGCTTTGTATATGTACCAAACCTTCCTAGAATATTGAACGTCAAGCCCAACAGTCTTGTAGGAACTGATATGAGCTGAAAAAATCATCCCCGTTCGTATTGAATAGTTCGTTTTGCCTTGCAGAGGTTTTCCAAATTTGTAGCACCATTTGTGGCTCTGCCATAGGTTAGGCTTAGGCTTAGACTTTGACCTTAGCCTATTTGAAAAATGTCGAATACCCTATAGAATACAGCAAAACAGAAAAAAGTCTCTCGACAAGTCTGGTTCTAAGCACGACAATTGTGTGCCTGGTTTAATGAGAAGGTTAGGTCAAATGGACCAGAGAGTGAGGATATAAGTGGGCAGGTAACCGAAGGAATATGAGGAGCAAACCCAAGCGTGTGTCTGAACGCAGCGAAGACAAGTTTGCACCAGGATCTGTGACCAGAAAGCAGCGCTACGAAGAGTGCGGATCTGAGTGGGGCCAACTGCAAAACGTGATCCTTGGTCAACGAGCAGAAAGCCGGAAGACCTTCCCCGTTCGTTGGCAGAAGTTGTCAGTGGTTTGTCATTTGATTTTCTCCAAAACTTTTAGAAGCCACTGGAACTTTGTCATATTCCTTTGGCGGGACTAAAAAATTTGTTAAATTTCTCAAGACTCTCGAATAGTTCTGAGCCGCTCGCGGGGCAGTGAAAGCATCTTCTACTCTAGCCCTACCAATCTTTGAAGATTTTCTGTTCAACTTAAACATTAAAATAAAAATTTAAAAGTAATGTCTGTTCTTGGTGGCGACATTCCTTCTTTCTGCACCATAAAACTCTCCGAACTATTAATATGACCTTCAACTTGCCAAACTCATGACAGCCCATGTACTTATTTCGCAGCACCTCTCGATGGGTATAGTCTGCATAAGTAAGTAGTAGTACGGGAAGGTCCTTTACCTGGACACTCCCTGCGATCCCTCTCCAACTGAACTCCGACTTTAAGCTGGGCCAGAGTGAAAAGTGATTTCTCGAACCCACCTGCCAATATACAGTTGAGAAACTTATTAAAGTTCAGACAGAAGTTGCATGACTTTTGGGAAAATTTATAGCCTTATGGCTTCTTTGGTGAACCTCCAAGGATAACACTCAATTGGAACAAACGAACATGAGAAAAAAAAAATACGAAAAGAAACCGAACCGAACCAAGAAGATTAAATAAGCCAAAGAAATTGGAAAAGGAGCGCGCAAAAAGCAAAAAAGCAAAAAGAAACTTTTTCCCTTTGCGCTGGCATGTTCTTGTTCAGTGTTCACACAGTTTTATGTATGCAAAGGAGTATAGCAAAAACGAATCCTCAGTTACAATCTCCGAATATTCGTGACGCTCTCCTCGTTATAACAAATTGATTTTCTTTTTGTGTGCTTTTGCGCCCGCAATCCAGCAATCCAGCAATCCCTGTTTTAAATTCCTGGTCACAATCGGAAATTGTATTATTGCCTTTTATTATGGCTCCTTGCATGGGAGAGGTTGGTGGACAAATGTGCTCGCATAGCCGAAGCCACTTTGAATTGACGCCAAATATACTGGTGGCGGTGTCGGTGGTGCGCTCAAATGATGAACGATTGTCTATACCCAAATGGCACACTCTTTTATCTTTCTCCAAATTGGGCTAGCGAAAAATGGAGAGAACCTAATTCGAGCTCTGATTATGTGCCGAGCTGAGTGAGACAATAACTTATGGATTCGGATTTCAGATGATCCAGTGCGGATATTTGAGATAGACAGATGTTGGACTTGGTTTTGCAAGTAGGACGAATGTTCTTATTGTCAGGCCCTACGTGGACTAAACAGCACATATTTCAAAATACTCAAGAAACGCAACTAGGAAAAAATAAAATAAAGGCAGAAGTCAATTAAAAGTAGGCTGTCTGGTGCCGTATTTATGTAGGTCAAGTGGGCGTGGCTGAGTGTAGGTATTCAGTGAAATATTTCATGTCGGAGAGGATACGTTTGTTGGTGGATTCATGGAAAAATGTTGGCGCAATGATTTTTCTAAACAAAACTCCTTTTCTCGTTTTCAAGTCGAACAAGCCATTGTGAAGTTAAAACTCTGCAATCATCTTAAGACCATCAATCAACCAGCTTAGCTGTGTCTGCATTTCAGAGTCTTAAGGCTGAGCTCCCATGAGAGGAAGAGAGGTTTTTGAAACGACCTAACCATTCCCTGAGGTATATAGATCAGGGTAAGGGAGTCCTCATTCAAATCCATTCGTTGCTTTTTTAGGTTATCGTAAACACACAGACAGACACATTTTGAGGGCTTCCTTTTAAACTTAAATAACAAATTATGAACAGAGCTCAACAAGTCCTATCCTGTTTGAACCACTCTCCTTAGTCTCTACATTTATATTCACAACGCCTTGTCAGAGGGCTTCATGGAACTACGTTTGAAGCTTCGAAAGGCCGCTTGATCTCAATCACAATTTGTCGTAGGCCCTGACAAAGTCAAGCTTTTCTTAAAGCGCCACTCTTTAGGCTCAAAGCCGCTTGACTTAATCCAGATTTTGTAGTTACCTTAACACTCACTCTCATGAGGTATTCTGCAAGAGTTAGAACGCGTCTTAATAAACATTTTTACCTACGCCACAACCACAAGTTTCACAGCGACGAGATTTCAGGCTTTCTTTGAACGGAGGGTCTAGCAGAATAAGCCTCTAAGCCCTCTCCCTATGGCAGAAACTTACTTAAAGCGTCAGTCCGCATGGCTGATCAATTTATCAGTACTTGGTAGTTAAGACTAGACCTACTGGGCTCAGTCTTAATGCATGTAAAGGGTACCGGAAGACAAATTCATGGACAGAAAAACTATATAGCTTGCTACGTTTTGAAAACAGTTCACGCTGGAGTCGCACCTTAATATAGATCGCAGCACACTCGACAATCGCTCTGGAGCATAGTTTTTGAATAGGAACTCAAATGTTCTAAGGTGAGCTCTTAACCTTTATTAGCAAACCTGGTTTGACAAAGACCTCAGCCTCCTACAAAAATCACAAAGCTTTCACATTACCCCATGCCACCAAAAAGAGTTACCGGAAGCCTCTTCCTTTAATACGCAAACCGGATCGATCTTTCACTTTCAATAGGACTGTTTCTGCTCCCAATCCTGGATAACTCAAGTTCCACAACTTGCTACGGGAGACAACGTCCATTCGTCAGAAAAAATATGCACATTTCTTCCTGTCAACTGTATATAAACTTACACCACAACATCCAAGACGCAGGTGCCCACATTGGCCGACATCTTCGCATAGACGTCAACTTTTTGCGCTGTCAGATTTCGCAGTGATTTAGTTTTTCAATTACTCAAAACTCGGGGTGTCTGGCTCGTTTCGAAAGTTTTGTTTTGCCAAAAACTTAACATTATCAATCTATTGCACACTTTTTTGCCAACACACACACACTAGAGTTCAGCTCTAAATAGCGACACCCATATACCGCAACCAAAAGAAAACAAAAAGCCAACATGCACACGTCCGAAAAGTATTATACTTTGTCCCGCCACGTCCTCGAAGAAGGAAGGAAGCTGCACATTCCAAGAAACCATCATAATACACCAGCACCAGCCAGAGAGCAAAAACCGCGCCTACTTTAAACTCTTCCGTTTCATACTTTAATTGCTGCTCGTGATCGCTCCGCAGCAGTTGATATCGGGCTTAAATCTCCGCTTTCTATTTGCCATATTATTTCTCTGGTTGTTTGCCAAAATCCACGGAATGAATACTACACCAAGCGCCAAAGGAGCAATCGGAAAAAAAACCAACCAAACCATCTCAGAGGACACAAGACGAACAAAAAACAAAAAAAAAAAGCAAGGAATGAGGAAAAAAACTTTTTTTGGATAACTTTCCGAAACCACAGAAAGTTTTATGACAAACCTTCCTTGTTGTCTTTTCCACATCCCGAATCGATCCAGAGCCCGACGAGAGATGCACAGAGATACTAGAGCGGCTACATCGAAGTCGTCCTCCTCGTAGTTGTCGGTGTCGTCATATAACTAGGTTGACACTACTGATTCATACTGGCTGTGATTTCAAAAAGTGTTTGTTCTAGCGAACATCCTGAAAACAATCTGCATACACACATGGGCTATGGAGCAATGTATAGAGACACTTTGGTCGTACTTCTTTTTTTCGTTTGCATCCCTGATTCACATTAATTTTTTTGCACTTTGGTTTTTCGTTTGCGGTTTCTGCGAGTGTGTATAGTCGTCTTGTTGTGCGCCCGACGCGACGACGAGGACGTACAGTCCTCGGTAACTGGGAACTGTTAGTTTTCCCTTTCGAGGCATTCTTGGCCTATGTCGACGACCAGAGAGGGAGAGAGAGAGGAAGCAAGACCCGCCAGGACAAGCAAAAAATTATTTTTCTGATGCTACGCTTGATTGCTACTTGCTGGATGGGTGCACGTGCATGTGTGTGTGTGTGTGTCTCTGACAAAATATACACGCCAAATCAGAGAGAGAGAGACCAAGTTTTTGGAGTCGGACAACCATTTTTAGTGCCAATCCATATGTCGGAAGTTTGCAAGCGTAATCTAATCACGGAAATTGATTATTGGTTCAGAAGAGTTTATTGGCAGTAGGAGACTTTGAAAAATGGTCCCCTCCGTGCTCGGTAATGGATTCGTCTGTAAAAAGATTACTATGTGGGCAGAGTTTTTCCGGCTATGTCGTTTGGTATGGGCGAGACCTATCGTATCCGTACTGAAAAGTGGTTAAAGATTCATGCCAAACTTTCTGATATCAACTCTTGGCCATACTAAGTACATTGTATCATGTGTGTGAATAGGTAAGGTATAGTGGGCAAATGGATTTCTTGCAGAATAACCTGATTTGTTTACTAAATTTCGACCTAATCGATCTTACGGTGACCTATTTGTGAAGGGTGGCCAAAGAAAGTTCCAGCCTTGTAGTGCACGGCAAGCTGTTGGCTCTTTTTGGCAACTTCAGAAGGGAAACAAAAAGCAAGAGTCTCCTTCTTTGTAATTTTCAACCCGAAAGTGTTATGTTTGGGACTTCCACATACCCTTGCTCTAACTTGGCAAATATTGGGCTTCTGCAAGCAAGCTAAAGTCCTATATACTATTTACAAACCATAAATTACTGGCGCAACAGGTCCGTAGGGACCCTAGGCCTCATTCGTTTTGAGTGAGGTTTTAATTTTTGGGACGAATCTACAATTTTATGCCGAGTCTCAACTGCTAATTGAGAAGCTCTTTCATGACAGTTGTACTCCCGGATGTTTTTCAGGCGGTCGCGAGAGGTGGCGCAGTAAAAAAAAATGCATTGCTGAATTTTAATACAGCCAGAATTTAAAATTGGTCCTTTGTTCCTTTCTTACAAATAAAATTCGACGAGGAAGGCATACAGACGAGGAATATCCTGTTTTCCGACTTCAAAGTATTTAACCGAAATAGATTTAAAAACTACTCCACGAAATTGACTCTAGTTTTCACTGTTTTCCACTGTAAAATGTCGCAGTTAAAACATAGGACACGTTTTATCGTTGTCCGCTGGTTAGAAGCCGAGATCTAAGCTCCTATTTCTGCACAAGCTTTTCCATCAAGTCGCTTCTTTGTAGCTTTTTGACATTCTAAATGATGCCGAAGAGTGAAATTGACTCTAGTTTTCACTGTTTTCCACTGTAAAATGTCGCAGTTAAAACATAGGACACGTTTTATCGTTGTCCGCTGGTTAGAAGCCGAGATCTAAGCTCCTATTTCTGCACAAGCTTTTCCATCAAGTCGCTTCCTTGTAGCTTTTTGACATTCTAAATGATGCCGAAGAGTGTGTCAAGACGATCCAGGTTTTCGAAGGATATTTCCAAAAAGTTGTTTCTCCAAACAAACGAATCCCTCAGCAGAAACGCCTTCGCGCGGTCGTTGCCTGTCTAAATCCACTCTTACTTTTGGTGGAGGCTTGAGAGCGCAACCTGAGGCGAGGTCTTTCTACTTTTGGATTTAACCAAAATACTCTTCGTATCGTATCGAACAAGTAGTCCATATACGTGTCTCGCGTCGCACCCTCTCCAAATGCCGTCAGTATAAACGGCACCGAAAATCATTCGACCAACTTTGCATGCGAAACGTCGTCATCTGCATTCCTGTCTCGATTACTGATTCAATACCACACACAACCACAAAACCAAAAACTGAGTACATACTCACATAACACCTTCGACCGAAATAGAAATATGTATTTGATTTACACTCACAGGACAATAACTGATTTAAAATGTAATCAATCCACATACGCTACACGTTTCCCAACATAATGCTGCAGTCATCCCAGTTCCAGAAATTCAATTGACAAATTCTTTGGGAACGCAAAATCAGATTGCCAATCGATTCTCCCGCACTGCCTCTATCACAATACACCAAAGACGGTCGACCCAGATGCATGCAGGTCCTAATGGGTCGATTGATTCATTCCGCAATGGCTAGAGGGCAGCTCTAACCGGTATATGGACCAACTACAGATCGTCATCAGAACGCCATCGGAGCGCAAAACATTGCACCCAGTTGATGGTACAGACCAAAGAGCAGAGGATGTCCTTGGCAACATCGTCATCATCATCAATATCATAATCGCTGGATGGGAGCTTTTGAAAGCGTGATTGGCATGCACAATTGGGAGTATCTGGTGCCATTCGAGTAAACAATATATACGGGTATGCGTTTGAAAATTTAATTATATCAGTGTCCTTTCCGAAATTTGTATATTAACACACTCATGTTATAACAGATCTTTTGAATCATTCGCCAGGAGGCAAAATATTGTGTCATCTCTCGGTTTGGAAGTTGGAATTGAAGCACGTCATGAAGTATGGTGTGCGATGGGTGTTGGAAATTGTCCAGTGATTCGTATTTATTTAATGGGCGAAAGTATTCATGCGTGAAAGTCGTTTGATGATTCAAATTTGTTCGGTCTTATCTAAATCAGTAAGCAAACAAAAGTGCATATCTGTAGTGGAAAGAACTGAAACACATACGCTCATGCAGAAGGCAAAGGGCTACTAAAAAGTCTCCTGAGCCGGTTTCAATAAAACGTGGCAGAAAACATTTCCCCCACTGTAGCAGGACGCCCTTTAATTAGATTCCGTTCTACCATCAGACAGCATTGTGAGAGCAACCGCCGTATCGATAACGACATCCTTCGGGGATATGCGAACCTAATACTCGTTCACCATTAAATGAGTAGCTATAGCTATGTGAAATTAACTTTGAGTAATGTTGCTGATTTTCCGGATCATATCACCTTCAAGGTTCGTCGCCCACATCAATCAATTATAATGGGCTCCAGCGGATGCTATATATATAGATGCTTAACCGTAAATGTTACCAACAATGGCGTAGGTTGAATGGTAATCTATGGACTATCGCGTGTCGCTGCGAGAGCGTGTGCCCTTCAGTTCAGAAGAAGGTTGGTTAAATCAAAATGCGTTCACAAGACGTAGAAATCATTAATCGACCTAAAAGGTGTGACGGTGGTAGTCTAATCGTACTATTTATCTTGTTTGTTGAAGCAACTGCTTTTAAATCTCTCAGTCAACCTTTCTTGGGCCCAAACCAAATGGTACAAAATATTTCACGTCACCTTCAACAAAAACTTTTTTAGATAAAATCCTCTCTTGAAAACTCACCATTAAAACGAGTTATATTCACTGAAAACTGCGAAAAATCGTTCGTCGTTAAGTTTTTACAAAAGTAGCGAGTAACTAACTTTTACGCTTTTAAAAGCTGAGACCATTTTTCCTGATGGCATGTTACTGCCTGATGTCTTTCTACTGACACGCTCTGCTGCTTATAATTAAGTATTAAAATGGCTCGTTGCTTTTTCAATACAAAGCAAAGTAACGAATATTGGATTTCCTGGTTCTAAGAAGCTCAGACAGCGAAAGCTGTCTTTTTGATGAAACAGATTTTTTTTTGAAAAGAGAAGGGGATTGATCGTTCGATACTAATATTTTATAAAGTAGCGAGTAAGCGCCTAGAATTCTTTGAAAAGCTTGGAAAACTTCTTCATAATGGCAAACCCGTATTCTTATTGAAAGCCCAACAAATTACAATCAAGACGGAAAATACTCGCTACTTTCGACCGCCTTACAAAACTACCGAATAGTTATCCTCTTCGATTTCAGGTGCTAGTTCTTATGGCCGTTACCAGCCTTGCTATTTCGAATTTAGCATTTTTGAATGGAAATTAATCGCTCCGTTTGACTAGGTACTTCATAAAGTAGCGAATATTTATTCCCTTGATTTAATGGGATCTCAGAGATCAGTTCTTACGCCCCTCATGATATATCTGTCTTCCTGATTGCCCAAAAGTTCTTCTTTGATCCAAGAAAGGAATTGCTCGTTTGTTTTTACTAGCGAGTAAGTCTGTTCTGAGGTTCTAGGTAACGAGTAACCTTTCTCTTTGATTAAAATGTAGTTATGCGAGCCGAATAAGTTGATTGCTCGACGTTTTAACTATTTCACGAAGTAGCGAGTAGGTTTCCTCTAGGATTTAAAGCATTCAAAACACTTTTTACTACTGATAGGGTGCTATTCTTCAACCTATCTCATTTTTTTTGCAACTGATCTCTAAAGAACGGACGAGTAGTCCCATCCTATTGCTTTACGCGGTAACGAGTAACGAGTAACGAGTAACGAGTACTACTAGCCTCTTGTGTGTCAAAGAAGTTTACCGAAATATGTGAAAGCCAACAAAACTACCTCGAAGAACAATATAACTCTCGCACATAAATCCACATCGCCTTCAACCTATTTGACAAATTTTAATGCCGAATCAACGTGTGACGGTTACATGCCAGCCACACATGCCACATGACATGTGTAAGATAATGATTTTCATATTGTACCGATGAGTAAAACGAAATAATTTTTTGATATTTTTGTGTAATCATGTTTAGTAATAAATCGAGTGGTAACGATTTTTTTTTTCGTGGCTCCGCCGAAGCTATCGATTCGGAATGATTTTCTAAATACGCCTCTAGGTTATAATGTGGTGTCACATCAAGTGAGAAATTGTATTTTCTGGAAGCGGAGCATGGGACAGTGTCCTCAGTCCTTGGGGGCTTTGATGTGTGATTCCCTTTGAGAGATGATGTAGCAAAGGGCAAGCATGTTAAGCAACAACGACACCAATCATGCTGTGTGTTTAGTATAGAAGATGGAAATTTGTCTGTTCTTAAGCAAATTACCAAATTTTACCCAAACCTGCCAAGCCTTTTAACGAGTGAATGTAGGCAGCGTTAAAGAAACGCTGTGCCAACATATTTCCAAGGAAATTTGATTTTTCCAGGAAAATTTGATTCTTTTTAAGGCTTTTCCTCAATTAAAGTGTCCGCAGACTTGTTTTCTAGGTCAAATAGTTGTTCCGTCTACCTTTACGAGAAAAGGCTGTTTTTGCATTTAACTCTATGATGCCTGCACTTGAATTTGGAGAACCCCAAGTCCTACGACCAGGAATCTTACAATTTAACGAACTCGAATCATAAAACTGCTCATACGTCTGCACATGGCTCTGAATGTCAAAATGCTACCACAGGGACCCAGTTCTGCGTGAGTGGAAAAAACACAAATACACCTTTCAGCCGTGATGGAGACAACTTAAAAAAAGCCTCCCTTGCTGACTATAAAAATCGCGACTTTTCAGTTTCACCGTGTGCGCCAAAGCTATAACCCAATAGCTGTGATACCGGCACATAATAGCTCTTTGGGGCGTTGTTTTGGGTTCTTGTCATGTTGGCACCTTTTCCGGGACACTCGGTTTATTTTGATTGCGTGCGTTTTTACGGCCATGATTGCTTGGCAAAAGGGCGCTTCCCATTTGACCCCTAAACTAGTCCGATATAGAATGTAGGGCATCATATTATTATGAGATCTATTCCCAAACAATTATAAGATCGGATCGAAAAGTCTGCATCATTACGCTGCGACCGCAGAGTGAGAAACTATTTTTCAACCACCACATTGGGGGGATAGGTTTGATTAAATTCATACTCCGTTTGCGTGCGCACATAAGAGCACTTCGCCACAAAACCAGAAATGCAAACTAACTGCGTCAGCGTTTGTACATGAGACCGACCATTGAAAAACATTCTACACAAACCAACATTTTACGGTCCACCGCTAAAGAATACGCTCTGGCATTTGCGTTTATCATCTGGGCGCTGCCCCCACACGACCACACTCTTCACACGACAGTAATGAACAATCTATGTGTGTAGGATAACATTTATTCCTTTTAACGAAGCAAATATCCTGGTCATTCGAATACAGCTGCCCCCGCCCCCGCCCCCATGCCCTTGTGAAGTTTTTCTGTTCCACTTTTTACGTGTGCGACTCTCGAATATATCGGGATAGTGACTCCTGCTTTAGCTGCTGTAATGCGAAAGGGGTGAATTATAGCTATGCCTTTTAGCCATCCTCCCGCAGAGCAAAGTCTTGTTAAAAGTTCAAAATACACTGGTGCGGTGTGTATGCTGAAAATGTAATGGACAAAACTTTTCAATGGATATATTCACTGCACTCTTCCATTGGTACACTTGGTATATGGAAGCGTGTGTGTATTAGCTGAATGGGAGCTGTGTGGGCGCCGTGTTATTAAGTAACCGCACGTCGTTTTATCCTTCAGAGAGGCGGTCGTTGTGGGGAGAGATACTCATCTAATTATTGGGGATACACAGGGTTTTGATTCAGTGCGCTGCAGTTAGAGGTTGGCCAGCTTTTGTTTTTGGGCAGTCATTTATCGCTGGAATTTTGTTTGGATGGGACAGGAAAAACGCGTCGCTCCTTCGCGCTATAGCTTCTTCTGACGGAAGGTGAACTGTTACGAAGCTTTCTGTTTGTATTAAGGTTTCTCCTGTTGACTGTGAAATGACAAAAAGTCGAATGATGAAGTGGTCTTTGATCACTATCCAAAGATCGGACGTATCACTGACCATAACCCAAAGGTAATTGTTAAAGATTGTCTTTCAAGGGAACTGATAACTTCAGCCGCCCTGGACTCATCCAACGTTTTACAGATAAAAGTTTTGGCAGCTAGGGAGGCGTGTAACTTCCTCGAGAATAAGTCAACAGTCGAAGAATCTCTTCTGTGAAAGCTTTGCCACGACTTCCGATCTAAGATCCAACCACCACTTCGTCAACAATTAAAGAAAGACTGAGGCTCGAATTCAAGATCAATCTCTACTGCGTTCCCTTTAGGTAGAGAGAAATTAATGAGACTAAAAACCGACCAGGCGTGGCTGCTCTTTGAGGATCACGAGCTGTGAAAGACAAGAAGCGTGATACTGCCTGTAAAGCTAATGACATGTCGAACCAGCGTTGCCAGTTTGGGGGTTTCCCCCCACATTTAGGGTTTTTTTTTTGGTTGACGGGGGATATTCTGGGGGGAGAAATTGTTTAGAGGGAAATCCGGGGTTTTTCTATCCGTTTTTGATGACCTTAAAACCTTAAAACATTTTTCCGGATCCAAGCACAATTTCATGAAAGTCGCGTTAGGGCTGTGTAAATTTTCCACAAAATGTTTCAAAAAGCAACATGCGTTGACATTTTCATCGAGTGTATTTATTTTGGGGCACATTTTTCCATTCGTACGACCAAAAATGTTCGTGCTTCAAATTTGAAATTCCTACCTTTAAGTCGTAAGAACATATCAAGAAAATATTGACAAAAAGTTGGCGGTTTTTTATAGAAAAAAATGCAAATCTGGGGGTTTTTCAGATTTATCTGCGGGGTAATATTGTGAATGTCTGGCAACGCTGTGTCGAAGACGGGTTTCAGAGAACAGACGGGCTCGCATTTCTGCAAAATAAAATGAAGTCGAATACCACCAAAGTGCGAGTACAACTAAACCACCCCGTGGTTTACAGTTTAATTAAATTTGTTGGCTATTCCCAAGGGAAATTTCAGTTAAAAAATTATTGTGACAGCTCATCTTGTTATTAACAAAATGACAAGGACCCGCTCAATCATTGCAAATATTCGACCCAACCCGTGGCATACCTACCATATGCCTGTGCCGATAACTCTCCATAGGCAACCAGACAACAGACAGCAACGACCCAATTGAGCTGTTATGGCTGATGAGAAATGAGAAATACCTTTGTCCATTACGTAAGTAACTGGAATATGATGCCCCCAGCAGAGGGATTCCTTGTGCGGCCCCCCAACACTGGGATACGCTTGGACAAGAAAAACACAAGGTGGCAAATCCCAGGCACGAATTTATTAGGTTTCACCAAAATTAGGGTTCATTTCGGGTTCCGTTCCGGTCCCTGGTTCTGTGTGCTCGTGTTTTGGGACTTTACTTCGTAGATTTAAAGAAAAAAGAATAAACACAACGAACCCCTAAAACACCTTCCTTGGACTGGGTATTCTGGTACCGAGCGGAATGCTGCTAGGTTGCTGTTGTTGGTGTTTAAATTACCAAAGCGTATAGAGCCAGAGTTGTGCTGTGTGTGCTGTTGGTTTTTGTTGGCTAGAAGGCAACAGGACGACAAAACAAAATGTCAATTGGGTCCCAGGGGAACCGCTCGAGAGTGATTGATATAACAGCTCCGTGTGCACTATGAGATGGCTGTTTGATTGGAGACGGGTCGATATTAGTCCTGGTATTAGGCCCATTTAAAATGGCACTCACGTATACCGACGAATTACATTATATTAGGTGTTTGAAGTTATTTATTTATGACGACGACGGTCCGCTCTCTCTCTCTTTGTTGATGCTGCTCCAGCACGTGTCGGAATGAAAGAAAACATTTTTTTTTCTCTTTTTCTCTTGCTTGCGGAATCCATACCCAAGGGAATCGACGTCACTTAATTTGAACGACTGAGTCGCACCTCTTCATTCAGGATTTGTGGTTATAGAGGTGTTCTCGGAAGGATGATTCGCTCGGGGGTGCTGGGTGAAACTTGCTTTCGCACGGCCAAATGAAGCGTGCTAAGGACGACGTGCGCTTTCGGTGGGTGGATGACGCTCGTAAATAATGTTTAATGGTCGCAGCTTGTTGACAATGTTATCGGTTATTTTCGGTTGAAATGTTTTTTCTGATTTGCGATTCTTGAGTCATGGGCTAGGCAGCGGGAACATCTTTTTTGAGTGGCACACCTTTGATGGGGTTTTGTCAAAATTTAATAACTGAGTCGACGCAGGTGATGAAGAAAATTGAAATATGACAGATGGGGTTGGGGAAACTTTTTCGCAAAAGTATTGTATGCTTGGAAGGGGTGAAGTTGTGGAAGTAAATAGTAAGAGAGCGAAGGGGGTGCGTGAAATTTGCTGAAAGCCGTCTGCTGCTGAATACAAAATTTATAGTGTCTTAAGGGCTTTAGCAGCTTTAAGAAGAGGCCAATCCTCAAAATGCCATCACTTTGTAGCGAGTTCAAAATCTATAAAATTGATGACGCAGAGATTATCAAACCTTTTGGATCGAAGTGGAATTTTTAGTCTCGATTTCAAACTATTTTGGTGAAAAGTATGCACGTTTTATGGACTGAATGCGGAAAGTGGACGGCATCCCTCAGAGTTCAGCACTTGGCACACTTCTGTTTTTAAAATTCAATGGCTCTGTTTCCACTTGACTGTCCGTGACGGACGAAAAATCCACTACTAAATTTCTTCAATTGAGCTCGCCATGTTGGTTGAGGTTTCCATCCAACTGTAGAGGCGAAACTAAGGCGTAACCAATTGCCAGTTGCCGCTTCTGTGTGAGAACGGTCGCTTCAGTCGATCAAGCAGAGGCTGCTATACTTGCAAGGCATCGAAGACCTTTCGAGCATACTCTGCTTAAGCAGCCTATAGACAAGGTGGTGCCGTTCTTAAGGCCGTCAAATTCCGCGGTCTTGTATACGTTGTCTGTCAGTGGCGTGAGATGTCTGAAGCGAAGAGGGTCTTCCTCACTCTCAAGTATTGTTATGAATAACTTTTATTTAAAAAAAAAAAAAGAGTGAGGCACTCGGTTTTCTCAGTTCTTGATGCAAATAAAGTGACATATTTTTAAGCGTTGCGCTCACCAATCAAGTTGAAACAAAAGAAAACACAAATTACGGACTAACCGAAGAACACAAGTAGGACAAAAACTGTCAGGCTCTTCTTTCATCCCTTCTTGGACGACAGTGACTACAAGGATGCAGTCTAATAGTGATGCTATGTGAAAACCCAAGAGCTTATATCCCCCCATCTGATTGTAAACATTTCATTCGTTATTTATCTAGTTTTGAAATAAGAAACGCAACCATCTCTATCCCCTAAAACCTATAGCTGATGTGCAAATATACCACAAGGCAAGTATTGCGTTATTAAAAAAGTTCGCAATCGTTACTTTCCCTAGTTTTTTTTTTTTTTTTTTTTTGCTGTACCGACAACCTGCACAGCTTGAACTTCTTTGAACACTTCACCCCAACTTGTAGTGGGTATCCCAATATTTATGTTAAAATCTTTCCAGTGAAAGGGTTCGTCATATTCCCCGCACGGAAACTTTTCACCAGCATTCAGCAATTAAAGCTCCTCCCTCACATCTCCTCGTGTATATTTTTCACTCGTTAATGGATTGTTAAAAGGTCCACCGTCCACGCAATTCATCTGCCAAATGCCGCAGCGCGCGTTCGTCTGTTTCCAATATCTGATTTGTGTTGCAGGAAACTTTTCGGTTGAAACTTCAGAAACCATCTGGGTTGGTTTTGGTATCAAAGTTAACACAAAGCGAAACTGCCCCACACAACCATTTAAAACAGTCTTTGGGTAGTTGAATATATTTGGAATCTTCGCCACACTCTTGTAGTTGGTCAAGATGCTCCAATCATGCACTAGATTCCAGCAATTCGATTGCATAAGCCATATACGAGTGTGCACGGTTGACTGGATTTGAAATACCCGAACACTACAACTGGGTAGTGCAGTTGGATAATAATTTTCCTTGTGGAACACGACGACATAACCGAAACAATAAAGCAACCGAAATTCAATTTCTTGGCAAATTTCAAACTTTCTGGGCTTTTTGACGAGCATTTTGCTGGAGCGTTTTATTGATTCAAGTGCGAATGACTCGGAGCTAGAAAGTTTCGTTTTGAATAAAGTTCTGCGAAATAAAATTTGAATTGAATTCAAATTGGTTCTGTGTGCGCCTGTAAGGAAATGCTATGCGCAAAGTTCCTCAGGGTGGTAGTTCAAAATGATTTTCAGCAAATTAAAATAAGAAGAAAATATCGAAACGGGTACGAGTTGTACGTACGGTTTTAGCGCAAGATAGGCTCAGCTAATAGGTCAGACTAACAGGTGACGCCGCGTTGCCAAATTGATCTGCATTTTTTATCGAAATTTGAATCTGAAAATAGTCCTAAAGTGACAACGCTGATGACTAGATTTTGGACTTTGATTTAAGACAGAGGGAAAAATCATCAGTAGTAATCCTTTCGACTGATGTGATGGGTTCTACTTGACCATCGAGAGACTGCCACTTCTGGTTTGATGCACAACGTCGACAAGCAAATGCGCCGAAGAAGAGGCTTTTGAAAGACGGACGATAGCTACTCGTAAGGAATATTAGCTTTCAGCTTCTGAGAAAGATAAAAACAGATCGCCGAAAGAATATAAGAGATTCAACTCAATGTACCAAAGTTGTGCTTGAAAGTTAAGAAAACATTCGCCAGGTCAGCCAATTCCGAATAGAAACCGGTAGAGGTGACAAAGTTTAGCTTTTAGGAAATCACAATCGTCTGTAAGGCTGTAAGGCACAACAAATGGCGATAAAAAAAAAGCGATGTAAGGACATCAATTTCCAAGTTTAAGACCAACAAAGCAAGCATGGGAGTGGCTGAAATGGGCGAACCCAAGTAGCTCTATATACTGTCAACAAGAAGGTAAACTCAACATTCAAAAACCGTACAGAACGTCACAATCGACTAACTTTTAGGTAGTAAGGAACTTTGTCTCCCATTTCTCTGTAAAAAATCGGAGAACAACATTTCAGCAGAAACTAAACGAAGAATGACTCTTGCCAATCGACGTTCCTTTTAAACTGCACAAATCTGCAGCAAATGAGGACGCTTTGTATGTAACCTTGACCCGGTCCGCTCCCGGTCCTGATTTATGGCGCTGAAGCAGATGCCTCGACTCTATTTAAAGGCATCCACAGTTTGGTAGAGAGAAAAATCCTTTCAGAGATCGACCTTGTTTAAAAATTGCACACCTAAGAGTAGAGTGAATAGACACAAATGCTGCGACCGTATTAGGTCTTCGCGTCGAACCCGAAGGAACGATGTATTTAAGTTTGATATCCGTTTCAACCTTGTCGGTCATTCTTTAAACATTTTTCTATTAAAATTTACCACATTTTCGCTTAAAACAAGCCGTAGAGGAGGCAAGCTCTTTCCATCCGTAGATCCCATTCCAGCCTATCTCAACAATGTAAAGGAAGCCCTTAGCCCGTTTTATGTCAGCGGTCAGTTAAACAGTTTGTTCTTAAAATTTACCATATTTTCACTGAAAACACACCATAAAGAAGGCTCGCCTTAAAATATGTACACAAGGTAGCTCAAACCCATCAAATCTAAGAGATCTAAAAGCCCTCAACTCGCTTCTGTCTCATTCAACTTGTTCTTCTTAAAAATTACCGTGTTTTTGCTTAAAAAGAGGAATGCTTCAAAATAGCTAAAGAAAAAAAACCCTTCTTCAAGCCCATTTTACCAACTTATTAGATGTCGTCCTTTAAGCACTTCTTTCTTAAGAGTAACACTCTTTTCACTTAAAACGGGGTTCAAGGCGGGCACACCTTTCCCAAACAACCAAACAAAGTTCGAATCACATTCTTTAATCGGCAAATCGATATCCGGGACATTTTCGTGGCACAACAAGATTGTAATCGACCCACACCCTCCTATTGTGTGCAGATTTATCTGATTATTTCTGAGAAATGGAAATTCCAATACACACATTTCCTTGCCAACAAAAGCGCGCACGTATATCTACGAGTACTCACACTCGTCGTTGCTGGAAAAGGATTTGCGGTATTGATTTGTTCGCTCGCTCCATCATTATGTTTGGCAATTTCCTGATTTATCATTTGATACTTCCATTAGCCATAAATAAACAGATCTATCCCCCCGCGAAGGCGAATTGAATGGCAGTTAGTCTGCAACGAAATGTTGCACTGAATGGCAATGACATTTCCGAAACTGCGCTGATGAGGTTGTCCGTTGTCATTTTTCCAGTCGACTTGTTCTATGCGAGAGTGTTGTATCTGATCTCATTAACATATTTATTGGTTCGCTTCTTTGATGGTATAATTACATGCGCACACTACACCGGGTCCTTCTGTGGATTTTTCACGTATTACTTCACTCAATTCGTATTCATACCCGTTTGTGCAATGTACTTGTACATGCCCGGGCATTCTTTTATTCCATTGAACAGAGCGAAAGCCGCCTGCTCCGTCGGAAGTTAAATCTCGCATGCTAATGAAAATTGAGTGCTAATTAAGTGGATTCCCCTTTTTAATTTACGCGAATCTACATGCGAATCCTTTTGCTTTTGTTTGTTTCGTTGTCGCATTCTATATTCAAATGGGGTACCTCTATAATCTCGGCATCTAAGCGTCCTTTTTTCGAAGAGTTTGTATACTGCGCACATTCACGGGCACTCTTCTTTTGCCGATGCCATTGTTCTAACGTCAGCGCTAGGGCAATAAGTGATGTATTCAACCCAAAGTCCTTTGAAATTTCGCAGTAAATTGAAAGTAATTAAAATCATTTGCAAACAACATTAGGGTTCTTGACACCCCATAGACGTTTGCGTTTTGTTTTTGGGATCCTTATCCTTTGCTTCCAACGTTTGGTTCCATTCTGTACCAATGAATAGAGGGTTGCAAATGATTTGATTTCTAAACGCCCCGATGATGGGGTGCAGTTTTTGAACAGAAGGTTCATTTAATTCTTAGTGACACATCGTTTTAAAATGGATGTGCCTACAGTGCAGTCGTGTCCTTTGTTTTCGCACAGCTTTGAACTGTTTACACATGTTCGGTCTCATAAAAATATTAATTAGACATTGGAAAGGGGTTGACTAGTTTACATTTTGAGTTTGATGACAATGACGAGGGTTGCTTGAAACCCCTTTGAATCTTCTAACCATCCACAGTTCACAAGTGCATTTTTGTCCCTCTGCCAATACCACATTTGTGAAAACGTTCCACAGAAAAGTGCAAATAGCCGAGAAAAAAATAGGAAATCCCCGATTAAGAATATTTCCCGCCGCGCCATCTCATGTTTGCATTCCATTCACAGAGCTGCCAAAATGCACACTTCTACCACTGCTAAAATTGAAATTAATTAAAATCCAAAATGGACAAATATTTCGCAAGTTATACAGTCACATGGACATTTGCACTCCTTCAACGTTTGGGTATGTGTTGTGTCGGCAGCTGGGTGCAAAAGTGCTTAATAGCCCGACTTGGACGTAAATATCATTAACAATTAAGTTGGTCATTTTGACCATAAACTAGCAAGCGGTGTCCAGTTCAGGCATCTTGCTCTGGATGCGGGTTATGCACACTTGGACTTTACATGTCGTGTCCGTATGCAGTTTCTCACTCGATAAATTGCACACTTAGTGAATTATTTATCACCTAATCGAAATGCCTGGCAAATGATCAATCCGAAGTAGGAGTGCTCCTCTGTGAGTGCAGTTGGAGATGCTATTAGCAGGCGCACACTTGTTCGTAGACATTGTACTGCAAACAAATTAGTCTGTGAAATTGATTGAAGATGACAGATGAGAGTGCTGTTAAACGCTGTAATTGAAAGCAAACCGAGTTATGCTACACGAGGACATGGCTATTTACTTAGTGCGGCAGCATTTGTTTAGTATAATGTCGATATAGGTAAATGATAGGCGGCGGCGGCGTCGTGTTTGCATTTCAAATTGTGAATAATCAGTGAAGGGAGAAGTCAGGCTAGGGTGGGGGGAGGGGTGGATAAGTGCATTTGGAGCTGGCGATAAGTGCGGTTTATGAAAGCGGTATCTATCGATTGCGAGTGGGTGTTTCAGCTGTCAGAAAAAAAAAAAAAACGAAATGTGTATGTCTTTAGACTTAAAGCTATTTTGGGTTAGCATTTTGACGGCTAGGTGGAGTTGATCAGAATTAGGCTTCGAGACTGAAATCGATTATCCTTCCCATCTTACTGTGATGATCTTTTGGGCGATTTTGTGAAAAGAGTTTTCAACTCCGTGTTCACTTCGTCAAATTTGTTCAGTGTAAATAAGAAATGTATTATTAACTCCACAACAGCGCCACTTGTCCGATATATGAGCTTAGAGGCTTTGTAATTTTGTTGGACACTAATTGTAGATAGGCATCATTCCGGTCCGTAAAAATAGAATATCTTAAACAGTTTGCTTACAGCGCCACCTATCAGATTCTGGAATATTTATAAACCATCGCCTCGATGAAACAATATTTGAACGCAAATATGACCGCAATCGGCCGAGTCGTTCCGGAGTTAAACGATCCCAAAAACAGAGCCCCAAATGGTCAATATTATCCCTAGGCCAAAAGGTTAGTTTTGTTTGTAGGCGGTAAGCTTTATAATTTATTTCTCTAACAGCAAGCTACAGGAAAGATTACTGCTATAGGCTGCTAAAGATGTCATCCTGAACCTACCTAGAGGACGTCTTTTCTTCTTAACAAAGTATAAACGCTCGTTTTAAAAACCAAATCTTGGGACTCATTTTCAATCTAAACCGACATTAAAGATATAGAGTCTTAGTAGAGCAAGAAATACCTCCTCTCACAGAACTTTCTACGTCCCATCTTCGGGTTAGAAGCTCGATCAAAATCCAAAATAATACATAATTCGTTGAACCGGAAAATGTAAAATACCTTTCAGGGTTTATAAGTGAGGAAGGTCAGATGAGTTCTACGATCTTGCGGCTATTAGGTATGGGAAAGTGGGGCACATTCATCATCGGGCACATTCGTCAAAGAAATTTTCGATTGAATGCACTCTGAATGAAGAAATGAAAATTGCGCTGAATGCATCCATTACTGAAGTCATGAACACACTCCTGAGTTTGACGTTTGTAGTTTCGCCCAGAGTTGTGTGTTGTGTGTTGTTTTGTGTTTTTGTTATCTGCGGTATAATTTTTGCCAATAGATAAGTAAGTGATTTTTTAAGTAAAAAATAACTGTAGGAAATGCAGAATTCACTCATTTTCTAGTTCAATATGTTAGGAAGTGAAATATAATCAAGAAAAAGACTGATTTAATTGTGATAAAAATATGTGCAAAAAAAAAACAATTATGAGAAGTCGGGGAGGTTCGATATTTTGATTGAGGCACATTCAGCAGGTGCTGAATGTACCCCGAGATAATACATTATGCGAAATCTAATGAATCTTCAAATCTTTATGCGGCTGCGGAGCCTACAAACCTCGAAAATCATTCAAACGTGTTCAAAGTACGTCTTAGTTAAGATGCATATCAGTCTAAAACAAGAAGTATTTTATGTGGGCTACGTAACTGACAAATTTAGCGATACTGCTCTTAATGTAAGTTTCCTTCAGAAAGCATATAACGCAATAACAGATTTTGTTGACCCCCCGAACGAAGACACATCGGTCGTTTTAAAAAGTGAGATTGAGCTCAAACTTCCTAATCCAACCATTCCAGCATCAACTTCAAGATGTCGAAAAAAAATATTGCTTCAATTTTGACTTTAAGGGTTACAAAATCAAATAATAAGTCTCATCTAATTAGAAGTTCGATAGCTAATAACTGATGAGCTAACAACAATTTACGTTTTATCTTTTTCTAAGGGTGCTTTTATTTAATATTTTTTTATGTTGACCTGAAGTAATTTTTGTTTTTTACTTATTCAGTCTCACAACATGAATTTTACTTTAGTTTAAATTATATTTTAAAAGGAAAATATATATGCTATGAACGAAGTCTGCACGTATTTTTTTTTTTCATGTTTTTTCAATGACGAAACTGCCCCGGCCCGGGGAACTTTCATTAAACAAAAGTGCATTTCAAAAAAAGTTAAAATTACAATCCGGCACACAAAATTAAAAATATTTCACAAATATTGAAATGAAGCCAAAAAAAATTATATTTAAAGTATAAAAAACGGTAACGATTATGCCCCAGTCATTGAAGGGAAAATTGTAAAAGACCTTTCAGGGTTTATAAGTGAGGAAGGTCAGATGAGCTACACGGTCTTGCGACTATCAACGGTGTACATCAGCCAATTCAACACTATCCATTTTAAAGAACCGTGCGAGTAAATGCGGCCTACAGTCTTCACCATTTTCTCAAAAAAGTTCCTAAGAAGCTCAACAACATGTTTACGAAAAGGGACAGGTGACTCTAAGTAAGGGACCAAATTGCCCAAACTATTACAAACGAGACACATCCCACATCAACTCAAATGCCTGTCTTTCAAGTCGCTTATCGACTGTTTTAAGTTTCAAAAGAGTGCCAAAAGGTGCTAACAGATAAAAGTCGCTTTCAAGAAATGACAGTCATTTGAACAGCTCCAGACGAAAAGCCCAGCATTACGTATACAAATTTGAACAAATTCACATACAAGCCAAGTTAAGTCACATTTATACAAATCATATCCATACGTTCCTCTCTCTCACTCAGCGTGTATACGCGCGCTAACCACATTAAGAACTTTTCATTTGAAATTCATCCCAGTAAGCCAACATTCATTAAAATAAATTGTGACTTGCGGTAGTGTACCTAGGAATGGCAACTCCACTGCCACGGCCACCTCCTACGTTGTCTTTTCGTTGTGCTTTAGTATGCAAGCTATGCCAGACATGTACCTAATGTAATGAAACTCCATTTGAATTTCAATTGCATTTCTGCCACATGCCGCCTTTAAATCCAGTTGCGTATCCTACTCTTGATCTTTGTCCTCAAAGTGTATGTAGATACTGTCGCTGTGGGTCTGGGCTGTAGTACCTCCAACTGTAGCCAAACATTTATTAGCGCACTTCGGAAGGCTGGTATAGACTGAGTGGTACCAGGACCTTGGTTATAATGAGTGGCGAACGATAAAAAGGGGTGGTGTACACGGTACAAGTACGCGAGGGCGTTTTTTGAGGCTTAATAGCCCTAGAGTCAGAGTGGCGATGGGCAGGGAAGTGGCAGAGGGCCCCGGAGTGGGAGTGTGCACCTTGTGAGGGTTGGCAATCGTAAATTGTTAAAGTTTATGTCGTGTACCTGAGTTCGAAATGTACGAGCATAAGCAGAGATTCGCACAGAGCCAGTGATTGCTGTAAGCATTGCAAATTATCAGATCTGACGGGGACAGCGATTCATGGGGAAATGGACGTGAGAGGTTACTGCTTTGTACCTTGTTTTTGGAATGGGTTTCTTTTTTTTCTTTTTGCTGGCAGGATGTAGAATGTACATGAATTTGGAAGACTGTGTTGTAATTAGGAAACTCTGTTGATTGGGTGAAGGTGAGTTTTTCTCTGTAGTGAACGGAAATTGAAAGAGACTGTAATTAAGGGACAGAAACTAGCGTAGGTTAGGTATGGATTGGGTGATTGTCTTGGACCTATATAGGAGGAAGGTATTCATTGACTGAAAAGTCCAAAGAACTTAGTTTCGATGCAGAATCTTTAATTAGATCGCCTCCTGTAGTCCTCAAAATGCTCGAAGAAGAATTGTCTGCTGTTGCGGGATACTCCCTCACATTTGGGCAGCATTTGGGGCACGTCTTCGGCTGGTAAGCCACCAAGGAATCCGGCCAAATCCGCGTCTGTCAGTTTGTGACTTTGCCTGTTTCCTCATTAGACAGCCTCCTGATGTAAAATTCCAACAATTTATAAAATGTCTCCATTTATTTAATTGCCACGCCCCACTGTCCAGTACCGCCCACATTTTTAGAATCGCTAAAGTACCCATCGACTTAATATGCAAGTGGTGGGAAGCACAGCTGCCATAAGTGCTAATTCGGAGCGTTAGAATGGAAATTGAGTAATGGGAGGTGCCACGCCTCTTTCTAAAATTTCTTTGTAAACTGATTCCTACACACAATATTCGTCGATGGACCATTTAGCCCCAGTAGATGTCATGAGCGCCAATATAGAGCCTTTTAAATGAACGCAAATGACAAGTTGCACGATTTTGCCACGCCCCCTAAATTTGAAAGTCTGCTCAAAGTGCTGGAAACACACTAATTGACCTGGTCTAAAAGCTTGCAGTGCGTACGGACAGTGGACAACTGGGTTTTCCATCATTTATATAAACTTCGGTAGTGGCGTGTTCATAAGGAAGTTACACTGTCCCACTTTACTCAAATGGCCTGCTTACGGTTGGACTTAAAGCCAAGTCTTCCTAGGAGTGCTACTTGTCGTCTATACTATACTATACTATTTTATGGTCGATTGTATGAGTTTGTCTGCCATAGTTTGAAGAAAGTCTATTAAAACAACGCCAAGGTACAGCTCATAAAAAGCCTCACCCAGTTATCCTGCACATCCTTATACAATACCTCCTAATTGACATCTTTCAAGTAACACACGAGCACTATAGCTGACAGTACTATACCCACCAATCCCATATATCCAGTTTCAATTCGCCGAGTGGACAAACCAAACCGATTGTGTTCACACAGAGGTGACAATTTTTCACAATCGCAAATTGCTTGCCATGTGCCTTCCGCAAATATTTTCACTTGGCCGTATCAGTGCAGCAGCGTGTGGGCCTGGCCCTGGCATGACAGTATCATCACACACCCTCTGGACAACCGTTCGAGTATAGAATTCAATTTAAGTCCTTTATCGATAAATATTGACACTCCCGAGTATATATACGGAATGACGAACAACCCCCCCGACTGAAACACACCGGATACAGGAATCCCCAGACCGTGACCACAATCCAATGGTTTGAGCAGAGTCCGAGCGCAACAGGATATACGAGTACCTATACCACTCTATCGGTGAATGATGGGTTTGCTATTATCACGTAGTTGTAGGTAGCAGCGAGAGAATAGCGTGGTCAACTTGGTTCGACGGTCCACGTCATCGCCATTTGAAGAGCGACCGCCAACCCCCACCCCCTTAGTATGTAGACGACATTGTGCGGAAGAAAATGAACTTGCGGTAGGTGCAGCGGAACCGATGGATTGAAAAACCATTCGCCCCATTCCTGCATACGAGTGAGTGTGCCCCGGTTTGAGGTCAAATATGGATTGATTTTTTTTTGCCCCAGTTCGGTTGTTTTACTTTTTTTCGCTCTCATTTGTGTGCAGATTAAAAATTCTATTGTCATCGTTGGCTTAGGAGCAGATTTGCGATGGCAATTTCCACGGTTTGAACTTTAGATTTGTGGTCAGCTGGAAGCGTCACTTGTCATTGATTTTGATTGATTGGCGGGGTCTTGGGAAGTAGTTCGAGGGTGAGTTCATGCGTTCTTTCAGAGGATAGTTGCGTAGCGTACCAGTTTATACGTGGAAGCCGACGAGAAGTTCATGCGGAAGACATTGGAAAGAGCAGCCGTCACCCACGATGCCCATGAATATGACACCCTAATCCTCGCTGTTATAATAAAACTTCAGATGACTACAACTGTCTATGCAGCGGAAATGCGACTGACAAGATAAAGACCCCCGAAATAGTTTGTGACAGCCAATTTGCAATGTTATACACAAAATTGGATGTGTTACAGGAAATAATACATTACAAGTACACGAGTGTGCCGAGGAACAAAGTCCAATCAAAAAACAGGACAAAGAAGACAGGTCCCCCGTTCCAAGGACCACAGGACTACAGAACACTTTGTAAATATATATAGTCAACTGAAAGAAAATGGAAGGCGGCACTTTCTCCCGCTAAGCAAACAAGTAAATCAGGCAAAGTAAATGGTAACCTCATATCAGTAACCCCCCCGCAATCGTTCCCCATCGGCATTCGCAGCCCAAGACGATCCGGCCTATGACCCAAGTGAAATTTCACAGATACCAAGCACAACGACAACATCCTATTTCGCAAAATTTGTTTGCGCCTCAAATTATGCTTAATAAATTATAGAAATTATGGCCATAATAAAGAACCGTTAAATTCCAACATATGATCCTGCATTCTCACATGATAAACCCGCACAACAACCGGAAATATATAGCTGGCCTCGGGAGTCGGGAGCACATACCCCCAGTTCCTTGCATGCGGGGATATACAAGGGAAAAGTAAAAAGCAACCAGCAAGGAGAGGAGATAACTCGCTGCCACACTACCGTTCAATTTGAAGGACTTAGCCGAGAGATTTCTGTTTGAATCAAAATAAAATCATAAAATCCAGGCAAAACGAGAGCGGCGGCTCTAACTCTAGCTCAGACCGTTCAAATCGGGCTGCGCCGGGCTATCAATTGAATTTTTTATGGTGGCGTGAAATTTTTTACGACAATGTTTTTTTTTTTTTTTTACGAGACATATACGAACCAAAACAAGTCCCATCTGCCGCTGACACACATGTGGGCGAGGGAAATGTTTTGTTATGATTGTAACATGATTAGATATGGCACAGGGAACAAGCTCTTCAATAATCCCTAAACGAGCAGAGCCCGGGAATGCGCCGCACCACCACCACCGAAATAAACACTTACGAGGCGATGATGTTGTGCTCGTAAAATGTTTCTTAAAAATCCATAAAACGGGCTCCCATAAATATTGGTATATCACTATCTGGGGATGAGGAGTGCCTACCACGGTCGTGGCGCAATTTTGACGTGAAAACGTTCATTTCTAGAGCCGTCGGCTATATAGCCCGAGTCATTTGCGTTCGCAGTTTCAATTTACTTTTCATCATCTGTCGGGGCCAAAAGTCGTGACTGTGCACGTAGTTAATTAATAGTGCTTCAGAACTTTGTCCGCAGCATTTCAGATGTGGCCTGGCGACCTTTGCGTTCCAATTTTTTGCTTGGAAGATGGAGGAGTCCTTCTGCGTCGTTAGACGAACTCATTTGCACTTTTCTTTCACATAGTAGAGCATCCACTTAGTGTGGGCTCAGTGTCGTCATCTATTGTATGATTGCAAAAGGTGCGGGTGACGGCGCAGAGCTCTTAGCCTGGGGGCGCTAATTTTAAAACGGTTTAGGCTTATGGAAATGTTTGCCTTTGGAAAATCGTTATAAAAGATTTAGCGCTTTCGGAATTGGCTGGGAGGAGGTTTCCGGATTTGAGCTGTTTTAGGAAAGTTGCTTTCAATTGTTAGCTGGGCTTGGGGCTTATTGAGTTTTCGGGTTAGTCACAACTCAAGTTTGTACTTTGACTTGGTTAATAGTGGCGCTAGTTCTTTTGTAAATAGGAGAATAAATATGGGAAGGTTAGAGGCTGACAAGAGGTGCCTTTGTTGAACTGTAAATAGATATGGGCAATTTCAGTGAGTGAAATTTCTTTACGTGACCCTCTCTTCCGGAGACAGTATACAGTCTTCTGCGGCATTAAGGTTAATGCTATACAGACATCCCTTCCTGAGACAGTATACAGTCTTCTACCTCCTACGATCCCCAGTACTTAGCTTACTGCTATCCAGACCTAGCTTAGAAACGATCTGTCGATCAATTGTGCGACCTGAGATCGCCTTCCCTACGAAATTTTCTCCCATTCGACCTTTACAAACAAAATCCACATCTTGGGTGCAGCTCATAAAGCTTGTGGATTCGCCTTCCTCGCCCACAGGACCAGAAACCTGTCGAAGAGGGGCTTAAAAGTTCAGAAAATACGCCGAATTGGACCTTTTGCGCAACGAGAATCAGGGATATGCCTCGATCTTTCTTGTAAGACGCGGAATCGCGTCTTTTGCCGAGTTCATAGTCTAGTGATCAGCCTTTGTACTTGAAAAATTCCACTGAACAACATTGCTGTTGTCGGCCTTGATATTCGACGTAAAATTCAGACTTATCGTTTTTCAAGACTGCCACAAGGTGAGCCTGTCCATTTGCAGAACCTTGAACAAGACTTGTCGCTTTCTAAGACATCCAAAGGAAGACTTATCGAAGTCAAATTGTTTTTGAGTGTGGTCAATGACCAATATTGCCATACGGACAGCCTTTATTCCGGAACTTCCGAAAAAAGTTTGTCACTTTGTACGGCATCTAAAGAAAGACATGTCGATGTTAAAGATTGCCTTTGACAACTTAAGAGAGGAAGACTTGTCAATGACCAATATTGCCATACGGACAGCCTTTATTCCGGAACTTCCGAAAAAAGTTTGTCACTTTGTATACGGCATCTAAAGAAAGACAAGTCGATGTTAAAGATTGCCTTTGACAACTTAAGAGAGGAAGACTTGTCGATGACCAAGATTTGCATACGGACAGCCTTTATTCCGGAACTTCCGAAAAAAGTTTGTCACTTTGTATACGGCATCTAAAGAAAGACAAGTCGATGTTAAAGATTGCCTTTGACAACTTAAGAGAGGAAGACTTGTCGATGACCAAGATTTGCATACGGACAGCCTTTATTCCGGAACTTCCGAAAAAAGTTTCTCACTTTGTACGGCATCTAAAGAAAGACATGTCGATGTTAAAGATTGCCTTTGACAACTTAAGAGAGGAAGACTTGTCGATGAGCAAGATTGCCATACGGACAGCCTTTATTCCGGAACTTCCGAAAAAAGTTTGTCACTTTGTACGGCATCTAAAGAAAGACATGTCGATGTTAAAGATTGCCTTTGACAATTTAAGAGAGGAAGACTTGTCGATGAGCAAGATTGCCATACGGACAGCCTTTATTCCGGAACTTCCGAAAAAAGTTTGTCACTTTGTACGGCATCTAAAGAAAGACATGTCGATGTTAAAGATTGCCTTTGACAATGTAAGAGAGGAAGACTTGTCGATGAGCAAGATTGCCATACGGACAGCCTTTATTCCGGAACTTCCGAAAAAAGTTTGTCACTTTGTACGGCATCTAAAGAAAGACATGTCGATGTTAAAGATTGCCTTTGACAACTTAAAAGAGGAAGACTTGTCGATGACCAAGATTTGCATACGGACAGCCTTTATTCTGGAACTTCCGAAAAAAGTTTGTCACTTTGTACGACATCTAAAGAAAGACATGTCGATGTTAAAGATTGCCTTTGACAACTTAAGAGAGGAAGACTTGTCGATGAGCAAGATTGCCATACGGACAGCCTTTATTCCGGAACTTCCGAAAAAAGTTTGTCACTTTGTACGGCATCTAAAGAAAGACATGTCGATGTTAAAGATTGCCTTTGACAACTTAAGAGAGGAAGACTTGTCGATGACCAAGATTGCCATACGGATTTACAGGACTGTCAAATATAAGGCAAATCTGTCGATTCTTAGAGCTTTTTAAAGAAATACTTGTGATTTTGCAAGCTTGTCGAATGCAGAACTCGTCTCTTTACAAGACTTCCGCGGTTTAAGCCAACCGAATTGTGTAAAACAGCGATCCCGTCATTTTAGTGACTTCGATCATAGTTGGACTTTGAAATTACAAGGCCTGTACCTATTATTGGCAATTTCAATGCATTTTATTTTAGATTCTATTTCTTTTTACAACCAGCTTTGAATATTCACAGGAAAGAAAACCAAGTCCTTCATGGAATGCGCTGGAAAGTGTCCCCATGGAAGAGCGAAAACAATGCTACTCCATATACGATATACGAATGGGATAGGTGCAGTTAAAATGGCGAAAAAAAAGAAGAAGAAAATCGGTCCGCGACAACCCACACCCACTACCGCGATATGTTCCTTGGGGAAAGTTTCGTTGGCAAACAATTTTCTGTTGTTGTTGGTGTTAGAACCGTGTCGTCCTCATTCTGCGTACACTCGTATTTGTTTCAAATAGCAAATGAAAAATTCATGGTGCACTTTTGGTTATACAATGGCGAAAGTATTACAAAACCAAAAAAATGGATGACAGCAAAACAAAAGAAAAAGAAAAATGTTTATTCAATTTCTCGACTGTGAGAGTGGTTTTTTGTGTGTGCCACAGTTCCAAATGTATTGTACGTACGAGTAAACTGGATACGCCAGGACATTTGGGTTGCGATTATGTTTAGATAATGCTTGAGTAAGAACATCATCTGGAACAGTTTTTCGCAGTTTGTGCGGAACTTTGTTCGGAACAAAGACTCTCTGGGTGTTTATAAAATATTTTATTGTGTTGGTAGCTGGTGCGAGGAGAGCGCTCGAATGGTAATGCTAACTTTGTGTAGTGCTCGTAGAACACGTTTTGTTTGTATAGACTTTGGTGATATAAGTGGTTTTTGCCTTGAAATAAAAGATGCTCCTGCTGCTGGATGCTCTATTCGAATGGTAAAATTGAATAGGTACGCTGTACACATGGAGGCACTCGAAGGAATATAGGTTGGGGATAAGAGACAGTGTTGACATGGCGAAAATGCACCTGACAGATGATTGAGATTCGATTTGCTTTAGAAGGTTGTTTAAACATGCCATTGGCAGTCACCTTCGTTCTTGAAAAAGAAAGATGAGAGGCTGACCATGTTACATATGCTTGTCCTGGGTGTCCTTTATAATCCGACACGAATCCCTATTAATTTCTATGGAGCAGCCCTTTCGACTGGCAGGGTTGGTTTTCTTTCTTTTTGCAAACCTGTGGCTTTTTTTTTGTAAATTGCGACTTTTTTTTGCAATTTCTGTCTTCCCTAGAGAAAGTCCTGAGAGGTGTATGGCCCCCAAGGTTTTGGAAAAATATTTCACCAAGAGCGTCTCTTCTTTCTTCATAAATTCTATAACGGGATTTTTTAATTTTTCAATTTCTTTCTAGCACCTTGAAGAAGACCTTCAATGTAGTTCCACAAAGAGCTGGACATTTCCCAGGTGCACGAATAAATCCCCGCTGCGTATAGTCCAAATTATGTACAAAGTTCCATCGACATTCTGCCACAAATTTGAAACGTACAGCAAAAATCTGTCCAGCTAACAACAGCAACGCAGCAAAAATCTCAATACACCATCGCATTTGTAGTGTTCCACTCAAAAACAAGGATATTATAGTTTGCCCTCTTGTTTCATATACTCGTGCCCCGATTTTGTGTACTCAACTCACAATAAATAAAGAAAAGAGGACACATGCCACTGTGACTGCTTTCATCAAGTTCTCAAGGATCAAGAAGATGCATGCCATTTCCAGTCGTGTACACTTGAGAGCGCCGCTGCCCCAACGATTTAAGTTGTTTATATTCTATCTCTGTGTATTTGGGTCGTTCGAATTGGATTCAGAAGGAAAAACCTATTATGTTCTGAGTCTTTTATAAATTTGCCCAACGAACAAACTTGAACAGAGATAAAAGTTTTTAGTTTGCCTCCGGGCCACAACTGGCAGAGGTAGGCCACAGCTTCAATGCTGGTGATTTTTGTCTGCCACTGACCTACAAAATGAATGACTGTTTGCAAGGCACGTTGGGATTGGACAAATTTCACAATTTCAATGACTGCAAGTCAACCAACGCAGGGGAACTTTTACTTATGAGATACTGTGTTGCAATCGCCGTGAAAAGCAGTCATGGGTGGGTCTTCCCTTGGATTGAAAGGAGTTTTAGGGACTCCTAAACTAAACTCAGAGCCCTAAGACACTTTCAAAGAGTGAAACAACCCCGGCCCGAAAAACTAACTCCTAATCACTTTAACTGCTCAAAGGATACCCATGTGCAGGTATAGTTCTTAACTCTCACAGAGGTAATCAAATCTCAAAAAGGGGAAAACCTGTACCAAAATTAAAAGGGAATATCTAAAGGGCCTTTCCTTAGGGCAACTACAGAAATTAATATTCAATTCTTCAGTGGGATGCGTAAAGAGCTTACATTTTCTACATACTCCACCGATGCCTTTTGTTGGCTTTGATGTGATGTGAGGTACCACTCCAGGCATTAAATTACGTTTGCCTGTTTCTCTACATAAAACAAAAACAGTCCAACAGCTGCAACTGAGAGAGAGATATAGAAACAAGACGCCTTTGCAAACGGAAGTAATCAAACTACCTTAAAATCCATGATCGCCTATAAGAATCCATCATTTTGTCTGAGGGATGAATTTCTCAGTCACTTTGTTGAATTTTCGTAGGCTTTCTTTGAAATGGACTTAAGGGCTTTGAAGTGATTGTAACCAAGGGTAGTTAGTAGTTGTAGCTCAACAGCACAGAAACTCTAAGGAGGGACATGATTGGAGGGAGCTATTATTTTGAATGTAATGCTTCATCTTGTAGACGAGTTGGAACATGGACTGTGGAAAATTATTACATCAAGGGAAATAATTATGGGAGTAAGACGTCAACAATTTATCTACTGCTCTTTTCCATCTTTGGCTACCTTTCGAGAGGTTCTGACAATTATCCCCGGGTATAGGTTGGCTTATTGTGCTGGACTACCATGCGATGGATCCCGGGTTCGATCCCTAGAAAAGTTTCAAGTTTCTTTCCACTGCATTCGTTCGCATTCCGCCACCGAAGCTTGGTCGTCCCCATAGGACCTACATTAAGTGGAGCTCCGCTTTTAAGCAAAGCATGAAAACACGTTTGTTGTTGGACCGGTTTCTAAAACGTTGCATAAGCTTAGGGAGCTCGTTTTAGTTTTTTTTTGCTTACATAAACGTAAAAGCAATTCATTGGCACATCGCTCTCCTCATCCAAAGTTGGTGGCTCTTTGGCAAAAGCCTGAATAAGGTGCCAAGTTCAACTTTAAGACCGACTTAGCTATCTTTTCTCGAAGATTGCAGATGCGGAAAGCATCCTAAGGTGCCATATTGACACCTCAGAATTGGAGGAACAAAAATGGGTTTTTGACATTTTTGAATAGGGAAATTTAGACCAAACTCCGATCCGTCAACGTCTTCAGACTGCACCCTTATTCAGACACAAGACTGTAAGACTCGCAATTTGTGCAGCACCAGCATGAACTAAATTATTTGTTCAATTGTACTTGATGCATCTGCAAATATAAAGTAAGCATCCAACAGATACATCAACGCGCGCCCAGTCACAGGCGACACCCTTTCGATTTTCCTAGATAAAAATACGTAAACATGGGTTGGGTATAAATGTGCATGGGTACATATTGAAAAATATTAAAAATTCAATTTAGAACTTATGAATTATTCAGCGCCGCCGCTGTCGACATGGTGACGCGCTGCGACACGTGAGGGGTGGGAAATAAATAGATATGCATAGCCACACGCGATAGAGAACAATGATATGTGGAAATGATACAAAGTTTATGATGTCTGACGGTAGCAGCAGTTTAAATGGTTCTAGAGGAGCTTGGTGGCTTTAAACTTATTCAAGGTTTTGGCGAGTTTTTGCACACATAGACGAAATTTGGAAATTTCAGTGTAAGGAATGTTCCCGAGGTTGTCACAAAGGTGAGGCAAATGGAAGATTTATGTCATCTAGAGGTATGACAATTATTTACCCATAAAGAGCTGTAGGGACTAAACTCGCAGGAACCAAGTATGTGTGTAGAAATGGTAGGCAAAAATTGGGGATATATATATGCTTCATGCTGCGGGATAGCATGCTTTTTAGCAATTTTGAGAAAAGAGTTCAAGTCCAATGAATCTATTATATAAAACTGAATGGCAAAATTGCAAGTCCGCAAAAATATCTCGAACTATTGCACCGATTTACAAATTTCCTCTTTTAAAATGTATGAAATAAATATGTGCAGGTTTAAGGCTACTTTTGTTTAGAAACTATGTAAGACTGAATGGCAAAATTGCAAGTCCGCAAAAATCTCTCGAACCATTGCACCGATTTACAAATTTCCTTTTTTAAAATGTATGAAATAAATCTGTGCAGGTTTAAGGCTAATTTTGTTTAAAAACTATGTAAAACTGAATGGAAAAATTGCAAGTCCGCAAAAACCTCACGAACTATTGCACCGATTTACAAATTTCCTCTTTTAAATTGTATGAAATAAATAAGTGCAGGTTTAAGGCTACTTTTGTTTAAAAACTATGTAAAACTGAATGGAAAAATTGCAAGTCCGCAAAAATCTCACGAACTATTGCACCGATTTACAAATTTCCTCTTTTAAAATGTATGAAATAAATCTGTGCAGGTTTAAGGCGTATTTTGTTTAAAAACTATGTAAAACTGAATGGCAAAATTGCAAGTCCGCAAAAATCTCACGAACTATTGCACCGTTAAGAAACTGTGGGTTTTAGAAAACTTTGCTTTAAAAAATGCATTTAACAAAATTGTGTGTTTCGCGCATTTAAGCTAGCTATCCATTAAAGGCTAAAGACCCACTGGAGATATTCCAAGTAGATACATGCGGCGACTTTTGAAAACAAGACCCACGAGGGTGTTCACAATAAAATCGAGCCCATCCTGCGGGACATCCTAATCAATTGCAGAAGTCTCAATCAACTCAAAGACGATGGAATACCTATCCAAAGCAACAAACCCAAAGCTTGATCTACAACTTACCATAATGGGTACAATGACCATTTGCCACACACACAAAGCAGACTCCAAGTAATCGCTTTCCATCGAGTCCATCCGAAGCGAAATCCAATGTCCCAAAATTACATTAGATGACAGCGAATTTGTATTAATTTGGCAGGTCCTTGTTGACCGTCCCACATCGTGAACCTCTCTGTGACCCGCACTTTAGGTGAGTTTGGCGGTGGGCTAACCACAGGGAGTGACTTAAAAATTCATAAACAATATTTGAACAATTTACGATGATTATGCGGAGAATTTTTCACCGCTCTCCTTGCTGTTGCTGTTGTTGTTATTGTTTTTGATGTTGTTGTTGTTGTTATTGTTGTTGTTCGACCCCATAATCACTTCAAGGTTAAACCCAGTTAAAACAAACCTATGAAGGAGAATAATTTAAACTCAAACTTCCACCATCAGTGACAAAATCCACGAGGGAATTTTTGATAAATGAACAGACGCTACAACAGCTTTTATCGGGATGATTATATCCTTGAGGTTGTAAGCTTAATTTGGCTTCAATTGAACTCCGAGTTGTTGCTTGCGCTATGCTACACCCACCACTAGCACCGAACATCGGCACGAAAAGGAATAACTTATGATACTGCGTGCGGCAGAGGGGTGAAGTGGGTTCCCTGGTGCGCTCCCTATGCCATCCCTTGGGAGATGAAGTATTTCGGTATGTTGCGTACTTCCATGTGCTGATTGGTAATAAAATTAATATCTTCAGATAAGCATGATATAAATTCCACCGCGAGGGGGCAGGTCCATGGAAAAGGATATATACGGTGCTAATGACAGCAGAAGGATTTCCATTAATGAGAATATGGTGTAAGCTACCCCGCTCAAACGTTATACTGGCGGCGGCGGCGGCGGCAACGCATGTTCCACATTAACATAGTATTTTCATAATAATTTTCTTTTTTCAGAATTTTATTAATACATAATTTCTATGCACGAGGTGGGTCGGGTGTAACCGACACACGTCGTTGGATTATCTATGGCGGCGAAGAAATTAATAAAATACTCTTACTCGTACGCGTTCTTGTATCTCTGGCGTTTTATTTCGTTATAGTATGTGCTGCGCTGGTGTGCGACTTTATATCGACTTTTACGGGACTTTTCAATAACCGACAAACACAGTTTAGTTAGGCACACTTGAAGTTAACGAATCAGAAAGGAAGAAAAGCTGCCAGGCTTGGTGTGACTAGGTTCAGTCTAAGAACTAAATTTTAGAAAGAGAGGTCGCAAAAAAAGAAAGTCATAATCTACAGGCACACCAACTTTCAGGCAAAAATTTGGGAGTCGTCTTAAGCGGATTTCCAACAACCTGATAGGCGGTTTTAGGCTTAGAAAGTCCACCTCCAACCAAATTTACACTACAACTGATCTAGAAAAAGATCTAAGAACTTGTAAAACTGACATTGAGTTTAGGGTTACTTTTGAAAGCTTATATCGAGTTCGTCTGTACATAAAATATTTAGCTCTGGTATAAGTTGGTACTACGATCGAGCAAAAGACTACTTTTCCCAAGTGTTGCGTCGCCTCGTGGGCCTAGGAGGGCAGATGCGTAGCAAAACCCACTCAGGAAAAAGAAAAAGAAAAAAAAACCGACGTTTTATACAAGACCCTCTTGGCCGCAGTTTTGTTATAGGCTTCTCTTTCTTTAGGAAGGAACAAAGATGAACAGGTTGGGCCTTACTAATAATCATTTTTAGCCTTCACACTTAATATTTAGTTTATAGGTTACAATGGTAAACTTTAGTTTGCGTAAAAAGTAGCCTGGATACTAAAAGTATGGCAGGTTGTCGAGAAGATAGATATGGGTTGGTTCACTTCTTTACTAAGGTAAGTTTGAGTCTGACCTTTGGCACGATTGTCTTTAAACTTTCGATAAGGTTACTAGGTAAGCACGCTCTTAGACTGTCATAGATCGGTAAGAGGCTTCCTCGAGGTGCTTACTTACCCAAGCCTGTGATTTCTTTTAAAGGTTACATTTTAAAATGGGCAAAGCTCCTTCTAGGGTCAGTCAATTTGACAGCTGGTTGATGATTTTCTGTCACAGTTTTTGGCGATTTCAACAAGAAGAAGCCTGCTTTAGAAAAGCTGCAGCAAATTGTTAAATTTCGTTTCGAAAGTGCCAAACTTAACCCATATAAGGTTCGTCACAAAGTAATGTAAGGCAAAAGAATAAGATTGACAAAAGAATCCTGTGGATCTTATAAATAGTCACGACATATATCAGAGCTTTTTGAGTATAGTTTTATATATCTACAACCCAGCTCAGTCTATGAAAAACCTATTCAACTGGTCATGGCCATGGAAACTATAACCCCCATGATGCTGTTCGAACGACATAAAGTTTATCTTAGAAACCAGACCCCGGGGGCCTATAAAACTACACGCATCCTTGATTATTTCAAAATTGCACAAAAAAATGTAAAAGAGGTCCTTAAACAAAATTTCAAAACACTAGTTTACGAGCAGTGGCTTAAAAAATACGACAAGCGTAAGAAAAATCAAAACACCAAGCAAGTCGGTTATATATTCCTTACGTTATCCTCCCGCATAAGCCATTCATTTTATTTCGGTTGGCATATCCCCTTAACTATAGTATTTACTCAAAATAATGAAAAAAAAAAAAAGCCGGTTCCGCTAAGCCAATCTACTCCTACCCCGAGGATGTGGTTCTTCTCTGATTTCGGGTATCCCATGCTTTGGCGTCTTCAACACACAATACCGCGCATCGTCATCGTCGTCGTCGTCGTCGCCGTAACGGTGTCGAAATTGAATTGTGCTTGCGGATAAAAAGCAATTTCTGCTATTTTACGCAATGATGTGAAAAATTAAATGGAGTTCATTTGCGGTAAAATAAAATAGGCAGGACGACGACAGCACGAGCCCTGAATGGTGACTGGCATTATGTCAGCGCATAGATAAGACGCATCCCACCCAGCTATGCCCCAGCACAAGACTGAAGACTTCAGTATGACAACGACAATGTGCCTGGTCCTTATGGTACTCATTATGAGCTGAGATGAGAACGGCTGCCTTTGTCTTTGCCCAACTGATATAAATACACAAGCTGGCGGTGGAAGGGAGGCGCGCTGTTGCGCGTGGGTAATTACGCGACTTTCATATTTGCCAGTAGACTGGATGAGCTACATCGCTCGTTCAAGAATGAAATGGTTACAGTAGTAATGGCGGGTAGAAGGTGGCTTTTGGTTTTGCGCGCGCTTTTTTTCTTTTCGCCATCCCGAGGGATACACCGATGGAATTTCAATATGAAATTATAATTAAGTTACCTATTCGATTTGCATAATGTACCCCAGTGCCAGTGGAGCCACTGTTTATAAAGTCATTAGTCAGACCAGTGGTGGGGAGGGGGGAGGGTGGGGTGGATAAATGTTGTGATGCGACGACACGTCAATTTTGCTCCTTTTTGAATTTCGGTTTGTCGCCTTAATTGTGGAAGAACGACGACGCGGTGAGACATTGACTTTGACAAAATAGGTAGGTGTTCCCCTCTGGGTGGGAACTCGCTTCAGGCGTTGTGTAGTTGAGATAGGAGACGTCTTGCTGTAGTTTATTTTTTGGTTTTAATTTTCTGGCAAAATTGAATAAAGTTGGTATTAAATCAAAATACTTTTGAATGCCCGGAGGTGCGAGCCTCGGAGAATTACGCGATGGATTGTTGGGAAAATAAAAATTCTGTTTTCTCTGCAGATAGATGGGACCTGCCGGGATGAATATTTTATCCTGGACGATAATCGGAGGGGCTTAATGAACGATTATTTTAGCGCAGGAGAATGGAACCTCTAATGATGGATTAGGAAGAAAACGCTCCGTGTTCAATTTACATCGAAGGAGTCTTAGACGGAGAAGGAGAGTTGTTGTACAGCGCGGTTAGTATAAGGCTCTATTGACAAAGTCAACAGGTCTTATGGATCGAGCTGGGTGAAGGTCTTCTTAAGTGAAGCCCTTTTCAGGTTTTCAACAGTGTAGTAGGACTCGTGGCATTCATTGCCTTGAAGGAATGTCGTAAATATAAAAAAGATGCCACAACAAGTCCGTTGCCAGTTGGGAAAACTCATCAGAAAGTCTTGTTTTCACATGACAAACGTCTTAAGACAGCTTCCTAATCAACCAACATACATAAAACTGAATGAAGTTCAAAGAGTTCACTAATTTCTTTGGAAGGTGCTAGGCAAGCCAGACGATTTGCATTTCGTTCGCCTCGTACTTGCCGGAAGAAGATTTCGTTCGCCTGCGAGTTCACCTAAGAATCATAGGCGAAACGCACGTTTTGTATGGATAGATAAATTCTCAAAAAAATTCTCTACATATATGCCATCTATGAATGTGGTATTTGAGTTGAGTGTCTAACGAATGTACAGATTGGTGAGTAAGTTCGCCTCGTACTTGCCGGAAGAAGATTTCGTTCGCCGGCGAGTTCCTCTAAGGATCAAAGGCGATGGATTCCATCGATAGATTCGGCAATTAGTATCTTACGACTGTACAGAGTCTTGAAAGTTATTGCGACCCCGAAGGATCTCCTAAATTGGCCATTTCCCATTGCTTTGGAATACAAATTCGTTTACAATATACGAAAAAACCCTAACAAATATTATCAACTACAAGGCAGAGTAAAAGCAATTGCTTCACCCAACTTTCCACCCGGGGCGAACGTATTTTCCGCTTCATTTTCCACCCCCCTTAACATCGAATATTAACGTTCGTTTTTTCCTCCGACCATCTAAAGCGTACGCTTCCTTTTAAAAGGCAAGTTCTCACCTAAAGACCAAAGACTCTGCCTGTCATTCAAACGATTCCACCACGGGTTTCTTTGCTAATTAAACATTTTCCACAGTCAGGGATGGTCCGTATCATGTTATTTACTGTGAAGAGGATACCTTCAAGCTCACAAACAGTTTTAAAACAAAAAGTAAACTGAAGAATCAGCCTCCCAAAAGACACCCACATACTCCTTTGCCTGGGAATGAATCTCTCCTCGTTCTTTTTGACAAGTTAATTAAATTCAACAAGGAGGGTCTTTCAAGCGCCAACAACAAGTTTTATTTAACATTTAAAGATATTATTTTATAGAATCCAAGGAAACGAAAGAATCATAATACCCCGAACGACGAAACACACAATTCCACCAACTTGAAAACGCTGATGAACTTTTCGTTTAATTAAATCGCCCGCCGCCGACAGGATGTGTATTTCGGTGCCAATCTCACTGGCTGAGTGTTGTTTTGTATAATACCTTGGAGGCAGTGTGGGTTGGTGGAGCCTTTTGAGAAAGTAAAAAAAAAATATCGCTTTTCCATATCATTGTTGGAGGGGGAGCGAATTAAATGAATGGGACCAAATACGGGGGCCCTCTTTCAAATGATGATGAAACAACTTTCGAACTTTAGCTTATTCAGACAAGGGGCGTAGTAGAGCGGTCGTTTTGCTGTTAAGTGGGGAATTGTAATTGTAACAGGGATGTTTGTTTTGATGGTGGTTAATGATACCACCCAGGACTACCCCGGACTGTAGCGCCACCTAAGTAAATGATACTGAGAGCGCCTTGAAACTTTGTTTAGTTAAGCTCGATAATATATGTCCAGCGTTGTGTTGAGAACTATTTAATTATTGCAATGGTGGTATTAAGGGCACATTTCTAAATTGGGCTTTTTCGACTACTACACGCAGAAAAATTGACCTTAACCGAGTGGAATTTTCGCTCGGTTAAAAAAAAATGTGTTGAAATCAACTAAGTCTCTGTAGAAAACAAATGAGTTATTATTGTTAAAAACTACCGTGTTAAAAAGGTTAAATACATGTTGTTAAAAATAACACACTAAATGTTTGTTATCAATTAAGTTGCTTCGTTAATATTAACCAACCAGTCTCGTTTTCCTGTTTGGTTAAATTCAAACAAGTATCTTGGTTAAGAAAAACCTACTAAATTTGGGGTTTTAACACATTGATTGGTTATTAATAACCGTGCTACTCATGTAAAATTAACCAAACGAATGTGTGTTAAAATCTAACAAGCTCTCTGTTAAAAACAACCAATAAACGTTGCTTAAATACAACCAATGACTTGTTTGTTTTTAACCCTTTTACTCGTGAGAATTTAACCAAGCGAATGTGTGTTAAAATCTAACAAGCTCTCTGTTGAAAACAACCAATAAACGTTGCTTAAATACAACCAATGACTTGTTTGTTTTTAACCCTTTTACTCGTGAGAATTTAACCAAGCGAATGTGTGTTAAAATCTAACAAGCTCTCTGTTGAAAACAACCAATAAACGTTGCTTAAATACAACCAATGACTTGTTTGTTTTTAACCCTTTTACTCGTGAGAATTTAACCAAGCGAATGTGTGTTAAAATCTAACAAGCTCTCTGTTGAAAACAACCAATAAACGTTGCTTAAATACAACCAATGACTTGTTTGTTTTTAACCCTTTTACTCGTGAGAATTTAACCAAGCGAATGTGTGTTAAAATCTAACAAGCTCTCTGTTGAAAACAACCAATAAACGTTGCTTAAATACAACCAATGACTTGTTTGTTTTTAACCCTTTTACTCGTGAGAATTTAACCAAGCGAATGTGTGTTAAAATCTAACAAGCTCTCTGTTGAAAACAACCAATAAACGTTGCTTAAATACAACCAATGACTTGTTTGTTTTTAACCCTTTTACTCGTGAGAATTTAACCAAGCGAATGTGTGTTAAAATCTAACAAGCTCTCTGTTGAAAACAACCAATAAACGTTGCTTAAATACAACCAATGACTTGTTTGTTTTTAACCCTTTTACTCGTGAGAATTTAACCAAGCGAATGTGTGTTAAAATCTAACAAGCTCTCTGTTGAAAACAACCAATAAACGTTGCTTAAATACAACCAATGACTTGTTTGTTTTTAACCCTTTTACTCGTGAGAATTTAACCAAGCGAATGTGTGTTAAAATCTAACAAGCTCTCTGTTGAAAACAACCAATAAACGTTGCTTAAATACAACCAATGACTTGTTTGTTTTTAACCCTTTTACTCGTGAGAATTTAACCAAGCGAATGTGTGTTAAAATCTAACAAGCTCTCTGTTGAAAACAACCAATAAACGTTGCTTAAATACAACTAATGACTTGTTTGTTTTTAACCCTTTTACTCGTGAGAATTTAACCAAGCGAATGTGTGTTAAAATCTAACAAGCTCTCTGTTGAAAACAACCAATAAACGTTGCTTAAATACAACCAATGACTTGTTTGTTTTTAACCCTTTTACTCGTGAGAATTTAACCAAGCGAATGTGTGTTAAAATCTAACAAGCTCTCTGTTGAAAACAACCAATAAACGTTGCTTAAATACAACCAATGACTTGTTTGTTTTTAACCCTTTTACTCGTGAGAATTTAACCAAGCGAATGTGTGTTAAAATCTAACAAGCTCTCTGTTGAAAACAACCAATAAACGTTGCTTAAATACAACCAATGACTTGTTTGTTTTTAACCCTTTTACTCGTGAGAATTTAACCAAGCGAATGTGTGTTAAAATCTAACAAGCTCTCTGTTGAAAACAACCAATAAACGTTGCTTAAATACAACCAATGACTTGTTTGTTTTTAACCCTTTTACTCGTGAGAATTTAACCAAGCGAATGTGTGTTAAAATCTAACAAGCTCTCTGTTGAAAACAACCAATAAACGTTGCTTAAATACAACCAATGACTTGTTTGTTTTTAACCCTTTTACTCGTGAGAATTTAACCAAGCGAATGTGTGTTAAAATCTAACAAGCTCTCTGTTGAAAACAACCAATAAACGTTGCTTAAATACAACCAATGACTTGTTTGTTTTTAACCCTTTTACTCGTGAGAATTTAACCAAGCGAATGTGTGTTAAAATCTAACAAGCTCTCTGTTGAAAACAACCAATAAACGTTGCTTAAATACAACCAATGACTTGTTTGTTTTTAACCCTTTTACTCGTGAGAATTTAACCAAGCGAATGTGTGTTAAAATCTAACAAGCTCTCTGTTGAAAACAACCAATAAACGTTGCTTAAATACAACCAATGACTTGTTTGTTTTTAACCCTTTTACTCGTGAGAATTTAACCAAGCGAATGTGTGTTAAAATCTAACAAGCTCTCTGTTGAAAACAACCAATAAACGTTGCTTAAATACAACCAATGACTTGTTTGTTTTTAACCCTTTTACTCGTGAGAATTTCCCAAAAATAAAGTAACATTCTGTTCAAAAAAAGAGAATTCTCCTCGATTTATTTTACATTCCATTTTTCCATAAAACAATTCTATAAAACATTTTCATCGAAATATGTACCTATCTGATATTTGTTATACGTAGAAATTGTGTATCTGTTAATTTTATCATTCAACTTGGTAAATTTCAACAAACACATACTGTTGTTTCTTAACAAGTTATACGCACACCACGAATTACGACGCTGCTTTTTCAAAACGCAGAAACCAGGGATGAAAAAATAATCGCAATTGTACTTTTATCGACACAGTTGATTTAAAGATATATACAAGTACGATTTGCCCAAATTCAGAACTTTGATGAATATATTCTACTTCTGAAAATACGTTCCGACATTCCTTCCGAATTTAGTACATTCACATTTCACGAACAAACTAAATTCTAAACAGGCTAATACAGCCTTAAAAACAAAGTTTTCTCTACTACTTTTTTGGCTTGCAATAGGAAAAAAAGAACACAGACAAAAATGGCCAAAGCAACAATTTTTTTTTTACATTTTTGTCTGATAAAATATGGCTTTTACTCTTAATTGTAGCTAGGCACTTGAAAACTAATTTAAGATAGGTATCTAATTGTAAGAAAATTTGCCAAAGGTACAAATTTAATGCAAAATAAATATTAGCTTTTTATTGAGTCCAATTGACATAATGGCCTTAACGCAATATTAATCTAATCTGTTTCTGTAGATATAATGAAGTAAAATTAAGTAATTTTTCACTCTGCGATTCAATCATTTTGAGAACCAAGCTAATGAAAAAAGCTACACTTTTGCACATGCTGAACAAAATGGTATAGTCTTTAGTTTAGCCCTTTACTTCAAAATTTGTAAGTACCAAACTCGTTTCGACCTATGCGTTGGTGAGAGATGATAATAATAAAACTTATATCGTTTTCCACGCGGCAAAAAGAAGCGTCCGGCAGAGTCCGGAATCAAAAAGATAGATTCTGAGATTTCATCTAATTGTGCTCTACAATATGGTATATATAGTCCTGCATTTATCACTTTATTTCAAAATTTGTTAGTACCAGACTTGTTTTGAACTATGCGTTTTGTGAGAGTTGATAATAACTAAACTCATAATGCAATTGGTACATACACATTTTAAAATAAAGATACAAACAGAAAATTATATATACCATCTTGTAAAGCACAGTTAGGAGAATTTGAAGAAACCAAGGAAGTATTGGTAACCAATCTCGACTTCCAGGAGCAGCCTTGAATAAATCGTCTTTTTCATTGCTGTGCTGCCTTTGCTAGGCCTTTGCGATCACAAATTATTCACGCACAATTGAACCCATTTCGGTACAGCACCTAAAAAATCAGTTTTGTCATCCCTGGTAGAAAATATGTGTGTGGCTGTTGATACAGATCATTCACGAACAATGGAAAACATTTGGGTACAATACCAAAAACTCGTTTTACATTCCTGGTAGGTAGAAATATGTGTGTGGCTGCAGATACAGTCAACTCGGTTAATATCTACAAACACAAGGCTTCTCGTTCATCTGTAAAACAGTGTGTCTCGGTTGATTTTAACACATACATCGTGTTATACGCATACGCATACTATCGCGAATTATGAACGACGCACGCTGCTCGCGACTAGTAATTGAGTCATTAAGTGTTGAACCTTTGTAGTGGCTGGTGGTGTGAAATCTGTGATAAGTGAAAATAAAAAAAACAAAAAAGACAAGGAAAAATAAAAAATTCATATTTATTGGTGAGTACATAATATTATTATCTTGTTTTCCTCTTGTTTAAAACAAATTATTGTCAATTTTGGTGGTTTTTATGTGAAAAAAGAAATAGAACTAAAGCAACGAATTTCAACGTAGTACTCGGTTAATAATTGCCGAGTTGAGAAACACTCGGTTAATATCAACCCTTTCAGTCTGGTATCGTGTTTTGACATGTTTTTTTCTTCTGGGATTCAGGTTCTTTATTAGCGAGTGCATTAACTATGTTGTTTTTCTCGAGTTTTAAACAATTTATTGTCAATTTTGGTGATATTCAAGTGAAAAAAAAATAGAACCAAAGCAAAGAATTTCAACCTAGTACTCGGTTAATAATTGCCGAGTTGAGAAACACTCGGTTAATATCAACCCTTTCAGTCTGGTATCGTGTTTTGACATGTTTTTTTCTTCTGGGATTCAGGTTCTTTATTAGCGAGTGCATTAACTATGTTGTTTTTCTCGAGTTTTAAACAATTTATTGTCAATTTTGGTGATATTCAAGTGAAAAAAAAATAGAACCAAAGCAAAGAATTTCAACCTAGTACTCGGTTAATAATTGCCGAGTTGAGAAACACTCGGTTAATATCAACCCTTTCAGTCTGGTATCGTGTTTTGACATGTTTTTTTCTTCTGGGATTCAGGTTCTTTATTAGCGAGTGCATTAACTATGTTGTTTTTCTCGAGTTTTAAACAATTTATTGTCAATTTTGGTGATATTCAAGTGAAAAAAAAATAGAACCAAAGCAAAGAATTTCAACCTAGTACTCGGTTAATAATTGCCGAGTTGAGAAACACTCGGTTAATATCAACCCTTTCAGTCTGGTATCGTGTTTTGACATGTTTTTTTCTTCTGGGATTCAGGTTCTTTATTAGCGAGTGCATTAACTATGTTGTTTTTCTCGAGTTTTAAACAATTTATTGTCAATTTTGGTGATATTCAAGTGAAAAAAAAATAGAACCAAAGCAAAGAATTTCAACCTAGTACTCGGTTAATAATTGCCGAGTTGAGAAACACTCGGTTAATATCAACCCTTTCAGTCTGGTATCGTGTTTTGACATGTTTTTTTCTTCTGGGATTCAGGTTCTTTATTAGCGAGTGCATTAACTATGTTGTTTTTCTCGAGTTTTAAACAATTTATTGTCAATTTTGGTGATATTCAAGTGAAAAAAAAATAGAACCAAAGCAAAGAATTTCAACCTAGTACTCGGTTAATAATTGCCGAGTTGAGAAACACTCGGTTAATATCAACCCTTTCAGTCTGGTATCGTGTTTTGACATGTTTTTTTCTTCTGGGATTCAGGTTCTTTATTAGCGAGTGCATTAACTATGTTGTTTTTCTCGAGTTTTAAACAATTTATTGTCAATTTTGGTGATATTCAAGTGAAAAAAAAATAGAACCAAAGCAAAGAATTTCAACCTAGTACTCGGTTAATAATTGCCGAGTTGAGAAACACTCGGTTAATATCAACCCTTTCAGTCTGGTATCGTGTTTTGACATGTTTTTTTCTTCTGGGATTCAGGTTCTTCATTAGCGAGTGCATTAACTATGTTGTTTTTCTCGAGTTTTAAACAATTTATTGTCAATTTTGGTGATATTCAAGTGAAAAAAAAATAGAACCAAAGCAAAGAATTTCAACCTAGTACTCGGTTAATAATTGCCGAGTTGAGAAACACTCGGTTAATATCAACCCTTTCAGTCTGGTATCGTGTTTTGACATGTTTTTTTCTTCTGGGATTCAGGTTCTTTATTAGCGAGTGCATTAACTATGTTGTTTTTCTCGAGTTTTAAACAATTTATTGTCAATTTTGGTGATATTCAAGTGAAAAAAAAATAGAACCAAAGCAAAGAATTTCAACCTAGTACTCGGTTAATAATTGCCGAGTTGAGAAACACTCGGTTAATATCAACCCTTTCAGTCTGGTATCGTGTTTTGACATGTTTTTTTCTTCTGGGATTCAGGTTCTTTATTAGCGAGTGCATTAACTATGTTGTTTTTCTCGAGTTTTAAACAATTTATTGTCAATTTTGGTGATATTCAAGTGAAAAAAAAATAGAACCAAAGCAAAGAATTTCAACCTAGTACTCGGTTAATAATTGCCGAGTTGAGAAACACTCGGTTAATATCAACCCTTTCAGTCTGGTATCGTGTTTTGACATGTTTTTTTCTTCTGGGATTCAGGTTCTTCATTAGCGAGTGCATTAGTTTTGTTTTTCTTGGGCTTTTTTTTTCTTTTATGGCGATGTTCGCAACTTTTCTGGGACGAACTATTTAAAATGATTTCTGTCTATGTTTTCATCATTTCGAATCGTTTGTCACCAATAAATGGCGAACATCGTCTTAAAACCAGGCATAGCCTTAGTTCTCAATGTTTCTGTCAGTAGTAATTTAGTAATTAAATGATCGTATTTTGATATGCACATGCTCATATTAACACGTGCTTCACAGTTATCTAAAATGGATGAAGAAGTGTCAACCTTACTAAAGGAGTGGGGCCTGGAAGCCTACGTAGACATTTTTAAAGGTTCGTTTATATACCAAAACGTAAATTTATACAATATTATTCGCATATAAGAAAGTTGTAATTTGCTTAAAGTATTTTTGCTACACATGTGTTTTGCATTTTTGATTTCGATTCCTTACGGCACGAAAATTCTTTTGCGCTTGAAAAGCTTTTTAGAAGCTTGTGTTTTTCACAGACGATTCTTTCTTATACGCGACTTTCTTATGCAAGGTGGTGCAAAATTAATCCTCCAATTTTGTTTTTGAATTACTTTTTTGCTAAATTAATTTGATTGACGTACGAAGCTATTTGCAAAAATTATAAAATCTTCCGAAAGGGTGATTAAATTTGCGCCATTTTGTATATCTGATAAAAACCTATACTTTGCAAGTGATTAACTACGTGACATTGGTTAATTTTCATTTATAACAGAAAATGCTATAACTTCAATGTCTTTGGCGCTGCTTGGTGCCAGAGAGATAAAGGAAATGATCCCAGTTATAGGGCATCGGGTTCTGTTTACACGGAATTTCGAAGAATGGCGGAAAGCTATGCACCCTAATGCGTCCACGACTTTGGTTGGTTCATATTATTTAACCATTTGAAATGGTAGAAATAAAGTCTTTTTATTTTTCAGACTTTTGAAACTTCAGAATTATCTCTTGCTACAAACACACAAGAACAAAACGACTGCCTTAATTTCTCTTTTAGTGAGATTCTGCCAAATTTCGCTGTTAGCGACAGAGGGGATGCACTAGATTCCCCTTCAAGCGTTGTTGCTGATGATCAATTCAGCGAAAGTTTAGATGTAAGTACAGGGTTTAAATCGGAAAGGTGATTAGTGTTGATTGATGGTCTCTGCTTTCAATTTGCGTTTCTTTATGCATTCAGAGATCAATCAGAATAAATTGACTTATCTATCAGTTTGAGTAAAAAACACTGCATTTATAATCAACTAAGAGAAGGTGATTATAATAGGTGATTGCCACTAATAGCTTTAGCCGATAGTACAAAGGGTTTTTTTTTCACTTATTTTATTAATTATTAATATATTTCACTAATTTTTTATATTTATATGCACATTAAAATATTTTGTTACTAGGAACTTAACAAGCTGCTCGAAAGCTCACTGGAAGGAACCGGTCTACTGTCGCTGGATAAAACTCGACCGCTGGATAACGTTGCTCGACTGCGATTGGTGCGTATTGTCTGCACCAACATTTTAAAGAAAAACCCGGAAAAAAATATCACAGCTCAAATTTATGGGCACTGGACAAATCAGATTGTTCATTTGTTCCCTACCGAGAATAGATCGGTATATTTTCACAACAAGCTGATAAATTCGAGTCGTGGGGTTGTAAACAGATTGGCTGGAAAATTGCCAGATCACATCCACAATCTAAAACGAAAATACCGGGAAAGTGGTGTTATCACTAAAAGGAAGCGTTCGTTTTCCGCTTCTGCGACGTCGTCACCTTCCTCCAGTCGAGTATCCTCTCCCGCATCAGTATCACATCCTATAAAGCGCCTAGCAACAGCTGCCAATTTCGAAGACTTCGAAGGACAATTCCAAGAAGATCTCCAATGGCTAAAAAATTCTAGCCATCCATGGGAAACAACCGAGGACAAATGGGAGAAAACGACCCATGCCCGACTTCACCATTTAAAGGATATGAGCATATCCGAGTATTTTGAGGAATATCCGGCCTTAAAAAAACCATTGGGATTTAAACTGGTAATATTTCATAGAAGTATAATTATATCAGAAATACATTATACATATATTTAGTCTTTAACGTGAACTACAGTTTCACAAGTAAAAGCTCTTATATTTATTAGTTCAGATTTTACTCATAGTTGTCACATAAATGCTTGCGTTATCTATGAGTTTCGATCTTTTCTTTTTATTTGGATATAGTTCAGGCTTTTCTTTACATATAATATTATGTAATTCTTCTTTTCTCTACAGCTGGTAAGGGATTTCGATAAAATATACAGCGACAACTGCAACGGACTGGTTGAAAATTTTCCAAAATTAAAAAAGGACATTTTCCAACTTGCTAGAAGCAAGGGAAAAGGAGTAAGAGGAAAGGATAAATACTTCGCTCACCTGCTGACTCGGGAAAATCGTAAGAAAACGTCATTTGTTAATAAATACATAACCTGCTAATCGAAATAAATCGAAGAATTTCCGATTCGATCGAATTTCAGAAAAAGCGTGGATATTTTAGCTTTACTAGATTGTTCCGAAAAATTTGTTTTTGTTTTGACCATTATGTTTTCTTTAGAAGAAAAAAACAAATCTGCATCATATTTTCTCTATATTTTTTAGCGCATTCTCTATATAGGTATAATTCTTCGAATCAGATTTGCACACATTTTGTGTAGAAAAATTAATTGGACGCATATGACTTATAATTGTTTTATTATTTTATATTTTCTCAGTTTCTGAAGAGATCAGCAACCTCGCGGCATTCCTGCTAATCCCTTCATTGTTGACCACATCAAACGTTAAGGTCAAAGGATCGAAGCAGAAAATTTGGCGACCCTCTAAGGCGGAAGCAAGGGATGGATTCATAACGAGAGTTGCAACGGATGCAGAGATAGATGCAGCAATTACCAGCAGGCGAGAAAAACTACAAGGTATTGGCCTTACATTACAGCCCTTCATTATAGTAGTAGGTAACTCAATCGATGCTATTGGGTCCTATTTTGTAGTTGTAGATGAAACTAAATATTTACTACCTACCATTTTAGAGGCAGTAGATGTTTGTTTCAAACTAATTTTTATTATTAATGCTGAATATCCGCCAGAGAGTAGATGTTCTTGGCTGTTTATTCAAAAAGCATTTTTTAAAATTAAGACAGAGTTCGATAAGGAATCTACCGCGGCCAATACCTTGTTGGGAGAGTTAGGTGTCAAGGAAAGTTAGAGTTTTCCCCTTCCAATTCATTTTCTTACAATGGTTGTTTGTTTCTTATGCAGATCCTACTTAAAGGATCTCAAAGTTCTAAGGCACCACTTTGATTTCAATCACAGTGACCATAACTTCACAACTTATAAATGTCGCGAAGGAGATTGTAAGCGATCGTTTCCAATTTTCAATTCCTTTAGAAGACACTTTAAAAAAAAACACGATTTTCAATGTTCAAATAATCCAACAAATTCTGAGAAGAATGCGGATATACTTAATGAAAGTGTTGTTGCAGAAAAACAATTAGAACAAACCAATAAAACTGAAAATACAGAAACCCTGTCACTTGATAAATCACTATCACTTTTTATAGCATCCCTTTATGCAAATGTGATCTTGCCTAGAAACGTAGTGCAAAAAGTGATTGATGGCTTAGCAGAATATTTCGGTTCATTAAGTTCAAATTTGCAGAACTGTGTAGACAATATATGTATTGAGCATTCTCTATCTAATGATGTTTCAAATCAATTAATGCAAGCACTTGTTCCTTCAATCACCTCCCCCTTAGAATGTTTCCGAACAGAACAAAAAAGAATTTCTTATTTCACAAAACAAAAATCATACATTGAGCCTAAGGGAATAATAATCGGCCAAAGGTTCGATTATGTCAAAAAAGGTGGAATAACACGTATGGAACCTATTCCGTGCCAAGAACATTTTATATCTTTAAGAGATATATTGCAAAGATTTTTCTCCCTCGAGAACGTACTTTCGGAAACTTTTGAATATATGGACAGTCTTCGAAATAAAGATGGAATGGAAAATTTTATTCAAGGTTCACATTGGAAAGAAAGACTTAAGCACCATTCAAATCGCATTGTGTTACCTCTATTTATGTACTTCGATGATTATGAAATCGGAAACGTTCTAGGAAGTCATGCTGGTGTTCACAAACTAGGAGCTGTGTACGTCTCAGTTCCATGTCTTCCACCTTGGCGCTCCTCAGTTCTGTCCAACATATTCCTTATTTTATTATTTCATTCATCCGACAGAGTATCTTTTGGTAATAATGTTATATTTCAACCAATTATTGATGAGTTTAATTTTTTAAGCGAAGTAGGCATAGAAATAGATATTCCATCTTTCAAGGGATCTTTATTTTTTGAACTAGCTCTGATTCTTGGTGACAATTTAGGAATACACTCTCTGATTGGGTTCGTAGAGAGCTTTTCAGCAAATTTTTCTTGTAGAGTGTGCAAAGTTACAAAAGATGTATTGAAAAAGCAACTTTACGAAGATACAACACTTCTTCGAACAATGGCAAGCTATGAAGCAGATCTGGCTTTAAATAATTTATCTTTAACCGGCATTAAGGAAAAGTGCGTTTTTCTGGGCATAAACAACTTCGACTTGTTTCAACAGGTGGGCGTCGATATTATGCATGATATGCTAGAGGGTGTTGCCAAATACATTTTGAGTTTTATACTTTCAGAGTATACCGAAAAAAACAAATTTTTTTCTTTAACAATTTTCAATGATAAGCTATTAGCTTTCTCATATGGCCCTGATACTAAAAACAAACCTTGCCCTATCGAAAGAGAACATCTTAGGCGGGGAAATGTGCGTTTATCTTCAGGAGAAACGCTTACTCTTTTGCGGTTTTTGGGTTTACTTATAGGTGACTTTGTGCCGAGGGGTAATATTATTTGGGAAATGTATATAAAATTAAGACAAATTGTTGACATACTTCTTAGTATAAATGTTTCTGTTGGAACAGAAGATTTCTTGCAAGTATTAATAGCTGAACTTAATGAACAATATACTACACTTACCGAGGACTGTCTTAAGCCAAAGTTCCACAATCTCATTCACTACCATACCGCTTTTAAAAAATACGGCCCATTAACATCTTTGTGGTCAATGAGGTTCGAAGCTAAGCATAGGCAATCCAAAATGTCGGCTAGATCATCATGTAACCGAATGAATATCACTTTAACCTTAGCAATGAAACATCAACTTCAACTTAATGAAATGTTTTTAAGGGGAAAACTTTCTAATCTACTTGACGTTGGACCCAAAAAATATGGCATGTTATTTGAACTTGATAATATACGATCACAGCTATCACTGGACCCTAATAAAACGTTGACTATGGTCAGTTGGGCGACCATGTCTTCTGTACATTATAAAAAGGGATCCGTCTTAGTAAAAAGTCTTAGTTCAGATTGTTATTTGTACGACTTTTTTGTATTGGAAAAAATATATTTGTATGACTCAAGTCAATTGATTTTTGTTGGTATAGTACTTAAAACTAAATGTTTCGATGAACACTACTATGCATATGAGGTAGAAGTTCCATTAATACCTCAACAAATTGTTATTCCACTTGAATTTTTTCTATCGCCAATTCCTAACACTTTAAATATTTTATCTAACTCCAAGCAGTACGTTATTTTAAGAAGTCCACTATAAATAAAAAATAGATTAAATTATAAATGTAAATGATTTCGCTTTAACACTGCAGATTTCATAAATATGCTAATTAAAATAATATTATGTAAATTAATTTATAAAAATACACAATTTTGCACATTTCTTTTTAAATGATGAAATTTATGACCCATATATTTTAAGTAAAATTAAGTTTTGCATTAAAATTAATAAAAACATGTAATAAACAGAAAACATATATTTTGTATTCAAAAATACATTACAAACGATATTATAATAAAAAATCTATGTACTTAATATGAAAAAGATTTTTTTTTTATTTTACGATAAAATTATCCCTTTTAGATGGTTCAATTTTCAGGTGCACTCAAGTTCAACCAAGTAAACTGGTAAATTGGTACCACATGGACTGGCTAATAAGAAGTAAGTAGTTTGGTTAAATTCAACCAAGTAGATGTGCTAATTCCAACCGAGTAAGTTACGTAAATTTAACTTTTAGTTGGTTAAATGCTACCAAGAAAGTTGGCTAATTTTAACCAATTGGAATTGTTAAATGCAACCAAGTAGGTTGGTTGGTATCAACAGAGTAACATGGTTAAATCCAACCAAGTAGGTTGGTTGGTAACAACAGAGTAACATGGTTAAATCCAACCAAGTAGGTTGGTTAGTAACAACAGAGTAGCATGGTTAAATCCAACCAAGTAGGTTGGTTAGTAACAACAGAGTAACATGGTTAAATCCAACCAAGTCGGTTGGTTAGTAACAACAGAGTAACATGGTTAAATCCAACCAAGTAGGTTGGTTAGTAACAACAGAGTAGCATGGTTAAATCCAACCAAGTAGGTTGGTTAGTAACAACAGAGTAACATGGTTAAATCCAACCAAGTCGGTTGGTTAGTAACAACAGAGTAACATGGTTAAATCCAACCAAGTAGGTTGGTTAGTAACAACAGAGTAACATGGTTAAATCCAACCAAGTCGGTTGGTTAGTAACAACAGAGTAGCATGGTTAAATCCAACCAAGTCGGTTGGTTAGTAACAACAGAGTAACATGGTTAAATCCAACCAAGTCGGTTGGTTAGTAACAACAGAGTAACATGGTTAAATCCAACCAAGTAGGTTGGTTACTAACAACAGAGTAACATGGTTAAATTCAACCAAGTCGGTTGGTTAGTAACAACAGAGTAACATGGTTAAATCCAACCAAGTCGGTTGGTTAGTAACAACAGAGTAACATGGTTAAATCCAACCAAGTCGGTTGGTTAGTAACAACAGAGTAACATGGTTAAATCCAACCAAGTCGGTTGGTTAGTAACAACAGAGTAACATGGTTGAATTCAACCATGTGTATTGGCTAATAACAACAGAGTAACTTGGTTGAATTCAGCCAAGTGGGTTGGCTAATAACAACAGATTGAATATGTTGAATTCTACCAAGTGAGTCGGCTAATAGCAACAGACTAAGTAGGTCAAATTCTAACAAGTTAGTTGGTTAAATACAACCAAGTAGGTTGGCTAATTTCAATCAAGTGAGTTGGATAATAACAACACAGTTACGTGGTTAAATTCAACCAAGTGGGTTCGCTTATAACAACAGAGTAACTTGGTTAAATTCAACCATGTGTATTAGCTAATAACAACAGAGTAACATGGTTTAATTCAACCATTGGGTTGGCTAATAACAACAGAGTAATTTGGTTAAATTATACCAAGTTAGTTTGTTATTTACGACCGAGCAAATTTGGAGGGGAAATTGATAAATCGGTTATTTTTAACAGAGTTTCGTTAAACAAGTTGACTCGGTTTATTTTAATCAACTAACTCTGTAGGAGCTATATTAACAGTATCACTTGGTAGTTTTTAACCGAAAGTCGGTTGTTTTTAAATAAGCGATTTTTCTGCGTGTACCTACTTTTTACTGTATTTTCTGTATTTTCAAAAATGCCAGAACAACCCCCGGTGCAATATGTGCTCTATCTCTCATCGATGTTGTCGAAATAAGGCTCTAGAAGAACAACGTACTACTGGTGGAGCGACTATTTCATGGAAAAATGCCTTCCTACCTACTCCCGATATTTTAGGAAGCAGAATCAAATGACGCTAAGATGACCTCCTTACGGATCTTCAAACTGTTTTCCCGAAAGATCGTTGGATCGTTGGAATTTTTTCAATGTGAACGGAATTTTCGGTTACAAAATTCAAACAACTGACCTACTAAGAGAGCAGTTTTAAAATGCTTTCACCAAAGACTGTCGTGCAACTAGATCGTTGGAATTTCAGCCATCAAAATGAGATACTTAACCGGAAAAAGGAAGCTTTTGGTCTTCGAAGACAAATAAGTAGGAAATCAAAGAGACATGCATTAGTGAAAGAATTTTCGTTTGTTGAAAGTAATGTACAGCAAAATTATTGTCCACACAGTCATAATGACAAGATATTACAACTTTGGTAGGCTATATTTGCAAAATTTCAAAATGCACCACCTTTCAACATTTTTCAATCTTTTTTTGGGTATTTGATTGTTCTATAGTTAGTTGTAGTGAGTGGAAAAGGGTTTTTTGAGAAATTTAGCTCTCAGAGTTGGGAGCACTAAGCCTTAGCTAGGAATGTTCATTACACTTATAGAAGCATCGCTTGGATGTTTTGGGTTACTGGTAAAATACCGCATTTTTGAAGTAAGCTCCATCTGGACAGCCATAACTTGCGGACGCTATCAACATTACTGAACAGAGATGGACCTTTTATCGTCACCGAGGCAAAATTGATTGTGATAAGTTTTTCTTTTGGAATTAAATAAAAACGAGATCAAACTCGGTTTATTCGTTGATTTCAAGGCGAATTTTGACCTCGCCACGTGCAGTCTTCTACTTTAGCCAAAGCAGTCTTTAAGTTTTGAGGGATCTAGAAGTTTGGGGGGTTTGAAAAATTCTAAAGGTATTTAACAAAACTGACGGACTGTCAGAAAATTCGTAAAACTACATGCTGCACTTGAAAAAAGGCTTCAAGTGAAGAAAGGAACCTTGAGTGTTTTAAATAAAAAATCCAGACCGAGACCTTTAAGGGATTTACAAGACTACTAGAGTTAGAAAGCTTCTATCCAAAACGCATTCTGGTTCATACTCAACAAAAGAACTGGTGAAGTTGGGATGGGATCAGTGAAGAGCCACTTCTATGGTTGTTCCTTATAGATCCCTGGGTCTAGATGGAGTCTTTGGCTTCAAAATCTTAAGGGGACATTGATGATTTGTCTGGTCGTCAATAAAAAATGCTGTGTCCTGTTAAATCATAGCTTCTGACGTGGAAGTAACTACTTTTGTAGTCTCAACACGAAGTTCGAAAAGACATTCCTGCGAAGGACATTCAACCGAATAGTTGGTCTTTCTCATTTAAAACACCGAAGCAAAAGCATATCCTGCTTATTTCCACATGGGTGCGGGGATTAGCAAGGCAAGTTTTTTCCAATCTCTATCTCTTATATTGACTTTTCTAAAACCTCCTCTAAAGCATTTTCATAAAAGAATATATGTCTTCAACTTGAAATTACTTCTTCCGGCTGACAAAAACTAACCACTGTAACTTTGTTCCAATGTAAGTTAGCACATCTCCCTCCGAATGCCTCTTTAAAAGACCGGCACCAAGTTCGTTTCAAGTACTTGCAAAATCACCAGTCTCGTACACTGCACCAGCACGCCCTCTGGCTCTCTATAAGGCCATACTTAAGTCAATTAGTTGTGTAACCAAATACCCTCGAATCCATTTACAAAATGACGGAAAAGAACCCCAAACGGAAAAAACACAAAACTACACACACACTCGACTCGACTGGACTGGACTCGACTCGATTCGACTCCACTCCACTCCACTCCACTCAGTTGAGTTTAAAAGATCAAGACATTAGGTCAAGTAAATGGATGCCATACATCCATTTATTCATTTAACACATTCATCCCGAATGGCTTTTCATGTCAAATACAATACAAACATACAAACTCCACCGTTACAGCCAGAACAGAACGCAGAGATACTGAATCGAACTCCGATTGAATCAAATTGACAAATACCTTTGTTCGGCCGTAATCCCCAGCTGATTGATTTCGATGATCCTCGAGATTTGGAAGAGTAATGTTGGTTGGATGTGTCTGATGTCTGTTCACAAGAAAAAAAAATGTCAAAGGATTTATCATGCGGTAGCTCTTTGTATTCATCAGATACAAAACATATAATGTCACCCCTCGAACAAGCAGCACAGAAAGGGGATGGCGAAAAGTATTTATTTCAATTTAATTTGTACGGTGTCGGTCGGTCGTCGGGTGGCATATCCATCCAGCCAGCGTTACAATGTTGCATTACAAACAATCTGTGCTCAAATAGAGGCGGCGAATCCTGCTCCCCTGGATGTGCTGATAAAAGTGGTTCCGGGAACAGACACAGGCACACTGCAAACACGAGATAGGTCGACAAGCTGTATTTATTCTATTAGATATAAATAGCAAGGACGACGACGATGACGACGACGACGAAGATCCAGTAGCGAACCGACGACACGATAGCACAGTGTCAGTCAACATTCAGCACAAAGCAAACAATCATCTTTTGACACTTCCTCGCGTCAATTCGCTTGCCAAAGAAGTACTAGTTGTCTGGCGTTGCCGCCGCGCCGCCAACACTGTTTAACTCTAGTGTTTCTTCGATTACTATAGACTACTATTGCCGTTGCTGGAGAGCTGTGAAATTGCTGGCGAGCTGCGAAAGGGGTGACTTTCATTCGAACACAAAAGTCAGTTAAGTTTTCGTATTTTTTCTTCTGTTTCCTCTATTTTTGTCTTGCCTTTGCTCATCTTTCGTGCAAAAGTTCTTTAATGAGAAAAGTTCTTGCCGGATGTAATCATCGTATAGCGGAGCGGCTGCGGCAGCGGCAGGCGCAAAGGGTGACACACAAAGCGAAAGCACCATCATCACACACACATTTGCAGTTACATATTTACAAAAGTACAGTGACAAAAGGCAACTATTGCCATCAGTGTTGGGTGGAGCACAAACGAAAAGGATATTCGTTTTGGATGTTTTTGTTTCTCTCTCTCTCATTCTCTATCAACGTTGTTGTCCTTCTTTTGTGGGGTTTTTTTTTTGTTTTTGTTGTGCAAAGTGCAAACATGAAACGTGATAATTTGATGAAGAATTTTCCCTTAAATGCCATCATGGGAAATTTACTTTGGGTTTCATCTCATTAACATCGGAGGTTGATTGAAGTTAGGACACAATTCGCCTGACAATGATAATGGCGTGTTGACAGTTCGGGTGGTCGGTGTTGATGGATTTTATTGTCTATTTTCCACTAAAACTTTCCAGTGCTCTATGAAATGTGTGACACACTGGATAGTCTAGTGAAAAAGATTGCAAGGAAATGAGGTCTTACTGTATGGGGTAGGGAAATTATTAGCAAGAGGGGATCTCTTGAATTTGGTGTTTGAGGAGTTGTTCCGAACCAGATCAAGACGAGTTTCTGAACTAAGAAACATAACTAAGGGTGGATTTATTTAATTTGGTGTTGGGGAGTTGTTCCGAAGAAGATCAAGACGAGTTTCTGAATTAAAAAATATAGATAACTAAGAGTGGATCTATTTAATTTGGTGTTGGGGAGTTGTTCGGAACAAGATCAAGATGAGTTTCTGAACTAAGAAACATAACTAAGAGTGGATCTATTTAATTTGGTGTTGGGGACTTGTTCGAAACAAGATCAAGACGAGTTTCTAAATTAAGAAATATAACTAAGAGTGGATCTATTTAATTTGGTGTTGGGGACTTGTTCCGAACAAGATCAAGATGAGTTTCTGAATTAAGAAATATAACTAAGAGTGGATCTATTTAATTTGGTGTTGGGGAGTTGTTGCGAACAAGATCAAGACGAGTTTCTGAATTAAGAAATGTAAATAGAGTGGATCTGTTTAATTTGATGTTTGGGGAGTTGTTCCGAACAAGATCAAGACGAGTTTCTGAACTTAGAAATATAACTAAGAGTGGATCTATTTAATTTGGTGCTGGGGACTTGTTCCGAACAAGATCAAGACGAGTTTCTGAATTAAGAAATGTAACTAAGAGTGGATCTATTTAATTTTGTGTTGGGGAGTTGTTCCGAACAAGATCAAGACGAGTTTCTGAATTAAGAAATATAACTAAGAGTGGATCTATTTAATTTGGTGTTGGGGAGTTGTTCCGAACAAGATCAAGATGAGTTTCTGAATTAAGAAATATAACTAAGAGTGGATCTATTTAATTTGGTGTTGGGGAGTTGTTGCGAACAAGATCAAGACGAGATTCTGAATTAAGAAATGTAAATAGAGTGGATCTGTTTAATTTGATGTTTGGGGAGTTGTTCCGAACAAGATCAAGACGAGTTTCTGAACTTAGAAATATAACTAAGAGTGGATCTATTTAATTTGGTGCTGGGGACTTGTTCCGAACAAGATCAAGACGAGTTTCTGAACTTAGAAATATAACTTAGAGTGGATCTATATAATTTGGTGTTGGGGACTTGTTCCGAACAAGATCAAGAAGAGTTTCTGAATTAAGAAATGTAATTAAGAGTGGATCTATTTAATTTGGTGTTGGGGAGTTGTTTCGAACAAGATCAAGACGAGTTTCTGAATTAAGAAATGTAACTAAGAGTAGATCTCTTAAATTTGGTGTTTGAGGAGTTGTTCCGAACAAGATCAAGACGAGTTTCTGAATTAAGAAATGTAACTAAGAGTGGATCTATTTAATTTGGTGTTGGGGAGTTGTTCCGAACAAGATCAAGACGAGTTTCTGAATTAAGAAATGTAACTAAGAGTGGATCTATTTAATTTGGTGTTGGGGAGTTGTTCCGAACAAGATCAAGACGAGTTTCTGAATTAAGAAATATAACTAAGAGTGGATCTATTTAATTTGGTGTTGGGGAGTTTTTCCGGACAAGATTAAGACGAGTTTCTGAATTGAGAAACATAACTAAGAGTGGATCTATTTAATTTGGTGTTGGGGAGTTGTTCGGAACAAGATCAAGATGAGTTTCTGAACTAAGAAACATAACTAAAAGTGGATCTATTTAATTTGGTGTTTGGGGACTTGTTCCGAACAAGATCAAGACGAGTTTCTGAATTAAGAAACACAATTAAGAGTGGATCTATTTAATTTGCATTATCATCGAGCTTATAAAACTACGAGTGATTTCCGTATGAAAGGTCAGGCTGATTTTAAACGCCCATTCTTAAACACAAATTCTCAAATTCAAACTTCTCTGTCACTCACTGAAGCTGTTGCCTATACGATCGTTCTGCACGTCCATATCGAGTTTGGTAATCCGGAAGGGTCTGTTGAACCCCATTTAGACCAACAAGTCGTTTCTTATTCCGCTTTCTAGAGGCTTCAAACCAAATTAATCGCTCAAAATCATATGGAATTGGTCACAAAGCTACCTTAGCCAATATCCAACATACCGTCCATACCTCATATTTTTAATAACCGTGTCCACCACTTTAAGATGAACACGAAAACTATTCAGCAAATTTCAGATTTTCCTACCGTACAATATCCTGGCTTTCATAAATCGCTTCATCATTCGCATACCAAACGAATTTCTCCGGGACCACTCAAAAGTTTCCGCATATTCCTACCGAAACTCATAAATAGTCAACAACGCCCCGAAAACTTGCGTCGACACTTTAATCGATTACGCTACACTCCTGGGTTGCTTTTACCATACATATATATGGATATAGCGGCAGCGATGCATACGAGTGAATGCTTAAAATTGAGCGAGTGCAATAAATCATCTCCAAGGATATCGCATATCCTGCGCACATGACGGGTTTATTCTAAAATTGTCACACTGCAACTCCAAGAAGTGTTCGCACTATTTATGGGTGCAGTGGTGCCAGGGTGTTATGGTTGTTGCTTGGCAATGCATCTATTCGCTTACATGGAACTTGGCGCGCGTGTGTGTGTGTACTCTGTATGGCATCGAATCCAAAGTGCATAATATGAGTTGCTGTGATATCGCTTGGACGTGCTGGCAGCCTCGTAAAGGTGCACGCTTAATGCATACTATATGGCTGGGGCTACAGAGGTGTACCATGAAAAATGTATCCCTAACCGAGGGTATATGGAAGGCATGCATGCGGATTCTCAAATCTAAGGGGTACACGATAGTTGAACCAAGTGGTGGAGGGAGGAGAACATTTAATGGAATGATAATGTTCACTTTGTGATGGGGGTTTTTTGTTTAGATGTGCTCATGGGTTTTTAGGTGCCGTAGCAGCTGGCTAATGAAGACTTGCTATTCATGGCTCATGGGCTTCCAAGCTGCCTATTCGTTTTTAGTTACAGACCACTCGCAGATGGTTGATGTGGAACAAACTATCGGCGCCGATTCCTTGTCAAAATTTAATTTATTCATAATTTACATAACCTGGAAAGTATTAAACGGAATTTGGATGAGAACTTTACTCAAATATTTTCTGAACTCCTTTGCGAGGTCTGTGACATATATATATACACATACTTTTTGCTATTTATGGCTATCCTTGAAGTACTGAAAGATTTACAAAAGACATTTGTAAATCTGCGCGATTGTTTGTAAAATGTTTGCGGACATACAATTTTGGTTTAATGTATCAAGAATACAGTCCGGAAAGTTGTAAACAAACAATAATAAAGAATTCAAGTTTTCGAAAGTTTCTTGAAAACTAAAAAACAAAAAAAAAAATCATAGATATAGATAGATTTACGGCCGAAAGGCAATAATTTTAAGGATATTGATAAGTTTAGCGCGCTCGTTTAGAGCCAGTAAGCTAGAATAAGAAAAATGTTAAATTTAAATTAGATTTAATCGTTTTTGTCTAGTCTTTAAAATAAAAATGAATTTAAAAGTAAAAAAAAAATACACTCAGGAAAGACCCTTAAGGTCTGCGATATTTTCTCTTATGGAGAAATATGTACCAACTCAGAGGCCGAGTTCGAATCCAAACCGAGGGAAACTCCGGTGAAGGACGACAAATAAAGAGGGCCTCCCTGACTTCAGACGTATTTCATTGTAGGCGACCCTCCAATCTGCATCTCTTTCACTAAATCTCCCTTTCGACTGTTTATCTCTTCACACCGACAAATCTGTCGTTGCTCTCTGAGATAGCCCAAATCTGCCAACCAAGTTCTACCAAAAAAAAACCTCTTCCTCCCACTACTAACCTATACTGACAAAGAATAAAATGGCAATAAAAACACTCCTCGAAGGAAAATTGCTTCCTTGTAATAGAAATAAACGGAAAAAAACGTCATATTTATCTCCACAGATAATCCACACCCAAAACGATATCCTTTAGTCGGTATTTGTAATACAAAATATGAAGGACGAATATCAATACCAATTGGCTGGCAATAAGTTGCTGTCACGGACCTACAAAAAAAAAATTCGCACATGCTTTCCTCTCTCTCTCTCATTATTATTGCACCATATATATTCCTTGCCGGTTATTTACTGCTCATGAAAGACACACACACACACAGGACACTCGGTGTAGGCTTGATGATGATTTTGTCACGTACTCGCAGTTAGTTTTTCGTCTACCTCTCTATCTTCTCGGATGATCCTTTACAATTGAACCAACAACGGCGTACGTTCTACAGAGGTACCAAACGAGTACCCATCGTAAGCAAAATAAAAATCCCCCCGGGAGTTGTTCACACAAATGATTCATCGTGGCTCCCGTTTCGTGCAACAAATGTGTTGAACTTTTCCGTGTTCACAAACATTTTTTTTTTTTTTTTTTTATGAATTTCGAAAACGGTGAGATTTTCTAGAAAATCACCACCCTCACCCTCGGTATATGCGCTGGCTGCTGTAATGCCATAAAAATGTATCGAACACTGGCACGGTATCAGCATACTAAATAATTCGCAAGGACCTTTTGTAGAAATGATGCTACAACTATGGCATTGGCATATGGAGGCTATTGGTAGGTACTGATGGGCTTACCAACTGGCTGTAGTAAATTGGAGTTGGCTGAAATTATAACTAATTTGGGTCACGGTCGGAAATTGATTTTCGCAGATGTTCACGATAGAAAGAGGCCACGCGAGGCTTTTCCTCGATTGCTTTACGGTATATAGTTGAGCTGAATGAGGATGTTATTGTCCTATTCGAAGGGGCTTGCGAACGTAGGGATTATTTGCAATGCAGTTGAGCGAGGCAGTGCGCTCGATATTTTGGGGCTTCCCGATTTCATATTGATAGCAACTCGGCCAACCGAGAGACACAGACCAATCAAATCGACGTCAGGTAGAGAGTGGTCATATTAGTTTGGTAGTAACATCAAAGCAGAAAGGACGACGGAGTGGGTGGAAATTTTAATCGGGCTTAACTTCAAAGGGACAAAACAGACTGTCCAATATTCCTGCAAATATTGTGTTCAGGTTACTCGTTTGTGTCTATCCATGCGCAACGAAAGAGATGTCGAAGCGAGACATAGGCTAAACACACATTTCAACACACTTATCAGTGTATGAGCAACCGATCGTGTACTACCCTTCGGTCCTCTCATCAGGGTATTCGATCAACAGCCGCTGAAGGAGACAGACGTGTCCTTTAAGACAGTCGTTTGTCTACTTTAAAACAATAAAGTCGTATGTGAAATAATTTTATAGTAAAATAAATCGACGTGATTACGTCCAAGCTGTTTGCTTTTATTCCACTAGCTAGCCAAACCCGCTACTTAATTAATCACGGACCAGAATACGGTCTGGTGGTAAAATCTTCGCCTCACAACGACACTGTGTTGGAATATCAAGGAAAAAAATATTCGCTGACTTTTACAGTCAAATTCTATTTTTTATAGAGCTTGACACTTTAATCTCGGCGTCGTTTTTTAAATGTTTTAACAACTCGCCTCCATTTGGCTTTTTACAAAAGAAAAATAGAGGTCCCACTGTTGTCGGTCGGAAATATATTCGAAAGGCCACCAAATGCCTGTTTCAATTTTTCCTAAAAACGTACTTTTAAGTCTAAATCGTGTCAACTCGACTCCGTTTGCTTTCTTGCAAAATTTAAAGAGGGGGGACCCCGTTTTCGGTCAGAAAAGTGTCCAAACGGGCCTCTGTTTGAATTTTTCGTACATCGTACAGCGAGTTAAAAAAAAAAAATTGTAAAAAACTTAAATTAACAAACTCCATCAGGAAAATTTTCAAAGTCCAAGATTAGCCTTAGTTAGGAAAGGGGTTCTCAAAGGCAGCCCAGTAATGAGAGTGGAACTCTTCAGTATTGGAAAATTTAAAACTTATCAATGTCGGTCTGTTTGACTGAATGATTGGGCGACCTAAATGCACTTGCAACAAGTCGCAAACGTCTCTTTCGTCCCGCTCCAACAGAGAAAACGACATACAATGAGCGCCCACCACTTTCTAACAAATCTACGAGCAAAATAATTCGCATCTGCTATTTTTTAAATTATTAAGGTGACTGTTATTTGAAAAATGCTCATGTACAATTTTGGCCTTATTGAAGAGCCTAAAATGTTCAAGAACTGAATATTGCCCTTCGTTCGTATTAATTTTATTTGAATTTTTTACACTTTGTTCCTAATTTCCATCCTTCATCGTATACAAACAGGTAAAGTAACTGAATGCACCTCGTATCACCTGAAATGGCACTAATCGGTTCGGCATTCCACTTTTATTCTTGCAATATCCTTTACCTTGATGACCGTGTCCAGAGAAACATCAAAGTAATTAAATCCACTTAAGCGGATGGGATTCCTGTGAAGTGACATAATAATCTGTAAATCCTTCATCAGTCGAATGTTGTCCTTGCGATTTGTCGAACGATAGATAATTTCCTCCCAGTTGGAGAGATAGTACATTGCACTCGTACCGTCTGTCTGGATTTGTGAAAGAGAGTGAATTTTATTTTGATCCTTTGAGTGGTAATAAATATATGCAGCACATCAATGTGGACTGTGCTAATGATCCTGCATGTGAGACGAAATTACAAAGTGTGTCTGTGGGGTTAGTATTAAAAAGTGTCCTCATAAATGATGTGTTTGGGTGGGTTGGAATGGTCTGAATGGTCTTTTCAGTGCACAAAAATGGTGATAAAAAGTGTTCCTCCTTCTCGACTAGTTAGATACTAAGTTTTTAGACTTAAAAGTGTCAGAAATCTAGCCCGTCGGTGAGGGAATTTGGTCATTTTATAATGATTAAATGACCAAGCCTCCGAATAAAAGACCGCTGCCTTCGGGGGAAGTAGCTGACGTTCCTCAAACGATCCACACACGTCCCACTCAGCAATATAACAAAGAAATTTTATTTCGACAGCAATCTTGCGTAACCTTTTTCCTTCTGAGCTGTTTATTGCATTTAAGCTAACTTTTGACCTTGTTACGAGCTGGACTTAATAATCGCTGCAATCTTTTGCAAGGTTAATATTTTCCCATTTCTTGATTTCTCAGTGCTTGACCCTAAGGAAGGGCTTAAGAGTATCTTAAGCTTGGTCCAGTCTTTTGCGAACTTAAAATTTTCCGATTTCTTAATTTTTCAGTGCTTAAGAAGTGTTTATGACCGGTAAACAATCTGGAGGCTTTTTTAGTCCGCAGACAATTCGATCCCCGCTCAAAGCTCTCTTAACCTGCTATGACGGTTTTTTCCTCAGACATCGATTTTTTTTAAGGAGATAGAAACAGTTGCCCCTCTCGTATAAAAAATTTATCTGCCTTAAATATGTTTGACCTTCCAAAAGCGATCAGAATTTTTTTCTAAAGAACGAATTACCAAACTAAATTCGCTTTGTGACTTCGGGAAGCCTTAAAAAAAGTCTGTTGGTTTTTAAGAAGACTCGAGAACTTCTGCCGCTTTGCGGTTAAATGGGTTTTTATTGGACCGTTTTTGACAAGTTTATGTATTTTCTTTTCTTAAAGGTCTGAAGGACCATCAAAGATCTTCATCGAACGAGTGGTGGTATATCTAGCCAGTTGAACAGTGGATCCCCGCTGGATTTTTTTAAATATTATTTTGTTAAATGAAAAATGCTGCATTTTCAAAACAAAAGTTGCCTAAAACCTGCGCGGAATTATTCCACACTTAAAAAATTGTAAATCAGTGCAATAGTGAGTACAATTTTGATTTTCAATTTTATATATGTAGATGCTGTTTTTTTTTTTTCAAAACAAAAGTTGCCTCAAACCCGCACGGATTAATTACCTACATTTAAAAAAAAGAAATTTGTAAATCGGTGCAACAGTGAGTTAGGATTTTGCGGACACATAGTTTTGTGATTCAGTTTTGAAGATGTCGGATTATCCAACAGGAGTTCAAAAAATCAAATTGACAGGGCCATACTGATGACTAGCTCTGATAGTCTGAAGAATTTACTCACAGTTTGTTTAAGGGTCGACCCCAGAGTCCCAAATATAAGCAGCTCGGAGATCTTCGCTATTATCCACGAGGCGTATTTCACATTATCCGATGACGCTCCGATCTGCAATAGAAAAAAACACACAAACCCATCTCAACCCAGTTAGAGAAAGGCTACCAACAAGCCTATACCGATGCAAGTTGAAAGATCAGCACACACAGAAAGCCGGCACTGAACGCAAACATGACGAATATCCGAAACGCGTACGTTTTGTTCAGAAGCACTGCAAATCGATTTAGATCGCAAATCTGCACAAACACCTGAATGATGTCCTTGCGGAATTCAAGGGCCAATCGTGAAGCGGGCGCCCGTGACATGACCTCCGAGCTGAGCTGTTGTACATCCCTCTGAACCATCTCGTACCTCGAATTCAGGTGCAGAATGCAACTGGCCAGCAGGAAAGCCTCCGCAATAATAAAGAAAATGATGCAAATTCCAATCCAAAAGAGGTATGTCAACGTGATGCCGTACATCAGAGGATGTTCGTAGTCGTACGGCAGAATCATTTTATACGGCAGCATCATTTCATTGGCTCGCAGTTTTAGGATCGGAGTTATCAGAAACGATGTCAGCGTTAGAATGTAGCCGTATGTGTACACCGTGCAGGGTATCAGACCGCGACGAATTTTCTTCAAAACCTCCGGGTGTTCGTCGCTAAAAGAGATATTCTTAAGCCCTCACCTTTGATGGTTAGATGGACTTCAATTGTATTACCCATCGATGTAGATGTCGCGGAAGAAGTCCTTCAAAAACGCCTTGAATGTGTCGCCTTGCAGACACATGTGGAACAGTCTAAGGAAGACCTCATTCAAGATGCAGCACGTCACTATTGCCTCAACACTGAGACTGATATCGCTGAAATGCCGTCCGATGAAGTACAGCTCGGCTTGGTCAACGAAAATGAATACAAGGAGTCCAAGAAAGTTCAGAAAATAGTAGACGGCCTTCATCCAGAGAGCGATATCATCCTTCATGGGCCAGCCTAGGTTCAGATAGAATGCCCTGATTTGCCACGGCAATGGCACAGCTCTGCCGTCCGGTAGTGCTGGCTGGTAGTACATGGCGACTGATGAGGAGATGCGTGCCGTGTTGTTGACGTTTTATAAGAACTGGTGGGGCGTTAATTATTTACAGTATTTACCCTCACACAGAAGAGAGTAAAATGCCAGTCGTATTGTACTTGGGGATGAATGATTTATGCGGCACGCGTAATGATGGCGTTTACACATAAATTCTTTTTCCAATTGAGTTATTATTTATGAAGGCGCAAACAGACCGACTTCGAAGTTTGTGACAAAACAAATTAGGAAAACTTTTAAACGCAAGACCCGATGTTGCGGTAATTGTGTGACTCGGTAAACCTGTCGACAATAAGGCATGCCCCCCTTTTATGGACTCACCCCCGAAAAAGCTTCAATGGGAATGTAATGGCGAAGGATTAATTTACCAGATGAAGCAACGGCTGCTATCAAGGACCAAGTCACACGTCTTTCATACGGGAAGGCTGACAAAGAAATAGTAAAATTCGAATCTAGATCCTGTGCCGCCAACTATTTATTCCTTTTATTTAAAGTTCGATGCACAGTCCTTTCGTGAGGCTTATAGCCTTTTTGAAGCTAACGAGTTCGTTGGACCTTAAAAGTAACCCGCTAGAGTATAGTGCAATCTGCAATTTGAACTCGGAATACTTAATCCAAAGGCGGATAACACTTGCTTGAGTTCGGTCGTCGGTTCGTTCAGAGTTTGAAGGAAATCCAATTAACGTCGTTGTCACAGGAGGCCATTCCAGACCCTTCAAAGTGAATTCTTTCGCCCGAATCTACTCTCATTAGGCTTGCCCTATAGTAAAACGACTTACAGTTGTCCCCTTTGGGTAGCGACGCACTTCCGTTTTTAATAAGGGCTATCCTGTTACACGAAATTTTGCTCTTAAGTCTTATGGAAACTATAAAATGCAAATCTTCCGAAGCCAGTTAGTGAAATGGAAAACTGGGGTGGGCTCAGTGGGAATCCACCAACCGTGTGGCAAAATGCCAAAATAATGAACTTTGAATGCTGAAAGGAAATCAAGACCACCTAAGCGGATCTTGTCTACTTTGGCATCTTGTACTTATGTACATCCTTAGCTAAACTGTTTCTCTGCCACATTCATTTGTATGGACGAATTTCTTCTTTCATTTTTTTTCCTGCGCTATAATCTCTTGATGCCGTCATGTTGTCTCCTAAACGTCTTTCGTTTCAGCATTCTCCGCATCTTTCTTCGACTGCTGTCCTGTCCATTGGTTTGGATTGTTATTTGCTAGGAATTCGCAAACAGATTGTGCTCGGCTGTGGTTTTTTTTTTTTTTTTCATTTTCTTTTGTTTTGTTTTGTCAGTCCTCCTGTTCGTCGCAATTACTTTTACGTGTAGTAGTTGCATGGCAGAGATCAACTGGAACATTGGTCTGCAGAGAACGATTTCCTTTATCTTGTTTGTCGTCATCTGTATCATCCTGTGAATTGGTTCGTTTATGTGCAAATGTCTATGGTTAATTGTTATTGAAGGTCAATCAAGGAACGCTGAGGGCATTGAAATTCGAGTTGGAAAATCAAGAGGACTTTAACCAGTGGTATGGGACTGGCGTTGAAAATTGTTTCACGAAATAAGGGTTAAGCTGGTGTTGCTGGTGGATTGGTCACGTCTTCTGATAGGAGGAATCATTCAAAAAGGGAACTTTTATCGCATGGGAGACGGAAACAACGAAGAGTAGAGCTGTGGGACTGACGGATGCGGAGAAAACAGAGAGCATGTCTATAAACACTTTGCCACCTTTTGAAGGCACATCCAAACCGAGATCAACATCATCAAAAGAGCGTTTTTGCTCCAATTACCTACAGAAATACGTTAAAATGTCGATTTGAAAAGTATGTAGGACTTATTTAACACAAAGTTGCATTCAAAATGTAGCTAAACTTGCAAACACAGTGCCCCAATGCCAATCTCATTGATGCGACTGCCCCTCGTCACATCCATTGAACAAAAATGGCAGCTTCCACACATTTCCACAAGTTCGGTCCCATTTCATGTGAACGCGCCGTAAATGGAACCCACCACAGAACAGCAGTGTGCGCCTCGCTGAATTCCCTTTCATTAAATCACTAAGCAAAATAAATGTCCTATCTGGAGATTTATGCCAACGTTCCGCTGTGGTTCTCCACAACCGACGACGACGACACTCCAACCTATCCGGTCACAAAGTTTTAATGTCCTTATTGCTTCGACTGGCGTTTAAATATATCCTGACCCAATGGCAAACCAAGACGACGACACGGTGTATAACAGAAGTGCAGTTTCTATTTTATGCTCGTTTCCGGTATTGCACCGGAAGGAAAAAGAATGCGTTTGTGAAATTTCCTTTGCCACTTACCTTCTGGCATGGTAAGTAACAGAGTGTGTGTGTGCAATCCTCATGGAGAAAATAATAAAAATGCCATCTATATCTTCGGCGTTTGCCAGGCAAACGACATTCATCTAATTTCTACGGCAACGGAAACTGTTGCACTTTGTCTGCACGGGATAGTCGGACGGGGGGAGGGGGAGGGGAATTTGTTTCCCCCAGGAAGTTGAGGCAAAGTTTTACAGGAAACGAATGGAGAACGACTGAGAAATAGTGGTAGGGTATGTAAGGCCGCAATGATGCGTCTTCATCGCCTGCGCCTAAAGGTGGCTAGGACTTTTATGTGGGAGGAGGTAGGCAATCCAACAACGCTTGGGTAAGCATCTGGCAAAGTGTGTAGAAGGTTAGATTGGTACGTGAAATGTGGCCGAGCAAAAGGAGGTTTTTACATTAAAAATCATTTTTCGCCTTTCTTAGATTTCTAGAGTGTAAATAAAACACCCGCCAACAAGTTGTTAACATTTTTTTAAAAATTGTTCCTCATACTTGAAATGTTTGGACTTTCATGGGATGTGCCACGCCGCCGTGGGTCTATGAAACAATGCCACAAGCAAAACACAAACTGGCAAGTTCAATACTGACCTAAGTAAGGTTAGGCAAAAAGGGTCACGGTATACAAGGCACCATAAGGGCCTGAGCTAACCATCACTTGTTTATAAATTCAACAGACACTTTAGTTTTATTTTACAGGTCCCTAGTCTGAGGCCCTTGATAGAAAACTTATGACCCCCCCTCCAAAGATACACGAATGTATGACGATCCAAAGATATAAGATCGGATAACGCTTTTGGAAACGCACAGCCAACAAGCATGCAGACAGGCGTCAGGCATGGAATTCACAAGTTTCTTGTTTTCTTCGTAATTTTAAATTCAAACCAATGGGTCGATAAGGCACAATAGGCTACTCCTAGAAGCCGTAGTACCAGAGCCCTTTGAAGGCTCTCCCGTCTTTTAATCTAATAGGTCGATGGAAAAGGATTTACATCAGTCGTTGAGGCACTCAAAAATGCATTTCCAGTTTGAGAACACAGATGGTTTTGTTAAAAGGCTTAAAAGAATTTAAAGAAATATTATTTAGAGCCAACTGGAGACCACTCGCTGGAAAAAAGTTATACATCAATCGATGGGACACTCAAAAACGCATTTCATATTTGAGAGCATGTATCGTTTTCTTTTTCAAAAGGCTTATAGGAATTTAAAGGAGCACGTGGAAATGTTTAGAGCCAACTGGAGACCACTCGTTGGAAAAAAATTATACATCAATCGATGGGACACTCAAAAACGCATTTCATATTTGAGAGCATGTATCGTTTTATTTTTCAAAAGGCTTATAGGAATTTAAAGGAGCACCTACAAATATTTAGAGCCAACTGGAGACCATGGGGCTTAGAAATACTCATTTTTAACCTCCTCCATAAACATATTTTACATCACAATGGCCAATTTTGAATACAAAATTGCACTTTTTCGTGAATTTCGTTTCCTGAAGTTGTTTGAAAACCTATTTTTACGAACTAAGTACCAGATTGAAGATACATTCCCGCAGGTGAATTCCCGCACAATAGTCGTTTGACCCTTTTTGTAAGCAATTAAAAAACAAATAAGGACGACACCAAATTGACTGCAACTAATATCTAATTGGCACACTGGGAGGTGGCATATATACACTCCCACTGTTCGATTAATTTGTGAGCGCCTGAACTCCCATATCGTGTTCACCTGATGTTGGTATAAATTTGCCACCTCAAGCGTACATTGTCTTTCGAACTGGGTGTATCTGTGTATACATGGGGAATGCATTTAACGAACATCACCCCCGTTGGGTATACTAAGTGGAAACTAATTTATATGCTAATTTAACTAAAATGATGATATTCTTTAATTGCATAATGTTGGAGGCGTTTATTGCACCGTGTTTGAGTAATTAAGGTTTTAGTGACGTCATGCATGGGTACATGTACTAGATTGTGGGTGCAAATTGTTTGCTCTTTTAACAATCTAAATTATCTGTTAAAGGATAAACAAATATTGGTCACTGGACTTATGTTGATGTCCTTGTGGCTGCCGCACTATAGGTAGAGAGCCACAGTTTGTAAACCGAGTGTAAATGGATCTGAGTTTGTAGTTTGGCCTAAAATGTAAAAGACTTTGTTTCTAAGCTCTCCTTTTGGTGAGACAAGGTTTTCATCGTGATAGTTAGACAGACAGTAGGCGCAGTGGTAAGCACAAACTACATCTTAAGATTTTTTTAAACTGCGCCACCTCTCGGGAACGTCTGATAAATATCCGAGAGTAAAACTATTATGAAAGAGCTTCTCAGAAATGAAAAACTGAATAGTGGCGTAGGACCCTTGGAGACCTGTTGCGCCGATTATTTATTTATTTATTTTAGTTTGATAGTCAGTACGTTAAATACGTCAATTGGCTCATGCTCATCATCACTCATAATGGCCGCCATCTTAAGATGTAGGTGTCTGTTTTCTTAACTGTCTTCGATTTGAGTCCAGGTCGGGGAAGACATATTTTATGCTGACTTCGTTTCAGAAGCACTCCCGACAGACATTGAGACGGACAAGCGAAATTAATAACCTCCATCTAGAGGTGAAATGGAAAAGCAGCTTGGACATGGGTTTGTGCATTGACTAAGAAAAACTTGGTGACGCCGGTCTTTCTATCTGCATTTTGTCTTTTAGTCTTGAAACATGAAAAGGCTGTGCTAAACGACTTTTACTCCACTCTAGCTATTTTCTACACCCAAACACATCCACTATCCCACAGCAAAAGTCTATTCAAAGAAAAAAGCACATCACGCTTATTCAGATATGCATACAGCACAACCGTCCTCCCCCGCTGACACCCTCCTTCCCCAACTGTAAGTGTTGCTTTTTAGTAAAAAGCACTTCACTTCATGAATTAGTTACAAGGACAATCCCCGGTAAAAGCTGAACCAAATGCATGCACCACGGACGTTACACTGGCTAATTCAGGAAATGCAAATTGGGTGGGATACTCACATAACGTAGGTAGGTTTTGGAACTATTTTCAAGAACACTTGGAGTCACAACGACAATATCAAGGACCCTCTTGCCATCAGCAACAAGCAAAATTAATAACCGAATGGGTATGTACGGGCGCAAACAACTTACAGCGCAACCATAGAGACGTAATACAAAACCACTAATTGGTTTTATATGGCTCAATAAGCTTAAATGATCTCGTGCTAATGGCATTGTTATGGGGGCGCCGTTCAAATGGGGATAGACGCACGTTTAAATCCGAAAGCAAAATCGACGATAACGACGCGCGTCAGCAAGTGATAGTTAAATTTGAAATCCTCGTGAAAAATGGAAGTGGAATCGCCGCGGATCTGCACTTGGAAAATGTGAGAAGTAGCTTTGTGTGTAGCCACCGACAGCTGGGATGGGAGTGGGCTGGGTATTTACTAAGCTTTTCCATATTAAGCTTTAAGCGCGGTGGTGATAAAACTACCCACGGGGGGTATTATCGTAGGGTCTGATTTTAAAGACCCACGACCACACATTTGCGATGGTAGAAGTGCAAAAAGGAGGTAAAAAAAATCACCTGCTAGTGAAGTTAGCCAAAGGTTGGTCCAGCAAGGTAGGTAAGTTATAAGGAAGGCACCGAGAGTTCGTCGCCAATCGGTTGCAGTGGCTGTCTTTAGAGTTTGACTAAAAGTAGTTTGTGAAGAGTTTCGTATCTAAGGTTGAGGTATAGCCCGGTGGATCCGGGTTCATTCCAATGAAATACGACCTTTCCAGAAGACGCGTTATTTCTATTCTGTAAGCCTCTTAAAGCTGAGACTGAGACTTGAGAACAATTGTTCTTCGTTTGTCAGAAGGCGGTTCAATGACGAATGTGGTTCGAAGAAGGGGCCCTGGGACTTTCAACAAAACATGGTTTCCGATTCAGCGTGTCAGAAAGGTGGTTCCAAGAAGAGGTTCTTCGACAAAGCGTGGTAGCGCTGACAGGAAGCGGCCCAACGATAAACGTGGTCCCAAAAGTCGCCCTAGGGCCTGCGACAATGCATGTTGCCTGGGTTAGAGAAGTCAGAGTGTAAAAAGCATTTTTCCAGCCAAAAATGTTGGAAAAATCTTGGAATGGGCCAAGAAGCGACCCTTGAACCTACGAAAAAGCCTGGTTCTGGGGTTGGACTGACAAAAAGCGGCCCTACGACGAGTGTGGCCCAGGAGGGGCCATAGGACCCCACGATAAAGCATGATTCACAAGTCAGGCTGACAGAAAGCGGTACCACGACAAAATTGGTTCAAAGAAGTGGCTTTGCCCGTACAACATAGCATGGTTCTTAGGACGGTTTGACAGAAATCTTGGTCACCATACACCCAGTCATATCTTTAAGCCACGAATAGCTTATACTGCTACCCCAGATGGTTCCAATTTATTTCCCAAGCGTGTATAAACAGATCAAATGGGCTAGTAATTATTTAGGCGCTACACAGCTCTAAATCATTGAAATACACAGGCCCAAACGGCATTTAACAGTCAAGCTACAAGCTACTGCGGGTACATCGTGTTGGAGGTAGTTTTGAAGAGTTGATTCCAACCCGGTCTACAGTATTGGTCCTATGACATCTCTGCCATCTTCCCCAACCGCTGTCGAAGGCTGATCAACTTGCCAAACATGGAACTACATTAAATACTCTACAAGATCAAGGTATGCCTTACTCATTCTGATCGCTAATTGCAAATTTATGTGGACTTGGACTTGTAACCGTATTTCATGCGAAAACTTAACCCAATCCGTGCGGATTTCTCAAACATAACTAAAGACTTAAACGGGCTAAATTCGGATTTTATTTCATCGCAACTTATTCCGAAGATATGCGGGTTGAAAACTTTCTTAAAGGAAGCCGATTTAATTGAAGATCACCACCGACTTTCGATCAGTTTCCATCAGCTCTTTACATGCCGCGTCCTCTGTGAACAGCAAAATCTTTAGTTTACCACCCAATACCGACTCTGCCCTAATGACAAAATGGCTGTTGAGAGTAATTCCTCTAACAGTCTTACGTCGTCTCAAATTTCAGACACTTCAGCCAAATTAGCCCAGCCATATCTGCTGAGTTCACCTCCACTCAGTTTCGGATGTCATACTACTCCTTATAATTAGTGTTTCAACTCGAACTAACGTCTTGCGCTCACATAATTACCATTCCCAGGTTCATAAAAGGCTACTTCATGCTGCCATACCTACAAAGCATCTGGCCCCCTACAAGCTACAACCACACCCACCCGCACACTTAACTTTTGTGCGCCCGAGTGTTAATTACTGCTGATGCTTAAATTAAAATCAATAATTGAATTATCGCCTTGCTCCGCAAGTTAAAAGCCATTTTCCATCAACGCTGAGGGAACAAAAAGCAGGCCAGCGCCACTAGCATAAGCTCCTTCATTCTCTCTCTTAATTAATTTTATTACTACAAAGGATAAAAAGGGCCAAAGAGAGAATAGGTTTTTCTTCTGACGTTGCCCAAGATGATTAGTTTTTTCTCTTTGTTTTTTTTTTTTTTTTTTTTTTTCTGCGCTAGCGCTAATTTGCGACGTGCGTTCCGAGACACATTCGCCCAGTAACGAACTGACTTGGAAAAACATTTTAGTCGTGGTGGAAAAGGGTAATTAACGGCAGCAGCCCTTATCGGGTCGGATTGGAATTGGATAAGACAATGGACACAATTTGCAATCAAAAACGTTTGAATGAATCAATCCACCGAGCGAACCATATACACAATCAAACAGTGGCCAGTAGTCTTTAGCTACAACGAGGATGATGATGATGATGATGATGATGGCAGTGGCAGAGGAGGACCAAAACCAACACCAACACTAACACCAGTGGCAGGAAAGTAAATAGAACTTGATTTTCATATTCTTCAAGGAAATCTATTCAAATGAATTCTGATTGAAATTCTCCCATTTATATCTGTAATGGAAAAACTGTGTTCGATAATTTTGCTCCCCGACTTGAGTTATCCGCTTCGTCGTCGTTCGGCCATCATCAGTAAGCCCTGTACGCAAATCGGGCGCGGGACGAGCCATTCGGTGGTCGTTGTCGTTAGTTCGGCTGTCAGCAGACAGATGCAGATGAAGGTACGAGTATTTGTTTTGCCAGTAGTATTGGGTGTGGGGCTTCTTGGGGGCGAGGTTAGGGCACTAATTTGTATTCGTTGGGGAATTCGCAAAACTCCATAGAATATCCATTTCAATTTGGAGCATCCTTTGTTCTGGCGCAAGAAAGTCAAGAGGATAATGGCGGTATCCGTTTAATATTATTTTATTTACATTTCGAATTTACATTCAAATTGGAGTACAAGCAGCGAAGCAGTTTGCAGATGTGCACACGAAGATGGCTTCATCGATGGTTTCGCTGTTGTAATATTGATGGTGGATGCCTTCGTACACTTATTTAAGCGCGATTCTGATGCAGTCGCTGAGGAATTGATCTATGGGGAGGTATTTTTGTCCCCCCTCGTGATGTAGAGAACTGGGGATGTTTGGGAACCTCAGGTAGGTAGGTAAAGCATGAAATTCAGATTTTGGTGGCATAAAAAAACCGATCAAAGTTTTGGGATACGGTCATAAGGATCAGCTTGTTCTGAAGCAGTTTATTTACAACTTTGCTCCTCCAAATGGGAGTTAGGGTCACATTGAGGAAACTCCAAATACCCATTTAATCATTTCGACTTATTTTCCAAGATTTTCAAGCTTTAAAACAAATGCGAGTTATGGTTACTAAGATTTATCGAAATGCCCCCGGAACCCTTTGGGCCGAGAAATTTGGAAAAAGCTTAGGCACGTATTTCAATTTACCATTGTTGAGGAATTCTACAGCGATTCAATTAAGCCAGGCAAATGCATTTTTTTTTTTAACTGAGAGGCATCAACTGCCCCCCAAAAAAAGGGTCAATTTAAGTCTCCTGAAAAAAGCATCTATTTATTTTCAATTCCCCAGCACGGTGTGAAATTGCAAATGACTTTAGTAGACCCCTCAAGTACGTATACTTTCAAAACGTAACCCGCCTCCCCGAGGGGCTAAAGGGGTCAGTTTGGCAAATGGAAAAGTCCGATTTAATAATTGGTTCTCTATCGACACGTTAGTTTTGGAAATATCCCTTCATAGTCAGGCGGTTTTATCCGAAATTTGAAAAGAGGGTAGAGGGGGGTCACTTGGAAAAATGCCAAAGAACCAACTTAATGATTTTAGCTTACATATCTCACGCGTAGATGGAGAAATAAAATATCACTTCTGAAAATGTCCCTTAATAGGTCAGATGGTCATGTCCAAAAAAGGAAAGGGGGTAGAGGGGTCAATTGGAAAAGTCCCAGCAACCGATTTAATAATCTTCACTTATATATCCAACGCGTAGATTGAGAACCAAAAAGATAGTTATGAAAATACCACTTAAAATGATAGGCGTTCATATTGAAAAACTAGAAAATGGGTAGAGGGGTCATTGAAAAATTCAAAAGAAAAAGAATTAAAAAATCCATTTAACAACTATTCTAACTTCTTCACCGCGCAAAGTTTCTATACGACTTGCGGAATTAAGGAAAAGCCCCCTTAATAGGTCAGAGGGGGGTCATAATCAAAATTGTGAAAGGGGTAACGTGAGTTATGACAAACAAATAGGTCCGAGAGGGCCATTGGAAAGAGCGACCAATTTAATAATATTTAACAAGCAAACTTTAGTCGACTTATAACTCGTTCGTGATCTAAGAAAAATCCCCCTCATATTCGAAAATCCACACTTTTTCAAATTTTTCCAACTCAACGAATCGATTTAGCCTGATGGGCTTTGCCTCTCAGTTCGACAACCTTTTTGATGAAATTTTGTCCGCAGCATTGGATCAATCCAGTACAAGGACACATTTTTAGAGAAATTCATAAAATCCTCAACAACTTTCTGCATGTTTATAGTACCGACAAAGTTTGTTCAATCTCGTCGTGTTTTACAATTTGAATTCATTTCGAGAGTCACATACTTGAGCACTCACCCATCCCTACCCCACCTCCTTAATCTTCAGTTTCGCCTATCTTTATGGCCACTTAAGTCGCAACTTGCCCGATAAATCACACTGCAAAACTTTTTGCACTGGCTAAACATTATTTTGATCTATGACCTGGCATCCACAAACAATCATCCCCATCAGACAAATTACAAATACAATGAAAATGGCTCACATTAATCTGCAAGCGGGGAAAAAAGACACAACTTTTCATATTATTGCATTCGTTTAAATTTTATGTATTCGATCAGATTGACTTTATGCCGTCATAAACAAGCGAAAAGCCGTCCTCCTGCCACCGTCTGTATAATATTCTTGACAAACTATCGCCATCAAAAAAGTTTCGCCCCGGAAACGGCCTTATGCAATATGTAGTAAGCCGGATTTGTAGTCCCCCTCCATGTGAGACAAAAGTTGCCTTCACGAGAGAGCGAGGGCAATTAAAATTTTCTTTCAAACTCTAGCAATCAAGATCAGTCAGCGGAATTTCACACCCGATTTACGTGGCCCACCCCCTCCCGGCTGGGATAATGCCCTCGATTTCCCATGCAATCAGCAAATATATCATGCGATTACATTCTTTGTGTGTGTATAGCGCGAAATCAAGGAGCCATTACTACAATCCACGGAGGAGACATCCACTTCCACACATAACCGTCTCCCACGGAATGGCCTGATAAATCCACAGTAAAAAGTTTTTATTCAATTTGTCAAATGACTCAAACGGAAGAGTTTTATCTTTTATGGCATGTGCGGATGTGGAATGGTTACAGTAAAAGCATCTTATATGTTCCAGTAACCAGTAACGGCCATAAAACTATCGATGGCGTCATTAAATTAGCATTCATGGGGTGGGTCCGGGGGGCTCTGCAATATTGTTGCAGATTGTTGGAAAATAATCAGAAAGTAAAATGTCCTGCGGAGGAAAGAGTGCAAGCAGAAACAGAAAACACAATACACGCAGCGACTGCGCTTGGTCGGTCGTGTTTCATAAAGTTTCTGTGAAAAGTTCCTTCCAAGCGGAACTCACGCAGAGAGATTTAAAGTTCTCAGTTTGGTCAACTGCAACAATATCACAGTGGCATGCCGTGACCGCCTCCCAGATAGCTCTGCAATTATTTAACTGAAAGTCCAGAAAGTTACTCTACTGTGTCCAATCTAATCATTGCTGGGCTGCGAAGTGAAGCTTACCATTTACAGAAAGTGGTAAAAAGTGCATTGTACAGACAAGCATAACAATGGGGAGCTACGAGGCACAGTGATGCTGGATATAATGGAATGAAAAGGCGCAGTTTTCCAAGGAAGTGCGCATATTAGACCGAAATAGCGCAGGGTTACATTCGCTTGTGTTTTGCTGTACTTTTTAGCTTTCTTCTACGGCGAAGGAACTCATTTTTCACTGGAAACTTGGCTCGAAATTCCAATGGTGGTGACAATTTGTGACATCTTTTTGGAAAGACTAAAATCGTCTTTGCAACCGACTTGGAATGAGAACTGGCTCGGTGGTTGTTTGTGGTGACCTTCCTCTCAACTCAAAGCTGTCTTTTGAAGACAGCTTAGCACTCACTATAACCAGCCTAGGTCTCAGTAACCTAAAGAATCCACATTTATGTAGTCACTGAAACCCTCAGCCTTTTTAATCAAAAACCTAAATTTTGTTCATTCTAACCTCAAAAGTGATAAATTGTCTGTGAAAGATTTTTTTTGAAATCGGTACACGTACAATAGAAATCATTACCAGGATGTGTCGACGAATCTTTCAGACAAAAAGACTCAAAACAACAAAGTCATTCACAATCTTGGTGTTAATATGTGTTTGGGATAATTTGTTTCCTCTCTCATTTGACTGAATTTCCCACAAATATCCCACAGCGTTATTTTTGAACAAAAAATAAGGAAAGAAAGATAGCTTTGAGCAAAAACTAGGGAAAGGAAGACAGCTTTGAAAAAAAAAAACAAGGAATCAAATGAGTACAATATTTTGAACAGAAACTAGCGGCAGCTTAATTTTTAGGAATTTCCCGGAGCTTATAGCAGTTCAAGAAGACAAATATTTGGTGATTTGTTTTAGAGTGGGACTACTCAAAAACCCTGCTGTTATTTTGGACAGTTCTTTGACACTTATATTCAGTATATATATTCCAAAACTAAATAGAAATAAGCCTCTTAAATAAAAGAACTTATCAAAATTTGGGGATTTTTTTTAAGTGTGGAACTACCCACAAAACCTGCTGCTAATTTTTGGTAGCTCTTTAACATTTACGTATAGGGCGTTTCACGAATCTGTATTTTTCGCAAGAACGCTCATTTTTATTTGAAACTCAGCGAACTTGAAGGAAAGCAAAAGCAGATCTTCCATCGCTGGAGCCTCTCGTGTAGAACCAAGAAAATAGTTCAGCAGGCTCTAGTAATTTCTGTTCAACTGTCTGGTGTAGAACACTGAAGCTGGTTGACATCAGTTGAGAAGCTCTTTAAATGCTTTGAGAGAAAGATGTTCGGTTCTGTTTGTAACGTCAATATATACGTGTTCCTTCACATTTGACGCTGACGTTGCAGTTTGATAAATTATCATGAATACGCCAGAAGATCGCTAAAGATCGGTCCCTCTGCTAAATGAGCTTACGCAAAAACTAACCGCCAGTTTAGGGGCAATTTTTCGAGCTAACCGCCAGTTTAGGGGCAATTTTTCGAGCGAGGGAAATCCACAAGGGATTCAAGAGATTTAATAACAAATTTTAGGTGTCGACTTTAAACCTACGAAAGCTCTCAATAGCTAATTTGAAGTACTACAGTTAAAAGTCGGAACTTAAAATGTCTATCGGTAGGGCACATTCAGTAGAAGTTCGAATCGCGTCATCTACACAGGAGCAATACGTGAAGAAATTTATTTTTCTTCTGTTTGTAAATTGGACTTAATTCGGTGAACCCTCATTCACGGATGTGGCAATTTACCACATTTTTATAAAAGAAAAAAACCTGACAAAATTCCCGAACATAAATAATGTTAAGGATCGCTCCCAAAAATTTAACGAGCAACTCCTCATTGACTCCCATTCAAGTTCAACTGTTCTCTAAATTATTCGCGTGTTTGGTAAAAAAAAAAAACAAATGTGGGAAAGGGCCCCTTTTTTGAGGATCTAAGTGTGAAATTTATGTGAATATTTTGTCTTGATCAATTTTTCAACAGAATTACACTGCAGAGTGTTGCGGTCACCTGAAAGTAGTTTGGTAGATTGCAAGAAATAAAGAAACAAACAGATCTGGGACATACATGTGAAAGTATTGGGGGGAACAACGAATTTCCTAGACAGAAATAAATAAAATTGTAATATGACCGACAAACTTCCTTTTTGGGACTTGTTTTTTTTTTTTTTTTTGCCTTTGCAAATTCTTGACAGCTGCTGATTATCGCGGCCCTAGGCACGAACCTTAAAAAGCTACGTTGATTTGGAAGAAAAGGAAAACTATAATTAACGAGAGGAATTTAAAAAGAGTTATTTGTCCCCGCCGTTTCCATGGGACGTTACCGAATTCCCACAAAAAGGTAAATCGATATTGAATAGACTGTCCAAAACAACAATTGTAAGATTATTGCTTCATTCTTTTATCTCTGTTGAGGAACAGCTTGATGATCCTGATGCGGATTGTTACACAAGGACACAACAGACGTTAACATTGTGGACCTTCCTCAATCAGAACTTCGCATCAAAATCCGATGAGCCTTTAAACAGTTTAAGTTACAACTTTTAATTTGAATAATTAGACATGTGTTTTATACAAATTTTGCACTTGTAAGCTTCCCAAACTCTGATCATGTTGTCCTCGCTGTTGTGGTTGTTACAGATTTTCCTTTGTGTTTTCTCCATTCGTCTCACTTCCTGCGATGACTGTTCGTGGGAAGTGGTTAAGATCGGGACATTCCATGCGCATTCAATTCGTCAACATTTCGATCATCCACCAAATTAGAAGACTTAGCAAACCTTATGATTTTACTATGTGAGTTAAATCCAACTTCACTCCGTGTTTAAAATTGTTTGGAAAGGTTCAAAAACTAGTTTTGAATACAGAAAACTATAATTGAAGAAAGTCTTTGTCATTTTCCCCGCTAGTTCACAAAGCGACTGGGAATTCCGAACCTTCTTTGCCGTATAATATTTTTCACAGGCTTAAAAAACTTCCCCACCGTATTATGAGAGAACTGTCGTTCAATTTAGAGATCCCATCTGTAAGTAATTGCATCCCAGAGCTAACATTAGAGAACCCATCAATCGAGCGTATTAATTTAAGGAAAAAAACTTGTTGGTCAGCTAAATCAAACAACATTCATACCTTTCCCAACAATCCGCCGATGACATGCGATGCTTGTTGTTCAATCTTCGTGTCTACAATCTGGTCCATTACGATCAACATTCAAAACATTCCAATTGCAAAAGTTCGTCCTCTGATATACAAAATTCCATTAATCGGGCATTGTTAGCACACATGCTATCCGCCCGCTAACATGGCAAATTTAATTCGAAAATAAAATAAAAGATTTCAGATTCGAGATAAATCTCTCGACGGCTAAATCGCGCCCCCGAAAACCATATCCCGCCACCCGTGCCACAAACATAACTATTTTTTATTGCGGTGAGAAAAAAACTGCCAACTGCTGCTATCTGTAGGTTGACATTGCGGCAGAGTGTCGGCGTTCGCCTATAAAACAGTCTGCCAAATGCATAGTAATCGACATTCAGCTGGTGATAGGTTTTTGATTTGCTTAGTGCGAACGGAGTTTTCATTCAATTCAACAAGAGATAACCGCAATGAAATTCGTTTCGCAATTCATCGCCACTATGGTGGCATTAATCCTGATTGCGGGCTGGTCGGGTGCTGCTGCATCCCCAATTTTCAAGGGACAGGTATGAAACAACAAATAAGCAAACGAAATTTTTTTTTCAATTTCATTTATATTTCGCAGGAGCTGGGTGCATCTATGGTACGATTTTGCTAGGTCTGTTGGAGATGGGATATTTTTGATTAACTCACTTGTTTTTTAGGTTAAGAACGTTGGCGTGGCTCAGATGCCAATGCCGCCAATGCCCGATGATATGGGCGGACTCCCATTTCCAACAGGACGATGAACATGGGTTTCAAGTCTTTGTTCCTTAGGTGAGGTGGTGACGTGAAATAAAGGAACTGCGCAGCATTAAGTGTGGGTTTTTTTTTTTTTGTTTTTAATGAGTGGTGTGCAGTGATCCTCCTAAGCCTCGGAGGTGGTGGAAGGCTTCTTTGACTAATTTTGTCAATGCTCGCGGCATTTTATCTTTTTTTTGTCTTTTCAAAAGGACAGTGCAAATGAGTTCAGTTACGCAGGAAAGCCAGGAGATTGGGTGATACCGATGCGCATTGTAATGAGGAGGAATTTTTAGTACTTCCTGTTGGGCGGCTCAAATTATAATTTATATATTCGGTCGCCAGTCAAAAACAAAGAGCTCAAGGAGCATAGAAGGTTATGACGGTGAGTCAAACTCCTGTCTCTGAATTGTTTGGAGTCAAAATGCAGCCTAAAATAGAACCACTTGTAGTTTATGTGGTGTTCTAGGGAAATTCTAGAGCTAGCAATATTTGAGCCTCCAATAAGCCTCTAAATACGACTTTGGACTTGAATCTTTTCCAATAAACGCCACACGGTTTTTGATGCACGTTTACAGCCACCAAAGACGTAGATAGCAGGCTACAATCCGAATAAAGAAATGACAACCGAATTGTACTGTCCACTCTTTAGGAGTGCGCATAAAGCTGGCTATTAAAAAGACTCAGCGAAAGGATTTTAGCGAGCTTATTATCTGATTTTTGACTCCAACACTGTCCAGTGCAATCCACGTACATTGAGTAATTGCCACTTCGGTCACAGTTCCGTCTGAGTCAACGTCCTCGTTCTCATTCTTCTATAAAACACCGTTTTACATGCCTTAAAGGTCGAATGCATTGCTTCGTCCAACAACACCACATCGGATTTTGGTAAAAATCAGACAGCCCCCAATCTCTTGTATGTATTTTTTTCTTCACCGACAGATTGCCAATAAACGAAACGAACAACCATAGCTGCAAACGATCTCCATAGATTGACATGCCCTGCAGGGGAGAATGTAAAAATTGCATTACTCCTCGCCGTCATTCGACAAAGTCCATGTAAAGTAATAACAATTTTGCCAAGCTCCTGCAACTTTATTGTTTTTCCCTCGAACAGGACAATAAGTATAATACACTCAAGCAATATAAAAATTTTGTGAGCAGTGTGCGGGAGGGAGGACATGCCGTATGTGCAGACTCGTCTCGTCTCGTATCGAATCACTTAAAAGCTTTATCATTAATTTTCCCGAGGCTATTAACTTTTATTAAAAGTCGATTGGACAATATTCTGAAAATATACACCGCCACCATGATGTTGCACACACAGTCACTGGCAAACACAGTCACTGGCACACAGACACTCTATGCAGAGGGAAAGTGCCCAATTGAATCGAACTCGTAATTTGCATACAAAAAGGACACACTTTGGCAATAGACTCTGTCGAAATAGAATATTTAAGCGAGAGTGCATTAAGGTCCTCGCAGGGTTTGGCCTGCGTCAAATTTGCAGTCAATTGTGCGAGTGCATAGTATAAATGCGCGCTCAATGAAAGAACAAGTGGATTAAGAGTGGCCGCCTAAAATGGACTACCTATGAATGATTGAAGTTGTCCTTATGATAATTGGATCGCAGGGCTGTCGGCTTTTATTGATTTCCTTATACTTTTTACGATAATGGATTGAATGTAATCGAATTCATTTGAGGCCAAGTACTTCGCAGGGGTTATTGCGGCGGATTATTGCTACCCGTTTGGGGAGCAATAATAAAACGGAAAACAACAGGAACAATTAATTTGATTTCAACGCGTTTGGCTGACGGGGGTGGGCAATAACGTTATTGCCAATAAAACAGAGAGTTGATTGTACTCAATAAAGAGTGGCATTTCTTAATTGAGAATGCGATGGCGGGGCGAGGACAAAGGACGACACACTCTTTTCGACGTGGAACAGATAAATGAAAATCTATGATGTCCAGTTGGGGTTCTTTTGGATGCGAGGTGTGCGGTGTTCTATATTGGTGGCGCCCAAGGTTGGACTACTGTTACATTAGGTCGCTGTCTTCAAAAACGAACAAAGACCATTCTATGTCTATAGAGGTTCGGCCAGACGTTACGTTTACTGTGCAAGAAGCTGTGAGTAGTATTTGGTAAGTGTCTCGTTGAGAAGCAAGAAAGCTGATCGAAACAGTCAGGCTATTTTACATAACTAGGTGGTCGAATTGATGCATACAGCTCGCACTTCAGGGTGACGGTTGGACTGTGGAGCAGTCGCAGGGTGAACGAAACTGTCCACCTAGCCTCCGACAACACGTCTGTAAAAAAGGAGACTGATGCGGAGCTAAAACCACTGATTGAAGCAATTTACCCCGTTGCTGGGGTGAACTTATGTTAAGGCGCTTCATAGTTGGCATTCACTAAATAGCCACTGAATTCGCGACTAGTCTTCAAAGTAGTGCTTGTCAAACTTAAATAGCCTTGAGCAAAGTATGAAAAACTGGAGATGTGCATAGCAAAGCCCCATCTATGCGACACAAGGCTTTCTTCCAGCTATAGGAGGCAACTGTGACCTTTATTGTGCGGTCTTGAAGAGTCATCTTCCAACTAAATGTGCTGCCTGGAATTACGGGTGGATATTTAGCTTGTTTTGTGAATTTTAGCTCGCTGTTTCCAAGTTTGGGTGGAGCTCCTAATGCCAAGTCTATCGTTGAAGGGCTCGCATCAAATCAAATAAACATCCGAGAGGATAACTAGCTTCGTAATTCAGCTGTTCATAAAAGTGTAGATCCCTTCCATTCGTCCCAAAAATTAAAAACTCCCACAAACCCGAATAGTTGCTGTGCAAAGCTAGAGCTAGCGTCCTTACGGAGCTGTAGAGCCAACTATTTATTTATTTAGCGTCTTGGGAGTTGGTTGTGAAGTCGCCGACTGTTTGTTTATTGATTTTTAAACGCTTTTGTAATTGTAAACAACCTAACCAGCAGCATTTCCCTCGGACTTCACGTGATTTCATACATCACCCACCATCTCCACGGCCCCACCCTTGCCTCACGTGGAATCACAACCATCATCATCCTTATCGCAGAAAAAGAGCTCGAAATATTTTTTATTTAGCCTAAGCTAAGACAGTTCAAAGGGCAACCCAACCAGCCCCCAACCAGTCTGAACTCTACATTAATATTTAATATGTGAATATTTTAGCGCTCGTTGGCAAAAGACGAATAGCGATGCAAACAATTACGTTTGCCACGCAAGCACATCTGGTACTGGGAGTGGAAGATGGGGACTCGTGCCCGACGCGCTGTACCCAGTATCCACCCCTGTTTGTGTGTACTCTTCGAAATTAAAAGAAAATACATGTACATAGGTATGCAGACATTTGTCGAGCCACCTCCATGGCATGTATTGACAATTAATACCTCCCAACCATGCCACGGCACTCACACACATCCCGTCAGCCATCACTCGCCTTGACAGAATATAAATTGAAAATTTAAAAGGTAATTATCTGTACTCGATGGGTGTAGCATGAGGTGTTTTGCCATTGAAATGCGTCAATAATTTGCATTCTCTGGAAGACGTGTGTTGAAAATATGTACACAAACGGAGTCAGTCCCACGTGATGGCCAGCGCCATCTACAAGCACTGCAAATGAAAGTAGAGACAACCTTGTTTGAATAGACTTTCAATACACCGAGACTGGGGAGGGACTTATTCCTTGTAAAAATCCTCCTAATCACTGCAAATGGCTTTCTGCGACTTTGGACTGTCGGATAGCAAATATACCTACACAATCTATTTCGAAATAATTTATTTGGTTTGTCCCCGAGAACAAAAAGAAAACGAACCTTTCTTTCTTTCTTTCCTTCTTTTTATTACGAGGATTGTGGGGCCGAAAAGTTTTTATTTTTTTACGATTATTAGATCCGCTGGATATCTCCGGTGACGGCATATTGTTAAATATTTTAATTGCACTTGAGAATTTAATTTTATGAATGAAACGATTTTTGTTTTCATTGCTTAATTTTGTGGTGGAGCGGTGATAAGCCCGGGTGCTGATAAGTATTGCTTTTAGCTGATTTATGATGGGCGGGTGGTTATGGGACTTTCCCTTTATGCGGCGGGGATGTTTTGAGTACTTTTTTGGGGTCTTTTAGGTTTTACACCCAAACCTTCTTATTGCCAAGACAAATCATTGATCACCGTTTCCATTTGAAGTGAAAGTGGACTTAAGCTCAACTTAAACATTCAAACTTTATGGGCTTTTCAGATCTAATATGTAGGTGTTTTTTCTCAATTATGAAAATTTAAGGCGGGCAGATGGAATGGAACGTCAGTTTCAACTATGATAGTACATAAAAGGCTGAAAAACATCTGGAAATGGTCGTCGAATTAGACAGCCTATTTTCCCAGTCAAAAATTCGACAGGCAAAGGCCCAGTTCTTATTTTTAAAGGTATTGTCGAGCTTAGGGTTGCCACTTTAGACTACTTTTCGCAGTAGGTGCTCTAAAAAAATGAAATAGATTTAAATTTCGGAAAAAAAGCAGTAAATCCTCTTCAATTGCAGCAAAGTGGCAACGCTGGTGAGCAGCAGTCTTCAACAGTTTAAATAAGGGATTGCCCGACTTTTCGTGAAAATATTAGCATTAATTTTAATCATTACCAAAAACTCACGCTCGCAGTTGCTGCGTTCCACGCTCGATACAAAAAGGCAACATTCAACTATCAGTATCCCAGATAAAGTCTCCTTTAAAAATTTAGCAACCATTACCCATAGTCCGAATATTGAATAATAGAACGGTTTGTGATGTTTCGTTCTCAAAAAATGAGTTTGTTGGCTTTAAAAAAATCGTTAAAACCGTTTTCGAGATATGGCAGATTGTACACAAAACACAATATAAGTCAATTTGAACACAACCTGGCGGTATCATCTGTAGTTAGTTAAACTGGCCAAATCTTAGGTCAACAAGACCGAACGATACCGATGAATATTTGGATTTCAGTGAAGCTGGTCTCTCATAAGGAAGCTGTTGTTAAAATTCTGAAAGGCTGCAGAAAAACGAGTCACTTGGTCATACATATATGCCAACTACTCTGCGGTCTTTTTTCTAAAGCTAATCTGAATCTTCGAAGCTGTACAGGCACAATATTCAAAGTTGAAAAGAAATTATTTTCCAAAGCTCTGTAGTTCGAGGTTGTCCAAGGCTGAGACAGTAAATCACGCCAAAACTTAGGGACTGAACCTTCGAAGCTGTACAGCCCAAATATTCAAAGTTAAAAAGAAATTATTTTCCAAAACTATTTAGCTCGAGGTTGTCCAAGGCTGAGACTGTAAATCACTACAAAACTTAGGGACTGAGACTTCAAAGCTGTACAGAAACAATATTCAAAGGACAAAAGAAATTACTTTCCAAAACTCTGTAGCTCGAGGTTGTCCAAGGCTGAGACTGTAAATCACTCCAAAACTTAGGGACTGAACCTTCGAAGCTGTACAGAAACAATATTCAAAGGACAAAAGAAATTACTTTCCAAAACTCTGTAGCTCGAGGTTGTCCAAGGCTGAGACTGTAAATCACTCAAAAACTTAGGGACTGAACCTTCGAAGCTGTACAGGCACAATATTCAAAGTTGAAAAGAAATTACTTTCCAAAGCTCTGTAGCTCGAGGTTGTCCAAGGCTGAGACTGTAAATCATTCCCAAACTTAGCGACTGAGACTTCGAAGGTGTACAGCCACAATATTCAAAGTTGAAAAGAAATTCGTTTTCCAAGACTCTGTAGCTCGAGGTTGTCCAAGGCTGAGACAGTAAATCATTCCAAAACTTAGGGACTGAGACTTCGAAGCTGTACAACCACAATATTCAAAGTTGAAAAGAAATTCCTTTTCCAAGACTCTGTAGCTCGAGGTTGTCCAAGGCTGAGACTGTAAATCATTCCCAAACTTAGCGACTGAGACTTCGAAGCTGTACAGCCACAATATTCAAAGTTGAAAAGAAATTCCTTTTCCAAGACTCTGTAGCTCGAGGTTTGAAACCTCCCACAAGATAAGCAAAGTTAATGCCAAAATCAGTCAATTTCGAAAAAAAAGGTCACTGCTAAAGAGGCTGAAAAGTCAATGCCTGCCTTTTGCTGCTGGCAATGCCAACGTCATCCATAGACTATGTTTAGTAAGCGAGGTAAACAATTTAGTTTCACTCATTCAGACCCTCCGCCCCACCAAACATCTTCCGAACCAACTTAAAACCCTGTAAACACTTCAATACGATGGGTGCTTTTGCTTAGTTACGATTCTGACATCTGACTACACAGCAAATGTTTGCCTTGTAAGCAAAATTCGAAAATGAATCTTGAAAATTTGGTCAACAAACAAGAAGAGAAGGGAAATTTCCTTACATATTTCATAAGACAATCATCGTCAGAACGAACGGCAAACGACTAAATAACTCAAGGATATGTAAATTCTTCGCAGCGTCTTTGGCCGTTTTTTTGTTGTGTTTTTTTCTTTTTTTCTTTTTTGTTCTCGACTGAATTTCCTTGTTGAACTTAAAACAAACCAAACGGTTCGGTTCCCTCCAGCCTACGGAAGTAGAAATGTCGGTTTTTCCGCCCCGAAAACGACAACGACGACGATGATGATGGTTCCTGTGAACAGCACTCCCCCAGGCTCGATTTCCCTCTCTCTCTCTCTCTGGATCTCCCTCCCCCAGACCAAGTTGGAAACAGCTTTGATGATGAATGGCATCATTACCATTTTCATTTCCAGACTCATCATCAATCAAACATATATTTCATGTCTTCTTATTCTTAAGTAAACCATAGACGTGTTTGTTTAAAAAGTTTGCCCAAAAAGTTTCTGTGATGAACCCAACTACATTTGCTTTTCCTTGTTCATCTTTGTCGTCTTAAGGGGTTCTCTAGATGTTCGTTCGTCTTGCTATTGCTATTTTGTCGTGTCATATCCACAGATTGCCATACAATAGGGAATAGTCGTCGTCTCCTATAACATTTATGAGGTCCTTCGAGCGAAATGTCGAAATAGGTTAACACTAGGGACTGGTTTTCGAATGTGCGTGTTGTTGCAATTGGATTACTTGCGGAACTAGATCTATGCGAAGCAAAGTCACGGGGAAGAAAGGGTTTTAAGTCGTATAACGTACACTCCGCTTCTTATATCCTTGTGAATATTTGATTCAAGTTTCGTTTATTCAAGTGATTTATACCGAGTTGAGGGCCACCGCACTACTCTGATTTTATATAAATGAAAAATATGCAGATTTTATATTAGCACACCGGCATCGGCATCGGCATCCTCACGATTGTGAAAGACAAAACTTATCCTCTGCGACGATGTAGATGATCATCAGCATCTTCATGATGATGCGAGAAAGACGCTTCTTATAACTGAGCGAAAATACTAAGTTTTCCGTTTCCATTTAGTTGATTAAATACATTTTCTTGATTTAGAAAATTTGCATACAGAATTGATTGATGCAACGAAAAGGAGCAGCAGAAAAAAAACCAACACAAGTCCTTCCCCTTGGATTGAGGTTAGTTGTTGTGCTCTCCTAATGGGCAGAGGGAAGTTACGATTTTTTCCCAGGCCAAATTAACATACTCAAGCAGAGTCTATTATAAATTGTCAAATTTGGGAGAGCTTATGAAGACTGTTTACGAGCTTGTTTTTTGTTTTTATTTCCATTGTCTTTTTATTCAAATATTTATGAGTTGGACAAGCCAAAATAGAAAAGATGGATGACCTGGCGTGGAATTTGTCGAACCACTTACGGGCTTTCTTCAAATGGGAAATGATTTTCTTAAGAAAATAAACAATCGTCGAGCGATGACTCTTAAACGCATGGGTAAACTAGGTGCATACACGGAGAAAAATTTGTTTTAAAAATATATGGACAAATAAGGGCGTTAGTCACCGATCAATATCAAACCTAGTAAACACATTCATCGTCGGTTGTAAGGTCCCACTGATGATTGCTCCCACTTAGACTTAAATTATATTCTTCGTGACAATCTGTTAGACGGTAACCCTGAACAGAGACGACAAACCAATCAACTCAACTTCAATATCATAAGAGTGAGCTGGAAAAGAGAAAGTGGGCGGGAGAGGCTATCCTTCTAAGAAATAAAATTTTCAATATTTAAATAATCTTTTAATATTTACACTTTAAAAATAATTCCTTAAAATTTTCCTTTCTCTTTAATACTATTTTTTCCAAGGGCAACTGCATTTAAAAAGATTTTGCATATTTTATTACAAAAAAGAAGCAAAATTAAATCATTGTTCATCCAAAAAGGATGCATTGTTGTCGTACCGATTACGGCGTTATTTCTCAACCGATTCTTATGAAATATGGACCAAATTAAGGGCGTATTTCCGTAGGTGTATTCCCACATATATTGCCCTTTCCAAACGATACAAATTGGCAAAATCTTATGCATATTGCACATAAATTAGGTACACAGTTTAACAGACTCAATCGTCGACAGTTTGTGAACTAGGAATCTTTTGTTTTGTGATTTATATATCTGATATCTGATTGCACATAAATTGGCTACACAGTTTAACAGACAGTTTGTGAACAAGGAATCTAATTTTTTAAAGGATTTTAAAACTTATAAGACCTTTAGAAGCTCTAAGACCCTTAAAACTCTGAAGCTACTGCTTACCCATTTTAAAAATCGATTCATTGATTCAAAATTTTTAAAGACTTGAAGAGCAAGTTAAAAATCGATGGAAAAACATGCAATCGGCACAGGAACACTGCACTAAAGGCAGTTTAAAAACGAATGTTGGTAAACCAAACACCCAGCAAGAAAACCTGAAATTCAGGCAAGCTGCGACTGAAACCATCTAAAACAAGTCAACAGGGATTATTTGAAATTCGGTTGCATATTTCTGCGATGTAAAAAGGATCATAAAACCAGAATTTGAATGTCGTATAATGTAGATGCTGTCGCATTTCCTTCGCCCCATATTATTGACTTTAACAACCATTTTCATTCAGCCAAGGAACCATGTTATAAGCGGAGTACTTTGTTTTATGTTCCCCCTTTCGTCAGCAATTGTATTTTTTGTTCAAATGGTGTACAAATTTATGTTTACGCAGCTAATAAGACTGTCAAGCGTTACATTGCGATTTTTAGCACAAATAAAACAGCCATAAAATATAGTGACAGAGCAACGACTTACATAGAACATGATACGAGTACATGAATCAAGGAGGATGCATGCCGCCGCGCCACTGTTATTGAAGCATAATAAAAAGTTAAATTGAATAGATGCTGCCGGATGGGGGGGGGGGGGTGTGGACGGCGCGCGTTTGTATGCAGACCACTTTTATTACTTGAAAACCAGCTATAAAGGATTTTATTGGAGCCCCATGAGGCTGGTGAGGAGCATTAATTGGTTTGGTAGTGGAAACTGTTTTGATAGAAAAGGGATGATTTCTAGCTCGCAAGTGGATCAAGGACTATTTTACTAATAACACATAAAATAAGGAATTTTTAATTTAAGTAATATTTTTGTTCTCTGTTTTCGTCACAGTGACCCCGAATTGTTCGCTTTAACAATTTTTAGTACTTACTTAGTACATAGGTGGCGCCATAGTTCAGAGTGACATGGGCCTTAACCTAAAAGACCAATTTCTTATACACATACACAGTGAAAAGTGCCTTAAAATGTCTTCAGTGGCTCGAAAGATAAGCTCTGTCATACAAATACTTTGGCACTGAAAGTAAAATACTTTAAAAAGAACAGCGCCATCTATTGATATTTTTACTAAAACTCCTCTCAAAAAACTGCTCTTACTCTCAGGAATAAACTGTGAAATTTTGAGCAACAAATATAGAAAACTATAGCGGGGACCATTTTCTTATATGTGCGCTAAAAGCTCAAGTCTTTAAAGGTTTTAAGTCAGTTTTCGCGTGCGCCTTTCTCCGATTTGTACCATTTTCGGATCGTCGAAATATATGATCATTGGAATGAATTGGTAAAAATGTGGAATTTTTGGCCCCAAAACTAACGGTACTTTTCATATACTCTCTCTCTATACAAGTTGAATGAGAAAGTTTCCTGGAACCGGCTTAGTTCCTTCTTTGGACAAATTGGACCCAACAACTGATGGTCCAAGTACGGCTTTGGCAACCATTTAACCACCTACATAAGCTCCTTTGAAGGAAAGACCGGATTTTTCAGCTGAATAGCAAGAAACAACTATGAACTCTATGATCTGTACAAAGATGTCGACTAAGCCAAAACATGTCGTCTGTATTGAAACTTATCGACTGAGTGGACAATAAGCCGCTCTGATCCCCAGCCCAACAAAACGATAGGACAGACCAAACCTCTCAAACAAACAAAAAGGACAAGAACCACAGCTAATGGCAATTAAAACCTCTATAGCGAAGAGCTACAAACTTCCCTCCACTGCTGGTCAACTAAATCAGTGTGCCTTTTGATCTCGAAAAAGGCTAAAGTTCCAATCAACTCAGGACAAACGCTCTAAGCAATTCCGTTGACCGATTGAAAGGTGCACACACACTATCATTGAACTGACTAAACAATAACCGCACGTACCGCCACCTCGAGTAAAAAATTCAAAAAACTCCCTTGCCCCTTATGAGAGGTTTTCAAGTCGAAAACCAGAGGCTAATTGAAGCGGCTGCCGCCCTTTGGCTGAGTTAACATTGTTCAGTTTATTGCGCGCCAATTGTGTTGGTGTTGCTACTGTTTCAATAAAAACCTAAGCCACCTCCTTTTGACCTAAAATATATACACCCCAGCTCAGTTCACACCTTTTTCGCTCCTCAGCCGACGCACTGGGTATGGTGTTGAAAAAACTGTTCCACATACACGGCCGGCCAGCATTCCCATTCGAAAGTTGAACACACAAGCATTTTTACAGGCCCAGTTATTTGGTCTATGCTCGGCCGCACCTATTAATTCATCAGAAAGTTGAAATTAAAAGCTGTAGCCGGAGGTTACTACCAAAAGTTGCCTTTGTCCGGATGTTCGCCTTTGTGTCCGTTTTGTTCAATTGTTCGTTTGTGATTTTCATTATATGTGTGGATAACCTGTTTCGGGGTTTTTTTTTTATTTTTTTTTTTGTCCACTCTCTCCCTCCCATACATCAAGACGTATAGTTTTGTTGTAACAGCGACGAGGGGTCCTTGCTGGCCATTGATTGGCAAACTTTTGCCATCACGTAATCAATCAAGCTTGATTGGAATTTGAAAATGAATTTTCTTCGTTTCGAATCCTGTTGCAGTCGAAATGAGCAAAAGGCAACATTCCCTTTATACGTGACGATTGATTTTTGTCCTTCCCGTGTGTGATTTAACCCACCGCTCCGCTCTGCCATAAACATAGTATATAGGTGACCACACGAGATGTACGGTGCGTTTGTAGTCTCTTATCCTGTGGCTGGGTGCTTGTTGTGTGTCCCGATGCCAAACGACAGAACTCATTAATACAAATTGAAAAGTTTTAATTTTCTTTGCTTAAGGACGACGGTGATCCGAGCGCGCACTGAGATCCATCACACATACAGGATATGGGTATGTGGAGGGATCTCATATCACAGAGTGTTGGTCGAGCGGGGAAAACAAAAACGATCCAAGTCTGGCAGGAAGTGAGAAAAGGAAAACATTGGGATATTTAGTTGCAGGACCTGATTGAAGGTTGGCTTTGATGAATTCCGGGAACTTTGTCGGGCAGATTTCTGTTTTCTTTCTCACTCTGCAAGAAGCCAACTTGTATTTATATTCATTTTCGGATGTAAACAAAGTTCGGCTAATTAAACGCAGTCTTTCTGGAAGGATATCGTCGACATGATGTTGATATTGTTGTTGTTCCACTGAAAGGGATTTTATGTGTGCATTCCAGAAATTGTAGTTCATCGTCTCCGACGTGCACAAGGGAGGGGGACATTTGCTTTCTCCAGGAACACGGTTTTGGACGGCAAATATGTTCGTAGACTCAATCGTTTATTATGGTGTGGCATATACTACGAACACTTGATGGCTGATGGCGCTTCCGCCTTTTGAAGGTGGTTCCGGTGGCTTATTTATCTGCCTGAGATCAGCGGTAAACAAAATAGTTTGCGTCAAATTAAACTGCGACTGAAATCCTTTGTTGGAAATTGAATACACAGTTCTTAAGGTCCTTTCGTAATCGAGTGCTCTATCAAAGCTGGGTTGAAACGGGTTTATGTTCCCACAGTTGAAAGCCTTCCTCCGTCGTTTTCTTCGGTTTTCTCTGCGAAACCTATAGTGGAACGATCCTTTAATCTTACCTCCGTCTCAAAGAAATACCCTCGCGTCGAAAAAGGGGCGCAGCAGGCGTTCGTTTCAATCATTGGGCACATTCAGACTAAATATTTTGAAGGTAACAATGCGTAGGTAGTTTCTTTTAAAGCTTTAAGTTCAGATGATGTCGCCGGACAGCCCGTAGAGATCGCGTCAAATCACCTCCAAAGGGCGTCAACACAAACAGAACGGACCGAAAATCACTCGAACAATTTTGCACTCGAAACGACCAAGGAGAACTTCACCCGCCTTTTGAAAACGTTCTGCACCTTAAAGCAGCACTTGGATGATGAGCGTCTTGAATAGTCTCCTTAGTGTTTCTCGGCAAGCCTAACTTATCAATTGCCTCCAAAGTACAACAGCTGTTGGCAAGTGTAATTCGTCGCTTGACGAATGCGCTGTCATTTCCAGAGTTAAACACAGAACTCCCTCCCTTCAAGTCGATCTCCTTCACCATCCTTATAGCTCGAAGCCTTAAATACAAGTTCTACAGTTAATTCTTTGGTTCAGGTTTAGGTTTAAGTCCTCTAGTACAGCTTGAAACAATCCGAGTAAGTGGGGCCAATAACTTGTTCAGTAACACATAAGCCCGTCCTCTTCCACATCAAATATTAACTATTAGGACCGCCTTGTCAACTGACAGACTAATGTTTTTTGCGGCACCATACAGTTCTATTTATTTATTTATTTCCTGTTGAAAACTCTTCTTTAAATGGAAATTTAGGACAAAAAGCCAAACACAAACTATCACTTTACCGCATCAGATCCGAAATTCATGATGTATGCGGCAGCAGATGCGCGCATGAATCCGTGTATGCGGCAACTTTGGCTATAGATGGTATGTCATGTACACAGCGTATCAACACCCCTAAAAAAATATGGACCTAACACGATGGCATCGACCCGAAAAAGCTGCGACACACTTAGTCAACGCCGCCGACACGTTGACGAAGAACACCGAAGAGGAGCAGCAGCACATATTTTCCACATAAATATTCGTCAGTAGTTCCGCCGCACTATACTAATGGTGGATTGGAGAATAAGAAGTACCCGCTGGCTGTTGGTTGTGCAACAGTGATGAGGATGTGCCGTACAGAATGTCAAGTGGAGATATGGGAGAGTGACAGCCAGTGGACAAAAATGGACTACCTTCAAGTACCCTAAGTCCACTATTGTCATCAATTTAGACAGATCGCCTATTGGAAGGTTGGCTGATAGAAAATTATGCACCCAAAGCGTGCAGTTCTCTCAGTTGTGAATGGCAAACTGTGTAAAACTCACCCTAGAACGAAATCCTTGTTCCAAATATTTTCTTTTTTTTTTTATTCGTATAATCCGACGAACAATATTCGATTTCGTCTTCCACGGGCTTGTTTGGTTTCTTTAAAAAAAAAAAAAAAGAGAGAGAAAAATTCGAAGAAAAACGAACGAATTCGTGAAGTAGCTTTTTAGGACTCCCTGCGGATCACTTCTTTGCTTTTTGGTTAGCAAGACGACAGGCAGGGACTACATCACTGTATTCTGCCAGATACTGCGGATGATGATGATGATAATGATACACGAACCGAATCTGGCACACATTGGGGAATAGCAAAGTCCAACTGAATAAAATATGGATTTCAAGAATAATGCTCCTTTTGGATGCACCAAGCACCACATCAGCAAGGAGCAGCAGCAGCAGCAGCAGCAGCATCAAAAGTATCAGAGGCATCTGAGGCTCATCCATTAGCCAAATAAAATAGGTAAAACGGTATATATCTGGCTTTGGTTTGAAAGGTGACCTTGTGTATTGGATTTTCAACGAAAAGTCGAACAGGCAGTGAGGATGTCTTGTTCAAATCAAATTGTAAGGAAACTGACGCGATGAGTCGATGAGGTTATATTGCTTTTCCATCGGAATTGCTGGCGATGCCATTCACTGTACTTCTCTAAGGAGTTCTTATTGATATTGAATATAATGTCTAGGGATTGGCTCTTTGGTAAATTGGTAAGGTGCTGGTTTGTCATTAGGTCAAGATTGTATAAAAGTTTTACCCCAGCGACCGAAAGAAAGCTGAATGGGTTCCCTCTGGTGATGGGGAGTGGCTTTTTTAGGTGCTGGTTTTTCATAAGGTCAAGATTTCATCAAAGTTTCGGCTAAGCAACTAAAAAAAAGACCGCTGAATTGATGAAGAGTGCAAGCAGCTCCCCTATGGAGCGGACAGAATGGACGAAGGGTCACATGAGCTCTACACGTTCCAAAGAGGAAAAGCGAATATTGGCTTCTCTTTCTGGAGAAATAAATAGATAGAAGCTTGGGTAGCATACTGAAGGCTTTCTAGCAGCGTTGCCGCTGAAAATGTTCACAGAAGGGGACGAAAAAGTGCCCCCAGCCAAAAAAGGGGCCTTCCACTTCCGCAACAAATACTAATATAGCAAAAAAAGAAAAAAAAAAAAAAGACAACGGCAAACAAATGTATTCATTACGAAAGACTTCTTTTCATATGTTTGTATTCTTTTTCAATAAAAAATAAAATCTTACTTAAAGGGCCCCTTTTTTTGATAATTTTTAAGAAAGTTAAGAAAGACCCATGGTCCGGTCTTGAGGCTCCAAAAAGGGACAATTATGCTGCTTCCTAGTACGATCGACACCGAGACAGCGGCAAACAAATTTATTCATTACGAAAGACTTCTTTTCATAAGTTTGCATTCTTTTTCGTTCACTAAAGAATAAAATCTTAGAGGGGCACCTTTTTTTGATGATTTTTAAGAAAGTTAAGAAAGACCCATGGCCCGGTCTTGAGGCTCCAAAAAGGGACAATTATGCTGCTTCCTAGTACGATCGACACCGAGACAACGGCAAACAAATGTATTCATTATGAAAGACTTCTTCTCTTATGTTTGTATTCTTTTTCAATAAAGAATAAAATCTTATTTAGAGGGGCCCCTTTTTTTGATGATTTTTAAGAAAGTTAAGAAAGACCCATGGCCCGGTCTTGAGGCTCCAAAAAGGGGCAATTTCGCTGCTTCCTAGTACGATTGACACCGATACAACTGATGGTCTTTGGGTACCAAAGAGCCGAGTGATCTAAACTACTTTGGAAGTTAATAGTTTTTTTAACTTTTTTTCAAATAAATTTTTATAATTTATGCATTGATTTGATAAGCTATAAAATAAATTTATCTAATTATTTAAATGTCCGATTTGGGGCTTTGGAAATCGCCTCTTTCTTTCAGCCCTCTGTACAATTTTCCACCTGCTATTTAAACTCCTGCCCTTTTTCGCCTGAACTTAACCTAACGCCATCTGTGCTTCAAACACTGTAAAACCAATTTCCATAAATCGGTGCACAACTATTAGAGTAGTAAAGCAAAGATCGCCCTAACTGGCCATATCTATACCACCCAAAGCATTGTTACATTCAGTGCCGCCCCTGGTTCCTTACAGATCAGTTGGAAAATCTCCCACCTCAAACTTTACGCAATGAAACTCCCTCCAAACCGCATGCAAAAGTGGATGCGGAGTTACCCCGATTTATTGGAAAACTTTTCCGACCATTAGTCACACACAAACAATGGCCGGGCAGAGCCCAACCCGCCCCGCGCTTAAAACTCATCCACATAATCACCCCGCATATTTCCAAGGCAGCCAAACACTATTATCGACCATAGAAATTTGTTAATTTTCATAAGCTCTCCAATCACCTGAATCCCTCGATTCCGATGTCTATATATGCCGAACGGCAGATCCAGCACCAACTTTCGGGCTAAAGTTATAATTATAACTAAAACCGGAGTTTCCTGTTTTTATTATCCTTCGGCAGCTCGTTATAATACACCGAGAGTGTATAGGTATACATGGGGGATAAAAGGTCGATAGAAACTAAACAAGTTAGGATATCGAATAGGGGATGCCGCCGCATCCTCCCTCAACCCGGGGGCTCTATGTTTTCGGCAAAAGTAATTTTTGTTTCTTCGGCTGGGAGATAAATCCTCTAGTATTCCTTTCGAGTGTGAAGTGCTCACTAATAACCGTAAACTTTTAATGGTAACTCATTTGTGCAGGAGTACTTTTTTTTTATTTTTACCTCACATGTGTCTGCGTGTGTTTTTGCGGGACCGCCTTAATTTTTCCCCGAGATAAGAGTTTGGAAAACTAAAATTTTCCATTTATATTTATGTGCGTCATTGGATGGTTATGTGTACCTAATCTTAATGACCATTTAAGTCAGCACTATTTCAATGCAGATTTAGGGCAAGATTTGTGCGTTAATCTGGCATGTTTGCCAATCTGATTGGGGGCAAGGTTGGTTTAAATTGGAATCGGTACGTGCCGCATCCATGACGGAGGCAATAATTACATAAATATCATCCTTACGCACCTTTAGCATATGAGTGTTTTGAGTGTTTTGAGTGTTTTGGCAGTGTGCGTGTCCCGTTATGAAGATGGATCGAGATGATAAACGATTTTGAGCGTAAGGTCGTGTGTGAGTGGGTATATGTTATGTATGCCACGGAGAAGATTAACGCTTTGAGGTTTCCTGGCCATAATGGTGTTTGGGTATAATTTCTCTTAGCCATTCTCTGCCATGCCTAATGATTGCTTCGAAATAGTAATTTCCCCCCGGAGACAACCAAGCAAATATTAACCCAGCCTGACGCGGTAGACTGTGGGTAGTTTGAAGACGCGCATATTTTAGGACTGACCTGGTCGAGGGGTGGTCGGACTGTTTGTTCTACTCGAAAGGAACGATTTTGCATGAGCTGTGCAATAAGTAAAATCCGACAGAGGTCGGAAGAATGCCTCTTTCGTATATTTGCTACTTTTACAATTTTACATGCCACCTACAACAAAGTCGCTCCCTTCGATTGGAGACGACCAGTTGTTCTCCAAGTGTCATGACGACTTTTGCAAGCGCAAAAAAAAAAAAACAAAGCTTAGCTTTCTAGTGACTGTGCAACATATCATGGTATACAGAGTGCAACAGCAACATCTTTGTATGGAGTGGTTCGTAAAATGTTTCAGGACATACAATTTTGAAAATCAGTTTTATTTATGTCGATGCTGTATTTTTAAAACAAGAGTAGCCTGCACATATTTATTCCACACACTCCAAAAAAAGAAGTTTTTGAAAATCGGTGCAATAGTTCGTGAGATTTTTGCGGACTTGCAATTTCGCCATTCAGTTTTACATAGTTTTTAAACAAAAGTAGCTTTAAACCTGCACATATTTATTTAACACATTTTAAAAAAGGAAATTTGAAAATCGGCCCAATAGTTCGTGAGATTTTTGCGGACTTGCAATTTTGCCATTCAGTTTTACATAGTTTTTAAACAAAAGTAGCATTAAACCTGCACATATTTATTCCACACACTCAAAAAAAAAAAGTTTTTGAAAATCGGTGCAATAGTTCGTGAGATTTTTGCGGACTTGCAATTTTGCCATTCAGTTTTACATAGTTTTTAAACAAAAGTAGCTTTAAACCTGCACATATTTATTTAACACATTTTAAAAAAGGAAATTTGAAAATCGGTCCAATAGTTCGTGAGATTTTTGCGGACTTGCAATTTTGCCATTCAGTTTTACATAGTTTTTAAACAAAAGTAGCTTTAAACCTGCACATATTTATTTAACACATTTTAAAAAAGGAAATTTGAAAATCGGCCCAATAGTTCGTGAGATTTTTGCGGACTTGCAATTTTGCCATTCAGTTTTACATAGTTTTTAAACAAAAGTAGCATTAAACCTGCACATATTTATTCCACACACTCCAAAAAAAAGAAGTTTTTGAAAATCGGTGCAATAGTTCGTGAGATTTTTGCGAACTTGCAATTTTGCCATTCAGTTTTATGAATTCCGAAAAATGTCAAAAGCAATTACAACTTACAACCACAAGTTCTAATATTCATACAAAATGATTAACCAGCCGCCTGCAACTGCAACCATCCTCTGAATACAAATGCGTGATTTTAAATCCACCCTTGAGCCATCATTTGAAGGCACAGCATGTGCCCGCCCCGACGTGAACCCAGCCAAACTAATTAATTTTCATCATAACTGCATAAGTAATTGGGTATGGCGGATCTCCAAGTCCTACCACACGTCGTGCTGGAAAATGTTCTTTTCTCCGATTTCCATGCACATGCCACATCCGAATTGGTGTCTTCTCTGCTGTGAGACCTACTCAACCCAGTCCCCACTTGCTTCGGCTCTGCGGGTATGAAAACAATTCCAAATATTCCTCCCATAGATGGCGCCCAATGGAATGTATGTAAAAAATAAAAACAGATTATCTTTATTGGCTCTTGGAAAGCATTAAAAGATGTCCCGATAAGGCGGGGGCAAAAATAACCAAACACAACCTCACGCAGTCACAAATCATGATACAACCGGGTTTAGTGTTAATCCAGTTTTTATATGATTGTTATGTTGGTGGGTGTCCTTTGAGTTTCGTTGGGCCCTTCGCACGTTGAGTCAATAAATTAAGAGGATTCAATTTATAGCATCTGGGGCCGTAGTTAAATGTCTACGGCACGTAGGTAGGTATATGGCAATATTGAAATGATGAGAAATCCTTAGAGTAAATAAAAGCTAGCACACTCCGTGATGGCGGTCAATTGAATAGATGAGAGCTGGTTTTATTCGGTTCGAAACATATCCCTTTCCACTTGTTGTGATATCCTTTTTACAGTGACATAATATAAATAAAATATTGCCCCGTCCGCTATCCACTCGAATTTACAGCGCCAAAGTGCTTATGCAATATTAGATACGAGTATCCCTTGGATTTTCGTCCTCTTGTACCGTCGAACGCATTGTTTTAAATTCCCCCGAGCAAGTCAAGTCAAACACTCAAACCAAGCGAATAATATTTGAATTTCGCTAGTTTTACATTTTTTTTTTTTGCTCTCCACTCAACGGAAATAAAAATAACTGGGAAACAGGATGAGAGACGAGGACGTACAGAAAGAGAAAAACAAATCCTTTTTCATGAATAAAATTTTCAGCTGGCTGACGCCAACGCATTCCATTTATGAGAAAGCAAGAAAAAACCCTTTCGGAGGAGTCATCGCTACACAGTGGTCAGTCACTTGGAAGCCATCATAATCTTTGACCACCACTGGCTTGTGGTTATCAAGCTGAAAGGACACTCTCTGTACACAGCTATACGCACATGGTCCGTGGCCCATCAACTAAATTTAGTGGAAAACTGATGAGAAGAGGTTACAGTACTTAACCATCATCTGTGTGTAGTCGTTGCCGACATGCTGTCTTCGAAAACTAATTTGAATATTTATCTGCTGTCAAGAAGCACTCCAAGGAGCAGGATGTGGGAGACCTTTTTTTATAGAAGATTCTTTTGCAATATCTTTTCATTCAAATTGTACCCATGGTTCTATACCATTATTTTTGGGGAGCATGGGACGTCGGTCGTCGTTCCCAAATCAATTCTACAGTCGTTGGTTAATTGATTGGAAAATGTCTTGCCGTTATTATTAAAGAAATCATTTTTGAGTGCCTGTGATTTGAAGGGGCTGACAGTTTTTTTTCTTTTTTATTTTTTTCTTTTTATAGTGAAATGCTTGGGGAATTGTGGAAGGATTTCATATTTTTGTCTTGGGATATTCTTGGGCTGTATAGTGAGATGTGGGTTTGCATAGTTTGGGGGTAGCTACATCATGCGCTGGAGTAAAAGTGGCAAAATGTGCACATTTAGGAGCCAATAAAGAAAATTCCTCTATTTTTATTTTTAAAATAAATCCATTCGGCGCCATAGGATATTGAGAACAACACCTCTCAAGCTGCTCGAATTCAAAATATTCTTTCAAAAACACTGCGCATGGGATTTTGGGCTGAATTCGAAGCTCAAAAGCCAACATCAGAATTGGAATTTCAAAAAAGTCCGTTTAACTTCTTGCTTGCGATGCATTGAGCAATCTTTGCGAGTGGCGCATTTGCAAGTGCTGAAAGGCGGCTGGGTCCGGTCGCAAATTAAGGCAAAACGAAGGGAAGGAAATTCAGTCATCGACAACAAATACAACTTCGAAGACTTTCGGCCCTACTAATAACCAAACACTAATGTCGACAATTAGTCGGATGTCAGCTTTAGTAAAAATGTACAGCATTTGTGAAACGGGACCAATAAACAACTAGACCTCCACATTTACTAGTGCGACAACTTTCTTGGAATCTATTACATTTTTGTCATTGCGGAATTCAAAATTCATAATGTTTTCGTGAAAAACAAGGTCAATGGTTTTGGTTCGAGGTTCGAGGATTTTATTCTAAGAAAAAAAAAAAAGGAATAGATAAATTGCAATTTAATTTGCCCAACAGATATCTTTCAAAGGCTTTCTGAGGCTTATTATGAGCGAAAAACAAAACACAAAATATCATATGCCAATCAGTAATGCCCTATCGTTCGATCGGACACAATTTTCGGTACTTTTTATAGCACGCTTTCAACTGTTTTCTAATCCTACTTCACGAATGTTTTATGAGTGCATTTGTGTCGTAATAAAATCCCTTTCAAATTATTCAACAAACGGAACACAGTTTATTTGAATGCTTTTATTTATTCGTAATCTGACGATGCAAATCAAAACTTATTGGTGGTCCAAATATGACAACAAACTCCTTTTGCAAAATGTTTGATAAGGCGTTGGTTGCAGCCAAATACCTATCTAAGTCGAGGATTGTTAAAAGAAGGTAAAAGGAAAAGCGACGACTTGGATATTGACCAAACTTATATGAAATTAATTTTTTAGTAGGCATTTCAATCAAAAAGCCAGAACTAGCGGCTAAACGAAATTAAACAGAGAAAAACACAGAAAAATATGCCTCAATTATTTTGAAATAAAACAAAAATGCAATATTTGGCAATTTTTTGTACACTTTGTACGAATTTGTGTTTGTTGGACTAAAAAACCATTTGCATTGTTGTATTGCAACGAATAAAATTAGGAAACATTTATAATTAACTAAAATTTATTTATAATTATAAACGCTGAACAACAGCGTATTAGATCGCTCCCATTTTGGAGGGTTGGGCAACACTTGTCTGCAAATGACATCAAGGGAGCATTTATTTGGCTAATGCCCGATATAAACATGACTTTCTCAACATTAGGGGTAGGGTTACTACAGTTGGCGATATTCTAGCAACTACATTTGTTTGTTAGTAAAGAGATTTTGGAAAGTTAGAGTCTTTGCTTAAACTGCCAGACTAAAGTTGATTATTGGTAAGGCCAATCCCTCTGCTAAGAGGGCATCCAAAAAGTGAAGCGCTCCCTTGTAGAAGGAAAACCTAATGGGGTGTAGAGCTTCGCCTAGTCAAAAGCTGGGTATAAGTTGAGATTGCTCGGCAACTTGTCGTGCTTTGTTGCATTCAGCTAGCTAGGGGCCGAGTTGGACGAAGGTGCTTGGCCGCGGAGTGTAAGTAAACTGAAAGATGTGGCACACATCTAGTAAGTAATTTCGAAACACTGCCAACAAGAAATTACCTATACACAACAAAACGACTAAAAGCGCCCTATTCGAATTTAAACAGCCAGTCAGGATGACGGTTAAGGGAAAAAAAAACCCGCCCCATCAACAGGAAACAGTCAAACAATTTGAAATGCACGATAAAATCCCGGTACCGTCCCCATTCAACTCGAACACGAAAAGCCAGAGGAATATTACAAAGAGGGTACATCAGGCCCATATCACGTCCTTATGCAGCTTACCGATTAAAACATGTTAACAGCTGCAAATAAATAACTATGCCCGACTACATTCTAAATACATACACGCATACATGCATAATAAGTGGAGCAACATCTACGGAATGGATGGTAATCCTTACGGCGATATACCGAGCCGTCGGGACGGGATATACAAGGTGCAGGATTACACCATTGTTCCATCCATGCCGTAATGATTTTTAACGCGATTTAGTTACACAGTAAGCGCACATATAATGGCGATGGAAATGCCTTTAGCCAGTACCTAGTCGTGTTTGCATGGCAGCAGCGCAGCAGTACAACATTGGACCGATTAACAAAATCGGAACTCATCCGGATGGAGAACATGGCGGGGAGAACATTTACCTGACGACGATGATCAGTATGGATGGGGATTTTTTTTTTTTTTTTTTCCTTTTCTGTTTTTCTTTTTCTTTTGTAACACCAAGTGCGTTTCGGTGTGTTTTGAAAATCGAAAGGAATTTCATATATATTCAAGTGAGCTACGATACGTCCTACCACAGACCGGTTGACAGTAAATGGGCAGCGCAATTTTCCGCGCCTATTAATTCATTTGCATCGCTGTAAATCTTTTAGTGCGACAGAAATGAATCTAAAACGGCATTTGGTATCACTGATGGCAAGGAGATGATGTATAGAGAACAAAAAATGTGAATATGGAGGAGCTTAGAGTAAAATGAGTTGAAATGGAACTAACGCCAGATACGAGGCGTCCTACGGTCAGTGATTTGTTTAAAAAATGGAGTCCTGTTAATGAATAGTGGTTGAGTGGGGATTTTTCATCCCAAAAAAGGATAGAAGCTAGCCAGAAATTTTATTGGACGCGACTTGTAGGCTTTGTCTCTTTGAAATGCACTTGTCAGGGAATAGACAGTCTTTTAAGCCTGGCTCAGAGGATCATGGAAGCCTGAATGTGTTTGTGTTTTACATTTCACCCCACGACTCTTCCCTCACTCTGTCAGTTAAAAAGAATGGTTCTCTTCTTGTGTGTGAACTTGTTACACTATCACTTCAAAACCAATAACCCAATCCGGATGGCCTTCTGAGACAAAATAAAGGGCATAGTAAAGCAGCACTTAGTATTTATTTCATAGCAAACGGTCAGCTAACTCGAAAGTTACAGAAGCTATACAACTTTAACGTTCTTTGAAAGTCTTTCGCAACGAACGTCAGATCAGTTGGGGTAAAAACGACCCCAAACGCAGCTATAGAATTAGACGAGCTTAAGAACCTTCTTACCTCTCTTTGTGACTCAACATTCAAATCCTACAAGACAACAAGAAGACGGCGGGCAAGCTTACGCCCCTTAGACTTGGACACTTTCATTGCAAAAGTAGGTATAAATTAAATATGTACGAGACTGCCCACAGATCTACAGAGGGATTCCGTTTGAAATCGAGGTAGGAAATTCACGGCTTATATCTTTGTGCACCTTCTGATAGACCATTGAGAAAACCTCTCAAGCTGCTAGACGACGAAAAGTCCTTTCAAAAACACCTTGTATCGTGGATTTTGGACCAAATTTAAAATGGAATAGATCAATCTACTGATAGGCAGAACACTTTTTCAAACTTCATCGTGGAACTAGATGGTATTTTCCCTGCCCAACTCCAGATTTTATACAAATTATTTGGTAGAGCTTGCCCTCTATACATCGAAACGCTTCCCGGACAATAGCAACGTCTTCCTGCATTTCGGTAAAACCTTCTGACCGCCCGTCTTTAATGAAAATCAGTGAGCTATAAAAGCCTTAACCGCTCTTAAAACGAATCGAAGTTTGAAAATGTGCAGTTGGAAAGCAGCCCAAGCCAGGAAGCCATTCCAAGCAATGAGACAATATTCGGCAAATATTTCAGGACGAGCTGTAAAATTTGAGCGCGCTCAAATTCCAAGAGGGAAAACAGCCACAAAAAGAGACGACCACCAGTTGGACCGCCATGGATGTGAAGACTATGGCGAAACCAGGACTAAGAGACTCATGTGACAGAAAATCCCTTTCTACTCTCGTATGTGCCTTAACGGGACACACTCTGCGTTACCACCAAAGAAAGATGCGGCTGACAGAACAAGAACTTTTTAGAGACTGCTGGATTTTATGAATACATAACTTGCTTCCAGGTATTTTCCTGCCAGCGATACCAGATGTTCTATAGAACCCAAGCTGATGTCGGAAAGCCCTTTGATAACTCTAAGGGTTGAATGAATCATAAATGGGAAGTTTGCAGCTGCTTCGGATTGAACCGACCCTATAACAGAGGCCTCCAAGTCTTGGTCTAGTCTTTCAGGCTTCGCAAAACCCTAGACTAGCTTTGTAAGGCTTGTGAGTTCTTTTAACCTGAAATAAATTTTGGAAGGCTCCACTTATATGTGTTGCTGAAACTTTTAAGCAATATTCATCAAACGAACGCTTATTCCCTAGGAGTTGCGCCACTTTAAGCTTTAAAGAGCCTTCTACTCCCACCCAAGGTATCTTTTTTGTTCCCAAACACTACGAAGCCCATGTTTTTTGTTCTGAATTAGAAAATTTGTGTAATTTTCCACGGATTAGGTATAGCTCCCAAAAAAGCTGAATCTCATGCTCATAACGAAACTTTATGGCACAAAAGCCAGAGCTACAGTGGTGATTCTATTTTTATTATTAAAACATTTCCATCTCACTATATCTATCTATCTGGGTTGGGTAAACATCTCCCAAACAGAGCGGAGGTCATGCCCAGAATAAATTATCTCAATGAACTTGAAACACATAGTAAATAAATATATATTTATTCAACGTAAGCGCGACAGCATCGAACTCCACTCAGCAAATCAAAGTCAGACAGAGAGAGAGAGAGAGCGAGAGAGAGTGATTCAAGACACTGTCAAGGGTACAATATCCAAATCCCCCAAATCAAAATGTAAATACGGAAATATTCAAAAAGACAAACAATATACAGTCGAGGCGAGTCCAAATGCTGTGGATGGCTTTTGGGTAATGACCCAAGATAAGATAAAATCCAAACAAGTACTACTTCAGTGTATAAATATAGAAAGTTCCAAGCGAAAAACTTCACAAGTACACAAGTTCTGACTTCATTTTCGACAAGTTTCCCACCAGCACTATGAGAACAGGGGTTTTCTTAGCTGTATGCTTGGCTGTTTGTAGTGGCGCGCCGCAGGACCTCGAGGATGCTGCGAACAACACAAGAGTGCCGCTCCCCGATGGACGAATCGTTGGCGGCCTGGTATCACAAATCGAATCGTTTCCCTATCAAGTATCGCTGAGCTACTCGGGGCGACACGGGTGCGGCGGATCAATACTTAGGAGTCGCGTGGTAGTTACGGCTGCACACTGCGTTCACGGCAAAAGGCCACAACTTCTGGCTGTTCGTGCTGGTTCGAGTCAACACAATCAGGGCGGCGTGCTGGTTCCGGTGGAGAGAATTGTGATTCATCCGCAATTCAATCCGTCTACACTGGACCGCGACATTGCTCTGTTGGTTCTGTCGAGTGACCTTCCATTTGGTGAGGCGATTAACAACATTGCGTTGGCAACTTCGGCGGATGCTTTGGACGCGAATTCGGCGCTGATTGTGAGTGGCTGGGGTGCCACCAATGAGGGCTTCAAGGCAGCTCCGATTCTGCGAAGCACTCAAGTGCAGTTGATTGACCAAGCAAGTTGTTCGAGATCGTACCGCCACAGTGGTAACGTAGTTTCTTCGAATATGATGTGTGCTGGTATGCCGCAGGGTGGACGCGACAGCTGTCAGGGTGATTCTGGTGGGCCATTGATTGCGTATAATGGGACGGAAGCGAAACTGCACGGAATCGTGTCGTGGGGGTATGGCTGTGCGCGACCATCCTTTCCAGGTGTTTACACGAGGGTGGTTAACATGGGCTCATGGGTGAGAGGCACTCTCAAAGGTTTAGGGTATTAGAATAATTTTAAGAGGAAATACAATATTGTGTACTTTGCAAATAAAAGAATAAGAAACCGGGAAAGTATGAAAAGTTATTTTGGAAATCTATGGTTTTCTCGCATTCCCTATCCCTCTAAAATGTTATGTAGCTACATTTCTTTAGGAAATGCAAAAGACCTCCTGTCAATTATTGTAACAAGAATGGTAGGAGAAAATAAAAATATTAAAGAAAACAATATGCGTCTTGGAAATATTCATCATCAGCAATGAAATCGAATCAAAATGGCGACAAAAAATATATAAAATGGTGGAAGAGGTACATACATGAATTTATTCCCCTTCTACTCGTCATATTATTCTTTCTTGCAAAACAATTCCGCACTGGCACTTTCACACGCACGAACACGAAACTAGCCACGCACGAACACGCTTTAACAGGCTCGCACACGAACGCGTCCCCTCCCAAACCGATTTCTGTTTCGCCGAACAAATACTTTGAGCAATCATTCATGGATGGCTCGACAAACACTACTTTACCTTTGCTCACTCACTCAATAGGAAAATGTCCGCACAGATAACAATAGCACAAGGCAGAAGAAGAAAAGAGACAACAATACTAAGCACACTGAGAGAAGCACTTTACTATTTTTATTTCACAAAAAAAGACAAAAAAATTAAAAAAAAAATAACACACTCGATCGGTTTGGGACTACGATTTTTAAGTCGCGAACTTGTTTTTTTATTTTTTTTTTCAACGCGCACCAACCGAGAAAAGGCCCCGAGGCCGCACTAACAATGCGAAGTGCAATATGCAACTGAATTATGGAGTTGGTTGGAAATTGGAATTGGAATGTAGATCATGTGTGGACGATGTGGAGTCTATGAGTAGAACGAATGAAGAATGCTGCCAAGTCTGGTAAATGTGGAAGTTTATGAAAGACAATGGTGTGGAATTTTCTTAAATTATGATAGTCCGTTGCGAAGATTGCAGTTAATCGAAATGATATTGCACTAGATTTGATGCGAAGTAAATACATTTGGTTGGCAATGAGGGAAGCACTAGCGCTCGGAAAAAATACGTAAACAGTGAACCAAAAGGAAATATGTAACTACATTTTTATGGCAACTTGCAAGTCAATTCGACTTGGCATCCATTTTTCCCCTTTCATTGTTCGTGCCAAATCTCATAGTGTTCCTGTTTCAGCTCCCAATCAGTCTCTCACAACACACCCGATCTACGTTCCACAACTTTTTTGCGGAGCACCCTTCTGCCAGCGGAGTCTCAATTCTCTCTTAGGTCGAATAAAGACGAAGAACGACGATGCATGCGATGAGGTGCGGAGAAAGAAATGTTTCTGTAAATTGTGCTTCAGAAAACGATTTTCTGTGGATGTTTAGGAAGATATCCATTTCCCATAGCCCAATAAAATATCCACAGCACTTGTTCTTCAAATCGCAGCATAAACTAGAAAGAGAAAACGGCAACAAAAAATACCAACAAATTTTGTAACTTTTTGCGATACATTCTGTTTCGTTGGCTGGAATTAATGGTCAAAATGGGGATGAACAAAGTTGAGAAAAAAAAAACAACCGATATAACCATAAATTCTTACACTTGGCCCCAAAAGTAAACCGGAAACTTTCCAAACACTGCGTAGGTATTAATAATTTTTGATTTTATTATAACGAAAAGCAATTTCCTTTATTTCGGCTCTCTTTTTTCACTTCTTTACCACACGAAGGACTTATGCTTACATCCGTTTTGCAAGACTGTTCGGAATCAATTTGTCAATCCCATTTGTATTTTATATGTTTAGGTCAGGGAGTGAGAAGCAGTCGTCACAACCTCACACTGTGCGATGCCGACTTTTATTTTAGTTGCAAAACCATTTTCCGGATGTATATTGTTTGGAGGTCCTTTTCAAATCGCCTAATAAATAATAAGAAAGTTTGAACCCCTACAACAACAAAAATAAAAAATAAAAATGAAACATTTGTCGCCCTCGCATGGCAATGGAATACATCCAAAACCCCTTAATTGAATTAGAAACTTTTGTTACAACACACTTTATCTTTCCAGCATCCATTTATTAGATTCAAATGAAATCCTTGTGGAATATTTTACAACTACTAACTCCGATAAGGCAATGGGATTAATTTTAACCCAGTGTGCACCAGGGCAGTCACATCGAGTGCCACCGCCTGATGTAAACTATATAAATACAATTGTGTGCGCACGTGTGTGAGTCGGAAGTGGTACACTTATACCGAAGGTGGTGGTCATTCAGTTGGATGACTTTGGCAACACAATTTGTCCCGAAAGTACTTCTTGTAGTTATTGAAGTTTAAGCTCAAAATTACTCTGTTAAAGCTTCATTGTTTGTAGTTGTATTGTCATGGGGGGACTTTGCAACAAGCTCCCGAAGGCTAACTGCATGTACTTGTACGTAATGAAATTTGAGCATACCTACTTCCCGAGAACCAACGTACAGGGTGATCGACAGATTTTGAATGCATCGTATATTTGAATCGCTTTTTATATGATAAATGAATTGCAAACAAAACCGAGGAACCAAGCTCACGGCTGGGAATTGCTGTGGCATGTAGTTTCTTGCAGATCACGCCATGAGAAGGAAGCTTGAGCTTGGAGCTACGAACGAGGAAAAGTGTTAAGGTTTCACCTTTACCTGTATTGAGTTGGTTCCACAGGAATTGCGAATATTTGGTGGCAGGGTTATGCGATGCAATCATTCTTTCTCGTTTAAACACAGCCCAATGCAGGTTATAGAGAGGAACTATTAAGAGGCGTTATTAAGAGTCTCAGAAGTCATCATATTTAGAAAATTAAAGCGATCCATCGTCAGAAGGATAATCTGTCGGTATTATGACAAAAATGTCTTCGAGTGATTTTCGGTTCCATTCACGCTGGAGGCGTTCGAATGAGCAGATTTAACTGCAAACCTTATAGTCTTATAACCAAATTGACCTCTTCAAAAAGGTGCTCACTAGTCGCCCAAAATTGCTGGATCTGTAGAGTTGATAAACACCCATCGAAGAGTCTTCCAATACACCACAATGCATTAGGTACACTAAAAGTAATGCTTAAGGTGGACAACTGAAGGCAGTTAGTCAAAGATCACCAAAACTTTATAGAGGCTTGTTAATTGAGCCCCAGCCCACCCCGAAGTGCTGTAATAAGAACGAGAGTATATGACGGAAAAGCACGGAATCCAACCCACTGGCGTAGAACCATATGTGATGTAGCTTTGAAACTTTGAAACTTTGAAACTTCCAGAAAAAGAGGGTTAAATGCCTACATATCATATTGCTGTTCGTCTGACCGTATTTGTCATCCCAACACTTCAAAATTACTCAGTCAAACCTTATGAATTTCCCATCGCTTCATCGCAATCCGTTGACTCATTCAGAAGACTAGAACAGTGTTCAAAGCCTGCAGGCATAATTTGTATACAACCCTCTTCAACTGGCTCTGTCTAAAGTTTGTTCAGCTCCCCTTCATGAAGAACGAAAACGCCCAACTACTCAAAAATATTTAAACGCACTTCAATTCCACGGTTTACCGGATCAATTTTGTTCGAAAATTACTCTCAATTATAATTTCAACAGTCATTCTCAACAGCCCCCCTCACGACTGAGCTTAACTTCCAACGAGCACTCGCCAAATACCACAGTGCTCTTACCAAAAGGTAAACACTCAATTACACCAATAGCGGGAAACTTTAAAACAGCCATCGCATTTACAAAAGTTCCGTCAAAACGACGAACTTGGCAAATAAAACGCAAATCCATTAGCTTTCACGTTAATGGCGCTGCCGAAAGTAACTCAATATTGACTCGCGCTCATGTTAAAACCTTTTCATTGCCCTCTTTCTGTCCTACAGTGCATAACCTTCGCCAACTGTGAAATCATAATCGAATTGTTGAGCTCAACCTATGCCAGGGCACTTTCTTAAAGGTTCTCAGCGGATACACCCGCCGATTGCTAAATTTGCATTTTCGAACACAAGTTTCAATTATGAAATTGAATTGATGTTCCACATACAAATTGGCAGCCATCCACATCCGGAAAACTATGTAAATATTAAGTGCACTGCACACACACACCGAAAGAGAACTGAGAAAGAAAAAATAAAAACGAATATTCCAATATGCAAGCACAGAAAATTACACATTTCCATCCTTTTGTGGAAATCTTAGTGCAGGAGCTGCTGCACAACTCTCGTAGGTTTTTGTAAAGTTAATATTGTTTGCACAGTTCTTCGAACCGAAGTGCTGCTACATCAGACTTAAAAGCATCCACCAAGGAGAATCTCCTGACCCAGATTATCTATCCTGAGAGTCTCTGTGCGGGTGTCTGCATTTTGTCTTCTTTTTATTTTGGAAATTGCCGTAAATAATGCGATTAGTCGATGAAGTGATTTTTGAAAGTATGAACACCAAAACACATCAGCAAACCAAACTCACCGACTATACTGAGCTGTCCTTGGTGTCATCCGAATTTGGGCTGGCGCTGGGTTCTGCTATAGATTAATGATAGACCGTGATGGCACAAGTCGAACGGAGATAATGCCCCACCTTATACAAATTGAATGGGTATTCTTATAATATTGTTTTTATTTATTGTTCACTTTGGTAAACATTGGGAAATCCTTTGGAAAATTATTAATTTGCCTTGTCAGTGCGGACGTGGCGATGGCAATAACAAAATAAACACAAAAACTTGGCCTGTCTATGAAGCTCTGAGCACAGCCGCCGCCGCAGGCAGAGGGTAGTTTTTTTTTAACTCATTGACACTTCATTTATAAGGAACGTGCTATCGCAAGGACATCAATGATTTCGTTGAACAAAGTTAGTTTTTGTTTCGGAAATACGGGCGATGTATATCCGCAGTTGTGAGCAGTTAATTGAAAAATTACAACTTGGACAAATATTGCCAAGTGATAGGGAGTTTTATGCGATGTTTAGTGTTGGGTTAGGGGAATGATTTACCGACGCAAAGCTTATGTAAAATATGACAGGCAGGGATTAGAAGTTGCGACTCACAGATTATCACAGCTACGTCGATGAAAGGAGAGTGGTGAATTTGCAATTAAATGAATTGATGTCCGGCGAAACTAAGAGTCTTTCGTTTCATTCCCGTTTATTAAGGAAACATTCGATGTTTTTAATTGCATAGTCTTATGATGTAGGATGATTTTTACGTGAATGTACAATACTCCTCGTTATATCTCCTGAATGAGTTGATCGATTTCGATAAAATAAGCACAAAATATTGCTCCATTAACCCCCTCGTTATGTCTGAGAAATTCAAAAAGATTGGGGGCTAGTTTCAACATGATGGGGTAACAAATCCGAATTCATATACAAACAGACAATATTTTTTGTTGAGACTGGGATGAATTTCAGCCTGAAAATGGACCTATCCCATGTCCAACTATTTTACAATAGAATCCCTCCCAGGACAGTGCTCTCGCCCAATGCAGAGCCTAACCTAATTTGAACTGAAAATTTCATTCAAAGTCAAATTGCTGCCGCAGTAATTACGTTGCACTTGAAAAACACAAACACAAACACGAACACAATAGAACGAGGCTAACCGAGAATCGCCCACAAAAACACCACAAAGCCCTGCCGCAAATATAGGTATATAGCGATAGCCCCGCACCCGCATCCGCATTCTCAATAATTGTTCCCCAAAGAGTCCATCATCCATTAACGTCCGAGCAACTCAATTGATTGTCTGTCCGATGCGAAAGCGAACATTAAAACCAAGTATGCTTTTAACCTATTATCGCAAATTGAACAAATTTTCCCAAATGAAATTATTGTAAAGTTTTGGCCATGCAATCCGGAGAGCGAGCAAGAGAGAAGGCCAGTGGAAGTGGAGAGCTTAGGTGTGGTTCTGGTATACAGTGCGGTCTCGACAGAACTTTTCATTGACTTTATGTGCTTAATCATTCGTTTCATGTGAACATCGTATAAATATATGTTGGGATTGTGTGTGCAGTGCACTTTGTCTGGTAAATAGGGCGAAGCCTTGTTTCACCAAACACCAGAGTGTGCACATGTCCAATCAGGTCGCCATATTGTATTAGCCGCCGCCATCTAACATCAGCAGTCAACCTAGCAAAGTTCGTCCATATCCATCCAGTGAGTGAGTGAGTGAGTTTGGCTGTCCACCTAACGGCTGCAGGCTACACAACACATGCACCCGTCCACCATGCAACAACCATGCCTGCGGGCGATGCATTGATGTGCATTTTGTGCTGGCTCCGCAATATAGTAGTAGCCTTTGCCACATATTATCAATTAGAGTTTAGTCAACTTTGTTCAAAGTTAATTAACAAAAGATCTTTGTTGCACTTCACCCGTTTGTTTGTGTAGAAAGGAGGCGGATGAGGAGCTTTGTGTTGTCGTGTTTTCCAATTTTAAAGCTGTGTTTTACAGCTGAGAGGTGGATAGGCAGAGAAGTAAGTACAGGAGGCCTCAGTGGATATCCAAATGCTATCGGAATTGCGTGACGGCATTCAAAATGCGTGGTTACATGCGTCAATATCGAGAGCACAGCGATGATATGGATTTGGCGCCCTATAGTGGCCTCGAAAATCTAGAGCTCAACCTTATATAAAGAGTTTATTTCGCCTGGAGTTGAAAAAGTCTGAAAAGAAGACCCCTCACCAGAACGACTAGAAAAACAGACAGACCCCGTCTTAAGTGAGGTAGGATAATAATAATCATTACAAATAAAAAGCTTTGTAAATCAGCGAAGAGCTACTTAAGGGTCAAAGCTACAAGTCCAGCCCTTTAGCAAGAAAGAGAACCATAGAGGATTAGGTATTTTATGAGATCCCAACGGAACAATATAGGCAATTAGGCATGAAAGGCAATCACCTTCTACTAGTGCCCGCCTTCAAGCGCAATCTTTTTCCAAAATAAATGACAACCTTCTTGTGTGAAAAATCGACTCTGAATCTGGCTTCAACTATGAACCAGAAGCCGATGGAAAATTAAGTAATCTCCCTAGTAAATCACTATGATATCTTGATGGACATCCTATAGACCTTTATAGACTTTACCCAACCTAACGTACAATCCTGACGAATACGGTATAAGAAATTGGCGATAGAGTCTTCTTGACCCAGTTTTGTTATCACTGGTGACCAAAGACAGACCTTTCTTGACTTAACCCTATTTAAGTTATAACCTTGACGAATACATCATAAGAAGTTGGCGATGGCGAGTCTTCTTGAGTCAGACCTCAAACTTGGCCGGCCGTTTTGTTATCACTCTGGTGACCACTGAGAGACCTTTCTAGACTTAACCCAATTCAAGTTTTAACCTTGACGAATACATCATAAGAAGTTGGCAATCGACTGTTCTTCAGCCATGCCTCAGCCTTGACCTTTCACTTTGTCATCACTTGAGCCCAAAGCCAGACTTTTATTGACTTTACCCAACTTAACCTACAATCCTGACGAATACAGTATACGTTGGCGATGATGGGAGTCTTCTTGAGTCAGACCTCAAACTTGGCCGTCCACTTTGTCGTCGATTTTGTCTAGAACTTTTTAGAACTTTAATAAGAACGTATGGAAATTAAAGGAAACGCCTGCTTGGATTTTTAAAAGTCGGCCTTTAAATTTGTTCAACTTTGGCTACCAAAGATATTGATCTCAGAACATGTCAAGTTGTCAAGTACCGGGGGCACTAATTCAAACCCCAATCTCCATCATTTTAACAGCTCACGATTCTAATTTATAAAACGCGTCTTTTACCAAACTTTCAGCGGTCTTTCCAAAACCAAACCCCAGACACTTTTGCACAGTCTTGTCGCTCCCGGCGCAATAAATACCATTTCACGGAAAATACTCACCTTAAACCAAATTTAGCCGCACAAAACAAAGCCTAAGCCGCAACCGAAGAGACAAGACGTGGGGCACGACAAGAAATATATATAATATTAACTTTGCGCGCCCACACCGAGTGCATATTTTCTCGGAAACATGAAACTTTTGCATGAAATATTTAACCGAAAAAAAAATACTACCCAGCCCCAGCGACAAAAGGATGAAAATTATAGCCTCGCTAACCTTCGCTTTGGGGCTATCATCACATGCCCATGTACACACGCCGATTATATATGGAAGCGGAACGGCTGCTAAACCGTCTGCACATGTACGAGTATAATCTTAAGTGAGTGTAGTGTATTCAAATTAGCTTGTCTTCCCAAGTCCTTGTACTACTTAGATATTTCATTTCAACTTTGGTAACAAGTTGCAAATGATTATATGGCCGGCTCCTCTTGCAGCCAGTGCCAGCAGCTCTTGTTCTTCACAAGAGGCATTTGCACAAAAAAAAAAACTTGAGTTTCATATGCGAGCATCCCCCGCCCTCTGAGTCGGCCGACTGAAGTAGTTTACATCTTGGCTTTTGTTCACTTCCTGCTATGCTCGTTGTATGCGTTCATTTTTGGAGAGTCCCAAGAAATATGGGCCATGTGAAAGTTAGTCCTTCTTCCGGACCCGAGCCCGAACCCGGACCTGGTAGCTGGTATCCTCATTTTTCCTTATCGTTTCTGTTTTTTTCTTTTCTTTTTTTTTCCTTTGGGTGTGTTTCGGTTATAGCAACAAAAAATAAATTTTAAAATATGCCTCTGGCCGCATTTATTTGAGTACAAGTAGGTTTATAACATGCGAGGAAGCGAAAAGATGGAGCCAACATTTTGTGGCCTCCTCCTTGGGATAACACTACTTTGGTTTACTCTGCACTTGAGGAGAGAGACCACAGAAGAAGGAAGGTATACTGTAAACGGCCAAGCGCCATTATGTGAGCACACTCAGAACTTCGATGCAAACATAAATAAGCAGGCTTCGCTGCCGCGCACCAATGCATGCTCTGGAGCGTCCCATTGTATATGGGATTCTTTTAAGAAATACCCTTTTGTCAGATTCCTTGTGAGTTTATAGTGACTGGGGGGTGGGGATATGCGGGTTGGCTTGGAATTCGAATTGAGCTATGAGAAAGGTCGGTTAACTTTTTCGAAGGACTTGCAACTTGCAAGATGTGATAGTGATACCATGGAAAGGAGGGTGGACGAGTAATTGGCCCGTAAGTGGAGACGAGTTCGTTTCATATTTTTCATGGTGGATGCACTCCTCAGCCGATTCTTTGATCCCACTGCGGGTTTGATTAATGAGTGGGTTTCGGCAGTTTGTCAAGGCAGTGGATAGGGATTCCCATTGGAAATCAGCTTTTAATGCGCAATCGGATAGATCCTGCGGATTTGATGGTTTGTGATACAAGAAAGCCGACGAGGTCATTGCGAATATGGGCATCTTTGTCGACATTTGCGGCCCACTTATAGTGACTTCCAAGAAGCGGAGCTAGTGTCGGTGTACAAACTTGTGGAGTGCTCTCAAAATGACTCTGCCTTTCATCTGAAGGGTTTATAAAGGCAAGTGTTGACACAAAATGAAGGACATGCACAAATATTGAGCTCGTTGGGAACATTTCCACGTGTTAAGGGTTTATGGGTCCTCAAGACATGAGGCTTCTATCTAAGGCACATTGCTTGGGCGAGTATAAAAATTATAGACCTAGTCTTATGCCGTATCCAAACAGACTCATAGTGGGAAGCTTCCTTATGAGAGTCGTACACTAGGTCGATTTCAATGTGAGAGTTTGGCGGGAAAATATTTCCTGAATTCTCGACACAAATTTTGTTCACTTTCGTCGATTTTTTTTTTACAAAAACTGAGGTTCACACTTCACACCATATGACTCAAGTTTTGAGTAGGTAAAACTGAGACCAAATCTCTTTACCACAACCAGCTTTAACTGTCCCCCGAAACAGACACCCAAATCGAATCAAACCCACCTACCTATAGTCAAGAAGAACCATAAATGTTCCGTTTGTAATTTAATCAAACTTATGTTTGTCTTTTAGTTAACTTTTGCAGCTTTTACTACAGCAAACTGTTTCAATATAAATAAATCGTTTGGTTTATTGTTTCAACCTCAACTTCAGATGGAGAACCAGTCGGAGCGAAAAATATACAATTGTGCATAAGTTCTGCTACAGAATCCGCACTCTCTGATGTGCGGGGAGTAACCAAGTAACAAGTCACAAAAGTAACAACGATGCGATGATGGTATGGTTTCTGGTATTCCCCTAATTGAATCCTAACGATGTTCTTAAATTCCATTAGTTCAACTTGGGGCAATGAATAAGGAGCGGTATAGAAAGTTGCTTTTGAAATATTTACCATGGCGAGCCGCATACGCAAAAACTTTAAGACGAAGTGGTGACTCTTGCTCCTCGAGGCTCTGAGAATAATTTCTTGTTTCATTGGAAAACTTTTTTGATAATACTTTTGGGCCTTCGAGTGAAAAGCGAGAGTGTGCGGTTCTTTTTCTTTTGCTGGTCGGCTTGTTTGACTTTTTGCGAAGAAAAGTCTACGCAGATACTCGTACGTAGAATCGTATAAAAAGCAAATGGATTTTCAAAGTTTTGCTCTGAGGTCAAAACTGTTGTAGGTCTTCGTTTGCCATTTGTATATTTGCTGTCCGTCTGCGGAAATTCGGGTGGCAAAGGTATACAAATTGGTGGGGATTTGTTGCAATGGATGCTATAAGTATGCACGAATGACTCGAGGGGAGGGGGTGACTTGTAAGTTTGTAACTTCAAAGAGAGTTGTCGTGTCTTTTCGTTTATTTGAAAGAGAAATCAGATGTCGACTGGTTTTTGGTGCAATATCTGCGTCTTCGAAGGAATGGGGATGGTGAACTTGTATTCGAAGTAAGAAGTTTGTTGGAGACACCCAACTTTGGCTGGGGCTGTTGATTTGGGTGTGTATGCACGTTTTTGAGATAATCTGAACAGAAAGTGATTGCAGGGGGTGCGGGTAGATGACTACGGAGATTTTTAAAGGAGGAGTGAGGTTTTTTGGCGCTGACCACCAGTCGACGTTCGAGGGATGAGTGGTTCGTTTTGACAAATGCCCGTTGAAAGAAGTAAGTGGCAGCTCCCTCAGTTAAGTAGAATTCTTGTGGGGCTAACATGGTATTCAGTGCTCTGTTAAGGAGTAAGTTACTCTGGTTTGGAAAGAGATTTTCTTCTGACACTGACCTTCAAAATCTCCGTCATTTCCACTAGCGTTTGCTTCTCTGCTTCATCGTTATAATGCTTTTTAGTGGCGTACGCAGGGTTGCTCCCCCCAAACTTTTAGCCCAACAGCTCAGAGAGCTGTGCTTCCATTGGCAAACATTTCATCAAAAAATTAATTTTACTACGCCACTGATGGTTCTACTTCTAATCTAACCAGGCTGAAGTTGGCCGGCTACCGTCCACCGGGTGTCTATGCTTCTTGGTTTTATATCGAGCGACGCAGCACAGTCAGATTTGGTCAAGAATTCGAGGTAAAACTAGGAGTCTCAACCCCCTGGGAAACAAAAACTACACCTTGAGATTTTTCCCACTGCATCGAATCTAGCAAACGCCAAACAAACATGCGAGATGGTAAAAGCCTTCTGTTCGAAATTAAGCTGCCAGATTTGTAATATAAGTTGTAAGTTCCTTCCAATAGCCCCAAAAATAAATGCTAAAGTAGGCCTGTGAGGTTGTTGAAGTTAGATATTACGCACCAAGGCTACTTTAACTTGGAATGCACTTTTAACGAATCGAAGACTTTTTCTGGGTCCGGAGCTAGGTAAGTGATTTACAGACAGGAAAGATTTTATTCTCATGCTGTCATCTCCCTCAAAACGGGTTGTTACTTATAAGTTATAACATCGCTTAAAATCTCAGATTGGCCAATCTTTGTAAGGCAAAGTCGCCCCATTCCGTCGCCTTTGTTTTACACGTAACATAAGTTACCGAGACTTTTTCCCACCTCACAAACCGAACCTCACTTCATTCCAAACGCAGTCCCCACCGATCTAATCACTTAAGAAGCCGACAACCTTTTTAAAGGTCCTCATGAAATCCCCTTTTCGTCAAATTAGCATAGATTCCAATTACAGATCATGACCGGCTTTGGCTTGCCCCAAAATGACTAGACCCAAACTCTGTGCGGCAAGAATTTAAATTCATTCCAAAAGCCTGATATGAATGGCGCCCATCGCTGGCCTTAAATTCGCATCTCTGAAACTGTAATTGCTAGACAAATGAACCGACCACAAGAGCCCTATCAAATTACACATCAATCCAAGTTACACGATGCATATTTGTCCAACACCTGAAGAAGAAGAATTCAAAGGATGCAACTCCTTGCTGGCATATAACTCAAAGACATTCTCAGCCGTGCATTTAATTTGGGACGAGATGTTTGCATATCTGGAATTAGTTCCGAACACTGACCGGATGAATTATGTACTCTGCAACTGGACTGGATGTGACAGGGAGACAAGGCTACTCTACTTGGGGGGAAATGTCACGACAATTAGATAATCGTGACTAAATTGCAAACCAGCTATGTTGTGTGTACATGGACACACTCTGGTGATGGATTTTTTGTCTCCCAACGGAAGCTCTTTCGGCTTTCTCCTTTAATTTCCGGTTCTACTTACAGTGGTACGAAAAGGGAAAAGAAAAGAGAGCGCTCCCAAGTATAAGAGGAATCCCCCAAAAACAAAATACCGCCTATTTTGTTGGCCCTCGTCTCGCGCGCAAGATGAGACGAGAGGCGCGGCATTTGTGGGGGGAACGAGCACTTGCCGTTGTTACTTAGCATTATTAGGTCTCCTCCCATCACCTCCCTGAATGTTCCGGGTCAATTAGACGAACAATGCCCGTTTCCATAAACGTGAAGCGTGTTTGGAAATATAAATGCGGGCATTAGGAAGAGTTGCTTGCGCTTGAAAATTTAAGCACTGTGTGTGTGGAAGTGAAGGGATTTTTATCAGTACGTACAACGACAACGATGAAAATATCCTCGACGGCTTCGTTTTGTTTCCTTCACATTGACTTGGACTGGGGTTGAGTGGTTATATATTATATATATTTTGTTTTTTTTTTTTTGTTTCCTCTCGTTTGCGCCCTTGTTCATTTTATCGCTCGTGCTTTACATTGAGCGTATACAAAAGGTTAATTCCATTTTGTTTAATCTTTATTGCTCAACTATTTACTTATTTTTGAGGGGTTGGGCCGCGATTCCAGATAAGCGAATTTGTAAAACAGAAGTGAGTATTATTACAAAGACGTGAAGTGCTTTATTTTGATCGATGTCTCAAAGTGTATCCCCGTTAAGGGGATGCGTATTTAATTTGTAAAGTTTAAATAAATCTGGCAGTGTTATATGGGTGTGTGTGACAAGAGTTGTGAAACAAAATTTGTCCTTCGAACTGGAATTATGAATTGTTGTCGTTTTATTGCGTGGCCTTTGTGTACTTAAATGATTTGAAATCAAATCTAATTTAAATTCACAACTTGTTGGCCAGAGATGACTTATGAAGATATCTTTTGAGGGTTGCAGGCTCTGGCATTTTATGGCTTACTCGTGTTGCTTGATGTTGTGACAGTCGGTGGGACAAGGCTTGGTAGACAGGTAGGGGTTGTATTTTTTTCATTTATTCTATAGGGTGTATACGTCAATCAGGTTTTTTTGTTTAACTTCTTATTCGTTGTGGTAGAGAAATACCCGCGGGAATAGACCTACGGAAATGCGCCTTTCATTTGGTGGATGTTTCATAAAATTCGGTTGAGAGAGGGCGCCGCAATCGGTACTACAAAAAAGGTGTAGCCTCCTACTGATATAATGATGCTAGGTTTAGGGTTCTCTGCGGACCGTTTCGGATATCTATTTCTTATTGCTTTTTTGAGGAGCTTCAACTTGTAGACATAAACTTCTCTTCAATCGGGTGGACATTACTGACCCTGCAGATGATTGTAGCTCAGCACGGAACTCAAATGGGTTTGCACTTTCCTATATACGTATGCCTGTCTTAGACGCTGTCTTGTGGCACTGTAAAAAAAAGCCTTTACTTGTAGCTGGCAGTACAGCACTCTCACACCTGTAACAAACAAAAAAGCTTAGCAACTCCCTTCTTTGGAGTGTAACTATATCAGTCACGCCCATTTTAAGGGGGCGTTTTTCTTCAAAAAACTCTGTTTTACCAATGCAAAATATCTTACAAAGCAAGCAAATTGTGAAATCTGTAACAGTTACCGGATTTGAGTAAAAATAAGCGATGGCCACGCCCACTTTTCATACTTTTCAGAGCACCCATTGAATGGCAGCCCACTTTTCTATATTTTCCTTTAAAAACCAAACAAGGAATCATTTTCCGATGGGTTCCTGCTGTAAAAATCCTCTAACTAAGTCTCGAACCAACTTTCTCCGTTTTAAGTTCTCATCTCATCTCCTGACGGTTCATAATGCATAGCCCGTCTGTCTCTGTTTAACAGATGGATGTAACAGGAAGCCACGTTAAAATTATATTACCCCGTCCAAACAACGTTATGTGTGGCCTTCCCCACATTTATCTCGTTGCTCTGCCACCCAGGAAAAATGCACGTGAACAAGGATCCTAAATCGCAGAGAGAACGAAAACGAGACGTTGCGCCGGAAATGTTTCCTTCAAAATCCGTCCCCATAGTAATCATATTTTACTGTGGAAATTGACAGGAAAAATCACAAGTGAATACCATCGACGGAATATCGCAGTGAATCCCTGTCCAAAAAAGAAGGTTGCTTCGCGTAGTTTACAACGTCGTCATCATCGTGACGTCTATATAGTAGGTATCCCGTATCCCGCTCTGGGGAGCCCTGGTAAATAATGCACATTGAAAGGAATGCAGAGCGAGAGAGAGCGCAAGTAGAATATGTGCATTTCTTTTGGCAGAAAGGATGCATTTCATCTCCTGAAATATGATGTCTGTTGGTATAGGTACACAAAAACGTTTGCCCCATAATAAGTTACTTAAATATTCCCATCAGGTGTACGCTTTTTGCATTCGTAATGTTGACTCTGTCTGGAGGATGTACTTTCGTGGAATGAAAATGGTCCTGCGGTGTCAGTTAATGGCAGCGATACTCTTCTTCGTTGTCGTAAACTTTGTTTCGAGTCTCTGTTTGTGTGTAACGACTCTGTTTCGGGTGCAAGATCCATTAAATTTTCATAGCAAATTTTGCCATAGTTTATACACACCCGCTCTGCCATTTAAGGTTAGATAACGAGTCGAATATGCCAGGAATAGCCATTGCAGCTGTATCTCATAACTACACATATCGGGCCACAACTGGACTGGATGTATTCGCTCTCGCAGGATAATCATTTTTTATTCATTCGTTCGTGTTCATGCATGTAATGATTTGCAATAGACATACGAGTACTCGCCCCTAAGCGGCTGCATTTAACTCAACTGGCACTGAATGTCATCTGGAATAAGTCAAAAGGACTCGTTTACTAACTAACTGTGTGTTCTCACGTGAAGTGGATTAAAGTATTAATCCTTGGTTGCGCATATACACTGTTTCCCATTGAGGACAGAGATACCTTACTCCCACTAGTTCCGCATCCACACCTAGACCTAGCCTACCTTGCATCCAGAGTGAAGAGCTCCTCCTGTTCATGATGATGATGATGATGGATTCTTTCATACTTATCGTATGTGTGTGTGTTTCTTATAGTATAAACTGCAACACTTGTGAAATCAACAACTCTCAAGTGGAGGCACTTGTTAGATGTACTCTGTGTAGGTTGGCACGTGCAGTGCGCACATATATATACATGTCCTTTGTACAACAAATGCACAATTATACTTGGGGTTAAACTATTCACGTCGTTCTCCAGTCATAGTCCTTCGAGTTGTTCAGCTTCTCATCGTTGTCGTCGTCGTTGTCGTCTAAAAGAGGTGTTGTGCACTTTTCCTTTACGGTTCTTGTTTGTGTAGTACCTGCATAGTCGGCAGTGCCACTTGACTGCTGACGGTTTGGGAAAATATTTAACCTGTCAGTTGTAGCCATACATACCAAGGGAAGTGTGTGAGTCCTTTTTTAAGATTTGGATTAGAGGGAGCCGTTTTCCATTTAATCCGTAACTTGTTAGAATGGATTTGCAGCTACTGTCAGAGCACAAAGGCTGAGAAGAAGCCTATTTTAGGGGCTTAGGGTACGCTGGTCTCCTGTGATGTAGTAAATGCAAACATCCCTGGTATTTGGAAATTACTTCAAGGACTGGGGTAAGCTAAGTCTTCTTATGGAGTGATTTTCTCGCAGAGGATGCGGATATGTGGTTGACGTACAATACTGAGGTACCTATCGTAGTTCAAGTCAGACTGAGTCATTAGCCGGTGTGCAGAGAGGTCCTGCTTTTGAACGCATTTTTTTGGAATCGGGTACCTATGCTGGCAACTTTCTAGGCAACACGTACCAATGTCACTTCTTTCGAAGCCTACACTTCTCAATCTGATTAATATATGAATATTCAACAGAGTAAATTGAGCGGCAAACTTAATAAAAAGACGTCAAAATCAAGCTTCAACTTGGCCAATTTGTGAGACCATAAAACTCGGTGTTCATCAGTCGTTGGAATTTTCACTTTTTGTGGGAGTTTTTGCTAAATACAAAAGAATTTAAAAAAAAACTCCGTAAAAAGGAAATTTTACGGATAATTCGTATTAGACCTCAGCGCAAAAGGTGCAATGTCAACTTTTGTATACAAATTTTGACATTGCGCTGGTCAGTTGAGTCAGTGTTACTTGGGCATTTTCTTTTTTAAGTTGTTAGCTGGGGGATTCTTAACAAATGAATTTAAATTGAGTACATTTTCTGTGCAACATTTCGTTTTCAAAAAAATAATAGAACAAATTTGGAATGCTGGTCAAAAATGATTTTACTATCTCGATCCGATGTTGCACTGGGTGACCAGAAAATATCAAAAGAAAAAATCCATCTGTCAACGTTTTATACATTCGCCTTTGAAAAAATCCATTGGATTGAGTTGACGCGGATACATGTCCGCTTTGGCCGCATACTCGGAGTGGACTTCCCTTGCATCTAGAAGCAGCTTAACCGGTGGAAAGGGCTGAAACTTGAACGGTCTTATTCGATTCTCGTTGCGAACGCCGGCCAAGCGCTGTGGCAACGCATGCAACTTCGATGTGATATCGCCTGGGTGCACTCTCATAATGGGATGGTTAGCCAGCGGTGGAGGTTTGTCGGTTTTTTTCGAAGCTGGCAAATCGGCGTCCCTAAACCTAGGCATGCCACTGTTAAACGCGATCTTCTTGTTGTTCCGCAGCTGGCGTCGGATAATAACTTTTACCATGCAGTTGTAGCGCATCGTCTTGGGCTTCCTTGCGTGCTCCTCTGTCCTTATGGACAGCTCCAACCGACTTGGTTGGGTAATCATTCGAATGTATTCGAAGCTGGGAAACAGGTGGATCTCTCGTTCGAGTTTCTGCGGTTTCTTCTTGGACGTTGATACAGCTGGCCGCAAAGGCGGTCCACGGAAGAGGCGCGTGAAACCAAAGCCGAATATATGTCGCCAAGGGGGAACTGTCCCCTGTTTGAGTTTATGAGGACGTCTGAAAGGCAGGCGGCGGAACTTAAGTCGCTTCTGCCTGTCGACTTCTAAGGCAAATCGGAGAGAATCTTCGTCGTCTATTAGGTTGTAGCGCCCTGGACCTGGATCAAAGGATGTGGATGTCTTCACAGAAGCTGCAGCCCTCACTACAGGCACACACGAGCGTCGGAGGAAGATATACGGCACAGGAGGTGCCTTCCGAACAATTTGTGACCTGCAACAAAGCGAGTTTTACATTCGACCTTTCTAATCCACATTAAACCAACCTATCGGCAGTGAAATTTCCGGCAAAATAGTTCGCCGGACCGGGCTCGCTGGGGTTCCGCCAGCACGTGAATATACTGCTCACCATCATCCGTGAGCTGGGCCGCCGTCTCCTCGGATCTGAAAATCAAAACTCATCAAAAATACCCGAAAGCTATGCGACCCATTCCAACCAGTCAAAAACCCCCCCTTATATCGATGACAACGCCTTCGAAACTTCTCACTGTCCCGAGGAATCTCATAGAACGCCGTCCGCAGTCTGCCCGTCCTACCACCAATGGGCGTCCTTTTTAACTTCGACCAGAATGCACCCTTCATCCCCTTCCTGCTGAGGCCAACCTCCCCCGGCACATCGTACCTATTCGGTGCCAATTTCCACGACTTCTCCACCGCGGCGGCGGCGGCTGGCCGACGATTTTTCAAAAGACCACCCTCCTTTGTAGCATCGTTTCTATCATGTTCATCGTCGCTGCCTTCTATTCGATTGGATTAAAGGATAATGAACAGGCACACTTTAAAAATGGAGGCACACTTCAACATACACTTACTTTCGACACACGACGACGCATAGGTTGGCGCTTTTCTGGCAATATATCGTCTCACATCGAAGAATCGATTTGTCCTGATTCGATTTCCTGAATTGAAATAGATTACATTTATCGTTTTCGCTCAATTCATCAAAATTCATCGAATAAAATTACGGGATGTTAAAAAGAGTGGCAACAGTAATTTTGACGAAACGAAGTTTGCTCCCGGCCTCGGATACGCCATGGTTCAATTTGTGGGTATTTTGTTGAAATTTTTTCGAAACAAAAATCGAAAATTTGACAAGAGACGCCGACGTAGCCGAGTGTGGGGAGAATTTAAATTCACAGAGAGTTTGGTTGTGCAAGGCAAAGTTGGGTTGATGGCTGAACTTAAGGTGGGTCGAATCAAGCTAAAACATGAGGCAAGCACACAGAGGTAAGAAGAACAATTTTGAGGTCATATTACTGGCATATCGCTGGCATCTAGCGTACGTCCGTGTAGTTCTGTTGAGTCGGTTTTGAAAAGGTTTTCAGCGCAAACCAAGTCTCCTCTACGTCAGCCAGGGCGCTCTCAGTTTGTCTGTCAATGAAGGGGTACCTCCTTCAAATCATGGGGTGTAGAAAACCTTTGGTTCCGGTCTTTAGATGCTTGGCTTGGTTTACCTCTTCTAATTTTGTCTAGAGTTGCACTATTTCTACTATCTAGGTGGCTTTTGGAACCATCCGCACAGGAGTCTCAATGATCTTGCCATAGATGCTTTCCCTGCATTCAAGACTGGCTTTAGGCGGAGTCGGCACCTGGTTGGCTCTTCAGGGGTCCTGTTGTCGTATATATCCACGACACTTGACTTCACTGCTCATAAGGCAGACTGGCACCCATATTTGAAGCAGAGATTTATGCGTCTATAGCAACAGCTCTGCTCAACGTTAAAACCCATTCCGAAGTAGCTCAAGATTGCGGAAATTGATGATATCGCCGACTGTTGTATTTGAAATAGGTGGTGAAATAGTGAAAGTTTGGATGCGCTCAGGGGCTTGTCCAATTACCCGCTAGATTCCCTCTCGAGGCTGCATTTTTTAATTCTCGTCTGGGTCCCAGATCACACTGCAATTGGGAGAAGTGGAATTTTCAATGAAGCTGTTAAGCAAGGCTTAGAGGAAATTTTCTCTTTTTCTATATTGGGTCTTTCAGTGTCCTCAGTCAGGGCCTAGATTGACCATTGACGATTGTATTTTTCACGAGCACAGTTGTGTGTGGCACGGGTATCCAACAGACTATAAACCCATGCTGTCCCCCAGCAGAAAAGGCTGCAAACTATTTATACTGAATCTCTTACAGGAGACTTTACTTGGCTAAGCATCTTATACTCGTAGTGTGCGCTGGGCTTAAGTGACACCACTGTCAGTGCTGCTTATGGAAAGCGACGATGATACTTCGGAGCATTTGTGTTTGCCGTTGTCCTGCCTTAGATCAGTTGGCATTGATCTTCAGTGCTCATGTGATAACTGTTCAAACTGGAAGCTGAAGTTCGAGCAAAAGGGTGATTCTGGATGTTCTTCCTCGTACTACAGAGTGACGTACAGTGTACCTTCAATTTGAGTCCCTGTAAAGTCTGACGGAGCAAATCCATTTCATGCGAATGGCAATGTCAATCATCAACAACTTCCATTTCGACAGCTCATTAAGTAAAACACCAATCAGATCAGGTACAGTTACAAGTTAAACAGAAAATTCATAACGAAATCCCGTCCGTGCCGGTGCATTGCCCGGATATGCCAAACATGAAGAAAATTGAATTGCCAGTTGCATACAAACAGCAGAAGACGATGACAGCCAATCCTGAAATTTTCCAATAATAAAATAAGAGCAGCCCATCAGACACACATGCACATGCTGGAGTGAAATTCGTCGCCAGGAGCAAACACTCTTATACCTGTTCGCTTTACCTGATGCCAAATCTAAATAAAATATTAAGCAAACGCGCCTTCAACTAGAGGGAGTATAACGCACATCTGACTGTAGGTGACTGTATATGGTAACTGGTGTGGGTTAACTTCAAACTTGTGTATCTAAGGACTTGGATTTCGACGTCGTCAATAGATTCCGCCTAAAGGGCATGAATTAATTGATTTCAACATGAGTGCTCTTGAATTTATTGAACATACACACATACATGATGGATCCATTCAGCGTGTACACCCATACATAGTTGCGGATGTGGCAGCCATTTAATAAAGCGTTTCCCAAGCCCCCAAAGGGCACAATTGCGGTTCGTATTGCGTGCACTATGTACATATGCGCATACATGAATATCAAAGTGTCTGCTCTCCCTGGCCTGGTCCCAATAGAGTTGGGTGGGGGGTGGTTCCCAATTGCCAAGAAGATCATTTGTGCTCTGATTGTCTGTCGTTGCTTAATTGTTATGGCTTTCAAGTAAACGAGCTCCTTGTGTTGACCAATATCCTGGAGACGCCCGAAGTGCTATGCATCCAGAAAGCTGTTGCGGTGCTTGTATCACTTCCAGATGGTTGACTGTGAAGAGAGCGGAGGTGGCTGATGGCCCGACGGCCACTGTTGGCTATTTCAATACACTATTTGGCTGGCATCGGCCGCATTCGGACATGCTGCGTGTGTTTTGCTAATATCTTGAGTCACTAGTTGGGGGTTGATACACGGGGACTCGATCAGAGGACTCTTACAGCTTACAGGGCAGTGGACTTGTAATGTGTGTTCATTTTGGTTGCCAGATTCAACTTGTATGATGGGCACGTGCGCTTGTTGTTGCGAAGGCATATAAAGCGGGGGATAAACCTACATGGACAAAGCCAAAACAAAAATAATGTTCGTTGACTTCGGCAGGCCATGTTGGCTGACTTGTTGAGGAGCTTGTTCTATATTTGAAGGCCAGAGTGCGGCTTTTAAGCATACATATATGCTGGGATTTTATTGTCACAGACAGCAAATAAATGAACTTGCGCTTTTGCCTATCGATTTGCAGATGAATTGCGGACGTAAATGCAGTGGCAGTTCAAAAGGAGGAGGGCAGTACGATCTGTAGGGCGACATCGACCTGGTCGGAAAAGTACGCATGAGTCGTCTAAGATGGCTTGGACATGTAGAGCGAATGAACACCAACGCTCCGGCCCGAAGAGGCTTGGATTTCAATCCGGAGGGACAACGCAGCAGAGGAAGACCTCGCCTTTGTGGAAAGGGACCTTCATTAACTTGGACGGCGCAATTGGAGGCAGCTAGCCAAAGAACGCCGAACTGTATAGCGCCTCCGCCGAGGAGTTCTTAACTTGCTTTGAAGATAACCCCTGCATGCGACACTCTAGGTCAAACCAGAGGCCAGTGAACCCTCTGAGAATGTCCGCGAGTCAGTAATCCGACTTCTTTTGACAGCAGCCACCTTTTAAACTCAAATTGGCAGTCATTTTTCGTAAAATACCTAAGAAGCCCTTATCCCAGCAACCTTCATACAGTCAAGAGGAGTTACAGTCTCCTATATGCACACCTCCACTCATGGCAAGGGCACGCCACCATTCTGCCAATATATGCTCCCGTAGATAGCACCAGCCCACCCCTTGAAGGGGAAACAGATAAACGAACAAAAATAAACGATAGCTGTCACTATTCATGCATTTCTATATCTATTGAGGTTTAGTGAGTTCTCGTTCATAGCAGACTCATACAGGACGATAAAGAATCTTGCTAGAGGCGCATTACATTTCTATCCATACCTCGAATATGGGAGAGAAGAAAGAAATGTTTCGCGTTAAACCCATTAACTTGGTAAAAGGACTACACGTGGCGGTGTTTTGAAAAGGAGTCATCCTATTAAGAGTGACAACTTACCAACGAGTACACGGCAAAATAGAATAATTGGATTCTTTCCTGTGGGGAATATATAGTCGAACACGGGCAGGCACTGGTACACTGTAAACTACAGAGCGGAAACGTCTCTCTGCATTATACACAGAGACGCAGACGATATAACAAACAAGCTCTTGCGCTGTGCTAGCAATGGGCTGTGAGCAGAGCAGTGAGAACCCAAAGCAGACGGCAGGGCAGATCAGCGGACTGTGTGTCTCTTCCCCATGAACGTCTTTATCTTCAGGATAATTAGTTTTGTGCTCCATGTGGAGAGAGTTTTTGTTTTTAATTTTTTTTTTTTGTGGGTGGTTGTTGTTCTTGTACTTACTTTCCAGCCATTGTTGGTGAGATACCTGCGGCGGAGAAAAACTAACATGCATCATACATTGCTGTGACAATATGCTTTTTGATGCCGAGGTTCCTTTTTTTTGTAGCTAGGACGTCAACTCCGAAAGGAGAAAGGGATGATCATGATAATAAAGGTGATAGTTTGAGTATAGCCACGGAAATCCACGCAAAGGGCGAAAAATATTCCAAGCACTCCTGATTCTGACTGATAGGACTGCAGGGTGGAATACATTAGTCGACAGGGTGTAGTTTTGTGGTGTACAGATTGTTAAATGTATTGGTGGACAGTATGTCCAATTAAAAGGAACTGAAAGGGATTCAAGTTTATTTTACGGAAAAAGGCCAGAAAAGAACGATTTATGTCAGGTTAGAGCGGTTTGAACATTTAATGTCATTTATAGGTTGTTAATTGATGACACAAATTTTACCTCTAGCAACAATTAATTGAAAAACGGCAGAAAACAGACTCAAAATTGGCTTCAATGTTGGAACTTAACATTCTTTGAAAAAAAAAAAACGCGCTTAAAGAACCTCAAAATGCATCCCTAATTCATCCTAATTGCATAAATATATCTCAAAAACGGATTCGAAAAAATTCCAAACTCCCAAAATCGCTTTAGAAACAGACCAAAAAAAGCGTCGAAAACGTCTTCGAAAACGGATCCGAAAAACTCCCCGAAAACGCCCGAAAAAAAAGCTTCGAAAAACAACAAAAAAAACGCTAAAAAAAAGTTTTCAAAATTAAACCCAAAAACTCACTGAAAACGATTCGAAAATTACCTAAGAACGTTTCAAAAACCAACGGCGAAAACGTCATAGAAACAGACCAAAAAAAACACAAAAAACGTCTGCGAAAAACTCCCCGAAATCGACCGAAAGAAAGTCTCGAGCAACAATCTAAAAGACGACAGACAAATGATCAAAATTCAACCCAAAAGTCAATGAAAAGCGCTTCAAAAATTGCCTTAGAAAATGTCTCAAATACCAACCCCCAAAAACGCTGCAGAAATTCACCAAAAAAACAGGCTATAAATATCTTGTGTGGGTACTCATTGTAGTTATGGACATATAGCTTTGGTGTTCTTCAAGATGACAGACAAGCCGCATTCTGGGGAAGAATTCTGACAGCAGATCAGTTAAATTGGGAATCCGTTCGATGGGGTGTAACTTACAAGTCCTGAAAGAATCTCCTCACTACCGGGTAGTTGTACAGGGAAAATCAAGTTTGCCAATGGCATATGACTCTCGCGATTGATCATCTTCAATCTCCCTCTAGATGGCTCCACCTGCATCTATATCAAGACAGTTCAGCAGATTGCTAATTCCATACTAACCATACTAACACTTACTCTCTTCACAAAGCAAACTCCACCATTTCCGGGTAAATTTTGAAAAGCCACTAGATAAATCGCAACCAAATCCAGCTTCGAGGTCCGTCCTTCTAACACGTATACGACGACCAACGTCACCCATTCCAGACAAACTGCTCCGCAACAGCATGGTCGTGCTTTTAGCAGCTACTTATTACTTCATTCCGGCAGCATATTTTTTTCCTTTTGCATGTCCTCCAAAGAAAGGACAAACTCGCAGCGAAAAAATACAGAAGCTGCTAAATATTTGCTAAAAGCATCGGGTACTGTAGTGTAGACAGATCCTTTCATACAAACAAACAAACGACAAAAAAAGGAAAATTCGCAAAAAAAGCCAAAGCAGAAAAAATGCAAATGTCCTTAGATTAAATAACAAAATGGTATATGCGAGATGTCATCTCTCTCTCCAGGATACACAGCATAGGGTGCACATTTCGTATGAAGCCGTGCAGCAGGACAAAAGCAAACAAAAAATATGTATTAATGGTACACATGAGTTGGAATAAGGATTCACACATTATTTTTGTCCGTCCAACGAGAGATGACAGTTCATTTTGTGAGCCTGTAAATCTTTTCAGCGACGAGCACTTGGCTTTTTGTTTTGTCATCTTCTTGTTGGCGTGTTTTCTCCATCTGCGCGTCGTTCCGAGGAGAATAGGACGAGCCTGTGGAGACTGATGATGGAAAATTTTAATGTTAATCTAAAACCAGGAACTTTGAGTAGGATTTTTGAATGCTCCCCATTATTTTTAACCACGATGTACCTACTCTTGGATCTGTTTGAAACTGTGCTGACAGGCGTTCGTTCGTTATCCTAAACTAGGAAGATCTGCACATTTTTGTTGTGTTGATGTGATCCAGTCTATAGCGTCAGTTCATTCAAGATATGGGCAACTTCAACAGTATTCTTTATTTGTTTGCGTCACAATATACAAACAGGGATCTTAAGAGATGAGATGGGAAACATAGTCGTACCAATGACAGTCATTATGTTGCGGCTAGGCAACACCGACTGTGATTTCATGTCTTAGGTCTCTGTTTGAAATTTATATGATGCAAAAAAGGAAGAATCCTGAAAACAACACTTTTTCCTATTTTATGCACATTCTCTTTGCTTGTACGTAACACATCGCATAGTCAAAAGCGAAAACGTATTCATGGCGTTAAATCGTACTTAATATTCCGCCACAATAGTGCTTTCCATTTCCTCAGGCCCTACGCAGAAACGTCACTATTCAAGTCATAGTTGAATGTCTTATATGTTTCGGTGTCGAAAAGCTGTCAAAGTTTACTACAGCAATACGGAATCATGCTCATGCTCGTAGGTAAGCCAAGACTTCCATCCAAGATCAGGCTACCCATCTGTCCATAATAAGAATTCCGGTCGCATTTGCCGTGACGGGCTTTGAAGCATACAAGCGACACAACAACGTCAGACCATAAATACGACCGCAGTCATGCCTGCGATTCTAGTAGATCAGGATGAGTCTTTGTCTGGATCTAAATATTGGATTTACATTGCTAAGACGATTGACACTTTTCTATCAGAGGCTCTGTTCAAGAGCACGCCTCTCATCGCCCTATACCTGAACTGGGGTTAGCACAGAGATTCACATTAACCGAGGTAAACCTCGGAGATTTCAATCACAAAAAAAAGGGTAAGCCCACCTCCTGGCATGCACTTATTTCCAGGACTGTTTGAGCTACATTTCTGTCCCTCTTTTCCATTCAGCTTGAGGTAAATTTCATATAAATTTTGCAGAACATTTGCATTTAGCATAGGAAAATAATTTTTAATTCATTCCTTCCTTGTCGTCCTCTTCTCCGTTTAGAGTGCATTTCTGATTCTGATTTTTATTTTTTGGTTAAAACTTTCCTTTATGCACTTAGGCATGAGTACACAAGGTGGACGCAAATTAACATATCTGCTTGTGTTAATTTTTGTTCCATTCAAAAGTGTGTACACGTCTCCATGTTTGCACACACATATTTTGAGGGGCAATAAAAATATACCTAAACGTTGGCAAACTCTCAAGTTCAACTTTCTGTTTGTTATGACAGGCAATTTCCCTCAACAACTCACCACTCTATCAAATTGTTTTAATTTCAATTTTAATATTAAAGAATGTGGGAAACTTTTCACAGCAAAGAACAAAAAAACCGAAACAACATCATCAAAATTCGTTTCGCCAAGTTGGTCCCTTTTCCAAGGAACACACACACACGCACACACAGATGGGGCGGGAAACATTAAAATTCCGCGCAATTATAAAACATTCGAAGAAAAGTTACTTCATTTAACTTATGAATCCTTAACGACTCCGCCATTGGAATTGAAGAGTGCCCGTCAAAAAACAAAGGACGCACCGCAGGAAAAAAAGAACAAAGCGATACTCTACCTTTTCGGACCAACAATTATAGACACCCACACAAATGAGGAACGACAGGACGCACTCAGACTCTGTCCAGATTAACGAATTGAAAAAGTTCTTAATCGGAAAGTTAAAACTGTCATCACCAGTATTGAAAATGAAAAGCGAAAAAAAGACGAGCAACTGTGAAGAAGAAGAAGAAGGACCCAAAGTCTTTATCTTATTTCGCTGTGCGTAGTAGATGGTCCTTTAACAAAATGAGGACTTAATAGAGGGTAGGCAGGCAGGCAGGCAGGACCGACCGACCGTCCGTTGATGATGGTTTTATGCAAAGTGCTGGAAAAGAACACAAAATTTTACATCTCTCGCCCAGCCGAAGGAGGGGGCTTCGCATATACCCCAAGCAGGAGGAGGATTAATCCTTTTTAAGATAATTTCCAACTTTGTGGTCAGTGGAAATGCTAATTATTCATTTGGTCGTCGTTTTGCGGACGCTACTAATGTAGGCATGAAGAAGAAGAAAGCACGAGCATCTAATACGTCGTCGTCGTTGGCGTCCTTCGGTAAGGAAGGAAGGAAGCATTTTGTGCTGCAGACACAGACAGAGGGCTGGGAACAATTGGATTTCTCTCTGGTGTGGATTGTTTTTTGAAATCTCTCTGGAGGGCTTTTGAGGTCATGTACAAACGAATGGGAACAAAGATTGTTACGAGGATAAATGGAGTTAATTTCGTATCTAGTGCAGTGTCCGACGACGACGACGACGACGACGACGACGACGATGACTACGATTCCGTGGTTAATTAATTGAATTATTTCCAGAGTTCTTGTGAAAGTGAGAATTGCATTTTAATGGGAAATTGTGGCGAAAGTTTATTCGGTGTGGCTGTCGGTGGTCAGTTGAAAAAAGTTTTCTTTTTCTATTTTTGTTTGATTCTGATGGCAGATGGTGTTGTGGTCGGGATTAGTTATAGCCATTGTTTCCTCTGGTGTTGTGTTTGTAGAGCGCTTGACTAGGGCAGCAGCTGATTATCTGTTTCATAGTTGGCTTAATAGGTTCGTATGGGCAGCCTATAGCTTCTTACAACGAATGATGATTAAAATGTTATGTCGATTTCAAACAGCTGGATTTAGGAGGTTTTCCACGATATTTAGACCATCGGATGTTTGTCTTGAAGATGACATTTTTGCGTTTTTCAGGGACCTCACCTAAGACCCCTTAATCTGTAGTCCAGCTGACTGACTGCTGAGAACATTGGCCCATTACAGAGCAATACGAGGCCTTCTATCAATCAGTACAGAAGGTGAAGTCTGCGAAAAGGCCCCAACTAGTAGCGCCTGAGATGCGTCCATCTGGTACACTGTCCTCTTCCTATTCCCTTTTTGGACATTCTTAGAATCATTTCACTTGCCCGTTCCTCAACTATACAACGGTCTTGTGCAGTAGCTAATCCATAGCTGCATTTGTGAAACTTTTCAAAACCCTTCTAGTTTGCCAGTCCTTGCACTTTTTGAGCATTTTGTCGCGGTGTCCAGATTGGGTCATTTTGTCCGTTACAGTAGCACCTCCTTGGCCTTTTCACTGTATTAAGAGTCTCCCTCGTTATTGTTTCCTCTTTCCGCATTTGAGCAACCGATGGACATCCATTAACGATTTGGGTAACTCCCTTGCGACCAAACTGCACCCTCCCAATACTTAATCTCAGCTCCGACAACCAACTGTCCAAGTATCAACCCATCCCGCCTATAAAACACACAGCTCCTGCTACCCCACAAAGCTGCAGGAATTCCCCAATGATTTTGCAAATCATACCTTGTCGACGTTCGATTTTGCCATTCCAAAAGGTATTACCTATGCCACCATAAAAAAAAACCCACTCCAGTGCTTCATTGGGAATTCCACACCACAGCGGTCTGATTAGAATCGCGTTTAAAGCTTTGAAGTTGACGTGCTCCATCTACTCGGCAGCAGTCATTCCCCTCGCAAAACAATAAACGAGACCCGAACTGGGAAACCGATGCAAACGTCCTGAACTGATTCCGAATTCATATCGTCTGCGGACAAATTGAGAACGAACCCAGAGAAAGAACTCCTCCGCCGCCGCACCACTGACTGCGGAAGCATGCGGAAACTTTCCTTTTGTACATTTAGTAAAATTAAATAAGGCGAACCGCGCCGCACCTATAGCACTGCTGGTCTGGCCTCTAACCCCCACGCACACAAAGATGTAGAACCAACCTTCGAGGAGGGTTGCCTCGCAAAGGCACACTGTAACAAAAAAAAAATGGGAACGTATCCATATTACATTGCAAGTAGATTATGAACACAAAATTGTTATGTTTTATAGTCAATTGTCATTGGCTTCCTTTATATCTATGTAAAAATAGAACCTACGTCCTTCCATGAACGCAAAAAAGAAAGAAGATAAATAAAATAAAATCAATTTCTTTCATCTATGGAATAACAACCGTGCTCAGTTACTATAAGCGAAGATGACGCCAACGAGAACGAGTATCGCAGCGATGAGGATGATGATAAAGTCAAAGGATCTCGATATACACGGATAGGCGAAACTAAAAAATTCCAAACACGAAATCTCGATATGAATCCGGAGGTTTCCTTTGGCCTGCTTTAATGGGGACGCTGGTATATCTACTTTCTACTTGCGCTGGTGCAGGAGCATGGGTCCTTCTCCCATATAATACACCCGCAGGGGCGAAACTTGCTGCTGATGGTATCAATCATCTTTAGTCGAAATGCGATGATGCCCAGTGGGACTTTGTATTGGAAAAGCGTAAAAAGAAATGGTTTCGTAAAAATTTGTAATTTCTGCACCCTGCGGGGGAGGAAGCATGTCAATGTTTTAATGAGAAGTCAATTCAAAACTGGAGCTATGTCGTGCTATATGGAGGGGTCTTAAACTTTAATGACCAAGCAATATTGTTGTGAAAGAAAACTAAGCAGGAGGCTCAGGAAATCTGACGAAAAAGTAACATCAAGAAAGAAGACAGAAAAATTTAATGACAACTCTAGAGATGGACGGTTGCCAAATGCGAACCGTTCTGTTCAAGAATTGTTGACCAACTGACAGAGGGGATATATAATAAGGGCCTCTTCCAGATTGAAGCTGCCCAAAACGACGGACAAAAACATCTTTAAAGAAATCTATAAATTCATCTGAACGAGGTGCCCGACTGCGATGACCTTTTTCGAAAACCTTAAATTCGTCTGAACGACTTGACCGATTGAAATTAAATAAAATCTGAATCCACATCTAAAGTCATAAATTTATCAGAGAAATCCATACACGGGTTCGGTGACTATCTTAAAAATTTGCAAATTTGCAAATTTTATTTAATGCATAAATTGTTTTGTTGTCCAAATTGTATGGGCTGTTCTGTGTCATTTTTACAGCATTTTATACTGTTTTAAATGTTTTTAAGTGTATGTTCTTTTTTCTTTGCTTAGGTAACAAAAATCTCGAAAAAAAAATATTTGCATTATGCCCACGAGGTCCATTTTTACCTTTGTCAATGACACGAACTTCTGGGGCTCGGAAAACCTTCAAATAACTCGGAATTGACACATGGCAGGTACCACTGAGAGCTAGGATATGCTGTCTCGCCTTGAAAAATCGTTGCAGTTTCTTTCTTTAAAATGGCGGTAAATAAGAACGTCCTCACAGCAATGCGCCAAGAATTTTATCGGTCATAGTTAAGTCAACTAAACTGTAACTCAATATTTAGTCTCAAATAGATGGCGCTGCTAGACATTCAGCAAGAAGACGACGACTTTTAAAAATCTTTCCAGAGCGAATAGTTCTCCAAACCTTATGTATAGCTTCAGACTTTCTCATCTGTCCTATGGGGTTATCTCGAAGAGCTAATACAAAAATAGTCAACTATTTTACTTTTACTCGTGGGCATAAATTAACAAACTTTAGCGAAAACCAAAATTCTGGAAATAATTTTCGTTAATTTTCAGGTAACCCTGCAATACCACTGAGTAGATATCAACTGTAGAAATCTTCGGACATATCATTTCATTTCCGACATTCCATGGACATTTTTATGGTAGTTTTTTGTTTCCCGATTTCCTTACAACAAAGGACATCTGTTAGAACCCTCTGAATTAGGTATATAAAATATAATAAGAGTTGGGTCCTTATAGGACCCTCGGCCCAACAACCATTCATTTGTGTGAGAGTATTCACTTCCGTGACGAATGCTGACCTAACAACCTTTCCCATGACAATTTTGATACGTGAATCCTTTATTGCAATACAATTTTATCCATTTCCACTTGCCGTATCCCAAGTCCCACTGAAACTGACAGCGCGAGTGCATTGGGCGAAAAACTCATTCCACACCCACCAAATTGCAATACACTGTCGATCGTCTTCTTCGCATTACTACTATTATTACTTCCTGCCATGACCACAATTCGTCCTTAACCAGTAATACCATGCCAATCCACTGGCTGTGTGTGGTGTGTCCTTGTCACGACGACGTCGGTCGTCGGTCGTCGGGCGTCGTCATCGTCTGTTTGCAGAAGATGGAATCGAAATTGAAAATTGATTGTCAATATGAGAAAGAGAGAAGTTATGAACACGTCAGTTAAAGGGATAACGTTCAGGATTAACAGAGAAAAAAAATATAAAAATTAAATAAATACAGTTATTTGTAGATTTACATATTTAAATATTTTTCCTTCCATTATTTGCTACTTTACTCGGTCCACCGAGGATATCTGCGACTTGGATTGGTTAACAAAGGAGCATGCCCGTCCTTTGATCAGCCAGTTAGTTAGCATGTAGAACCGTAACCCATTTTAAATTAATATTAACCAAGGGATTGCCATTACTCTTAAGTCACGTAGAAGGTTATTTTTATTTCTTTGGGTTTGAGAGTCCCCCCAAACCGAAAACAGAGTGAAAATATTTCACAAATTTAAACGTGACCTGATAAATGCCAACAAATCCGAGAAGGTGGGTGCGTGTGGGATAGTTTCAACTTAGGGACTTCATTACGCTTCGGGTATTACAGTATACTTACTGTATATGAATACGGAAAGGTAGTTAAGGACTCGTTTTAGTCGATAATTTTAAGAGGATTTCGATAGACCCAATGAAAAGAGGGTATTTAGTGATGGGTGGTGCTTAGTGATTCATAACAAAAGGGTGACAGAAGTATCCTTCAATGGATGAGTGGCTGTGTGACAAAGATACTGCCTTTTGAATTAAGTAAGCGGCCTACATCAATGGTGCTGGGAAATAGCCCCTTTTGCTGTCCCTTTTTTCAGAATAGGTTACCTTTACCTATTAGTCAAATGCCTAGTGATTTTAATTTGAATTTGAATTGCCGGTAGAGTTCACTTTCGGTTCAGTGACGCGTGAGATAATTGGTTGGCAAAATAGAGTGATACTTTCCCCGCATCGCTTGGGTCTGCTTCCCCTTTTAGTGGTGAGCTAGACCTACTGCCTGGCGCCCTACTGAAAGAAACGGTTTCCTGTGGGCAGTTCACAATAAACGATTGTCATAAACCTCACATTAGTCCATCAAAAATGCAACGCCAAGGGGCTTATTACTTTATAAGTGGACCCACTTAGCTCACGGAAGGAATTGTCGCCTTCCATTGGGTATATGCTCATCATCTTTGATATTGAGCTATATGTCCATAACCAGAACGATTACCCGCAGAAGACATTGTTAGCCCACTCGACCCAGACGAACCTAGAGGTGTTCGCTGTGGTTTGACCTTCAGAATTTCTATCCACGGGTTCGTTTTAGGATCTCTCAGTCACAGCTCGATAGTGCCTCTTCTCAACAGAACACTCGTTTCAGTTCTTTTAAGATTACAAAACTGACTGAGTTCGAGTGCCGATTCAAAGCTTCGTTTGAGGCTTGCAAGTGTTTGACGAAAACTGACGTTATTCTGACGGATTTAGTTAAAGCAATGTAGCAATGAGGACCTTGACTTCTTAAAGGGGACACCTTGCATTTGCTACTCAGTCGACATGTATACTCCAGCTCCTCTTGAAGTTGGTTCAATCATTTTCGGATGATGTTGTGCTACCAAAACTACCACCCTACCTAGCAGCTTCAAGGTGTACGCATGCAGAACACACATCATCCGGTCCAAAAGCGTTTAGGAGGAGAGTTTATTATTCAAAATTTAATTAGAAGATGTAATAACGTAATTTACTTTCTCGGTGTCTGATTCAATTTGGAACACTCATTAAGTATACGGACAAATAAACGCCACCATCCAGCAGTCCGACTCCAGGACAAAATGAAAATCGTCCGTCGCACCCACCCAAACTGGTATGGAGGGCTCCACTTCCTGTCCAGCAAGTGTGTGCGTGTGTGAGTTTGTTGCCTGCCTGGGAGCGCATAGCTTTTGTTTACGATTCGATTCACTCGGCCATTTAACAAATAAATGTCACCACAAAGATTTATACTGCACTTTAATGTGGAACCACTGCCCTAGGGATAACAAGTGGACAAACGGACGGATCTGCTGGATCTCTGCGCAATGTTTAGAGATGAACCATGAGCGAGTGTGTTTTTCGTGGGAAGGGCGCGTTTGCCTCTGGCCTCCGCTGCTTTGGGCGCTTTAGCGTTAGCCCCAGAGAACAATGGCGATATTTGGCGTTTTTACATTTCAACACGGCGTGGCGCTGACTCTAGTGGGACTGCCAGTCTGGGCGTTAACGCCAACGTCCAGACCAAGTGCAGTGTAACTGCAATGACAGTAAGTGCATCGTTAATCTTAATATTAGCAGTTCAACGACTGCCATTGTGTCCCGTCCCATTCGTAGTTGTTGCTGTCGCATTCGTTTCTCATATCTGTTTGGCGATGACATTTTGAGTGGATGCATCGCACCGGTGTCCACGTTCCGGGCGCAAATTGTAACCCAGCCGCACATAAACACTGCTGCCAAGTCAATTTGGCTCGTTGTTTGTTCAGTGGAATGGTCCACACATATAGCCACGTCGTCGTCAGTCCTTCCATCGTATATTATACACATATTACAACGAACATCGAACACCGAAGACGGCTTAAATTGAATTTCCATCAATAGAATTCCATAGATTGATTTAGTGTGGTAATTTTAATCACACATTTCATTTAATGTCGATAATTTATATTTCGTTTGTGTGTGTTTGGCTGGACGATAAATTAAGTAATAGTTGTAATTTGTTGCAAGTGAATGTGATACATGTGACATGGTTTTAATGCGAGATTTTTGGTTAGAAATAATGTTTTCATTGCGCTACAAGTTGATATGTCAATTTGGTTAAATTGACAGCCAGCCTGATGGGGGGTTTACTTTTGGTTAGTGGGTTTTATTACAATCGGCTGCGACAAGGATAGTGATGCGTGCAATTTATTGCAAATGCAATTTTTTTAATTCAATTGTCAAATTTGTGAGAGGTATTTCTAAAAAATTTTACAGGAAAACTGAAATAGATCTTTCCGTTAAGAGAGCGAATCCGTCAGCAAAATTTTAGTGTTTAGGTCTAGGTCTCGGTCCCCCCTAGAAACTCGTAGAAAATGGCATCCTTATTGAATTAAGTCTGGATGCGGACTGTAACTAGATGCTGAACTAAACTAGAACTGATGCGTATGCATGCAGAAACATCCAAATGTCTATACCTATACGCAAAAACTATATTGGTCGGGAACGTCACTAGATTCGTCGGCTACCCCGCCATAGACGTCAACTAAAACAACTATTCATCCAACGGATCCAAGCCAGTCAATACTGAGATAAATCAAGTCAGCCAGCTGTCAGACTTTCTAAGCTAGATACGTGAACGTAACCATTTTCTTGAATATAGATGTAAGACTGCAATCAAGGCCAATATAAAATTAAATAAAATACAATTAGTCAGTCAGCTGTCCCCAACATTTCAGCGTGTTTTCAATCAATCTCCTGTCAAGTGACTGCAACATTTTCTCAGCTCCCACTCATTGCATTAGCGACTGAAAATGTCTCTCCTGAGAAAGTCAATTCCAAATAAAAATTGAACACACGCTAAATAAATTTTCTTTCCAACACCGCAAGAACTGAAACCGGCAATGTAACCGACACACGTTACCTACCTCTAGCTATGAAGCGTATCATCGATTCTCATCAAATCCTGATTGAACCTTTTCTATACCCCCCAAACCTCACCTAATACGACAATTCAGAATGATTGCACTCATCGATTCCTGAAATGCAGCCGAGTCGCTGAATAGATACCATGCCCAAGGTTTTATCGATCCAGCTGCAACACTAGAGCCATTCAAGTTCTCGTTGAATAAACGTCGAGAAAACCTTTGAAACAATTATACCTTTCATCTCTGAACTGCATATAGGAGAGTGTGTGGGTGCTCTGCTTGCCAACCGAGAGTCATGCACGGGCGGGCGCCAGCCAACCTCAAGTGCACTATCTCTGGAGCACTGCACACGAAGGAGGAAACCATTTCCATGGTTTCATTAACTGTTTCTGGTTTTGGGGTTTGCTTTCAGGTTTTTTTTTTTTTTGCACCCTTGCAACCGTCCACCCAGCACTGCATGCAATCTGCCCGGACCGACTCAATTATTGAAATTCTCTTCATTTAATGCTCGGACGAGATATGCAGATATGTAACATAGCGAACGTGAACGTGAACAACATATCCAGGAGGAGGACGAAGCAAAAAATGATTCCAACCAAAACTATAAAAACGGTCAGCAAAAAAGTTGTGAAAACTCACACCACTTGAAGGAGGCGAGCGTATGTTACTCTTTTCAGCCAGCGAGAACGACCTCAGATGTGCGATCCAGAGCCCGAATGCAGTGGACCGCACGTTTATTGAGTTGATTGCCGAACAATGTTGCAAATAAAAGCAGAATCCACTTCAAGTGGGGTGCGGTAGTTGATACCTTTGACGGCGCGATGTGCTGCTAATGGTCATGCTGGCCAGTTGAATGGAGTCCTGCACACAAAACCAAGAACTTAGCTTTGGAAAGCCATATATGAACGTGGCAACCAATTGGGGCCCTTACTCCTTATACTGACTATATGGCCATATGAAAGAGGGTTATTGCTGAAGATTGGGTGGTCCCTTCATTGATTGGGTGAGGTGTTCGCCATGGCTACGAGCCACGAGGTGTTTTTTCGCTGCTAATTTGCTGTGTTGTGAATTTACATGCTAGACAAGTGCGCATTCATTAGCTTCTGTTCAGTCGAGTTGGAGAAAGCAGATTCAACTGCGAAGGTGATCCGTTTATTGATTTCAAAAGGAGAGTGATTAGGTGGCTTGCATAGGATACCCAGTGAATGTAAGGGTAATGCAATTGCGATTGCAGTTGAAACTCGGTACAAAATAGATCTGAAAAGGAAGAAAGAAACGCGAGCTTGAAAGGAACGTATACAATTTTCATTCAAATAAGCCACTTATAAGCAAGACTGAAGACTATTTTCACAGCTATTACCCATAAATATAAATGTGCTAAGAAAACGAACCTAACCATCAAAATGGGTGCTTTCAAAGCAACAGTCTTTCCAAAAGACGACTACACTTAACTGGACTAGATTTCCAACGAACGTAAAAATTATGTTTGTTCGGTAACGTCACTCTTACTACTTCAGCCAATTGAAATCTTAACTTAGTAATCATTCGAGGAATCGACCAGTAGATTTGTCGGGTGCCTTTCAATAAAAAAAAAATTTCCAAATCCACAGCGAAAATTGAGTGGAAAATCATTCGTGAAGACTTCCACATAGAAACAGAAGCGAAATATTTTAATTGTCATTTTGAAAATGAAAGTACCTCCCTCATTGCCCATTTCACAAGTAACGCATTAAAAAAAACATTCTGAGCACATCTAAAGATCTGACGCCACGAAAAATGACGGCCATAATCATTTACATCTATAGACCTCAACATAGAGGCCCCTCAAAACTTGAAAACGTTTATGTTATAGCTACTTATGCCCCCTTATTAATCAACGCATTGATACCTACATGTTGGCAAGCGGTTACCCGACATTACGTCAAATATGTTTCTCTTTTCTGACGTCAGGTGCAATATGTTTATTAATAAAAATAAGTGAGATGGTGTGTATCTAGTTGCTTGTTTTATCAAGTCTAATATTTATAACGATGAGACTCAAAGACTAAATGCCAAAAGTTGTTCATGAATAACTGAGTAAATATTGAAAATAGCCGCGTGGCATTCATCAACAAACTGTCAAAGTCGTAAGACGACATTAAGCATAAATAAAATAACATGTGAAATGCTTTTTTTCTCTGAGTTTGCGGCAGTCATTTTAGTAGTAGTTTAGTGCTGACAAACTGTCATGAAACGTCACAAATTGAAGATCTGTCACAAAATCAAATGTATATTCGATATTTCTTGAAATTCAATGATTTTAGTACCTTGTACGTACATCTCAGATTCCATTTACGTATTGACTAGTACGAACTACTAAATTATGAGAGAAAACAAAATGGTTCGTCTTCGTTCTCACTAATCGTGTTACATAACTGAATATTGGATAATTCAGCATCAGCATATTAAGTATCTATCAAAAATTAAAAAAGAAAACCGATCCTGCCAGGAGTCGAACCTGGAATCTTCTGATCCGTAGTCAGACGCGTTATCCATTGCGCCACAGGACCGCATGAAAAACGCTTTCTCTTTGTGTTATGTAAGTCAGTTAGTGGTTAATATTGTCTATCTCACAATGAATGCTTTTTGTTGTGACATTTATTTATGGAGTGGAATAAAAATCGAAAATACGAATGCCGAAAATAGTGTCGCCGAAACAAAATAACCTATGCAGGGTGTCATCTCACAACTCAACCCCGGGCAACTCGTCCCTCCCCCTCCAAGTATCCCACCTAGCGGGCATCTATCCTCATCTATACTGGACACTTAGCTTCTCACTACTCGTCCCTTATCGTTCGATTTAGTCAGTTTATGGTATGGTGGCATAAAAAAGCAAACGAAAAAACTCGAAATCAAACTCACACCTTATCACACCAACAAAGTTTAATGCATGGTGCGATTCGGTGCTAAGTCCAGACATCATCCAAAACTCAACAGCTTTTTATAAATCAACAAAAAAATTCACGATAGCAACCCCAGAATCGGGCCGTAGGGACACAACTCATGAGATAATTATCCCAAATTGAGATTAAAAAGCAAAACCGAGGTAACGAACTAGCACTTAATCTAACGCTTGCATAGTTCCTGACTGACTCGGAGGCGGTGAGATTGATTGGTGTACTTTGCTTTGAGTGAGATAGGATGTTTGTTATAAGTCGTACAACAAAAACGAACAAAAATTTACCAATCTTCAAAATTTTATGTTTCTGTTGGCTTAGCTGTTAGAATCTAAATTTTTGCAATGACCAAAGTACAATAAAAACAAAAAAAAAAATTTAAGAAATTACCAGAAACGTGGTAGATTTCCTGGTACAACAACAACAAACTGATGACTTGGCACCACTGGGTAGCATTCCAACAACTTATTTCCCATAATTCCGCCATTTTGTGGACTCTACTCATTTGCTTTGTTCCACAAAAAAAAAAAAAACATGCAGAAAAAATTTTAAAATTTTCTTCACAAATGGCCGCCATCTAACTTCGTGTATCAGTGCAAAGACGATCATTTTTCAGTTAAACTTATCACCCAATATTTATTACAAAAATTAAATAATAAAACCCAAAAACATTTCCCTTAAAGCAAGTACGTATAATTTTTTATTAAATTTGCTCGCGAAATATGTTTAATTTGTCGCAAATCCGAATTATTCGCGCGAGTTTCGAAAGTGATATAGATGCAGGAAATTTTCCTTTTCGTGAAAAAGTCGAAAACTGTGAACAAAGGATGGAACAAAATGTCTACAAAACGCTGAAAATGGTTAAATTTCCATTCGACGAAACGAATTACGATTTGAAAACACGTGCAAATTTGTTAAAACTATTTCGGTGTTCTACGTGTCGGGCGCGTCGCATTTGTGATTATGTGCTATCCGATTATCGATTTACCAATTTACTTTGTTCTTATACATATCTTTTAGTTTCTCTTTTTTTCATATATGGTATTTTTCTTACACAACATCCAACTAAACTAAACCACTATATTCCAGAAAAAAAAAACAAAAACAAAAATAAAACCAGCAGCACCCACGCATCGAAATAAAATAAAATCAAGCAAAACGGCAGCGCAATTACAATTGCTTATCGTTGGAAGCAATCACCCTCCAAAGCAGAACCAATCGCGTGCGGGGTTATCTGTAAAAGTGAGAGAACGCTTCGCGAAGAATAAATTGGGTGTCAGTTTGAGTAGGGATTTGCAAAGCAGCCCGCTTGCTCTAGTGGCCCCGATTTCGCGTCATTTGGTCCGCAGTTGCTTGTCCGCGCGAAAATAAGGTTTAGCACTGTAATACCGTGTTTTGATCTCGACCCGTAGCGAGAATGTCCATGTCTAGGCGACGCGACATCAATCCGAAGCTACGCATGGATAGGCAACCCGCTATTACCAGAATCACAGGTACCTATCACCATCGATCTTCGTACGATATAAATTTGTTTTTCTCTCCTTGATCTGGGCTATCTTTTCTCTCTGGCTTGGTTTAGGTTGTTCCTACTATTATGCAGAGTTTATTCACTCTAGGGAGGTCACTCCCCTGCAGATGTTGCCTCATTTCCAACGGCTTAGTGCCGTCCATGTTTGTTGGAAGTTTCAGCGCTGTGTGTCGGCCGATACACTAGCATTAGCGCTCAAATTGCCCCTTGCTCTCCTTTGCTTTTAATGTTTAAATCTGTATCTTTGACTGGACCTCCTTCTTCTCTAGATCCGAGTTTGCCAGCGGGAAAACGCAGGGAAATCGACAACGTCATGAAGAAGGCACGCGCCAACACCAATGACTACTGGGACAAGAAGTTGCTGGAGGTCGAGGAGAAGGATCCCAATCGTTGGCGTCACACTGGCTATAAGAAAATGTACATTCAAGGCGAGAGCAGTTCCGGCGAAAGCGATCGCGAGGGAAATTTTCGCTACAACAATGGCAACAATGGTGGAGTCGCTGGTGGTGGTGGTGGTGGTCCTCCCGGGAGTAGCGGTGGAGGTCCATCCACCGGTAATCCTCGTGGTGGAGGTGGTGGCGGTCCATATCATCGTCCGTCGCTTTCGCCGCGTAGTCGTAGTCGGTCGCGTTTGCGTAAAACTCCACCATTATCGCCGCCAATGCGTCGTCGGTCACCGCCGGATCACGTGCGTCGTATGTCGCCGCCTCCCATGGATCGTCGTCCGCGCTCCCCTGAACCCGGCAGGAGGATAATACCGCCACGTTCGCCTCCGGATATGGTTGGTCGTCGTCCCGGTCCGAGGCCTAGGTCGCCGCCTGAGCCAGTCGGTATGATGCGTCGCAAGTCGCCGCGTTCTCCGCGCTCGCCAATGGGCCGTCGTCGTTCGCCGGGTGGAATGCCTCCGGGTAGGCGTCGTTCCCCGAGCGGGGGTAGCTCGTTGCCACCAAATAAACGAGGGCAGATTCTGCCACGGTCGAAGAGGCCCCCTTCGCCTCCACCGAGGGTGAGTTTAACTATTCAAAATGGAAAATCCCTTCAGAGTGATTTAATTTGTATCCATTCACTTTGCAGAGTTCATGTCGGTCACGGTCAAACAGCTCGATGAGCAGTTGCTCGGACGATTCATGCTCGGTATGCTCTCCCAAGCACCATCGCCAGTACTCGAGGTAAGTTTTTGTTTGAGTTGCCTTAAAGCTCGAGATGTTTACAGAAAGAGTTCAAGTACGGATGTAAATGTTTCGTTTTCTATTTCTCTTGCAGATCAACATCGTTGTCGCGTTCGCGTCCACCTGGTGGTCCGCGGTCCCCTCCACCAAAGCAAGGCCCACTCGGTCGCGGCGGCCCGTCGGGTATGCGCCCGCCAATGCAATACAGGGGTGTCCCATCTCTAATACCCCTCAACTCGATGCCATCATCGTCCCGCGTACGCCCTTCGACTCCTCCTCAGGTTCGTGGCGAAAAATACCGAGAAGAGAAAGTAAGTTGAAATTTGAACGCTACAACAAGAGCATCTGTAACAGGTTTTACTTTTGTAGCTTCGCCGTGCTAGCAGTGAACGTCGTCGTGAAATGCTAATCGATCATGCCCCATCCGAGGGTGCACTCAAAGTATCGCGTTCGGGCCGTCATTCGCCGCCAGAGGATCCGCGTTTGAAAAATAGGCCACCAGAGCCTGTAGAACGGTCGGTCGTCACAAAGAAAAAGAAGAAGGAAGCCACTGATAAGTCGGTAAATAGTACAAACCTGATAGCAGCGCAGAGCAGCCTTACCTCATCGATATTTATTGTTTCTGTTTAAAGGTTCGTGCGCGCATTAAGGTCGAAGGTGAGAAACGCAAGAAACACGGTTCATCGTCTGATTCGGAAGATTCTGGGTCGGACAGCGAAAGTTCGCTGCCAACATTTACCGCAACCACCCGATTAACGTTGTCCGAACGTTTCGGCAAAATGGCACAATGGAGCATAGATCGGAATAACATGGAGAATATGCGCATCACTAAGGATTCCACTGGTGGAGCGTTGAAAGTGATGATCGAAGAAGGGCTAGAGTCGCCGCCGCGTCGGTATTCGTACTCTCCAGCTCCGGCTGGTCATTTTCCGGAAGAATTGGCGACCACAGCTCCCTCGGGCATGCTGTCGTGGGACGATGTGCGCGTTCGTTACGAGTACTACAAGAATCGTGGATACCTGCGCGATTTGGATTTAAAGGTATGTATGGCGGTGGTATCATCATTGAGTAGTAACTCCAAAAGAAGCGAAATGCTTGTCTAAATTTAAATTGCTCCACTTGTTAAATGCAAATTGTTTGCTCTTGTCTTTCCAGGACTACGTAAAATGGGAGGAGTGGTGGTACAAGTACCAAGAGTGGTTGAAACAAGAGCGTTACTACGAATTCTGGGAGCGGCAACAAATGCATAGGCGTCGTCGTAAGAAAATCCCAATCGCCCAACGTCTAAACTAAGTTTCAATGTTGTTTTTTTTCTATATATTCTGGTAAAGACTATTATATGGCGAACTTATAAAAACGCAAAGGAAAGCTAACAAGAAAGATTAACTCAAATTTGTTGACAGTTAAGGAAACTAATATTATTGAAGGCGACTATCCTTTTTTTTTTTGTATTTGTCTTGATGTAAAGAAGTGACAATTATTTTTAGATTTATCATTTAACAGTAGCAATTCTCTTTAAAAATCCTTCGACGGTATATACGCATTGAGATTGTATATACGGTATATAGGATATGTTTTTTTTTTTACTATTAAATAGCGAAGCTTTACTGTTGCCCAATTTAGTTGTTAGACCATCATGTTTCACTGATCATTTGTTTTTATACATTATTAACTTAAAATGATTGCTTTCTTATTTTTCTAGGTATTGCTCTGTGTGCAATTGTAAGTTGATAAAGTTAGATCGGTACATTAAAAATGTTTGTTTCAATACACACGCATATATCGGGAGGTTATCAATATCCCCCCCTATTGGCGTTTGTGTCGACGATTCATGTGAAGTTGTTCTCTGCGGACGTTGATTTGTTTGCGGGACGATTGTACGTCACATGAATCGTATGGACAAAGTTATGTTTATATGACAACGCGAATTGGGGTGATGAATCTGCATCTTCAACAATATATAATGTATTTTTAAAATGTTGTACTTTACAAGGAGTTACATCTATATTTACCACTTTAATAAAGTAATTAAATTATGTGTAAATAAATTAATTTCTAGGAAATTTAAGATTGGGGTCTATAGCCCATGATTCTGCCAAGGTCCGTACCAAAGATAACGGAATTACATATCCAACTTTTCAGTGGGAAGCGGCTGCCTAAAAGCTGTTTTCCCGAAGAATTCATGAAGTCGCAACTTGCTCATTTCTTTTGTGCGTATTCACAGACGGGGTTGATATTACAAAAACAACAATGTTAACTTTTGGGGGGATAGACGTACGAAAGAAATCCAGCTCTTATAAAAACGTCACTTGCTCTTTTTTGTGTTGATATTCGTGCGACTTGAATATGTGTAGTCTTCGACACTTTTCTATACGCTTTGCATTCACTGATTGAATTTTATATTTAAACATTCGAAATTTCCGTCCCGATTGATTCTAAGTATGTGTACATAAATAATTTACAAAAATGGATTCACCCGATGCAATGCCTTTCTTTGCTGTAGAAAAAATTCACGAAAATGTAAACAAACTCCACCAGTTGTCAAACTCAAATGCACTTGTATTGGTAAATCTGAGAAAATATCTATGTTCGCAAAAGTGCTCTGATATTTGAAAAACAAAGGTTTTCTATTTCGTTGTAGGTATCGGAACGGATATCTCGAATGGAATTTCTCCGATTTCGTTAAAATCAGTACATATTATCACGGGCAGTCGCACGCGCAGTCTATTGATAGGTTTAATATGGCTGAATTGACTGACTATTGGGCGTAATGTGAGAATTGTTGATAAATGAATTTTAGGGCAACTCTTTAACAATTATTTAGTACAAAAGTAATCCAATAATTATTTAAGTAAATTATTGCCGATAGCCACGCACAATAAATATGTATTTCCTGAATTTCGCTTTTTTAATTTATGATAATCAGTGTCTTATTTCTCTATAATAAACGAAAACGTTACAAAAATTAGCAAATGGATTTATTTATTATATAGCTGACCATGGAGCATCAATCAATTGTTTGCAGATTATTTTGGGGTCATGAAACTGTTCGAAGAAAATATTTATCAAAACAATACCTCCCACACAATAACCATTTTCCCCTGAACACTATCATTTGACAGCGCCACCTACTAGTCACATAATCCATCATCTCAATCCGATGACACGCAAACTCGTAGACGCGAAAAATTACTACAAATTCGAAGTCAACTTCGAAGAAAATTCGTAGCCGCCATTTTGGCTGAGTACGATTATCGCAGTGGTGGTTCTCAGCATTTTCGCTAGAAGTATTTCTACAAATTTCCTACAAATTACAACAAATCCAAACAAGTAAATTGTGTGACATTGTGCGTTTAAATATAATGCATAGAATTTAATAAAAATGGAGAACGTTGTCGCCTTTAATACCGAGGTAAGTGCGCTTGAAAAAAGTGCCCAAAAATTCGACAAAAGTTCTCTGGTGCTTCGCATGCATCCCGGTCAATGGTGAATTATATAAAAATAAAAGCAAGTACATGATTGCAAATACATTTGTTATCAATGGGTGGCTGAGGCTGTGCGAAAAACTTCCCATAAGGAACCTTATTGACTGTGATGCATACGGCCAAGACTGCTTGGCTGGGGCGGGTCTGTGACAGTACATACTAAGTGAATACTTTTCTTCTTTAATTTTGCAGCTCTCTGGGCTGTATGAAACGAAACCGCCGATTTCGAAGGCCAAGATGGCAGCTATAACCAAAGCTGCCATGCGAGCTATCAAATTCTACAAACATGTCGTGCAGAGTGTCGAGAAGTTCATACTGAAGTGCAAGCCGGAGTACAAGGTTCCTGGATTATATGTCATCGATTCGATTGTGCGACAGTCGCGGCATCAATTCGGCGTGGAGAAGGATGTGTTTGCACCCAGATTCGCTCGGAATATGCAAGAAACATTTGCCAACTTGTTTCGATGTGCTCCCGATGACAAGAGTCGCATTATTCGCGTGCTCAATCTGTGGCAGAAGAATAATGTTTTTGCACCAGAAGTTATACAGCCGATATTTGATCTCGCTGATCCCAGCCATCCGATATATCAGATGCAACCGCTACAAAGTGGAGGCGGCAACGCAGGCGATATCAGCTCGAATGGCTTGAATTTATCCAGCGGTGGGATGGATGTAAGCGGACCCAGTGGCGGTGGCAGTGGAATGCCTGGCAACCAGTCGGGAATCGACGACAAGTTGGTGTTGCCAGATCTGTCGGTAAGAAGAAAAGATACGGTTTCTGTGTTGTTGTTTTTTTGTGTTGTTAATGAATTTTTTGTAAATGTGGACAAACACTCTTCATACTAATTTGTTTTCTTCCGATTTGCAATGTAGCTTTAAGGTGGCGGCTTGTTCCCTACAACAAAGTCACCTATGTACGTTTGGACAGGCTTTGACCATTGCTACTGCCGGTTGACGGCATTCTTGTCGATCATCGCATAGTTGGTTGCTGTTTCTGCTCTTGGCTCTTGGTTGCAGACTTTGTTTGCACAATTTCGTTGGGCTTGTTGTATGGTCAGCTCCTTGGTCAGTTGTTAGTTACGTTACGCGTACGTGGTCAGCTCTGTAGGCCTTCAATAGTCGGTTGTTTGGTACGTACTGATGTCACCAGTTAAGATATCAAGGTGCTTTCACTACCCTCTGTAACTTGTGAAATCGAAACGACTTTCTTTGATTGAAGTTAAGTTCGTATGTTGTTTTTTTTTTAAAAGGGTAGTGGGGAGCTATTTTTTATGACGAAGGTCTGCTTTTACCCTTTCTCTAGCATGAAGCTAAAATCATTGAACATTTATTGCTTATCAAACCAGCTAATAAATAAATGGCAACATGATCAAGAGGAAAATTCAGCTTTTCTACTTATTACCCACCGGAATCAGCTAATAAACTGAGTCGGAAGGAGGAAGAACACTTCCTTTTGTGTGCGTCTGTACATTCTCTGTCCAAAAAATTCGAAAGGAGCCAATCCAATCGACCAAAAACCTTGATTTATGATTACGCTCTCTTGTTCATAGCTACATTTGTCCATTCACGACAGATGAATTGGTCAAACGAAATAGTTTCTATTGCTGGTCGAAGAGCGAATCCCTTTGTATCCAACTTTACATGTTTCCTAGTCTGCAGCAGGTCACACATTGTTTATTTTTTGAACTTGTGGAATTAAGTCGTCTCTTTTGTGTCGTTGTATTAACTTCCGCGGTGGCTTGTTTCCTCCGTTCAATCAATATACACCTTTCCAGATAACCTACTCTCCATTGGTCTATTGGGTTCATTTTTGTGAAGCGATGCGGTCTTCTCTTGTCTGTCAATAGTTGACTGGAACTGCAAGGGGTTACCCTTCTGTCTTCGTTACTTGTTAAAGCAACCAACAATGGCAATACTTTGGTGCTACCCCAGCTAGCATGTTACAATTTTCCTTCTTCCGATTTAAACCACACTTCTGTGATTGATTTACAATTTATTATTTGGCTACTTATCGCCAGTTGGGGATGAAAATAAAAGGTGTAATGAGTTTATGTACAGCTTCTACAGAGGTACAACGCTATTCCTCCAGTTGAACTGTACTTTCAACGTGTATATTCCGAGCTTAATGTATATTCCTGATCTTCTTTTCTTTACTCTTATGTCGCCTGTCATTTGCAAGTCAAACTAGCTACCATGTCTGTAGTAAAAGACTAAAATGTCTGTAGTTGGACTTGGTCCCAATCATATAACTTTTTAGACGATTATCGTCGAAGCAATTGGCCTCCAAAGCTACCAAGTGAGTGCTAAAGTTAAGAACGCGAGAGCTACTTGCAGTTCAGTCTTCACAAGAAATATAGTAGTTCACAAGGTGGTTTATCATAGTCATCCGTGATCGCAATTTTATTGTTTTTTTTTATGCATATAAATGCGCTTATTTGTTGAACTCGGCGTTCTTAAATGAACATAGAACCGACTGTAGGTGTCTAAATATGCTAAGTGGACATGCACGCTTGTAAGGATTGCATTTCTATATTTAAGATGTTTGTTCTTTATCAATTACTGCGACTTCATTCCCTTTGCCACGGTCGACAGAGAATACTTAACATATCTAAGTCAAAGAGGTCCTCGATCTCAGCAAAGTTTAGTTGGTTCAGTTAAGCCGACACCACCAGCAGATGCTGTGGTGCATGCATCTTCTTTGGTACTTTGGCACTCTAATTGAATTCAGTGAGCTACTACTGCTGAGTGAGAACTCCTTTTCCACCCCCTTTTGCATTAGCAGTGGCAGTTTATAGAATATAACACTCGTAGTGTTGTTGAATCACTTTTATTTGTTCACAGTGCCTTGATAAGTCCGAGCTTCAATCACGATAACAGAGAAGCCTGTGTCTAAATGCGTGCCCATTACTCGCCCTTTTATCGACAGGCAAAACAAGTAATCTCGCTCGTAATTCGGTTTTAGATTCCCCCCACAATCTTATCGCAAATATTATCGCCACTCCTTATCATCAGCGGTTTGCAAAACCAAACTTCACTTGCAACACAAGGCGCCTACATCTCTGCACACTCCCTGTTCAGTATCAATTGGATTTTGTGTGCAGGTGGAGTGAAAACAAATTAGTATGACGACCATGAACTAGTTTAATGCGTATTGCGCTGTCTCTTCATCTGGCATGACGAGCTACGCTTAAACAGCTTGATGTGTGTAGTATGTGTGTGTAATATATGTTTCCACTAGATTGGTCATCCAAAGCCATTCGCAAATGCCCTTGATCAAAGCACCCTGCGACAATTGCAACAAATCCAACAATTGCTTATCAGAAAGACCACTAATGAGAACGCTACATCATCATCTTCTGGCGTGGGGGCCATGCGCCAGACTGACTCTGTTAAGTTAAATAAAAACGTACTCGATTACGATTACGGTGATGAGGACGAAGAGGACAAGAACTCTGCTTCTCCACATGTACCAAATCTTTTAGACGTAATTAATATTAGCCTTGTTTAATTTGATTTCCTTACAAGTCGTTGTTTTGTTTGTTACCTCCCCCAAAGACCGCCACCCACCGAAAGCAAACTCTTCCTCCTGTATGCATTTCTTCTCTTCGTTTTGCTTGTACAATAAATTTATTCATTTGACTTATGTTTATGGTTTCTGTTACTTGTTTGTTTGTGCTGAGTTTGTGCGCCGTGTCAACTCAAAACTGTGTTTGGTTTTATTTTTTTAGAACAACAACCTTAAGCAACTACTCAAGGACCCGAACGTGCTGCGCCAACTGCAGACACTGCAGAACTTCCAGAAATTCAAGCAACAGGAGGAGAAACAACACAAACTGAACGAGCTGCGCATGCAAGAGGATGCCTTCGAGAAGCACATACAGAACGTCCTCAAGGTAGTTGCACATATGTAGTTTTATCCAAAGATCTAAGAAGCCTTTTGAATGTTTTTTTTAAAATAATTATTGTGGTTGTGTCTCTTTGTTTCGTTCTGTCTTGCAGGGTACGACGGTTGATGTTGACGCTACCGACATGCCCAACAAAGAAGTGGAGTTTGTATCTGAGGAAACTAAAATCGAGGTAAATTCACTAAAATTCTGTGTTTCGTCACACATTCTATTCTGTTGTGCTGACGTGCTTAGCTTAAGATCACGGTTGGAACAAAACAAAAACGAAAAAAAAATCAGCTCTACCTAATGTTGTTATACGTAAATTCGCGGGAAGAATTCGATTTCATGCAGAACAAACTATCAAACACTATGCACTGGGGGGGGAATGATTATAATTCATAGGTCTCAATTTGAATTTTAGCAAATGCTTTTCATTTTATAATTGCGCTAGAAAATTGAAATGATTGTCATCAACACTTGTTCTGTCTGAGAGTAGGCAGATGTTCGAAATCAAAGGAAATAAGTTTTGCATTGCTGTTGTGTATTTAAAAAGAACAGTTTAGACAGCAGTTTTCCATCTTAAGTTTCGGGTATTCAGCATCGCTTGCATGCAGCGCGTTCAATTTGAAAGCCTCTTTCGTATGAATGAGAGTAATTGAGTCCGTATGCTGCGAGCAATCCAACCAATGAATTTTAGTTTCAAAGTAAACTCCTTAGTGACGTGTCTTACAAGAAGCCCATCCCCATTTATTTAGAATTCAAATCTTTATATCCGCAAAAGGCCTATTAAAAAAGCGACGGTTTAAGGATGGCATAGAATGAGTCTTCACTCCGCTTAGTTCATTGTAGTGACGTCAAAAGAAGTAAAATGAGAACCGGGTAATGCATGCAAACAAAATGGAAGGGGGCCGCCAACGAAACCCTCTGTTGGCACACAGTTAAACCAAGAGCAAATGAACTTAGAAATGCATTCATATCAACTCGAAATAGGAAGAAATCAAACCAATTCACTCCTGCAAATGAGAACGACCATTGTCAACATGAATATTGGAAAAAAAAAACTCAAATCAAATCGTTACACTCGTAAAGAAAAATTCTGAATAAATAAATAAATTGTTGGCACAGGCGAGTTCCCCTTTGCAGCGGTGAGTGGCGTCTACCCGACTGCAAAAAGAATAAAACAAGACAAACGGTCTACCAGGAATTAGTTATTTTAGTATTTAAAGAAATTATTGTTACTTTTTAAACAAAAAAAAACATTATACAAACCTAAAAAGAAATCTTCGTTGGAATTTCCAACTCTAAACACAAAAGGTAAGGCTAATAAAACGAAAGAAATTCCACCGGGACTAACGGTATAACAACGTTTGCGTACCAAGCTGGTAAGTTATTTAAAATTTGATTAATACAAATTGATAGTAAAAAAAGAAACAAACCTTCGCAACGCAACAATCAATAAAAAAAATCACGCGATCGCAAAGATGAAGATACATAAAGTAAAAGTAAAACCGATAAAACCAAACGCACACGTCAACATACGACTGAAATGATATAACGAAATATACCAAATTAAACTCAAATAATAAACAATCACGTAATTTTTATTTTCGTCATTTTGTTTTTTTCTTCTTTGTGTGTGTTTTCTTTTTGTTTTTGTTTTTCCCTTTTTGTTTTACTTTATTCTGTTTCTGAACGGCAACACTGTAGGTTATCAACTTGGATGGGAACGACTCGAGAAGTCCGTCGCCGGGTCGTGATCGCTACGCGAAGAGGAGGCGCAGCCGCAGCCGATCCAGGTCCAGAGAACGATTGGCCGCCAACAGGGACAGGCGAAGACGCAGCTCTAGGTCAAGATCGAGGAGCCGTTCGCCGAGGACAAATCGTCGTCGCAACTCGCGGGAAAGGGAACGTGAACGCGAGCGCCTGGTCGAACGAAACCGCGACAAGGAGAAGGACAAGGAGCGCGAACACGAACGTGAGCGCCGACGCAAGGGCCTGCCGGACATCAAGAAGGAGCATTTGAGTGGTAATTCTCTTTCAAGATATGCAATTGTCCAAACTATATAAATATTAATTGAAACTTTCTATAACATTGCAGTCGTATGGTGGAACTAATCCGGCGCGGGTTTTAAATTTGTTTTTTTTTGTGTTTGTTATTATCGGATGTGCGCGCGAATTAATTACAAAACTGTGTGATATACTTGATAACTATCTTCATCATTGCGTTGCGCGGATTTTTACGTTGTTTTTCTTTCTTTTTTTTCGTAAACTATTGTCAACATTTTTGCTATTCTTGTGTTTGCCATTGGCAAGGGTGCAGCTGGTGCCAAAGCTATAGATATATGTACAATCATAGACGCCGCTTGCAGAAAGCTTAGTTCAGAGCCAAACATTGATGGTAGAAGTAAAACTCGGAATTGCTATGAAGAATTTTGCCACAGAGAGAGGCCTCGTAGCGTAGCTTTTCAGACGGTTGCCTTTTGATTTCGTTACGATGATTTTTGTCACAAAGAGTGCCCTCGTAACTTAGCTTCTCAGACGGTTGCCTTCAAGCTTTCCTTGTTGGTTTAACACCCACAACCAAATTAATGCCATCGGCGATTAAAAATACCGCGGAATTTCTTCCTCATCTGGAACGAAAATATAAATTCAAAACTAGCTCCTCAGTGGTGTAATGTTAAGAGTTTGAGAGCAGCTTCCCCTGTGGGTTCTACGCCCACGTCCAAATTTATTCCACTGGCGATGGATTATTCCGCGGAATTCCAACCTCATCTTGAACGAAGTGTGAACGTACAAGGATGCAATCGTCGTCTTGAGATTTGGGACTACTTCCGTACGTACGTACTTCCATGTGGCTTCTCATTATTTAACACCTGATCACGATCATGCCAAAGTCATCTTATAAATAGTCACAACCCTAGAGTCCGCTGTAAACATTTTCCACGCGAAAACACGCGGTATTTTCGGGTTCGAAATGCGCAGATTATTGTGCCGTTCCACCTTTGGCAGAGCCATTATCTCTTGAACTCTGTCCTCTATTTGTTAGAAATCATATCCTTTTTTTGTTTGTTTCGGCTATTGATAGACAAGCTTGATATTTTACACGCAAAAGCGATTGGTATTGGAAATCATTAGTTGAAGTTTTTTACTATGCACGACTACTTCTTCTCTTTGTTACCTTTTCTGATACTCAACTTTTTTTGACTTTGCGGGCCATGAAGGTATCAAGCTTTTGTTATATATACAGCAGGCCCTTATGAATCTCCTACCATCTATGTCCATTCTGCCTTCAAGTACAAAACTGTCCAAATAGTTAAAACTAGTGCCACAATCCAAGTGTTCCCTTCATCAATGAACCACCGGTATTATAAGTGGTTTTTGATGACCATTTCGTCAAGTTTGGTCATCGTTTTCGTCTTGGTCGAAGCATGAAATCTATACAACCAATTTTTTTTTATATAACTGCAATAAGTGCAAAGCCATTTTCGTAAGTCGGAACTGTTTATCACAAGTTATCTAGTGATATAATGTACTCAAGGATTTGAAGGCCCAGTCTAACTGAACTGAACCGGTCGCCGTTATATTTGCTACAATCAGCATTGTAATGGCAACACGTCAATTGCCACAAGAAGACAAGTATATATCGTTGCCCTTCACAAGGACGGACGAGAGTTTAGTTCCTTTCCTACTCATCACTATTGTTTTCAAGTTCTGTCAGTAAGGAACATTTTTCTGAAGGTCTTCTGATGGTGTAGTCAACCTCCTTTTGTCGATCGACACTTCGTATGGTCGCGCATTTAATTTCACCAATCGAAACAGCGCCCTTCTAACCTAACAGAAAGTTCTCTAGTCGGCGAGGTCAGAGCCATTGTTTTAACCTCAAATAGACAGGGTATATTCATTTTTTGGGTGATTGATAAAAACTAGAGACAAGTTACATTCTCTGCATACTTATTGGATGTATGATTAGCGCGTTGTTCTCTTAACAGAACCGCTCTCCATATGGAAGTCTTCTTAGCAATGAATGTAAGGGGCCAGTCTTTCAGTGACATGCTGTTGATATCTCTGAGCGTTTAGTACAATGCCTACCTACAGTTCTCTGTCGATTCTGTCACAAATTATGCCGAAAATGAAGTTACTTTCAGTTTATTATGCTCGAACACGAACGAACTGCTGCTCTTTTAACTTTAGTGAAGGAAAGTCCCTTCCGTGGGTATTTGCATTGGCCATTTTGTGTTTTAATGGCGCAAGAGCAAGGGGTGGATCTTAAAACTAACCTGTTCGTAGCTTATGAACTGACGAAATCATAAAACTGTCGCCTGTCAGGTTCGATTGTTGTTACCGGAGTCAGCTGTTGTTAGTGTAATAAATTGACGAGGCCATTTTTACCAACGAAATTGACAAATAAGCGAAACACAATTTATGTGTCCGGAGTGGACGCAACAATTTGCACCGTTCCCTAATCTGTAGCTTGTTTATGGATGCGGTTATTAGTTTTGTACAATTATATCAGAAGATTCACTTTGACCTAACAGTTAGGCCATCAAATTAATACAAAAGTGTTTTTTTTTTTTTGTATCAAATGCTCAGTTTGGACTGCTTTTCCAAGTTTCCGTTTAATTTTTTTATCATGCAAATAAATGAATTTATTTCTCTCTGTCCAACATTGTATGGATGGCGGTAGGTGTGAACTCACCTTCCTTTCAGCAACGGAGGATGATGTGTGCACGAACGATTTACTTCTACAACGTTTTCGCCTTACAGAATCTGACCCCAGTCTAAAATCGGCCACAACCAGACTTACATTCGTGGCCATAGTTGCGCGCGTTTTGCGTCGTCTCATCATTCGTCGAAACTACAGCAATGGAGGGGTCTTCTGGGACATAGAAGTCGGTATATTGCTTCGAAGACTGCTAGTTGGTTTCGCGTTTTTCTGAAGAGCATTTTGTAGGTAGATGCTTAGAGCGGTGGTCACCTGTTTGGATTAGATTTTAAGGCTCCTTGTGTTCCAAATTTGTAGACTAAAGGATAGGGCACAGGCAAATTACCAACCACTCCAACATGCGACTGCACAACAAAAACGCGATTTATCCTTCCAATCTCTTCTGGTTTTCACCGAGATTATCTGTTTTCCCCCTTGCAGTTTGCAGCACAACACTGTGGGTGGGTCACCTCTCCAAGCTGGTGTACCAGGAGGAGCTGTCGGACACCTTCGGCAAGTATGGTGACATCGTGAGCATAGATCAGATTGTTCCGCGAGGATGTGCATTCATTGTGATGAATCGCCGTCAAGACGCCAGCAAAGCAATGAGCGCACTGAAAAATCACAAGCTACAGGGCCGGGGCATAACAATATCATGGGCCGCCGGAAAAGGTGTCAAAAGCAAGGAATGGAAAGACTTTTGGGACTTGGAGCTGGGCGTCACCTACATACCGTGGGACAAGCTGGCCGAAGATACCGACTTGGATGCGCTGGAGGAGGGCGGCATGTTCGACGAGGACTCAATGCCCGACTGGATGAAGGACAAAATCAACAGATTGAAGAACATCAAAGAGAACATTGCCAGCGGCGGTGCGGCGATGATGTTCGGCATGGATGGCATGCCAAAGATTGACACAACCCAGCCACCACCGACAGCGGGTGGTATGATGGCAATGCCGCCGTTTACCATGGCACCGCCAATGGGTGCGCCACCACGTATGATGGCTCCGATGGGAGTGCCAATGCCCAACAATATGGTATCCGGTATCCCTATGCCGCCGTCTTTGGTGGCAGGAATGCCACCACCACACGCCATGATGCATGGCATGCTTCCGCCGCCTGGCTACCCTCCGATTCCACAGTTGGACAAAAATATTCCCCCGCCGAATATGCGCGGCGACGGTGGCATGCCGCCGGGTGGGTTCATGGGAAATCCCAGCCTCATGCAGCCGATGCCCATTCCCACACCACATCCGTTCCAGCAGGCAAGTGTGGGCGAAAATGCTTCGAGCGACGATCAGATGGACATCGAGATGGAGGATGATATGGCTACCGATGCTCCGGCGCCACCAATTAATTTCAATCAGCCGCCGCCCATGTTTCAGGGAGGCGTTGGCGGGTTTCCCGAAGCGGGAGTTATTCCAGGCACTGAAGGTGGCGAAGATTTGGTCGGTCGCGACAGAAATCGCGGTGGCGGGTCCCGGTGGGGTGCCCGCGAGGATCGCGATCGCGGTGGAAATCGTGGCGACGTTGCCGAAGGTGAGATGTGGCGCGAGAATGGCGGTGGTCCTCCCAACTTCAATGACAGCCAACGCCGTGGCGGCGGTGTTCCGCCTGTGAACATTCCGCCGTTTGAAATGAACAACCATCCGCAGAGGGAAGGAGGATTCTTCGATATGCGACATGCTGGTGGAGATGGTAAGGTTTGACGTCGTGCAGTAAATGAAGTGCTTACTAATCCTTTTATTTTTTCAGATTTTGCTGATCGTCGCGGAGGAGGAGGCGGCGGTCGTGGTGGCGGTGGTGGAGACTTCTTCCCAAATATGCAGAATCGATTCAATCAGCCAAACAGCCTGATGCAAATGCGGATTCAACCCCCACCAGTGTTTAACAATCGGATGGGCGGACCTGGAATGGGTCCCGGGCCGGGCATGTTCATGCGCGGACAAGGACCACGCGCTCAAGGTGGACCACCAGGTAAGTCTCGCGTAATTGTGTAATCAACTTTTGGAGACTTATGCTGCACTCCTTTAGGTGGCGGGTTTAACTTCAACGATCGGCCACAGTTCGAACGTGACATGGAAGGTGGTGGCGGCGGAAGCGGCGGCGGCGGCAATAGAATGCGTGGCGGACGCGGAATGAACGACAGACGTGGCGGCGGTCGAGGGGGTCGCGGCGGCGGGGGTCCAAACAACTGGCGAGAAAATGACGACGACGAGGAGGGTGGCGGTACAAACGCTTTCAAACGACGAATGGGCGGCAATCGTTTCAGTGGTGGACGCGACCGGGACGGCCCGGACGACAACCGCATGAGTCGAGACAGAGACCGCGGTGGTCGTCGACAAATGAATGATCGCAATTCGCGTGAGAGAATCGATCGAACATCGCGCGAAAGGCGCGGCGATGGCGTCGGCAACGACCGACCGCCAAGGAATCGCAAAATGTCCAGTGAGCAGCGTGACGAACCGTCAACGCCGCCAAAGAAAGCAGCAGATAATCTTCCACTAGATACTGAAGAGGATTGGGATCAGGAGCTCTCCGAGCACAGCTTCGAACAGGGACAAAGGAAATCATTTTCTCCTTCCCAGCAAAAGGAGGACGAACCCCAAAATGAGGCCGCCGTGGAGGACTCCAACCACGGGCAGAGAGACCCTTCCCCCCAGGCAAATGTCGAAACAGAGCAATTTGTCGCTCCAATTGCGGCTCCCAGGGAGGAGCAGCAACAAGAGCAGCAGCCCAGCAAAAAGGAGGAACGAACAAATTCCATCAACACCCCGCTCTATGACGAACCCGCTCCGGATAACAACAAACCATCGGCTTCCGACAAGGAATGTGAAGGCGGCAGCGCCGCCAACGGTAGTGCCGACGCCGATGTAGGCGGCCCTTCCCCCGAAAGCACCGCACCGTCTTCTGAGGTCGCTGCAGAGGAATAAAACTGCTTGCCGTTCAAGCATTCAACCTCCGTTTTCGCTTCTAGTTCTAAGAGCACACTGTCTAGACGTAAAATCAAATATTTCATCCAGCAATTGAATGGGCGTTGTTTGGCGAGCATTTATATATTGTTTACTTGGAAATTATTTATTAAACAGAGGACACCACTCAAACACACAACACACAAAACACACACCTACGCATTGACATCTAAAAGGACAACATCAATTGTACTGTGTAATATTTTAGTTAAATAAATTTTTGTTGCTTTTTTTTTAATCAATTCTTGTAGGTCAATTCCCTTATAAAAAGCGTCCTTAAAAATGTTACATTACACTCGCAATTGCATTGGGGCCTTGCAAATGCCTTTGCAAACGTCATCCAGCTCTTAGCAGCAACACTTTCTTTTTGTAATAAGCATTAAATGTGTGTAACCAGCGAACAGTATATAATGTTGTTAGAATTTCTTATTTTTTTTTTTTTTTTGGTTTTAAATAGCGGTTAATTGTAATCTACCATGTATTTTAAATTGGAAAACAAGCGTATATATTAATATTTTATTATATTCATAATATAAACAATTTTACTCATTTTATCAACAAATAGCGGTATCATTACATGGTAAAGAAAAGAAAAACAAAACAAATTCAGAAACACACAAACACATACATGATGAGTAGTAAAACTGTAATCAGATATAATGGTTTAAATTGACATACAGTATGTATTAAGAACTCCAGCAGTTGTGTTTTTATTTGAATGGTGTTTCGTTCGTACTGAGTGATGATTCTTTATTGTATTCTTGTGTCCGCACTTACTGCAATTGTTTTATAGACTCGTTTGAATTATGGCTGTTTGCCACCCTCCCGTGGTGGTGTTCGTATTGATTGGGTGAATAACATCTCATGAAGTGACTTTTATTAGAAGTTGTGGTAGTGCAATCAGTGCTACTTGGCAGCTATTGTGAGTATGACAGATTCGATTAGACTTCTCAGAGCACTTTCTAGCTCTAGGTCGTTTCCTGCTTTCCGGCAAAACTTCTATTTTCCGATTTTAGAGCACTTGCGAGCCTAGATATTTTTCGCAGAGTTGCTTCAGATTGCCAATTACCAATTCAAGTGCTTTTTAGTTTTCGAATGATTAAAGTTTAACCGGTAAATGGAAAACGCGTAGAATACTGTCGAAGATTTTTAATATTCCAATCGCACGAATGTCAAAAAAAAGAAGAAAAATGAATTAATTGAAATTCATGAAATCACACACTTCTTTTGTAGTACCTTATACCTGTTTGCGAGTTCGTGAATTGGCCTTTTGCAACCAATAATTCGGTAGTAAATAAATTTATCTCTGTTCTCTGACCACACGAGAGATCTCAGCTTGGGAAACGCTGCTGTAGGCAGTCGGTCTGCTATCAATTTTGAACTGAACAGAGGGGAACATTTCAATTGATCTCGAGCCATTCTTCTTTTACTGTGCAAAGAAGTAACAAGTGGCCTTTCTAAATGCTAGTTTCATCCACTGTGTAACCGACGACCTTCTCTCTTTCAAACAAAACTCAATTCAATAAATGTGTATATAATATTTTATTAACACGAATAAAAATATTTAATGATTCCTTTCCTATTGATACAGATCAATATACGTAATAAAATAATAATAATAAAATGATTCAGTTCCTTCCTCTGTCTAAAATGACGTCTCTCCGGGAATGCCATCGTATTCGCTGATAAACAGCTTTTTGGTTAGCAAAAAACTCTCGATATTCTCCTTGTTGTCGGCAGTTTCGCTTGCTGCGGCTCGCTTGCGACTCGATGAGGCTGCCGACTGATTGCCATCGGTGGCGTTATCATTTGCCGCTTCCAGTTCGACTGGTTGATTACCATCTAGGCAGTACAGTAGACTCCTACTGAGCTGGGATTCGTCTAGATCCTCAATGTCCTGCGTGGAACCAAAGTCATCTGGTTGGCTGGAGAATGACGAGTCAACGGGGCTGGCGGTTAGAACGCTGCGACTGAGAAGGTACTCTCTACAAATGAAACATTAATAAATGATAAGAGTTTCAATATGCGGTTTTTTTAAGCTCACTTGAAGTCGTTGGACAGTATCGCCTTTTGTACAGCCGGCTTTGGATTAGAGTTGCTCTCATCAGGTGTCTGTTTGGTGAGGGAGTCTTCGTCCTGCTCTCGAAAACTGGACAAATCACTTTGGTAGAAGGTTTGGTTTTGCTCAGACGAGCCTAGAGTAGTAGTCAGCATGACGGGCTTCCTGGACCTGGGCGTCATTATTGACTCCTAAATTTAAGAATGGATTATGAAACAAAGAACGATATTGCAAAGCAGGGCAACATATAAACGTGTTGAGCGTGCGGTTAGGTAAGGATGGAGGCGAAAATAATTGGGTTTCTCTTACCTGCATGGCCTTGGGCATTCGCTGAGTGGATTTGGTTATTGGCGACATTGACCGCCTGCCGAGCAGCATCGACGGAGTGCTCGTAATCAGATCGATGTTTCGATAGATCGACAGTCGTTGTGTGCCACTGCTACCGGCCACTTCAGGATAGTCCTCTTCGCCGGGGTAGTCCTCCATATCGTCGTCGTCGTCGTCGTCTTCTTCGTCCAACTCGTTCTCCGATTCGTTTTCCTCTTGGAACGTGACACTGTCATCGCTCGACTGCTGGTTCAGCAACGATACTGATCGCGCCAGCTTTCTGCTCGCGTCCGGCACAAATGGGAATCTCAGATTGCCCATACTCACACCCTTGATTAGCATACGCGTCAGGGACTTGCTCTTGCCAATCGGCGTCACATCGGCCGTCGCCCGTTCGCTTAATATTCGACTCAAGTTCGGTTCGGACTTGTAGCGGGATTGAAACTCGATTTGATTCACCGGGGTCGATGGATTGCTTATCTCGGCGACGTCCAGCTGAGTTTTGTCCTTCCAAGCGACCGACTTTTTGTCATCCACCTGCAGCTTGAGCGGTGTTGTGCAACTATTAGACTCGAGCTCACTTGAAGTGGTTCGGCTAACTGGCGCTGACACGGTTATGGCGACGGTAGCTGGTGGCGCATTTGTCGAATGGGTTAGTAGTAGAGAAGTGGAAGAGGTAGATTTTTGCAGAGGATGCGTTTTAATTGAAAACATATTAGATGATGAGGAGGAACTCGACGATGTCCCTGATGTGTTATGATGAGATGAGGCATTCGACAGGGGACTTTGAAAGAGTACTCGTAGTTTAGGGTTTCTCGTGGAGAAGTTTGGCGTCTGTTTAGAGATTAGGAAGGCGATTAGAAAACAAAATCACAAATGGCAAACACTGAACATTAAATAAAGGTGCTTTACTTTTAACCTTAGGTGCTTTTACTTAAAAAAAACTATAACCTTGCAACATAAATCCAAGCATGCAACTTATATACAGCAAACGTTTGGGGAAAGTTGTAAATTATACTTACACCCTGCGCATTCAACGCTACAGCCGGCCTCTTTGGAGTCCGCGAGATGATGCCCTTGTGGAAGATGTGCTTCTTTATGGAATCGCTTATCGACTTGGCACTGCGTGACGGCTCCGAGTTCTTTAGCCGATTCATTGTCACCAGCTGCAATGGAGTTCCTAAAACGCCAAGAGAAACATTTGTTTCATAGCAGTCCAATTAAAAGAAACAACACCCAACTCACCTTGGCCATTTTGTTTATTAAACTGCTTAATCAGTCGTCGCTTCTTGGACGACTCGGGAAGACTCTGGATATGGGCATACAACTGTGCCAGCTCTGTATCCGTGTTGTTGGCATTGTGAGCGGCTGCGGTCTTCTCTCGATCAACAAACGTATAAATCGTGTTCACAGTCGATATGTCAGATATCGATTCGTCGAGCGTTTGTTCGGGCGACATGGTCTTCTTTCGTTTTCGTTCGAGGAAGTAGGCTCGTATGTCGGTCGCCAATTTACCAGGAATCTCGAATATCTCTAACCCTTTCGTTATCATGTAGGTTATGATAGAGGACATGGTCTGGGCGACGTAATGCAGAGCTTCGGGCGGTAAACTTCGTGGACAAATCAAATGCGGAGCAAAGAGGGTGGCGAGGTTTTCTGCAGACATTTTGTTTGTGTTCTCGTGCATGGATACAACGTGTAGCATTTCAATGATCTCCTGAAGTAGTTGTCTATTTTCATCGGGCAGTAGGAGTAGAAGCAGCTGCGTGGAGCTGAGCAAGTGAAGACCTTTGTTTTTGTCAGTTGCTGTTTCGCCGGAATCCTTATCATTGCAGAGCGGAGCAATTTGACAATGAGCTGGATAGTGGGCATCCGTCAGCACTGGCTCGTGTAAATCGGCGAGGAAACCCTTGAAAACCGTCGCACAATCATGAACCGTATAGCTGTCGTTTAGATTCATGGGTTTGCTGTTCTGTATGATGGCACGAAGTTCATTCTGCCGCGACACTGATCCTGTCTTACGAAATATTCCCTCCTGCGTTACATCTGCAAGTGGAATGGTGATTGTTTATACATGTAAATCACGATTCGGTGAGCTTACTCTTTTCCATTAGCATAAACTCTTTCAATTGCTTTAGTTGCATGATGAAGTTGTGGTCCAACAACAAGGTATTTCCTTCCGGAGGACTGCCAGACGGCTTTCCCGAAGTGCAGCTTTTCATTTTCTTTGACAAACGATTCCATTTCTTCATTTTACCCTTCTCGTAGTAGACGACCTCATGACATGGCAAATCAAATCTGGTAAACAAGATATCCATTAGGAAACTAATTTTATACCAGTGTTCGCATTTGATCCCAACTCACTCATCCGTATTCAAGTCCAATTCAAAGGAGAGGTGCATCCGCACTAGGGTTTTGAACTTTTCATAATTATTTCGGCGCATTCGAGTCGCAATGTCCATGTCGGACATGTTCGTTGCACACACTTCGTCCATTGTTGAAAATAAATATATAAAAACCTAATCGAATAGAGATGAAAACAAATCTACGGAAGTCCTTCCCCGCGAAGGCGTGCACGAAATTCTGAACTGAAAACTGTACACACACGTATTTGGTTTTACAGATTGGCACATCGCAATGTTGGGCGTGTCATTTGGAATTTAATTACTAATGAAAATCAACAAATTGGACAGCAATTCTGTTATAAAAGGAGGAAAGTAGAAAACGCAAAAACCGCTGGAGACATTTGAAAATTAAAATTCAATTAAACAAAAAAAAAAAAAAAAACATTTGCGACTGGAAGTTATTAGAAATACATGACTGGAAGGGAGCTACCAACGTCATATGTTCGTTTCATAAGTGGTCGCGCTTACATCGTCTATGTTTGTGACGACAGCACGGAAAACAAATGAAGAAATATAAGAATTTAATAATTAAATTGTATCCAAAATAGAAACATCCACAGAAATATTATGCGCTTTATATTTTGTTTGTTTAAAATTTTCAATATTTGAAAGGACTCTCTTTAAAATATTGATTCTTATTATTATCCTTTTTGCATCTGCAAATCCAAATTACATTTCGAGCTTAGAACCTCAAATATTTCGTGAACTTGGCATTACTAGTCGCATCGCGCGGCTATGCGTTGCGTGGCATCACATCTCGTTATGTAGTAACAGAAAGTCGTATCGCATCGCAGTCCGAACGTGTAACGTGACAATTTTGTTTTCACGCACCGTAGCATAAACGTTTGTCTAACTATATTTCTTTTACGAAACAGTTTTTGTTTTGTTATTTGTTTACTCTTTCCGAAAAATAGAAAAAAAACTTAATTTGCTAACAAATGGATCCGTCCGATCTTGAACTGGTGCGGGGGGTACGCGCCACTCCAGGCCTATTCAATCCACTGAATCCGGACTTTAAGTTCGCCCATCGAAAGGAAAAGATTTGGAAAGACCTCGCTTTATATCTGGGGATCAGCCGTAAGTGAAAGTCCAGTTAGCCCATCCGATTATAACTAAACGCATTTGATCCACAGCGCATGATGCTCGTCGTCGATGGACGTGCCTTCGTGATAGATACTCCCGCGAACTGAAGTGTCGTCGCCTGGCACCCAAAAGCGAATATGGTCCGGATGAATTTTTCAAAGAAATGGACTTTCTCAGACCCTTTGTTAGGAAACGGAAGTAAGTAAAGAGCCCGCAGCCCTCAGAGAAGATTTATCTAAAATTGCAAACTTTTAGAGAGCGACGGTCGATAGTCTGTCAAATAAAATCAGACGCCAAATGGGATGGCAAAGTGGAGCAGAACTACGATACCAGCGATATTTATTCAAATAAAATGGAATCGGTCGTCTCCGCAGGGGATGATGTCCCAATCGTTGAGGATGGGTACCACCACGATTTTAAGGGCTCGAAATGTGACACGGTGACTATAGTAATGGGTTCGCGCAACGAAGAGGAGCGCCTGATATCTGGGGACGGTTTCGAGGAGTTCCGTGTTAACTGCGATCTGGAGGGGAGTACAGAGAATGTTAGTTCACACAGCTGTGACTTGGTGACCGAAACGGAACATCAAAAAGTTACGGAAATAACAAGAGGATCGACCAGCTACACCATTGGCGATGAAGATGATTTCTTTTGCAAGAGCATATGTGCCTACCTGCGCCAGTTGTCGCGGGTTCATAAGATCAAAGCCAAAGTGGAGATGTTTCAGATACTGGAGAAGTATATTGAGATCGAGGAGTCTTGAGATGTTACCTTATTCTGTTTGTATATATATAATGTAGTTATGCAGATCAAGAAAGTTCTTGAAAATTAATCCAGACAAGTACGATGTCTGTATTGCGATATTAGAACACACAAAGTCAAAGCACACTTTACGCATGTAGTATATATATTAAATCGTTCCTATGTACATATTCCAAGGTAGCTATCACGGCGCTAAAAGATGGAAACAATCATTTAAAGTTACAACAAATCGGTATGCATTATCTAGCGCCTCCTGAAGATCGGTGCCGGATTCTCTTCGACGACGACAGTTTTCGTCAGCACATCATAGAACGTACGGTTGTTTCTTAAAAAAAGAAAAACAAAACAAACCGGAAAAAGCAGAGCCAACACAAGGTTCTTCGCCACAGCTCGTATGAACGCCCTACGAAAGCCAGGATTTTCCGCTGGATAGATGAGAGCGCGTACAGGTGCACCAGTGACCCCCACCATTGGCTCACCATTCGGCAATGTGAGAACTTCGACATGGATAATCCTCAAACGAAGTAGCAATTTTCCGGGAGTCGCTCCGCCAACAAATACCCGTCCATTCATGGTCCAAAGCGCTTCATAGAGACAGACGAAAACCTTCATTAGAATTTCCAATGCGACAAGGTCAGATGAGAGCGTCAGTAGGTCTGCTAGGCTTAAAAACCTGGACTCATCCTCGGTGACAGTTTTCTTCAAGTAGTCAGTGTCAAACTCATAACTTCTGCAAGTAATATAGAATTATCCAAGGTTTTAAGAGACCTAGACATACATACAAATCTAAATCGAAGATATTGAGGAGAATAAATGTGATGGCAACTTTCAGCAACAACAAGAGCATAACATCGACCATTTCAGCGACAAATCGTTTCCACAGCGGCGCAATAACGAATTCGTAGCCTCCGTCTTGGCCAGAAACTGCAAGGGTCGAAATACAAACATACTCTTTACCTATTTGTGTAGCTTACCTCTGTTTGGCGATACATTATTTTGGAGATTATGAAAACGTGAAGCTGTTGGTCTTGGTGGAGTAGCTGCAACGTTGGGCGCAGCAATTGTTTCTGGGATGATGTTCGCCCCATTGAGGGAGAAGTAGTTGGGATAATTTGACGCCAAGTAGTAGGGAAAACATGCTGTAGCGTTTTGTAGAAGCTTTGATTGGTTGACCCAATGTTCGAGTTTCTTGAAGTACTCTTCGTTTGCGGATGATTCTTCTTTCATTTTAAGCTACAAGGCTTTTTGTTGAAAACCAAATCATCGACGAAAAAACTGGAAGAAAATTACAAGTGACTGTCGACGGAGTAGCGACTGCGTGATGACGGCGGGTCTGTTCTATTGCAAAGTGGAGGTTGGACCCATTCATCGTATATTATAAGGGAGTTGACTGAAACAGAAATCATTTTTTTTTTCGTCTATTTAATCAAGGAATCCATCTTTATACCCACCAGCTGCTGGTTATAATAATCTATATAGGTAGTTGATTCCCAAGGTTTACAAAAGCGCTTATTCTGGTACATTCTTCGCGAATCATTTCTACAATTTGTACCTACTTGTGATTTTATTCTCTGTTGTTCGACAGAATAGGTATCTATGTCAAGTGACTACCGCGAACTCACCTAATTTCAAAACGAACACACTTTCATGTTATGAGGAAACAGTGCTAAGTTTTGACACTTCGGCTTAACGCGAATTTGTACTGCATATAAAAGAAAACACAAACCTAATTAGTTTCAGGTTTATAATAACAAAAAATCAAGTTATTTAAGATAGCATAATCGAAGAAATCTCACGGCAAATCATGGACGACTTAAATCCACTTGCTGGCACCGCACACTTGCTAGAAGAAGTTGATAGTAAGTTACTTAGCTTTCCTATAAATTTATCAGAGTAACTAAATCGAGTTTTTCAGAAAAACTAATGGTCTTGTTAAGAGATGGAAGGACCCTAATTGGTTACCTGCGATCCGTCGATCAGTTCGCGAATTTAGTGCTCCACCGGACAATCGAGAGAATTCATGTGGGCAATGAGTACGGTGATATTCCCCGAGGGGTGTTCCTTATTCGTGGCGAGAATGTGGTTCTGCTGGGCGAAATTGTAAGTACTTTGTGTACAATTTGAACGAATTTTGTAAAAAGTTACACATATGTTAAAAAGGATCGTGAAAAAGAGTCCAAATTGCCTCTGAAGGAGATATCTGTGGAGGAGATTCTTGATGCACAGCGCAGGGAACAAGAACAGCGGCAAGAGAAACACAGACTAATAGCGAAAGCGCTGAAGGAGAGGGGATTAGCTGTAAATGCGGACATTATCAATGAGGATTGTTTTTAAATGTTCCTATGTAATAAGTTTCGTTATTTTTTATTTTTTTTTTTATTGAAAATAATGGGAAAGAAAAGCGTATATTGTAATTGGTTTTGGTTCATTGATGCTGCTAAATCTACATCTATGGTCGTAGCAGAAAAGCGGCGGAAATGGATTCTATTAAATCTGTACTACAGCAAAAGGAATTTGAATTGTAAGAAAATCGCAATATTCGTATGGCTGCATTTTGACGTTTACGAATGTGAAACTTGTCCAAGACTACAATCGCAGAATCGTCAGTGTGAATTGAGAAACAAAATCAAGTGAAAAACTTGTACGAAAATTGTACAAATACTTGCTAGAAACTGCCTACACTAAAATCCGAATCGATTGGCAACAAAATGTCCGGTCTGCGCATAAATGGCAATAACCAGTTCGGTCGAATGTCACCCCCGTCATACAAAACAAACAGTTTTATGTACAAATTTCTGTCGCTAGTATCGACAGAGAGAAAAAACATCTTGCGCGAATTGAGTTGTCAATTTTCTGCAACAAATTTCTCATTCGAACTTTTCTAAAAACTCGATCGGCATCGGCAATGGCAATAAATATTAAATTAACTTTACCGCGACCAAGTTATTAAAAATAAATAAAAATAAGATCATAACGCGTATTCCCACGTCGGTGATTGAAATCATTTGGTGCATATTAAACAAAGCAGAAAAATCGAGACATTTGTCATCAGCATAATTTCCCGTGAATGTTGCTAAATTGCGTCGTCTTTCCAGCAGCCTAACGTGGTTTCTAACTAATAATTTTTCCATTTTCTAATTCTTATATTGAATTGAGTGTGCGGATATTCTGACTAAGGTGTTAAATATTTTGTTTAAAAGGACAGAAACTACCCATAAAATTTAATGCGCAAGGAAAAGTGATTCGAACAAAAAAAAATAACTTCAAGATGAATTCCCTAATTCGCCAGCAGAAAACTATTTTTAAAGTTGGATACAATTCCCCAATTGGATTCCTCAATAAATGTAAGTTCTTGCTTTCTTTATCACAGCGATTTCATTTATTAGTCGCACAAAATTTTCCACTTCGCACTCAAGGTTACATCAGCTGTTCGCGACACACTCGTTAAGGGCCTATCCATTGCCCTACAGCCGTGGAGTTGTTTTTAATCTATTTTCTGATAAAACGACATCGCTTCGGTCTGCCTTTCGAATTTGCAAACAGAAAATAGTTTGTTGTGATAATTTTTTCACATATTTAGCGTGGGCTTACATAAGAATCGTACTATTCGTACACCTCGTTCTCGAAGTAGTCTTACTCGCTGTCACTGCTGTGTTCGGAAAGTCGTATTTTCTTCAAAAATTTTGTCATAGTCAAAATAATCTATGCACCAGATTGCTACCTACTTGTTCTGAAAGGAAAGTCTTTCGTTGATTAGATTTGTTCAAGTTGTGTGGTTGTAACGATTGACCCTAGCTATTCGCATCGGATGATGTGGACTATTGTTGTTGCTGTTGATGATGCGGTGTTTATCTTTTTCTTTTCCATTTTTGATATTTTTTCTTAAATTATTTTCTTTTAGTTGGTTATCAGATCGATAAGGTCAGCTGTAAGTTGTTATTAAAGTGTAGAAGTTTCTCGTACTCGGTGGTAGCCATACTAAAGTAGGTCTGTGTGTAGGTATGTATGCGCAATATTTTTCTAACTTCCTCGGTCCGTTTAAATGAAGTGACACAAAGAAACCTGGGTGTTAACCCGAAAAGAGTTCGGTATACCTACCTGGGAAGTGTTTTGCGTTCCATATGGTTGTGTGTAATGGTTTATATTTGAATATTTCGGCGTTTAGGTCCAATCACACAGAAAGAATGAAGGGGCAAGCACCTGTTAAAATAATAGCTGATATTTATTTCTCGCGTATATTGTGCCAAGAACGTTAAATAACTACAATGTATTCATGTAATCGAAACTGAAGGCATTAGAGCATACCACCGGCTTCTCGGTGTCAACAAATGTATTAACTTGTGCTCAGTCTTATACAGCTTAATCTATTTCTATTGGCTGACCTTGTATATTAAAAATACGTTAAAGGTTATACATGCCTACTAATCTTCTTGTTACATGTCTAAAACAAAGTAAAGTGATAACAGACATTGAGCTACGAATTTCCCTAACGATGCCCAAAAAATCGCTTTCTTCTCACGCCATTTGTACGCTCTTGTTTATAGATAATACCTATTATGCATACACAAAAAAAAACCGACTTTTAATTCTTGTGTAAGTAGAAACAAAAATAAAAACATCACAATTGCCGAATTGAATTTTCTTTAGCATATTTTCATGGACTGATAGTATTCCGACTTCCGAATTGACGAATTTTCGAATTGTTATTCGCGCATTTAACTTTTATCGAAATTCGAATTTCTTCATTTCTTCTTGTATTCGAATTTCGAAGAATCGATCGCGCTTAGTCGAGTGTCAAATTTTATTTGCGCAAATATTCGCATATCTTACTAGAAAAATTCTGAATAGGTACACACAATTCAATAAAAACAAGAAATATAAAGAGTAATCCAGCTAGGTAATACATTTGTAAAAGAGATTTTCCCCGAATTCGAAATTGATCATGTAGGTGGGCACTTCGATTCGATCGAATTGCAGTTCAGTTACTAAAATAAATCGCTAAACATTTTATTTTTGTTATTCTGGAGGTTAGGGAAATCCCCTTTATCCCCCCATTCAGGATATTTTGAGATTTAAAATACCCTTAAAATGGAGAATTAATCACAATCGGCGGTCACTGATGCAACAATTCACAAAATTCTACTACAATCATGCAAACGTCGAAAACAATCCGTGGGGGAAAATATATCCGATATCTTAATATAATTGACTGTTTTATTGTGAATACAACAATTTTGGGAATTTTCTAACTTTCTAATCGAATTCTAATAGTTTTTTCTGTCCCTTTTTCTCCAGTTTGACATGTCGATACCTATGTGGTATTCGATTGGGCGCTCTCAGAGCACTTTTTTTGCTCTCAGAGCAATTTTTATGTTCGTTTGGTACAAAAAAAAAAGCAATCTTTTTCAGATTTCAGAGCCCTTTTGCGAATCTAGATATTTTCTCAGATTTGCCCTCAGATTTACCAATATTAATGCATTTGATTTTGACAACTGGTGGAGTTTGTTTACATTTTCGTGAATTTTTTCTACAGCAAAGAAAGGCATCGCATCGGGTGAATCTATTTTCGTAAATTATTTGTGTACAAATATTTAGAAATCAATCGGGACGGAAATTTCGAATGTTTTCATATAAAATTTAACCAGTGAATAGAAAGCGCATAGAAAAGTGTCGAAGACTATCTACACATATGCAAGTCGCACGAATATCGACACAAAAAAGAGCAAGAGCGTTTTTATGTTCGAAATCTGAAATCTGAGGGCAATTCTGAAGAAGAATCGAATACCACATTATATAGCAAGTTAGAAGAATGCGGCCATTCGCTCTGTCTGCGATCCCTCTACATATTTCGAGTTTCGTTAGCTGTGAATTAGATATATTTGTTTTTAAAATTGCAACTGCCGGAATAATCGGCTTGGAAATTAACGCAGCTTATTTATAGTAGCTTCTTTTAAAACAAAATTGATACTTTGCTCCAACAAATGATATAATACTCCCGTCTCAGATAACAGGCCAGTAATTCAGCTAAACAGCAGCGTATTATCTCTATCCCGTGTGATTAATTGAAAACCTGTTATTTCCACCTGACAGTGCGTCACTTGTGTGTTAATCAAGCTCTTCGACCTATCGATAGATTATTCACAGGCAAATGAAGAACGGCAACATTCATTTTGTGATTGCTATGCTAGTGCCGCTCTCAGCACTACACCACAAACATCTCTTAACAGCGGAAATCGATATTTTATATCGGATAACAACGATTTGTTATGAATCCATCGTTCATGGACGGGATCCAAAACAAACAATTTTTTCTTCATATTTTGCCGGTGGGTAGGTTGTTTGCTGGTTTCTGTTTGTGTATCATAATGTGCAATTTGCTTAACTTGAGCGACACTATTTGGGAAATCGAGCGTCGTCAAACAGTCTCGTCTGGTTTTCACACAAGTTTGTAGTAGTATTTTGTAGTATTTTGTGCTTGCTTTGTTTTCTATTCCTATTCCCGATGGAGACCGAATCTTTGTCATTGAACGGTTTGGCTATTTCTGTAAGTTGTCGAGGTTGTTTCTCTTTTTCGCACTCGCTGACATCATTTTAAATTAATAGTTGGCTGGGATGAGAATCGCTGAGAGAACGCAGAGTGTTGCGCTCCGGCCGTGATTTTACTTGAATTCAGTTTGAAATAGCAAATGGATTTTGATCGAGGTCGAAAGCACATCGCAATCTAAAGTTCTTGAGCGGGGTGAGTGTGTAATGTGTGCTTTTAATTTCGCGTGCTAGTTGTTGGTTGATGCACAACGAGATACCGAAACAAGGGTGTTTCGAAGGGTTGGTGAACATTTTTTGAAGCGTTGGCCCGAAACCAGAGTTCGGTTAGTTTATTTACGTTTATTTACTAAGTGAAAAAAATGCTTTTGGCAATCTGCTCTGCTTTATTGAACAAGTGCATTGCCTTTGTGTACGTTGGTATATGCGTTTCTTTAGCGTTGTGGAGCTTTGCATTGTTGAGCTTTGAGGAAATTTCTGCGATGTAACCAGGACGCCAACAAAGCTCTTTGCACGCACCCAAGATCAGCATAGCTGGTGAAGATCTAGGAATAAAATTGTCTTCTGTGGCTTTCCGGCATATAGATGGGGCGCCGACGCTTCTGATGATTCCCTTACAAATGTGGTCTGCCCTTGGTAAAGGAAATATCTTTCAGCCTGACAAATTGAGCTGTTCTAGCTTATTTTTTTCATCTTTACAAAATTGCGTCGAACCATATTGTAACCTCCATCTTCTCACCCTCTTTGCAGATACGCGCCCCCACTATCGTTCCTTGATCACAAGAAACCACCAGTTCGAGAAGCAAAGCTACACTCGCTTGAGTCGGCCCACCATAACAACATCGCATGTGGGCGAAAACTGGGACAGACAGGATGCGGTTTTATACGCTCACGATCCGTTTGTCTCGCAGCGACGATCGCTTACACTTAGCCATCGTCTGTTGGAGCAATCGTCGTCCAAAGTCGAGGAAACAGTCAAGTCCATCAAGTCCAAACAAAAGGAGCAGGAGGAGGAGCTGAAGAAAGAAAACGGTCAAGTGAAGAGCGCATCAGCTCCGGAGATCCCCAAACCAGTCCCAGTTAAGAAGTCTCTCAAGCAACGAATCTGGGATGAAGTGCTGCACTTCTATCACGGATTTCGACTGCTGTTTATCGACATAAATATCTGTCGAAAGCTGCTTGGCCGAGTACTTAACGGGAAAACGCTGAACCGTCGTGAGAATAAGCTTCTGGTTCGAACCACCTCTGATCTCTTTCGTTTAATTCCATTTTCAATCTTTATCATCGTTCCATTCATGGAACTGCTGTTACCGGTATTTATTAAGTTTTTCCCTGGAATGCTACCGTCGACGTTCCAGACGGCCAAGGAGCGCGAAAACAAGCTGAAGCAAAGCTTGCAGGTGCGTCTCGAAATGGCCAAGTTCTTGCAGAAAACACTCGACGAAATGTCTGTGCAGAGTGTGGAGCACAAGAGTGAAGACGCAAAGTCGTTCTCGGAGTTCTTCAGAAAGATCAAGGATCCCAACGAGTTTGTCGACAGCGAAGAGATCATCAAGTTCTCGAAGCAGTTCCAGGATGAAATCACTTTGGACTCTTTGAGCCGCGATCAATTGGTTGCTCTGTGTCGCGTCCTTGAGCTGAACACTGTGGGCATGACGAATTTCCTGCGTTTCCAGTTGCGTCTAAAGTTGAGAAGTATATCGGCTGACGATCGGGTTATTGCCCGCGAGGGAGTTAGTGCCTTGGATCTGTTCGAGCTGCAACAGGCCTGCAAGACGCGGGGTATGCGTGCCTATGGTCTATCGGCAGAGAAACTACGCTCACAGCTGCAGGAGTGGATCGATCTGAGCACCAATGAGAAAGTTCCTCACATTCTGTTGCTGCTGTCTAGGGCTCTGATGATCGCCGACGAAGCACCAACTTCGCACAAGCTCAAGGAAATCATTCGCGTGCTGCCCGATGTGCTGGGCGCCCAGACAAAGGCGGCCATCGGTGAACGCGAGGGCAAGATCGATAACAAGACAAAGATCGAAATCATCAAGGAGGAGGAACGTAAGATCAAAGAGGAACGGGAAGAGGAGCGCGAGGACGAGAAGCAAAAGGCCGAACTGTTGCTGGACACGGCGCCAGTTATTCATGATGTTCAGCTGAAAAGTGCTGTGGGTGCACCTGAGGTTATACCAGTGGTCCCACCGAAACCCGCCGAAGCCGTGGACTCTCACATTTCGTCCAAGGACGTGGAGATGCTGGGCGTAGCTTTGAAATCTGTGATTAATGCGAACGAAAAGTTGCTGGTGGAGAAAGAGACTATTAGGGATCTTAAGGAAGAGATTGCGGACTACAAGGAGGACGTTGAAGAACTGCAGGAGGTCAGTTGTTTATGATACTCTTGCGACGTGTGTGGAATAAAATTTATTATTTGCAGATTACAACAGCCAAAACCAAGGAGGTGGTCAAGGAGAGTCGTGCAGCGAAGATTCTATTCAAGAAGGTCAACTCTATGATTGGCCAGCTGGATAAGGTGCTCAACGATCTGGAAGAGAAGGGTAAGAAGCTGCAAGCGAGTGCAGATCCTACAGCAGCTGTTGAACAGACTGTCGCACAGGAAAAACCTGACGCCCTGGTGCGTGTCGACGAGCTGATTAATGCAATCAAGTTGGTGAGTGTGTGTTTGCGAGTGTGGAGTTGCCACGTGAGTAATGACCGTTATATTGGTTGCAGATGCAAGGAACTTCCGATGAAGCGAAACTGAAGACGATAGAGAAGGTTCTGAGCAAAATCGATGACGATCGGGATGGCTCCATCAGCGCCAATGAGATTTTAAAGGTAAGAACGGTATTTTTAGTGAACTCTGAAGTATGGCGCCCAATGCGGGCACTTTTCCCGCTTGAAAACTGTCTTTCCTACTTTTAAATTCAGAGAAAAACTTTTCCTTTTTCTGTGCAAACAACTTGATTAAAAATGTTTTATCGAGTCTCTGTCAGTTCCACAACACAGAAGACTGGTGTACGGCAGATGATACCCCATTTGTATATGGTTTATAATCCCATCGCTACAGCATGTGATAGATCTGTTGTTTTATCCTTGTTACGGTTCAATCGTTCATGGGCATTGTAAACGATCCTATGCTGCAATTTAGTGGCGCCCAACAAAGGCCCAACATTCACTATAACTTCTACGGTCAGTAAAGGGATCTCAAAGAAAATACCAATGCACTGCAAGTTTTGCACTGATAACAGAATTTTAATAAATGGGCACGTCCGTTAAAGCATTGCAAAGCGTAGCAACATCTCATTTTCAACCCTGGCTGAATTCTTTTGGCTTCCTCTCTATAGTACTATGGTTAGTCAATTTGGAAGCTGGATCGATATTCGATCATATGTGCTAGAGATGAGCTAAGTCGTGATTTCGCAATCACAGGTAAAACTGTGACTGTGATATTCAAATCACTGTGATTGTGATTGTGACTCGCGAACCCACTGTAGGTACTGCTATGCCATGTTTTATGATTTTTTGCAGACAAATATAGTCTGGTGCCTACCTATTTGTTATATTCTTGTAAATAGTAAACTTAAACATATAAATGCAATCGAAAATTCACGAATAATACTCACTTGTCCCATGAACCTCACATTCGAATTAAAAAATCAAAAAATCAACTACAATCTAGCGCATCATACGCAAAAAGGAGAACTTAATAAAAAAATACCCCAATAAGTTACATTAGCAATAACAAAGAAATAAATAACTATTTTATTTATTCACCAAACACAATCACTCCAAATCCGACTTCCTGCACTTCATCATATTTTTCAAGTTTTCTTTTGCATAATGTTCCTACTTCCTACTACGTACCCTTCTATAATGAAACTGCTGCCTTACCTGCTGCTGTAAGTGCCTACTTTCTTGTTGCTACTTCATACTTTGATTCGCAGTTTCACTATTTTCCCATTTCGCTTGTGATTGCGATTCTAGTGTGTATGCCTTGTTTCACTGTTTCGTCGTTTGTCCTGTGATTGCGATTTGTGTCGCGACTGTTTCTGTTCGTCGTGAGTCGTGATTTGCAAGCTGCGATTGTCATTCTTATTTCACTGTTTCGCGGTTTGTCCTGTGATTGCGATTTGTGTAGCAACTATTTCTATTTGGCGTGAGTCGTGATTTTCAAACTGTGACTGTGAATGTTGTGATGGGAAAAGGATATAAAAAAGAAGGGGTGAAAAGTCGCAGTCACGCCTTATTTGAAAGTCGATCACAGGTAGTGATTTTGTCCTCATCTCTTATATGTCTAGCCTAGTAAAGGGCATATGCCAGGTGAGTTAAATCAACAACCCTTTATACTTGCAAGCATATAAGTTTTTGTCTGAAACACTGTAGTTTAATTCCTCGGGATCTCAGCTACGTTGCGACCAAGATGGCTTGCTAATAAAACCTCTGCATATTATTTTGATCGCTAGAATCTATATTCTTCTTGAGCGGGTGGACAGATGAGGCGCTGGTGAACCGTTGCAGAAGCTCATATAATCATATCGCAAACTGCTAAAATACTCTTCATTTATTAACACGTCTCTGCAGGTAATGGAAACCATTGGCAGGGAGAACGTTAAACTCAGTGAAAAACAAGTAGAAGAACTGCTCGATCTACTTGACAAGGAAGAAATCATCGAAGCCGAAGTTAAAGTTGAGAAAGCCATCGCGAAGAGCATCAAGGAAGCTGACAATGCAATGAAGGTTGCCGAAGAAATCCAGGACATGGCTCCTATCCTAACAGACAACGCCAAGGACTTGGACGCCGGTGACACAAAGAATGTTCTTGTCGATAAGGTAAGCCTCCCACAGTACGTTCTTCCATTCTGATATTAACAGTCGCATTTGCAATTAGTTGACACAAACAGACAAAGACGAACAAGACACCAAGCTTCAGGCAGAAGCTGTTGACAAACAAAAGGATAAAATCCTACCACCGTCAGGTATTTCGCCAACACTCCCTCCAACTATTCCACCACTTTCAACTCCTTCCCAGGAAAAGCCAAAAGATAAGATGCTTTGACTCGACAAGGATAAGCCAAACTCGAAAAATCATGGCACTAAATCCTAAAAAAAGTGGTGGGTGTTAATTCTGTTTTATTGTAATATAATTTAGTTTATTTAAAAAAATAAAATAAAATTAATAATATTATGCATTCAGCGCGAGTTCCACGATTAGAAGTGAAAAAAAAAACGGCACAAATTACACAGTTAGGCGGGTGTGTTACACAGTTAGTTTGCTTTTTTGATGTCGTCTTAAATTTGTCATCTCAGTATAATACAATTGAAAATTTGGTAATTTTTATATCTTTTCTAAACAATTCGCGAATGTGATGCAACAGATGGATTGGATTTCGATAAAAAAAAAGCACACTACGAGTATATAATATGCTTGCACACTTTTTTATATTTAAGGTCCAAAAAAAACCGTGAATTTGAATACAAAAAAAAAAAATATATGTACCGTAACGTTAATTATTTTGTTTTTAATAATCTAATAAACTATAAAGAAAATAAATTATTGTAACTAAATATCAGGTGTGTGAGAATTTTCAAATTTGATTTGCCGCACAAAGAACCTAATTTCGACATTCACCCTCAAAGTAGGTGAAGAAACATTTGAGCACACCCTCATCAACCACCAAGTAGAATAGTCTCAGACGGCAGTTCTAACTTCTACTTTTCTATTCTCTTTTGTCCAGTTCTGTTTTCTTTTGTACATTTCTGTGCAACTCAGAGTCACTTAACACATCTCCGGCCTGTCCATAAAATATGTCAGTTCACAGCAAAAGCTTTGTAGTTTGATGAAAACAGCTTCCAACCGGCTGCATAGCAGTTATGTTCATTTTTTAATCCTCATTTCTTACTCTCTTTCACTCATATTAAAATTCGGCAAAATATGTAGATACCAGGCGTTGACACGGCTGTCATATTTATGTCATTATTTACAGCGATATTTATGCGAACATATCTTATCTATTTAACAATGTTGCAGCTGACAGTTCAAATTTAAAATTCAATCCACTAACTTACAACCTCTTAGGAGGTCAATGTCGCTAGGGTTGCGCGAAATGTCAAATTCTGTCAAACTTTATTTAAAATAATTGCCGCTACAGCTCTAACCATTTGTGCTAGACGTGCATTTATATTACACATAGTTTGACACTTACTTGACCAGGCGCTAGTCACCTTAAGGTTAATAATGGAATGCAGGAGACTGTCGCTCTTTTCTGTCCTGTGCATGTAAGTAACCCTTAAAGCTCGCAGATCTATCAAAATCTTTGGATTGTTTGTGCTAAATATGCCAGATTCATAAGCAATATTTTGGCGAAAATCTCTGTACAAAATACAGTATGAATGTTGATTCAGAATATGTTTGTTCCTTCACTTTTGTAGTAAGGAAAATTAAGAAGTGAAATAAATTCTCTCGCAGAAAGAGATTCGTAAAAAAAAAAATTGGGAACGCTTTTCAAGTCGAAATTGTAAAAAGTGACAGATGTTCCTTTTATCATTAATTGCAGTGGTAAAGCGAAAGTCTTAATATATATTTAGTACCTTAAGTACAGACAAGTTTAATTAATTTATTGACAAACTGCATACACATTCAACCAATACTAGCAGCATACAACATACAAACTCACATCTGACCATTCAACTTATGCTTCTCCCTTTTACATTGAACATTGTGCAGCCATCCATAACGCCAGCTGGTCGCCTCTGGATAGTAATACTTTGTGTCGGGACTGTGATCGTACCGCAATGTGAGGTATGCGTTGCGTTTACCGCTTTCCAGCACACGTTGTTGTTCGTCGGAGACCTTTTTCATTGGGCGAGCAAAATCGCCCTCGAATACTTTTTCATCAGTTGACAGATCGTAAGCAGCAAAGCTGGATTCTCGAGCATGCATGCGTCTGCGGCTGGCGTTTACAACGCAATGAAAGGTTGGAGGTTTGACTGGTTGATGGTTGCGGCTAGCCGAAAGTTTTCTCAACGAATGAGACATTTTATTTGGAATTTTGAGCCCAGATTGCACCGAAATTTTGACAGCGATTGGGAAGTCAATCGAAAATCGAAAATTCCAGTCAGAGTACAGTTAATTGACAGTCAGAAATTTTGTAATCTTCCTCTCAATGTTTGCTTTTTGTACTTTTTTAAGATTCGCCGGCAATTCTTCCAAGACATCTACCATTCTGCATGTAGGTATCGCTTTTTACAAATGTGCTCGGAATTTTCCTGGGAGTGGAACTTTAAGCGATCGAAATGCGAATCGTCTGGGGGAATTGTTAAAACCTAGAGTATGTATGACTATAAAAGGGACCTATCTCCTGAAACTGTACAGACGGTCAAGTGCTTTTGTCAGTTTAAGTTTAATGCTCATAAGGTCTTTAAGACGAAAGTCCCCAAAACTTCTTTACCAGACCTTTTATTAATAATGATCCTATTTCGAAGAATGTCTCAAATTGGTTACTCGTACTGCACCCCTGGCCAGATGTGTTTACCCGTCGAAAACTATTTTTACGGTGGGAAAAGTTGACAATCTGAGAATTTATTATTCTTGTCTTATCTGATGAGAAGAGTTCTGGTGAATAATGCCCCCCTTTGTCCAGTTAATCTAATCAATTCGCATGCCTGTGGGGGTAGATAAACTTGGACTTACCCCAAACGGCTATAAAAGGAGGCCATTCTTCATTTATTCTCAATGTCGCAGTTGACAATATGGCAACTGGAAAAATCTTCGCCCTAGTGGCAGTGTTCCTCGGCGTAATTGGCGCCAACGCCCAGCTTGATCCTCATTTCTGGGGTAATCGCAACACTATTGTGCATCTCTTCGAATGGAAATGGAACGATATTGCTGACGAGTGTGAGCGATTCCTAGCTCCGCGAGGATTTGCCGGAGTTCAAGTAAGTTTCGAACACAAATAAATTAATAGAGAATCTAAAATAAGTTTTTGAAAAACAGGTATCACCGGCCAATGAAAACGTCATCGTATACAATCGTCCTTGGTGGGAGCGTTATCAACCGATGTCGTACAAACTGATTACCCGATCTGGCAATGAAGCCGAGTTCGCTAGCATGGTGAGGCGGTGCAACGATGTTGGAATTCGAATTTACGTTGATGTTCTGCTGAATCACATGGCTGCTGATCATCCAAACGCAGTGGGCACTGCAGGCTCTTCTGCCAAACCCGGAGAGAAGTACTTCCCCGCTGTGCCGTTCTCCAATCTCGACTTCCATTACACTTGTGAGATCTACGACTATGGCGATCCGTTCCAAGTTCGCAACTGTGAATTAGTTGGACTTAAGGACTTGGATCAATCCAAGGAATGGGTTCGTGACAAGCTGGTCGATTTCCTCGATCATTTGGTTGAGTTGGGCGTCGCTGGCTTCCGTGTTGATGCCGCAAAGCACATGCATCCCAATGATTTGAAGGTAAGTTGTCGGCAAATCAACCACCTTAATCCGAGGTCTTATAGTGTACCCCTTCTCCTAGGTCATCTATAGTCGTGTAAAGAATTTGAATACCTCTCATGGATTTCCATCAAACTCGCGGCCGTTCTTCTTCCAAGAGGTCATCGATCATGGCGGTGAGTCGATCACCAAGTACGAATACAACAAACTGGGAGCAGTCACCGAGTTCAGGTTCTCCGAGGAGATCGGTCGTGCCTTCAGTGGTGGAAACTATCTGAAGTGGCTTTCCAACTGGGGACCGGCCTGGGGATTCCTGCCTTCCGACAGCGCTCTGGTCTTCGTCGACAATCATGACAATCAGCGCGACGGACATGTTTTATCCTACAAAAAGGCAAAGCAATACAAGATGGCTACTGCCTTCGCCCTCGCATACCCATACGGTATCAGTCGCATCATGAGCTCGTTCGATTTCAACGGAAAGGATGACCCACCACCAGCCAATGCTGATCAGTCGATCAAATCGCCAGTGTTCGGTGCCGATGGAAGTTGCATCAACGGTTGGGTGTGCGAACATCGCTGGAGACAGATCTACAACATGATTGGGTTCAAGAACGTTGTCCGCAACACTGGAGTCAATGACTGGTGGGACAATGGCAGAAACCAGATCGCCTTCTGCAGGGAAAATCGGGGCTTCATCGCCTTCAATGGGGATAGCTATGACTTTAAGCAGACGCTGCAGACTTGTCTGCCAGCTGGCAGGTATTGTGATGTAATTTCTGGAGCGAAGAACGGCTCGGGCTGCTCGGGTAAGGAGATCACAGTTGGTTCCGATGGCAGGGCTCACATTGAGATTGGAATTTACGAGTTTGATGGCGTTTTGGCCATTCACGACAACTCTAGACTGTAAGTGGAACCAATGAAAAAAAGATTAAGCATTCACCTCTGTGTTTATTTATTATTTATCCACAACAATTTAGCTGATTGACTGGTTCAAGGGATCAATTTATTTATTGTTTCATTTCTCTTCGCTGAACTTGTGCTCATTGCCAATAGCGATGATCCAAAGATTCCGCGGGCTCTCCCTTCGAAAGATGTCGACATAGTTCTGAACCGACACCAAAAACTCCTGAAAACACAATATACAATTATTTCATTCGAAGCTGGATAGGAACAAGCTTACCGGTCCGAAAAGCGTTTGGACAACAGTATTTTCTGCTGCCAAATTTCGGTTGGTCGCCGAGTGGGTTATCACCAACGGGCTGTTGCTCTAGGTGAGTAAAAAAGCTAAAGTTAACAACACTTATTCTCTTATTCAACATCAAACAACGGTCCACCCAACCCAACCTAACCCCCAAAAACAAAAGTCCAATTACCGGTATCGGTTGACCATCCGTTTCGAACCGCATTTTCGGATCCAGATGAAAGCAACGCCATCTAGTGTAAGCCGATGGAATTTGCTTCCCCGGTCCGGTGTCCTGTCAAAAAAATATCAAGTGAAAATTTGCTGCACGCAAAAACAAAAAAAAAAAACCCTGACCCTCTTTAAACACAGTGCCACGGGTAGGTTCAGCTCGCCCCTCTTTCTTGAATCAAAAGTCGTCCGAATCATGGTCGTCAAATCGGAAGACTTTTGCGTGCTAAACAGCATGAGAGGTTGCTCCGCTGCGTCGACACACTGTAGAGCAAAATCCTGACCATACTTCAGCAGTTCATTTGTGCGGTCTTTGTCATCGCCACTGTGTGGAAGGAATGAACGACATTCAGATTGCTTTAGATCGCACTAGAACCATCTTACCTGACGACAGTGAAAGAATTCCTTACACAGGGATGTGCGGACGGTGCGACTGTCAGCTCACATTGGTCGTTGATTCGTTGACTATTGCGAACCACCCGCTCATTGATGATGACAGACAACGCTGATCTGGCATTCGACTTGTCGGCGCACATTTTAACGCGACACGATAGAATCTGGACCACAGCTCCGAAACGAATGTGATCCGATGGTGCATCTAGTTCCACTTCGGCGTGAAAATTCAGGAACAGCAGGCGGGTTTTTTCAATCAGCAGCTGCGAGTTCTTGCGCTTGCTGAGGAATGCCTTTATTTCGTCCTGGGGAAACAGTGAGAAAGGAGTGAGAGATGTTTTGTAGTAATCAAAGTGGGTATACCTCCTCTAGACAGATATCCTCGAACCAGTTGCCAATTCGGACGCTGGGTCTATAGCGCGACAGGGAAATTGTGGTGCTCATTGCGGATTTGACAGAAAAAAAATATATATTTCCAACTGGTTACTGGGCTTACAAAGCAGAAATAGATGTGAGTAGTACTGGCAATATTCTTGCTGCTGTTGTTTTAAGCCTCACACTCATATGATCAGACAAACTGCTGTCAAATTTAGATGTCCCAAATCGTTGTCCATGCAAGAGAACAGTCTGCCAAAAATATATGCCTATCTGTAGCAATCTATGAAGATATAAATAAGACCACTTCTTAAGACTGTTAAAATGAAATCAAAGCGGAAGTCTTGTTTAAATTTAAAAAGCAATTTTGATATTATATCCTCAGGGTTCCGTTAGATGTACAGTATTTTTGCTGCATAGTTATAGGCACAAGCTTTTCATACAAACCATGACTACCTGTTGGCAGTCTTTTTCGTGCACCTAAAACGCACATTTTTAACTTTTGTAGTAGATTTCGAAACGACCCCCCATAACTCTGTGTTCGCTGCTAGACTGTTTCTAAGATAATTCGATTGGGAAGTGCAACATGGCCCTGTAGGTAACAAGAAAAAAGTCGGAGGTCTTACAACTCCAAGCACTTCTCTATTTGAAGTTGTAGATAGCCACGCTTTTTGCGGCATATATTTTTAATAAAAAGAAAAGAGAGATGTTTTCTATTATATATATTCTATTAAATATTGCAATATTTTTAAAATCCAACTAATGACATTTTGTTTTACAGGTTCGACCGCATTCAGATGATAAGACTTTCAAAAATCTGAAGAGATTGAGGCTGTGAAAAAGTGCGATTGTGGACGTAAACAACATTTCTATGAGATAGCTCGGATGGGTCGTAGCCTTGTCTAATACAGGATTGCAGAGTTAGCTATGTAAGTCAAATATTTTTTTGTAAACCAAAGTTTTTTTCAAATCGTTGTGACTTTATCAGTGCGCTTAAAATCCGACGTTGGTCAAAGCTCACATTTGCTTACCATTCCGCCTAGAATTTCTCAGCGAATATCAGTGGTGTTTTTAGCAAGTAACCTTGATTGCTTTCAATACCACCATACTTCCCCTGTTCACTTTATTTTCTCCATACCATTTACTACTGCAATGCTAATCATTACCATAGTGGGGCTTTCGGACAAACTACCTGCTGGTGTTGGCAAAATGTTTTTATTTACTAAAATTACATGCTAATCTTAAAATTAACGAGCATAGCTGCGAGGACTATTCGCCGCTCTATGGAATTGTGTTTAAATTTACACTTTTATATCTTCAGATTCTAAAAATTGGTTGATTTGGTTGATATTTCCATGATTTGATATTTTTAGCAATTCATAGATTGAAGTGTTTTTAAATTTATTTTTAACTATTATACATTGGTCAAATAAGTTGTGTATATCTAGTTTAAGATTGCATGATTGGCAAACAGGGGGGTTTTCCTTTTTGAGCAGATGTTGATGGGTAGTCCAGGTATGACCCAACCGTAGTCGCACGTAGTTGGAGATTTTAGATTTTGCAATGGTTGTTGGATAGACGGGATGTGACCTTTCTGGATTGATTCTTTTGTAGTGGTGACGGTATAAGCTCCAGTCGTTGAGCAGTTTTTGTTGTTGGGTTTGGTGGATGTTTTTTTTGTATGTCTAACTTGCTGTATATGTTGAAGCTGTGAACTAGTGTGTTTTTGGCGGCGTTAGCAGCCACATCAGCCTGTTCATTGCCTTGGATACCCGCATGTCGAGGGATCCACATAAGCTTTAATCTGCCTTGAGATTTTAGAATGTTGTCTTTTATATGCGCAATGATGTGTGTGTTGTTGTTGGGGTTGCTTTACATATTTTTTGCGGGGGTTGACAGTTTTTGTGGCTTTTATGATGGCGAAAGCTTCTGCGGTAAACACTGAGCAATATTTTGGTAGGATGCCAATACTAAGTATGTAACCGTCGTCAAGTGTTACGAAGTTAATTCATTGGTTTTTGGGCCATCGGTGAATATTAGTTTCCAGCCGTCTGATTTTAGGTCGGATGACAGGCCAACGAACAATCTCCGTGATGTTGCATTGTCCGTAGTTATTTTACTGTACATAGCGAGTGTCAGTATTATCGATTTTGAGTTGATAAACCATTGGGGGTAGTATGTGGGGGCCTTACCAACTTCCATTATCGGAAGCTCCATTTGTTTTGCTTTATGGAGTATGGTAGATATCGTTGATGGGATCCGTTTGGTTGTTTTTTGAGCCATTGACTGTTTGATGTCGTTGTCGATAATTGAGTCTTTCGAAAAGATAAGTTTGGGAAGTAGTTTTGTCTGAATAGCGTCCCTCTGTTCTTCGATACTGGGGAGACCGGCTTCCACTAACATGTACTTGATTGGAGTCGTACGAAAAGCATTGAGACTTCTTCTAACTGCGTGACGATAGGAGGGTTTGATGATATTTAGCTTTGATTTCGGACAGTTACCATAGATGTACAGGCCATAGCTGATTTTGCTTAGAACTAATATGTCACATAATATACAGGTTAATGTGTTAATGTGTACACTATTCACTATTTTTCCTCCATCGCATTTACTACTGCAATGCTAATCATTACCATAGTGGGTCTTTCGGACAAACTACCTGCTGCTGTTGGCAAAATGTTTTTAATTTAATATACAACTAAGAAGGTATTATGAGTATGAATTTAAAAGCTTACAACATTTTCGGGTCTCTGTCTCTTATTGTTATACGCTTGATACATTTATTATTATTTCTCTTTCAATTAGTCAATTTGCTTTTATAAAAAAACATTTATTGGAACAATGCGTATTATTATTATTATTATTTAAATTTTATGTCTATGTTAAAGAAAAAACGGGTTCGGACAAGCATGCGGTGTTTAGATTTCATCTCCGCCAAACCCATTTAGTGCCAGCTGTATCCTAAATAAATTATTGAAGAACCATTTCGATTATTCGCCCATTGGCGTCATTATCTTCTTGCTATTTTGTATACCAGCAAGGACTATACGTCAGCAAGGATCCTCACGTTTGTTTTTCGCTTGCATAAGTCATCAACAGAATGAGTTAACAGTCCCAGTATATAAACTGTTTTAGTTAGCGATTAGTTTCGAGTAAAATCAACTCACTTTTGTTGAACCAATCTCCCATACTTTCTCTCACTCTGCTGGAACTCTGTTTCCCTATCAAGATTCATTTTAGACCAACAAAAGTTACGAACGATCATTAGCTAAAGTGATGTCATGGAAACGCTAGCCTCTTCGGTTAGATACTCACTTTCTGCAACAACACTGACAGGGCTTGAAATATTTCCATCAATATTGTAAAACGAAATTAGTATGTTGTTTTTGCGAAACCAGCAAGTCACTCAGCTGGTGGTGTGCGTTCTGTCGCAGGCAATAGCAACAGCGAATAAATAAGCTTTGACAGTAAAACAATAATAACTTGATTAGATCCATAAGTAAATATGAATTCCTCTTTCAACACAAGTCACCTATATTGAGCATACAGTAGGGACGCAAAAATTCGGGCAGGTTGCAAGAAAATACAAAAATTTCTATGTTTCTTCAGTTTGACAGGATTCATTTCTCTTGTCGTTGGTCAAGTATATGGCTGATGGAAATTTAGTTCCTATACCCATTGTAAAATGTAAAGTTAGTTTTAATTTTAACTCTAAAAATGAATTATTTTAATACTTTTACTTTTACAATTTTAAAGGCTTTATGTCTGTATGTAAACGATTTAGTAGAAACCATTAAATGCAATCAAATATAGATGAGCTTCAGGATGCGATGTTTATTCGATGAAAATAAATTTGCTAAACATCTGTAAGAAAATCAAAGTGAAGCTCCACTGCTGCCAATATCGCAAGTGATGTTAATTTTATTGGTAAAGTTCCTGGTCTAAAAAAGATAGAAACAAAGTCAGTACTGTAAAACATTCCTTTTCCTTTCCTTTTTTTTATAAACGGAAACATATGAGCCCTTCAAAATGAATTCTGAGAACCTCGTTAGCGTTCCCAACTCTTTCCTTCTTCACTGTGTCATCAATACTCTAAACTAAACTAAACTATAACGTGCAGTGATTCAATTTTAAAGCCAAGTGTCGTCTGTCGATGTAAATAAATACCATAAGTACGTTCATAGGATAACACTCTCATATCGTATACCTATTATATAGATTCAGTCAACAAATTGTCGAAAACAGTCAATCTCGGAGCGATTAGCTGGGCAAATCTTTGTGAATGTCATAAGCACGTGAAGACTGCTCTGCTATAAGGTGGTGAAACGTTTTTCAAATCACGACGTTATCGTGACACTCGTGGTTCTCAGCAGGCGAGTTTAATTAAAAACAAAATATGACTTGAGTATTTTTTTTTTGTGGGTTTGATTGGCATTCCTTTATTTAACAACCTTTAATAAAAACATTAGTCTGACAGATAAGTCGAACACGTTTTGATGGGATGTTAGGATTGGTTTTCACGTGCTAAAAATGGCTTTTATTTGGCAGTGAAAATAGGCAAACGAGACTTTTTTCGTTGGCCTCAAGTTCGCTATTAATCGGGTTAATAATATATTGCTATTGGAGGACAGAGTTGTCAAAAATGTATCAACTGTCGATGAGAGCCCCCGCTTCAAACGGACCTCACCTAAATTGAAATTTGAGGGCACTTATCAGATCACTTTTGCACTGTCAGCAATCAACTTTATCACTTGGTGAGTTCCTATTGAACATAGCAAGTTGTCGCGAATACCCGTACCTCTACATATCAGTGCGTGGCTCTAAAGGGGCTTTATCTACCTTTGGTCGAGGAACATTTGCTTTTAATTGTTATTTGCTGTAGCTTTTTTGAATTGGTTATTAAAAGTCGGATGTTTGTATACTGCTAAAGTCCCTCTAGCTGTCTGTCTACTATGAAGTTCCACCAGAGTTTTGGACGCTGTGTGTCCCTTCTTGATGTCAGCATATTCTTGGCTTGGACCCTGTCAACTATGCACATTTTAGCAGCTTATGTCTTAACATTTGCAAACGAGTCAGTGACAGCTAGCTGAGTTCTGGCAATATTGTCAATGTAAAGTTATTGTGCAGCCGAAAAATTGTCTTTTTTTCACATAAAATGTCTCGGTGAGATTGTTTCAAACCTCAATGTTGCAGTGAGTGTTCCTTCTGAGCAAGCTACGAGGGATGCCAAGACGGAACAAGGCTGTATTCTATAACTCTCTAAAAAAGCTTTCGTATGTGGACTTAAAATCAGTTAACAGGTGATAGTAATTGATGTGGGTTTTTTCTTTGAGCTGTCGCAGTGTGAATATATGGTTGTTTGTAGACATAACGGGCTTAAAACCGCACTGGTAGAGGTCAAGTAGATTCCGGCGATGTTAAAAAGACTTCGATGCTGAAGTTTCATTCATCAGGCATACTTTTCATGGACCAAATCTTGGAAATAGTTAGCTGTTTTAAATTGTTCCACTGGCAGGTCATCTGCTCCAGCAGTCTTATTGGACAAACGGCCATATATGGCTGTTGCTTTTCAATCTAGTTTGTTAAGAAACGCTGGCACATTTACATGCTTTGCCAGATTCTTGTGTGACCTTTGTAGTGCTTCAGATTGTCTCCACTGAAGCCACGTTTCTAAGCTTTCCTTGTTGAGGGTCGTACGAGCAATTTTGTGCGTTGTTTTAACATGATCTAGGTTTCTTTGCCTCTCGGAAAAAATTCTTAGAAATTTCATTCGAAATTCCATGACTAAGCAAATGAAGACATCAACCAGTTTCGTATTTAAAAACAACCTCACCAGACTCAATGGGAGTGTCGCCTGGTCCTTTGGAACCCTTGTCGATAAATTGCTCACAAGGCTGAAATCAAGTACCCAAATGGCGTTGTTCTATGATTAAGTCAAGTCGTAGAATCGCAAAAGTCCACGTAAGCTAATGATTGGCATCTCGATTTCGTACATTACCTTGGCGCTCACCAATGAAAAGGGTATGACTATTTTCCAGCGACATCGGACATTCTCATTGCCCAGTCACATAAGTCTCAACGTCACCAAATACTTGAACGTCTTATAATGTGGTGTAATCACAGTCAAAAGATTGAAAAGCTCACACTATCTCAGTATTATCGCCTGGCGCTATACATTGTCATTTAATTGGCTCGCTTTGATATGACACAGCTCAAACAAAAAAAAGTGTTGCGATGTTTGATAAAATTTAAAAGTTCATAACTGAGTCTAAAAATACAAACAGTTCAAGTTCTTTCTGGTTGTAAGACTTACAAGCTTATGCGATGCACTAGACAACTCTGGGGTCGAAAAGAATAAACAAGGCAACGCTGAACCATGACACAAGTTGGTCATGATGATCTTCCTACTGCCTTCTGCCACTCTGAGAGTGACATGTTTACTAGGCTCACTGTATATTTTTACAGCGAAAGGTAACACTATTTACTTTTTATTGATAAAAACAATATAAATATGTGCAGGTAAGCCTACCGACTTCTGGCATACGCGTCTTTGTGCCCAATGATTTGTTTCTCTGAATATTTATGGCAGGAAATTTGCAACAGGACTTCGGAATTGTTCCTATTGAAATGTATGCTTTATGACACTCAAGTTGAGTAGGCTATAAAGCTCACATGGAATGTGATTATTGTTTATCTTTCGCATTTTATTCAATTGTTAAAACAATTTAGAATGATACACCGAAAATAAGCGTTTTTTTAATAGGTTCCCAAAAGGTTAGTGCCCGAAGAAATAAAGTTTTGTCACAAGGTTGTATGCACTTTAATCAGGATTCAGATCGGAATCTAGATCAAAAATAAATCTTATTCGTGCCATTAAAAATTAATAAACTGTACGCAAATATGTAGTCCGGCAGTGGGATTAAGTGGGCTTGAGCTTATGTCAGATGTGAATTGCAAGGTTGTTTGCATTTTTGTCAGACCTCAGATTACAATTTACTTTATCCAGAGATTTAACCCCAAGTAAATGGGATTGAGTGGGCTTAAGCTTATGTCAGATGTGTGTATTTTATTTTGATCTCATATCAGAATATAATTCGTGGTAGGGTAGTAGTTAAGAAACCCCAATGGTCAATGGGATTAAGTGGGCTTAAGCTACTGTCAGATGTGACTTACAAGGTGATATTCATTTTTACTGGCCTTTAGATCAGAATCTAATTCGTATTACAGCAAAAATAAAAATTGTACACAAGTGTTGTACAAAGTTACTTTTAAATGTGTCTCACAGGGTAGTATGGACTTTGATCAGACTTCAGATCAGAATCTTATTCGGCTTGGGTCCTGGGTTTGGATCAACCGCAACTCAAATTGAACTGTCCACAACACCCTAAAGTCAATGAAAATAAGCGGGCTGAAGTTTATGTCACAACTCATTTTAGTCAGCCTCAGAACAAAATCTGGTTCATGTTGGCATCAATGCTAAAAATAAAAATTCTAGACAAGCTGTAGTCCAAAACACTTTAAATAATAATCAGTTAAATGAAGTGGACTTAAGCTGAAAATCATCACGAGACAAACCAACTTGAACATTACTTAAGCATGATGCCATTTCCGACGGAAAGACTCTCATCCTCCTGTATCTGTCACTCAGAAAATATTTGCTATTCCACTTATGCATTTATACGGCTTATTCTTTATTTGCATTGTAGCTCTAAAGGTATAAGACCTTGTGAACCGCGAAATAGGTTTTATTTACTTTAATACGATAAGTGTGCAGTGTAACCAATGCGGCGGTAGAAACGTAACCTTTATGACTTGAGGCTTCATGATAGGGACATTTTATTTCAATTGCAGTTCGCAACATCTCTCGTTACAAGATTTATGACCAAGTTTGTATACACGTGGTTATCGTGTGCCTTTGGTTGTCGCTTAGATTTATAGAACAAAATGATTCAAACGAGAGGTTACATAAAACAGTGGTAACAATAAAAGTAGGAACAGACTGTAGGCTTATCATCTCAGAAAGTGCTGTCATAATAGTGGACTCTAAAAGCAGTTTACTCCGGAATATTTAAGAGCCTTTTTAAACGAAGTTTCGACCAGTTGAGCCATAAAAACCTATTAATATTAATATTGTTTATTGGTATATGTTACAATATAGATTAGTGTAGATTATTCGTCCGAAATCTAATCTCGCATTCGCCTTGGTAACAGTACAAAAAACAGATCTCTCTAGACCGCGTTTCCTTCCACCGCATTTACCATCTGCATGCGAGCACAATCTCCTGTCAAACGAGACTTTGCTTTCGACTGAATGCAGGTCCAGACGATGACACTGAGACGGTTTAACATAACCGTGCTCTCAAGCAAGATACTAATCTGACAGAGATAACAAGTGCTTCCTCTCTTGCCAAAGAGACATAGCGTTGCCATGCCAACGAATAAGAGAATCCCCTCGAACAAACAAAAAGAGAGAGAGAGAGAGAGAGAGAGAGAGAGAGAGAGAGAGATACAGCGCACCCACCTTACGTCTCGTCTGTCTGCAAGGTGGGTGATCAGCCTAGAGTACATACAGTTTAAGAATGTAAACAACTCATCTGATTGAAACATCACGACAATTTTCATATTTAAAGCGGAACACCTCGCACCAAGTGGTGAATTCGCATTTCTCTCCACACAACACACGTTTTTTCTCAACAAAAGCGCCAACAGCCCTCGCCTGTCAGCCTAGAAAAAGTTTTATCACGTTTATCAAGTTAAAACAGTCTGCGCCCGGCGTATATTAACTAAAAACAAAGCTTCACGCAAACACTCAATTATTCTTGTTGTTGCTGTGTTTTTGGGTCGATTTGTCGATTCGTCATCATTCGTACCGACGACATCGCCATCGACGCCGTGGCGACGTTCTCGTCTTCTGTTCAACCATACACGACGACAAGGTTATATAGAGTACTACACTCAACGCTTTACTTAAGCGATCAATTAGTGGGAAAGGTATTTCACTGCTAAGTCAGACGCCGACCGCATCTGTTCGCTTCCTCCTCAGCAGCGGAAACGAACGTTTGCCAAAACATTGTACAACAGAAAAAAAAAATTGTGTAACCACTCCTAGTGTCCATCGAACCGCGCCGCGTGCACCAGCAACAAATTCGGAGAAGTAATAAATTCTCTTGCTGTTGAAAGGATTTTTCAAATTAAATTCGCTCGTTTTTTTTTCACCCAAAAAGGGCTCCAAATCAAGTTTGGCGGTTGAGAAAAAATACAAAAAAAATTCGCTCAGGGCCAACAGGTGGAAACAAGTGCATCACAGAAGATGATCCCGAAAAAGTGTTAGTGAACAAGAAATTGTTGGTGTTTTCCTTCTTTTTTTGTGCGAAGTACTATTTTTTTTTGTTGTTCCTGCCAGGACACCGAATTACCGAGTAGCGATACTCCTCGACAAGGTGAGTGACGAGTGAGTGTTTGTGTTGTGTGATAGACTGACAGGTGACAGATGGACAGTGGGACACACTGAGAGTGTTTTATATTTGGAGGAAATATTAATTGCGGCTTGTGAAATATTTTGTCGCGGACAGTTATTGACTTTTTGACACATCATGTGAGGGTTTGGTTCTGTTGGCTGACAAATCCGTAATTTGCAGGGAATGAATTCGAGCCACTGGTATGCGTAGCAGAAACATCATCCAGATGATTCATTTAAAAAAAAACAAAAGAAACATGGAATGGATTTCTATGTCTATATCGTTGTATAGCTTCACAGTTGGGGATTCTTAAACAAGTTTTTACCGTTTATTTTGTGCGCATTTCTATTTTTTTTTTTTTTTTGTATTTTCTTGACTATTAGCAAATATTGGGTTTTTGGGTTTGTTCAGATGTTGGGAGGTTGCGCTTTTTCTTGGAATCAAAGTGTCCTTATTGTAGGGTGTCCGTGCTACAACTTGAGTACCATTCTGCATTATATGAGTGCCATCATCATCTGATGTCATTCGAAGCAAAGTGGGCTCGGTAAGCAGTGGGTTTTATTAAGGTTTCGAGGAGAATGTTAGTAAATTTGTTGCTCTTTTAAAACGGCATCTTACCGTAGGGGATTGGCAATTATTTTTTTAAACACTACGATGTACAAGTTTCTAATGTTTTCGAATTCGTGGCGACCGGAATAAGGGAATTTTGGGCCAAATAATTGCGTCTGTGAAGTCGATTTTGCATGGGAGACAAACAAACTATCCTATATCCTTCACGGATAAAACGATTAGGTTCCTGGTTGAATTTTGTTTAAAATTAAATTAAATTTAAATTTATTTACATTAAATTTTGCAACATCCAAGAGCACAAATGTGTCCCACAAAAGTTTCTTTTTAATTCAGCCTTTGATATTATGCAAAAAATTATTTATTCGTCCCAAAAACTTTAATCAACAAAAACGAAAGCTTGTGAGAAGCTTGGCCTGGTGTCCGTTACGGATGTGCTAAAACTAATTTTTTATATATTAGTTCTTACGATAGGTTTACCAGTGTACGAAAATTCTGATGGACCATTGCAGCATTTTAATATAATAATTGTCAAAAAATGTGAAGAGTCTAACTATCCCCTTGTAGGTCAAGCAGCTGTATTTTTCAAGGATTTTTCTAAGATCTCGGGATGCTCCTTATATTCCCACAGTTAATTTGCTTCGTCCTGTTCAATATATTGTGCATATATGCAAGTCTGTTAGTTTGGCATGTTTCCTCGCGTTTTCAGTGACGCGAACAAATTCCAGCTTTCGTCGTTTCCGGCCTATTTTAATAATTTTTTTTTTTAAATATTTGTTACAAAGGCATAAAATAATAATTTTGTTTACAAAAAAAAAAAAAAAAACCCTCAACAGGTTGTGACTTAGAGTGACCCCTTATCAAAACTGCTCATTCTGAAGAAAGTTTGACCAGCGGGTATTTTCTTATCTCATCGAAACTTGTGACACTAGCACAGAGTTGACAGTTGCTAAGTTGCATGATTCGGGGAGTAGGATTCCAAAGGTCCTATAGCAACAAGCTACCTTCTTGCATTTCTCGCAATGATCCGACACCCATTTAATTTTCTAACCTAGCGGGGTTTCTGTAAAACTTTTTAAACAATTTCTGCGTTCTCTATGAGTACGAATGCTCTCAACTGGGTAGCACGAAACTTTCTCTATGGAGACTCACTGCGACGCTTCAAGCGGTACAATTTGAAAGAATTTTCTGTGAATAAAAGTGGGGCCTGTTTATAAAATAAGCTTTGATCTATAAGTCGGTTACTTAAGTGCATGTCACGAATTTTAATTTTATTCCTCATTCTCCTAATGCCCGCTGACTGAAAGTGAATGGCGAAAGTTGTTCTCATGATTAAAAACCAAGTTGCTCAAAATGATTTCGTAGTAACAAAATTTGGGACGATTTTACAAGACTCTGATTGATGATCTACAGTTTTTGAAACAATTCCGACGTTCAACCACAGAACGCTGAGGCATTTCTTCTTCAGATGTTGCCATTTTAAATGCAACCACTTCTAATGCCGTCCCCAGTAATGACAGAAACCACATGCAAAAGGGAGTGACAAAACTTTTACGACCCGCAAACAAAAATAAAAAAATAGTTCCGTACGTGTGTTGAGTAAGTTCGCGACTCGCGTATTCATTTGTCCTGTTGGCGAAAATAACAATACTGCACATGGAAGGCAGTGAAGACGTGCGAAGAATACACAAAAATGTTGCCAAAAATGTGAATCACCTTGAATGGTTTTATTGACATTTCGGTCGACGTCATATTGGGCTTCCAACATCATTCAACGATCGTTCCCCCATTCCCGCTAACCGATTGATATTAGCACTTCCAATTGTGAGGTTGAAAGGAATGCGTTCATATCGAGGAATCTGATAATTTCTTCGAATGCGAGTATGTTTGTCGGCATTAGTTTTAGAATTCTGTGTAATATCAAATATCAATTGACACGTTCTTCAAATTGTCGTCATCAGCATCTTATTCTGGTTGCCCTTTAGAAAGGTCGCAGGTAATGGAGACAATTTGCCAAGCAAAGTTAAACGAATTGCTAATTTTTTCTCAATTTCATTTTACATAACTCTTAGCTAGCAAAAATCATAAAGATTACATCATGACAACGATTTGTGTAAATTTGCATAAGCAAAGTATTACTGTCTCGTCGCTGTGATGTTAGATTTCATCACGGTCGGTCATTGCCTTGTAGGGTTTTACACGAACGAAATAAAAGCAGGTTGTTGGGAAACATAAATTAAACAAACAAATACATGTAATCGTAGCGCCGGTTCAAATTGTTGAGCCGAAAATTAATTAATATTGAGAGCAGAGTATCCGGTTTTATTTCTGGCAATTAGAGTTGATGATCTCGGTTTGACGAGTGCAAAATGGGGGTCGATTGCATTTGGTCAAATTCGGAGATATAACTTATTTATAGAAATGATTCGCATAGAGAGGCACGTATGGAATTCCTTCGGTGGAATATAGAAACAGCTGAAACGTGCTGGCAAATGACGTGGTTCTGATTATTCAGAGGAAGTCGTTCCGTTGGCACGTTGAACTGATTTTTTTTATTAATTCCACATAATTGAACTTGAATTGAACTTTCGTATCATCGCCACAGCTGATTGTTGGTTGTTTTACTCCGAACACCGAGTAGGGAAATATGGAACGTAATTACCAAAGATTGAAACTAAAACTGTCAAAAGATCCATGGACTTAAGACGACGGTCCATTTATGGATATAAGAACGAATAGAAATTCTCGAAGCGTATAAAGGGCAACCGAACAGACAGTCAGATAGACAGACGACTGACAGGTGGACAGACTTGTTGTGTACAATTTTAAAAGTGGGGAGTAGAAGATTAAGTTAGTTATTTGGAAGATTAATGACAGATATCGAGTTTTTTTTTTTTTTAAGAGAAAATTACTTTCAAATGTGCACGACTGCGTCACTCGAAACTTTCTTGTTTATTGCGTTCCTGGCTGAATTCGAGAGTTTTTTTTGTGAAAAATTAGGCCTGGGTCCATGATTAAAGTGGCGACAAAGTTGAGTTTTTGAACACAGGTGATGTTGACAAAAATGTGAAGAATGAGAAGGTATTTCATGGCGGTAATTGAAACAAAATTCGTGATCTTTTGATAAATACGCTGTCATTGAACATAGTTCACACTGGGAAGAAGGCTCGTTCTTAGATTGACGTTGATGGACTCTGCGACCGATGCATATTGCGGTTGGAAATGCCGCCATTCGTCGTCTGTATTGCCACAAATTGACCTTCGGTGTAATTGAGATATCAATTGTTGCTGATGTCTGTTTCATTAAGAAGCGAGGGATAATTTCTTGCCACGCTTGTCTGGTCAAATTTGATATATCAATAGATCAATTGCCACTCACCAGCCACTGAAGCATAGTACAAAGTACTAGATTCTGTAGTAACTAGTGATGAATGTGAGGATCACCCCATTCTCCACTATAGTTTCGTCGTCGTGTCTTTTCTCTAAGAAGAATAATTCTCCACCGTAAATCATTTTCAATAAAAATATCAGCAATTTTTCAACCACAAGTTTCGATCAAGTTACATAAAGTTGTTCCCCAAATTACCTTCCTCTGTTTGCAACACAAACTAAATGTCATATAATTGCAACACTTTATCAACCTAAACGATAACTTAATCTAAGACAACACACTTGACCGCTTGGAAGAAAATATTTTGTAATCCCTTCTAACGATGGTAATCTACATTACATCCGACGATAAGAAAACAAAATTAAAAACCACCCTACAACCTTATCACGTGAAGTTCATCGCAGCATTTAACGATTTTTATTTTTATAGACTTTCCTTTGTAAAGATTACAAAAAAAAAAAAAAAACATTTGTACTATCATTGAGATAGAGTTGACAGCGAATACCACAAAAGTAAATGCAAAGTCAACTCAAGTTAATTGCACGTGTGCTAATTGGCTTTCGTGTGCAATGAGCGGGCTAAAAACGTGTAAACTGAATTCACCTGCGCCAGCGATGCGGTTAATAATAATAATTGATGGCAATATTTTTTATATTTTGCTTAGAAATCTTAGTATTCGTAATTTAGGGAAAAATTACTGTCAAAAGCATGCAGGGAAATTTGAAAAAAAAACTTGACATAGAACCGATGTTCGGCAAATTCTTCTCTTAATGTAGAATGCCATTCAAAAATGTGTAAACAAAATTCCAGCCTGTCTATGGACCCGCCTCTCTATTAAAATGTTATCAACAAAAGCTCCCGCTGCAATTTTCCTTATAATTTGACGGCACACTTTCAGTCAATTGTTTTTCCCCAACTGGCAGCTATCAATTAAACTGAAGCTTTCCACTTCGTCGGCAGTTATTGAGCCGGAAAAACGTACTCACAAACAAAAGCTGCATACGAATACGCGGAGAGTAAAAACGGCGTGGCGACAAAAATAGCAAACTGCTGATTATAGAGTTGAACGCAAACACGCTGAAATGTATCTACAAAAAGCGTACACGTACCGAGAATTGAATTTTCAGGTGCGGATGCTTTTACGGAAGTGTCTCTACTTTGTACTTGTGATATTGTAAATGACAAGTAATTAATAAGAACACACGTTGACATGGCTACATCTAGGTTGTGCAATGAACAGTAGGTGAGGAATTTTAATTTAATTTTTCTTCCCCGTAGTAGGGCGTATACGTAACATTTGTTTTTTTTTTTCACATAATGCTCAGAGTGAGTGCATGTTTTTATTTCAATGGTAATGATTGCAGTTTTATCGGTTATTTTAGATTGTCTGAATAATTATGGTGATAATAAATGAGTATGCACATTTGAACAGCCTCCCACTGATACTGTGGAACGGTGAATACTGAACGGTACTGACAAGTGTGCTGTGCTGTTTAAATGGCTTGTAAGGAATTATGCGTTCCGCTTATTAGAACATGCATTGAGTTGACGTTTGGCTGGTTAGAGGGAGGATTTGTTTTCGAGGGGAAATTGTATTTATGTTGTCAGGATATTTAATGCCATTAGAGGCTGATTTTCGTAAGAGTTGTGCAGAGGGTTGTTCATCTGAGCGCCGTTCAATATTTTCCAAGGCTCTCTGCTTTGTTTCAGAACAGCAAATTTTCGGGTTAGCTACTGACAGTCTACTACAATCTGTGAGCCAAATTTTGCAGTACTTGTTCAATGGTTAACTGATTCTCCTCAATAGGACTAATTTTGTACTAAGACTTCTTAGTTGTTGAAGGATTGCCTGAAAAAACTTTGACCTTCGACGGTGGTCAGCAACAAAGTCCAATCGCAGCTCCACCGAAGTCAAGCGACGTCGCTTCAACGACGGTTGGTTTTTGAACTTTTCTTGTATTCTTCTTGTTTTTCTTTTTAGATTATTTTGGAAGGTGTTGCAGATCAGTGCCAAATAAGTACGAGATCGGAGTCAGGTCAGTACAAAATCTGTACTCAGAAGAGTGTCTGATCATTTCAATATCAATATCAGATCATTGCAAGATGAGTAAGTGCAATCTCTACCAAATTTGTTTAAGATCTCGGGGCGCTTTTTAAGAGCAAAACGTTCGCTTTTCCCGAAGCCAATTATTTAAACAGAAAAGTAAATGCACACTCACGTTGTTCGACTAAAATATAATCAGATTACAACATTCCAGTTTGGACACCTCGTATCTTACCGCTTGATTGCTTAATTCAATCAATGAATGGCAAGGGCTTTATGTTTTAATCTCTTCTGGCATGATCGTTATAAAACTTCAACAAACGGTTTATTGTTCTTTCAATAAACTACGACGCTCAATGTTTAATTTACACTTTATTTAGTGATTGACGCCATATATTGGTGCTCAATTAATTTATCGCAATTCGCTTAGAATATAAATTGGAATTTCTGCAATTTAAATTAAGTAGACGTCGTAAATATCAAAGTTAACTCCTTCGGTGTATTATGTGCAAACCTCTATGCATATGCGATCCGTGACTATGGAGCACGTGAAAGGCGTATCAATTTATTGTTAAACTCTGTGGGAACTCCCCGAGATGAAAAATGAAGATATGTCCGGGTTGTTTTTAATAGTGAAATTCGCATGAATTTGAAAGGTAGCAAACGTCAGATGGGTTACCCAAAATTTGACGTAACTTCTTAGGATTGATAAACTTGACACGTGCAAAAGTCTCTACTACACTTTCAGCTAAAAGTGATTGCCCTTATAATAGGCTTTAAGCTCTTAGCTGTTTTTTTTTTTTTTTTTGTTCAACATCAACGTCTTTTCGATGACAAAGAAACTTAAGATCGACCAAGGGCTCTGAACTACAACGCAAAAAGTCTTTATAAACAGCTCAATCGATTTGTTGTTAAATTCCCGTCGATGCATATAAAATTCGGTTCGAAGGGCCATTTGTTGTGCAGTGACTTCACCACAAAATTGCTTCTAATTTTTTAAATACATTTTTGGACAAGTACTTTTGAAATGAGACCAACTATTGGCGGACCAAAGGAAGTCAACAGATGCCGCACCCTTCGATCGCCTGTGTAAAGGGTTGAGCTGAAAGATTCTGGAACTTGTTTCCGTTTTTTTATTTTTCTGCGTTGTTTTTCAAGTCCTGAGCTACAGAAATACATAGTGGCATTTGGTTTCTCTCTAACTAGAACTAGTTACATCGCAAAATATATTCGCACCACCCGGGGTACGTATTTTTCCACAGAACTTCCGAGAACTGGTTCATTTCACGGTCACACCATTCGCCAATCATGTCCCTTTAGCTACTTCATCACGATTTGATTCCCAATTATAAATATAAGCTTCGTGTCATTGATTTGTGTTTAAATTAAATTTTTAATCACCAGTAGCATCAGCGGCTATGTCATTAAAGTTATTAAATAAAATTATTCGGTGCAGATTTTCTCGAAAACTAAAGTGGACAGTCATTGATAAATCTAAATAGGGTAACCCAGCTGTGGAATTTTGACCTAGGAGCCTAGGGAATCCAAAACCAAATTGTGACAAACAAATACAACCGGGAATTCACCTAAGGAAATCAGTCTTTCAATTGGTCCATAGTTTATTAAAATCAGTTTTAAAATAACTCCAGTACGACAAAAAAGATGCACAGCTTAAAATCAGCTCTATTTTACGTTCTGCGTGTGTCAATAAAAAAGTCTCCTTAATCTGACAGCTAAATTTGCTTCCGCGCACTTTCTCGTAAACATTTTCCAATTATTGCAGGCATTTTTTATTACCAAGCAAACTCTTATCCACATTGAGCATGTTATCGATACAAATTTTGATTTACAACGTCAACAACAAAAAATCAACTTTAAATTTGGATCAATTAACTAACTAACGCTTGCGGGCTTATCAATATTTATAGCCATCGATACAAGTGTTAATGGAAATGTTTTTACGCAAAATAAAGACGACTCTTGGATCAGTGGCTTATATGATTAGCTACCAATAGTGGTTATAAAATTTGGGTTTTCACAATTTCGTGTTATGCTTTCGAATGTGCCAATTCTCGCCAACCATCGTTGTGATTATAAAAATTAAATTAAATGATAAATATCAAACAAGGGGCACGATACAATCTGAGTGGGGGAAGCACACAGAGAGATCGATAACAGGGTTGGGTTGCTGAGATAACACTGATTGCCTTGACCAGTAAATATCTTAGTGTTGTATATGTTTTAATTATACTTCGCTTATGATATACGGACATCGGACGTTTTTGGGTTAAATTGGCAGCACGGGATCAACTCCCGTTCGTGTCAAAAATATCCTTTTAAATAATATGTTCTCTCTGTTGTAGTAGATGTCGCTTTGGTATGAAACATTTTCTGCTGCGTCGCAGGAAACTTTCTCGTTCCCTCTGCACGCAAAGTCGAATATGACCCCTAAATAATCATATATCTTCGAAGGTCAAAAGAATTTAGTTAGATTTTTTGCTATTTTAAGATAAGGCGCGTATTTAAAAAAAATGCTCCCTTCTGTCCAACTTCCCTTGAGTTCATAAAAATGTTAAACTCTATTTGTGTGCACGTGTCGGTCGCAAGAATATTTTCCGCACCAAAACTCGACAGCGCCAGTCGTGATATCGTGCTCATACCCATGTTACAGACAATTTTAAAATTAATATCAATTTGCTTGTCTGTAATCGCCTACGCTTCCGAAGCCCACATGGCTTCTAACTCTATATTTTCTCTACAAATTGACACATGCAAATTGTGTTTTCGTCGAAATTCAGCAATTTTAGTTGCTTACTAACCGGGTGACATTATTATTCCTCTGTATTTTTGTCAAGTCATCTTGATTTGCAAATTCTCAACTACAGTAACGTGATGTGCACATGAACACTTCGCACACGTTTTTGTTAGAAGTGTGAACTGAATGAGTTGAATATTTTCAGCTTATTTGGTATTTTTAGCAAGGTTTGGGTTTTCTTATCGGATTAGTTGACGGAGACTTAATTTATTAGCACGCCTGTATGGAGATACATCTGCACGTGTCGGTCGAAAGAATATTTTCCGCACCAAAATTCGACAGCGCCAGTCGTAATCTCGTGCTCATACTCATGGTACAGACGATTTTAAAATCAATATCATTTTGCTTGTCTGAAAACGCTCCCGAAGCCCACATGGCTCCTAACTCTATATTTTCTCTACAAATTGACACATGCAAATTGTATTTTCGTCGAAATTCAGCAATTTTATTTGCTTACTAACCAGATGGCATTATTATTCCTCCGAATTTTTGTCAAATCATATTGTTTTGTAAATTGTCAACTTTAGTTACGTGCTGATCACATGAGCACGCCTGTATGTAGATATTTTGAGTAGAGGATTTGTGCTGAATATTGTACTTAGTTAGGCCTGAGGTTGAGTCTTGGAGATCTTTAAATTTAGATCGGTCTTTTTGATTTATATCTTTATTGGCTTTATGGTTTAAATTTATCGAAAAAGATGTCAAATTCAGTAGGACAATTTTTTAAGTAGCTTCCAAACTTTGTGTGAAAGTCACACATTTCGCAGCAACTCTCTGTTTAATTGTCTATTTCCTATAATTTCTTAGAAAATAATCTTAGCTACTAAATTCTGTTGAAACATTTTCTAAATTAGATCCTAATCTTTATCTGACAGTGACTCACTTCGAAGTAGCGCTTTGTTTAATTGACTATTTCCTACAATTTTGTGGAAACATTCTCGAAATAGGATCCTAAACTTTGTCTGTAAGTGACACCCTTCGAAGTAGCGCTCTGTTTAATTGACTATTTCCTACAATTTTGTTGAGACATTTTCTAAATAGGATCCCAAACTTTGTCTGTAAGTGACACACTTCGAAGTAGCGCTCTCTTTAGTTTTCTATTTCCTACAATTTTGTTGAAACATTTTCTAATTACGATCCCAAACTTTGTGTGTAAGTGACACACTTTTTTTAACCCTTTTCTAATTACGATCCCAAACTTTGTCTGAAAATAGAACCGGTACAGTGTACTTAACTTTGCTGGGTTATTTAAATACATATTCAAAATTGTTCGTCCTTTTCTGTGACAAATTTCTAAGTGGCCAAACTTTGTCTGAAATCGGGGCCTTTATTTTATTTAAGGAAGCTATGTCGTTTTAAAGAATCAGTCTATCTAAATGCGAACTTCGGCTTTTTAATAGATTAAGTTACCTATTGAACTGTGTTGCCGGATTTTTAAAATTGCTTCCAAACTTTGCCTGAAAATAACCCCTTCTGGAAGTGGTACTTTGTCTGAAAGTGGAACCTGAGAGCCGTGGTTTTACAACTGCACTTTTAAGTCTACTCATAGTTCAGAGCTACTTTCGATATATATCGATATATCTATAGACTTTGGCAAACATTTTCTTTTAAAATTAATAGCAGTAGAGCTTGTTTTTACCAAATTTTTCACTACGCACAATCTCATGTTAAAGACCACATCCACTATTTTAAATGAATCAAGCGAACAATAGAAATTGTTACTAAGCCAGGTCCAACTTTAGTTGGCGTATCGTTAAATCAATTTTACAAATCTGCTCAATGGTATTTCTGACAAAAACAAATACGCGCACCACTTCTATAATGGAACAACAAAGCCGCACGCTTAAACCGAATGATTGTTAAAGATCCTACGCAACCTATCGAGCTACCTACAGTAGAAATATTATTAAGCTCTTCTCTAAATGCGGCACTCATCTCTTACGACAGGGTGTAATCAATTTCTTTTGTCAACTGTTTAACTTACATATAATATATTAAATGACTGTATACAAAATTGCAATGTTTGTTTATTTAGCTGTGACACGACGGTCAAACGTCAAACATACATTGCAAGTTCTTTCCGCACTAGTGAATTCAATCTATATGATGGTGTGGGCAAATTTATATCACGCAGTATGAACATATTAAATCTGTTTATTTTAAAAATTAACATGTCTAACAGATATATAGTCATTTGAATAGATCTTTTTAATTGTGTGCAGTTTTTGGTTTATTACGTTGTTGGGTTTTTTTTTCAATACAATGGTGCAACAGCTCTTTTGAAAGCCAGGGTTGAATTTGGTCGAACTGCAGGAGAACTACGGATGCTAAAATATTTTTAGTTCGGATTCAAAAAGAACGTCGTAGCAGTTAGAGATTTTTTAAACCATTTACAAAGCAAATGTGAACTTGAATTAGTTTTAAAAAATTCGTTAATATTTTTCTCCTATTGAAGTGTAAATGCAACATTTGTTGCAGTCGTGTTATTATTTGAATACAGAGATTTACCTTTGGACAAGCTTTTAAAAGCAGTAGAAGAGACAAGTGTTGGCAGAAAAAAATCAAGAAATTTCGAACCTATTTGTTGTTTTGCGAAAAATCAATTTCGAGCGGTTGCTCCTGTTCCTGGTTACCCTTTTAATTATCTCGTTGTTGGGAACTCTACTGCAGTTCACTATAAATCGGAGGGTTGCGTTATTTTTTTACGCCTTCTTTAATATTTATAAAATCTGAACTACTATATTTTCCAATAAAAAACCCAACATTTTACAAATCATTAAGTAAACAACTTCAAATTAACACAAACTATCAAATGGGTTACATTCCTCTGATGTTTTACTAATAAATCCACTTTACAGATCGTTCTTGCACTTTGGAACGTTCCCATAACATATATTATTAAAGACGTGATAAGTTATCCACCGACTGTATTTAGATGCAGAAAGATATTTTTTTTAGCAATAGTTCGCTATATATTCAGATCTGCGGGGAAAAATTCAAATGAATTAAATAGTTAGCACGACCAGCGAGCATGCAAATGTCCCTATTAAGTTCCCAAACGAATACAATCGTGACTGATAGGACCGAATTAATATTGACTCGAACCACCCACCCATTGGTATGGTTGTTAACGCTTACGATTATTGTATTGAAGTTGTTCTCGACTAGGTGTGAAATTGAGTGGAACTGTTGCATGAGCTGTGAAGTTTACCTAAGAAAGCTGAACGATCTTTTAATCGTTGTCGACCAAGGTACATGCATCTTGACGACAATGGGTAAACCAGAACACCCAGTTGATGTGGTGATCGTCACTTCGTTTTTCTTGTTCTTCTGGAATACGTTGTACCAAGACCCCTTGACACGGGTGGGGGGAAGTCTTCGTGTTCAATGAAACGAAATTCTCTGAATAATAATAATGAGATTTTCTTTATTGATTGCTTCTCTTATATACAACATTGATTGCTTACCTAAACAGAAACAGTGTACCGGGCTATAGTGCTAATATTGCATGAGAAAGCAATTGTTGGAGAATGAATGAAAAGTGAATGGAAAGGTGAACGAAACAAGAGTGCATATCGTAAAAACAGGAGTTGTTGGAAATAAAAGCGTGAGGTGTGTGCTGGTAGAAGTGAACATGAAGTAGGTCAGTTCTTAAAGTAAACAATAGAATTCTTACAACTTAATTGCGGGGTTATGACCGCCTGGAACGTAAACAACAGCAAATTTTGCATTTTCTCACCGTTCCCAACCCAAGGTTAGGCTGTTTCAATCAGCTTGCCTAGAACTGATTTGCATTTAAGGGAAGGTTACAAAAAAAAACAGTGGGAGGTTATTATGTTTGTTAGCGGTAGACGTGAGAACAGATTTCGATGGAACTTTGTTTGACGTGTTTCTTAGGACTCCCAGAAGGCTTTTGGGTGTTCTATTAAATGATACACCTCCTTTTTTGGGGCGTTTCTGACCTAAATATATATTTTTTTGACTTTACCACCTTAAGCTTGACAATATTGAAATAATTCTTCAAAATAAAACTCCGTCAAGGGTTAAGGCTATTTTGTTCATTGCCACACCTCCTTTTTAGGGGCGTTTCTGACTTAAATGTATATTTTTTTTTTTTTACTTTACTGCCTTAAGCTTGAAAATATTCAAATAATTCATGAAATCAAAATCCCGAGAATTATTTAGGCTATTTTGTTCATTGCCACGCCTCCTTTTTTGGGGGTGTTTCTGACCTGATTGTATTTTTTTCTTTGACTTCACTGCCTTAAGATTGGAATAACTCTTAAAATTCTTCAAATCAAAACTCCGAGAAGGGTTAAGGCTATTTTGATCATTTCCACGCCTCCACGCGTTTCTGAAGTAAACACCTTCAGCAACCAACTATCTCCCAGTCAAACACCAATAAAACTGCACACTTAATTTGCTTCACTAATTTCTATATTTTAACATTTGAACGAAATCCACGTTCCAAATTTCATACGCCAGAGACCTCCTTGATCCACGGGCGGAGTCCGCCGACAAACGTGTACATAGCCGGCTTGCCCGGCGAACCACAGCCAAAGCCCCAGGACACAACGCCAAACAGCTTATTGTCGACCGTCAATGGACCACCAGAATCCCCTTGGCAGGAGCTCACCTGTCCACTTGGATGTCCAGCACAGATCATGCGGTCGGTGATGCCGGGAATATTCTTCGGATTACAGTAGTCCCGACTCCAAAGTTGAACCTTGGCGGTCTTCAGCATATTCGGCAGCTGTAGGTTACCGTTGATGGCTCCAAAGCCACTGATTGTAGCCAACGTGTCGGCCGGGTAGTTCGACTCCGAATCAGCCATCGCAATCGCTTTGGTATTCTCGCCAAACTGCATCGGCGCGCTGAGCATAATGAGCGACATGTCAAAGTCCTGCGACTGCGGATTGTACTGTGGGTGGATAATGAATTTGGAGATCTCCGCACGAGTGCCACCGGTCGTTAGATCATTAGTCCCGGCGACGACAACCATTTGACTGGGCGACTGGCCAATGGTGCAGTGAGCCGCAGTGATAATGTACTGCTCGGAGATCAGTGATCCGCCGCAGTGGTGACGTCCTTTCAATTGCAACGACACTTGATGGGGGAACTCGCCGATCTTGGCAAAGGTGCCACCAATTATCCGGCTTGAACCGGAGGCGCTTGCAATGGCCAGGCTGGTGAGTAGGATTCGCAACATGTTTTGGACTGATTTGCTGTGGATGCCCATTGGGGCTTTATAGTCGAAAATTCCCAGCGGGGTGTTGGTATTTTTGCCAAACGAAAGTCTTATCGCTTCTGGTCGGCGGGAGACTTGCATTAGAAGCGGAATTAGGAATGGAAATTTTTCGCAACCAGTGGGAGTCGAAACATGGGGTCAACTGAGTCACTGCTTCCAACTTAGTCAAAAAAATATCTCCCACATCTCCCCACGACATAATAAACACCACTTTGGGTGACAGCATGTCTAGGCGACCTTCTGACGTCTTTTGCACCTCGCAACTAGCAACATCTTTATGCGCACACCAATCGAGCAACTTCCACGAAAGTGCGAATTCCGCCAACCCGCTAATTGGCTTTCCTACCACATGTGCACACAAGCAATTATAACCATCTGCTCAGTTGGTCAAAAATCCCAATTCGCTCTGGGCTGTTGACAAAAACATATTCCGCAAAAAAAAAACATCCCCCCCTGGTCATCTGTGCACAGACGTCATACGCCTGACTGGACATGAAAATGCTTTTCAAATCGCGCACGTATACAGTAAACCCACATCCGCATGTGCCGGTTCCATATAAAGGTGTGTTTACATTGCCCGTTCAATTAACCTTACGATTCCCAAAACTTTAAACAAAATCCGTTCTCCACCAGAATGAATCTCTCCAACTAACCGCAAAATTTGTCAGTCTCAATCTCTCAATCTCCATGTCCACAATCCACATGTTTGACATATTAATTATGTGAAATTCAATAGAGCCTGCGTGTGCTCTCATACAATTAGTAAACAATCGAAATAAATAAAAACAACTCCGAAAAGTTGCTTATTCATACGTTTATACAGTTTTTTTTTTTATTTTTCGTTTTAGATTTATCACAGACAGTCAAAACAGCGACTCAGTGCTACTACGGTGGTGCGTTTGATCCGACGTTAAAATCATAACGTTCTATACCTTCAATCCACGAACAAGTGATACGACTTTTTGTCTAGTGAAGTACAGTAATCAGTGCGGTTGTTTATAGTATGTCCGCACATGGATCGTTTTGAGAGAGAATTTTGCAGATTTTCTTAAACCGCGAACGGTTGACAGCATTTTTTTTTTTAATCAACTATAAGACTAGTTGAGTGTTATTGTTAGAAAAAAACAAAGCCGAACAGTATTTTAAATTAACATCAGTGAGAGGTAACAAGAGCGTGTAACAAAATGACAGCATCAAAGGAGGCAATCTGTGAAAAGAAGGAGGAGTTCGAGAAACCAGAAGGTGAGTCTTTTTTTTTAATATGTCATGTGAAGAATATCCCTTTTTTTGTAACAAATATTGAAACGATTTTGTAAAGGAAGGCTGAATCTGAGAAAAATCCTAAATCTTTGTGTGAAAATTCGGTTGAGTAGTTCGGAAGTAATGAGTGACTCAAAACGTTACTCGTTGTTTTTTCACTACCAGTTTGTGAGTTTCCACTGAAATTGTAGCAATGTTTTGTAGTGAAAGTGTTTGATATGTCAAATGGCACAACTGAGTTTATCTATTTATAGATATGGTCATTTATTTTCTTTGATTCGAATCATGGTAGTCATGCGAACTGTTAATGTGACATTGAGAAGTGAAGATTTTCTTTCAGTGGCGTGTGTCGATTTCCTATTCCCAAAGTAACTTAGTTCATTCAGTGGAAGTGGCAACTCTTACTTACTCTTAAGCGAATGACAATTCACTTATTGCGCTTGGGGAACTGCCAGCCCAGAAATGGTGCTACAGACTGGTCTTAGGTTTCAAGCGACAAGAATATCTTTCTAAATTATTGTTTTTGCAATTTTTTTATTTTAATTCATCAGTTGTTATGTAAGTTCACTTAATCTAACAAAGATATATTTAAAAATAAGTAGTGACATTTTTATTTGAAAGTAAGAATAGTGATAATCCACTTCATGAAATAATGAATGATCCTCATACTTCCAGAAGAGACATTAACAGGTCTTACTTATGGTAAGAGACGGAAAGGAAATACTGCAAACTAACTACAGAGCCACCCACTGTTACAGTCTGTGTTACAGAAGTGCCAGTGAGAAATTTTGCTTCTGTTGGTTATGGTAAACCGACTCAATTTCATTACACTTAAGCCGTTATTGAAGCGAGATATATCCGAGAGCGTTTCTAACCTCAGAATACTTGTTCATTCAGCTGTTTCGAATACGGCATCAAATTGGTGGTCCCTCTCATTAGTTTCAAAAATAAAATAACTTACTACAAAATTGACTGTCAGCTGCGTTTAAGACTCTATTCAATTCATTTCAATTCAGTTCAATTCAATTTATTTATAGAGGACACTCTAGGCATGGCATTTCGCAACCTTTTCCTTGTGTAAATTCGTTCGTTTGTGTCACCTGGTGAAACGCAGCACATTTTGTAGCTGTACCAGGGACGTTGAAAGTTTATTGCTTTTCAGTAGCTCTCCTTAGGGACGTACCTATAAAACTCTTCCTCAGGGTGCCTATGTAGGTGGGTGGCTTCTGCATTTAATTTGTAGTTCCTCTGCACTTACTGCTGGTGATCTTCCTATCGAATGGTTAAGGGAGACACTGTGGAAACAATTTCTGGTCTTCATTTGCTGTAGTTTGTTTGCGGCGCAAAATTTCTTTGGTATTGTTGCACTCGTATTTTGGCTACGACCGAACAGTGGTCTCGACATTAACTTTACGGAAGCTCACAATAGCGAAAATGTAGCCTAAATCTCTAAACTATTTAAATTTAATGTGCAAACTAAAAAAGTGTATTGGTAAGGCTCTTTAAGAATCGTGAATCGTCATCAATCTCCTCCATTTTGGGGTGGAAACAAATACGCATGATGTATGTATTCCTTTGCTTAAAAAGCTGTTAAATAAATTGCCGACATCGGTATAAATCGCTTGGGGCTATCACTGTAACCTAGAGTACAGTCACCTCTTCCTCTTTCGTTCATATACAGAAAACCATCCATCAAAATGTTTTTTTTTTTTACAAGTTGAACATAGATACTTTTGACACGAACTTTCAAACAGAATTCCAGTTTCGTATGCCAATCCATTGAGCATACCTGATCCGCTTGTACGAGTAAACAAAGACTGCAAATAATAAGCACAGCTAACAATTCAGCTTACCTCACCATTTCATGCTTACAAGTCCATCGAAACCACTTGTCGCGACGCCAGCGAGTGCAAACCCCCCCTCTCTACATAAATAGACTATTGATCTATTCTGAGATAATTTCAAATTCAATGTGTTGCAGTTGCAATTTAAGGCAAACGGTTTCTGTCAACTTGCCAGGGATAGTGAATCTCAGTCGAACAGTTCGTGTTTCCCTTCCGCGACTCCGTGTAAGGTCATGGACTGTTCAGTGTTCACCACCACAATCCGTGAAAGTCGGATATGGAAATCGCTGTCGGTAAGATAGTGAGAGATGTTTATCTTTTTTCGGTGGCGTTGAATTTTTAGAAACGGGACAGTTGCCAATAAATTTTGCAGCGTGGAGGTTTTTGGTATTATTTTTTTTTTATTTATCCCATTTGGTGAAAATGATTGTGATAGATGCTTTGGAAAATTACTTATGTTATAAACAATTTTGGGTTTATTTTAAGAAGACAAATTTTTAAGCCACATGTAGTCTATCAATGGGCTATATCTTCTCTGAGGTGGCTATTTCCACTTGAATATTTTCTTTTAGAGAAATTATGTTTGGGCAATTTCGAAAGGGGTGGAAATCATTTAGAGCGTGCTTATGGGAATTTGTTTCGAAACCACTTGTGAACGATTTATTTAATCGTTCTAATTTGTAAATACTATGCACGGAGTGTATTTTATTTTTACTTAAATTTTTAAGTGTGGCCTACAAATTGTACAGATTCTTTTTTAAAGCCGTGAAGGCGTGAACTATCAGTTGATTGGCCTTTCCTATTTTATTTGACACTTTTTGTTGGTAAAACCGAGGACCGCACTGTCCAGCATTCTTTCTGACAAAGTTGAAATATTACATTTTCAGGCGGTCGCTTTAAAATCAAAAAGCAGTGTGTGCCTACTTGCTATTTTGAAGTCTTCATTATTTCCGGGAGTTGAACCGGACACCTCTTGCTCACACTTACCTTCTTGATCACTACCTCGCAACGATCGTTACCAATTTTCAAGGAGAAGACTGCTGTTACATATACAGGGTGGGCCATCCGATGTTGTTTGGCTCTGATTTCTTTTCTAAATGAAAAACTTCGATTCTGTTTTTTGATTATGTTTATTTGAACCTTTAGAACTTTATTGGTCAATTCGAGAAGATGATATCGGCCAAATGGGAGCCGTCACAATTGATCGCCATACGGGCTCGTTTTCATCACTTCGGCGAGAATTTCGGGCGACAGATTCTCGCACTCGTGTCGAATGTTGTCTTGGAGGGCTTCTAGGCTCTCGGGCTTGTTCACGTAAACACGGGACTTCAAAAAACCCCGCAAAAAAAGTCTGGAACGGTTAAATCGGGCGATCTTTGCAAAAATAAGAGCATCTTCCAATAGGGTAATATCTTTTGGCCCACCTTGTACAAGGACCAAGTCAAAAGCAAAGCAATATGTGTAAACATTTTAAGAGGAATGCTTTTTCATATACCCAAACTTTAAGTCTTGTAAGCTCTCGTCTGCTTAATTTTACAAGTCTGAGCTGCTAGTGGTTGGTTAAGATACAAGCTAAGGAAGGTTTGGTGCCAGTGCGGCCGTTATGCCATTTTTGTCTCCATTCATTTCATTCATTTTATTATTTAATTATAAAGAAAAAACTGGCTTTACATTTTATTACCAGCAAATCCCTTTGGGCTTGTCTGCAGAAAAATATGCTTAAGATAAGAGGGATAACAAGAAGAAGCCCCTCTCGCTATTCATTAATTTTTGCAACTTATTTGTAGAAGTACAGATCAACCAAAGTGAAGTACTCGTTCGTAGGGTTGTTGTCTAGATAAATATATAGAGCAAATTTCTACCACAACTTCGGACTTGTTTCGCAACCTAAAATGATGATGAAAAATACAAGAAATGAACATATTAGCAGGGTTAATTAAACGCCATCAACTGCTTAAATCCTGAAGCTTCATTCACTTTCCTCAATTCTTTAGAAGAAACCAGTTAAATTTTCAAACTTAACACGACTATCACTACAACTTTACAACCAGCACGCGTTGAGTGTCATTCGCCGCCTTATTCCTCCACAAGGATCAGGCTTCTGCATTGCATTGAAAAATCAAAAATATCTTCTGAAATATGTGCTCTTCCATAAGATACGGTCATTGGCAGAAGTGAACTTAGAACACCAGAGATCGAAAGCAGATCAATGAGTCGAAAAATATATGCAGCCACTGTTCTAGTTACCACAAGCTACTAGCTTGCGACAAAACTAATAAAAGACTTACTGACGGACATCCTCGTTTCGTCGCTATGGTGAGTTGTTGCAACAAATGTTCGGCTATATTCTAGCGGAAGTCCTTCAAACAAACCGTGAAGGAGAGGGTCCCAATCTGTCCAAATCCCTCTAACGATCGTATTGCTCACTGCTGTCAAGTGTTCATTCTATTTGCGAAACATTTTCTCACACGTTAATACAATATTGGCACGGCCTCCCCCAATGCCGTCTACCCAATTAAATTAGTTCTCCTTTTCCTAAGAATAGCTTAATTTATTTCCAAGAACTCATCAGAGAGGCCCATTCCACCGAACGATCACCAGACACACTTGTAGCACAGATAATATAATATGATTATGTTATACCGGCTGTATGCCGTCTAAAACTTAATTGTACTTCTCGCAGCTTTGCTGTGCTTTCGCACACTCGATTGACTTTCTTTTGAAAAGTCAACGTCAAATGTAAATGACGCTCCCCCAGCAATGTATCGCATCCGCTCGACTATATGTCAAAGTGTCGTAACTTTTCATGTATTGTGTATCACTCTACCCTATACAGCTATCAATATAATTGAGAATGCATGTTCTCCGCGCTATGGATATCAACTATAACACATTGTACTGTCTGATGTTCTTTCGTATCTCATTGAACCCTGTTGCAATGGGACGGTGACGGTGCGATATACCTCGCTGTGGTTTTGTAGCAAATTGTGAAAAAAAATGAGAAAAAAATCAATTGGCCTTGATGATTAGGCATGAGTGGGTATGCGATGATATAACTTGTGCGGTTTAATTGGTAATTCATTCCTGTTACACCGCACAAGATGAGTGCGTCGGTCTTTCGGAATAATTATATTTCGATATTATGACGAATGCACGAGTGCAGTTTGGGGGCCAAGTGTATTTTTGTCTCGGATGCAAACTGGCTTTTTGTTTTCTGCTCCTTCAAAATAGCTTTCAAAGTCAGTTCCGTCCTTTGTTAGAGTTAGCTTGATGTGAAAATGTATAAAGACGAAGGTAAGGAAGTGTTCCGAATCCTACTGCCAGCTGCCTGCAGTAGTTTCAGTGCGAAATGCGAAATTATTAGTGGAAAATGAATTTTTTTATGCTGTTTGACAAAATACTTCTTTCGAAATTAATTTTGCAAGACTCTGAAAATAATCAAAGAAAAATCGAAACGATCTTAAGTTCGGGGACTTATTTCCCCGCACGCCATTATCTTAGTGGGAAGTCAGTCGGAAGTTCCCTAAGTCAACCCTACGCAGGTGATATGAGGAATATTTCCCTATACTGTTACCAATAGAGGTTAGCTACGTTCTTAGAAACAGAAAGTGCTTTCGATTAAGTACACTTTGAATTTATTTACGAACACGTAACGAGGCTAGACCTTTCTTAGAAAATGGATCAGATTCATGCTAAAGTTCGTCAATATTCAGTCATAATTTATAAACAGTGGAAGGTTGGAATTTGTTTGCTTATGATCATTAGGAAACTTCCTATCAGACCTAGAAACGAAGTCTGGTATACCAGCCTACGATTAGGCTGCAGACTGCCTATTAAGTAACTCTCAGAAGAAAATACTGTCAGAATTTATTACTTCGCGTCAAAAACATTTACAAAACTGAAATTAGTGGTCAAACATTTATCCTTTCTATAAAAATCGGATTTTCCTATCATCCGTAAAAAGCAAGCAACCTGGGCCCATGTTCTGTATCTCATGCGATATATTTTCGCATCGAAAACTAAGGAAATTCATATCGATGTGATACATAACAATAAGTGAAGTCACTTAAAATGTTGATCATTTTTTTTCTAAATAAATAATTTTCAGTTTTTTAACTGTAAGAAAATTTCCTACAGAAATTAAATCATGAATTTTTCAACACTGCCTATGAAAATACCATACCAGCTCAATGGGAACACCCGCACCTTTTTTATTTGCATAGGTTCTTACTTTACTCAAGTTTAGATTCAACCAGCAGGCTTGGTGCCTCTCTAGGTGCATACAAAACTTCAATAATGTCATCAAAAGCTTCTCATTTTTAGGTTCAGCTTTTTAAATCTGCTATGAAGGCTTGAAGGTATAGCGCCGTACTAATTATAAATTTAAGTCTCGACTTTAATTTTACGGAAGCTCACAATTAAAAAAAATTGATATAGAAAATATAGCTACTTAAATTTAAACTCGAAACCAAAAATGTTTATGGGTAAGTCCAATTGACATTAAAGAGAATTTCAATAAGCTCTTATACCTTCGGATGCAAGTCCCCTAGACGACATTCTTCAAGCTAATCATATGAATCTCTTGAGCAGGTTACCGCTGAGTATCTAACAGCCTTGTTTTATGTCTATGGCTGTTAAAAATATTTTTTCAATAGGCTATGACAGCTCCTTATTTAGGCTCGATAGATCTCTGAAGAGGTGCCTATAGCTCTGCATCGGAGATGTACTACGGATCTTTTCAGAGCCTTTCTTTCCTCAAAAAGACGATGATCGTCTGCACAGAGTTTTTGAAATCGTTATGACTACAATAAGCTGTTTTGAGGCCGATTTTAGTTGACTATCGTAAGTTTTCAATACATTTGTTAGAACGAACTGGATGAAGCTCTCAAACTCGTTAATTTTTCACCTATAGTTGATAGTTTTGGAGACTGATAGCTTTGGAAGCGATAGTCTTCTCAAAAGTTACGTGAACCTCTCTCTGCAGAGATTCCAATAGGTCTAAAAAAAAGTACACATAATGGTGTTTTCCGGGGGTAGGATGGCCAACATATACCTGACTTTGAAGGCAACAGAACCTTGGGAGCTCTATAGTTTTTTGGTTGTATAGGACACGGACCTCCAAAACGTTCACTACATAGAAAAACTTCCGAATACCTCTTGGTTTTAAAGAGTTAAGTTGGTTCCTCGACCACCAAGCCAAAAAGACACTCGTAGTCACCAAGGTTTCCACTTCAATGCGATTAAAAGCAAGCTTAGCCAATCGATCAACAACTGATCATCGCCTCTTTTTGCAAGATGTACGAAGCTCAAAATACCTCCGAAAAAAAATCGCCCTCACTCTATGAAACGATCTCCTCATTTGCAGAAGCACCATCCATCCAACTGCTGCCAGGGAACTCTCCTCAAGTCTCAAATCGATGTCAAGTTCAGATCAATGTCAATGAACGGCCACTTCGAACCGTCTCTACACCTAAAGATGAGCACACAACCGGATCTTAACCGATCGTGCGATGATGATCGTACATTGTCAAGTCAGGCTTCACTTTCTTTATAAAGTTTCTGCCAACCAGTATAGTTGTTTGCGACAGTGGAGCAGTATCGATTTGGTGAATTCTGTGGCTTTTTGTTTTCGCGACACGCTAGCCTCCACACAGTCATGTCCGCATTCAAATACAGGCTGTAAACAAATTCCCTGCCCATAATCAAAGAAGTCTCAATGAAACATATTCGCTAATTGTGTGTGTAACGTTTGCAGCTACATTGAGTGTGGGATTGTTCTTTATTGAAGACAGGGTTCCGTTTCCAAAGTGGACATACTAAAACTGCAAATTGCTTGAATTGAATAATAGCCTCTCATCAGTTGGGCTCCCCTAAGCACAGGCTATACTTTTGATTTCGACACGTTCGTCGTTCGCCTCTTAAGAATTTAGATGATGGGGCCACGCTTTTAATGGCGATATTCTTTAATCACAAATTCAATCAGTGAATCGCTCTCACCGACCCTGCCTTTGAACTCACCGAAGGGCAACCCGTTCAATTTAGGGCTCTACAATTGGTTGAAATGACTTTAGCGAGTTAAATCACCTAATAGGTTGTTTGGTGATGGACTCACGTCCGATTATGTCATCGGAAGCACTTACTATTGTGTCCGTCGTTCTCAGAGCTGTAACTCACCACTCGTGGAATATTACCCGATCATTGATGGCAGCTGGAAAAAAATTAATTAATCGGTCAGATTATCGTGCTGAATTCTAAGTAGGTATACAGATACATAACAATGGAGTGTCTCTTCCTGTGCTCCCCGATTGGGCTTGTTGAGTTCAACTTTTTTGGGCTTCAAGTGCTAGAAATCGATTGTCACTGATTAGGTGGGTGATTACGAAATTCCGTGTTAGGCTATCTAAATTGGGTAGACAAGGCGCAGCAGACAAGCGTTAGGCAGATAATCTGTTTTTGGCGGTTGATTAAATTAGCATTTCGCAAAATAAGTCTGTTTGCTTTGAGATTGTCGCTTCAGTGGAAAGCTTTGCTGTTACAGATAATTGCGAACGAAAGTCTTACGCATTTTCAGTAGAAGCACAAGCAGAAGAAGAAGTAGAAGTAGCGCCTGCTCTGAAATCTTTGAACAGTGATATCTGGCGATTAGGTAACCAAAACCCCTACGGAGATTAGTTTAGTAAAACACACCCAAAATGTTGTTTTATAAATGTGGCAGTTCGGTTTCTGGGCGGCATGTGCTGAGACCGCAGTGAAGCTACTAAGTATCAATCCAATTTCTTCTTCTTCGAAAGAAATATGGCGATAGAATGCCAACCTGTGGGACCCCACTTTCGGTAGCAATTCTTTTTTTTTTTATCATTACAATTGCATTACCCGAGTTGCATCCCCTTTTCGAGACACTGTTTGTATGCAAATTGGTGAAGAAATTTCGAATGCCAGATTATAAACAGCAATAGATTTTTGTCTCGCGATCAAACCTCCTCTAAAAGGAAGACTTCTCCATTTGCTTGTGAAAACCAAACTTACTATTGACACACGCAAATAAACAAATAAACAAGAAAACCTACAGATCTTGTGTTATTAGTCATAGTCAAAGTTAAACCTGGAAATTCGTGGCTAGATTTAATCAAAGTAAAATAACAGACTAGATAAACATTTAAATTTTCGGGTAATTAAGTAGTTATTGCCATAATAAAGACATTAAGAGTTTTTTTTTTAATGTGTTTGCTAAATGGTGTTTGTGTCTATTTAAATTTCGTGCTAACCAATCCAAGGCTATCCCTAATGAGAGTGATAAAAGGTGTTTCTGTTTAAGTTGTTTGGAATATGGTTAGAAGATAACAACTCTTGTTACTTCGAGTCTTATGTAAACGATTTTTTTAAATGACTTCTTAAAACACACGTCTTTACAAATAAAACCTGTCGCTCCGCACAAAACAAAATTCGCTAATAGGAGGTTATTTGTTTTTTTTTTTTTTTTTTTTCTTACTATATAACAATTTATGGGTCAACTTGTTTCTACCCGGATGGTTCGTTGCCAAAGAATTTGGTGGCTTCGATGAAATTACCATATTGATGTTCTCTCCACAAGTTCGCTGTTTGCCATTTTTTGAGAAGACTTTTCACATTGTGTCGCCTATTTGCAAAGTGTGCTTGTAAAAGATTTATTGGAAACAAATGAAGGAAAATATCTTCTTCGATGGATAGATAGTTAATTTATATCTTGAAAATCTATTATGAATAGATAGAACATGCAAAATTAAAAGGATAATAGATATCTCTATACCAAAATTCATAAGAATTGGTTTAGATGTTTGAAAAGGTAAGAGACAGAGCAACTTTCGCATTTTTGAAAATTTATGAAAATTCAAATTGTCCTCCTAAAAAAGTAGTAGAAAGTAGTAGACTTGAAACCTTGACACAATGTGGCACTCAAATACGAGTCTGTTTTTATACTGGAATTAAATTTACAAAGAGGCGTGGCACCTCCCATACACTAAATAGTAACTAACGCTATATTTCGGTAGTTATGAGAGAGCTTGAGTCTTAAACTTTTCACCCAAGCTATAGCACTGCAGCAGTACCCCGAGCATGTAGGTATGCCCCGGGAACATCAAAGAGTGACCATCGTAATATGTAATACTCCATTTTGCTCAAAGCAATCTTGCATCGTAGCACCTGATCCAATATTCCCCCCACAAGTGTATGAACTTGCATTCGACGTAGAATTCACACTGTATTTGTACAGCTTACCTCAGAAGTTTGCAAGTCAACTCCAGCTTGAACGAATATAATTATCACCTGCTACAGCACTGTGTCTAGTCGAGCCTGCTGAGTCAGGTCCGAGGTTTTATCGGTACGTTAGTCGGTGGTCATAAATGCCTTGTCTAAAGTAAACGATTTTATGATCGGGGTCGCCTGTATTTTTTTTTTTGAGTGAGGAGTTCAACCCTTGCTGGCCCCCCCATTCCCCCTACAAGACTAAAGTCCAAAAATCCACCAGTTGGAAATTTCGCTTAAGCCAGACTGATTGAATTTAACCCGCAACCAACAAAATTTTCTTTTACTGTACAACTCAGTCAACAACAAATATTTGCGTTAATTTCGTAAGTCACGACGCTGTTTATACGTTCATTCATTTTAATCATAAAGATTGTAAAATGCCTTTAAAATTGCTCTCTCCAATGTTTTTGTACATTTAGTACTGAAAAGGCATTTTTGTATTTTAATACTTGTATTATTGGCTGCGTCTTAATTGAGGTCGTTAACAAGTAGAACGATGATTATTGAATTTCTTTGTGTGTCATCAACAATTTTATATGTAAAGTGTCAAAATCATGTCACTTTGAATGCGAATTGCTGGTGATGATTGGAAATAGAATGCAAATGATTGACGATGATTCAGAAAGAACGCAAGAGCGTGCTTAAGATTAGAAAGCGAATGTAAATGATTGGAGGTATGACTGCATGATTTTGTGAAATGATTGCTGCGACTGTTGATGACTGTTGATGACTGTTGATGACTGTTGATGACTGTTGATGATTGGAAATGAATGCAAATGACTATTGACGATTGGAAATGAATGCAAATATCTGGTTATGATTAGAAATAAAAGGCTTCTTATAACTTGATTGGCGAAAACTGACGCTCACTGACTTCATAATGAATTGTAATTGCAATAAGAGCACCCCAAAACTCCGCCAATTACCTAAATCATTTGTTCAATATGTTGCTGTACTCAAATCATGCAGATCTTTTGCCGTCACTCCTTTCAATGGCGTCAAATCCTCCTGCAAGTGATGTGCTATTACAGACGTACACACTGCCACATAGTGCTTCCCCTAGACATCATTAATACATTTCACGTAAGACCACCACAATTGTTTAAGTGACAATGTACAATGTTAAGTGAAGACGCCAACATGCAAGACGCTTCCTGGAGTTGCGCTCACTTTTTATTATATATGATACGTGCGTTTGTCGATTTTACCTTGCATGCCGTCTGCGTGCTTTGAAATCGTAATTAAATATATCGCTTTGCAGTGCCCCAATATGATAAGAAGTCAATCAATGGAGTCAAGTTCAATAAATGCACGTTTTGCAAAAGACTATAAGCCAATCAGCACAAAAGTGTGTTAAGCCAGTGCTGTTGCCTGTTATCGTGGTCATTAGGCATAAAACAATTCACCCAATTGCGAGTAATAGAACATTTTATAAGGCTACAAACGACTTTTGCATGGTGGTGAGCGTTGTGTCATGTGGAAAGTTAACAGAGTCATGCCATTTATTGTGTCTGCTGTCTTGAGGTCATGAGGAGGGACTCATTTGAGTTCATAGTACCCAAAGTTTATGTTTGCTTGTATGTTTTTTAATCAATTTGGGGCGATTTTAATGAAGCTTGAGACTTGTAAAATAGGTTCTAATGCAAATGGGCAGGAAAGGAGATAACATTTTATCAGCTGTAATTTAGCTATGGAATTTTTAAGACATTTTTAAGGGCACTAGTCTCGCACTAATAACCGCAGAAGTTGCATGGGTCGGTCGATTTTTCGATGCCACGTATCGATCCGGGAAAAGGGTTCGGCATAAAATTGTAGGTTCCTTCCATTGTTAGAAAAAATAAGAGAAGCCTACTCATACGACTGGGATTTGACTACTATTCTATATCGACTGTTGCGCCAACTACTTCTTTTTAGCTGAAGAGAGTTGCCACTGCAAGAAAAATGATTAGATATCCACAAATACTGTCCAGCGTGGACAAGGCCGTAGCCAGACAAATATTTCGGGGGGGGGGATATGATCTTTAAAAAATAACTTTTTAATTTAAAGGTTGCAAGCGATTGAGGAAAATAAAATAATCTTCAATTTCAAATTTCATTTTATTTTTATTAACTAGTAATTAAAGTAATTATAACAAAAGTAGGAATAGTTTAAAAAAAAGTAGCTATATTCAAAATGCAAAGTAAATAATTATTTTATAAAACTAAATTTAATCGCCTGGCCTTCTTTGCTGCAAATAAATCAATTACTTCATCAGTATTTATTTCTATCTCCCGATGAATTGACATAAAGGCTAAGCCAGTAAGTCGATCTTCACCAGTAGAGTTTCTTAAAAAAGTTTTCAAGCGCTTCATCGTCGAAAACGTTCTTTCTGGTGTACATGTCGATACTGGTAATGTTGCCAAAATTTTTAGAAGTCGATGTATATTGGGAAAAAAATCTTTACTGCAGTCGCCTAAAGCTGTAATGGCGTTCTGTGAACGCAGTGCCTCGTGTTGTTCATGACATTTTGTCTTCCACAGTATAAACTCTGCCTTCAAGCTATCCCAATCCAAAAATCTTTCATAAAATTTAAAATGTTCTTCGTTAAAATTTGTTTCGCTTTTGCCAAGTATTGACGGGATCAAAATATATAACGATGATAGAACGGTCTTGTGGTCCTCGAAGCGCGTTTGGAGCTGAGTTATGAAGTCGTCCAAAAGGGGAATCATAACAACTATCCTATAATGCAACGATACTATTCGTGGAATTTTCAAGGTTTCAGTTTCATCCACAATACTTAAAAGGCCTTGAGCAGTGTCAAAAATATCTTTAAATTCTAAATTAACATTTTCTCGAATTTTTTGAAACGTATTTTAAACTAGCTTTACGTGGTTCAGAGCTGATACTAGGTCACAAGAAGCGGATTGCAAAATTTTACACAATGGTAGTGTGTACGAAAACAAAATACTTAAGCAGCACAAGCTTATCAAAAATTCACTGGCCAAAGCTGATTTTAAAAGACAAGAAGCTTTAGATGAGGTCTCAGAGTCCGTATCAATACTCAACATATCCAAGGTATCCACTATGCTTTTAAAAATTTCTTTGAATCTTAATAAACCATCATGATTTTCAACCCATCGAGTTTCACACATAGTCGTTAAATTCTTCCATTTAGTTTCCGGATAATTTTTTTTAATGTTTTCCTGCAACAATTGTGGGGGGGGGGGGGGTCAAACCCCTGTGATCCCCCCCCTAGCTACGGCCTTGAGCGTGGAAATAGCCATTTTATTCAAAACCCAGAGGGAGAGATAATCGATTTTCCATTTTATTTTATTGCAAATATTTGCTTGAAAAGTTTAAACAAAACACATGCAAACAGAAAGTGTAGCCATAATCGGACTAAGATTAGTAGATGGCAACTGTCAAACAAATGTAGTAGACATATTATAAAAATGCTGCAAATTCACAACCCTGATCAGAACATTCTGTAGACTCAAAGACTCGGTTTTACTTTTTACAATTGTGTTCGTTGATTATCAAAATTTGCCAACCAACATTTTGGCTGATTGTGTGCAGCTGCGCTGCCGTATTGCTAGATCATTTCTGATAAATTTTTCGTCGATCGAAAGCGATTTTAAATGTTCTTAGTTTTGTTCACTTTGACATTGCTAACTGTGCTGCTTCATATAATCATAAGTCTTGCAATATCAGTCAGGTCGAATATATATTTTTTCAACGTCCTTTATAAACAGGAGTGATTCAAATTTTCTCTTTCTTTCTTTTACAGGTAAGTCACTGATGCTATTTGAATATTATGCCAACCGTTTTATCGTAAGTAAAGTGCTATTTTTTCGAAGTGGCAACACTTTTCCCTGCTTATTTAAGTTTGCCATTTTAACTTGTTTAGACAAACGATATTTGCTTGCGCAGGGAGGTACTCCCTACTCTTCTGAGTCCCATTCTCCGTATCTATTCCACGTGTTCTTCTTATTTTGGTGAACTTCAGCTACAGCAGGGCATTGACGCAGTATTTGTTCCGATGTAGATATCCTCCTTCTCTCCGCGGATGTTAGAACTTGGAAGTCAAGTAATTTTTCGATGTAATCTTAGTATAGCCAGGGTTCTTTCTTTTACTAGTTAAAATCAATCTTCGTTGGGCTCCTGTAGCCCTGCTGTAAACTGGGCTTGAGGATTTTAAAACCCGACTCTAGCCTTTTTCTTCTTCCCAAAAATTTCACCAATATGTCGACTCTTTGTCAGCATTACTCATATTGAAAACACTAAGACTCATTAAATAATTTTGCCGAATGCATATTACCGAACCCACAAATTTAATGGCTTTCGCGAAAACCTCTCGATCGCCATAAAACTTTTAAGGCCTTTGTAAATGTTGAGAAAAAAAATTATTTAAAGAAAAATAAAGTAAAACGAAATCCCTCGTCATAAAGTTGCAAATTTCAATAAACAATAAATTTTTTCTTAAGATCGTAGCTTCACTTAGTTAGTCAGAGAAGGCAAGACGTGTGTATGCATAGTGCACGTAACAGCTTCTTGTTTAATAACGGAGATCATGTTAAAAACTGAGAGCGAGGGTTGACACTAATTAAAAAATTACTTGAAGCTTAGTTGCGATTTACACTTGTTTAGCATTTTGTGATTGTTTAAATAGAACCAACGGAGATGAGAGATGAAGATCTTTTAATAGGCGTGTTAATTGATTAAATTAAGCACTTCCGTTAAACGAACAGAAACATGTACCTCAACAGGCATTGTTGTTGTTAGTAGGAATGGTGTGACTACTGAAATGATATGAAAATTGACGGCTTCTATAAATCGGAGTTCGGTTAAGTTTTTGTGGTAGACTTCGTCAGATTTGGACTGAAGGCAGCCAGAGTGCGTCTCAGAGAGAATAATTTTACATATCTTAAAGAAGGTTCCAGTTGGGTATTTGATCCTTTGTTTTATTAAGTAGAACACTTCATTTCCGGTACTGAAAATGATCACTTCTCCTCGAAAATTGTTTTTGGTTATCGACATTCACAACGTACCACTTCTTAGGTTTACTTTTAATCGTGTAGGGCATTCGTTGAGCATTTGTTGAGCTTATCTTCTTAAGAGCCGTCTGTTCTATTCAAAAAGAGTTAGGGCATCAGATACTACCTCTGCATCCAGATGATCACCCTAGGAGCTACAAAGATTAGCAAGAGAAGACACATATTATTCACTTGCCATGCTCTTGCTCAAAGCTCAGACCTCAAGGGGGTTATAATGCCTTATGGCCAAACCTTACACCTAAAGGGTTTTTCAAAAGGGACGCTACAAAAGTAGAGCGACAGGGACAGCAAACGACGCCGAATTTCTTGTCGCTCTTTTGACATTTCTCTTCAGTAAGGTTTGCCATTTCATGATGGAAAGATATACGAGCCAACAACGAGTCGAAATTATTAAAATTTACTACCGAAATTCGGAATCAGTGGCCTCAACGTTAAGAGCGCTACGTCCGATTTATGGTCTAGTGGAAAAATTTGAATCCACAGGCACAGTACAAAATGTTCCCGTTCCAGTGAGACAAAGAAGTGCCCTTTACTTTAAATAATTTATTAGCTTCAGGAACGTGTACTGTGTAACCAACCTGCCTTTTAAAGTCGCAGCACGCGATGGGATTATTTTGGTTAAAGTGCACTTATTCGAGGACCACTTGATTCCAACATCTGCAACCTTGTCAACGCCCTCATAATAAAAGGACTCAGTGTTTACATTGTAAAAAGTTGAAATCATTCTGAAAATTCAAGGACATCGCCCTGCCAAGATGTGATCGCCATTGACAGCGCTTTGGAAACACACGATTCTTCCGACAACACCAGAGTGAGAAAATCCGCTGAAATAACCTCACATCCCACTGTGGTTACCATTCTAGCAGTTGGACGAATAACAAACTTATGTAGGCTCCAAAATCTTCATCGGATAGTGAGATTCACAAGTCATCCTCCTATTAATACGTCCGCTTGCACTTGCTCATCTGCATGACTTCCGAGATGTGATATTATTTTCAGCAATCTGTACAATCTCTCGCAGAGACGTATCCCTCAAGTGGTCAGCCACCCCATGATGGTGTTGAACATCATACCAGTGGCGCAAGTAAATCATGATTCACTTTGCTGTTTTATAGTTCATAGCATGTGATTAGCGCAGCGCTTGTTGGCACAAGGTATACTGGGGTGTTTGCTGACTTTTGATAAATTGTCGAGATTCCAATGTGACTCTTTGGGTGTAGGTGGGGTTATTTGTTCTTTGTGCAGGACGTACAGTTGTCGGGTTTATTGAAGATGATTCGGAGATGTGCATACATTTTCCTCACTTGCTAACTTGTATAATAATAATTACCAGGACAATTTGATCCATCGGTTTTGTGCCTTTTGAAAGGTTTCATTGTTCCATCGGAAAGAATACTGGATGAAGAGAGGAACTCGATGAAGAAAACGGAAACTTGAGTGTCACTTCAGAAGTCGTTAATCATTATCGAAGAACACTCATTAACAGTTTCAAATTGATTTCTCATTTCCACGATTGACAGGTAATAACAACAAAATTCGCCACCAATCACATTCCAACCTCAAAATAATCAAACCATCCGTTCTTCCCCTCTGTATCATTTTCAGGCTTCATCGTTAGCCTCCGGTTATACTCCCCTTTCTGTGAAAATCAAAATAGCTTTTAAATGTTTTGTGCGCCCCCAATTGATGGCTTCTTTTCGACTAACTTTTCAAATGAAATAAGCAGTTTACCTAAAAGCCTACACCGACGCGACGTTGGCAACCAATGCCTATAAGTATGCAGCAAATTGCTGACACAAAAGCTGCCTGAGAATGAAATCCCTACCAATTTCCATTTCGGAGCAATTTTTTACCTGATTGAAAATAAGGTGTGCTTTTGCGAAAGATGGCTCAGTGCTCACTGCTCACATCAGCTCCAGTGTTACCAGATGTTTTCAGTTGGAACTAACCACTCTTCGAAAAGTTATAGATTTCCTCATTTTACATTTTGATGTTTTACAAGTTTTACAAGTCTAGTAATTGGTGTAACTATAAATGAGATTTAAACGCCTCCATTGACTGGCCACCCAGATCTCCAGATTTTACTTCTTTTTGTGAGGTTATTTGAAAAGCAAAGTGTACGGCAACAATGAAAGCTATACATTATTCACATAATTAGTCAAAAGATGGCGCACCCGTCACGCTGTACAAGAACTGCATTGTAACTTCCATGGGCATAATGTTAGTATCAACGTTTTAAATATATTTAACAGCGAATTAAACCTACACGGTTAATGAAAAGAGATGAGGAATAAAATAGTTGTCCATGTTGGTATAAAAACCTTGACAGAAACGTCATTTCTAACCCACTTTCTATATAACCTGAAAATATCCCTAACTATGAGAACACTGAAGTCTTTTCTCGGTGCAAAGCTCTTCAGCGTCACAGAAACTTTCTTGTTTACATTTTCACGAACAACGTGCATCGCATTTTGTTTAGACAACATTTTTGTATTGATTCTCCTTCGAAATCAATTATTATAGAACTATATTCATTTTGTATTAATTTTTCTACTGTCTCGGTGATACGGATACCCTCCAGGCACTTTCAATTTGCGCACTCAAAACAAACATTCAACGGCTACTTGATTGCTCTACCAGTAACAGCTAACAGTCATCAATTTAGGTAATAATTGGCAGCACAAATAGCAAATAGCTTTCTGCACCTCATGACACAATAACTACCTACAGCCCGATTGAATATTTCATCATTGAACAGTTCATCAGTGCACACGTGACTATCTTCTGCCAAATCACATTGACCTTCAGTCCATGAGTCGTCTTCGAACGTCTTATCCGCTTCGGTACATCGATTGACATCGATTTTGCAGGGATATTTTCTACAGAAATCCAATTAGCACAAGCCAAAGATAAGCCGGGTGTGCGTTCCCCTTATCATGTCGAACTTCCACTCCAAACTCCGAGTCGAACGTGCAGGTTAAATTTAAACCAACCAAATAGGGAAGGCATGTCAACGTCGCGACGCATGTCAGATTTGTAATCGTGTGACAGGCGTCCTGCACGTGCTCATCAGTTAGAAATATTTTTGCCAACATCTTTCTATTTCGGGGAATGTATTGATTTGATTTATTTGTTTGATCTCTCACATAATTGGTTAATTCAATCAAGCAGTCATTATCATTAGCGTTCAACTCGAATCCATTGCTATGCATGACTTTGCAAAACTTTTTGTAGATCTCCAACCGAACTCTGTGTTAATTTCCGATCGTGACAATTCTCGTCTCTCATAGCGAACGGAGGAGAGCGGAGTGGTGACTGTGCCTCGTCTCTGCCCGCTGTACAGAACATAAAAACAAGTGACAAATACGAACGCGACTCAAGGTACCTACATATCTGCGACATTTACTTCTGCACGAACGAAATATCAGCCGAATAACACGTGAGCGATATTAATCGTGAACGACAACAAAGAAATGGAATACGAAAAAGAAAAAGAGGACAAAAAAAAAACGATGACTTGACGTCCCGCCTTATCGCGGCGACCGCTGAAATGGTAGGAAAGTGGTGACGGTGAGCTTGGTTGAAATGGTAAAAAAGCAGCGGCGTCGAGGGGCAGCGGGCAACTCATTAAAGCTAAAAATAAATCCACACAAGCATGAAGGAGCTTTTTAAAGAAATCTGTATTCTGTATTCAGAATAGCATCCAATCAACTTGTGAGAGCCGGCGTTGGTATGGCATCATCACTCACTCTGACACTGGGTGTTTTGACTTGATGTGATGTATGTGTGTAGTACATGCTCTACTGCAAAGCTTTTCTACATGTAGGCTAGCCGATCTTTAGAAAGATACTTTTGACACGAGTATATTTATGGTATAGACAGATGGTTAGTCACATGTGGATCGCTTAGAGCAATAGATAAATACCTATCTGTATCTAATAGCACACTTATTTGCATTAAGTCATACTGCGTGAAGTGGACTTTCTATCCGTGAATGATTGAAAGATGTCCGTCGACACCGGCACCGCCTTTCGATTTTTCCATGTCGCCCATACATGGAAGCGATACAATGGGTTTTGTCAAGTTTTTGAGTTGTCTGTTTTCGAATTCCTTTTATAGGATTTCCATTTTTTTATACTTTGTTATGACTTTCGTGATTATTTTTGAACGCCTTTTACAAGTGTTTTGTTATTGACTGTCTGGCTTAATGTTGGATTTACAACTTCCCACATGCGGCGTGCCCAATGCTAAAGAGCCGGGACAGCACTGTTCCTAACACGCAAAAGAACGTGACACGTATTTTGGTCGACCATCTTGTTTACGTGGTGGGAATTATGGGGATGTTCTGCATGTTGAAATTTTCTTTAACATTGGCTTAGGTAATTTCGCTTTCATACAAAACAACATCGGTTCCGGAAACGATGAACGGACAATTATTCATTTATTTCGTATAATTGATTGATGAATTGTTTGTTAAATTTAGTGAAACCATGATCAAAATTGCCAAAAGGCGTGTGAACAGTTTTCGAATTTCGTACGACAATTCTGCGCTGTCTGGAAACAGGGGGCTTGCTTTAGAAAAGACCCATAGAGATAGAGAAATGGAAACAAAAACATATAAATGAAAAGCATAACGAAAAATGAAACGCAGTCGATTAGGGCCGTATAACTGAAGCCTGTCTGGAGCTGGTAGTGTAACTATTACTTTAACAAGCTAAACTTATTTCACAGTCGGTTAAAGAGATACGTTCACTCGCGTTTCACTTTTTCTTACGCTTCTTATTTCACAAAATCTCACCTTTGCATCCATTCGTGTTTTTTTCCTTAGAAATGAACAGACGGTCTTATATCGGCCTCAGTTATCGCTTCCAAAATGTAATCAATCCCATAAAAACCGCTGTCCAGCGTCATGTGAACAGCACATGTCCACACGCAGCGCAATTTGCATTCTAATAGTGCTCAACTGTACCTACTTACGCAAACGTTTTCAACCTTTTGACCAAAAAATTCAAAAAACGTGATATGATTCGGCAGATCACATTTAATCTACTTGCAAATAGGCACATACCAATACCAACCCCAAAGTTCTCCACGTTCCTTCTACCGGATTAAATAAGCTCAAACCAAATTCTTGCAGTATCAAAATATCACTTTTTATAAATAGACAGTAGTTGATAATGATTTTGTTGTTCAAGAATCGACATGCAAATGAATAAAACTAAATTGAATTTTTAAATAAGTCAAAGACGCAAAAGATGTGGTTCTTGGTTTTTATTACAAATATTTCTCCTTCTGTTGTTTGGACGAACAACTCGTCTATTTATCTATCTATCCGCATGCAAAAATCAATTGTGGATGAAATGCCCATGGATGAGTTGCGACCACTTACCTTGTGATCTGATTTTGGTTGTGCATCTTGCTCAGTCGTATGTTGTCAAGGATTTAATATAGAAGAGTCACCAGTGACTATGTTCAGGAAGAGTTTCCATATTTTAGAACTTATCTAGAGCTTCTATTGTTTTGTCAATCAAAACGACTTCCAGAAATCACAGCACAGTGTAAGAGTTAATCGTATTGTGACTCAGTAAAGGATCACTGCTCATTTTTAGCCTGAACTGAATGTTGCAACTTATGTTTTTGTACTGGGCAGGATTATTTTTGTTATGGAAATATTTAAAACAATCGAGTAAACACCTTTTTCTTTAATTTACCAGACAAGATCGAAAGTAGGCATGATTTTCAACAAACACGTAATATTTAAACGCTGTCTATAATGATATCTAATCAAATGTAGGTTTCTTTCAACCAGACTGACTTTTCAGCAAACAATAAAGCTTTTGTTTATTTTCGTACAGAAATCTACGTTTTTATGGACACTGTTAAAATGTTGAGTGTATAGCGTTGATATGGTCTTGCTTTTGATTTATGTCTGGCTATCTGAAAGTTCTTGAATTTGGTGAAGGCAGTAACAATTTGATCTGAGTTTAATTTAATACAAATCGAGTCAACAAAAAATATTGTTCACTGGTTCATACGGTGGAAAGTCGGTCCCGGCATTTGTTTATAGCAAGCCGACCCTCAAATTTTGTGAAGGATGTCCATAGGAGGGAAATTGGTTCCACATTCGATATCAAATAAGCTGTCAAGCTTTGTGGTTTAACAATAATTTCTGTATGTATGAAGTCATCAGCGAAATGAATGAATGGTTTAGAAAAAAGGTCTCAACTCTTTGTGACTGTGTTTACAGTGACATCTGGAACATTTTTCTATAGTTTTCGTATTCTCCATAGCGCAGTGATTTTTCTATCGTTTTTATCACTTCGTGGAAAGCACCTTCTGAGGGGCTTCCTTGTAGGTAGGCGTGGTGGTATTTAGCTGGTTTATTTAAGCTGTATTCAAGAGTCTTCAATTACAAAGAAATCTCTCGAATTTAGCGTCGTTTCCTGTCGAGAAAATGAACTCTCATTAAAGATTGTTGATAGCTTAATTCCATTATCCACCCAACAAATACTACATCCGAATTCAGATTAATCAGGCGAAATTCGCTTAGAAAAAAACAACCACGTGACAAATGTCACGAGTGTAAATGAATCAAATCAAATGAATCAAATACTCTAAGCACTCGACGCATCTTATCTAAGGTGACTAAATACGTTTAGGCAAATACTTGTATCGGCTACATTGTTATCAAACAGTCATTATTAGTATTCATTGGTTACTTAGTGACGCAATTGAAATGACTGCGCATATTGTCGGCGAAAAATGCTTTAGTTAGTCGAAGCTTTTGTTTTGGAAACTCACAACATGCTGTTTCGTGATTAGTTGACATCTGACAGCGCATAACTGTAGCTCTATGAGTTAGTCAAATAGATATACGTAAGAGTGTATGATTTCATTTGCAAATTTGATGATTCGGCAATTGTTTGTGTCTATCATTTGTCAGCAAACGCAAGTAGGAGATAGCTGAGGGCATCAAATGTCAAAAACTTAAGTATGCATCTGGGAGTATTTTGTTAATTACACGAATCCGCTCTGGCATTCGTTACTCACATCGATATAGTTGAATAACGTGCTGACAATCTACGATTTTCTCTATCTACAATTTTTTTTAGAATAGATCTAAACTTTTAATTGACGAATCGATTAGGGAGGCGCAAGGAAATGTTAGGCCGTAATTGTTACTGAGGCAAGTTATAGAACGTCGAATTGACTGCAAAGTTCTTAAAAATACGTATTTGTTTGTTTTTAAATTGACAAGAGTATAGGTACGACTAATTATTACAGTAGGGAGCAGCCGGCTTATAGTAAAAATAAATAAAGTAGGCGCAGTTCAGCTTATCGTTGTTGATCGAAAAAGATCTCAGTTCACTTGATAAGTCACATGAATTTTCGCAGTTGAATTTGAATTTGAATTTTGACCCAAAAAGGACTGAGTCCAACTGACAAGTCACATGAATTTTCGCAGTTGAATTTGAATTTTGATCCAAAAAGATCTCAGTCCACCTGACAAGTGACATGAATTTTCGCAGTTGACCTGTCAATATCGTCGGATCAGATAGTGTACAGTCTGCACTCGTGCTTTTTAGATATGTTCATTCAAGGACATTTGGGGAACATACAAGAACGCATAATTGAGTTCGCATAAACTACACCGCAAATATACAAATTTCAAGGAAGCTTTGTACAATCTTCTGTAGATATTCGCATTTTATTCTTCCACAGACATTCAGTGTGACATCAACCATTTAATACTGAACATGTATCGCGCGAGATTCTCAGATAAATTTAACTAGACGCGAACGATAAGTTAGGTTTGCTGGGGAAATCTTGAAACCGAATGAAATATTCTTCCAGGGAACTATAGAAGCGAACGAAAAGAGAATTCTTGCGAAAGCTGTCCCCAAAATTCAGAGAAACTATCAGCAATTGAAATTGATCTTAGACAAGGCTCAGTGGGTGAGGCTTTTTTTGTTGTTAGATTGATTAGTTGCAATTAGTCAGATGGGAAAGATTGGAAGACTTTTGCAGTGGGTACATTTTTGACAGTCAGTGAAAAATTGGATCCAAAATGGAGACGTTTTGTAATCTTCTGTGGTTTAAGGTTTTAATTTTTTAAGGTACATCCTAAATTCTTGTCCCAGTTCAGTCGATTGGTTATTGAATACATTTTGTATCCAAAGTCAGAACCTATTACCCATTTTCATTTACAAATTGCCCTCACCACAAGTCCGCTTCAAAATCAGCTGCCCATACCCACTCGTCATGTTACCAAATCTGACTACACACGTGTGCGCGCTGCCTTCCACTCTGCCATCGCATTAAGCAACCAAAACGAGATTCAAACACGAGTCACGTTTCGCACAATATCCCAATAAAATCATTAACCTCTGCAGTCTGCACAGTATAGAGTGAAACTCGAAATGACACATCACCGTTCGAATGTAATGATCCTCTCGTCGCTGGTACCAGCAGGCAGCAGCTGACAACTCCCCGCAAACTTCTGATCGCACCGCACACCCAAACGGACTTTGGATCACCACAATCACAAACAAAAAAGAAGACAGTAAAAATCCAATGCATATAAACGTTCTCAGAAATCTCAACCAAAGAGGGGAGAATATAAATTTAATTAAATACAAGAACTCCCAGCAAAAGTATCCGCACACATAAATATAAAATATTCCGGCTGATAACGTCCCGTCCCAAGTATGACGGGGGGAAGTTTACAATGAATCAAACAAGCCGGTACACATTCCTCTCGCTGACTACCCCAGTGTACACTTGTACAGTGCAGTCAAAAAGTTTTATCCAACTGCCCGCTTACATCTCGGTCCGTATTCTCTCTCTCTCTAAGAAGGTCAAACGCGATACGAAGCCAATTCGCCGCAGATACACCAACTACCAGCAGATCGGAGCAACAACAAAATATAAAAATTGCAAAAATACCACAAAAAAAGAAGAAAGAAAGAAAAACGAAAAAAGCAGCAGGGAAAAGTATACATTTTCCCTGCGATAAAAGTTCTCTCCTATACACACAGTCGCACCGCCAGCACAGATACAATAACGAAATTGGTGCGGTGCGGCAGTCTAACAAGTAAATATATAACACTTCGCTACCTCGTCTTGGGATAGAAGCCATCACAACACTACCGGTGGAAGTCTAGTCAGTCAGCTAACACACTAGAACTCGTACAGTATTTATTTTTTTTTATATTAATACTCGCTTGCCGTTTTCTAAATTAAGAATCGAATCTTTCTATAGATACACACATAGTTCGGGATGTGCACGCGTAAATAGATTCACACAACTCCGCATACATAACTGACCTTAATTACAAAGGAATTTCCTACATTCGATTGTTATAGGAAATTTGTTTTAAATTTATTTTTTTTTAAATAATTCTTCGCGTTTTTTACTCGTAATTGAAATGTGTTTACAATTTTGGTCATAGCCGGACATGAAATGGTACAAAAAAGTTCGCAAAAAGTGAACAATATTTGAACAAAAAACAAAAAAAATCCATACAAAGACTGTTGTTAAGTTTGTTGTTAATTTTATGCAAGAAAAGTTTTTTTTTTATACTCAAATCGAAATAAATAAAAGTGAAAAAATGCGCATCAACGAAGGAACCCGTCAACACAACGGACATGTGCTGGTCTGGGATCAAGCCGGACTCAGTGACATCTTCGAGGACAAACCAAAGAGTATGTATCCAAAGTGTAATTTGTTACAACTAACAACATCCGTTCAGGTTCAAGGGAAATCGAATGGTTTTCTTGGGAGAACCAACTTCAATTATCAGTCTACTGCGTGTGCACTTTATGGGGATATTCGCCGCTCCACGTGCTTACCGCGCAATAGCCTGAGCACAACAAGCCACAAGTCTCGTGTGCCGATGCACGATTTTTCGCCTCCGTCTGTATTGGTGGCTATAGTATAGAAAGCTCCCTCGATCAGAGTGTTGGCGTTATCGCTATTGGTAGCTTCAAAAAAAAAAAAAAAAAAAAATAAATAACTACCCGCAAATATAAATTAAATTTTTTCGAACCGGCTTTTTTAGGATTCATACTGTTGGGATTTGTTTTTTTTATGTGGGCCTAAACAGATGCTCCCTCCCAATCGGATGTCAGTGGGAAAGGTCACGAAACTATCTCAGTGGAAACAGAAAGTGTATCTCCATGTTATTTTTTTTTTTTAAACAGAATTTTGCACATTCACAATGACGCTGATGCGCAATAAACCGAGTGGCTTATGCAATAAAAATTCTCGTCCGCAATATTATCAAAAGATCGAATTCCAGTGGAATTTTGTTGCAAGTCAAACAGTCGGGTTTATTTTATTTTCCCTGCTTTTAGGGACGGGCATTCGTCTATCTGCTTTATTTTGTTGAATACATTTTTGCTGATTAAGTATTTGCCTACACGGCAAGCACGTGAATATTGTTGTTGTAGGAAAAAAATATGAGGCAAAATTATACCGCCTATGAACATGCGCGATGGGTGGAGGTAGAAGTGTCAGTACCTACATATGTAGTGCCGTATATGGGGGCTTATTTTGGGAAATTCGCTAATTTGCTTTAGGGAATTTGTTTTTACGATTTGTTAGCAAGAACATTTTGCTATTTGTAGTTGCTCGCAGCCATGGGACTGTACATAGTGATCTTGTGGGCAGAAGTTGAGCATTTGATGTGTTTTCATGCAAAAGTGACATGCGCCGTGATTTTGAGGGCTCAGAGTGGCGCGCGAATATTAAAATCGCGTACGTACCCTTGAATCGGGCAATAATTTAGAAATGAATTAATGAAGGCACATTCGTCAAGATCATAGTTGGTCTCGGTGGTAAAATATAGCAAAATGTCTGAAGGTAGCTTAAGTGCTTGTGCTTGCTTCTGATTAATTGTCAAAAATAAGCATATATTGTTAAATCACTTCAGATCCTTTTGAATTCTGGGCGTTCCGTTTAAGATTGATGAAAACAATTCTTATTTCTGAAGTCTAGTGGCTCCCAGGGTCCTATACGCACTTGTTGCGCTGACTGCTTTTGTTTAGTTGTATTATGAAATCAAAGATGATCGGTCTTCCGTAGTAGAACTAAATATTATTGATCCTATTGCAAAATTTAGCAATCCAACTCTGTTGGATAGCTGACAACTTTTACTTTGCCCACTCTGGTGTAGTGGTGTCAGCTCAGTCCGTGGCTCCTTCTGAATTTTATTATTGATGTCGTGGGCATCGCAATTGTTCCTTGTTGCCATTGCTCAGTCTTGGATGCACTGATGGTGGGCAATTATTGACTTATGCTTTCAACAGCCAATATATCTACATTTATTCACCAAAATTCAAATCTGAAACTGCTGCACATGCCAAGATAAGGCTGCCCAAATGAAATAATTAAAAACAAAAATGCCACGCCTCGTTTAAAAGTCCGCCTACATTTTGCAAATATTGTGGCACATCCAATATATACCTAGATCTGCCAAAATTTGGCGGCTAGAAGTGCTACGATAAAGGGTTTTAAATCGCTTTTCTTTTTATAAAGAAAGTGTCAGCCACCTAACCTGACCTTACCTAAAGGGGTCGTCATGCGCTCGTGTTCAACACTGGCCACAATTTGTGGAGTTATTTGTTCTAGCGATTTTGGTCCATAGATGTTGTTAATGTCACCAGAAAAAGCTTTATTTTTCATTTTTTCATCAAGATGTCAATTGTGTTTATTCTTTGGACGTTGCCACGCCTCCTTTTCTTCAAAGCAAGTTGTGTTTACCAACTTTATTTATCAGGCTCGGTCAACAACTACTATTCAGTTTGTTCATTAATGATCTCCCCTTTGCAGCCACTGATTCTGCAATAATTATACCAACGATGCACGAAGCTGCATTAATTTGCAAGCAGCGCTGTCATATTTGACAATAAGTTGTCATTTGCACGTTGTTCCAGCCCATTGGCGAATTGTCGATTTAAATAGGTATCTAGCTGCCGTTTTCCGAGGTTATCCGTGGTCATTAAACTTCTCTTTAGTATTGCGAATAAAGCAGCAAATTAGCAGCTATTTTGACACATTTAATGTATACGCTGTTCTGTCATTTAAAGCACCTTTTAATTAATAAATATAATTTTGTTTGAAGTGGCTATTTACATTGCCTTATGAATGACAGACTGAAATGTCGATGAATAATGAGTGGCATAGATTTGCCAAATTGTCAAATAGAAATGCTATCGAAAGTCGAGTTGAAATAATGAAAATTGACAGCTGCATGAATCCATGCTAGATTTGTGACAAAAAGTACTAATGAAAAGATCGCTACTTTAATAAGTTTTTTAATGATAAAAAGGCAAACAAAAACGAGCCCAAATCAACTGCCAGCTGTCAAATTGGCTCTCGCTGGAAAAAGTGCTGCCAATTCGCAAAAAACAAACCTCTGAAAACACCTTTTATTACTTTGGTGGAAATGAGTGCCTCGGGTTGTCTGTTATAGTTTTCACAAAAGAAAAAAAACTCATTCTGTTCTGTTTGCGGCAAATCAGTTAGAATGCGCGATATAATATGGTTTCAGATAAAAAGAGTGCTTCCCAATCGCTGATCTTTAGCACAAATTAATGACTTTATTTTCCAGTGCCAGTTACTAGGCAAGTTTTTCTAAACTCATTAGGATTTATAGTTATGTAAATTTGCGTATGGCTTGGCTAACCATTACTGTTTAAATTAATACTGTAGAACATCCTACAATCATCGCTACTCGTAATGAATAGGCGGGCACATTCAAAATGATGATGATGATGATGATTTACAACTGCGCAATGAATTAATACGATTAATTCGACTCACCTCATTTGTTTTAAGCTTATGCGACTCTTGTTGACGTAGATTCACTTATTCGGGCTTTCGAAGCAAATTTCTTTGAGACATTCTCAAGTTTAGTCAATAGTTCGAAAATGGCCACCCTTATTTTTATGAAGCTGGGATATAGTTAGATGTAATGAACAGAATAAACAATTTTAGTTTTTAAATGACGGAAATAATTATTATGATGGTGGGGACTCTGATTTTATACCCAATAGGCCTAGGAACGAGTTCACGTGCCACGACGAAATCACAGTATACCGTGACCCGTTTAGAACTCGAGTCGTAACGCCCTATTCACTAAGTACCGCCATTGACGATATTTCTATAGGGGGTTGCAACTTAGAGCAACTTTTAGAAATAAGATAAATGCGTTTTGACATTCACGCAAAATTTGGTATTTGAAAAACCAGTCACAGCCTAAAAGAGCCCTCATGTGCTATCTAGAATATAACATGTTGCCCACAGAGCAAGTTGATACGCCTTATTAACTCACCGGCTTCCATCTGAGCTAGGGACAGTATCGTTCGGGAAGACTGTAGGCCATCAGATGGTTTTTCCGTAATATTTGTAAAATGTGTTTTTCTGTACATATTCGTATCTCAACATATATCAAGCAAGATTGACACACTCCCAACTATCGATACATAAAGTTGTCACATAAATCAGAAATTGGCAAACTTATTTCTTTCAGAGCTTTCCTAGTGCCCTTCATTTACAATTTCTAATCAAATGTAGTTGACAACAAATTTGTCATTTTCAACGCATTGGTGTTTTTGTATATTTTTTTTTTCACCCGCCCAAAGTCATGCAGGTGATTCTCAGTCCTGTCAAACATTCAGACCGAATGTGATTGCGACCAAAATGTTTCTACCGCAGTCATGACGGGCAGCATGCTTAGCCATCAATTATGAATCGCATTGGAAAATCGCATTCACTGTAGTATCGCGAATGGCGATAAACAAAAACCATTGTTTGTTGTCGAAAAATTCACAATTTTGTTGTTGGCAGAAAAAAGAATATTTCCACCAGCGCAGGTAAATAAGAATCGATTTGTTTAAATCAGTTTTATTTTTATTTTTCAACTGATATGTTACCAACCTGGGTAGTAGGGAGGGGAACTTTGTAGTCGAATATGTGGTAAGTGGGTGGGCCGATATCCAAGGAAAACGACGATCTGCCGCTTTTTTTAACAGGGCAAGGGTTTGCTGATTTAAAGTTTAGTACTTCACGATTGCACTTGAATAAATGAATAGCTGAAGCTCGCTCTTTACCTGTTTCTCTGGTGTGATGAATATTTAACCCCAGGACTCTTGCTAGGAAGACCATTTAAGTTCACCTGTTGAAGGAGTAATTTTCAATCAAAAATTTAAAAGTTTAAGTTTAAATTTTTAAAATTAAAGTAGTTTTTTCATTTTGAATGTTTTGCTGTTTTGACAGTTCGTTGACAAGTTTTGCTTCTGTCTTTCGGAGTTAATCGCTTTGCCAGGTTTGTCAACACCACCCGTCCAACTTTCAAAATACCCCACATTCCACTTCCAATTTTTGTTTCGATACTCACCCCCGGCACGCCACTCCTCTGCTTACTCACACCCCTTGGTAAACAGAAAAAAAAAATAAATAAAAATCAGACAAATGCCACGAACATTGATAAATCGCACAAAGTGTTAATTAAGTTTTATCTTAAAAGATACAATAAAATCAACTCATCCTACTTGCAAACGAAAACAGTTAGCAATAATATCCAATAATCGTAAAGTGAATGGGTAATGAGAAAATCGCGATTATGAAACTTCAGTGCTGGCCCCCTCGAAACAGTTGTATTGTGTAATCTGTCACCAGCTACCAGATAGAAACATTCGAATAAATTGAATTACCTAGCTGACTCTGAAACGCGTTATTCTTACAAAAAAAAAAAAACAAAAAACTACCGATTTGTTCTCTTCTATGCGAACCAACATGTGTTGTTCTAATCACAGCAATTCAGAGTTATATGTACAAAGAGATATGATTATGTGAATGGGATTGTTTATTTTAATTATTGTCCAGTAGCTATAGTTTTGTTTATGTATCTAATATCTGAATATCTTTTCCGACCACGTACAAAACTCGTGTTAGCTTCAGTGTTTTTGCGTTTGAACGACAATTGTTTTAAACAAATAGTTGCAATTGGAATAATTTTCTATCGCCAGGTTGTGTGAGTCAGATTCGTCGCTAATTCTGACGTGGGATGGAATTTATCGTTTTAAGGGAATTTTTGTTTGCTTGAGAAATTTGGAGCTATTGGTATTTTTCTCAAAGCTTGCTGGTAGAAGTTAAACGAGTTCGATGATCTCTTCAATATTTCGCCATCGATCTTCGGTTTGATGGCAAAAGGAGTACTGTTTTGTTTGACATAGTGTAAGGACCACCATCTAATTTAGAATTATTTTAAGACGAAACTGTTGATGGTGTTCTTGTAGTAAAATGTAGATAGTTGGTGGGAAGTATTCTAATGTTAGCTTACTTTGTAAATCAGCCTCTTTTTGATAGCATACAACAGAATTTGAGTGAAAGATGCGGCAAATTTTTGCAGTTGTCGTGTAAGAACTGTCTGCGTATATGAGAAAGATGGAAGAAGTCTTCAAAATTAGTTATTTCCTAAAACACGGAAGCACTCACCAAGTTCCAATTATTAAAATAACTTGTTGGAGCTTATTTATTTCATTGAGTAAGCCCTACGACCATACCACTTCATTTACATAAAGGAGTTAAAGAAAAAAATAGTAAAGATTTTTTGGAAATCAGTGACCAAGTGTAATTTGACGGAGACTTTGTTCTGGAAAAATGGTTCACTATCCGCCTAGTCCTTGTTTGCCCCGCAAAAACTGTCAAACTTACAATACACTGCAAATTTCGATCCAGTCAGTTTAAGAACTGTCAAGAAAAATTACCACTTCAACTATGGGTATAGTTACAGTTTTGTGTCTTTTTTTTTGTCAGAAACTGGAAGAAAAAATAAAGTTATATTTTTATTTCATTTGTATGGTATTTTCGGTCATTGACGTATTCGTGACGAACGTGTGTCACCCACAAGGGCGGCAGGAGAAGCCACCGTGTGATTAGTGTAAATGCTACTGCCAGTCCATTTGTATTATGAAACACTAAAATATACTGTGTCAACACTTTATTGACGTTGGTTTGGCAGTATCTAAAAATATACCAACGCTAGTATCTGGGCGGCGAAAATTAAACTCGATTAGATGCATTTTGGAACGGTTGTGCTGTGTCACGTTTCCAATGAAGCATGACTCTTCGGTTTGACTGGGTTAATTAAATTTATTTGTAACCACAAAATGGTGGAAGAAATCAGTGTTGCGGTGCAAATTCCATGCTCCTCTTTCTTTGACTCGAGATTGCAGTCATGAGTGCTCAACCAGACTTGGTAGTTCAAAAGTTTATCAATTGTTAAACACATTACAAGAGCATTCCTGGCGATTAATCTACACTGACTACTTGGTAAACAAAGCACTTGGTTGTGCCGTGTTTTTATTTTTATTGCTTTCTTTAAACACGCTTTTGTCGATGGAATCGTTTTGATGTCTAGGTCAATGGACGGCATGGTGTATTAAAAAATGCCACACAAACACCTTCGTGGCGTGCAGTGCTGTGAATCTTAAAAGGAAAGAGTAGAAATGAGCAACTCTTTCTCGCCCGAGGCGATAGGGTATGTTGGGCGGTCACTATAAAGTGAAATTGAATTCAATTTTAGTAAAATAATAGTAACAGTTCGTATCTCTCACTTTTAGAAACTTCTGTCAAAAATGCTTTGGCACTTGTCGAAAGATGGCGCTGATGTGCATTTCAAAATGCCCAAATTTTAATTTTCAAGCTGAGATTTGGTCCAAGTTCCCCAAGTGGGCATTTAAACAATTATTATGCAATTTATCTCCCACTCGAAGTTCTCCTAGTCCCCGCTTGATGGTGCAAGTGATCGGCGCTTAGTATAGGTAACATTTCTTCTGTCACAAACTTGATGACTTTGTTTAAAAGATGGCGCTGTTTAAATATATAGAAGTAGAAAAATAAAATTGCACACAGAATGAAAACCACAGGATCGTTGATCGCATTGAAGGAATTGCATAAAGAAGAATTTAATAGCTTTCGTTATTAACTTTATAATATTTGCTCAAAGATGGCGCTGATTTCGTGCTGTCTTGTGAAATTATGCTCAATAATTAAAGTGTACAATGGTGGCGGAGATACCTTTCATTGAATTTAACTTCAGTAGAAGTCATTAGAAGGCTCAGGTAAAATTGAATAGCTTCTGTCAATATCTAGTAGCTGATGCCACAATCTAATTTTGCCAAAGATGGCGCTGCCTAAAATCCACCATATTTTTATTGAACTGTGCCAAACTTAACGTCTCAGCGGCAAAATGCGTTTGCATAGTTACACTTAATGACTCTGACAGATGATTTAGTCCCCTTTTCAACTTCACAATAAAATAAATAAATAACTGACTATTGAACAGTTCCAACCAAAAGTAACACCCTCCAGTTTCTCATTTGATCAAATAGGGTAACACATCTACATCATCTCTACACATAATCGATGTTTCTTTATAGCTTTTTCTTTCAGTTCCCTTTTGGACAGTAAATTTGCTCATATCATTGTCCAATCGATCGTCATGTGATACGCACGTTTTCTTTCTTCAGCCAAACCAGTTCATGGAATATTTTTGCGCACCTCTCAGACGTCAAATTATACATAGTCGCTATCATTTTTCGAAGCATAATGATAAGCACTTCTGAAATTATTCAACAATAACAATTGAAATGTAACAAACTCAAGTGCTAATTAAAGCAACCTGAATAAACCCCCTAACGGGAAGAACACTGCATGCATTCATGGCTTCATTTCAATTAAACACTACTGGAACTGAACTCTCATCTGTAGTGACGCTAGCACATGTATTGTGTACCCGACCGACCCGAGGACATGCCGGCGTCATCGGAATCCAACTGCGACAGCAATATAATATTTCTGACTCAGCTGGAACGCTTCACGTACTATACGAAGTTTGTTCAGCCTAATTTTCCTTTTAAGGCAAAAAACCGGAAACTCGCGTGCGTCAGCTGTACGAAACACATAACACGATTTTTTTAAGTTAGGTACTGTACAGTGTACACTTTTGTTAATGCTGCATTTGGTATCAACCATCCTATCACCAGATAAGAAGTACATATATTGTTCAATGCCACAGATACATATTGTTTGTGGTTGTAATCCAAAAACACGTTGTGAAATCATTGAGATATGTGATAAATGATAATTTGCGAAATAATTGTGCAGTATAATGTTGGTGCACGTGTGCCTCTGGAATTGTTGATTTAAGAAAATGGAACAACCGCTATGTCGAGAGGTATTGTACCTTTGGGTATAGTTGCCAATGGCAAATGTCGGACGAATTCAAAGTAAAAGGGAGCATGTAAACGTACCTCGTATTCGAGTTCGAAATTCGCTCTATCCAAATGGCGCTGTCAGTGATGACACTAGAGATCAGATTTTCACAAAAAATGCGGTTCTATCGAATAGGGGTTGTCACAAGAACAAAATGAATCACAATTCGAACAACAATTACCCATCAAGTAATTTATTCCCAGTCATGCGCTTGCACAATGGCTTCCATCATTCGGCCGTCATTCATCAGCAGTGAAGCATACATTTGTTTTTTGTTTTGTTTTGCACCGACAGCTACAACAATTTGCAACCGCCAGTATTGTATTCTTTACAAGCTTCCTCTAACCGACAAGGTTAGGTAGACACCTTTGTTTTAGCTAGAACATTTTTTGCACTAAACAAATTAGGTTTTCGGACATGTTTGATTTCATAAATGACAGTTCAAAAGTGGAAAAAAAAACTGACAACTCAACCTTGACTGGGAAAGTTCAGTTAACTGATAAACATCGATCGTGTGAACTGTGCGACTTTAATGAATAAAACTGAAATGGCATTACAATGCGTTAAACCGTGCGATTTTGACATCTGTTGCATTCGCTTTTCGACTTCGAAATTCATGTCGCAATTGAACCAAAACTAAGAGGCATTGCGTTAAAGCTTTATATACAGTGGCGTTCTATGTGCAGGTAAAACCACACTTCGACTTCGAAATTCGAATCGCTACTGAACTAAACGAAAGTGTCATTGGGTCAAATGCTTAAATGGTATTGCATGCATCTAACAATTTTATCAGTTTCCCAGCTTGAATTTCCTACTTTGTTTGCGCTGTCTTTGTTTATTTAACAACATTTTTGAATCCAAAATTCATGTTTCTTGGCAGCCATTTAAATAATGACTTTTTCACAAACTGTCAAAGCGTCATTTCATTAACACATATTTGTATTTCCTTCTTAAGCGAACCAAACTAGAATGTCCAAAACTTCTTGGAAAGTAGGCTATCACCGCATTTTATTGTCACTCGTCAAGTGTCTTACGTAAAAGGATTTTTATCTCCCGGTCTTGTTTTACGTAAAATCCAAAGTAAATACCAAACACAAACAGATAAATATAGAAAGTCAAAATGATAAAATCATGTGATTTTCTGAATGAATTATAAGAGTGGTATATACATCAAGCACATAATATTTATGTGCTAACATAAAAAGAAAAGACGCAAACGAATTCGCACAAATAAATTCTAAAAATAAATTCCGAAGGCATATGATTTATTTAAACAGATACAATTATATTGAAAATATGTTCTTATACTATAAATGATTTTATGCTAATTACAATTTTTATTATTATTCTCTTTTTAGGATGGTTCGCTACAAGATACTTTGTAACATTCATGTTATTCCTTGGCATGGCCAATGCTTATGTCATGCGAACAAACATGTCTGTGGCCATTGTTGCCATGGTCAATCATACGTATGTGAATGAGGGAAATGTGGAGATGGTCGATGATGAGTGTCCTGACAGCAATTATTCTGTTGTGGTGAGTACAAATGGTGTTTGTTTCATATTTTTTGCTGGTGGTATCGATAAGCTGTCAATTTGTCTTAGAAATTGTACGAAAAAGAAGTCTCTGCGGGATAGTTCTGAAGGAATTTTGTTTTAAGCGGTTTAAAAAAGCTTTTTTTTTATTCATTCAATAAACCCCAAAAACTAATGACAACTATATATAAACAAACGTCAGAGTGTCATGAGCGACTTACATGACTCTGCACTTGTTGCTCGGTATCTAAAAAAGAAAAACCGCATTCTTCGCTCATATGCACAGAATTTAATTCCGCACTTGAACGGCTGAATGTACGTCACTGGCGATATTTTCGTGTCGAAAAATTTCCCGTGGCACTATTTTGTTCTTTATACCGCGCCACTTACAGTTTTTGTAACGATACAATAATTACAATCATTACAGTCATTGAAAAGGAGAGAAATAAGCACGCGGAGTAGATTTAAAATTACAATCTGTAGTGAAGGACCAGAATATTTATGTTGAGCAGTGATAGGATTTTTGCGATAAAATCCTTTTAAAGATAGCCCTTTTCAGTTGGTTATTTCCTTGTCAAAAAGTTAAAAGCCAAATTGATTAATCGCCATTACGTATTTTTCCACTGATATTGCGCCACTTAAGCAACTGTCAGGAATTAAGAATTGGCATCTTGTTCTAACACGAGTGGTAAAATTATATCAGCAACAATTTGGCGTTTTCGACAACTCGACACTTAAATGTCAGAAGGTTGAAACCGTTCGGATATATCGTTCAGTCTTCATAGATGAAGAGTGCCTTCCAACTCATAAATTTGTTGGCTGGGTGGCGGGCCTTAATCTCTCTAACTTTCTATTTAAAAGTAACAACAACTTTATTCTCTTCCCACTCTCTTGAAAGACCCACCATTTCAATCTGCGCCCTATCGCCATTCCCGAAAATGAATTTCAAAAATAAACGAAACAAAAAAAGCAATAAGAGCAAGACAGAATTTTAAAACCCAACTGCGATCAAAATTCCTTTTTGTCTTGATTAAGATTGGGGTAGGCTTCCAAACGATTCGTCTTTTGTTTTGGCAATAAATCTCGAGATAAAAATACCACCAACGCGCCATTTTTATAAAACTGAAAATTGTCTTTTATTACGGAAATAATCAGAAGCATTATCAGTGGCACAATAAATGCGTCATTTCACGAATTGGCCTTGATAGCGATCTTTGATGGTTGTACTCGCTCAAGTGCACATCGCAAATAGAATTAAATGATCGATATATTTTAATATAGTGTTTTAAATTTGTGTGCATCACAATTTGTAGAGGAAATGAGCGCAAGGATTTTGGAAAATTGATAGCAGCGCTTCAGCATTTTAGACTTCAAAGAGCAAGTGTCGCATTTTGCGTAGAAAATTACGACACTCGTGCTTAATTTTCTTTTACACCTATTGGTGTTTATAGATGGTCAATTGGATGGTCGAATAATATTGTTTAAATGTTCGTCACACTTTGGGATGAAATTTGTTCTGATTGGATTTTTGTTGCCTACTTTCCAGGAAGAAGAAGATGGCGAATTCAAATGGGGCTCCAGTACACAGGGCTATATACTGTCATCGTTCTTCTACGGCTATGTGATAACTCAGGTAAGATACCCCTCTTATAGACCCACAAGTCCACCGCTTTACTTAATTTCAATTTTTTTTTTTTTCAATTTCCAGATACCATTTGGTATATTGGCGAAAAAATACGGTGCTTTACGGTTCCTCGGCTGGGGTATGTTGGTTAATTCAGTGTTTGCATTCCTCGTTCCTGTTGCTGCACGCGAAGGTGGTGTCATTGGTCTGTGTGTGATCCGGTTTATTCAAGGTCTGGGCGAAGGTCCAATTGTGCCGTGTACCCATGCCTTGTTGGCGAAATGGATTCCACCCACCGAACGATCTCGCATGGGTGCAGCTGTCTATGCGGGCGCTCAATTTGGCACAATTATCTCGATGCCACTGTCCGGTCTGTTGGCCGAGTATGGTTTCGATGGTGGTTGGCCGTCTATTTTCTACGTATTCGGCGTGGTAGGCACTGTTTGGTCGATCGCTTTCCTCATTTGGATCTACGAGGATCCGTCATCTCATCCAACCATCGATGAGCGGGAGAAGAAGTACATTAATCATTCGCTATGCCGGACTGATGATACTAAGGTAATGCCTTAAAAAAATCGAACTGTTTTGAGCCTCTGAAATTAAACGCAAAATGTTGTCTTTTCCAGGTTCCACCAATTCCAATCAAGGCGATCCTTAAATCGATGCCGTTCTATGCTATTCTGTTGGCGCATATGGGTCACAACTATGGCTATGAGACTCTGATGACAGAGTTGCCAACCTACATGAAGCAAGTGTTGCGCTTCTCACTGAAATCGAATGGATTGCTGTCTGCTCTGCCATATCTGGCTATGTGGCTGTTTTCGATGTTCATTTCGGTTATTGCCGATTGGATGATTACATCGAGTCGTTTCTCATTAACAGCGACGAGGAAGATTATCAACAGTATTGGTGAGTTTCTGTCTAGCATTTTTAGTAGGTGTGTGTTGTCATCTTGCATCCAAATAGAGCAGTTCCCTGACTGTTGTGAGTCTTTCTTAAATTTGAATGTCTACTCTCTTTAAAATATTAGACATCGGTTTGCGTCTTGGGAAACTCTACAACTAAACTGCATTTGTATTCCAATTTCTTTTTTTGCAAAGCTTACCTTTGGATCGCCTGTTTTTCTGTTCCATGTGTTACTTATCCCCAACTGTAGGTTCATGTCACAGCTCACATCACAAAAACCACAGTCAAAGAATCACAAATCATATCAAACTAACAAAAAACGGCTTTCTTTCATTCAGGCCAATATGGACCAGGAGTGGCTCTAATAGCCGCATCATACACCGGCTGTGATCGTGCACTTACCCTGTCCATCCTGACAATCGGTGTCGGACTCAATGGTGGCATCTACTCTGGCTTCAAAATCAATCACTTGGATCTCACACCACGCTTCGCTGGATTCCTTATGGCAATAACAAATTGCTCCGCCAATTTAGCTGGTCTATTGGCACCAATTGCAGCTGGCAATCTGATCGAAGGCAAGGTAAGATATTCCCCCCTCCGCCAACAATTTCCCCCCGAATCGTGTTAATCATTTTCCTTTCTCTCTAGCCAACAATGGGTCAATGGCAGATTGTCTTCTTTATTGCTGCATTTATTTACATCATCTGTGCCACCTTCTACAACATCTTTGGTTCGGGAGACCGACAATGGTGGGACAATCCGGCCAACGACGAGGATGCGACCGCAACGCAAACAACCCTAACAAATGGCAATGGGATGGCTAGTTTAAACGGTGCCGCAGTATTGCCAGCGACAACAAATGTGTCAGAAACTGGACATTAGAGGTTATTAATTTATTTTTTATGTAAGGCAAAAAAAAAAAACAATGAGAAAAAAAAATATAAAAACATTAGTTTTTAAGTAAAATTATATCGTAGGATTAAAGTGCAAAAAAAAAAGAAACCAATAATTATTGTAATTTTTTTTAATGCTATAAAGACAAAGAGGGAGTGCAAAAATAAATATTGTCTGTTTCTGTTGCGTAGATGAAAAGAGTGAGATAAACTGTTATTTTTTGTGAAATTGAAATTTATTTAATTTTTTGTTTTTATTTACACAAAGTTGGTGTAGCTTTTAGTTTTCCTTTTCATTGTACTATAGTATATCATGTTTTTGAATAATTTAAACTAAAGTGAACAGCAAAAAAAAAAACAAACTAAATTTCTTATCCAATAAACAAAAAAAAGAAACAAAATTAAGTGAAAATATACCGAGAATTGTAATGTGATAAGGTTTATGAAAAAAAGATCAGTTTCAAGTGATTGGAGTACACAAAAACAAAAAGAGAAACATTTTTTAGTATATTTTTGGTACACACCGTATGAAAAAGAAAAAAAAGACAAAAACGAGAACAAACAAATTCTCAATAACACATTAAATCAAAAATATATACATCCAATCTACTAAAATTTGCATTTTTTATACATTTTTTTTCTGCTTCGAAGTTCGTTTCGGTGGTTGGGACCAGGGTCGCCCGCTTTCTATTTCGTTCCGAAAGTCAATCGCATTCGAGATTGCTCTCCCTTTCGCGTTTAATTAAGTCTAAGTGTTCTGTAATAATTTCAGAATTCTAAATGCGACAGTAGTAGACTTCATTCCGCTTTACAAATCCGCTTTACAAATCGCTTTACAAATCGAACCTTTCGTTGTCGAAAAATGTTACTTTCGCGACGAGGTACAGAGTAGATCATCAGGCTTGTTAATGTGGATTTGATAGGCGACACATCTTAGGAGGTTGTGTGCTGTTTTGTTTCTTTCGTTGCTTTGAAGGCAGTTTCGTTAAGTTTTTTGTAATGTGGATATGTTTAGGCTAATGGATTTAGGTAATGGGCTAAGTTTCCAGCCCCGTAGCCTCCACCCATTTAGCTAGAAATCCCATTACAAATCTCTATTCTAATAAGTTCCTAGAAAAACTGGTAACGCAAATCCTGAAAACGGATCAAAATCCAAAAAATAAAAACCAAATACACATCTCCGATTTATGTGCTTTGGGTTTTCTTAGTCATTCATTTTTGTGCTGCCCTAATTTAGCCTCTAATCCAAGTATAAGTTTGCTCTGTTAGTAAAAGGCCTTCTGCTAAAATATGTCAGCTGCAAGAACAAAATACTCAAGTCGACATTTTGGCGCCATAACAAAAACAGCATTTGAAAAACTGACGACATTTTAAGGCAAATACGATCCATATCACCAGGCGCTCAGCAATTGTAGTAGGTATGGGGAAAATAATTCTTGCAAAATAAATTGCGCACTGGTGTTCGGGCTTTTTAGTATGCGTGAGCAATACATGAACCCAGCAAAATTTTGTCACGCCTACCTGCATGACTAGCCATACATGAAGGAAAAGGAAAACAAATTGTGTGAAGCTGTGTGAGAGGGAGAAAGTTTGTTGAACATTAAGTTACTGTACGTTGCAAGTATTATGCATGCCAGTGTTGCCAGAATTTCAAAAAGTAAAATGCTAGACTGCAAGAAAAAAATGCTAGACACAACAAAATTTGTTTTATCAGCTTTTAAAAAAAATAAAAATAATAAGTAGTCTTTTATACTGCATAAACTGCCTGTGTACCTCTCGCTTTAGTAAGGAATTCCGTGCTTGGAAATAAACAAAACACAGATCAGTTAATATGAAAACGCCACTTTCAAGAAACACTAGCTTTCAGTTAAGATACAAATCCTTCGATTCACGGCTTCCATATCTGTATGGAATAGAGATATGCAATGTGATTTCTAGCTAAATGGGTGGAGCTACGAAGCTGGAAATATTTGAAAAGGGTATGACTCGATTAGTAGCGGAATCACTGTACATTTTCTATTTGTGTTTTCAAGTTCATCATATTTTCGAACCACAACTTTTGCAAAATCTCATCGGTTTGTGGATGAGCTATTTACTCACCACGTCGTACAAAAAGCTCAGAAAGGTAGTGAGTTTAGTTGAAAATGCTTCATTACTCAGTGGGGGGAGTCTGAAACTGAAACTGAAACTGAAACTGAAACTGAACCTGAACCTGGCTAAGATTCAAAACAATGGCTGGTAGAGACATGAGCTTTTACCACTTTTCCGGCAATCAGCGTAGTGGAGGTCACGAATCACGTCAAGATTCTCAACGGAAGGAGGGAAGGACAGAGAAATTACTCAATGACATATACAGGACACACTTAGTCATTCCATTCGTAGTAGATACTCCTAACAATGTAGGTATCACCCCAGCGAAGGATGTTCTTTTGCCAGGTATGTGTAGAGGAATTTTTGCTGACAATGTGACAATGTTGAGGGTATTTTTACATTTGGGTGTCATACTGAGACACATTCTAAAAGTTAAACCCCTCAAAGGTGCAGACATCATACTCATAGCGATTTATCATTATTTTGAAAGGTTAAGCTACCGAACTGATCCTAAATAGGGGATTTTTGGCATTTTCTTCTTAACAGGAATTTCAATTATGGATGCAGAAACAGAAAGGGGATTCTTTAAATGTCATTCGCCTAGATAAATATATACACCACTGTTTCAAGTTTTAGGAAGAGTTATAGCCTATTGGAGGTTTGGCACATTAAAGAGTTTGTATATCGGCGGACATCGAAAAGTCACCCCCATATTAGCTTCTGTATAATTATTTCGCATTTAAAATGCGCATTAAATGACAATTCTGCATTTCAATTATTTTTATAGTTTGCGCAAATTCGTCTAAATAGCAAATTTAAGTTCGACAGAAATATCACTGCCGAAAACTCTAATTTGGCAATGCTGCTCAGAGACATTTCTTCGAAGCCACTCCCACCATTCCTATATTTAACCACACACGGTCACACTACACTCAACAACAAAAAAGTCTTCCAATGGATCGCCGTCAATCCGAACGTCACTTGCTTTGCCAATGATACATTCCATATACATAAATTAATATATATGACTAAAGTGACAGCCGTGAGTGACCAAATGTGAGTAAGTGAACCAACTTCATTCACATCGCACATGCCAAAAACGCAAATTTCCCGACGAAAATCGTTTGTGAAGCACCAGGCGCTCAGAAATATCAGCAAGCAGCCCAACTCAAACGAAAGAAATTCTGTATACACTCTGCAAAACCGAATAGTGGATGATTACTTTTGGTCCACTAGTGCATTTTGAAGAGTGTGATAATGACTGCCTATTTTGTGTGCTTTTGGTGTTGTGAGTTGACTATAATCATTTTTAAAGCATTGGAAAGTAGGTATATATGTGGATTGACTGATATCAAATGAAAGGGACAACGTTGGGCTATTTAATTTGTAATGTTTTGGAAAGGTGGGTTCATTAAAATGAGTTCAAAGGGCGTGGCATAGATCGCCTAGACAGGCGGAACAAATTCCAATGGTTGACATTGACTGAACTACTGAACCGATTTGGATGCGATTTTTACCAACGGAAAGAGGATATCAGTACAAATGTAGGTAAGTATCTTGGGCGTGGTCATATTTGCCAGAAAGATTTTCTAAATCCATCCCCTTTTCTACACTTCTCATTTGGGATTTTGCAACTCTGACATAAACTTTGAATGGCTTTTCATTTGCCAGACGAACATATCCTCCGGCCAATGCAAACCATCTGTTGTGTACACTAATCTTAGATCCCAATTTTGACCAAAATTCATACCATTGAACTTTTCCTACTTTAAATAATAATAAGAAAAAAAAAAAAAAAAAGACTGCCGAAACCCGGGATCGAACCGGGGACCTTTAGATCTTCAGTCTAACGCTCTCCCAACTGAGCTATTTCGGCCAGTTGGAAACGGTTATCCATAAATGGAACCCAAGGCCAACTATAAGAATTCTAATGATTGCCCCAAACTTTTGTATGTTCTATTCGTTTATCACAAATCAGATTGGGTATAATTAATTAATATTCAGCGTTGTACCGAAAAAAAGAACCAGCTGCCCCTAGTCGGACGCTTATTCATTCACTTCGTGGCCGTGGTGAGAAACAGTATGTTCAACTTCGGTGGAACTAGACCGCGCTCGAGTACAATCCAACCCTCGTCCTTTGGAAAGGCGTTGCAAAAGACCTGCAGTGAGTACTGCGAAGCGTCCTATTTGCACGGAGTGAAATATATTTATGACACAAGTGCCAGTGTTTACATAAGGTGAGTTTGAATTTGTGTTTTGAGAGATCTTCGTCAATGGTTTCTTAAAGACGGACATGAAACGAATCACTCTGCTAAGCTGAACAAATATTTTCCACTTTCCAGGTCCCTATGGGCTGTGACATTGTTGGCATTGCTGGTCTCCGCTAATTACATGGCTTTCACAATTTACGAGGACTTTATTGGCGGACCAAGTCGATTTATCATCGAAAGTGATCATGCCAACACAGCCGAGCTGCTGTTTCCATCTGTGACAGTCTGTCCGGCAACGGTGTTCAACTATTCCATGGCTAGGGAGTATATTTCGAATCTGTGAGTGGTTTTTGCGATATTATTATTTTTTGTGCGATTTTGGTTAACAAATACTTACCAGGACAGTGTTGTTTACTCATTTCTCATGGTTAAATGACACAAAGTTCGAGCTCCTTCTTCCTATCCAAACTGTTTTCTCCCCTTTCTAGCAAATTGCCCGACAACATCACCACTGGCGATGTCCTCCACAGTCTCGATCAAACCTACGGATTCATGAAGTGGGATTTCAAGTACTCCAAGCAGAAGCTATCTGTGCTGCAATCCGTGACGAAACTGAACAACATCACCGCCGAAAAATTTCTATACGAAAATCGCTGGCACTTCGATGACATCTTCTTCCGATGTCGCTTTCAGTCCAAGCCGGTTAATTGCAGTACGATCTTCCGGTCGATTAGGACGTCCGTGGGATTTTGTGCCACATTCAACGCACACCAAACAGCGTAACACAAAAAAACCGCATATTTGTGAATTGGTTATTTCTTTCTCTCTGCTCACAGGCTGCCCCTGACAAAATTTATGTCAAATCGCCACGCAATGCGTCACGGCCTGTCGCTCATCCTCAAAGACGTCGAACTGGACTTGGAGCACACGTATTCAAGTAGGCAACGTTTCGCAATACTCATCAACGAAGCGCGCGTGTATCCAGATGATTTTACATTTCGCAAGGTCCTGCATAAGAACGAGGAACTTCTACTGCGAGCACAGCCCACCGAGATCTCGACGTCTCAAGAAGTCTGGAAGAGACTCACTGTGGACGAACGAAAGTGCGCCATGCCAACGGAGGTGCAGTTGCATTTCTTCCCCGAGTACCATAAGCAGAACTGCTTAAGCGAGTGTCGCAGCTTCATTGTGAACAAAGTGTGTGGTTGCGTTCCGCTCTACTTGTTTCGAGATGCGCACACGCACGTGTGCGACTTTGATCACATTCCCTGTTTGGCAGATAATTACGGTACAATTATGTGGGGTATGCGTATTTATTACTTTAGATTGTACTTTCAGATCTAATGGAGCGTATGCAAGAGGATTGCAACTGCGTGGACAGTTGCGAGCAGGTGGACTTCTCTGTCCGTTCGACCAGGAGGAGCGTCGACTATTCCATTGATGTTGTCGATCCTTTTTAGTGAGTTTAAGCTGAACGATTGGGAGTTCTTGAAATAGATTTTTTTTCGCAGTGACGACATGAAGCCGAATAATACCGTGGTGCACGTGTACATGCGATCGCAACTGTATCGCAGGATAAGGCGCGACATTGTTTGGAATATGATCGCTGTAGTGGGTAAAGTTTCGTAACAATGTTCAGTAGGGTGATCTGAAATTTGCTGTTTTTTTGCAACAGGAAATATCGCCAACTGCTATGGCGTTTTAACAGGACTGAGCTGTTTGGCAATCTGTCAGGCCTTGTACTATTTTACATTTGTCCTGAGGAGGAATTACAACAACGTGATTGAAATGGATGGTAACGTGCTGTTCCAAAGGAGCAAGCAGCAATTCAATTTGATATAAAGGGGGTCCAAGTACAGGCTGTTAAAATGGCACGAGTTTTAGAGAAGACAAATGAGTTTAGAAATGTCCTGGAGGTAGTTGTACGATTTATAAAATTTAGTGAACATCGCCTTTAAATAAAGGTTTTTAATGCCAACGGGTGTCTTTTTATTTATATCTACTAATACATGACATCGATGAACTTATTTCGCACAACTCATCGGAACCATGAGGACTAGAATGCGAGGACCCTGATTTTTTACAAAACTTACTCACAGCGGTTGACAAATTACGACAGCTCAGGAAACGCTGCGCTTTTCGCAGTTGGTAAGCTTCAAGTTCTCTTAAGGAACATTTCGTTCGCCCGCGAGTTCGTCGGGGAATCCCAGGCGATTAATGTGTCATGTGGGTTTGTTGAAGTCTTTTCGAATGCGGTAATTTAGCAAAATCCACACGGAAGAACAAAATGCATTGTAAACTTGAAAAGGAAGAAATCCTAAGTAAGAAAAATGCTAAGCTGGCTTAAGGACGTTCGCATTAGATTCCCCTAAAAGGAAGCACTCGCCCTGTATTCTGCTCGACATTTTTTCTATTAACGTCGGGTGGCTACATTTTCTGCCCCCATCTCACTAAGCGTTTATTTTATTACCACTCCTTCGATGGATTTATTTTTCCCTACAATATTAAATAATTACATAGTATCTAATAAAAAAACAGACGTAATTATTACTGAGACAATTCCACTCGGGTGTGACTGACTTCAAGTGTCCTTAACGTAAAAACATATATTAACCCATATCGTAGTTTACTGCTTGATTGCTTTATAAGTGAACTTGACCCACTGAAGGAGTTGCCATTCAACGATTAAGCCATTCACTCATTGCTTCTCGTGTAGCACGCTTGAAGTAACAAGCATACGGGTGCCAATGACCATTCTTATTTTTAACGACTCCAAAGGGACGCCAAGGAAAGGACGTTTTCGCAGTGCGTTCTCTTTAACATTCAAACAGTTTTGCGACACAAGCAGCGTCCATGGAGTAAGGTACTTCCACGATGCCGAAAGCTGTTACTTTGCAAAGTAAGTCTACCTCTAAGTGAGGTATATCTCCAATCAACTCTGGGTGTACTTTCAGATTAATATGGATAGTAATTGTAATTACTATGTTCTTGTGTGCAATCGCAATGGTTTGGATATTTTATCTGGACTTTGCCAGCAACCCGATTCGAATGAACATCGATAGTAACTACACGCCGTTGTCGAACCTAGTATTCCCCACTGTGACAATATGCCCGCCAACGATGTTCAACTATCCAGAAGTGAGGAGGATCTTTCAGAAGTTGTGAGTATTTTTTATTGACTACTAAAAACCAAACCATACGACTTACCTATGAGTGGATTGAACGTTGGGACAACTCATCCATGGACTGTTATTTGCATGACAAGTCATTTGCAGTCAAAGTTGCTTCTGTATTTCCTATTCCCATTCTGAAAATATTCATATTCTTTACAAAAAAATATTTAAAAACTTGGTTTACTCACAGAAGCCTTCCGGCCAACACAAGCATAGACGAGGCAATGGCCACGCTCGTCCAACTCTACGCCGTGGTTGGAAGTGTGCGATTGTACAAAAATGACGGGCCAAAACTGATTGCACTCCAACGAATAATCGAACACAACAATATGACAACGTACGCCTTTATGAGAACCATTCGGTGGAAGTGCCCCGATCTACTGTACCGCTGTCGATTCCAATCGAAGACCGTTAATTGCAGTGAAGTGTTTAACTCGTCAAAAACGAGCAGCGGCTATTGTTGTTCCTTCAACATCAATGAACCTGGGTAAGCAATTTTATCAATTTTATTTCCAGTTGCATCGGCTACAACAAATTAAACTTGAATTTAAAGGGTACACTTTCCAAAATATCCCGCTTTGAAATTCGGCCTTGTAGGCGGTCTGTCCGTGATTTTAAAGAACACCAAAGCCGACCAGGCGGCCCTCAGTAATCAGACTATTTCATCGGAATATGAACTCTATGTCCATCAGAGCGATGACTTTCCGCACAGGACAATGAGCTCATATTCAATTCAGACAAATCGAGAGGTTTTTGCTGTCGTCCGGCCAACGGAGATCGTGTGTACGGACAAGTTTAAGGCGCTGCAGGTAAAGGACCGACAATGCCTGCTGCCGCTTGAGCACAATATGCGCTACTTCAAGTACTACAACGTGGACAATTGTGAGTTTGAATGTCGTGCAATGAGTACTATTGTGGACTGCGGGTGCATTCCCTATACCTATATAACTGATGCCAATAAGAAGGCGCTTACGTGTCCGTTTACTAAGCTGCCGTGCCTCTACACGAAGTTTGAATATTTCCGTAAGTATGAGGGCTGATCAAGTTACTTCGTCTTCAAACTACCTTCAAAGATCTCCTTCCAGGGGCCGCTGAAAAGAACCAAACGATAGATGAAAACAGCGCTTGCTACTGTCCCGCCAGTTGCCAGCAAATCAAGTATCATGTTCAGATAACACAAGCACGACTGCAGACGCATGTTAAGTCTTTCGACCAGTTCTAGTAAGTTGTGAAATCAATTTCAAAAAGCTTGCTTTAAGTGCGTATGTCCTTTCCTTAGCCGTGGGATTCAAAGGAACCACACCGTGCTGCATGTGTTTATGAACTCGCAGACATACAGGCGGTTGCAGAGGGATTCTTTGTCCGATGCTGTCCTTCTCATAGGTAAGGGAAAACGATTTATTCATTGGTTTTTATATTTTTTTCTGTAGGAAACCTAGGTACCTGCTTCAGTCTTTTCGTGGGTATGAGTGTGATATCACTGCTGGAGATTGCGTATTTCGCTACTATCGTACTGTATAAGAACTACAAGCAGAACCAGGCTGTGCAAAGCATTCGCTCTTTATAAAATCACATTTAAATTTACATTTATGTTTACAAATTAAGATTAACAAGAACTAGATCAAGATCAAAAAAGAAGAAACACTTGCGTGTACTCAAATACTCAATCAGTAAATTTATTTTCAGTTTATATCAAGTAGTAATACGATTTCTGTTGTTTTGTTTTTGTTATTAATTTTAATATTATTACATATATATTGTTTTACAATTCTAATGCTTTTTTTTTATTTTTGATAAGAATAGGATATGCTAATTTTACATATTTACACGTAGTCTGTACATTAAATGTTTGTTTTTTTATTTTATTTTATTTCAGTTAAATATAAATATATAAGAAGGCACATTTTTCTTAAGAAGGTTTTAAACGTTATACCTACCTATGTTTATATATTATTTCCTTTATTTTAGGTTCACCATTAAAGTGATACACTAAATTTCGCATTTAAATCCTAAGAACAGTCACAAATACAAATGTTTATTTATCTATTCTGTTTTTAATATTCTACGACTTATATTGTATTTTATTTTTCATAATTATTATTTGTAGTAATAAAATCTACAGTAGTTGGAAATAAAATAAAAATTTACTTGGAAACTTGAAGTAATAAAGTGGAGAAGGGGAATGACTAAGAATTTGGCAGTTGATTTTGTGGTAAAAAATTTATAGTGAAAGTTTGTCAATTTGCGGGATTTTGAGCGTTTCTCTGGTGAAATATTGGACTCGGCATGGAATTGAACTGAAGATAGATGATGAATAATCCGTATTTTGCAGAGTATTCCTAAAAACAAATTTTCTGGGTGAATAGTGTTGGAAAAAACCATTCAGAGAAACGCGCCGAGCGTCGTTCCCGTTTTATTCAATATTTTGAAGAAAAAAAAAAACTAACACTGATGCCAACAGCCTAATGCGCCTGCCTCATTTCACCAAAAGCCCATTCAAATTTCGTCCATCCACCTTTTTCAGTGTTAACCTGTGCTCTACAGTTTCAATAATTTACTAAAATAATAAACAAAATAAAAGCTATATATCGTTTTCTTAATTTTACCGATTATTAAGTTTATAATTCAATTATTGGATATGTTTATTCTTTTGGAATATAAACGTGATTTTTTTTTTTCTTTTTCTTCTGTTTCATTTCTAATGGCATTTTCTTTTCGCTTTTAAATTTAATAATAAAAAATGAAATTTTTTTATAAAAAAATTCATAGATATATTTATATATGTACACAAAAGTTGGACTGGCAAGTAATACCTAACGAAAATCATCACTAACACTTTTGTACAGAAAACAAGACTAATAATTTATTAACCTAATGGAAATAAGTACTCAAGGTTTGTGCTTAAGAAAGGGAAATGCAAGTTTGGCGGCACAAATCGTTTTTGTAATTAAAATTAAAAGGAATGTACTTTGACAAATAATTGGAAGCTACATAAATCGATTAAAATATCAATACTATTAAAATTTGTTTTTCTTATATACGATATTGCATATACGGTATAAAATGATATATATATATTATTTTTATAGCTTTTACTAAACAAGTTACCTCTGTTTGTGGGTTGTAAATTCATTCCTATTTTGTTAGTGTTGTTGTATTCTTCATTTTTTATTTTTTTTTTTTTTCACTTTTAAATGCAAAAAGTCCTTATATCTCATAGGGTATTTACAATTCGCTTTCGTACTGTATATATTTAGACGCTTAGCGACAATAGTGCTATTTTTTGTGCGTAGGAATTATATCTGAGCTATTCGCATATATGAATCCTCACAATTTCGAAGGATCATAGTTCTCCAAATGCCATTTTTGCCAGTCGCGTGCCGAATCGCATTCCTCCATAATGACTTTGTCCTTTTTCTCGCTTATGGCTAGGCATTTGTCCGACGATCCATGTCGGAGTTGGTTTGTGTCGGCGTTAAAGGTCCAGAACTGTAGGGAAAATAAAACACACGAATTATGAGAAGAAAAGTTGTATTGGAGCTGTAGCAATATATTTTTTTTTACCAACAGATTTGGAGGGAAAAAATCACCAATGGAAAGTTAATAAAAAAGTGGAAGTGAATTTTGAATATATGGGAACGATTTTTAACAAACAAAAAAACGATGCAAAAGAGGAAAAAGTCTTGCTGGACGAATTGGTTAAAAACGTACATGTGCAATTTCAACACAGAAGCTAAGACTCTTTTTGAATTGCGTATTCATATTTTATAGGACATGCGAACAGCAAAGCAAAAGACGCAAAGAAATCAGCGTTCTTGAAGGGGTTGGTATTTAGAGAATTTCAATGGCTGTTTTTTTTTTGCTTTCACCTCGACAGCGTCTGCAAAAGTCATGTTTTTAGATGAAAAGCCTTTTAGCCATGGGCAGCGGGCAAGAAGTTTCAGCGACCATTCAGAGGCAATAAAATCAGATCTAGCTATGGAATAAATGGAATTTTGTTTAAACCAGAAGCGACTGAGTTGTGTCACTGTGGTTATGAGCTTTGTGGTCCATCATTAAAAAAAGAAATGGTCGGCGGTGAACATCATCAAAGTCACAAGTATAGCAGTATCATCTTTGACTTAGCACCATTAGCATTCCCGACAACTAAATAAGTAAGTTTGGCGACGACAAAGGAAAGACGTTGATGGGTCTTGCATTGTCACAAAGAAAATTCTCAAGAGCCTACAGACCGATGCTGATGTGAACACTCCATCCACGGCAACTGCCCTCCCAAAGTGATCTGAATCGAGTCCACTAAAAACACCATCTACACATTTTTAACTCTGACAACTCCTTACAAAAATGACAACTGACTTAAATCGAACTAAAACAAGTACACCACAACTCAGCTTAGGATGTTCTTCTAATTTCCCTGCCCTCATACTGGCAATCCAATTAAGGGTAAACAGCAATTTCCACTTCGTCGAAGACGATCCACATAAAAACCATTCACTCTCTCGTACTCACCTGATTTCCTTTGGAGCCATGGCAAGGATACAGCATCACTTCGTGTCCAGCATAATCCAGGCACGCTTCGTCTCGTCGAATCTCTCCAGCTTTACTGAGCATAAAGTACTATAGGTACGATGTCGAGGAGAGGAAAGGATAAAGTAAAAATGTTAAATAAGTACAAAAAAGAAAAACGAAATATAATTTTATATAACAAAGGCAATTTAAATCCTTAAAGCATTTTGCTCGTGCATATTTCTTATTTTTTTTCCTGCCGAGGGAGAGAAAAAAAACTAACAGCAACATGCTCTAAAGAATTATATTCGTTTTATATAGAATTTAATTTTGCTTAAATGGATTTCGCGAACGGATGTTACTTTGCTCACTTTTGTCCGGGAATGTTCTTTGTGCAGACTATCGCATGCGTTAGACATTGTTTTTTTTTTTTTTTTTGTGGAACGTTAAGCTGCTACTTGCAGATATGATTCTTTTTAGTTGAGCGTGAGAAAAAAAGTGCAGATTCATGATATTCACCCCGAAAGTGGTGACTTTTGGGCGGTTATCCTGCGGAGTGAATTTGCGAAATTAGATTTCATTTTGACATTATTCATAAAACCTACTACTGGTCAGAGAGGAGCTTGTGCTGCATAGAGTGGAAATAGCAGGACCAAAAAAAAGGAAGCCCAGTAACTGGTGTGTCGGTGTGTGATCTGAGGTCGCTCTTAACTAGAGCTGAATTGAAAACTGCATTTAATGGGGTTTAAAAGCTTTTGCAAATTGCATTTTATAACGCGTGGTGGTTGGCAAAAAAAACAACAGTTTTTTTTCTGAATGTGTGTCACTCAAAGGATTATGGCTGCTGTAGGTCGCCAGGTGCAGATAGAGAGAGCTAGCTTATAGTGAGATAATGTTAAAGTGAAAGGTCAGCTCTTGATTGACTGGGGAATAGGGCTGAGTCGTTTCGGATTGGTTGTGGGCAGCTATTGAAAAGGGGACGAGACTGAGAATGGGATTTTTAGCTGGATATAGGTGTGGATGGATGTTGGACTTAATTCAACTCGAGATCATGGATCTAAATGCCGAAAGAAAATACTTTAGTTACTTTTGGAAGGGAGCTGGAAATAGTCCCCTTTACAGATGAATTCTTGACGAATTTTAGAGCGGAAAGAACTAAATTCAGTTCGCAGTTTAAGTCTAAGTAAGGAAAAACACTTCGATGGATCAGGAGCAAGCGAAGAATATTCGTTTATCTTGTAGCAAACAAGCGGTGATCAGGCTTATGAAACAGATAACTCGCTGACATCGCATCTAGGCTGCATGGACACACAGGGATCGAAGTAAAGGCAAAGACAGACAATCTTGACTCACCTTTGAAATGCTTCGTTCGATCGATGAAAATTTGGGGCCAGAAAAGGTAGTTAGAGTTGAAAAAATATACCCAAGCCATCAGAAGGAGTTGAAAATGTCACTGTGCTCTTACCGCTGAGAGTGAGCAGTGTCATTAGCACATTCTTTCAGAAAGGTGTCAATATGAACTAAATCTTTTCCCTAGCGTTCAAAATTTAGCTACTCCTAAGCCACTTTTGCGAAAGATAGCAAGCTCAGTTTGAATTTCTGTCAGCCAGAGTCTAGCTGTTGTAAATGCGAGCTGAAAATTGTTCAAAAAAAAAATTCATAAACAGGGCTAATTAAACATCTATCTGCATAGTAAAGCAAAGTCGACAAATGTCCAATAAAACAATCGCCAATGACTTCTTTTGCACCACGGGGCAATCAGCGTGAAATTGTAAACCCGTATATAAAGAATGAAGGAACAGGGAGCACGTTTAATTCGCTCTTGTCATGGAATTTTGCCAAAAATAGGAAACGTGTCTCCTCAGTACTTAAGGTTTTGCTTCTGACAACAATTCGATTGACTGTGCTCTATTTTTGAATGGTAATTAAAAGGGACCTACAATTTTAAGCCGCATTCGGACAGCTGCCCTTAGGAGCTTCTTCATGACAGTACAAGCCTTCAAAGTTTGTCAGATGCGAGAGGTAAAAAAAAAATTATAGAGCGTAATGTGTGTTTTCTAGGGGTTCAACCGGAGATTCAGCGCTCTGTTCTCAACTACACCTAGGTTTTTACTATGTGGACACAAGTACACATAAAGTTACCGAAACTACAGCCATCGTCGGATGGCGCACATAGGAAAGTTACACCCGCCTACATAAATTATGTTCCAGGGCTATATATAACATCGTCAAAGAGCTTTTTATTCACTGACATCTTCAATTGATGGGTAAAAACTGATGCTTTTTAAGTCCCACACAGAAGCGTATTCCATGAGGTTGTTAGGATTCAGCGCCATCTGTTGAGTGTCTGCATTTCAAAAGAGTGACCTCTTATAAGAAAAACGCTGCTTATAGCAAAACTATGGAAGCTTTCATTACCATGAATCTGCACTCACTCTTGTAACTCTTGAATATTTTTTTTTAAAAGCAAATAAGCAAAAATTATCAATTCTTACACAAAAAAAAAAAATTGCTTGAAATTATTTCTTAAAATAACTAAAAAATGTATAACAATATGAATATTTATGTTTCAATGATATAAAAATAAATAACTAACCCATCAGCTTTGCCACAAACTCCAAATTAGTTATATTAAACAATGAAAAAAAAAAATATTTGTTGTATTTTTGTTTTGTTTATGTTGCTGTGCTAAAATATATTATACACAGGGGTGTTTTAGTTTAAATCCTGTAAACCGTTAGCCAAAATGGAGGACATGCATACACATTTTTTTTTTTTTTGTCTGGTAAATGAGATGATTAGTTTTTCGTTAGGTATTGTTTATACATATATTACAACTTATCGCTTTGGTTTTTTTTTCTGTATATATTTATATTTAAAAGGACTACACAAATACTAGGACTATGAAGTCGTAAACCTCGGTAGAGATGTTCCTTCAGCTAAATAAATGTTTTCTTTTTGTGAATTTATTATGAAAAAGAAAAGAGACGGACAAACAAAACTGCGGTGCTGAAATTCTATATGAATTTCTACGGACAAACAAGACTATGTAATGAATCCCAAACCAAAGAAATTTACAATATATTTTATATGTATAGAGGTATTAATACCGCGCGTTAATTAAACAACTGGTGGAGAGTACCAATGGAACCAATGGCCATCAATTAATTTTATTAGAAGCATCCAAACAAGGGTGGTTGGTGGTGGAATAAAATGTATACTTTTTTTTTTTGTTAGCTTTTGTCATTGATTTTGGTGAACTGATTTGCGCGCGTGAAAGAGGATTCGAAACAGCAACAAAAATTTTCTTTTTGTCTAAAGCGCTGCACTTTGGTGCAATAAAATCAAAAAAAAAAAATTAAAAAACAAATAAAAAACAGAAATCAATGCGATTGCGAAAAATGTAAAGCATTTTTGTTTCAAAAATTAAGGTTCGCGCAAATTAACCTAGATTTTGTCGGACTTTAAGTTAAAGCTTGTGTATGGGAATTATACCTGATTTCCACCTTGACCATGGCACTCCCAAAGACCGATTGGATGCATGTCCTCCGTTTTGGCCGGCGAATCAAGACATATCGAAGTTAAATTGTTTCTAATCTGTAAAATAAAATTGTTTATCAATTTCAATGGCTTGTCCTAGGTTTCAATGTGATTCCCATTTGAAAAAAAAAAAAAGTTCCGACGATTTGGAGCTCGTGGCGGTCGCATTTTTGGTACACTTTCGTTGACAAACCTGATTGCCACCCTGGTTGTGGCAAGGATATAACCCGACGGGCTTTTTGAGGTCCTTCTTTCTGGCTGGCGAGTCCAGGCACGTGCGACCGCCATACCCTAGATTTCTTATCTATAAACGGGATTTAAGTAGTTTTCATAGAGGAGTTAAGTTTTATTTTTTAAAAGTCAATACGAGTTAGTGGGGGGGGGGGGGGGGGGGGGAATGAAATGCAGATGCTTACCTCGCCGTAGGCTACTGATTCGCCGGGAATAAACAGCTCGGGGTACACGTTGTCCAAGTACCATTTGAAGCTCTTGCAGTTCAGCCGTTGTCTGGGGGAAATAAAATTGAAACAGTGAGAGAGAGTAAATAGTGTTGTTATATTGTTTGTCAAGATGGCAAAGTCCTTGAACGTAAATATCAAATTTATTTTCTGTCTCGCTACCAAGAAAAAAAGAAAATACCTGCTTGAAGACCTAAAACAAATTGCCTAATTTAGACTTTTCATAAAACGCCACACAAAGACTGACACCACATTTCACTCACTAGATGGGAAAAAAAACTGCAGCCACAGTTCTGATCATATGCATTTTTATTTAAGAAGATAAGAAGCCTTTAAGTCTCACCACGGCCATCGGATTGATGATTTTTGACAGGCCTACCATGCATTTTGACACCCTTTAAACTGGGCTTGAGAAATGCAAACTAAGCGTAGGTTTAACACTATATCCATATATAGACTGATGGAAGAACAGAGTGCGTGGTGGAAAAAAGACCAGCTTAGGTGCAGACTCGTGGCAAAGATCTGCAAGTAAAATTTTCCTGAAAGAGCACCTCTTAAACAGAAACAGAACAGCACCAGTACAATTCGTTCACACCGCACTAAAAACTTGAAGCAGACGCTAGAAACAAAGCTTCCAGGGGCAGAAAATAAAGTCAAATGCGCAATGAAGCCGTAACGATATGGGATCAGCTCCAAATGAGGCCTAGATATTGCATAAGTTGTACACCGCAATCATTTGCTTGGCGGTAGGCTTTGGTCTGAGAGTCTCAATCTATGACTTGCCTGTGTATCACCGGTGCAATGAAAACCTTTCCATTCACAACTTTACTATAAACACTCTAAGTATAGAAAGACCAGGAGATGGGTCAAGCATCTCTCATAAACCACTAAGCAGCTGCCCACGAAAAAAGAATTCGGGGAACCCATCAACTGAGAGCTTTGGGAAAGGAACTGATAGGATGCGTCCTTCTATGACAGATCACTATCACTCAAAACAGCAGGCTTCAGCAATGAGGTCTTTTCCAATGACTTTTAATAATACATTACAGATGAGGCTTCTAAGCCGAAGCAACAAAGGGCAAAGGCATATCGAAAGCGACGCTGAAGGTTTACTTTAGGAGGCTTTTTGTGTAAACAGTTAAGCAACTTGGACTTTCAGAACAATAAGAACTCATTACCGAGGAACAGGGAATAGTCGACGTGCTAGGATGCATTTTTAATGGATATTTTGTTGGTCTTGTGTATAAAAAAGGTCAAATGATGCAGAAGATAAAGGCAACAACAAAAATCGTCGACTACAATGGCTCAGCCACATCGAGCGATTGGACAGTTGAACTTCAGTCAAGTGTTTCTTCAAATCCGTGTATAAAACGATAATGAAGACGGAAGACGGCTTTAAATACCAAGCCAGCCAAAGTGCTTCAGATCAATTCAGTTTATCAGGGACACCCCCTCAATGCTAACAAATTATAAATATTCTTTAAAGGTGTTTATAACTGCAGAATTTTTTTTTGCGTCTTTACAGTCGTGTCTACTTTGTCAGTCAACGTAAAAATATTCTTTAAAGACCTTGGCGACTTCTGCATTTTTTTTCTTGGCGTCTTAAAAGTCGTGTCTACTTTGTTTGTCAGTCGTTTCCTAAGCTTAGGGTTATTGTGAGAAATGTTTGCATACGTAAGATGCGGTTAGGATGGTTCAATGTTCCACACAATGCAAGCTAATAAAGTAGCTGCGACTTGGGAAGGGAAGACCCGGGTAATTGAATAAAATTGATGCCCGATTTTTGAGCAGAGTATGTGGAGTAATCACAAAGATGTGGCTTTTAGCTAATTTAACTCAAGGGCTCATGAATTTCTCTACGTTCTGAAGCCCACTTTGAAAGGAGCCTTACAAAACAGTTCTGCACGGCTGCGTCTGAGAGGTAGATATAGGGCTCAACTCGACTTTGGTAAAATTATACAACAATCGTCATGAAATTAACAGCAAAAGCATGTTAATAAATTAAAATCACGTTCCAATGGTTTTTAGGCCACAGCTAGGTGCTTAAATGAAACTTAATTAGATCATCAGCTTCGACGTTTCGGCAGCGATTGCTGCCTTTTTCAGGGTTTAATATTTTGAAGAGAAATGAAACTGCTTTAACGAATGGTGAGGAACAAAGAGCCAGAAGGAAGAACGTGCCTTCCATGAAAAGGCACCGGCCACATGCGACCCTTCTCAACCTCTTTCAGTCTTGACCTACTCTAAAAAAACCTGATACTCCATTCATTTATGAAAAAAATCCCAATTAAATAGATGTAATTAAACGCGGCGATAAACCCTGTACGCCAACGTACGCCGTTCGCCGATTATAATATTTTAATTAAATAAAATAGACCACAAACAAACAGCCGAACTCCGGTGGTTAAAATTTTAATTGGCAGTTTATGAATAAACCCCCAGCTATCACCGCCATCAGCAATCATTCTCTATTTACGTATCGAACAGTTTAAACCAATTTGCGTCCCTTATCGCGGTTGATCAGATTCCGAATTGAGCCTTATTCTGAATTTTATTTGCACATGTGGGACACTTTCCGTAGTTACTAGCTCACCTCAATTCCTTTCGCATGCTGACATCTCCAAAGTCGCCTTTGTCATTGCCGATCCTTTGATAGTAATACTTTGCGTAGTCGTCCAGCCACACCTCGGCCAAGCGAACGGAATTCTTCTTCAAAACATTTACTCCGGACCGCCACTGAAATGCACAATCAAACAGAATTATTCGCAAAATGGCCAGCTCGGGGCAAACATGCCGACTTACCTTATACGGTGACCGTTTGCGGAATATGTGACCGACATGAGAGCATGGCACTATCTCGAGTGTGCCGCCGCACATCCACGATTTGAATGACAACTCCAAGTTCTCGCCGCCCCAAATGTCGAAACCCGAATCGTATGTACCGAGGAGCTCGAAGAACTTCCGGTCAATGGAGAACAGGCCACCGGCCATGGTGGGCGAGTATACGGGCTCTGCGGAGCTCTGCAATGACATGGTTAAGGGAAATTCATTTCTTTATTTTTTTGTTTTTACAGCTATTTACTTAAAACTGTGTGTAAATGTGTAAATGGGCCGCATCAGAGCCAGAGTGAGCGACGACCATAAACGGAACTCTCTACTGCGGCATTCCGTTTTAATTGCATTCTTATGTATGCATCTCGGTTGCCGTATGAAAAATTAAATTAACATGAAAATAAAATAAAGTCAAGCGACGCATAATAAATATGGGCAGAGGAACTTCCTTATCCTCTGATGGCTTCCTGTGGCTGTTTGAGATAGAGAAAAAAATTCCACAACCAAACCGGAAAATTAAACCCTCTCTTGGGTGTTGGAACGAAATGGGGAAAATCTTTAATTGGCTTCGAAATGTAAATGGCTGACTGAGGGTCTTCCTTTGATACTGCTTGTGACTTGTGAGTGCAAGGCTTAGAAATAGGAGAGGCGGGGTATATCGCACCCTTATGCCTTCGTTGGTAACAGATAAGACGCTTAATTGGCCTCCTACAGATATTTCCTTTGGTCTGTTTGAAGGCAAACAAAGTGCTTGACAGGCGCAGCTTTTAATGGAAATTTTATCGAGCCTTAGCCTTACTAAGGCCACTTAGAAACGCTTCGAAGTTAGGAGGCAACTGCATAGAACTGATGGTTGCAGTACTTAGAGTCGGGCGAGCTCTTGGTAAATTGCTGTTGGCCTCGAAATGTCCACGTCGTTAAGTGGCAGAGGGCCAATTAGGCAAAAAGAAAATTATCGGCAATTTTCGGCACTTTCTACCGGTGAATTTATTGCCAAAAGTTGCCATTCCAACGGACTCTTTACAAATTTTCCGATAGTAGCATGTTCTGTCAACAAACTCTATGCAACTCTCAAGAAAATGAAGTCGATAGAGTACGCTACCAGATTTACCCAACTACCAGAGTTGCCTTGCAAAAATTGTCTGTAACATTAGCAGCGAAACGTTGTCCGGCGGTCGGTCGTTTCTTACGTCGAAAAAATGCTTAAGTGTTGTCATTTCTTAAGATTTTTCAAACGATTTCTATTGCCACTTTTGGGGTCGATTGTTCCTAAAGTCAAAAAATTGCTCAAAAATTTCCCTACATGTCTACTATTTGGAGGGATTTTTATTGCCACTTTTGAGGAAACTAAGCAATTTAATGTGAACAATCCCCAGGTCGATAGAGTTTGCCTTCACATGTTGCCAGAGTCGCCTTGCAAAAAATGTCGGTATGATTGCAGAAAAAGGTTGCCTTGCGGTCGCTCCGCTCTTTTCTTAAGTAAAAAAATTGCTTTAAAGTAGCTGATTTACAAAATATTTTGAGCAATTTTTATGGCCAATTTTGACCGTCATTAGCAGCAGAATGGCTCAGTAAATGAAGAACTAAGCAATTTAGTGTGAACAAACCCAAGATCGAATGCAGAGTTTGTCCTTACAGTTGCCAAATGTTGCCAGAGTCGCCTTGCAAAAAATGTCGGTGTCATTAGCAGCAAAAGGTTGCCTTGCGGTCGCTCGTTTCTTACGTCAAAAACTAAAAGTTGCACCTTTTTAAGATATTTTGAGTGACTTTTATCGCCACCCTCAAACCAAATACAAATAGCTACCTCCATTTAAACGGCGCACATCAACATTCATTACTCCTTCCATTATTCACACCTGATGGACATTTGTATTCCCCGAACACAGTGAAAAACTACATTTCGCACTAAACTGGGCTGCATTTCCAGGTTCACCGATAAAAATTTGTCACCATAAGCATCACCAAAATAAAAGCGTTGTTCCTTCTCCTTCTTTTTTTTTTTTTTTTTCTTTTTTTGTTGACAACCATGACATGTACCATGTACTTTATCATCTCCCTGATCTCATGTAAGAAAGTCATGTGCTCCTTCCTACTTTCATACAGAGCTTCAGGCTTTATATATGGAAAGACGAAACCGTGTGCCTCGCCGTGAATGAAAATGGAGACTCATCTTTGTACCCCGGGTATTTTATTGCCATGTTTACGTAGCATTGGAGTTTTTTTTCGGTTCTTTGTAGTTTTTTTTAACGAACGTAAGGATATGTAGAGCACACGGATGGGTCCTGGGGGTATGAACTACTGTACTAAAATGTAAGCAGATAGTGGCAGAAGAGTCTCCTTTTCTTGTTCCGGAAAAGATATTGTCGAAGAATGAAGACATTGACATTTTCTTCTCCATGTGCGGTGGGCGTTTACGTTACATTTTTTTTTATTATTTTATTTTTTTTGTAACCCGTGATGTATGTTCGGTTTGGGGAATGTAATGACGGATTTTTGCATACAGTGGTTAAGGCATAAATTATGAGTGGAAGGAGTGTTTTAAATGGCTTTTCAGTACAGTTAAAGAATTGCATGGGGTCTTCAGAAGGTTACGACTTTAGGAAGTCTTGTGCGCAGTTTAGTGGATTTTTAGGAGCACTTTCAGCGGGTCTAATCCGCCGTAAATCATTGACAAGAAAGTAGTCATCTTTGACAGTCTTTTAAAAAACAGGAATTAGTTGAATTATATGACACTCAATGAAGTTTAATTATTTTAAATTTCATCAGCTGCTTTTACTTGTTGTAAGTTAAAGACCTATAAAAATATGTCCTTAAGAAGCGACCTGAAAGTTGCACGTCCCTTGGCCAAATGAAGAAAACCTATTCAGTCAAGTTGGGTATGAATTTTAGATTTATCCGGTACTGGTTTGGAGAAGAGAAGAAAATGTTAAACTGCCTTTTCCGTCAAGAACAAACGTCCCCGTCATGGTTGGAAACAAAAAAAATGTGACTGCAGCCATGTACGAGTCACGCGATGATACAACAAGCAGACCATGACGCTGTGAAAAGTGTCCCTGTCAGTGCTAACCAATCTCTATGTAATCACACTTCACATGAATCGGTCCTTTCGAAATTCAGTGTTGCGAAAAAATGTTTGCCGAAGTTTTTGTACCGTCCCAAAAGGAAAAGTGAATTACCACAAGCATCTGTTTTGCCAACAACCACCTTGTGAAGTTGAAAAGTTCAACTCAAACTAACAAAAGACGACCTTCGCCAAAGTCAACTCCCAAAACTGACATTTATTCCACACGGTGACACTTCTCCACTACCGTTTTCCCCCTAAAATCGGCATCCTGCCAAATGGTATCTCCTTCGAAAATTAATATCCCAAAGAAACGAATTTTATATGCATACCGTGTGCGTAGCAACTTCAATTTGATTTAGCACCCTGCCGAGGACTTGTACACAAAATTTATGACTTCCGTCTAAAACTTGAACATCATTGGTTCGAAATTCCACTTTAAAGCGTTTGCTTGACATCTCAGTAAGAAAAAACACCTCCATTCATTTATTTCACACAAAATCAGTTTACTTTTCACTTGTGAAAGTGTCAAGCTCGAGCTGGGTTTGCAGGTTTTATTATTTCCAAAGCTGTTCACCTATATTCGGCACAAAAGCGGTAATGCTCATAAATATTCTCGAACTGCAAAGATCAAGTACGTTTGACATCCTTTTACGAAACAAATGGGATACTTTTATGTGTAACAGAATGGGAATATCCTTTCGACAGTATTTTTGGAATGTTGTGTGTGTTGCTGTCGGGGGGTACATTCATTACGATTCCGATGCTTCTACTGTTGGTTGTGGTTCCTTCGGATATTGCTCAATTCCAGTAAAATGGTAATTTAGAGATAGGTATTGACTTTGTAATGATGTCATAAGGGTTCGATAATAAATTCAATGCGTACAGCATTTGCGGTTGAATTTCGAATTGATTACAGAAGGTTGATGGTAAAAATTGAATTTTGTCGGACTATTTTCATGGAATTTCAACAATTACGTCAATCGAATGAAGTTGATGAAATTGGAATTGCAAATCGAGAGTGATTGACAGGATTGTGAAGCAGTTTTCGTTTGGTTTGGCGGTGGGAAAAAATGGCAAGAATTGTCCGACTTTAAAGAAATATTCGCGCACAAAAAGTGTTTAAAGTAGAACTTAGAACTTGGAACTTTTAATGTCAGGCTTTTTTTTATGGGAGAAAAATGTTCAAAATTATGTTCTATTAATTATGACAGATGTCATGAATCTGTCAAAATTAATATGAAAAAAGGAGCCGACACGATGGACAAATTTTTCCTAAGACCTTGAATGTGGTCTTGGAATTTTAATTCAAAAATGTATTTGCTGCTCCGAACGAAGGAATTTTTTTCCTAGGCTTGTTTTTCGAATTGGCAACAGGTTTTTTCAACATCAACTCATTTGACAGTTCACTGTTGGTTTGTGCTTATTTTAGTTGCCACTTACAATACACGGTCCAGGTGATTCAAAAGCAGTTTGTACCCAGTAAATCTGGTCGTTCAATTAGGCCCCCTGCACACGAACGTAGTAAAAACAAAACCACTTGTACACATTTTCGTTGAGTTTAGAATGTTACAATCACTATATTTACTTTTAAAATCCCATAAACAAAACCCTTTGTTGGGTAAGGGGTCGCATTTTAATGACGGAAAATTCGATTTCAAACCTTATTCTAAAATTGTAAGTTAATTTATGGTCAACTGCAAGAAACTGCAGAGCAGAACGATTAAAAACCGCATCGGAATCCATTCAGTTTTTCCTAGGGACTCTAATCCTAGCTTCTCAAATTCATGCGTTTAGTGTGAGTTTTTCATTTTTGGGACGAATGGAAGGCATCTACAATTTTATGCCGAGGCCAAACGGTCAATTTAGAAGCTCTTTCATGACAGTTATAGGAGTTTGTCAGTCGTTCGTGAGAGGTGGCGCACTAAAAAGTAAAGACATTAAAAATATTTGATCTTATTTGAACTACTCTCAACCACTGCCAGTACTAATAAGAGTAAACCGTTTAACTTCCAGCTAAATCTGTCGATAAGTTGTTGACATATTACAAAACATAGTTCAGAGTGAAAGAAACAAGAAGGGTCTGCGAGATGCTTATTTTTTGTCCGGCTTTGCTGCCATAGGTAGATATGTGTTTAGGGGAGACTGCAGTCGATTTGTGGGTGGAAGCTGTTACCGAAAAAATTGTATGAACCCTGGAACTGCACCAAAAAAAGAGCTTCGAGCAAACCTCAGTTAAACAAAGACTCCAAACTGAATTGATTTTAAATTACTCACTGCCCCGAAAAATGAGCGTCGAGCGACCCTTGGCTTCACAAAGATTACAGGCAAGCCACTGAAACGAAGACCAACGCTTTGTGCACTGTTCATGTTATTCTTCGAACTAGCTCCTACTGATTTACCAAAGCGGCAATCACAAGCTGCAATGAGACATTCGGAGGCAAGTATTCTGGTTCTGAATCAGGTACATCAGCCGCTCTTCCTCTCGTGAGAAACCTCCACATTCTAGGAATTGGAATTGGTTCTGCACAACTGAGGTGGGCAACTACTTCGATGTTATAACCATCAATGACAGGTGTAAAATTTCGACCGTGATCAATTCTGGATTGGTAAAAATGCAGTAAGTCCCTTTCCAGACAGTCACCTTACCTAACCAACCAAAGGAACTCGAGCCAAACTACTCAAAAACAGTCCCCCAGAAGTTGAACCTATACTATTTGGATTATGGAAGGCAACATTGTACACCCTGCCACCAAATGCTCAAAGCAAGTTCTTGGAGCGAATTCTGTTCACACAATTGAGGGATTTCTCACATGGGTTTTTGATGGATGGCATATCTTGAGCTAAACATCGAAAAGCATCCACAAGAGTGTCCTAATTCCACGTCTTCCTTGGCAATCATTCAAGTATGTCGCTATATGTTGTAACTTGTAACTCAATCTTCCTCATCTGTTAAATGTAGCATTTAGCTGAATAATGGATTCACGTGCTGTTAGTTCACCAGTGGCATCCGTCATGCTTTGTGACATAAAATCGATCGCCACAAAAACAAACCCAAGCGCGGCAAACATTTTCGCTACATTGACAAAAATCCAGCTCGCGCAGCACCAAATGGAATACCAAATCCGTTCACACAATCCCTCTGTCAAATTACACTATTTCCTGGGTTCCCCTAGAACGGGCGGGTCTTACGCTTTATCCCTCGCTGAAAGAAACATTTTATTAAGCCCCATTTGTACAAGTATATCATCTCAACGGTGGTATTTACACTTCTGCTGCTGATATGGTAGGGTGTAGTCTACACACACACGGTAGACTACACCCTTCCGCAGTTACTCGACTTTATTACCGCAATCTCGTCATCGCCATCGTCATCCGAAATGACATTACACAAGCGAGTTAGGTGATGCTATAAAATAACATTTTAAGCGAGAAAAGGCCACCCCATGATAATCCAGAATTAATCCTTCCACACACACATACACGTTCGCTGTGTACATTTAATAAATCCACGGCGGGTCTTGTTGCCGTAGGGATCCTTTCCACACATCCGCTCGAAAGTAATATTGAAAAAAGACTACCCCCGATCCAGCCGACAAAAATTAGTTAAGCGTGCGGCTGGTTTTCGGTTGTTCCAAAGGACTCATATTTCAATTAATTTGGTTCAACTTCTTTTTTAATTTCCCTGTTGCTTGTGAGCAAAAAGTTGCTCACCACGGCTGCAAGTGGCATACATAGTTCTGTGGAGTGGCTACCAAGAACAATAACGGTACCGTTAGTAGAGTTGGGCTGCTTGGATTGAATTTAATTAAAATTCACCTCCCGAGTGCTGACTGCGGGAGGAGTGCGCACGCAAAAGACATACTATTAACTGCAGGATGCAAAATCCTGTGTTGTTCAATTTAAGCGGAGCAATGGGAATTTTCGTGCAAATTCCTCAGCAGAATACAAATGAATGTGCGCTGTCTATGTAAGAGGTAGGTCCCAGCCCGGACTATGTACGATGCAATGAATCTGTCGCATTGCAGGCTTTGTCCAAACGAATGGTGGAAATAGAAAATTTTCTTTCCCAGGATGTGTTAATTTCCATTCGGCTTGCATTAAGCCAGTTTGTACGGTTCGCCATAGTGACACGTCCAGGAATGATAATATCCACACATATATTACAAAGAGCCGGCTGGATCCTGGGATAGACACACTCGGGCTGGGTATGGGTTTTGAAGAGTTTAAAGCGGTCGGGGGCGGACGGTATGCGACGAGTGTTTGTCTTTTCAATGGAGGGATTGTCATTTAGATAAAATTCAACTTGACATAATGGCAACCGCAGAATGTCGTTATGTGGCAAGCTTCAAGATATATGGAAGAAACATGTTGTGTTTGCGGAGGTCAGAAATATGGCTTTTTGGGGGGGGGGGGGGGGAGGGGACGGGCGGATTGCCGCTCATGGGTGGAAGAGAGCACGTAAAATATGAACACCACTCGGTTCTGTTGTACATAAATCAGGAGAGTAATGGGCCGGCGTTGGTCCTGGCAATTGAATTTTCTTATAGCAGCGTTCTGGCAATGAAGGATGTGCTGTGATGCACGAGGCGAAACGTCGGAATGGAATGAAAGATGCCGCGTACGTGTTGAAGGCGACTCTGAAAAGGAACTGGTGACTGAGTAGGAATCTACAAGGACGCCAGGGTTAGATTTTGAGGGGATCCATGGATAGTGAAACCATTAAATGTATTTCGGTATTAAGCACAACAAAGAGGAAAAGAAGGATAGAGAGAGGCTATAGCCTATAGGAAACGAACTAAAATACGTATGACCTGCTTAAACTACCCGTCTTACAGGGGTCAACCGCATCAACCCAGTCTGTATAGAACTGAATATTAAAGAAAGAGCAGGCCTTCATCATAATAGGCGAATCAATGCCAACACTGAACTAAAAATTGACTTTAAAGTATTTCAGAAAAGACAAATTAGGTAAAAGACAGACACTGTAACATGTGAAGAAATATCAACACTTGTATGGATGTGGGTTTGTTCACGCATCGCACTCAACCTACACTCTGGACAAGTATGAATTTCTCTAAAAAAAAAAATAGGGACCAACGTGAAACAACATTTAGTTTTTATTTCATCGCGATCGGTCGATTCATTCTTTTTCGGGACGAATAAGTTTTTGGTGCCAGATGACTGGTTTGTCGCCAATTGAAAAATCTAGGCGAATGGGAAAGTTGCAATAATGCGTCGTGCAATTGTTGCTTTATTTTCTTTGCAAATAACTCATTTACATGTAAGTCATGAAGGGTAATGTCAGGTAATGCTTGGTAGTTCTTAACGATGAACATTGGTATCCCTTGAAAGCATGCTCTACAATTTATAACTTACGACCCTACGATAAAAACTTTCCTATTAAGAGCAGATATATTACCAAAGTAATGTACCCACAAAATGTAATGCATTCCCGATTTCGGTAAATTTGTGTAATTAAACTACGTTGCTACCTTTGCTAGACTAACTTTTTTGAGTGCTAATTTATTGAATAGTTAAAATTAACGAACAAATAAATAGCCTTAAAAAAAAAAGTGTAATGCATTTAGTAATGATTTACCCAGCAATGAATTCTAATAAGTATACGGTTTTTGTATTCAATAGAATGATCTGCTTAACCGTCTTTTCTAAACTTAGTGCTTCTGCATTCAAGATTAAAACCGAACGATGTAAACAATTTCCTAGTAATGAAGTGTAATGTATAAAGTAATGAATTACCCAGTAATAAAGTCCAAAGCCTAGACAGTTTTGAATATACGGAAATTATCAGTTAAACCATGTTATTTTAAGAACCAAATAAAAAACTTGCATGGTAATGAATGGTAATGTCGGGTAGGACAAGATAATTGCCAATGTTGAACTACACAATTTTTTTTTTTTTTTTGTGAAACTTATCAGCAAAAACGCTTGTCCACTGTTCTATAAATAGCTGATACACTACCGAAGTAATGTATGAATGTAATCGATTTTTTTAACTGGTAATATGTTTGCATACATAAACACTGTCAACACCAACATTAAATATTGCTTACATTTGCTCTGTAAACTTTAACCAATGAGTATAAGCGTCCAAATCAATAGAACATGTATTTATTTGCTAAAATTAATTGAAAAACATCTATCCAGATTATACTGCAATGCATTACCAAAGTAATACATCAAATTCCTATACATATGTACACAAACAGATCTGGAACAGTCAGTCCACTATATGTGCTTCTGAAAAACTCAACTGTAGCAACACACATCCTTGAGACTTCCTTCCTACAGCAAAAACTTGCTCTCCCTCTTATGGGATTCTGCCAGAATTACGTTCACCATTCCCGTTGGCATTACTGCGAGATAAAATGTTGAAACTTGAAATTCCCAAATCTAGGGATGATCTTTCCGATTTTCCTCCTTTGCTTTTACATTTTATTCTCCATTTATTTACGCTTCTGGTTGTTTTTCTGGGGCACATTAAAAGTTTCCCATGTTTTCGAGACAATAGCGTAATCCAATGGATATCTCAGATATGCACACACGCTCCTATTACACACAACAATACTGATAAGAGGCTTTAAAGGAAAAGTCATTGAAACGCGTCAATGTCCCCTTATCAACGGGAAATTATTTTTCCTTTCTTCTCTCAGCGATACCTCTGCGCTACACCGTACAATGCTGGAGGAGAAAGGGCCGTTTGTGTATAGGGATGGAAATGACTGGGAGCCGAAAGAAGCATCTCCATCACTGACAAGGCACACACGGATTCCAGTACACTGCGTGTGCTCGGGGATATTGAGATAAATTTCAAATCATATCTGTCTGTTGATGATGGAATGCCTTTAGAATTTCATTCCTTATACAGGAACACAATTTGTGAGCAAGAGAATGGTTATAAGCTTCATATGCCCCATCAAAGTGTGGTTAAATGAAGAGCATGTCAAATGTAAGTATGTCGCCTAACCAAGGTTTACTTTTGAGGATATTAATGGGCTGGTTGTGTGTAAAGTTTTCAATCGGATAAGGGCTTCATAAATGTGACACAGTATGTAAGATTATAAATCACCCACCTTGAGGTACAAGGCCAGTCCAATTACTTTCGATTAAATTTCCATTAATTCTTCTTTCGTGTCGTTAACTTAGTTTCGTCGGTCGTTGTCAAATCCTTGTTATCCGTTTTCCTTCCCTCTTGGCTTGTGATTTATGTCTCAACTCTTTCTACGGGGCGGGGGGTTTGGTCAATTTCTTCTACGTCCAGTGGCATTGGGATCGTAATCCCTTCCGGTACGTTAGAAGAAAAAAATCCCTCACTGTCAAAAGCGAACAATGACTCAAAAATTATCACACAAAACGAAGAACACATCCCGCTGAGGCAAACATTTAGAAAGGACTAACATCCGGCGGAGTGTTTTCTGTGTAAAATCAGTGAACTCTGTCACTGGCATCCCGTAAATTACCTTTTTCCCTGTTAACAGCAAAACCTTCTCGGAATAAATTATGAAATCTACCCTTTGATGTGACATTTGTTTTGCACAAATGTATGTTTGCTGAATAATTCATGGCACCTTTTGCATACTATAGACGGTTCCTATATATCTGGAGGGCTAAGTCTAATTAACATTTCTTTCATCTATCACTCGAAGTAGGTTTGTCTTGGCCGATGATTTGTTAATTTTCCAGCTGTCACTGCGTCAATGGTTGGGAAGTTGAAGAAGACTAGCTGCCTAAGGAAAGAGGTCTACTGCGCTTGCTTTGGAGGATTGCGACGAAAGAAGAGTACATTTCTAGGCAGTTTCAAGAAGGTTATACCTCTTTAAATACCACCTGCTGGTACAAAGGTTTAAAAAGCCTCACTTGGAAGACTGTGTAATACAGAAGGTGAAGTTATCCTACAAACGTGATTAAGATTGGTAGGGACAGCGGGCTGAATTTTAAATGTGAACTTCTAAAGACGAAGATAAAATTAGAAGAAAGGACCTTAGAAAAAACGGGAACGGGCCGCAAATTTGTAAATCCGGCGTTGCAGCGATTCCTAAAGCTTATTTGATAACCAAACAAAGTTTGCCTAGCTGTTCAGTGATTTAATTTGACCTTTAATGCGGTTACTAGTGTGTATACGGATGCAAATCGGCTAGCCTATGAAGAAGGTTTATTGTAAAAGGGTAACCACCAGTAGCCAGTCCATCTCATTCAATACGTAAATGGGCTGGATAGAGGCATGGAAAGGCCTTGAGTGACCGACTCAGGGTATTCACCATGACCATAAATAGGAAGGTCTTCAGCAAGATTTTGACAATAGACCAAGATCTACAGCTTTAACTGTCAAGTTGTTCACGGCTTGGATCTCTAATACTCGGCTTGCTTAAAAGATAGAATACATTTTGAATTCCCTTTAAATTCAGACTTCAATACTGAAAACCGCTTCCAAATAAGTTGAATACCTACTCGTGGGGAATTTCTTTGAATTGACAGACCAATTGTGGGAACTTTCTTTCAACTGACAGACCGATTGTGCGGACTTTCTTTGAACTGGCAGACCGATTATGGGAACTGTCTTTGAACTGACAGACCGATTGTGTGGACTTTCTTTGAACTGACAGACCGATTGTGGGAACTTTCTTTGAACTGACAGACCGATTATGGGAACTTTCTTTTAACTGTCAGACTGCTTATGGGAGCTTTCTTTGAACTGACAGACCGCTCATGGGAACTTGCTTTGAACTGACAGACCGAAGGCGAGTACTACCTGTCATTTGCGTCAACTGTTTTGTAATCAGTGGAAATCTTTGACCAGTTTTGACAGTGTGAACAGTCGGAAATGGTCATGTTTTATCATCTTCGCCTTTAAAAGTAATAAAGGCAGATTAAGTTCGCGCTGACTGTCTTGCGAGACAGAAAATCGCTACGCAAGTGCGTTTAATTCTCACCACCCTTCTGACATGACTGCCTAGTGTAACTAGCTTTCTTTGGGAAACGTGATCCAATATCCCTTCAAATAAATGTAAAATATTCGCAATCGATTCACATTCTCGACCCAAATAGAACATCAATTGCGAACGAGAAGGATTTCCGCCCAATTTACTTCAAAATTCCATTTCCAAAGAAGTATCATCATCGCAGCGATTTCCAATAATAATCATACAATATAAATCAAATCCAACTCACCTTATGACGTTTACGCTCCCTCTCCGGCACAGCATGCCAATTGAATTGCAAATTCCAATCGAAGCCGCCGACGTTAACGCCTCCGGAATCGCGATAATGGTACTCCATTGTTGTGTCATCGATTACATCAATAACTGGACATACAACAGTTGTTGAATTCTTTGCAATACGATCCAGCAGTGGTTCCAGCCATCCTGAAAGGACCAACAAACAGAGAAAACAAATCAGACAAAATATAAAATAAAAAAAGGGAACACAATCAAGAGCCAGGAAGTCTGCACAGTTAAATGTATATTACAGTTAGCTACAACTATATGGGGGGCGCGGAGCCTTCCATTTAAAAAGTTAATGACAGATCGTAAGAATGGCACAATGCCAATATAGCAGCAACAACGACGACGCGGAGCGGGTGGGGAGGGCAAAACAAAAAGGACATTCCCCGATCATTGTTTTACATTTGATTGAAATGTAATTACGTGGGACGATACGAACAGGATACGAAATTGAGTTTTATTATTTTTCCTTTTGTTCGCCATCTCCTCCGGGTCGTCGTCGTATATATGACTGCCTGCAAGGAGATAGGAATACTTTTCGCTGCAATTACGTGTGCATTGTGTGCAGAGGGCTCGCACAATTCCCATTTGGTTGGAAAAGCACTTATGACGTCGGGGTCATTAGCCTCATTCCTGGCTGAACAGTACTGTAGTTGGTTTGGATTTGGATTCGCGGAGTTTGTTGAACTTATGTATGGAGGGGTTTGCGAATTCCATTGCGGACCTTTGTGTGTGCAAATGCTTGGCGGCTGTAATGCGCACAAATTGGAAATTAATTCTTGCAGGACTATTGCACTTCGATTGATGTGGATGGCAGCTTTGCCGCTGGAGGTATGTGCTTTTCAATTGATTTTATTGAGGGCATTGATTTATGCGAGCGCAAATGCATTCCGAACGAAATGGGTTGTTCAAAGCTCTCTAATGCTTGTACAAGGCCTCACGATACTGTGGTTGGTGATTGGACAAAGGGCGGCCTGCAGATTTGCAAGTTGGCTTTGCAAAATAAACAAACTAAAACTAAACTAATTAACTTCCAGGTTAATGCTAAAAGGGACTTGGTTCCATTTAAACCTTGGCAGGACCGAAGACCGCTGAACATTTCGCGTTGAAGGTGCAGATGTAGCTTATCTGTTTAGCAATGATGCGGATCTGGATTGTAACAACCTTTGCTTGATTTCACTGAATGTAAAGGCAACCATGGTATCCTTAAGCTTTGAGAGCGGACCCAATTGCAATGATAACAAATCAGAAAAATGCAAAAGCCAACGAAGAAAATTGTGGGAGCCGTTTTTGGAGAAGTTCGACGGCGCAGAAGACAGCCTCAGTTGATGAGGTCAAGGAACGTCACAGAATGATATCAAAGTCGAAAAAAACAATCAAGTTAGGCTTTAAAAGGCTGACAAAAAGTCGAACAATCGCAGGTTGCAGGCGATAAAAAAACCTTCCCCAAAAAGGGCCGGAATCCTAAACGTGGTGACAGCCAAGGAACACCTTTCCTATTTCAAAATACTCAGCAAAGTTGAAACCGATTTCAAGCTCGTTAACTTGGGTACAAAAAGACCTAAAAGTCCGAAAGGAGTCACTAGCTCTTCAAGCTGAAAGAAGCAGGCCAACATCGGCGAAACCCTCCAGCATAATGCTGATATCTGAACGTTGATACAGCGAACGATGATAGAAAGTAAATGCATCGCCGAGGTCGCTAGAAAGAAGAATATCTCCAGAGCAATGAAACCGAAGTTCCGATTCCGACATCACAGAAGCATTAATACGAAGCTGTAAGCCAAGGGAAGACTTACTACGTCTAGGTTGCCTTTGGACAGCTCTAAGGTCCAGGGCAGGAGTAAGATTGCTAATAAAATTATTTAGATGCTTACAGCTCGCATGGACATCGCACAACTTGAAGACGGAGCATGACAGAGTTCAAGCGGTTAAGCTGTGAAAAAGCTGGCCATACTGCTAAGACCTGCTGTAAAATGGACAAGCCAAATAGCGCTAGACTTATGGCTGGCAAATAGTACCAAATGCGGTGTATAGGCACGAAGGCCCTAGGCAGCAAAATATACAGAAGATTGTTAAGCAAAAGCCTGTTGGCGGTAAACAAGGAAGCCTTTGGCGGCAGCATATAAAGAAGATTGTTAAGATAAAGCATGTAGGCGGAAATAAGAAAGGAAAAGCAAGTTCCTATTAGAGAGCCCACAAATCTGTGGTCCGAAGTAGCTACATATATATATAGTTGGCGCAACAGGTCTGTAGAGGCCCAAGGCCTAGCTTCTCACAACCATTCGTTTTGTGTGAGTTTCATTTTTTGGAACGAATGGAAGGGATCTACAATTTTATGCCGATTCCAAACGGCTAATTGAGAAGCTCTTAAGACAGTTATACTCTCGGATGTTTGTCAGACGTTCGCGAGAGGCGGCGCAGTGGAAAAAACCCTAAGTTGGAATTTGGGTTTTTGCGGGATTCGAACCTGAACCCCTCGCTTAGTAGTCCAACACACTAACCACTAAGCCACTGCGCCTGCTACATAGACGACAAATCAAAGAAGGCAGCGATGTGGACTCATGGTTAATAGTTCTTGTACTTTTAAAGCTCCTAGGTAACCTCCGGCCCCAATTGAGTCCCCAAAAAACATCTTAACCAAAAAATGGGACACAATTGTGAATAATCGTGTGTATTTTTTTTTTTTTTTTAATTTCCCTAGTTAACCACGCGTCGAAATCGACCCGAACCCAAAAAGAAGCTGGTCAAACAAGAGATCCATACCACAGGCAAATGTAGTTGAAGAGACCCGCAAGGCATAATTAATTCACTTACTTCACTAAATCGTGTGTCGACCTACGTGCTCTAAAAAGACCGCAGAGGTCCCTCTAAACCCTTTTACAAATTTCTCCGCTACATCTATTGAAGTCCACTCGACACCATAATGTAATTATTTATGCACATCCAATTTCATTATTCGCCTTAAATTTATAATTACGCTCTATATTAATACAGCGCTCCCCTAGCTAACTGCTGTATCCTGCCAGCCCAAAAGGATGGTTTGCGGCTGCAAAAAAACGAAGCGCGGCAGCGAAATAAGCGAGTTAAAAGCTGTGTGTCAGTTAGCAGCTATACCTACTCAGGAGCTTAATTAAATTCGTTTAATTTGTGCTAACATTTTTGTCCGTTGTGGTTTCGGCAATATGAACAGAGGACCCTTAACCCGAATGCACTAAACTCGCCTGTATACTGCTGTGTGGCGTGTTATAACTTTAAAAATGCAATATTAATGGAAATGCGCATGAGTTTTTTTTTATTATTATTAAATTTATATTTTAAATAACAACCCTTGAACGAGACAGGGTTTTATTTTGTATTCTTAAATGAATTCATTATACTTTTAGCCGGAAGGGTGACCATACAACGTACAACAAGCCATAAAACGCCATGAAGTTGCGATGCGACTACAACGAGTGGGTATAACCAAACCAACCGCAATCAGCAGATTGTGGTGAGTTCTTCTTTCGTTTTTGTGAGTATGAATTCAAAAGAGGCAAATTTAAAATTGCAAATAAAAAGTACCAAGGAGTTTATGGCTGTAATTATTAATGGAATGACAATCATAATTGTGCACATATAGCAATGTGGGTTAGCCACATCGTTTTAAATAAAACGTTTCAAGGATGGTTACTATTATGACGGTGTATGGTTTGGGGTTGCTGTCGAGAGGGGGTGTTTCCACTCGCAAGCTGCAAGGTCCATTGTGCATCTCGTTTGCTCTATTTTGAGTGTTTTCTGGAGTTGGCTCTAGCGAAAGAATATATTTTGTTTAGTATGGAACGTAGATTGGCACGCCCCTTTTTTCAAGTCTGGCCATATTTCTAAAAATACATTGAACAGACTCTCTACATCCATTTACCAAATTTCCAAGTTAAATCCGACTTAAATATTAAGATTTAGAATGTGCGGCGACTTTGAGGGGCAACGCCTTATTATACAGCCCCGCCCACATTTTGCAAACCCATTGGTAGATATATTTTGCATCGATGTAGACAAATTTCACAGACACAGCTGCTTTAAGTGGCAAGATGTTGGATTTAAAAAAGATTTTTCAACATTTGCGCCATAATCATTGAAGCTACTCACGCGCCACCTATTGTGCATTTCTGAACGCAAAATATAAACCTTTTTCGATGCTTGGATATACATTTCTCAATTCTGACTCCCATAAATATTTCAAGTCTTCAATCGGCTTTCTATTCAATCTAGCAGCTCAGCTACAGACCGAAATCAAAAGTGGTCAAGTTACATCAAATCGAAAAATGCAAGCAACGATTTTTCCTGATCGTGGTTCCGGTTTAGGGTGGTGGACAATAATCTTCTATGACTCGCTTGCTCTGCTGGAGCGGAACGAAAGGTAAGGTAGCCGTAAAGTAATTTTAAAAAAATCACTACAAAACTTCCCTTTTCTATACGAAGGACAGTATTCTCGCAAAATTTACGGGATGGTGGATAACGAGTTACCACAAGGTTGCATACTTCGACCTACCCTTTTTCTGAGGGTAACTAATGTAGTGTAGTTCTGGAAAAGTGGAAACAGACTTGGGCTTGGTAGTCTTTGGTTATGGAAGCAAAGGGTTTAAACTGACCGAGCCTCTGCTATTTGAGTCTCCACAGGATTGGGTGCTCGGAAAGCTTAATAATCAGCGAAAAGGTGGATCAACAGAGGAAACTTAATACTTAATACTTAATAACTTAATATTGAAGGATATGAAGATGAGCAAAGTAGCTAGATATCCTTTTTGTTTTGAAGCATTATTAAGGAGCCACTAAGGAACCATGTAGAGCTCGTTGACAGAGCGGTTTTTGGGTCCGTTGTTCACATTCATCGTGATGGCTTTCGTCAGTTGTCAAAAATGTCACTTACAATATATATCTCCAATGCGATAGCTGAAAGCTCTATAAAGCCAAGAATGCTGCGTCAAAAACTAAACAATTGAGCACAGTCTACGCCAAGATCGGCGGGCGGGACTAACGTGGCCATATTGCCCAAAACAAACTTCCGACTTCAGCGATAGCTGAAAGCTCTATAAAGCCAAGAATGCTGCGTCAAAAACTAAACAATTGAGCACAGTCGACGCGATAATCGGCGGGCAGGACTAACGTGGCCAAAACCACCTTCCGACTGTTAAAAGACCTAACTAACTTCTCTTAGTTTCTAGATATAACGTATACAATATAAATTTCCCACATACCTTGAGTACATTCGCAATGCGAATCCAAATAGGTCAGCACCGGTGACTCTGCGTATCGCGCTCCCAGCAGTCTAGCTCTAATCAGGCCTTCCCTCCGCGGCGCCCGAATGATCTTCACTTTGGGATACGCCACAAAGTACTCCTCCAGCTGTGTCTTCGTGTGAGCTGTATAAAAAACCAAAGATCACTTATTTGTTATCTCGCACAATAAAGACAAACTTACGCATATCGGAGAAGTCGTCGACGAGTATGATATGACCAATGAGGTGTTCCGGTGATCGATCCAACACCGAGTGCACCGTACGCAGCAGTACCGACCACGCTTCATTGTGGAAGCAAATGATCACATCTGTTGGCGGAAGATCTTTCTGATAGCGACCCGGCTCTTTACACCTATAAGCAAAAGTACAAGCACATCAGTTAAGCTATATCCACACGTCAGCCGATTGTATGTATACTCACCAAGCATCCCTGGGATCGGGAAGGTTACGATGCACCGAGATAAGATCGGACGCGTACTGATTGAAGGCGTTCTTTGTCCAGCCATCATCGACTAGTTTCTTCACGTCACTGGTCATGTTGGCTGGCAGCACGACTGGTTTACCCATTTCGCCTGGAGCATTTTCCACGGATGCTGGTGCGTCCAGAACGCCCTTACCTGCAAGAACAAAAGGCCGATTTAGAAACGCGCACCACACCAAGGTGATTTGTATATGAAGACATTGGATTCTGCCAAAGCTACCAGCGCCAACCCTCTCTGCAGCTCTCTGCATCACCGACCGACGAGACGTTCAGTCGTGTATTTGACAAATAACATGACAGCACATATTCTCGGTAATTATAATCTCCAGCCATCAATCAGGCAGCGAGAGACTGTGAGAAGATTCTATGCTGGTTATGCAATTCACCACCCATGAGTTGCATTGTGTCCCTAGCCGCAAGCTGTCATGATTGCTAAAAGGCTCTCAAGGAATCCACCGAGTACAGTATGTCCACATGGAGCTCGCCTTTGTATATCAGCCATCGACTTGAGCGCAAACCCGCATCGCATGGGTTCCTGGTACCGACTCGTATGCTAATGTCATTCGTTAGGAATACTCGTATCTGTGTGCGTGTTTGTATGATAAATCTCCATCTTAGCCGATTGTCTCTGAAGAAGGCATAGCACCGACAGACAACCTTTAATGTCAGTATCGATATTTAAATTGGAAAAAGTATCTAATGTGCAGCGCGGCATCTCGGGGTTGTGCCCTTTTAAGTGAGTTGCTATGCAGAGGTAGATATTCACCTCTTTGGCTGGTGGCTGGTGGCTGAGAAGCGAGCACATTGGAATTTTAGTGGGCACAGATGCCGAGTGGTATACCAGATAGACGGGTAAAGGTTCCCTCGCCGAAAAAGGAACTGTGCAAAATTCATGAAGGAAATGAAAATTCGAATCTATGGAAATGGCAATGGCAATGGCTGTCTGTCTGAGGTATTTTCGGAAGTCCTTTCTGGCGGCAGCAGCATAACACGGTCGTACTTTGAGCGGGGGGAAAACCAACGACAGCATAGGTGGACGAGTCGGTCGGTAAGTGTAAGTGAAATATACGAAAATGTCGGCTTTCAAGATAGACGGTAAAATGGTACAGCTACTGGCGTTGCATAGCGGTACAGACTGATTGATGCTGTTTCACATACGACTCATCTGACGGGGAAAATGCTTTTTGGCAGATTACAGTACGAATAAGAGGAAAATGCTGTCGGAGGTGGAAACTGATCCCAAATGTGGATATATTTCATAACCACATTCAGACTTACGACCTACATCGAAGAAACTATAGAAAGACGTAACAACTCGTGTGAACGTGTAAAGTAAACGTGGAATGTACATTTGTCTATCTCCGAGGCACAATAAAACAGAATAGCAAAACTGTATGTCCGCAAAAATCTTCAGAACTATTGCCCCGATTAACAAACGTCTTGAAATAAATGTGTGCAGGTTTTAGGCTACTTTTGTTTTCAAAATGGAGCATCTATATATATGAGACTGAATGGCAAAATTTTATGTCCGCAAAAATCTTCAGAACTATTACAGTTTTTTTTTTTCATTTTTCATTTAACAAAATTACTTTTTCGCGCTTTTTAACGGCAGGCGGGAGTCCGCTAGATATATTACGTTGAGACGTAACTCGTGTTTGTTCGGAGAAAACGTGGAAACCACTAAACCACGGATTTCCATGAAAGTTTAACTAAAATATTTGTTTTCTTTGTGCAGTAGGCTATTTCTTTATTGACACTAAAAACACCTACTTTTTGAGAGGTTCTATGAAACTATTTTTTACTTCGACTTTACTTCGTTCAACTTGGCATTTTATTCAGATATTGAAATCAAAGCTAAAAATGCTTCAAATCATTTTTAGGCAGTAACTCTACTAGTTTTTGGAGCTATCATTCATCTTTCTGCTTCGAACAGAGGCTGAGCTACAGAGGATTGAAAATAGATCACAAAACTTGTAAAAAGCGAAAATTATAGAATAACGATTGCGTTCGATTGTAGCTCTGCTTTGGCAGTGGAAAGCTTTAAAGGTCGAACTACCACAAATTATGCGCTGTCATGCGGTGACTGTGGTTTATTTTGTGGATGACCAGATCCAGTAGAGGGGTCTTCCACCTTTAAATGGCCCAAGCCTAAAAGTCTATGAATTTCCTTTCTTCCCTTACTAATCACAACAATTAGCAATAAGTCAGATGTTTCGCCGCATTCCCGTGCCACGAGAGAGGCTCTTCCTCAAGCCCTGGGTATACGGCCTCTGATAGCAAAAGCGACTTCCTCTATTTTCATGCTCAAAAGCGGCGGATCCGTCACTATCCAGTGGCATGTTCGAAAGAGAGTTACGCAGATAGGCTTACGCTTTGACAGCACGTTCATTTATAGTCGCTCAGATAAAATTTCCACCACAAAAGGGGCTAGGACAAACTATAGAAGTGTCCACAAAGGGTGGAAAATCAGAATTGACCATGTAACTCCGTGATACGGAAATGTGTAACGCTTTTCGAAATTTCTTAGACTAATATTTTTCGCATTTTCTAATAGACAGGGGGCGGTCAACGGAACAGTTGAAAATACTAAAAGAAATTCAAGCGATTTGTCTGAAAGTTTAACTTGTAACCTGGTGTTACATAAATATCTAAAGCTTCTATAAATTCACAGCTTGAAACTTGAAACTTGAAACTTTCACAGCACAAGAAATACCTGTCGGCTGTCGCGTTGTATTACACGAACGAGGGTAATAATTGTCCAAGCAACAAATGTCCAAAGTGACAGCTAATGCCCGCTTTTTGTGTAATTTTTTCGACTTCTTATAGAGGGAGACATTTTCCATTTGAACACTTTTGCAGATGCGCAACCTACATTTTTTTTGCTGTACTTGCCCCAACTGTGGAGTGGTACTAACCCAAAAGTAAAAGTGCAGCTAGATCGATCCAGAAACTTGAAACTTTTATCAAATATGCGTTGGAAGGTAAATTTCTCAAAAAATTTTGCCATGCATGCACCCGAACCGACTGTCCTTTACGACCCGTCTGTAGATTTCTTCTTAGAAATTTGTTGAACTCAGACAAGGGATTTATCCTAAGCAAAAATGCAGCCGGCCCACCAAAGAGCATGCCAAATTCATCTCTCAAAATGTCCCATTGTGGCCGCTGTCCTCGTCATCGGCACACAAGTAACTCCGAAAATATCAGATAAAAGTTGGCAGATTGATTGCATTCTACATGCATTCCGGCCACAAACACGTGCGGTCTTCTTTCATCTATAGACGACGACGCACGATGGAAACTCTCTGTCACGGCCAACTACTGTAGAGTACTCCACTGCGAATATCAATAAAATACCCGAGGGGATACGAGTACACCACGAGGTGGTTATTCCCAACTGGAACAACACACTGATCCCGGAGTCAGTTCTTAATCGCGATCATTTATCGATCATGATCTCTTGAGCCCCGTTCTGTTTTCCGCAAGGAGGATGGAAATGGAATAGGCTACACGGCCAGGGAGGTCACGTCGTGCGAACGTGATTGCCGCGAAGACATTTTGTTTTCGTTCTGCGCTTTCCATTCAAGAAGAGGTCGAGCGTATATACATGCCAATCAAAAGCCATTATCACTGGCACAAATTATATTATCCAGCTGCAGGATGGATGATGGCTTACGGATCACGCGCCTGTGTGAATGTGGATGTTCCCTTGTTCCATTCCGTGCTCTGTGGCTGATTGATTACATGTTTACTGATGGAACTCGGTGCAATTAGTGTGCGTTTGCCATGCGCAATAACTGATTGCGTTTGACTTAATGTCCGCCCTGCGGAGCTGGACCAGACAGCAGAAACATGTTAACACGTCTCTGAAATGTGCAAGTGCAACCGAGGCATGGCGAAGAATTTATCCGAGTTAACCAGTCAAATGAGTTATAAGTGCCGATGATGATGTTGCCACAGAGACAGGAGAAGCCCTCTGGCATATATGCATATAACTTGGGAAGGGCTGTGATTATGAATTTATCGATTGGGGACATTATGGACACGAACGCGCTGCCATTCTATGGAATTCAGATACAAGCAGTAATTACTGACCGACGAGATGTGAGCTTAGTTCAAGGACACCATCAGATAAAAGGCATTAAAATTAATTGTGCGCAGATAAGATAGACGAGGCGATTCGAGACAATTAAGAGCAATTTGCCGTCAAATTGAATTTGTTGGATGTTTATGAGGGTAATTTGGCGAGTGCCACTTGCGTCACTTGGGGAGTTATAGGTGTAAGTGGGGTAGATATTTGAATTGAGGCAACTAGTTGAAGACATTTCTTATAAGGGATGTTAATTTTTAAAGGAATGCTTTTCGAACTGGCAGCACTTTTTCCACGGACGACCAATGTGACAAGTGACAGGTGATGCATGCTTATTTTGGTTTCGCCTTTCACCATCAGTATAGGCCTACAATGTACAGGCATAACTGCTAGAAAAACAAGTCAATAAGTAGATACCTTTTACAGGGTGTTTATTTTTAAGGGATTTGTTTTTCGATTTGGCAGCTCTTTTTCCAGGAACAAACAATTTGACAGATGAAAGCGTATTTATACTCATATTGGCTTGCTATTTCACTAAGTAAGGATACATCGCCCTAGCTGATTGAAAAATCTGTCCAAAATTGGAAATCATATGAAGAGTGTTCTCTCTAGATGACTGTCTTTCGAATTGGCAGCACTTTTCTCAGCGACAACCAATTTGACAGATGTCAGCTGATTTGACCAGATTTTAAGTTGTGGTTCATATCACGATTTTAATTAGTTATGGTTCATTGCCCTAGGGGACCGAAAAATAAGCCGAATATTGGAAAATAGATGAAGAGTGTTTTCTTTAGAGGACTGTCTTTCGAATTGGCAGCTCTTATCCAGCGGCAACCAATTTGAAAGGTGTCAGCCGATTTGAGCACATTTTAAGTTGTGGTTTATATCACGATTTTAATGAGTTATGACACATTGCCTTAGGGGATCGAAAAATAAGCCGAAAATTGGAAACCAGATGAAGAGTTATTTCTCTAGAGGCATGTCATTCGAATTGGCAGCACTTTTCTCAGCGGCAACTAATTTGACAGATGTCAGCTGATTTGAGCAACTTTTAAGTTGTGGTTTATATCACGATTTTAATTAGTTATGATTCATTGCCCTAGGGGATCGAAAAATAAGCCGAACATTGGAAGATAGATGAAGAGTGTTTTCTTTAGAGGACTGTCTTTCAAATTGGCAGCACTTTTCCCAGAAGCAACCAATTTGACAGTTGACATCAGATTTGTACTCGCTTAGGCTTCGCATTCTACCATAAATGTAACTTAACGAAAATTGCAAACCATATGAACAGTTTTTTTTTTCCTGGGGGACAACTTTTCGAATTGGCATAACTTTTGGCAGCGGCAATCAAGTTGACAGCTGATAGCTGATTCAGGCTCATTTTGATATAATTCAATAAATCCCTCACATAATCGACGTCCAAGCCTATAAACCGCTCAACTGTGTCAAATCCCAAAATGAATTAGTGGTTATCAATGACGTTCTTTTTTTTCTGTGACTACCGCAAACAGATAACAGTAATTAAAGCGACTAAACCAAGTGAAAATTTCATTTATAACCAATATATCGCTGCACAAACAAATGGAACGACAAAAAAAAAAAAAATAACAACAAAAATAGGTTTAATCAATTATCCCATATAATCAATACTCATCAGGAACAGACAAACCCTGTAAGCACGCAGTCAAACCGTAAAACCGTAAAACCATTTATGGCCGAGCGAGTATCAGGATTTAATTACCGCTGCACGCCACACCATCCCCATGTTCGGTGCCCTAAATTGCCCGCGGTAGTAGCATTAGTCCGCCATGGGCACTGATGCTGGGTAGCCATAAATCACAATTCGGGGCAACCGCAAATTGCCAAACACGAGCGAAATTTGTCCAATCCCAGAGTTTGGACATTTTGTCAATGCGAGCAGCCTCCGCCCCATCGATAGTGTGAAACGCAATAATTGTAACTAAAAATGATTTACGCTCAATCGATATAGCGAGCGGTGGCGCTATAAATTCATTTATAATGCGAGCGCTTCGGAAGTCGGTGCTCGCTGGAGGATGGTGACACTGACAATGGATGGTCGGTCCTCTCTCCCCTGGATCGCCTCTAGTTATACTCTATACAGGACAGATGTGTAATTTATATTCAAACTGAACGCGCACAGGAAGATAATAAATATCGGCGTGCACTTAATGAAACGCGAAATCGAAATATCCCATATAACAGCAATATTTAAATACAACCAGCGAAATAAATACGTGTTGTTTTGAAAACGCTCGCACAGCAGCCTGCGGTGGATGGCGAGGAGTGGTCTCGCGGCGGCTTCTGTTATGCAGAACAGATAAATGCGAGAGATATTTTCCAATTGAGATACAAAAACTCTATAAATACTTGAAATTATTTGCTCGATTGTACGCAAATAAACCGATTTGTGTGTCAATATTAATACAAAAGTCATATCCCTCACAGAGAGGCGCAGGAACACGTGGGGGATGGAGGATGGTGGCTGCATGTTTGGTTTCGAGTTGAAAAGTTGCCATAAATTTGATGCGGGCTTTATTTATTTTTTCCAAATCGAATTTGATAGGTACCTAACCAAATATTTAATATTTGCATTTTGTATCTTCATAATAGTTCCGTAAAAGCATTTCCACATTAGCTGGGATATAGAAGCGCACTAAGAAGCTGAGTCGCTCAAGAAGCTATGACGTTGAAATCCACAAAATTGGGATAAAGAAGATGGGCCATACAGATGCATAGAGGTTTTAAGTGTCAGCACCGCAATTGATCAGAGGTTTTAGACAGAATATCATTTTTGAAATCGAGAAAGAGAGCAGGAGACAAAACGGAGCCTTGAGGCACACCAGTTTATATGTCAATTTTAAGACTTGAAGCCATCAAAAGCGAATTGAATTGAATGGCGTGGAGGTAGTTTCTTATTGAATAAGAATTGCTTACAAAACTGCTTCTTCTCGACAAAGAAGCTTGATGGCCAACTGAGTCAAGGGCAACGATACTTGTTCCACCGGTGTGATGTGATGGGGAGATTGGTTCGACTTGTTGGTGAGACAAGCCATCAGAAAGCGGATCTGTTGCCACAAAAGTATTGCTCTGTATAATCTGACGATTTATCAACGCATTTCCATGAGTTCAGAAGGCATACAAGTGCTATACATGAGGGTCGGTAACTGCTTGGTGAAGAAGATTCGCCTATTTAAGGAACGGCTTGGACAAATGCTGTTTTATAGCTTCTAGAGTATTAGGACGGATAAAAACTTACGCAATGGTTGAAAGAACCCGTGAATAGAACGATGCGGGAGAAGCAATCTAGTCACGCTCTCATCTCGGAGAGAGACCGAAAGTTCGGGGCATTGAAATGAGACGCTGAATTTTACGGAAAGGCTGAGTTCTTTATATGCTTGACAAGTTACCCAAATTTACTACTACCCCTGGAAGACTGTGGTATTTTTTGGGTAAAATTTTTGGGCTCCGGATCAGCCTAACTCGAAGTGACTTGACTGACCGCGAGTAGATTCGCTGGAAACGATTTGTTTCTACTGTCCCGATTTGAACTGACTTTACTAAACTAAGTTGATTCGATTGACTCGCGGGCTGAATTTGCTTACGAATGGGATGAATTTCGATTTTTTGGAAACTTACAAGTGTGAACTAAAAAAAAAAAACCTGTCTACACCCAACTGACTCGTCATTGACACGAGTAGATGTAACTGACTCACTTTCAAGTGATTTGACTGGGATGAATTTCGCTTTTTTGGAAACTTACAAGTGTGAACTAAAAACAAAAAAACCTGTCTACACCCAATTGACTCGTCATTGACACGAGTAGATGTAAGTGACTCACTTTCAAGTGATTTGACTGGAATGAATTTCGCTTTTTTGGAAACTTACTAGTGTGAACTAAAAAAAAAAAAAACCTGTCTACACCCAATTGACTCGTCATTGACACGAGTAGATGTAACTGACTCACTTTCAAGTGATTTGACTGGGATGAATTTCGCTTTTTTGGAAACTTACAAGTGTGAACTAAAAACAAAAAAACCTGTCTACACCCAATTGACTCGTCATTGACACGAGTAGATGTAACTGACTCACTTTCAAGTGAGTTGACTGATGCGCAAGTTGACTTAGCGTACTTTCGAGTTCACTTTGCTGACTAAGGGGATAACTTACTTGGGAGAGAGAAACTTCTAAAGAGTAACCCAACAAACAACGAGAAGTCAATTCTTCACCTAACTGACTCACGAGTTTATTCCATTGATATAGGAGTCAGGGCAACTGACTCGCTTGCAAGTGATTTGACTGAAGCTAGTTGAATCGACTCACTTGCGGTTAGAATTAGCGAGTTGAATTTGCTGACTCTAACTGATACTGGTAATTTTCAAAACTGTCTCGATGCTTAAGAAAATCCTCCAATATTGAAAAAAACTTTACACCCCCAAAACTGGTACCGATCACAACGCCAGCCCACAACTGACTACATCAACTTCCCCCCCTTCAATCAAGCTCGAATGATCATTGCCACTGCACCAGAAGTACGGTCAAAGGCACAGCAATTATCGCCAGCTCACCTTGAATCCCAACTAATTGTTAATAAATCTCCCCCAAGTGCCCCATTACATCGAGTAGGTACACAAATAAATTCCACTAAGCCACCGTCAACCGCAAAACGCACATAAAAGACACTCTCAACTTATCCTTGACGGAATCCTTCCCCACATTACACCGCCTAATGACCCCCAATCAGCAGAAAGAATATATCCACAATACCACAAACCCACTTACCTTCATCAGCCGGCAGTGGCTTCTGTAGGGAGCTCTGTTTGCCATGCTCCTGTCCCGCTCCCAGAAGACCCTTCAGATTGGCGACAGCTTTTTCGTGTTGCTGTACAACGACATTATCGATCACAGACTCGTCTCCATCATTGATATCACGTTTATTGGCATCGATGACGGTCTCAACAGCACCACCTCGACTGTCATTATCAACTACAGCAGGAATATCAGCCGCAATGCCACCTCCACCTCGGGCAGAGTAGTCAAATCCACCGCCACCTCCTCCGCCACCACCAGCACCACCACCGCCGACACTCTTCAGTCCAAGCGACATACCATTCCATTTGGCAGCGCGTCTAGTGTCATCTGTGTAGAGCAGGAAGGCGACCGTAAACCAAATTGCCGTCAGGATTGCGACAATTTTCACAATCGACGTTGACCGACGCCTCCATATGAACGCCATATCTCAGTCAGCAAGCAGCAGTGCGTGCCGTTCTGTCCGTTCTGCTAATGACAGTGCCTATTATCCAAAGCTGTCCACCCGATTAATCCGTGCACTAATTTATTGTAATTTGACAAGCGCCAGAACTTTAGTTTTTCGATTACAATAACTGTCGCAGGATAAGGCTGCTATTTTGCATAATTTAGAGGTTTGTTTATTTGCGGTCTCGCTAATCTAAACCCAAATCCGAATCGGATGTCCTTCGAAGGGTATTCGTATTTATTTGGTATTTTTACGATATGACTCTCGGTGCTGCAACTATACACACTGTACAGTGTACACTGTACACCCTTGTCCTTACGCAGCAGTAGATTCAGTCGAATAAAATTTGATATGTCCTTTATTGAATTTATGTAAATCCCTTTTTATGTTTACTAGCTCCATGCAGATATGTGTTGTGTTCTGTTGTGTTATCCCCTGCCACATAGGGATTCGTGTACAGAAATTGGTATATCTCCGTTGTTGGTGTGTTCTTTGTTGCATGGGGCCGGAGGGTGTCCTTTATTAGTTATATTTGGTGACCGCTCGACCGATACATGCGGAATTGTTCGGGTTATTTCGTTTTATCGGATTTGGGATAATTCAAACTTTTGGTCCTTCCGGAGCAGCCGAGATACACAAATGCTGGATGTCGTTGCTCGTTGCTATGTGCTTTGGGCCAATAGCCGGACAATTTATTGGACTGTTCGCCTGTGTGTGGGTGGCATCTGAAAGCACATAAAGATAGAATGCGATTGTTATTAGTTGTCTTTGTTCGGGTGGTATTAATTACTTTGAATAAGAATTTGTCCATAGGGCTGGTCCAGATTTTTGTTTGCCCAAGAGGCTTGAAGGAAAGAGAAACCGACATATGGCTGGAGAGTCGGTAATGATGTGCGAGAATGTAATAGACTTGGGGCCAATCACACGGATCGGCGGACAGGAGTCAAGGATGATGACAGCGAGTGTCGGGTATAAGTTCGGTTACAGAAGTGGCAGCCATGGAATTGTAATTAATGAATCGTATAGGGGGTGGCTGTAGAGGCTTCTGTGATGTTTAGGGGAGGCAAGATCAATGCCAGAGAGTATCATTTTGACAAGTGTTGTCTGAAGTAGATTTCAGTGTTTGGTGGAAAGCTATACACCGATGTCCAAGGGCAGACTAGAGAACTGAATTCATTACTGCAATGGAAGAAATGCTAAAGCTATGTTCATACGATTGGCAGATTGGCAGGTCTACAAATGATCTAGCAATGAGCTGCAAACGATATGACAGTAGCGAACTACCTTACAATACCAAATTGCCAGTTCACACGGTTGGCGGGTTTTGTCCCAAACTCCGACAGTTTCATTTGCAGATGGTTTGCCTACAAATAATTTATCTGACAACGTTGTCAGGTAGAAAACTGCCAGTTCACACGGTTGGCAGATGTTTGTTTGCAAAATATTTGCAGATCCGTTTGCAGGCATTGTCATACAAATTAAACATGTTTTTTTCATTCGGTGCGCTGAAGTCTTGATTAAGAAGCGCGTAATAATAGAAAAAAAAATGTAAATGCAACAAAAAGATGCAATTGCGATTGCGGTCCCTGCAATATCTGTTCCGCATTCCTGCGTCAACGATCTAGTCCATCAGTCCTGATGTTCTGAATGCAATCTACAAAGTGCCCGTGGATAAATATCTTCAGGAAAATTATGTCACTACCCATATCGTTTTGATAAATCGGCTTTGGAGCGAGCTGCTAAATAAATATTTCTATATCCTTTTGCAAGGGTCATAAATGGAAGAATACAAATGACAAAACAAAATTAAGAAGGATCATACACATTTCCTTTTACACATCTTCAGAAAAATGCAAAAAAAAACATCGGCACTTCGTTTTGTTCGTTCAAATTATGAAAAATATTTGTCTACAAATGAAAAATTTGCAGATGTCGCAACCACAGCACATCTGCCAATAGCAAATGAGTTTGCAAATGTCCCAAGCATCTGGCAATGTTCTGACAATGATAAAATTGGGTGTTCAGACGTTTGGCAGATACCTGACGGTTTCATTGTCAGGTGACGATTTGTCAATTATCTGACAATGACTTTTCTGCAAATATTGGTAGACAAAATTGTCAGTTGACAGGCATTTGGGAACATTTTCTAATTTGCATACCTGAAAATATTGTCATATCTAGCAATCCCCTGAACAGAGCTTAAATTCCACCTCCTTGACAAGATGGGAGACGAGGGCTGGAGTCGTTTAAATGGACTGGAGTCTATTGATTGAGAAAGAGACCATAGCGACAGACTACTCACGATTCACGTAAGCCTTTAAAAAGAACATGTCCACTAACTAGTGGCGGGTGAATGCCCAAGCTACCTCGATGAAAAACTGCCCGTGGGCCACCAAACACCTTGAACATAGTCGGGAGTAGTCGTATTTATAAATCAAAGCGACTTTGGGTGCAATCTTAGCAAGTGCGCATAGTGAAGACATAAGTAATAAAAAGATATAGGAAAAAGGATGGAAATAAAAGATTCCGAATAAATCCCAGAAGGACCGCGAAAACGGGAGAAAAGCCGTAGATATACCCATCCCCAAACTTATAGGGGTGAACCTACAGCTTTGCGGGAGCACAGGAAAAACTTCAACAAGATCAGTAAAACAGCTACTCGCTGAGCTTTAAAGAAAGAAACTTCAAAATAGGACATGTCCGAAACGTTGTACCAACAGGCAACAGTTGAAGTGCGCGCATTGGACGGCCCAAGAGGAAATTGCCTGCCTCTAGCGGAGCGCTCTCTAAAGGAAGCGAGTTTAAGCCTGTTTTATATATACCACTGTCGAGCTTTATAAAAGTTCGCAATAAAAACAATGAAAATGGCAAGGGATGAGAGCAGGCGAAATTAAAACAACCATAGCTTCAGGACGTCTAAGGTTTTAGTGCGCTTCTGCTTATAAGATGCTTTAGGTGCCTCGAGCATGGCCAGATTGCGACGTTCGTCAACTGCAGCTTACGTGAACATGTGTACGATGTTGGTACAAGCTGCGAAGTCTGGTATCGATGATTCGGACAAGGGGTTAAAAATACAGCAGGAGTCCCACAGGGATCAGTTGTGGGTCCAGTATTGTACATAATTATGAATGACTAGGCACTGTCAGTGCGGTGGTCAAGAGGAGTACTGGTGGGATTTGGCAATCGGCAACAATTGTCGACTTGTTAATGAAAAGGTTATAAAGAGCATCTATGCTGCGAACCTGCGAGCTGCAGGTCCAAATACTTGAAACGCTATAAAATGGTGTGCAAGTCTAGAGAGAAATTGCGTCCAATTTATATATTAACTGCTTCCAAATATTAAGGAATAATGCAGTAGGAGTAACGATGGGGCGAACTTTTACCTTACCCAAAACCCTAGGAGTCATGGATGCTTTCAGCAAGACATCCAGAGGTACGACATTTAAGATTGACCATTCTGCCGTCTGTTTTAGAGTAAGAGCGTTTTAGAACGTAACCATACACAAGATATGTGCCCAAGCTCGTAGCATGGTCCAAAAGGGCAACAAAATAAGGGAAATTTCTTCAAGGCCACTCACCTGTATGTTAGCCAGTGAGAAAAGGAGCTCCGAAGTAGTTAAATGGGAACTGATAGAGGTTTCAAGTATGACTACACTTTAGAGCTGTGTTTTTATATTTCCAGTCGGCGTTTCATTCGTCAGATAAACAGTTTTTTGAAAAATGTGTCCCTTCTATCTCAATGTGACCTACAAAATTACAGGCTTAAAGAGATTATTAGTAAGGCCCAATGACATCCGACAGCTTATAGTACTGATTGGGCGCCAGATAACCAAACCGAAGGACAACAAATCGAGCAATTTCATATCTCATGTTAAACTTTGATACGACTACCCTATTAACCGCACTGTCCCAAATTAGCGTGCGTATCCGGGTTAACAATCTATAGCTTGTTATGATTTATTTATGACTACACCCCATCGGAGCGTATCGCCCAATTTTTTGGTCTACATCGCCCCACTGGTTGTACTATATCTGATAAATAATTACATCCGTGTACACTCCAACTAGACCCTGACCACCAAGTGGCAGTGCCAATGGCCAAATGATGGATGGAACCTGTCCTTGTTCCTTCCGAACTACAGAATTTCCCTGCATATCACATCGACTTTTCTCTGTCAACGTATTTTTCGTTTGTTAGGTGAGAATTTTCGGCTCTCATGCATCACGTAGCACATCGTGATTGTGGTGCTGATGAAGAACTATTGTAATAGAAGTCTTTCACTCCGCTGTGCAGTGTTACACTAAATCTACCATTCTCATGGCCAGTGCAACATGATGTGGCACATCTCTAGCCGAAAACGTGGTTTGGCTGGCAATTCGTGCCAGGACTGATTTTTAATGTAGTAGATCAGTCACATATCTATATAGAGTGGCGATTGCGTCATTGTCCATCCGCAGCATAGAAAACTAAATTACAATCAAATACAAACACACACTCACTCACTACAACTCACTCGCAATTAATTAGCAATGCAATCATTTCTCGCGAAGTCAGCAATGTTCCTTTTTTTGTGTTGTGCCAAAGACCATAACCCAGACCTTGAAATGCAGCCACGCAATAATTATAAATCCGCAGAGAGTACGCGCGTGTACTTATGTTTGCGGAACATTAACTTCGTCCGGCTTCCTCTCAATCAGTGTCACAACATCATGTTGCCGGATAATGGATCTAATCTTATCTTACCCGGGAACGGACAAAAGAAAAAAAAAAGAAGAAAAATGCGCGCTTCACTGCTCCGCAGACAGTGCAGTCACTACTGGAGGTAGACGTAGAACGTTTCTCCAGCCACCGTAATCGAAAATACGAGAGAGCGAGTCACTCGCACATCGCACTCCACATGGCGGCATACCACATGCAGTGAAACTTTAGACTAGGCAATGCGATTCGCATCATAGATTCCCTCATACTCTCGCTGTATGGAAGGTCAGCAACTTGAAATGTTGTGCTATTATCCGAAGCTTGGAATTAATTTTAATTTTTTTATATTCTTTGTATTTGTTGTTTGTATCTATGTATGATTTATTAACAAACTCGGATGCAGTACAATTACGGAGCGAGCAATTAATAAAAAAGTTGTTCGTCCTCTAGTGCGCAGACTTGGTTAGGTGTTAATTTTATTTATACACTCGTGTATTGTATGTTTTGAATTGACAAGACACTGTTTTGTGTGAGACTCTGTAAAAGGCGACATCGTGCTGTTGACGAGTTTGACACATGTTTACAACGATCCTGATGGCAGTCGTCCTTATTGAGTTGGGATTAGGAAAAAGTAACATAAATTATGTTGTTACGAAGAAAATCCCAAGGAAGAGGTACCTTTTGGATGGAAACCCTTGGAAAACGAGGAAAAATTGAGTCCGATGGAACCAGGTGTTGAAGTGCTTTTAACTATGGAGGGTTGCATTGAAAGCGCTGGAATTCAGCGCCGTTTGACAAGGCCGTTTTAGGATGAGCTCGAATTACACAAGTGGAAGGGAATGTTGGTCATCTTGAGGGTAGTTAGCTCAGGAGTGGGGTAGAATGCAGAAGTTTTGCGAGAAGTCCATCTTTTTAAGCAGTTTCATCAATTCAATAAGAATTAATCAATTTTAAATCGAAACGCAGTAAAAATCGAAAAGTGAGATATTTGAAAGGTAATTTTGTAGAAATCTTTTCAAAAGCTGGTGTCATTCACCCAACTTCGGGTAAGTCAGATAAAAAGCGGGGTAAACGTAGAAAGTTTTGTGACAAGTCGAAGTGCATCATAAACGGCGGAACCATCTTTGCTAATAGAAAAATAAAAATTAAGTAAAACTCGTAAAAGTGAAATTTGTGGAAACCTTTTTCAAATTCTGATTGACATCAATGCAGTCATTGTTACTACATCTCAATCTTATACTTAAAAGATTGTAAGCATTGGGAATTGAAGCCTCTTTTACCAATTCAACTTTCTTGAACTGTGATAATATTCAATTTAAGTCTTGCAGCTCCGCAGGGATTTTAAAAGCTATAAAGTTGAAACACTCTCTGCTTGGATAGAAGCTTAGATCTTAGCGAATAACAATAAAACTTGTCCCATATTTTAATCGCTAAATTTACCTATGCAGTAGTGAAAACCGGAGTCAATTTGGTGTAATAGTTCTTAAATCTATTCCGAACAAACACAGTGCGGTCGAAAAGTTACAGTCTTTTTAAAGTAAAAAATGTCAGTGTTCTGATTACAGAGATTTTTCATTTTTAGAGCAGAGCCTGAAAGTTTGTGTGGATTTTATTTTCAACTTATACACGTAACAGTTCTGAATTTGTGATTAGAAAATTCACAACGCATTCTAAGAGCTCAGAACAAATTGACAAAGCCGTCTGATTGAATATCTAAGTACTCTATAGAACCCAAACTTGGTTGGGTGTTTTTTTTATCTATAAACTGTGTTTCGGAAGCTAACCCAATGATTGCTGATCAGAAACATCAATGGTGGTATAGAAAATGAAAGTGGATCTTCAAAAACTGCAGTGAATCCACAAAAAGTGTAGCAAACTAAAGAAATGCATTAATCACTTTTGACAGTGACAGCTAGAGGTGTCAATTTATATAAGTGAATTAGATCAGAAGAAGAGAGTAGATTTTAAAGAGAAGTAGCAAATCGACAAAAGTTGGGTTCTATAAATAAATTAGATCAGAAGAAGAAAGTAGATTACAAGAAGGAGTAATAAATCTGCAGGCTAAGGAAATATATACAACAACCACTGTTGACAGTGACAGCTAATGCTCAAATGTGTTTCATAAATAAATTAGTCCGCTCAAATCACACTCGCTTCGGTGTATGTTCCAACTCTGCCCACTAAACTGTTCTGTGCAAACTCCTACTCCTTCTAATTTTGTCAATAGGCTACCGACTACAAATGACAGGTCTCCGTTGGCGGGTTCCCAAATCTATTCTCTTGTCAGAAACGTTTTTTGTCCAATACCGATTAAGGGAATATTTCGAAACAGATTTCAATGAACTATCTGTCGAAGGAGAGTAGAGCCCCGCATGTATTCTTTGATGACAACAATCGGTACAAAATTTACCAACCACCCATCTTTTCACCAGAAAGCGATCAATTTCCGGCAGCTGGGTCTAAAAATTAATAATTTTAACTGGCAGTGAGCCTGGTTGTCTTCATCACCCATTTAAAGCGTCTCCCCATCCACCATCTCAATCGCCTTTATCAACAAATCTCCCGACAAATTAAGAAATGAAAACAAAACACTAAACGCCAGTTGAACAATTGTCAAATTTAGCGCCTTAATTGCGATTTGAATTCACACCCACCCACCCATCAGACGCGCGCTTAATTGAGCACAACGAGATGCGAATTATTTTCATGTTCCACACCCGTACACCCTGCAGCTCTTTTCAATTATAGTATTCAACGCATATCCGCCAATCATTTAGAACAAAAGTGAATAAATTACAATGAGATTGCCAAATTCTGTGAATAGTAAATGTCATGTCATGGCGGTGTAGAAGCTTTACAACCGTTTGTGTCTGAAATCACTGAAAATTAATGGATGAACGATGGATATTCGCCTACCTACATGGAAATTGTTTTGAAATTGCAATCTCAGTGTGAGGTATGCAATTAACGTCAGTGAAATGTGGCAAACAGTTATGAGCGCTTGTGGAAGCTGCTCGTTGGTGGACTATTCTTTGACGTGGATAATGACAAGTTGCAAAGTGGTATTACATCGAGTTGTGACGTAACATATACAGACCTGTGGTCATGTTGAGGAGGCCGAGACCTGTACCTACCCCCGTATTGGGTGTTCATGAACTTTTTAGGTTTATTATGATGATTTTCAGTCGAAGGAAAAGTGAATCCCTCTGCGCCTAAAGCAGGATAATAGAGGGCCTACATTAGATCTTTTGCAGGACTTCCACTTAGTTGCATTTAAAAGCCAACGAGACATCAATAGGCTTTAGAGTGACTCTTCACTGAGAGGACTGCGTTTTGATGTCACTAATTTTTAGTACCTATAGTTTACACCTGAACTGCGGTTGACAAAGCAATTGGTATTACTGCGAGCATAAGCTGCTGACAAGATCAAGACTACGATCCGAACTAAAAATAAATTTAAGTCTCGACAAAATACACGGAAGATCATGATTGTGAAATTTATTTGGAAAATATAGCCATCGGGAACTCGTAAAATGTTAAGTCGAAACGAAAAATGTTTATTCGCAATGCCCAATGACTTTTTAGGCGACCACAAAACCAGTATGGATAAGAACGATTTTCTTGTTGACTACTCGCGGATCGTAAGCGCTTTTACAGCTCATGTACTGCGTATCGAGTGAGATAGAATCGATCGGGGGTAGAACCAGTGACGTCAGATGAACACGCAATCGGTTCCCTCGAGCGAAAAGTTTTCTGCGAGATAGCCGGTCCAATTTGAATTGTAATGAAGACCCACCTGGGCTGTACAGCAATAAATACGATCGAGGAGGCCGGGCAAGGGGACATTGGTTCATAATGGATTTTTGGCGAATCGAGGAGACTCGGTTTTGCCGTCTCGCTTGAAGATTCCCTTGGAAAGTCGCAAAGTTGTTGCAAGAGCTTAGGTTGGCTTTTAAGCTATTTCGAACTACACGAGAAAGTCAGCCTCAAACTCCTTCTAGTGAATGTTTAAAGAGTCAATTTTGAGAGTCAGTTTTCTTCGAAGCCACCTGCTCCGCTTTGCACTTCAGTTCTTCCTGAATTTACCAAGCTGTAGGAGCATCCTATGCCATAAATTACAACTGAGGAGATGACGACCCTTATGCTTTCTTATTTGTCAGACGTTTCCATGAGAAGGCGTGTAAAAAAAAGATTTTCCGGTTTTAATTTAATTTTTCCTTAAAGCTGTAACCCCCATTAAGGACTGTCCGACACCCTAGCCACAGCGTCCACACTTAAAAATATTAAAATCTATTAAAAACACCTGGTTCTTTCTAATAATAGCTCCCTTTTTACAGCGTAGCAGTTTCTCACAAGACCTCTGATAGCTGAAAAAGTAAGACAATCACGCAACCGAATTATGTGTTAAAAATTCCTGATGGATATTCCCTTCAGTTGACAGAATTGCCACCCAGCGTACACTTGACATGACTGAATTAATCGCCAGCAATTCTTAAATCACAATAACCATCACCTGCATAATTACACGGTATCATTTGTAAAATGTTAGCAACACTGCAAAAACGGTGGACTGTAAATACATTCGAGGCAATTTGCAATTAAAAACATTGTCCAATGGAGAACCAGTTATTTATACTCGTTTTGTTTAATTATACGAATTACTTTCTAAAAAAATAAAATACAAACACTGTCTCTTTGAAATGTTGTGATTATATTGTAGAAGCTCGATTTCGTATCGAATGAAAGTTATTGGAACTTGATAGCAGCTGCCGTGGCAATTAACTGTGATAAATACTAGTGGATTGTTGTGGTTGCTTTCGCTCTTTTAGTCGGAATCGTTGTACTCGAACTGGGGGGGGGGAGGGGGGTTTGGTGTGAGTTCAGAAATGTCAAATTCATGTCCATTGATAATGACTTGCAGTGGCTAAGTTTTTGACCTGATAGAGCGAGGGACAAATTACAGAACCTTTCCCGACGGTCTGACAATCATCCGAGGGTGTACTTGTCATTCAAAAGCTTGTCCATTCAGCCGATCGGACTGGGAATAAAAACCTAGGTAAGAATCTAAGGGCTAGGGTACACGTACAGATTTTGCAGAGTTTTCATATTCTAAAAATTTTAACAACAAAGCAGGCAAATTAGCATTATGTCCTGAAATTTTGTGTGGACAAACGACAACTAGACCTGAATCGTCAAGACGCTACACCAAGCCAGCTTGTACCTTAAATATATTGCTCTACACCCTTCCAAAGACTATACGTAGCCGTCTGGAGTACAGCGACGCGGAGTTATAGTGAGCTTCGGTTCTTAAGCCTTTACGGAGTAAGAAAATATGACACCTGTTTCTTCCAGAAAACAGCAGAAGCGTTTCATTATTAAAGAGTCAGGCCAGCGGTCAGATTTTGTAATGGGAACACGCTGAAACGTTTTCCTGTGCACGAATGGTTTTCTCCAAGTTGCAGAAGCAAATATTTCGTGCACACGAAAACGCTTAAACGTTTCGCCTTACAGAATGCCGACCCAGACCTCCTTAGGTATCCCAGAGAAAACCGAGCTCATGGAGGGCAAAGAGTCCCACAATGCCTTTACAGTTAACAGCGAAGGCGAAGAAGCAATATCTGACACTAAACTTCACTCCGTATATAGCTGCCGGCTCACTCAAAGCGTTCACCACTTTCATTGTAGTTATAAACAGCGAACTCGACTTAACGCCCATACCCGTCACTATGGAATGAACCTACTCTATCCACCAACTTCACCCAGTCGAGCTGCATGTGCAGGACCTATTCTATATAATACATAGTTCAAGCATGAGCGGCTGAGATTTCAGCAATCACTACAGTAGGGACGTGAAGTTGAGCCCACTGCACGGTAAAAAATATGGGGGTGTATTTTTAATACCTCCGCAGTATTACATGTCGATGCAATACAAGAAAAATTAGTTTTCAATATTACAAATTTATTAAAATTTGTTTTCAATATTTTTATATGCCAATTTAATAATTTGTTCATTAAAATGCTAATTTTAATACGAATTTTCTGAACTTTAATCTCGCAAGATTAAAATCCAGTATTTTTGTTCTACAATCTAATCCGGTCTACATTAAAATAATATTTCAATCAAGAATTTATTACAATTAAGTTATAGTTGACCTTAAATATAAGATCTACTCTGATTATAAAATACGAACTTATTTGCTTTTAATACAGGATCTGATTAGATTTAAATATATCGTTACTATTTTTGAACACAAATACATTATTTAGTCGCTTGGTCAATAATTTAGAGTTAGTTTGTGCGTCCTATTCAATGGAGTGAATGATTTGGATAAAGTTTTTGTTAAAGAAAATGTTTGAAAAATACAAACATGGTTAAAAGGGGAGTTACATTGATACCCAATGAGAATATTATTCTTAAAAGTAAGTTACTTTAATTTCAACATATTCTTGTAAGAGGTTATAATGATAGCTTTTTGTCTTAAAGTTGTGAAGCTCCAGAGATGTTCCTAGTGGATTTACTTTTGAAGATAAGGGCGATCTAGAGATTCCAGTTCATTGCCTCAGAAATAAAGCTTTACATTCCAAATTAATAAGACAATTCGGCCAATTTTCAAAGGGGATAAAAGGCCACGGGAATTTGCCTACACTCGACAATTTTGTATACGTATGTACGGTAATATTTAAAACCAATAAAATTTGTATTAAAAGAAAATGTTTTTGGCGTTGAACTGTATCCCATTGATATTTAAATCAAGTCTATGGGTTTGTTAAAAGCAAAAGAAGTATTGAATTTGAGGTGAAAGTTTTATATTTTAATCTACAGTTTATTTAATTCAAATACATTATGCATTAAGATTCTTTAATTTTTCAATATAAATAGGGGTTTAATTTAAATACTTTTGCATTGAAACCCATCTCCATCCATATAAAAATTTAATATTTCAGACACATTAATTAAAATTAATAAATCTTTTATTGGTTGTTTAATTTGAATGCACGCAAAATATTAAATTTTAATATTTTCTCGGCGTGGACTTATTACAACCCCAAAAATATTAAATTTAACGCCAATAACAATAACAATACAAAACTAACAAATCATAGATGAGTCTGAAATAGTCGACTTTACAAAAGACCCTCATCGACTACACAAAATCTATCCATCTTCTGTATCATATGCGAAACGTTGCAATTTTGTATAGCTCAAAAACACCTACCGATCTTTGCAACTCACCATACCGCAGGTTCAAAATATCTTAAAATACACATTTCCGGTACACAGATAGTACAACACCGAGCAGACCTCACGTGTCATGACGTGGCTTCCTTTCTCACCCAAATGAGGAACAACAAAGATACGAACCGTATCTGTGACAACTGAAATTATCAGCAAAAATGCTTAAAAAAAATAGTTGCAGTTGTCAAAGTGATAAGAATCGGAAATGGCTCGGAAATTGTCATACATTCTTCAATAAATGGCCGCCCCAATAGGTCCACTTATATGAACTTGGGTGGTTTTTAATTTTATTTTTCAAACGAATGATAGTACCACTGGTGGAAAGAAAGAAAGTGAAAACCACTGGCTATACAATCGAAAATAATTTGTAAAATTCAACCAAAAAGCTTCGCACAACATTAAATCAGATACAGCCAACCCAAGGCTGTCGGCTCGATATCGATTGATATAGGAACTTGTGCCTGATAGCGAAGGGGTGACATTATTACGCTGCCAGTGCACAGTACATGCAAATGCCATTTATGTTATTAGAACTACTACTGCCCTTATCTACCCTGTTGGTTGTCGTGAGCTGGCACACAGTATGTTCGACAACTAATTCGCACAAATCTTCTAATCCAACGCGTCGACGGAACTTACCCGAAAGAGAACCCAATCGGAGGATGAAATACAATTAATGCGCCGGTCAAAGATTTATAACTTCACTTGACTACAGGTAGGCGGCAGTCTCATTCAATTACAAGACAACTAATCCGTCATAGAGCGTTTAATTAATTAACTGCGTGGGATATAAAACCACGGCCGATAAATTGAACTCACTGCGGATTGAATCGCGAACCGTAGGGAAACGATATCAAAGTGATGTTGACTTTTCCAACGAACACCGGACACTGTTGTGCAGTTGGGAAGGCCTTTTTCGAAATCAAATATACAAACACTACCAGCGAATGATAAATTTACAAAGTAATACTAGCACAGAAAAAAAAGGAAACAAGTGAAATAGGCGAGCTTTTTAGATAGCGCAGCATGTTCTCTTGGTATTTGAATGGAAACAAGATAAGATAGCTTCTGACGAATGAGATACCTTATTTTTTAAACAAAAAAAAACTCGAAGAGTGACAGAGAGTTTTGAGGCGCGCGGGAGGTTTGCCTTTATGACTTGGCATATGATGCGATAAGACAAAGTGGTTGTATCTGCATGGGCAATCACTATAGGAAGCCGAATTGAGTTGGAGCGGGAGATATCAGAGAGAGATATACGCGAAGGCAATTAGGAGAAGTGCACTCGTGAGACTGTACTTCAAGGTGGGTACCTTTGAAGACACTTGACTTCGGCTGTGGATTGTGATTGGCTGCATAAGCAGACCTTCTGTCACGTTGGCAACTGCTCCTTTTAAGCATATCTGCCCTCTATCGGCCCTATTTTCAAATAAAAACCGGCCAAGTGCGAGTGTCACTCGCGCACCGAAGGTTCCGCACTTCTTTAGAGTGGGGAAATTGCGAACAAACAACACAATGTGTGGATGAGAATGAGTATCAATTGGAAAAGTTCCATGAGAATGAGTAGAGCTGAGTATTCAATGGAAATTTCAATTGGAAGCGATTTAAATAACACACCAATAATGATTGAAAAATGGTTAAAAGGAGCGTACTTTATATAGTGATGGACAGTTTTTTGTTAATATCTTTTAAAATATTAACTTTTCCACAAAACAGTCTTAGCTACGAGCATGATCTTCAAAAAAGGTACCCGTCCATTTTTCTGTAAATCAAGAAATAAACAGCTTTTTGAGCGAATGAAAATATTTCTTTCACCAAATCACGTATTACTCTAAAACCAGTCGATGTATCGCTACCACTGGTATTTGTCGTTTAGCTATACCGGACGTTGTGTGCAAATTTCAGCCTTCTACGTCAATTAGTTTCTGAGATAGGACTAGGTACAAAATTGATCTAGTGGTCGGACAGCCGGCCAAAAGCGAAACTAATAAGGTTCGGTTTTTTCCCTCTGGGTACGGAACCTTAAAAAGACGGGGAAACACCTGAAGCCTTCTCGCCAATAAGTCTCCTCCATGCCTGACACAACTTTTTACGCAACAACAGCCCGGCTGTCATCCTATCTGTTGTGTTTTTGACAGAGTCGCTTGGACAATTAACGGCGAATTGAAGATTCGGTTCACTTCAACAGAGAATTGACTGTCAGAATTTGACTTTTACGTGACGGGCTACCGGGCGGCCTTGTTAAGGCAGTGCAAGACTACTTTGAAGAGCAAACTTCAGTAGTCGGTGGATGAATGAAACCTCAGAATAAATAGGAAAGAATAACCTCCTAACAGGGGCAACTATATAATGAAAGCATTCATCTAAAAAAATCCTGCCTGCCATAAGTTAAGCTACCAGTGTTATTTTCGGCAATTAACTCCACACCCGAACAAATAGTCACTCACAGGACTAATCACGGAGAGAACGCAAGACGTACCTATCGATGCCGGCCATCTGTGTATGGACTCTTCCGTAAATAGACACAATAGACCCAACTGATGGCTTTTTTCTTCTGCCGTACTGATTACGGCGTCAATGAAGCAGATTTTTATGAAATTTGGACAAAGCGAAAGATGGATTTCTGTAGGCGAATTCCCACCTTCAACATTCCTGATGAAGCCTCACCTATACCTAAGATAAGACGAGCAATATTCTACAACCAAGGGTGAACTAGGTCAGTATGTATATTTTATCTAACACATATGGGCGACAAATATCTTGAAGCTTCACAACATCACACCACCACCGAAGATTCGATTTTTTTCACCTCTCCCCCTCTACAGCCACCGCTCTCACTTCCAACAAAACAACAACTAAGTCCACAACTGTGTCCCAAATGTGCACTTTTACATCCCAGCATCCATCTATAAGTTCGTAAAAAAAAAATAACAAAAGATCCCAGGAAGGCGGTAAAAAATACAAAAAAAAAAAAAAAAAAAACATGCGATATCACCTCCAGATAATGTAAAATAATATCATAGTAAAGAGAATTCCATTCCATGGTGTACACAGCTCTAAAGACTCTGCCGGGCATATCCAATGTACAAAGGTTTCCCCAAATACACGCCAAGAAAGAGGCAATCCAAACTCGAATAGTGATATCTGCAACGGCATACAGTGTTCTTATTCGAGATACAGAGACTCTGCTACGTAGACAATTTATTGGCATCATTACCCCAGAGTTCGTGATTTCATCTCATTTTTGTTTTCTGGGCGAAAGGATAGGAAAAGGAAAAACTCGCTGAAATGCGCACAAAGCATCGGATCTGTCTTTACAGATTTACAGAGGGACAAGCGAATGGAGTTGTTTTTTTTTTTTTTTGTGTTTTCTGTATCTCATGTTGAGGAATATTGCACATTATAATATTTCATTGAATATAGTTCTTAAGAATAAATACGAGCAAGCAGCTGCAGCGCATGAGAGTGCATGGGAAAACGTAGTTTGGTAAAGTTGAAGAATTCTTTCAATATGGATACAAATATTGTTTTGTAATTATGACTGAGGTGTTGTGTTATGATTTTCGAGGGGTATGGGGTGGAGCTTTGGTGTGGGGGAACATTTTTTTTTTTTTCAATGAACATGCCAACGTGATATGTCACAAAATGCATTCGGAGTAGCACATTAATCAAACTTCAGGGCGCAGTATAAGTGCGCTTTGAAAAATACAAAACTACAACTTTAGGGACCTTTTTTGTAATCGATCCTATCCCAAGAGTCTGACAAAAGGCACTGTAGCCATCCAGAGAAAGGTTCTTAAGTCAGCTCTTCGGATTCGTCATAAAATTGTACGTCCTTCGAAGGTGCCGCTATACATAAGGTCACCACCTTCGATTCACCCAGAAAATGCGAAGATACAGTGTTTTAAATGGTTTCCTCGCACGGCAAGTACCACGCCCCTCGTCCAATCACACCCACATTTCCCAAAGTCTTTTTTATTCAGACAAGTTACGTCAATGCTCCAAATTGAACAAGTTAACCTTCCATGGGTGTCGAAACAAAGCGATTTATGGTATTTTAAAAGATTTTTTTGCGTGGAAGGTGCCACGCCCCGTTCTTCAATTCCGCTCACATTTTCCAACATAGAATTCCGTCCCAATTTTGCAACTATGACTGCAACAGGTGCCAAGTTAAATATATAAGCTTGTTTATCTTTTTTTTTTTATCAAGACTATCGGCTTAAGCTGCGTTTGTGGTATGGAAGGTGCCACATGCCACGCCTCCTAATGTGATAGACTTGATATAGGGCTGGTTACACTCTTAGAAGATCCAGCGAAGTTATACAGTTCATGGATGTCAGAACGGATGAAGGTACGCATAGAAAATAAACAGACTTGTTGAAGAAGATTAAGTAGAGGTTATTGTTCTTTCTTAAACTCAAAGGTCTTAATGTGATGAAGGAACGCATAGAAAACAAACAGACTTGTTGAAGAAGATTAAGTAGAGGTTATTGTTCTTTCTTAAACTCAAAGGTCTTAATGTGATGAAGGGACGCATAGAAAACAAACAGACTTTTTGAAGAAGATTAAGGAGAAGTTTTAAGTTTGTTGTTTCTTAAAAGTTGAAAACCTTCTGATTTTTATCCAAATGAATACCTCAGTTGTCCTTACTGTGGCCCCTCGCGCCGACCCAATTTTGCAAAACTTTTCCGACGATTTTTAGTCACAGAAAGCTCAGCGAATATTGAGCCGAAGTATCTGAATCTTTGCTGGATTGACGGCATAGCATCGGTCTTCAACGACGGCCCACAACAAATATTGAACGGCGTCAAAGCGCGAGGTCAAGCTGAATACTTCTTGTCCGATCTTCTCCAACAGGAAAAAGGGCACAGAGTGCTTATGTTGAGCGACACAAGGCGGAACAACGATCAAGAACAATCGTTGCTGATATTTTTCGAATTGACCAACTATTGTTCGATCGGAGTAGCTCAGCCTTTGTAAATAATTTATAGGTGATTGCCAGCTTAGCATGCTTAAGGAAGTGTTGACTCCCTCAAGTCTTGTCTCTTATTCTTGCACGTATTTTTTTGGAATGCATTGACTTATGGCAAGTTAAAAGCAGAAAGAAAAAAAAAGCCACAAAGGTCTGGGATACCCCCCAAAAAGTAGGCGTGGCATTAAAGGACTTTCTCTTTTGGAAACCCTGCCAGAGAATTTTCCTTTTTATTCAGCTCCTCACATATAATGAGGAGTTCTCTATGCACATTCTCCATTGGAGGTAAATAAAATCCTATATGGAAAGTCCGTAGGTTTTTCTATTAATTAAATGACAATGACCCAGTTTCTAACCTAACCTAACCTAAAAAATATATAAACAAAATAAGTAGTTGGCGCAACAGGACCGTATCGACCGTAGCTTCTCACAACCATTCGTTTCGTGTGAGTTTTTCATTTTTGAAACGAGTAGAAGGGATGTAAAAATGTTAAGCCAAATCCCAACGGCTAGTTGAGAAGCTCTTTCATTACAGTAACACTCTGGGATATTTGTCAGACGTCGTGAGAGGTGGCGCATTGGAAAAGAACCTTAATGATGGAATGTAGAATCGTACCTAGGACCACTCGCTTAGTAGTCCAACACACTAACCGCTAAGCCACTTAGTTACTGCTACTGTTTCAGCGAAACTGAAAACTGTGCTTTTCAGACAGCTCACAGATGTCTACATTATTTAAATTTGTAATCCTTTCGTACATACATATACAAATTTATTAAAGATAGAAACCAACCGGGCTTAAGATTTTCCAAGTCGAACAGACTTTAAATTTAAACGGCCTCATTGGGTCTTGCCTGCGCATGGACCATTTGCAGTTCAAATTTTGCCTTCAAATCGTCTCTTATATATTACCCACTTCTCGCCGAAAAAAAAAACAGTGTTTCCGAGACCTTTTTGGCCCGCAAAAGACTTTTCTTTCAAAACAGCACACGGATCACATCTCGGGCTATGCGATTCAAACGAGGAGTGAGGTTTTTGTTACGATTGTCAGCGGTGAACAAACTCTAAGCAATCAGTAAAAAATTTCACTCACACCCCGCACCTCCCCTGCTTCAGGGGGTAAAAAAATCGATTACGTCCATAAATTTATTGCGAATACACCGCCTCGAAACTTGCTCGAAATTTATGTCCCTAATGGATTATGTAGTTCAGCACTTTATCCCGTTTTTATTCAATCTTGTTAAAAGTTTTCCTGGATTTTTTTTTGCCCACCTCCTTCTCCTCCTTCTTGGTATCTTTGGAAACCAAAACTGCATTACCACCATAACCACATTATCGTTCGCATGCGAAATGCCAAATCCAAACTACAAACTTGGGGGAAATTTCGTCGTGAATAAGAAAAATTTTCAATCTAAGTTGGTCCGCTGCTTCGCCACATATTGAAGCTGTGCCGTAAACAAGCCGTCAAGCCGATGAATTTGTATACAAGCCCCCGCCCCATCCCTATCGAAAAGATTCGTTTTTTTTTTTTTCCAAGTGTAATACCATCCGCTTTGTGTGCGCTGCAGTATGTACGAGTATAAAAACCAACGGACAGAGATTCAACGTCATGTTACTTATCTGGAGAGAGGATATAGTTTATATCCACTGAATGAGTAGTTGGCGCGTTTCACATTACGATCTGAAAACTCCACGCAGTGTAAGCACCTAAATCAGATATCGCAGGGGCGAAAATGACTCATTGCGCTCGGGTGATGGTGGCACGAAAACAATACCCTGTCGACGGCATCGTTTTACTACGCCAGCCAGTGTTCTCTCAAAGAGCCACGATACACAGTGCTGGGTACTAGACACACTTAATGCGGTCGTAATCATTTTTGCTGCTTTTGGTTCCCACTTTGGTAGCGGATTTATAGACTTTGCTATCGTAAAACATCAGCAATAAGCTCGGCGTAGGGTACGGGACCTGCAAATATGTTGCCAACAAAATATGAAAACAAAAAAACAAAAAAAAAAAACTTTGATAATAATAATGAGAGCGATTTACTGATGTAGATGTCGCCGGTACGCGGTATAGGGAGTGTCATAAAAAAGAATGCACAAACAAATATACACTCGTTTTTGGGGAATATAGAGGAATATGGTGAAGGGCAGCTGAGCCTACTTATGGACGAGCTTTACTGCTGGGTAATTGGTTCTTTCAACAAACAGAATGAGGTATAAAACAAAACAAAAATGTGTATATAGGACGACGACACCCAAACCGAGCAATTAAACGTGAATCACTCCCAGTGGGACGGTAGATAAACGAGGATAGCCGTGCAACTTCGTCACGCCTGGTATTTTAGGAGTTATCACTTGGAAAGGAAGTTTGTAGCACTTTAAAAACTCATTACGATGAGAGAAGACGACATCGTTGTTGGGGAAAGTGTTTAAGAATGACGGCAGGATGAGCCGATTTAGGCGGCTACGATATCCTTGCAGCTTATTACTGCGATAAAATGGAGATGAAGGCGCAAGTGAAATGTTAAGAATTGATTAGAGAAGTGTGATATGACGTTCGTTTTGAGTAGTGGCGGGGATGAGGAGAGCTGACGGTGTTCTATGCCCGTCTATACTGAGGTCGCGAGAGGGATAGACCCAAAAGTCGGCCGAAAAACCGCTGGAAAACTACAAAAAGTGTAAAAAACTTTAGTTTTCTGGATAGTTTTTTTGATGAACTTTTCGTTTCACTGACTGCGGGCGCTTTACATAACGGTTGGTGGTGGTTACGGTTTGGGGTGGACGCACGGCATCAACCAACGAGCAGCCTCCACACAGAGCTGGTGCGCGAAACCTAAGGTGGGGTCTTCCCCAGCCCCGCCGTCTCTCAGGGGTGGACTAAAAGACTCGTCGGGCTGGCGCGTTGCTGTCCATATGCTCGTCGTGCCCCAGCCATACCCCTGCCGTTGTATACTCAGTTTCTTATGCCTAGGTCAACGTCGCTAGACTCGGTCTGTAAACAGCTTTGGGAAATGAAAAACTCGGGCAGTCCCCCTCAAACCTTGTCAAGTTCGGCTTGGACAGTCAAAAACAAGAACTCTCATCGCCTCTTTACCAATCAAATGAAACCACATTGGTCACCACTAAAGCTGCAGACTAACGATGTACGAAAGCGAATTTCCCCCACATATCCATACGAGTACACAATCAACTTTTCATCGACTGCATGTCTCAGTCTCGACTCAAATCAGAAGCAAATTAAAGCCATTCGAGAAAATTGCTTTATGCGGTCTTCTTCGCAATTTCACTGGCTGCAGCAGAAATATTTGTAAGAGTCAATGGGCAAACCAAATGGAAGGAAGCTGCTTCAATCAACCATCAACGATTAATTGACCCGAGTTTCTTTCATACTCTCGAACCAATTAAAGCCGGTCCTGATTTTGTGAAAGGACCCATCATGATGACGATGACTGCGAACATACAAACAAAACACCCACCGCCACCGCACAACGATAGGCTGAGGTATCATTTACCACTCACCGAAATACTCAGGATTAATTACAGCTCCGGCTGGACTTTGATTGATAGATCGACCGCTTTCATTCGAATGCTTAATATAGTTGAAATTCACGAAGAGGAACTGCGTCCGAAAATTATATGCGACAGGTTAAGCATTTCGTTTATATTTATATATAGAAATTTCGCATTTTTGTGTTGCTGAATAATTTAGAGTCCGTGTGCAGTGTCCTGGTTTAAATATTGAAGTGAAAAAAAAAAAAAAACCAAAGCAATTCACGTTGCAGATTGAAATGTTTTTCTAGTCAATCGAGTGCGGCGGTTACCTTCCGCCATAATTAAAAACTTCATAGAGATTAATACCCATGGAAGTCCTTTCAATATCCTCGAATGCGATGGCATGATTAAACGTTAGCGAAAAGCAAAAAGTTACGGGTTGTGAAAGTATTGATATTGAGACAGAAAAAACTGTTCAACATAAAAGAATTTCCTCCGACGTTGACAGGAGTCACATTCGTTGCCTAGGCAAAGTCCCTAAAGCTATATATCTATCCATGGTGACGTCCTGTCCGGGACGACGATGTTGGGTGTTCTTTTTATAGCTGACAGCATGTATCTACGTATAGTCTTTCCGTCAGTGACCGCCAAACCAATTTTCATTCATAATTCTCTACAATCAAGTCCCGCCCCCAAGACTGTCCTACACAAGTTCACCTTTAATTAATCCGCAAAATAATGGCCACACCGACTATACCCACAATTCCCGTATGCATAACCTACTCACCAACAAGTTATCGATGCAATAACATTCACACAAGGATCCCTAAAGAAGTCAAAGATACAATTCCCTGGAACGACTCTCTAAAAGGAAGTGAATCCCAATGACACAACATCAAGCGGTGTCTAAAGACAGAATCCCAACTTGACCTACCCCACCCATTCGCATCTCGCACATATATAGAGAAAATGTTGTTCATCCCAGAACGAGATTTGCCAGCTAAAGTTGCTGTCAAACTACTAGTACGTGACCAGTTAGCTGTCTAACCCGAGGTATGTAACCCTTTGCAATTTGTTTCCTCTTCTTGTTTCGCTGACTGTATGTATAGCTCTGGTGTACCAGAGAAATGCAGCAGAGAAAATCAGCAGCATTAGAAAAAAGAAGAAGAGGTTTAACTGGAATCTGCACCATGTCCCGCACCCAGTGGTAGTAGTTGTTGCATGCACTTATAGAATATCCCTGTGAATCGTGTGCTGCTGGATTTCTTTTCTTTCTCTGGCAAATTTTTTTCTTTTTAATATAAGCAAACATGTTTTTTTTTTTTTTATATCGAAGCTATGTATCTTTGCTCAATGAAAACCGGATTTACTTACAATCAAGCCGAAGGATGTTGTGGATGTGGAGTGGTTGTGCTTGTAGTTAGTCGTAAATCTATGGCGGTGCGTAATGATTCCATGAGTGGAATTTAATTGGCGGATTAAGTGCAAATTGTAAATACCTCAGTCAGATGCAAGTACTTGCAGTACTTCACTGGGTGGGGATAAATGCACTAGGAGTGGGACTTCGATGATCATTTTGGATGGAGGTTGTGGGTATAATGAAGATGCAAGTACCTGTGTGCCTGTGTGGGCCGATTGTTAATTAAAATTCGTGTTGATTAGCTAGAGCCGTGTGCGGTAGTTGGTAGTAATTGCCAAAGGCCGTAATAGAAATTAAGTCCGGGTAAAGCTTCGCTAAGAATGGTTGGGAATAGCTGTGACTTCCACTGAAGCTTTGGGTTAGGTTAGGTCAGGTTGAGTGGGGTGTTGTGAGATCGTCCCAAAAACCAGTCACCGTAGTGGGACCATCGCCACCTCCACGGGTACAATCTAAACTAATTCGACCAAAAAATTTTGTTTGCGAAAAAAACTTTCCTAAGTAAAGGATTTTTCAACAGGAACGCTACAAAATTAGAGCGACAGGGATAGCAAACGACGCCGAATTTCTTGCCGCTCTTTTGACATTTCTCTCCAGGAAGGTTTGCCATTTCATGATGGAAAGATATACGAGCCAACAACGAGTCGAAATTATTAAAATTTACTACCCGAATTCGGAGTCAGTGGCCTCAACGTTAAGAGCGCTAAGTCCAATTTATGGTCGTCATAATCGTCCTAGCAGATCAACAATTGAGCGTCTAGTGGAAAAATTTGAATCCACAGGCACAGTACAAAATGTTCCCGTGCCAGTGAGACAAAGAAGTGCCCGTAGTGTCGAGAATAATGCTGCCGCTGAGGCTTCAGTTGAAGAAAGCCCAAATGTATCTCTCACATGTCGTTCTCAAGCGTTGGGCATCTCTGTGACGTCGTTGTGGCGAATTTTGCGAAAAGATCTTGGCCTACATCCTTACAAGATCAAATTGACGCAAGAACTGAAGCCGCTTGACCACCAGAAGCGTCGTATGTTCGTGAATTGGGCTGAGCAACAACTTGAAAATGATTCGGATTTTCATCGAAAAATCATCTTCAGCGATGAGGCTCATTTCTGGCTGAATGGCTTCGTCAATAAACAAAATATGCGGCATTGGTCAGGTAGCAATCCACACGTACTCCATGAGTCATCATTGCTTCCCGAAAAAATTACGGTTTGGTGCGGTTTGTGGGCCGGCGGCGTCATTGGACCGTACTTCTTCCGTGATGATCAGGACCGGCACGTTACTGTGAATGGGAATCGCTACCGTTCAATGATAACCGAATATTTTTGGCCCCAATTGGATGATATGGACTTGGAGGACATGTGGTTCCAACAGGACGGCGCCACAAACCACACAGCGAATGTTACAATCAATTTATTGGAAACCAAGTTTGGAGAACGTGTTATCTCACGAAATGGTCCAGTCGCCTGGCCGCCTCGGTCGTGCGATTTGACGCCGTAAGACTATTTCCTGTGGGGCTACGTTAAGTCTATGGTCTATGCAAGCCAGCGACGATTGATGAACTTCGTACGAATATCGAACGTGAAATTGCAGCAGTATCGGCCGATTTATGCTTGAAATCCGTCGAAAATTGGGTTCAGCGTCTGGACTTCTGCAAGCGTGCCCGTGGTGGCCACGCAAAAGAAATCGAGTTCCATACATAATGGCATCGAACGTCATTTCACAGGAATAAAGAATTTCATTGATATCCAAAACCGTTTTTGTTTTATTTAAAAAAAACTTTTGTAGCGCACAGTAAGAAGAAGCTGTGGTTCTAGGCGTAGCCTTAAGCTTCCATTTAGCGAGTTTTCCTTCGAAAGTCCACCTTTAATTTGGTTCATATTTTACAAAGTTCGTCCTTTATATAACGACGTTATCAGTGAGACAAAAAGGGTGTACCCTCTAAAATTTAGTTCGAGACAGGTGTGTTTTTTTTAACACAACATTTGAACATGCCTAAGACTTGAGGAGTTGAATTGATTGATACAACCCACTAAGTCTAAACGCTTGCTATGAAGCCTCCTCATATCCAGTGCATTGGTACGTTGTACAAAATCTCACGTGCGTCGGTCAACAGCTTTAAATATTTCCCCCTTCAGACTTGTATAGCAAGTTTTCAGAATCTGCTACATTTTAAGACATTGTTCCGCTCGTCCCTAACTGTCGCTGAAAAGTTAATTTTTTCCTTCCATTTGCTGAAAGTAGAAACTGAAAACTTTCCGCTCATAGAATATAATTAAAAAGTATATCTCTGTGCGAAAAGTTGAATGACTTTCGTTCTCTGTTACTTCTCAAATTGCTTTGCATAGATAGAAGATATATACCTTAAGATACAGTTGACGTAGCTCATTCACGATTCAATTACGAATTCCGCATCTGAGCGTTTAATTGATGATACCTCGAGTCCCATGGAATCCGCGAAAGGCACCTCTTCGCGCTGTTTGTATTTGTATATGTGCAGTGGATATTTCTATTTACAGATCCACCTTCAATAAAACCGGCCAAATCCGAGGAAATGTTGTTTTATGGATTGTGAAAGCGGGAAAGGAGGATGAACCCCAATCCAAACTGGGGGTTATCAGCAAATGTGTGCAGAGGTTTGGCTCTTCCCTTCGTGCGGTTCAAGTTTAAGGACGTCTTCACAGTCGGATAAACGGATAAACTATGCTGATGTGCCTCGAGCACCGCAACTATTTTCTTGCAGGAGTAAGACCTTACACGCTGAATGTGTGTGCACAGCTATTCAAGGTTTTTGCTATACAGATACAGAGCCATTGAATATCATGTATCTCGGGTTATTTTGTAAGAAGATGTGTAGAATTCCTCGGTGAGTGCCAGGAGGAAGAGGATATTTGAATCGCGCGAAACGTTATTGTCTATGTTGAGAAATTCACACAAGGTGAAGGAACTAATCGGCGAAATTGATTTTGACAAACGAGTCCGGGAAGACGAGGATGGAAGTGTTCATTCAATTTAATAAATTTGGGAGTGGGCATATGAATTATTTGATGTCGTATGCTGTAGGAGTTGTCACAGGGTTTACATTGGGCACCCTTTGCGATAAAGGAGTTAAACAGAACATTGGGCTATCAAATGGGCCATAAAAATATATCTCCGAGGTATTTTAAAAGAATATAGGACTATCAACGGGATACAGAAAAAAATCTCTTGTACTAAGTTGAGCTTTGAAGGCTGAAACGAGGGTCGCGTTTATACCATTTTTGTCGTACGGATGGGCACGCTGTTTTCAAACCGATTTTTTTTTTTAAAATAAGGATGAAAAGATTCTTGTTTATAATTTTTATTTTACACTTAAATTTGACTTGATCATTTTTTGGCTTAAAGGTCGAAATGTGCATTAGCGAGAGCAGTCAATCCACCGAAAACAAAACTATTGCCCTTTTTCGAATTAAATTGGAAATGGCCAAGCAGGACATTATGTGTGGACGGGAAGAAATGGAAGAAGAGATAGAGTGCGCGGATTAATTAATTTCACTTCTCACCGAAAGACTTGCGAAGGTATTTCCTAGAAAGGTTTCAGAATACGAACGGAGGGTTTTTCCTAATAAATATCAAAAGACACATCGAAGTGCCGTCCTACATTACTGAGAACAATAAGTGAAAGATTACGAAGAAGCGGGCGTGGCACCTTCCGCAGTAAGAATCTGATTTCAAAAGCATATCTTGATAGCTATTGTTGTGAAATTCCTGGAAAAAAATTTAAATTGTCTATACCGGGCGGAGAAAACAATGTGGGCGGGATGAAGAATGGGACGTGACACTTTCCATTCAATAAAAAAACCGATAAATTATAGACATTTGAAAGAACTATCGATCCTGTAGCTAAGATCCCTCAAATGGATGCAAATTTAGACGTATTTCTTAAAAAAGAGGGCGTGGCATCATCTCTTTTTAAGGAAACACAAATTTACGAAGAGTCTATTTTTTTGTCAAGACGATTTTATGTAAATTGTGTAGAAGTGGCGCTGAATCGAATCAGTGGCGGAAGATTGACAGCGACCCTGAGACTGATGATGACGACTTGAAATATGTTAAGATTGATATTTAAAGTGATTTTTAAAGCAGAAGATGCAGCTCAACAGACACAAATTTGATCGAATGGCAAAGTCTTAGCCGATGCAGTCGTGCACGGCGCACATTTTGCTGTCCTCTTTTTATTGCGAATATTATAATTATATTTTTATAATTATTTTAATAAACTTTTTCATGAAAAACTTTTAGCTTTACTAATATATTCTAAAATTCAGCTAGAGACGAACTTATCAAATTTTTTTATTGACTTTGGGTGACCTATATTTGATATCCAACAGATAGAAATGTTAGAGTCGCTAGTTATGCTGGATGAGCTTGCTATATACAAGGACATACAGGGCTATCGTGATGAGACCTTGGAGCTGGCATACTATCCGGACATACAAAACATCATCGCGAAGAGTAATGACTCGGAGGAATTGAAATACTATTGGAGTGCGTGGAGGGACAAGAACGATCACTGGGCGAAGGACAACTTCGAGATATTAGTTACAATATTCAGGGATGCCGCCATATTGACTGGTGAGTTTTAGTAACATGCTTAGTGGGGCTGCCTTTAGAATCGAAATATTCGCTATCGCACACATCATGTGCGGAATGAAAGGGGTGCGCGGGGTGTACACATTTGTTATTAGAATTATTGGTAAAATGACAGCGAACAGATGCAATACTGTTGGAAGTCGTTGATTTTTGAGCTTCTACATTTCAGAAATTTTATTTAAAAGTGCGGATAGTTTAAGTACCGCAAAGATAATGTGCGAAATGAAAAGTGTCCGCGCGGTTAACACCAATGTTACACATATTTTGTTACTGCTTCTACATTTAAGAGTTATGTATTAAAATGGTGAAAAGTGAATAGTTTAAGTATTGCACATACCATGTGCGGAATGGGAAAGTGTGCGATTCGCATAAGCATATGTGGCTATGGAGATATATTGTTAAAATGAGATGCAGCGAAGGTATTTGGCTCGACTTTTGTGGGATATTTGAGATAAAACAGAAATCCGGTCAGCATGGCAACACTGCACACAGTCTGTGCGTTAGAGAAAAAGTGTGCGCTCTCCCTTAAATAGAAACAACTAGTTCATTGAGGAATAGAGCTGGCAATTTCGTTTCAGTACTCTAAGTCTAAGTGATTGTCGTACTATTCGAAGTCGAAGTTGGAAAATATTATTTCACTATTCACGCAATAGAAACCTGAATACCATTAGGCGACGCAAAATCAGACATATAAAGAGGTATCCTTCTATTAATAGGACAGTGCATACAAAATTAATAACTATGAGTCTTATCAAATTTCCGCTGACATACTGCACTCACCTAAGCGAACTATCATATCACAACAACGACGCGCGGCCGGGTGAAAAGATCAGGCAAATCATGAAAATAATTCCCGAATTTGCACCCACCTTCCAATATAAATGGGGAGTGCCAGACGAGTTCCGCATTAGTGTGTTTCACACGAGCTACGATGCAAGATCGAACGTTTTGTCTAGTACTCCTGGTGGCTGCCCTCACTGGGGTAAGAAATAACTTTTATGTGAACTCAGTCTCGTACTAATTTAATTTTCATAAAGATATGCCATGGTGCCCCGCTGGTAACAGACGAAGTACTAGCTAGAGAGTTTGTCGACAAAGTCAGTGTACGGCTATACACCTACTTTGATAAACTGGTCCATGACACCTTCAATATGGTTGACGATGATCCTGTGGCTGCACTAAAGACGTTCATCAGAATATTATCAATCGCAGAAACAATCGTCGGTGTTGTCAACGAGACGAACGCATTCGATTATTCGCATTTCAAAGATAAGGAACTGCAGCGTATTTTTGATACATTGAGAAAATCAGCTGACGAAGCTATTGTTGGAAGAGAGAAACAGATAGAAATGTTAGAGTCGATAGTTATGCTGGATGCGCTTGCTAGTGACAAGGACATACAGGACTATCGTGATAAGACCTTGGAACTGGCATACTATCCGGAAATACAAAACATCGTCGCGAAGAGTAACGACTCGGAGGAATTGAAATACTATTGGAGTGCGTGGAGGGACATGAACGATCTCTGGGCGAAGGAAAACTTTAAGATATTGGTTACAATATTCAGGGATGCCGCCAATTTGACTGGTGAGTTTTAGTTATATGCTTAGTGGGGCTGCCTTCAGAATCGAAATATTCGCTATCGCACACATCATGTGCGGAATGAAAGGGGTGCGCGGGGTGTACACATTTGTTATTAGAATTATTGGTAAAATGACAGCGAACAGATTTTTGAGCTTATACATTTCAGAAATTTTATTTAAAAGTGCGGATAGTTTAAGTACCGCAAAGATAATGTGCGAAATGAAAAGTCCGCGCGGTTAACACCAATGTTACACATATTTTGTTACTGCTTCTACATTTAAGAGTTATGTATTAAAATGGTGAAAAGTGAATAGTTTAAGTACTGCACATACCATGTGCGCAATGGGAAAGTGTGCGATTCGCATAAGCATATGTTGCTATGGAGATATATTGTTAAAATGAGATGGAGCGAAGGTATTTGGCTCGACTTTTGTGGGATATTTGAGATAAAACAGAAATCCGGTCAGAATGGCAACACTGCACACAGTCTGTGCGTTAGAGAAAAAGTGTGCGCTCTCCTTTAAATAGAAACAACTAGTTCATTGAGGATAACGGGATTTTTGGGACGAATGGAAGAGTCCTACAGTTAAAGACCTGAGACAAATTGCTCAGTAGTTCAGCACACCTATCCCTCACACAAGTCATTAAAATACATTCCTTGCAGGTTGCAGGGCGGGTATTGCTATTGCTGCTAAAGTGGCTGAATAGAGCTGGAAATTTCGTTTCAGTACTCTAAGTCTAAGTGATTGTCGTACTATTCGAAGTCCAAGTTGGAAAGTACATTTTCACTATCCACGCAATAGAAACCTGAATACCATTAGGCGACGCAAAAGCTCAGACATATACAGAGGTATCCTTCTATTAATAGGACAGTACATACAAAATTAATAACTATGCGTCTTATCAAATTTCCGCTGACATACTGCACTCACCTAAGCGAACTATCATATCACAACAACGACGCGCGGCCGGGTGAAAAGATCAGGCAAATCATGAAAATAATTCCCGAATTTGCACCCACCTTCGAATATAAATGGGGAGTGCCCGACGAGTTCCGCATTAGTGTTTTTCACACGAGCTACGATGCAAGATCGAACGTTTTGCCTAGTACTCCTGGTGGCTGCCCTCACTGGGGTAAGAAATAACTTTTATGTGAACTCAGTCTCGTACTAATTTAATTTTCATAAAGATATGCCATGGTGCCCCGTTGGTAACAGACGAAGTGCGAGCTAGAGAGTTTGTCGACAACGTCAGTAGTGAGGTATACACCTACTATGATAAAATGGTCCATGACGCCTTCAATACGTATGACAATCCTGTGGCTGAAGTAAAGACGTTGAACAGAATAGTACCAACCGCAGCCACATGGGTCGGTGTTGCCATCGATACGAAAGCTTTCGATTATTCGCATGTCAAGGATAAGGAACTGCAGCGTATTTTTGAAATAGTAAGAAAATCAAGTGGCGAAACTGTGAAAAAACTGACTGAAATATCAGAGTCGCTAATTATGCTGGATCAGCTTGCTATTTACAAGGACATACAGGACTATCGTGATGAGACCTTGGAGCTGGCATACTATCCGGACATACAAGACATCGTCGCGAAGAGTAACGATTCGGAGGAATTGAAATACTATTGGAGCGCGTGGAGGGACACGAACGATCACTGGGCGAAGGACAACTTTGAGAATTTAGTTACAGTATTCAGGGATGCCGCCAATTTGGCTGGTGAGTTTTACACATTTGTTATTAGAATTATTGGTAAAATGACAACGAACAGATGCAATACTGTTGGAAGTGGTTGATTTCTGAGCTTCTACATTTCAGGAGTTTAAATTAAAAGTGCGGGTAGTTTAAGTGCCGCAAAGATAATGTGCGAAATGAAAAGTCCGCGCGGTTAACACCTATGTTACACATATTTTGTTACTGCCTCTACATTTAAGAGTTATGTATTAAAATGGTGAAAAGTGAATAGTTTAAGTACTGCACATACCATGTGCGCAATGGGAAAGTGTGCGATTCGCATAAGCATATGTTGCTATGAAGATATGTTGTTAAAATGAGATGGAGCAATACTATGTGTACGCTTTCTTTCCTTCTGATTCCGGGTATATTTTTAATATCGCAAACAGACTCAGTGTTCCCACTAAAAACAGCAAATCCGGTAAAATCTGACCGAATGAATTTATCTTTATGTCCAGTCATAAAACAATATTATTTTTCCGGCCAAAAAAGGTTTTTCCGGTTAAGGAATTTTTTCGTGACGCAAATTCATATTGAAAAAAGCGGCACTTGTCTTTTAAGTGAAAATAACCAACAGATATCTTAAAAATAAAACCCTTTTCCAGATATAACGCCCTATGACTTCTGGATGCGCGAACACAACATCACCGAAATGGAAAACGTCATGAGCCAAATTGAGCCGCTCTACAAACAATTGCACGCCTTCATTCGGAAGCAACTGCTCGCGAAGTACGGCGACCAGGCAATCAAGGCCAGTGGCCCAATACCCGATCACCTGTTCCAGCAAGTTCTAGCCCAAGCCTGGACAAATGGCAGCATAATTGATGAAATGTACCCGCACAAGGATCTACCACCATACGACTCGATCCTCGAGAAGAACAAATACGACACCCTCAAGCTGTACAAAACCGCCGACAAGTTCTATCAAACTCTTGGATTCGAGCCAATCCCCGACAGTTTGTGGAACACCCAGATCAGAATGAACAAGAATGAAGATGAGGGCGATTGCAAGGCAGCAATATTCGATTTGACTTCCAACGTCTACCTGCATTATTGCCAGAAGATGGACTTTAGAAAGTTCCTGCAAGCCCATGGCTTCATGGGACGGCTGTACTACGCCAGGGAGAAGAAGGCTCTCCCGGCGTACTACTTCTCCTCGTACAACCTGGAGTACCCCCTCGGCGAGGCTGTAGTATTGTCGGCGTCAACACCCAAACACTTGAAAGCCATTGGCATGGTAACCGACTTCCAGTTCACCGACGAAGTTCTAATGAACCGACTTTTGAGGATGGTAGGTATGAGTGTATTGTGTCAAACCCGACTAAGGGTTCTGTTTTAGGGCATCCACACCTTGCTGAACATCCCCGTGTACTTCGTGCACACAAAAGTCATGGCCGACCTATTCGCCGACGTGGTTTCCATTGACCAGCTCAACAAGCACTACTGGAAGCTGATGGAGAAGTATGCCGGTGTCGAGCCACCTGTTGACCGCCACACCGATTTCTTTGACTTCCCCTTCAAGTTCTACATCGACTTGAACGAGAACGCACAGGCTAAGTAGGACTGATGCAAAAGTTCGGTTCTATCATTATATCCCATGCACTTGCAGGAAATTCAACACAGAAGTTTTGGGCTACCAGTTCTACCAGAAGTTCTGCGAGATCAGCGGACAGTATCCCAGTGAGCCTCTGCATAACTGTGATTTCTACGACAACACCAGTGTTGGCGATGCCATGAAGTGAGTACTGTGCCAACTGTCTGATTGTGCTTACAAAAATATCTCCCTACAGGAAAATGATGAAACTCGGCTCCTCGAAGGAGTTCCCCGAGGTGCTGGCTGCAGTTTTGCCCGAGAATCCATCGGCTAATGCTGCAAGCCTCCTCGAGTACTATCAACCAATCAAGACCTGGCTGACTGACAAGAATCACGAAGCGAATGTCGAAATCGGCTGGACCTCATCCGACAAATGTAAGCTTCCCAAAAACGACACAGTGCCCACCTAACGAATGTGTCTTCTTTTCAGATATCGTATAAGCTCGGTGCAACTGAGATTTGGAGCCGCATCTGAAATATTTAGTCTAAAACTAATAAAATCCGATTGCCCCTTGACGTGCTTTTTGTTTTTATTATACGCATGCCTTGTGAGATAAGAAGGTTGTTGGGAGTGCAAATTATGAAATAGGGGCTGATAGTGCGATTATCTGTGTCTACGTACTACGTACTATATTTGAGGTGTGATCGTGCTTCAAAACAGGTGCTGACCTTTCAGTTGCTGTTGATAAAGGCGTAACCTACTACTATCAGCTACTTTACTATACAAACACGTCTGCAGGGGATTTCTACAACACAAAACCCGCGAGAGGATTTCCTTCCTTGGATAGGGTATGTTTGGATTAGGATTGACCATAAAAATAAAAATAATCTCAAGTCAGCGGAAAGACGTCGAAGGTATGTAAGTGGACAGCTTGATATTTACGAACTGACAAGGTAGGAGGAATCTCTTAATCGGCGAAACTGATTTTGGCAAACGAGCTCGGGAAGACGAGGCCAGAAGTGTTCATTCGACTAATTGGATTTGCCCGAGTGCTCTCTATGCTGGACATACTAGTGGGCGCATGCTTTTTTGTGCGTGTGACAATCTGTATTCCTCAGACAACTCCTTGAATAGATGAGACTGGGGATGACTATTGGACGATGTATCATCAGTGTACAGAAACAGTATGTCCATTGATTACACCCTTCCGACATCTCTTTGAAATAACGTAAGCCGGTATACGTCATCGGTGATTAGTAGACAGGTAATTTCGTTATGCACCTTAATTGAGGCTCAATATGGTTGGTCAGGGAGATGACCGGTCGGCAGTCCGCCTTTGGATATGCGGGTGGGGCCCGTGACCCTCGCCTGTATCCTCTGCCAGCTTATCAAATATAGGGCGGATGTAGCAAAAAGCGTAGTAGTAAGGTGATTGTAGCAATCGACCGTTTTACTACGCCTATTGCGGGCTGGTTCAACTTGGTCAAGAAGGTGAGTTTGAGCGAGTGACGGTTTGTTTTGGATATATACGAGGGGTGACCGAAGCAGTCTACTCCCATTGTAATCTATAAGGGTCGTTTTTCAAAATGTTGCAATAATGTAAATTTTTTTTTTTTTTTTTAATGAATCTCAATGTTACAATAAATTTTTTATTTTTTTTATCAATGAACTAACAAGTATATTCCGTTACCGGCAGTGTAGTTTTCCTAATATTTTGGATGATATAACTTAAAATGTCGCCCAAACTCTGAAATCCTGTCATTTTCGTAACGGACTTAATAATTGAAAAAAACATCGAATTAACATCTATTTTTATTGTTATTTGTTACATACTCTCTTTATCAGATAAAATGCAACTTGAGTATATTTAAATTTGGAAATAATTTTAATAATTTTTAAATTTCTTCCTGATCTGAATGTCATTTGCGTCACGAAAACCAATATAGAACATTATATTTTTTGGAAAATTGCTAGTTAAAGAATATGTTGGGCCTTACCGTTATTTCCATCTAAACGAATTTCATTGTCAAGTCGATTCCCAATTTCAAGAAAAATAAATAATTTTGTAGTTATAAGAAAAATCAAGTACTTTGTTTTTTTTTGGGGGGGGGGACAAAGTGTGATGAAAATGACAAGAAAGTGACGCAGCGGACAATATTTGCCAAAATGAATTTATTTCGCAATAAAAATGTAAAGGAGATTTATTAAAACATATGAATTCTTTTAATACAGCAGAATCTTTAGACACATGATCAATGCAGGTTCTATAGGCACGATACTGTTTTTTAATATTAAATATGTGTCTTTTCGTAGCACTCATTTCAACGTTAAGTTTTTGGACAATAACGTTTGTGCTCTCGGATAGTTTTACTTTTGGGGCTTTAAATTTTCTTATCATTTTCCCATTCCTCTCATAGCTTTCTTTCCTAATCCACTCGTACCATTCCATGATTTAGCAGTCCGTTCTCATTCTTAGAAGTAGTGGTTTATCTTTACATGTTATACATTCGTTATACATTCGATATAAGAGGTGTTATTTTGGTATTCAAAGAAAAATGTAATTTTTTGAGATAAATGATCGGATGTTTATTTCATAATCAAGAGGAAAAACAACATCAGCCAAATGGCCACCACGAGCACGCATACAGGACCATATCCTTTTCATGAAATTTTCCATAACCAAATCGCAAAGTGGCTGCCCTATGTCCTCGATAGCCTCACGAATTTTATCTTTGAGGTCTTGAATCGACGCTGGGCTGTTGGCGTAGATCTTATTTTCCACGTGGCCCCAAAGAAAGAAGTCGCAAGGTGTCAAATCACAAGATCTCGGTGGCCAATTGTGATCACCTCTTCGAGAGATAACACGGTCCGGAAAAAAAAAACCCAATCAGCAAAGACACGACGTTGTTGATGATCGGCCAGCTTGAGTTCTTGTGTTAACTGAACTTTATAAGCCTTAAGACCCAAGTCTTTATGCAAAAAACGGTGTAATGACGTTTGTGGAATGCCCAATTCCAAAGAACGACGAGGAATGGACAAACCTGGGTTTTCTTCAACGCTTTGGGCTACAGCGGCAATATTCTCAGTTGTTCTTGAGCGACGTGCACCGGTTTTATTCTTCACATCACTAACTTGTCCCAACAGCTCGAATTTTTGTACGAATTTCTGTATTGGGGTCCGACAAGGTGCTTCACGACGACCAAAAAATGCTTTAGTTTTGCGAACTGTGACTGCAAGATTTTCACCATTTTTGTAGTGAATTTTAATAATTTTAATGCGTTGTTGAAGCGTGTATCGTTCCGTTTTTAGTAATGGCGTAGTTTCTACTTGTCAAATGTCAAAGAATAAAAGCTTCAAAAGGGACAGCTACCGAAATAGCGGGTCATTCAAAATAGCACCTCTTATTGCAAAACCCTTTACATACAGTTCTTTTCGTCAAAATCACGTATTTTGCTACAGAGAATAAGAAAACAAAGTTTATGTTGTACTTTGCAACCACAATGTCATTTTCGTCACTATCACGTCATTCGCGTCACTTTTAAAACGTGACGCTGATGACTTGTGACGATAATGACAATTCACACTGATCACAGTAATAAATTATTGGTAATACAATACATACACTCAATTATTTATCAATTAGCTTACCGTTCACTTTTTCCTTCTTTCTGAAATACTTTTTAAACTTATTTTTTAATGATTTAATTTAAAAAGCCTCGTGACACTAATGAGCTCCAATAAGCATACAGAGCATACTCATGCAACAGCCTTTATGTAACTGACGGTTTTTCCTCGTTTTAGTTTTTTTGCTACGCTTAATGCGTGAACAATTTTCTGAGAAATATAGAGCAGTTATCATTTGAAAAAGAATGAGCATTTCAAATTAAAATTTTTAACGGAAAGCAGTTTCGTGACGCGAATGACGAAATATGGGGACACGTTTTTCTTGAATAAAAAAAAATACAAGATAATATTATTCTTAAATATTAATTAGTATTACTATTAAAGAACACATAAATCTTGTTTATTAGCTGTGCCAGTGTTGTTAAGCTCAACCAGAAATGACTGATATTTGATCGGGAAATTCGAATTACTGCGTTGGGGACAAACGCCATTTAGTACAAAACTATTTGTAGTGTTGAACAATATTTCAAAATTTGTAAAATTAAAGTAAAATAAATATTTTTCAAGCTATGCTAATTTATTGCCATTAAATACAGGTTCTAAGTAGTATTTCGGACATAAAAAAATGTTAAGTAAATGTGGTTTTATAAAGCAAATAAACTTAGGGGACATGTTATTGCAACATTTTAAAAAACGGCCCATAAACAGCCCGTCTGAGAGATTCGGGTGGTGCGGCCAGTAGTCGATGAGATCAACTGCTGACGTTAAGTATAAACGTAAGATCATTGAAGCCATTTGGTCTTCGTAATGAATTTGCTGATGAAGCGTATGTCTTTGTGGGCCAAGTTATTGAGGTTATCGAAGAAGTATTCTCCTAAGGTGGGTGTGCAAGAGCTGGACAAGTGCAAAGAAAATGAAGAAAGGGTGTTCCCAATCTGCGAGTGTGCCTACCTATCAAACAGTGTCCTGTTAATACTCCCACAACGGAGCTGATTCTGTTTGTACTTGTAGAGAGAAGTCTCCGAGTCCGTTAAGCATCTAGTTTTGGCCAGATTTGCTTGGATATGACGCAGGTATTTGTGCTGTTCCACCTATTATTAGCGACCCTTGTTGCCGCTTTGAATAAGGAGAATTTGACCGATTGTATAGGAGTGTACGGTTCACTGTTGCTGGTTGAGTGAAGGCCGCTTCCTTGTCTGGCTAGTTCGTCCTCTTTACAGATGCCCGGAATGTCGCTGTGACCTGGAACCCAGCACAGGGTTACTGAACATCTGTCCGCAATCTCGTTAAGAGATTCCCGGCATTATTTTACCAACTTTAATCTGGTTGTTGGTGTATTCAGGGCTCAATTTTTAACACATTTATCAGAATAAACAACAACCTATGTAACATCTCTCCAATTTAACATTACACAACACCAACTACATGAATATGCAGTCTAATCTCCCACAGAAGAGTGCAGCTAAACCAGTTCCAGTTGGCATATATACCAATTTTGTAGGTCAACAACATCTTTCTCTTGGCACCCAAAAACGTTCAAACTAAGGAGGAAACTTACTCACAGCACAAGCTTAAGTGGATTCAATACGTCCCCAGAACAGAAAGAACAAGACCCATCCGCTAAGACATTAGTGTCATCCCATCGCACATATCCACGTAATAATGTCAATAATTTCAATTCCGCAAACATGCTCCCTCCATCTTGGATATAGTACGACCACGAGTGCAGTTATTACAAGATACGAGATACGACTGCGAGTACACATACCTGTAAAGAGAGAGAGAAAAGGGAAAATCTACATTCAAGTTCAGGGGAAAACTTTGCACAAAAGAACAATGAAAATGAAGTGCATAAAGAAAAACAGGAATCCTAACGACTTTTACCCAACCATATCACTGTGTCGTCGCGCCGCATCCTGCCGACCGACGAATCGAGTATCATTTTCGCATCTTTCGTTGGCAATGATGATGCTTTCTTACTACCTGGCTGGCGGATAGTCATGACATGAAACCATGTTGATCGATAAATCACTCAACCAGCACACATGCTGTTTTCGTACAGCTAAAACAAAAACAAAAAAACAGAAGACGAGGAGTCGTGGCTCTTGACGAACACCAAGCACAAGTACAGCGTTGCACCTTCCGTCAGATGTGTGTTACTTATAGATAACGGTTAAGTGAAATGCATTCCTGAAACTTACGGTAATTGCATTTGGGAACGTTTTTCGTTTTATCGCTGATCGGGTTCAGGCGGAAGATGCCAGCTGCAATCATCTCCAGTTTGTACGAAACTGAATTTTCCAGTTTCAACAAGAGGCGCCCCACAGGAACTGGTCGCCCGTTTTAGAATCAGCTCGCCAAAAGCCGATAAATCGACTGCCAAGGTGAAGGTTTTTCTTCTGCCACAAGCGAGTTTTTCCTCTTTCCCACCCGCATGTGGTGGGTAATCGCTTTTCGTTAGTTAAGGAAACCAACGGCGCAGGTGATAGATACTTGTCATATGAAGGGGGAAAAAAATCATCAAGACGAAGGAGTATGATGTTGGAAACTGGAATATTGATAAATGGTACAATTATGCGAATGGCCTGATGCATGACAATAATTGGATTGAATAATGACGAAGCGACATCCTTTGCACTAATCGGGGAGATATTTTGACGGAAATTGATACATAATAAGGGGGTACTGGCCAAGGGTAAATGGAGATGCAATCAGCTCTGATGGGCGTTAATGGAATGGTTTTTTTTCGAATCGGTCAACTTGCAGACAGGAAAAGGGGTAAAATCGGACAGAGATTGCGATGTTAGCTGCCTGAAATGTAAGCGATTATAGTTTCCGCAAAGTTCCACCAGAGGGAGGAACGACTTTGACATTGAGAATGTAGTAGTAGCTTCGGATTGTGATGCCTGAAGGCGCCAGCACTTCGTTTTCTAGGGCCTGAGGGTAACCATCACTTCGCTTAATATCAATCTCCGCAGCTTAACAGCACTTGACTTATCGGAACTGATGCACCTCGCCTTGTGGAATCGGATGTTTAAAAGTTTTAAACTTGTCGAGACTGAAGTTTTTCCATCACCTTGATTTGGGGGTTTCACCTGCATCTCACTTGTCGAGACTGAAGTTTTTCCCATCACCTCGCTTTGTAGGATCCGAGGTTTTACCAGCACTTCTGCGTGTAAGGTATACAATTGAAGAGCTTACTAACCCTAGTCGGGTGTGGCGTTACCAAAACTTCGCATTGTTGGCTCGAAGAGTAACCACAACTTCACCGGCAACGATATTCCAGAGTTTTGAAGCCTTTGCCTGGAAGTCTGTTCCTCTTCAAGCTAAAAATGTCCGGTCTATGCTCTGTGGGCTTTTGGATCTCAGTCGAACCTGACTAATAAGTTAGGTGTCCAGTCTTTGCCACTTTCGGCACTCAGCTTCATTTGTTAAGCTTTATCGTTAAACCACGTTTTAAGCTGCCAATACATTTACCCCATCAATCGCAATGCAAACCAACAAATATTCAGTGAACACGGAATAACCCTTTAAAAAACAGACCCGAAGCTCTTGGGATATCTTCAAGGAAAGATTCCTCGGATGATATTTGCACTCAGTTTGCATAGGTTGGATTTTATGAGGAGGCGATTCATTGACGAACTTTATACGACGCGATATATAGCGATGTTAGCCTAATTGACCAGGAACCGAACTCTAGGTCTTGGTCCGTTACGGACAGTGAAAAGGTCATCCAAAGTAGTCTCAGCTTTAAAAATAAAGTTCCTGCAAAGGCAAATCAACTGAGAGGTACGGCTTTGTGGACATGAGAAGTCTAGTAAGAGCAGAGAACAATTGGAGCGAGCGTTTCCACGTTCAACACCCAGATAAACACAAATCTCAACCGAAGGAGTATTTTTTACTGCTGTCATAGTTTTAAAAAAAAACCTCGGTGACATTTGAGCTGTCGTGAGAGAGCATGTCAAATCAGCTAAAAATTGGATTGACCCAAAGAAATCGGTGGAAGGGGCTTGACTATACTTTTTAGGTTAAGAGGCTGTGTAAACCTAGGGGGGATAGACTGTTTTTTTTTACTTAGAGGTGCATCAGAGTACATTCAAGACGGGTAAGAAGGCCATTCGGAGCGGGTGACATTTTATTTACCTAAAAAACAATGGCCACATGCGGTTGTTCAGTTCTGTCATCAATTCGCTGCAAATTTATTTAAAAATAAATCTGCTGCGCCGACCTAAATCGAAAAGATGCCCATACTGGTCACATTCGAAACGAGACTTGAACTCACTCCCTACCCGAACCAGGAGGCATTTCACCCTGATCCCCTCGACAGAATCAATCACAATGGCTTACCAGTAATAAGACTTGCAAATTGTCTTGACTCAGGAATTTTTTTTTTTTTCAATAGAATTTGTATTCTATTCCAGAATAACAGGTAATGCAAACTAAAATGAATATCAATTCGCTTTCATTCTATCATCAAAACCGGACTTATTACGAACAAAATAATTCAGAGCCTCATACACGATAGGGAGTAGTCATCGCTTGGAAACATTGCAACTCAAAGTGTAAATTGACAACAAGATCGGGTTGCAACAAGTTGATTCAATCATACTCCACCGCTGTATATAAAAAGCAATTGCGTGCTGATAGTCAAATTAGCGTCGAGTGGATTTGTTTAAACGTCAAGAGAAATGGCGAACAGAATACTGTGCCTGGCACTGCTAGCGGCTACCTTACTTGGGGTGAGATACACAAATACTTTCCAACATCTCCCAACTTGAATTCTTCTCAAAAACAGATATCCTATGCAGCTCCATTGATAACCAACGAAGCGGAGGCTAGGAAATTTGTCGACAAAGCCAATGAAGACCTGAATACGTACATAGAGGACCTGGGACAGATTCTGAGAAAAATCGACGATGACAATGATGCAGACAAGGCGTTCTCTGCTTTCAGGCAAATAGCCCTTGCACTGGCGGCAATCGCTAAAAACACAAAGGCCTTCGACTATTCCCATTTCAAGGACAAGGAGTTGAAGTATATTTTCAATATATTGCGAAGGATCGCCGAGGAGGCCATTGTTGGCGACGATAAGAGCTTGCTGTTGATCACTTCAACTGGATTTCTTAGCGATTTGTCTATTGACAAGGACATCGAGGGATATGCGGACAAGAGCTTGAAGTTGGCATACTATCCCGATGTGCAGAACACCATTGCGCAGAGTAACAACACCGATGAACTGGTATACTACTGGACAGCGTGGCGGGAGAAGAACAACGCTTGGGCAAAGACTAACTTTGCCACTACCATTGACATTTTAAAGGAGGCTGCCAACTTGACAGGTGAGTTGTAGTGGTTTAAGGTGTGTGTGTGTGAGTTTGTGTGATGATCTGTTGGCAGCCGTGTCTATGGGGTGAATTTCGTTTTTTTGCCTTTGGTTGTAGCACCAACGAAATTCGAAATGAATAGTTATAACGCCTCGTCCACTTTCCGAGCTGACTGCAATACACAAACAGCGGTAGCTGTCAAAGTATTACATCCAGGGCTGTGAAAAACTGATTTATACACCTTGTGTTTCCGGCTTTTTAGAACAGAATTAACTGTCCCGGAAATGGGTCTTTCGGACATCTTCTAGGCAGTCTATCGAGTCTTCTTGATGCCGTCAAGTTCTTAATGCCGTGCGGCACATCATTTTAATGTCCTTTTCGAAATAATCTCTAAGAGATATCAGTTACAGGCAAATTGTCTATATAAGGTGACTTTAGGGGTCAGGGGACTGAAAATTATTTGAAATTCAGCTGAAACCTTAAATTGGGAGTAAATTGTGAAGACTGCCTCAAAAAAAAAAAAAAAACACTCGAACCTCTGTACGTATGATCCTGCAGTTAGTCAAAGTTGCAGGAATCAGCTGAGCAAGCTATTGTTGGAAAAGAAAAACAGCTAGAAAATTTAGAGTCGATAGTTATGCCTGGATAAGCTTGCTAGTGACAAGGACATACAGGACTATAGTGATAAGACCTTGGAGCTGGCACACTATCCGGAAATACATAACATCGTCGCGAAGAGTAACGACTCGGAGGAATTGAAATACTATTGGAGTGCGTGAAGGTACTTGTCCTGGGCCAAGGACAACTTTAAGATATTGGTTAGAATACTGCCGCCAATTTGACTGGTGAGTTTTAGTTATATGCTTAGTGGGGCTACCTTCAGAATCGAAATATTCGCTTTCGCACACATCATGTGCGGAATGAAAGGGGTGCGCGGGGTGTACACATTTGTTATTAGAATTATTGGTAAAATGACAGCGAACAGATTTTTGAGCTTATACATTTCAGAAATTTTATTTAAAAGTGCGGATAGTTTAAGTACCGCAAAGATAATGTGCGAAATGAAAAGTCCGCGCGGTTAACACCAATGTTACACATATTTTGTTACTGCTTCTACATTTAAGAGTTATGTATTAAAATGGTGAAAAGTGAATAGTTTAAGTACTGCACATACCATGTGCGCAATGGGAAAGTGTGCGATTCGCATAAGCATATGTTGCTATGGAGATATATTGTTAAAATGAGATGGAGCGAAGGTATTTGGCTCGACTTTTGTGGGATATTTGAGATAAAACAGAAATCCGGTCAGAATGGCAACACTGCACACAGTCTGTGCGTTAGAGAAAAAGTGTGCGCTCTCCTTTAAATAGAAACAACTAGTTCATTGAGGATAACGGGATTTTTGGGACGAATGGAAGAGTCCTACAGTTAAAGACCTGAGACAAATTGCTCAGTAGTTCAGCACACCTATCCCTCACACAAGTCATTAAAATACATTCCTTGCAGGTTGCAGGGCGGGTATTGCTATTGCTGCTAAAGTGGCTGAATAGAGCTGGAAATTTCGTTTCAGTACTCTAAGTCTAAGTGATTGTCGTACTATTCGAAGTCCAAGTTGGAAAGTACATTTTCACTATCCACGCAATAGAAACCTGAATACCATTAGGCGACGCAAAAGCTCAGACATATACAGAGGTATCCTTCTATTAATAGGACAGTACATACAAAATTAATAACTATGCGTCTTATCAAATTTCCGCTGACATACTGCACTCACCTAAGCGAACTATCATATCACAACAACGACGCGCGGCCGGGTGAAAAGATCAGGCAAATCATGAAAATAATTCCCGAATTTGCACCCACCTTCGAATATAAATGGGGAGTGCCCGACGAGTTCCGCATTAGTGTTTTTCACACGAGCTACGATGCAAGATCGAACGTTTTGCCTAGTACTCCTGGTGGCTGCCCTCACTGGGGTAAGAAATAACTTTTATGTGAACTCAGTCTCGTACTAATTTAATTTTCATAAAGATATGCCATGGTGCCCCGTTGGTAACAGACGAAGTGCGAGCTAGAGAGTTTGTCGACAACGTCAGTAGTGAGGTATACACCTACTATGATAAAATGGTCCATGACGCCTTCAATACGTATGACAATCCTGTGGCTGAAGTAAAGACGTTGAACAGAATAGTACCAACCGCAGCCACATGGGTCGGTGTTGCCATCGATACGAAAGCTTTCGATTATTCGCATGTCAAGGATAAGGAACTGCAGCGTATTTTTGAAATAGTAAGAAAATCAAGTGGCGAAACTGTGAAAAAACTGACTGAAATATCAGAGTCGCTAATTATGCTGGATCAGCTTGCTATTTACAAGGACATACAGGACTATCGTGATGAGACCTTGGAGCTGGCATACTATCCGGACATACAAGACATCGTCGCGAAGAGTAACGATTCGGAGGAATTGAAATACTATTGGAGCGCGTGGAGGGACACGAACGATCACTGGGCGAAGGACAACTTTGAGAATTTAGTTACAGTATTCAGGGATGCCGCCAATTTGGCTGGTGAGTTTTACACATTTGTTATTAGAATTATTGGTAAAATGACAACGAACAGATGCAATACTGTTGGAAGTGGTTGATTTCTGAGCTTCTACATTTCAGGAGTTTAAATTAAAAGTGCGGGTAGTTTAAGTGCCGCAAAGATAATGTGCGAAATGAAAAGTCCGCGCGGTTAACACCTATGTTACACATATTTTGTTACTGCCTCTACATTTAAGAGTTATGTATTAAAATGGTGAAAAGTGAATAGTTTAAGTACTGCACATACCATGTGCGCAATGGGAAAGTGTGCGATTCGCATAAGCATATGTTGCTATGAAGATATGTTGTTAAAATGAGATGGAGCAATACTATGTGTACGCTTTCTTTCCTTCTGATTCCGGGTATATTTTTAATATCGCAAACAGACTCAGTGTTCCCACTAAAAACAGCAAATCCGGTAAAATCTGACCGAATGAATTTATCTTTATGTCCAGTCATAAAACAATATTATTTTTCCGGCCAAAAAAGGTTTTTCCGGTTAAGGAATTTTTTCGTGACGCAAATTCATATTGAAAAAAGCGGCACTTGTCTTTTAAGTGAAAATAACCAACAGATATCTTAAAAATAAAACCCTTTTCCAGATATAACGCCCTATGACTTCTGGATGCGCGAACACAACATCACCGAAATGGAAAACGTCATGAGCCAAATTGAGCCGCTCTACAAACAATTGCACGCCTTCATTCGGAAGCAACTGCTCGCGAAGTACGGCGACCAGGCAATCAAGGCCAGTGGCCCAATACCCGATCACCTGTTCCAGCAAGTTCTAGCCCAAGCCTGGACAAATGGCAGCATAATTGATGAAATGTACCCGCACAAGGATCTACCACCATACGACTCGATCCTCGAGAAGAACAAATACGACACCCTCAAGCTGTACAAAACCGCCGACAAGTTCTATCAAACTCTTGGATTCGAGCCAATCCCCGACAGTTTGTGGAACACCCAGATCAGAATGAACAAGAATGAAGATGAGGGCGATTGCAAGGCAGCAATATTCGATTTGACTTCCAACGTCTACCTGCATTATTGCCAGAAGATGGACTTTAGAAAGTTCCTGCAAGCCCATGGCTTCATGGGACGGCTGTACTACGCCAGGGAGAAGAAGGCTCTCCCGGCGTACTACTTCTCCTCGTACAACCTGGAGTACCCCCTCGGCGAGGCTGTAGTATTGTCGGCGTCAACACCCAAACACTTGAAAGCCATTGGCATGGTAACCGACTTCCAGTTCACCGACGAAGTTCTAATGAACCGACTTTTGAGGATGGTAGGTATGAGTGTATTGTGTCAAACCCGACTAAGGGTTCTGTTTTAGGGCATCCACACCTTGCTGAACATCCCCGTGTACTTCGTGCACACAAAAGTCATGGCCGACCTATTCGCCGACGTGGTTTCCATTGACCAGCTCAACAAGCACTACTGGAAGCTGATGGAGAAGTATGCCGGTGTCGAGCCACCTGTTGACCGCCACACCGATTTCTTTGACTTCCCCTTCAAGTTCTACATCGACTTGAACGAGAACGCACAGGCTAAGTAGGACTGATGCAAAAGTTCGGTTCTATCATTATATCCCATGCACTTGCAGGAAATTCAACACAGAAGTTTTGGGCTACCAGTTCTACCAGAAGTTCTGCGAGATCAGCGGACAGTATCCCAGTGAGCCTCTGCATAACTGTGATTTCTACGACAACACCAGTGTTGGCGATGCCATGAAGTGAGTACTGTGCCAACTGTCTGATTGTGCTTACAAAAATATCTCCCTACAGGAAAATGATGAAACTCGGCTCCTCGAAGGAGTTCCCCGAGGTGCTGGCTGCAGTTTTGCCCGAGAATCCATCGGCTAATGCTGCAAGCCTCCTCGAGTACTATCAACCAATCAAGACCTGGCTGACTGACAAGAATCACGAAGCGAATGTCGAAATCGGCTGGACCTCATCCGACAAATGTAAGCTTCCCAAAAACGACACAGTGCCCACCTAACGAATGTGTCTTCTTTTCAGATATCGTATAAGCTCGGTGCAACTGAGATTTGGAGCCGCATCTGAAATATTTAGTCTAAAACTAATAAAATCCGATTGCCCCTTGACGTGCTTTTTGTTTTTATTATACGCATGCCTTGTGAGATAAGAAGGTTGTTGGGAGTGCAAATTATGAAATAGGGGCTGATAGTGCGATTATCTGTGTCTACGTACTACGTACTATATTTGAGGTGTGATCGTGCTTCAAAACAGGTGCTGACCTTTCAGTTGCTGTTGATAAAGGCGTAACCTACTACTATCAGCTACTTTACTATACAAACACGTCTGCAGGGGATTTCTACAACACAAAACCCGCGAGAGGATTTCCTTCCTTGGATAGGGTATGTTTGGATTAGGATTGACCATAAAAATAAAAATAATCTCAAGTCAGCGGAAAGACGTCGAAGGTATGTAAGTGGACAGCTTGATATTTACGAACTGACAAGGTAGGAGGAATCTCTTAATCGGCGAAACTGATTTTGGCAAACGAGCTCGGGAAGACGAGGCCAGAAGTGTTCATTCGACTAATTGGATTTGCCCGAGTGCTCTCTATGCTGGACATACTAGTGGGCGCATGCTTTTTTGTGCGTGTGACAATCTGTATTCCTCAGACAACTCCTTGAATAGATGAGACTGGGGATGACTATTGGACGATGTATCATCAGTGTACAGAAACAGTATGTCCATTGATTACACCCTTCCGACATCTCTTTGAAATAACGTAAGCCGGTATACGTCATCGGTGATTAGTAGACAGGTAATTTCGTTATGCACCTTAATTGAGGCTCAATATGGTTGGTCAGGGAGATGACCGGTCGGCAGTCCGCCTTTGGATATGCGGGTGGGGCCCGTGACCCTCGCCTGTATCCTCTGCCAGCTTATCAAATATAGGGCGGATGTAGCAAAAAGCGTAGTAGTAAGGTGATTGTAGCAATCGACCGTTTTACTACGCCTATTGCGGGCTGGTTCAACTTGGTCAAGAAGGTGAGTTTGAGCGAGTGACGGTTTGTTTTGGATATATACGAGGGGTGACCGAAGCAGTCTACTCCCATTGTAATCTATAAACAGCCCGTCTGAGAGATTCGGGTGGTGCGGCCAGTAGTCGATGAGATCAACTGCTGACGTTAAGTATAAACGTAAGATCATTGAAGCCATTTGGTCTTCGTAATGAATTTGCTGATGAAGCGTATGTCTTTGTGGGCCAAGTTATTGAGGTTATCGAAGAAGTATTCTCCTAAGGTGGGTGTGCAAGAGCTGGACAAGTGCAAAGAAAATGAAGAAAGGGTGTTCCCAATCTGCGAGTGTGCCTACCTATCAAACAGTGTCCTGTTAATACTCCCACAACGGAGCTGATTCTGTTTGTACTTGTAGAGAGAAGTCTCCGAGTCCGTTAAGCATCTAGTTTTGGCCAGATTTGCTTGGATATGACGCAGGTATTTGTGCTGTTCCACCTATTATTAGCGACCCTTGTTGCCGCTTTGAATAAGGAGAATTTGACCGATTGTATAGGAGTGTACGGTTCACTGTTGCTGGTTGAGTGAAGGCCGCTTCCTTGTCTGGCTAGTTCGTCCTCTTTACAGATGCCCGGAATGTCGCTGTGACCTGGAACCCAGCACAGGGTTACTGAACATCTGTCCGCAATCTCGTTAAGAGATTCCCGGCATTATTTTACCAACTTTAATCTGGTTGTTGGTGTATTCAGGGCTCAATTTTTAACACATTTATCAGAATAAACAACAACCTATGTAACATCTCTCCAATTTAACATTACACAACACCAACTACATGAATATGCAGTCTAATCTCCCACAGAAGAGTGCAGCTAAACCAGTTCCAGTTGGCATATATACCAATTTTGTAGGTCAACAACATCTTTCTCTTGGCACCCAAAAACGTTCAAACTAAGGAGGAAACTTACTCACAGCACAAGCTTAAGTGGATTCAATACGTCCCCAGAACAGAAAGAACAAGACCCATCCGCTAAGACATTAGTGTCATCCCATCGCACATATCCACGTAATAATGTCAATAATTTCAATTCCGCAAACATGCTCCCTCCATCTTGGATATAGTACGACCACGAGTGCAGTTATTACAAGATACGAGATACGACTGCGAGTACACATACCTGTAAAGAGAGAGAGAAAAGGGAAAATCTACATTCAAGTTCAGGGGAAAACTTTGCACAAAAGAACAATGAAAATGAAGTGCATAAAGAAAAACAGGAATCCTAACGACTTTTACCCAACCATATCACTGTGTCGTCGCGCCGCATCCTGCCGACCGACGAATCGAGTATCATTTTCGCATCTTTCGTTGGCAATGATGATGCTTTCTTACTACCTGGCTGGCGGATAGTCATGACATGAAACCATGTTGATCGATAAATCACTCAACCAGCACACATGCTGTTTTCGTACAGCTAAAACAAAAACAAAAAAACAGAAGACGAGGAGTCGTGGCTCTTGACGAACACCAAGCACAAGTACAGCGTTGCACCTTCCGTCAGATGTGTGTTACTTATAGATAACGGTTAAGTGAAATGCATTCCTGAAACTTACGGTAATTGCATTTGGGAACGTTTTTCGTTTTATCGCTGATCGGGTTCAGGCGGAAGATGCCAGCTGCAATCATCTCCAGTTTGTACGAAACTGAATTTTCCAGTTTCAACAAGAGGCGCCCCACAGGAACTGGTCGCCCGTTTTAGAATCAGCTCGCCAAAAGCCGATAAATCGACTGCCAAGGTGAAGGTTTTTCTTCTGCCACAAGCGAGTTTTTCCTCTTTCCCACCCGCATGTGGTGGGTAATCGCTTTTCGTTAGTTAAGGAAACCAACGGCGCAGGTGATAGATACTTGTCATATGAAGGGGGAAAAAAATCATCAAGACGAAGGAGTATGATGTTGGAAACTGGAATATTGATAAATGGTACAATTATGCGAATGGCCTGATGCATGACAATAATTGGATTGAATAATGACGAAGCGACATCCTTTGCACTAATCGGGGAGATATTTTGACGGAAATTGATACATAATAAGGGGGTACTGGCCAAGGGTAAATGGAGATGCAATCAGCTCTGATGGGCGTTAATGGAATGGTTTTTTTTCGAATCGGTCAACTTGCAGACAGGAAAAGGGGTAAAACCGGACAGAGATTGCGATGTTAGCTGCCTGAAATATAAGCGATTATAGTTTCCACAAAGTTACACCAGAGAGAGGAACAACTTTGACATTGAGAATTTAGTAGTAGCTTCGGATTGTGATGCCTGACGGCGCCAGCACTTCGTTTTCTAGGGCCAGAGGACAATCATCACTTCGCTTAATTAAGGCTCCGCAGCTTAACAGCACTTGACTTATCGGAACTGATGCACCTCGCCTTGTGGAATCGGAAGTTTAACAGTTTTAAACTTGTCGAGACTGAAGTTTTTCCATCACCTTGATTTGGGGGTTTCACCTGCATCTCACTTGTCGAGACTGAAGTTTTTCCCATCACCTCGCTTTGTAGGATCCGAGGTTTTACCAGCACTTCTGCGTGTAAGGTATACAATTGAAGAGCTTACTAACCCTAGTCGGGTGTGGCGTTACCAAAACTTCGCATTGTTGGCTCGAAGAGTAACCACAACTTCACCGGCAACGATATTCCAGAGTTTTGAAGCCTTTGCCTGGAAGTCTGTTCCTCTTCAAGCTAAAAATGTCCGGTCTATGCTCTGTGGGCTTTTGGATCTCAGTCGAACCTGACTAATAAGTTAGGTGTCCAGTCTTTGCCACTTTCGGCACTCAGCTTCATTTGTTAAGCTTTATCGTTAAACCACGTTTTAAGCTGCCAATACATTTACCCCATCAATCGCAATGCAAACCAACAAATATTCAGTGAACACGGAATAACCCTTTAAAAAACAGACCCGAAGCTCTTGGGATATCTTCAAGGAAAGATTCCTCGGATGATATTTGCACTCAGTTTGCATAGGTTGGATTTTATGAGGAGGCGATTCATTGACGAACTTTATACGACGCGATATATAGCGATGTTAGCCTAATTGACCAGGAACCGAACTCTAGGTCTTGGTCCGTTACGGACAGTGAAAAGGTCATCCAAAGTAGTCTCAGCTTTAAAAATAAAGTTCCTGCAAAGGCAAATCAACTGAGAGGTACGGCTTTGTGGACATGAGAAGTCTAGTAAGAGCAGAGAACAATTGGAGCGAGCGTTTCCACGTTCAACACCCAGATAAACACAAATCTCAACCGAAGGAGTATTTTTTACTGCTGTCATAGTTTTAAAAAAAAACCTCGGTGACATTTGAGCTGTCGTGAGAGAGCATGTCAAATCAGCTAAAAATTGGATTGACCCAAAGAAATCGGTGGAAGGGGCTTGACTATACTTTTTAGGTTAAGAGGCTGTGTAAACCTAGGGGGGATAGACTGTTTTTTTTTACTTAGAGGTGCATCAGAGTACATTCAAGACGGGTAAGAAGGCCATTCGGAGCGGGTGACATTTTATTTACCTAAAAAACAATGGCCATATGCGGTTGTTCAGTGCTGTCATCAATTCGCTGCAAATTTATTTAAAAATAAAAATAAAACTCAAACAAGTAGAACTAACTGCGCCGACGTAAATCGGAAAGATGCCCATACTGGACACATTCGAAACGAGACTTGAACTCACTCCCTACCCGAACCAGGAGGCATTCACAATCACAATGGCTTACCAGTAATCAGACTTGCAAATTTTGTCTTGACTCAGGAATTTTTTTTTAATAGAATTCTTATTCTATTCAAGAAAAACAGGTAGTGCAAACAAAAATTAATATGAATTCGCTTTCAGTCTATCACGAAAACCGGACTTATTACGAACAAAATAATTCAGAGCGTCATACACGATAGGGAGTAGTCATCGCTTGGAAACATTGCAATTCAAAGTGAAAATTGACAACAAGATCGGGTTGAAACAAGTTGATTCAATCATACTCCACCGCTGTATATAAAAAGCAATTGCGTGCTGATAGTCCAATTAGCGTCGAGTGGATTTGTTTAAACGTCGAGAGAAATGGCGAACAGAATACTGTGCCTGGCGCTTCTAGCGGCTACCTTACTTGGGGTGAGATACACAAATACTTTCCAACATCTCCCAGCTTGAATTCTTCTCAAAAACAGATATCCTATGCAGCTCCATTGATAACCAACGAAGCGGAGGCTAGGAAATTTGTCGACAAAGCCAATGAAGACCTGAATACGTACATAGAGGACCTGGGACAGATTCTGAGAAAAATCGACGATGACAATGATGCAGACAAGGCGTTCTCTGCTTTCAGGCAAATAGCCCTTGCACTGGCGGCAATCGCTAAAAACACAAAGGCCTTCGACTATTCCCATTTCAAGGACAAGGAGTTGAAGTATATTTTCAATATATTGCGAAGGATCGCCGAGGAGGCCATTGTTGGCGACGATAAGAGCTTGCTGTTGATCACTTCAACTGGATTTCTTAGCGATTTGTCTATTGACAAGGACATCGAGGGATATGCGGACAAGAGCTTGAAGTTGGCATACTATCCCGATGTGCAGAACACCATTGCGCAGAGTAACAACACCGATGAACTGGTATACTACTGGACAGCGTGGCGGGAGAAGAACAACGCTTGGGCAAAGACTAACTTTGCCACTACCATTGACATTTTAAAGGAGGCTGCCAACTTGACAGGTGAGTTGTAGTGGTTTAAGGTGTGTGTGTGTGAGTTTGTGTGATGATCTGTTGGCAGCCGTGTCTATGGGGTGAATTTCGTTTTTTTGCCTTTGGTTGTAGCACCAACGAAATTCGAAATGAATAGTTATAACGCCTCGTCCACTTTCCGAGCTGACTGCAATACACAAACAGCGGTAGCTGTCAAAGTATTACATCCAGGGCTGTGAAAAACTGATTTATACACCTTGTGTTTCCGGCTTTTTAGAACAGAATTAACTGTCCCGGAAATGGGTCTTTCGGACATCTTCTAGGCAGTCTATCGAGTCTTCTTGATGCCGTCAAGTTCTTAATGCCGTGCGGCACATCATTTTAATGTCCTTTTCGAAATAATCTCTAAGAGATATCAGTTACAGGCAAATTGTCTATATAAGGTGACTTTAGGGGTCAGGGGACTGAAAATTATTTGAAATTCAGCTGAAACCTTAAATTGGGAGTAAATTGTGAAGACTGCCTCAAAAAAAAAAAAAAAACACTCGAACCTCTGTACGTATGATCCTGCAGTTAGTCAAAGTTGCAGGAATCAGCTGAGCAAGCTATTGTTGGAAAAGAAAAACAGCTAGAAAATTTAGAGTCGATAGTTATGCCTGGATAAGCTTGCTAGTGACAAGGACATACAGGACTATAGTGATAAGACCTTGGAGCTGGCACACTATCCGGAAATACATAACATCGTCGCGAAGAGTAACGACTCGGAGGAATTGAAATACTATTGGAGTGCGTGAAGGTACTTGTCCTGGGCCAAGGACAACTTTAAGATATTGGTTAGAATACTGCCGCCAATTTGACTGGTGAGTTTTAGTTATATGCTTAGTGGGGCTACCTTCAGAATCGAAATATTCGCTTTCGCACACATCATGTGCGGAATGAAAGGGGTGCGCGGGGTGTTCACATTTGTTATTAGAATTATTGGTAAAATGACAGCGAACAGATTTTTGAGCTTATACATTTCAGAAATTTTATTTAAAAGTGCGGATAGTTTAAGTACCGCAAAGATAATGTGCGAAATGAAAAGTCCGCGCGGTTAACACCAATGTTACACATATTTTGTTACTGCTTCTACATTTAAGAGTTATGTATTAAAATGGTGAAAAGTGAATAGTTTAAGTACTGCACATACCATGTGCGCAATGGGAAAGTGTGCGATTCGCATAAGCATATGTTGCTATGGAGATATATTGTTAAAATGAGATGGAGCGAAGGTATTTGGCTCGACTTTTGTGGGATATTTGAGATAAAACAGAAATCCGGTCAGAATGGCAACACTGCACACAGTCTGTGCGTTAGAGAAAAAGTGTGCGCTCTCCTTTAAATAGAAACAACTAGTTCATTGAGGATAACGGGATTTTTGGGACGAATGGAAGAGTCCTACAGTTAAAGACCTGAGACAAATTGCTCAGTAGTTCAGCACACCTATCCCTCACACAAGTCATTAAAATACATTCCTTGCAGGTTGCAGGGCGGGTATTGCTATTGCTGCTAAAGTGGCTGAATAGAGCTGGAAATTTCGTTTCAGTACTCTAAGTCTAAGTGATTGTCGTACTATTCGAAGTCCAAGTTGGAAAGTACATTTTCACTATCCACGCAATAGAAACCTGAATACCATTAGGCGACGCAAAAGCTCAGACATATACAGAGGTATCCTTCTATTAATAGGACAGTACATACAAAATTAATAACTATGCGTCTTATCAAATTTCCGCTGACATACTGCACTCACCTAAGCGAACTATCATATCACAACAACGACGCGCGGCCGGGTGAAAAGATCAGGCAAATCATGAAAATAATTCCCGAATTTGCACCCACCTTCGAATATAAATGGGGAGAGCCCGACGAGTTCCGCATTAGTGTTTTTCACACGAGCTACGATGCAAGATCGAACGTTTTGTCTAGTACTCCTGGTGGCTGCCCTCACTGGGGTAAGAAATAACTTTTATGTGAACTCAGTCTCGTACTAAAATAATTTTCATAAAGATATGCCATGGTGCCCCGTTGGTAACAGACGAAATGCTACTTAGAGAGTTTGTCGACAACTTCAGTAGTGAGGTATACACCTACTATGATAAACGGGTCCATGAAGCCTTCAATATGCTTGACAATCCTGTGGCTCAAGTAAAGTCGTTGAACAGAATAATATCAACCGCAGTCACACTGGTCGGTATTGCCATCGATACGAAAGATTTCGATTATTCGCATGTCAAAGATAAGGAACTGCAGCGTATTTTTGGAATAGTAAGAAAATCAGGTGGCAAAACTATGGAAAAACTGTCTGAAATATCAGAGTCGCTAGTTATGCTGGATCAGCTTGCTATTTACAAGGACATACAGGGCTATCGTGATGAGACCTTGGAGCTGGCATACTATCCGGACATACAAGACATCGTCGCGAAGAGTAACGACTCGGAGGAATTGAAATACTATTGGAGCGCGTGGAGGGACACGAACGATCACTGGGCGAAGGACAACTTTGAGAATTTAGTTACGATATTCAGGGATGCCGCCAATTTGACTGGTGAGTTTTAGTTATATGCTTAGTGGGGCTGCCTTCAGAATCGAAATATTCGCTATCGCACACATCATGTGCGGAATGAAAGGGGTGCGCGGGGTGTACATATTTGTTATTGGAATTATTGGTAAAATGACAGCGAACAGATGAAATACTGTTGGAAGTGGTTGATTTTTGAGCTTCTACATTTCAGGAGTTTTAATTAAAAGTGCGGATAGTTTAAGTGCCGCAAAGATAATGTGCGCAATGAAAAGTGTCTGCGCGGTTAACACCAATGTTACACATATTTTGTTACTGCCTCTACATTTAAGAGTTATGTATTAAAATGGTGAAAAGTGAATAGTTTAAGTACTGCACATACCATGTGCGCAATGGGAAAGTGTGCGATTCGCATAAGCATATGTTGCTATGGAGATATATTGTTAAAATGAGATGGAGCGAAGGTATTTGGCTCGACTTTTGTGGGATATTTGAGATAAAACAGAAATCCGGTCAGAATGGCAACACTGCACACAGTCTGTGCGCTCTCCTTTAAATAGAAATAACTAGTTCATTGAGGATAACGGGATTTTTGGGACGAATGGAAGAGTCCTACAGTTTAAGCCCTGAGACAAATTGCTCAGTAGTTCAGCACACTTATCCCTCACACAAGTCATTAAAATACATTCCTTGCAGGTTGCAGGGCGGGTATTGCTATTGCTGCTAAAGTGGCTGAATAGAGCTGGAAATTTCGTTTCAGTACTATAAGTCTAAGTGATTGTCGTACTATTCGAAGTCCAAGTTGGAAAGTACTATTTCACTATTCACGCAATAGAAACCTGAATACCATTAGGTGACGCAAAAACTCAGACATATACAGAGGTATCCTTCTATTAATAGGACAGTACATACAAAATTAATAACTATGCGTCTTATCAAATTTCCGCTGACATACTGCACTCACCTAAGCGAACTATCATATCACAACAACGACGCGCGGCCGGGTGAAAAGATCAGGCAAATCATGAAAATAATTCCCGAATTTGCACCCACCTTCGAATATAAATGGGGAGAGCCCGACGAGTTCCGCATTAGTGTTTTTCACACGAGCTACGATGCAAGATCGAACGTTTTGTCTAGTACTCCTGGTGGCTGCCCTCACTGGGGTAAGAAATAACTTTTATGTGAACTCAGTCTCGTACTAATTTAATTTTCATAAAGATATGCCATGGTGCCCCGTTGGTAACAGACGAAGTGCGAGCTAGAGAGTTTGTCGACAACGTCAGTAGTGAGGTATACACCTACTATGATAAAATGGTCCATGACGCCTTCAATACGTATGACAATCCTGTGGCTGAAGTAAAGACGTCGAACAGAATACTATCAACCGCAGTCACATTGGTCGGTATTGCCATCGATACGAAAGCTTTCGATTATTCGCATGTCAAAGATAAGGAACTGCAGCGTATTTTTGGAATAGTAAGAAAATCAGGTGGCGAAACTATGGAAAAACTGTCTGAAATATCAGAGTCGCTAGTTATGCTGGATCAGCTTGCTATTTACAAGGACATACAGGGCTATCGTGATGAGACCTTGGAGCTGGCATACTATCCGGACATACAAGACATCGTCGCGAAGAGTAACGATTCGGAGGAATTGAAATACTATTGGAGCGCGTGGAGGGACAAGAACGATCACTGGGCGAAGGACAACTTTGAGAATTTAGTTACAATACTCAGGGATGCCGCCAATTTGAGTGGTGAGTTTTAGTTATATGCTTAGTGGGGCTGCCTTTAGAATCGAAACATTCGCTATCGCACACATCATGTGCGGAATGAAAGGGGTGCGCGGGGTGTACACATTTGTTATTAGAATTATTGGTAAAATGACAACGAACAGATGGAATACTGTTGGAAGTGGTTGATTTCTGAGCTTCTATATTTCAGGAGTTTTAATTAAAAGTGCAGATAGTTTAAGTGCCGCAAAGATAATGTGCGCAATGAAAATTGTCTGCGCGGTTAACACCAATGTTACACATATTTTGTTCTGCCTCTACATTTAAGAGTTATGTATTAAAATGGTGAAAAGTGAATAGTTTAAGTACTGCACATACCATGTGCGCAATGGGAAAGTGTGCGATTCGCATAAGCATATGTTGCTATGAAGATATGTTGTTAAAATGAGATGGAGCAATACTATGTGTACGCTTTCTTTCACGAGTCGTAATAATGTGCGCTTCTACCTGATTCCGCGTATATTTTTAATATCACACACAGACTCAGTGTTGCCAATAAAAAAAGTAAATCCGGTAAAATCTGACCGAATGAATTTATCTTTATGTCCAGTCATAGAACAATATTATTTTTCCGACCAAAAAATGTTTATCCGGTTAAGGAATTTTTTCGTTTCCGTTAATAATCGGTTAGACCGGATTTGAAATTGTCTCCGGTCAGAGTGTAGAAATTAAACCTGCGATCGTAGACCAATAACTACCTAAAACAAAACAATGTGTGTAACGTAGATTGTATTGATAAAAAGTTCTCCATATTTCACTATATTGCACTCAAATGAATCCATTTTATTTACTAGTTACCCGTATGGCGGTTAAATTGGGCTGTCCCCCACGACTAAAAAAATTACAACTTTGAGCGTGACGCAAATTCAGATTGAAAAAAGCGACACTTGTCTTTTAAGTGAAAATAACCAACAGATATCTTAAAAATAAAACCCTTTTCCAGATATGACGCCCTATGACTTCTGGATGCGCGAACACAACATCACCGAAATGGAAAACGTCATGAGCCAAATTGAGCCGCTCTACAAACAATTGCACGCCTTCATTCGGAAGCAACTGCTCGCGAAGTACGGCGACCAGGCAATCAAGGCCAGTGGCCCAATACCCGATCACCTGTTCCAGCAAGTTCTAGCCCAAGCCTGGACAAATGGCAGCATAATTGATGAAATGTACCCGCACAAGGATCTACCACCATACGACTCGATCCTCGAGAAGAACAAATACGACACCCTCAAGCTGTACAAAACCGCCGACAAGTTCTATCAAACTCTTGGATTCGAGCCAATCCCCGACAGTTTGTGGAACACCCAGATCAAAATGAACAAGGACGAAGATGAGGGCGATTGCAAGGCAGTAATATTCGATTTGACTTCCAACGTCTACCTGCATTATTGCCAGAAGATGGACTTTAGAAAGTTCCTGCAAGCCCATGGCTACATGGGACGGCTGTACTACGCCAGGGAGAAGAAGGCTCTCCCGGCGTACTACTTCCCCTCGTACGACCTGGAGTACCCCCTCGGCGAGGCTGTAGTATTGTCGGCGTCAACACCCAAACACTTGAAAGCCATTGGCATGGTAACCGACTTCCAGTTCACCGACGAAGTTCTAATGAACCGACTTTTGAGGATGGTAGGTATGAGTGTATTGTGTCAAACCCGACTAAGGGTTCTGTTTTAGGGCATCCACACCTTGCTGAACATCCCCGTGTACTTCGTGCACACAAAAGTCATGGCCGACCTATTCGCCGACGTGGTTTCCATTGACCAGCTCAACAAGCACTACTGGAAGCTGATGGAGAAGTATGCCGGTGTCGAGCCACCTGTTGACCGCCATACCGATTTCTTTGACTTCCCCTTCAAGTTCTACATCGACTTGAACGAGAACGCACAGGCTAAGTAGGACTGATGCAAAAGTTCGGTTCTATCATTATATCCCATGCACTTGCAGGAAATTCAACACAGAAGTTTTGGGCTACCAGTTCTACCAGAAGTTCTGCGAGATCAGCGGACAGTATCCCAGTGAGCCTCTGCATAACTGTGATTTCTACGACAACACCAGTGTTGGCGATGCCATGAAGTGAGTACTGTGCCAACTGTCTGATTGTGCTTACAAAAATATCTCCCTACAGGAAAATGATGAAACTCGGCTCCTCGAAGGAGTTCCCCGAGGTGCTGGCTGCAGTTTTGCCCGAGAATCCATCGGCTAATGCTGCAAGCCTCCTCGAGTACTATCAACCAATCAAGACCTGGCTGACTGACAAGAATCACGAAGCGAATGTCGAAATCGGCTGGACCCCATCCGACAAATGTAAGCTTCCCAAAAACGACACAGTGCCCACCTAACGAATGTGTCTTCTTTTCAGATATCGTATAAGCTCGGTGCAACTGAGATTGGGAGCCGCATCTGAAATATTTAGCCTAAAACTAATAAAATCCGATTGCCCCTTGACGTGCTTTTTGTTTTTATTATACGCATGCCTTGTGAGATAAGAATATAGTGCGATTATCTGTGTCTACGTACTATGTACTATATTTGAGGTGTGACCGTGGTACAAAAGAGGTGCTGACCTTTCAGTCGCTGTTGATAAAGATGTATCCTTCTACTAGCAGCTGCTTTAATAAAGAAAGACGTCTGCAGGGGATTTCGACAACACAAATTCGCGAGAAAAATAAATTGAGTGAAAAGAATTCAGGGGGTTAGACACATTCGTTCGACTTTTAAAAGAAATTCGAGTCTTCTCAAGTCAGCGCAAAGACTTCGAAGGTCTATTAAGTGAGCTTGACAGCGTGATATTTACGAGCTGACAAGGTAAGGGGAATCTTTGGAGGGTAAACATCTTCAGTTTTTGGAAAGAGTCTCTTCTAAAATATTGAAGAAACATCTTGCCAACTTTGTAGACCCATTACATAATTTTAAATTGTAATAATCAGTTTTGAATAGTGGCGTAGTTACATATTACGAAAGGGCCAATTGTCCAACAACAGTAAAACGTATTACGTCACAGAAGAATACTGAATTCTATCGAATGCTCACAGAAACTTGGCCCAACTGCTAATGTGATAAACAACTAAGGACACTTTTGACAGTCAAAGTTCGTATTACTATTTAAATCTAGAAGTGACAATTTAGGGCACTGAAACTCATAGATCGCAGTATTTCATAGCACGGGCTATTAGAAGTTGGCTCACATTGGACTCATAACATGGACCGTAGCAAGCTAACTATATCGAGAGAGCTGTCATAATATATGAGCCCCAAATTGTCAATTGTCAATGAAATGGACAATGCAACTTTGGATCTTTACACAGCTGAGGAGGGCTACCATACGTCGTCCCCAAGGGGCGGCATTATCAACAAACAACCAACCAAAAATAATCAGCAAACCGAAGCTGAACAGAGAAAACTATTTGGAAAAGTATAAGAGAAAGTATAGAGCCCAGTGGGACACCAGTAATTACAGACAAAAGTTTTATGGAGTGAATTTCAGATACATCGCAGGAGCTTCTTCCAAACTGCGCGTGTTTTTCATCGACACGCGTCACAGCTGAGTCCCGATGTTTTGGCGCATTCGTGGGCTCTGTCTCTTTGATAGCTGGTGGTCTATGGTGATCTCAACTAACTCTTTGATGATGTGCCGATAAAGAGCCCACTGGTTCCTGTCATCTGTTGAAGGTGAACTCACTGTGGATAGCTTATACCCCGCTGGCGATTTTTATAGACTCCATCTTGTTCAGGTGCCAAGGCGTTCGGTGTCAAATTGGGCGATTTGCAGCTCCTTCCTATTGGATGGTAGCACTGCACTTAAACAACTACCCAGCCCTTTCTATTATTCGATGTTTGGACTTTTTTAGAACTGCAACCCTCACCATCCTTGTAGACAACTTTCGCTAGGAGTTTTTCGAAAGTAGTGTCAAAAAGAAAACCTCCTGAGTCCTGCTTGCCTATAGAGGGTTTTACTTCTAGTCGAATCTACAAAGATGCTACATAGTACCGTTTTAGGGGCTCATCCGGGAAAAAAGAATGCCGGTGTCTGTAGTGCAAACCTAAAACAATAAAATCAAATGAAGACACGGAGAAGTGGTCTTTGTCGCTAGATACAGTAGTCCTACACACATATTATAGATGAGTTTTTTGAAGGGAGATCTTTTCGAAAAAAAGGGCCACACACAACTTTTAAGGCACTTTGTTTTCAGAATCAGAACATTGTATTACTGCAAGTTCGCACCAACAAGATCAATCCATCCACTTCCAAAGCGATATAAACTCGAATCCTTATTCCATTTGAAACACCAGCGAGGAGGAAGCTGCCACATTCGCAAACAAAGTCAGCGAACGGTTGTACGCCTATTTCGAAAACATGACTCGGGACATATTCAAGATCTTCGACCAAGACGGAGCAGCAAGCCAAACCAACCGGCCCCACGCATCACGTGTCTTCCAAATGGATTGGCTCATCGCCTCGTCTGCTAGACATCTCCATCCGAGTCACTTGTCCCTTTTAACTTATTCCAAATTGAGAAGCAATTGAACTTTTTTCTTTTCAATTTATTCAAAGTCCTAAGGACGTGTACGTGATGGACATCGTAGTTCCCCGTAGGACTGCTGGAACCTATTGATATCTAAAGGAATTCCAAAAGGTCATCATCTTGCTATCGACCCTACAACCGCACGTAGTCGAAGGCGCCAGTGTACTCCTGCTGAACTAGCAGACGGGAAAAAATAATTCCCCCTTCAAACCATTTGATCAGAACACATGGAACCAATTAGTTAACCGCTGTACTCGTTCTCATCTCTGACTCTGACCCTCTCCTTGAAGGGATTAATCCCCATTTAGGGAGAACAAGAGGTAATCTCCTAGATGGCGTAACTTAATTGGGTGCGAAATCAAAAGCCAGGGATAAAAAAACTCCCATTCACGTCTGGTCTTCTTCTAAGGTAGTTAGATAGAGTGCGGCAGAGAGGAAGACCGTCGCAACATCCATTTCATCATAGCGCGACACGGACGTGAGGTGGACTCCAATTACTCTCGTCCTGCAGCAGAGCAAAGACCTACCCCAGAGCAAGCGACAGAGATTGACATGTGCTCATACATTCCGAGCAGCAACATGATTGGGATTTTTGTTTTTGTGCCTTCTTGGTCTTGGTTTTGCGGTCTGTTGACTACCGTGCAGACCGTTCTTCCCATTGACAGTCCATTTGGCTAGTGTCTCCACTCTCTATTGACTTCCATGACCAGACCAAACAAAGCGAGTTTATTTTCGTCCTCATTGTTGGTGCCAATGGTCACGGACGCAGACAGCGACATGGACACATTGGGTGCAGGGTAGCGCACCGCCACAAACGGCTACCTTTATATTGGTACTTTGTTATGCCAGCTCGTTATGGTCAAGGGAGAGATAGTTTTCCGTATTAGATAAAAATAACAAGATCAGTCGTGATTGTTGCGACTCTGACGCAATTTGTTTGTTGTCAACGTTAATGGAGAGCTGCTATAGCTGGGGCACATAAAGACGACTTCAAACGATGACAGTCGGCGATATACGAGTTCGCGAGGGGAATGTGAGGGAATCAGTTCCAATTTGGGATGGATGTCAAAAGGGACTGGGTTTTTTTCTAGCTGTCAGTGTTGAAAGCCGTTGGAAATTGAAATTCCCACGAAAGGGGGAACAATTTCCCTACTTTTGAAAAATTCCCGCAATTTTTAGGGCCAGTCATTTTTTGTAAAAGCAGCCATAGATGAAATATCAATAAACTTTCTTTGAGAAGAAAAAATTATAGCAGAGTACGACGTAGTTCTAGTTCAGCAAGTCCACCCATGGTTAACTTCCACTCATCAACGAAGCAACTGAACTTTAGATCGATTCATCTTTCAGACATTTCAACCAACAAAATTTGTATGGCGAGTGGATCGCTTCGCTGACAACAAAGTCTTCTCGGAGGTATAAAAGGACAAGGTGCGAAAATTGCTCTTAGCCGCCTACGTCTATGCAACAATTTAGGGCGAATGAAGTATTCCTAGACGAGCTGTTCTATAGTTCAGGTATTTCTTAAATAAGCTCCATGGAAATAAGAGAAACATAGATATCTTTGTTGCTGATTAGTTGCGTCAACGAAGAAAATTCCCTATAAAGGCGAAAATTCTCACGGACTGATATCACTGACTAAGGCGACACTAGTCAATTGTCGACAATGGTAGACGTTAGGAATGGACTCGATATTTATTGCCACATCGTGGAGTGATTTTTATGAAAATATTTTAAATAAATAAAAGAATAAATATTTGTACATACACAATAAATACTCATGATCAAGATGTTGCAGCAAAATCCTACCTGGAAAGAAAAAGAAAAAAAAAATTAACACTAGATAATAAGGGGGTTAGAAATACCTATTCAGGGAAACAAAATTCAAACGGCTGAGATTTAAAAAAAAAATTTAAAAACACTCCCAAGGGCCAAAAGCTGTCGGCTGTTCTGAAAGACAGCTTATTCCTCTATTTGTGCAACTCATAAGCCTGTTCTCCTCATCCTCTAACTTTCGCCTTTCATCTGTTATCCCCTAACTTTCATCTTCTATTTTGCATTTTCGACCTGTAATCTTCTATCTCTCATCTTGTAACAGCTTCAATTCATCATTTTGATGCAAAAAAAACCCACAAATTGAATGTACAAACCTGGAATAAGACGAGAAATACAACCGCTGGATAAGTTTCCCGCTTAAATCTAAATTCCACCGGTTCAAATGTCATAGCAAAATAAAGTTCCCCCAACGTTGATGAATTTCCTGCCCAAATTGCACCAACAAAATCCGTAAAATTTCCCATTCCTTGACAGAGAAGAAGCAACTCTCCAAAACAAAAGCCCAAATCTACATAAATCACATTTATTTCAAAACAATGACACACACAATACCTACTACCGTTTGTTTCAAGTTTTTTTTTTCTCTCTTTTTGGGAATTCAAATCTCCTTATAATAAATGCGAGAATGCGACACAGAAACCCAATTTCTCATGTTTATCTCCATCCTCCTTTGAAAGAAAGGGGGGAATGCATCCTCCCGAGGCTTTTGTGTGTATTCAAACGATCATTGTCAACCATCTATACAACCACACCGACCGACGACGGAAGAGACTTGCAGTGTTCCTCTATTGTGAGATTTCAATTGGACAAAAGAAAGTTTTGCTGATGGGAAACTGAAACTGAAATCCTTTTCAATGTTATTCATCGTCGCAAAAGTATTATAAAAATTTGCAAAATCCCAGTACTGGACATGGACAAGTTGCAGATACCAGCCATATGGTGGGTTATTGTTTTTCAAACGATAACGAGTCGCATGGCCAGGAATTGTGCAAGTAGTTTGAGACATTTGTCCTTACCGGACGTATTTCTTAGACTTCCTTCTGGGAGTTGAAGAACAAAATGTTCCACTGTCATAACCACGTTGTGTTGCCTTTGCTTCTGGGGGAAGTTCATTATGATTTCGCGTGCAGTCATGCAGCATTGACTGCTACTGTCCGGAGGTCTAATCAGCACTTTGATGAAAAAATTGGTTGACCCTTTTTTTTCTTGGGGATTGGCTTCTTTTGAGCATTTTGCTATTTTCCCTCTTTCCTTGTCTAGTTCTTTTAAGAACTCCAATCAGAACTGTTATCTGAACTCATGGATACTCTTTTTTCTTTCTCTGGTGTGTGGCTCTGACAAAAGAAAATTTGACGATAGATCCGTGGTCGAACTTTTTGAACAGCCTTCAGAACTCAATAGAATTAATTAAAAGAACACTAAGTTCAATATTTGTTCATAGGGAACTGCGGTTGAGTTTCTTGATCACTTTTGAGCTGAAACTTTAATAAGACCTCAGGGGAACTCTGACAAAAACCAAGTTTCACGATAGATCCGTTGTCGAAATGTTTGAACAGCCTTCAGAACTCAATAGAATTGATTAAAAGAACACTTAGTTCAATATCTGTTCATAGGGAACTGCGGTTGAGTTTCTTGATCATTTTTGAGCTGCAACTTTAATAAGACCTCAGGGGAACTCTGACAAAAACCAAGTTTGACGATAGATCCGTTGTCGAAATTTTTGAACAGCCTTCAGAACTCAATAGAATTGATTAAAAGAACACTTAGTTCAATATTTGTTCATAGGGAACTGCGGTTGAGTTTCTTGATCACTTTTGAGCTGCAACTTTAATAAGACCTCAGGGGAACTCTGACAAAAACCAAGTTTGACGATAGATCCGTGGTCGACATTTTTGAACAGCCTTCAGAACTCAATAGAATTTATTAAAAGAACGCTTAGTTCAATTTTTGTTCATAGGGAACTGCGGTTGAGTTTCTTGATAACTTTTGAACCGCAACTTTAATAAGACCTCAGGGAACTCTGACAAAAACCAAGTTTGACGATAGATCCGTGGTCGAAATTTTTGAACAGCCTTCAGAACTCAATAGAATTTATTAAAATAACACTTAGTTCAATATTTGTTCATAGGGAACTGCGGTTGAGTTTCTTGATAACTTTTGAACCGCAACTTTAATAAGACCTCAGGGAACTCTGACAAAAACCAAGTTTGACGATAGATCCGTGGTCGAAATTTTTGAACAGCCTTCAGAACTCAATAGAACTCATTAAAAAAACACGCATTTGAATATTTGTTCATAGGAAGCTCTTGTTGAGTTGCTCGAGTACTTTTTGGTATCTAAGCTGAACTCAGAGGAACTCAGATCCACATATTAATATTGAAGATTTGTAAAAGTACTTTGAAGAGCCGGCCGATTGTTTTTTAGAACTCCGCTTAGAACCATTGGGAACTAAATATATCTTCAAAGTTTGGCCTTTAATGGGCTGAGACGATTTTATTGCGAGAGAGTATTGTAGAGTTCAATGAACATATTTTAGAGAAGCTGGGGCTGCCTGAATTGTATCTATTCACCAAGCAGTCAGTTTAACTTTTAGAGGGCTATTTTTACAGTTCCAGGGTACTTAAACAGAAGGAAGTTGTAACATTAAATAACTGGCGCAATAGGACCAAATATAGGTACCCTAAGCCTAGCTATACTCACAACCAATCGATTCTTGGAGTTTTAATTTTTTTGGGCCAGTTGAAGCGACCCACAGTTTGATGCCGAGTCCGTACGCTTGAATTGAGAAGCTTTTCCAAGGCAGTTATTCTCTTGAATGTTTGACAGACTCTCGCGAGAGGTAGCGCAGTAGAAAGTACCTTAGAGAACTTACCACTTTCACAAAAAAAACACTCAAATCACCTTCAAGAGAGACGCAAAGATAACTTTTTGCAAAGGCAACGTCGTACACTCCCCAAGGGACAAGCCATCATCTCTAAAGGGGCACCTTTTTGTGCAGATCACTTTTTAATATACTCGCTCGAATTAGCTATGCTCTGCGAGCACAACTGTTTTAATTCCAAAGTCAGGCATCACTAACAAGAGGAATTGATAATCTCCTTCGCTTCGCAATAATTGAACAACTCCAATACAAGATGGAATCCCCGCGCGCCGCCGCCCACCCCTTCGAGTGCCTTCTATAATTGGTTTCCCTTTTTCTATATCCACAGCTAGTCGCTCGGTGTGCATTCCTGCTCGGACGAATGATTAAATTTTGAACAAAATATTTGTCTCTGCAGTCTGCAACACAAAAACATTCAGTCCCTGGACCACGCTGACCACCCAATCATTATCCCTAAACAGCAACAGAGTACTACCACCTCTGGCATATCAATAATTGAAGTTCCACAAATAGCAAAACGTCACCTCGGGGAATGAATGAGTGTCCGGAGCACACAGGAGGCGGCGCATGAAGACATCCCTCTTTGTGTATGGTGTCCCCTGTTCGGCGACCGACTGGATAGGTGCAAGGTCCTTACAAGCATACCTTGGACCGACACACAACGATGACGATGAACATCTGTAATGAATAATTCACGAGGAATTTAAATTGTCGCCCAAATGAATGGCAATTTATGCTGGATTAAACTTAAACACAACACTTTAGCAGGGCGGATAGAATTTTCTCAGCTCGAACGCCTTTTAAAGCGCGCAAATCGTCGAGCGACGTAAACAGGTTGCTCGCACTAATCCCAGCTGCAGTCATTTCTACAGCAGCTCTGGCCGACTACATGTGCACACGTACATATGTATGTAGATCTTTGGCAGATAGTATTCTATTCTGCGCACATCCATATTCGATCTGACAGGTAATCAAATGAATGGCGGATGACACAAAAACGAGAAAGAGCTGCACACCGAAAGAGGTTAGCGAAGAAGAAGAAATGCGCGCTGCGCGCATTAGCCCCGGGTGGAAACGAGCTCATGCAACGAGGGCATGCCATTGACCGTGTGCATCCTTAATAGTTCGCCGTGTCGCTGGCTGATTCGATACATGGGAGGCGAATCAGATTAACTTGCACGGCAGCGGAAACGGGTCCGGTAAACTACCATCCGCACAGTTGTTAGCTCTAAAATATATATTTTCTATTAAACAATGCCACTGCCGCTGCTGTAGCTGTGCACTGTCCTCGGTGGCACGGTCCGGTGCTCACTTCAGTTTACAACCTGCCCGACCGGTTAATTAAAAAGCGAGCGATATAAATGTAGCACGATGCTGGACAGAGAGTGTGTTGAGATAGTCGGACTTTGCCTCGTCGGAACTGTTAGCCGCCACCCTATGCGATTATCTCAATTGAACTTATTGCATTTAGCGATTCAATTGGCGAACCTTGGAAATGTGGTTTGCAACTTAATGAGATCGGAATGGAGAACGGTGCAAGTTGTCCTTTCGAAAGGTGTTAATGGGAGTATAGTTTGATTTATGTTGCGTGTCGCACTGACGCCATTGAGGGCGAGTGTCTGCGTGAAGTCGGCAATGTGCTTGACAGGTAGACTGCGAGGTTTTTGACAGCTGTTTCAGTAGATGTTTATATCCCTGGAAAATTGGCATCGACTTTGAAGTTCGAAGTTGGTATTTGGGCACGAACTTCCTCGAGTTGTTTGTTGGGCATTCCTCTATTCTGTGAGCTTTGAAGGGGTCGCGGGTTTTTCCCGACTGGGGATGGATCAGGTATGACGACGATCGTCGAAAAAATATTATTTTCTAGTTTTTGACGACTGTAAGAGTCGGGAAAACTCATCTGATTATCGACAGGTTTCCCCTTTTTCTTGCCGACTATAACCTACTCTCCAACTTCCAACTTTAGCAATTTAGGAAGTCACCTTTTCACTTTGTTTGATTAAGTTAATTTGAATGCTTATATCTTTGAAATACAATCGGGTATAAACAATATTTATGTGGCACTGCGCGAACTCGCCAAGCTCCCTTGAAAGTCAGATACGAACTGCGATGTTAACTCAGTACGTCTGACCCACTTGACGAGCTGCATTGTGCAGTCATATACTAATACTATGATACCTTTGAGCAGGAGGGACTTCCTGTACCTACTTTACAGGGTAACACGTGTATAAAAATGTGCGAACAGAAGGGAGGTACATTCAATCGTTTGGACTAACCTCTCCCAACTTTTATATGCTCCTACTCCTAAAGCTTCATAAAGTTTAAGTCCTCACGAGGCTAAAGGATCTCTCATTCAAAGGTACGTCAGTGTTCCGCCGACTAAAGTCAATCGTCGAAGACCTGGACATCCATATTTCCCTGGGAGCTATACCTATCTGCACTTGTCAAAGAAATTCCTAAAATTTTCGCCAAAAGTCCAAAGCCTGCCTGTGTTTTCATTTCAATTGCTTTTCTCGCTTATCGTCCTTCTACCCGAAAGCACTTTTCCACCCCAGTCTCTGGGCGACCCCTGTGGCCAACAACATTTCACCCATGGGATAAAGAAAACCCCCAAAATAAAAGCGGAGCTCGCTCGCTCCACCGCAGTATCACAATCACAATCACAATACCCATTCAGAAGCACCCGTCTGATATTAACCCGCCCCGTCAAAGCATACCACCGGCAATTTTCCATCTCTTGTTCTCCTAGGGGTTTGGTTCAATGTATGTATATAATAACGTTCTGCGGTGCATGTGCAAAATTCTTTATGCTACCCTCAAAACAGCAGGTTGTGGCATCCCCTAAAGCAAGTCAAAATATTCAGAATTTCCCAGCTGCTGCGCCAGTGGAATTGAGTACCAGAACCATTAAGTTGCATACCAACAGAAATGCAGACAACACACAAGCGCCTCCTAAACAATGCCGAATTTTAAACACATTTACCTGAAGCTTACCTAAGACTGGCAACTGGAAAAAATAAAAACCGAAAATGCTTTGCCAACAAAAATTATTTACGGATGAGGGTGAAATTCTCATTTTCATTCGACCAGCATAGAGCTGGATAAATCCTTGCAGCTTGGGGCATGAGTCCGGCTTCAATGCGTTCTTTTGGTAACCGAGTGGGTAGACAATACTCACTACAGGCAGCTCGTGCTTGCGAGGAGTGCAAATTCGCATTATGCCATTGCGAAGAGCAAATCAATCGAGTGTGCGGGTAGATGTGTTGCCAGCAACCATTACCCAAGCCACTCTGCATTTGGCACGAATGGGGATTGTCGCCGTCCGTTTAGGGAAGTGGAAGCAATATTGACACAGGTGCAGTTGCACTGTACGATGGATATAGTCAATCGAACCGCTCAACGTATGGTTCGTATACAATGCTCGGCTGGTGTATGCGGATTAATGCAATTCATGTTGACAAACTGGGGACTGTTGGGTATTTTCTTTTGGGAGTCGGCTAAATGGAAAAATCGGTGTGGACAGTTTGTCTGTGAGCGCATTTTAAAGTACTTTTAAAAATATTCAACGGATATGCAACCAAGCACAGTAAAGGCAAAGAAAGCTTCACCCGAAAATGTGTTAAAAAATGCCTGGCCACCTAAAATGGACTAACAAATTTCCAGAATTATACGAGAAACAAAAATATCCTAAAAATTATAAGAAAATGCAAGTAAAGAACGCGCCATAAAAGGCAAAACCTCATCACAATATTAGCTTAAGAAAGACTGAAAAAAAACCGCAGAAAACTGTACAGAAAAGTTTCAAAAAACACAAAGCAGGCAAGAGACCTAAAAAACGCTTCCAAATGCGTTCTAAAAAAAATGATCTTATATCTTAACGACAGATATAAAGACAAATTATTTAAAAAATACGCGACCAAAAGAATAACGAAAGTATATGTACCATAGGGGACGTCAGAAATGTTGCCAGACCAATTTGCAAAAATATTGCACAAGAACTTACAAAAAAATAATTAAAAAACCCAAAAATATATGCAGGTAAAAAAAGGGGAAAAAAGGCTCCGCCAGAGACGCTTACAAACGTTTCAAAAACAGATGGGAAACACACATATAAAAATCAAAAATTCTAAACTAGAGAAAAACGCGGCAAAAATTTGAATTCAAAAATTCTTGTCAAAAACAGTAAAAGGAAACACACACAGAAATATTGAAAAAAAAAGAGTTAAAAACAAAGGCAGCAGAACTCCTAAACGTTCGGAAAAACACGGCAAAAAGTTATATAAGAAACAAGAGGAGGAATAGTAAAAAAAAAACTATGAATGTGGTCGAAAGAAGCCTAAAAATGAGTTCGACAAATTCACAAGAGAATGCAAGGCAAAAATCGCGACGAACGAGGAAAGGCAAAAAAAAAAAAAGCGCATCGAAAAATTCGACAGACAGCAGCTCTAAAAATCCCGACTACAATTAATAAAAAAAATATCTAGAAAAAGCACGGAAAAAATGTGCCACACATTTAGAAAAAAGCGGGTCAGAAATGGGACGATGACTAACTAATGAAGGAACGACCTTATAACCTTGCAGCAAAACCGAACCACAGCTTGAAATGAAACTATAGTTACAGAAGAACCTACTTCAAGCTCAGAGCTTCTTAAAATACCAAAAGTAGGAGCCAACCTTAGTCAATCTTGTAGCGTAAGCTTGTAAGACCTTTAAAGCTTGTTTGGACTCTGAAAAATAATCCAAAAATCCGCCCACACCATTCTTCCGCTCTGAAGAAAGACCCACGATTCACTTAGAATAATCCAACCAAACCAAATTTGCAGTTACACTAAGACCGCACGACCCAGGACTTGTGGCCCGCAACAACCATCCGACAAAACTTAAGCATGGATTTCTATTCCATATTTGACGCAAATCCACATAACCCTACAAATTTGTCCTACCCCTGACGGTATCTGTCATAGCTTCCTATCCCAACACGCAGCTACTGGGCTGGGCGGCATATATATTATTTCTGACATCCTGGCCGTATGCATAAAGGCTCCTTGTTTTGTTAAAAAAAAAAAAAAAAAAACACTTTGTCCCATTTTGACTCGAGCGACACTCGAACAATTTTTAAATTGTGCACCATACTCGTATACGTCCTTGATGCGCTCATACATACAAACCCATACAAGCCATTGTGCTGTAGGTTATGAAATGTGCACACACCCTTGATTTGCTTTTCCACTTGTTTTTTTGTTTTGCTCTACACTTTCTTGAGTTTGATGGAATAAAATAGAAAAACAAAACAGAAGGAAAAGAAACGGCTCTCTCTCTCTCTCTTCAAATGAAGGCTAACGAATGTGTGCTGTCCTTGAACGGAAATCTTTTTGGCTCGGGCATAGCTCTACTTTAAGTTTTTCATTGAATGGCACTCGTGTCGACTTTGTAACTGAATAAAACAGAGGAATGGAATATTTTTCAATGTTGTTGGATACAGGGAGAGTAATACTTGAGATAAAGTGCATGTGTGTATTTTGGAAAATTCTTAGAAAAGTCCTCTCGAATTGAATAGTTCTCTTGTATTGTGTTCGTAATACGGTGCTGTAAGGAACTTGGAATAACAATAGAAAATGGAGGTCCTTTGAATGGAATTTTTCAGGACTTGAACTCAGTGAATGGGTGAATATTTGCGCTCACCTTTCTTTCTAATTGTAGTTATTTCTTTCCCTGCCTGGGAGTGAACTTCTATTCACAGTCCCAACTAGACTATACGCCTAGAAGTAGATCACAAATTCTGGAATACACCAAAGTCCATCTGCACTTTTTCAACGACCGTTGTAAAGGAAATCAATGGAATAGATTGGCGGCTTATGTGAGCAGGGGTATTCGACCCCTTTTCAAGGGGCACTTTAGGTTTAGGTTCGATTTGAACAGGTTGTCTTGTCAGAATTTACTCTTTTGTATTGCCAAAAAGTGATTGAGGGTCTTATTTTGAGACGACTAACTTTTCAAGGGGCACTTTAGGTTTCGTAGAATGAATGCTGGATATTCGACTTGAAATTTGACCAAATGAAAGATAGCATCTATTGAAACTCATGATCTAAAGCAATCTGGGATATTTTGTAATGACCCCCTTTTGGGGGGCACTCAAGCTTAATGTACCAAGTATCTCAAAGTTGAGGGAGCAAAGTGGTTTGATCTGAAAATGTGGACTAGTACAGCGTCTCATTTGAGAGAGAGTCCTCATCGAAAATGATTCTTATGAAATGACCCCCCTTGCGATACATAAATTACTGATCAAATATTATAAGGACTATTGGTTCCGGTACTTCTCGCTTATTCGTAGTAAAAAATCTCACAAGCCTACTTGGTTCTAGTGACCTTTGTGCAGAAGGCATGGCTTATTAAAATGGCCCCCGAAAAGAAAAGGGGGGGGGGGGGGGGGCAGAGGAGTTTCAGTGTAAAAGAAAGTTAAAAAATTGGAAAAGTTGTCGTAAAGGGAAGTAACAGTAGAGGAAGACCACAACTTCGATGGAACAAAATCCCAACATCCTTGAAGCACGTTTTTGGTTGCTTAATCGAGGCACGCGCATCTTTCGAGGATTAAATCCGCTCGGGACTGTGGTCGGAATGAGATGAAATGAATGAAATGGACACTTCCTCTCCCTCTTCTCCATGGGCTTCATCATGCCCGCGATACATCCATTCATCAAACCACAATACTGCAATACAGAAAATCCTTAAACAATACCCCCGCATCAAGCGGCCTTGGCCGCCCACATTCCAACCTTGAGCACACCCACAAGGTCATACAAACCATACATCATTGCCTCGTGCTGCTGAACTTGGCAAACAACAAATACCTACCTCTTCAAACAGAGAGGCCTTGCGGTGAGTACCTTCTATATAAACGAACAAGTTGGCAAGTTGCCAGCACCACATATAAAATCGACTTCTCCGGCTAAAAATGCACAAAATCCTACAAATCGGCCGCAGTTACCTTCCCCCAAATTCGTCCTACAGGACCCTATACGGCAATCTTAGCATGAGTGAAATTGCATTATCCAACCACTTGACCATTGACTACACGAAAAGCCAACGGAAAATTGATTCCTTGCCAAAATACACGCTCCAGACGTGCTGTCCTCATTTACCTCAAACACTCCACGAGTACGTGTGTGTCTAATCTCCTCCTATCTAGTGACTCGTCTCTTGGCACAGATTACCCTACAGGATAGACGAGTAGCTAAAGTTAACATCAACTCTTCGAATGATGTCAATAGACGGTTAAGTTGTCATCGTGTGTCTCCCCTTACGTGTGTGTGTGCGCAATTAGCTCTTAACCCCATCTTAAGGCAAATGGTAGCGCCACTTTGTAAATGAATCGAGAGCAGGAATGAAAAATTCTCACAGCGGTCAGGCCACGACACACGATGTACTCCTCATACGTACACATGGCGCGCTAAAGGATAATGGTGCGAAAGTGTTTTTCCACTTTGTTTTCCACGCTTCTCTCTCGCAATTCATTGAATGCAAAGGGCTTGTGAAACTTGAGAAAATCCTTTCACATCGCAACACACAACAGGAGAAACACTCTTAATTGTCTATGCAATTAGCTTTCACAGTTATTACGTGTACTCCCGCTCCTGCATGTCCTTGCGTTTCATTTCAAAAGGATGTAGCTATGTTGTAACTGTAGCAGTTTCTGTTTTCTTTTTTTTGCGACGCCCCCTATCGCCCCCTATTTCGTCTGTGCTTTGAGGACTAAATTACATGAATAGAACTTCCTTCCATTCCGGCAGATAGGGGGAATTTATTTATTGTGCTGTTGCGGTGTAGGTAAACGGCAACACATTAAATATCCCGAATGAAAATTCGCATTTAATGAGCAAGAAACGTTTAGCCTTAAGATTTTAATTACATTTGGCCTAGATAGCGCGCCATGATTGGAGGGATTCCGGGACAAAACTAATGCGCCGCCGATTTGTTTCGCGGCTCTAGGGAGAGGCATACCAATTTTAATGGTTCGCTAATGAGAGATAATATTTCGTGGTCGTTAATATTTTAGGACTGTAAAAGGACACGAAGACGGCTGCTCAAATCGCAATTTAGTCGATATTGGCATTGGTGAAGCGTTGCGATGCACAGTGGGTGAGCTTGTTGACGGTGGTGAGGAAAGACAAAACGTTTTTGCGTGTGAAGCTGCAGATGTGTAGATAAACTGCTGTCAGGGAGATTGATGGTGGTGCGATTGATGGTGGTGCGATTGATGGCGGTCCGAGAACAGCTTCCAATGAGGGGCACATAGGACAGAACGTATTCCGTGATGGATGCAGTGTTGAAGGAAGGCAGCCCAGTGCTTGGGTTATGGTGGACTACATAAATTTAAGCTGTAATATAACGATAATTCCACGAACATTCGGACCGCAAGGGTGAGTACCTTCGGACAAGGAACACTCCATGTGAAAGCTGATAGATGGCGGATAATTGCTCAGTAGATCCACTCAGCTCCTTCTCGTCTTTTGAATTAGCACCTGCGATCAGTAATAAGAAAATAAACAGTTTGCGCCACAGGTCCGTAGCGACTCTAGGCCTAGCTCCTCACAACCATTCGTTTTGTATGAGTTTTTCATTTTTGGAACGAATGGAAGGGATCTACAATTTTATGCCGAGTCCAAACGTCTAATTGAGAAGCCCTTCCAAGACAGTTATACTCTCGGATGTTTGTCAGACGTTCGCAAGACGATCCTGCGATCAGTAGGCAACAGAAAATGTAAGTACAAGGACAACTGATCTACGAAATCAAGAAGACCTACAAAAATCAAAGCTCTCTAATAATTCTCGCTACTGGGCTTCACAGTACAAGCGAACAAAATTTCGCAGACAAATTTACGGATCAAGGGACAACTGACCCACGGGTTTTTTATTGAATTTAAGAAAGATCTAAGTAAAACTTGATTCTTATCGAAACTCATGTCATTGCGCGAAGTAACTTAAACCGAAAAAGATTCTACAGACGAATTTTGGAAATTATAGGACAACTCATCAACGGACTTAAAATACTCGAAAGCTGCTGTACATTTAGCCCCAAATTGCCTTAGAAGGAAGACAATAGCCGGGCATGAATCCGCAGGGAATTTGGGAGATCAATGGACAACTGGTCCACAGGACTTTCAACCTAAAAAAAATTATTTGAAACAAACAAAGCCGTCTTGAAGTTTTTGTTAATGCAGCACTAGAACCTTGCATAATAGCAATTCGCAGGTAGGTTGAGGTGACAACTGATCTACAGGGGCAAATTCATATATGATATATGTTTTTGTTGAATGACCAGAATAAGTTGTATTCTGCTCGTATTTTGTATTGACTATCTTCATCTTTTCACTTGTGGAAAATGAACTGCATTAAGCTATCAAGCTCGTAATTTTTGCACTAAGTTGTTTATTTTGTAAGGTCTATTGTTTCGAAGATAATCGTCTGAAAAGTTACGGAATGAGTGCCCAGGTTTTCATTGAATCTTAAAAGAATCCAAATAAATTAAGACTTATCGCAAAGATTGTGCCAATTTTCAGCAGCACGAGCCCAGCAAAACAGAAGTCAGTGAAGAAGACCTTGAATCTGTTTTAAGGTTTGTGTCATTGGCTAGCAGAACATGAATCTAAATCCGCTCAGAAATCAGAGGGCCAATGCGCAACTGACACACACATTTTTACTGAGTCTAAAAAGGGCCTAAGTAAAACAAAAAACTGTCACCAATGATCTTAGGAGAAAGAGCGCAGATGAACATGAAACCGCAGAACAGTCGGCAGGCTTATGGACAACTGATCCACAGGTTTCCTGATCTACATAAAAGTCCTTATCGACGGCATTAGCAGCACGACTCAATGGGACAACTGAACCACAGGCGTCTAACGCTTATAAGAGTGTTCTGAATATATTGCATTGGTAATCTTTGTTTTAAAAATATGTCAAAAAAGGATTTCTTACTAATGACCAAAGAAAGTTTTCCCTACAATATCTGCCCTACATCCACCTATTGTGACAAACCTCACTTTCCAACCTACTCTCAAAAAAAAAAATAGCTACACCTCGTGCTCAAAGAACTTAAAGGGCAAACACATTTTTACTGACAATATAACCATAAAAAAAACCCTCGCCGCTTGCAAGGTCCGTCCCTTTCACTCGGCCAAAAGCTGTAACCCATTTCCAGTCTTTCAATTTGGAGAATTCAATGCATTTCTAAAACTCTTCTATAGAGACAGGAGCAGGAGATACTTCTTTTAAATTTTATATTTTTCATTTTCCCATTCAAGAAGCCAAAAGCATATCCTCTGCCGGAGGCAGGTATGTACACGTGTATCTGATGTGTAGGTGCTCTTTTCATTATTTCCATCCCCTTGGGCATGCCGCATGCATGTGGTTGCATTTAAATACGGGATTGCACGCCAAAACCAGGTCATAGTGACTCTTCAATTGCAGACTGAGCAAAATGCCAGACCCTGGTACAATATTTATATTTTATTTCTACTTGGTCCCTTTTTTTAACCGTCTACACGCAGGGAAAACAACTAACGAAACCAACTACATTTATAGATTTTGTGCAGTTGCTTTGACGGCTCTGTTGTCTTGGTGTATTGTTCGAAAGACAGATCCCAGACATAGGTTGTCAGTTCAAAATGGATAAGCACCCATCCTCTCTGAATTAAGTTCAAGGACGTGGACGTGGATTATTGTGGGGTCTTTGTGTGTCGTTGCGGTTTTTAGTGCTGTGGGTCTTTGAAATAAGCTCGAATTCAAGAATTAAAAGTTAAATTTAGTTTTCGGTTCGGTGCGGCTAATTGACACTCGTGCTGAATCATAGCCTGACACAGGTGCATGAACTGTATCATGATGGCGTGCAACTGTGGGAGTTGCTAACTAGAGCGACGGGCGTGCATTACCAATTTCGACCACTAGGAGTCCATTTTTACACATATCACAAAGCCCAAGAGTGGGTATATTAAGGTCATCCTGCTGGGGTCAAAGCACTTCTAACGACAGCCATTACAGTCTCACATAAAAAATAATAAGCCGAGTGGAGTAATTTAGAAAAGGTAATAATCACAATGAAAAGTCAGAGTTACTGCGACGAGACTTTTTCAATCCCCAACCACCACAATAGCACAGTCCCTCCATTCCATTCCATTACGTTTATGTTTTTCTTCTGTTTTTTGTTTGAATTTTCTATCAACTTCCATCACAATAAAATTCGTAGGAATAACATCTCTAATGGATCTTTCTACTTTGATGGGCACAATATAAGAGAAATTGTCTAGAACACTGAGCAGGGAAGGAAGAGTCCTGTAGTGGTATTTTTCTTTCAACAACAACAGCGAGTTGTTATTTTTCCCATTTTGTGTTCTTTCATTTCAATTAGTATTTATTAATATTTTCTGCGACTGTGTACTTATGGGGAGGCAATGCTTTTCCAACTGGATATCCAATTTTAACTTCTTTATTAAAATGAAAAAGAAACTTTGATAGTTTTGCGGAAGCATGTCCTCGGAGAACTTGTAAAGAATTTGCCAGAAGTGTATTTGACGAATTTTTGGCAAATTTTAGTTCAAAACACGTCCTTCCAAGCGAAATGAAAACGTTTACCCAACCGGAATGTCAAAGTTGGTAAATCGAATCGAATATGGCCGAGTGATGACACGAAATGCGGCATAGATAAGGGTGAGTGAGGATCCTCATAACAGGAAAGTCATCATCGAAGTCTCTGGGGAACCACTTGACTTGAAAAAAAGACAGAAACTTTCACAAGACCGGTCTGCACTATATTTCGTATAGCTTCTTCTTCTTCTCAACTTGGCTGCTGCCACTTTAAGTGCATTAATGCGGTTCGAAAAGTCGGCATACTCCTATGCAAGGACATAGGGTCCCGTCTTACAACTCGAACAAAACGCACCTTCCAGAAGAGGCCACTTAAATCTATAAAACAGCTGGGGGTTTTATGTGTATGGGGCCAGTTGAAGACTACTAGTGCAGTTTCATTGAAATTCTCATTCCTCAGACTCAAAAAAGACTATAGGGTATGTTCCTCATTGCCATGCCTACATTTACTGGCCGTTTTAGACTAAATTGTTTTTTTTCGACTTAAATGCCTTGTAAATATTTCCTTAGACTCCAAGGCGACTATTTTCTTCATTGCCACGCCTACTTTTTATGGGCGTTTTAGACTAAATTGCATTTTTTTCCTCGACTTTACTGCCTATTACCTGCCATAGGCTAAAATATTCTTATTCAATATAAAACGGAAAACAAAACTTAAGGGAGTCAAGATGTTTCTAAAAATTTTAAGCTAACAATCAAATTTCGGCTGCATCCAGAAGCTGAGCTAGAGAGCGAAACCTAAGACGATCAAGTCAAATTTACTTCTACAAATCGAAGAGTATCAGCAACGATTGTCCTTGATTGTGGTTCTGCCTTCAGAAATGTTCATTATGAATAATATTTCGTTCACCGTCCAGTTGCAAGTGAATGTTTTTAGTGAGAGTTTGAAAATTGAGAAAATTAGTTTCACTTACTGAGCGAGTTTCACTTACTGAGCGAGAAACGCTTTTTACTACCGAGTAAATCGAAAAAACGAAAGCAATGTGTGAAAGCGAATGTGAAAACGATTTATTTTTGAAGGCAGAACCACAATCAATTGATTCACTCTTTCACAGTACCCGAATTGACCCCCTTGTGGAAGTTATCCACGGGGGCAATGGCGCAAACTATGCGCATTTGACTGATGACGTGATGAGAATATAAAAACTTGATTTCGAGTGAGAAAAACCAAAAGATATCGTTTTTTTGAAATTTTTATGGTAAAAACATATAAACTGACAGAATAGTTTATTTGATTATCATCAGATTTCATTACACTTGGGAAAAATGAAGTGGATTGAGCTCTGCAACTCGTAATTTCTGCAATTAGTTTCTTTTGTTAAAGGTTACGGCCTGGTTTTCAACTACATAAATAATGTACTACCAGCAACTTTCTAGGGAGCTGTTAGTCCGACGAAAGAAGATGGACAGGTGGTCCTCGGTAGTTCCATTTGCCACTGGATGCGAGCCACACCCCCACACCCTTGAAAAGTGAACTTTCTATTGCCCGCATGTTATTGCGTCTGCAGAATTTAAATCAAAAAACACTTAGTATCACTGCCACTTCAATTACCTTGAGAATCCTTAAAGCTTGAGCATTGATTTTGCGAAAAATCCCTGCTACGCCATTTGCATTCCCCGCAGTCGTAAACACTCGAGTCATCGTCTCTCCAGCTCATGAATAATTTTTTATTTTAATTTTAAAGAAAAGATGCGTATACGCCACCGTCAAGTCAAAGCTGGCATTTTGCGCTACACACCTTGACTCGATTTTGCTTTGTACCATGGGGAATCTCGTCGGCACTCGTGACAAGAAATCAACCTACACCCTGAGGGTGCACAGAGTCAAAGCAATTAAATTTTCATACAACGTACACGTCCTTGGCTTTTGGAGTTTTTTTTTCTGTTTTCTTTTCTTTATCCCGCAGCAAGGAAAAAATTGGACAAAAATACAAAAATGCACTCATTCTATGTGTCTACCCATTTCAAAAGGGAGCGAAAAATAAATAAATTCAGCTCTTTACTAGATAAAAGAAGCAAGAGCTTTGAAATATAATCTGGCGGAGGGATGGTGGCACGATCGCCAAGGAGGGAAAGTAAAGCCGGAGCTGAGACTTTTGATGGGAATTGAATGGCATAAGTGAATTACTGCACACAGACCCACATCCACGTCCTTTTGAGTCCCATTCTCGACCTAGAGTTTCCACAAAGGACAATAGAACGTAAATAAAGTTATCGAATTAAATATACTTCATAGGGAGGGTAGTTGCGTCTCTAGAATTTTTGTTTTATTAAGAAAATTCTTTAAATCGATTTATTGGATGAGGACGACGGATACACAGTATATCCGCAGATATACCATATGCAACCCTGACTACCTCAAGTGATTGTGCTCAGCTGGAGATGGATATATGAGGAAATGGGAAACACAAACAATAGATTATCATGGAAATTGTATCCAGGTAGCATCTCTATATCTACTTATACTGAGCTTAATTTGGTAAATTGGACGTGAGAGACCGGATACATGGACAGAGATCGAGACGAGATATTCGTCCGATGATATTGCTCTAGGTATTGAAATTGGAATATATCATCCCAACTTCAAAGGCATACATTCAATTTTGAGGCGTCAAGTGACTGGAATGAAGGAAGCAAAATATTTTGTCAAATCAAATATCTAGCTTCGGGACATGAATGGGCGTATGGGCGGGAATTAACAAGAGAATGACAAGCAATTGTGGTAGGTATGTCGATTTTGATTGAAGGAAGTGTCCACTTCAAAGCATGTTTACATGTGGGAGCATGCTACAGTTAGGAAGGTAAGCCTTGCATGGGGAGTACGAAGGAAGATTGATTTGTTGAAGTGCAAGAAAGTGCTGCAAGTGGTATCCAACAACATTCGATTGCTGTACTAAAAAATTACGATCAGTGTAACGCAGAGCTGTGTCATTGGAGTTAGAAGGCCATTGCTTTTAGAAGCACAGCACCCTGTGATACAAGAGTTCCAAGCCGAATGTTAGCCTCATATAACTCAGCTTTTGTTTAACCTTCTCTCTGTAGACATCGTGAGTCAGCAATATGCCAGCGAAATATAAAATAAGCACTTCAGTCTACAGAGATCAACAGACAGGTCATGCAAGAGTATTCTTCTGCAAGTCGTTCGTCTCTCAAGGTCACTGACCTATGAAAATCGACTTGGAAGTAGTCGCCAGCTGTGATTTACCAGACAGGGACTAATGGTGGGAAATGTTCTTCACCAAAGAAGATTACTGAGGTTTATAAAGAGGTTTAGCACCTTTTCGTCTTAAAGGAATATACAACTCTCCTGTGAGCAGAGTACACTCAAAGATCCTATCTGTCTCAATTAATTGAGCCTTGATTTACAAAGATTTTTGAAGGTCAATTTAGAGATCACAAGTCGAAAAGCATGGGCCTTCAAAAGCCCTACAAAAACTATCAAATACGGCATACAGTTGGATGCAAAATGTACACCGATCTATGGACCTAGATATAAAGATTCTGAGTAACAAAAGGTCGCAGGGGTTGTAGTCTGCCACCATTTAAAAACATCATCATCGGCTGTCGGCAAATATAGAGATCTAAGCTCAGGCCTGATAGTCTCTAAGGCTGTCATCATAAAGTACGGCTCTGGTTTGTACTAGATAACACTCCTGACATAATAATAATAATAAATTAATAAGTTGGCGCAACAGGTCCGAGGGACCCAAGGCCTAGCTTGGTCCTGACACAATAGCTTTGACATAAAGGGGCAAGTTACTTGCAACCCAGTCGTGCACATTTTCTCTGATATTTTTCGCTTCTCTTTACGGAGAGTGGCAGAGTGTTGATATTGGGGCCAGCGGAGCTACTGTACCAATCAAAGACTCGAACCAAGACCAAAATGTCTTTACGTGAAATGGAATACTAAGCAGGACTGCACCCAACAACGCTAGAAATAAGGAGGTAGAGAAGACAGAGACAAAAGGAAAATCACTGCCTGCGTCTTTGGAAATTATTTCTACCAACGATGTTGGTAACACTTGCTGAACCGACACCGAATAAACACCCAAAAAAAATGCATCCCTCCCATTTTGAAAACCACTAGTGTCTTCAATGGTCAAATGCAAAAAAGCGGAACAATTTTTGTAAGAACTCCTTGATGATAGTTGTGCAATAAAAATGCCTTCTCTTTGTTTGCTGTTTTTCATCAATAACCTATTAAGAAAATTATGGGAATTTTAACAAACGGTGAGGGAATAAAAATGACCCCGGGAGAACCATGGCAACAACACCCTATCAAATATGTGGTACTAGAAAGGTGAAAGGCAGCAACTACTACTGCATATTTTAGTATCCGCGGTTTCTAATCCATGAAAACGAACATAGTCCTCGAATGTAGGTATTTTTGACCTAAGGGACAGTTGACTAAGACCCGAATTAATATTTTCATTTTTAGAAGTCTTAGAAGAAACAATTTTATTAAGTTGGCCAGTTTTCGGTCTTCAGATTGATCATAGAGGTTTTTCCTGATTTAAGGAGGTAAAATATGAAAGCAATTCAAACAACGGTATGGAAAAACGTCAGATCGAGGCGAACCAAAAAAAAATTAAGCAACCTTCTGTTTACTCTCTTCGTTATAAAGCCCTCTGCAAAGAGAAGGGTCCACACAAAATTATATACCTGCAAAGGAAGACCTATTCCCCTGAGCTACTTTCAAAGACGAACACTCTGTCTCTCATTTGTATTTTTAACGAAGCACCACTTCAGCGTTTTCAAGCCGGTTGGATGAGCAAAGTGAATTTGCCTACACACCGCCACAGACAACGTCATTGTTGCATTATCCACATCGAACCGGATTGCACTTGCAATTTTATATTTATTTCAAAGGCACCAACGACTCAACTCGAATGTTATCAACATTCCTAATAGCGATTCCGCAAAGGACGCAGTGTATAGTACTAAAATCTAACGAGCATACGTAAAAGCTTAACGAGCCTTTTATTGCCTTTCAACAGCAAACAGCAGTCGTAAACATTTATCACGTTCCATATGAGCAACGGATACCGCTTGTAATGGCAACCCTAGCAGGTGCATCCGCCCATTTAACCATCTTTCTTATTATATTCAACCGAGAGAGTAATGAAATTCGCAACACATACCAACAAGCCAAAGTCAGGCCACTTACCTTAGTTCGAAGCTAATGATGGTCTTCCGTCCTCAATGAAAGGCCTGCAAATAAAAAACAAAAAATACATGTTAACATCACTGCACGGAATACTGTGTGAGGGGTACATGAGTTTAAAAGAAATCCATCAGCGTGGATGTAATGCAATTAGCGGCGACTTAATGAACTTGAACCTGCGATGGCAAGACCGCCGCGCCGATAGAATTCCAAACAATGTATTGATGTTGATTAAATATTTTTATTTGCGATGCGATGTCGTTCTTGTTGTTTGCAGCGCTCAGCGGAATTGAACCCGAGCATGACGTGAGGTCAATCAGGAAGGTTAACTGACACAAAAACAAAAAGCCGAACCATGAGTTGTAAACAAAAGCAGCTTACGTATGCACAGATGTGTGTATGCATGGGTATGCGAATATTTGGATGTAAAACGCGCTAAATGCTTCGTCAGAAATAGTTTTTGTTGTTGATGGCTTTGGCATTTCTTTTAGGTTGCTGATTTGGTAATTTTAGTTTTCAGATCGAAATCGGAGAGATTGCAGTTTTTTACGCAATTAATTAATTATGTGGACTTGGGGGCATCGTAATTATATAGTTGAAAGTCGATTGGTAGTCTTGCAAATTGCAAGTCATTTGTTTTCATTTTGTATTTCTTTCATTCGTAGCGACAGTGGTTCTTCAACCACGTCAACAACGAAACACAGCGGAGGTGTGTACAAATGGTGTTACCACCTCAAAGGAGATCTACAATCGAGTTCAAAAGATTTTCCATTTCTTCGTATTTGATTCAAATAAGATCGGTCTTACATTTATTGTAGCTCAGCCTCTCAAGGGAACAGAATGAATGAATGATAGCTTGCAATACTCGTAGAAGAAATGTCCGGAAACCTTAAAAAAAGGACCCCCCCCCCTAAAACAGGACATTGGGCTTGATTCAAAAGAGCAGGTGTTCTCTCTACCATTAGATAATACTTAACTTCGATATGAAAATCGGGTAGAAAGTTATATCCAATAAAAAGTTTATACCTAAAGGGTGATTTTTTAGCTGGTTTGGTTTTGGCAACACTGGTTTTGACAACTGACGTGTGTTTAGTACCTTGTGTCAATGTCAAACAGCTTCAGTTTGGTTTGCAATTTAACCATGGATCGTCTTACAAATGAACAACGCTTGCAAATTATTGAATTTTACTATCAAAATTCGTGCTCGGTTCGAAATGTTCATCGCGCGCTGCTTCCATTTTATGATCGGCATTCTCGACCTTCTGAGCAGTCTATTCGGAAGATTGTGACCAAATTTCGCACCAAATTTACTTTGTTGGACATTAAACCACCAACACGTTTACGTACTGTGCGTAGTGAAGAAAATATTGCGGCCGTATCAGCTAGTGTGACAGAAGACCGCGAAATGTCGATTCGGCGCCGTTCCCAGCAGTTAGGCCTTTGTTACAGCACTACGTGGAAAATTTTGCGGAAGGATTTGGGCGTAAAGCCTTTTAAGATACAGCTGGTGCAAGAACTAAAGCCAGCCGACCTACCACAACTCCGAATTTTTGGTGAATGGGCTCTTGGAAAGCTGGCCGAGGATCCGCTTTTTTATCGAAAAATTGTGTTCAGCGATGAGGCTCATTTTTGGTTGAATGGGTACGTAAATAAGCAAAATTGCCGCATTTGGAGTGAAGATAAGCCAGAAGCATTGCAACAGCTACCAATGCATCCCGAAAAAGCCACTGTTTGGTGCGGTTTATGGGCCGGCGGCATTATTGGCCATATTTCTTCAAAGATGATGCGAATCGCAGCGTTACTGTCAATGGTGAACGCTACCGAGCGATGATAACTTTTTTTTGCCCGAAATGGAAGTTCTTGACTTGCATGATATGTGGTTTCAACAAGACGGTGCCACATGCCACACAGCACGCGAAACAATGGCGCAATTGCGAGGCGAGTTTGGTGAACAGTTAATTTCACGTTTCGGGCCGGTCAATTGGCCGCCTAGATCGTGCGATTTGACACCATTAGATTATTTTTTGTGGGGGTATGTCAAGGCTAATGTGTATAAGGACAAGCCCGCTTCGATTGACGCACTGGAAGCCAACATCCATGCATTTATTCGTGAGATACCGGCCGATATGTGTGAAAGAGTATGCCAAAATTGGACTCAGCGGATGGGCTACCTGAGACGCAGCCGCGGTCAACATTTGCATGAAATTATCTTTAAACATTAAATTGCAAGGTTCAAACTATCGATTCAAATAAATATTTCATTAATTTTTTCGAATTTTTTGTGTTTTTTTTTTTTAAAAAGTTCTAAACCTCTTAAAAAATCACCCGTTACATTTGATCGGTATTTTACCCCTCGAAAAAGGGGCATAGGGGTCATTTAAACAACTGGTTAAAGCTCCTGTTAATTTTCTACTACTTCTCAATCGCATTTGTTAAGTTTTAAAACAGTTTAACTTATGAAGTGTTTGAAAAAATTCTGCAAAGCTAACCTAAAAGGGCACCTTTTATGATTTATGACTCTTAAATTAGCAGTTTGAGTTGTTGCGTAAGCCTGGACAATCTTTTTTTCTCAGTGTAGATGACTTTATTTGCCGCTTAATAGTTTTGTAAAAATACAGTCAAATTTTAAACTGTTGGTTTGACGGAGTGGACGCTGAGTTGTTGCGTCAGTCAGTCAGTCTGGAGAATTTCTTTTATCTCAGTGGGGATGACTTTATTTGCCAAACTGTTGGATTGACGGAGTGGACGCTGAGTTGTTGCGTCAATCAGTCAGTCGGGACAATTTCTTTTACCTCAGTGTAGATGACTTTATTTGCCTTCCAAATTTTGTAAAGACAGTCAAATTTCAAACTGTTGGATTGACGGAGTGGACGCTGAGTTGTTGCATCAATCAGTCAGTCTGGACAATTTCTTTTATCTCAGTGGGGATGACTTTATTTGCCAAACTGTTGGATTGACGGAGTGGACGCTGAGTTGTTGCGTCAATCAGTCAGTCGGGACAATTTCTTTCACCTCAGTGTAGATGACTTTATTTGCCTTATAAATTTTGTAAAGACAGTCAAATTTTAAACTGTTGGATTGACGGGGTGGAAGCTGAATTGTTGCGTCAATCAGTCAGTCGGGACAATTTCTTTTACCTCAGTGTAGATGACTTTATTTGCCTTCCAAATTTTGTAAAGACAGTCAAATTTCAAACTGTTGGATTGACGGAGTGGACGCTGAGTTGTTGCATCAATCAGTCAGTCTGGACAATTTCTTTTATCTCAGTGGGGATGACTTTATTTGCCAAACTGTTGGATTGACGGAGTGGACGCTGAGTTGTTGCGTCAATCAGTCAGTCGGGACAATTTCTTTCACCTCAGTGTAGATGACTTTATTTGCCTTATAAATTTTGTAAAGACAGTCAAATTTTAAACTGTTGGATTGACGGGGTGGAAGCTGAATTGTTGCGTCAATCAGTCAGTCGGGACAATTTCTTTTACCTCAGTGTAGATGACTTTATTTGCCTTCCAAATTTTGTAAGGACAGTCAAATTTCAAACTGTTGGATTGACGGAGTGGACGCTGAGTTGTTGCGTCAGTCAGTCAGTCTGGACAATTTCTTTTACCTCAGTGTAGATGTCTTTATTTGCTTTCCAAATTTTGTAAAGACATTCAAATTTCAAACTGTTGGATTGACGGAGTGGACGCTGAGATGTTGCGTCAGTCAGTCAGTCTGGACAATTTCTTTTACCTCAGTGTAGATGTCTTTATTTGCTTTCCAAATTTTGTAAAGACATTCAAATTTCAAACTGTTGGATTGACGGAGTGGACGCTGAGTTGTTGCGTCAGTCAGTCAGTCTGGACAATTTCTTTTACCTCAGTGTAGATGTCTTTATTTGCTTTCCAAATTTTGTAAAGACATTCAAATTTCAAACTGTTGGATTGACGGAGTGGACGCTGAGTTGTTGCGTCAGTCAGTCAGTCTGGACAATTTCTTTTACCTCAGTGTAGATGTCTTTATTTGCTTTCCAAATTTTGTAAAGACATTCAAATTTCAAACTGTTGGATTGACGGAGTGGACGCTGAGTTGTTGCGTCAGTCAGTCAGTCTGGACAATTTCTTTTACCTCAGTGTAGATGTCTTCATTTGCTTTCCAAATTTTGTAAAGACATTCAAATTTCAAACTGTTGGATTGACGGAGTGGACGCTGAGTTGTTGCGTCTGTCAGTCAGTCTGGACAATTTCTTTTACCTCAGTGTAGATGTCTTTATTTGCTTTCCAAATTTTGTAAAGACATTCAAATTTCAAACTGTTGGATTGACGGAGTGGACGCTGAGATGTTGCGTCAGTCAGTCAGTCTGGACAATTTCTTTTACCTCAGTGTAGATGTCTTTATTTGCTTTCCAAATTTTGTAAAGACATTCAAATTTCAAACTGTTGGATTGACGGAGTGGACGCTGAGTTGTTGCGTCAGTCAGTCAGTCTGGACAATTTCTTTTACCTCAGTGTAGATGTCTTTATTTGCTTTCCAAATTTTGTAAAGACATTCAAATTTCAAACTGTTGGATTGACGGAGTGGACGCTGAGTTGTTGCGTCAGTCAGTCAGTCTGGACAATTTCTTTTACCTCAGTGTAGATGACTTTATTTGCCTTCCAAATTTTGTAAAGACAGTCAAATTTTAAACAATTGGATTGACGGAGTGGACGCTGAGTTGTTGCGTCAGTCAGTCAGTCTGGACAATTTCTTTTACCTCAGTGTAGATGACTTTATTTGCTTTCCAAATTTTGTAAAGACATTCAAATTTCAAACTGTTGGATTGACGGAGTGGACGCTGAGTTGTTGCGTCAGTCAGTCAGTCTGGACAATTTCTTTTACCTCAGTGTAGATGTCTTTATTTGCTTTCCAAATTTTGTAAAGACATTCAAATTTCAAACTGTTGGATTGACGGAGTGGACGCTGAGTTGTTGCGTCAGTCAGTCAGTCTGGACAATTTCTTTTACCTCAGTGTAGATGACTTTATTTGCCTTCCAAATTTTGTAAAGACAGTCAAATTTTAAACAATTGGATTGACGGAGTGGACGATGAGTTATTTTTATTTTCTAAAAAGACGCTTTAATTTTAAACTGTTGGTGGATTGACGCAGTTGACGTTTGTTTTCATTTTCATGAGGTAGGAATCGTTTACGTTATTATTATCCCCCATCTGTCCGATTCCAGCCATCCAACTATTTTAATCGGCTGTAGTTCAATAATTTAATTTCCAAACAGATGCAACAGCAGCACATGGACAGCAACCGCAACACATCCGTTAAGAAGGGTATAGTATAGGAGAGGACGCCACTGACATAAGCAATTTGATGTGTGCAGATTGATTTGTGGGATAGCACGGACCTCCCTCCTATACTCATGTATGTGCCTGTCAATGCGATTATATTATGGTAGTTTGATTAATTAGGTATCCTTGGGCTTTGTCTGTACGTATATGTTGACCTATGCACGTACACTCACTGGGGACATGTCAATGTGCCCCCATTCAATTGCGATTTGCTTCATTTGCTATGTTGATTATTTGAGGAAATGTTTGGCATAACACACATTCCTCCAGTCCATGCGAGCGCAACAATATTTGCTTCTGACGGTGGAAGCCAACCCTTGCTGTTGTTCAAGAAGATATTCATGGCAAACCTTGTTCTTGTCCAAGCTGCATTAATCCTCTTGCTGGGACAGTTTGATCTGCCCTGCAATACATGACGGGCGGTCAGAGCTGTAGGGTGCCACATTCACATAAAATTCACCTTCTCTGTCAATCACGGGAATTCAATTTGCGCCCCTATTAATCATGGGGGCTTAACTCAGCCACCTTGCTCTCGCTCTTCCTGCAACGAAAAACGAAAGCGCAAAAAAGAACGACACCAATATAATGCGTTTTCGAATTTTCTCTAGGTGCGGTGGGTTGGGTATAGTGCGGCATCTCGTTATCATCATCATAATTCATTCCGACACCATACAATTAATTACTGTTCACATCCTGTTTGTGAGAAATAGCTGCTGTCACTATGATGAATACGCGCTTAGTGGGCGAAAGGAATGAAGGAAACTTCGAAGGACAATGCCGGAGAGGATGAGCACTGCCAGAATGTTCTTATCTATATTTTGATAGTTTGCAACAAAAAAAAAAGAAACACTTTTTGGTCATGGGTTTGCCAAACACCTGTTTAAGTGGTTGTAGTGCGGGAACTCTTTGGAAATGATTAATTTTATAGGTTGTGCTGTGGAATACAGTGATGGATATCTAGAACTAGATCTACCAAATACGTCGCAGTATAGTCCCTTGGGTGCTTCGGTTATGCTAGTAATTCACTGGGACATTTGCTGAGGTGTATTTTAATTTTTAAGGCAGACGAAAATGGTGCACTCCTTCCCAAGTATGCATGAAACTTAAGTCGACTTGCCACCACAATCGCTTATGGCTGGGAACCCTTGTTAGATGGCTGCATCTGGGGCTGGATGTCCAATGTTAAGTCTTTCAGATGTTTTTACAAAAAATCGGTCTTGAGTCTTGGTTATTATAAAAGCGCGTTGCGGTAAAAGAATAAAAAGAGAGCTGGCTTCGCATAAGTGTGACATTAAAGGGATTCGGGTACAAACCCATGTGAAATTATCCGGTTTCGGCTGACGAACAGTCCCTACCATGCCTGGGGATAATAATAAGCCCCAACCTAAAAGGGGGCTGGGGAGGCATTTTCAAAAACCCCGAAACATCTTTTACGTACTTCTGTTTTTTTACCAATACATAGAAAAATTCAAATTAATTATTAAAGCTTCCACAATGGAACCAACTGATGGTCCAAGTGAAGCTGTGGCAAACGCCAGAAGAGCACCCTCTTAACTTAATCCCTACTTCAAAGCTTTGAAAACTCCTTCCTAAAATGATAAGGATGGTCTTGCACCCCTTGGGGGGGGGGGGGGTTGTACTTTGGGAAATGCTTAGTTCAGTGCTTCGTGATTAGTATCACAGACCAACATTACAAAGTTCCAAGGAAATCGAACTAACAAAAACCCGCCCAGAGCACTTGCCCCCTAAAAGGGGCTATTGGGCAAAAATCGAAATCTCCTGAAACATTTTTGTCCAATGTCCAATTATTTTCTATTCCCTATCACTGCGTAAAATTGGAGTTCTCTACGGAAAGAAATTTGGAACCCCTTTAGGAAAAGTCTGCACTTTTGATATTTTTACCCCTCAGAGGGGGTTCATTTTAAAAAAAAACGGTGAACCACTCATTTAATAATTTGTTGCTTCCTTATCAAACCGCAAGTGACTAAAGCTAGGAGTTTGTTAGTAGCCCCCTTTAAAAGGGCAGGGGGGGTCATATCTGAAAATCACTTCTCAGTGCGCGTCCAGAAAGCTATAGTTGAATGCACGGTACCGACAACAGATGTAAGGCACTAACAATCTGGAAAAAATCACAGAACCTTCGTCTAAAATATGACAACAGCTGGACAAACAAGATCCTGCTGACCTTTGACAGAATATCGCTGTGTAAATTTGAATCTGCACTGTTGGGACCCAAATTCCTAAGGAACTTTGCAACGAAAGGGTAGAAAGATCCACGATTACAGGCCTCACTTCCTCACTCACTGCTCTTCTCCAAAGTTTCCACCTTAGGACTATCATTTCGAAGTTGGTTCTCTAAAAAAAATCCAGTAGACGTGCAAGACCGATGGGACGAATGGAAGCTATATAACTCCGAAGAACTTTCCTATGCCTGTTTCTCTAATATTTACTGCTTTCCTTGGGCATCAGGAGGGCTATACAGCTACTCCAGCCTATAAACCGTGGCAAAGAAGTGAACAAAAAGTCGACCCAAGACACAAACCAATTCAAAGCCGCATACACGCATGAATTACGTTATGAAATTCTGTCATGCAGCCACATGCCAAACTATATTCTGAGTACACGATGAGTCACTCTTGGAGTGTCGTATACTTGAACTAGCTATCGACCGTCGACTTTCTTAAGACACCCGTGCGGGACTTTTCTTGATTGTCAACGAACTGATGTTAGCTTTGCTTTGAAGAAGCTTCGTGGAGCTTCTAATATATCCAAAAAAAAAACCTTGAAAAAAACGAAGCTGGGTGCGTTAAATCTCCAACTGCATGGGGCCACACAAGTCACCTATACGTTTGTCATTCGTAGTCTAGTATTTATCGTCAATATTTGCGGAACAAGAATCCCAATACTGTCATCGACAGGACACTGCACAACGAGTCGCACAATTCTCGCCACAATCATTTTGCATGCAGATTCTGTCAATTTAAAAAGTACGTTCGCCAATGTGGCCCGATCAGTAATCAAGTGATGCCGACACTCGGTGGGGGTATACTGTCAACCCCAATCGCACTGTGGTTACCCACTATTTGTGCAGCATAACTCTGTTTGTCAGCTCGGCCTCCCTCTGGCTAATATTCAATAAGCTTTTATCCGCAATCCTCGCTCGTTAACTGACACGCACGCACAGTCACATGGTTCGCACGCAACAAAGCAAATATTATTATGTCCCCGCCTGTGTGTGTGTGTGCCATTTTGCACGCATCCTGTCTGGATGATGTTATCTCAATATTTTTGCTGGTGTCTACATTTTCCGGCGAAGCGCATTGTGTTTACATCGGCCATTGTGTTGCCAACAGCGTGTCATTGTTCAATTGAACATAAATTCTATTATTATGCACACGAGGCTAAAATGTACATATTTGCATTAAGCTCGGGGTGTACCACCCTGTGCAGTATCTGTATGTGTGCGCATTTGGATGAGTATCCAACTATGTGGAGGGTTGCTTAAAAGGTGTCACAGATATGCGCGTCAAGACCAGAGATGATGAGTGTGTTTGTGTTTTAGCCCACAAAAACCACTTAACACAGTTGTCGAAGTGCACTCACGGCTTAAATTGTCAGCAAAAATGTTCTGCATCAAAAGAACCCCCACAACAGAAAATGCTTACGAGCATGTGTTCTGTGCTGGCGCTGGCGCTGGCGCTGGTTTGTTGCTATTGCTGTTGTTGTTCGTGGTGGTGTAGTGTTGTTTCGGTTTACATTACAACAAGTAACACGGAGGGAGGTGTAAATTTAAATTTAACTACAAGGCGGGTAGCTTTTGAATGATGGTTGGACCGACAGGCATGTGCTTATCACGTGAAGAGCTGTCTCTGTCGAGAGAGGGCCACCTGCTCATGGAACTGTGAGAAAGAGACGAGGCATATTTCAGTTCAGTGAATTGGTAAAAATGCTTTCAACAGGGGGGGGCGGTGAATTCGAGTGTTAATATTCATGGTTAGTGGATCTTTATCAGTTGATATATTTTGTTTCCTTTTTTTTTTTTAATTTAAAGGTGAACATTTGAAAGGGCTTGGCAGGCTGACAGGTTGGATGTCAGTCATCAGAAAATGTACATGAACTGTCTTAGAAGAATGTGCATAGGTTCAGGGTTTTAGAGGGAAGTCGGAAGGAGAAATGTTCAAATAGATGAGACAAATATTTGCAGAGAATTATTTGAAGAGGTCTGCGGGTGAATTTCCAGAGAGAGTTGTTTCTCTAAAACAGAGTTTCTGTTTGAAAACCAAGAAAAGTATTGACATTCGAATTCATTTTGATTGACGTGCAGGGGAAAATGCTGTTAAAAAAAGGACGTCCATATGGGACCATTCGCTTGACTGACTTAACATTTCTGGAGCAAATGGAAGAGACCTGCCATTTGTGACGAATACAAACGACTGAGTTCAGGAAGTTTTTCAGGGCAGCTATAGGTACTCCCGGTCAGACGTTCTAGTCAAACACGGTAGCCCCTTCATGGCCAAATAAGTCCTAAAAACCTACTCCATCTAAACGCAATTGTCAATGAAAGTGTGGTTAAAGAGCCAAACTTCAACGCGAACTGGAGTTTCGGTATCACTGGAGTGGATTACCCTTCGACATTCAAAACGACTTCTGTTTCATATATATAAGCCATCTGATCCTGCGGCATAGGTTCGAGGTATTTTTTTTTCTTCTTCTTTTTTGGACAGAACTGGTTTCGTTCGGGTTCTGAACCAGAGGATCGCTGTAGTCTTTTGTACGAATGGCTCCAGTTGAAGACAGGGGTTCTACGTTGCAGAAGTAAATCGTTCGTGTACACAAAAACGTTTGAACAGAACGCCGACCCAGGGTTTCAATTATGACAGCGTTTACAACGACAGGAGTTGGTTTTTTAAGCTAAAGTCCATACAAACGCTTTGGCTCCGAAATATGATGAGGGGAACAGTAGCAGCATTACGAACTATAGCAAGCCACCATAAGTTGACTCAAAATGACAATTTTCCAGGAGTAACGCTCTTTTGTACAATACTTTTTCTTTTCTTTAAAAGGCCTTGACTCGTCCCTAAACCACCTCTAAGATAAAGCCTGAGAACAAAAGACCTATCTAACGACAGTCGGAAAGCTGAATTAATTCATTCTGAACTCTAGGCTACGATGGAATCAATGAAAATGAAACCTCTGATGATTTTGCTTCAAAATACTTGCAAGGAATCTTCACCGAGCAGAAAACTTCCCTACATATCACGCATCTATGGGCTTTCATTGATGAATTAATTTCATATGAGCGCATTCTTCCTCAGGCTACAGACAGACCAAATCTAAGTTTACCAAGAGTTTTGTAAGAAGTCCGCTGTATTTTGGATATTACTATAGCCCAACAAAGGGGGAAAAAAATAAAGCCGTCTTAACTAGGCACCTTTTCTCAATTTTTTTTAATTTTTATGAAGAAAATTAACAAAAATCGCACATCATAAAAAAAAACACCTTCTGGGACACTCTTGGGATAGGGCAATGATGCCGCCCAGCTTTTCCCCTTTGATAGCTCGTTTCCGACTCAAGATAGTGGGCCTTGACAGTCACATAAGCTTCTTATCAAAAAGGCGTGTGCAAACATTTATAAAAAATTCAGGCAAGTTATCAAATTTAAAGGAACTCGATGGATGGCAGTTATAATTATTCGTCATGTTTTTAAAATGAGAGTTTTACCCGAGCGTGAAAAGTTTGAGACCCAGTAGGAAGCAGTTATATTCAACCAGAGATAGAAATGAAAAATATGAGCTTCAACTTCCTCTGCATTGGAAAGACGCTTCATTGCAACTCATACACAGCATACAGCTCATCAATCAGACAACTCATCCACGGACATTTTATCCAGCTTCAAGCTGTGCATAGGAATAGGTTTTTAACTGCGAGCGAAGCGAACAACACAGCCTTAAAATGAAGGTAGATATCATATCCCATGGATCAGTTGGCCCGATGTTCAGTTGTCTGGTATGGCTGGGAGATGGCAATGGATGAGTTTTACGAAGGTAAGGTGTCTATGCCTGACCAAAAATATTGGCGTTCCTCTTGGAGCGCAACTCGAGCCCGCGCTGGAAGATTTAGAGTTCACTTTTCCAGATCGAACGTTAGTATATTTTATGGCAGTACAATGAACAAGCTTCGGACAGTTGAAAAGTAGTGCACAGAAATTTGCCAGTTTTGCCAGTTTCAATCGAAATACACGATTGGGTTTAAAATTGAATTGCAGTTATTTGAGGAAGTAGGTAGCCATAGCAGCCTTATGTGGATCGATTTCCCGTGTCTAATAACAATTCTGACGAGACGGAGAAAAAAAATGCCTACTCAATTGGCATTCTGCACACCTATCGGTCTGCACCCCATCCACATGAACATATATTCAATTCGATGGTTTCAACATTATAACCCACGTTCACCGTTCAAAATACGAACACGAAAAAAAAGTGACGGGCACACTCGATACTCGTATGCCTAGCAACTCCTACCAAACGTGTAGGTTTAGTGGATTGAATGCGAGTATATCCTGCTGTGAGGTGCGCATAACGACCAAAATGGAAAATGTAAAACTTGGAAACCTAAAAACGTAAAAACCCTGTGTGGGTACATCTCTGCAAAAGCTTGCTTATTCCCTGTTTTATTTCCGAAAAGGATGGATGAACATTGACACTGGTAGGAGTGCGGAGGAGGGATGTCTGGCATTTTGGAACTACCTCTCAGCATTATCCTTTCAGTTCTTCACTTTCACGTCTATGAATTTATCCAACTGATGGCGACTACAGCAACGTGACTGGAAAACTCTATATAGATCCCAGAGAGTGACGTACGCTGTGGTGGTGCTCGCGATGCCTCGGAGAAAATTATGTAATATGATTTTTATAGACGGAACATGATGGTTTACGTGTGCGTGTTTCAATATTGGTTGAATGGGTTGAAGCCATTTTTCCGAGCAAATTATGTTAATCGATTTTCGACTCGGATGAATATTGAATAGCCAACGAGGCGAGGGAGATGTTCCGTGTGTTGTCATTCATTGTTGGTGGTATGTTTTTCAAGGATAATAACTTTGGAAGAGTAATCTGGAAGAGGATACTTTGGGAATACTTATAACGTGATAATGATGGCCAGTTAATGGGATAGTTAGATGATTTGTCTTTGTTAATTTAGGATGGGTGTTTAGTCGCCGCGGGAGGGGATTAAAAGGTTTAAAATTTATTCAAAACCCCCCGAAAGGGCTATCGGTTTGGTCGGTAAATGGGGGGAGTCTAGGAGGCAGCCTTTGGTAAAGCGCTGAAGCGATCCATGAGAGTACTTGCGTTTATAAGTCACCCGAAGGCCGCACCAAGACTTAAAGCGCAGTAGTTATCTATCGGGCCTTATTTTATATGAAATACGGACCAAATGAAAGGTAAATTTAAATAGGTTCACTCCCGCTTGTTTTTCTCTAGTGGAACTTGAAATGTTCCCTAGAAAGCGGTGAAATTTGAGCCACTTCTACTAGAAATGCTCAAGTCCTCGGATGGTTCTGTCGTTTAAGCTTTATCTTCCTATCGAAATTGAATGGAATAAGGACTAATTCAAGCAAGGAAACCATACTACTACTAGATGATGAGATCTCTGGTAGCTTTTCAGCTATAACTCCAAATCTAGCCGCACAAGGCCTGACTTGCTGCAAATGTGTCTTTATAAACAAAATTCGCTAGGGTGTACCTTGGTTCAACATTTTCAAGTCTCCAGAGGGCTTAGTACAACCCAAGATGCAAAACTCTTTATTCGTAACTTTTATAGGTGTACTTAAGAGCAGCTCGAATCTATAGTTTATTGCAAAACTATGGTCGGAGGAGTTTTCCAACTGAAGGTCAGTAACAGTTCAGACTTCAACTCTAAAAACCTTCGACCTATAAGTTTCAGTCACGGCTCTAAGCTTCGTGAGCTACGGACCACCACAAGGCGGAGTTATATCGCCCTTTCTGGTCGTACGACTTAGAAAAGGCGCGGAACTGCCCAAACTAGTCAGTTTTATAGCAACGCGTTTAAGACTGTCTCTAGAGATGGGCCGAAATTAGGCCTACCCAAGGTAAAATGCCAAGGAAAAGTGCTCCCAAATCACCAATCAGTTGCCAATTTGGTGACCCCTGGAAGAAGTACTGCCAATTCGACGAACAAACATCCTTCAAGTTGTACAAAAATAGTGTTAAACAAACTCCACAAACAATAAATTGTCTACATGTCTTGCTCTTGTTCATTTCTTGCTATATACACGAATGTGGTAAAGCTTCAACTTGTTTATGGCCGGCGATCACGCAACCTTGCTGCTACTCGTACTAGAAGATGATATATCTTAGATGTGCGTCTTTCCACTTTCGGAAGCCCAAAATTATCCACACTCTAGTTGGTTGGTTGGTCTAGTTGGAACCGATATATAAACATACGTGGGATGTCGCACGCCATAAGACCCCTCCAACAACAAAATCAGTATCCAGCCTTCGTGTTTATAACTTTTTCGCAAATGAGGAACATCTAGCAGCGATTGTTTCAACACGGAATGCATAATATATCAAACAACTGGCAGACGCATAAATTATGAAAATAAATACTAGGGAAGATGGTGTGGAGGGAAGCAGTAGTCGCCTCTAAGCAGTACTTTTCCTCAATTGTTTTTCATCTATAATACACATGTAAGAGGTATTTAAATTTTGAGGTACGGGCACTGAAGGTGCAAACTTAAACCATCAACGTAGGACGCCATATTTTGATTGATGGATGGGGTGGGTGATTTCGATGAAGTTTTTAACCAGAAATGGAGGTACTTTGTTTTTGATTTCATAAGTTGGCACAGAGGATGAATAGGGGAATGGAGGGCAGCTTGTACAATAAGAAGGAGGAATTGTATAAGAACATTTTACAGAAATTTTTAAGACAAATCTACAACAGATCAGGGTACAGAAGACATATCGCGAGGTCCACTTATAACCTCGTGCAGGTGGCAAGCTTCGTAAAAGCGAAGATGGGCTCCCGTAGCTCGAGACGATTGAAGACTCAGCAACAGCCAGTGTTCTACAAAAAAAAAAAAAAAAACACTAGATCAAGCTTCCCTTGTCTTCAAGACTGAAACGCAGTCTCGCTGAAAAAGGGAAAGAAATCTGGAGGCTGAAGAACTTAATAGCCTGCTGTGGCATAAACGAAAAAAATCTACCAGAAAACAAGTTTCAACACTGAGGCAATTCCTAGACGAGGCTAACGATGACATCTTTAAAGCTGCATTAACAGTCAGGACATTTTTCCAGCTACAGATCTATCTTCGCATTTCTGTTTAAAATGAATAAGTCTATGACAAACGTTTACCGCAGAAGATAGTTGACGACTTTTATAAGCCAGTGGTGACAATTCGTAAGAATGTTTCCTATTAAAGGGAATTTTTTTGGTCATCGTAAATCAGCTAAAGCAAGACGTCCATGGTTTTTTCATACCGATGGATCTTCCATACCAATGGAACTTATTTACGAAATACCTCAACTAAAACACCGATCATCTTTGGACACTCCATCCGTGGTGAATTTTTGTGTAGGCTTCTAGGCGAGCCCCTTACCTGGCAATTTGTTATGCACAAAATGTCTGAAATGTCTGCCAGTGGCTTTGTCGATGAGTTGCAGTTGGCCATGGATTTATTTATTTAACATTTTAGCCCGCTTAATTCTTTGTGCTGTATAGTAGCTTATCAGTCTCTGTTGTAAAGTTTTTTTTTATTAAAATATTGAGTGCGGAAATTTGTGGCATTTTTCAAGCGGTGCAATTGAAAATGAAGGGAATTTTCATCACTACGAAGGGGAATTTTAATATCCATAGTATGGTAACACTGAAATAAAAACAAGCTGCAGGAAACAGCAGGGCTATCGACTACCAAGCTGCATAATTAATTGATACACTCAAAAGTCTGCGAGAGTTGTGCTACTTTATTCATAGCGCGTTCTATGTGATCGTGTCGAATCGTCTCACTCATAAATGGGGTTGCCAGATTAAAAAAACCAGGAAAGGGGAACATTTTGCATTCTTTGGGGGGACATTTTGCATTCTTACGGGCGCCATTTCTTACATTGGGCAGACACAAATTTTAACGAATATCAAAATGCTCTTAGTTTTCCGTTTCAAATTAAAAAAAGAAATAAATTACGAAATATTTTCAACTACCTATTTGATTCAATAAATTCAATAAGTTTGTATGTTTGTGTTCACTATAGCTTCGGAAATTCAAACAATGAAAGGGAACAAAATAGGCAAAGGGGAAGCTGTTTTTTTGTTTATCGAAAAGGTGTTTGAAAAGGGGGGACTTTGTTGGCGGAGTAATCCGAAATATTAACTGAACACATCCACTTCCACATTCCACAATCCACATTGACACATCCACAGTCCACAAACAAGATGGCTGTCTTTTTATATTCTTTGGATTTCTTTTCTTTTCCGTTCTTCTTCTTTTTCTTTTCGGACTCCGTCATTTATTAAACGATCTTTTTACTAAAGTATTACTCTTTAAATCAAACCGAATTAGACTTCCTGTACCACGTTTGTATTTTGATTTTTTCGGGGAAGAAGTCACTTTTAAGAGGAAAAACGAGCAATATGCGACGGAATTTGCTTTTGTTTTTTGTATGAAATTGGCATAGCAATTCAACCAACTCCATTAGCCCCTCAAACTGAGGACGTTCAAAATATCGAAATATCGCAGACCAATTCCCCATCTTACTTAGAGCTACACACAAATATCGTCTCCGTTACCCCATTCGGTGGGCAAATTTCGCTTCAATTCCAAAAATCAGCACGATACCTAACAAATGAAAAACACGTTTCGCAGCAATTTGTCTGCACACGCCTTTCAGAAATTCCACCTCACACCGCCCATTGATCCAGTTCCACTTCAACTACGAGGCAATTAATAGTTTTGCGCAAGAAACTCGTTTCTTATTTCTGCTTGCCTTGGCAAATTTCACGCCAACTGGCAATTTACATTTACGCTACAGATAGCATTTCAAAATGTAGCTCAAAATATAAACACAATTCCAATTAGATGAACGAAGTGCGAAAATAATGTCCACTGGATCATTCACCCTGGAGACACGAAACACCACCACACAGTGGACAGTACCATTCTTGTCCAGTTACTTAGCAACAGCTTATTGGCCGCTTCAACTCAAGATTGTGTACACAAAGAAAAACAAAAGTCTGCCGGCGCGCGGGCCAATTAATTGTTATACTTAAGTAGGACGATCCATCGTGTCTAAGGAGGTGTTTTCAAATCTCGCACACGCACACAAGGTGCCCCTGAATATAAAACTCTTAAGACAAAGTTGTTATTGTGAAAAATATTTACCTGCGGGTGCACGCTGGAGAGCTTCAATTTGTTTACTTTCAACCACTATACGTATTTTTCAAACACCACCCGAACGGGCGGTATACTCTTGCCCGCCTCTGTTCTCGCCCAACCAACTGTCGCGTCGGTCGGTACACGCAACTTGAGACCATGACTACTCCACAACAATGGGTGTAGTTTGTGTAGCGAAAAATAGAACAATACTCGTGTAGAGCTTCGAAATCCCTGGACAAGATCAAGGTTTCGCTGTTGATGGACATTGAACGTCTATTTTTTGCTGCTGCGGCGGCTTCTTGTCGAATTGAAGACTGGAAGAGGTCATGTGGGCTGCTGCTTATTGTGATGTCATTAGTCAGCAACAATTTTATTTTTTAATTTTTTTTCCAATTACATCAAAATCGATTTTGGCAGAAAATTGTGTGGGTCCATTAACGCGCCATTTGCCAAGGATATTAAAACTAATTGCGGATAATAATGCTTTGCACAAAATCTTTATGTTGCTAGTTGAATGAAAAAAAGGAAATTTATCGTACTTACGCGTTTGGATTGGTAATTGATTGGCATGGAGGTGTGACGAGGTCTTAAGGGGATGTAGGAAGTTCATTAAAAGCAGATTTTACCTGATAGGAGATTACTGATTAATGGATTTTTATTGTGGCAGCATGAAATTGAAATTGTTTATACGTGATGGGGGGTCACTTTTTCAAAGCCAATTCATGACTGTGAAAATTTCGATCGAAAATGATTTGAAATACTTCTACGAACGGTGCAGACTGTACAAGTGGAAGTTTACATAACCTTGTGAGCAAAGGCTTTTAGCCCAAAAGTCAGCGTTTAGCTTTTAGCTTGGGCAGTTGTATAATCACTTCTTTTATATCAAATGCACTTCTTTAGGAGACACACACTTTTCTGAGAGAAAAAAATAGTTTTGCTTCACGTTTTCCCGCACACAGAACTTTATATCGTTCACGAAAGACGCTAATCTTGGTTTTGCGAAATCTGGCAGATGTTGGTCAACAAGGTGTCCCACTTTCTGACATTTTTAACGCTCAACAAAAAAGTTGATAGTCCAATAGACAACTTTGTAGCCACTAGGACACGTGTCATTCACTTCTAAAAGCTTCTACGTCTACACCTAACGATGACATCCACGCTCAAGATATTTATATACTTGAAGCTGCTGGCTGATCGCACCTTCGGACAGTGATCACCACTGGAATGTAGATCTAGACCCTTCCCCATTGACTCGCGCTATAAAAGACTGCCACCTACGCCAATGTCCATAACTAGCAAAGCCAGGGCTACAAACTGAGGCTTGTTAAAGCTACCGCAAATAAAAGAGGTCGTGTTCAAGGTATAGAGAGTGCTATTAACAGTCAAACGACGCGTGATGGGTTCGTATGGATCGAAGAGACGAGAGCAAATTATATTACTAGAGCTAGTTAGTGAGTTAGCTAAAAGAATTAGAGAAGACGCGCTGTTGAGAAAGCTATCAAGATAAGTTCATAAATGAAAAATATGTCTGAATCAAGAGTATTTAAGAAGTTTAAAACTGATATATAGATGTAAGGTTAGAAGATCGTTCTAAACTGTAGTCTACAAAGATCAAGTCGACGAAAGCTATGTTAGATGTTGATTCTGAGCAACAGAACTCACAGAAAGGAAGTCTTGGATGGCATACTTAATAAGAAAAACAAAAGCTTGATAAAGAGATCTTGCATCGTAGCGTAGGATTTTCTAGACCATACATTTTAAAGAAGTTATGTGCCTTTAAGCTTCGGATATATGCAACAGCTGAGACATTTTCAAGGCCATCGTTTAACGGAGCCAAGAGGCTTTAAGCTTTAGCTATACGCAAAAGCTCAGGAATTTTCTAGACCATCTTTTTACGGAGTTAGACGTTTTAAGAACAATGCCATCAATATCGATTTATGGAGGGACTTGCCGGACTCCCAGGAGAGACTTTTATTTCTATTAACAATTTTAAGGTAAGGCAGGTGAAAAAAAAACTGCCTAGATCGCCAAGATTAGAAAGCAGGAGTAATTCAAAGTATTTCAGGATCATCTGACGATCTCTGATAGTTACAATGAAAACAAGCGGACCTAAATGACCGCCTTGTCGTACACCATAGGTGGCCAGGAAAGGAGCTGCTTTGACGGACTTAAAGGGAGTACAATTTGTAAAACCACTGATATTCATTTTAACGACACCGATGGCAGACAATTTTTAAGGACTCAACCGACGTGATGTCGTATCGAAGGCATTACTGAAATCAGTTCCGACTAATCCGACCTTTTAAGGCAGATAAAGCAAGGAATACGTGTACAAATGATTAACAATTCTCCAACCTGAAGAATATTCTACTTCACAGTTAAGGAGCTATTCAAAAGAGAAAGAGGGTTACTTGCACACAACGAATTGTATGTCTGAAGAGGCTTCTCAATGCAATTGGAACTGGGAACATGTAACTAATATATATAAAATAATTATATTTTTTTAATGTAGCAAAGCCCCTCGTCGTCAAAATATTCTTGAAGTGACGATGACGCACAGGACAATAAGACAGTTGATAATGTGCCGGACTTCGAGAAAAATTGAGATGATTGAGAAGAGTTCTCCACTCTTTTTTGATGGTACTGTACCCGAAGCTTCTTTGTTAAAAAAAGAAAAAACCAAAAAAACAGAGTAAGTCGCTCTCAATGAAACGCACATCAAAACTCTCCTTAATAGCTCCAACGTTGGTAAAACTGCCAGCTATAAAAGCTGTCAGCAAACGTCGCCCGCCACATTTAGTCCGATGTTCTTATAAGCTGCGGTCCACTCGAGACCGTTTTGCAATGAACATGAACATGAACACATATTTTAATATTCCAAATTCGTATTTAACGACCAACCTCTCACAGTCCTACATCCATGACCGCAATGATTGACTCCCCGGGCACGTAGCGCATATGATGAATTTTTTTTTTCTGCATAACTTATGCTCACCATCTTCATGTGCCCCTCAGACTACCGTGCGACATTTATGTCCACCAAAGAACAATAAACATAAACATTAAATACGTTGAGATGAATGAATAAAATCCGCTGCATACATAAATATATCGATCACTTAACCGAAAAAAAGGATAAAAATCCGCAAAATAGCCAGAAGGAGCAGAAACGGAAAAAAAATAAATACAAATCTGCTCCTCATAAATTATTTGAGAATGTTTCGTTTTTTTTCTCGAATAGATAGATACCCATGGCGCACATCCTGTGAGAAGGTGCCTTAAATGCTGGTCCGCTGGGAAGCAATTTATATCCTTTATTTATGCCATCACGTAGCGGATGGGCTGACAACTACTAGTCTAGCCCGACAAGGCAAAGTCTGTCCTGTCTTCCATTCCGCCAAAATCCACCGTATATCCAGAGAGAGAGGGAGAGAGGAAAAAAATCCGAGTCCACGCCATCACCACGGAGCACTGCATGGTGACTACAGCGCGTTGCTCCAGTTAAAGTATTCAAAAGATTGGAACATATTCCACAGCGCGCATACATTATTAATGACCGTTCGGTTTACAACTTCATTATAAAATATGAGAGCACACTGGTGGACGTCGCTCGGTCCCGGGCATCGTTATCCCGCGTAATGCGCATATTTATATGTATACACTCCTTTTACATATCTGTCTTCATTTGAATCGTCATTCTCATCATCGTTGGCCGTTGACCTGGCCGAGAGAGAAATACCGCCTCTTCGACGGTGGTTAATCCTTCATTCCCGACATGTTCAGTATTTTTGCTCTTGCGATACTCAACTCAATCAATACGATGATGCCCTGGCGGGGTTTTGTCCTTCCTCTTCTCGCAGCAGCATTTGATTGTGAAAACGGGCGCGTACGAAGGAGGCAATTCCTTTGGCCAAATTCCAAATTACCCCCACAGGCGGACGGCACATATATAAATCAATTGAACTTGACCTTTGTTATTAAGTAATTTCACCTGCCGAATACCGATTCCATCGAAATATGAGATCGATTTGTGCGTGATTAGTTTTTCAAGCTTTTTGCTGGCCTCGCGCTCTGCGGTGAATGGGAATGGGAATCGGAATCGGTTGATTGGGGGGCGGGGTGCTGTCGGAGCCGATTATTAGTGAATAATTTGGTACTGATGCTGATGCTGATGCTGATGTTGAAGGTGATGGTGCTGTGCGATGGTGATTAGGGGAATTTTTGATTTTTGGAATTTATGGTTGGCAGGCGCAGAGTGTGATTGGAAATGTTACGTGCCGTGGTTGGAGTAATTTTAGACGCCCGATAATGAAGTGATTATTATATACACCGGCGGGGTTTTTTGGTGGAGAAAGAGAGCCATGTTTTAAATAGCTTTCTAAATTGGCGGGTTGGGCATTTAAATCGTATAATGAAAGGGCCTAAGGCGGTTTCAGAAGCTCTAAAACTCTGGAAGATTGATGATGGTGCTCGACGTATCTTTCGTTATCAGTTGACAATACGCATACGAATTCAGGGTTGATTTGAGTTCCTGTCAATGTTCGGTCAATGTCAAAAGTCGCCTTTGATGAGTTGTAGTCGGTGGTGGAGGATCGGGCGTTATACACTTGGGTAGACGATAAAAACTGAAAGAAGGAGGATCGACAAGTTTGGGGAGTGTTCCAATCCAGCTAATGTCGTTAGCAATATATTTTGTGAAGGACAAAAAGTATCATATCCTTTGGTATGATGCAGGCAGCCTCAGTCTGTGAAATTCGGTCACAACTAATGGCGCCGGACTGGGCTTCAAAATGTCAAAGGTCGTGGTGAGTGAAATCTGCGATCAAAATTTGTAATTAAGCTTTGGAGGGATCGTTAGACCTAAGAAAAGGTTATTTCTCCCACTTTTTTGATCAGTTTTATTTAAGGGAGCACCATGTTAACACTTAGAGAAATCATGGACCATTTTTCCAAAAGACCCGCAACAATTAGGACCGCTTTTAAAGTAATGCTTTGTGTTAATTCTTTTTAGTGAGAAACTCAAATTTCAGTCTCAGATTCTGAATCACCCTGTACAGAAGTTCCCATGAAACTTTCAGTTTTTATAGCCTTGGGAATTTTATTGAAGCAGAAAAAAAATTGTAGAAATATCTACATTCGTTCAAAGGTATGATTTTTACAAAGAAAAGTTTTTCTGTGCCGATTATTTCATGAGAAAGGTCCTCATCAGTTTCACACAAAAATGTTTGACATCGGTAGTTCAAAAGTCTTTTCAATTCATACCAACAAGCCTTCAAAAATGTTACCGAAAGATCTCAGTTTGCAACAGGCATCAGTCCAGACAGTGCATTTTCTATCGTTCAAGTGCTCTTAGAATGTTTTTACTCTTAAGCTAAAAATTGTGGCAGCCCAGGCAAAATTTAAGAAACAAATAAATAATTTATGGTATGGCACCAAATCACACGCCAAATCCTACGCTGCTCCATCAAGGTCCATACACCTTCCATATGCTGACAAAATCTCTCCAACGCCAACCGGCCAAACAAACTCCTCTCGCCTCCAGTCCGCCTTCATTCATCCGAATGTCAGGCGCCCGCACATCTTACTTTCTCCCCCATCAAAGTGGGCCGCTGCAGCTCCTCCCATCAAGTATTAATGATGTGCCAGCCCATAAATCTTTCGATAAGTAAATAAATCTTCCCTAATCCGAGGAAAAAAGAAGCCCGAAACACATTTAAGGCGTTTTTCGTGAATAAAATAATCATTTTCCGGCAAATTTTTCCGTACGACTGTTGTAAAAATAAAGTTTATTAATTCGCTATCGCATCCCTTTTTCTTGTCGGGGTTGTTTTTTTATTGCGCCGGCATGTTGTGGGTCACTCGTGACAATTGCGAAAATATTCCCGATATTTACCTTTTTTCGTTAATCCCATCATATCCCATCCCACCGGTTACTGGGATGTAATGTATGAATTATTGGCGCGGAGATTTCTGGAATTTGATTTGTTTTCTCTGAGCTGTGATAAATTCCTGGATTTGCATTCGCCTTAAAATCGTTCGTTATATAGTTTTGGGAGGGACCCCTTAAGCAATTCGATTCGACTTCATCAGAGTGGATGAAGTTTGCTTCGAAATGTGTGCGGTTCACATGGCTACAAGATGGAAATTGATTAAATTGGCTTAGGGGTGTAACCAAGTGCGAAATCGAGAGGAGATTTAGCAAAATATCTGGCACAAAGTTTTCATGTAGAGGAGGAGAACTTCCAGTAACACAAAATTTCAAAGTTGTCACAGTTAGGTGAGTTGGGGATAAATTTAATTGAAATTCGTGTTTAAGATGGGGCAGTGGAGGGGCTTTTTTGTCTAACTTTGCAAGGATGCGGAAGGTCTATTTTGTTTGGGGATTGGAATGATTTTTGAGGGCTTAGCCGAAAAAAAAAACACATTTTCATGGGCAATTTGACACTTAACGTTTACCATCTTCTTACCACGAAAAATGTCGGAAAAATGTGGATCCCTTTTTGATCGATGTGCTTCAGTTGAAATCTGTTTCATTTTGTGTCAGCCACGCAAATTTGTCTAAGTAAAAATAGGTTCAGCGAGATGTGCGCAGTTGTGTCGATAGAGGGCTGTAACTAAAGAAATGAGTTTCTAAAGTCTTTCCCAAACGGTTAGTTAGAAGGGGTTGCGGCTAATAAATGGTACCGGGGAAGATTGGCGAAATAAAAGAGGTGGGGTAGAGGTGAGGAAGTAACCTCCAAAATTCCCAAGGAAGATTACTGGCGGATTACAGCAGATGCAAAAATATGTCCACGACTGAGTTGCACGAAACATTCTCGATCATCGCAAGTTTGAAATTTTGCATAGATCCATTTTAGACGTTTAAGATCTAAAGGGGGTTGTTTCGACTTTAATGATGACTTTAGCAGGGATACCTACCGAAACTAGCTTTGATTTTGAAACTCGTCTCTATAAATGCTGTCTGCCTTCAACTCCATAAAAAGATTGAGGGTATCGATATGAAGTTCTTGGGTTTTCTTCGGGACCTACAGTGGTGTGGATTTTTAAGTCAATTGTGGACTTGCCGGAACTAAAATCAGACTGGTAAGGGCCAGTCAGTTCTTTTGAGAAATGATTTAAGGCATTCCGACAATACGCCAGAGAGAGTCGTGTACGCAATTTCATTGCGACTGATGCCTCAGTTTTCCTTTTCGAGGTTGCATATATCACACTTTCTGAAGAGCAAATCTTGGAGGCGACTTGATGATGACTTCGGGCGGATCTCATGATCTCCACTTTCTTTCGGTATCACTGCTAAAGTCATCATTTCCTCCTCTTTTCTAGAGCTTACAATCTGCTCGTGTTCTTCTTTGCAGAGCCTCCGCTTTTTAGCAGAGCTCTTTTGCTACCGACATTCTACGTCAAAGGAAGGGTTCTGTGGGAGTGCTCATTAGGAGCCTAGCATTTATCTTAGCATCTTGACTTTGACTTCATTGGACATTGGATAGATAGAAGGACCGGCGATCAGCAAATGATTCGGGCAGTTTCTTTCGATTGGACGAGTACAACATTAAAACTCCATATGATAACAGTCAGAGTTAGCTCTCCGAACATATGATCTAAAATACCGGAGGAATATCCCTTCTAGTCTTGACTTTGGGATATTTTTCGCCCTGAAGAGCCAATTCATTATTTTACACAGCGCAAGTAAATTCCGTCTACAAATTTCATCCCTCTCGACACCGATTTTCGAACACCCAGATCTCGTTTTAAAAGTCTCAGACTATTTTCCCGAATTCGTGGGAGTAATTCGCATTCGGTGATCCCCATCCCAACAACCTCCTGTCTAACTGGCCCTGCAAGCTTGAACTGTACACCAATTAAGATTTGGAAATTCAAAGAGCAACATCGTTGTCGTCATCTTCAACCCTATGTAACTCTTGCTTCCGAATTCAGCCCTTATAACCCATCACATACCATAAAGCGGCATCCAGCCGAAATGGCCTTTCCCCCCCAATCGATTCCCAGTGCTCGCCAGCAAGCCAACTGAATACACATCGGATGCAGAGAACCTCATGCAGATGAAGACCGGTATGGGCCATTCGAATTTATACGAGATTCCTCGTAACGAGCTTTTGAATTTCCCATCCAAATGTGAGACCGAAATTTGTTAATTAATCGAAACATCTTGCAGTCGTTGCTGTGTTGAAAAGGACATAATATCCGCTCTAAGTGGACCTCTGTTTTAGAGTCCCATGATCCAATGTAGGCGTAGGGAATGTTCCAGTTTGATTAATGGCTGGGGCCGCGCACACACACACACACCTTTATTCCCTACACGACCCGTTACATAGTTGTGTTTCGCCTTATTTATGGAAAAACTTTATTCTGCGCGAGTGTTTTGTGTGTGCTTCCATATTGCATGCGGAGAATCCCCTTTTTCAGGGAGTTCCCCATGAATTAATTGACCGCATTCCACTCCTACATGCCCCTATCTAGGTATGTTTTGACCTTTTTGTGTTGCCAAATAATAATAAGAATGGAAACTCGTAAATGTTGCGAGTGGGAAAATTAAAAAAGAAGAAATATCATTAAATGTAGAAGACATAACCAAGTGGAATAAAAAAGCCTTTTACTTTGAAAGGTTCTGATATAAAAGTCAATCATTCTTTCACGTTATCATCGTGGAAGCATTACAAGAAGATGGAAAAAAAAAATTATTTGATGAAGGTTTGCCCACAACAAAGAGCATTCAAATAGAAGGAAAAAAGAAAAAGAAAAATAATAAAAGCGACAGAAGAAAAGGTGGAACAAATTGAAAAACTTTTAACATTATATTCAGAGCAACTGAGCTGAGCTCTTTTGCGAGATGGCGAAGTGTTGTTCTTTCCCATTGCAATTGCAAATCATGCCCCACGATAAGCTTGTCGAAGTAAGAATGTTGGTTTTATGGCCGCCCTTTGCTGATCATCTCAGGCTTGGTTGGGTACTCTTTGTTGTGTTGGGGAGCGGACTTGGTGGTATCGATAGTTGTAAGCGGTTGGGTATTGAATGATGGCAAATTTTGTACTTGTTTTATGAAAGCTAGGAATTTTTTCCTTGGGTATGGTACCGTCTTACTTGCTTACTTATTTACTGAGGTGGCGCTACAGTCATATGTGCGGAACTGGCCAGGTAGCGCGAAAGTACGAAGTTCCTTACTGTTCGTTTCTTCGCTCCTTGTTTCTTTTCTTACAGATAGTGACAGCGGCTCTTAAAGATCCTTGACAATTTTTTTTTTTCAATACTTCTCTCATTGTTAAAAGTCAACTTACTCGATCCATCACTATTCAAAATCCACGCCCCATCGCACTTCTGTGGAGGAGCCTGTTCAATAAACGGAATAATGGGGAAATATAGAAATTGTTATTAGACGAAAAAGCAACAGGTCGTAGGGTGGGAGTTTTAAATTCTGATGAAACGAAGAAGGCACAGGTTGCTGGACATTAACTCCAGATTCCGATGTAACGAAAAAGCGACAGGTCGTTGGGTAGGAGTTTTGAAGTCTGATGAAACGAATACGACACAGGTTGCTGGAAAAAGTTTTGAAGTCTGATGAAACGAAGAGGACTCAGGTTTTTGGCAGTAGCTGCATACTCCGATGTAACGAAAAAGCGACAGTAAACGAAAGGGAGCAGCGCGCGTAAAGATCCAGCTCGGTGTAGGGAACAAAAACGAAACAGGGAGTCATTGGCAGCAAAAGGAGCGCCTTGGGTGAGCCGTTAAAAATACTTCCGCTCTCGAGTCAACATCCCCTTTCCAACTGTCTATTGAGTTTCATGAGGTTTCACTTCTAACGCCTTGACCAACACCATTACAATGTAAGCTGAGTGCGATAAGTGACACTAAATGAAGCAGCGATCTCCGCATTTGGTGCTATTTCATCGACGAACAGGTGACAGTGCTCATGAATAAGGATATAGAAAGCTACAATGCAACACAACTCAATCAACATATGCACAAACCTACGGGTATACGCTGAATGATGACTTCACAATGCCCCCCTGCATTCATTAATCATTTTAAATGAAACAATCCGCTAAACTTGACGGCATATAAATAATTTCGAAGCCGATTGTTCTGCTTAACCTATTATTCACACGATTTAATTTTACGGCGATTTAAATGGCAATAAAGATACATCCAGTGAACCTTCAACGTACCGCGAAGAGGTTTACATCACTGTATACGAGGAAACGGCTTTTGCGGCCGAAAAAGCGCGGTTAATATGGCGATTAAATTGAATAAGAGCCATAACTGATTTCAAAAATGAACCGCTTTAATTTGCTGAATAGCTTTGGACGAATGGGTAAAACACCTCGGAGTACGGGGGAAAGAAAGCATCGAGTGTTTGAATTAGTTCCAAAGGTTCAACAGCTACACTCAGTCGGTCAGACCCTGAGATGAGCCGCAGAAGTACCATTTCACGTGCGTGCCATCTGCATGTATCTTCTGATATCCCACAGGCGCTTTAATAAAGTACGAGGACGACACCGAAAAACCACATAGACACACAACTACTCGAGTGGACACATATGGGTGCATACTGCAGAAACTAAATGACAGCGTAATTAATTTATGCCGGTAAGCTTGATAGCGAAATGTGTGTCACCGAACAACACCCACACAGTTGTCCAGAACTCAGCCAGTCATATACACCACTTGGCATACGAACGGCGGTGTCTTTTTTTGCGCTCCTTGTATTCAGTCATCCAAATTGGAACATAATTATACGGTAATTATGTGCATACGGACGGAACTAACTCCGACCGTCAGGTGAACGATTAAACGGGCTTTTAAGTTCGTTTTATTGAAGAGCTCTGCTCCACTAAATCGCCACGAAATGCAATAGATTATCTGCGGAACGATTTCGCCTGTTTGTGCCACGCATGGGATATGCCAAAGCGAATGCATGTTAATTTGTTCGCCAAAGCGGGTCGGCATAGCAAATTCAATTATAGACTCTTCTCTTTGCACTTGCGTTTAATTATTTGCTCATTTGGCAAGGTATTTGCATTTTGCCCTTCTAGTGCATCTGCTCAAACAGAAATGCTCATTGTTCTTATAACTCTCCATATTCTGAATCAACATTTAAATGAGTGATTAACTTGGGAAACAAGCTGCAATTATACAGGTGGCTTCTGCCATTAATAAGCTACTTATGATTAGAATTAGAAGACAGGTATTGTGTTTATTGGCGCAGCTTTGTTTGTGCTACTAAGTTGCATAGATGACACAGAAGAGGGGAATATTTTCGACTCCACGATCACATTTTAGCTAGGCAACTTGTCCAAGCAGACGATTTGTGATGTAAATGTTTCGGGGCGTACTGAAGCGAAACATTTGCATTTGAAACATGTCTGATTTTAAGTGACCAATGGTTATTAATGGATGGAATAGTCGTACATTTTGTTTTGTGTTACAGTCGATGCATGTTTTATGGAAAAGGCGGTACAATACTTCGAGTCTATCTGAACCGAAACATTTGCATTTAAAAGATCTCTGATTATATGTGGCCAATAGTGATTAATTGATGGATTGGTCATGCATTTTATTTTTTGATACATTCGATGCATTTCCCTTCAAAATGGAGGTCAAATGCTTCGAGTCATACTGCAGCGAACCATTTGCTTTTGTATCTTTGTGTTTCCTGATCAATTTAGTTGGACAGGTTGGAGAAAACTCCAGAAGTGATTGCTTCTTCGCGTTTACCTTCAAGTTTTATATAAAATTCGAAAGTTTTGGGGGCTAGAGGTGCTTTTCTAAGCACAGTATTCAAATGTAGCTGACATGTTTTTCTATGTTTGATATAAATGACATTTAAAACGACTACTGGAAGAGTGGTCGCACATTTTATTTTGTGATATATTCGATGCATTTTCCTTCAAAATGGAGGTGAAATGTTTCAAATCATAACAAGGCTAAGGATTTGCCTTTTTTAAATTTGTGGATTCTGTTCACTTTAGCTGGAAAAGCATGTTTAATAGATCAATTGGACATAAACTCTGTTTGGTGATGAATTTTTCAAAGAAAGAGAGGTCAAATGTTTCCAGTCATACCAAAGCGAAACATTTGCTTTCGCATTTTTGTGATTTCTGATCATTTTAGTTGGAAGTTGATGTAAATAGATCTATTGGTCATAAATTGTCATTTGTAATGCATTTTTTCAAAGAAAATGAGGTCAAATGTTTCGAGTCATACTGCAGCGAACCATTTGCTTTTGTATTTTTGTGTTTGCTGATCATCTTGGTTGCAGAAGTTTGAGAAAAGGCTGCTTCTCCTGCTTTCAATAATGGTTGGCGGACTAAGGAGTCCTCACAGTCGCTTGAGTCCATTGCACCCACTTTTGATAGGCAACTGCGATTCGAAGCGTACAAGAAACTTTCTACATAAAAATAACCTCAACCAACATCACCCACTGAACCCCACGCTTTGAAGAAACTCCTGTTCGTACCTCATGAATATCTATCTACACGACTTCCTTAGCAGTCCTTCGTTTCCATATACAAGACTCCACATAGACTACCACAAGTGCAACTATTCGAAAATTCGCCACATTCCACATGCTGTTTTGAATTTAACAATTCGTGCATCTTAAAGATCCTGCATCCCACTCGCCGCATCTTCATTTTATATGCAACGAAATTTCCCCGACTCGGCACGCCATCTGCTTCCCGGCGCACACATTAATTATTCGTACCTGCATTGCTGCACAATCGTGAGCAGGACAAACGCTATTTTATTATTCCCCATGCCCTTATCTACCAAAGCGCGATGTGTCTTCGGCGGTCACTTCTGTTTGATAATTTCCAGTATTTTATTTAAATCGCAAGGCCGCATCCAAACTGCCTGTTATTTCGTCTATATGGGTACTGAACGTGCTTTAAGAGGGGTTCGTTTTTTGTTGCCTTACATTTGAAAAGGAAATTCAAAACAAAAAAAGGTAAGGTCATTCCCGATCAAGTCCAACATTAGCTACTTTGTTGTTGAATTGATGACGACAGCTACACGTGCCTACTGCGGAGAGGTACTCCCCAATTTTATTGTCCTTTCATGGGGGCAATGCCAAAGGCAAAGGCAAAGGCATGGGAACGGGAATGGGAATGGGCATGGGCAGGACAGGGCACTAAAATAAAAAACCCATGAAACTGTCGCTCTTTGGGGGCGGTAGCATTACTGACCTGTGGCCAGTTTAACTGCACATTCCTCTCGGCGTAAAATCAACAAATAACTCAACCACTCAACCGGGTGGTGTGGTGCTGTTTATTTTATTGGCGCCAGTCATTAGGGCGGCCTTGCGCCCTTTGAAGTTGCCCATTAAAATTTGATACATATTGGAATGTGTTCGCTTATTGTTGGGTCGCGTTTTTGTTTATCTACGTTTTATGTTTCCAATTGCTAAATCTGCAAAAACGGAAGTGGGAGAGTGTGTGCTTTTCGAGAGCTCTCGAGTTGGGAGTCAGGGGGGCGTAGTCGGTTGTGGGAGATCCTTGGGATAAGTATATGTGCAGGAATATGCGGCTAATATGTGGTTCGAAGGAAGTAACAACCGTAGGGGGGGGAATGGCGGTCGGTGTTATTTAGTGCAAAGATCAGCCGTAACCTGGATTGATTGACAACAAAGGGAAGTCGCTGTAAAGTGAGAACCAATTAGATGAGGTCATTTGCATTGACTTTCCTGATGTGAAACTATACTTTATTCAATTCTTGACCCGCAGCCATCTTAGAGACGTGTACAGGACTCTTTTGAGCGACTGTATACAAAGATCCATACTCCTGTCAAAAAGTTATGCATTTGTAAAGGAATTTACTATTTATCTGGACCACATCCTTCATCTACATTATACGAAGGGCTCTCTTTTGCGGAAATCAGCAAAATAACTACCTTCGACAAGGCGAAATGAGTCCGGATCACTGCCAAAGTAATTTTCGTGTTTAACAGGCTTCCAAAAATCGAATAGTCTGACATTCGCACCCGTTGTCGCCTTACTTAAGAAACGTATCGAAAACTCTTGCCTCGCACACTTTCACACACTCCCGCTTACCTTTTGGCTCAAGTTTGGTTTACTTTTGTTCACCGACTAGCCAGTGGAATATATGTATTCCACTGGAATATATGGGTCGGCCGCAATCAGTTCACCGCTCCGAGTGGTTCTGGATCGCGTGACATTTCACATATACCAGGGTATTATACAATTTGCTGTCGAACGACACTCGTTCAGTGTAACAAATGAAATCATTTGTACATTGTGCCTAAAAAATAACTCGCTTGGTTGTGTTAGAAGAGAAACCCACATAAATTTGAGACTAACAAACAACACAGACGGAGTGGGCTATTAACCAGTTGAGCAGGAATTGTGATTACTTTCATGCCTGTTCAGAACTTGACTTCAACCAAATCGAACAATAACAACTGCGGGAATGGACAGCAACAAAGACAGCAACTTCCCTTCGAAGGACTTGTGTGTTACGGTTCAACTGTTCCATGCTAAGTGAAAAAAGTTGTATACTGGCTTTGGCCAGCAGTTGGCAAGCTGTCATTGGGTATAGGGCAGATAATTGAACTTTGGCAGAAATACACTCAAGCAGATGTTGTCACAAAGACATCTTTAAATATGTATATAGGAAAATGCTTGCAAAATAATTATCATGGACATGTGTGCCGCTTTAAAAATGGGTGAATTTTCTTTCCTTTTATTTTTTTTTTTAATATTTTCTTTGCATAACTTTTGACGTCTATGTTAAAGACAGAAGTTCACCAAGCAATTGCATTTTTGTAAAGATCCGAGTCCTTTTAAAGGGACTTACAATCACAATCCTTTAATCCGCAGCCAACTCTTACGCAAATCCGCTCACTAGAACTCTCCGTTGCCAGGTAAGCTGAAAGCCATGCAAAGGGAGGCAAAATATACTTTCCATACGTACCCACAAGGATACAAATAAAAAAAGAGGAGGGAAAAACTAAATCCGTAGCAGCTACTGCGGAATAATTAATATACTACCTGTCCCACGTTTGCCATTAGCATAGTCATCACTGTTCATTAATTCCCTTTGTACAACCGCATATCCTTTCATGTGCCTTTTTATATACATTTCCTCCCTTTCCGGTTGTTTGATGGAAAAAAATCGAACTCCATTCGCACAGGCATCCCTAATGAAAGCTCTCATCGTGCTTCGTCCATGCTCACTCGAACTCACACACCAATCTATGTGAATCATTAATGTGCGAGTGTCCTTATGACGTTCAATTCAATGCATCTCCGCCACTAATGAGGAAGGGTTCTTTTGAGAAAATCAAAAAGAAAATACAAAAATATCCTCATGACGTTGATGATGTCGACCGACTTTGTGGGGCAAGCCCAGCTCCTCCTGCATGTTGGTTGTTGTAATGAAATTAGCGACGGTGAGGCTATTAATGACCAAACACTACAACTACGAGTACTCCTTGCCTCTATTGGCTGTCGCTTTGTCTTCCCATCGTTGCACGAGCATGATGTTAATTAATGGTTTTTGTTTGAGCTACTGTATGGTGTATGTTGGCCTAATGGCACACAGCTCCCCAAGCGAGCGCATCTCACTTAGGGTGCCTTTGAAGTTTCCCAATTGCAGTGCACAGAGGTTTGGTTAAGTGAATGTCAATGCATATACTGTCATCTGTCTTAATTACAGAATTTTTGTCAGTTTTACCTATCTGTGTGTGTGATACAAGCCGCAACGATTTCACCACCAGTTTTGTTTTGGTTAATTTGTGGTTTGGGACAGCACCCGAGAAGGGCTTAGGAGGGTCACTCTAGCGAATGTCTCTATTCCCGAGGATCAATAGAATTACTTTAATTGGTGGTTTTAGTATTACATTAGAAATGGAAACCCTCGTGTGGTGTGTAGCCAATGCAATTAACAAAACTTAGTCACGGTTTTCGACGTGGGAATATCGACACTTGGACATTAATCAGTTGGTCCGATCGTGATGGAGCCATTCCTATACTTCGATGTATAGGTACTCGTAAGCGGAGGAGATTTTTGTGCTGACAGATTTAAATATGGAGATAAAAATAAATCTTCTTTATTGCAGTCAAGTGATTTATACCATCCGGAGTGGGTCTGTGGGAATTCGAGAGGGCAAACGTGAGTGAGGTTCACGTTTTGAAATTGTTAATTCAAAAACATAAAATAAGCAAGTGGTTGTTACGTCTGTGTATTTGCAATTGTAGTTGTCCAAGGTTGTCATGCTGAAGCAATACATGGAGCGGCATCTCCCTGTGAAAAGTTTGGGATTGAGCTATGCAAATGGATGCCTCGAACCTAAGATTAAGAATCTCATGGTATATACTTGGCTTTGCCGAGTGGACTACCTTTCACCGGACTTTATGGAAGCTTGGATTCTGGTGTTTAGAGTGAAAGGTAGATCAACCATGGATTAAGTGTTTACAGACAAAAGTGTCAATGACATTGCCAGAGCGAAAGCAGGTCTTTTTTGACCAAGGATCGTTGAACTCAATCGTGGAACAAAACTATTTTTTTGTGGAGAATAGAGCTCTTAGAACAGCCTCCATATTTGAGTAGAAATTTAATTGGTTTCCATATGAACACTGTCTGCTCTAAATTTACAAGGACAAAATTGCAACTTTTTGCTGTCAAAAGAAAGAAAGCACGTGCTGAAGTCTCCGGTTCAACCCCCAATTCCCAATTAAAGGTTTTTTCCACTGTAAAACCTCCTGGAAACGTCTGACAAGAGTCCAACAGTGACTGTCTTAAGAAAGCTTCTAGGACCCCTCTATTCACTTCAAACGTAACAACTCACATGAGCGACAGGTCGTAAATATTTTGACCGTCTGGCAACGCTGGATCATGCTCATTCTGCCCGTGGTTGTGTGGCAGACTGCTTGTGGTGGGCTGCATGCAAATGTTAGGAAAATGACAACAATAATTCCTTGGTGTCAGTGGTTTGGTTTTTATTTCAGTGGCAATCCTTGTGTTTGAGTGCTGTGAGAATATCTACAGGCAACATTGGTAGAAAAAAGCTCCTCCATAAGGCCTGTACTGACAATTTTTCTTGGACACAGAAAAGAAAAAGGAAGCCAAAGGGGACCTCCTGTTATGGTCCTATTTGTTTCATGGACAATTTAAACAGCAGGTAGTCTCATGTAGCTCAAAAACGTTTTGTCCACTGCGCCACATCCGACAAACATCGGAGAGTATAACTGTCATGAAAGAGCTTCTCAATTAGGCGTTTGGACTCGACATACAATTGTAGATCCCTTCCACTAGTCCGAAAAAAGAGAAACTCACCCAAAACTAATGGTTGTGAGATGCTATGCCTTTATTTATTATTTATTTTAAGCTTGGCTGCGAGAGTTTTTATAGGGCAGTGGCTGAACTAATTAAAATAGCGACATCTGGACGCGTTCTGTCTATTCGTTCTGGCAGCATCATAGGTTGGTTAAATTTCTTTTGAAATGATGCATTTGGTCAGGTTCGTCCACCTAGAATCCGCCTTTAAAATGAAGATCTGGAGGATTTCTCTCTTACGCATAGAAAGGAGCCTCGTCTGGCAAATTAATCGACTTCTTATTTCTAGGTTCGTTCACCTAGTATCCACCTTTGAAGTGAAGTCTTTGGGTAAACAAGCGAAGGGGAAACCCTCCTCGCATAGAGAGGAGCCACGTCTGGCAAATTCACTGACTTTCTCATTCCCTCTACATCTTCCTATGGCCGGGAACGAGAGTGATTTCAAATCGATGACACTGCCCGGCCAGTGTCTCCCTGCAGTCTACAAACGGCTTCGATATAGACTTGGACAAAGTCTTGGTCGGTTTCGCTCTCACAAATATTCTCCATTCCTCTGTCTCCTTCTGCCACTTGGGCTTTCTTTCTGATTTTGGGTCTTTATTTTCAACAAAGAACATGTGTAGCAACTATAAATGTTAAAACCGCCCACCAAAACTCATTTTTAATTCCGAAATAATGGGCCAGTGGGTCAACTTACAAACGAAGTCAAGAGAACCGACACAACTAGTCAAAGTATGCTTGTTTTATTCGCCGAACCAACTAAACCCCTTGAAATTTGCACGCCACTGTGCACCCACCGAATACCAATTCAAAGGCAACATACCCCATTTTACAAGTTAACATTTCGCGAATGCCCAAATCACCTGCTCAATACCAACCACACACAGCCGATTACACACGGGCAACCAAAAACCCCCTGCCGCTCCAACAGCAAATACCAATACATTCCGATAAATGTCGAATACCACACTTCGATACCTCAATAGAGATACAATCATTCCCAGAGAATACAACCAGCAAACTACATGTTCGCATTTGGTAGGAACGCGCGAAAAAAATTGTAAACATAAACAACCCGTGCAGTCGAATAAACATCGCGGCCACGCCAAAAACTAAAATGGGGGAAAAAAATCTTGACATCATTGTGTTTACAATTTAAATCCAATTAAGACGAAAAATAAACATTACAGCCGGCTGTACCGTACCTATCTCTGGGGTATCTGTCAGCATCTCTGAACAGGTATTCCATGTGCTATATGCGGCCGGGTAAACAATTTCCAAACCAATTTGGAGATAAATTGCCTCAATGTCATGGAAATCCATTGGCCAAAACAAGGCACGCCACCACTAATTGGCAGTATTACTGCAAGGCAGCTCATTAAGACAGCCAATGGCGCTGCCTAAGTACAACTGGTACGCAACGCATCCGCACGCATCTGGGTGGTAGAATGGAATTCCATACAAGGGTGCAGGCTTGTTGGACGTTTTCTGCGAGTGGGTATACATTTTTTTTACAAAATTTTGGCGCCAGGCAGATGTACATTGTACATACGGTATAATTTGGCTCATAAAACCGGCCCCATAAAAAGTTCCAGGTGATAATCGATTCAGCGGAGGCAGGCTATGAATATCTCACCTGCGAGAACATCCTGTCTGTTTACGCACGCACACATGGTGTACGGTGATAAAATGAGTATTTTATAGATCCCCCCCTGTCGGTGTTTAGATACGTAAATTCGAAATCTTAAAGGCTTTACGTTTTACGGTAGGTCTACATGCTCGGGTATGTGGTGAGGGTTTGTGTGTGTGCCCACCCTCTCGTGGGATTGCATATTCGAATTAAAAGATTTTCACGGACGATAAACTTAATTGGGTTCCATCCGTGGTTGACTTTTGTTCCCCACCAGGGCGGAAGGTACAACCTGCTTTTGCTTATGAGTGGCACTGGGTTTTGTTGTGTCTTGTCTTTGGACTGCAGCATATGGGTGACTTTTTGTTGTTTCTGTCATCAATTTAATGGGACAGAAACAGGAATCGCTGTTTATGGTTTCTGGCTGTGGTTCTAAATTGATAGAGCGCTATGAGAAAGTGAAGGCTGTTCGATGAGTCTTTGAAAAATTCAGATAAACCCGTTCAATGTCAATGGTAAAGGTATCGACCGTGTAAGAACTTTGTATTCAAATGGATAAATATGATTGCGAGGCTTTGAATGGATATAACTGTTAATTTGTTTAACTCTTGGTTGTGCGTTCCGCTTCAATGAGAACTTTTGTCCATCCGTACTTGATTTGTTTTGGAGGCTTTATCAATCGCAGGCAGTGAAATCTTCGGAGAGACTCTACTATTCATTCAATTTAACAACTTGAGAAAAAATTGCTCCCTCTATTTGCAAAAATAAGTTGCAAATAAATTTTAAAAACATTATAATGCGAATAAATGAAATAAATGAAGCAATACGAACAAAACAAAAAAAGAATCATTAAAATCGGCCCAGCGGTTATCGAGTTAGAACGTCTTCGCATTGTAAAAAATTTGTATTTATTTACCAGTGGAGCCAGATCGATTGTTTTTTTCCCTTTTTGAATGAAATTTCGCTTCCAAATTTCTAAATTGATGCACATTAAGTAAGACCGGCCGATAAATTTAAGACAAGTAGTTAGCTAAATGATTTGGAAAATGAATTGGAAAGACAGGTGAAGCCTGGACCAAGCTGCTGTACTCAAAAAGTTTGATGAACCTGGCTAACTGAAGACTTTCAGAGTAACCAAAAGGTTTACCCATCTTGGAGCCATCTTTGTAGATTGGTATAGTTCGCCTTCTTGTCCTTGATCCCCGCAAATGGCAAATGGTCATGGAAATGCTAGACTTCGAGTTTTGTAATGTGTATGTTCTTTTGCATTTTAGGCTTGGCCGAAAAACACTTTACGTTAAAGGTGTAGAAGCTTCCGATTTACTATGATCTATTGGTCCACAGAGCGCTTGTTCTCGTTGGTTCAGTGGCGCCAATGCAGGTTGGTATTTGAAGCTTCATCATCTTCAAGAAGGCTTAATTTGAAATCAAGCTTTCGTTGATTAAGACAAATTATTCCTTACGAGGGCTTAATTACAGACTAACCACGCCTGAAGCTCTATTTATTCACTGATAGTGGATGGGAGTTATGCAGTCGCTAGAAGCTGTAAGTCATCCAAGCAGACAATTCTGTCTTGACCCAACTAAGTGCTAACTTGACCAGAATCTCGGTTTCCTCTAGCACCCGAGAAGGTGTAAGAAGATCCCGCCTTGATGAGTGCTTTCAAATCCAGATAATTCAGTTCCTACACCCCACTACATCTAAAACAATAAGTCTATTTGTTAGCCTTTACTTTGACCCAGTTTTGACATTTTTCAGGGTCCCTTGGATGTTTAGAACAACTGCGCAAGAGTGAATTCCATACTTATAGTTATGGAGTGCTGTTTCTTCGGTATACATTTTTTTAATAACACATTGAACGTTGAAACATTGACGCCGCGGGGGACTTTCGACACCTCCAAGAATAACAAAAAAGGCTTGGATAGATCTGAAAACTATGCTGAAGAGCTCTGTTCAACTGAGGCTTTAGAGGTATTATTAAATATTTGCCAGAGTCCCAAAAGCATCTCCTTAGAGTCGGAACAGGACTGGTTTTCGCATGATTCTATGTCGAAGTTGTACGAATTTTGAAGTGAATTTTAAAGGACGGTTTACCAAAGATCGGTCAAGAGTTTGGCTTCAGTAAGAAATATATGATTATGGGTAAGACAATTAGTCGCAGAACAATGATAAACTTGTACCAATTATAAAGAAAAGCAACAGCGAAACGATTCATTCCTAAAAATCACTATTCAAGGCTACAGCCAAGGCTTTTGCAACAGAATCAAGACTTTTTTACCACAAATATGTGACCTATCTCTGCAAACTCTACAACGATCGTTAAAAACTGTTAGGAAATCATAATCAGATACCGCCATTTACCCTCAGATCATTTAAGACGACAGATAAAGCTGTTTAAAAGATGTGAAGCAATAAAAGTGTGCATGGATGAGCTGTACCCGCGATTGGGTTAGTTTTTCGTCATCGAACATAAATGAGCTATAAAATAAATAAGAAAAAGTCGGTCTCTTTGCCCAAAACCTCCCACAATCTCCTCACAAATCTGTACCTTTGAAAATAAAAATGAGCGACTAGTCTTCTTCAATTCACCTCTCAAGAGGAGAACTTTCTTGCTCCTTCCCCCAAAGACGCCTCTTACCACAACCCACAACTTAAACCCTACCAACCCCTAATTAAGCTTATAGAAACATCCATCAAGTTTAATCCCATTTGCAACTGTCCTCCTCACAGTTTATTAAGTTGTAAACTTGTAAGCTGCAGAATTGCCGCACTGCACCTTAACTCAAAATGGAGCCCATTTATAGCAGACCCTACAGCCTGCCTTTTGGTTGTGCGCGGTACAAATCACGGGCAATTATTTAAAGTCCACACGATACTCGTATGTTCAGTTCACGTGTATCCAATTAGGTATTGCTAAATCCTAGGGACGACTATATATGCGCTTCGGTTCATTTGCATCCATATTTCAAAGTTATTCCACTTGAGAGAGAGGGAAACTCACTACAAAAAGTAGTTTCTCTGCGCCCGCAAGGGATTTCTCATAAATCTTCAGCAAAACAACCAAAAGAACGAGAGGAAAAAAAAACCCTCGCGCTTACCGGTAAATAATTCACGACCGTCCTTCGCGTCTTTGTCGTATTTTTCGTTCAGTCGTTTGGTCGTTTGGCCGGCGAATATTGAGAGTTGTATGGTTTTGTTCTTGCCTCTGGATCGGGTTGCTTAATTACAGGTACATTTGGGTCATAGACAGGAAACGGATTCATGAACCTGATAAGCATTTCAACGAATTTGATATTAATGCGCGGACATTAATCAGCTGGACTGGGACCGTCGCAGCTTACTCTTTGAGATACGCTAACTTGAACATGGATTCGCTGTCGTTAAGATACAAATTAGCAGATTTATTTGGGCGATATGGAAGCGAAACAGAGACGATGTGGTGTCTTCAGACACTAGAGAGAGATCTGATTGTGGATAATGGCTTGTTCAACTGGTGTGCAAACAGATTTTTCTTTTGCGCATTTGTTTGTGGGGCGGCATACCTTTGGAGCATCTTTGGATGTTTAACGCGGATCTGGAGTTTCAATTGCAGGAGGAGACAGTTGGACAGCGGTGGACAGATAGGCCCAGTATATGCAGGGTCGACAGATTTATCTTTTAATGTGCAACGGCTGATGGTCTTTGTGAACAACAATCTGTAAAGTGAAGGTTACGGAGGTTAGTTGGATCAGATTACAAGGGGACTAATCTTAAAACTTGTATTTCTGATGTTGTTCAAAAATCTCTGCGATTATGAATATAACCACGAAGAGAAAGAGCTGACTTGATCCAAGGATGTCATTTTGAGTGCTGAATTTGTTCCCATAACCCGGAAATATTACCTTAGGAAACAAATGTTAATCGGGTCCTACCGGTCTTTTGAGGACCAAACCTATCCAAGGGCAACTTATACCCATGTATGGACAACTCATCCATTAGACCTTTATTTCCAAAGTAGGTAGGTATTTGAATTTGTTCTTAAGACCCGCAAATTTTACCTTAGGAACAAATGTTAATCGGGTCCTACCGGTCCTTTGAGGACCAAACCTATCCAAGGGCAACTTATACCCATGTATGGACAACTCATCCATTAGACCTTTATTTCTAAAGTAAGTGGCTCACTTTGCTGGCCGTAAAGGTTTTAAACCGTTTTGTACGATTTTCCGCCATCGTTTTGTTGGATTAGGATCCAACAAAGCAAGACATCTGCACAGTTGTCACCACTTCCAGAGAATTAGTATTTCGTCAAATTCAAGAGAATCCCCTTATAAAACTGGCTTTGTCCCACCAAATGGGAGCCTAGAAGAATATATGCGGTGGTAACTGAAGAACGAAGATATGTATAAAGGTGAAGAACAAAGTTACGAACCTAGCTGGTATCTAAAAACAAAACCGGCAAATGCTGCTCTGCTGTTGAACCAAAGAAAAATATTTTACATTAAGCCTTACCAATAAAAATGTTTAGCTCCTACTTTAAATTTTGGAATTGAACATATTTTGAGCTTCCGCCATTTTAAAAGTCGAGACTAAAATTTGCTACGAGCTCTCCCTTAAAGGCCACAAACCAAGATCAAAGTCACAAGTGGATCATAAGCAGCCGTAAGGAAGTCGTGAACCTCAGTATACAGCCTGTACGCCAAAGCCGTGGGAGTGCTGATTGACCATAGATTTAACTTCCTATAGACTTACGTCCAACTATATCTAAGCTCGCGACTTTGTACCACTGAAGTAAGCACCATTGAACCGATGTCATTTTCCCCGTTCATATTTCCCTCTGAACCACGTTTGAAGGTTCTAAAGGAATGAACAAACGCAGGTGAGATAACGCGTCACACGTTTACCAGCCAGTATTTTCGGATGAGAAACAGCTGTGAGCTGACTGAAAAGATTTGAAAAGTAAGCTGGGACCGTATACAGCTTCGACAGAAAATAGCAGGCTTCTTTCGGAAAAGTTTTATATTCCTATGTTTTAGAGTCGTATCTCTTAACAATGAGTTATACGCGTCTTCTAAATGAGTCATATTTCTTTTGAATTAGTCGACAGATTGCAATGAAATAAAAACTGAATGTTGCACAATGTTGTGTCCTATGTTTGCCTTAACACATCCTGTCGATCGGGTAAGTAATTTAAATGTCATGCGGGAACAAATCCACATACAAAAATGATAAAATTCGAAAATTTTACTATTCTTTGAAAAATTATTGCAGGACAGCGAAAAGGAAGAATATCTAGGTTCTAATTGCACAAAATTTGTCATATACGTCGTACATGCGAACGGAAACCTATCTTTCATGCCCATATTTACAAATCTATAAAAATGGACATTGAATTTAGGTTTTGCTTCCCTCAAGGCTAACGAAAATTTGCAGTATTCTTAAACGTGGCTCGAGTGTGTCTTTCATTTAAGAAAAAAGGATCGATGTATTGAAAGCCTTGATGGATACAAATTTTGACTTCTATAACTTTAAATGGAAGGAAAGTCGAGTGCGTTATAAGCGACTTGACTTTGACTGTATTTTGGACGACACAAATCGAATGGTACTTTAGGTCAGTCGGACGAGGAGATGACAGAGATTTTTAATTCAATAAATTGAATCAAACATCCTTTTGGACTCGCAAAGCAAATCTTCCACGACCGAAATTTACATGCGACGCAGTCACCTTCCTTTTGATTGAAATGCTCTTGTTTATCTTGCATCATGTTGGTGAACCAGCGCGCTCAAAACTTTGCTCTAACAGAGTCCGATTTTTGCTCGGTTGAAAAAGAAATGGGTTCAAATTTACTAAACAAGTCTCTGTAGTGAAAAAAAAAAAACAGTATTCGTTGTTAGAAACTACCAAGATAATAAGGTTAAAAAGAACCCACTTTATCAGTTGGCATCAACCTCGTTTCTAGTTGCATATCAACCAGTTGGTTAAATTCTACGGAGTTAGTTCGTGTTCAGGGGATGGCGATGGGCCCGCTAAGCTGCCTGGTCTTTTGTGACGATCGCACAACAACACACAACCTAACCTAACCTAACCTAGTTTGTTATTTATGACCGAGAAAACTTGGAGGAAATGAATGAATTGGTAACTTTAAGCTTTAACAAGTTGACTCGGTTATTTTTCATCCACTAACTGTAGGAGCTAAATTGACAGTATTACTTGGTGGTTTCAACCGAAAGTTGGTTGATTTTTAATAAGAGATTTTGATCCGCACAAGAGACCGACTTTTCCATCAAAAGACTGTCTCCTAAATTAAAATCGTGGGTATACAATGCCCAATGGAATGGGTCCTCAGATGGGAAGAAGTTGACTTGTTGTTCAGCTGTCATCTTGATTGACTTGACTGTTCATCCTCAGTCGGAGCTCGGAGGTAAGGAGCTTCCAATTAGGTTCCTGTGAGGCCGATGGTTTAAGAACTTTGCTACCATGCAACGCCACCATAAATTCAGACCGAAAAATCAAAGTGTCAACAGTTTGGTATTTTATTTCTTTCGCACAAAATGACGGTTGAAATCATTTTGGTAGGTGAACATTTACGCTCTCATATGGAAGGCGACTTTATTTAAACCATGACATGGTAAGCTACATCAAATCTGCATACTGCCCTGATGATGCGTACCACTCGCACATACGAGTACCTACCTCCGTACGTGAGTGAGTTTTTTAATGGGATACCGAAAGCGGAGCCCCCCTATGCCGCCGTCAACACACGAGTGACTGATTGCTTCTGCAAAAATTTATGTATCCTCGTCAACATTAGTTCACCGCCCGCAGGTCTGTCTCAGCGGTAGTTAAATTTGTTTTTTTTTTTTTTTTTGTTTTAATCAAAATTAAAAACGAAAAATACACCAAATTCGAAATGTTCTCGAGGAATTTCTGATTACGTATCCATTCAGTCGCGCGGTTGCCATTAAGCCTGCACATACGTTTTTCCGTATATAGCCCATAATTCAACAAAGAGACAGAAACGTGCACTCAGTCAACCGTGGCAAACAGGGCCAGAGGGTGGTGCTGCTGTTGTGCGCTGGTATTGTTAAAGCACCTCCATGCACATCTGATAGAGATATCCAATTAGCATTCTGCTGGCGCATCCATCGGGTACAGCGTACAGACTTTAGGCTTTATTGTTTTGACGTTTAAAAACAAAAAAAAAAAAAAACAGGTAGCTCGTTGCATTTTTAACCAACAACATAATAGGCCGTATTTAAATAAACAATTCCCCGAATGCATTTGCAGTTAATTAGGTTTTCAAATGAAATTAATTATTATTCAACATAAATTTTGACAAACATTTGCCAGTGCGTAAAATGCTCGTAAATAAAATTAGTTACATTAATTTTAAAATTCACTTTGAGGGTGTGTAAATATAGAATGGCCCACCAGCATTGTTATCGTCTCCGAAAGAACAACAGTGGGTTGCCTTTCAAAAACAACAACGAGTACGAGTAGCATAAATAAATTAAATATTTAATAACATTACGGCAAACAGGGAACATTGATGTGGATTGCGGCTTTAACAAAGTTCTTGATGCCCATTCTCTTTTGAAAATATTTTATCTTCGTAGATTTTCAATAAAATATTCCATCCGTCGCTCTCTCTCTTTGGGAGTGATGTGACTGGGTTTTGAGTTGGTTAATATGAATAGGAATCATAGCACGCGCGTATTCTTAGGTAGTTGATTGGAACATTAAAAATACACCCCCAAAGTGGAAGCAATTTCAGCAAATTTATGTTATGATAGTCATTATTGAGGGACCTACTTTCTGGAGGGTAGCCACACTTTTTTGTAGGTAAGTTTTATATACCTTTGATCAGCAGTAGTAATCAGCGTTTTATTGCATGACAGGGAGTCACTTTAATTGTCGATTTGACTGATGGGTCAATGCGTTGACGCCCTGTCACGTCTGAAAATGAAATAAGAGCACTCTTTGCTCCGGTCGGGTAATAAGAGATCGCTTTAAGCCTACATATCAATGCGGATCACTAGCCCAATTTGGTCTACACGTACAAATTGGCAAAGCAGACATTTTACAGAGTTATGCGTGACACATCAGTGCAGCGCCATCTATGGAGTCGACCAACTGAGTAATTTTCGGCATATTAATAACATCCACTAGTGTTAGTTAGAGAAAACGCAGAGGTTACCAAAATTACTAGACGTATATGTTATCCACTGGTGAACAGGACTGTCTAGTGTCTATGTCTGTGACTTTGTTTACAATTGGGAGTACACACTTTGACTATCGTTGTCGCCCTCCATTATGTCCGTTGAGCCGGCGAATTCGTCAACGCGGTAGCATGTGTGACTTCGTTTGATATTCTGAGTACATTGACTACTCATCGCCCTTCATTCGAGCGCCAAATTCACAGAATACGTCATGTGCGTGTGGTCAGCATCCGCTGACGTCAACTAGTCAACTAGAAGGAACTACAAACATAAAACCCGTCGCACATTTATTGCACAGAATATTTTTTTTGCAGTACAATTCCAAAGACCGAAGGGTTTCTTACTCAACAGTCAATGACGTTTGCAAAGTCTACGTTATAAGTGCCTGGATCGAGGTAGTTATAAGCGACTTTAACTGCCGTAGGGAGGAGACAAATCAAACGGTCATTCAATGCGTTGGACACAACAGTTTTGGGTACAAAATTCAAACAATTTTAAACTCTCAATGTCGCTGTTGACTGCTTCCACCCTTACGTTAAGTCTATAAGTCCTTAAATGACATTTATTCGCGATGTTCAAGACCATGATACTGAATCAATTTGCCTGCAACTGACGTCGACTGTCCCTAGTTGAATCGCGTTGACTTAATCCTATTTATGGGTGACAAAGGTAAAAATTTATTTGTCGTGTCAATTACGACCGATTTCTATGAAATAAGGACCAAATGAAAGGACCAATTTGTAGGTGAAGGTTTAAAGCTAAATACGGCATTTAAATTCAATAGAATTGGATGTATGCCGCCTTTCACAAGCAAAGAAGAGGGTCATAGGCTTAAAACTAAAAAGGCTCAAAAGGAATTCAACATATGTATGAACATGGACTAGGCACTAGGTTTCTCAAACTGTGTGTAGTAAGAATTGTTATTTTTAAAAAAGTAGCCTTTGTTTTTGATCAGTCACAACGTTTAAGACCTCTACAAGCTTTGAGTGTGAAAAGCTCCTTTGTAAGCTGACACAAAAAGATACAGGCACTCGCACAACCATTGCCTAATAAGGACATTCGTTGCTTTGCTTACTCTTAAGAGAACCCTCCTCATCTAAATGGTTTTAATACGGAAGCTTACGCAATTCGTCCTTTGTTCATGGAGTGCAAACAGCAAGGCCACTATAATAGTCCTTTTAGCGCGAACGAGCCTATTAGCAAAGTACATGTGGCAGTAACTCGCTTGCAATGTAACAGTAGATGCACATTCTAAAGACTCTCCCTGAGTACGAGTACTCCACCCCACATAGGGACATTAACTAAGTTCCTACTTTCTGCAACTTTTTAATGGATATGCTTCGCGCAGTGGTACCTGCGTTCACCCTTTGATCACTTGCCTCCCCAGGAGTGTGTTGTACGACTAACTTTTATTTCTATTATGGAACATAGGAAACCAACCCCCCCGCTCAAAGTTAAATGTTTTCCCGCATAAATCACAATCCGAGTGTGATGAGTTTGTTAACCCTGCGCGGAATAGATATTTTTCCACACAAATTAGACAGACACATCCAGTCAAGATGATGCAAGCTGTTAGCGCGTTGGTTTACCTTCCATTTGGAGAATTGATGTTATTTTTTTTTTCACTGTCCCGTCTTCAAAGACTGTGGAACAACAACGAACAAAATTGGATACCCACAACAGAACCGTAGCCTGGTCATGGCAACAAAGCACGACGGAAAAGAGGAATTAATTCACTGCGAAGGAGCTTTGTTCATTTTCCACAGTTCTGGTTGGTTTTTCCCTCTGCTCGACATTTGTGTGCTTTAAAATTTTCCGGTGCATGAGTTTTTTTTTTGTCGCTCTGCCCATCGTAACCCCCGTCAAATTGGTAATTTGATCTTCAGCTTGTGTTTCGGTTTTTTTTTTTGTGGGACTTTTCATATATTTTTCCCCTAGGAGAACAAGATGAAAGGATGGTGGGATGGTTTTATTATAAGGACTATTTAACATTTAAGTTTTTTATGCGAGTAGGATAAGGATAGGAAATGAAGCAGACAATCGATTTGGTTGCTGACGAAATTTACATAAGGAGAGGTTTTTTTTTTTTTGTATTGGGGAGGGCCTGTGGGCTTTGGTTTCAGGTTGAATGAACGAGTAACCAATAACGAAGCACGTGGGCTATGGTACGAATGTTGGAGAGAGGCAAACGTTGGTTTTCTGTACATAGTTTCAAAAAGATACCAAGAAATTGTTAAAGGAGCAGCTCAACAAGCTAACTTTTATACGTCAATAAGGTTTTTTGTTTAAATGGTTTTTGATGACCCTTCGAGGGATCAAAGCTTATTCAATTATACAAACTTCAGTAGTATACTGATGCTGTTGGTGTACATCAGTCTTCGTTGGTAATAAGTCCACTGTTACATAGCTGGAATGTCCACCTTAGAGTTTCAATGTATTCGCCAACTCTCACAAATTTTTAACTAGTGGTCGATAGCTTGCTCTCACATCTACTAAAATTTTTTGAAGTAAGTTCCATTCCCGTGCAATCGGCGCATGACCCCCTAAAAGGGGGTCATTTTAAAATGATGCCGAATCGTATTTAATTTTTTTCTTATTTTCCACGAACGTTTGATGTACATCCAACTGGCTGATTTAAACAAAAAAATATAATAAAGACCCCAGCCCCCCTAAAAATGGCAGAAGCTATCTCGCAACTCCTTGTGCATAACATTTTGGAAAAAATGCAGATCACGTCTTTAATAATTAGTACCGAAGACCACTGTAACTAAATTTCAATGAAATTATATCCCTCCTTTAAAGGTTGACCCCCAAAAAGGGGGTTTTGGGACAGTATTAACTTCTCTTGAAACATCTGTCAAACTACTCTTTCGTCATACTCATCATGCTTTCGAATGGTGATTGGTTATTCCTCAATAGCATTTAAGTGAAGAACGAATGGTACCCCCCAGAAAGGGGTCATCTTGACATGTCCGCCGAATGAACACTCCCCGAAAGGGGTCGCTTTGAAAAATGACAAAATCTCCGACGAATACTTTTCAATACGCTACGAAAGTGTACGCAAATTGATACTCCTCATTGTTTCATAACAAGGACCCTTAAAACGATTCGAGTGACCTAACCCTTACGTGGAAAATTTTAGAAAATGCTGGGCAACGTCTTTTGTAGTACCTTAATCAAAGAAAATTCAAAACAAAAATATGTCTTCCCATACAAATATCTAAACCCCCCGTTAGGGGGGTGCCAACAAAACTCACTGCTGGGCGAAAATTAAAAATCTCCTGAAGTCCATGGTTACTAATTTTTGGGCTAGTTTTAAGTCAAATTTAAAGCACATCGCTTTTGTAACCAGTGAGGAATAAACGGTACCCATCTGTAAGGGGTCTTATCAAAAAATGGCCACAGACACATCTCATAATTTCTACCTCTCCACCAACGTGCTTGTCGTCAATACAATATACAGATAGTTTTTGTTTTTTTTTTTTAAACGAAGAAGGAAGACCCCCTCTAAGGGACAGGAGGGGTCATATCAAAAAATATCTATAAGGCGTCTTCACAGCCAGTAAAATACGACCTCAAATTTTTATCACTATACGATTGATACCTTGACTTGCGCATTTATGAGTTAGTCGGAACAAACTCTTTTCCTTTTCCTGCTGCGGTCTTGAATATTTTACTAGGTCCACCTACAGCAATTATTTCACATTTTTCTTTTTCTTTTTAAATCGATTCTCTATTCTTGTAGGCTTTTGTTCGAGTACAAGAAAAACTCTGAGAGGCATTTTCTGGGTCCCCACATCTCGCCAAGATCGAAGAGTACGCAACTGTCGTTAGAAACCATGTCAAATACGCCACTTCGGGCAGCAATTCTATTCATCCGAGAAAAATAGGTCGTAAAAAAAACTGCCTTCGAGAAGAGTGCGCTCTACAGCTGTTGCATGAAGATTGGAGGCCAATTTGTACTCTACGCTGCAAGATCAACATTCTGTCGAACAGGGAACAGGTTCACGTCACAATATGCCTGACTTTATCGGATTGGTGACGTTACAAATATAGAGAAGAAATCGCTTGGTGTCGCACTTACTCCGAATGGAGTTCTCAAATATGTGCGGAACCGCTCATAGTGTTTTGAAATTTTCCCACCAGGTGGCGTCTACTTTCTAGAACTCCCGTCAACCAAAAAATACCTGCTTTCGCAACCTTCTGCCGTTTGAATTCGCAAATAAGTTATTCACCGTCTGTTGGACCACAACTCCAAAGTGCACATTCTAGTTGCACGTACCACTCTCGCCAATAACTTTCCATCAGTAACAGGAAACTACGACTACGAGTATAAAGCAAACAAAAAACCCTCCATCAGCCAACGGAAACTGTACCAATTTTATTGCATCAAATAATGACTGTGACGCCAATAGCCCGCCGAACCCCATAAAATTAGCACTCAATCCCCCAAGTACCCTGTACCCAACGACCGAGCCACGGATAACGGAAGAACCCAAGAGCAGAGCGCTTTTCTCTAATTGAACTCAAGTGCAAGGAACTTTTCCCTTCTGCTTTCGATTTTTATTTTTATTTCTGTTTTTATGGGACTTGGAAAGTTCCCATCGCAATCGCATCGGTCTTCGGCCAGCTTAACGTGGGATTGATTTTAGAGTTTTCGCTTCCCGAGAAAAGAACAGGTGCGCGCACGAAAGAACTAAAAATAAAAATAAACTTTTCCAATTCATCACCGTGCATACTGTATGCTTGTGTGTTTGTGTTTGTGTTTGTGTTTCTCTTCCCACCCCGCCTAATGGGGTATAACAAATCATTTTGCTCTGTTTCAATAGAGGTTTGACCCCCAGCTGCCATATCCTGCCAATTCCAAAGGAAGTCGTTGGTCCGCCGGTAAAGGTAACCCTTCTTCTTCAACATCAGCATCAACAAAACAATAACACAATATAATAGGATTTGATCCTGCCTCCGCACCAAGTGAAATTGCAACAGTCTATGCCAAGACTACACAATCTAATTGAAATTCAGGTCAAACTTCATTTCCAAGCCGAGGTGGGAGGGCCGGCGAGCTGCGGAGTGATTCAGGTATGCGGTGGCCAACGATTGGTGTATCCAGCAATTGTCCAGAGAGTTGGAATATAATGGCGAATTTGTTGGAATGTTGGTCCCCCTCTTTGGGGATTTCAAAACAGAGAGAAATATATGTGCCAAGACATTTGAAGGTAAAATAATTTCTCGTAATAGCCCAGGTCCTCCGAGAAATGTGTGCAAATTGGATGGAAAACAATACTTTCTGAGTGTACAGGTGAAAATGTCCTCTTTGTGTTTCATCAAATAATAATAATATGCCTCAGACATTTGGGGAGGGCGGCGAGAATTTGTGAAGAAATTGTAGCAGATGCGGATGGATGGCGTATTATTAATGAAGTTGTCCCGCTTGTAGTTTGTGTGAACGATGAAGGAAGGCTGTCAATGATAATGAGGTTAACTAGTCCAATATGGATTTGAACTTGATTGGGCGTAGCTTTTCTTTTGAAATGGGAAACACCGCGAAGGGGAAAAGTAGGACGTTACTAAATAGGTGGTACTTACAAATTTGGAAAGAGCAGTAAAGGTCAGCAATTACCTGAAAAGATAAAAAAGGAAATTTATTAGAGGTGTACAGATGAAAGTGACTTATATTAGATATACAAATTTAATTCGTAAATTAGGAAAGCGAAACAACAGTGATATGGCGAATGAATGGAAAATGCCAGTAACGAAAAGAACCTCAATCTTGGCAATATTTTCAGTGATGCCTTTAAGTAGATCCGAGATCAAAAAAGCTACCAGTGGACTTGTCAAAGCGAAGATGAAGTCAATCCTCCTCTGCTGTCCGTTCGCCAGTTCTATTGGAGCCGAGATCACGGAACCTGCCAACCAGAACAAGTCGACTACTTTGGTCTAGCTACATTGACGAAATGGACGATACATATCCACCCAAGAGGATCTTCGAAGAAGAGCCCAAATTGGTTTTAGGCCAAAAATGCAAACCTACCTCTTCCATCTTAGTATACATAACTGGAGGAACCCAATTAGGGACCCAGCTAACTAGGAAGACTTGTTATAAATCCGGAGGTCAAAAAGCTATATAAAAATATCGATCTCTCGATCATATTGCCAGAAAATATATCTCTTTAACTAACGAGCTTAGGCTGGAATTTCCAAAACGTTGCGTGTAAATTGCAATTTTTACTTAACTTGGATCATAAAATTCACACTTACTGTTTTCATGGTGAACTGACAACAGCTAGTACTTATATTTGCAAATCTATGCAAATACGTTCGTAAAAAAATTACCATTCCACAGAAAATGTTGTCAGGAAAAGCAAAGTAATCTCGAGAACCTACACGCATTTCATAAATAGGAAGGAAGCGGCCACACCCACATTTTGGGTGTATTATTGATGTGAATGTTGGTTGTATGTATTCACAATTGTGAACTGCGCAAATGGGGATAAAATGGATGTCAAGTTCAAGACGATAACCAATATTGCTTTAACTTGGGTCATAAAATTCACACTCGCTTTTACCAAGTTGAATTAAAGCATTTAGAATCTGTTATTTCGAATATTTTTGAGGCCGTCCAGTGACAGAGGTCTCAAAGACCAAAAGAAAAAGAAGACCAATTACCACATCCAGATTTTGAGCAGGAAATGGAAGGGCAACCTATCTAACTTCCATTTACTCTGTAATAGAGATAGTCGCGGAAACTTTTATAGAAGGCGTTTGAAAGTTGTAAGTTTTTTTATATTGGATCATAAAATTCACACTCCCTTCAGTCGATACCAGATAAAATACGTTCGTTCCAAAACTAAAGCCGCGCAGACAAATGGTTGCAAAGAGGTTTGCCCAAGGATATATAGCCCAACATTAACTATATTTCACTTCGGTGTCCCCACCCCTTGAGACGAAATACAAGTCAATCATGAAAAAGTGACTCTCCTTCCAATGCCTTAAATCAAATTGACTGACGTAGCATCTTTTCGACGACGCATCCCTAAAACCCACTTATATTACAATCGACCCACTCTATCCCTCGACCTTTCTCCAAGTTTTACTACCCCCTATACGTCCACCCAAACCTAATACGGAGGTCGTGGAACATGCCTCATCTCTCAGCAGACACTTTGACAGGCAATAATAATAATTGTCACTTCCGCAGCACCGGAGGTTGTCATCGGAGTTTGTCCCGTCCAAACAGGTGAATTTGGCAAATGATTTCAATCGCAACAATTTCACGACCCAATCATTTCGGGAAATTGCTAATTAAAGACTGTTTCAAATGCCCTCCACATCATCGTCATCATCACCGTCAGAGAGCAGGTATCTACTACAGAGCTCCCTTGACTTATGAGCCTCCGGAGGAGTACCTACGTACACAAAGACAATGGGCCAAGGTGGAGAGAAAAACTTTCCCAATTATCAAGTTGCCAATGATCCCCTCAAAGATGACTTCACACCTCGTAACCAAAGAGTCAAAAGTTGTTACGTTTTCTGGTGTTGTGTAGGCACAGGTAGCTGTAGGCAGAGTCTTATGACACCGCAATTACAAATCATCGTCGTCGGAGTCGAACCTCTTTCTATGCGTGTTTGCGTTGTTGGTATCTTAAACTTTATTTCTGGTACTTTCACTGAATTTGAAGAGACACGACTGCTCCTAATGAATAAGCATTTGTACTTTGAATCACTTCACGTATGAGTGCTAGATACTTCTCCCAATCGATAATCGTGCACACTTACTTATGGTCGTCTCTTTGCCTGTTCATTCCCCTTGGCAGACGATTATGACAGATAGATGAGAATGAGACTTATAAAGATTAGTGCTGCATAAATCTGGAATGATGACAGTTATTGAACTGCGATTTGTATCGGCTGACAGTGAGTGCTGCCAAGTCTCTGCACCTGCTCTGGACTGAATCTGCGCGCACATTTCACTTGATTCAGTGCACCGCAAAATCAGGATGACTGTCTATCTGGGTAGATGTTTGAAAACTCGACACCACTTCCGCATTGGTGTACCATTTCAGGGAAATACCTCCATTGGTGCTTAATTACGACGAGCGCACCTGGGTGTGGAGTTTCATTGATATTTTTTTTCCAGCGGTTGCAACACCACCGAAGAGAGTTCACGAGTCGTCACATCGAATGGGCAACTTGATGTGCACGACAGTGTACATGATAAAGTGGAACCGCGCAGCGGGTTGATGTCATCTTCGTTTTCTAATTTGTTAGCCAATTAAGATGCAACGTGTACAGAGGTCTGTTGCAAAATTTCTCATGCTGTGGATGTTGAAACCGGGCTTTGGTGTGATGAAACTCCATATGGACTGAGGTAGGATTTGGATGACTTATTGCCCCATCATCGACGTCGTTTCGATACCGAGCTTTTAGGGCACTTCAGCATGAGTGATTGAAAGGTTATTTTGCCCAACGAATTGAATGTCATGACTCGTGAACTATGTGGCAAATGAGATTTTTTTTTTACTGCGCACATACGTCCATCTGTTTCAGATGGAAGTACCTACGAAAAGGGGTGGGAAACTCTATCAAATGCACGTGTTCTTGAAAGTTTCATTTGTATAGTTTAAGTTACTATGAAGCTGAATCCTCTGCCCAATTGCGATTTTTTGGATAGAAACTTCGGAGGGAATGTACAAATATGAAGACCGAATAAATCTGAATAGAGGTTAACTTGAATAAATCCTTGAATAGGCACACTAAACGGCAAAGGTAGCTGGGACGAAAGTACATGCCAAGTTTTGGGGGAGATTTTGTTTGTTTGTTGTAGTTGTAGTTGTAGTTGAGGTTGTGGCTGGGGTTGTGGTTTTAGTTGTATAGTTGTATAGCTGTATAGATGTATAATTGTATAGTTGTATAATTGTAACTGTAGTTGTAGTTGTAGTCGTAGTTGTAGTTGTAGTCGCAGTCGTTCAATGATAAATAAATTCATTGATAAATAAAGAAAAAAAATTAAATTGTTGTAAAGGGTGATTTTTTAGCTGGTTTGGTTTTGGCAACACTGGTTTTGACAGCTGACGTGTGTTTAGTACCTTGTGTCACTGTCAAACAGCTTCAGTTTGGTTTGCAATTTAACCATGGATCGTCATTTTATGATCGGCATTCTCGACCTTCTGAGCAGTCTATTCGGAAGATTGTGACCAAATTTCGCACCAAATTTACTTTGTTGGACATTAAACCACCAACACGTTTACGTACTGTGCGTAGTGAAGAAAATATTGCGGCCGTATCAGCTAGTGTGACAGAAGACCGCGAAATGTCGATTCGGCGCCGTTCCCAGCAGTTAGGCCTTTGTTACAGCTCTACGTGGAAAATTTTGCGGAAGGATTTGGGCGTAAAGCCTTTTAAGATACAGCTGGTGCAAGAATTAAAGCCAGCCGACCTACCACAACGCCGAATTTTTGGTGAATGGGCTCTTGGAAAGCTGGCCGAGGATCCGCTTTTTTATCGAAAAATTGTGTTCAGCGATGAGGCTCATTTTTGGTTGAATGGGTACGTAAATAAGCAAAATTGCCGCATTTGGAGTGAAGATCAGCCAGAAGCATTGCAACAGCTACCAATGCATCCCGAAAAAGCCACTGTTTGGTGCGGTTTATGGGCCGGCGGCATTATTGGGCCATATTTCTTCAAAGATGATGCGAATCGCAGCGTTACTGTCAATGGTGAACGCTACCGAGCGATGATAACAACCTTTTTTTTGCCCGAAATGGAAGTTCTTGACTTGCATGATATGTGGTTTCAACAAGACGGCGCCACATGCCACACAGCACGCGAAACAATGGCGCAATTGCGAGGCGAGTTTGGTGAACAGTTAATTTCACGTTTCGGGCCGGTCAATTGGCCGCCTAGATCGTGCGATTTGACACCATTAGATTATTTTTTGTGGGGGTATGCCAAGGCTAATGTGTATAGGGACAAGCCCGCTTCGATTGACGCACTGGAAGCCAACATCCATGCATTCATTCGTGAGATACCGGCCGATATGTGTGAAAGAGTATGCCAAAATTGGACTCAGCGGATGGGCTACCTGAGACGCAGCCGCGGTCAACATTTGCATGAAATTATCTTTAAACATTAAATTGCAAGGTTCAAACTATCGATTCAAATAAATATTTCATTCATTTTTTCGAATTTTTTGTGTTTTTTTTTAAAAAAAAGTTCTAAACCTCTTAAAAAATCACCCTTTAGTTGTAGTTATAGTCGTAGTCGTAGCTATAGTCGTAGTTGTAGTTGTAGTCGCAGTCGTTCAATGATAACTAAATGCATTGATAAATAAAGAAAAAAATAAAATTGTTGTGGTTGTAGTCGTAGTTGTTGTTGTAGTTGTAAATGTAGTTGTAGTTGTAGTTGTGGTTGTAGTCGCAGTCGTTCAATGATAACTAAATTCATTGATAAATAAAGAAAAAAATAAAATTGTTGTGGTTGTAGTCGTAGTTGTTGTTGTAGTTGTAGCTGTAGTTGTAGTTGTAGTTGTAGTGGCAGTCGTTCAATGATAAATAAATTCATTGATAAATAAAGAAAAAAATAAAATTGTTGTAGTAGTAGTCGTAGTCCACAGCTAGTACCAATAAATAAGGCGATGGTTTGTTTTTTAAGAATTCACTGTTCATGTCAGCATCCACTCGGGACTTCCATCTCTTAAGCCTTCTGCAGAGAGCTACAAAATGAACTACAAATCCATAAACCCACGATAGCAACATAAATACCTTTCCAACTATTCATAGTCAAATGTCTCTGATTCTCCTTACCCCCTTTAATTGCAATATTGCCTTCGCCAAAAACTTCCCTTACCATCCACCGTATACGAAAAAGAGCCAACCTATGCTTCACACTGTAGATCCTAATTTACCTGCCTACACACAAATTGTGTCCACCCAAAAGTCCATCTTAATTAAATTGCTGTCGGACCGTCCAACCCCGACAGACTTTATTACCCAGACTTCCTTCCAACGTCTCTCTACACCACCATAACCGCTTTTCGCATCGAAACAATCCAAATAAACCCCACCAGATGTCAACGGCACACTGACTGTCCAACAACAACAACAGCAACACAAGAGTGTCACATAATTAAGTACGCGCGCAAGTCCAACTATTGAACTCATTACGTCGGCAAAGTCTCACCTTTTACTGCCCGGAATCAAGATGACCTAATGAGAATTGCCGTAATTAAAGACGCTCTTCCTTGCGCCCCGTTACCAAGCACAGACAGCAATATACGCGCAATTACAACGGTGTCTCGGGGATACGCAGCGTCCGGCTCCGGCCGGCTCATCTAAAAACAAATTGGCACGAAGTTCTCGGATTTTATAGTCAGCACGAGCAGCCGCCAGTGGCAATTGACTTAAGTTCCAATTTAATTATCATTACCATCATCATCATGTGAGATGGGACTACACCAACTGGCATACAGATTACAACTGTGTGTATATGCCTTCGGATACTCTCTCTCGAATGTCATTGACCCAGAATCTCCATTTTCGTAAGTCGTTGGCCGGCACGCCGCACACAGGCACACAGCATATTTGCCAGATGCTTTATGACTCAGTTTGGAGCACTTGACATTTCGATACATCCAAGACGAGGCAGACACGGACGAACAACCGTGTTGTATGGAGGAGATGTGCCCCTCTGCCGATGCCAATTAAATGCCGGAGATGCTTCAAAACCGTAAATTAAATCCCGGGTCAATACAGTGGTGAATGTGCACAGCCAGCGCACACGACATACGTTCATGCGTTTCGATTACGATTACGAATAAGCGAGAGGGACAATGTGCGTGTATCTGGCGAATCTGTGGAATGTATCTGTTGTCGGTTAAGGCGGTAAAGGCGACCGGCGCGATCCCAGTTAATGTCAACGAGACAGAGAAATAAGTGTGTCGCCTTGCGTAAAGTATGTCATTATTATGTCATTATAAAGAAAACCGGTCAATTACGATGCGTGTGTGTAGATGGTACTTGTATCGTTTCTCTTCATAACTGACAATCGGATTGAGCTGGACGACTTTAAATGATCGACTGATGGTAATTTTCGAGTGGAACTGAGTGCCATTGTATTGAGGACATAACCGTTTATGTAAGACGGCAGCGAATAAGCGCTTAGACGGAGGTGTACTTGACTTTAGCAGTTTTGTTTGGGATTTTCTCTCAAGTACAGTCCGGTTGGGAGGATTATTTCACTGTCGTCTTATTATGAAGGGGCATTTGGCGGATTGGCAAGTTGGAGAATATCGTCACAATAAGCCACTTGCTGGTGAGCTGTTGTGAAGCGTTTGGTTTTTGGAATATTTTGTTGAAGTTCTGTTAAACTTGGACTGAGGAAACGTCGATTTGGGAATAATTTACCAACTTTTCGGACAGTTGTCCAAATTGAGGAGTGGAAGATAAACCAGAGAGCTGTCTTAAATACATATTCCCCAATCTTCGTGACAGCGAGAAAGTTGTTCCAAATATTCCCCAATCTTCGAGACATTTGGAAAATACTTGGAACAGCCCTCGGTGATCAATGGAGGGCTTCCAAGAGCTCTGTTAGTCAGTCGTAATGCAATCGTCCATCACTGACGTTATCGAAGGCGGATGAACATTTCCTCGGTCGCTTCCAACGTAAAATTCTTCTAGTGATTTTCGGTCCTTGGAGGAGGAGATTAAACAGCGAACTCTACAAGCTTCAGTCGTCTAAGAAGGCTGGGAAATGTAGAGCGAATGGACACGAACACAACGCTCCAGCCCAAAGAGTCTTCGATGGCAACTGGATGGGCAAAGGCAGTAGAAAAAGACCTCGTTTTAGGTGGAGTGGATCTCGCTAACTGGGGATTTGTATGGGTTGGGGCCCAGGTCCACCCGGACTGTAGCGCCACCTCAAAAAGGTACGGTAGTAATGCACTCGTCTAAAATAATGAATTTGCACTCTCACTAAACAATTCTACAGATGGAAGCATTTGGGGCTGCAAGATTTGACTTCAGTTTTCAGTACGAAAAATTGCAAATGGAACGCTTACACCTCGAATTTTCAACTCCCATAAATGGTGGTCCAATTGTTTGTTGAAATTCCCGCGAGAAATGCAGATGTTAATAGTGAAATCCGCATCCAAATCCGTTCACAGACAGACGCACAAAAGAGAAAACACTTTAAAAACAGCAGCGCCACCTATCGGATTTAACTAAAAAAAAATCACAAAACACTGCCATCAGTAGTCGGATAGTAATAGATTTAGCTATTTTGGTGATTTCCCTTGGGATATCCTCGCAGAAAATTAAAACACCGTCCTCAAGAGAGTTTGTTCTAAAATCAGCCCAATTTTACATTTTCCAATGAAGGGATTCAATTATCAGATTTAGCACTTTTGTATAGAGAATTTCAAGTCATCGAGTTCAGTATAACCTAAACTTTACCCCTCGAAAGAAGTTGAGGACGAACATATTTATTAATGATTGCATATCCCTGGGAATTTGACCACCCATAAATTAGACTCTTCTGGTACCGTCACGGATATCTAAGCCCACCCACCTTGCCCCTGGGACAAACATCATACATCAATATTACAGATGTCTGCACTGGGAAAAAACAAGAGTCTCCTTGTCCGTATTGATTAGAAGGACATTCGCTGCTTCTATTTTTAGGGCATACGCTCCCAATTTGAGTACCCTCCATCGCATAAATACAGACTGCCGTTGGAGGTCATTTAATATCTTTCCAAGATACACATGCTCCCATTACAGCTTCGGTTTGATTACCTATTTGCCCTTTAATTGTTGGCCTTTACTTTTGTGTATTATACGTTAACAGCAAACAAAACACATTTAATTTGACTGATTACCTCATCAATTTGATATGAAAATGTCGGGCCGTAGAAAAACACCATCAAATGTCCTGCAGTCCGTCATGTCCATCGCATTAAACGACAAGAGTTTACCATAAAATTGTTCGAAATAAATTCTGCGCTCCTTTTATTGTCCTTATTGTATCTATATAAACCCCCTTGTATATAGCGCACCAACAAATTAATGTCACCAATTTCATTTTCCATTGATCGCATCCTCCGCATATGACTATCGTTTAATGGCGGTGGTTCGTGGAATGGCTTTATACGATACCCTGGTTGCTGCGCTTCGCCCAACTATACCTCTGCCTGTGAGTGGAATTTTAATTAGGATCGACACTGTAGAAGACTATACTGATTTTATGGTAATAAGATACTTTCGTCTTTCGTGTGTGATTTTTCGTCTCTTCGAGAATGACAAATCAGTAACGTGAAGCTCTAGTTAAACGCGCGCAGATGAATGTGAAACGTAAACGTAATTATTCAAAGAAATAACGCTTTTCAGCGGCAGAGGGTAATTTAAATAAACGGCAGTTTAAAAAATTTGTATCGCTCTTTCGCTTTCTTCATTAGTAAAAAGTGCGCTCTGTGCATTTTAAGGTCAAGTTGTCTCATGCTAATCGGAGATGGATATCTGCCACCTAACTCGCGTAGAGGGTTCCTTTTTTTTTTTACTTGTTCTTTTTGTACTCGAGAAGGTGTTGTGATTGATTTAATGGTGGATATGTGGTTCATCTCGGTTTTAATTGTGCGTGTTTTTTCCCATTTAGCATTTTTATTTACCGATGGATTGGAGAGGAGGTGATTCTGACATATGAAATGGGAATCTTTGGAGTTGGAGAAGTTATTTAAAGCCCGTTTTGAGGTTGTAGATGTCATATCTAATATAGATAACAAAAACAATTTATTAATTAAATTAAAATTAATGTAGATGCAAGACTGACGCTCAATTATTAAAGTCTTTCGTCCCGTAATAGTCACCCGATCCGTTTTTAAATAAGTCAAATTCGACTGTAAAACAGCTTTCTGTATTTAAGTACTCTATACCCTATTTGGATAACGACATCGACATTTAATGACGACGACAAGAAAATCAAAACCCAAACGTGTGTATGAGACTTTAACTAGAATCGAAGTGATCGCACCTACAATTTGTACAGGGAGTGCTACCTGAGCTTGTGATGACTGCAAGTGTCACGTTTCCAACGGAGGTTGTCGGAAGAATTCATGATTTGCATTCTCAACAGACGACGCAAGAATGCATTGCCTCTCCTATGATGCATTTACTGATGACTAGGAGATGATGTGGCAATGCGTCAAAGGCATATCACTGGTTTTTTTTCGAGAGACAGAATACTCTGTTTTTAAACGTTTAATGCCAAAATATTTAGAAAAGTTGGCAACTTCATGATTCAAACTTGGACAGTTTAGAAATTATTAAAACAAATATTTACAAAGTTCAAAGTGAGCTGTGGACGCTCAACTAATTTGAAGGGTGACTCAACAAAAATCTCTGGCCCTTCTGTAAGAACTCCGCTGAGTACGCCTGCGCAGGGGAGTCAGAGTGGGGCTAGGAGTAAAACGAGACCTCGATGAGTACAGAAAAGTCCGACTAAAAGTGGTCGAAGCTTATGGTCGGAATAAAATCCAGCAGAAGATGAAGCCACAGGCACCATAGTCGACTGTCCAGCAGATTGTAGGTCATTGACAGGTAGTTCTTTGATGCGGATCTGGACAGCCGAGAGCTGTTAGCTCGCAGGTCCCAAAACTCATTTAAAATTGAATTCGGAATTTTCCTAATTAGAGTTGGTTACTGACCAAAATTATCCACAATGGACCCAAATTGATTGCCTGATAAATCGGCTTTTCTGAAAGGGTTTTTCTTTTTAAGGCGAAGGGGAGGAACCTACAATTTCATGCCGTTTACACTACAGGGTGTTTGTCAAACTTGCGCAAAAGACTAGACAGAAGAAAGGAATTAAATTTTATTTATTTGGGGGTCGAACTTGGGAGCTCACGGTCGGTTTCGCAGCCTTCTAACCAGCTTACATCTGCCATCATGTGGCTGGTTGATTAAAATATATATATATAGAGCAAGCGTCCGCGGGCATAAGCGTAGCCCCAGTTGCTTCCACGATCCATTTCGAAGAGGTATGCTTCTGTCACTTTTTCAGAGCGAAAAACCGCCACTTAATTTAAGTAAAATCCAGTAGCCTGATACGTCACAAATAAACGCCAGAGTTCAACCTTCAGTCTGTTAAGACTCATCAAAATGCCACAAGCTCTCTTACATAAGCCCACAGCATTGAACAATTTACCAAATAATCTCTCATTGTGCTAGCCAATAAAATTTATATTAAAAAACGATGAAAATCAATGCAAAAAAAAAAAGCCAAACAAATAAACCATTAACCATTATTCAAGCTGAATTTCTTCGAAGACCGAAAGTAGTCACATTTAACTTCAAATGTTGATCAAGTACACACGCTCACCTACACCTGCGGAGAGCATCTTCCAGTTTCATTGTGTAAACTTTAGACAGAAGCGCTAACCGTGCAAAAGAAACAGCCCGGAAGGAGGAGGAATGACAAAAATACCAAGTAATTTCCATTTAGACATTTCTTCTTAATTTCGCCAATCATCATCATCACATCGCGCTTTCCCTTTTTTTTATTTTATCGATAAGCACGTTATTAATCATAAAAGTTTGGGCGGCTGTTTTTTTTTTTTTTTTTTGTTTCGTCTCTCTGTTTGTCTTTCTTTTGGTGAAGGAGAAGTTTTTCTTTGCAACAATACAAAGAAAATCTCACAAATTATGCTATCAATTCTCGTTCATGTCATTAACATTGGCAAGAAATGTATCGGACAAAAGCTCCGAGATAAGTATTGGAACGCTTAGATAATCATGGAAGATGAAGAAATCGCATAAATCATTTAAAATCACTAAGTATAGCCCCAGCAAAATAATAAGAAGGAGAACAGTTCCAAAAGTTTTTGTTTGGATTCCTTTTGGATGTGGCGAAAAGTTCAAGAGGTCATCTCGTGTAAATGTCAGTCAACTGACAAGGTATTTTGATTGAATCGAGAGACTAGTTGGGTAAGTGGATACGGAAATGTGGATAAACTGAAGGCGCCATTAATGGGGAAGATGCCGATTTGAGGGGGGGAAATGCAAATTAGTCAATTTGACCGAAGGGTTCTTTTTGGTAAATGGTAAAGAACTCATTACTGAATTGACTCTGCTGTTTCGTAGGATTTATTATTAATTCGACCACAGCGCCACCTATCTGATACTTCAATAACTATAAACGATCGCCTCATTGACAGAAATAATTAGTGTAAACATAACCTCAATCATCCAAGACGTTCAGAAGTTACGCGACGACAAACGAACTCACCCAGAATTGACAGATGCAAATTGAATGCTGTTTGTCTTCCCTACGTTTCCAAAATCCTCATCCGATCTTATAACCACGAACCGTCGAACATCATTTGAGGGTGTTCTTAGCACTATACAAAGGGCTGCGGATGAGGAGGCGTGGCACCTCCCATATAACAGACGCTGGACCCATATTTAAATAGAAAACTGTATTCAAATGTGTTTCAGAAACTTAAAAACGAATCAACCGAGCTCTCTGAAAATTCATCAGTTTCTTCCTATTAGTGCCGGCAGTATTTTGAGAGTAGTTTGAAAAAAATCCGATGGGTGGCGCTGTTATTTTAGCTCTTCCATGCTTCCATCTGTATACATGGCTGCGCTAATCACGAGAACCAGTGAACGGATTTGCATGCAGTTTTCACGCTTGTCATCTGCATTTCTTGACAAAGTTTCATCAAATTAATCTTTCATGTATGTAGCTGAGAAGTGGAGGTCTGAGTGGCATAACAGTGGTTAAAATCCATTAAAATGTGTGGACACAGTATGTCCCTCAAAAATGCTTCCCCGGATTTCTTTGCAAATACAGAACTGTCAAAAGTAAACCGTATTACCTCGCACAGAATGTACAACAAGCGTCGCTGTGTTTGCCTGCATTCACCATTTTATTGCAAAATTTTTCTAAGTAGTTCTCGTTGAAAAAAAAGGAAAATCTTCCAAACATAAAAAAATTAATAGGTTCCCGCCTCCTCACAGCAAACCATTGTTATTTACAACTGAAGTACAGGCAGTCTCGGCCTAATGAACCTTCTTACTTAAATGTCAACACAGAACAGATAAAGGTAAAAAATGTCCTATTCCCCATTGCGGTTAAAAGTAACATGTGAGATAGGTCCCTTCGCGTATTGAAACCCCAATTTGACATTTACATTTATTTACGCGTGGGATGTCATTACGCCAAATGTCAAATATTTGTGGAAAAGTTAACAAGTTTCTCAGTTCAAAAATAAAGGAATAAGTACTCAATCGAAAGTTCTTCCCTAAACGTCAAAGTGACAAGTATGCAAGGCATTGGGGACGTTCAAGTATCTAGTTTAGTTAGTCTGACAGCTGCCTGACTAGATGTATATCGGTTTTGATTGGCTGAAATCGGTCATATGAGCAGCTGTTTCAGTTGACGTTTATGGAGGGGATAGCCAACGAATCTAGTCAAGAAATACATGACTGAGTACTAAGTTGACAGTTCGTGTATGTGGTTGACGTAGAAAAAGTGATGTTCCCGACCAATCTGGTTCAGGTTACATCTGGCCCAGACCAATCTAGTCAACTAGATTCTTGAATGTTCCCATTTTTCCGCATGTCAAGGTGACATTTTATACAAAAATATGATTGTATAAAAAAGTTGAACTTAAACAATTCACAATTCCAAGACACGTGGCGTTCAGGTTTTAACTTGACGGACAGGCTTTTAAGACATAGGTACCTAAAAGTGAATGCAGATTTTTTGTTTCTCACTTAAAAGAAATTCTCGTTTTCACGTAACGGAATGGTGAATCTTTCAGCCAACCACAGCACACCGTTAACCAACTTTATCTCCCACATGAATCAATTCCAAAGCGGGCAATGCATAAACAACAAAAAAACAAACGACAACCAGGAGTTCCAATCCAATTCCGAAATGCCAAACCAGTTCCCGACTTTGGTTATTTATGAGAAGACCAAATGAACAGACAAGATCGTGAAAGTAGGGATCCCGGCGAATGCAACCGAAAAAAATTGGAGATCCATTGAACCCTAAGAAGGGAGCCACTCCACTTCATACTCGTTCCCATTGTGCGGCGATTGTTGGCGCTTCGTCGAAAAATGACGCGACGATGATGGAGATGGTGAGTGACAGCTTAAGGGGGAGCGTCATCGTCATCGCTGACCTTTCAAGTGGAGACAGCTACAGCCACATCGCACGTATTACTTAGACGAACAATAATTGAATATTCTATTGCATCATCGTCGTCAAATAAAAATGTTGATCATCGGGTTGAGTTCGAGTCGCCATGTCTTCGAATTGCAGCACCGAGAAGTGTTAACAAATCGCTGCCACTTTATTGCTAACGTATTTATTTCAGCGCCCAGTGGTGGTTGCTAATGGGAATGCCTACTGCAGAGGCTGACAGCTGAGCTGCCATTGTTGAATGTCAGAGCTAAGCACACACAGATAAACTGATAGAAATGAAATAGGTGCCGCGCCGTGGAGATTCTCTTTCTCCAAATGCCAACAGAATGCTGACAGTCGGCAAAGTGGTAGTAGACACACCACAGATTGCCATTTCTTATATCGCGTATACAATTACACGCAAGTTCCTTATTTATGCAAATGTCATGTACACGTCTGTGTGTATATTGATGTACTTGCTTGGTGTGGCTGTGGCTGGCATAACCACAACACTGCATGTCCGGGATATGCATGTGTAGCTGAAGGCGAGATTGCGATTACACTCGACAGAGTGTAAGGGATTGAATTACTGGGAGGTGTAAGCGAGTCCTAAAAACAGGTGCTTCAGCTGCCACAGAAAATGCTGCATCCATCAGGGATGTGCGATGTGTGCAGTGAAATTCAACGCTCTGAATAATTCAATTGTAACACTATCTGAGAGTGGAATTCTTATTTTTTATGTATAGAATACGAGGGGTCATTCACTGCAGGAGGTGAATGTGATGGGTGTTATGTGAAAAGAGCACATCGTCGCAGACAGTGGAATTAATTCGATCACTGGACTGATGGTGACGCGTGTTCTGTCGAAAAACACCGCCGAAAAGGACTTTCCTTTGGGCAGGACAGTAGAGCAGTAAATTTTCAGTTGTTGGAGACTGATAGTGGTTGCAATTGGAAAGCTTGTCAAGAATTGTGTTGTGAAAATGATCAAGAGGGCAGGGCGAGCAGTTTCGGAAATTTATTAAAGAAAAATCATGTGCACGGCTGGGTTACTCAAAACTTTCCTGTTCATTCCGAGGTTGGTTGAAAAAATCGTTTAAATTGCCAATGTCAGTATGAGTCCTTCTCCTTTCAAGACATAATTATTCAGCTTATTGTGAGACTCTCTAGCTGGCTGCTTGAACTCACTTCTTAGCCATCACCCTGTAACATTTGACAAAAGGAGTGAAAAACCAACAGAAGACTGGACAAACCCACGAAATTTGCGAAAGTAAAGTAATTCAAGGATGGAACGTGGTTGTCATCTTCTCTGTTTTATTCAATTTGGGTGACCTTCTGGTTCTGAACGATCAATTGATGCTGCGAGGATCAGTTTTTCTGACAGGGGAAGAGCGGAAATGTCAAGGAAGGTGATCTTCTGTTCTGAACGATCAATTGATGTTGCGAGGATCAGTTTATCTGACAGGGGAAGAGCGGAAATGTCAAGGAATGTGATCTTCTATGGTGATCAATCAATTGATGTTGCGAAGATCAGTTTATCTGACAGGGGAAGAGCGGATGTGACCTTCTATGGTGATCAATCAATTGATTTTGCGAGGATCAGTTTTTCTGACAGGGGAAGAGCGGAAATGTCAAGGAATGTGATCTTCTATGGTGATCAATCAATTGATGTTGCGAGGATCACTTCCTGACAGGGAGAAACGCGAAAATGTCCTACCAAGAGGAATGGTGCGTAGCACTTGTGTTTTTAAACAAAAGCTGTACTATAAATCGAAGTGTTATGTGGAACAGGTTGACAGACAGTCTCGTTGGACAGCCGCAAAATTTGTGTTCAAACGAACAAGGTGGTCAGTGGAGGAGTGCACTTCCTCTGGAGAGCCCTTTCAAAGACGCACTCGAGCATCCCTGTTTATAAGGCTTTTCTGAACGGAATGTTTAAGCAAACAGAGTGTGCATCGCAAGGCCCAGAGAACTTCGTTAAGCCCTCACTCGGACTGGCTAACCTATCAAGAACATAGGTTGTTGGAGCGAACGTTTTTGTAAAGAGCGATCTCATTTTAACCTTGAACTCAGCGCGCTACTTGACCGAGAATTTGTCTATACCTTTGATCTTGAAGCTATGGAGCTCGGCCTCATCACAGTCCACACTGTGAATTTTGCATCTCCCTCAGTAGGGACTTGAATCCTTGTGCTCGCTCTTTTGACTTATCACTTATAATTATAAGTTATAATTTTTTTTACCGTGGAGCTACCTAAAGTCCCTTGTCTGCAACAGTCGTACTCAGATTTATATATATTAGGTCCAAGGACAACATTCGACAGCATTGGTAAGCGGTCTAAAATTGTAAAGATCCCTGGAAGTATTAGACTTAAGCTACAAGTCTTAAGCTGTAGAGACGTGAGTAAAGTCCTTATAAAAATCTGTATCAGGGTAGAGACGGTAGTTCTGAAGCACACTTTCATGTAGAAGACTTAAGAACAGCCTCTTCATAGTACAAATATGAAAACAGCCTCAAACCAGAAGTCTTAAGCTATAGAGAGAAACCCAGGACAACATTCGATTTCATTTGGTCAGCGGTCTTAAATTGTAAAGATCCCTGGTCAGTGGTCTTAAATTGTAAAGATCCCTGGACATATTTAAGTACGGATTTGTTACTGGTGCAAGCAGAATAAGCTACAAACCTTAAGCTGTAGAGATCTGAATACAAGCCTTTTAAAAGTCTCAGTCAGGCTAGAGACGGTATATAGTTCTGAAGAAGAAGACTTAGAGCAGTCAACTTAATGGCGACTTCAATAAAAATAGCGAAGTACCCCATGGAACAGATTAAAGCTAATCGAAAGCCAAAAGGAAACGTGTCTGCCCCCTGATGAAAACATGAGGAACCTGATCGGTCACATCGCGATCGGCCGTAGTATTTCAAATGTCGGCACATTACGAGTATGTAGGAAGATCGACTCGTTCTGCTTCTTACCTCTCCGTGTAGAAACTTGCGAATATGTCGAAGAATTAAGTACAAGCTGACTCACAGTCCTCTGAGAAGTCGTTCTATTAAGTATCACCCCCTCCTTCTGATTTCAGTCACTTCCCTAACAAACTGTCTACCTAGCTGAGCGTCTTTACAAAGCTGGTTTCTCTTGGTCTTTCACAAGTAACCAAGAACGCTCTTTAGAAACGATGATCACCCCGCTTATACTTGATGAAATATAAATATTCATCGCCCACAATTCTATTCAGACATCTATACACTTAACCTAACAACAAATAACCTGTCTGCCAATCAACTTTTATTAGTATACCGGTGGCTATTAGCACCACAGCTATAAAAACTAATTTACCTGTCGCCTGTTACTCCTTACAACTATAAAACATTTGACCGATGCAACGCACACAACACATACAAAAGGTATCGCGAAATTTCTATACACACATCAAAAGTGTGTCACTCCGGAGAGTCACTGCCCTTTGGTGATGCCATCCAGCTTCGTTTGATCCCCGCACAATTAACACAATTACCACGTGAGTCATAATTGCGACCAAAAGCATACTCGTGCATATTTAGAAAAGCCAAAGTCAAAGGAATATTTTTTCCCCTCTATTTACAGTTGAACTAAATTAGTCTCATTTATGGTATAATGGACTCAGAGTCGAGGAATAGCAATCAGCCATCAAATGGGACCGACTGGGTGAGATTTTTCCTTGAAATCCGAGCCCCTTGATTGAGTCTAGGACCGCAAACAGTGTGTTGGTTATGTTGCCAGTTTTTCATGAATATATATGTCAACAGAAACAGGAGTAACTGGTTTACACACTGAGTGCGGAAAAAAAAACAACCAAAAATTGTGTTGGCAGTCAAGCATGTTACTCCCATCGTACGGCTAATGAGCTCAAATTTGCAATTTAAATTAGGTAGCGCGTTAACAGCCGATTTGACCTATGATTTAGTGTTTGCAATAAGCCATAGACTGATTGAATACACACAAACGTATGAGGAGCTGAAGGTTGTTTTTTTTCTTAAGTGCATATCTAAGCAGCTTTAAATGTCAAGTTTCAGGCGGTTTTCTTGCTAAGCAAACTTAAGGCTTGCTGAAAAAGACGTTTACAGTCATAACAAACTTTCCATTTTACCAATACGGTATAGGACCAAAATACTTTGATTTGGTGGTTAGAAGGAAAAATATTGACAGTTGACAAGACTTTCTTGGAGAAGAAGTAGTGCGGTATGAAATATTGTAACTTTCGTTCCTATACGTACTCATATTTCCGAACCTTTTGACATGAACTCATTCACAGCTTCAGGACAACACAGACGGATGTTTGATAAAGTCAAAATCAGGGACAAATTCGCTTAAGAAATTTTTTTAAAACCCGCTTATCCATTGCTGAGTTTGGACTGTGTATAGTTACATTTAACTGACGGATTTCAATTCACTTTCAGGACCTCTTGGACCTCGAATGCTCAGTAAAAGTAATGGAGCAATTTTGTGTACAAATTCCCGAGAAATGCGGATGATAACATTGGAAAGTGCTTGCAAATCCGATCAGCGTTGCTCGAGATTAGCGCAGTCTTCTAGACAGATGCACGAGAAAGGTAAACCAACAGTGCCACCTATCCCTTAACGCTGCCAACACAAATAGCAACAGGCTGTTGCATTTTCAGCGGAATCGGTCGATTTGTTTCTTAGTCTGGATATATTGTGCTGGAAAAACTGAGTGCTATGTTTCTGGTTTAACCCCTAAAATAAGAACAATGTTCAAGCCAGGTTTTAACCGACGGGCAGTAAGTTTGCAGCAAATTAATGAAAGAACTTACAATCACTGTAACTGATGTTACTTAGTTAGTCTAAGGTCGCCAATAGAATGATCGAAAGACCAAGAATGAACTAAATTCGGGGAGGTCCCCGGTGGGACTTAGACGGGTAAAAATAACAGATTGGAACTTGGTGACTTTGAACTCTAAGCAGTATGACGACGATTTTCCAGGTAAGAATATATCAATTTAACAAAAATTTTGAAAGAATTAATTTATGGGACATTGTGTCAAAAGCCTCGCTGGAACAATTCGCAACATAACTTCGACTTTTTAGCTGCTTTCTAAGGGTAAAAGTGTCAATATAAGTGTTAGGGCAAATGCAAATAAAGCCTTTTGGAAAGCTATGTTTGTAAGTGAAAATAAAAGCTTTGAGGCTTCTTACAAGACAATTTCGAGGAGTTTATGTGTCGATATACAAAGTTGAGCTATGACCTTAAAGGCTGGGTCAAATGAAGCGCAATCTGTGGGTCAACTTTTCGACTAAATTTTCGAGCAGGTTAGTCTAAACTGCAAACAGAGTGTGGAACTCCCAAAAAATTAAGTATATTCTCTTGAATTTTCAGACTGAATACAGTGTATCAGATGTTGTTCCATCTATGCCCCAAGAGACCTGAAGCCCAGGACACAAGGCGTCAAATCTAACAAATACCAAATACAAGCTGAGCTTTTAAACAAAAGGTCATTAGATCAGGCATCGATCTTGCAACTCTGTGTTACAAAAAAATTATGCCTTTTGTAGGAATTCACGCGTTCTTCAAGTCTTCGTTGTATTAGAATATTCATATATTTGTTTGACAAAAGCTCAAGGTTGTTGGACAGCAGATTCAAGCCTGCACAAATTTAGGGGAATATAGTAAAGAGGGGTAGCCTTTTAATTTTTGTGGCTGAATTAAAATTGGCGAAGCAACTGCCGAACTTTTAAATTATCATTTTACATAAACTTGTGGCGAGCTACCACGAGCCTTACAGGTAGTTTACAAATTAATAACAACTGAAGGTAGCCTCCCGAAAACATCAGCTTGTTACACTGGACAGCAGTCGAAATTTGACCCCATTCTACGGAAGTCCGTCTTTCATTTGGTTTATCTTTATATATAAAGATTTATTCCCGCAAAAATCTTACGACTTATTGGATCAATTTACAAATTAAAACGTGTTAAATAAATAACTGCAGGTTTTGGGTTACTTTTGTCTTAAAAACACAAGATTTTTCATTTAAGAAAATTATGTTTTTGCGCATTTAAACGGCTAGCAAAGCAGGCGAGGTCTGCTGGTATTTTATAAAAGTCCATTTTGAAATAACTCTGTACACAAAAAGACAGCCTATTATTGTAAAGCTTGTACCAGGTTTATAAAAATTCCAAGTTCGCAGGACTGTGTTTTTTTTTCCCCGTCAAATTCGAAAACAAGATGTCAAAGATGGATTGGGACTAATAAATTTGTCCCCATAGACACTGTCATTCAGTATAAATCGTATTCCTAATTTGTTTGAATTCATTGTTTAGTTTGACATCTGTCTGACATGTCTCAGTTCAGTTGACGGGGTAGCCGGCGAATATAGTAAGGAATTATCTTGACCGAGTCCTAAGTTGACAGTTCGCTTAGTGTGGCTAACTATAGAAATGTGGCTAACTTAGGAAAAGTGACATTATCGAGCAATATAGTTTTTCCGTTCAGTTTACATCTAGTCGCGACCATTCTAGTCAACTGAATATTAATTTTTCGTTGCCGAACCGCACAAATGCGGAACGTCATTGACAATAAAATTGCACCGCCCCTCTACCAGCCAAATTCAGGTCTTTCAACTCTCCAAAGTCGTTTATAAGCATTTAACGGCGGAGACAGTAAAACATCAACTCACCTGTGATTATTCCAAAAATGTCGCCTTCCTCTCGCCGTTGTTCGTTGCACTAATCGCCAATCTCATTAAATCAATTTGCTGTTGTTTGACATTCACTTCACAGTTCACACACACTCAAAGTTCTCTTTCTTGACTCTTGGATAAGTATTATTTTTAATTCCGCAATATCTTTTGCTGATTTACTCGAAGAAATGCCGGCAACAGCGAAAATAAAAGGAAAAATATCAAATTCAACTCAGCCAGCACGCTACTTGACACCGAATCACAGCACGCGGCAGCAAAGGGAAAGGCGATAACTGCAAGATAAACAAAAGAAAACGAATTCGACGCACACACAACAGCCCAAGAAATTTGAGAGTGGGAGACGGGGGGGACAACAAAAAAAAAAAAACCGAAAAAGATAAATAAATGGCCAAACCCGGATGCGACACTTTTGATAAGAAACACACGGTGATAAGGAATTTCAGGACAGAAACACTGGCCTTCGATTTTCCACTGTTTGTTTACGATTGCATTACACGGTACAATCTGATAAGGCACGCAAACACCGACGGACGACACGGCACTTAAAAAAGGATGATGACAGCGAACGACGACTTGGTTGGTATTATATCGATTTTTATCACCGCACCACAAACATCATAACAAATATCCAACTGAATCAAATTTTTTTTTGGCAAGACAATAAAAGTCCCGTTAACGAAACAGCACACCTCTCTCGATTGAAACTTGAACGCGACGGGTAGCGGGTAGCCCGTGGTAACCGAGAGCAAACAACACTGGAAATGGAAATGAAATGGAAATAATATTATATGCGAGTGGGTGTGGGTGGTATTGCTATCCCTTCGCAATCAAATCAAAACTCACAGCAAGAGTTGACAGATTGACAGATTTCCTCTCTCTCTTTTTAGTGAGATATTCACTTTCGACCGTATCCCGTTGCCGGAGAAATTTATATTTTCTTCACACTCCGCGAAACACGTACGGAAACAATCACGAACCGAACCGGCACTGTTAATGGTGGGACGCAGACTGACTGACTCAACAGTGGCTACAGTCAGTAGAGTGCTGCCGAGCCGAGTTTGTTCTCTGTTTATCATCATCGCAGCGCTGCTCTGCAACGAACACGTTTGTACACGTGAAAGAGGTAAACGAGGAGTTCTTGTTGTTGGCGGTGGGCAACTGGAATGTAGCCAGGCTCTTTCCTCTTTGGAGTGTGCGGCGGAGAAGCTTTTCCACTCTGTGTCTCCATTTTCATCATCTCTAATCAGGTGGCAGGTGGATGGTCGATGGTCGATGGTGCCCTGTGGTGAGAGAGAAGAACAGAAAACTGACCAGCGATTCACTTGTTGTGTTGAGTATTCGATTTTCCAGTGTGGGTTGGATGGAATTGGCATTGAGATTGGCAAGTGGGCTGTTGGGCGCTGTGGTGAGTTTTGTACAAAACGGAGAGTAAACAGAGAAGAATCGGAAGGATTATGGATTAATTCGCTCTTGTTGGATGCGATGAGCGATGAGAGGACTGTTGAACCGACTCTTGCGCAGGTTACTAAAGAAGATGCGGTTTGGGGGGATATGGGTTCGCTGTGTTTTATGGTATATTTCCATCGGCGGCCCCCACTGGAATTGTAGCAACTTGTTGGGAAGGTTTTTGCAAATGTTGAGATGAATTTAGTGTTGTCGTGCTAACTTGGGAGTTGTGGGAGTAGGGTGGATTTGACTAGACTTTTAGACACTCTTCCCAAGTGAAATGGGAGTAGGGGTGGTTTGTGGGTTGGGAACTAAAATAAGGCGCCGCACGATCATGCACAAGAAGTCCCAGTACTAAATAAATGTAGGAGAAGTCCAGCGTGTGACGTGTAATAAAGTAAACGCCTTGGTCACAGAAGCAGAGATTACAGACGTGACATCAGAGCCCTCTGCCGAAAGACCACATATCTGACAAGTAGAAGGTGAAAGGTCTGTCTTCTCTTTTTAAGGACCAGAGCTCCAAATATGAAGCCTTTTTTTCCGGGAGCGATCTGCAGGAATGAGATCAGAACCGCAAATGCGGTTCTTAAGAATAATGGGAGTGGGACTTGACTTGTATTCTCGGGGGCTATTGCAAGCGGCTATGAGAAGCTAGGCCTTGGGTCTCTACAGACCTGTTGCGCCAACTATATATATATATATTGCAAGCGGCTTCTACAATACGCGCGGAACTACTACCTACGAAGACCCTGAGACACAGACAGTTTTCTCCACGAGTAATGGACGGAAATAGTTGCCAAGCTCCCTCAAAAAAGCTCCCTCTAGTTGCCCCCATCTACTGGGCAGAATATATTTGACATAAGTAATAAAGTGTCCCCTTAGTTTAGAGATGTTTTTGACTTAGGTTGGCATCAGGTTTTCCCAGTTTTGTCCTACCCCAGGCTCAAGGCAATTGGCATTTCTCCCTTCTATTTTGGTGTCTACTTCCTCTCACCTGGATCTTTGTGGAGCACACTATGCCCCAAAATATAACTCGTTCGACTGCCTCTCTCCGTTCTGAGCTTGCCCCATTCCCTTTAGTCAACCCCAGCTCTATCTGATGACAAGGATTTCCCCCAGAGTGAGATAAGACACCTTTTAGACGTATTAATTTCCTGTCCCATCACCCATATCCAACCAGGTATGCGCACTGCACACACTTCCTCCGACTTGTTGCAATAAAATCTCGGATTTCCTTCATCATTTTCGCAAAACTTTCAAATTGCATCTCCTGTTTGCGAGACGCTCCCTCCCGCAGCACTCCAAATTCCTGCAAGCGTTGATAAAACTTTTCAAACGAAGCTATACTGGCTACGAGTAGTTCGGACGAATTGTGATCCCCATCCGCACGGACAAGGGAAAGTTGTGGGAATCCTCTCCACAACGAAGTAGGTACTTTCACAACAACTTGCATTCAAGCCGTACAAAGACAAGCTCTTAGGATTTCTAATAAAATCCTCAGATGACACTTTCAGTCATGCCCTCGCGTCCTTCGAGGGCATGTATGGTAGGTATTTGTAAACACACACACCAGTATAAAATTTGTTTGCTCCTCTGTCATTGTCCGTCGAAGTTCGATTAAAACTGGGAAAAGTTCTTTTTTGTTTCAAACAGAAAAGGACGTGGTTTAATTATTTTCGAAAACAAAAAATAACAGAAAATTGCCGCAAAAGTGTCACAAAGTTTTCAGTTTTATGTGGCACAAAATTATCGGTTTGGAAGCCGCTACAAATAAGCAAAACTTCGTCGCTTTGTTTTTTGCCAGCAAGTACCTCTACCAAAGGACAGCCTTTTCCAGTCTTAATTCCAAGGAAAACATCTGTTCATGTATATTTTACTTATTCCTCGTCCATATGGGATATGCTCCTTTCATTTATATATGCTGGCTGGCATGTTTGTTTAGGACAAGGACTGTGGAAAAAATAAAAGACCGCCTTCCGGCACATTACTGACTGTTGCCACTGCAGTCGAAATTGCCAACAAAGCTAAAATTAAGCTTCCGATAGTTTATTGGCTTGTTTGAATGGGCGGCGGAGAGGGAGACAGACGAAATAATAGTGAAAAAAATAAATCCGATTGGAAAATTTTGTTTGGGTAAACATTTGGCCATACCATTTCCGTTCGCTGATTTTGCAACCCTTTGGAATCGGTCTTCAGTTTGGATGTGTCCTGTGGGGAACATTTCGTGTGCGCCTTTAAAACCCTCGTTGACACGACTTTACGGTTTTGCCATGAAATTGAAAAGGCCATATGCATGAGTCTCTAGATATTTATTCGCATGTGTGAACAGTTTTTTTTTTTTTTGGGAGCGTTTGCTTGTGACTCGGTGTTTGTGAGACCTTTGCAGATACACTCACATACAAAATTTGGGTCCAATCGGCTTGGCGATTAATTTCAAACTTTTCCAAGTCAACTATTTGAAGTTTGTGAGCCTAAGTCGATGTGAATAAGTCGGTCTCATTTGAAGTCAAATAAGTCCCGCTTTTTGCGAGAGTTTTCGTATAAAATGCGGCTCCGATTGGCTTCTGTTTGGCCGGCCTGAGCTCGAAAATCATTTACGAATTTTTTGAAGTCAGTTTGTCAAAGTTATTTGGCCTTACCAATAAATGTTTTTAGTTCCGACTAAAGTCCCGCTTTTTTCAAGAGTTTTCGTACGAAATGCGACTCCGATTGGCATAATTTGGGCCGGCCAAAGTTCAAAGATCATTTACGGATTTTTCATAGTCACTTTGTCAAAGTTAATGGGCCTTACCAATAAATGTTTTTAGTTCCGACTAAAGTCCCGCTTTTTTCAAGAGTTTTCGTACGAAATGCGACTCCGATTGGCATAATTTGGGCCGGCCAAAGTTCAAAGATCATTTACGGATTTTTTATAGTCACTTTGTCAAAGATAATGGGCCTTACCAATAAATGTTTTTAGTTCCGACTAAAGTGCCGCTTTTTTCAAGAGTTTTCGTACGAAATGCGACTCCGATTGGCATAATTTGGGCCGGCCAAAGTTCAAAGATCATTTACGGATTTTTCATAGTCACTTTGTCAAAGTTAATGGGCCTTACCAATAAATGTTTTTAGTTCCGACTAAAGTCCCGCTTTTTTCAAGAGTTTTCGTACGAAATGCGACTCCGATTGGCATAATTTGGGCCGGCCAAAGTTCAAAGATCATTTACGGATTTTTCATAGTCAGTTTGTCAAAGTTAATGGGCCTTACCAATAAATGTTTTTAGTTCCGACTAAAGTCCCGCTTTTTTCAAGAGTTTTCGTACGAAATGCGACTCCGATTGGCATAATTTGGGCCGGCCAAAGTTCAAAGATCATTTACGGATTTTTCATAGTCACTTTGTCAAAGTTAATGGGCCTTACCAATAAATGTTTTTAGTTCCGACTAAAGTCCCGCTTTTTTCAAGAGTTTTCGTACGAAATGCGACTCCGATTGGCTTATTTTTGGCCGGCCAAAGTTCAAAGATCATTTACGGATTTTTCATAGTCACTTTGTCAAAGTTAATGGGCCTTACCAATAAATGTTTTTAGTTCCGACTAAAGTCCCGCTTTTTTCAAGAGTTTTCGTACGAAATGCGACTCCGATTGGCTTATTTTTGGCCGGCCTAAGTTCAAAGAGTGTTTATGAATTTTTAATAGTCACTTTGTCAAAGTGTTGACCAAAATTTGTTATAAGTCAAAATCAGTTCCGTAAAATATGCTCCATAAACAAAAAAGCACAACAAGTCGAAAGACAGTAGGTCGAACTCAGTTCAAAGACACTTCTAAGCAGGTTTGCTCTTTACTCTCCCGGCTCTTTCTAATTCCAGACGTCCTTTTCCATTCTTCTTGCCACATTCAGCTCCTTGCGCCCTCCATATTAAATCCCACACCCAATCCACCTTGCACGTCATTAACTTCCAGCAATCATGCAAATCAAAACTTTCCCTAATGCAAATTGACAGCTTGCACAATCATTTCCCGCAATTACATCGCGAAAACTTTCCCTATGTATATGTGCGTCAATTAGACAAGTTTCGCTGAAAACATTCAAATTTGCATTAAATTTAACAGGATGTTCCACAAATGCAAACAACCCGTCGGCATATAGATTCTTCTCCACGCGAGCTCTTAATTAAATTACGCCCTGACAGTTGAGTGGAATTCATCCACACCCTAACCGGTCGGTCTATGGGAATTCAGTCACTTTATCGACATCATCATTTACTCCTTGCGCTCACAAATTGAGTTCCGTAATTTACAGCCATAAAGAATTCCCCATTTGTCTTTCAATGATGACTGCAGACTTAAAAAACAAAAAAAAATAGCAGCGAAACCCCCCGATTGGGACCCCATAAATCAACGTCCCAGTTTCACACGCTCGCTCTGACACAAATTCTCACGTTCGCATGGGAGCGCAATAAAAAACAATACAACCGACTGTCATCTTCGTGTCTGCTGATATTCATCAATAATTTATTTCCGGAAATGAGAAAAATGAAACGAAAAAGGACGAAGAAATCCCAGCACCCAAACCGCTCCACACATAACACATAACACAGCACAGAACCGCACAAGCGGCATCCAGATAACCTGCCCTTTGACAAGCGAAATCAGGTACATAAGTGTGCACCCATACAGGCAGGATCTCCTCATTTCATGGTTGCTCCTCTTGGTATATTGTTCAACCCCGTCTAATTAATTACACCTTTAGTATCAATTTGTAAACACAAAAGGAGAGAGAGATGCTCAACGTCCGCAATGGCGGGTGGTTAACTTCGTTCTTTTGGTGGGTGTGTGTGTGTGTGTCGGGTGCGTTAAGGATGTGTCATAAATAATTATGGGAAATTGCTCGCTTTGTTGAAAATTATTTTCACGCTGCTTGCCACAGCGGCTTGTGATAGAAAAAGGGATCAGCATCAGAAGTCGCACACAAGCACTCGCACTCGTACGCAAGACCAAAAAACACGGTAGGTATACAAATTGTGGTAAAGTTTTTGGCCGATAAGGGCTTATGCCCTTATGCGCTCATCATCATGACGATGATAAGGATAATGATGACGGAGCTTCGCAGAGTTTGGGGCGAACTCTGCATGCGTGATTAAATGAATTAAAACTTTTCGATTGTTCCAAGTTGTGTTTGCCAACTGGAGGTTGTAAGGAATAAAACTTCCTGTTTGAGTTGCGGACCGATATGCGACTGCGAGCTCCCGCATGGAGTGGAGCTGGGTTTCTCTGTTCGCAAGGAGGCGGATTTTTCCAGAGGGTGGTCTCCGGCGCGGGATTCAATCAATTAAATAAAACCTACATGTTTCAACTATATTTGTGATTTTCATGTCGGTCTTTCAAAGAGCTCCCGCTGGGAGTTTTATACAATCATCCACGACATTAGTCGCCTTGAAATCAGTGAGTTAGTGGACTAAAATTCGATCGTTCCTACAGTTTGGACATGCGCCTATCACAGGCACAGCAGACATTACGTCAACAGGACTTCATAAGACACTTCTTAGGCGCCTATTTATGCAGGCGTTCGCTAAATACACACGCATCGAAAATGGACACCAGTGTAGAGTTAGAAACACCTTCTCTGCATCGTTGGCCATGACAAAGTATGAGAGCCTCTCGACAGATATAAGCGACTTCCAAACGGGGGTTTAGTGGGGCCTATGGCTAAAAACACAGCACTCGGTATCACTCTAATGACCCCTCACATGAAGTCAGAGCCAGATAATGAAAAAGCGGATGGAATATTAAGAAAAGTTCCACAGCTATCTCAGAACATGTTGATCCGTGAGCTTATCACCTTTTACGATAGAGCTTGAAGCGAGAAAAGGTCATCAAAAGAGAAAAGCGCGAGGTGAACTTAAATGGAAACTTGTATATCACCTAAAGTTTGGCCTTCCTTCGACAAAGGACTAAAAGAATGAAAAAACCTTTTCACCTTCGTAGGGACTTTTGGGAAGCCTCGTAAAAACAATCGCTAAACTACTACTTTCGCTACAAAATTTAAGGAGCTTTCTACTCAAGATTCTGCACAAGTAGAGCTGCAAGATCACCAGAGGGTAGTCGAATTTTGTGAAGCCTGCTGTAGTTTCTATTCCACTCACCAGATCACTAATAGTTTTTTTAGAGGTACTTCTGTTAGGGTCGTAGTGTTGTTGACAAAATTTGTAATTAGCAGACAAGAAAACCAATTTTATTGAATCCCTAGAATGCTTTGAGTCCATAGAGCTCTACATAGTAAGAGCGTGGAGGCTTAAGGTGGTCTCAGACAAAATTTTGAAGCAAAAGACAAGTTCCGGAACTTTATTGATTCTGTAGGATGCTTTGTTTGCAGCCTCGAATCCATCGAGCTGTGTAGTAAGACCGTGGAGGCTTAAGGTGTGTGCAGACCAAATTCTGAAGTAACAGACATGTTAAGGAGCTTCACTGAATACCTTAGATGCTTTGTAAGGTGCGTTCAATTCATCAAGCTGTTCAGTAAGAACAGTGGAGGCTGAAGGTGGTCTCAGGCAAAAATTGGAAGCTTGATTTTGTCGGTCTTTATCGCAGAATTATTGACGTCTTTAATCAGAGCGGACTTAGCCCTCTCTCGGACTTATGATAGGCCAAGGTCTGTTTTCATTAAAAGGCATTTTCGTTTATTGAATTCGGTTGCGTTTTATCAACTCTTAGAATCAATAAAGGTCCGTGGCTCTCCACCTTCAGAAATGGCTACAGACGGCATGAGTCTTCTCAGCAAATCTAAGTATCAAATAATTCGGCATTTTCCAAGCACCTCTTGCACCTTGTTGGCAAATGTCTGGTCCGCCTTAGACCTCAAACGCTTTCAATTCCGGTTCCAACAAACGACAGTCAAAAGTCAGTAAAATCAACTAATCCCCCATAACTACGTCTGTCTAAACAGTGGAAAGTTATATGTCCTTTCTAACCCCCCGCTGCTCCACATTCAAGTCATAAATCAAAGCATCAACGCCACAGCCTAAGTACCACTGAGCGGGGATATCTTGAAGTACTATTTAAATCCACTTATTCAATCTGAAAGATTCTGCAAAACAACCTTCTTCTCGTTGGCGTCATCAAATCCCCCGCTGTGAACGGCTTCATAAAAAAAGAAACAGACAGCATTACGTTTTGTCCTTATTCGCGCCATTTCTCAGTTCCTTAGCTGTTTCATCTCAAAGATTAACCCGAATTTAATTCCAACTTCCAAGTATACACAGACACACTCCGGCTGTGTATATTCGTCAAAGTATCAATTTAGCCACGGGGCTACGGTCGTTGCCGTCTCACTAAGGTTCGTCCTTTCAACGCACAACCGAAGATTCCTTTTTCGTAAATTACTCTCCGCATCCACTCTTAGATAATCTCGGCCACTTGACGTCCGATGCCGCCTTCCGAGTGGAAAATTGAAAACTGCGGCTTGCTTCCCCCCAATTGAAGAGCGCGTCTTCCAGTAAGCGATTAACTTCTTATGGTCGCAATTACACTCTCTGTATCCGAATCTCTTTAAGTTTGAGTTTAATAACTCAATTTTATGGCCCCGCCTGAGTTATGCACTTACTACATGCAAATTGAACAATTCCACATCCTCGACCGAGCCACGACGACTGTTATAAATTGGAAAAGAGCACACACACAGCATCCGACAAAGTCGCTGCCAAAGGCAAAGGGAATGGGGACGCCGAAGTCTTCAAACTATTTATGGCCCGTCAGTTGGGTACTACGTACTACACACTTGGTGCTGACATTGTGTGGCAGTGTGTGCGTGTGTGTCATTAAGGAATTCCTTGAATTTCAGGGAACCAAAGATATTTCTGTGTCAGCACGGTAGATGCTAACAAGCGAGATGACTCGGTTGTAGAGTTTTGCTTTTGATCGAAACTTGCGGTGAGGTATATGATACAAAGAGCTTGATGACTCTAAGTTGCCTGGGCAGCAGAGTTTGTTGTGCCCAAGTTGTCTTTGCTTTGGCGGACGTTGTAAATTTCATCGCCAAAAAGGAGGACTGTCGAGGTCAGTAAACTGTGTCGCGCTTCGTTAGGGAAGTTCGCTGTTCGCTGGCACCTGTAGCGCAGAGGAGGCAAAATGAGTGCTGGTGATTTGTGGTTGGACAAGTGGATGGGGTATTGAGATTTTACCAGTGATTGGGAATCGGCATTGGAAAGGATATTCTGGAGGGCATTCGACTTTGATTAAAGTGAGTTGGAGTAGATAGTGATGTACAAGGGAAGGAGAATGGGAGGAAGCTGGCCGGCGAATTTAAAGCCGCGTGGGGAACGACCGGTTAAGACAGTCAAATGAGAGCAAATGTGTAGCTGGACATCCCACAGGATTGATGAACTTTAATGATTTCGTCGGTAGTGTAACATAAGAATGACGAGGTGTGATTGAGGTTTAGGAAGAGTGCTCGGTTGGCGTGGGCACAAATCAAAGCGACTTCCATGAGAGCAAACCGCTTGCATCTGAAAACGATGTTATCTAGAAGAAAAGGCGCGATAAAAGCGTCTCCAACAAGAGAAACTCTAAAATGTTGCAACATCTGTTGAGGAAGCTTATAGATCTATAATAGACATATATAGATCTATAGAAAAAATAAAAGTGCCTTGTGGGACACCTCTGGGGCTTGCACGGAATTTACAAGGATTGGGCTTCTGCCAGTTTCAGAAAGACAGCTTTTTACACAGATTTGCATGTGTCAACCGTGTCAAAAGCTTTACAAAACCCCAGCAGTATTGGAAAACGTGACATTTGCATAAGAAATCCACTTCCCACTTACACAGTAATCGCAAAATTTTCAATTTTAAATTAAAACCTGCAACCGCACCCTTGCACAGCCCCGCCGTTGAAAATTGAATTTAAAATTTAAGCTCACACCAAAGCTGTGTACACGAATACACTGTCAACAAACATATCTCCGGGCAGGGATCTTTCCGCCGAGGCAAATAATAATCCATTACTAATACCACTTGAACCACTAACGAAAACTATCGGCTTAAATCTTCGTCCTACGTCCTTCCAGGCAGCAATTTGCCAGAGAGGAAGCACATATGTCGGCATCGAGAACGCACATAGCCGCAAAATGTGTACACACCGAGATACGATGGTTATCATATCCTGTCCGCAGGGCACAATTAATAACATACAAGTCCTCTATGAGATGAGAGAGAGGGCATACACTCGGCCAGTCCAGGCATATGTCCCGGCTTTTTGGGGGAATATTGAAAATAAATCGCACGACGGATTTATCTCCCAATTATAGCCTGCCCCCAAACTGTGCCACTTCCAGGAGAGATAACGCTCGCCAAAAACTGTTGAGTGACACTTTTATTGGACTACAACTCATCTTTATTGCGGAGCAGGTGCTCTGGCGCTTTATGACTCGTGTAACGCAGCACGAAATGAGGAGCGAAAAAAAAAACAAAAATTCAATAAGGATCCGATGCAACTTCCGATAGTTTCAAGTTTAGCCGTTCGATTGGAAATTTGGATACACGTTCTTTGAATTTGAGAGATGAATGTGATGTATACTTGTTGGTGTATGTCCTGGGATTCCTTATTTGAATTCACTCACACAGAGCACAATCTATAACACCTTAAGCAACATAGGTACGACTGGGACTGGGACTGGGACTGGCACCGGGACTGATATTGGGAAATTCCTCGGATTATCCGATGCGGAGGGTAAGGTGAGCTTATTTGCATAATGATTTCAATTTCTAGGTAAGCGTTATTTGGAATCGTGCCCAAGGAGCGGGAGAATGATTCTCTTAGGGATAATGGTGCTGAGAATTGTAAGTATTATTTTCGACAGCACCAGAGCACACGTTCGCCGAAGAGGTATGGGCGGGGGGGCTGGCGAAATATTTGTGTTATTAGATTGAAGATGTTTTTCGGAGCGGAAATTAAGAAGGACCTGTATTTTGAAATTAAATTCTTTTGGTTAAGCGGGGGCGACCGTCGAGTGAGGTGTCGACTTCGTGGTTAAGCAAAGTGGTTTTCGCTTAACATTCAAGCAGATGGTGAGTGGCTATAAAGTTGACTAGTCATGACCGGAATTGAAAATTGAGGATGCAAGGTGGAGCTTCTTCTGTCCCATTAAATGTTTAAAGGTTTAGTTGTCTTGTTACGTGAAAGGTGGAGTGGTGGTTGGTACAGCGAAAGTCTTTGAAAACATTGCGAAGGGTTGGCCTATTTTAATATCTGTCAGTTAAAAATGTAAGCACTCAGTCAGACCCCTTTTTGAGCTAAGGTACGCCCACGGATGTATTCTTGAAAAGTCCAGCAACGATAGTAAGTAATTTAAAAACACCTGCTATCGGAAAAGACCGTCAGAGTTTTTGTCGACTGCATTTTGCTCTGGCTATCAAGGTATTCAGGTGCGTCTCTTATTTGAGACCGGAAGACCCTTGGCCGATATTGCCCTGGACTCGAGCAGGTGACTTCCTACGAAAGACCAGATTGGTCCTTTGTGATACCGCACGGATCTGTTACCAATAGGGGGCTAATACTGGCGGGACTTCTCACAAATTTGCAGAGCCTTATGCGTAGCTTCAACGTGAAGCTTTTTTCTTTGAGATCTAGCGTACCCCTCTGGTTACATACCCGGCTTATAAGTTGGCTAAACAGGTCTGCCATCTCGTGCAAATATGATTGATAATCCGAATTGGCTTTGACTCTGACTCTGGCTCTGACTCTGACTCTGAATCCGACTCTGACTCTGACTCTGACTCTGACTCTGACTCTGACTCTGACTCTGACTCTGACTCTGACTCTGACTCTGACTCTGACTCTGACTCTGACTCTGACTCTGACTCTGACTCTGACTCTGACTCTGACTCTGACTCTGACTCTGACTCTGACTCTGACTCTGACTCTGACTCTGACTCTGACTCTGACTCTGACTCTGACTCTGACTCTGACTCTGACTCTGACTCTGACTCTGACTCTGACTCTGACTCTGACTCTGACTCTGACTCTGACTCTGACTCTGACTCTGACTCTGACTCTGACTCTGACTCTGACTCTGACTCTGACTCTGACTCTGACTCTGACTCTGACTCTGACTCTGACTCTGACTCTGACTCTGACTCTGACTCTGACTCTGACTCTGACTCTGACTCTGACTCTGACTCTGACTCTGACTCTGACTCTGACTCTGACTCTGACTCTGACTCTGACTCTGACTCTGACTCTGACTCTGACTCTGACTCTGACTCTGACTCTGACTCTGACTCTGACTCTGACTCTTCTCAACTTTATTGGAAAATAATTTCACAGCCCTCCCTGCCACAAACACATAAAGGACCCGTTTATTATTGCTTTCCGAAAGACGATTATCACCCATCAACATTTAAATATGTTCCTCGGCCAATGTTCTCCGTGTCGCTTTCGCAAGGCTCATTATAGGAGCTGCGCATCTTATGCGAAATTCCGCTCGGCATTCGAGGCAAAACTTTTTTAAATACTTTGAACACACGTTTTCATCGTCGGCGCACGCAATTATGCAAATTTATTCATAATTCCCATTTGATGGAGCACCGATGTTGTTGACGGCTTTCGGAAGCACATTTATCGACTCCGCACAAAATACCGCTCCTGATCTAACCTCACTTTGGGCGCGGCCGGAATTACCATCCCAATTTTATTTATAAGTAGGCACTTGTGTAGCTCGCATCTTCGCAGGAAGTGTATGGCAAAAAAATGGAAAAAAAAACACGCAGAGAGTCCTTCAACCTACTTTCGCATTCAGCATTCAACAACTTTGCAGGGTGAATAAAAATCCAAGTCGGGCCAAAAACGCAATCCACTTACATATGTAAATAAAGCAATAGAATGGGAAATACAAATTTAAAACTTTTTTCATTACGAATTAAAATCCAAGTGAACCGTGCCGCTGAACACTTGAACTTAATCCTTGATTCGTTCATGGATCTGTTATTGCAATACGGTCATTGGCCACGAGGGCCGACAAAATGGCGAAAAACAAACTGAACAGAAAAGATGCTGTATGGATATAAGCGGTTATCGATGGCTTAGCTATGTGGCGGCTTGCGGAAGGACGCTTGAAGTGAACCATCCAGCAACGCATTGCTGCAGTGATACAGACAGTGAGTCAGAGTCGGAGTCAGAGTACCTCTTGGATGCATTTTGAATTTGAAGTGAGCTGTGCTGGTCGATTGTGGTAGATATTGTGTGGGCTTTCAGTAAAAGGACTCTAAAACTCATTTTTGTGTGTTCGTTTCGTTTCGTATTCACTTGACATCCTGTGTAGAGGAATTGGACGTGCGCTGAGAGGGGGAATGGCGGTGGAGGTGGACTTTCGTGTTCCCGGAAATGGCCGGTTGAAGGAGTTGATTGTTGTTGATAGAAGTTGTTAATGTATAGTCTTTCAGTGGCAATAGAGATGGTAACAGATGGTATGTGAGGTGGAGTCTATAGTTATGAGATGACTGTAACGACGTGCTTCCTAGATGTAGCAGAAAGCGGCCCAATGACAAATCGTCTTTCTTGGATCTAAGCACCGTCGAATGACACTTACATTTGGGTAAGCAGCTACATTTGAACATATTGATATTGGTCTCTTGTAATACCACATGCGTGCCGGGGAAGGGGGAGATGGCCAGAGTGTCTCATATGAAAGAATAGACCAAAAGGTCGCAGCTCAACAACCGCCTTTCAAATAGTAACAAGTTCTCAGGAAGTTTTCTTCAAAGACCGAGATCGAGAGAGTATGCACGAATGCGAATTATTTCTCGTCAAATAATAGTAGCCCGTCCTATCTGGCAAACACGGTTCGAAGTTTTCCGGTACCGCCAGTCCTCTCTAACTTTCCAGTCCTATTCAAACCGAGGGCCCGGCGCTAGAAGATTCTATTCCGAGGATCTATGATTGACAGGGTATGTCATGTCATCGCGATATTTACCACTTAGCTTTTCGACTCTGCTCAGCTCATAATGAAGGAATCCTCAAGCCTCAGTCTATAGCTTATTAGAAACTGCGGGCCTGGCTATAGAATGTGGTCCCCCACGTCGTCTTTTTCACTTCGACATTAGAGGCAAAAGGGGCGACTAATCGCGGTCAGGGATATTTTTAAAAGCCCTCACAGGTATAGTGGGTAAGAACATGCAGTCGTATTGACAAGAGTTCAGTGTCAGCTGGAGGGTAAAAGCTGAAAACAAAGGGCTACATCTGTAGCTTTGTTGTAAATCAGTTGAATGCGAGCACAAACCAATTCGGACAAAAGCCGTGCGTTATTTCACAAATTTACCACTTTCTTTTCAGCTTTTTAAATAAACTAACCACTTTCTTCTCAGCCTTTACCCTCCAACTGACGACGAACTCTCGCCCGTCTGCGGTTTGCACCAGAGTCAGAAGTCCCTTAGCACCGTCTAAGAGGTTGAAGACCTATTCGTATGTCTGAAATTGTCAGAAAACCGCTTAAGAATTCTGACAAGTTTGAAGACCAATTCGTTTATAAAACACAAGCTGCTTCAAACAAAATTGTCAGAAAACCGCTTACAGTTCTCATATCGCATGTAGCCTGTAGGCTGAGAAGACCTTCCTTCTTATTGTTCTGCGGTTAGGAGCCGCTTGCTTGTTTGTGGCGCCTCCTTGCTAGCGTGCGATTTGAAGCTTAACCTGTTACCGAGCATGACTCTTCCTAAAACATCTTTCGACGTTACAATTTCACAGACAGCCTCGGTCAACAATTATCATTTTGCTCCAAAAAGGTCCGAGCTCTGTTCAAAGGTAGCTTTCAGTAGCATCGGGCCTGGGAGACTCGTTGTCACCCATCTTCTTGCCGTGCTTCTGTAGTATAGATCTACCTCGTCGCATTAGAGGTGGTTAAGACGTATTGCCTTGCCTTTTGATGGGCTTTTCGAGGTCGCATCTCACTTGGAATTAAGGTATCTAACTGTTCTTGGAAACCTTGCCTTTCTCTGGATCGCAGGACTGTGTGTCGGGCTTCCAGAGGTACATTGACTCTTCTTTTTTTTCGTAGTAAGGTTTGACCCTTTTACTTGTCGCTCTATGTCATCCTTCCCACCCAAGTCAGAGCCACTTACCTTCAATCGCATCCTTCGCATGTTGGCAGACAACAAATCCACTTGCATGCCAATTAAATGCGCGCACCTACATATCAGTGGACGATACGAACTCCGATTGCCGCATGCAAATCGTTTGCACACAAAATACCCATCCTCGCAAGTATCCTTGTTGCAACAAAGTATCTTTTTCGCCATCCTTGAGCTGTGTTCTCATAAATTCAGTCCAATCCAGCGGTGTAAGACCGTGCGCCATCTGTTGTGTGCTGCGCTCGTTAATTAAATGCCACAAAACAAATGAATGGACAATCTATTGAAACAATTTAGCCAAAGACGCTGCAACAGTATCCACATCTCGTGAGCACCTTAACATTGCCAGCATTCATCGAAGGTAAGTCTTCTTGCCAACTGAAGGGGGCACCTAATGTATTTGTACCACAAAATGGCATTGAACTGCCAACGCTTTCGAGGATCGGTAATTAATTGCATGTGTGCAATGTGTATATACGAGTACATGGCTAGGGTTTGGTAGAAGAAAAAAAAACAGCGCCAGCTACAATTTTATAAGCGTTCCATCGTGACCATTGCGTGTCTCCTCTACTGCGAGCCTCGCGCAATCGAATTGCATGTCCGGTCGGTCGACGTTCGTGTCCATCGTTGTCTCTCTATTTTCATCCGAAGAGGCGTCAAGAATGATCGGAATCCGATATTAACAGTGTTGGTTCTTCCACCAGCTTTATCGTGCGGTTGTTCATAGCACGCAGTACCCCAGCGCAGGGAGAATCTATTTTCCGCTCGAGTGCGACTTAAATCCGCAAAAACTGGTTCCGGGAATTATAGAGAGCACCTCACAGTCGTCGCTGTTTGTATGTGTTGTGTACATGTTGTTTGGATGGACTCGAGCGAACGGACGTAATGACATGCTAGCTAGAACTGAGAACCGACGAATCTTTATCATCCCGCCGCTGTGGCCAGAGTGTATCCATGCTTACTAGTGGGGAACCCACTAGTGGGGTACACTTCAGGTCACTCTGCTCGCTTCAAAGTGGAGTTCTTCTTGCGTTTGTTGGTTTGTCTTCTTTTTGTTGTTGTTGTTGTTGCTGTGGCCGCCCCCACTTGTCCGCGAAAGTCCCATATTCCCGACCACGCGTGTATGGTGGATGATTTTATACGAGTGGGAATGTGGATACGCATTTTAGAACTATAATCGCATCGGAAGCACTCATCCGTGAAATAACCCTTTAAGCCGTGGCGGAGTGTGTGCTTGCGAAAACACACTCATAGGTATGGGGCATAAGTGCAGCACAACAAGTCGGATTATTGGGAATAGCTTTGGATACTGAAATAGCTGACCTACGCTGATATGCCTACGTGACGGCAGAATATCGAACGTCGTTTTCTTTTTAGGTTTTTCGTTGTGCCAGCGTTTCAACTTTTTGCAAGAGTGCTAACGTTTTACAACCTTCACCCCAGCAATGTGGTAACACTGTACGCTGCGTCAAGTATGCGCGCAATATGTCATCGGGGTTATGTGACACTTTTTAAACAGGTAGGTGAGGGCTGCTACAGTAAGTTTGAAGGTTTTCTTTGGAGCACTGTTGCAGTGCAATCCAAATGTTTGTGATGACTTTCACTGTGAAGGTCTTTCTTTATTATCAACTGTGATCACAGATCTTTTACATACATGCGCACTTTAAAGCAACAAACAACAATGGCTGCTTTCAAGCTTTAAATGCTATAGCTTTGTATATTATTGATACAACTACTCTGACAGTCAAGAAGCTAAAAAAGAGCCATGAGGCAGCTGTATTTGAATATCTAGGACTGTAAAAGAATGAAAGGGGCAATTTTTTAAATATCGGTGTGCGTCATCTTTAAGAAATCCGATGAGTGAGCTTGCACCGACGACGGCACCTGCCGTTCTTATAGTCTTTCGACTCTTTTCGTCTTAGAAATCCTGAATCTTCAACCTATAGCTTTTCAGAAGCTGGTGGATTGGCAATAGCATGTTGATCGACTGGTTTTCTGTTTTACTTCGACTTAGAGGGGGCTCAGAGGCTTTTGCTCCCCAATCTTCTAGCCCAACAACTCAGAGAGCTTTGAAAAATTACTGAATGTGTTCCTTTGGCAAAAATTTCATAACAAAATTAGGTCTCGGTCTCCCGAAAAAAAAAAAAAAAAATCTGCACAAGCTACTGCTAGGAGCAAAAATGCCGAGCTATCGTGGTCAGAGATTTTTTCCGTAGCCCTGACAGCAACTGTGCAATCCTTTTGCCCTCTATAGCGCGAATTTATTTGCACATTCATCTATCTTTAATCTGGTTTACAACAAAGCTACAGTTTATAAGCCCTTTCTTCAGCTTTTAACCTGTTTGTGTTTTAAACAGGGGACAGAAATTCCTTACAGAATCTCCTTGGCGAAATGTCGCTGAGGTTGAGGTCCATTTCTGTCCTTATTTCTAGCGTACCAATCATTCATTTTGAAGCAAAGTTCCTTTTAATACCTATTTCGACCTTATAATTTTACAGATAGTCTCCGTCTTGTGGTCAGGTTTGTCCAGTCCGTCTGACTCTATACCCACTGCTGATCCTGGGTGACTGATTTATCTGTTTTTCGCAGCAGTATTCACGGCAAAGTCGTCAGCAAAAGCCATGAGCGACTTAAGATTCGCTGGCATACGAAAGAGCTCTAGCCTATGGTGAGCAAAAAGGGGTAAAAATGCAGTTTGAACTGCAAATACAGCTCGCAGTTTTAACGCACATCAACGAGGCTTCCTTACTAGCTAATCTTAGACAACTGACCCGTAAAGTGGATCTGCATTATCTCAAGATGACTATAGGAAGACCGAAACTCGGTTTGAAAGACAAAGCTATAGCGGGCAAAGGAGCAAGTCATGAGCACACAAAAGGTGGAGGCCTATGGGGAGTCCTAAGGCAGATACTCTGTCCTAAGGCAAATACTCTTTCCGTCAGACACTAGGTAGTTGAAAAAACGCAGGCACATAACTCCTCCGAAGTGGGATAAAAGTCCATTATGAACTTATGTTCATAATTAGGAAGCAAAGGAAACCTCCTTAGAGAGCCAGAACATAATCTATAGATACGCTCCTCATCGGCTTACTGAAACCACAACTCTCCCTCTAGCTTATCTGGTCAGGTAATCGTTACGTCGCCCGAAAGTATAACTTTCTTCGAATCCCTTTCGCATCGCGCAGCCAACTTCACACTCTAACGCGCCATACATTGTTTTCTGGCAACCTCCTCCTCCACGTCTCTGAAATTGTTATTCCGATTGTCATTGGATAACAACATATACCAGAGAACTCTCCGATGCTCGTCGACCCTCATTACTAACCTTCCTTTTGGGTCAAACTTTAAAATAATGTCCCAACTGCCACTCTCCACGACATAAGAACTATACCAAATCCATTGTCCACTAAACATAGTAATCCGCCTAAGGACTGCTGGTTAAGTTCACGTCAACCGTGACAAAACCTCAGCCAAGGCCCTCTCGCCCATTTATTTGTCAACTTTCCGTGCAACTCTCGACCCGCCTCAGGAATCTTAAAGATTTGAGTAATTAATTCCCCAAAATGGCAAAATTAGAGGAGCAACAAAAACAAAAGCCCTTCGTTTCGGACCACAAACGAGCAAGTTTAAGTAATTCACAGAAGGACTCCACAATACATACACAGGACTTGTCCAAACAAAAACGAACTAACAAAGTAGCAACTTTTGTTTCCCTTGGTTTTTTTGTTTTTACATACAAAAAGTTGTACACATTAAACTAATTCAACAAACCACCTTGGAACGACGCACATTGCACAATGTTAAGTGGATTGTGTCTTGTGTGCCGTGGTGGCCGACACCGTCCGACTCTAAAGGCTAACCTGGAAACCGGGAGAGTTTTGGATACATTCTGAATGAACAATAAACTCCCCGAACATAGAAATTCCAATCGTACTAATCACATCGGTACACGACGGGCAAAGGAATTACATGAGTCCTTTCATCTCTCTCTCTCTCTTGCTCAATCTGTTCTATATACCTGGAGCCCGAGCCCGAGCCCGGACTCATTGTATAGCCCCCCAATCGCAAACTGCTTCTGTTTGCAATGAAATCCAAACAACACCAACAACAAACCAATTAAAAAAGTTTTCATAGCAAATTCCCGCCAGTGGCCTTCTTCCATTTTTAATTAGTACTAGTTGAGAGTAAATATTTGCGAATACCACGGTCCGCCTCTTGATCCGGAAGGCAAATTGATTTCCATTTAAAATTGAAATGTTTTGCATCGACATACATTCGAATCGAATGAGCTGGGCGCTGGCTCTGGAATCGGGACGGATTGAAAGTAATTGAAAAAAACACCCCCGCAGGAATAGAGCAATTTTGGGAAAAACAAGCTTACTTACAATTCTTTTTTTTCGGTGGCGTGTGGTGATCGTTAAATTTTAAACGAGGAATTGTAATTGTTTTGTTTTGTTTTTGGATGGTGGCTAGCGCTGTGGCGAAATGCATCAAGCGGGTTACATGAAACGGACCTCGAATTGGACAGGATGGAGGAGAAAAAAAAAAGGAAAACGCACGCTGCAATTACGCGGAGTAATAGAACTGTCAGGGTTTCTAACTGGAAAAGAGTTATTACGCCACCAATCGATCTGAGAGTGACAGCGGTCAGCTTTTGGGATGTGAGGGGGAATGTAGGGTGCATTTGGGAAATGCGTGTGGAAATCGCAGGTCAGCTGTGTCAGAAGTTAAAATGTACAGAGAGAGCTGTAACTAAAAACAGACTCATTAAAAAATGGAGCCGGAAGGTGCGATAGTGAAGGGCCCAACGCATAGAATCCGCCGCGTCCGTTGCAGCAACGTATTCGACTGACAGATTGATAGAATACTCTAACCTGCAGCTTGTGGAAAGTGACCCATCCATAAACAGCGCACGTGCCGAATGCGACGGATACAGTGGGTTTACTGTCCGTTGCGACCGTTGACAGTTGGCACGGCAGAAAGCACTCTCTCATTGATGGAAATTTTGAGAAACAATATGACAGAAGGAACGGATTCTATGGGATGGGCCCTTGACTCTTCTGGTGGCCTGGGGCTACTGCCTTGTTTTGGGGCACTCCATTGTGATTCAATTGATGTCTTAGTCAAGACTTCCTTCTCAAGCTAATCTTGATCAAGCTAATCTGACGCCCAGAGGTTCCTACGCCACTTTTTTTTGTATAAGTAGATCCGCTCCACCCCTGTTCGAAGTTTGAAGGCTGGTCATACCATTTTTCTTTACTGTTAGACCGCGTTAACTCAAGAACCACTGAAAGGATTTGGATGCGGTTTTCACTGTTATGACCTGCCTTTCGCTCTGGCACTTAAAGAACATGTACATTCGAGCTAATTGTGGCAGAAGTGTGGTCAAATCGAATGATTACAAAATGGCTGTGCAAACTCGTTCCTTATTCCCTTCTTTGTTGACTCTAATTGCTCACTAATAGCCACAACTGGCCACCACTAACTTCCAAACTTTCCGCATACCTACTTTCATAGCTAACAAGGTTTTGAAGTACCTACAGGAACCGCCACCTTCGCCTCCGGGTCAATTTAAACTAACCGAGTAAATACGGGCATGCGTTCGGTGGCTATAAAGTTTGAAACATTTTAAACAACACCAGATCCGTTCGCATTAGCTCAGTTTTTGTTACTCAAACAGTGATTTGAAACTTTTTCCCTCTGCCAAACTACTCTTATTTATGCTCGTATATGAGTGCAACAGTTGAACAACTTTTCCATCCTCGCGCAGTAAAAATAGAGCTGTCATCACTCAGAATACACAGCAGACAGTATATCCATGCTACGAAGGACACAGCCTTTTTAAAGGTCTGAACTTTGGCAGTCAGCTTGCACATTTGGACAATGCCCGAAAGGCTTGAGTTTTAATGAGGCGATGGCTATACATGCGACGACGTCAAGTTGGAATTATTCAAACCCAGACCCATACGCTCTGAACTTAATTGTTATCAGCAGGACACATCAGCAATAATGTTCACAAATTTGTGCACACGAGTTGTCAGACATCTATTTCCATCTGGGAGAGAGTCCTGTGCGCACGAATTGGGTGCATGTAAAACTCTGCTCCGAATGGGTGGGCGGCGTTGGTCTCTGGTCGGGCGACTGTCGAAACAATATTGTCCAAGTTACCGTAGTTATTATTCATAATTGTGCGGTTGCCACTGGGTTCGGTACTCGTATGAAAGTTTTGCGAACAAACGGAGTTTACTGTCAAATGTATGAGTTTGCAAATAACTTTTGTTCGAAACTGAAACAAAATTCGGTTAAAGCTACCAAGTTGTTCACTTCAAGTGGGATTTGTATTCATTGTTGTCTTCTTTTGTTTTAAAACAAATTGTTGAGCTATATGGAGTTAGCTTGGGGATTCAACAAGAGAGAAGTGACCGCCGGAAGTAGGTGCTTCATACGATGATGAGTCTAAATAAATGTAGAACTCAGATGTACTAATTGTGTTAACAAATTTAAAAACTCTATTCTTTATCTTAGTCGGCCATTTTTTTGTTACTGTCACTTTTGGCTTTTCGATGTTTTTCTTCTGTATTTTTCTTTATTCTTTATAAAACAAAGCAAAGAAATAAATAATAATACAAATACTCCTGACGAGTGGATCCATTCTAAGACCTTATCCTTAAAGATTAGTACGCTACTCGAGCTAAACTAAATTGTATTTGCTCTCCAAACATTACCTAAGATCAAAGCTGAATTTTGACAGATATATAAAGGATATTCTGAAGCAAAAGTTTGATTGTTAAGCTCGAGCTGCGTACCTACCACTCAGCTAAAAGGTTTCGCTTGAATTTAGCTCAGCTAAAATTGGGAGAGAATTTTGTATGGGAGCGGAAATTTAGCTCGAGCAGGGTAGTAAGCTTATGCAAACTGAATCTAGAGCAAAAGTACGACACGTAGCGCCATCTTTTATTAAAATCGATGTTCCCCCGATGAATTAAATAGCTCAAATTACCTTGAGCCTTTTGTCATCTTACGCGCCTTCTTTCAAGATATGCGAAGCAAAATCAAACGTAACATCGCAATAAAACAGTCTCAACAGAAGGCCCAACCCAGCAGTCAAATGTGTGTGCGCATAGCAAGCCCCCTTTACTATTCCAATTACAACCGAAGGAGTCACTAATTTGATGTTAATTTCCCACGACAGAGAGCTGTCCCTCATCGCAACACGAGCGCCAGCAAAATCGGTCCCGTCTTTATCATTTCTCGCATTTTTCATCTCGCCTCGACTGACGCCGACGTGAGGACCATTCCATTGACAGCTTGAACGTGCTTCTACCTCACTGCTCTGCGCAGTCCGCTTGGACCACCAGCGCCGAAAGGAGTTATGTGAGCGCGCAAAAACCCCTCAGCGTGCAGAGACCAGAAAGCACCGAAGCAACTGCAACTCCCGATGCAGCTGATAATCATAACGCAAAAAAAGCCACCGAATCCAAAGAGAGATGATACACACGAACTGGTGTTACAGAGGCTCGCGCGGTAATTTGTTGCGATTCCCATCGCTGCACAGCAGGTAATTGCCGCAACTTTGTGTCCAAGTGTTCGCAATGGTATCCAGAGTCAACACAAACATCTGTTGACAGACCGCAATTGCAATGTGACTCCCCGATAGGACACATGCACTTCTGCTTCCACTTCACATGCAAAAGGACTTGAGTTGAGGCTGCTCCTGGCTGCAACTACACTACAACTCGTGCTCGTTTATGTGGTGTTTTGACGATGATTAGTTGCTGGTTGCTGTATATACGTGAAGCGAAGGGCGACTGCCTTCTTATGTTGTGCTTGTCCATGAACTATGTTAATAGTTGAGTCCGTATCTGTCGGGCACTCTTCGGTTCCCTCTGTGCTGTCGAAAGGGTAACAGCTATCTCTCATTGGACCTGACGATAAGTGGAAGGCAGAGTGATTAGTTTGGTTTAGCATCGGTGCAGTATATCTACTTGGTCGGAATGAACCAAGAGTGCGAGTGGAACACAATCGGAATGGCAATTATGGCAGTTAAGCACACAGGCCTCCCTGTGCCTCCCCGATGAACGCACACCTTTATTGACATTATCAATGAAGCGACACGGTGCCAAAGTGCGCTGGAATGTGATTAATGTAATTAGCACAATGAGTAAACATTGCGATTGTTTAACGAACGTCTTCATTATCGGAGTGCACGGCATCTGCAGTCGTAGTGGATGAAGGATTTTTTTCCGGTTGAAGTAATTTCATGCGAAATTGCGTCTTCGCCTCTGATGGCGGCAGGAACTGGTTAAATGAAACAATACGTCAAAAGATATTCAATTTAATAGGGGAAGGCATTAGTGTTGAGTCTTGGGTGGTATTTCTGCGTGAGAAGAGGGAAGTTGGTTTCTTTTTTTGAGTGAACATATTCGCCTAACCAAAAGGATATTAGATCATTTGGTTTTTTTTTTATAGTGGAAGCAAAAGACTACCCAAATGGGAATTCCACCCCGCTGCTTATAGTTTTGACACTTCCCATTCACCGGACAGAAAAATTAAGAGAAATTCCGGTACAGGCTAGGTGCGAGGATGCCGACTATCTAGTTTGGATAGTTTTTGGTGGGTCTCACAATTACTACACTGATTGACACTTAGAGCAGAAGCACTGTCAATTGGGGTGTAGATTTTAGGACTTTCCCAAGGAGTTTAACCTTCTAAAAGTGATTTAAACACTGCATCCATCTGATGTGCACTGACGGCATCCTTAAAGGAAGGAAACGATTCTACAAGAAGATTTGTCTAGACAAAAATGTTGGTAAAATCATTAAGGTCCGATAAGGGGACTTGTTACCCAAAGAAAACGAACACAGTGGAACCGAAAAGTGTAGCCACTTAAAAGCGGGCTGGGCCTATCGACTTTGCTCCAAAACGTAACAGAAGTTGAAGGGCCCAACTGCCGGAACAATACTTTTTGGTGAATAACTCCGCAGGCGGCATATTTTGTGATGGAACCTGTCAGAATTGCCTCCAATGTGCTTTATCTCGATTTATTCAACAACCGTGATTGTTTATCTCTTTCCCTCAATATTTTCACAACTAAATGAGCTTACTTTCAATTTGTGAAAACCGTCAACGAATTCAACGGACAGAAAAGTAGAATGTAAAACTTTGTGTCTGAAGTATGAGGTCTGTTAAGAATTTTGACGAGTTTTTACTCAGTGTCAGTCCATAGCTTGAAAAAAATTCTTAAAAGGGAGCGGCTTCGAGAGAGGAAGATATTAACCCTGCTCTGACGATCTTATTTACTAATTTTTACTCAATTTTCTTGTAGTAAGAATTGAAAAGCTGTCAGCCACCTGACAATTGAAATTGACAGATTATTTGAAATAGATATATATTGGCAATTTATTTAAATAAAAAAATAAAACTTATAATGATATAATTAGGATATGTATTATGTATTTATTTATTTATAAATGATAACTTTATATAAAGAACTCCGCAAAAATAATATTCGCCTGTTTAACAAAAACATGTCTTTTAGAAATTAATTTAAAGTCTAACCTGCCCACTGATTTTGTAAATGGCCGCAGTACTTTAACTGTGCAAAGATGAGTCGTTCGACGAAGTATTACATCGACAGACATTCGATTCAGTCGGGTTCCTTTTCATCCTCGGTCCATGACTATCCTCCAGTTTGTTACAAAAGTTTCATCCCTCCTTTTCTTAAACTTGAGAGTTTCATCTCCAAGCCAAGGTCATCGCCAGCGACACCCTTTTTCAACCAAGTCCACTCATCCCTTTGAATTGGCAACGAAACCTCCTCTTTGATCTGTTGCGATTTGCCTTTCAAAATGAGGAACGCAATAAAGAACGCCGTACGTGTTTAGCCTCAGTTGCGATATCTTTACTCAGGCGAAACCCCAATCCATTTATAAGCTCCTCGGCTAAATCATCTTTTGCATTACCCAAGAAGTGGTGATAAAGGACTCCCGACAAATCGAGAGACCTGCCAATTTCGTCGCTATCAGATCACGTCTCCATTCGAAGGAGAAGCAAAGGAAACCTCCTTTCGAAACGATTACCCCTCGTAGGTAGACACCACCTCTGTCTATTCCACAATCCAACTGCGCACTCCAACAGTACAGGATAAATGTTTTTCTCTAATAATTTCCATTACAGGCAGGATATCCCGGTAAATAAATTTAAACGTACAAAGCATAAATAACAGAGAACATGTTGGATGCCACAAAGAGGAAATTTATTTGGTATCCAACTATTTGCGATGCGAGAACTTCCTCCACGTCTTTGGGATGAATCAGAGAAATGGTCTCCGCTTCCACCATCCCTCTGAGCGTACATCCACCCATACCTACTGTACAAAGTCACTCGTTGTGGTGGACCAAACTTGTTCTCTCGGCTATACCAAGCAGACGTTCATATGTGTGTTGTGTACTTAACTCATCCCGATTTGCTGGTGCCAGGAGATACCAAATGGGTTAGTGCCCCTTTGGAATCTATCCAAATATCAGGATGTAAATACTTGAGATAGAGATTTGTTCTTTTTTCTCCCTGCTACTGCGGATTGTCTTCTTTTTGCTTGTGGGCGAGGCAGCCGCATCAAACATTTGCACATAGTCCCAGCTGCAGATAGAAGAACTGACTGTCTATATCCATCTCGATGAGGATTGCAAATTAAATTTCCGTATTATCTTTATCACTGATTGCTGTACACGTACACGGAGTTAATTAATGAGTTTGCTCCTTGTCCTTATTCATTTCTGCTGCGCTGTGTATAGCTCCACCGAGTCAGAGTCAGAAGAAGGCGAATGAATGCACAGCGAACTCAATTCAAGCCAAACAGAAATAAATAGCGAAAAAAGGTCCTTCTCCTTCATTAATCATCAGAATAATTTCGTTGAAACAATGACGGGCGAGCGGGGGCGGCAAAGACGGTGGCGAACAAGGTGAAGCTGAACAAAATGGCAGCAGTGCAGTGCTAAAGCTTATCATGGCAAATGATAATAGATGGGCGGAGTGCCATTGTTATTAGTCATCAAGGAGAGAGCGCAAATTCTCTCGAAAAATATTAATACAAATGCAGTGTCAGGAACGGGTTGCGCTTGGCCATATTTCACATTTAACTACGCGGGTTGTATGTAATTTTTACAAATTTTGTGGCAAAAACTGCTGGCGAGCAGTTGGTAGAGTGACTTCGGGTAATGCGGAATAGTGCTTTATTTGCTTAAACACAAAAATGATCTGTCTGCTCTCTTAATTTTCTCAGAGTGTTAACAGAAAAAAAAAACTCTCTTCTCTTTATTGATATTGTCAAATGTCAACCGATGTGTCTCAGTCTCAGTCAGTCAAAGTTCTTACTTGCGTGTGCCGGGTGTGCATGATGTTTTTAGTGCGTTTTTGTTTGAGTTTTTTTCGGAGGAAAATATTGCGGTTTCTTTAAACGGGCAAGTGTAGTTTTAATCGAACACGTGTTAAATTTAATTATTTAACGATAAATCGGTGAGTTTTTAGATATTTTTTTTTCGTTATAAGTCGTAGCTGGCAATTGTTTCCAAATCGGCTAATGTGGAATACCATAAAGGGGTATGGTGGAATATTCCACATTGGTATACTACACTATAAAGGGTTTTCCAATGAGAGGTATTATTGTGAATGACCCGCTATTTCGGTAGCTGTCACTTTTGAAACTACGCCATTACTAAAAATGGAACGACACACGCTTCAATAACGTCGTGTCTTTGCTGATTGTGTCCTTGAAATGCATGAAAATGATCCGGAATTCCATCGAAAAATCATCTTGACTGATGAGGCCCATTTCCACCTCGGAGGCTACGTCAACAAGCAAAATTGTCGCATTTCGGGCTCGGAAAACCCAAGATTTATTGTTGAGAAGCCTCTCCATCCTCAACGTGTGACTGTTTGGTGCGGTTTATGGTCCGGCGAAGTCAATGGACCTTACTTTTTCGAAAATGAGGTTAGATCAACAGTTACGGTGAATGGATTGCGCTATCGAGAGATGATTAATGATTTTTTATGGTCGAAGTTGGATGGTATTGATCTTGACAACGTTTACTTTCAACAAGATGGCGCTACGTGCCACACAAGCAACGAAAGCATTGATCTCTTACGGGAAAAGTTTCCGAACCGTGTTATCTCTCGGAGAGGTGATCACAATTGGCCACCGAGATCTTGTGATTTAACACCTTGCGACTTCTTCCTTTGGGGCCACGTGAAAGGTAAGGTCTACGCCAACAGCCCAGCGTCGATTCAAGACCTCAAAGATATAATTCGCGAGGCTATCGAGGACATAGGGCAGCCATTTTGCGATTTGGTTATGGAAAATGTCATGAATAGGATATGGTCCTGTATGCGTGCTCGTGGTGGCCATTTGGCTGATGTTGCTTTTCATTATTAACGGCATACCTTCCTCTTTATTACGAAATAAACATCCGATCATTAATCTCAAAAAATTTGTCTTTGAATACCAAAATAACACCTCTTATTGGAAAACCCTTTACTATTCCAAATTACCCTCCAATTCTTAAAATCTTGATTTTCGAGGTGGTATCAGTAAAAAAAAATCTTCAAAATAACGCTAGCTGTCTGATTAATACGCAAAATGTATTAAAATCGCCAATTTGATGCATGATCTGTGGTTGTAACCTTATAAGTTCTCCTACAACTTTTTGGAAATTTATCAACACCAAACGAAAAAGCACTGGATTTCCAGCATGAAAAATTTTAATAGCAAACAAACCAGTGACCCCAAAAGTATTGCAAATATGTTTGCTGTGTATTTTCAAAGTGTATACAATTCCGCATCTTCAACTTCTGTTGACTTTAACTATATTCGTTCCCTCGCATCTGTTTGTGATTGCTCATTGTACACGTTGGACGTCAGTGATGTTCAGATTGTCTTGAATAGTTTAAAACCACAAAGAAAGACAGATATTTTGGGATTTTACCCTATCGTGTTACGTTTTTGTTCCAGCTCACTTTGTTTTCCGTTGGTTGATTTGTTTAATGAATCCCTTATTACTTACTTACTTAAGGTGGCGCTACAGTCCGGGATGGACCTGGGCCTCAACCTACACGCCTCTCCAGTTAGCGCGATCTTTGGCAAACTGCCTCCAGTTGCGCACTCCAAGTTGGTTGAGGTCCCCTTCCACTTGCGCGCGCCACCTAAGGCGATGTCTTCCTCTACTGCGTTGTCCCTCCGGGTTGGAATCGAAGACTCTTCGGGCCGGAGCGTTGGTGTCCATTCGCTCTACATGTCCTAACCATCTTAGACGACTAATGCGTACTTTTCTGACCAGGTCGATGTCGCTGTACAGCTCGTGAGATTGTGAGAATCTACTTATGTGTTTGAATTTGTATGCTCCTTCTAGATCTCTTAGATCAAGACCTCTTTTATTCGAAAGTAGCCACACTACATTGTATGGGCAACGTGAACTTATTTTAAATTGTATTAAATTGTTTAATCTGTTCTATTACGAGTTGGATATAAATATATCCAGATCCATATGCCCAGAAATATTTTTAAGGATTCGCTTATCACCAATTAAATTTCATATTTAACTCATTGATTATAAATATAACTGACTGTATTGTTTTTCGAAGTCTGTGGATTATAAATCGTAGATTGACTAAATAAATGAAATGAAATGAAATGAAATAAAAAAAAATAGGTAGTCCACAATACCCGAAGTCACTCTATGTACCTATTGGATTGACTTTTTGCTTGTTTTTGTAATTAGAGGGTTTAACCAGTTGTGCTGGCGAGGAAGACTAGATTAATTTGGTAGTCGATTGGTTTATTTTATTGCGGGATATATGGGATAGTAATAGGACCCATGGGAGTGTGGTGATTAATTCGGTAGGTATATAAATTGCGCGTCCAAAACTGATTGAGGTTGTAGCACAAGAACTATTCGAAGGCGAAGTGAAGATTTATCTACCTTCTTCGTTGTGGCCGATTTTGGAACGAGTGGTACTTCCTTTTATCACCTACCACCTGTTTCCACTTTCATGTACAATTGGTCTCAACGCTGTGTGGTTTCAGTCTAAAGGCTTTCACACACTTGGCAGAATGACTACCTCAACACAATAGGCGTTTTTCTTTTTCAGTTCAGAGCTGAGCACTGAACTGAGCTCGAGCATTATGAGCGCTCTGAACCGAGCTCAGATCTTTCTGATGTTTTTTTTTCTGTTTTTCCTTTGTGCTTTTATAATATGTGTAATCAGCTTTTTCCTCAGGCTGCTCAGTCAATTTATTCTGCACTGTTTTGTATGATTCTCTTCAACAAGTTATAAGTTTTTTGTTAAATTCAGCTACTTGTTCGTTTTGGAATAAAATCTCTTCTTCTTCTACCAATTCTATTAGTTTATCAACATCGCAATCTTCCACCTGCATTTTATCAAATTAGTAATGTGTTCGAGTGCATCATCATTAGGAACAGACCTGTTTAAATAGTTATGACCAATAAACGTTACCACGCACTCTTCCAAAGCTGGGGTTTGAACTACCGCATCCGAGAGCTAGCAATACGTAACTGAATTTTGGGGATTTTGCATGCAAAACAATACAAAATCCGGTCGGATGCGGCAGTTCAACCCCTGGCTTTAACAGTCAAGTGTGAGTTGCAAGTATTTTCGTATTGCTTCCTCGCTTCCTTTTGATGAGTAGACAGAGATTTGCCCATCATCCATCGTCTGAATCGAACGCTTCCGTCTGAAAGACAGCGAATTATTGTTCCTCATTGCTATTTCTCAATCAGTAGATGATTTTCCACATTCTCAGCACCGATACTGTGTGCTTGCTAGTTGCGAGTGACAGTTTGCATAGCTCCGCAACAGGAATCAATAGCCAAACTACATCGCCAGACGTTTTGCGTCGCCCAGTCTATACTCCCTATTTGGCATTCAATTCATCCCATACGATTTTAGCAACATAACGAAAAGAGGTCATAGTCAACCACTTCAAGTGGCAATCCACTACTGTCACGTATTCAAGTTCAACTTCGCAAGCATCTTTCGTGAACAAACGCAAAAGTTCTCCTGTCGCCACTCACCTCCCTTCATTGTGCCAAAGTTGGAAGCCCCCAACTCGCCCCTACCTGGCAGGAAAGCTTCCCCACACCGTTCCAAAACAAAACTCGCTACTTTATGGCATACACATAAAACGGTTAATAGAATATATTTCATAATTTGATTATTAGAATATTTGTCTACAAATACAATTATGCAATTAAATATGTACGACGAAATGTTATCCATTGACTGTGGATTGTGTCTACGAAAACCCCTCGACGTTGACGTCATCTTTCTACAAAAAAAATTCACTTTATGTTTATAAAAAGTAGCCCAACACTGCACTAGCGTATGGAAAGTGTTGCGTGTTCGTATTCTAATAGTATGCCTTGCGTTAGAGAATGTATATTTGTATAAAAAAAAACCTGCTCTCAGCGGATGTTGTTTTGGCCAAGAGTTGGCAGAGAATTTTATGCAATTTGTTCAGTTTTTTTCTTTCCTTTTATTTTGTTAAATCTTGTTTGTTTGTGTAACTTGCGCGCACGCGATCTTCACCAGTTGTGACAAGGATTTTGTGTTTTGACGCATGGAAAAAAGACCGCAGCTGAAAATTCGTTTGTTTGCAATGGCGCAAGTTAGGTGTGGCGAGCTATGGTCGTCTACTCGAGAACGGTTATTTCTTCTTTAATCAAAAATTCAACAATTTCTTCATCAACATCTTCCGTCTCCAAGCTGTCAGTATCGACATCTGTGAAAGAGGAACGAGGATTAGTAAATGGCAGGGTATGGGGAAAACGAATGATAGGTGAAAACTTACGATTTCTGAGCTGCAAGCGTCGATTCTTCTGTTCCTTCCATTCGACGATACGCTTGTTGCGGTACTCGGCGAACTGTTCGCGCAGTTGGGAGCGCTTCTCGAGCAACTCCTTTGAGGCACGAGTCATGCGCAGACGATCCTTGTTCTCGAACTGCGGATAGTACTTCTTGAGGGCCTTCTTGATCTCCTTCTGTTGGGTGTCGGACAGGAGGGTGGGAGGACGTGGCCGCCACAAGAATTGCAAGAAGTTCTTCAAGATTGTGCGCTTAATGATACGACCCTGGAAGGTGTACATGTTGTAGCCGGTATCTTCCTTAACCTTCCACGAGGAGACACCAGTAACGACATAGCGACCAGTTGGATCCCATTCGACTTCGGACGCGCGGAAGTGGTCCGGCGATGCCATGACAATGAAGTCATTGTTTGTGTCGACGAATTCGAAGATGCCCATGGTGAGGTTGGCAAGGACGATGAATTGACCGCGTGGCGACCAGAACAAGTGGCTGCAGGTCTTCTTTTCGAGCTTCTTGACCAAGCTGGGTTTCTGGCCCTTCTTCACCTCGTAGAAGCTGACATTGGAGTTGCTCGGTTCGCCGTGGATGATGGAGAACTTATTGCCGACGGGCTCCCACGAGAAGGCCAGGATTAGGTCCTTAATTTCCACCGAATCGACGGGGATGTCCTTTTCGCGCATGTGGAAAATCTCAAAGTTGTAGAACATGCCGAGGAACTTGACGTCAAAGTCCTTCTTGTCCTTCTTCTGCTTGGAGAAGCGATCGACCTTGACGCACAGGTAATCGCCGGACTTTTGCCAGTGAATCATGCAGTCAGCGACGTGGAAGAGATTCTTGTTACGAAGCTCACGCTTCTTGGGAATCTCCAGGAGAATAACTCGAGCTGGGATCTGGTTTTGTTCACCCACCCAGTAGGCGATGATGTTGTCGGTTGGCGACCAACTGAACCCGCGAATGCCGGGCACCTTGATGGACTTCAGATCCAACAAGTAGAAGCTGGGCGTCTCGTACACATGGATGGCATTGTCGCCCATGCGGGCCACATATTTGTCATCGTGCGACCAGCGGAACATGGACAGGTTGGACATTCCGTCGGAAACGAAGCTGCGCTTCTCCAAGCCAGTGCGGATGTCCCAAATGATGATCTTCTGGCCGGTGGCAGTCGGCCCATATGTTACCAGATAGTTCTCGCACGGCGAGAACTCAACAAATTGAGTGTTCGGATGGGGAAACTTGTTGATCTTGGTGTAGGTGCTTCCACCCCAGATGGCGACACCAGGCTTGTGGAACGTTACCACATACGTTCCCAGGGGTGACCACTTTACGAAGGTATCAGTGAAACGTTCTCGCGTCTCCAACTCTGATGGTTCAGGTAGAGTATTCTGCCAGAACTGAACTTGCACAGCATTTGGTGCAGTCTCCGCAGCCACGCAGAACTGATCGTATGCGTCGGGCTCAGTAATAAAGGTGTACAGATCGTTCTGCATCTTAAACGGCTGAGGCGTCGGCGGTTCCCATTTCTCTGGGATGTTCTCGTACCTGCAACAGAAAATTGTATTCTACCACCTAAAAAACACTTTCACTTTTCCGTCTACTCACTTTTGGAAATCCGTAAACAAGTTCACAGCAAACGTGTGATTCTTGTCCAAGCGATGGTGGTTCATTGTCTTCACCGCTTCTGCAGCGCTCCTAGCGTTGTTATATTCCAAAAAAGCATACCCCTTGGTGTTGCCCTCCTCATCGAGTGGATGGAATACATTGACAATCTCACCAAATGTCCAAAATAGCTTGTGAATCACCGATTTCAATTTTTCCATGCGAGATGGTTCAACTTTTGGGATGTTGTCCACAACAACCACACTTTCGACGCCATCGGTTTCGCATGGTTTCTGCTCCAGCATATCAGCGAGGAGCTCTGAATTTATGGAAATTTTCGCATTTTGCGAAAAGTTTTTGAGGTTAGAAATTATTTATTCACTCTTGTATGGCGTAGAGGAGCGGCCATGCTGTGCTGGCACAGAACTTACCATCATCGGCAATATCGTCCACAAAGCCCTCGGGATCCTCGAAATTCGGCTCATCTCCAAATTCATTTTCATCGCCGCTATCACCGTCGTATTCTTCACTTTTCTTTTTTGCCATTTTTAGCGAATTTTCACACGAAAAAGTTAGAATGAATAATTTCGAGCCGTCATCAAACGTACGCACACCGAACGAAAAGATGGTTTTATTGTTGGTTAGGTTGGTAGTGGTGATTGTAATGAAAATGCCAATGTCAACCGCAAAACTTTTCATATTGCAATGGTGGTGGGTCTGATCTGATAGATTATTAATGGTACTAGATTATTATTTTGTGTGAGGGACTTTTTTTATTTAATTTTTTTCCGAAATATAGGGTTGTGTGTTGTTTATGTAGAGGGGAATGTTTATGATCTTTCTTTGGCTGTATATTTGAAAATACTCAACCATGTTTGTCCTAATATGTTTCTGGTACATAAAACATCTCATTTGGATAGTTTTATTAACCGAATAAATTATATTATTCGCCTTTTAAAAATATATAGTAACTAACCAATAGCATCCAGTGATGTTAAAATGTGGTATTCCCTTACTCTATCACATTCCCCCACGGTTGGCAGCATTTATTTTACATTTTTTGTATGTTTTCGCATGTCACACGGATTCTCAATTGACATAACACCGATAGGAAAAAAACAATATGGCGAATTTAAACAAAATAATTTGAGGGTCCAGCGACAAGAGGATTGCGAGTTGGAGGTCTCAGCGTCGTTTGTCTCTAATATAAATATAATAAATATAACCGAAAACGTTAATTCCTAACTAACGAGAAAAGTGCAACCCTGCCATAAGTCCTCGAAGTACTAGAATACCCAGTATACTACCTAGGCCTTCAAAACTACTACAATCCTCTCTCGAAATGGTCCATTCAACAAAAACAAAACCTTTCACAAAGGAAACGAGCAAAAATGAAAAACGAAAATTTCATTGAAAAATAAAATTTGGGAGCATGCGCAATCTTTCGTCCCGTCGACGTTGTCGGTGCTTCAATTCATTCAACAAAAAAAAAAACACAAAATGTGAAACGCCAATATCGAACAAGGCCAAACATACACGCCCATAGCGGCATCCAGGAACACACAACAAGCACAACCCTATATGCCGTCTTCTGCCTTTTCACAGGCACTGGCACAATACCAGAGCTACCACTTTCGATAGACTTGTAATCAGTCGGTTTATCACAGAAAGTATTGTAGTAGATTTTTTTTCTCGGCAATGAATTGGTGTTTCTGAAAAATAAAGAATAGGAAGGCATGCGATACGTGATTAATTTAACGATTTTGTAACTGTCCCTGCTTGAAGAAATGCGTTGTATAGGCGAATCATTGTTGAAAATATCAAGTTTGTTGTGTGTGGAATAGTCCACCCCAGAAATAGGCAGATATTTTTAAAGGGGAAATTACATTCCTGCTTAGCTGATCTAAACGAAATCCTTGGTTTCCCATAACATTAGGCTAAGCGGTGCAGAGCTGAAAATATAATCACATGCAGGATAAATACATTTGTACAAATAACGCTAATATAATTCTAGCAACGTTTGACAGATGACAACTATGTGCCTCAGAGTCCATAGCTTCTTTTTTGGCATAAAATTACCAATAGCTATGCATTCTTTAAAAAAAAGGTACTACAGTCACCTCTAATGCGCAGTACTATTCATTTCACCAATTTGCTGTCAGCATTTCCCGGCAAGTGGCATCCCCGTTCAGTACATTCGATGCGTAGAGAAAAATTACCTACAAAAAAAAGCACAAAAAAAAAACCAACCGAAGTTGGAAAAGAAGGCGAGAAGGCTCTGCTCTGCAGCAAGTAATTCGACGTCGCCGTAACTAAGTGTAACCCGAAGAACCTTTCTTTTTTAAACAGGAAGAAAAAAAGGGGAATATCAATTGGAAAACTTCAAATAAACGGTATATTCCCTCAATCAATTGACAGAAAGTGAAATCCAAAATATCGGTCGCCTGCAAGTGTTTTTTTTTTCCTTTGCAAATTTTTCGTCGATACTTTGCACAACACTCACAAAGTTGATTTTGATTCTCCTTCGGATGTGAAATAGCTAAAGTGAAGCACAGAGAAGAAAAAAAAAGTTCCCTTACGAATTTTCTTGTTAAAAAATTTGCAGGTTCTTCGGGGAAAAGTCGATTGATCGGATATTCCTCTTCGGGAAAACTACAACAAATAATAATAGAAATAAGAATAGAAAATTCAATATAATCAGTGTGAGAAGGAAGAGAAGAAAATCTGCGTGTCTCGTCGTTGGAGTAGGTTTTTTTTTTTTGTTCTTTTGATACATGTTCAGTGAAAAAGGGAGTGTATAGTGAGTGCTTCGAAAAAATAAATATTTTTTTTTAGTGTTTTGCAAAAGGCAACAAAAGTGCAAGCGAAAAAGTTGATATTTGTTGAAAACATTGTTTTCGGTTTTCTGGTCGTTTGTTTCGATAAAGAAAAAAGCAGAAAAATCTTTGGAAAAGAATCGAGCCAGTGGGAGTGAGGAAATCCCTTAAAGAAATTCGTTGGCTGATGCCTTTATGCTTTAAACATGGTGAAACTGGTCGTGCTACGCTTCAATATTAGGATATTTGTGATTACAAATCATGACAGAAGGACATGAAAGGTAAGAGTAACATGAACAAAATTATATTATAAGTGAAAATATATGTCAAAGGATGACAGGTGCCTGCCCTCCTCCCACTCGAACTTGATGGTAGATACTCATTTCAGCTTCTGACTACTTTCGTGGGGTTTCAATTTGGATAGTGTTGTGCTGTTGGGTTATTTGAGGCTGTGCATTGAATCTGCAACATCTTACCGAAGTTGTAAATCAAACAAAAATCTGCAAGCATTTGGCGATACGTGCCCCGAAAAGTTGTGCATAGGTACACACATAACTCTGAACATACCCACACAAGGCGATTCAATTCATTGAGAGAATTTCTGGGAAACTCGTTGAAGAGGCACTTGTTTCGGTTGTTTTTTCCCCCGAAACAAGTAGGTAAATGGAACTGAAAGCATTTGGGTGTTTTAACGCTAAGAGTTCCAGGTGAAAGTACCTTACATAACATACAGATGAGATAAACGGTGTTGGAAATGGGCACAGGACGACTGTTCGCTTTGAAATACGAATTTATGAAGTTAGAAGAATCGCTCAAGGTTTAGTCAACTTTTGGTGCATTCCTAGGCTCATCTTACTGCAGCAGGAAGTAAGCGTCAAAAGTACTCACTACCTTCAGGCTCTAAGGGTGTGGTTCTGGAACCTTGCACAAGAAACTGAATTGGCATTTACATCTTTGCTTCAAAATTGCCATGCCTTCTTGGCTCTATATAATGGACCACCAAGCAAACCTCCTCCTCTGCCATTTCTGGTCTTGTTCTAAGCAACCGTCTACCAAAGACGTGGTGCCTCACTCATGGAGTAATCCCAAGTCGGCTTTCTAAAAGCTCCACGATTTATTTCAATTTATCAAGTTGACTGCAAACTGATCTGAAACGGTCGGAAATAGGAGCCGAGAGCGTCTCTCACGCCTTACTAACTCCATTCGGTTCACAAATGTGCTAGCATCATTCCAAAATCAGTGATAAAAGCCGTCCACATACCTAATCACAGATATTCAAGCACCACTAAGAGCTCTTTATGGTTTTTGTTGTGTAAGCAGCAGAGAAGCAGATCCAAATAAGATACTTCGATACTCCCCCTTTTGCTTTACCCACAAAAAGTCGCTCTGGATGCATCGGTTCCAGTTTTTCGCCCACACGCAGACAGTTCCCGCTGATTCAAACATATCGCATGGGTGATGATGATATTTTTCTTTTTGAGAAATCGCAAGTCGTGCAGTCGTTTTGCTTGCTTGCAAAATCAGGGGCAACCATCGTTGTTGGTTATCTTTCGAATTGCATCATCTAGTGTTTGATTTTTCGTGCTAAAAAGTGTTCTCCTCATAATGCGTTTTATTGTCATCAGAGTCTTTTTCTTCTTTCATATACTCATACCTATGCATGAGTATTTAGTTTCAGAAATATTTTTTTAAGTGTTGCGGTTAAGTCCGGCGACAGGTGTTCATCCACTTGACCACAATTCGCTCTCACTGGAAGTAATCGTTTGGGTAATTCCTCTCTACAGACCTCAACCTCAAGTTCAAACTTGTTGTTGTAGTATTGAAAAATCGAAACCCAATTTCCTGTTTTGCATGTTCGAATTACGGTTTTTCTATTTTTTCTCGTCTGCTCTTCAGTAAGGAAGACGAGACCCGCAAAAGAACATGTGCTCGACATGCTGGTGGTGGATTTTTAGTTAGCATATATTTTTTGTACCTATACAAGTAAATAACCAGTTGCACGTAGTTGTAAGAAGGACCAAGGCCCTCTTGAGAGGAAATGGAAAGATTGTACTTAATTTTCGTTATTTGGACACCGTTTACAGTCTACTGTAACTGACTCTATATTATAGTGACCATTTTAGCCTCCAAATCGCGTTTCGTCATATCCGGCAGACGTCCATGAAGTGGCAAATGGTTGCCACACTATTTCCCTCTTTAATATTCGCACAGAGCTATTTTTTTTTTTTTTTTTTTCGAATCTTAAATTGCCCGACGATCATGCTCTATTTCACATTCAAATGCTAGCACTACTCTGTGGCTCTGACGTCTGCAATGACCTTCCACGTACGAATTCGAAAGAATTATCTTCTCTGCACTTTGTGTAGTTCCTACCTTCTCCTTAACTGCCTAACTGAAGTCAATTATCACAGCGAATAAAAATACAATTTCTCGTTACCCTGAACGAAGACTTCATTTTCCTTGTTACTGAAGAGTGTTTTCGTAGAAAATTGTTAACACACCTAACATGAAGCGAAATAAAATCAATTATACAGAATCGAATTACTTATTGCGAATTGTGTGCACGTTTCTTCAAGAATCGCTTTCGTGCAACAGCGGGAAGGTATTAAATTTCAATGCAATCCGCGTTTGTTTTATTTCAATTCTGGGCAATTTGAATGTGTCATCGATTGGTGTTGTATGAGAAACACTACTACGCAAGTGGTAGTTAGTTTAGCTGATCCTGATCAAAAGCATCTAAATAGTTTCATAATTTCGTTGCTCGTCGGTAGGAACGTAGTTTAAACATCTCAGAAGCAGTCCTGTGGAACTGCTACTTCATCCATAACAATTAATAACCTCTATAAGGAGTTCTCTATAAGATTTAAGGGAAGTCCGAGCCAAACAAAAATGTAAAGACGGATGTTCAGGTAGTTTGAAAATGATTTCGACCATAGACAGCTGCTGTTGTTTGACGTCCAATTTTGCGTTCGCAGGCATCTCGTGGAGCCTTTCTTAACCTCACTCCATATGAGACATGTTTACTTATTAAGAAAACAATTATGCTACGTTTCCACCGGAGATTAACTCCGTGATTAGACTTAAAATTATTCGCGAAAACCAACCAGGTTTGCATGTGGAGTTCGGTTTGTGAACACACTCTTGACAGCTCGGGTGTCAAAAGTAGGCATTTTTCATTTTTAGTTCAGAGCTGAGCACTGAACTGAGTTCGAGCTTCGAGCATTATGATGATCTGAACCGAGCGTGCTCAGATCGTTCTGATGATTTTTTGCCATCCTGTTTTTTTTCTGTCAAAAGTGACTGAAAGTGTGCATGTGCATGTGTAAATGTTCAGAGCTCGCTCTGAACTAAAAAAGAAAAAGGCCAAATGTAAAACAAGCAGAACTGGATTTGACAGGAACGATAGAGTAGACGTCAAAAATGGAACTCACTCTTCCTCTCTCTCTTTCGCTAAACGTCATTCTACCTGGCTCTCGAATGGAGGGACTGACAGCATTCGTCAAATCAATATTTTTTTTTTTTTTTTGTGGGGAAACAATTTTTCAAGATTAATTTTAAATCTCTTGGTCTTACTCCTAATTTTTGTCCGGTGGAAAAGTAGGATTAGCCTCTTCGCTGTGCTTTATTTTGAGATAAAATTACAGCCACCAGTTGTCAAATCGTCTTATGAGTTAACGAGTAATAAAATTCTCATTTCATGGCAAAATTGTTAAGGATTCCGGAAAAAAGGAAAATTATTTTATTGTTAAAAAAATCGCAATTTTTCCTAGCTGTGGAAATTTAAAACCCATTGTCAATTGTCGCGGGTGTAGGTCGTTTATATTACAAAGCCAATAGCAACCTCTGAAAACTCTTTTTGAACAAAGAAATACACGTGCAACGAAATACCTGCATTCGCATAGTCTCCTTTGACTTGCTGTCACTCGCCCTTTCCCACAAGTTGCAGTTTGTTGGACCTGAAAATTAAAATTGCAAGAAATCGTTGACTTTTTGAAACTGCACAATGAAACATATTCGCTACTGTCTATTTTTTTTTTTTTTCAAAAAATATTTTTAGTAAGACGAATTTCTAAGAAATCTGTCTGGAAAATTCTCTAAAATCTTCAAAGTTGGTTAGTTGGACCACATAATCGCCTCCTTGTATATTTACGCACACATATCTCTGTAAGGAGGTGCCTTTTACGGAGTCCAACTTTAACTAATCATCAAACTTGATTCAAATTGCTGAAAGATCAACTACCCCGGATACATATTTAATCAAACATCTTCCAAGATGTAAGAGTGAAACATATTTCATAATTTTGATAATTGCAAGGGTAATTTTATACTTAATTGGTTAACGATACTTTGCAGAAAACATGGGCCCATTTTGTTGCTAAATGACAAATGAAACATGACTGTCTCATACCCCTTTTTGAACTAAACGAACTAAACTACTAAACCTTACCTTACGAAACCCAGATATGTACTGTCATTTCAAATACACGTGTTTCCAGCCAAGCCTTCACCTTAGCCAACACTAATCTTATATTAGCGGTTACAACTTTTGAGCTTCCACATTACCCAATAGATCGAAAAAAAACGAAACAAACTTTGCAATGTACGAGGAAGCTTCGTGCGATCCAGTCATGCACTTTAGTTTTGTTTGTTTCTGGTCCTAAGTAATGGGCCATACTAATAAATATTTTTTAGATCACAATATGTAATTTTGTAGGGAAAATATCGCCATTGTGAGTTCGAGAAATTTAGCCTGGATATTAAAAATGATTTTTAATAGGTACCTCGTATTGTATTTATTATTTAAAATTTCGACCTTGAATTTTGTTCAATTCTGAGTGTCATCGACGAACTCATAAAAGTGGCTCTAGAAATTCCCTCCGCCTGTCCGTCTTCCCATGCAGTATGCTCCGTCTGCAGCTTAAGCGACTTGAAAGATTTGTTTGAAACTTCGGATTTTGAGACATATTTTCAAGGAACAGGTTTTTATCTCCGCTTTTCCGCGAGCTATTTGGCTTAGACTTATAGTTAAACTGACCTCATTTGCTTTTGTCCTATCCAAAATCAGTGGACCTAAAGAGACGCGGAAATAATCCTACGGCTGTTCACAATTCACCTTTCATTTGGTTCATATTTTCTAAAAGATCGGTTTCGAAATAACGCCTTAATAGGTTCGACAAGGTGTGGCTATTCAGCTATTGAGCTGCGGGACTCGCAAGTCTTTATAAGTTGACCTCCTCAGATTTAACTACTGACTGTTTGATGTAAGATTGTGATTTTTGGCGTAACTCTTATAAGGAACGCTAAAAATCCGAGAGGTAGAAGAAGCTATCCATACTAAGGTAGTTTGGTCACCGTCAGGCAGGCGTTTTCTATAGATAGACTTTTAGTCATTTAGTTGAATCAAATTCGACATCTTTTTACCTATATGGTGGAAGATCTAGAGCTATGCCGGTTGCTATCCTGTAAAGCAGGACCTACATTAAAGAAACTCCTACAATATGATACTGGCCGCATCTTATTAAATAGAAAGAGTAGATTCTTTGTTTATTTAGCATGTTGCTATTTCAGCCGTATTTACCTACAAGATATCAGATGAATCTTAAACTCTCACAAAAGTGAATTTTGCTCCAAAAAATTCCACATATTCGGACCACCATCTATCAATAGCGCAAGCTTGACAGTTTCCAATTGAAAATGGCTAGCGCAAAGTGTTTATTTAGATTTCTAGGCTTACTTTCATTTGTTAGACCTTTTTGTATAGTCCGAGAGGACCTATAATTTCATGCCGATTCCAAGCGGCTATCTTCCCACAACTATGCATTAGGATGTCAGACGCTTGCGACAGGTGAAACCTTCGTTTTTCGGACGTTGAGTGGGGTCTTCTCGTAGTTACCACTGAGCTCAGTAATCAAAATATCTATCAGTCTAAAAAGAAAAAAAAAAACCTTCCATAGTGAAATTTCTGTATTGTATCAACAGATGGCGCTGTAAATCTATATTTCTTTTTGACTGCTAGATGCAGTATTAAAGCAGTCTTCATTTGTGTGATACACAACATAACCTCATTACCAGCAGTGAATTTTTGTTTCCTGCTTAAAGACTTCTCCTTGCAGGAGTTTTCAGTTCAATATAGTCATAAAAGCGATATAGAAATATGGATAAAAGCAGGATTTCAATCCGCCCACCACTGGTGTCTAAACTTTGAATTGCTGTGTCTTTAGATCATGGCAACATTGTTTTGTTGAAAATCCACCACACTCCCCAGCACATCATTAAGCTTTTTCCTGTCTTACCTCATCTTGAAGGTGATCATTTGATGTTTGAATGGCAACGTCTTTCGCCTGGAAACTCTGTAAACTAATTGTGAAGGGTGCGATTTACAGCACCCTTCACAATTGAACTTCAATTTTTTTCAAACAATCGCAACTTACCTAAACAAAAAAGTGTCGGGGAAAAAAAAAGAATCCATCACCCAAGTCTATGACTCTATATGCCCTCGCATTCATTCACAAAAGAAGACGACAATAATTGGGGAAAAGCTTTTTCCCCGCACAGAGTGTATACATAAAAAGCCAAAATCCAAGCCATAGTAAACAGCAACTATGAAAATATTTAATAACATGTATATTCATTTGACAGAGCCGCTGACTCAGTGCCATTTGGCACAAACCCACCACAAGACATTGTTTAAACATTTTCTACCTTTATTTCCCTTTCGCTTTCTTCAAACTCGACTGGCTGCGTGCCGCCCGAGAGGATTTTCATTCAGATATCAGATACAGATACAGATACCCACTTCATTCGGAAGCAATCGAAATAGAATTTCCAATTCCTCCTCTCGTCGCCGACGAACGACAAGAGAACCGAACAGAAAAAAAAAAACACTAAAAGCTGAAACCTGAAAAACCCATCGCAAGTTTTTCATCAATGAAAATGTGTTTTTTTTTCATTCATTTTCTTAGACATGACCTCTAAGAGACAACCTGACACAGCACCCAGCGAGAGAAATAAAATAAACATAAACAATTCAGAGAGTATCCCCCCTCACGGAGCAGCGGCAGCAGCAGAAGGGCGGTAGCAGTGTACATTATGTGACGAGAGGGTAAACCATCCCCAAGAACAAATGATGATGTCGTACTTCGGTGTATATTATGTGCATATTCGCACAGAAATAACAATGAAACTCTTTTGAGCGTGCATACGCATAGTGTATGGTGAATGAGAGAGGTTAGTTTTCTTATGGGTACACGGTACACCTCGCATGGTACATATCCACCATGACATTGGGGAAGGGAAAGGGAGCCGCCACGGCCACTGCAAGGAGCTGTTGATATTTCTGCCATCCATTCATGGATTGTTTTGTTTCAGTTCATCTGCAAAGTGAAGAGCTTCGGCCAAAAGCTTGTTCGGTGCAATGCTTTGTGTTCCAAGGTACGTGGTCGAGGTAGTAGTAGTGGTATATGTATCGTGAGAATATATAGTTTTGTCTGCGCACATGGGAGGAAGTGTACTGTTTTATATTTTCTTTTGCGCTTGCTTTTGAGTTGATGTGTCAAAACTGGTTGATGTCAACAGCAATTTTTTGTTTACTCTACTTTGTGGTGGGTATACGAGTAGATATTCGGGGAATTGGTTCCTAATGCACCCTTTTATGGGTTTTATGAGTATCCAGCTGCAACAAGGTGTAGAGGTTCTTACTTTGAAACGAATCTTCGCTGGTGGGTATGGGCGCTTGCTTGTAGAGATTGCTGCTTTTTGCAAGTCTGCCGAGTCTCCTCCTCCTCTCTTTCCAGAAGCAAATGGACCGAAATTCAAGTGCCAGCTTCCACGGAAGTCTCAGACATTCGTGTGTATAACTCTGCTAAAGGAACTGCTCAATTTAACCCAAGTGGGTTGAGGTAGCCCTCCACTTGTGCGTGTCACGTCAGCCGATGTTCCTCTCCAGTTTTGCAGCTCCGATTTGTGAACTCTTCGAGGCGGAATGTTCGAGTCCAATCACTCTTACATACGACCAAGAATGAAGCGTTTAGAAGATGAAGGTCCTAAGTGACATTTTTTGAGATTTGCCTTTTTTCTTACGGTGAAAACTTAAATTTCTGTCTCGTGTGGAATTCTCTAATGCTTCTACTATATTATTATTTAGCAAGGGATGAAGGTGTTATATGCAACCACTTTGTCCATAAACTAAGTGGAAGAAGGTTTTAAGCACGCTTAAGCCCTTTTTTTTAAAATGTCGCTTAAGCCATTCATCTTCTAAACGCTTCGATTGTGGGATTAGGGACTTATATAAAGTTGTTCTAGTATTCTATGTGAAGACCTTAACACTCAATTGACTTTTTGGGCCAAACAAACGGCGATTGGCAAGTGTATCGCCTGATTTTCGTTGTCAGAGTAGTGTACAGCGGAGCAGAGGTTACTCAATATCTACCTCAAAGGTATAATTGTTTATTGTGACGATTGGTCGCTGCCGTCTGTCCCTTCTTTTCGATAGCATAAACTTGGTTTTGCCCTGTTTCACAACTGAACTTTTCTGTAGCCAGTCTCGTCCCAATATTCCAATATTGCGTACGTTCGAATTCATAGTTTAGTAAGTTTGATATAGCTGACTGACTTGATGTGTTTCAGATTTTGTTGGCCCAAATTGGTCAAGTGAGAAGTCAGTCAGTTGACGTTTATAGAGAGGTAGCCGACCATCTTGACCAGCTAGTCGAGAAAATCCTGCCTGCATTCCTACTAAGTTGACATTTCCAGGTGTCAAAATTCAAAATAAACGGCTAGACTGGGAAAAACAATTCAGGTTGACCAGTCAACGTGTTTATTTCTTGTCCAGCCAAATCTAGTTGACATTTTACATGAACTAGTTATCCGAACCTCGCCATTTTCAACCGCCCCAGTGACATAGCTGACTGACTTGTGACTATGATGTCAGTTTGCGACAGTTGCAGTTTTTTTTTAAACAACTCACCATCGTAACATTTTCCATGTAAAATTGTGACCTATACGCCAAATGTAAGGTGAAGGTTAAAAGTGATGGCCCTTGTTTTCAAACGTTGCCTGCCAAATATTTGGGCAAAAATACAGCTCTTGAGACTTAGCTAAACACTCAAAAAAGAAAAAGGAGTCGAAAAGCCTCCTGACTTGCGGTTCACCGAACATACCTAACCCCTACCACCAGTTTCACACTGAATGAATATTTGCTAGCTAAAATTATGTCAATGTCATCGTGTGGGCGCGCGGTGAATGGTATCTGCCACCGCCGGCCGCAACCGCAACTATATAGTAAACCTGACAGTTTACATTCATTATACCTCCGATTGAAAACTTCCAATTCATAAATGAACTGCAGACGACCTCATTCAGTAACACAGCCCATGAATAGCTTGCCTCCGCCGATAATGACGGGTTGGATTCCAATGGTGTACAGCACACCTTAAAGTACACACATCGTCCCCCGACCACTGTATTCATGTACCGCATGGAACCTCCCTTCTATCTGACAATGCAACTTCTGTATGTACATGAAAATCCTATGAATGAAGCAACTATGTACATCATGTACATGATGGCATAGAAATATTTAAAAATATGTGGCATACATAAAATGATGAAGTTGGCGCAAAGCAACAAAGACGACAGAAAAGCAGCATAAGTACTCGGCGTGTCCTAGTCAAGCGAATGTGAAAAAGTTGACCTAAATATTCAACAACTTTTCGCTGATGTATATATAGAAAGGGAGTTTGTGTTTATATATAAATATAAATGTGGTGATGACAGAGTTAGCATATGCGCGCTTCCTTCTCTCCCTTGGCACCGTTTGGTGTTGGTCACAACTTCAACTTCAGTGGGGTGGGTTCTGGTGGCACGGGTGTGTGTGTGTAGAATGGAATTGGACTTTTGTTCTACAAAAGCTGTGTGTGCTATGCTGGCGAAAAGCTTTCCATTCACTGATTTGCTGAATTATATTGGGAAGTCTGGTGAATTGATTTTCGCTTCGAGAAGTCGTTTTGGATCGGTAAAATATGAAATCATGGGAAGAAAATTGTAAGAACCTGCAGGGAGATCTGTAAAAAGTATCAATTGTTTCGAATTTGAGGCGACAGACAGTGAGTAGTGAGTTGCTCATCTGCTTTGATATTTCTTTCTCTTGATGTCGCTCCTGTCAAAGCTATTCATGGGTAGGTGCAATAAATGCCGTTCTCAGGACGGCTCCCAAATGGCAAATCCCTAGATCAGCTATTGAAGACTCGGTGATAATGGACTGACAAACAAATCTGTGATGTTGTTGGTTTCTTTTTATGTTCTATTTTGTTGTGTGATTAGTCCTTAGAGTATTATAATGCTGAACATGATCCCCTCTTAAGGTGTTTTCCATTGCACCACCTTTCGGGAAAAATTGAGAAACAGCTTCTTAATTTAGCCGGCATAGATCCGAGGGCGCAGTAGGCGCAGTGGGTTACTGGTTAGTGTGTTGGAATACTAAGCGAGGGGTCCCAGGTTCGAATCCCTCAAAAACCCAAATTCCAAGTTATGGTACTTTTCCACTGCGCCACCTCTCGCTAACGTCTGACAAACATCCGAGAGTATACCTGTCTTGAAAGAGCTTCTCAATTAGCCGTTTGGAATCGGCATAAAATTGTAGATCCCTTCCATTCGTTCCCAAAATGAAACTCACACAAAACGAATGGTTGTGAGAAGCTAGGCCTTGGCTCCCACGGACCTGTTGCGCCAACTAATTATTATTAATTATTATTTTATTAGATCCGAGAGCACAGCTGTCATAAAAAAGCTTCTCAATTAGCCGTTTCGACTCCGCAAAAGATTGTAGGTCCGTTCAAAAAATGCAAAGCTCACAAAAAACGAATTGCTGTGGGAAGCTAGGCCTAGGACCCCTTACGGACCTTTTGCGCAACGATTTGTTATTTATAAAATTGTGTGTCCCTTTTTCATACCGAGAAATTAGAAAATAGAGCTGTGTCTATGGGTCTGTCTGACACCGACCTGTCGCGCCATACATTTATTTACAATTTTGGTATTGGTACGTGGATAGAGACTCTAGACTTTTATGCTCACAACCATTAGTTTGGGTGATAGACAGCCTAAAAAGGTCAAGCATAGTCTGACGGCCATCTCCTTTTGACAGTTGACAGTCGAATGAGAGACTTCTTGCGGGGCCATCTTTTTAAGGCGCTTCGGCCGTGCCTGTATAAAAGTTTTTGTATTTAGTAAATGCATTTTAAAGAGCCGCCACCGGCTTGTCCCGCGTTTTTCAAAGACCGAGCCATTGCTGATGCCTTAGTCAGGGACCGTTAAAGTGTAGGGCACCCGTTAAGTAAAGCTTTGTCAATTTGAAACTGACTTTTATAGCACCAAATAAAGTGCATTCCTTATTGGCAACCACTAAGAGCTGTAAAACAATATGTAAACTCCCCTCAACCACATCATAAGCATGGTTCCAACTTTTCTTCCTTAAAAAGTCTGTCACAATGACACACTCTTAGCTAAACAATCACCCGATGCAAACTAAACTAATTTCCCTCCCCGCCTATAGTGTCCAGGGAGAGTCATTAACCAACATACTTAGCTAATAGTAGCATCATTCACTTACTGATTAGCATGCATTTACTCACCTTTATTCGTGTATACCGCAGCGCTATACACCACCTATAAATGGTGACAATTAATTAAAGCACTTTTAACTCGGCTCCAGAATGACATAACGTGTTGCGGTGATACGGTAGTAGATCGACGCACTTGTCTTGTTTTGACAGCAATTACAGTCAAGCTTGACATAAATAAGTGTGTGATTTTAAAATAGCCTATGAGTTTCAAAGGTGGAGGGTAATTTGTTTTAAATGCTAAAAGTTGCTGCCAGCCAAGGACTTGGATAAGTTTTTTTGTGTCTCTAATCGTTCAACAAGTCAAGTACTCGCAGTAACTAATAAGAGTCCATGTTCGAATGAAAACTCAACCGCAAAATGTGTCGTATAAAATAATCTATTGTGATGTACAAACTACACTTTATTGTTAAGTTGTTGTCAAAACTGTCATTTGTGCTGTTTAATATTTGTAAAAAAAGTATATACCCCTTTTTAACGTTTGAGCATGGGACGTCCGGATATTGCGTATATTTGAACGCGTTGAGTAGACAACTTGACTTGGTTTTGTAGTCTCCCGATTTATTTTGAATTCTTACATTTGGGAAGGTCAACTGAGTATGCAGGAAGGATTTTCTTGACTAGATTTGGTCGGCTAACGGTCCAAAAACGTCAAGTGAAAACTGTTCACGTGGCCAATAAAAACTGAAATACTTCAAGTCAGTCAGCTGTCAGATTTACTAAACTAGAAATCCGAACGTCCCCATTGGCCGCGTTCCACTGCCCGCTAGATGACAGCGGTATGAAAAATCCATATAAAAAAAATTTACATTTTACAATTTGCGGTAGCACTTTTTGTGAAATATCCCTTTCAGCGAAATTTCTCAATCTAGCGCAAAACTATCCGCTGCATTAAGAGAAAAACAAAAAAAAAAAAACACGTCAAAGGAAATCGTACAATCGTTTACAAAATAAAAAAAATACGAAACCGAGGAAGTGTAGTTGTGATAAAATTGGTAATAACGCAATTAAAATAGGAATTCAGACATTGTTTTCAACATATTGTATCATTTCTTTAATTGTAGTGTTGAAATAATTACACGAAAAAGAGTGTGAAATGTCATTTTGCCGATGGCGCTGTCGTTCTAGCGCGGGCGTTCCTTCATCTGGGATATTTTGTGCTAGACGTCTAGCGGGCAGTGGAACCCGTCCAATTGCAATTGACCCAATGGCCGGGTTCCATAGCGCCAGCGGCAAAATGACATTTGACACTCTTTTTCGCACAATTATTTCCACGCTACAATTAAAGAACTGAATTGTCAATTTTTTTTATATGGAATTTGACATGCCGCTAGTCATCTAGCGGGCAGTGGAACGCGGCCATTTATACAATAAATTGACTGCTATTGCTGAAACAAAAGGTTCATTCGCGTATGCGGCTTAAATCGATCGCAATTGATATATAAATCGCAAAGTATAATATCTTCTCATCAAAAATTAAACGACTAACGAGTAGTTCCTCTCCTTGGCTCGAAACCGCTCAGAGAAGTTTCTTTCATTTTTGTATGACGTTTGACTTGCTGCTGCTCATTCGAACACAGGGAAACACATAGACCTTTGAAATAAAACAATTTGGAGACGACTTTTGGCAAAATACGTACAGCTCACGATGACAGATGTTATCTGCGGTAAAACCAACTAATATAATTTTCCTTTCTTTTGTCAATTGTCTCATGTTGCAGTAGGTGGACTCCACTTTCTTCTCTTTTTGCGGGTTATCCTCCAAATTCTATTTTAAACAAAACAGACCATTTAAACCTCAATTTCATACTCACATTTCCTTCCATCTTTAATTTTCAGCGACTTCTTAGTTAAAGTACGAGCACAGGTAATGACTAGAGACGAGAGTACTGAAGGTTGGTTGCCACTTGCTGGGGGTGGTTTAGCTAATGTTTCAATACGCAAACGTACTAGACTATCCCCCGGCGCAGGTGGACATGAATACATTATCTATGGCCAAAGAATTTCCGATCAAAATGTAAGTAATCAATTCCGAATGTTTGTGTTTGTCAATGTTTGTTCATGCACCATCTCTTGTAGGTTATCCTAAGCTGTGTAATCAATCGTGATTTAAAGTATTTCAAAGTGATGCCAACGTTCCATCATTGGCGTGCCGGTAAACAGCGCAACGGCCTGACATTTCAAACAGCGGCGGATGCCCGGGCCTTCGACAAGGGAGTCGTTCGCGCATACAATGAACTGATTGACGGTAAGGTTATACTTTTTGGCGGTGATCTCGAATATTTCGTTAAAGATTGGAAGTTAAAACAAAAATCGTTTGATCGTTTCTTTATGTTTTCGTTTACTTGTTCATATTTTTGGTTTTGTTTTAGGAATCGTGTTTTTTTGTTTTTATTGTGTTTTGCATGGGCGCTTATCTTTTGCATCTAGAGTTTTGTTAGTTTTTTTTTTGAAGGGAGTAAAGAAGCGTGGAAGGGTTGAAGGTGTCCCCTAACTAGGATTTCATAGTCTGACCAAATGGGCAATTATGTGGGAAAGATGAAAGAAAATAATTATTGAAACTCTAGAAGACTTGCATTGCATTTAAAACGGGAGCAATTCTCTAATGCAAATTGTTCAAATAGAACCTTTTGTCTGACAACAGGTTGAGCTGAGATATCTCCCTTGATGGCCCTCGATCTTTTGGAACTCTTTTTTTAATTCAGCATCAACATGCTAGGTTATATTAGAAGACTCAGCAGACCATCGCTTGGATCTACATGTCCTAGCCATCCCAAAGCCTGATGCACAATTTTGTTCTATCGAGTTTTATAAAGCTATACACACAGCTCGAGAACGTCGTCTGAATCGTCTCTTCCAAAACTTTTCTACGCAAATGGGACCGACTCTTTTAGGAATAATGTCTATCGATGACCACGGCTTCCATCAACAAGCCACTCCAGCCAGCTATACGCAAATTTATTTGATTAAGTTACGTTAGGTTAGGTGAGTAGGTTGATAGAAAGTTGTACCCGCTGCTCTCATATAAAATTCTGTTGCTCTTGGCGTTTGTGACTCCTCCACTGCCGAAACCTTTGAAAGCCTACAGATTGGAGTGTCTTCTCAAGGGGTTTACAAATTCATGCAGCTAATAATAAGAGGTGTTCTTTTGGTATTCAAAGAAAAATGTCATTTTTTGAGATAAATCTTCGGATGTTTATTTCATAATAAAATGGAAGGTATGCCGTTAAAGGCCACCCTCGTATACGCATACAGGACCATATCCTTTTCATGAAATATTCCATAACCAAATCGCAAAGTGGCTGCCCTATGTCCTCGATAGCCTCACGAATTTTATCTTTGAGGTCTTGAATCGACGCTGGGCTGTTGGCGTAGACCTTACCTTTCACGTGGCCCCAAAGGAAGAAGTCCCAAGGTGTTAAATCACAAGATCTCGGTGGCCAATTGTGATCACCTCTCCGAGAGATAACACGGTCCGGAAACTTTTCCCGTAAAAGATCAATGCTTTCGTTGCTTGTGTGGCACGTAGCGCCGTCTTGTTGAAAGTAAACGTTGTCAAGATCAATACCATCCAACTTCGACCATAAAAAATCATTAATCATCTCTCGATAGCGCAATCCATTCAGCGTAACTGTTGATCCAACCTCATTTTCGAAAAAGTAAGGTCCAATGTGGACCCCGCCGGACCATAAACCGCACCAAACAGTCACACGTTGAGGATGGAGAGGCTTCTCAACAATAACTCTTGGGTTTTCCGAGCCCGAGATGCGACAATTTTGCTTGTTGACGTAGCCACCGAGCTGGAAATTGGCCTCATCAGTCAAGATGATTTTTCGATGGAATTCCGGATCATTTTCATGCATTTCAAGGACACAATCAGCAAAGACACGACGTTATTGAAGCGTGTGTCGTTCCATTTTTAGTAATGGCGTAGTTTCTACATGTCAAATGTCAAAGAATAAAAGCTTCAAACGTGACAGCTACCGAAATAGCGGGTCATTCACAATAACACCTCTCATTGGAAAACCCTTTATATAGAGCTGCCCAAGTCCGCCCCGACTGTAGCACCACTTAAGTAAGTTTTGCGACTTTTTAGAAAGTTCTTTCAATAGTTCAATTGCTGTTGTAGGAGAGGATCTAGAACTCTCTAACTTTCAGTGTTTAGATCCCTGCATCGATGTCATTTGTCGAATTTATAGTAGAGCTAAGGTACACAAAGTTCTAACTACTTCCTAGTTATTTATATGTGGCCATCGTTGACGTTGCTTTGTCTCGATGACAGTGTAGTTGGTTTTACCCTACTAGCATCGCCGCCTTCGCCTGCCTGCCTGCTCAACGTTTTCTCCCACCAAAGTCTGCATTTATCTCTCGTTGTGTAAGAGGTAGAAGTGGAACTGACTTTTTATAATTGATGAAGTATAGGCCCCTGTTTTGCTGATGGACAATTCTCGTGTTAGCGTTTTTAAATCCGTCCTACTGGATGAACATTTAAAACATCTACGTCAAGTCAAGTTTAAAGCGCTTCTTGGTCCCTTTGTTATTAATTTTTGCGGAGCGACTATCCACTGCTAATCAGGGAATCTGAACACATCGATCAGGAAAAGACTTCCATGTCTGACACTTTTTTTTAATGCAAATCGAATGTTTCCTTTATCTTTTTGGTTTTTCTAAAAAATAAATTTCAAATTGTGTTTTACCTTATTTAGTTTTTTTTTCTTTTTTGTTATATTGTAAACATTTTCGTTTTTGTTTTTTTTTTTTATTTTTCCGAAATCTAACATCATGTGCTCTTCTTTGTTTTGCCTCATAATTGGACAACTTTTTTTCGATATAAACAAATAATTATTGGTAAGTTCCATTTGAGAGTTAGAACCAACAACAAAATAAAATTTAAAACAAGCAATAACAATATTTTTCTCATTTTTATTTGTCGTTCTTATTATTTGCTTGTAAACAAATAAAAAACCTTAAAATTAAAAATCAATAAATAAAATAGCGTGTGCAATTGAAAATTGAACTAAAAATGAAATTCATATGTAAACGTGACGCAAACGATACAATTTCAGGATTGGCCAAATCAAATCCATCGGTAATATGGCCACCACTTGCCAAATACGACTCAGTTGGTGAAGATGAGGTTTTTATGGTGAGTTTTGTTAAGACTTTTGAAAGGACCTTCCTAACTTGTCACTTTTCTATTCAGACATTGGATTTGCCGATTGACACCGAGACGCAGACAAGTCCCGAAGGCAGCGAAAAAAGTCACAGTAAGTGTATTATAGTCGGCGGTTTTGATGGAGCACATTGGTCACACTACATTTGCAGTTTCTCCCACAGGGAGCAGTGAACGCGACAAAGACAGTGAAAAGGAAAAGATCAGCATTCAGTACATATCCAGTGACAAGCCACCACCACCTCCAATAGCAAATCCGAATGCAGAGCAGCCATCGATAGCGCCAAGTGAAAATTATTCCTACGTCACTTTAACCGCAGTAACCCAAACAAAATTTGTGCCAAAGCAAAATTACTAATTGTACAAATATTGCCCACAGGTACACGACTACAATTATCCAGTTGTAGATCAGCCAGCTGCGGCACAGGTGTTGAATGCACGCCGCGAATCAATTTGTAATCTGAAGAAACGCACAGCGCTGGAGGCATCGCCAGAGTCGGGCACTGGTGTCGGTGGCTTGAAAATACCCGTCATGGGCAAGAACAACAGAGTGCGATGCCGTTACTGTCATGAATTGTATTTGGATGAATGCAACCGAAAGGGCGCATGCGAATTTGCTCCCGATCACTTCCGGTCCGGCTTTGAGTGTATTTCGGGAATGGGATGTGCGCGTTGCATGCTGTACCATTGCATGAGCGACGCCGAGGGAGAGACACCATCGCATCCGTGCGAATGTATAATTGAGACGGGCTGCGCAAAGAGGTAAGCATTAGTTTTAGAGCTATGATTGTGGAAATATATAAATGCAGGGACTCCTTGTTGAGGCTGCCAGTATTCTACCTTTTGATGTAAATCGAAACTAAGATTTAGGGCAGTCCGTTGTAAAACCACGAAACTAATCTTCTTCAGAGTAACTAGTTTAAGCTGCTGCTCGTCTGGAATCAATAATCGTTAAGGTGGAGCCCCTTTTAAGAAATAAGAAACATGAGTCTGCTTCCTTAGCTTTTGCGGAAGTCACTTGGAAAGAACCCGAGACTTATCTACTGCAGAGATAACCTTCCGCTGATGCATATTCAAGCCGAACCTTCGCGAGAAAATTGCTGCGAATAATGACGAATAAATCACGCACGAATGGTAGTGCGAAACCAGCCCTAAGTAGGGATCTGTGTGGACTGTAACTGAACTAAAGTATGTGCGAAGAGTGCCGCAAAAACTGCCCAGTCCGTCGGCTCTGTCATCTCCCTCGATGATCCCATAGCCAGAAATTTAGAGAAGGAGGCTAATTTGGGGCGGTTTCTGCTATAAGTTCTCGAACTTGGACACAGTTGATATTATTATTGCCGCTTTTAATTGACGCTTGGCAAAGACACTTCTCAGGTCGGGAGCCTGTTATGTAAAAAGTATTTAAAAGCATAATCTGAATTTCGGAATTTTTGTTTCGCAACTCTCTAATTCCTGTAGGCGCAGTGGCTTAGTGGTTAGTGTGTTGGACTACCAAGCGAGGGGTCCCAGGTTCGAATCCCGCAAAAACCGAAATTCCAACTTGGGGGTTTTTTCCACTGCGCCACCTCTCGCGAACGTAGATCCCTTCCATTCGTTCCAAAAATAAAACTCACACAAAACGAATGGTTGCGAGAAGCTAGGCCTTGGGTCCCTACGGCCCTGTTGCGTCAACTATATAGATATAACTGTCTTATTCCCCTCTGTAACCTTAAAACTCATGATTTGTTTTGTTGAAATTGGCTCAGATACCTGTTTACAGCTCCATAAATGGTTTTGTGGAGAATTCGCCAGCGAGGCAACAGCTAGCATAATATTTAAAACAAATAGTAAGCAATGAAACCATCGGGAACAATTTAATTTTACAGATGGATCGGTTTGACACTTCTTTCCTTTGTTGTACCATGCCTGTGGTGCTATCCACCACTACGAGCTTGCCATTGGGTTGGCGTATCCTGCGGCGTATGTGGTGGGAAGCACAAACCGCAGGTCTGACATTTGGAGGCTAGATTGCAGCAGTGTGACAGCAACTATCATCTCTACCATCCAAACTATCCGCAACAGCAACAACCGAAACTCCAACTGCAACAATTTCAACCAACGGTCCATCGGCCGCAACTCAATGATTATGGTAGACTTGTATTTTAAACAAAACAAACTCACAAACAAAAAAAAAAAAAAAGCAAAAAAACAACTGTCCAAACTCTCCTGCTGATCAAATCAAATACCAAACGAGAAAGAAGTACAACAGAACCTATAATTTTCTCTCTATTTACATTGTAATATAATAATTTAGGTTATACAATATTTTTTTGTTGTATTTAACTTTTCGAGTATACTATAATTTTTAGTATTTTTTTATCTACGCATAAATAAGACACACAAATATGACATTTCGACACTGCACAAAGGTACTTCTTATTATTTCTTTGTTTTTTCTTTAGTCTTAGGTAGTTATTTATTATTTTGTTTAGTAATTAAATTATGAATGTTTTACAAGTGCACTAAAACTCGGTATTATTTAATATTCAAAACAAATTTATAAGCCTTAGATGTAGGAACAACTCAAGTCTAAGCTTACAATACATACATATATATATATTTTTTAAACAATAACAGCAAATTGTTGAACAATTTATTTGTAGTTTTTTGATTATTTTTGTTCCTTTTTTATATTTAGAGTATAAAATCGAATAAAAACAAAACAATTCGCTTACAGTATTAAGATAGAAAGATATGCCAATTTGGGTATCTAAAAAAATGAATAAATAACCAATCAAGAAGAAGCCGACGGCTTGCCTGGAAATGGCCGACTGAGCTTTGGTTGAGAAGGACTCAATTCTCGTGCTTTGGCGAAAGTAACCGATATTAATTGGAATAAAATGCAAATTGGTCGCCATTTCAATGCGGAAGCCGTGGCGAGTGACAAATTTTCATCCAACATTTTTAAAATGTTATGATAATAAGCAAACAAAACGTTATAATAACAAAGCTGTCAATTCATTGCTTCTCTAGATGCGCAACTGTGTTCAGTGAGTTGCGGAGTTTCCAAAATTATTGTCTGATCGTGTTTGGTTTTCCCTAGGGCTCATGGAATTCCGAAGCGATTCTCTTTCTTTTTTGTATAAATATATTTGATAAGCAAGAAGATATTCTATTCGTGTTAAACAAAGTAAACATTATATAGTTGTTGTAAACGGAACAACCGCAACGAAACCGACACAAGTGGCATCTGCGACAAATGAATTGACTGGCGCATCGAGCACTGTTTCTCGTCGAAATTGATTGGGCTTTTCGAATTTTCGAATCAAATTTGCGACAAACACTGCGATCTACACCTTTGACGTTGTTTTACTAGTTAAATAAATAATATGCAAACCAAGTAATCTTAGATAAGTAACAGAAAGAGAAATACAAAATTTTATCAATAAATGTGCATCTAAAACAAACCAATGTATTTAAACTTTATTCTTAGGTAAATGTCAACCACTAAGCATGTAACACGAATTGCCCTAATATATTCGTATTATATAAATTATAGATATTTAAAAAGGTTGTAACCAATTACAAATTAAAACATTCATTTGAAAGTTCCATTTGTTGGGTGGGTGGGGTTGACTTGTGTCCCCTCGCGAACACAAATCAACCTCCCACACACAAAACACATTCAAATACACTACAAAATAATCACGTAAGTAGTGAATATAAAAGAATAAACAAATTACAAAAAATAGTAAGATGTAAATCTTTAGTACAAACAAAATGAAATGAGATCTAGAATATAGATGTATATTTTATGTTCTCGAAAAAGCAAAATATAATAAAAGTTAATACTTGCCAAAATGTTATTTCACAATAATAACTCAGTATTAAGGAATAAAATACACACACAAAACGCAAGTGAATGGAATACTAGATACTTAACAGGAGAAAGAAGAACAAATTTAAATTTTGAAACGTTTGAAGTAAATTTTATTTATTTATTTATTCTAATGTCTTTGTTTAGGTAAAAAGAATACAACAAATATTTCAGCAGCAAGCAAATGTTGAAAACTTGTATAGTTATTTAAAAAGAACAAACCTACGTACATTTATTTAAACAAAACAAATATATATATAGTATATACTATCATAATTAAATAAAGAATATGAATGTATTGAACAAAACAAAACTATGTGTATTATAAAAGAGAAAAAAAAAAAACGCAAAAATATATATCCACACATAGATATATACACAAATCAACATGTATGCATAGCTAAAATCAAAAAAGAATTAAAACCTATCATGTTTCTTTGTGTATATAGATATGTATGCGGAGTAACAAAAAAAAAACAACTTAAATGTTTATAAGTATAAATTATGTATTACGTACAACATTAACAAAAACAGAATAAACTATTACAAACAAAATATAATTACAAAAGTATATGATGAGTGTTTCCTTTTTCTGCTCAAGATGCCCTCCACTGGTCCGCCATTTATGAAGAGAGTGGGAAGACAGCGGCCAAAATTTAACCGCAATATGGGGGAATGGGGAATGAGCCATGTAAAATACATTGGGAAGATAAGTTGATCGGCTCCACAATGTCTTGACTATCCTGCACTGGTATTTCGGAATACAAAAAAATCCATGAATGAAGAGGAAAAGAGCCTTTTTTTGGGGCCGCAAGTTATGAAAGTTACATTCTTCCCCCTTCTACGGAACTTCCCCCTTCATTTGGTACATTTTTCACAAAATTCGGCTTTTAAATAACGCCGCAATCGGTACGACAAGAAATATAACTTTCAAACATGTTGATGGCTAGAGACAAGAAGCAAGAAACGCTTCCAGTATCATGGAGGTTCAACCCTCGGTTCAACCTCTCCGGCTAACAGTGAATGCGGATAGCGTCCACAATAAAGGTGAGCAATCGCCAAGAGATCGGCCAGAACTTATGCCGATCGCGTATCCCAATGCCGCGCGACTAGAGCTACCACAGTGCAGAATGCCACTGGCACCACTGTCAGTAAATAAATCATCAGTCAATTGATGCGCGCTGGGAATCTATTTGATCCAAAATTTCTTAATGCCCGCGCTGGGTATTAATTACACTTCATTACAAGAGTAACATAACCTCTTTAGCGCGTCCTAAAAAATACTAAATTCCTGCCCTGGAAGAACATTGTCCACTAGCACCTCATAATTGTAGCGTAATCGGCTTTATGGGGAAAATCGCATTAAACCTGCGATCGGAAAAATGAATCGATGCAACTCGTTCGTTCGTATGCATAAAATTAAATGTCATTCGAAAATTCCTTCAAATCGTGTCCAAAAACGAGTGAAATTTCTTAACAAAGCACCAGGCCACCAGAAATACCAGTAGGGCTATGTTGCGATGCCCGCATCTGTGCAGTGCAATCAACATGTGTATGACATTTCTGTCATGCGAGATTTACCTTGCACACACACACACATGGGTGCACTGGCTGCTGTGTAATTTGCTTGGTTCGAGTCGGTGCGCCCCGACTAATATTTCTGTTCGCCTGGTATTTCTGTGAGGAGATTTCACTCGTTTTCAGGTCGAATTTTGTTGCGGTGGCGACGCTCACACACATTCACACATTCACACCCCAAAGCCGATGTTTTCATAAAATGTAGTTCCAAAAAAAAAAAAAAAAATTCCTGGCCCATGGGGGGATCGAACCCACGACCTTCGCGTTATTAGCACGACGCTCTAACCAACTGAGCTAATGGGCCACGTAGAAACGGTTGCACATTTTGTGCTTTGGTCTTGCCATGATCCAGGGCTTCTCATTTGATGGCTTTCCACCATCTTGCCTGTAAATAGAGCCGTTTGACAGTCTGTCACTTGGATTTATTTACGTCAGTCAGTATTTTGTTGAACCACAGAGATGGAGAAGCTAGAAGCGTTAAAAATGTCCTCAATGCGCCCCCGAACCAATATACTTGATCGTCCTCTGGCTAAGGGCAAGACAGAGGTCTCCCAGAGCATCGTCGCCCTGTTGTTCAGTGAAATTGTGCAATACTGCCAGAGTCGTGTGTACACCGTGCCCGAGCTACAGACAAAGTAAGACATCAACCAAACAATTGACGTTTAACTGATTATCTTGTTCAACAGACTACATGAGATGGGTCAGGATGTCGGCACCCGAGTGATTGACATCTACTTCGTGCGTGAACGGAGCTCCAAGCGGGAGACGAAACTTACACAAATGCTTCTTTTCGTCAAGACCACGCTGTGGAAGGTAGTTTCAACCTACTTTAAAAAGAGCTTCCTTTCAATTCACTGTAATCCATCTTGTAGAACCTCTTTGGGAAAGAAGCAGAGAAGCTTGAGCACGCAAATGATGACGAACGCACGTATTACATCATCGAAAAGGACCCGCTGGTAAACGCGTTCATTAGTGTTCCTAAGGACAAGGGCTCATTGAATTGTGCCAATTTCACTGCTGGCATTGTCGAAGCAGTCCTCACCCACTGTGGATTCGTAGGTTCTCCTTTGGGTTCTCCCCTCCCCTCTTTACATTCACTTCTCTTTGTTTCAGCCATGCAAAGTGACCGCCCATTGGCACAAGGGAACAACATACATGGTCAAGTTCGAGGACTACGTTATCGCTCGAGACAAACAGCTGGAAGACAAGTAAACCAAACACGGCTATACATCAACAGACATCGCGTCGATAGTTTATTTATAATAATATTCAATAAAACCAAACTTTCCAAACACATTTAAATCCATTTGAAGTTACGATCCTTGTAGGCCACTTGTCCGGTGCGGTATTTATGTTCCCTACCGTCTCGCTCGGCTTTCAAGGCACAGGCGAATACGACAATCGGAATGACCACGGTGTACATTCCCAACCTAAATGCCTTACCTGTTGGCTTGAAGTGTTCGTAGTGATTCACACGCATCGCCTGGAAGCGTTGCATACCCGCATCAAACTAGAAATGGAATGTAATTTACAGTTTAGTGACCATGATGACATAACAAAACAGTCGAAATTATAATTCCTACTTACCACAGTGCCACCCTCGCCGGTTGCATGCTTATGGGGGTTGGTTATCTGTTTATTGAATTCGGCACGAAGTTTAATTGCTCGCTCATGCTTTTTCAGCAAAAGTTGCTTTTCGGCAGCAGATAATTCGGGCATTTTTGGGCAGATATTTTTCCTTCTCCCTGCGAACAAATGGATTTTTCTGTTGACAGCTGACAAAAGTGACAGTTCCGAATAAAAAAAAATCGTTTATTCCTTTGTAGCAGTTGGCAGAATGTGGAAAATGTAGTAAACTTAAGTGCTGCCATTTTGTGGAATAGGTAGCAAGCGATTGTGACTATTGTACTTTCCTGTGAGCACTCGAATTGTACAATAGGAAATACGTTTTTCACCTTTTTCTAAACTTACGTTAATTTTTTTTCTTTTTCTGAATTTGGAGCTTAGGTACGTCAACTTAAATGAATTTAAGAAAACTTTGAAAAATCAATGGCCGGGTTCCACTGCCCGCTAGACGTCTAGCACAAAATATCCCAGATGAAGTAACGCCCGCGCTAGAACGAAAGCGCCAGCGGCAAAATGACAGCGGGCAGTGGAACGCGGCCAATGTGTATACTCCTCTAACCTACAAACTGGATACTGGCATCACTTGCGGCAGCGACACTCAAATGTCACTTTGCCGAAAATTCTCAAAACAAATTACGTTTATAGTTAACAAATTTTATATTTATAATTGTACTTTCTGATTAGATAATCAAATTTTTTTAAGAAATGAGTGCCACTGTAAGCAAGGAATTTTAACAGCCTAAAACCAAAAGTAATTCCATTTATTTCCAGCGAAAAAAAATGGAAGGACTTGTTTCGGAAGTCTCGACTTTGCGCTTAAAAGTGCTGCAACATGCTGCGGAAATCTCACCGTTTGTTACCGAAAGAACTCTTGGCCCAGACAAGGCGGACTACCAATCTGTTAGTCTAACAAGACAAGAACACTTAGCACCTAATACGAGCATAACCCCGACAAAGTTAGACAGTTGTCCTCGGATCATTTCACCATCCATTCGTTCCAGTCCTGAGGTGAGATAATACAGAAAACTGTACGAGTACCTTAAGACTTACAATTCAGTTTAGAACATAGATTACGAAACCATAAATACGACCATAATCCTCCGTGAATCTGAGAAGAATCGCCGCAAATCCATTCGCAAAGAAATGGAAGAGATACATCGCCATACCTACTCGAATGAGAAGCAACTCGATGAGATCCGGGAAAAACTTAAAGAAGGACGAGATAAACGACTGCAGGAGCAACTGCAAAATGAGAAGCGCATCGTCGAAGAGGCCAAGCGACAGGCGCAACAACAGATAACAGAAAACGAACGAGAAATCACCGCCCTGCGACAGCAAAGCCAACATACCCTCCAAATGATTACTGTGCAGGCAATCGTGCAGTACCAGAAGAGATTTCGACTTCGCTACGAAAAGGTAGCGAAGCTGCTCATGTCCATGGACAAGCAGACTCTGACTACAGCCGAAACGTACAATCAAAAGTTGAAAACATTCGTGTTGTCCTTCGATCAGCTCATTAGTAAAATTAGAACTCAAGAGTGCGGCACCGCCGAGATGAAAATCGCCGAAAACTTGTGCAACTCGATCGCGGAACTGGACGAGAACATTATCAGCGAAGTCAAACACCAGCAGGGACAATTGCAACTACAACAGTTGCATGAACACGAACAACAGTTGGAGCAACAGAAACAGCAGCAGGCAGAGTTACTGAAACAGCAGGAGCAGCAGCAGAAAGCGGCGGCCGCAGCAGCTGCTGCTTTAGTTGCATTGAATCAAAACAAATCGATGGAACAACCCGCCGCTCCCAAGGACACAACTGATGCGGCGGCCACAGCAGCTGCTGTAGTCTCGAATGTACCCGGAGAAGCATCAGCTCAGTTTGTTAGCAAGGAACGCTTCGGGTTCTATACGCAAATCAACAAGTTCTATACTGAGAAAGTTGAGAAGGTCAAAGCGCTGCAGTCAGACGACAATATGAAGAAGTATCGATCTGCATGCCAGAAAGCGATCAATATTCCGGTGAATGCTATTTCGGCTGTTAGTCCACAGCATTTACAGGTGAGCTAGATACAAAGAACTCAATTTATCTTACTTACTTTTGTTTACAGGACAAATTCGAGAAGCTCTACTCCTTCATCTCTGGTAATCCGCTGAAAACTGCCGATGGCCAAATCACCGTCAACGATCACCCAATCGGCCGTGATTACTGCGTCCTTTTGATGGCCAAAAAGTTCGTCAGTCAAGGTGACACAGCGGTTTCGAGCAACCCGCAAGCAGCGTTTCCAGTCGCCACCGTCATAGTGTCGCTGTGGAAACTGGTTCCCGAGTTCGGACAGATCTTCCTGGCGTACACATTTAGGGAGTCACCTTTCCTGGTGCCCTACTTCATCCCCCAGAAGCGAGGCCAATCCGTTGAGGAGTATTCCAAAACACTCGGCTACCGAGTGACCGATGGTGGCATAGAAAACCAAGACATGTACCTCAAGCGGCAGTCGGGCATAGCCAGGCTCTACTCGGCGGTCATGATAACGGCGGGGCGCCGGACCGATGGGCCCCAACACCCATACGGCATCGAAAACGGTTGGATTTGGCTGAGCAACTTCATAAGCCTCTACCCGTTGCCGGACATTTGCGCCACCTTGATGTGGGAATTCCTACAGATCGCCGGCGCCGACATGCTGGCCAACTATGGCAAGCAATTCCACAAGCTGCTGTTTGTCATCCAGCAACAGTACTTTCCCAAGCTGTCGGCAGTAGACGAAGGCGGACCGAAGGCACGCTTAGAGATCCTTCTCAGCAAGATACTCAAGGAGGGGCAAATGCCAAAGCCGCCGGGGATACTGCCCGCAAACTTTTGGTAGTCCCACAGAATCGGTGTTTTTTCCAATTTTGACGTGTTAGTATTAAACATAAAATTGTTTCGTTAATTTTGCGGTTTTCTAATTTTTTGTAATTTTAAGAATAAAAAACAATCGCGGCTACTAATCATAATATTCAGAAAGAGTGTATTTTGTGATACCTACAATGCTGTTGGCAAATCTCTTACTACTTAGTCCTCCTCGTCCAAGTCGAGGTCGTTCAGTTCGTCTTCGAGGCCGCCTAAGCAATCATCGTCGAGGAATAGATTCTCATTGATAGGAGCCGCATCATCAGCAGGTGTTTCGATTGAATTAGCTGCGTCCCCAGCTTGTGACGCATTTTCAGCTTCTGCGGCGTTTTCAGCATCCGCAGCGTCTTGCTGGTCTTTGAGCCGAGTACTGGAAGCGACAGTGCCAGTGCCATCGACCTAAAATCGAAAAACAGTCCATACAAATAAAAACTAAACCGTGTGGATGGGCTTTTGTTAAAACCTCTTGAGCTGCTAAAGACAGAGACGCCAGATCCAGTTCCTTGTATTCAAATGTAACGTCGTCCTCGTCATCTGAACGAGCATAGTTATCGAATGCGGCATCGCCGTCCTCCATGGGACCGTCGTCGACGAGGTCGGGATTGAAGCTGAACATCTCTCTGCCGGAAATTCCGAACTGCTTGCCTTTGCTGTAGTCGACCTTCTTCTTCTCATCGTCGGCGGTGCGCCGGTCTTTCTTCTCCTGGATCTTGCGCTTCTTCCATGCCAAGAAGGTTTCCAAGGTAACACGCGTCTGCAAAGAGCGACATTTTCATTACAAAGTGAAGGTATGTGTATGGGCGGCCTCCCACTAGCAAAACCAACGGCTAAATGAAATAAATTGACACAACCAGTAGCTTCTGATGATACTGTCGTGAGCAAGAGGGTGCATCACTTCAATGTGGTTACCATGGTTCTATGCCAAGTGCTTCATAAAACAACTAACCTGATTAGCTCCCAATGCGGATCGTTCCCGCTCGATCAAATCGACCAACGAAATCTCAGATGGCTTGTCGTCCTTCTTCTTGTCCCTCTTCAGCACATAGCCCTGTGGGAGCGCATGCCGATAAATGCATTTCTCGCCATTGGGACACTCCCAGAACCAACCGTATTTCGACTTCTCCAGCGCTTCCAAGAAGAACTTGCAAATCTAACAAACAGATTGAAAATTAGCTACACCTGGAAGGAGTACTTTCATAATCCCTACAATATTGGTAGTCGGACGACTTTTCTCATTCGAATGCTTCTGATCGACCACCTCCTGCAGCTTGTTGGTGTCCCAGTTTTGCATGTCATCGCCTTCGTCATCGCGCATATCCACATAAATCGATCGCTTCTCGGCCTAGAATAAAATAAAGCTTAGCCCAAAGTACAACAAGCCGAGTACGCAATGAACTACTTGCCTTATTTTCGATTGTCAGGTCATGCGAGAACTTACACTTGTCACCCTTGGTGCAATTGCCCTGCTTGAAGAAGGCACACACCACAGATTTGGGATCGGTTCCCTTCTCGACCTTTTGGCCTTGTACTGGCTTAAAGAGGGCGGCCATCTCCTTTTGTTCCAACAGTTTCTTCTCCTTCTCATCCTTTTTCTTGTCCGCTTCAGTCTTTGGATGATGACCGCCGGCGTGCACTTGTTTCTGGACTTGTTGAATGAATTTTTGCTGCTTGGCACCCTTTTTGTTTTTCAATCCAAATGTTTTGTCCTTTGTGGCAAAATTGGTTGCATTATTTGATCAGTTCAATTTTTGATCTTTTGTGTGTGATTGGAGATTATTTTAAGGTTATGGTAGGCAATTTGTTCACTCTTCTTTTTTTTTTTTGAATTTTAGACAGGTTCTCAACACTGAACACACGGCACAACACACACTTACCTCAATCACTTTCTCCTTCTTCTTTTGCTCGGTTTTTTTGCTGGGAGCAGCCGAGCAGGTCTTTTTCGGCGGCATTTTGTTGCAACGTTAGAAGAGCTGCGGTTCCCGGACGAAATAGCTAATTCTTTGATATCGTTTAATGCGAACAATTTACGTACAAACGTGGGACAATCTACTGAATTGCAGCAAAAATCCACATCCGCAACACACGATTTTCAAATGACATTTGCTAGGAATTGTGTCAAAATTGATTGGAAGGTTGACTTGTCAGTGCGGTGGTGGCGGTTTGCTGGAAGCATGGAAGTGGGTGCCGAGGCCTGTTTGTTTCGGAATTTTGAGCATAAAATTGCGCAAATTGTTTGTTTGGCCCACGCGAGTTCTCAAGTTGTAACGTTTGACGAATACTGATTGATGTAGGTAGCTGGCGAAAAAATCACACTAAACCAAAGATAATGGAATACAGAGATATATAACTTTCCAGTGGAAAGGCGGCTGCCTACAAGCTGTTTAAAATTCAGTAAGTCACATACATATGCTCATATCTTTTCTAGTATGTGTAAGTTCAAGAATTGGACTTTCATCCAATCTCTGCACTAGACACTTACTAGGTGGCGCTACAGTCCGCGGTGAATCTGGGCCTAAACACTTGCCCTATCTTAATTCCTGGTGTCTTCGTGTTAGCATGTACAAAAGCTTTTATTAAATATTGACAGGTTTAGCTTCTGCGCGCTGCGATGTCACTCGCTTTTACAAGAAATATGTATCGCCTGGGTATCTCAGAAAGCGAACGAAACGTGAATCCCATTTTGCTTTGATTTTACTCAATAAACATCAGAACGCTTAAACCGAATGGGAAAACATGATTAGATGTTATAGGTTATGTGACCCAAAGTTGAAGTTAATCAAAGGACATATTGCACGAGCTTTGCCAATAATTATTAGATATATATTTGACTTATTTTATAATGCATTCAAAGATGAAGTATGTTCCCTAACGTGTTGGCAACTCTAGATTCCTTGCTTAAGCTTTCGTCTGATTACAAATCCACATGCCAATAAATGGCTCTGTTTCTTGCGATTTTATTTGCGTCGTCTTCGTCCTGGCGCTCTTTTCACGCTACCTGTAAACTCAGTAAGTGAAGAAGAAATGCCTTAGTGAAAGGACCACTTCAAACAAGACCTTATCGATGTATACTAGCCTAGGCGCCCAAGAGTCATCGCCATCAATGTAAAGATAAACTCATTTCTCTACAAGCATTAAATGACAGTTGATTTATGTTCGCAGCGCACTAAATACCAAACCTCCCACGTGTGCATGGACTGACAAGAAGATGCTATAAAAGTGGCAGACTTTAGACATATATCAGTCTAGGATTCCCTTTCACCAGGTTAAGGGACCTACGCTAACGCTGAATAGTTACAGCGGCGGCCACAAAAGTCCGAGACCCCAGTTACAGCCGCACTAAGCTATACCGAGTTCTCTATCTGTGCTATTAAACAAAATTTTAAACTTTTATGAGTCACGAACTCACTCCATTAGCGCCTGTGTCCAAACAAAAAAAATCTCTAAACTTAAGTACCCTATTAAAACAAAGCTATCAACTGTCGACCTCCAACAAGCGACCATTACAATCCAGTACACCTACATGAGTTACGTACCCATTCCCAAATATCTAAATTAACGACCCGTACTCCCGATCATTAGTGGCTCTGCCTTAGCGTCGTATCGAGACAATTACAACCCCAAGCAGCGAAGACCATACATTATGATAGTCCAAATCAAAATTACTCTACCAAAACGAAGCGGAACGACAACGAAGAACAACAACAACAGGAACAAATTTTTTATGGTAGACTGACTCTACTATGCGCGAGGAAATCAAAGAAACGGCCACCACCGCCACGCTCCACCCCGGGTGGACCTATCCAGCCTAGCCAGCCATCCAGATCCAGCCAAACAACAAGCGACAATTCTACGAGGACAACGTCGTCGACAACGACGACGACTACGACGACGACGATTCCAAATGTGATGTGTGTGATGATGCCAAAAGGTATATCAGCTGGCGGCAGCCACAGCCACAGCAGCAGGAACAGCAGCAAACAGCGCGACGCGCAGCGCAGCAGTCCAATCCACCCAACAGGCAACAACCACACAGCGAGAGGGAGAGAATAAATCGGGGAGTATAATGAAGACGGACCACACAGAATCGAGCTCCGACCACCCAGTCAATGAATATAAGACCACACACAGTTTTTTATTACGAAAAAAAAAAGAAAAGAAGAAGAGATACGATGACTGAAATATATCGCGCTGCGATATACCAAGCCGACTGCGTACGTCCATACGTATCCGTATCCATCGCGCGCTGCTACTTCAACGGATACAGATACTAATTTCATTCTTGGCGTGTTTTTGTTTTTATTGCGCTGTTCACTCATTTTCGCCCTCACTACGCTTAGGAGGTATAGCCAGAGAGCAAATGTGGGCATATATGCAAAAGCGACAGATTCCCCACTATAGCGGCCGGCGTCATCCTCAACAAACAAGATGATAGTCGTCAAGATCATCAGCAGCAGCGTCCACATATTGTCGGATTGATCGGCCGCACACAAATAGAGTACTCGCGGGCTCGTAGGCGACACACTACAGCTTCTCTATATCCCTCAAATGAAACGACTGTGCCGGCCGGCGCTGCACTCGCGTCCGGGTGGCCTCGTCAGCGTCACATGCCATATCTGACTCTTCCGCAAGATAAAAACATAACTCGGTAACATGGTGAAAAAAAAAAAAAAAAAAAAATAAAGAAATCCGATGGAAATGAGATTGTCCGTCCGTATGCCACACATGTGTTGGATCTGGATGCATATAACCCATTCGCCGGGAACATCGCCACACTGAAGACTGAAGACTGAAGACTGAACTATCTAACACGCTCATCGGGCTGGATGAATGATGTATGCAGGAGAGATCCTTATCATGATGTGTTCTTCTAGTTTAATCACTGCATGCAAGAGGAAGCGTTCGACGGCGACCTATGCGCATAATCTTGTTGTTTTTATGCGGCGCAATCTGTGGCGAACGTGATATATCCGCGAGATTTTACTTTGAAGTGAGGGTGACGATGAGTTTAGCTGGAGTTTGCATGGGCACGAGCGCAGCACGCATCCGATGATATCCGACGTTCGATATTTGCGTAGGTTTTGCGACAAAAAAAAAAAGCAATGGACCCATTTGTGATGAGTTTAGGCAAAGAGAATGATTGAAATTTGGATATCGTTTACTAGTTCGCATAGACTTCCTCTTATTGTTCGCGTCTTGTTCTTTTGCGAATGCCCGACAATTTCCTGCGGCGGCACCGATACCTGTGTCGCTTGGGATTCCCAGCTGAACTCCCCGGCGAACGATGCCTTCCTCAGGGGAATCTTAAGCGAACTAAATGCGAATCGCCTGCGATTTGTTGGGTGAAAGACCTTTAATTAATTGCCAGAAACCATTTCCAGCCGTGTATGCAATACGCAAGGGTTGTGAACGTCTGACAAACATCCTAGGGAGTACATATATAAAAAAAGTGATGAAGAGATAGAGCTTCCCAATATACAGTCGTCTGGACTTGGGGTGCAATTTCCATTCCGTCACGATGCACAATTTCATCATCAATAATACGAAAAATTCCCCCCCAACAGATCTTCAATCTATTTAATTACCGCGTCGCAGGCGCAAAGCAATCATAAGGCAACAGCAAAGAAAGACAGTATCATCCAAAACAACTGTCAGAAATATTTACAACTGCTGTTTCAAAACCAGATGAATACGTATACAAATTGACCCAGTTTCGTAACGCGTTAATCCAGAGCCGCGTCCGCAGCGATACTAATCGGCGGCGTTAATTGCGTGCAAGCTGTTCACCGATGGTGGCCACACAAATTATCCAACTCTAATTGGTCACATAGTATGTTACACACAGTATCTGATCGCATTGTGTGAGATATTCCATGGCCTCAACTCAACCTCGCATCTCATCTCATCTGGCGGCAGACTCGTATCTATATGTATATATATCTTGGCACTTTCAATCGTCGGGGAAGATTGAACGCAGACACAGATTCCTGATGCGTAATCCATTTATTTTGAAGTCGGACTTCAAGTAGTTGTACAGTCGTACATATGCGATCTCCTACAGGTCCACCGTCCACCTCACCGCACAGCCGCAACGGATTGATGCCGGCAACATAATAAACTGCCGTGTAGAATTCTCAGGACCTCAGCGATTGTGTGGCGGGCCACACACAGCGCCTCGGCGTAATGTGGCTCAATTATGCAAATGCAAAGCTTTTTTTTTTCTCTGGTTTTGCTTTAGGTTCTCTGCTGGCGGAGAGATAACGCTAAGCGATTAATACCACGAATGTATCTGTTGGCGGTCGTTTCGTTTTCCATTTAATAACGTATGGTTATTTGTTATTCGTGCCTTGGTCGCTGGTCTCTGGCTCTTGGTATAGTTTTATATTTCTTGTTTTGCGCGCGCGTTTTTCTGTCTTTTTGCCTTCTTTGGACCTAGCTGGGTAGATTGTATAGTCTTCAAAGCAAAACAATTGCAATTAAATGGCTCATTATTGTGAATAGATATTCGGGGAGGGAATACAATGGTAGTGAGTCCGGTGATCACTCTGAGACCAAATCATGAATGAAAACAGTATCGATGAATGAAAATATGTACCGAGTGAGACGGATGCCTACCTACATCGCAATCGTTGTGTAAGATAATTCGCTTTAGCGCGGTTTTGTGCAAATGTTTTGCGGTTTCGTGTACGGGGGTTGGGGATTTGTTTGTAATTTGGAATGTCGATGGGTTTGTGGTGTTACGTTTTTTATACGATAGGGCTAAATGGGCAATTTTTTTCACGGTTTTAATGATTATGATAAATGTAGTTAGTCTTTGTAGGTTAGGTTAGGTTTGATTTTTACTCTAGTGGGAAAGTAACCTCTCATTTGACATACCTACTCAATTACACACGAAAAGTTATGAGAGTCGATGATGCTTTAGTAGAATCGTGACTCAAAAGTCAAAAAGTACCATTACATCTAGTAGAATCGCCGGTTATGTTCTCGCACTTCTTAGGGCACATTGTGGTCTTAATTTTAAGTGCAAGAGAATACATTTACGAACCGAGGGACTAAACAATAAAAAGCCAAGGAAACTCTTTGGAAAGCAAATGCATCTGACAGCAGTTAAGGAAACAGAAAAATAAAATTGAGTTAGTTCGGATTGGGCCTAGGGTAACCGATGTTTTTTTCGATCCCAATACGTGTTGATTAACTACTAATTTTGCCATTTGAGAGCTGTGCTGTCACGCGCTTGATTTTATTGTCACATTTCCGCGAAAATAGATCAACTCTGCAAACAACGCACACAAATGTTTAAACGATTTATAATTAGCTTCCATAATTTGTTTGTTTAGATTTATATGCCACAAAATATAGCAAACGTTAGGTTTGTTTTCGTTTACGCGAAAAGAATTTTCGAATATCTGGACGTTTAACTAAATCCTGTCACCGCACGTAATATTTCGCAAAGGAGAAAGACCAATAATTGGAAGAGAGAGAGAGAGAGGGAGATGAACAATTTTAGGAAATGTTTCCCGAACAATGGGAACGTTCGGATTTCTAGTTTAGTAAGTCTGGCAGAGTGGGCACGTGAATAGTTTTTCCAGTTGACGTTTATGGACGGGCAGCCGAAAAATAAAGTCGACAATAAATCCTGCTGCATGCCTAATCAGTTGACATTTCGTAGTGTCAAAATTAAAATCAAGCGGCGAGAATACAAAAACAATTCAATTCATATTCAGACAGATCTAGTTGACGCTTTATATGAAGTACTTATCCAAACTTCCCCATTTTCAGTTGCTAAAATTTTTTACCGTCTGTGGGGTATGGAAATGGATCAGAAGAACTAATGTTAACGTGTTTCCCCCTATTAAGCTATATCGACCTATTTTGTAGCTCTCAATGAATAAATTTATGTGAAAAATTTCACCAGTGCGAGTTTGTAAATGAAGAATGAAAACTATTTATAAGTAGTTGAGGCACTACACATCTGTCAGATAAAAATGCATACGTAGAAGAATGAAACAATAAAAAAATTCCAAGCAAAGTATGGTAAGCCGTTTAAAGCTGTTGTGCGGGTGCTTTAGGTTAGACCCTGGGTAAGGCGCTGGTTGGTTAAAGGGTTTCCTCGTGGAGGGTGAAAAATAAAAAAGACAGATTTAGCTTAGTACCAAAAAAAAAAGGAAATGCCTCAGTTGACGTTTAAGACGACAACCTAAGTAGCGACATCTTACAATAAATTTTAAACTACATTGAAGTTATCGAAAAAGTAACGAGTAAGGATTATGTGCTTTTCACATGAACAGCTGTCAACAAAAATTTGACAGTAAAACGCTTGAGTCAAAGAATTATTAAATATCTGACGTTCGTATAAGATTCCGTGTTTTTGTTGCAAAATATGACAGCTTTTCGGTACCGAAATGCGTAGAAAATTTGTATTAAGAAGTAGTTCTTCTAATTTTGTGACTTTTTTACCCCAGTAGCAGAATCTAAGACGTCATGGACATTCTCCTCTCTCCAACTCTCGCCTTCTGAGTAAATTGCAGAAACAAAGCTCCCTCTCTCAAGTGAGCAGTGTTTGTTAGTTCAACTATTTGCCTCCTGATTTTCTATTTCCGCATCTCAAGAGAAGCTGCGATAAATCCGCCAAAATCAAGCCTGACACAACGACACGCGTTCGTTATTTTTGACGAAGAACCTTCTTGACAGTCATTTACTTACATATTTCTATATGTCAGTGTGAAGGTAGCGTTATTAGACAAAGTGCATTCATAACTTCCATGTGTCAATATTTTACAAGGAACAATTAGGTTCTCGAACATTTCTTTGACAACAAAAAAAAAATAACTTACCAAATTTATGACAAGGCGGCAGTATGAATACGAACACTCCGTAATTGCTCCATTCGTATACCAAAAATAAAAGACAAATCTGTTTGAGAATCTATGCCAAGAGTTCCTGTTGTGCCATCACTTTACACTTCGATAACCCACTTCCCAAGTCATTTCGATCTGTGGTAAAGTGAATCATTTACAAACTTTGGAAACCCCCAGCTCATTTGCAGCGGTGATTCAGATCGCAACACAAGTTATAGGTCAACCCGTTGATACACCCACTGATTGTATAGATTCTATAAAAGCCGACACTCTCAAGCTGCGACCAAAATAGTAAAAAGACAATCATGTAATGACAAATGGATCCAAGCCCCATTACACGCAGCCATTAATCTTGCACAAATGGCGCGACAAATGATTTTTACACATGTCACGTACACAGCCAATATTTCCAGGCATGACATTACCGTTCCATTTACAAAAACCAATTGTCATTCTGACGTGTACAAGCATTGCAGCGTGGGTGGTAAACATATTATGACAGTCAAGTATAGGTATCCCCCTAAAATTCTTAATTGACTCCAACGTCTAAGTCTTAATCTATCTAATGGCTATATTCGACGTGTTAGCATAGCAATCAATTCGAAAAGGATACGTGATTAGAGCGTCGTCGCCTCGGCGGTGAGGAATATTTTTGCTTTGCCAAAAACGAGGCTACGTGTGAATTAGCATGATACATTTTGAAATATATACACTCGTATACTATCTGCAGTTCTACCAACACAATATTGATTCAATGAATTGCTATTATGTACATAATAATCAAGCAGTGAAATATTGATAACGATTTACACAATACAATATCTTATATGTTGACCAATTGAGAGGTTGTTGCATTGGTTTGTTCTGTATAGGGGATTTCTGTTCGAAACAAGTCGTATGGATGGATGATACGTTACGTAGTATTTGGGCTTTATGTTTATGAGGGAATTGGCGTCTAAAGGTGGAAAAGTTTAGTACACATTTTCTATTGACACAATTTAAGGTGGGAATATTTACGAAGGGGTGACACACTATTTGTCTGAGCTTTTAGACACTGGAGGTTTTAAAAGGTTGTAGCTTCTGAACTCTCGCCGATTGGATTTCATGCAAGGCTCTGCTTCAATTGTCAGGCATATGGCGATGACATTTATATTACTGATTGGGGACGTTCAAATATCTAGTTTAGGTAGTGGCCGCATTCAAGAACCTAGTCATCTTAAGTCGACTAAATTGGTCTGGACAAGATGTAACCTGAACGCAAAAACTAACTAGATTGGTCGGGAACGTCACTTTTTGACTTGGGATAAAAGGGGGCGACTGTGTTCGGCATTTTTGGTGGCCAAAGTTACACGGCGTTCACATCGCTGTTCAGTTCGAAAGTTTTTATAGTTTATGAAATTATTGGAAAAAAAAGGAATGTGATTCTTGAACAAGTAGAGCTATCTAGAAAACTATACTCAAAATGTATTCCATTTACATTTATTCTTATAAATTCATTTAAAAATTGTTTTTTATTGAAAAAATTCCCTTCGACACATATTCAAAGAGAAGGAAAAAAGAGCGCGCGAGAGAGGGCTGCCTCTTTGCTCACGATGACAGCTAAATAAATGTCAACTTAGTACTCAGTCAGGAATTTCTTGACTAGATTCGTCGGCTACCCCTCCATAAACGTCAACAGCCAAAACTAACCACGTGACTACTCTGGGCCAATCACAACAGTGATAGATCTAGTCAGACAGCTGTCAGACTTACTAAACTAGATACTTGAACGCCTTCAGTCTGACTCAATGTGTCTGATTTTTGAGCTTTTTCAGTTGAGGTTTATGGAGGGGAAGTCGACGAAACTAGTCAATAAATTCGTGACTGGGAATTAAGTTGACAGTTCACCCTTCGCATATGTGGCTGACGTAGGAGAAGTGACGTTACCGTACAATTTCTTGTATTCAGATTACCTACATCTATAGTCCAGACTAGTCGACTTAAGGTCACAAGATTTTTGAATGTGTCCATTGCCTACTTGCAGGGGAAAGTTCGAAAAAAACCCTCAGTGACACTGTACAGACCAAAATGGACTAAAAATAACCACAGCAAGAGATACTCTCAAGGAAATCTACGACTGACAAGAAAAATGTCAAAGAATCCAATTTTTGCAGTCAATTTTGGTATCAGTTTGATCTCGTTAATTTCCAAGGCCTTATTCTCGAATTTCAATATGAATAAGGTAGATAAATTCATTTGTTTTTATGTTAAATACTTCCCTAGGTATGACACTTCCACTTCGTCTCGGGTAGGTGCTGCCCTTTCACCTCACAAAGGTAATTACGCTTGGCTGCTTGGACGCTTTATTTGTCGTACAAATATCTATGCAAATACAGCTAAAATCTCAAACGTGACTGATCTGATTTGTTTCCCAGACAAAAAAAAAAAAAAAAGATGAAGCGCCAAATAACGAACAACCATCCGCGCACAAAAAAATCCATTCGAACAGGCTCTGGCGTACTCATAGCCAGTTGCATCCAAAGGTGATGCGTCTTAACCCCAAAAAGCTGCAAACCGCAGAGATTACCCATCTTCACATAAAATTCGCCAGAGTGTTAATTATTTTTTAATACATTTCCAACCGTTGATTAAAACGAAAAGGAAAAAACCACAACAACAACAACAGAAATCAACCAACCGGTAGGTAACCCAGAGCGTAGCGCAGTGGCAGCCTTTGGCAATCAAGCCGGCACACACCGTTCGCATATAAAATGCAGAATTCATTACCAATTGCCCCCGAGAGCGACGCAAAAGCTACAAAAACTCACAAAAAAAAAAAAAAAAAGAAAAAAATGAATTCGCGCTTGCGCAGAAGGAGGCGCATAGTGCCACCGCGTACGTCGCGGCGCACACAATTTTACAGATTGGCGGCAACCATCAAAGCCATCGGGAAAAATTATTACAAGCTGATGCAGCATGACTAAGTACGATTTTTACTCCCTGGGATGGACCGATGGACCGATGGACCGATGGACCGATGGACCCCACCAGCAGCACAGAGACTGAGAGAGAGAGAGAGAGATCTCTTATAAAGGAGAGCCGACGAATATACGCACACGAAGCCAACAATAAGCATAATACTATCACTAATTATAACTTTTATTAGGATGTTTTCTTCCTTTTAGTGCTTAGGTTCGATTTTTCCAGAGCACCGACCAATGGACAGTGCCAATGCGAGCACTCATGACATCTTGCTCTATAAAAAATCATTAAACTCCCATGACACATCTATTCTTGATATCATAGCTTTCTCTATGTGTGCCATTCGGTGCGCTCGCTGTGAGAGGGGGCGACCTACCGCAGACAGGCTTTGAAATAATCCAATCTCCTCACTGACAGTTACCACTCTTTCTCTGCAGGTATACACCTACCTACAGCAGTGACAGTGACCACTGAACCGAAGATACACACATTACCAGGGGCCTTAGCCAGATCTTCGCTCTGTGTGTATCTCCGTTTGGTCTTTTTGTTCATAGATTTTCCGATTTTCAATTATGCATCCCCCCTGGATATGGTAGATTAGGTATAACCGAGTGAGTTGTATACCGAACTGACAGTGGGCTCGGAAGATGATATGCGGCCTAATCCGCCGAGTAAGTCATTCTCATTTCTCGCACCAATCAGCCATGAGAGTTCTTTTCTTCTTCTTCGGCTGCTTCTTCACTCGCCGTCACCGTCACCGTCACTGTCCATCTATCGATATGTGATTCCGTTTAAATTCGGACAAAAGAAACGGAAAGGTATCGAATGCGCATTGAGATGTAAACGCACAGTGACACCTTAATTGGTCTTTCGCTGGAAGTGCATTTGGAAACAAAGTCACAGATGTGCGTTCAGTTCAGAATGATAAATGGATTGATATTGAATTCATAAGATTTAGTTGACGATGATGATGATGTTACTCATCCCATCTATCTTGTGGGTGAGCCCTGTCTTGCTCTGCTAATCCTATTTGGCCTTTTACAGTTCACTTGTGATGTGTTTATCTTTTGTTAGGTGTGAGAATGTGTTTTTGCTTGCGAAATTCTTTCAATTTGCCGGCTGACAGAAGGTGAAAATTTATCTTTGACGCAATGTGCGGTAAGGTAAGAAAATCGGATCTTTGATCTTGAATGCCGGCACTAATGAGTGTATATATGTTGGCCGTCCCTAAAGGCGGTATGCGCAGTTCAAAGTGGAATGCCAAAAGATGAAGCTGTAAACCGTTTGCGCACTATACAATACACCGCAAGGTCGTAAGTATAATAACAATTGTTATTACAGGTACTGAGCGATGTCAGAGGAGGTGAGAACAAAGATGTCTTAATTTGTGCCTTTAAAGTGAGTTGAAAGAGCAACTATGTAGTTGTGCAGAGTTTGGGTACGAGTACGCATTGTAAAGCTTTATGGAAAAAAATGCGGTCAAATAAATGTGCGAATAAGCGTCAAAGGGGCGCAGTGTCATGCTAAGTGGAAAGGAGGCAAAATTGGCGTAATATTGGATACTGCTTTGGATTAAAGTTGACGTTACGCTGCGCCTACTTGTCTCTTTTGAGTTCCCTTATCTCCCTACTGCTGAGGTAGGTAGCTGCATTGCTATGCACAGCTTTAGATGTCTATCCGCGAGTAGGTTTTATTAGCCACTTGCCTTAATGCTCTGCCTGACATCTATTGGCGATAATTTGCACTACGGATGTGAAGGGATTTTTCGCAGAACTGCCCTCCTCCTCAGTCGACTCCCTGTCAAAGTTCTTTCCTCAATATTGTTGACGCAGTCGATGTCAGACGGTCGGTGTCTAGCACAAAATGGTGAAATGGATCTTGCGTAATACCGATCTCTTGGCGCCTGCGGCTGCTATTTTATTAAAACTTCCTCAACTTTAATGCGGCGCCAGCTGAAAGCAAAGTAATATCGGTTAGAAAACAACGCAACCCTCCGACAAACCACGATTGATCATCTTGTGACAAAAAGGGATCTTCCATGAGCCGATTAAGTTCAGTTCGAGATTCATTAATGAAAGCTCCGAAGACGTGCTCTCAGGCTACCTCTAAGGATTAGCTATAGGGAATACCTACCTAGATCAAAGTACTGAAACCTTGGAGTTGATTTCCATCCAAACTGATTCCGAGCTCCTCCTCATACAACATATAATCGGACTTGTAACAAGCAAAGCTGCTGGGCAGTCCGAAAATTCCATTCATCAGAACTATGGTCCTGTTGGGCCAACTTTGGTTTTCAAACGGAGAACATCCTTCTGAACCAAACAGCTCTTATCGTCACAATAGCTCGGAACCGACGCGGAACAAGACTGCCTCTAACAAAGTGGCCAATTGGGAACGGTGCACCTTTAAATATGTTCTCCATCGAATCCTTTTCAAATATTTGCAGCCTCGCAACATTTACTTACAAATCCATCAGCAAACACACACTCCATCTAATCAAACACGCTGACTCCGTTCCAGTCAGGCTCCAGTCGCCTAACCCATTCGTCAACGATACTAAAACAACAAACGCGACAACCAACAACGGAACAACAACAATCAAACAAGCCAGGGAACAAATAAAAAAGCAACACAAACAAAAACAGGACCAAACTCTCGCGAATCCATCTGATAATACAAATAACAACAAAAAAAAAAAAAAAAACTGAGCACATATCCCAGTTCACTGCAAGAAAGCAGAGAAGTGAAAATCTCGCTCGAGGAAGAAGTCAAGCGAAGTAAACAACAATAACAACAACAAATGGAAACAATACAACAAGTGAGAGAGAGAGAGAGCAAAACAAAAAAACAAAAAAAAACAAAGTATATCAAAGACGAAAGACGACGTCTTAGGTGGTCTCCCGGCCCGTGGCCATGCGGCTTGACGTGGTAGGTAAATTGAACTACTTGTTGCCCCCTTGATTTTCTGCCAAAAAAGAAAAACAAAAAACTCATTTTCAGTCAAAGCGGAGTAGCAACTACAAAAATAATATCAAATTGCAGGTAGACAGCGCAATTACCTAATGCACACAAAGGTTCGAAACTTCGAAACGACACGACGACGACGACGTCGAAAATAAATTAAGACATTAAGCGCGAGGGAAAGAGCGTGCAGATTGACCGTTTCCGTAACCTACCACACCCACACCAAAGACGTCCCCCCCCCATCAGCCTACCGCTCGTTCAGTGGCGATTGGCGAATGCACTTTCCGACCGACTGTGGCAATAAACATCGGCCCGACCAAATGGTTGTGATTAAAAATTCACTCCATGGCCTGGTCCCAATCCCCAACCACAGCCACAGCCAGAGCCGGAGCCCCTAAGTGTGCGGTGCCAATTTGGCAAGTCGCTGGGGGTACCTTTTCGCTTTACCTTATATCAGCTCTTTTGGTGTTGAGGGATTTTATTGCAGCAAATAAATGTGTGTACACGATCAATCGCTACATTAAACCGCTGCCGCCACCGCCGCCGCCGAGCCATACAGCTCGGCTTCCTTCACATTCCACCGCTGTCGCTGTCGCGCGGTTGATGACGATTTCAGGGCAGCAATTGATTCTTTTGGACCCCCAAAACGATAAACAATGTTTTGTAGCGGAGCCGTAAAGCGAAAGCCACGTGTGTGGTCCCCCAACTACATCGCCGCCGCCAACAACAATATAACGTCGCGCTCCACTCCACACGCTTGCCATTCAACGACTAACACAGCCAGAGAGGCCTATGTATGTGTGTGCGTGCACCGCCGATCGTAGTAGTGGTTTCGTTTTGTTGGGAATTCGTTTACTGTTGTAAATTTATGATTGCCTGCCGCTCTTTGGCTCTCAGCAAATGTGTTTATTTGGGAGAGGACAGCGACAGAGGATGAGAGCAACTGATCAAGATCAACGTAGGTGACGATCAGTTGTGCAATTGTGGGTGTTGGGCGATCAGAAAACCCCAAGTACAAGTACATGGATGTAGAGAGCGCAGAGGAATACGAAATCCAAATGAAAACAATAACAATGCGATGTGTACAGTGGGGGCGATACAAAGTTGACGGCATCAGTTTGTTATTTTTATGAGTAATGACAGGGGTAAGGGCGTTTGAGCTGTTTTCTTCGCTAATTGAAGAGCGGATGGGACTTGGGATTCGTTAAGTGGGCTTGGTGACGAAACGCATTTCGTGGACCTATGTGTTACGCCAAGAAAAGCAAAGAGCGAATGGGATGGACAGCGGATGGACAGGCAAGCGGAATGCCACGTTGATGTGCTATCAAGTGTCAGTGTGGAAAAAGAAACGTTAAGGAGATAAGAGGGAATTAGTTCGAGGTGTTTATACGACTTACATAAGTGAGGTTGACGCAGTGAATAATGACATAGTGTCTCTTACAACCAGCGAAAAATAAGGACATGAAAAAAGTTAAATGACAGAGACTGAGGACGCGCTGCAAGGCAGTTTAGGGGATGCACAAGGTCGTAGCAGAGACGTATGAGGGTTGCCAACATCTCTGTAGAAACCAGTTGACAAGACTCTACGTAAAATTAGCCAAAAAGCCACGCTTAGCTGCGGAAATGTGCATTACTTCTTTCAAGTTGAAAAGCTACTACTTAAGTTGGCTTAAATTGACAGTTAAATAACCAAAATTTCTAAAGCAAGCGTTACGTTTTTTAAGAATATCGTTTTCTGTTACATTTACAAATTTGTAAACGTCCCATCAAATTATCTGATGTTAAAACTGGTTCATTGTGAGTCCCGGCATTCATCAAATTTCGTTTTTCTATTTCTTCTATGTTAAAACTAGGAATCCACGACCACTACAACATGGCAGCAAATCTCTTACATCTCTTTTCGACTTCGTCGTTTCAGCAACAACATTCGACCCTCTTTTATAAACATGTGTCATGTCACGCAAATGTTATTTCCTAGAATCTTTGAAGACAAAGTGATGAGTGAGTTGAAGAAGAGTTGTTATTGTTTGCTCGTGTAAGGTCACAATGGCTAAATTTGTTTTAAAAGTAAACCTTTTGACAACTCCAAACATTTTAAGTCAAAGCTTCGTTTTTCGTAAGAACAATAAGATCTACTACTCGGCACCATTCAAATCATCAACATTAACTCCAGCTAGATTTGCAACAGTGTAAACTGAAATAAATCTCTTAACTGTAACAAAAAACTTGCTCAGCAGGAGGTGGATCGCTTTTTATCACCCCAACTGTTGCACTGGTTTTCGCGCTCTTGATCGCTCTTTCATCGTGTTCTCTATGGCGGCGCGCTTTGGCTATGCGATTAGAAGCACACAAGCACAATCCCCTCCAAATTAGACAATTCAATTTAGGTACACAGTCGCTGGCGCGCTTCTGCTACCAGAAAACCAGACGAGCCTCTTCTCCACTCCATCTCGCTCATATGAACCTTATAGAGCACAATTGAAATGTTAACTCACACCATTGACTTGCACCGTCCCACCACTACCAGCACAAATCAAAATGGCCGTTAAAAGTAACGGATGTATGGGTACACAGAAACACAACACTCACCCATAAACACACATCGTCAGCGTCACACTCAGCGAATCTATGTGAATATTTATTCGAATTGTATCTAGAGTGTACTCTCGCTCTCTAGATCGCAGCCGCTGCATCGACAGCAACTAGATTGCCGTTGATCCTTGGTCGAGGAACATCTTCGTCGCTGTTGCTCCGTGTGAAATAATCGGTTTCAAATTTGCCTCTTCAATTATTACTTTTCATATCTCCAAGATATGTACATATATTTTTCTTATTTTCGTAAACGATACAAAAATTTGTATTAATATAAAGAATTGATGTGTGAAAATAATATGACGCCCGTTAGTGTTGTGTTTAGAGCTGAAATATCATTTATTATTTTACACATGTAACGCGAAGCAGAAGAAGAAAAATTACGAATAAATTTCTGGTACAAAAAGAAGCAAGAAAAACGTGAGTGAAGTGAAAAATGAAATGCAATACAGAGAAGGATAAAATGTAAATTTTCTCGCAACCGAAAGCATAAGATTAGTGTAAATTCGAAAATGAAAACAGTGAATTAAAACAAATTAAAAAAAAATAAAAATATATATATACCTCTATTAAATATACTAAAAAGAAAAAGAAAATACAAATTCACACATTGCACAAGAAAGAGGGTCTAGAAGATAAAGAAAGAAAAACACGGGAGAAAAACAAAAATGGTTGTGCCCACTATGGATACCCTGCCCAGAGTTCCCGACACACATGGAGATGTCGTCGACGAAAAATTATTCTCGGATCTGTACATAAGGACGAGTTGGGTGGATGCACATGTTGCACTCGATCAAATAGATAAGGTAAGAGTTCTTTTATTGACCGGCCTCAAGTACTTTGCTTTTTGTTTGTGCTCGCGCTCGATGTGAAGCCGTGGAAATTCGCTCATGAAATAGGGAGACGGCAAATTTATTGCGTTCGATAGTTTATGGTTCATCGTTTTGAGGATTTACAGATTTACACTCTTAGTGGATTATGGGGGCTTTAGCAAGTGTCAGTTCAGCCAAGAACTTGAAATAGGCCTAGCAATCGTAACGACAGGCAGTTTCAAGGTTGTCGTACTTACAATGGCTTTTAATTGCATTTTGGGATACAGGAAATTTGACAGCCATCTGTCAGTTGTAATGTAATTTCTAAATTAAATTTCGTGGACTAACATTTGGAGGAGACATGTCTGCGTCCGATGGCTTTCTTTTTGTAGTTCCTTTCTGTCGAACTTTTGACTTCCTTTAAGAACGGAGTTTAATCAAATTTGGGCGTATTTTGAGAAAAGTGGTTAAATACATTTGAAAGGTGTGACTGTCAAATTTTGACGGGTGGGCAAACAAAATGTAGAGTTTATCATTTGGACTAGGGACAACCCGAGGACTATTCCAGAAAAGAACGAACTGCATCGTTGCGTTGTGAGATTTTTAAGCTTGAATGACTTGGCGCCGAGTGGTTAAAAAAGGAACCCTGGCCGGATCGCTTATTCCATGAACAAGCAATACGTGACGGAATCTGTTTCGTAATTCAAATAGTCGATATATTGATTTTCACAGCTTAAACAATTACCCTCGTATCAATAAACACTGAGTAAAAGTTGTCAACTCGTTACTCAGGGGCTACGTTCAATTTGTGTGTGCTATCTGACTTCCACTTAGTACTTAACTCACTAGAGCCCATTTCTTCATTTATACGAGGGTTAGAGTTTGAGGTAGCGCTGGACGGAAGAGTTTTGTTACATAGGTGGCTTTAATAATACATGGTCATAGGAAAGATACGAACAAAAAAAGACTCGAAAGACTGATCAAGTGCTTATCAACATTTCTGTTGTAAGTCTTCAATAATTCGTAGGCCAATGCTCATCGCTAAGTTGGGCAAATGGTAAAAGCTTGGTGAAATGACGGCTAATGAAGCTTCAGAAACGAAAATGCCTTTCCAAGAGAATACTGTCAGCTCAATTTTCCTTTAAACAAAATATTTAAACTTAGTTAAAATGGCACGACAGGACTATTTTTCGCTTTGACAGCTTCGAACATGCATAACTGAAAAACCCAATTTTTCATGTCCATTTAAATACATCTCTTCTGTATGTCTGTTAGCTAATCATGCGAAAACAGTTAAACAACTTCCTAGCAAACATTTATATGTGGGTTACCAAAGTCGCTGTCCAAAATATAGGAAGCAATAAATTTCGAATCAGGGCTAGAATAAGAGCACAATAAAACTGAACGTGGTTGTCAAACCCCATTAGCATAGTTGTTTAACCATTTACGTTTCAAGCCAGTCAATGGTTATTATTGATTTATGGGCAAACCTTCTTTTAGTCTAATCATAAAACGATAAACATGTTTCGGTAATACGCGGGTAATTTCTTCGAAATTTTGTTGCGACCTTGAGTCCGAAAATAGGTAAAAAATGTCTGCCTCTATTTACTGTGTTCAAGGCCTTAAAACTATTAAAACAATGGGTAGATATATTTTAAAAATATTGCCAAACAAAACTTTCATGCGTCCAGAAATAGGTAACATACAAATGACAGTGATGGATCGAATAGCTGATTGATCTTTGAGCATTAAGTAACACGCCTGTCAAAAATTACGAACTAGACCTTGGTAACGAAATGTATATTGGTTGCGTTCCATGGAAGAAACAACTTTCACATTCAGAGAAATTTGCCAAACTAAGTTTTAAGTGGGACATTACATTTACACTTTGTCCAGTAATTCAATGAGGGGTGAAATCGCGTCGTCCGTGAAGGAAAATTACGTGTCGGAATTTGGTTTTGTTTAAAATGTAAAATCATCTTAATTAAGTGGCGATTCGACCCCAGATGTCAGTTAGTTCGAAAATTCGTCAGTAGGTTTTATATTCACGTGCACCCGAAGTGTGTCAGTTACATCCATCAAAAGCTATACTCTTAGAACAGCAAACTGGAGATTGGTTTGGCGGGATACGTAAGCATAAATGGTCGTCTAAATGGTTTCCTCAAGGTGAGTTCTGAACTCTATTGAAATCGTCACTTATTTTCAATAAATGATCAATTTCCCGAAAATTCGAACATAAAAGAAATTCACGCAAGTGATCGGCATTATTTATATCAAATGACATAGGTACAGCTTCAACGCGTACCGATTTAAAAAATTAGGATTCGGAATTCCGGTAACGTCATGAAATAGATAAAACAGTTTAAAAAACACATTTTACTTGTTCGAATGCTCGATGCGTAGCATAGTTTATCGACACCTACTTTAGCTCATCAGAAAATTCTGATTGTAGGTTTGCCCTGAAAGCGCATTAACGAAGAGCGTTTTCGAAAACGCCTTGTCACTTTTGACACATTTTCTTTTTCGATTAGAATAGGAATTCGAAATTTGAACAATGCCCTCATGGCTGGCGACAAATCAAATTAATATCAGACTCTTTTTAAACGGAATTGTCTTGAATCATTATTATTTGTGCTATTGACATACCTATAGCTTGTGTTTTTACGTGCCGCAATTAACCAGCGGTCAATCGAACAGTCTACAAGAAACGTCACAACGATCAGCTGAAACAAACCTACATTCCATAGCACAAAACCCCAGTGAAATACCTCTTGTAAGACAACCGCTCTACAGCACACAGCATGCATCGTCATCGTCTTCATCGTTGCCGTCCCGCTTGACGCAGCCAAATTATAATGTTTCAGTATTGAATGTCTTTATATTTCAAATTGAGTCATTAAAGTCGGCGATAAGATGCCCATATAATACACACAGCTCACCATTTCGGCCAAAAAGGAAACCACCAACAACAACAACAACATCAACAACAACAACAACAACAACGACGACAACAATAAAAACGACCAACAAACGAGCTAACAACTTCATACAGTAAGGCAACATAGCAGAGTGGGTGAGAGCAAAAGTTGCCTGCTTGCAGTGTGTGGTGGGGTGGGTTGCGGGGTGGCTCTGTTCGATTGCATGAATAGACAGCTCCCCAGACCGCGCGCGTACAACGGAGTGACCGCCCGAAAGAGAAAAAAACTAAGGAGAAGAATAATAACACAAAACCGGAATGATAGATGTCCGAGTCGAACGAAGACCATCGCGTTTGCCAGCCAGGCCACAGGGAACGAACTGTGTGTAAAGCGGAGATCGCGACTACACTATACACTATCCAATCCACTATACGAGCAACACCACACAGCGACACCGACAACAAAACGACAGAAGGAAAAAAACACGATTACGACCGCGCCGACCACCCATGGAGCAAATTGTCATTCCAAGCAAGACGGAATGAGACAGACTGATTGGGGGGCACCTCCGCTCGTTGTCATTATGTTTGTTGTGTGTGGTGGCGGCGCGCGCGATTTCCACGATCTCGCGCGCGTATACGCAACGCATTACAATTACAATGCGCTTCAAAGAAATGTACTGTGGCCGGGGGTCGCCCCATTTTTGGGGCACCTATAAATACCCGCAAATAGATCAGAATAGGGAAATCCATGTCCAACGTGCGTCTTGCTTATCGTTTCAACAATAATGCTTCCATGTGTGGGACATGGTGTGTGTGGATTGTGGTTGTGGGTGGAGTGGCGAGAGATTTATTGGACAATTTTTTTCTTTCTAGTATTGTTGATTTTGGAACGGGAATACGAAATACGAAATACGAGTAAGAAGTTCATTCATTGAGCTGTCAGATTGAATGGAAGGTGAACTGGTTATTATTGGTGCGAGTGTTTGGAGGGATCAGGGGACCAGAAAATAAACACATTACTGAGGAAGGGGGATCCCGGTCGGTATTAGTTTTGGTTTTAGCGCTCTAACGCTAACATCCCGCACAATGGATTAGCTAAGCTGGTGTACGGTAAATTGTTCTAAACGGTCGGAACGAAAAGTATTAGGTGCGCTTTTTATGGGGCGTTAAATAGATTTGTCTGTTGTTGGGGTTCTTTTTTTCTTTTTTTTTGTTGTATGTTCGCCTTTTTCACTCAGTTCAGTCTTTTTAGAGAATTCGAACAGGAACTTCGAAAAATATCAAATTAGCATTGTAAATTTTTCTCTGTTGGAGGCGTTCGTTAAATGATTTTTCTCTCCACTGCAGTAGTTTCTGTTTCTGCGTAGATAACTGTCAATTATTAATAAGACTTCGAATTATATTTAAAAAAAATCGAAAAGGAACTTCGAATTTGCGCTGGATATAATAAGTAGGTTTAAAGTGGGTTTAAAATTGATTGTGACCTATAAACCTCTTGTGTTGTTTTGTAGAGACAGTTCATCATCATATAATGCCAAATGTAGATATGCCGGTTGTCAAAAAAAGCAAAAGTATCGCCGAATCTAGTCGAATCTAGTCAAGAAATTCGTGCCTGAGTTCTTGGTTGACAGTTCACCCTTCGCATATGTGGCTGACGTAGGAAACCAATGTAGTTTTTGGGTTAAGTTTACATCTAGTCCAGGCCAATCTAGTCGACTTAAGACAACTACGTTTTTTCAATGAGTCCATTCACAGCCACAGGTGGTTTTTTCAACTGATAATCTGGAGTCCTATTTCATTTTGGTTTGAGAACGTAATCTTTGTTTTGAGAGATCGAATTTCGAGCTCGTTTCTTATTACGAAGCGTTCTTCGAAAATACTCTTCAATATCTACAATTCGCAATCCACGAACTGTGAACATAACGAGTCAAATACTCGAAAAATTTGTATGTTTTGCTTTAAGTTTGACACTCATTGTCACTATGAAGGTATTGGCCAAAATGACGTCCACGATTTTGACACCAGAAGCAACAAAATAGAGATTTTAATGTATCTGCGGGCTGCGTAGAGTTGCAAAACGTCAATGTTTTTGAATTTTTGACGTCTAATTTATGCACATCTCTGTCAATATACAGTTCGAAATTCGATTGAGCGAGGAGCTACACACAGAAGCAACAAAATAGAGACATTAATGTATCTGCGGGCTGCGTAGAATTGCAAAACGTCAATGTTTTTGAATTTTTGACGTCTAATATATGCACATCTCTGTCAAATAACAGTTCGAAATTCAATTGAGCAAGGACCTACACATATTTTTCAAAATTCCACTGTTAAATCTCTCAGAAACCATTTACAGAGTTCAATAGAATTTCTTGTCGGCCATACTATTTGTCAAACTGATAACGCCGGCTGTGGATTTGCGGGAAATCCAAATTCTAACATCAGATAGAAACAAACAGAATCCAAACAAATATTTGTTGTCGAACAAACAATGACATTGTAAAGACTAGACTGATTCCCACTTATCAATGTTTGACAAATAGCAGCAGACGATAATATTTTTTTGTTAAACATACAAAAGTGATACGGGCTTATCAGTAATGTGACATAATGCGGCATTAAATGGTGTTTTCTATGTTCAAGTGGTTATTTGCCTACATCACTCGATCGCTTTTTTGTTAGGGAAGATATCTATTTTACTGCAGAGGAATTGTTATCTTAATAAGAGTTAATTGGGCAAGATACAAGTTAAAGATATGCTCAGCTTAAGCTGTGCTTACAAAAAGATTTTGTATTACAATCATTCCAAAATGAACTGAGTTCTCAGAAAATGATAAGATTGAGTGCGCCTAATTTAGAAAGTCAGCTGCTGGGTTCAACAATTCGAAGTAAGCTGTTGTCAGATGCTGCGCGAACTTAATTGATACAGTATTAAAAGAGGCCAATGTCCAATCAAATTGTGATGACGGCTGTGTTTTGGGTTCGGGATAATCTGTGATTGCGGGTGGCCGTCACTGAGTTCACGAAAGCCTAAAAGCTTTTGGGCGAAGACATATGCTCTGCCGGATTGAATTCGTGATCCTTAGCTGGCAGTTGCCGGCACCATATTGGTTGGTTGAGGTACCCTTTAAACCCAAATAGCCGCGTGTCACCTTTTGCAAAGTCGTCCCCTATCCTAGTTTGCCTTTGAGAAGAATGAAGTAAATAGGAGCGTTCGGAGATCTAGTCCAGTAAGCCTGACAGTAGTCTGATAGTTAACGTCATTCTTTAGTTTGAAAATCATTCCTGAAAGCTCAATTGGCATTTCGAATTTCGGCTAGACCCCGTTCCTAGTGCTCGCTGTTAACTAAGTTGACAGTTCAAGCAGGAGAACCTTGTGAAATCGTTCGAGGTCCAAATTCATGGAAGCGTTCAATTAACTAGAGACAATTTAACTCGCTGCTGTTATACTAACGCTTCAGATTCCAAACGATTTCAATATTGGCAACCCTCGTAAAATCACGACGCCACGATTTCCAGCGGAAGTTGGAAAGATCTCCTGGACCCCCTTACTTTTCACATATCTTCGTTAAAATCCGATCGATCGATTTAACTCAGCTGCTGTTGAGACATCATGCCGTCCCGCTGTTTGAATTTCAAATGTCCCTGCACGTACATAGTGGAACCCAACTAACAATGCACGCTTGCTTTGACCTTGATTTATATGCGAATAAAAATGGAAGTGTATGCAAAAAGAATTTGTAAACATACACTGCGAACAAGATACGGACGACTTTTTTACCGACAAAACAACATAACAAAAAGGAAATCTCTGCGCTCGTTATCGCTGTCATCAACATTGTCGCATTCGTTTCGTAGTCGATGTCTTCGTGTCTTCGTCGTTGTGATTGTCTCCCACATTGATAAACATCAAAAGCACAGACAGACAGACACGCTGCCCGCTCAACCCGCACAATACGAGTATGTTGGTGGAATTTACTTCGATCTACGTGATATACGTGCACGGAATACATTCAATTGCAATTAGAAGTACTATAGCAAAACAAATCAAACGATAAAAGAAGGAAATATACAAAGATGCGAGGCATACTTTCCAAGTACCATATCCGGTTTCCGGTTTCTCACATCATTTACCGCCACCGCGCCGCCGCGCCGCCGCCACAATACATTTATCAGAATAACCGCCCGCAAATTGATCAAATAATTACCGTCGTCGTCAACACGTGAACATCTCGCTACCGATGCGATGCGATGATGATGATTTTGTTTGCGGTCTTGAAGAGGGTTCTCATCTTGTTTTTTTTTTCTTTCTTTTTTCTTAAGCCGAACCCATATCACAGTCGAGCTCGATAGTGCGCCGACCATGACGGCCAGCGAGGAGTAGGTATTAACAAAAGAAACGGTTTTCGCCGCAACGAAATGAAGTTATTATTGTTATTACCATTTCCCTTCTTCTCTTCTTCGTGTGTCTACCTTTTCAGTCGATCCTCTATCTTTTGACATAAATAAAGATATCTCAATACGAAGAAAAAATAAAAAACAAAAACTTACCGGAAAGCCAGAGATGAAGACGACCCCGAAGCCTGTAATAAAGAAATGAAATTCGTTAAGGCAACGATGAACACAAAAGAAGAGAAGGAAAACAAGTTGAATGTTCGTGGTGGGCGCAGAAACAGATCTGTAGGCAGGGAAACATAAAAAGAGGGATTGCGGCACAAAAGAGCGTTTTCATTGAACGCAAGTGATCTACATAAAAATGCACTATTCGCGGTTTGTAGATCTAGTACTATTTGAGGAGATGATATACCACCAACTTCATGATGCAAAAACGAAAAACCGAAGACGAAAACAAGAGTATGGGGATGGGGAATGTCTTAACAACTCAATTTATGCAATTTCTGTGGCTAAACTTTAAAGGAGAAAAATGTAGATTGAGGAACTGAAAACGCTGCCAAGGCAAATGTAGGAGTTTAATGGCACGACATTAAAGTTGGCACGTTAATGGCGCTTTCGCACGTGATTTCCTACATGGGACACGGGAGTCTTGATGGGGGCGAAGTTAGCAATTTTCGAGAGGTGATTCTTTAAGTTGTGGGTGTTTTTATAAAAATCTGTCACGGTACTTGCTTAACTTTGAAGATGGCACTAAGTGCGATTGACAAATCATTATTATTTTATTATTATTCATTCAAACGATCAGGGTTGGAAATGGAGTTGCAGACAAAAAAAAGAAAAAAAGAAGAGGTGTAGCAGATATTAGGTTTGTTTGACGTGCCTAGCACTAGTGCGCACTGAGAAGTGTCAGCTAATTTCAACATCTGTTAAAAACCCTGCACAACCCTGAAAACTCGGCTACGAACGCAAAATATGTTGCCCTGAAGTCTGTCAGTTTTTGACATTGAAAAATATTTATCTTTTGCTGAACGATGTGTGAAGATGTAAAACTATTTTTTGTTTATTGTTAAAAATGAGTGAACTCAATTCTTTTGAACACCAAATTAATTTGTATTCACCTTTATCACGACATACAAGTGAATGACAGCAAGCGAAATGACAGCGCAACTCAGCACTGAATTCTTGCGCCGACAAATTAACTGGAGTTAGTTCAGGGCACAACTAGCGCGCCCTAGAAGTCATGTCAAACACAGGTTTTCAGTACCAGGGCGAGTTCAGTGCTATATCGAACGCACTAGTGCGCACTAGGCGCCGCACGTCAAACAAACCTATTAAGTAACGCAGTTTTAAAACTATCGACAGATGAAGGTAGTAGATTTTACAATGCACGACAGTTGTGTGTAGTAAATAAAATCTACAATTCTGATAGTCACAAGCAAAGGACATCTTTAGCACATAATTCATTGAAAATTTAAGAGAAAACTTAAAGATGAATGTATAAATGTAGAACTGACACATATTCTGGAGACATTTTTGCAAAAATCAAAAGCTGCCAATGGAGTTCTCACTTATCGCATCACAACCTAATCACTCTGAAAAGTCCTTAAAGACTCACCTCGATGGCCCTTTCCACCCGAGAAGATCTGATAAAGCACGATTGTTATATGAATGACCATTAAGACTTTGAATGAATAAACTTCACAATCGCCTCGGTGTGCCTCCGACTTTAGTGTCAACTCCTCCTTTCCCAGAATACAAAATCACCACAGTATCCTTTTTCTTGATTCATCTATACAGCAGTAGCAAAGTACTCTCTTTTTTTTGACAGGTCGGATCCAAAAAAAAAAGAAAAACAACAACAACAACGACTTGGTGAGGGTCATAATAATGATGTTGATGGTCCGTAATACCATCATGTAGGTAGTTACCGCTGCTACCTTGCTACTCAAGTCGAATGCTCCCCTTTTATGCCTTTTGGCCTGAGCATGAAAAGGCTCACAAGAATGTTATGCGCATCGCTCTCGCACTGTGTTCCTTTTATCGGTCCGTTGTTTTCATTTTTTGTTGGTATTATGTATGTTGTATCTTCCTCCGCAGGGACCATTATCATCATTATATCCCATATGCTGTTACAGCACACACTCGTATGTATAGCGCTATAGCAGAGGAAGAACAGCAGCAGCTGGAACTCTCAGCAGAATCAATATCTTTGAACGGATTTTCAATGTTGGTGGTCGCTTTAGGTCGGTCACCCTCACCATCGCCGTACAAAAAAAAAAACAACAACAACTTCATGTGTATAGATATACTTCCTACTTTGATTACACTCCGAAAATCGAAAATAGAGACAGCAGCGCTTCATTCTTTAATTATGTACGGCTGTCATTAATGTCAACATTGCATTTGACGTAATTTATCATTTAAATGCTGCACGTAATATGTGGCTGTGTGTTTTTTTTTTGTTGTTGTTCATGAATCCATTATATTCTAATTAGTATGTGAATAAAAAATATATGAAAACTTAGGCGATCGTAAATATTTGGAATTTCATTTTTATGGCGGTTGCTGCCTGTAGCGAGGCGCGGCAGATGTCAGACGCTGTGAGTAGACAGTAGAGGCGAAGACGACCGCAACCACTGGGGTGGTCCACATCCATTTGGCAGCCCGTGATTGTGTTTTCCCGCATAGGCAAAGATCGGATCGTGTGCGTTGAAACTGACAGTCAGAGACCAACCAGCCACCATATGTATGCCAGACATAAAACATTTCCCATTTGGCATATGGCATTATTGGCACATTTAGCGCGTTCGCTAAATATTTTGACTATTATGTGTGTGGGGGGCCGTTCACTATTGTCATTATGTGCATATATGTGCGTTAGCACGTTTTAAATTCGGAAAGAAAGAAAGAAAAGATTTACTTAAGCATTTCTAAAAAAAGATCGAGGCGCGCGGCGGGCCGAACGTCAGGAACTTAACCGAAAACGAAGAATGAATGAATACAACTCAGTCTCGCTGTGTGTCTTCTGGGTGGTCTCGTCGTTGTTGATTATAGGCTCAATCAAAATCGCATGAGGCCATACCACCCAAGAAGATGGCTATCAATTTAAATGTCATGCGTTGAGTGGAGTTGAAGTAGGTAGGTAGGAGGTCGATTTTATTATTAGTTTTGTTGTTGTACGTTCGTCGGTAATCAATAGTAACTGTCATTTGATTGGCTTTTATATATATGTTTGCTTTGCATGGGATTCAGGGAATTTGAATCTCGTTCTGTGTGTGGGTCTGGCGTCTTGTTGTTGGGCCAACCCGAACGTTGTATTAATTGATCTTCGGAGAAGTGGATTTTATTTATTTTTTACTGGGCTATACGAATATGCCCAATTAAAATGGCATCGACTTATTTTTTGAAATTTTTGTATTATTAAGAAAGGATAGTGACAGTTGGCGGCTAGGAGTATATCCAGAAAATATTTGACAGCCAAGTGGTTGTTTTTATACTTTCTGTGCGTTACATTCCTGTCATTCTACAAGGATCAGCATCCTCGGAGGGTTAATCCACCATTAGATCATCAAAACTTCAACTATTTGACACTTTTTTTTGCAAACTGTGTCAGACACTTGGATCTTCATATTTCTAGTGTCAATTCTCTTTTTGACAGCAAGCAAATATTGATGTCTTGTCAGATTGCGATGACTGGTTTTAGTGGGTTAACTCTTTTTGACGTCTATACGGAGGAGATATCTAGTCAGGCCGGGGATTTTAGAATTGTTAAAAATGTCGGGCCTCATTTTGACGTTTCTGAATGTGCCGCATATGCTTTTTCTAAATTGAAGCTGCATCGATATGGAATATTTATAGCTGCATCTCAGATGTGTTTTATGTTTTTAATTTTGAATTCAGACAAATTTGCGAAAAATAAGAAAATTTGGCATCTGCTACACAGAGAGGCCGTTTGTGTCTACGTTAGTTTAGAGACGAAAAGTGGGGGACACAAACGGACTTGTACGTTTCCCAGTGTGCATCTGTGATTAAACTGAATTTCCTTGAATCTATAAAGGTATATCAGATAGGAGTTATTTCTCCTTCATTATGACGAAATATGAAAAGGAACCACCTAACCTAACAACAGAGTCGTGAAAAGAGAACGGAGCACTATTAATTTCAAGGAAGCCTCGTGAAAAACATTGGCTTCATGTGGTATCGTTTGAAAACTTATAATAGAGGTCTATGAGCGATTGGTGTGTAGTTGTCCTATCTTTAGGCGCGGATGCACTTTTAGTAGTCACGCCTGTCAAAAATTCACAACGACTTTGTCTTGTAAACGTCACCTTTCCTGTCTCCCTCAACTGAACCTGATTGAATAATATCCCAATAACCTTTAACTAAAGTATTTTCCCATGAAAATTGAAACGTCAAATTTATGTCAACGAATTATCAACACAGCCTCGGAACATTTCCAAACAATAATGCGACACACAATAATTATCTACCTGCAATCGAACTATGAGGACAATTCGCTTCAAGTTCCAGGTACAAGTACAACGAACAACCTCTTTTTCGTCACGGTAAGTTGAGGCGTGGAAATCTTTGCGAAAAAACGATCTTGTACGGATGCGTAGCGTATGTAAAACCCTTGTCGAGTCGCCTAATGCATCACTCTTGCTATGAAGTGTTAACAACCACGAAATCGCCTGATGTCTTAATAACAAAGACCCACCCGACAGATTTTTCGGAAGAACAAAACCCAAACGAAAGGTACATTCACGAGAAACCAACCAAAAAAAGTGACAGAAGACCGATGATGATGATCACTACAACGAGCATCAGCGATGACGACAACGACCTACCTGGTGATCCGAAAACAATGCTCGGATCGGTCCTCCTTCTTCTCCTCCTGCTCCGTGCCAGGCCTATAATTTCGGATTTGTGGAAACACACCAGGAAAGATTAAAACTAATTCTAAGAAGCAAGATGTAACAAAAAAAAAAAAAAAATACAAGAAAAAGAAAAGAAAAACGATCACAAAAGCAACGAGCAAGACTACCAACAACAAAAACAACATCCGAGCGAGAAAAAGGTTCGCGCAGCATTATTCAGCATTTCAAACGAAACTCTCGCAACAAAAGCGAATAGTGCGCTATTTCTGTACCTATACATATATATGTATATGGGAGGACGACAAGCGTCGTCATCGTACAGCCTTTAAGTAGATTCTGATGTTTGTCCGAGCTGCGGGCGTTTCCTACATACACATCCGCATAATATACTTTATATTTTTCAAATAAATCGGCAACAATTACAGCAAGAACGTTGGTCCTACCGCCCGGTCGCGCCGCCCTCCTGCTGTGAAAACTATGCTGGTTGATGGCTTAATTATCCCTAGACATACACGGAAATGCTAAAATATCTACTCCATGCCGCACAGGCAAGACCTAGCCGATTTTCGTTTCTATCTCTCTCTGTTCGTTCTCAATGCTGGCTGTAGGTATATGTCTTTCGAACAATTTTGGCTTAAAAGGTACATAAAGGTGCCCCCATCTAGTGGTGACGGCTGTGGCGCGGAGGAACATAGTCTTTTTTATGACCGAGCTCCTTGGGCGTTCGGGGAAAATTGAGTTGTTGCCCTGCCTATCGGTTGGTGTAGTAAAAGCGCTGAGCTTGTGAGGTCTCGTTTTATGATGGGACCCAATCGTGGCCATTATACGGCCACTTGTGTAGTGGTGGGCTTTTCTCGGGTAATAAATATACCCATCTGTTTGTGTATAGGCATTTCTCCTGATTCAGTGGAAATGTTTTTGCGGGTGCGCGTGCGCGCACGCTCTCCTTCGTGTGGATGGGTGTTTGCAGGGCGATGATGAATCTTTTTTGAATCGAAAGCAGTCGGGGAATTTCTGTAGCTTGGAACTCATTTAACTTATAAGATCAAGGTAAATGGCCAGATTCTAGGAAGGAGTCGTAAAAAAACTGACAGAAACGAATAAGCTGGCATTTATATGCAAGAAGTTTACGAGCTTGATAGCCTATGAGTATATTGGGTGTCGCGGTAGAAATGCCCGGTGCGTAGTTTAATCGTTTCGAGGAGTAGGCGCAAATAGCAGGTGGGGAGCACTGTACAAGGAAGAAGTCGGAAAGTAGTCCTGCACATGCAAAAGAGGATGAGAAGGATGCACGGATCAGTATGGAAGTAGTATGTAGCTTTAAACTTCATAGCTCATTCGGTTTCTTTGCCTCCCCTACAAACGGTTTGCTATGCTTGGCGACTTCTGAAAGGTCCACATTGAGCAAGAGCAATAGAGTAGGACAACAAAGCAACTAATAAGCCAACGTCAATCACACACATGTCAAGCAGACATCACGGCCCAGGTGGTGCGACTATATCCGCGATTTAGGGACAGGTGCGTACAAGCTTTTCATGAACGCTGGGCTCTTGAACTACGGGATGTTTCTAGAATAGTTTTTTAGAACGCAATTTCCCTTTTCTTGCCCGGCTGTTAAAATTCTTATTCAGAAATTGCAAGACTCATTGGCCCCCGTTACATCTTCTCCAATTCATTTAACAGCATTTTTGATACACCATGTAACGACCATTTTATCTTTTCCAGGGTAAAGCGCGAGGTAACCGAACAGCGATATACCTACGATCCGTATTCCAATCCCACCTACAGTCACTAGGATATTCGGTGCAGAAGCACGCCGGCAAAGTACTTTTCGTGGCGATCTTAGTCCTCAGCACGTTTTGTGTGGGCCTTAAAAGCGCACAAATTCATTCAAAAGTTAACCAGCTATGGATACAAGGTAAATTCATTCAATTTTGTAAGCCCAAGAAAAAAAAAAAATACTGATGGAAATATTCCACAAAATAGAAGGAGGACGATTAGAAAAGGAGCTCGCTTACACACAGAAAGCCATCGGCGAAGTGGAATCATCAACGCATCAGTTAATCATACAAACAGCGCATGATCCAAATGCGTCGGTGCTGCATCCGCAAGCTCTGCTGACGCATTTGGAGGTACTGAAGAAGGCGACCTCGGTGACGGTGCATATGTTTGAGACAACGTGGAGTTTGCGGGACATGTGCAACACACCGACAATACCCAGTTTCGAGGATCACTATCTTATCGAACAGATCTTTTCGCATGTGATACCATGCTCGATAATAACACCGTTGGATTGCTTTTGGGAGGGCAGCCAGCTGCTGGGTCCGGAGTTTCCCGTCCAAATACCGTAAGTTGAGTTGAGTCTAAAGATCAGACCAGAATCAAATTCCCTTTAGTTGTGTGGCCCATTATAATACGTTCTTCTTTTCAGTGGGATGGAGAAGCGCGTCAAGTGGACCTGGCTGAATCCGTTGAATTTTCTGCAGACAATGAAGCGTGACATGAAGGATCCTTTCCCGATTGACGTGGTCGAGCAGTATATGAAGCGAGCGGGCATTTCTTCGGGCTACACAGAGAAACCGTGCTTGAATCCGCAAAACCCGCAGTGTCCGGAAACGGCGCCCAACAAAAACAGCACACAGCCACCCGATGTTGGTTCGATTCTTACCGGCGGATGCTATGGCTACGCCACAAAGTACATGCACTGGCCGGAGGAGCTGATTGTCGGTGGAGTCATTCGGAATCGTACGGGCCATCTGAGGAAAGCCAAGGGCCTGCAGACCGTCGTTCAGCTGATGACCGAGAAGGAGATGTATGACTCGTGGTATGATCAGTATAAGGTCCACCACATCAGTTGGACACCGGAAAAAGCGGCCGAGGTGCTAAACGCCTGGCAGAAGAAATTCTCAAACGAAGTGGACACTATGCTCAAGAACTCTCGCATCTCGAATTCTTACGATATCTACGTGTTCTCGTCGGCCTCGCTGGACGATATTCTGGCGAAGTTCTCGCACCCTAGTCCGGTTAGTATAGTCATTGGGGTGGTGGCGACGGTTTTATACGCCTTTTGCACTCTGATTCGCTGGAAGGAACCGGTCAAGGGGCAGAGCAGTGTTGGAGTTGCCGGGGTGCTACTCATCGGGATGTCCACTGCTGCGGGACTCGGTTTGTGCGCGCTGCTCGGCATAGTGTTCAACGCTGCAACGACGCAGGTGGTTCCGTTCCTGGCGTTGGGCCTGGGTGTGGATCACATATTTATGCTTACCGCCGCATATGCAGAGAGCAATCGCAAGGAGGAGACCAAGTACATTCTCAAGAAGGTCGGTCCGAGTATTTTGTTCAGTGCGGTGACTACAGCGGGCAGCTTCTTTGCGGCGGTGTTCATACCGGTGCCGGCATTGAAAGTCTTCTGCCTTCAGGCAGCGATAGTTATGTGTTTCAATTTGGCTGCGGCGCTGTTGGTGTTTCCCGCTATGATATCGCTGGATCTGCGAAGAAGAATGGCCGGCAGGGCGGACATATTTTGCTGCTGCTTCCCCGTCTGGAAGGAGAAGCCTGTGGCGAGTATGTCTGGAGCGTCAGCTTCGTCTCATCTGAACAACAATCGCTACGAGAACCCCAGGAACCTTGGCTATCCGATTAAGAACTGCAACAACCGCAGTGCAGGCGTTGGAACTCTACCAAATCAGGTCAACCAAGAGGAGGCACTGTTATCGTGCGCAGAAAAGCGTATGCCGCGATTTTCGCTGTCAAAATTCGCCTACAAGTACTACACTCCGTTCCTGATGAGGAGCTCGGTGAAATTCCTCGCTGTGATGGTGTTCATCGGAACGCTGATCTTTGGATTCTATTCGTCGATGAAACTGCAAGATGGCTTGGATTTGATCGATCTGGTGCCAAAGGACACCAACGAGTATAAGTTTTTGAACGCACAAACGTCAATGTTCGGTTTCTACAGCATGTACGCGGTCACGCAGAAGGACTTCGAATATCCCACAAGTCAGGTGCTGTTGCATGAGTATCACGAGGCGTTTGTCCGGGTGCCGCATGTGATTAAGAACGACAATGGTGGTCTTCCGGATTTTTGGTTGACATTGTTTCGAGACTGGTTGATCAATCTGCAGGACACCTTCGACAGGGAGAAGAGGGAGGGTCGAATTACCCAGGAACGATGGTTCGGCAATGCGAGCAGTGATGCAATTTTGGCGTACAAGTTACTTGTCCAGACCGGCTATGTGGACAATCCGATCGACAAGAGTTTGGTTAGCGAGAATCGTTTGGTTGACAAGGAGGGCATTATCAATCCGAAGGCGTTCTACAACTACCTCTCGGCATGGGCGACCAACGATGTGTTTGCCTACGGAGCTTCACAGGTAGGTTCTTACGTCCTTGAGGTTCTTGTGCAACTTTCTATATCTTATAATTTGTTTTTAGGGAAAACTCCGTCCGGAACCTCGTCAATACTACCACTCTCCGAGTGAGTTCGATTTGAAAATTCCCAAAAGCTTGCCGCTCGTGTACACCCAGCTGCCATTTTACTTGCACGGACTGACAGACACTTCGGAAATCAAGAATCTCATCGGCCATATACGCGATTTGAGCGTGAAGTTCGAGACGAGGGGACTGCCAAACTATCCATCGGGTAAGTGGTTTTGAGTGGAACGTTCTATTCGATTCTTGTACTGACAGGTGTCACTTTCATTTCGACAGGCATTCCGTTTATATTCTGGGAGCAATATATGACTTTGCGGTCGTCGCTGGCATTCATATTGTGCTGTTCGTTGGTTGCTGCCTTTGTGCTCGTGTCCATATTGTTGCTGTCAACGTGGGCTGCCTTGTTAGTTGTCATCAATGTGGTTGCATCACTGGTACAGATTTTTGGCGCAATGACACTGCTTGGCATAAAACTGTCGGCCATTCCAGCTGTTATATTAATACTGAGTGTTGGGTTGATCGTTTGCTTCACGGTGCACATATCGCTGGTAAGTTATATTTATTTTCATTTTGAGAGATGAGTAACAGAGAAAAGACAAAAGACTCCCCTCAACCGATATATCATGTCGGATAGAATAGAGACTCACGAGATTCAATCAATATGACAACCATACGGACAGACAAACAGACCTCTTAAATATATTCACCTATGCATACATTTTGGTTAACAAAAACTTACCTTGTTCTTGCAGGGCTTCATGACATCGGTGGGCAACCGTGAACGCAGGATTCTCCTATCAATGCAAGTCTCGATGGGACCACTTGTGCACGGCATACTCACATCCGCCCTGGCAGTATTCATGCTCTCAACATCGCCCTTCGAATTCATCATTCGTCACTTCTTTTGGTTGCTGTTGGTCGTACTGACAGTTGGCGCAATCAATGGGCTCATATTCTTTCCAATTATCCTTAGTATGGTCGGGCCAGAGGCTGAGCTCATTCCCCTCGAACATCCGGATCGAATTTCAACACCGTCCCCGATTTTGTCACGCAGCAAACGGAGTGCCAACAAGACGGTCATTGTAAACGGATCACGTTCGCGTTGCAATAAGCCGCACTACCATCATAAGCATGTGAACATCAATGATCCCTCGCTGACAACCATCACTGAAGAGCCCCCATCATGGAAGTCATCATCCTCATCGATAACAATGAATAACGATTGGAATCAAAGCAACGGTGGCAGCAATAACAGTAGCAACAATTATCACTACCAGCAACAACAACCACCACCACCGCCACCACCACCACCACAACAACAACAACAACAGCAGCAGCAACATTACATGCCACAACCGAATGTGCATCACGGGTCGTCAAAGAACAACGCGTATGTCGGCGGCGGTGGAAACTATCCCGAATTACAAAGTATTGTAGTGCAACCGGAGGTGACAGTCGAAACGCATCACTCTGACACAAACACAACGAAAGTGACAGCCACGGCGAATATTAAGGTGGAACTTGTCACACCAGGACGAGCGTCAAGAAGTTACAACTTCACCAGCTAGCGTTAAGTATTTTATTTCAATTATTATTTTTTATTATTTTTTCCTTTCAAAATTCATCATTACTATTAATAATTTTATTTATTTTTGCACCTAGAATTATACTAAATATTTTTTCTTTCAATATGAAATGCGTAGTATTAAAAGTTATTGTACATAAACGACGAATGATTAGTATATGTGTTTTTATTTTTATTTTTATCTATTTAGAATGCTTGTAGAGTGTTTGTGTTCGTAATATTTTTTTTTTTTGTTTAGTTTTTTTCTTAAATAAATCTTTTGTATACATATGTACTTATTATTTTTTAGTTAATATTACACTTGCAAAGAAACAAAAATGAAAACAAAAAACGTTGTTGTTGTTTACAAAACCTATTTATTTATACATTAAGACCAACTATTACAAGACACCACATGCAAACCAGGGCAGTTTATAACAATTAACTTTCTACGTGCATAAACAAGCATATTCATCTTTTACAAAAAAAAAAAAAAAAAAAAAACTAAATTAAAATAAACGAGACTGCAGAATAATTCATTTAAACAAATATATATATAAATGTAACTATATTAACTAAAGACTGAAGTGTTATTACATGTTAAACGAACAAGAAAATAGAAGATCAATCTGGCAGCATTTATTTTCCATTGTGTTTAAGCAAATGTCACACTTTGGGGCGGGCTTTACAACGTTTGGGTTTCCCGATGCGGACAGATGCGGGAACCTTTTGAAATTAGTATAACTCATAGGTACTGTCACGCACTGGAGTTGGCAGCACTTATTTTGCAGTCACATGTATTCGTAGACAGATTGGATTACATATACCTAAACGAATCAGTTAAAATGGGGTGCTAGAAACATGAGGAAGTGGTCAAATTTGGCAGCACCAGTACAAATTAAATCATTTATATAATCGATTGTTTGAAACTGCTGTGATAAATTTTCCTGAAATTTTGGAATTTCTGCAATTAATTGCCGTGTTCTATGCAATAAAAGAATATTGAATAGGGTGGATTCTTGTGCTTTGTGGGACCTCTCTCTGACATTTCACTAGCAGTCCATATTTAACACGCAATTCAATCGACAGGAAACGCCAAGTAGATTTTATTTGACATATCAAACAGCGGTTTTTTCCCCTTGTTCAACCTCAGACCCCTCGCTTAGTTGTACACGACAATAATCAATGAGCCAATGCCACCACACCTGAATTTAAGATCATATAGCATTTTCTTACTCAATTTTTAATTTGTTGTCCCGACACTGAGTATTTAAAAAATGTTAACTGGTCAACTGTCAAAAAAAGGCTACTTTCTAGATAAAATAAGAAAATTCTTGCACAAAGAGGCCCAGATTCGTCTACATAATTATTTCGGCAGTAAGTAGATCATGTTGCCATTTTTATTCTTTGACAGCTTCGATGAGCTCCTAACATTTTCTTAAGTTGAAAAACTGTTAAAAATTGAGTTGGAATTTTCATGGGACTAAGTTCGTTTTCAAATTGGGTTTTATGATTCAAAAAAGAATATAATTTCTTGAACAGTTTATTCACTGTAATATTATTTATATCAAATTAATTTATATTATGCCTCTATAGAAATAGGTCTTCTCCTAAACCGTGTATTCAATTCAACTCTAAACGACAAGCACTTTGCTTCGTGTCCGTGTCGTGTCGCTTTGCGAACAATAATAGGCCTCGAAAACGGGAATTTCAGCCATAAAAGCAATGTCATCCGTTAAAAATCCCATTAAGGCGGTTAAAACGTTATTTACAAGAACTGTCCGCTACATTTTTGTGCTGTTGCATTTGTTCTTTCACAAGATCAAAGCTGTCACATGCAAAGATGAGCAGACGAGCCCAAAATTAAACCACCCATGAGAGAAAGTTGCCTTAACACAATGCAAATTTAAATTATTTATTCTTAAATACACTGCGATATTAAAATAAAACAAGCAAACAAAAACAAAATGCTAACGCAAACGAATGAAGTTAAGAAGGCCCCCCCTCTCCCCCGAAACCCCCCCGGTTCACTTAATCAAAGATAACTAAATGTACAAAATAAATATTATAGTTAATAATACAAAATAAATTCCTGTTAATCATTTAAACTATATATGTACGCACAAACAGATCATAAATTCATTGTAAATAATTAAATAAACTCAAGCCAACATTTTGAATCAAAACGAAAAACAAAATACGAACGAAATTACTATCGATTAATATTGAAAAGATCTTGTGAATAATTAAGGTAGGATATTGTTTAATTTTATTCGCTGTCTACATCCTTAGACATGTACTCGTACTAATGTAAGTTAAGTTTAATAATATTCCTGAATGTATACCAAGATACTTATTGAAGAACACGTCGTGTATTAAATTTTGTAAGTCAATTGTAGAAGCATTATTCTTAGAAGCGCGCACTATATTAAATAATTTTGTAATTTATGCTATTATTATGTTTCACTATAAGTAAAGACTGGGATAGTAAAAAAAAAAGAACAACAAAACAGTTAGATAGTTCCAGTTGAGGCAAACAAAAAATAATTTAATAAAGACTTGTGCATACAATCTATTCAAATTGTATTTCAATTGACAAGGAAAATGGCGGAGTAAGAAGCGGTAGTTGGAATGTCAATATGACAGACTGGCTTATGAATACTGTCTTAATGACAGTTGTTGCCCGTAGAAGAAGATCAGCCTCGCTGCTGCGTTATCAAACGGAATTCTGCATCTCCTTGTTGCCTACTTTTTACAATTGACAGGCTCGTTTCTATTGGGACAGCTCAGCAGCAGACATGTTGAAGACAAAGTATGAATTTGCATTAAATCAAATTAAATGGATACATATTGTATGATATTTAAATTTATTCTTTATTGACAATCATTTACACGTTTAATCGAATCCTCTAGTACATTATTTCTTGCAAAAAGAATAGACACATTTACGACAAATCGTCTTCGACTTCTTAAATCTGTTCCTGTATAGAATTTAATTTTTCTCTAAGCTCATCAAATTTCCCTGTTAAGTTACCACCTGCGTCTGTATTTTTGCGACGCTCCTCGGCGAGTTCTTCTGTCAACAATTGAAACTCTCATAGATGTCATATGAGTGTCGATGAGTTTCGAACTTTTCACTTTTTTGTACTTTTTCCCACTTTTATTTCCATGTAGTTCAGGCTTAAAAGACGAGAGAAATATGACATTTTTAAGTTTAGTCCGTTGAAATGCAAATGCGGCAATGATAATTACAATGCATTCAATTCGATGATGGCGTTACTTTGTTATCAGTTACACAGAGAAAGTGTTAATTTGCGAAAACTAAATAAATTAATGAAATCAACACTGATGTAATAAGCAGATGGCATTACGCAGCAACGTTGTGCGGTTTATGTAGTAATTTGAGACCTTTTTCAGAGGCTTGCTACATTCAAGTCAATTTCTTAAAGTTTTGAATATTCCTGACCCTTTTCTCACTTGAACTATTTCCATAGTATGAATGAACTCCGTACATTCCCGGAGACATTCATTTGACAGGAAAAAATTCTTTTTAAAAAACGGGTGAAAACGCGAAACATACATAAAGTTCTACAGAAGCGCAACACCTTGAAAGGCAGACATTCACTTAAGTCCCTCCACAATTTAGGCTGATAATATTTGGCGCTAACGCTGACAGAGACCATGGTTTTGAAAATCTCCTTCCCTTAGTCGAGCTTTAACTATTTTTCACTCAAATGCGATCACAGCAGGTGTTTTCTTTAGTCCAGGCAACAAACTGCATCAGCTTCTGTACCTACAGTCGATTTGACATGCATTAGGCTCCTATAGACTAAACAATATCAATTATCTATATATAGTAGCCCTTTCAGTTGACCTTAATAAATAGAAAACCGGGTTCGATGCAGTATCTCGGGGCATTCTAATCGATAATGGGGGAAAACCCACATCAGGCCTGGCGGCGTACGTTTCCTATATAAATTGGCACAGTCCAACTATTGTTATCATTAGTATTTCACTTGCTCTCAGTCGAATCGGTGTCTGTTGATTAAACGCAATAATGGCTAGTTACTCGCTTACTTTGCACACAGTCTTCATTCTACTGCTGAGTAGTGTGTGTCTAAATTTCGCATATAGCAGCGGGAACTTTCGTCGCCCAGTCTCAGGCAGTGATGCTCGAATCAGTGATATTCAAAATAAACTACAAGGCATACAGACAGAGATCACCAGTCTGAAAGCAGCTGCTGAGGCCGGTGATAACGCTGCCAACTTGAAAGCTCGTCTAGCTGTCCTTGAAAATCAATTTCAGTCGTTGATAGAGCAACTCGCCGACGAACGTCGTCAAAACCAAGCCCAAGGCGGCATACATGACGAACAAATAGCCGAACTGACAAGAAGGCTGAACTCTGTTCAAAAGGACATGGTTTCAGCGGAAGCTATCGTCTCCACGTTGGACAAGGTGGTGGTTCCGATTGCTTTAAACATCGTTCCAGGAGTCGGACCGGCACTCAGTTGGCTTTGGTCTTACCGGAAGGATATATTCTGAGTCTTTTGGATTTAGCTGGATGTGACAGACTGATTTCGGATTTTAGTATAATATTTCAGTGTTAAGATTAAAAATAAATCAATGGAGCGTATTATAAGTTTATAGGTACATATTTATAAGAGTTCTTAAGGGACAAATACAGGGTCCGCCAAATAACTTCTTTTTTTTTTTGAAAATGCTATAAAAAAAACTACTGAATATTTTCTCAAATTTCTTTTTTTATTTGAAAGTACAATCCTTCCGGTTAATAATGGAAAATAATTTCATTCAAATGGCTGCCTCGGCTGGCCATGCAGTAGCCTACACGATCGGTCCAATTTTTAATCACATTATCGATTGTGTGCAGCTGTATTTCGCCAATGGATTCACGAATATTGTCCTTTAAAGCGTCAATTGTCTCTGGCTTGTCGGCGTAACACTTATCTTTTACGGCACCCCACAAATAATAGTCCAACGGTGTCAAATCGCAGCTCCGGGGTGGCCAAACGACATCAGCTCTGCGGCTGATAGTGCGATCTTCAAAAACAGGGCGCAAAACATCAAGTGTAGCTTCGGCTGTGTGGCACGTAGCGCCGTCCTGCTGAAACCAAATGTTGCCAATATCCTCCTCTTCAATTTTTGTGAACAAAAATTCATTCAACATGGCCCGGTAACGATCGCCATTGACTGTAACGGCCACTCCTTGCTCATTTTCGAAGAAAAATGACCCAATTATGCCTCTGGACCAAATTCCGCACCAAACAGTGACTGGTTTTGGGTATATCGGCTTTTCAATGTATGCGTGCGGGTTTTCTGTGCCCCAAATGCGACAATTTTGCTTATTTACATACCCGCCAAGATGAAAATGAGCTTCATCTGAAAAGATGATTTTTTTTTTGGCAAAATCGGCATCTTCTCTAAGTTGATTTTCAAAGTAATGTCGCAATATTTCCCAGCGTTGTTCAAGCGTATACACAACCATATTCGTTCAGCGGAAGGATAAAACTAATTATCTGTCGAATCAGACATGAGCTAAGTGTTACCATTCGCGAAATAAGCACTAGTTGAAAAAAAAAAAGTTAGATGGCGGAACCATTACATATGTGTAAGTGGCTATAATTTAATAAATCCAATTGAGCTGCTACTTTATAATTTTGCTGCCTTGTTTACACACAGTTTGCAGTGGCAGAAGATCACATCGAACTTGCATTTTAAGGCCAAGTTTTCACTCCTGACAAGAGTTTTTCTTTGTTAGTTTAGAGTAGAATCAAATTGAGATCATATCTAAAATATTGTTTGTTTGCATTGATGGAACTTATGTGGTATTCGATTGGGCGCTCTTAGAAAAGTGTCGAAGACTGTACATATTCCAATCGCACGAATATCAACACAAAAAAGAGCAAGTGACGTTTTTATGTTCGATTAGGCACACGAAATCTGAAATCTGAGAGCTGAACTGCCCGTATTTTCGTAAAGGCCCTAACTAACATTTTTACACTTTCGAGATATAGAGGAAAATGCTAAATTTAGTTCCGCAACCTGAAGATAAAACATGAAAAATGCAAGAAAAAATTTGTTTGGATGCTTAATGTGTGCTTTATTTTTTGAAGTAGTTACAAAAGAACGATTGTTAGGTGTTCGGGAAATAGGGTAGATAGGGCTTTTAAGCTTTTGAAAATATCATATAATAAGGTAAATTTTCTCTATTCAATGTGTTATAAAAGGCCCTATATCTCAGTTAGGGCTTTTTTTAAACATTTATGTACATGTTTTGTACTTAGGGCTTCTAGAAATTTGAATTTTCTATCGCATTTGAAGCTCCAGCATTTTGAAATAAATATAATTAAATCGGAGACAAAGCCCTAACTCCAAATATGCATTAATATCGAAATTGAAAATTTTGTAGATAGGGCCTTTACGAAAATATGGGCAGTGAACAAGAAATTGGTCGCCTGGCTCTGCTCGTTTTGGTCGCCGGTTATTCGCCGCTTTTCAGCTCCACGTCAACAGGTCTACTCTACACACCCACCCCCGCAAGCACCTTCACCCGCTTCAGAGCGAATCTGAAAAAGCTCAATCAAATACCACATTAGAAACGAGATAGCATCCAACTTCCTTGTGGATGCTACATATTTGTTCTGATTGCAACATTTACTAAAGCTTACAAAGCAGCTATTACAATTGAACACTCGTATTCTATTACTTTTTGGTAACAGATGAATGGTTCTTGTACGTGATATTCGAACGAAATTCGAAGATTGTGTGTGGTGGACTCAAAAAGTTCTGAATGACGGACTTAAGTTCATATTCGCAGCACATTCCTGTCAGATTTTTCCACAGGCATAATAAATAAACAGTTGCACTTCTTTATGGACGATTTATACTGAATTTGCTGTTATTATTGCGTCAACTAGAGAGCTATTTAAGTTGGAAGGTAGGTGGATAGTGCTTCCGAAAGCCAGTTTGATTGAACACTTCGCTCAGGGAAACAAAGTAAAGCAGAAATGTCGGCAGGTACTCTAGGTATTTAGCCAATAAAGTACCTATTGACTTGGGAGCAGTTAAACTCTGAGCACTGTTGACGTCCTCATTGTAGGGCTTGTTTATTGTACTACAGTAAAAAACGCTTTCCAGCTTTATTTATTTTCAACGGATGGGTTGGTACCTACTTAATTTGCCTTGCTGAGATGGATGTTTATAAAACAGGCCTCATAACAGGAAGAACTTGGACTACGCTGTTAAATGACACACTTAAAGGACTTTGAAGACTTTATTTCGCTGAATTTCCTTACAAACCTGCTGCTTAAGGCCTGTTCAAATATCACTGCAACTTTTAGAAGAGCAAACGAAACTCGCAAAATGCCCACGCGCACAACTTTATTTAACCCTCAACCTGCAAGCCCCTATCTATACGTTGAGCTCGCTCCAATAGCCTCTTCACGGAGAGAAACTTCGTCCACAGCACCTCGACGGCGAAGCACACCGTGCTCATGGCAATGCCCACACTCCAAATAGTAAACACATGCTTGAAGTAGTCCAACCGCAGTTTCTGAATCACAACAGTTTGCTCGACCAGCACCTTGGAAACCTTGTTTGTGACTGCCATGCGGAATGCCTCCTCGTCCCAGAACACATCCAACCCAGCCTGCATGATCAGCAGGATGAAATAGTCCAGCTTCGCCTGCAAATGCGAGTCATAGTGCAGCGGAAACATCGTGTAGTGTCGTCCAAAGCAAATCTTTGACAAACGAAAGAACGGCTTCTCCAGCCCGCGCTGCTGTTTATCGAGAAAGTTCCACCGGTCCTGACGAATGCTGTACGCATAGCGACCGTCGAAATTGTTCCTCAGCTTATTCACCTCCACATACGAGACCGGGTAGAGAATTTTCAGGAACGTCTCGCCATAGGTGGCTCGGTTGCGAATCGCCTCCAGTTCATAGTCGATGACCATAACGCGAAGGTTCTCTTTGACAAGGTCCGCAACGGTATCTATCGGCGGCTGGAACACCATGTTCGTGCAGTAGCTCGTGACGTACGTCGAATAAATGCACGACAATATGAACCCCAGCAGGAACACCAGGCAGAAGAATATAAACTGGCGGATTGTCGGCGCAGTCATCCGTTCGGCCATGTTCGAGCTGTACATCACGATGGCCAGGCTGCGCAGAAAGTACAACTTCTCTGTGTTCGCTGTCGGTGGATCGATGAACCGCATCAGGAATGCAATGTACACAACACTAAGGCCGATCACATACCAGGTGGCCGTATCAAATGCAATAATGACGTACTCACTTTTGGGCACCTCACTGCGGAGCGGCACCATAATACACCAGCGGACTGTTTCCAGCGGATAACTTGAGCCGATTTCCTCCAAATCGAACATTGAGAACGCGTGCACACTTATCTCCATCCCCTTGCTGTGGAATATCCTCAGGATCTTGTCCAGATCCATGCTCGGTTCGTAGTGGCAGACGAGACTTATGTTCATCCACTGGGCGAATAGCTTGATGAGGTTTCCGTGCCTCCCGACAACCCTAAACTGACCATGCTTCTCTTCCGTCTTGTGAACGAAAACCCTTGGCGCATCCTCGGTGAATGGTATTTCAATCAGGTACTGCTTCAGGTCTTGGGTTTCCGGCATGAACAGCTGGCTCGGATCGGTGGCGCCTGTTCGATTCAACCACTCCAGGGTGGGGTACGGATTTATGGTGAAAAGTTGATTCTGGTTCGTGTGCATGTCCTCGAAGAGAACGAGCGAATGAGCGAATTGCGTTTCCCACAGCCAGTTGCGAAAGAAGTCCAACTGCTTCAGCTCCACCGGATCCCGAATGACCAACAGAAGCTTGGACCGATGCATGCCGCGCAGTCGAACCTGAGCGGTTTTCAGAACCTCAGTTGTCATTTGATCGGTAATCACTATCGACAGGATTTCCGTGTTCAGCAGGTATCTCAAATCCTCGGCGGCAGGCTCCACGAATTGCATCAATGGCAGAAGATACTCCTGGGTGAGTTCGCGCGACAGGTCGACGAGAAGGCTCTTTCGGTGCTGCCTGGCGCTGCTCGTAAAAATGGGAAACGTCTCGAACCGATATACATCGTTGAGCTTGCGAACGATTTCAATCACCGAGCTGCTATTGACTGCAGCGCTCGAACGGTGCACTACAGTCACTGCCAGCACTAGGACGACTACAACTGATGGCCAGTGCATGTTGCTGGACGATTTCAGTTAGAGCTTGGCGTGGTCGAACGAAGGAGTTTTATATAGGCTTCCTGGTGGGGTAATTAAATCTGATAGTGTTGGGGAAACGATTTGTGCCGTTTTTGTTGGTAAACACAGTGTAGGGCTGTATACAATTAGCAGAGCTGGAGTTGGTGGCTGGACTTTGGTCGGTTAATGCCATCGTTTAAGCGAAGTTTTTGAGAGACTTTGAGATGAGGACGGCTATCCGTCCTGCATTTAAACAAATAATTTAGGACAGTTGCCTGAGGGACAGCGAAGCCCACGTAAGGTGGCACGCACAATTGGAAGGCGACCTCAACCAACTTGATGTGCGTAACTTGGAGGCAGCTGGCTAGGGACCGAGCTGGCTGGAGGGTCCAGTTGGTTGAGGCCCTAGTCCACTAAAAATAAAGTAAACTTTGGAAAGCAAAAGTCGTTTATTTTCCTGCGAATAGTGGGGGACCAAGCACAGTCCCTTGAGGGTGGTTAGCCAGCTGAAAAGTACAGAAATCAGAGACCTCACCAATGAGGCACCTGGGGGATCTCGATGGGCTGCTTAGGGTGTCAAAGCGTCTTGTTCCACACTCAGCCCCGTGCAGTCTTACCTTTCATCAAACCTGTGGACTTAGAGACATTTTTGTTTCTACTTTGTCCCGTTTAGACAATCACATGAGATTTTTCTGAACCACGGGCCTACCTTTCACGGGGAGTCACACAGCACCCACGAAGTCCCATTTGGAAAGGGAAGCCTACATGCAGAGCTATAAAATATTTACGTGAGCCTTAAAATACTATGTACACTTAGAGAATTGGTTATCGGTAGGTTATTGCAACTTTTTATGGAGTCAGCATAGTTGGGAAAATTGCCTTGTGCAACTATAGACCTAGCAATGAATAATTTCCTTGAAGACTTCAGTCATAAATTACTAACCAGCTTGACTTTGATTTGATCATACATTACCTCACCAGTAACGCCAAACAGAGGGGAAAGCTCTACATTTGCTTTCTGTACTTGATACAAACTTTCCAACGGATTTCTCTAAACATTAAAAAGTTGTTGATGAACCTGTAACTGCAGATTCTTTTTCGCCCTCTTGGTGGAGTTCCGCAAAGTTCCATTCTCAGCCATGGACTTTTTTTTTTAAATTTAATTGAAAAAGTTGGATAGCTCCGTCTTTCGGCAGACAAACTGATCAAGGTTTTACTGGATACATTTTTTTCCTAACCTCCTGCTGAGGAAACTTTTGGTAAATCCACCTTCAAACTGCTAAAGTCTGCCCACTCCAGACACCTTTTTTGAAGGTGTCACTCTCACCACCTTCAAAGACGTCCACCCCGAAACACACCAAACAATTCCAACCATCTTCAATCGGCAGTAAAACTGTCAGCTACCTGCGCCAGCACAAATCACCACCGCCAATTGTTCTACTCAAAAATTCCGCCGACAATTTGCCTATCGCCGACCTTCCATCACACACAATTGAAGTGCAAACAATTGCAGTTGACCCTGGCGCATTATTGTGGCCAATTGTCAGTGCAAACTTTGCACAAATTATCAGCAAAAAGGATAATAGCCGCCTCGTGCATATTCGCAACTAGCCATTTCGAACGGAGGCTATAAGTTGCCCCACCGCAAGTCGCAGCCGCATAGTAAAAGGCGAACCACACACTCAACATCAGCAAGTACAAAATGCACACAATCCTGCGAAGGCTGTTGCTTTTTCAGCTGTTGGCCACTGGCGCCTGTGATTTTAGCCGACTAATCGCGCTGTCCCGGCACATACAGCGAGAAGACATCCGCACTGCTGTGGTGTTCTCGCAGAAGAGTTTCGTTGAGACTCTACCTGGATTCGATGTGTTCCTGCAGGGCGCGACAGTCCCTCTAGTCCTATTCTCCGATGACTGTACTCAGACTGAGTCCTTGAGTCGGCTCATAGGATCATGGGCGGTCGGGTTTGTTTTCGTGGACAGCGTTGACAGTGCGAAAATGCTGGCCGTTGTCAATGGGACGCTGCGAACTCGACACTCGACAAAGATGGTGTTCGTCTTGGAGCAGGCCGCAGCGGACTACGGGAAGTTTTTTCAAACCTGCTTCCACCTGGGATTTGTCAATGTGATTGTCATGTACGACAGTCAAGTTCTGAGCTACGAGCCATTCCCAAGAGTGCGCGTTCGCAACCTCACTGGTGCGCCATTTGACGAGTACTTTCCGGATCACCTATACAATCTCAAGGGCTACGCCTTTCTCACGCCCATCCAGCAGGACGGAACAAGGGTCTTCATGAACAATGCCAACGAGACCATCTCCAGGATAACCGGAATAAACACGGAAATCTTCCGGTCCTTCGTCCGGCGGCATAATGCAACCTTCGACAGGCTCGTCAACGTAACTACTCAGAGCAGTTTCGAAATCAGCGACGCCCTGCGGCTGCTCGCCGAGGGTAAAGTTGACATCCTCCTACACACGTACTCCTACTTCAACCCGGAACTGTACGCATGGAGCTATCCGATCGCACAAGTCCAGTGGCAGCTCGTTGTCCCGTTTGTTGACGAGATCTCGTCCTACAAGTACCTGATCCTGCCGTTCGACATCAACGTCTGGCTTTGCATCGCAGTGAGCTTCGTCTACATATCCCTCGTCGGTTATGTTACTCTGTGGTGCCGCCACCACTCACTCGAATACGGTCCGGTTTTCTCGCGAAGTCTCACTCTATTCCTCTACATGCCGTCGCGGCCATTGCCATGCAGCCTGCGGGCGATCCTTTTCGAAATGCAGATCTTCTGCTACGCTCTCATCCTGACAAACATCTACCTAGCCTTTCTGTCGGCCTTCCTCACCACCACCGTTCAGGGCCAGCAAATCGACACCTTCGACGAGTTGGCCAACAGTGGCATACGGATATTGACAACAGATTTTGAGTCCGGGCTGATTCGACACAGTGACGTCTACCGTGAACGATACGGCGATAGGATCTTTCGCATCGAAGAAATCGACCTGGTGAACGAGTACCGCAAAAGCCTCAATCGGACGTATGCCTTCGTCATGGCCGACGATCGAACGAAGTTCTTTCTCGGACAGCAGAAGCACCTGGAAAAGCAGCGGATGTACGTGTCGAAGGGTACCCTGGGGACGTACTTTCTGACGTTCACCATGCAAATGGACTCGCCGTTTCAGAAGAATTTCGACGCGATTGTCCTACAGCTGTACCAGACGGGCCTGTACAAGAAGTGGGAGACGGACGTCTTTAATTTGGCAGTGGCCACGAATTACCTGCAGTTGTTTCGCTCGCAGAATGCCGGCAGTCTGAGGCCGTTGACCCTGTCGCATTTGCTGGTGTGTTGGGTTGTGTTTGCGGCGGGAATGAGTGTGGGGGTGGTGGCGCTGGTGGTGGAAGTAGTGCGGTTCAGGCGTGGGTTTTGGTTGAAATAAATTATGGCACTATCCGTTTTGGCTTTTTTAGTGATGACTGAGGAGTGAGCACGTGTGGAAGGGGGGAATGTGTAAAAGAAAAAGCAGGGCTTACGGAACGCGGCTAAAAGATAGGTGGAGACCCTTATAAGTCGGTTCCCTATTAAAATAGGTTATGAACTTGGTGCCGCCAACGACTAACGCAACTCTTCCAACTTTTTGCGGACCAAACCACAATTTTAGACTGAAAGCTTTGTTGAAGTTAGACCTAGATAAGTCGCACTTTTAAGGCAGTCATATTGAGGCTTAAGGCTCCTCTTTAAAGAGGGCTGGAGAGTGGTAAGGGAAGTGGCCTACGAGTGGTCCTAATCGATGCTCAGGCAAAGTCGGTTGTTTGGGTGTCTTTTCTTCGGTAAGTCGGGACTCATTGACGGACCAGGCACCCCAGTTCCTCAGTGACGTGGCTACCATTCATAGCTTTCAAAATCAGATGCCAATTGACAAACTCTGGCCGAAGCCAGCTGTGAAGCTGTGAATTTAGAAACCACAAATGCTTCGCTTCCCTCCCGAAGACTAGGTAAGACGGATGATTAACAAGAGATAGCGAGAAATCAAACCGTCACAACCATGAGAGGGAACATCAGGATAAGTAAGTACGACTCATCAAACCAAGTAAAAAAGGGCATTTATAACATGCATGATAATAACTACCTCCCTTGGGCAAAAAACCACAACACCGCCGGCAATAACGCCCTCCCCCATGACTGGCAATTTGAATGTAATTTTCCTTATTCATTTTTCGGTCGAGGAAATTGGATTTTACTACAATTTTACTGCATCGTCCCTGCAGAACCTACCTCTGAATTATCACACGTTCAAGGACTTCGAGGGGTTGCTATATAGGCACGGATGGACAGCAAGGAAGCCCGCCATTCTCATACACCCCTTATGCTCCTACTCAGCCATTAAGAAGAAAATTAAACCGCACCACCAAGACCAACGTGCTACAAACTAATTTTGTATAGAGGAAGCAGTGAGCGACTGTCCGTGGCTATACAGCAACCCCTCGATTAGTCCTCGAGCGTGTGATAATACAGTAGATTAGCCGCCATAGCTGTTTTGCTGATGCAAGATGGTGCTCGGCTGCGAGAGGAAATTACAGACAGAAAGTGAATGCGCCTCCTGGAAAATATTCCCTCACCCAAGGCGGGTGCAAAAAATCAACTTTGCTCCTGCTGTTTGAATTGTTAATCGCGGAAAATATTCTGTCAGCAAGGAAACTAATCACGTAATTTGGATAGAAAAAAGTGTCGGCATCAGCTGCATTTGCAGACTGTCATTTGACAGATATTCTTTCTTTCCCATCCCCAAGAGGACTGCTTCTCACTCCCTCTTTAATTTGATAAAGATGTCACACTCCCATCAAAGTCTTCACAATAACATCTGACCTAAGCCCGAAATGAACTCAAATTAAGTCGCCTCTCAAGGGTATCCACCACGGATTCCCATTAAGGATATAGATTCCTGCCATAGTCCATAAGTCTTCGTCGACTCAATTTCATATTCAATCTAACCAAAAAGACAGTAATCCTCTTGCATGTGTATATATACCAAAAGAGCTGTGTCTTTGAGCAGAAGGACATCTTAAGCATCTCAGACTTTGGAATGAGGAGGACTGCTCCTGCACAAATATGCACACGCCCCTGTTGCATTGTGCAACACTGTTTCCTCAAAAGGGATATTTTTCTCAGGCACACAACCACAAAGTGCTCCTTAAAAACGTACTCGCACAGAGAGAACGACATAAGCTAATCCATAGTCGTACCTGAGGCGCAAACTAGAAAAGGATAAGCAAAAGACGATGGCTTTCTTGAGTGTGAAATGGAAATTTCGCCTGGCAAAAAGGAGAATGCAAATTGTCCTGTTTAAGTTGTCACATAAGAATTCCATTATCATCATCATTTCAACATCATCAGTGGTATTGTTGCGAGTCTGTTTTCTGTGTGTGTTTTTTGTGCGTTTTTTTTTTTTGGCATAATGGCCATCAGGACATTAGAGTGAACGTCCTTGGGGGAACAAAACTGTTTAGTCTTATCTCCAATAAAATGAGTGAGACTCCTCCAGAATGTACATCTTTCCTCAAAGGATTTCAATCGCTGAAAAGCAATCTCTCTCTCTATATCTGCCTCAGCCAAAGGAATGTGCAAATATAGTTGATGATGTAATTGCTCCTCGCCGGAATGTAATTCAAATGCTTGTTATTAGGATACTTCTGCATGGAAAATAGAACAAGAAAATGGAAAGAAAAATCCTTTTACCCTTCACCGGGATGGTTGCGTTTTTGTTATTATTGCGCAGTTATCGATATTGTTTCTGCTATCGAGACAATAGTCTATTCAGGAGTAAAGAAATTACCCTCAAGGAGCAGTTTGTATACGTAGCAATCTAACGTTATTTTTTCTGTTCACTCAAATGCAAGGATGATTGTTGTTATGCGAGGATATTGAAAAGCGTATGCAGAATACAGTTCAGTGAGTTTGCTTGGAAATAAAATTGAAATTAGGACGACGGAGGTCAGATAAAAGGCTATAAAAAGGGTACGAGAGAGTGCGGGCACCGAAGGTGATGAGAATGCTGAGCCCAGGATGCGAAACAAATTGTCCAAAAGAAAATTAGGTAGATTTGCAAAATGTGAAGCAGTTCGGCTCACGCACACATTCAAATCCAATTCGAAAAGTTCCCTACCGAAATTGCCGGAAAAAACCCATTAAATCAAGGATACTTTATTTCTCATGTTATGTTTGGAAAACTGAAGCCGAATATGCAAAGAATGTAGTAGATTTTTGCGATGAGTGCACTCAGATCAAGCAAGTGTCACTTTTTCGATTGCAAACATCAATCATTCTTGAATAAAATCCTCAACGTTAGATAAAAATAAGTTTAACGATGTAGAAATAAGTAGCAGATGCTTAAAAATCAACTAGATCTACTACATATGAAATAAATTCGCATCTGTTCCACGTTCTAAGGTTCCCATCACAAAATGTTGGACATTTCCCTAACCTCCGATTTAATGTCAAGTACAAACGAAAGTTCCATTTGTAAAAACATTTATTTTTCCAGTGCAAACTATCAAACAATAAATTGGATATTTTAATTGGCTATTCGGTATCCACTTTCACGAATTGAATAGATGAATATCCGGTGCTCGGTTTGAAACAAAATGCTAATTGAATTGTTGGCTTTGTTTTGAAAATGCCAATTTGGTATTTTTTTCTTTTTTCTTGCGTGCGATTTTTGTTTGTTTATTTAGAAGTGGAAATGAAAAAGCCAGGTTTGCAAACAAAATTACATTTATTAACGTTGTGTGCGATGGTAACGATAAGTGATTTATGTTAATTTGTGTTTTAAGCGACAGTCGCTTTGTGTTTCTCTTCTTTTTTTTTTGGGCTGCATAGTCCGGTGGTGCGTTCGGTTTTTCAACCATCGCTAGTATTGCTAAGATTGACGTTTAGTATTTTACTGTGAGCGGTTTTGTTAGATTTACGATGTGGTCCACGATGGGAAAAGAATACGAGACGTCAAGGCCCACAGGCTTATAATAGGAATACAAATTACTAAAGGGTTTTTCAACAGGGACGCTACAAAAGTAGAGTGACAGGGACAGCAAACGGCGCCGAATTTCTTGCCGCTCTTTTGACATTTCTCTTCAGTAAGGTTTGCCTTTTCATGATGGAAAGATATACGAGCCAACAACGAGTCGAAATTATTAAAATTTACTACCGAAATTCGGGGTCAGTGGCCTCAACGTTAAGAGCGCTACGTCCAATGTATGGTCGTCATAATCGTCCTCGCAGATCAACAATTGAGCGTCTAGTGGAAGAATTTGAATCCACAGGCACAGTACAAAATGTTCCCGTGCAAGTGAGACAAAGAAGTGCCCGTAGTGTCGAGAATAATGCTGCCGCTGAGGCTTCAGTTGAAGAAAGCCCAAATGTGTCTCTCACACGTCGTTCTCAAGCGTTGGGCATCTCTGTGACGTCGTTGTGGCGAATTTTGCGAAAAGATCTTGGCCCACATCCTTACAAGATTAAATTGACGCAAGAACTGAAGCCGTTTGACCACCAGAACTCCGTATGTTCGTGAATTGGGCTGAGCAACAACTTGAAAATGATTCGGATTTTCATCTAAAAATCATCTTCAGCGATCAGGCTGATTTCTGGCTGAATGGCTTCGTCAATAAACAAAATATGCGGTATTGGTCAGGCAGCAATCCACACGTTTTCCATGAGTCATCATTGCATCCCGAAAAAATTACGGTTTGGTGTGGTTTAAGGGCCGGCGGCGTCATTGGGCCGTACTTCTTGCGTGATGATCAAGACCGGCACGTTATTGTGAATGGGAGTCGCTTCCGTTCAATGATAACCGAATATTTTTGGCCCCAATTGGATGATATGGACGTGGAGGACATGTGGTTCCAACAGGACGGCGCCAGAAGCCACACAGCGAATGTCACAATCAATTTATTGGAAACCAAGTTTGGAGAACGTGTTATCTCACGAAATGGTCCAGTCGCTTGGCCGCCTCGGTCGTGTGATTTGACGCCGTTAGCCTATTTCCTGTGTGGCTACGTCAAATCTATGGTCTATGCCAACAAGCCAGCGAAGATTGATGAACTTCGTACGAATATCGAACGTGAAATTGCAGCAGTATCGGCCGATTTATGCTTGAAATCCGTCGAAAATTGGGTTCAGCGTCTGGACTTCTGCAAGCGTGCCCGTGGTGGCCATGCAAAAGAAATCGAGTTCCATACATAATGGCATCGAACGGACTTTCACAGGAATAAAGAATTTCATTGATATCCAAAACCGTTTTTGTTTTATTTAAAAAAAAGTTCCTCAATATTACAAATATTTTGTTAAAATAGAAAATGAAAAATAAAATAAAAAATATCAGTCCTTGACCCAATAAACAATATTTAAACTAAACCAAAAAAAGAAGACCGCGAGTCGCTTAAAATACAAAATAATTCAGAATTTCTATATTAAATGAGAACTACGAACATTCTATGTCATTCTATATTGAAAATTTCATGAATGCGAAGGACGAGGTTGGCCCTCGACCAGTAAGTCGAGGCTGCGAGGCAACGTATTCACAACAGCTTATAGAAATTGACCCATAAGCTGCATGCTGCACACGTGCCGGATGCGACGGATAGACTAAGTTTACTTTCTACTTTTCTGTCCGTTGCACCCGTTGAAAGTTGACAAAAAGTCAAGGGCAGCTCTTTTATGTTTCATTGGTGGAAATATTGAGTGAATGACAAAAGCTGACATCGGCTGTTACTGTCACCACGCCGAAATTTTTATTATTGTCAAGTAATTGTAACTTTGTTCGATGAATTAATAAACTAAACTAAAATAAAATCCGTGCGTCAAAAATACGTACAGTTTATAAAGAAAACGATGAAGATGACTTTTGCAGTGTTGTTAGCACTCTGTCCTCATTTTTCCCACAAAGCGCGGTAATTTTTTACCTTTTTACCGTACTAAAATTCTCTCGATACTTTTTTGTGCAAAAATCTAACTTTTTAACGTAAAATTTTTAATACAAAAAACCACACTTTGTAAGCACTCTTATTACTATTTTTGGAACCAAACAATTTCGTTAAAAAGGCTCTTTTTAATGGACATTCAGTGTGTTCATATACCTAATCATGGTGAACTGTAGATGTTTCTATTAAATTTCAGCAAAAGTTTATAGTTTGTGTGTTTTTGTGGTGAGATTTCTGAAGTTTCCACGATTTTGCTGCTTATTCCCTTCTTCCCACGGACGACTTTTCGGACATAGAAATTTTCTAACAAAAAGGGAGAAATCCCACGATGTAAGACCACCTCGCATTTTTATCAAACACTGGCGGCACTGGTTGTGCATTTTTCTAGTGGCCATGTTCCATTGGACTATTTCAAGCAGCGCTCATCAGGGAACGCAATTCAAGCCATGACCCGCCATGATTTGCAAAGTGACTATATCACATTTTGGTACCATTGTCAGGGCGGGTTTTGCGCAACAAAAAGAAGCGTTGTCTGTGCCAATTTGTGCAGTAGGAACTTGCCCCTTTTGACGGAAAGCCGAAGAGCTTAATTCAGTTCCAGAACAAAAATTCCCACTGGTGAATTGAACATCGATTGCTCCCACGAAAAAAAAAAAAAAACTCTCGCTCAGATACAGGTAGACAAACTTTCTTATTGAGAAACTTTTATCAAAATACACATAAATTCGAGGTGACAAATCGGTTACCAAACGATAACTGGCTCCTTTCAGCTATAACCCTGCTGGGGAGCAGTTTGTGTGCGGGAGTTTTGTCATATCTCACCCTCATGTATGCTCCTCTCAAGGATATATAAAAACATTATGCGCCTGCCATTATACACTGTGTAGAAAATGGAAAATAATATTTATGGTCCTTCAAATGATTACACATATTGTGAGAGGAGCGACGCCCACTCACCGTATAAATCCACTTTGCAAAAGAGTACTCCTTTGGGTTGAAAAGAAAAATAATGTTTCATTGTGTCCTACAGAGGAGTGGCAGCAGGTGATCTCTGTTGCTTCCAGCGTGATGATAGTGCCACCATCCCCCATCCCCCAGAGGAGACAGAGAGAGAAAGAGAGAGGGAGAAATAACCACGGTAGATAATTTTCCGATGCAGAAGTTTCTATAACGGTGAGGGTGGATGTATGGCTCTCACTCTCATACATGGGCTCTTCAATGCGAAGTGACCCGATAAAAATAATAAGGAGGCAGCAGAGTAGAAAGTTATCGTTCTTCCTTTTCCCCGCCGCATAGCCAAGTGAAATTGGAATTGTGGAATGCATAAAGTGTTGGGAGGACGAGCAGCCTGACATATAATTTGTGCTCGGAGGCAAATCGATTGGAAGTCGTATTTAAAGTTTTCCAACTTTGAGTTACTGCGCCATTAATTTGTGACTGATGCGGGTCGTCTCCCGCTTCATCTCTCTGGTTGACAACACTGTGAACAACAGTTTAGCTAACCCCATTCTTTCGGTAATTAAACACGCCAAGTCCTCCGCCACTGTCTCAGCAATTACTCATCCTTAATCCACGCGAACGCTTATAAGCCCGACCCCCGGATTAATATTCCGCCAACGCTTTGCGGCGTGTCCGCAGATTTCAGCTGTTCTTCTCCCATTTACATTGTCCTTATCGTGCACGCAAGCAGTGTGTGCACTCGCATTATCCACACCGCTAAATGCAAGCGCGGAATTAAGAATTGTTTCTTGTTTATCTTCCGCGCTAAGACTCGCGAATCCTTTGCCATTCGCATCCCCCACCCCCTCATTTCGTGTTGCGCCACCTTAATTGCATTCAGTGCACCTTCTGCTGCGTGCTCCAGTTTTCTAATTAATAAGGGTGACGCTGGTGTGCTCTGGCGCGCAGAAAAAACCTTCAGGAGGATTCTGCACTTGATTTTGCTTGATTTGATTTTTTTTCTGTTGTTTTCGAACTTAACGCTCGACATAAATAAAATAAAATTCATTTGCACGATGAACGCAGGATGGGTTGCAGGTGCAGTTGTCGTTTCACTGTTTCCACACAAAGTGGCTGACACGTTAGGGAGAAACTGAACCGTTGTTGGAGGTATGTGTGGTGTACCCTATGACGGTTGGTCAGAGGGATATGACTTGGGATATGAACGTCGAGCATTAAGGTTGCTGCCAAACTTCTCCTTCTTCTTCGTCACTTATATCCGAATAGTCCTTGTATGTACTAGCAAAACGGTTGACACAACAACACTAGGCCGGGTTCTGCCAGCTTAACCTGCTCGTAAAAGTTGACGTGTGGTTCAGGGAAGGCTTTTGAAATTATCTACATTTGCTAAGTCAAGGAATCGAGTATTTTTGACTTGAGCAGGTACGGCACTGGGGAATTTTAGGAACTGCTGAGCCTATTCCAGAAGTTCTTTCACCAGAGTAAGGCTAAAGACTATAAGCGTCACTAATATGACCAGGCACAAGCTCTTAAGCTGCGTAGAGGCGAACGCGATGGTTTACCTAAAAGACCGACAGTGATATTGAAAAGTGCTTTTGTTATTTCGCTGCATGTTCATTGCCAATTTATTCTACAGGCCGTAGCCAGGGGTCAACAGATAAGGGGCTTTGAGGTCTTTCACTGGCCTGCTGACAGCTTGTTTGGTCGCTTCTTTTTCAAAAACAACTTGCCCTATTTGTCTATGCAGTCGACATTTTCATCTGGTTACATGAATTCAAAATAAGGCCGTATATACTCAGGGCCCAGGTAGACTTCTGTGTAGCAAAGCTTCGCAAGCTTCACAATCAAGGAAGCTGTGTGTTTTTGCAGCGCCCTCTCTCGGACGGAGTCATAAGGAAATGACATCTCGATGATGCCCGTTTGTGTCGATCGAATGATGTTGAGTTTCATAAATTTGGAATTTAATTTTATGCATTTGTCCTGCTTGTACTACTCAACGCCTCAACCGCAATTGTCGTAAAATTGGACACAGGACATAGACCGAGAGATTCTGTGGCCGCCAATTCGCGATATAGTCGTTCATAACTTTTTTGATAGTCTGCGATTCAATGTTGGGAAACATGAGGATAAATTGCTCACTCGAGGTGGCGCTAGTTGCATCTATCCACCATGTTTACATCCCTTTTAAATTGTTTCTTAAATTTTCAAATTAATTTATTCCTTTGTACAGCTCGTACTTCTCAAGTTTGTCATACGGAGAAGGATATAGGCTTGGAGATTCAGTATTCCCAATTTAGTTCCTCATTTGGCCGTCAATCCCCCACCTCTAGTCGTCAATATTTGTCTATGGCAATCTTTGGTTCAATGCTGGGAAACATGAGGATAAATTTGCTCACTCTAGGTGGCGCTAGTTGCTTAAGAGGCCACTTGATGCCATTGCTGTGCCATATAATCCTTCACTTTGATGAAACAATTTCCTGATGCACCTCAAAAATCATTTAGCCGATCCGTTTATTTCCAAACTCTCCTCCGACACTCGGCACAGTTACCCTATACTCCAGAAAACAGCAACCCACAAGGATTCTCTTGTTTGTCACACGAATTGAGGGAATGTGCATGCAACAGTGCCATTGGCTTTATGTAAGACACTTAAGCGTGTTTTTTAGTACACTAAGGAAAGGACCCAGCGAGTTACACACACAGATATACTATAGAAGCAGTAGTCTGAGGTGAGGAAGAAGGATGCAATGCGACTTAAGACGGTGATATAACTTTGCATTTAATTTATCGCTTTGTTTTTTGTGTAACAATCTGTTCGAGATTTTCTATCGTTCCTTTCATTTTTTTGTCTGCTTTTCTTTGTTTATTTGGACATCAATTCACTCGGGGTGTGTGTTGATTCTCTTCTGCATGTAGGTCACGTTAATGTGCGGGGTGTAAATAGGGGCACCGAGAGGAATGAACAACTACAAATACGAGCGAATATTTCAAACGATAATATGGTCCACAGGATGACAGGGATGGCGCTCTGTAAAACAGTAAACAATCGAGTTGGGTATAGCGATAGAGAGGTTTAGACGAAAAACAATGGGAAAGTTAAGCTGAAAGCATTTTATTCGAGTGCTGATGGCGGGGTTAAGGCATGGGTGGGCGTGGGATTGTAGGGGAGCGATAAAGGATGACGCAGCGCAAGAGTGACTTCGGAGTACTATTTGTCGTTTCGAGGAGTGGTTCGTTCGGTGGAGGTTTTGCTATCTGTCTACTTAAAGTTGTTGATCAAGATTTGATGAGGTTATTCGGCGGAAGAAGTCGAAGGTAGGAACTGGTTTTTGACTGTTGAAGAGGTTGAATTGCGGGCTAGTTTGGAGCCACAAATAGTACTTAGAAGCAGGCTCTATAAACGTCTTCTCAAAAAATCATTAACAGTTGAAAATCGCTGCTTCAAATGCGGTCCTTGTCACTGAGGATCGAATTTCTAGATCTGTAAGCAGGTCAAACATATTACGGAAAGCTTGAGAAGTCAAATTTTTCCCACTAGCGTCAAAAAGCCGCCAAGTTTAATATAAATCCTCAAACTCTGTGAAGAACTACAGAACTTCCCTTCCTAATGCAGCGCATGGGTATCGCCATTTTTAACGAACCCTACAAGAGTCTAATTAATAACTTCTGAATGATGGGCGGCACATAACCTATAGGGGGTGAGTTCTTTTGAAAAACTATTTCCCGGACTGCTTCGAAAAGGCTTTTACGAACTGTAACCTAGTGGTAGCGGGTTTGTTACCGCTTCGCGTCAAAACCACCTACCCAATGTGAATTCGCTCCTGGGACAAAACTAGGTGCTTCATTGAGCAAAGAATAGTTTTGTTTTTTATCAAAATCGGTCAACTCGTTCAGAAGATATATCAATTTAGAATATTTCTAAGAGCGGGCGGATTGATGATTTTTGGCCCGTTTTTTACTATGAAAAGTAGGGCAGGTCCTTCAGATGCTGATAGGGAAGAAAATATTCAAGCAATACAATCCTTGGACAATGCTGAGTCTTAAACAGTGAAGGCGGAAGAGTTGCCATCCGCCACCCATAACCCAGCTTCTATCTCCAATTGTATAGACAGCCCACTAAGCTTGAGGGTTACAAACCTCCTCAAGGTAAAGTCCCATAACCCCAGCAACTATGTGCGATCGATATTGACGATATTGGCTCTGAAAAATGTTACAAGCCTCTTCAAGGTGTAAGCAGTTCCCAGTGTTCCATTTTCATTTTTAAATTTAAATCCAATATTTGGGAACTTTACCAACCAGCTAAAGTGACAAAGTACACACGCGATCCCATGGCTTAGAAATCACTAAGGCATTTAGCGAAACATATATCACTATCCATTTCATTCTCAAAGCAATCCCCAGAATGTGTATCCAAACCAAACATCCGTGCAGTGTCCTTGAAGGCCAACAAGTCAGCCATAGTCGGCCATAAATTGCGCCATTATCTACAGACCATAGACAATTGATAATCCATTGCGTAATAAATCAAGAATTGTAACGGATGCAGGATACAGGCGAATTCTGCTAAAACAGTGGATAGGTGTATGTATAAATGTCCTTTTTGTTTAAGTTGAGATAATTAATGGCGGCAAAAGGAAAAACAAGACATACTCGTAAATACAAAATCCGATGGATGTGATGCGAGAAATATCGTCCTGCCATCCTTGGAGCACCTGGAATTGGAGCAGTAGAAAAAGTTCCAACAGTGACATGATCCTTGTGTCTTTTGTGTATACTTGTAATAATTATTTTATCTCTAAAGGATGTTTCTTTCGCAGGGAAGAGAACGTTCTGTTTGCGTATCCTTGGAAATTCATCTTCCATTTAGCTTTCCTTGTACCTATATGTGCACACGCGGGAAGAGAGGAGTCAGGTGTAAGAACAGACAACAGAATGTTCTTATGGAGAGTCTGCAAACAGATTATTCATTCTGAAGTGTATGTCTTCCCAAAAGTGTGTCCTTATTTATGAAAATGAAAAGTCCCCGTACACGATTTAAGGAAGATTCGTTTATAGATTGATTGTAGTGTTGAACTTGTTCAATCTCCTCGTCAGCTTGTGTGGTTTTGGCAAACAAACTCCGTTGGAAAACTCTGTATTTTTCAACAGGGTGATGTCTTAAGACCCTCGCACGCTAGACAAAGGATTGGACGTTGAGCAACGCGTTGAACGTACTCGTTTAGCGGTAGACATCCTTAATGTGACTGGTTAGTAAGCCTAAGTCTAAAAAGACTTGGGTCATTCAAACTTCCATTCAATTCAATTCAACTTGTTATAGGTACAAAGAGGGTTTAAATGAGGTAACAAAGTTCTTAAAAGCCCCAACAAACATATAATCAGACACCTATGTCGTAGTTTGTTCCTCGGCATGTGCCCACCTTCATGATTTATAAGGCTTATGTACCTTGTAGTAGCTCTTCGACGGCCCAGGAAAGTCCCAGATTGCTCTACGGATCTTTACCCTTGATAGAGTTGTTTCAAATCTAAAAGGGCTTACAGAGATGAGCGAGTTTTTATCAACCCTTGTCAGATAAATCCGAAAAACAATTGTCGAATTTGCCAAAACCTGACATGGCTACTTCAGAGTCAATCAGTTCACTGATGAGTGGTTTTAGACACTCAGCCTTTTTTGCGAAAGAAAGAAGTAAGAAAGTCACCGAAAGAAGCAAGAAGGAGTTCTTCGATGACTGAGGGTTTTGAGGGTCCTCTGTTTTTTGAACTAACCACCAGATATTCACTTTATGTTCAAGGATGGAGGTATTCAGAACAAAATGAGTCTTAGAGAGTGTTGGCTGCCAAACGAATGTCAGTTTAACTTCTTGAAACTCCCAAACTCCGTTGCGACTTCATTATTCCCGTGTAGCCATGAATTGGTCTTTTAACCTTTTAGTACAATTTGTGAACTGCCTCTCTCGATTGAGGGTCGCCCTTATTTACCACTAATCATCAATGGCTCTATATTCCTTTACTTTTCAAGCCTGTCCCTTGATTGCATAAGACTGCTACTTTACTCCTGCTATAAAAGGCGATAAACTTAAAATAAACTAGATAAATTTTCTGAGAAGCTAAGTCTAGGGTTCTTTTTGGACCTAATCCCATTGTGTCATTGTGAGCAGAAAAATCTGCCAGCCGCTCGGATGATATTTGCCATTCTCTACTGGACCAAGCTTCCAAACAAGAAAAGATAAAAAATGGAAATGCCGCCAGGTTTTTCATTTCCTTGCAGCTTTATACCATCCAACTCTATTAAAAGTCTGGACTGGCTTCACATGTGACCCTCAAATCTCTATAACTACCCACCACTCGATCCACTTAAAGTTTGAAACTTGCACCTCCGACTACCGCTTATCTTACCAACGCCGGCTATGCCAATTGCCCCTGTCCACCCAAAGTGCACTGCCCTTTACCAATCGCATAAGTCTTCAACTGCCAGCCGCATAAATACTTTGCGAGCCCCCACAACTTAAGCAACTAGTTGGTTCCAGTTCCATGAGTTGGTTCAGTTTCAGATGCCCCTCCACTTGTAATAAATTAAACTGCAGCCGCAAAGGGGACAAAAAAAAAGACCTCATACCACACCCAGATAAGTTTCGTCCTCAAAACCAGAAAACGCATTTCCCGCTTCTTAAATATTTCATATGAATACAAAAAAAAAACAAGACACCACCCGACCACATGAACGCATATAAAACTTTTCACAGATTTAATTAAAAGTCCTCTTTACAGTTGCAAAGCCAACTACTCCTCCATTTTTTTGTTTGGTTGGCTGAAACCTGCAACTTTTCGCGCAACTTGCACTTAAAATTCATTTAAAACATTTTTCAAATGAGATCTCTGCCGCCACAGCAGATAATCCTCTGCCATTAGTTCACAATTAAATTGAAATAATATCCGCTTACATTGCTCCTGGAACGGGAATGGGCGATGGGAAAAAAAATTCAAATCACAGATAAATCTTGGGGTAAGGATAAAATTAAAGTCCGTAAATCCTTGCAATTTCCCTATAAATTAATTTGGACAGAAGAAATGATGTGCTCACATGGAGCAGCTGACATTAGAAAGGAACACACACCAATAATTAACGACTACGCAGTCCCACCAAAAGCATGTATAAGCAGTGGAAAAATGTTCGTCCTTGTTCTTTTAGTCGCGCAGCTTGAAACGTCTAAGTCATATGTTTCAATTAGAATATAATTCCGATCCGGAATGAGGATGTTCCCGGCAGTCATATAGTGGCTGGAGGACGATTCAACGTTCTCAAAGGGAGAGCCAAAAAAAAGACCGCTCATTGTGTAGTGGCACTTTAAAGGATTTTTCAGTTGAATAAAGTTTTAAGTGTCATTTATGTTAGGGACGTGACACGTGGTTGGCTTTCGTTTTGAACAAGTTTTCTTGGTTAGCCTGGTGTGGTCGGTGTCGAGATTGGTAGTTTGTGTGTGAGAAACGCTAGTAATCGGAAAAGTCATTGGGGGGAGATGTCATAAAAGGATGCGTTAAACATGCATTACATGTCTTTGTCTATGACTGTTGGGCGGGCACTAGTTTTCAGTGTTTTTGAAGTACCACAGTCGCATAGGAGTCACATCAGAAATAGAGATTTAAGCCGGTTACCTCGGTCGAAAAAAATATTCACCAAATATCAAGATCGGAACGCTGTTATCGATAGCTTTAAGGACGCGGCACCTCATCCAACAACCAATTGGTCTGTCCCATACTAAACTAGTACATTTTTTGTACAATATCCGATTTTTACGATATTTTTGAAGTACTTTTGTGGCCATTTCGAACCGTATTTTTGGGAATTTATCGATAGATTAACAAAACACATTTTTAATCTTATTTTTGGAAAATGTTTGACGGAACTTGGACGCGATTTTTGAAGACACTTTTTGGAACAATTTTGAACAATATTTTTTGAGAAGACTTAAAAGCCATTTCATAGCTTCAAATTTTCCATTTTGTCCAACTTTTGGAGTGAACTTTGAGCGACAATTTTAGGTCCGATTTTCGGTGATACTTTGTGGCAGTTTTCGAGTCGACATTTTCTTAAGGAAAGCATAACAGCTGCGACTGCCTTTGAGTAGATTTTTAGTGCGTTTGTGGACAATTTTTTTGGGGGAGCGTTCTTGGCGATTTGACGGTTTTGAACCACTAAGCTCAAGACGATTATTTGCTTCACTTTTGTGGTTATTTATGGCTTTTCTGTTGCTTTTTTTGATGTGTTCTTAAATAAAAGCCCTTTTTTGTTCAGACTTGTTATTATACTTTAAAGGTAACTTTGGCTGGAACTTTCCGACTTTTCCCCTTCTAAGAGTTTTTTTAAAATCCATTTTGACTAATTTTGTCAGTTTTTGGTAAACCTTATAAGCGAATATGTTCAGATTCGTTATGAGGTCTTGGCTGGAACTTTCCGGCTGTTCCGCTTCTCAGTGTTTTTGGGTAGTTTTGTCAGTTTTTGGTAAGCCTTTTAAGAGTTTGTTTTAACCGATTTCAATTTTCAATTTTGAACAGATTTCGAAGCGATTAATAGCTCATAATTTACTCTGAGTTTCAGAAAGAAGTTTCAGAAGTTTGGCAAATTTAAGTTGCGGTTTTCAACTACTTTTCTAGTTTATTTGTATTTTTACTTATTTTTATGGAATCTTTTATGACAGGTTTAAGGTTATCCATTGGCAAATTTTAGTTGCGGTTTTAAACTACTTTTCTAGTTTATTTGTATTTCTACTTGATTTTATGGAAACTTTTATGACCGGTTTGAGGTTATCCATTGGGGCTTATTTTGTCCTCGTTTCCACCCCACTTTGTAGAGTACATTTGATTGTTTTTTTTAAAACGACTTTCGATTTTTGACTGCATTTTCAGAAGATTGGCTTGGTGAATTTTTAAATCGACTTTCGACGCACTTTTGTTGGCCAAGTCTATCAACATTTCGAGGACATTTTTGGGTCAACCTTAGTCAATTTTTAGCACAACATTTAAATCAGTTTTTGGAATTATATTGAGTGAGCCTAAGCGTCAACTTTATGATAATTTTTGGCATCTTCCGTCTGACTTTTGAGGGGTACTTTGTGGGACGAGTCTTACGACGATTTAAAAGCTCAAAACGAATCACACCTTTCTCTAAAATCTGTCTGGAGGCTTGTTGTAACATCAAACGAGACAGAATATAGACAGCGGATACTTTTTTGCACTAAGGTCTACCATGCGAGTTTTTAGATAATTTCCAGGTTTGACTTTAACGATCGACTGTTGTAATAACTTCTAATAGACTTAACTAACTTCTCGGCGATTTAATCACATCCATATTTCTTCACAGCAACAATCCTTAAGCAATCTTGAATCGACATTAAATTTCGCCCCACAATGTCATTCATAAAACTCATCCCCCGCATACATTGAACACGGTCTATTTGCTCACTTGTGCGTACCTGGTAAACATTGCCAAGCCGACACTTACTGAATACCGAATTATATCGCAAATCACCAAACAAACATAATTTCCTGTTGACGCACATTTACTTATACCAAATCAAATACTACCAACTTTGGGGATATTCATTTGCCTGACCGTCCGTAATTCAATTAGTGCTCAACATGCAACTGTGGACACACATCCTTGTCGTGTGTCTAAGCACACACCATCTGCTGGCGTATCGCTTTGATTTCGTTGTCAATCTGACGAAAGTGTTAGTCGAAAGGAACTACTTTCAAACGCTGATTTTGTTTCACAATAAACTGGTGCTGGCCAACATCGATGGGCCCCATCTGGAGGAGGAGCTTCAAGGGAACTTGGAAATACCACTTGTTACCGGCAATGACGACATTTCCGGCACATTTCTTCTGAAAGAGAATTTAAACGTAAACAGTCTGGCGTTTGTCGTGATGAGCGATCTGACCGATTCGATTCGAAATACCAGCGAAGAGGCTCTGAAGGGCCTTCATGCCATGAAGATCCTTTTCATTGTGGCGAAGCCGACAGCGACGAAGATTGGTAGACGCGACTTGAACGAGTTTTTCCAGTGGTGCTGGAACTCGAATCTGTTGAATGTCATTGTCACATTTTCCGCGGAGAATGGCACTCGTCATGAGCTGTTTACGTACAGTCCCTTCCCTGACGGCATTGATGTCAGAAATGTAACAAACTCGACGGTGGATGGGTATTTTTGGAACAAAGTCGCCAACGTTAGAGGGTACAAGTTCGCAACGCCTGTTTTCATTGACGAGCCGCTGGTGATGAAGGTAAGTTTTGACAGAGCTTATTTGTATTGTGCTGGAAGTGGTGTGAATCCTCATTGACGGTTGCAAGTCAATTCTTCTTAACAACTTTGATTTTACTGGTCTCTTGCACTCAAAAATTGTCGCTCATCAGTAAGTTGGCGCAAGGGGTAGGCGGCCTGTTGAAGAGCAGTCCCTGCCAATGATGCTTTCAAATGCATATTGACTGTCAAAATTCCACTGTTGTGTTTACTTTCAGAACGTGTCCACTTGTGGGTAACATTTCTCTTCCCCTCTCCCATTCAGGTGCACAGCAAGAAGGGAAATGGCACCTCCATCAAAGGAACCGCCGGCCGGCTGTACAAGGAGTTCATCCGTCACATCAATGCCTCCTTCTTCTTAGTAAGCGTTTCGAATATTTCACTACATTTACACCAGAAGAATGTCGTCCAGCTTACAATGGACAAAGTGATTGACGTTAGCATTCATCCAATCTCGTCGCTGCTGCCGTTCAAAACGCACGGAAGCTATCCCTTTGCACACACCAATGTCTGCATCATACTACCAGTGGTGCCGGAAATCGATCGCAGCTACTACGTAATCCGTGCATTCAGCCCTCAATTGTGGGATGCTATCCTTGGACTGCTCGTTGGGTTCCTGGCAATCGAGTTGATTGCGAATTACGGATTAGAGGGGCGGCTGCTTGTTGGCGTCTCGATACAATCGACCATAGCGGGCATGATTAACCAGTCGAGGGATACGTCATTATTGCCGCCAAGTGTTGTTCGCCGATGGTGGACGAAGGCGCTTGTCAGTTCGCTGGTAGTGTTTACGGGATTTTTCGTAACCAACTTGTATGTGGCGGCGCTGACCAGTTTGTTAAGTACAACTGTGTACGGCCATCAACCGGAAACGTTGGAGGACATTTTGCGTACTAATCTGGAGATACTTTCGTTGGACTTTCAAATAGATGCGTACTTTCGTTCGAAGGCATTCCCAGAGGCATTACAGAAACGCGTTCGCATTGCAGACCCAGACACACTGGCGAGATACCGCAATGAATTGAATGCCTCGTATGGGTATATTGTGAGGGAGGAACGCTGGAAGATGATCGACTATCAGCAGTCGAGGTTGTGGAAACCGATTTTCAAAATTGCTCACGAGTTCTGCATCCCGAATTTGTTCCTGTCGTTTCCCATTCAATTTGATTCGCCATTTTACGAGATCTTGAAGTCGTTTACACTGACGGTCGAAAGTGCCGGACTGTATTTGCATTGGACGGATATGAGTTATCGCGACGCCCAAGTGTCCGGCGTGATTGAGCTAATGAAAGAGACCAACAAGCATCCGGTGCTGCTGAGCGTGGCGCATTTTAAATTGGTTTTCTTATTTATTGGGGTGTGCTATGGGTTGTGTTTTGGGTGCTTGGTGATTGAAAAAATCGTCGCCGCCGTATGCAGGAGAAATGGGGAGTAAATAAAGAGAAGAGTGGACGGTGGAGTGTGGTGTTTTGCTTTCGGTTTGAAGTTTCAGTGGGATTAAGGACGGGTTTGTCTGAAAAGTCAGAAGGCAGTGCACATACCCAACCGGGGACAGCTTTCATGCGAAAATAGCTTCGAGTGGAAAGACTTTTCGAACCAAAATGACAAAGGAGATATGTCTTCGCTGCCATGTATCTGCGATAAGGGTTCTCTAAAGAGCCTCCATGTGGCAGAAACAGCATTTCGCAAGCATGAGAGTGAGAGTTTTTTGGTGATCCGAGGTAGAAAAAGTTTCCACCTTCCATTTCTCTACACAAAATGCTGTCAGTGACAGATGACAAGTGGCGGCTCTCTGTATTTTATTATGTCGCTCCCTGATCGGTTTTATTTCTATTTGGACATTTGGGATTCCTGTGAGCCGCCTGCAAGTCTCGGTAAACATCGAGTAAGTACCAGTGCTTTTAGATAGATGTGTCTTTTGATCAGCCCACCCGCCACTTAAATGTTCAATAACCTCCAAAAGAGTAAGCCATTTCGTTTGAAAAAAATATTCCCTGCGAGAAAGAATTTTTCACGATTTCTGACAGTTGTCAACTCGATTTTTGTACATAAAAACACCCGCAAGTAATAAGGTTCGTTCGTGCACATTCAGAATTGATAAATAAAGGCCAAGGGCTAAAACAACAAGGTTCCCTTTATATACAAAATAAGTTGGAATTGGATTTTTCATAAGCTAAATACGTATTAAACTTACCATTTTGAATGCGCTGATATGTTCTAGGAGAACTTTTAATTGCAACTTCTTCCTCCAACATCGTTGACGACGAAAATAAATAGAATTTCACTTGTCAAACTCTTGATCTGCCACTTAGTTGTCAGTTTTCATTTTTCATTTTTCAATAGGTCGAAATTCGGCGTGTAGAAAATTACGAAAAAATTAAAGAGGGGAAATGGATTTCTCTGTCATTATTTTCAATTTTCTCAGTACGTGGTCGCATTCGCACAGTTTCTTAGCAAAATTTTAAATAAAGTTTCGTTTGCTAAAATGTACCCAAACGAAGGCACAGCCCTATCCATATGACAGCGAACGACTGAAGAGTGAAAACCAACAAACCACTTTTGACATCTTCCAGCAGTAGCATAGCTAATTAATCTGTCGAAATGTGTTAAGAAAACAAGCTTGAATTTTGAAAAGCAAACTTCTTGCAACCAATTGTCAAAGCTGTCAAAGTCCAAATGAAATGTGTCATGTGAACGAACTGTCAGAACTTGCGAGTATTATTTCGTTTGTACGGCAGTTTGTCGCTCTAATATGAAATGAATTGGCTTTAGGAGAGCAACATTTTTACACTTGCGCATGCAACTGTCACTCTTCCCGAATTTTTTGTTTCCATTTGAAAGATCAAAACGTAAATTTCTTAAACTATAAGCGTCCGAATTCCAAAAAGACTGTAGAAGGAATTTTAAATCTTTTTAAGTCTGCGAGGCCTGCGGAGAAAACGACTAAGTGGTGCCTGACAGTTCATTTAATTTTCTATCAACCTGTTGCTGAAGTAACGAATACTGAGTTCATAATCCAATCATCACTGAATACAGTTTTTCTTGAATTGAATAGCACAAATATTTAGAGATGACTTACGGGCGATATCATCCTAGAAGGGGAGGGAGCCGGAGCACTCTTTAGAAACAGAATGGAATTGGAATGGAATGTGGAAGAAGAAACACAAAAACACTTCCAACTACTAGAGAACAGAGACTAGACAAAAAGATTGACTTAGGGGAGCACTGACCACTGACCACTGACCACTGGCATCGGTCACCGACATTGACCATGACCACCGACGAGCGACGACGACGACGACCGAGCACCGAGCAGCGTCGCAGCGAGCACAAGAAGAAGGCACAACCGAAGTTATATGATCGGAGAGCGATAACAAAGAGACACTTAAGGGAAGCAACGAGAAAGAGAACGAGAACGAGCACTAGCACTGCACTTCACTTACCACCGACACCGAACCGAACCGAGAGAACTTTAAAAAAAAACACAATGCACAACACTAAACTTTGGGATCTTCTTCGGCTCCAAGCTGCGTACCGCACTGCACCAAAGACGACTTAAGACTGAACGAGGTGAAAACTGCGCTGTCGCCTGTGACCTAGAAAAATCGATTGAAGCTGATTTGCTGGAAGAACTTAATTTTTTTTTTCACATTCTTCGTGGGAGAAGAACAAAGTGCAGCAAGAACTCTTTCCCTTTGTCACCTTGTTCGGCAATTGTGATATCTGATATGTGCTATATGATTTCAATTTGAGGGAGGAATATCACTGGACTGTTTTTATTCTGATTGGGATGGTTTAAATGGAGGTTTCAATAAATAACAAACTTGTACTTGTTGTAAACTGCATTTATTTGCGGAAAAAGAAATTCATGCAAATTGTAGTAGATTTCAATTGGAAAATGGTGATAATTGTTTTTTTTAGTAAAGGGTATTTCTCCATGGCTAAATGGTGAGAGTGAATGCGGAAACTACAACCTTTCGCATTTATTTTCTCGCTCTGTACGCAGCTACGAATGAATTACTAAACAAAAAACACATAATCGCCATGTTGAAAATTCAACTTAGTTTGTTCTAGTCCACAGTAGTTAATTGTAAAAGAGAATATTGTATATTGTAAGCAGGTGACACTGTGGGAAGGACGTCATTTTCATAAAAAGGTCATGAAGACGAACCATTTTGTAAAATATTAGTACCTATTCAGTGCTATAGGCCTTGAATCACAATCTGGTCCATTTGCCGCATAAAGTTTATATGTGAATTATGTACCTAACTAAAATGACGTTTTGAACACAGCCTATTAAATTACAGCCTTCTGTCAAAATTTAAGTTGAATTTTCATCATGGCGATTATGTGTTTTTGCCCGACTGTACACAGGGAGGGTTATGTGTTTCGCGCGGATCCTATGTCCGCTTATACGGTCCGCCCTGTAGCCCAAACGGCTTGACCGATTTTGAAGAGAGGGGTGTCCTTAAATTGGTATTCTTTCCCGGAGTGTCATAGGCTAAACAAATGTCTGTAAGAAATGTCAAGATATCCAAGCACTGAACTGTGAAATAAATTACTTTCTGATGAATTCAGAATAGCGGTCTTGCGGAGTGTCTGCATTAGTCATGAATTCATTTATTTTAATTGAAATATTATTATTTTTCTTACATAAACATATCGAACACTCTATTTGCGACCGACATGAAATAGAAGTGCTTAAAAGATTTTAGTAAAGTGATCTAGCCACGATCCTAGAACGCTGACAAATAAATATAATGCACACCATTCACAAAAGGAGCGGTCTACTATTTTTTTGTTAGTCTACAAACGTTTTACACATTCCATACAATTTTGAATGGAAATTTAACTTCGTACATATTTTTAATCATTTGGTAAAATTGTAGTTTGCGCCGTACTTACTAATAAGAAATTTTAGAATCGACTTTAAATTTTACGGAGGCTCACAATTGCAGAATTTGTATGGAAAATGTGAAAGTGTGAATTACTTAAATTTAGAGTCGAAACTAAAAATGGTAATTGGTAAGGCCCATTCTTTATACAGGTGGGCCAAAAGAGATCACCCCATTGGAAGGTGCTCTTATTTTTGCAAATGGCCGCCAATGTCAAATCTGTTTTGACATTTGTGGACTGAACAGATGTAGAACACAAGTGAACAAGCCATGGAGCGATACACTACCCAAGAACGCGGTTTAGGAGCGATTAGGCTCATTTCCACCACAGCGGGTACGTGAACAAGCAAAACTATCGCTTCTGGGGCTCCGAAAATCCACGAGTAATGCACGAGGAGCCATTACACCCGCTCAAAGTTACTGCATGGTGTGCTATTCATGCTGGAGGAGCCATTTTTCGAGAACGCCGCTTGTCAAACGACAACAGAGGACCGTACGCGCTATAGGGCCATGTTAACCGAGTTTTTTCTACCGCAATTGGATGAATTAGGACTGGAGGACATGTGGTTCCAACAGGACGGAGCTACGGCACACACTGTGCGAGCCACAACCGATATTCTGAAGGCGGTGTTCCCGGGGCCCGCAAGATCGCCCGATTTAACCGTTCCAGACTTCTTTTTGGGAGGTTTTTTGAAGTCCCGTGTTTACGTGAACAAGCCCGGGACCCAGAAGCCCTCAAGGACAACATTCGACACGAGTGCGAGAATCTGTCGCCCGAAGTTGATGAAAAATGCAATAAAACGAGCTCGTATGGCAATCAATTGTGACGGCGCCCATTTGGCCGATATCATCTACTCGACTTGACCAATAAAATTCTAAAGGTTCAAATAAACGCAGTCAAAAAACAGAATTGAAGTTTTTCATTTAGAGCCAAACAACATCGGATGACTTCTTTTGGCCCACCCGTACAAGAAAATACTTTCAATAGACTTTAAGGCTTGATTTTGAAGATTGAGGTGTCATGAGATTCGTATTCTTCCCTGGAGTGCCAACGCTAATATGACGTCAGTGCGACCTCCGAAATTTATAAGTCATTATTAGAAATATTTAGAGCTTAATTAGTAGATTTTAAAATAAAAAAATATTCAGCACTAGGGTGGTGAAGAAAAACTTACTTTTATATTTCTCAATAGTAGTTTGCACTCATTCTCACAGATGGCGCCAGTCAGCACATCATGTTGCTGAACATTTCAATTAAAAGTTTATAATTGACGTTTACTATTAACCTAACTGTTTATAATAGATTAAGTTATTATTATTAATAGTCATAAATGATATGCAAATGAGTGGTAGTCACAAGTTAATTAATTTGTATTGAAATTCGAAATAGCCTAAATCGTGCAATGAGGCTGAGTGAGAACGTGGATTTAATTTATGACATTTTTTCACTGTTACATGTTCGCAATCCTCAGCTAAAGTCGTGGCTAAATTTTGACACAAGGAAGCTCTGTGGATAAATGTCACAAAAAACAGCTGTTCTTGGAATATAACTTACTTCAAAAATTCAACTGTCTCTGATTTCATCCATTTTCAATTCTATATACTCCTCGTCGAGCTATTTATTCAAAAAACTCATCTTCGCATACTTCTCCCATTCTTCGCAACACAAAAACGCAAAAAAAAAAAAAAAACAAGAGAACACAACGATCTCTCAAAATTTAGCTTGAGGAAACGTCCCGAACCATTAAATGGCCGCGTTCCACTTCCCGCTAGATGACCAGCGGCATGAAAAACTCCATATAAAAAAATTGACATTTCACCATTTGCGCTAGATGTCTAGCACTTTTTGTGAAATATCCCTTTCTGGGAAATTTCTCAATCTAGCGCAAAGCTACCCGCTGGATTGAGAGAAAAAAAAAAAAAAAAGCACGACCTGTCGAAGGAAATCTTTCAAATGTTTACAAAATAAAATAAAAACGAAACCGAGCAAGTATAATTGCGATAAAATTGGTTATAACGTAATTAAAATAGGAACTCAGACATTGTTTTCAACATATTGTATCATTTCTTTAATTGTAGTGTGGAAATAATCATGGAAAAAAGAGTGTCAAATGTCATTTTGCCGCTGGCGTTCCTTCGTCTGGGATATTTTGTGCTCCACGTCTAGCGGGCAGTGGAACCCGGCCAATGAGCGCGCTAAATCTTGACAGATAAATGAACGACATTCTGAAACAAAAGTTTGATTATTTAGCTCGAGCTGCGTACCGTTCAGCTAAATGGGTTCGCTTAGATTTAGCTCAGCTAAATTTTGGAGAGAGTTTTGTATGGGAGCGAAAATTAAGCTCGAGCAGCGTACTAAGCTTAATGTAATATTCTTTCGGGGAGTCATCGCATCTCATCTCCAGCACCTAGCGGCATCTACATCTCAACTCTACAACCGGACACTTACCTCCTCACTACCCTTATCGTTCGAAATTTATAAATTAAGTTTACTCGGACTTTTTCTTTCGAAAAACTAAAAACAAACAAAAAAAAAAAAAAATTTTACGCCTAAAGAGTCTAAGCGCTACTAACAAACCCACAACAATACTAACGAACCTACTTCCTCTCCGAAGTCCGACTACATATTAAACTAAAAAGCTAGAAACTAAAAAGCTTATTTAAGAAACCGAAAAACCCGACTGACTGTAAAAAAGATTTAAAAAGATTAAAACAAGCAAAATACCATTTTTTGAGATAAATGATCGGATGTTTGTTTCATAATAAAGAGTAAGGTATGCCGTTAATAAAGAAAAACAACATCAGCCAAATGGCCACCACGAGCACGCAAACAGGACCATAATTCTTTTCATGAAATTTTCCATAACCAAATCGCAAAGTGGTTGCCCTATGTCCTCGATAGCCTCACGAATCATATCTTTGAGGTCTTGAATCGACGCTGGGCTGTTGGCGTTATTGATAATCGGCCGGCTTGAGTTCTTGTGTTAACTGAACTTTTTAAGCCTTAAGACCCAAGTCTTTATGCAGAATACGGTGTAACGACGTCGACGTTTGTGGAATGCCCAATTCCAAAGAACGACGAGGAATGGACAAACCTGGGTTTTCTTCAACACTTTGGGCTACAGCAGCAATATTCGCAAGTTGTTCTTGAGCGACGTGCACGGGTTTTATTCTTCACATCACTAACTTGTCCCAAAAGCTCGAATTTTTCCACAAATTTCTGTATTGCGGTCCGACAAGGTGCTTCACGACGACCAAAAAATGCTTTAGTTTTGCGAACTGTGACTGCAAGATTTTCACCATTTTTGTAGTGAATTTTAATAATTTCAATCGTTCCATTTTTAGTAATGGCGTAGTTTCTACTTGTCAAATGTCAAAGAATAAAAGCTTCAAAAGTGACAGCTACCGAAATAGCGGGTCATTCACAATAACACCTCTCATTGGAAAACCCTTTTTATCTAATTGGCAGTCGGAGGCAGCGCATATTTTTGCTTGCGGATTTTTGCTGCAACTGCAATGCTGGTGTACGGCACAATAAGGTCTTACGAATTCGATGTGATCGTATTCCATAAGTGACTTCTTTAACAAATAATAAATTTAACTAGGCGGTCAGACCTTGGGTGTATGTGTTCATCGCGAGTTCAGGCCCAATCTTTCAGATTATGTCTTGCTTTTCCTTGCAAAACTCTTGAGCCAATATATTTTCATTAAACGTTGACGAAGGTGACTAAATGGCAAAGCTATAATGAAGTTTTAAAGCGAAAGCGACCCGAATGACCACTTTGAATCTGACCTGTCATGAAGTTACTATTGGCCAGACCAATCTAAATTGTTAAAACTCGTGGTACCGTGCGGTGGCTAGATTGGCTAGTCGTACAATCTGACAAAAATATGCGCAGCCTCCGACTGCCAATAAGATATACTTGAACGTGTCTTGTTTTAATCTTTTTAAATCTTTTTTATAGTCAGTCGGGTTGTTTGGTTTCTTAAATTAACTTTCTTATTTGTTTAGTAATTCATTGGTAGCTGCGTACAGAGCGAGAAAATAAATGCGAAAGGTCGTAGCATTCACTCTCACCATTTAGTCATGGAGAAATACCCTTTACTAAAAAAAAACAATTACCACCATTTTCCAATTGAAATCTACTACAATTTGCATGAATTTCTTTTTCCGCAAATAAATGCAGTTTACAACAAGTACAATTTTGTTAGTTATTGAAATCTCCATTTGAACCATCCCAATCAAAATAAAAACATTCCAGTGATATTCCTCCCTCAAATTGAAATCATATAGCACATATCACAATTGCCGAACAAGGTGACAAAGGGAAAGAGTTCTTGCTGCACTTTGTTCTTCTCCCACGAAGAATGTGAAAAAAAAAAATTATGTTCTTCCAGCAAATCAGCTTCAATCGATTTTTCTAGGTCACAGGCGACAGCGCAGTTTTCACCTCGTTCAGTCTTAAGTCGTCTTTGGTGCAGTGCGATACGCAGCTTGGAGCCGAAGAAGATCCCAAAGTTTTGTGTTGTGCATTGTGCTTTTTTTTATAGTTCTCTCGGTTCGGTTCGGTATCGGTGGTAAGTGAAGTGCAGTGCTAGTGCTCGTTCTCGTTCTCTTTCTCGTTCTCGCTCTCGTTCTCGTTGCTTCCCTTAAGTGTCTCTTTGTTATCGCTCTCCGATCATATAACTTCGGTTGTGCCTTCTTCTTGTGCTCGCTGCGACGCTGCTCGGTGCTCGGTCGTCGTCGTCGTCGCTCGTCGGTGGTCATGGTCAATGTCGGTGACCGATGCCAGTGGTCAGTGGTCAGTGGTCAGTGCTCCCCTAAGTCTCTCTTTTCGTCATAGAACAGTGAGTTGTCTAGTCTCTGTTCTCTAGTAGTTGGAAGTGTTTTTGTGTTTCTTCTTCCACATTCCATTCCAATTCCATGCTGTTTCTAAAGAGTGCTCCGGCTCCCTCCAGTAAGAAAAGCCTGCTGCTTGTGTTAGTGTTGTCTAGAGTGCACCTACGCCGCCCAGTGTAATTGAGTAGTGAAAATGTGAGCCAATTCAAAGTGCAGTAGCAGTGGGCATGGGCAGCTGATTTCAGCGAAAATGTTAAAGCTTTATGAAAGCTATTCAGTGAGTGGTCTGCTTATTTTTCTTTCAATATTCCAACCCTTCCCCTGGTTTTTCTGTACCGAGTGCATCCGCGTCGGGTCGCTTACGAAATACGTGTACGGTACACGACCGGTGCTTTTCGTTTCACATACGGATACGCGGCTTACATCGAGCTTTTTGCATACAATTGCATTTGGCATATGCGCTGAGAGCTACTAAAGGTGAGTACAATGCGTATTTTTTGGGGATGAGTTTGATTGATTGTTTAATTGTTTACCCTAACTGCTGTTTGTCTGCTTTCAAGGATTGTTTATGAAAAGTACCTACTTATGTATATTTTTACTAAAAATACTTTTCTAAGAACCAAGTTTGGCCCAAAATAATACAGAATAAAGCCTTAAAATTAGTTGGAGTGTAGAATCATTGCCGCTAGTGAAGCGAGCCACAAACTTGGAGTTGGCGCAATATAACTTTTACATTTCGTTACGTAGCCATGTCCTGATCCGGTAGAAATTGCCTCCAAGTCATCCCTCAGCAGACTGTTACTCTCGTTGTCTGCTGCTCGACTGTCTTTATTAGAATTCCTTGAACTCCCACTTGAACTTTTCTTTTGTAGAAAAAGTGTTGCTCAAATTATAACGCCAGTTATAACTTTTAACTCTCGATCTACCTTCTGCATGAAGCCTAATAGTTTATTCGTATGAAGCCAAAAAGTTCACTAGTAGGTCTTTCATGCATAAGCCTTCATCCGAGAGACTGTATTTGATTCCACTGGCCTCCAACTTTACGGCTTTTCTTTGTTAAAAACTAGCGTAACTAAAAGTGTCACGATGATCATTACTCTGGGGCATTTCTAGGCTATGCCGTTTATTTTTTTTTTCGTTACTAGTGGAGTAATCAAAAATGTTAGGGCTCTTCAGCGCTCATCAAATTTGTAGCCGATTCCAATTTTAAATCAACTGCAAAGTTGTGACACGAGTCATATTAACATTTCCCAGTTCTTATTGAAAAGATTCTTATGCGACTTCGTTGACTGCCTACTTTTACCTACTTTTATGGTGCTTTGGTAGGAGGTTCAACGCTCAAGAGTGCTTTTTACTCTGGACCTACTGTCTATACTGTCTATACTGAATAATACCGCTTAAATACCAGGGACCCCAGAGTCCTAGTCACAAGCAAAAATTAAAGTAGTCAACTGCACTGAAAAAAAAAAACAATAGTTTATATATACGACCCTAGATCTGAAATACCTGCAATTCCAACCAAAGTGCATTTTTTTCCCAAACATTTTCTTTAGACATTAATTCAATTATTTTCCGGCAGGCGAAGAGTATATTTTTAGTGAGAATCAGACGTTCATAAATGCATTTAAATCAGTCCGATGATGATTTAGTGAGGTGTATGGTTGGAAACACATATAACTCCAACCAAAGTCAAATAATTCTTGTTCCTCTCTCTAAAATAGATGAGCTAGAATTTTAATTCCTATGATTTGGAGACTTGGCAGTGTAAAAACTTAAAAAAATGCGACGCCACTTCATCCAGGGACTTGCTTCATACTTTTAAAGCTCCTAAAGTGTTGGCCGCAGTGAGGTAAATTTCCCTATCATATTTTTTTTAAGTGTGTCCAACTTATTTTCACTGACAAACTCTATGAAACACTCTTTATTAACCCATGCAAATGGACACTTAAAAGCCAATCAGTGTAAGAGTTCCAAGTGTCTGAAAGTTTCCTCCTCCACAGTGAGCGAAATTCGAGACAGCCTACCTTATCCACGTTTCCAAGCCCTCCCCAGACAAACACTCGGCGGAGTGTTTGTTTAACTCAACTGCCATCCTAAGGCCGTACAAAAGATTGATTTGACCTCAATTTCGATATGCGATGGGATATGGAAAACTAATCACCTTCGTATACACAACACAGGACCGTCATATGAACGAACCTGGTTTCGATTTAATAAAGTCCAGTTACATTAGCAGCACGAACATGGTTCGCCGGATATGAGGGACATACGCTTACGCACGGACACGGGTACCCGGCGCCAACACCATGTGAGTCCTGTGTGTTCAGTGTGTACAGCTTGATTGGTTTCAATTAAAATGCAATTATCGGGATAACATGCTTTAACGGTTTTCCAGTATTTTTTGGGAAAAGAAATGAAAATTCATTCGAGGTGCACACAGCACGACGTGTCCTAATCTCGAAACCACCAGATTCCTGACAGATACCAAGGACATTCTGGTTATTCGAATACCAATTCCGGTCAACGAACAACACTTGATTATCTGCGGTGGCGGTGGCGGTGGCGGCCGGAATTTTAGTTTTCCTCTTCTACACGCTCGCCCTGGCATAGGTATTTGCATTTGCACTCGACAAAGATAAATTGTGAATTTTCGGCCGAACGAACGAACAGACGCACGGACGTATGGTTGATGGTTTTATCGCCTCCCAGAAACAGACCTGTGCCTGCGTTCGGACGTAGTTTTTGCGTCACAGACAAAGCAGCGGCACCTTGTCGATTTTATATCGTCGAAAATGTTGTACGTCTGTTGTTGGACACTAATCAAAATGCGTGCGGTCTGTCTGGATAATGCCAGAGCACACAATTCGAACACAGAGGACTTTTATGGGCGGAAATCGTTTAGATGTCACCGACAGTAGGGTGCGAAAGGCGGTTGCCTCCGAAAGCCTGTACCAGATGGGACTATAGTCATTTAATGACATTGTAAATGATGAGTCCGGCCAAAGGCCTGTGCCGAGGACTAATGTTCTTTATGTACGACCTGAGCTCCAAAGATACAAACTTAGTACGATTTCCCCCTACAACCGAAGTGTTTCAATATTTGTCAGTCACAATTGGGAATGCACTGTCCCGCATTCTCGGGTCGGCTGGAACCATTTCTAACAACAAAACTGTCGACTTTTGCCAGCCACACTGTACCAACGAACGCAAATATTTCGATTGCAATTTCGACAGCAACGCCCCTCAAACTCCAGTCCGGTTGCACTTTGTCAGTGGTCACTGGTCTGTGCGGCGGCGGCAACCATTTCTAAAGTGTTGAGGTCAGTTTCACCTATCTAGCCCGTGTCCTGGTCTGCTTGCGCTTGCAATTATTCAAAATCTACTGGTATCCTCGCCGCTCCTTGGATCATTGTTCAAAACTCAAAGAGCAGCTATCGTATGGTGGCCGTCTATCATCTAATTGATTTGAAATGTACCAATGCAACGAGTTAATCTTAAAGGACGCAACAACGACTACGACGACGACAGCTGACAGTGTGTCCTCTCCACACCAGTTGCACCACAACGAAATGTTTGTTCCACATATTTAATGGACTCAAACATTGCACAGAACGAATGAAACACAAAAAAACTGGCATCCAGCCAAGAGTCTTGCCAGTCTTGTCAGTTTTGCGCTTTCATGAGGCGCAACATCTGTGGAAATCAAAACGGACCGAGTGTACATCTTCTACAGTGGGATAAAAGGACGAAAACATTCGGTGCCGTATCAAAATGCGCACTGTTGCTTTCTCGCGGTGGTGCTGCCACATTTATCGTTTCAGCTGATTACCTTCTTATTCGTTCTTGCCGCGTCCTTATTTATATTTTTATTTTATTTTTTGTTAGCTCGCTGTGTTATGTCCTTGTGTTATGAATTCGGATAAATCCTGATGTCACATTAAAAATGTAAAGCTGCAAATTTATTCCTACCGGGCCTACGCTACTTAGATGTTTCTTCTTGCTGTTGTTGTTGCCAGTCTCCCCTATGTCATCTGGAAAATTGCCACTGAGACTACCGCAGCGCGATATAGTTTTCTTGCTTTCTGCGGAAATGGCAGGATGCAGCCGAGGTTGCCATTTCGATAAGGGGCATTCGGTGGTGGTGGGTAATGATGATGGCACCTATGTGCGCCCTCTCTGCTGTACAAGAAGAAGGTCGGTGTCGGGATGGGATTATGAGGAATGCAGTTTGAGTGCTACCGGATGGATGTGCTCCCGATGTCAGTGTCAGGTGGGAAATGCACACGATGCAAGAGCGCGGACTAATTTCGGAAATGGATTTTCTACCCACCGCCCGTCAGCAGAAGCAATCGTGGGAAAGTGTTTCATAATGCAGCAGCATTGTTGGTCGAAGTGGGGAAAATTGTGGATACAACAGCCGAACGAAATCCAGCTGAGATTTCGAGGTAGGTTGCTTTTGATAACAGAGTGTAGGAGATAGGTAGGATCCGAAATTTCTTTAAGGAGAAAGTGAACAAATGGCAGTTTTTTACAAATTAATTCAGGCTTCAGGAAGGAACCTCTTGTGCAACCTGCAAATACCTTGAATGCCCGCCGATAGAAGACTGGGGCGGGTCTTAATTTAGGAGTCTTGTAATGATGCAAATAGCTAGTGTAAGCTTAGCAGAGCGAATCATTAAAAGGCCCCTTTGAATATGAAAATATCGCGAGAGCGGTTTTTGTAAAATTATGCAGACAAAACAGTTGCGACAATATTTAGTTTGAAAAATACTATTACTTAACTATTTACCTGAAAATTTAGCATTAAATATTGTTTGGGATGAAGGCATCATTTGGTTTTTTTAAATTTTATCTCGAAACTCGAAAACGGTGTTTTTGAGATATGAGCAGTTTTCAAAACTAACGTTTTTGGTGATTCGAATTGAACGTTAAGGACGTTATAATTTCGAAAACATCAATTTTACTCTAAGTACTCATTTTGGTCAAAATCGTTTCTATTGTTTTCCAGTAAACTAAGGAAAACCAAGTTTTTCAAAAATTCCCCTTTTCAAAAATCCATTCTACGATGATATAGAGAAAAATTGAGCTTGCTTTTGAGTTAGAAATGGCCACATTATCTTAGAAATAAATGTTTGTGACAATTGTATCGACTGTTTTCGAGATATGTCCAAAATTTCAAAAGCTATTCGATCTTTTAGCGAAAAACTAAGTATGCAGTCATCTTAACCGCATTTACTTAACTTGGATATCAATTTTGGTTGGAATCGTTAGTGCCGCTTGTTCGAACAAATCAAACCGGTATGAAAAATTTGTCTCGGAAGTACCATTAATATTGAGGATACCTTGCAAACAAAAAATACTCTGAACTGTATAGGCCCCCAAACTCCAAATCCGAAGTTTGAACCAAATTAGGGTAGGTAGCCGTTTAGGCTGTAGGCCTCGGGAGCTGTTCGTAGGCTTTCGATTTTCGCGACCCACTTTTTTGAGCTCCTCTATCATCGAAATGTCAGAATTGATTAGCATCTCGAGTTCGGAGTTTCGTACGAAAACCTATACTACGAGTACGTAACCGGGAAAGTTAAAAAGCCGTCGAAAATATGAAGGTTGTGACAGCTCTTAGACTTAGTCATTGTGAATACCTCCTGCAAAACTCTCTTTGTGAACGTAGGACTGAAGTAGCGATTCAAAATGTTCATTGGTCGTATCAACAAATGACCCTAAGTAACCTCAAGGCGGACATTTAGGCCTTGTCAAGCAGCGATTTAGGAAGAGGAAGCTACATCAACCACTTTCTAAACAAAGCTGCCCCTTCGCGATTTGACCAGCACTTTGTATGTTCGGTCTGACGTTACGAACTACGACTAAGCTTTGTGGTGTCGGAGAGCTACCCTTTCTTGGGTCTGCGACCTTTTAAAATGTAGATCCAGGATTGCAGGTATTTTTAGCGCTGCAACCGTTACTTCTAAATGGCCGATTGTAATGAAAGAAATATTGCTCCATGTTGGGCTTTATGGAGTTGTGAGAAGTTGGGTAGATTGAACTTGTCCCGCTCCCCATGCAAAGAAACAAGCTCTAGAATTTTGTTATAAATGCGGGGACTTCGTTTGAATAAAGGTATTCCTCACTTTATACTAAATGGACGTCTTATTTCCTTCGTTTCCATAATATTCTGTATTTTTGTTGCTAAAATCCGTAGACAGAATTCACAGAGGGTATAATTGACTATATGCCAATTGGTACCAAAGAAGTACCCAAACAGCATCTCTCCGTTAAATGGTACCCTCCCAGTTGACAGAGGTGTTCATCTGTTCATAGCCCAACTCATTGCACTTCAGGTCGATACTCAAATTTTCTATTAGTTATGCCAAGTTGACGAAAAGTCCCCCGGCAATGGTGGTCTGATTCGAATATCTCTCGAAATAAGTCCCATACAGGCTCCAATGTCTTTCCTTCCAAATGAGCGTTTCGTTGCCTTTGGAACAAGCATGATTTGGATACGACAGACTTGATTAAGACTTGATTATTTCCCATTTAGCTACAGTTGAGGTTTGCGGTGCTTTCAACTTTCATTTATAGTTTCGCAGGGTTCATAAATCTGAAAACTTTAATTAATGACCACAAACGCGCAGATAAACCTCGTCAGAGGTAGCGGAACACCAGCAAATCTCGTGATTGCCTTCGGTTTAAGAAGGTTAATAAATCTTTAAAAAATTTAGAAATTTGCTCCTCTATCTGTGAAGTTAGGAATTGGTGCGCATTTTGGTTAGTGAGGGTTGCGGGGGAGTGCTGACAGGGACTATTACACTTCGTGTCGGAGAATGTCGTCGGTGAAATTTTGGGGCATGTTTTCATATGGAAAATGAAAGGAATTGAGGGGAACTCTCCAATGGAAACCTGACCAGTTCGCCAGACTATCTTTCGCTCCTTAAAAGTGTCAAAAGGCCCCTTGGAATGGTGCGGGCGTCATTTGGGAGCCTCTTTTTGGAAGTTGGTCTGATTCGAAGTGCATCTGAATGATTTTAATTTCTGCAGACGAGTCGAAAAGAAGCAACAAATTTTTAAAAAAAAACCAACGATGTGCCCCAGGATCACTCTGCCATCATGTCAGGCGAACTTGACATCCTCCTGAACGAATAAAAAAACCACCCACCATGCGGGACAATTAATTCCTGCAGCGACTGCATTCACGCCGTAGCAGTTTCGAATTTACGTGGCTGCAGCCTTCATAAGATTACAATTATGTTTTTTTTTTTGCTGGTGTCCGGGGTGTACCACCGCCTCGATTACAACGATGCGGTGCTGCTACCACGTTGAGTCAGCAAAAACCAAACTGAGAGGAAAAAAAAACTCCCTCCAAACTCTAATTTACAGTTGTAACCCCCCAAGGACTATCCACTCTGACAAAAATTCCCATGTTTGTCCAACTAAAACTTGCACCGATGTTAATTTATCATTTTATTTGCTTACTAAGTTGGAAGTTGCACCTTATTCCATGCGGACGGGACGGCCAGCCCTGTTCAACACACACTCATATCATAACTTTGCATGTCCTTGCTACAAAAAGAAAAAGAAAATTTGGGCGGCAAAAAAACTGCTTCCTCGTGGAAAGTTTGAAACAAAAGCGTCCAACAAAAATAATATTCCAGACTACATACGAGTGCACGCACACACACTCGTGTCTTTTAAGCACTTCCGAATTCACATTGAGACAATTGTGCACAATTTGCAGGATGCAGATGCACCCAGTGTGCTGTTCGCTGTTGCAGCTTTCAGGAGGGGGGAGGACTCTCCAACAGCGCTCTCATATTTTTCCGCCATTGTCTACAGGTGTGAAAAAAGGACTCTTCCCTTTTTGCAACAAACAGACGGTGTTTTTTGTTCGCTCCGTCATTTTTATTGTTTATATCAGAATTTATGCGCTCGAAGCGGACTTGTTTAGTGTGCAGAGATGAACTGGCAGTTGCCACTTGTAAGACCCGGAGCGGTACTGACGATGCACAAGTTAAAGGAGTTAAATTTAATGAAAATTGAATTGTCGGTCAGTCGTTGGTGGTATGGTCACAATCAATTATATTGTTCAAAATTGAATTGTTTGCGACAGTTGTGCATAACGATTTGCAATGCTCGACAAACCCCATATCAAGTTATTGAGCTCTGTGGCTTTGGATGTCCTTGCCCACTGGCAAATGGGTATTCGAACACATGAGTGGGGCAGACAAAACCTCGTATCTGAATGTGCGGCGCATCAACCGCAATTCAAATAAATGTGAGCTGGAAGTCGTCGATGCGTGACGGGGAATATTGGAATCTGTTGCAGGACAATGCAGTCCGGTAAGCCACTTTGAGGGCATTCAGATAAAAATTATCGTTAAATTCTACGATCTGAAGGATGTTTTTTTGTTTGCTGCGTAAGTGCCTTTTGTACGGTCATTGGGGAGGTGCAGACGGTTGATATCAAGGAATTTGGGGTAATCCTTCGCAGGGAACTGGGAGGAGTCGTGCAGAATGTGCTCTTAACTTAGACAGGAAGCGAACGTCTAATTGCGGAACGTGGAAGTGGCGAGCGAATAAATATTCGAGCGGGAATTTTATTTATGAATTTATTTTCAAAGACGTTGGAGAGGTTTTGTGGCGTTTTTTGAGACGATTTACAGGACGGTTCTTGGTGTTTTTATAAAGCCATTTATAGCTTTGATCTTTCAAAGTTTTAAATCAGGTTTTGGGCAGATTTTGTGCCGATTTTTGGCCAGCTCGGTTTATTTTTAAGTCTTGCATCAATTTTTTTTGGGGCTTGCAGGCGTTTTTTGCGACGATTTTCTTAAGGCTTCTTCGAACGTTCTTTTTGGGGCTTTTATCTTTTGAGGAGTTTTTCGGCCGGATTTTGAGGCGACTTTTAGGGTGTTTATGCCTCGGTTTCTCCAGGTCTTCGATCCGTTTTTGGGGAGGTTTTGCGGCGTCTTTTTGTGATATTTTCGGGCGGTTCATAGAGCGTTTATCTCTTGGTTTTTCAAAAGGTTTATAATAAAGTTTTGCTCATTTTCTTGAGGCGATTGTCAGGAGGTTCTTCGAGTGCTTTTTTAGGCGAGTTTCAGAACGTTTCAAGCTTAGTTTTTTAAAGTCATAAATCAGATTTTGTGGAAGTTTTGTTGCTATTTTCGGGGAGTTGAAGGATCGGTGTTATTCAAAAGTGCATCAATTTTGGGGAGGCATCCTGGACGGTTCTTGAAGAGTTTGTTGAGGACATTTTTGTGGCGTTAATCTCTTAATTTTCTAAAGATTTTTGGCGGAGTTTTTGAGGCGTTTTTGACACGCGATTTTCTGGACGTTTTTAATAAGATTTTGCAATATATTTTCATAAGCCACTTTCATAGATTTGTCGTCCTCTTTCGAGAAGACATTTCAAAGCGGTTATGGGTTAGTTTTTAAAATTTTTTAATATATTTTATGGAGATTTTTTAATGCGTTTTCTAGGTCGATTCAAGGCTATTTTTTCAGCTAATTTTAAGGGCTCTTTACTTATTTGGATTTTTTAAGTTTCGGGTCAGTTTTTTGTGGAGTTTTTCCGGCGTTTTTTGAGTCGATTTTCTGGATGGTACTTGGCGAGTTTTTACTGCTGATTTTTGGTGCGTTTATCCATTGATTTTCTAAAGTTTTTGACTTGTTTTTATTGGTGACTTTCAGGGCGTTTCTGGCTTACAATCTTAAAGTCCTCATTCGATCTTTGGGGAAGTTTTGCAATATTCATTGGCGTTTTCCAGGTCGGTTCTACGTCAGGTTCTGCAGCTGATTTTAATTGCGTTTATCGCTTACATTTTCTAAGCCTCGTATCAGTTTTTGGGAGGTCTTGCTGACTGTCTTGTTTGCGCCCTCTTGCCTTATGATAATTTCTCTATACTCTTGAGATCCCATTTGGCTCAACATCCAACATCTTCCCTACTTATTCAAGAAACACCATTTACAAAATCAAAGTTTGACTATCACAAATAATACAAAAAAAAAATCCCCGGTCTGCTGAGCTAGTGATGGACACGCGCCACGTGTACACCTCAAAAAACAATCGGCGAGGCTATGTGAACTAAAATTGTGGGACTAAACACAACCAGTGGCTTAGTGGTTAGTGTGTTGGACTACTAAGCGAGGGACTCAGGTTCGAATCCCGCAAAAACCCAAATTCCAACTTAGGGTTTTTTCCACTGCGCCGCCTCTCGCGAACGTCTGACAAACATCCGAGAGTATATCTGTCTTAAGAGCTTCTCAATTAGCCGTTTGGAATCGGCATAAAATTGTAGATCCCTTCCATTCGTTCCAAAAATGAAACTCACACAAAACGAATGGTTGTGAGAAGCTAGGCCTTGGGTCTCTACAGACCTGTTGCGCCAACTATATATATAAACACAACCAGTAGCCACACCCACGCGACAGTTCTACTTAGCGGTGATGGTTATTTATGTTTCGATGCAGAATCGGATGGATGTTGGCTGACCCCTCTTTCGACAAGGACGTACTACACGCCTTCGTTCAAGGGAGGGGGGTTGTTTCAAATAAATGCGCGGTCGACTAGATGCGTTTTGTCGAAACCGGCTAATGGCAGTGTGATTCATTTTGGTTTGGCGCCAACAAACCTGAAAATTGCTTTTTGATTGAACGTTTGATAAATTTTACTTTTGCATGGGAGCAGTTGAAATAATTTTTATAAAAAAATGTCAAGCGGTAAAGGGGTTTCTCAAACTCTTTAATAATAAATGAATCCCAGCATTTCCCTATGATCCACTCACCTCACCACAGTACAATTTAATTCAATCTGTCGCGTTAGGAGCCAGTCATGGTCCCGCCTCGTCCCTTACCCTCTTCATTTTGGAAGCTTCTCCATCTCACAAATTGATTCGAAAACACTGTCCATCCAATATGCAAAGGAGATGCTGTCCGCCTTGCAGTTTGACAGTGATACCTTCTGGACAAAAAGGTACAGTCAACAGGATGTTTCCCAGAGTACATCGGGAAGTGCTGTATACAACTGCGAAGATTTTTGCGACTTCAAATTTGTCTCCCAGTCCAGGATGTGGTTGAATCTAAAATATATTCAATGGACATACCAATTACATTATACATATACATATCCTTTGGCCAGTTCGTAAAACACAACGTGAAATGTCGCATAGACGTTCATGTGCATACGTGCGATGATTGCGACACAAAAGCATTGTATGCAACGAGGATAATAGCTCGTCGAATCCGGACCCTCTTACAGAGGACAAAAAACGAACCGAAAGGCTGCGCTCTGTATCCCCTCCTCCTGCTCCTCCTCTGTATGTGGAGATATGTGGTGTGTGCCATAGATGCAACAGTAAACGGATTACTTGGATGTGGCATTTATTTTTGTTGTGGACCATGAGACAAAACGGCAGGTAAAATGCAAATGAAACAGCCAACTGGCGTGATACCGGTGAAGGAAAATACTGTGCAGCTATTGTACATCAAAAGTTACGAAGAATACCACTACACCGTGCATATCCGGCTTGTGAGAGAGAGGATGCAGTCCATTTTGTTTTAAATTCTGTTTGGTGGGGGTTGGGGCAGGGGTTTTAGTAAATTTCACTATAGGAATTTCGGGCTGCAGGTATTGCCCAACTCAGGCAATTTGAATGGCATTTCGTTTGTTGGTTATTCAGGAAGTAAGTCGGGACTCAAACGGCAGGTATTGTACAGTGGGGCTAGCAAGGGAAGGTGTTGGGTTGTGGTGGCAAGCGGGGAGATAACAACGTTCTAAAGTTTTTATAGCTGGAAGGTGTATTTTTTTTTTCTTTCAAATATACTTAGTGGATCACGGTTGAGACCCCAGAAAAACACAGATACCTCTAGTGGCTTTTAAATTGGAACTTCGTATGGCTCGTTGGGCAGATAGTTCTTAGCTTTATATAGTTGGCGCAACAGGTCCGTAGGGACCCAAGGCCTAGCTTCTCGCAACCATTCGTTTTGTGTGAGTTTTATTTTTGGAACGAATGGAAGGGATCTACAATTTTATGCCGATTCCAAACGGCTAATTGAGAAGCTCTTAAGACAGTTATACTCTCGGATGTTTGTCAGACGTTCGCGAGAGGTGGCGCAGTGGAAAAAACCCCAAGTTGGAATTTGGGTTTTTGCGGGATTCGAACCTGGGACCCCTCGCTTAGTAGTCCAACACACTAATCACTAAGCCACTGCGCCTACAGTTCTTAGCTTTAATGAAACGAAAAAGCGGCAGGTCGTTTGGCACCCATTCCGAACTCCAATGAAACGGAAAAGTGACAGGAAGTAGTTACCGACAGGCTCTTGGGCAGTACTTCCAAGCTTCGGTGAAACGAAAAAGCGGCATGTCGTTTGGCACCCATTCCGAACTCCAATGAAACGGAAAAGTGACAGGAAGTAGTTACCGACAGGCTCTTGGGCAGTACTTCCAAGCTTCGGTGAAACGAAAAAGCGGCATGTCGTTTGGCACCCATTCCGAACTCCAATGAAACGGAAAAGTGACAGGAAGTAGTTACCGACAGGCTCTTGGGCAGTACTTCCAAGCTTCGGTGAAACGAAAAAGCGGCATGTCGTTTGGCACCCATTCCGAACTCCAATGAAACGGAAAAGTGCCAGGAAGTAGTTACCGACAGGCTCTTGGGCAGTACTTCCAAGCTTCGGTGAAACGAAAAAGCGGCATGTCGTTTGGCACCCATTCCGAACTCCAATGAAACGGAAAAGTGACAGGAAGTACTTACCGACAGGCTCTTGGGCAGTACTTCCAAGCTTCGGTGAAACGAAAAAGCGGCATGTCGTTTGGCACCCATTCCGAACTCCAATGAAACGGAAAAGTGACAGGAAGTACTTACCGACAGGCTCTTGGGCAGTACTTCCAAACTTCGGTGAACCGAAAAAGCGGCAGGCTGCGAATCGCAGTTTTAAGTCATTTTTCGACACTTAATGCTTGGCAAGCGCGGTTTGGACCTCAAAACCGACTTAGAGTCGATTAAAGTATGTCATAATATTTTTTTGGTTTTTGGGCGGATTTTGCTGGATTTTTTGAGGCGATTTTCGGCGCGGTTCTTGGAGTATTTTTTTGGGCGACATTTAGGACGTTTCTGGCTTAGATTTTCAAAGTCTTAAATCAGTTTTTAGGGAAGTTTTGTCGCGATTTTCTGGCAGTTTCGGATCGTGTTTTTGCATTGATTTTCGAATTAATGGACGGTTCTTGGAGCTATTGTTAAGGAGATCTTTTGGGGCGTTTATCCAATAATTTTCTGTAAGTTTTTGGCGAGCTTTTACGCCGTTTTTGATGCGATTTTCTGAACGTTTTAGACTAGTTTTTATTGTATTTTGCGATGTGTGCTTTGGCGATTTGCAGTGTGAACTGTCACGATCTAAGGACTTTCTAAGCTGGGATAGATTTGTGATCGAGCTGGTTTAGGTGCAGACTACAGAGACACTTCCACAATAGACTCAAGTCCTTGGATATTGAGCCGAAGGTATAAATAAGAAAAATACATTTTTTTTTGTTTTTTGAAGTCGGGCTTAAGCTGGGATTAGCTTGAATCAGACGGCATCTGCTTACAAATCCGCACAAAGCTCCTGATTTTTGTAGCCTGCTATTAAGCCTTTGATGGCGATTTGCATTCTTTAAAAATATTTTCCAAGCAGTGATTAAGACAGACTTAAGTCAGCGTTAATGTAGGCTTAGATGTCTGTGAAAATGCTTGCGTTCATGTTTGAGTTAATCAGAGTCACGATTAGATTTCAGACAGTTGCGGACCTTACCTCCACCTTAAGTTGGGTTTAAGCTGTCTTTTATATGAGCTTAAGGGTGCCATTACATAATTCCAGTTTTAATAAATAAAACTCCGCAAGTTGGATAGCTAGCAGACGTCAGTTGGCATACAAATTTTGAACGCAACTGCTTTCTTTCTTTCCCTCTTCTTGCGCCAACCACTGTTCATATACTAGTCGCTCCTTTTATCAGGCCGCCAAAAGTCCGGAAGTTAATACACCGAGTCCATGTTCCACCACAAGCGATTCACTTCCTTTCGTCTGAAAACAAGGGGGGCTTGGCAAAATTTTTGATCACAGATTATTCTGCTTCTGCGGTATTATCTCTCTCGTTGAATAGGTAATTGCTTGAATAATGGACAAGAGATGAACATAATATCCACCTTTAAAGGACACCTGATCTGCTATCAATTTCGGAGTTCATCCCGCTTTCTGTTGTTGAAACTTGAACTGGAAAGGTTCCATCAACCGTCGGTCGCCTTGATTTGCTGCTTCAGTCCCATGAGCGAGGATGGTTTTCTTTTAATTAAAATGTTTCCAATGTGGTCGTAGCCCCTTACGATATATAAGCGTATATGTATTAGAAGACCGCACAAAAGGTGTGTGTTCCATTTGAATCCTCTTGCGCGCACTAATAAATACATCAGAGAGGGCTAGCGAAAATTCCTTGAATATAGACGCATCCGTTGTACCCGGGAAGATAAATTCAATTTCACACACCCACACAAACACACAGCTGATATCCTTGTTTGGCTTCGAAGATATTTCTAGTGAAGAAGAAGGTTACACAAACGTTAGTGGTTTTTCAATTTGCAAGATGCTGTCAGTTTTGCGTGTGAAGTTTGTGGACCCTACTACTCTAGACTAGTTGAGTAAAGTCAAAAAGGAAGGAATGTTTATGCAGTGCAATGGGAATAATGAAATGCGGGAAAGGTATTAAGTGGTCTTTAAGTTGGGATTAAGTTGCCATCAGCTTTTGTTTAATTGTTTGGAATGGAGGTGGAAGATGTCCTTTGGATAAGGTGGAATTTTTTTGTTGATTGGGGCTTATCCCGGGGTTTCATTGTGAGTGTTTGGGAACACAAACTTTTACTGGGTTGGGCTGTAAGCCTGGCTTGTGTTGGAATTAATTAAGTTAAGTCTTTATTGAATTTTATTTCGGTTTCCTTGGCTTTAGTTGGCAATCTTCAAAGGGATTTAAGACTTAAGTCTGCGCTTCAAGGCTTCTAAGCCGAGCTGGAGATTTATTTTACCTTTGAGCTCAACCCCTTCGAAGAAGATCGGTGAGTAGGCACCACAACATAAATCTTATAAGAAGGGCGTCGAAGAAGTCTTCCATCTTTTTAAAGCTGAGCTTAATTTGCAACTACATTTTATTCATATCTATGGATTCAAACTGAATGTGCCTTGCTGTAAAGTTGGACTTAAGGCTCCCTTTTTTATTATCTTATGCAGACTAGTGACTTAAGGTGTTTTCCCAACTTTTATGAAACTTGGTATACCTGAAGTAAGACCTAAGCTGCGACTACCAAAATCGTCGGAATTTCTATTGCCTTGAGTTTAAATAATCATTTAGTCAAACTTTTATTTTTATTTCATTGCTTTTGTATGGACTTAAGCTTGGTTCGCCTTAAGCTGTGTTTAGGCTTTCTTTGAGGTGGAGCCAACTTGCAATCATTCATATTGGACTGTTGAAAACCATCTATGCAGTTCAGGTTCTTAATGGATTGAGCGAAAATCGGTTTCAATTGGCTCTAAGTCGCGCTAAAGTTGGGTTTAATCAAGGATTAAGTGCCGTCTGAATCAATGGCAGTTTCCTTCACCTCATGCCAACAAAATTAATTGAAAAATGTTTTATTTTGACTAAGCGAGGATTCAAGCTTGACCTGAACTAATCTGCACTTAAAATAGCATTAATCCGGGCTTATTTTGAACTATGCAGAACTTATGACACGGCTTGCCTTATGTTGGTGAGCTGTAATTGGTACATCTGCGATTCTCATTCCTTTAAGCCATTGGTTCCATTAGACTTCAAGCCGTGCTTTGCTTAGTCCCCGATCAAGTGGCAAATTGAATTTAAATATCTCAACCATTGTCATTTATATCGCCATCGCCACCCCCACCACTGAACCATTGGGCTATGGGGCGCACATGACAAAACAAATGACCCCTTCACCATGTTGCCCATCGAAGCAAGGAAATTAATTGGAAAACCGGTTAAACCCACGCAATTCAATGTTGTCGAGGAAATCGCGTGTGCACCTCCATAATTATGGTCCTTTAATCCATTCACATTGGTTTTGACACATCAAGTCATCTAGGGCTGTAGGTGGTGGCCAAGTTGAATTGATAATTAAAATGTAGTTAAACAAATCCATAAGGATAATTTTCGATACGATACGAGCGTGTCATGTGTGACACCACGTCAAGCCAGAGATTGCTTGTTTCCACCTTAATGATGATTTAGACTGATATACATAGGCGGAGATGGGGGCGTCGGATAATGAGTAAACCGGGATAAATTGAATTTATTGGACAAAACCCCGATTAATGTTGATGGCGATTTAATGAACCGAAATGACATTTGCATGCACGGACATGCGAGTGCCATTTTGTACAATTATATGTACCAAACGTCTGTCGATTTAGATGTTAAATTGAATGGAAATGCGGTTGTGTTTTGCAATTGCAATTATACGCTGGCAATTGGTTGAGTTTTTGAAATGCTTATTTTTCACGCAGTTTCACTCCCATCGGCATCATTTCGTAATGGTGGAGGGGTCATTTCAATATATATACTGTAACTGTCCAACAGAGCAGCGGTCAGTGGCCGAAAACTGAATCAAACACTGAAAATCCTTGCAGGAGAAATATAAAGCTGTTTTAAGAGGTTTCACAGTTCTTCTATACGCATTCGCTTAAACTTCCTCCAGGTATTCGTCTTTTGTTCTTCGGCGTGGGTTTTTGCGAATCCAGGGCGATTCTTCCGCCGAACTTTGCAGCAACAGCAACCCTTTAGAATGAATTATGTTTCGCCTGGAACTCGCAGATAAACCCGCGGGCGAACGAAACCTTCTTCCGGGAACTAGATGCGAACCAAATGCGAAAGGCCTGTCTAAATATTTTATTTCTAACTAGAATCTAACAGAATACGCCGAAGAAGTTGTGGCGCAGAATCAATTTAAACTTCTTTGGAAATGATCTGAAAATGACCTAAAACCATTAAAAATATTTACTGTGGACTCGTCGGTAGAATATCGGTGGCACCTTGTGTAAAAATACAGAAAAAAACATTCAGAACCCAATTTGCCGCCAGAAATCAAAGCTGATGTTGTAAAATTTGTAACAGTGGTGTGGAAAATCTCAACAAAGCTATTTTTTTAATATGGGCGAGATGGGACACGGACAACTGGGCGTGGCACATCCCATACAACAGAGTCATACAAATCACCAACGAATTGCATCAATTTTTCTTACACCACCAAACCTAAAAACATCCCACCCAAATATTCCAAATCTAATTACCTACTTGAGTGGCAAAACTTTCATCTAAGGAAATTGAAAATTCCATACCCCCCCGACACCTATATCCAGTGTCAAGTTGTTCACATCTAAATTTAATCAAATCTTCTCAAATAGCTTCGTCATAATATGTATACGCCTGCATCTGCATCCACACACATCTGGGAGCAGCTCCACTCCTTGCTAAATGAATTTATACATTTTGTCTATGATTTTCCCAAAGGACATTGGCATCCTTTTGCCACATGCTGATGACGTGTGTTTCTCTGTACAGAATATTCAAAGCAAAAGGACAGTCTGTCTGCAACAGGAATAATTCACAAATCCTTCCACTATTCCAATTGAAATGTATCTACTCGTTTTTATGTCTACAAAAAAATGATTTCATCTCTTATTTCCTAATCTCTAATTAAACTTTTAATTAAGTGTAAAATTATAACACATGCTTACAATTAATGAAACATACTGATGGCAGTTTTGCTTTATTTTTTTTCCTAGGTGCTGCCGGTGAAACTTCATCCTCAAGCAACCGAAAGTGTTTCAGGTGAGTGAGTGTAGAAAATTGTATATATATGTAAAAACTTGAGCAAGGATGATAGTCGACATGCACTGGCACTCATCTATGGATAATTACCACTTATTATGCGAGCGAAAGTGTTGGTCCGTAAATTGTTTTCCCTTTTTGTTTTTACTTTTTTTATGGAAGTGCTGTAAAAGTTTATCGGTTGCGGGGGAAGTTCAACCTTAATGTCGGAGGGGGTGACTGTTGGGTTGAAGGAGCTTTAGGAAATTATGAACATGGGTTGAATGGGATGACTGGACAGAAAGAAGTTCAACAAAATTTCTTTCGGAGAGGGCGTAACTCTTTCGTTGAGTAAAGGGTCTTAGGGGTCCCTTGGCCATTATGGGGTAAATTATTCGTCTTCGACACTGCTTGATTTTTAAGTCCTCTTAATTGTGTTTTAAATTAATTAAATGTTTGTTTGCAAGACCTGTTTCAATGAGAGCATTTAGTAAATCGATGATTCAAAGAGCTGGCAGCTAGACTGATAGAAAGGGTGGACAGGCTCACATAGTTCAGCGGACTTCTTTAAGACTGCATTTGGAGCTAACAGCCCAGTTACTGAGCATGATTCGCTGCCTTGAAGCATGCAACGTGTCGAACTTTCTTCGCAATTAAAAACCTATGTGAACCCCAGGACTTATTGAGCTTCTTTCCTCCTTTATCTATACATGCTGGCCATATTGAGGTTGCCAAAAAATACTTTCTACTACTTGGCCGTGGATATTGGAAATTCTCTTTATCTACAAACCTCACTTTGCTGGACTTTGGAAATTCACTAAACCTAAAGCCCTCATTTCTATATTGGACGCTACTTGATAGTTAGTTGACATCTTAATAAACAATTCGCACTTCGCTTGCACTTTTCGATTTAGAATGAGAGAGACAACTTTTAGCTATTTGGTTTGATGTGTTCCCGCTTCTGGTATTACTGGCTCCCTCTCACGGATGGTTGCGATTAAAAGAGATCTGCTTATTTGAACTGCCCTGCACTGTGATCTGCTTCTTGTCGAAGGCTGACGTTTAACTCGCTGGTCAGTTGAAAAGTGTCGTCCCGTATTACGCAACGACTTATCATGGTTTCGTGAGGCCTAAAAGCTCGTAGCTAAATGACAAGTTGTGGTTTCTTTTTATGGTAGAAAACGGTCCAATGACAAGCGTCGTTCTCTGAGGATTTGTAACAATAAAGCGGGGTTCCATAAGGACCTACGAGTCAAGTGTCGTTGTTTTCGGGTAACAAAAAGTGGTCCAGCGTCGTGAGCCCCATAACAAAGTGATGGCACGAGGTTTATGGGTAGAAAAAAGCGACTAATCGAAAAGTGTGGTTCCAAAGAAATCAGGGACTAATCATGGTTTCATAAGGTCCTAGGATCCAACGGCTACATCTATGACAAAGCGACATCTCTGGGTAGCAAAAAGCCGCTCAACGGCAAGGTTCTTTTTCCAAGCCGTGGTACGATTTAGCGTGGTTCCAGGGTACAAAACCATCCAATGAGAAGCTCCGTTCTCTGAGGCTTTTGCAACGATAAAGTGAGGTTTAATAAGACCCTACGCTTATCTACTGTCCTAAGCGGCCAAGCTACAAAGGTGGTTCAGTGAGGCCCTTTAAGAACTAACGTGTCCAGCTACGAATTTAGGTCAATTGTCAAGAGGAACTCCTTGCGGATGACTGAAATGGGAACAAGCCGGTCCCTGCCAACTAAGCCCAATTTGAGGAAGGAAGTTAGGAACCCAAAACATGTGCGTACAATTCGCAACAAGAGTGTGGTATTGCATCTGCAGTCTATAGCAATCACTTGGCGGTACCCCTGATCGATTCTACTAAAAGCGAGTGTGAATTTTATTAAGGAACTTAAATTTGTTTTTTTTTATTATTTTGCTTAACATCAAACTTCATAGAATGGCCCAACATGTCCAACGATCTACCCGCATTTGCAGTTTATCTTATTCTGAAAAATGTCTGTCATTGGTGGTCCACGCCTCTGCGACTGGGTCACATGCTACTCTTCGCTTTCAAATACTACACACATATCATGTGATGAATCGGACAAATTTCCTCTTGCACTCGGCCACACCCATCGCCCTGCCGCACAGCACTTTGGGGTTATTTTAAAAACCAAAATCACATTCGCTCCTCCTTACAAAAGCTGTCCAAGCGACATTCCTATTGGCACCACTCATCTTCCACCGTACATACATCAGAAATGAAGACTAATCAAATTTCTTGGCAACTGAAATTCATTCCCCTGGTCGAATTTTATGAATTAAAAATATACACGCCTCGACTAATGAGCTGTTATGTCGTACAAGGTGAGAGATTAGCAGCCACATCCATCAGGGTGTTGTTTCATCACCTTCTCGCCCTTTAATCGGACATGTCATAGTTATAATATTTTCACAACATAAATCCCTCTGAGTGTGTGGATACATTTTTAGGACACTGAATCATCTTACGGGCCCCACCGGATGCATGATTGTCAATCATTCTATACCTGCCGCGGTACATGGGTCCCGTGCGGGCAGTTACAATGGATCATTGGACCGGTGTACATCGGGCGTTTATAATTAAAACCTACTACAAGAACAGCGACTCGGTGGTGATGGCACAGAAGCTGTTCAAAAGACATTTCGGTTCGCATGCCATTCCATCGGCGAGCATCATCAAAACCTGGGTGAAGCACTTCGAGGCAACTGGATCGGTAACAAGACTGATGGAGCGCAGACCGTCGAATCAGGGAATGATGGCGAATGGTGAGGCGGAGCTGCTGACTGTCAAGAGCTAGTGCTAGTGTGAAAGTTGAAGGGATCTATTTTCTAATCGAATCATGTGAAGTTGTACAAATGTGTTTTGTATCTAAATAAATATTTAGTTTTAAGAATGAGTGAGAGGGAGCATTTTATTTGGACGATCGATGGTAGCACAGTTTTTTACCCTGAGGACGACCTTCTTCTGACAATTATATTCACTCGGAACTGCGACAAAGGGCGGGTGCTTTCTTTTCGGAACTATTTGGAGTACTGCTTGATTAGGTTATGTTTTTAAATCGAGGTCTCGCAGGTATTGTCTTCGCTTTTGGTTTTTAATGTCTTGCGGTCTATCTGTTGAAGTTGAAAGTTGCTTTGCTATCTACTTTTTCCACAGAAGGGCTTAAAATTCCGCAGAGAAAATCTAGACAGGACAAGGCTTTCGAATTCCTAAGATGCTGACAGATAGACGACATACAGACGATGAACGATGCGCTGCAAGAATCGTATCCAAGTCAAAGAGAAAAGGGCTTCGAAGATCAGCCCAAAAATCACTTTCGGAATCAGCATTAAAACTCATAAATTTGGATAACAAAACGAGGCCTTTGCCGAGTCAAGAAAAAATGTAGAGAAACGCGAAGAAAATCATGTACGTAGTTTTTATTGGAGGGCAAACCACAGGAAAAAAAATGGCCCAAATCGGAATTTATCCCAAAAACATATAATAAAAAAAATCCTCTCAAAATCGTTATGGTAAAGGCCAAAAATCGACCCAAAAACTCGTCCTAAAAAGTAACTAAGAAATTGTTTCGAGTATCAATCCAAACAACGCATCAAAACCAGCATTAAAAATCGTTTAATTAGTTGATACTTAAACGGAATGAAAAGGAGTTGAATAAAGAGGTATTTGATGGAGCCAGAAACCGGGCCAAATGCATCGAATATCACTCTGAAACACCTTTCGAATCCGCTTCAAGAATACCACAATTGGACAACAAAACACTTCGAGTACAGCAATATCACGAAGAACGTTTTGAAAATCGTGTAAGAAATTTTTATTTGGTGATCAGAAATCGACCCAAAAACGTTGCAACAAAATTGCCTGAAAACAGAAATTCAAAATTTGCTTCAAAAACTCACAAATTGGAGAACAAAACGAGTCCAGAAATATTAGAAAAAACATGTTGAAATTTCGTGTAAGAAATTTTTCATTGGCTGTCCCGAATTCGGTCTAAAACGTACCGAAGAAAAACCTGGATAAGTAAGTACAATATCTTCTCAACGCACGCCTCAGAATCAACTCCAAAAATCGTTCAATTGGATCAAGTGAAAAGAGAGTCAAAAAATGTCCCAAGAAATTTGCTAAAAATCTATTCAAGAAAAGCGAGTGAAATTCGACTAAAATGATTTTTTTGACAGTCCTTATGTACCCGAAAATGTACCTACAACAAAAAAGCGCCCAACATCAAGTCCAATAAAGACGTGGCAAACGAGTCAGATATCTTCTCAAAACACGAGTCAGAAATCGACCCTAAAATCGGCACAAAAGCGCCCTAAAAACGAGTCAAAAACCGTCGAAAATAGGCCAAAAATTCCATTTAAAAAGACAAATATTTGGACGTCAGAAAACAACCAAAGAACTCACTCCTCCTATTTTGACAATTGGTTCTTCTTTGGTCCGTTTTCGACTCCTCTGAAAATATTTGGGAGACATTTTTAGCCTCTTTTAAGGTACTGAGAGAGTACCTTTAAAGTAGAATAGCAAAATCCCTTTATCTTAGACTTTCTGGACCGACCTTTCCCTATAGGTCCCTTTAAAAATCCTAGCAAAACCCATCTTCTCACTGTCCGGTCTCAAGAGATTTACCCATCCACCGAAACCAATTATTGGAAACCCCCATTCCTAATCTCTCTACCGTATCAAGACTCCCCCAGTCCACCAAAGTAGTCCTTGCTCATGTCTCTTCCACAAATAGAAACTTAAATTAGGTACATCGTAATGGAAAACTTTCCATCCACGACATCCCGGCACGCTGTTCTTAATTATTTCTCCAATCGGGCCAAGACAAACTTCCTCGCAAAACCGGTTATCTAGTTACATGCAGGATAAACAGCGGTAACCTTACCGATGTTATCGCCTCCAACTTCAAAGCATTGTTATCGAATAAATCCCATCGGACGGAAATGCAGATGGGCTGCGACTCGTTACACCCAAAGGATTATTTATACCATTTCGTCGGCACATCCTGATAAACAAGAAATATATTAATTAGTTGGGACAACTTTTGCTGAGGTACTATTATTTATCGAAAGTTCTTAAGTTCACGCATTAATAAATTTTGGACACAAAAACGGCACATCGCTGCTGCTTATCCTTCGATTAATTTATTCAAACCAAACCACCAAACGGACGACAGATGGATGTGGGTTTGTTCTCCCATTTACCGCTGATGCTGGGTAATAATTGAATCGGCAGCTAAAAAGACGAGAAATTAGCGCGCAAGACACGAGTATGAGGGAGGAAAAGTTTCCTTTTACGGGTCAGAGTTAAATGGAACTTCTTCGAATGCATCAGGCGGATCGGTGCTGGAGTGATGGGAAAGTTTTGTCGCTAACACACTTCGTTTAGTTTGATAAATTCATTAGCCAACTCGGGGATGAAGTTGCACTTCTAATGGTATTCAAGAGGTCGGTCAAGTCGTCGCCAGGTGCGTGCGCTACAACTAAACTTGTAGGACTCTCAGAACGGAATCATTAAACTGGGGAAAAAAAGTGGGCCAACTCATCTTGTCATCATCAGGCTGACGGAGAGTGTCGGAAGAAAAGCGAAACATTTTGTACAAAGTATGTAATGGTTTTTGGCAGTAGCTGCTTTATATATATTTTTAAATGCAGAACAATTCATTAAGAGCACAGGGAATGTGTGTTTGCCTTAGAGTGGATACAAGTGTGCGGTGGGCACGTATATTTACAGATTGGCATAATTTCGTCGAAACAAAAAGGAGAGGAGAGACGCTTCACATTGGGTGGGCACTTATTGGCTATAAAATGGGAATTCGCAGATTGGCAACTCTGGCGGATTGGCCCTTAAAGAGCTTTGTCGGAGAAGGCGCTAATTAAAAACTGTTGAGTTTATCTACATGTTGCGGATGTTGGCCGAAGAGGATTGGAAGATCTCATAAAAGCCTGAAGGGAAACTAAGTTCCAAATAGATGCTCACCATCTCTTATCAGTTAAGAAGCCGCCTACCATCTTTAGACGTGAGCTATAAAGACTCTTGTCTGGTTTTGGTATCCATGAAAGACTCACCCGTCTGTATAGGAAAAGGAAGGAAGCTTGCTGCATCTGAGACCTATGATGTCGAAGCGGCATTTTGACAAGGCGACACAATGCCAAGCGATATTTAACCTTCCTATTTCAAAGACTGGGGTGACACTCACGGGCACGATCTTTAAAAATTGTGACCCACTGATGACATCACAATATATTACGGGGGTGCACCCCTTTGTCGTACCGATTTCAGGGTTGCTTCAAGACCTGTTCTAATGAAATAAGGGCCAAATGGAAGGCGAATTTTCATAGGTGATTTCCCCCATGGATTACCTTGTCACAATAGGAAAACATCCAGTCACAGTCATGTCAAAGTTCTGGCCTTTTTGGAGCTGATAAATCGAAGGAAGTGGCATTTTTGTGTCCAAAATTTATTATTCACAGTTTTCAAAGTGAGCTTGAAGCTACCACGTGAAAGCCGGACTGGCAGCTTTCGCTTCATGGGAGTCATCATCGAGTAAGGAGTCAGAGGTTTTACATATTGTCAAGCTAAACCAGACCCTTCGGGAACCAGAAAAGCCACTCCAAAGCGAGTTGCATTTCCTTCGTACTTCCATCAGTTTTGCTTGCGATGTGACTCTCGTTGCTGCTTGTGTAGTTTGAAAAACTGCACAACACAACCCATCTACCCCTCAATCACGCTACAAATAGCCCATCTCTACATCCGAAAGCCTATTTTAAAAACTCTCATCAAGTGAACGCAATTCTCGCATATAACAATGACCACTTCAAGACCATTGACTCATCCACACCGCAGAACATCTTGTGAACTGTGACTCACCGGTAAATTCGATTGCCAATCGGAAACACACCTATTCACCAAGGACTGCTTAACCAAACAAGATGTATGCTCGCACCGCGCTAATGTCATTCTAAATTTACAATGCAAAGTGGCGCACATTGAACTGCGCCAAGAAGTGTCCCCGCTGAAATAGTAAACTCGTGATAGTCTATCGCCAAATCACTCCTCTCTATCTCTATCGATTAACAAGCGCGCTGAGGACGACATGTCCAACTAATAGATGCAGTTGCTGGCTTTGATTGATTAACCACTCCAGCGCCGACACATGGATAACATCTCAATCTGAGTCTTGCTCGCCTGGAAATTATGATGGAATCGCTTTGAGTGGATGCAAAACATTCAACAGAATAAACCTCAGTCAATGTGAAAAAAAAGTCGACAAACTACGAGATCTCTCGCTTGTCTGTTGGTGGCACCACCACCATTAGTCTACATACCCCCGATGATGAACGATGTCGGACGCGCCGATGATAGACGCACTCGCTGCTCTGGCTCTGCCTCTGCCTCTGCCTCTGCCTCGCCATAGTCAAATGAGAATTCGCTCTCCTTTCCGCTACATTTGAGGGAAATTCCTTAGAAAATCGACCGTTCAAAGAAAGAAAACAGACGACAAACAAAAATCCCCCCGAGAAAATAGAAAATCCAACGAAAATGTTTTTTTCTTTGTCCGTTGGAAGACGTTCTGTTATCGACATGTGAAATAATATTCACAACGAGATCGAGACGGGTAGGAGAATTTGGCGTGAATTCATCAAGGAAGAGACAGCGGCGGCTGAGATGAATCTGTGATGGATGCGCAATGGAAAGGCGATTGTTTTAGTACGACACGCGGGGTTCTGGTCTGGCAGATTTGCAGAATGTCACTTTAGTATACCATGCCGGACACGAATCGTTAGTCTGATTTGTCACTGAAAGCTGTAAGTGTTGCGAAAGAAATGTTCTTATAGATGAGCACCCAATGCAACCGAAGTAAGTAAGACGAGCAGAATCGCAAAACGGAGTGACAACAGCCATTGAAGGGTGGCGGTAGTTCTGATCGAAAGTGGACATAATGGAAGTTGACCAGTAAGTCGCAATGCATCGAATTCCACGCTCTTCATAAGCCTCATATGTCCAGCGAGACAGGTAGACCTTAAGTGAGTAGTAAAGGGAACGTTAGACTTCAAAAAAGTGGTCCAAAAATCCACCTTAAAAAAAAAATACCAGATTTAAGAATTTGTTTGTTTGTTTTCAACGATTACACTTTGTCTTCCAAAAAGCCGTCTATTCGAATGACCCCTCGCTTATAGGAATGACTGTCTCAGTTGTGTCTAAGAGGATCCTACCTCAGTCCAAGAAATGCACTCGGAAAAACTCGGCGTTCGCTCTTGACCGCATTGCTTGTTGCCAACATTTGTACATCATGTTGAATTTTTATCATTGAATGAAGCTGTGTAGGAGCTGGTGTTGGTCAACTTATTAGAGGCTCGTTTCCATGACTCTTGATTTGTTAACTACTGAAGCGCTTCCCTCGAAAACTGTCCTACTATGCGACTCACGGCCACGAAAGGCGCAGGCCTTTTTGGGCGACCCATTTACTCGCAGAACTTATCTAAAATCAACCCGATTTCGGTTAACAACTACTAAATAATACAATTTATCCATCTCCTACATAAATAGTTTCAAAATAACCGAGACAACTCGGTTAAAAATAACTGATTTATCTAGTTTTCTTGGTTGTAAAAAAATAAAACTGCTTGGTTGACATTAATCTAGAAATTTGGTTGTTAACAAATGAACCTTTTTATCTCGGTAGTTTTTAACAACGAATACTCGTTTTTCCAACAGAGACTTTGTTAATTTTGATTAAATTTTTTTTTTAACCGAGCAAAAATCGCACTCGGTTCACATTTTTCAAGCTGGTCAGGTGTTTCTAGCCGCTTAGATTTTAAGCAGATCGAACGCGCAGGAAGCCAACCAAGGGCTGACTAGTCACTGCTCGATACGAACTTCTTTGAGATCTACAAAGCTTAAAATTGTACACCTGCGCAGGACCAAATGGACTAATACTAACTGAACTGGAAAAGCCTTTGGATGTCATTCTCCCAGTGCTTGGGATAGTCCTTAAGAGTTGTCCAGATCTGGTTCGTATTTGGCTTTGCTATATGGAGGGAAGTAAAAGCGGTTTTCAAACCCAACGCTCAGTGCTCTCGTGTAATTTGGGAATACCTCAAACCTGACTGTCTTGTTCGATTGCTTCAAGAAGAGCAGAAGGACTGATGGAATCACTGAGACGAATTTTCTGTTAACACATTCCTATTGTGAAAAATTAAAATTTGGTCGACAAATCCCTTCCACAAGGAGTATACAGTGCTTCGCATCCCTAGGCTTTGAGACGCTTCTAAAAACGACAACTCAGCGTCAATCAGAAGTGCACTCTCAGCTCTTTATGTGTTAATAGCTCACTTGGTGAGTTCATTAACTTGTTGCTCACTGGTTGAGTTATCGCAAGTCTATTCTGTGTTGGACATCTGCGGCAAGTCCAGTCTGTAGAGGAGACCCACAAGGTGGCGGTATTGGTTCCCTTCTCTTAAATTTATTCGTCAACGAAGCGATTGCGAAATGGCTTCAAAGAGATTACACAAGCAAATGACGCCTCCTCAGATAGACACCTCAATCTCTTAAGGAACACCCACCGCAAGATCTTTTTCCGGGGATCAAACCTGAGACCGCTTGCTCAGCAGTGCAAGAACAACCAGTTTGTACATTGGTAGAGCAATTTGGCAATACAAATTGGTCCTTGTTAATAATCATTGTTAACTTTCGCACCAAATACTTTCTAGGTCACAATGGGTGATTTTATGTGGAAAAATATCGCCATTGCAAGTTGATAAAATCTAGCCGGCTATTGGACCTTACTGATAACAAATTTTAGTCTCGAGCTTAAATTTACGGAAGCTCACAGTTACGAAATTCGTATGGAAAATAAAGCTATTGTGAACTACTTCAATTTTGAAGTCAAAACTAAAAATGTTTATTAGTGCGACCCATTGGGACTCAGCTCAGCTTCTAGAGGGAGTAAAAAATCGAATGACGGCTCAAAATACTCATTGACTTAGAACGTTCTTACATATTTTTGAATATTTAATTACATTTACTTACAAAATGTTTTTTTAACTGCAGTTAAGTCAAAATAAACAAATTATTCCACTTCAAATCGGACATAGGAAAGAATTTTTTTTTAGTTTTTCTAGCTCAGTATCTAGAAGAAGCAAAAACTGGAATGTTAGCTTAAAACGTTCTTACATATTTTTGAATATTTAATCAAATTTATTTACAAAATTTTTTCTTGAATGCAGTTAAGTCAAAATAAAAAAATAAAAATAAAAAATTTCATTTCAACTCGGAAACATATGAAAGGATTTTTTTCAAATACAACCAAGGAAACAAATCACATATATGTACATCCTTTCATTGAAATCCGTTCAGTATTTTCCAAGTACCTCTCACTTAAAACCGCCAACGCCTCGTACACTCTGTTGTAGCATTCGACTATTCCGCGACGACCTCTACTATTGTCATTTCAATTCTCTAGCACACACACAACGTCTGGACACTGGCCAAAATAATTTTAAAATTCAACACCTGACAGTGCAGTCGGATTTTTATCCCAATTAATCATCATAATGCAGCATGTGGCTTTAATTATTCACAACAGCAAGAGCAACGCCTACACTAGACTCTGATTTATTCATGGGCTCACCTCTGGCTGCCCCCTGTTGATCCTTTGCAACTACTACTACTGCTGCTGCTGCTATGCAAAAACAGTTTAAATATCGGCAAATGTGCGAATTGCTATAAAAATTGCAACACCAACACTATTATCCTGGAAGTGCTATATGCGGCATCCATTTGGGGCTACAGGATGCAAATGCAAACATCTGGCGGTAATATCCTCGGGCCGTGCAATGCACCATCGGAATGGATATCGCTCTAAATGGGGAACCACCTGCTGTGCTTAAATTGAGGTGATGCTGCACTATACACCATCAGCCACCCCACTTACACCTCATGCTCATGGCGATGAGAACGATTCCTGCTTGCGTATCTTAATTAATATTCAGAATGCAGTTTACGTTTCTGTTTAAATGGGATCCTTCTTCTTTGAATGCGTGTGCACTAAAACGATTGTAAGCATATTTGTTGCAGATGCGGGGGAGGCCCACACAGAACTATAAACAGACTCGTATGGGGGATTTGAGTTGCAGCTATAGATGGGTATATCGAGAAGGAATATAGGATGTCCTGCCCCTGGATGTAATTGATGTGCTTCGTTTTAATTGAACACACCTAAAATCGCCCGGATGGATGTTTATGTCGATGCGGGTGGCCTGGTGAAAATTAACCGCAGAATTGTTTCGAACACAGTCTGACTGGGAGGTAATGTTATGCAAATCCGATCGATTCTCACACACACAATGACCCTTTTTTGGGCTTTCACATAAAACTTTGGAACCCAGTTCGATTTAGAAAAGACTTTCCGCTGAGTGGTTCTCACTGCACTTAAAGTGAACTCGTAGTCGGCCCGGGAAGTTGATCCAGCCTTCGGAGAACTATTCTTCTTTGCTCTCGGGGTCCTCTGACGTTCGCTTATATTCAGCGAAAGCTGTGACTACCACTTTGTGCGTGCGGATCACCAAAATTTGCTCAGATCTTCTATTTTCCTCTTGGCCATTTCAAATTAAGCAACAATCGCATGAAAATCACGCCAAACAGAGTTAAGATGACATCTGTCAGCTTGCATCTTAAACTTGTGTTAAATCAGAATAAGTCGACCGATTGTGGTGAAATGAAAATGAAATGTCGCTCCAAGTTGAGCTTTATGACCTCCTGAAAAATGCATTAAAACTAGAAGACTTGTTTCAGCGTGATGGGTTGTCAAACCCACATACAGATATACAAACCTTACAATCAGTCTTAATAACCACTGCCCCGAACTGGACAAGACCTAGATGCATTTACTCACTTGCCACACCTTTCCAGACACACTGTCCTCAAGCGCACACCATAGAGACACCATATCGATCGCCACCATATATGCAGCGACTGTGAATGACGATGTTTGGTTTACTGTGGCCACAGCGTTCGATGTAAGCCAAACGTACACCCGAGGAAGATACATCATTGGCTACAGTTTGTTGCTCAACCAGAATTGAGCGACCATTCCGGGGGGGGTCAGTCGCTGCAGACACACTTACATCACATACGAAGAGGGGGGGTCAAACTTTTAGCAGGAGCAAATTTTCTCGGGTCGATCGAATGATGGTAGTTTCCAATTAATTATCCCGATGGATATCGTAAATAACCATCAGTGGATAACCATGCCTCACAATACACCCAACACCCAAGGACGAAAACAAACAAACAAACAACACCCACCACCAAGCGAATTGCAATTGTTTTTCATTTTTGCTCGATTAATTTGCATCGGGATAGTCAATTTGTCGAGTGTTTTTATGCGAAGAGCCGAGGTGACTTTTCGCCAACGGGAAAAGGCCAGATATCGCGCGCGCGAAACTACCACCAGCTGTATCTCTCACGTTGCAGGCGCATCGATTTCAAATTGAAGAAAAAAAAAAAAAGGAGGACCAGCACGAAGAAGAAGAAGAAAATAGAAAAATCCCGTCGCATTCTCTTTGGAATTCCTCAACTGGAAAATGGGAATGCCATTCACTAGAGGGCGGGCAGCCGGCAGCATATCGGGGACGATTTTCCCCATCAGAAGATGCAGCAAAAATTAGAACGACCTCAGAAGTGAGACAGATATCACAAGGACTGCCGACTGCCGACTGCCGACTGCACTGATTTCAAGTGGTATGCAAATTCAGATTCCATTACTGTGGACATGGACACATAAAAGGTAATCAGATGGTTGAATGAATTTCGAAGGGGTTTTTTTTTATAGAATAAAAAAGACTGTCCCCCAGCCAGAGAGTGTCCACGTGAGGCAAATATACGATTCAGTTAGAAAGAGTTCATTAGATCGTGAATGGAAATAGAAAAGAATTAACAATTCAATTGGGCGCTCGGCGGGATTTTTTTTTTATTCAATTCAGCCCCGTTTATCCACTAAAAGACCGAAATTCAGGTCAAAGTGTACACGGGTATCAATTTTCTTAGAACATCAAAAGTCAAACGGAAAAACACCTCAAATGTGGCTGCCAATAAAAAAAATCCTCTGCTCCCTCTACCTGTTTGTTATAAATTTGTATTCTTACTGTCGGTTAATTTTTTAAAATCACTGGAGAAATTTTCCATTTATACAATTTTCTATTGTGACCTAAAGAAATTCTTTCTAGTGAAGGTTATAAGTGATTTTTAGTGGGGCCCTTAAAAAAGTCACGAAAACGATCCGAACTTTAGACCCAGAAGTACAGGAAAAACGGCCACAAACTACCAACAACTTTTTATTTTCGCATTAAGTTTAGAATATATTAAACATTAAAACATAGAATTCTCGCTCAAAAAGTCAATTTTTCTATCTGTGAGTGCGTGAAAAAAATTGCTGTCTGTAGTAGGAGCTGTCCGTCCTAGGGAGCTGTCCACAAAGAGGGATTTCACTGTACATCTGAATATCTAGCTCTGCTACCTCGTACTTTAGCTATTTGTCTTCCTCTGTAGTTTAGATTAACGGCTGTTGTCAGACCGATCAGTAGCCAAACCGAAAGAAATGGATGAGTTGTTCCAAAGTTTACTAGGACACAAATTGTTCCTTAAGATCGTGTTCCAAATCAAGAAATGAATTTGAAGGAAATGGATGAGTTGTCCCAAAGTCTACGGGGACAAAAATTGTTCCTCTAAATGTTGTTCCAAATCAAGAAATGAATTTGAATGAATTGGATGAGTTGTCCCAAAGTTTACGACGACACAAAGTGTTCCTGTTACAAATCAAGAATTGAATTTGAATGAAATAGATGAGTTGTCCCAAAGTTAACGAGGACACAAATTGTTCCTTTAAATGCTGTTCCAAATCAAGAAATTAATTTGAATGAAATGGATGAGTTGTCCCAAAGTTAACGAGGACAAAAATTGTTCCTTTAAATGCTGTTCCAAATCAAGAATTGAATTTGAATGAAATGGATGAGTTTTCCCAAAGTTAACGAGGACACGAATTGTTCCTTAAAATCCTGTTCCAAATTTAGAATTGAATTTGAATGAAATGGATGAGTTGTCCCAAAGTTAACGAGGACACAAATTGTTCTTTAAAACCCTGTTCTAAATCAAGAATTAAATTTGAATGAAATGGATGAGTTGTCCCATAGTTTATTAGGCCACAAATGGCGCATCTTTCCCCCCTTTCACGATACTTATCTAAAAGTACACCCCCGACTACATATCGAAGCCAAGAACCTCTATCAATATCAGTGAAGCACTACATATTACGCAACTTCCCCATCAGCATCAGTTCGCAAGTGTGAAACGGGAGATTACTCAGCCAACATTGCAAGTTTTTACCCTCACGTCTTTGTCGTATAGAAACAAGAAAGAAGCTCTTCATTCATTACAAAGTTTCAAGCATTAATCTTCAGCGATGAACCAAAAATTCCACAACAACATACATTCCGCTGTAATCCTGGAAATTAAGCGAAACTTCAACACCATCTGACATTCATACACATGTATGAGTGCATCCGCAGCACTTGTACTAGGGCAACCACTTTTTCCACCAACGTTGTAAATTTTCTTTTATAAAAACCATAAGGCATATCCATATCCATATCCACCCCCTGGAGGGTGGCACATTAACTCTTATCTCCGTTAATGGGGTAAGTTTTATCGCAAGTGCAGTCTCGATTCGATAATAAATTATATTATTATGCGGAGACCCAAAAACCCTTTCCAATGATTATTGCATACGTCGAAGGACTCGCGATAATGCACTCAAGATGTACGCGGTGTCGTTTTTTTTTCCTCCTATATTCGACAGGAATTCTAAAAATATTCAAAAAATATAAACGCGCGTCATTCTGTGTATTTACCACGCCTCCACTTGTATGTATATTTTGGGGGCTAATAAATCTTTTTATCGCTGCCGAGTGTTTGTCTGTTCGGATTTTTTTTTTTTGTTTGTTGTCGCGAATAGTAAATCATACACAAAAACAAAAAAATACACAGATAGAGAGGATGAGGTATGGGTTGACATATTATTGGTTGAATTTGTCAAACACCTGCAGCCAGAGAGATGTGCTTTGATAGACCGTGAGTGCGGATTTGGGGGGTGAGACTGAGTGTGCGTCTCAACAGCCGTCGGGCGGGTTTCGAAATTGCATTTCGCATACCCATAGAAAGGGGAGGGTGATCCAAAAATTGGCAGCAAAGTGTAGCGCATTTTTTCTCTTCTGCAATTGCAATCGAAAGAGGCGGTCTGTATGACTTGCGAGTAGGTTACACTCAGATTAGGATGGATGGATGTGGTTTGGCAGAATTTTGAATGGTGGTACCTGGCGTCACTCTACAGAACATGAAAACGTTGTGTATAAAATCTGCAGCCCTCCGCCTTAAATGGAGTTGGACATGCACGAATACGTGAGGAGATACAGAACTGGCTTGGGTCTGGCGGGTGAACACGAACAATAGTAAAGAAACGGTTTTATCTGGAAATATAATTTACACTGTTTTTTTGTTGTGAAAAACGGCTTGTCCTATGTCCCTTATCTCTTGTATGTGTTGGCTACATTTAAATATAAATGTTGCATAGCCTGTATATATTTATATAAAAAGAAAAATCAATAAAAGTAAATGTAGACATCCAGGGACCACGCTTTTAGTAGGGGCCCCCTTGGAACCACGTCCGTCGTTTGGCCTCTTTCTGCCATTTACTGACCCAGAGACCACGCTGTGTAGGAGGGTCGCTAATCAGTCTAAGCTATAAGTCGTTTATGGAACAAATATTGAGCCTCTTTAACCTATTGTGTTTCTTTGAAAAGACCTCAGTTTCGGAGAGTAGTAGGTGCAGTGGCTTAGTGGTTAGTGTTTTGGGGTACCCAGGTTCGATTTTCGGAAAACCTTTAATTAAATTTAAAGATTTTTTCCACTGCGCTATCTGACAATCAGCCGAGAGTATTACCCTCATGAAAGAGCTTCTCAATTAGCCGTTTGGACTTGGAATACAATTGTAGATCCCCTCCAGTCGTCCCAAAAATGAAAAACCCACACAAAACGAACGCGCTAGGGTTCCTTGCAGACCTGAGATAGTATCGTCGTCGAAAATTCCACAGCTGTTATAATTAACTTTCTAGATGACTTTCTATCGATCGTTTAGACCGAATTGCTTGATGCCCTCAAACTTGTAACTGAACCACTAGTTGCAGGTTCTGAATCCCCATTCTTGAAACAATCGACGGTAAATTTACGCGCAGTTAGGACCCAGCGCTCTATGTACCTAACTTTTGAAAATTATTATCAATACCTATCCATCTATATAAAGAAATAAAAAATGAACCCTCGAACCCTCTTTGTACACCATTCTGAGGCTGAGAAAAGAAGCAGTTGTTTCGGTGATTTTCTAGAAGACGTCATTTAGTCAAAGACCTTGATCCGGAACCTGTTTACTTTGGCAAACAGCAGTAGTTCTCCCTTTTCCTTCATTGTGTCGTTAATTTTCGTTATCGATATAAGCCCTCGTGTTGCTGATTTTTTCCCAAACCTCCCACACTTATAGTCAATCCTTCGAGAGGGCTGCAGAGTTTTCTGCCTCCAACTAACTACTTCATTTCTGTGGATGCATGCACCTTCTACGAGCACCCCCTCACGTACTCAATTTTGTATGCAACCAAAATCAACTCACCTTTCTAGGACCCACTAAAAAAAAACCTATACAGCTACTCTACCGAAAACAGAATCTAATTTGCCCCACCAAGCCTACCCTGCTTATGCTGAGATACTTTGGATACCAGCACATTCACTTCTACATTCCGATTCACAGAATTATTCATGTTGACCCAATTTCGGCGCACAAGTTGATCCCCAGCATTTTGCAATTTCCAGCTTAGGCGGCCTCCACCGACTCTCCGACTTCATTTGACATTCAAAACTGTTACTGTTACTGCGAACATTGTGCCCTACACAAAATACAGTAAAAACACTTGAAACTGAAACTCTTGTGACCTTGTCCACATGCGAAACGACACGAATTACGAATCTAATTCCGCCCAGGATAATGTACAAGTTAATCGTAAAAACACATGCGCATGCATGAGTGTATCTGTATCGGTATCCAAGGGTGGAATTTTGCATCCGAAATCAAAGTGAGATATTTTATTTGAAGGGATTGCCTTCGTCTTACGGGTTTATCCTTCGATTTTAATGTCAGCTTCAGGACGGAGGCAGCTATCACATATTCAGTTCAATTGAAATGCGCTGCGGGGGCAACAAGGACCAAGGAATTGTGGTTAATGTGCACTTTTGCTGTGGCTCGGAGTCAATTATGGAAGCGGATGTAAGTGGGATAAGGTTTACAGCTTTTGCCTTATCGCTCGATTGGGTAATATTTTCGCCAAGCCGTTCAATATGAGCGAGTGACTTTCGGAAGGGTGCCTACTGATGGGGTGGAATTTTGCCCACCCGAGCGTGAGATTGCCTTATACGAGAATATTTGGTTTTTGCGATGGGTGTCAATGTTAAATGTGGGTGGGGAAAATTTACCAAGTAGGACTGATGAAGTGGTGAGTTTTTGACTGACAAGGTTTTGAGAAACAAGTTAGTACCCGGGTGGGGCGTACGCACTGTCGGTAATGAACAAAGCGTGCTTTGACACAAACAAACAGAGCGAATAGTTGGCGCAACATTTGTCCCACTGAATATTTTGAAAAATGTAAACACATCAAACTTAACAAACCATCCATCGTATTCAGCGACCTAGTCGCTAGTGACTTCTAATCCCTTCAATAAATTCGTATAAATAACAGTTCCTTCTCACGTCGGCTCTGGATATTAGTTTCTGTGTTAAAAGTAATGAACAAGTTCGTTTAATTGAATTATTACTCACCTTGTCACACATGCTGTTTGTCCAATTTGTGTGTTTAGGTATAGATGTGAGAATTCATTGCGGATAGTCGGTATTAATTTACACATCCTCGTGCAGTGTGTAGGTATCCCCAGGGACATTGTCATTGAACTATTTTCTATTAAAATAGATGGCTATAGTTCAGCGCTTAATTGAGCGGGCATAAATGTTTAAATATGAATATTAATGTGCATAGAAATATGGGTTTTGTTTCAGGATTACACGTGGATAGTGGGGGGAAGGGCCGTCAGGTAAAGAGCAATGGGAATTAGAGTGCCGTACTAGTTTCCCAGCAGCTACAATTTGCAGACTTTAATTGTAAGCCGGCCAAGTGTTTAAGAGAATACGTTTTGAATTGAATCAGTGAAATACATGGCAAGTTGTAACTTTAGTCACCTACTATAGTGCCCAGAGGCACAGCTTCAAAGGACATATTTTATAGCGATGCCGAACGGCTAAATTGAGAAGCTCAAAGGTGTCGCAGTGGAAAAAATACCATAAGACGTAATCTGTATTTTGTTAAGGGATCGAACCTGAGATCCCTCGCTCAGTAGTAAAGTACTCTACCTATTGGGCCTTCTTTGTTGCGAAAAACCTCTTCATAAAATCATTTCTACCCGTTTCCAATACACTGGGTGCAACATTTTACAGCGACTCTTCAGAATATTAACAGAAATTAAATCTGGAGTCCCTCAAGGTTGGGTACTAGGTCCAGTGCTTTACCTATTATTAACAAGATGGTGGCGATGTACCTCCCATAATACTACAGCGACTCTTCTGAATAAAACAAGACAACTAGTCAACATAAGGAGAACCTGAAGCTGGTGACTGGCGTACCTGAAGGCGGTGTACTAGTTCCATTGCTTTACGTTGATTTTCTTTACATTAAACGTGCTTTGTGTTCTAGTGAATTTCGATCAACAACTCAGTCGAGAGTTGACTGATAAATGTTCCAATCAAATTCGTCTCCAAACACTAATACTGCTTGAGTTTATTTACCGCATCGTGCGGCAACATACATCACTCATGCCATCTTCCTGTCAGCTACGAGATTACACATTACACCTTTGGCGAAGCGTTGTTTACAAAGGTTGTTTATCACCTCTGAGGTATGTATATCCTTCGTACCCCCGCAAAGAAAAACCCACCCCCCATTGTTGTGGGTTCCGCTTATATTCAATCCATTATTCAGGATAATGTATTGCCGATTTTCTTCTCAGCTCTCTAATATCCTTCGGGCGATAAAAAATATCCCGCCATAATGTTTAAAAATTTATGAAAATTGCCTGCATGCTCCTTTCTCTTCTTTTGCATTCGAAATTGAAACGGAAAATGATGGCTGGCGAGTGAAATTAAAATAAATTATTTACCACTCCCATTTGGGTGATAAGTAGACGCTCACTTTGAGAGCAATTGCCAAGCGCAATGAAATCTTTAAGGAACAACGCGTCACTTCAACAAATTTCAGATGATTAAAATATTCATACGTGACACGAGATGCTGTGTAACAAGCTTTGATTCAATTAACATACCACCCGGATTGCCTATCGCCGAACAATAACCCAGCACAAATGCTGGTTGGTTTTGGAAAATTTATGATTATCCTTTGTCCACCATGAACGCACCACTTGTGTGCGGCCGGGTCAACTATTGGCAATTGGTATATCTGCATTCATTAAGCCCCTGACAGTCGTGGTAAATTATTTACGAACAAATCGATTGTGTATATAAATGTGCCCCAAGGATGCTGCCTAATAAAATAAACTCACAATTGTAAGATTGCAAGTACACTGTCTGTGTGCAGCACACCCACGCCAGCCCCGGGTGTGTGGGAATTCCAATTAGGAATTTCATTCATTTGAGTACCATGTGCCATGTGTCACACACAGAGCACAAGGAATGACATTTTCATGTGAATTCGCCACTAAATACACTAATTCGAGCACTCCTTTGAATAAATATTTCAAAACAGCGTTTTCAGTCGGTGACTTGCATAATATTTTGTGCAGTTTGGAATTTAATTAAAAGGACTTCGCCCCCGATGTGCTGCTGCACAGACGACGACAGAGACCGCAGGCGCGTTAGGTAGAGAGACGGGATTAAGTGAAAAAGTTTACTATTTACCGGAGAAGGATTCATAAGTCCTTCGTAACCAGTGTTTTAAAATGAATTTGCAAGAGATACAGTTGGACCTGAGGCGGGCAGACGTTTGTGCTCTGATTTTGTGTACCTACGGTGGTAGGGGGGAAATGCTGCGCGGAGGTCTGCTTATTACTTATTAATATGTCGTCCTACTGTTTATTAAGGCAACGATGTGGGATATATTCTCCTCGGAGGTGACACATGAAACTGTACAGTTTGCGAGAAAGGATCGACAGTAAAAACATCGGCCCTGCAGCATATTCCAGATCTTGGCGACTTCGACTTAGAAGAAGAATTTATATCCCCAACCAAATGTTAGTAGAAGAAGGGACAGATCTTTTACCAGACCACTTACACTTGGTGACAAAATTCAACTAAAAGACTGACAGACGGACCTGAGTGCAACAATCGTGGATAGTATTTTAAAACAGAGCAACAGCTCACAATCCGCCAGTGGAAGCCAAGACTGGTAACTAGGCAAAATGGACCAGAAGGTACCTTTAAGACGTCTTCCAACCTTGCGAAAATACGGACCACCAAAAAGTGTGCAAGGCTTCTAACCATTGTGGCAGAGAGTGCTGATCCATGAAAATAACAAAAATAGATTCGAAAATTCGACTGTCAAATATATTACAGCGACTCTTCAGAATAGGTCCTGTACTTTACTTACTAAGCGGTGTACCTGATAGAATATTACAGCGCTTGTTCTGACTAAAACTAGACAACCAGTGCTTAAAATCAAGAGAATCTGAAGCTGCGTGACTGGAGTGCCTCAAGGTGGGGTACTAGGTCCAGTGCTTTACCAATTAATAAGTTGGAAGCGTTGTTCCAGATTCTTATGAATAAAACTAGACAACCAGCACTTAAAATCAAGAGAATCTGAAGCTGCGTGACTGGTGTACCTCTAGGTGGGGTACTAGGTCCAGTGCTTTACCAATTAACAAGTTGGAAGCGTTGTTCCAGATTCCTCTGAATAAAACTAGACAACTAGCACTTAAAATCAAGACAATCTGAAGCTGCGTGACTGGTGTACCTCAAGGTGGGGTACTAGGTCCAGTGCTTTACCAATTATTAACAAGTTGGAAGCGTTGTTCCTGCTGGAATTTTACAGCGATTCGTCTGAATAAAACTAGACAACCAGTGCTTAAAATCAAGAGAATCTGAAGCTGCGTGACTGGCGTACCTCAAGGTGGGGTACTAGGTCCAGTGCTTTACTAATTATTAACAAAATGGAAGCGTTGTTCCTGCTGGAATTTTACAGCGATTCTTCTGAATAAAACTAGACAACCAGTACTTAAAATCAAGAGAACCTGAAGCTGCGTGACTGGTGTACCTCATGGTGGGGTTCTAGGTCCAGTGCTTAACCAATTATTAACAAGTTGGAAAAGTTGTTCCTGCTGGAATTTTACAGCGATTCCTCTGAATAAAACTAGACAACCAGTGCTTAAAATCAAGAGAACCTGAAGCTGCGTGACTGGAGTGCCTCAAGGCGGAGTATTTAGTCCTGTGCTTTACCTCTTATTATAGAAGATGGTATTTCTCTCTTTGCTATGGGAGTTGCAGCAAAAAGTCCAACGACTAGCTGTCAATTCACTGAAGACAGACGACAAATGTATACGCCAGTCCTTAGGGTAGAGTTCCTCACTACTCCAGAACGACTTTCGTCGAATTCTTCCTCCAGCGATCCTGCAAAAAAAAAAAGAATTTCTCTCAAGTTTTAAGACTCGTTTCCACATCGCTTCAAATACCCCGCATGCCCACATGATAAGCCCCTCGTTGGCGCAATTATCTATAAACTCGAACATTTCTTCAGCAGGTGGCGTTTAGCCTTCCAACTTGTCACACAAATCACGACACTTTACCAGTCGCGACAAAGAAATTATTTATCTTCCTCATTGCGCTCGGTCTAATATTTCACTTGGGAATTTGCGAGGGATACAGATACAGGCCACCATCCTCTCTATGCAACACGAAACGCATCACAAAGTATAATTAATTTATCGCTGGTGATACGTTGTAGTTGTTAGCTCTCACTTTCTCTGATACGAGTTTGAATGGGTATATTTTCCTTGGGAAAGCTTTGATGCTCGTCTCCCCCTCCCATATAGATGCGATTTCTAAGCAGCAAACGTGCAAATTGGATTCGCGTTTTGTTTTTTTTTGCTTTCCTCGAAATTCTATCTCAAAGACGGAGTACTCAGTACCGAGAAGAGATGCTTTTTAAGAGATAGTTTATGCCTATAGAAATTAGACGCAAACTGTGTATAAACTAATTAAAAACTGGCCATTTGAATGCGTTCGCCTCTTGGAGCGTTTTGTATCTCCCTGCTGTGTAGATTGAGATGCAAGCGTGCTGACGAACTGCGAATATATATTATAAATGCATGGGTATAGTGTTGGGGCAAGTATTTTCGTAATTATTGTGCAGCGCCACTATTTTTGGCACAAGCGACAAAATACAAAGGCGCTGCGAACACACAACACATTTTGAAATTCCTAGACTGCGTCTTAGACCAAAAAGGAGGAGGACAACTAATTGTGAATTTATTTTAAGCCAAAGGGAAAAGTTTTTCTTTTGTTCTGATGGTTGCTCATTTAGAATGCACTTTGTTTCGAATACAGCCAGATATTCGTTTGGGTTTTCGTTTGTCTTGTTATTTGATCTCAACAGAGAGATAGAGAGTGAGGGAGAAGAGTTGCAACTTGTACCGGACTTTATTGGGATACTTAATTTATCGCGCTGTTGGTAGTTTTTATTTAAGAAAATATTCAGAAAAATGTGGACTTGGTTCGACCCCCAAAAATGCAAATTACGCCCTTATACTATCAAAGATCGGAGGGTATAGCAGGATTGGTGAAGCTTCTCCAAGTGTTGAGGTGTGTCCTTCAGTTGGTAGTAGAATTTTTTATTTCATAAGAAAAAAACTCCGAAAAGGGGGGCTGGGTTCGACCCCCAAAAATGCAAACTACATCCTAATTTTATCAAAGATCGGAGGGTATAACTGGATTGGTGAAGCTTCTCCAAGTGTTGAGGTGTGCCCTTCAGTTGGTAGCATAATTTGTTATTTAACAAAAAAAAATTCAGAAAAGGGGGCTGGGTTCGACCCCCAAAAATGCATATTACAGCCTAATATTTACTATCAAAGATCGGAGGGTATAACTGGATTGGTGAAGCTTCTCCAAGTGTAGAGGTGTGCCCTTCAGAAAACACATGCAATTAGTTGTCGGAACCTAGTTATACACCTCGGCACATTTATAACGTGGGTCTGTACGAGTTTTCAAGGTTTTGACACTCAAATCAAAGCCATCAACTGCGTTCTGTTCGGTGCCTTGGGTGATGGCTTCAGGGAGTCTATCGCAGTCAATGTTAGTCACAATTTTGTTTTACATATCTTTAATTTCAAAATATTTTATGAGTCATTTATTTTTTCTGTTCATATAATAGAACTGCATGGGCTGTATGTACGTCTGTTTCCAGTTGGAGTGGAAACGAGTGGACAGATTTTGATGAAATTGTCTTAAAAATATATCCTTAAATTCGGAGATTGCTATGGGCTATGTTGGTCATTGACACGCCCACTTTTAGGGGGCGTTTTCGACCAAAATGTACTTTTTTACTATTTTTTCTTTGGTTTAATGACTCCTCTTCCATAATGCTCTGAAGAACACTTAAATGAACTCACTGGTGCACTGCAAACTAGGTCTTCAAGCTGAACTTCACTTAAATATTGTACCAGCAGTCGATCTCTAAAATTTAGGACAATAACAAACATCCCGTCATAAATGTGACTCTACTATACTGATCGGCAGAAGAAATACGTACCTTTGCTGCGACGATGCTTTCCCTAAGTCATCTCATCAGTGAAACTCATTACTTCGCTTCCATACCAACCACTCATTAGAAATGAGCACGTGAATCCTTAAGCGCCACATGTCAGTCAACAGCAGCACTACCTTCAATATTGCGCGCGCAACATCATCTTATCCGTGGGAAGCTACAGATTCTTATCGGCCAAAATTAAGTTAACTCAAACTTCCATCCCCCCTCCCCCTTCTTAGTATAGAATCCCATCAGAAATACATTTAGAGCAGTTCAACCCCGCGGCTGTCACATCACCCTGAGTTATATTTTGATACAGCCTGAGAAAATGAATAATAAACGAGCCAGCAGAGCAATCATAACTGTACGGCAAACGTGTTGATGAGAATTACATCATCAGGCGCCGCAGGGGGTGGTGCGGCTAAAAATATTACAGCCCACCATTTCCAAAGCGGAAACTTGTGTCTTTTTGCGCCATATTTATTTTTTGCTCTTCCTTCGACGACTTGATAAGGTTTCGGCGAAAGAGGCATATCTCTCATGCATCCTTGTTGCGAGAGAATTATTTTTATGTGCGCACTATGCCTGGGACGAGATGAAAAGCAATAAATATGCCCATTCCGTGGGAATGGTTTTTTGGCTGCTTTTCGGCTTTATCGGCTTTTAGGATATATCCTGGGTATGGGACCGCCAGGACCGAGGCGTGTACTTTAAAGTACGCAATTATGTTTTCCTTGCTCGCAATTTTATTTTAATGCCAGGAGAGCATTAAAAGAGTGATTAGAAGTAGGGAGGAGGTCTCAGTTTTTGTTTTTTGCCGCTTCCTCTTCGCCGCATATTTAGAAGGAGATCGTGTGAAAAGGATATATGGTTTGTTCTGCCATCGATCTGATGAAATCAGACCGTGAGAAATGCTTATGTCTGTAATAAACATGCAGGAACTGTTATTAGCTCGCTGGCTCATCTTCCTGCCCCCACCAAGTGCTGGCAGTAAGTAATGACCTTCGTGGAGGACTTTCAAGTCTCTTCTCTATCTGTGTCTCGTCTCTGTCTCTTTATAAAATGGAAATGGCCGTTTTCATATATCCGGATTTGTTAAGGCTTCTCGTTTCAAATACGAACCGAATCCGAATGGGGTTTTCAGACATTAGGAGGTGGCGCAAAATTTCCTTCTTATTTTGCGGCAATCGACGGACTCAGTCAGATAATTTTCGAACTTCGATGTCGCTGTCGGTCGTCCACGGAAAATACAATACTTCGTTTCTACTTAGTTTCTCCTTTGCAACTATATTTCTTAGTCCACGCAAACTTTTCAATTTAAAGTGTCGGCAAGAAGACGCACCAAAAACGCATTAAAAGAAAATCCGCAGGGCAATCCCCTTCTAACATTTCACTTATTGCGCCACCACCTCCACTCGCTCAAGTCCCACCAAGCTGCAATCACAGCTATAAGCCGATGATGAACATAATGTGTTCCCAATTAATGAACACCCACTGCAATCAAATGATTATCAAACGTGTGTTATAATTTATTCCATGAAAATGACCAATAAAATCCGTTTATGTGGATGCTGACAAAAGTCTTTAAAACACTTGGGTATGAAATGCAGCCCATCACCACCGCCCCACTGCTGACACTGCGACTGGGTTTTTAAATAAACAAACTTCGCCTGATCGCGAGGTAATTTATGATCTGCGGTGAAGGATCGCTTCCTCCTCGAGTCTCGTTTTTCGAGAAAATTTGAAAAATGTCCTCCCCCAAAACAAAAAAAAACTGCGACGTCACATGGAAATGTATTAGCGCGGCACAGCAGGCAGACAGAAGCGGAATAGCATCTGGAGCGAAGTTGTGGCGTCACCTATGTGCGTTCGAAATAGATCAGACTGGTGCGGACTTTGTAGGAAGACGCTAATGAGTGGGAGCCGTGATAATTACATAGCAACGGTCGTGGGTGGTCGCAGTGCGGCTGACGCGTGTGATATATGGTCTTTGGAAGAGGTGCGACAAGTGATGATTGGGGCATCTCGTCGCTTCAGAGGTTTCGTGGTGATTTATGTGGGAATGGAGGTTGAGAGGTGGATGTGCAGTTGGGTATAGTCAGTTTGGAAGGCCTGTCAGAATGGGAGCGCTCACAACTTCCTAGTTTTAGGGCAGTACAACCTTATAAAATGAAGGAAACTCCATTGGGGGACCCTTAGGAGGGGTTTACTTTAAAGCGCTCTACAAAACGACTGCACAGACGGCACAGTTCAGTTCAAGTGCCGTGAAGGTGGCAAATCTTGTTATGCTCTACTAAAAACTGTCAAAGCAAAAGCTTGAAGCAATTCCTCCCTAAAGTACTTTCTGGCAGAGCGTCAAGTCTGTCTTGGTCTCTTCAAATTTCATATACAAGAGCTGTTCTTACGCGTCTGTAACCAAACGTAACCATCCACTTCGAAAGTTTGCCATCTGGGACCGAGTTTTATGGTGAGAAGATAAACTTAGGTTAGGTTAGGTTGAGTGGAGTCGTGAGATCGTCACAAAAGACCAGGCACCATAGCGGGCCCTTCACCATCCCCAGGAAAGGCAAACTTACGTCAGTTGATAAAAACATGTGGGAGGTTTCATTCACCCCATCAACTCCTATCCAAGGGTGTACTTTTCTAAGACTCGCCGCACATAAGTCGCTTGCTCTTTGGGAAGCAAAGTTTTTCGGTCCATATCGTAATATTCCCTTACTGGGTGTCGCAGTGGTGCCTGCCATTTTCAAGATCGTTCTTGTCGACCTGATGGGCTTCAAACCAGAGCCCAGTGAGTATATCCCTCACTCATGGCAGCACTAACACAGATGGTTCTCTGAAAACCATACTCAACTGCGACCACGTTCATCTTACCACCCCCACGCCTAAGGTTAAAGCACCATGAATGACTTATAACCCTCTCCTGTTTGTGCAAGCATTCTCCCATATGTACCGCCGCATTTTCTCGAACAAATTGACTTAATGTAAAATTCCCTTGCTTGCACAAGGAAAAACTGGAAACTCCTCTTTGCGACCTAATTTTGTGGACGAATATATCTACAACTCTAGACACGTGCTCCAATAAAGTTCCAAACCCTATTCGTCCTTGCGATGCGCTACACAAAAGACACTGAATGCCAGTAGTACCCCGCCCGCGCAAAATTACGGCTACATAGTGCACAGTGTCGCTGTCGTCTTTCATTGACATGAACATGGCGAACAATACCGAGCTTGTTTCAGCCACAAAAACGTAAGTAATCTTCAAGGATTTTCTCCCCCCCCCCCCCAACATTCCAGAGAGAGAGGGAGAGAGAGAAGAAAAGGAAAAATAAACACGCTCCTCCGATATCCACTTCCAAGTGAGCATTGTCTTCGCGCGGTCTTATCGCCAATGTGGGAGAACATTGTTACGATACACATACAAAGTCAAGGATACAAACTTGTTAACATGACATCCTGCCTGGCGAAATGGTCCACATTCCGTTCAATTGAAAATCCTTATCATTGTCTCGCATGCACTTTTATTAAGCGGTGGTTGGTCGTCGCCCCCTCCCCTCCCGCGGTGCAGAAATAAATCCCACAAGTGCTTAGGGTGGTTGTCTTTGCTGGGATTAAATGCAATGGTTTGTGGGAGGGGGAGGTGGACTCAAATCGGTTTTCGCGCAAGATGATTGACCATAAAGCGATAAGAACGAAACATAACCTTGATGGTTTGTTGTACTTCGGAGGGATTCGGTTAGGGAGCTCCATTATCCGAGGAGCCGTATGCAGGCGAGAGCGAGATGGAGCGCGCAGTTCCACAGAGCATATACCGAATGAGCTTCATTTTAATATGGTTGCCATAAGTGGCTGTGAAGTGATGGCCGTTGATGGAAGTGGGTGAAATTCACTCCGCGTATCTTTTCAATTTGAACGAAAGTGTTATTGGAATACGAGGAGAACCTGCAGCTTTAGAGAGGGTCCCTAATGCTGCAACTGACATAGATTTTGACTTATCTACCTCGATGGAGCTGTGTCGTCGAGTGCACTTATGGCCGCATGGGTACAGGGACACGTAGTCGGCTATAGGAGGACTGATGTTGCATCCGTGTATGTGTGCTCTGAACTGGAGGTGGATAATGACAGTTCTTAGGTACGGTCTGGCTCCCTTAACCTCTTTTTTTTTATCGATTGAAAAAAGGCAGTTAAATCAGGAAAAAAAAGTACATTTTGGTCGAAAACGCCTCCAAAAAGTAGGCGTGGCAATGAACAACATACCCTAGAGTATTTAAAAAAAAATTTGTTCGGAAACCTTCGTCCATAACCAACTGGCAACCGTCATAAAACCGCTTCCAGTGTTTTTATAAGCCGAGATTTGTTTAACGCGGAGTGCAAGACGGCGGCAAAACTCTGACACTGAGACAGCGACGTCGTCTGCAAAATCAACAACCCTATGGATGTATTTTTTTATTTAAAGAGAAATAGGTAGATTTCTGAGAACTAGACCTCAGAGATGAGGGAGAGGACTTCGCTCAGGACTTTGCTTTGCTTAAGTGGCTACCACTTAAGAGTTGGAGCTCAATTTAAGCATTGATATTCGAACTCGTTTCAATATTATTAAAGACCTTTTTGGGTTAAATTTGTAGGGTTATGCCAACAGACTTAGAGACCGATTTAGGTAGCTACTTCCAACCGAGTTTTCTATGAAGGGGTTTCAAATTTCTTTCAATAGCTTTGAGCCTATAAGACGTCAGACTGATCGGTCTGGGATCTTCGACCTTCTTTAACCAAACATAATTTGTTATTACGAACCTTAAGATTTTTTTTTTATAAACTAATAAGACCATAAATAAATAAAAAATAAAGAAGCCACCATTTTATCGGAAATGGGTCCTTGATGGTGTCAGGTGCCAACTTCCATCACCCAGAAGTCTCACCTCCTCTCAATTGTCTCTTAATGCATGCCTTAGGTATATGTAAACACCCCCACCAGGACATTAAAATATCCCATCCCTTATTTGCACACACTTTGTTGTGTCAGAAAAAAAAATAACGTCCTTCTTAACCCCAATTTCGGTGCGAAAACAATGCGAACGATGGCACTTTTCGCATTCCTCCATTCGGCCGTTTCCTATGAATTTTTCAGGAATTATAACAGCGACAATTTGCATTCAAGTGTCCTTACCCAGGAAACAATGGAAAATTCCCAAATTGAAAGAATAAACGGCGCAACTTTTTGATTTCTTTTTACCACCGTCGTCGGCAATAAAAGGGAAATTTTAAATTTCAATTCAAACTTTATAGCTGAGCGGGGACTACGCATAGGTACACACCTCTGCCGATCCATTCAATTTCATAATTGAACACGACTCGGGTACTTATTGGACTTAAACAGACAAGTGTCGTGCATCCCTATAGAAACTCTCAATTTACTCTCATGCAAGTGGCAATAAATTTAAATTATTATGTGAGGGGTGGTCCCGAAATATGCCAGCACACACTTAAAACATTCAGCGCTGGAACAGGATCCTGTTATGTGGACGACTGTGTGAGTGCATAAATGCAGTAGCTGTACTGGATATGGGAAAACTTGAAAAACTTTGCCTAGTGTGCAAAAATTTACCACTGACCCGGTAGAAAGTTTGTCGAAATTTATAGCCAGGCGGATATTTTATATAGTTTTCGGTGTGGTTTTAGTATTTTTCAAGGAGTTTGGGATTGAATGGGATATACATATAGGTCTTTCTTGGGTACATCTATCTGTTAGTAGGGGGTGTTGTCGGTAAGACTGATACTTGGTGTCCCTCTGCAGGATAATGCCACAGAGGGACCTTTCTTGAAAACCTAAGGCAAAGACCAAATATGTAAAACATCCACCTGGGAGAGGATGGCTAATTTTGGAAGTGATTTCACCTTCCATTTGTGTTGTAATAGACCAACGGTCTGACTCTGAGGTAGGTCACTTCTCGTCATGCTAAGGAAACTTCTGATCATTCGTTTTCGTTGCTGTAGCACGTCGAACGACTTCTCTAAGGCGTTCAGAATATCGCTCCACCTGGTGGGAGGTTAAAGGTTGCCAGTGGGAAGGTTTTTTTATAATGCACTGTCATATAAAGGCCCAATATGGCGTATGTTGAGAGCCCTTATTTTAGCTGTCATATAAGAGAACCAATGGGCCCATTTGGTGTATAAATTATATATTTTTCCAGGCCTTGTGAAGAACCCCATCGATTAAGGCAGAGGCTGTATAAATAGAGAGACTTGTTTTGTAGTTCTACTCGTCAGACGACAGAGAACCAGCTCTCGTCGCTGATCCACAGAGGTCGAAAACAATCGCTTTGCAACCTTTGATGTCAAAAGGAATTTAGACAAAAGTCAAAGGACACGGAAAAATCGAAAAGCCGCCCAAAGAAGAGCAAACAAAAAAGCAATAAATTCTGTGTAGCTTCTTGGGCTGTCACTGGCACATTTGCAAATATCCAAGCAACAAAAATGTTGCTCATTTGTTGCTTCCTTTTCATCCTCTACGTGCATATTATATCAGAAATTGGTGGAGGTATACTGAAAACACAAAATCTATTCACCGCCAGAAGACACAGCTCTGCATCTGCATACCTCCACGCTCCTTAAGCAATTTGACTGATTTTCATTGAATAAATTTTTGCTATTTGAAGGATTAATGAGGAAAACTCCAACGGATCGGCAGAACTTTAAAAACGTCCAAGAATTGACTCGGAAAAATAGGCAGCGCACATCGAACGCCTTACTTTGATGTCATAAGGAATCAGTGAGTTCCTTTACAAAGACTGTTAGCTGTTTTTTTTTTTTTCTATTTCACGACTTCACGATACGTCCCCAAGCATCTAATATCTACATACGCGGCAACCTATCTTTTGTCTCAAACCGTATGTCGTATGTGCGAAGTGCGATTGCATTTATTTATTTCGCTCGTTTGTTTATTTTACGCGTTAGTCGGTGGGACAAATAAACGGATTCGGCTTCAACATTCCACGCTAATTAAAATGGCAGACAGCGATAGACGACAGGATTGTGTTTTCACATCAAGAAGCCAACTGGAAATACCGGAAACTTGTTAGCACACAATGCACAAGAACATGCATACGACTCCATACAGAGACGGATCCTTCGTCTTCTTCACAGGGAATATTTTCATATGGGGGAGGCACATATGTCCTTTGCGTTTTCGCCTATTTCAGTGTTTGCTTTCGGTTTCTCCATCTATACTTATTTTTTTGTCCCCGAACAACATCACCGAATGAAATCTAAATGCATTTATTCTATTCACTGCCGGACGGGCTCTGTTTGTGTCCTGTTCTCGGTGGTGTGGTGTTTTTTTTTAGTCACATTGAAATGCATCCGCACGGCTAGCACCCATTTCTATATTGTCGTCCGCGCAACATCGTGATCAATAGTTTGGTTTTGTGCTTACGAAATGGTGGTTGGTAGAAGGACTGGGGAAAAAAGTATATTCGTGACGTGGATCCACTGTTTTGCATATCACCCGATGGGAGGAACAGAGGAATTTCAATACTACACCAGTATGAGGTCATCGCAACTCATCTATGGACAGCTTATAAGCATTTCACCCCAATCTAGAGGATGACCGAACTTGAGGACAAGATTTCGAGGGATATTCGAATCAAAATACCATACAACTGTCGGGTCTCTTTTCGTCGAACTTGGGGACGACTCATCCATGGACAGATTGTACCCATTTCACCACAATCTAAAGGTTGACCGAACTTGAGGAGATGATTTCGAGGGATATTCGAATCAGAATACCATATAACTGTCGGGTCTCTTTTCGTCGAACTTGGACAGCTTATACCTATTTCACCACAATCTAGAGGATGACCGAACTTGAGGAGAGAGGGATATTCGAATCAGAATACCACATAACTCTCGGGTCTCTATTCGTCTAGCTTGAGGACACTTCATCCATGGACAATTCATACCCATTTCACCCCAATCTAGAGGATGACCGAGGATGTCCGAACTTGAGGACAAGATTTCGAGGGATATTCGAATCAGAATACCACATAACTCTCGGGTCTCTTTTCGTCGAACTTGAGGACAACTCATCCATGGACAGCTTATACCCATCACCCCAATCTAGAGGATGACTGAGGATGTCCGAACTTGAGGACAAGATTTCGAGGGATATTCGAATCAGAATACCATACAACTGTCGTGTCTCTTTTCGTCGAACTTGAGGACAACTCATCTATGGATACTTTATCCAACTTCTAGCTGCAGAATACGCTTTGTTTATATTTGTTTAAAGATCTACCAGCGAGCAAAGCGAGCCACCTGTCCCAAAAATGAAGGTGGATCAGACGTCCGATGGATGGGTTTTCCACCAGTTCACTTGTCTCGTGATCTACATATTTGACAAGTCGCACTACAATTTCATGAAATGGTTTACAATTTTTGCGTTCTAAGAATCCATTTAGTTCGATGAGTATACTCTCGGTCAAGGACAAATATTTAGGGCGATTTTGGCCCGATAATAGATTGACCAAACCTAACCTAACCCTTTCGGCGGCTATTAGCTCAGTCCCGGTATTGTAGAAACCTACTCATATAAAATTTGTGACTTTATCTACACATTTCCCTGTATACGTATTTTTATTTTATTTTTTTTTAAATTACACAAGTTCGCCATTTCCATTTGGTAAACAGCACAGAACATTCTTCTTCTGTTTTTGTGGTTCAAAATATGTATATAGGTCATTGGGTGCTCCAGCAGTATGCAGTCCTACTCCGGCCGACTGTGGGTGCTGTCAAGTTTGTGGTGTGACAAGTTGATCCTCATTTTGCATGCGGATGTCTTTTCGGAAATCGTCTATTTACTTTGGTTGCGGTTGTCTCTTTTCGGCTTTAACTTGTGATGTTTGGTATTTATTTTCGGCACGACCGACGTCTTGTGTATATGAAAACGGAAACAATGAGGGAAATTTAACATTTTAACTGGGTGCTACGAGTACGAGGAGGTTGCCATCAGGATCAAAGGGAAGGTGGGGGTTCTGAAATTTGTTAACATAAAACATAACGAACAAGGGTGAAATATGACAGTCTTTGAACTTGCCAGATCCACTGCGAGTCGATGTATTTCCCAAAGTTATGAGGTGTTAGATCGCACTTTTTGACGCTGTAGAGTTAACGTCAAAAGCGGTATTGAAAACCTGAAAGAATCTCCATTCAAAAGACCAAGGAAAACCTTCATCCGCCTTCGTTGACATCCATGGTTCTGTTTTCTGTACTTTGTGATATTTGGTTTTGTCCTTGGAGAGAATATGATGTCATCTTTTCATTCTCCAGGATGGTCTTCTAGTTAATATGTCAACAGTGGACTAAATTAATATATCACAACCTTTTAAAGAGGAAAAGAAGAAGTTCTACTCATTTTTGGTGGACCTTAAAGCTGCTTTTGACGGCGCCAACTGAAGATCGATGCTTTTCAAGCCAGCGCAAATTGGTCAATTCTCCAAAATCATCAGGCCTACGAGCAACATTCACATCTGTCATTGTCTCCTACCTATTTCCCTCCAAAATCTGGTGTTCCGCAAGGTTGTGTCCGAGTCCCTTACTCGTTTATGTCGCTTATTCATTTTTCTGTAGCATCTGCTGTCTGGAGTCGAAATCTGTCGCATTTGCCGATGTATTTTCTTTTTGACAGCATGAAACTACTTAGGTTTATCTTCGTTTCTTTTCACAAGGTCTCCATGTAGTCTTCCCTAAAACAAAACACAAAAGTCACCATTTTAATTAAAAACACACCACATGAGTGGCTTCCCATACCCACTCACAGCTTCCAGCATGTATCGCCTGCGTCTCTTCTCCATGCAAATTGTAAACAACTGCTTCTGCCAGACAGATTGACTCCAGTTTAAGTCGGCAGATTCGCATCCCTTGTAGGGGCAGTCGTTGTCCCATAAAGTTTGATTCCTACGTGTACTTTTCTTTATTTGTATAGTACAACACGCATGTCCACCCACGCTTTCCGATTCCGATTGCGACACACGACAAAAGCTGCTGAAAGCTCCACTTTTCACGTGGATATGATATGAAACCAACCGGCAAATGAAACTCCACGAAGCTTAGCAAAAACTTCCTTGAAAAATTTCATTCTTAACGAAACAGTTCATCACCGTGGCACGCAATCGAAGTGGAACACAACAAACTTTGTGTATCCAACCACTACAGACGCGGACAGTTATATGGAATTAAGAAAGAAGGTGAAGTTGTAGCGGCCGCCCGAGTGCGTTGAATGTGTTGGTTTGGTGTTGTTAGTGTTCCCCAACCCCAACCGAATGCATGCAGCTGTGGATGTTGATAAAAATATCTTTGTGCGCCTGACAGAAGACGGAACAGAACAACAAGCAGATGGGAAAAGGAAAATGCAGAAAAAGATAAATCCAAGAGACTCTCTCAAAGTAGTACCTGCTCTCTGTCTGTATCTGTATCGCTGTCTCTTGTCATCTTGTTAAACAAATCGATAAGAGAACAGCAGGTAGGTAACCTACACTGGGAAAATATTCTGTTAAAAATATTCTGGTAATATGGAACATCTTTTTAATGGGCACGTTCGGATTTCTAGTTTAATAAGTCTGACAGCTGGTCACGTGAATAGTCTGCTTTTCAGTTGACGTTTCTGGAGCTGTAGCCGTCAGTTGACATATCCAAGTGTCAAAATTCGAAATGAACCGTGAGAATACAAAAGAAATTCACATTGATTGGTAAACGCGTTTGAATACCTAGTGCAGACAAATCTAGTTGACGTTTGACATGAACTAGGTATCCGAACGCATACTATTATGATGCAGTCGTCTGTATGATCACTCTGGAACAGTTTGCCTTCCGCGAGCAGCCTTCAACTGTCAGAAGTATTTTGTAGCGCATTAGACCGAGAAAGCCAAAAATTTAAAGTTGGGAAGATCTTAGTTACGTAAAAAAGGTGCACAACAAATAAGTTGGGCTTATAATTTTGCAGCCATTCAGTAACGACGGCTTTTAGTTGCAACCCTGCAAAGGCATTTCTTTAGAGGACAGTAATCTTGACATGTTGGCTTTTTCTATAGGGCAAACTATTTTGGGGAGTTTGTTGATCACTCAAAGCGATCCACCTAAAGCGAGGCCTTCTTTTACTGCGTTGTTTCTCTGGGTTTTAGTTCGGCCTGGGCATTTGTGTCCTAAGGACACATTTTCATTTAGAGGTCGCTGTACCTACATCTTTAGCAAAAATCCGGAAATCACTCAAATCGACATGCACGCTTCTTCACCATACCTATAGCAGGACTGTCATATTGTTTGTGTAAAGTCTCTTTGTGTCTGCTTAGGTGAAAGAGTATGATACTATTCTTGCTTCCATTTTTTCCCTAGGTATACTTAGAATATGAATTGCCAATATTTTTGGATTGAAGATGACCACAATGTGGTAGAAAATAACGACTACAGGTAGTCTTTGTGGGATATACCTACCTTCCATTGGCAGGAACAAGAGTTTAATGCCTTAAACACTTCCTTTAGTCATTAATCTTACTGGGTTCTTATTTGAAGCCTAAGCTTGGTACCCAGGTCGATCTAATTTAAATTTTAGCTGCTTTTTCAATTTTGTCTCCAAACATTAGCAAAAATCGTAGCTAAATTTTAACATAGACTAACGCTGTGGTTAGTGTCACAGAAGACGGTTGTTTTTTGAAAGAACCTTCTTTAAAAATTTAAGTCTCTCCTATTTCAGCCGTTTTTGACTCTAGGTACTCCTCGTCGATGTAGTCATTTAAGAAGCTCATCCTTGCTTACTTTTCCGCAACAGAACAACAGAACACAGACGCGGGCAGGCAAAATGAAGTACATTCTGAAACAAATGCTTGATTTTTAGCTCGAGCCGCTTAACCACTCGGGACTTGCTTAAATTGGGCTCGGCTTAATATTGGACAGAATTATGTATGAGAGCTTAAATTTAGTTCGAGCAGCATTTTAAGCTCTATTTAGAATGAAGTTTTACTCCCATACCCAAACCGATATTCCAAAAAGTGGCAGCGCTGCACAAAACGATCCCACTCCCACCCACAGCGAACTTATATCGACGTCGACAGCAACGTACCTACTCTACTCTGCCCAAAACGTATCTCTTTTCCCAGTTCTTCCTTCTTATCCATTTTCCGTCCACAGCAGTTTACCAGAAATGGAAGTTCACCTCTCAGTTTGCCATAAAAGAAAACCCAAACAATTTCTCTCGCCGTTTACACAGCACCAACACAATTGCAGTGCCATAGCACATTTTACGGGATCTACCGAATATGTACACGATTGCATGTTGCATTTGCCCACATGCATTGCCATTCCACTTCGTTCATGAAAGAGAAAATCTGCTCCACTACAAGCACTACAAGCAGAGCCAAACAGAAACAGTTAGAAAAGATAAAAACAAAACCAACCAGACGACAACACAACTCATACCAAGGAAATGCGCTCGCTCCGCACACACCAGCCCCGAAGCCCGAAGCCGCAGCCAAACTTGTAAGATAACTTAACCTGCGTTTGCGTATAGGAGGCTATAGGGCGACAGCAGCGAGCAGCAGCGAAATTATGTGTGCGAAAGAACGGTAAATTGACCATGTTTATCGTTTTGTTTTCTTTGGGTTTTGCGTTCGCCACGAAGAAGGAAGAAAACGAAGCCAGCAACAGAACAAAAGCTCTCGCAAAGAGCAGGCTAGGCAGCACTTCTCTTTCGAGCATGCCAACGCCAAGTACTGTTTGTTTGCTCGAAAAGGGGGTGTACGAACGGTATTTGTGTGTGCGTGCCGTAAAGATGTCCACTACTCTGCTCACTCTGCCATCGAAGATACAACTCAAGAAAAAGATACTAAAGCGCAATCCCACAAAAACAACAAAAAGCACACGACGACATGGGAAAACTCTGCCGAGTGCTGACTGAAATTGTTCTCTTTGGCAATGGCAGGCGCAAGCAAACGCAAAGTACTCTGTAATTTCAGTACAAATTGTACTTTGAAGCGGTTCGGAGGTCTGCTCGCGATACAAGTTACGAATAGCACAGATAGAGATAGAACAAATACTGTTGTCCGTCACGCACCCGTCGGTCGGTTGGGAAAAGTGCTTCGGTTCTATTCGTCGTTCGGTTTTATTTTTTGCGGCGCTCACAGCGGATCGAGGTGGCTAAGAGTTTTCTTTTGTTTTCCCACTTAGACAGTTTCCAATTCCAACAAGATTCGCAAATCCCAAACACAATCCCATCCAACAACACAAACACTCCTTTCGCCTTTTCTCTTCACAGTCACAATCGACGAAAGCGCCAGTCGGCAAAGAGCGCAAAACACAGTTTTCCCTACTCCTTCGTTCGGTTTTCCCCCAACAAAATCGACTGAAACAATTCACATTCACGATTCACATCCCAGTGAGCTTTGAAAATCCGACAATTTTCCGAACACAATTCTCGCCGTATTCTCCTGAAATTCGTTCATAGCTTGTGCGGTACTGCCAGCAAAATACTTCATCATTTCTCATTCATTCATTCGTTTCGCCAGTACTGTTTTCGACACACAAAGAGAGGAGCAATTGGGAAAAATAAAGAACAATTTTCCACACAATTCGGAGGATATTTGGAAAATCCTTGCGAAAACTTCAAAACCGCAAGAATATTCCCCCAATAAAAAAAAAAAAAAATTAACTTTTAAATCTCGCCATCCTTCCACCATCGGTCGTGTTTTTGTAAGTTTTTCCCTTCAACTCTCCCAATTGGATGCGAAAGAAAAGAAAATTTCTATACGCCATTTGCAGTGAAGAACGGAGAAAAATTAAATTTTATCCTTTCGCCAGTGGTTACGTGAAAAATTTGCACAGAAAATACAAAAAGTAGAAAACTTACGAAAACAACAAATTTCCGGCTAAAAACGTGCGAAAATTCCAGTTGTTTTCATTTGCGTTGTTGTGAAATTTCACTTTATCAAGTTTTTTATTTCGTAAAATAAAATTGTTTTTTTTTCCTTTCTCATTATTATTACAGGCATGTCCTTGTGAATGTGTGTTTTAGAAAAATCATCCTCCTTGCATATCAGCTGATTACTTGATTGTTTCCGGTATTTGGTCGTTTTTATCGCGCGTGAACTTAGAAACAAGAAAATTTGGCAACAGTGCTACGAAAAAAAAAAAAAAAAAAAAAAGTAAAAATCACAATTCAGAAAGAAAAAAGAAATTGTGTTCAAAAAATTGTGTTTACTATAACGGAGAGGGGAGAAAAAGAAAATCAAATCAAATCTCTAGTGTTGTTCCCTCGGAAAAGGATTTCGGTGCGATTTTCGGTTTACCATTTACATTCGACGAGAGAAACAGCTTCAAAACGGCGACCATAATGGCATACAACGGTGCTACCAACGGTAGCGGTGTTGGCGTCGGAGTGGGTGTTAGCAGTGCCGGTGGCGGCGGCGGTGGCGACGGTCCCCAAAATAAGAAGATTCGCACCGGTGGCCAACAACCTGGCGATCAACTTGATTCACATCAGCTCAATAGGGTGAGTTCTGTTTTTTCCTACTCCTTTACTATGAGACCATTCGCAAAATGTTAACAAATTTCCATCGATATCCTCTGGAAAGTAGTCCCTCAATCTGAAGCTGTCCATCCCTTGGCAAGCTCAAACTTGGAAGAATTTCTATGGGACTGGGATATGTCGATTTGTGCTCGAGTGTAGGAAAATCGATTTTTACCAAAAAGAAAATAAACGGCGTGTAGTAGCAAACAGAAGTAGCAGCTCAACATCAGCCGGAATCGAATGTGTAACAAACAGACACATCCCCCCCACGGTACTAGCAACAACATTAAGGGTTGGTTGCTGGTGCTCCCTTTAAGAGTAAAATTAAGGGTACAATTTGGTAAGCGCTCGCTCGCTTGACGTTCGAGTGGAGGCTTTTTGGGTGATTATACCATTTTTAATCGCACGGCGGGACAGTGTTGCTAGGTTGGTTAGGTATAGTAAGGTAATAGAAGTAGCAGGCGAGCAGAGTCACCGAATTTCGATAGAGAAAGACGGAAAGTTCGTTTCCATAGCGACGCGTATCGGTTTTGGAGTGACTTTGTAAATACGGAAGGATGTTTATCAGATGATAGCCAATGCTGTTTTCGAACAGGTGCAGGTCGGGGTATTCCAAGCGTTTTGGGTCCATCAAGTCAGAGCAGTAGTATGCCCCGGAATTGAATGAATTTTACGTTCAAAAGTTCAAGTTCAAGTTGCATGTTCTCGAATTCATCCTCAGATCATGTGAAAGCCACATCGGGGCTTTGTAAACAGTTGTTGGAGATGGTACACGTGGTGATATGAACGTCAACGCCCATTCTATCACTTTTAGGGTGATCCTTGATTTGTTCCTATTTAGTTTTAACGACTTTAACAAGATAAAGCTACAAACAACTGGCATCATCTTTTCGATGTGTTGAATCCGGCAGAGTTAAGGCTTAAACTCGGAAGAAGATAACGTTCGACACTTTGGAGGTATATATAGCGATCCAAAATCGATTGCTTCCACCAACGTTCAATAAGTCATCCCTTAACCGTCACGCTCTTGCTTATACCCAGCAAATCAGGGGAGATTCTTTAAAATACCTATACAAGCTGTACCGAATCTGTAACCAAGAAACGGAGAGACACAATACCGCACCTTTAATTCAAGGGCTGGCTTAGAAAAGCAGATGTTTCAAAGGAAATACCCTCCGTCCTTCTATTTCTGCGGCTAAATATCTAAAACATAAGTCAAGTCATGACAGGTGAGAGCCAATTCTTTTAAACTGTTCCTCTTTTCTATCTAACAACACAAGTCGTTCCAAATCCTGTTACACATAAAGTTCAACCACAATGAGTAAGTAGACGTTTTAAGTAGCCGTTCGAAAATGAGCTGCAGAGTAGAAGATCGTTGTAAAAATAAAAATATCGACGCTGACGATTTAATTCATAGTTTAACGGTGACTGAGCATCACTTTACAAGTCTGAACTGAACTCTAGTTGGTCCATCTCCTTTTGTTGGTCCCTCTCCTTTTTTTGGTCCATTCCAGTCAATCTATTCTTGTTGGTCCATTTTTATTCTTGGGGGTCCATCCCTTGTTGGTCCATCTGCTCTGGTTTGTCTATCTCCATCCAGTCATTTTCATTGCCGTTCCCGGTGATATTTTTACCTTCGATCTGAATAGGCGACCGATAATTCGATTGGAGATCTATACGTAGATATGTTCAGGTCCCTCGTTTACTAACCGTCTTTCTCCAAGCGGACTAAGTAGATCCGCTTTTGCTTTCTAACTCTAATTTTATATCGCACCTCCCTACTATGATTCACCCTCAACTTTTGTACCAAAATCGAGGTCGTCGTCGAGCTGTTTCCTGTGGCGCTGTCAAAATGGAAAACACTCAAAACTAGTGTTGCGTCGGCTCATCGTCGCGTGAGTTCACCAATTTTTAACTGTGAATTCAATTTTCATACGACTCCATTCTCGATCGACTTTAAGGCTGACACAAGTCTGACGCCTTTCGCCTATAAAGATCGCCTCATCGGATTTTCCTTTGCACCTTCAAGAAGTCTTATCGTCAAATCTAGTCGAGAAATTCCTGTCTCATGATCTACACTTTTAACTCTTTGATTAAACCATTGGGAACGTAGTTTACTAAGTCTGACAGCGGTCTAGCAGCATATGACAAATGACAAATTGAGTTAGTCAACTCGTCGGCGAACGTTAAGCAGGTATAGCTTGGAATTTATTATCTAGGGTAAGGATTGTCCTTACGAAATTTGTCTAAAAGGAAGCTTACTTTGGTAGAAGTATTGTATGGAAAATTTGATAAGAAGACATTTTTAATGCCTACTGAAGTCTGTTTGTTGCCCGAAGTTTGTAGTAAGAACGGAAAACTGTAACAAGGTGGTTTCAAATATTTTTCTCACAAACTGAGGAACTTCCAAAAAATATTAGGGAATATTTTCTAGAGTTGTTAAGACTCTAAAAATTCAAAGACGATTTTCTTCCATAATTTGCCTCTTTGTGTTTTTAAATTTTTTTTTATAAAACCAAGACTTTTGCTAGAGTCCGATTACTTAGACTTTACGTTCTCTAAAGTGTGCCTGCTAACTTCCTAAACCAGGGGCCCATTTATCCAGGGCCCGTATCGCCACATTCGTCAACGAGTTTGGTATTCGTTTACGGAATTAATTCGATTTTACAATTTTACATCGAAGCAATATCAAATTCCTCCACGCAATTCGACCTCAGACTTCTCTCAACGACTGCGTATTTGCGAATCTGTTTTGCAATATAAATGGCCGTTTACTACTACTTGGGTTAAATCTTCGGTATGTCGAAAGCGATGTGTACATCTGGTGCCCACCGTTTCACAAGAGTCTCATACCCTCTTGTGCCCAACATTGGTAGAGTTTTTAGCTTCTGATAATGTGAAGTGAATTCCCAAATAATGTGGTTAGTTTTGTAAAGGATGACAGTGTATCCCACAAAACCATTCCAGTGATGTTAACGTTTGCGTTATATGGAATGGAATTCCGTGAAAAAACACAAAACGAAAACAACTTTCGCATTTCGAAAAAAAACGAAAGAAAGAAACATTTCTTCCTGTTGACGCGTTGCTTATTTTACAATACAATTCCATTGAAGCCAAAGTCTGCATTATCTGAAGTGGGATTACGCAAAAAACGTAAAAAAAACGAAAGGAAAACCACTTTCGCATTTCGAAAAACGAAAGAAAGAAACATTTCTTCCTGTTGACGCGTTGTTTATTTTACAATACAATTCCATTGAAGCCAAAGTCTGCATTATCTGAAGTGGGATTACGCAAAAAACGTAAAAAAACGAAAAGAAAACCACTTCCGCATTTCGAAAAACGAAAGAAAGAAACATTTCTTCCTGTTGACGCGTTGTTTATTTTACTATACAATTCCATTGAAGCCAAAGTCTGCATTATCTTAAGTGCGAATACGCAAAAAACGTAAAAAAACGAAAGGAAAACCACATCCGCATTTCGAAAAACGAAAGAAAGAAACATTTCTTCCTGTTGACGCGTTGCTTATTTTACAATACAATTCCATTGAAGCCAAAGTCTGAATTATCTGAAGTGGGACTACGCAAAAAACGTAAAAAAAAACGAAAGGAAAACCACTTTCGCATTTCGAAAAACGAAAGAAAAGAACATTTCTTCCTGTTGACGCGTTGTTTATTTTACAATACAATTCCATTGAAGGCAAAGTTTGCATTATCTGGAGTGGGATTACGTAAAAAACGTAAAAAAAACGAAATCAAAACCACTTTCGCATTTCGAAAAACGAAAGTAAGGTACATTTCTTCCTCATGACACTTCAATTGTTGAGTTTGCAAGCCGCAAAGGAGTTTTACACAGTAGAAAAAATTAAAGAAAATGAAAAACGTGATTGAAAAAGCTGTCATTGTTAGCTTTTGCTATAAACGCAAACGTCTTTCATTGTTGCAGTTAGAAAAAGCGAAACGTTCGTACAAGCGTTTTTAGCTTACACAATTCTCACTCCTAGAGCCCTCGATTTGCTCATGAAATTTCACTGACAAAAGTCTAAGAAATCTAGTAAAAAAAAAAATGAGTACAAATTTTGCGAAAAGTGAAGTAGTGCTAAGGTAAAAAAAATCTTTAAAATTAATAAAAATAAATGCCTTCGAAAACTTCGGAAATATTGGGTGACTTGTATGGCCTCGTACATCATCCCATTGTTTGACGCGTCAATAGGTCGGAAAAATTATTTTCCAAACTCTGGCATTTCCATTCAGCAAATTTCATTGAGTCCAGGATTGTGTTTGATATTTGATAGAACGATGGAAGAAGCAAAAGCATCGTTTCACATTTCGTTCGCATTTTGTTCTTTAGCGAAACGCCAGCGATTCTTCCATCGAGATCAACCATTTCTCACGATAGATGGTATCACCTTTTGCAAGGGAACTCGAAGTGCACTAAATGCGAATTGCCTGCGGTTTATTGACCTATTCAGCGAATGGAGCTGAATTCAGAAGACAGCTAGGAACAGTAAAAAAACCCTCTAAATGTTGGCAATAGTCCTTTTTGGATATATTCAATTGCTGCTGACTAACTCTAATTCAAAGTCCTAACGTCATTCACAACACTTTGGCCACTTTCAGCACCAACTAAAAATACTAAAGTACCAAAATATAAAACCACAATTACACCCAGCGCATTCTTTCGTAGCAAGCAACTCTTAAAAAATAATAATACCAAACTTATCTAAAAGAGTCCCATCGCAGTGGTCGGTAATGCGCCTCTTCATGCATAATTTTCTCTCTCTTTTGCGAAAAGCGTTTCACATAATTGCAATTTGCGACGCGTTTTCCTTCCCTTATCCGTCACGGCGACACTGTCAAAGCGACAAGACAAAACTTATTTGTTGCATCAAGTTTTCACACCCTTTTGCGAATCCTCCATTTTACATCTTGTACGCTTTTACCCCAAAGAATCGTCTCTCTTAGCGTGTCCTTTCTGCGCTTGAAGTCGCCTCATCAACATAACCATCGTCGCCATTATCATCATCTCTAGGATTTTAACGTCGTCGCTCATACGTGTCCACACAATACATGCACTTTTTCATGGACACATATTTTTTTTTTGTTTGAAGAGCAATCGTTTAACTGTGTTGAGTGGAGGGAAATGCATCTTAACGATAACCACCCAAAAGCCCGACCTCCTTCTAATTTCGAAAGGCTTCTGCCTTTCTCTTGGTTTTTCTTGTTCGGCTCTCTTCCGTGTAAGGGAAAAGTTCCAGCTTTCCACTTCACATGTACATTTTTAGACGCAAGTGCCATTGTGGTGCTTACCTGCTCGGATAATGGTGGTTCGTTTATCCTGCTGCTGCAACTAGTCGTAGTCGACTGTCAACTACCCGTTTGGTATAAGGAACGTTCACCATGCATAGCATGCTCAGAAGGGGAGCGTTTGTTGCATGGCAGGCAGAGATGATGCAGGGCTTTACGTGACTGGGACTGGTTGCATTTTGACATCGTTTTTGGCCTGCTCGTTGCGAAAACAAATTAACCAAAGGAAGAATAATCCAAAAGGCAATCCTTTAACGATAAGGCAATAATGTGGTTCCGGATGTTGCTGCTTTCATGGGGGTGGTTTCCCTCTATGGGAGAATAAAAACATAAAAAGGAAAGTAGTTCGACGGGGATGATAAACAGGATTAAAAGTTGTTCGCTCAAATTTGTATGCAATCGAGTTAGGGCGGAAATCATCCTCAAAATCTAGAACTCAGAAGGGGTGCCGTCGGTATAGGGTGATCCGTAAGAAATGGTTGTTTTGTTTGGCATCGTTTTGTAAGGCCAAGTTGAAGTTTGCTGTGTTTTTGTTCGGAACGCGCATTTAAAGTAATGAACTGCCTCCAAAGCGACGCTTTGCTAAAAATCTTCCAATGCCTGTTCAATACCCGTTCAAATAAATCCGCCTCTTCACAAAGTGGGCACAATGGGTTCCCAAATGAAGTCTTTTATCAATTCGATTGCGCACACACGGTATTTTGCGTAGCCCTATTTTTAAGGTATACAAATCTTGCTTATGGCAATTTTTACAATCAATCTGATAAAGTAGGCAAAATTAAATACAAACGCACACTTAATGTGCGCAAACAAAATAAATAGAACCACATATATACCTATCGCTCTTTTGCGTATACTTCAAATTTGCTGCGATTCTGTAATAAATTTTATAAAAATTTAATGTGCCTGTGCGTTTATTTCGAGGTATAACTTAAACGCACACATTTTCGGATACACAAATTTTATGTGATAGGACGTTGTCTCCGCTGAGAGCAACTGTGACAGGTGTTTTTACGCATATTGTGTTAAAAATATTGGATGTTGTTAAACATGTCTGGTTTCTATACGAAATTGTTTTACAAAACGCACATTATTGTGTGCGATAAACATTTATACTGTTTTCGGCACTAGCAGGTTATGAATTTTCTAATTCCTTGTTGAAACTAAATCTAATGCTTGAGTAATGTCTCGTTTTTGTGCAGATTTCGTTGCGCACACAAGTGTGCGATTCGATAAAAAATTGGAAAAATGATCAAATATTCTGTTCGACTTATAACTAAATACTTTGCCTAACCACTCTTGTAAGCTTCTCAAATAATGTATAGCAATTTCCCTACCACCTTGTGTTTTGCATTTATCGCTATTCCTGACCCCATGCATCCCTCGTTTCAGTCTGCGCGCATTGACTGCTTCTGGTAATCCTATAAAGTATTGATCAGCATCATTTCCCATTCATTGATATCATTCTTCGGCTACATTAGGGGTTGCAAAGGTGGCTGAATTGCGGGAGTTGAACTCGCCTGCAATCTTTTTCGCTCTCCGTTCGTTTTCATTTCCCTTGTGATTGATTTTTGTCTTACTTTTGTTGCATTTTCCGTCATTATCCTCGTCGAAACAATCGGCAAAGATGAAAATTCATAAATCAAGTCAAACAAAAGGCTGCCACGATGGACACAACACTTTTGCTCTATAGACGTTTTATTATAAATCACTTTTAGCAAGTCATTAACTTTTGGGAATTTCCGAAACTTCTTCTTCTTCCAAATGGATGCGTTATTTTTTACGCTTTGTTGCGTACTTATGGAGGAAACGTGTGTGTGTGCGTATAAGTGATTTGCTGAAGTTGCTGTGGAGTGATTGTTGAAATGTACCTAATTGACTGTGGAAGAGCTATGAAAAGCAATCATAAGACGCGTAGTGTAACCGATTTATAATGGCTTGGGTGGTTATGGGTATAGATAGTCTTAGATAATAGATCAGAAGACAGACTTGGTTGTAATGGAAAGGTGCTGGGCAAAAGTGACGGACAACGATATGAAATGTGTCGGGGATGTGTCGGAGATATGTTGGAGATATGCAGTTCGTTTTTCAGTACCCGGCTGAGCCCCCAAAAATCATGACTACAGTCAGCGTCGTTTTGCGAACGTCTGACAAGCATCCAAGACTATATCGGTCCTCAGAAAGCTTTTCAATTCAGCCTCGGCATGGAACTGTAGTTCTCTTCTATTTGTAGCAAAAGCTGCGAGAAGCTGATCCTAGGGCTCTATAGGAACCTGTTGGGGCAACTATTTCGCGGGCGTTGGAATAAATTGGCTTGGTGTTAAAAAAGAAGGAGCCGACACCGTTGAACCTATGTGAATGACGAGCTCTTTGTGGAATTAGGAAAAGAACCTTCTGGTTCAAAATGACATTGAAATACTGACCTGACTGCTCTTTTGGTGGAGCTACAGTCTGGTTTCTCGAGCGTTTCGCTGGCCCTGTTTTCAGTGCCCGCGGAGTCAGTACTCTATAGATAACCTATTCTAGGTACGTATTCACATTTTTCGTCAGCTCAAGGGCCTTTAATGTGTAGAAGCCTTTTAACGTTTGTTCCCATTTCTGAACTTCACCACGTACCATCTGATGGTCGACAAGATAATCCCCCAAAACAAAAGCAACCTACCGACGATAGCGTGAATACGAATCATTCACAAAAACCTGGCGCCCCTTCAACTGCATAGCCATCTCCATCATTTCGATATATTATGTCTCTCACCGCACGATTATCAATTATTGTCGTCACACGCAGTGACTAATGACCGCCCGTGTTTCTTAAGCAGCTTTCGAAAACACTGTCAAGTCGAACACTGAAGTTCAAGCTGATTTGCAAATATATAAATCTTTATTTTCTTATGAGGAATTTTCGAAAACAACGCAACTTACCTGCCGCAAGATGTTACGTGATACAATCCGTCTGTGGGAATTTTTTTTTTTTTTAAATTCCACATCACAATGAATGAATTTTTGAAAAACAAAAAGCGAGAAAACTCTCTTTGGAAATACACGTACTCATCATTTAATGCGTGATAACTTTTTGATTGCTTGAAGTAAAAGAAGAAATAGGTACCCCCAACCGAACGTTGAAATACATATTTTTAGAACGGAAGCAATTAAATGGTGGAACCGCATGATTCAGGTCTCTTCCCCGTTCTTTAAGTTGGCCACTTCGCCTTGTCGTCGTCACGCCTAACAATGAATAGTTTTTTTTTTGGAAACATTTTCTTTATACGCAACACACCTCCCTCTTTGTGATTGTTCTTTTATTTTTTCTTCTTCTTCGTTTGGTTATGTTTTGCTTCCCTCTTTTGATTCCATTTGATGGGAAAGTAATTAAGCACGAGTTATTTTTTTTTTTTTTCGGAACCATTTGTTGTAATACGTCTTCGATATTGGATACGTTTCGGTAAAGTAAGGTCGTTCCTAAGTATTGTAGGAACGAAATGGGGTATGGTAGGCTAGATAGTTGGAGACTCATGCATCGAGGAATTCCTTTCAAATATAATAAGATTTTTCAAGTGCTTGTTCGCGTTAATCCTCTTGACACTGAAGTGGACGCGTCTTCGGGTTGTATTTTGTCGGTGCGTGTGCCTTCAAAAAAGATGAACGAATGAAAACATACTCAGAAACGATACGGTCAGTCTGAAGTGGGCGATGTTGTTCGCTAGGGGTTTTCCGTTTTGTGTAAACTAATAGAGGTCGATGAATGATTGAGCCGTGATTAGCAAGCCTAGAGAAATCCCTGGCTCAGAGTTGTAAAATATGCAATATGGAAATCTAGCTGAATGATGACTTGCTAATGACTCAATCGACCTTGTGAGACGCCGAGTCATTAAATACTAGACAGCTCTCAATTTTGTATCGAAACGAGGAGATTCGCTTTTCGGTCGCATAAAGTTCCAGCTCATCTGAGAATCCCGCGCAATACATGCTCCTGGGTACTCATTCCGTAACGTTTTTGAAGAATATTACTTTTCGGCCGCATCAAGTTCCATTGAAAAAAAAAAACTGCTTCCCTGGCGAGTTCGTCTAAGTATCCCCGGCGATACATTATTCCTGGGCATTTATTCAATAACTTTTTGGACTATTAACGTCGAAACGATATATCTCCAAATCTTGTTACCAGCTTGCGAGCTTAATCCAGTCCATTTTCTACAAATGTAATGAAACCTGACGAATGTCAAAAAAAAATCGGCCAGAATATAACTTATTAGGGTCATACAAAATTCCAAAATTTTTATACGGACACCCCGTGAAATGCTTTGCCTCGCAGCAAATATTGACGGAAGAAGCGCCGGCGATTCGCTAAAACGCACGCGGAAGAACAAAATGCGAACATCTGAGGAAAAGTTTTCCGAATGGAAATTTTGGTGTATATTTCTGGATTTCTGGTATTTAGTATAGAAATGAACTCACTTCACTTTAAATACGTCTGTATCTTTCTATTTTCAAATAAAATTTAACCACGTTCGCGATATATTTCTCTAAAAGAATGCTCTCTTTCGCCGAGTGGTTTGCCGGGGTGGATCAGGCGGACAAATGTGCGAATCAAAATGCAGAGACATTGGCTTGATCGAAAAGAAACCAAGGGACGATAGGAAATGAAAGGCTCTAGAACAAAATTCTATATTTAATCTTTTCCGTCAATATTGACAGTTTCCATATGACATGTTGTCCCTGTTGGAAAATCACAATACATCTATGCATCCCAAGGACACTCTCCGGTCTTTGTCGTCTTCGACAGATTCTCTTCGAATTAGATCTTGATTGCCTGATAAATCGATTTTCTTTTGTTCTAACCTTCACCGCATTCCCCATGGAAGTTAATAATCGAAAGCGCCACGATACAGGTCACTTCAGAAGCAAATTCCTTCACGCAAACATCGCATAACTATATATTTATTAATTTATTATCGGGCATAATGTCCATGTTGCTCACTATATCCCTGCCACGCCTTGCCAATAAAAGCAAACCATCATCAATTAGCAGAGGGCTCCCCGTATAGAAGTCGCGTTATCATCATTAACCCACATTATGTACTGTGGCCATATTTTTGTGTGTCAGGTTCATGGTTCGAAGGTTATTAGAAGGTACAAGTACCAACTGCCTGTGAACTAGAAATCGAGCCCAAGCTGAGCTTCAAAAGATGACAGCGAAAGGTCTTCCATGAGGTGGACTTTTGTATATCGCGGCTTCATTGTGCTGTGGGATAGTCGGCCCGCCCACATACGATTTAACTGCTTTCCTTCACATTCTTTCTTTTTCACAGTAAATCCGTCAAAAGAGGCTGTATACTCGGACCATTCGCAAGTAGTAGTCGATAAAAGTCAAGTCCCTCAGCGTTCCTGTATTGCCCCCGAAGGTATTACACTTCTAAAACAACAAAGACATTGCAAAGACTAACTAATACCTTTATGGAAATCGAAAGGTGGAAGAGAAAAAAAAAAAGAACGCCGAAACATCTGTTCATTTGTTTTCAGCAGGGAAAACCTATAAACTTTTCAATCAACACCTCCTGCCGCACAAAAGAGAATACGTGCATAAAAATAATTACCGCGCGCACTTTCTTCATTTATTTTGACGTTTTATTGTTGTTCACTTTTGTGTTGTGTGTGCTTTCTCAACACATTTAACAGTTGAACGAATTGTTCTCCCATTATACACGTACCTATTTGTTCGGTTCGTCATGTACATAGTTACCTATTGCAATTTAATTTTCCATCTATAACTATCTGTTACGTTTGTGTTTTTAAATGGGGATATTAATCGGATTTATAGTCAAAGCAGCTGTTTCTTAATAAATACGTCGGAGAGAGGAAAACAAATCGAGCAGTGAGCTGTAAGTACTGATAAAATGAAAGACCAAAATTGGAGTAGTTTCCTGAGAAGTAAAAAAAGGTATTCACGACTGTAATGGACTGGGGAGTGGGGAGATCCTTCTGTATCTATTAAGAAAGTTGTTTGCAGTGGCAGTGACAGGCGCCTCTATTTGTAGTTACGAGTGAAAATGTCTTAAGTTGCTCTAAAGAGGGCTTGGATGCCCTCTTTCGTTGGTTGGAACTTGTTTCTTATTTAAAAAAGCCCTCAGTTCAACTATCTTCGCATTTTTTGAATAACTCATGGGACATTCTGAAGTATAATGCAGTTAAGCATCGGTTTTTTAGACAAAGTCGTCTTTTATTCAATGCAAATAGTGTCATCCAATTGTATATACTGCGAGTTGTCGCATGTTATTTTTTCGTATATCAACAAAAACAATAATGGACAATAAAAGACGTACTGCTTTGATCCTTTAAAGATTAGTAGAAGGTCCCAATTACTTTTCAAAATCCATAATATCTCATGACATGTATCATGGGAGATATGAAATAAAATAACATGGCAAAGCAACCCATGCTTAAATGTCTCAACGATTGGGGATGAATGCCTTTCATACTCTGAATGCATAATAAAAACGTATAGCATGTCTTTTTTATTCATGCATGCTTCAAATATGTCGTGATATAATGTCAGAGACATGGGAAATTCAGAGAGCGTCCTAAAAATAGTTGTACGAATAATGAATCTGCCGACGGCACAAAACAAGTTGTACGTAAAATCAGAAGCAAATTGTACCAATTTAACTCTTACCTTTCAAATTTGAACGGAAAATGGCATGACACATTTTTTAAAAGTCTGCTAATCGGTCGTGCCCATCAGAGTGGGGAACTGGATTAATGTTTGGGCCATAATAGTGCGCTTTAATTCGATGTGTAATAAGTAGATACTATCGAATTTCACTTGTAAGAAAAAATATCGCATGATATATATTTTTTTTTTCTTTTTTATATGATTATATATACCAATCATGAAACTTGAGTCTTACAAGCGTTTCGTCTTAAGGATGAATACGAATACCTTTAGTTTTTTTTTTTTTTTTTTTCATATTATCGCATGTTATTCGCACAAATCTCACGGGAGATATTATAAGAAAGAACAAGCTCAATGTCAAGTAAACATTAAATGCACATCTCATGCGATTCATCTTGATGGAATATCAGTATCATGAAACACATAATTTATGTCACAAGAACTCGTGACGTTCTAGCAATATCTCATGGGAGATATTTAAGAAAGCAACACGCCCGTCAAATTCACATCTCATGCGATTGTTCCTGATGAAAAAGGCGCGGCAGTAATGCCACTCTGACATTCTAGGAATATCTCATGGGAGATTTAAATAAGCAACACCCCCGTCAAATTCACATCTCATGCGATTATTCCTGATGAAAAATGCGCGGCAGAAACGCCACGCCGATTGCCAGTTGTTCTGTTAAATCACCTAATTGATATCAAAATGTCTCACAACATTCTGCATTTCATGATACACTTCTTTAATATCTCAAGCTATTCTGGGAGTATCTCATAGGAATTAAGTCATCAAAACTGTACTCAATCAGGCAGTACTTACATGTTCACCACATATCTCTAAAACCAGAAACATATTTTTCTATATATATTTTTAACTTATATCGCATGCGATTTTTAGAATATCGCTTGAAATTTGTGGAATTTCAATGCATCAAGCAACAGAGTTGTTTATCGGTTTCTTAATATTTTTCCGACCCTTTGAAATGTCAGACTTTCATTTACAATTTCGCTAAATATCTCATGCGATGTATCGTAAGAGTAATACAACGCGTCTCTCAACTGATACCACTCGGGAATTCCTGATCATTTCTAAGAACTATATCCCATGTGATTCTTCCGCTATCTCATGGGATATGTCACATCTAATATGTGATCTCTAAACCCCATCGACTTTGTGTCAAAATCCACTCCTATCTCATCCGATGTTAACACAATAACTCCAACACCACCATCCAATCGTCCATTGAACTGCGACAAAGCAAGATACATTTATCTCGTTTTAGAAAGTCTCGCATATCAATCAGTTAATCAATAACATTCATATTGTAATACTCCCCCATCGTGCGCGATCACCGCAACTAATCCGCCTTTCATTTCGACTCGAAACAAAATCAAAGTTTTACGTATCTATTATGTGTGCACAGAGGGTACTTGCACAGCACCACATGTCTATATATCTAGCTCGTATCTGTGGCAACCAGAAACGTCAGTTCATTGTTCATATACAATAACTATCGTGGGTCACGTTCATGTTATTTATGATACGAAAGCGATAGGAATACACAAACACCGGCACGGAAGAGCAACGCCATCGTCTAACAAAATCGGATGCCGACTTTTCTATCATCTAGTACCAGCAGCAGGATTGTTGCTTTCCATTCGAGAGAACACGTTTGGTTCCAAACTCCAATCACCCAAACGAGCATGGCATAGGCAAAAAGCGGAAAACTTCCCTCAAAACATATTATGCAAACGCCGCCGCTGCCGCCGACATCATTATCAACAAAAATCCCATCATCGCCCGAAAAATGAAAAGAAAAGGCGGCCCATTCACTCTCAAGAAGGAGAACTCGCTCGAACTTATGCAACTCTATTAAAATGTTTTCGCCCCCCAGCACCCCCCCAACCCAAACCGAAGGGAAAAAGAAAGGCGAAATCGCACGAAGGCCTTGAGGGAGAGAGAGGGCTATGTAGTGGCAAACAAGGAATGGCATTTCTTTATTCGCTTCCTATCGATTTTTCTATAAGTATGTGCAAGATGAATGAAAGGTGATGAACGTTTGTAGTCTCCTAAATCGGTTTTCGGGCTGTGTCTTCGACAGGGCGGTGGTGGTGAGGCAATGTTTCTCTGAACAAACAAATCCGACCTAGATTCCTTTTGACATTGTGTTTATTGGTTTGGGTTGTTTGTTTAGAATTGCACATTCGGTCAGGAAATATCGACCACTGTGTGGGCTTTTTTTCACAGCCATACCCCCTCCCCCCCCACCAGATACACAACAGTGGAACCAGATTTCTTTTATCTTTCGAATGCGAATACCCAAGCAATTAAAGATGAAAATTTCCTCTAATGCCGCCCGGGGCTACGAGTTCGTATGCATTGTGTGTGTGATACTGGGCGGGTTTTTTTTATTCTGCAATTTTGGTCAAGAGATTGCAACAGATTGTGCATGGTGCGGTTTGGGCTATTGTCTTGTGCGGAATTGAATGTGTCCATTCATTGCTACTTTCATTGGCATATCGTATTGCCATTTGGGTTTGACCTCGTTTCGGTCGAGGTTGTTTTATTCGTATTTCTCTCTAATCTTTGTTCTAGTCGGTGTTCACTTTCGCAGTGCCCCTAGGGTAGGGAGTGATTTGTGGAATCAAATAGTTTCAGAGAAAATGCCGCCTCTCTGACGGAGATTTGTTTCTAAATTCCGTCGTATGGGATTCATTTGGAGGCGCACAGATAGCTGTGTGTCTTAAATGATGGTTAAGGGTTAGGAAGCTTGAAGATTCTGGGAAGTTTCTCGTCTTCTACATGGAAATTCGGGGAGATATTTAAGCCCCGAACATGCTTCAAAGTAAATGGAACACCGCGAATAACTTGGCAGTATTGCAGGCCAAATTTGGCCACAGAAAATGTCCCATTTGCAGTCAGTCTATCGTGAAAAATTTTAGACACTCCCAAGACTGGTTTTCAATGACATCACACCTTTTTGCTAGCTACAGTCTTTCAGGTTTTAGTCTGCTCCTGAGACAAAATCACTAACCCGCCACAGTTTGCCATCAAGTTCCTCTGTCGAAAATGTTTGCTTATGTCATCGACGCGTCTTTTCTTTGATGGACTAGAAACTACCTTCTATATGATGAATTTTGGGCAGTTCCAAGTCTGAAATTAATCGTTTAAATGCTGCCGCCAATTCAAATAGAGTCATTAAATTCAACTCATAGTCCAGCTAAATCAACTCGAGATGCAGTGGGAACAACTATGGGTTCAGTAAAATCACTTGAAAGCGAGTGAGTTGCTCCAACTCGCGAGAGTCAGTAGGGTGGAGAAGCGATTCTTTGTTGTTTGTGGGATAACACCTTAGAAGTTGCAAGTTAGCCTCTCAGTCAGCAAAAGTCAACTCGCGAGTCAGTAGAACCAACTAGGTTCAGTCAAATGAGTTCAACGCTATTCAGTATTATGAAAAAATTGTATGAAACTAGGATCATTCTAAAGGTTCTTTGCCATAGATGTGCACCAACAAAAAATTGTTGGGGTATGTCGCCATTAAGACTGGAAAAATCAAGTTAATAATTCCCATGCTTATTAGTTAATCTGCAGGAAAGTAACTCGCAAGTCAGTCCAGTCAATTCGAGTAGTTCAATTTGGGGCCCTCGAAATTTGACGCAAAAAATACAACAATATCTCAAGGCTAGTCAGAACTTAGGGTCAGCTCCACAAGGCTCTGTTTCGACTACGACTTTTCATCTCAATTTTATAAATGATCTGCTGTCAATCTAAAGATTCTTATCCAGTCCTTCACTGATGATAGAAGTCGCAGTTTTTCACACTTGTTCACTGATCCATATCATTCCTCTACAACCGAAGAGAAGGGACTGCCGTTGTATGTTGGACACATTAAATTCTGATCTTGACATCTTTTAGACCCACGGTCGAAAGCGAAAAACTCTCCATGTCGTCGGTATATTTTGACAATGTCTGTTGGTATGACCACCGTGCCAATAACTCTGCGAAAGGTATAGAAATATTTTACACCGCCTGACTTAGGTCAAAACTTATATAAGACCCAAGCCTCAAGAACCTTAAACTGTTCTGCACCTACTTGATGGAATCCACAAGCTTGCAATTAATCTTGTAGACGATGAAGCCGTAGGGAAGTCAATTAATCCGCGCTCTAACTCCCTAGAAACGTTTGATGATTTGCCCCGTCACTGCTCTGGGGCACCTAACTGCATCTCTGTCGCAAAGCTTGTCATACTCAACGAATTCTTAAGAGCCTAAAGTGCCAATTTATGTCAAAAACCAGACCTAATAACCGAAACGCGTATCATCTTCCAAAGCGCAGTTGGAACACCTTCAGATTTGAGTGTAAAAACGAGTAAATAGGCAAAAGAAAAGGAAGCGGCCCTAGGACAGAACCTTGTGGTAGCCCTAAGTTTAGAATCGTACCGTACCTCCCTATTTCAGCAACCTTCACTCTTTTCGACGATTTCTTAGGGCAGATCTGAATCAGTCGGAAATGAAGCCACCAGCTACTGAGTTTTCAAGACTTCAGTAAATTGTGGTAACAAATCAGTCCAAAATACACCCACGTCTCTCTCATTCAGGATCAATAAGTAAACTGTATCAACAACCCTCTAAAGGAGGCACACATTTCGGTGTTCCCTGAATTACCCACTACACTCGTCCGTTTCGAAATAATTACCATCAAGGACCTGATGTACCTATGTTTTGACACGACGCCCACCAGTGACAGACTTATTTCGTTTTTCGCCTGTCATCCAAAATAGATGCAATCGATTTTTTTCTTTTCTACTATTACTATTGCCGCTACAGAACAGAACACCCTCATGATTAATTTTCGGGCATTTCTGATCCGAGACGAAAAAAAGAAGAAAAAAAAAAAAAACAAAAAAAAAACCCAAATAATAAGAGAAATGTTCTTCAGCAGATAAGCGGGCGAGCTATTTTTAGTTTTAACCTTATTTCGCTACCATGCAGCGTTGCAATTGAAATTGCAATTGCTTATCTGAATGCGATACAGATACGGATACAGTACACAATTACACAGCCACCTGGGTATGCATTGCTTGCATGCAACGTACGTATATGTGTGTGAATGCCAATGTGCAGTCATTGCATAACCTCACAAATTGTGTGACTAAATATTTATCTAACCGGGTGAAAGATTAAAAGTAACCGTATCGAAGGTGGGATCGATCGATTTTTTATTCCATTTTTTTTTTTTGTGTTTGGGTGAAAAGGAAAGGGATTTTTATAACGAGTAGGTATACATCACGAGAACTGCTGATGAGAATATGTTTGTGCGTTCGGCCATCGATTCCTGGTTAACATTTCCACAAGGAGTTCGTGTGTTGTTCGCTTTTCATGAGTGGATGGTATATGGAACCAGTTTTTCTCTATTAAAGTTGATGTCATAGCTACTTCTGTAGAAACCTAGTTACGACTGTAAACGTTTTTGTATAACCTCTACTGTGTCGGTAATAAAAGCGAAATTGTTTTCCAAGAATAAACGGTGGGAATTGAGGGAATTAAAGAGCTAATTGGGAGGGGGCCTATTGCTGGTTGTCGAATTCTGCTCTACCAGTCATTGTGACTTTGACTGTGAATTTGATACGAGGATTGTTGTAGCATTAACAAATTTTTGTATTAGTTACACGTCGTTACCTGGCGTCGTTACTTTAGGAGGTATTTCCTTAGCATCCGGCTTCTATTTTACAAGTTCATGTATTTACAACTTTGACTACTGTGACCTACAAGAGATGGAAATGATTTTTGGCAAAGCTCGTTTGCATCTGTTACGAAATTGAGAGTAGCTGTCGGCTTTTTAACAACGGGTGATAAGGCTGCAGAATAGATAATGACAAATATTTGCAGGTCACAATAGTTGATTTAATATTGAAAATTTCTTCATTGTGAGCTTGGAAAATTGAAACTGGAGACTAAAAATTAAAATTGGTAGCTTGACATTGACAACGGGTGGTAAGGTTGCTCAATGGATCGACAAATAATTTGTAGGTCACAATAGGTGATTTTATATTGAAAATTTCTTCACTGTGAGCTTATTAAATTTAACCTTGAGGCTAAGAATTCAAATTCGTAATTTGACATTGACAACGGGTGGTAAGACTTTTTTAGGTCACAATAGGTGATTTTTTATTGAAAATTTCTTCATTGTGAGCTTGGAAAACTTATTCTGGAAACAAAAAAAAATAAAATTCGTAGCTTGACATTGACAACGGGTGGTAAGATTGCTGAATGGGCCGTTAAATATTTTGTAAGTCACAATTGGTGATACAGTTCCATATCATACTTTGCTCTGTCTTCAGGTTTTAAGTGAACTGATAGCCACTCTTAGTTCGACTTCTGCGAATAATTTTTCGAACTTGTACCTAACTTAAAATGTTCCAATTGACACGCAGATCCGCCCGCATGCGTCCGTCTAAATTGGTGGCACACTACGAGATTCCAGTCTCAAAGTCTGTCGATATTGTGCGAGTAAACTGATGTCTATGAGCAAATCCAACGTCTGACTCAGTCGAAAGAGAAAAAAAAAAAACCAATGAACTCGTTTCACAACAAGATCCGATCCGCCTAGCCCCCTCCCGATTGAAGTCATTGATGTTCATCAACGCATAAATGCCCGCGCACCGCAAACACGCAATAAGTCACAATTGCACTAAAAAACAATTTCCCAATTCGCCGTGTACTCATTGCAATAGATTACAACCGAGGAGCCTCCACGTAAATTAACCATATACACGAGTACACAGCCACACAGCTTGCAAGAGTAATGCTAATGCCGGCCAGAAATGCACTTGGTCATGGTTAAAAGTTACCTAATTGGACCAGACCAACAAGGCAGACGAAAATATGTAGTAGAGCGCGCGTAGGTAAATTGTACAAAGCCAATTTAAATTGAACAATTGATTCCGTCTGCGAAGACACGGAAGCAGCAGAAGGAGAAAATACATAAGACCAAGCATAACAATACCGTTATAATTGAGGCAGCAGCAGTAAATAAACAGAAACCAAACTTCGCGGTACAATAGCCACAATACAGCACCACAACCGAAAACAGTGTTTATTTAAATTTTTTGAAAGATTTTTTTTTTTTTTATTTAGTGTTTAACTGCTCAACCTGTTTGCATGCCAAACAGCATCGAGACAACAGTCAGCAGCACAATATGAACGCTTCGCGGTTAAATTCACATTCAACGCGGTGGTTACTGTGTCCGGGGGGTACGTACAGATACACTGCCCCCCTCGAGAAGTAGCTATAAAAAAATGTATTTCTCCTTGGAATTGGAATAAGCGCGCGCGAAAAATACTCAAAAAACTCAAACTCACCGAACAGGTTACTCTTACAGCACGGGAATGGTTTTACTTTCAACACACACGGGCGTAAAATGCAAACTGTGCATCTAATGGATTTTTTTTGTATTTTTTTGTTGGCTTTAATTGAGAAGTTGCAGTTGCAGGCGACTGAATTTTGGTTGCTTCTTTTCTCTCTGATTGCGTTTATTTACCGAGGCCTGTAGCTCGTCACCGTTTAAGGTGCGGTTCATTTATAGAAAGATGGTCGACAGCCGATAGCCATAAATGGTGGGCTGCAGTAGCAGTTGCATTCGGCTGGTTTTGTTTTAATAAATGCGTTTAACCCTGAACTAGTAATTTGCTAAATCAAACAGATGGCCAGAGGAATATGTTATTGTGGGGCTGGAGCTCCATTTGAGGTAGGCTGTGATGGCGGGCCTTTTTAGGGAGGAAATCTGTGGGAGCAGTGAGTGACAGGCTGCTGGGTGGTTGGATATAAGTTGAAGGGCAAGTAATAGTTTTGAATGGGAATAACCGAGGGACCAAAATTGGACCGCAGTCTGGGGAAAAGTTGCAAACTGTCGCCAGTTTTTTGTAAGGGCAACTTACTAGCGATTTATCCACCCAATGATGTCTAGGTTTTCTACTCCACGTTCTACAGACACACAGTCAGGCCCTCGAGCGCACATAGTTGTCAGTAGAAACAACTGGCTGACCGCCGCCAGCTTTGCTAAGCGTTTAAAAGTCAAAAACACGATTTTGTTAAGTGAACAGTTCTGTATTTTTAAAACAAAACTAGCTTTAAACATGCGCAAGCTTATTTCATACAAAGGAAATTTGGAAATCGGTGCATTTTTGCGGACATACAATTTTGCCATGTAAAGTTTTATATAAATGAAGATTTCTTCGATGGCACAACGAGAAATCTGTTTATTTTGTTTTTCTGTGTTTTGTTAACTCTTATCATATTTGACAAAATGTATTGATACATTCGTCCTTTCTGCGGAGCTCCACCTCTCATCTGGCCCATGTTTCAGAAAAATCAGTTTGCGAACAATGCCATAATTAGTACTACAAAAAAAAAAAGTAGCCAACAAACCTGGCAGTGTTTGCTTAGCAGGGCTCTATGCTAGACCCGATCAAAGGTCTAAAGATGTCCCCAGAAAACACAGATGAAAAGCCTCAACGGGTCTCCAGAACACGGTGACAAGGATCAAAGGCCTCAACAGGGCCCCAGAAGACGGTGACACCGATCAGAAGCCTCAACAGGTCTTCAGGAGACTGTGACACCGTTCAAAAGCCTTAAGAGGTCTTCAGAAGACGGTGACACCGATGAAAAGTCTCAACGGGGCCCCAGAAGACGGTGACACGGATCAGAAGTCTCAACAGGTCTCCAGGAAACTGTGACACCGATCAAAGGCCTTAAGAGGTCTTCAGAAGACGGTGACACCGATGAAAAGCCTCAACAGGTCCCCAGAAGACGGTGACACCGATGAAAAGTCTCAACAGGGCCCCAGAAGACGGTGACACGGATCAGAAGTCTCAACAGGTCTCCAGGAAACTGTGATACCGATCAAAGGCCTTAAGAGGTCTCCAGAAGACGGTGACACCGATGAAAAGCCTCAACAGGGCCCCAGAAGACGGTGACACCGATCAGAAGCCCCAACAGGTCTTCAGGAGACTGTGACACCGATCAAAGGCCTTAAGAGGTATCCAGAAGACGGTGACACCGATGAAAAGTCTCAACAGGGCCCCAGAAGACGGTGACACGGATCAGAAGTCTCAACAGGTCTCCAGGAAACTGTGACACCGATCAAAGGCCTTACGAGGTCTCCAGAAGACGGTGACACCGATGAAAAGCCTCAACAGGTCCCCAGAAGACGGAAGACCCCGATCAAAGGCATTAAGACGTCCCCAGAAGACGGTGAAAGAAGACTAGTCGCTAACCTTTGCCCATCCTGTGGTTTCTACATACCAATACCACACTTAGGCGCAGTGGCTTAGTGGTTAGTGTGTTGGGCTACTAAGCGAGTGGTTCCACGTTCGAATCCCGCGAAAACTCAAATTGCAACTTCTCAATTAGCCGTTTGGACTCGGCATAAAATTGTAGATCCCTTCTATTCGTTCCAAAAATGAATGGTTGTGAGAAAGTTCCCTGCGGACCTGTTGCGCCAACTATTTATTTTTATTTAATACCACCTATTCAAAACGCCTTTTGTCTTTAAACCTGTATGTGGGCTATCTCAGTGATGAGTGTAGAAGTGATCACCGGCAGGTCTCACGTTCGATCCCCGGTAAAACAGAAATTCGGGTCATCTCTGGTATTTGCCACTGCGCCACCTCTGGCAAAAGTCAGACAAACATCTGAGAGTATTATGGTCCTGAGAAAGCTTTTCAATACAGCCTTTCGGATTCTGCATTAAATTTTAGGTGTCCTGAGATTCGTCACAGAAAGTAGTAGAAACTCCGGCTTCTAGTTATTTTGAAAACTTATCTGTATTTCTGGGCGCTGCTGAAGCGTTTAAAGGTCGTCTCGCGAAGAGAAATATTTATAAAAGAGTCACGCGGTCGTATCAATTGGCAATACGGAATGAAGCTAACGAAATAAATTGATCGGCTTGGTTCTTCGTGCGTAAAGTGACTTGGCAAGTTATCCCAAAAGCACACTTGGAAGTAACAGCCCATTTTGAACCCCCTTCGGGTAGAGCTAGTAACTCACTTATCGCACTCATCAACATCACACTCCCTATCACAACCGAACACTGTCTTTGCTGATGAGGCTAATAAAGATAGAGCCCTCCTTCGCATTAATGAATGTCATTCGTAGTTCCTCCATTCAATTGCTCGCACAAAGGACGCCATTCAGAAATACAATTCCCTACCTCCAAACACTAATTATCTACCGTCTCCTAATTGGACAGAGGTTTAAAATTTCGATGAGCTTCCCCCGGCTTTCTTACGGAAATATTTCTCAGACCTTCATCTCATACAAAATCGATTCCCGAATCATTAGTGCGCCTCTCCGTTTCAATTTGCAATCACAATTTCCTTTTCTTTCCATACTTGGGTTGTCGCAAAAAAAAAGAAAAATAAATAAGACAAGAATGACAGCCGAAAACCCCCGAAAAAAAACCGTAACAACAACAACTGCGCTCTCTCTCTCTTCGATTGCATTGCCTCGGCTTGCATCGAACATTGGCAGTGAATTTCACTGACCTACTAACGAGAACCAGAAAAAAAAGGTTTCCTGTTTCTTTACCTCGTCGTCATCGTCATTCCTGTTTCGCCTTGTTTACCTTGTATTTTTCTGCATTTTTTTTTTCTCTCTTTGTGTTCGCATTCATTTTAATCCTCTCAGTGAGTGTGTGTGTGTGTACTGTAGTTGGTTTTACCAATTTCTCATTTATAATATTGCTTCGCTGAGTCGACCTTTCACCGAAATCAAACAGGATAACCTCTGGACAAATGCACACACAAAAGCAGTTTTTTTTTCAAATGCAATTTCATAAGCGCGAACAAATCGCGAACAAATCGCATGTGTTCCAAGCAAGTGCACATTTTGAGGTTGTTCGTCTGCGTCGGTATATGGCGTGTGTTTGTTGAAAGAAATGAAGACCTAAATTCAATCGGAGTTTAGCGGTTTTTTTGTTTTTGTTTTACTGCACATGCACGGCACAGATATGTAGTGAACAGAACTTGAGACAGAGAGTGTTGGCGCAGGTATCTATCAACCTGCTTTGGCGAATGTTACACGCAACAATTGATCTAGATATGGCTAATTGTCGTGGCTCACCGCGCCAGTACCACTGTTGGTAGCTACCTACTTGAAAATGTTGGTTACACCTGATTTTCTCAGGTTCGATTGCTTTCGGTCTGTGTTTATAGTGTGGGCCGCAAGATTGGGTGCACCTATGCGGGATAATCGCGAGGCCTTTTTGTATGCATGTCTAGTTTTTCTTTCATTTATAAATGCGTTGCACTGCGTTATTTCGAAAAAAACCACCTGCTGGTTTCCTTTTAAAAAGCATGTTCTTTTTGACACTGACAGCTCTTTTGGACTGAAAAAAGGGACAAGAACTGGGACCATCTCCGAAACGGATTGCAACAGCGGTTTGAAATATTGGAAACTTGCTTTCGATGTCCCGATACTGTAAAGTGGGTGCAGTTGGCGCAAGTTTGCAAAGAAAGTTCGTCAGATTGATGAAGATAGCTGTCCTCGCATTTGTCCCGTGTGCTCAGTGGTTGTGGGGGGGGGGGGGGGGGGGGGGGGGGGGTGTTTGGCTGTACTTTTCGGACGGGCAGTTGTATTTCTGGTCAATTTTTTTTTTTGGAAGTGAAGTTGCCCAGCAAAAGGCCAACAGATGGCGCTACAAAGCTCATGCCTCTGAACCTAATGAAAGGTTGGCAACAAAGGGGGAACCGGATTTCGGACGAGGTCTGTTTTTAGCAGGAAGGTGCTGAGGGCAGTTGTGTCTCTGGCCAATATTTTTTTTGAAAGTAAAGTTGCCCAACAAACGGCCAACAGATGGCGCTACAAAGCTCATGCCTCTGAACCTAATGAAAGGTTGGCAACAAAGGGGCAATCGGATTTCGGACGAGGTCTGTTTTTAGCAGAAAGGTGCTGAGGGCAGTTGTGTTTCTGGGCAAATTTTCTTTGAAAGTGAAGTTGCCCAACCAACGGCCAACATAGGGCGCCACAAAGCTCACGCCTCTGAACCTAATGAATGGTTGGCAACAAAGGGGGAACCGGATTTCGGACGAGGTCTGTTTTTAGCAGGAAGGTGCTGAGGGCAGTTGTGTTTCTGGGCAAATTTTCTTTGAAAGTGAAGTTGCCCAACAAACGGCCAACAGATGGCGCTACAAAGCTCATGCCTCTGAACCTAATGAAAGGTTGGCAACAAAGGGGGAACCGGATTTCGGACGAGGTCTGTTTTTAGCAGGAAGGTGCTGAGGGCAGTTGTGTTTCTGGCCAAATTTTCTTTGAAAGTGAAGTTGCCCAACAATAGGCCAACAGATGGCGCTACAAAGCTCATGCCTCTGAACCTAATGAAAGGTTGGCAACAAAGGGGGAACCGGATTTCGGACGAGGTCTGTTTTTAGCAGGAAGGTGCTGAGGGCAGTTGTGTTTCTGGGCAAATTTTCTTTGAAAGTGAAGTTGCCCAACAAACGGCCTACAGATGGCGCTACAAAGCTCATGCCTCTGAACCTAATGAAAGGTTGGCAACAAAGGGGGAATCGGATTTCGGATGAAGCCTGTTTTAAGCAGGAAGGCGCTTCGCGTTTTATAGACATCGCTTAACCTCCCCAGAGCAGCGTTTAAATGCTGTTGGAATTTCTTTTATAAATTCTTGTACGGCAAAGTTAAAAGTTGGACTTAAACCCGCCAATCCACCAACGAACGATTCTAATGCAATTGATCATTGAACCATTGAGTTTCTGCAAAATAAGGTTGACGGGTAGGCCAACCGAATTGAACACCGAAAACTGAAGGTTTCCCTACTGTTCATGTCTCATTACTTCGTTTGAAAGTTATCTACTTCTAGGTCATGTTTCGCAGGAATGTGTTGCCGAGCAATGGGCCCGTAATTTACACCCAACGTTTTCTGATCTCGCGCTCTTTCGGGGAGTCAGTTTTGGGGATTCAACAGCGGTGTTAAAAAACACTCTTGAAGCTCTTAATAGGTTCCGCTTTTCTGAGAAAGTCGACTGCGTTTGCTTCTTAAAATAAGACCCTGAAGATGGGTCTAGAAGTTGCTTCCTCGTCCACGACGTTGATGAGGAGTGGATTCACACAAAAACTATAACAATTTACGGAACTCTTTGTCAAGAACCTTGTCGGTGTTCTTTTGCTAGCAGACACATGAAAAGGTGTCATGGAGCCTTAGGTAATATTTGTTCAGGCGTTTTAAACAAAATATCTACGATCCGGATCGATGAATGTCCAAAAGTTTCTAACTTGCATATAAACAGCTGTAGAATGGTGAATGCACTGCCATGGGGGCTCAAAGCGGACAGCCCGGGTAGAGGTAGAACTTTACAGCCTAACCTGCTGTATGGTGCAAAAGCATGGATTTACGATGTTTCTGACTGTCCAAATTCAACTATTGAAGGAAGCTGATGAGAATTAGTGGTGAACCATGACCATATGTTCCCTCAAACTTGAAGACAGTTAAACATGTGCCCCGCCATGTCATCCACACTGTTGCCATCTGTTTTTTTTTACTCACTTAATTACATACAATGCCTGGTTGGACTTGAAGTTGCAATCACACGAGTGACAGAGAGACGTATGCAAAGGGCAAACCGAAAGCGCACAACTCATCGTTTACGTGGAAATTCAATACAATCGAGTCTGTGTCGGTGGATTTTTCATTTGAAAACGGATCAAATTCGCTACCAATCACAAGAGCATTTCAACAAAAAATTATCCGCCACTTACTATTCAAGTTTTCAGAGAGCGAATTGCATGTTCGGAATTTGTGTACAGAATTTCGTGTGCGACAAAAATTGTGCCCATTCCGCAATAAATGTGCCAATTTTGCAATGCCAATTAAAATCACACAGATAAATAAATTGTAATTGTGTCTCCAATTGGAGACAACCTATGGGCAGGCGCATTTTGCATAAATAAATGGAAAAAGCGCGGTTCAATGATTGATTTAGTACTGTGGGTAAATAAAGTGTCAATCGACAGCTGACACAGAAAGGTAATACGATCCGAATGAGTCGGAAAAATACTTATAATAATTATTATTTGATGTTATAGCGCTCTTTAAACAGATGTATCTCCTCCGAACGCGGTTTGTTTACAGAAGATGGGAAAATGGAAAAAATTAAGATATTGGTTGAGGCGACTCACTGTGACAATGCTCGGTTGATGATAATAATGATGTCAAGTGACGGCCTGTCAGGCTGAAATTGACATTCTTTCTTAAAATAATGTTGTTGTACACAGTGCGAGTTGGCATTGGACAGAAACGAGCGTGTCGGCTAAAAGTTTCCAATTCGAAGGAAAATGTTTGATTTTTCCACGATTTTCACGTGACTCGTCACTCTGTGGGGTAAAGCAAGTGATCGATGGAGATGGTGGTTTTGTGTCAAATTTCAAATTATGAATGTGATATAATAGAGGAGTAGTTCTGGGGATTTTCTTTTTTTTTTTTTTTTTCTTAGAGAGAGTTTTACGGGTAGATGAGTTTGGTTAGGGGCAGGGTGGGTGGCTGCGATATTTGACTGTGAGATCTCCCCCAGTGACGGTAGGAACGCACGTAACAGACTGTGGCTTTTTGTCAGTTTTAGATACACGATTTTAAACGAATTCATACTGTCGCTCTTTTTCGAGGGAGGAGTGCCTGTCTTGGGGAACGTAACTAACAATTTTACAAGAAAAATGGCTGCTTAAGGGAGGTATCTTAATTAAAGATGTCACTGCATACCACTGTGTCAAGCCCACGATGTAAATTCTTAGCTCAAAATGACCATTTATGCCCATGGAGACCGAAAAGAGCAATCAAAAAATTAGAAAATTGTCAGTTATTTTACATTTAAATCTTTAGTAAATAAAATACTTTTTTCTTAGACAAATTTAAAGAGGCTAATAACTTTGTATAATAAAAGGAGTAAATTTTCCATAAAATCCCTTCGGTGCTAATACTCAAAGATACATACTCGGTTTGGGAAGCTTTGCCAGAAGACCTTAAGAAGACATTTAAATATTTTAAAGAGCATGGTTCGAATGCGGACAAGGTAGATTTTGTTTTCACCGCCTTAGATCTATTGCAAGACACAAGCCAGGCAAAAAGTGATTTTGTTTGTTCACCTCGTCATCGGCAAAAGTTATCGGCCTTGCTCCGCTGACAAAAGGTCTTATTTAAGACATGAAAATAATAGATCAGTGTTTTTGTTCATTTACCTTTAGAACCTTCTGTCTTTTTTCCTGCCACTCTGTACTCATCTTAGACCCAAAAAGGTGTCCTGTGTAAAGAGTGTTTCCATAGGAGTTAATTTTTCTAATTTGGCAGCCCTTTTTTCAGCGCCAAGCAGTTGGACATCTGCCAAATCATATTTGTGCTAATTCTGGTTGTTGCCAATCTACTATAACTCGAAAAATAAACATGATTTGTTTAAATTTTAAATTTGTCTACCTTAAAAAAAACCCTTCGCTTTCATACAGATGTTTTCTTCGAGCTCCAAATTTGTCTGCCTTTCAAAGAAAGCTTTAAGTTACTGTACAGAAACTCACCTTTCATTTGGTTCATATTTTATAAAAAACGATTTTGAAATACCGCAGTAATCGGTACGACAAAAAACGCACAACCTTTGAAAAAAAAAAGTATAACCTTTTAAAATTTAATGATTATAAATTTAATGCAAACAATTTAACAATTTCTTTTCTCATTTCTTCCAGGTAAGTCACCGATGTACATTGTAAACCTAGAGACCTATGAAAAGCTGGCATACATTTTCAAATTCTTGGAGGAAACTTGTGTAAGTTCGAAAATACATTCAATTGGGCCAATGGTATTTTGAAAATCCGCATAACTTTGGGGGTTTACATAAATATAATCCAGCATTTCAGTCACCACTGTCGTGTGAAGACTAATCAATCGCTGTTAACCAAGTCGCCAAAGCGGTTGCGTTTTCGTCGGATGTCAGCATATACAATTTGATAAAAAAATAAGCAGTTGACGGAACAGGTTGTTATAGGTCTATCTTCTCGTTTTGGGAGACTTTTTCTGCTTCCGACGAATGGAAAGCTTGATACTTCAGCCTTCTTTTGTTCAAGAAATAGTGTCAAAATCACATGACCGAGACAGATTGAAACAATACCAAGAACATCAACTTTGTCAACCCAGAAACTAACTCTGTTAGTACAATCAGCGGTCGAATAACCGCATCCAAGGTTGAGTACTTCGTGACGGAATTTATTCTTGTTCTCACAAAATTCAGTGGCTTATTGTTTGCCCACGGATGCGAATTTGACAGAGAAAACACTTTCAACAGCAGAAGTCGTTTGGAATCGATGGCAAACATCGACTGCAGCTTTATCGAGGGTGGGGAAGCAAATTGCCCATCATTTGATTGCAGAATCTTACTTACTTACTAACTGAGACATTGCAGCTTTCCATCCTCTTTGATCCCGAGCACGCTACTTCAAGTTATCCACCCCAAGTATAGCGAGGCTTGGTCTTTAAAACAGAGGTTCGGACTTTCCTGATGTCTCAAACCAGGGTCGGGGATTCGAATACCCTCTTAGCTGGAGCACTATTGTCCGATTGTAGTCGACGTATTTTGGCTTTTTCGACTACATTTCCATTTTCTTACAGCTCATAAAGTTCGAAGTTGTGTCTTCTCCTCCATTCGCACTCTTTTCGAACAGGACTAAAAATCCGTTAAAGTATTTTTCTTTCTGCAGCCTCTTACATTGTTGTGGGAGTTGAGAAAGATCGTCTTTGTATTGTTAGTGCCTTGCATTGCACATAAATATCGAATTGAGGACTTAGGTCTAAAGTCGATGTCGGTTAGGTTAGACGTGACAAGATTACAACTCATTGGGCCCTTCATTCAAACACTTGCTCACATTTTCCTACAAAGTTTTGGATCCTTATCTATTGAAGTAAGACCTTTCTCATCCATGCTATTAAAGCAGTTTCCTGAATTTTGTTTACAATGATATTTGTGTCAGATAGAATATTTGTGCGATAAAACCGATCGAAAAAGAAAAGAGAAATTGAGTTGGCAACAAGCTTAATAGCCAGTCCATCTTGAGACGTTATTTGAAGAGCTCCACTTGACTTGTCTGTCTTTATTTTTCTCCTTTTTAAGGTTTCGTACCCGAAGGGAAAAAACGGCAACTTATTAGTTTCGCTTTTGTCCGTCTGTCCGAACCCACTAGACCAATTTTGTACCTAGGTCTATCTCAGAAACTAATTGACGTAGAAGGCTGAAATTTGCACACAATGTCCGGTATAACCTCTAGTTACACGAAAAATAGTGATACATCGACTGATTTTAGAGTAATAAGTAATTTGGTGAAACAAATATTTTCATCTCCATTCTGCATTCATTAAACCGTGTTCTCTTAATCGTGTTCCTTCCATTTGAAATTTTCCTATGGATACTCCTTATCATTTTTTTCCATTTGTTGATTGTTGTGGACAAACATCCTTAAAGCCTGTTCCCTACTCCTACGCTTACATTCATGTATTTTACCTCACTGCTGAAAATCTTCGCAATTTCCAACTCTAAGGAAGTACGGGACCTTCGGTGGGCGAGTGACACTCGCACTTGCCCGGCTTTTTTTCATTATTTTTCCATTTATTTTTGTTTAATTTTTCCATTATTTTCCTTTTGTCCATTATTTTAATTTTTTCCCATTGTTTTCAATTTTTTGCTTTATTTTCCTTTTTCTCCATTTTTTCCATCATTTAAATTTTTCTTTCCATTTTTTTCATCATTTTAAATTATTTTTCTTTTTTTTTCCAATTTTTTTAATTTTTTTTTTGCATTTTTTTCATAATTTTAAATTATTTTTCCTTTTTTTTCCATTTTTTTTAAATTTTTTCTTTGCATTTTCAATTTTTTTCGTCATTTTAAATTCTTTTTCTTTTTTTTTCCAATTTTTTAAATTTTTTTCACATTTGTCCATTTTTTGTTTTTTCAATTTTTTAATTTTTTTTTTGCATTTTGCCGTTTTTATTTTCATTTTTTCCATTTGTTTTCAACTGTAGCCGGTCAGTCAGTAACTCTGGTTCTGGATCAACAAATTTCGAGTCATCTCCCTGACTCAGTGTTTATTTCCTTCACCGCAGCCAGTTCCACCTCCCTCTAGCCGAAATTGTTCAACTTTTATCGACACTCCAACGCCAAAGATGTGTACTCTTCATATGTTGGCTATAATTGGTAGCGAGCGGTTGCAAGTGTTGCAGCTTCTAAAGCAAGGAAGGGGCTCTTAGTAGACCCAACTGTGTTCGCCTCTCCATTCGTCTGATTGTCCTGCGCTTTTGAGGGCAGTTTTCCCCTACACAAAAACCATTACTATCCTATCCAGCGCATGGAAAACGAATTGCGGTAGTGATGTTGCTGTTTTCACCCCAAATGCAGCGGTTCTACGAGGAGCTGTGCTTGTAAAAAGACCTCAGTGTTTGTTTGTTTCTGAAGCGAAACCTCGTTCACCAACGCCTCCTTTCAATATTTTCTTCAATATACCAAAAGTTTTGTATGAAAATTAACAAAAAAAAAATCCACCACCCAGCTTCGGCAATCCCCCTTTTAACAGCAAACAAGAACACATGTTCGACGCATCCCACCAATCACAACACACATCACAACTACAACTACCATGTTGATATAACAAAAATAATCACAACGCGCCGGCCGTCGACGACTGCGACAGATAATTTATTTGCATAACGTCTCGCTCTTCCGTAAATAAATTACTAATGACACATCGTGTAAACTAACGTTCCATCCATTGTCAACTAAAATATCATCTCCCATCAGCGTCAATCTGTGCGCGCACATATCCATTCGTTTACTGCTGCATGAAAAAGTCTTCCTCGGCCCACTTAGTCATCGGTGTCGGTATGGCTCTGTCTCCCTCGCGCTCTATCGAGCGAGGAGAAAGTGAAATTTCCTAACCTCGCAATGAATGTATCTGTCATAAGTCGTCAAAGTTCTATCTACGTCACACATCGTGACTGACATCTTCGGCGAAACCATCAATCACCTCCTCAGTCAACGAAAACTGAAATAATCATCATTTTTTCCAACTAAGAGTACCCACTACACGCGTTTCTGCGTATGCAAAAGCAGTTTCTAAATTAGAATTACTCTTTGGACGTGTCGCAATGTGTGGCCGTCTTCATCTCCATCTCCGTCGCTGTCTCCGAAAATCTGCACGCAACTAATGGGCCAGCGCATGGCCTGGCCATGTGTGAGTGTTGTGCCCATCGAACGATTATTTATAGCCCACCCGACCTGAGTACACATATCTCTCGATTTAAATTCCAAAAGTTCTCCCCAGTCGCATGTTTTGTTTCGCTGCGTTTTTATTCTATTTTCTAAATCGAATTAAATCTTAGAGCAGCTAAATTTACACCAATTGATGCGTCTTTATCGGGCTGCAGATGCATTCGCATCCTTCGAGTTCGTTTCTTGGCAGAGAAATGTACTCGTATTGTCTCGTCGTTGGCATTTTTTTTTACCCACCACTGTACTACACAGTTTTGTTTTCCCCCCTTCTTTGCGATGTTGTTTGGGGTACAACTTTTTCGATAATTTACAATGTTTAAAGTATTTATTCGTTGGCTCATGTGTGCGTGCGTGTTTGAGATTAGAGGCGTTTTGGGCTTTTAATAGCATTTCTGTGGGGTAGGGTTGGGACAATTAACGAAGTGCTGTAGTAGGTTGTCTGTGTGTTTGTGTGTTTTGACGATTACAAATTCATCAAAACAAATCATAAGAATTGGGCCTTTCAAGTGACGTTTAATGAGTCCTCAATTGAGCGTATATGCGCAGTGATTTGTGGCGGCACTATCGCTCTAGATAAACATAAACAAATTGCGGGCATAGAATTTCAGCTTCATAATGGGTGTTGGTGGAAATTTGATTTATCAGCGCACGGTTTGTTTTTGTAATTGCTGGTGGAGTTGGAGTTGAGTGCCATCATGTACAGTACAGTGATTGGGTCGACGGATACCTGTCAACGTGAAGGTTGAGTGGGCAGCAAATTGTGTTCAAAAATGCCCCCAATGGGAGAACGAAAGGCTCCCTTCAACCTTACTGTTTCTATTTCTGATTGCAAGAGTCCAATCTGTGTATTAAAACTTAATGGCCAAATTGTGTGTCCACGAAAAGCTCACGAACTACTGCACCGATTTACAAATTTATTTTTCTTTAATGGGTGATATGAATGTGTTCCGGTTTGAGGTTAAAATTGTTTTTAAAATACAATATTTACCGAAATAGTATTTTTGACGCACATTTCCGACCAGCGAAGACCCTCAAAAGACCCAAGGGGCGGCTAGGCAGAAAAAAAAACGCGACTCAGGTTGCAGGTGGAAGGGGACCATAACCGACTTATCGTGTGAAACTGGAGACAGATTTCTAAATATTGCTGGCTAGAGATGCTTGTTGGTGGAGGTCCAGGTCCACCCTGTACTGTAGTCCAACCTTGACTTAGTTAAGACCCTCAAAAGTGTTTACTCTTTTAAAATCCGACACTTTCCGACGGAGCGTCAAAAACCTTTGGAAATACTTACTTATTGAAATTGACAGCACCCAATTGGACCAAAGCTGTCCCGTGACTCATTCAGTACCCTTCCGAGTTATTAAATATCTTCAGCTTTTTCCTTTTTTTTGTAAAACTTCCTACAATTCCCAAATAGAAAGAACGACTAGAAAAACTTAGGCTTGGGTTAGGCTAGATGGTTGCGAGGAGAACCTTCACAACCTTAGCTTTGTGGGAAAAACCTGTGTACTTACCTAAATAATTTTACTTCTCTACAAAATTTAGAAACGCTTCGCTTGATCGATAAGCCCCATCGAAAAACTTGCAGAAGGGTTTTGCTTAGCTGTTTTTGGACGTTAGTAAAAGACCGTGCGCCGTACTAATGACACATTTTAGACTCGACTTTAAATTTACGGAAGCTCACAAAATTTTTTATGGCTATTATAGCCTCGGTTAAATTAAAAGTCGAAAGTAAAATTGCTCCTTGAAAGCGGTAGTCTTTCAACTAGAAGTCGTCCGAATGACTGCGAAGATGGGTAGAAGACTTTTATTTTAGCTAATTGCTGCCCTTTGGAAAGCAGATTTTAGACCTGCGATGTTGACTTCCTCATTCGTAGTTCTTCAGCGACATAGAACCTCCTAGTCTATTTCAATGGCTGCTAAAGGGCAACCCTACAAAAATCTGAACCAATAAGCTTTTTTGACGTCAAACTTCCCAGAGGACAAACAATTATATGTCCTCCCTCGTTTTTCAGCACAAGCCACAGAAGCGGAACAAGTTGCCTTGTAATTCGTATAGCAAACGTCTTCAAGTGCTGAAGATTCTAGTGGCAGGGAAGGGGCTGTAGTCGGAGTGGGGAAGATCCAATTGCATTCTTGTTTTTATGTCACTAGAGTTCTCAACAAAGAATAGGTACGAAGATTTTTGGTCAAAGTTATATTCGCTGTGAGTCGCGAGTTGATTTGTGACAGCTCATCTGAAGTAGAGGCTTCGAAGCTTCGACCAAGCGATGGACAAGATCCAACCTGGACAGTCGAAAGTCGAATATTCCGAAATACCGTCGTAACCCAGGGTCCCCGACAAGGTTCAAAGAGCCGGAAGACTGAATTCAAAGTTCTGAATACTGAATTCAAAGATCTAAAACTGATTTCAAAGATCTGAAACTGAATTAAAAAATCTAAAACTGAATTCAAAGAGTACAAAGCCCGCCTCTCTCCATTTACTTACCTAGCTGGCCCTACATTCCGTGGTGGACCGCGACCTTAACCATCTCTCTTCAGTACTGAGCATTTACTTGCCGAATTCACTGCACAACTGGAAGTCCTAATTTCTGCACAAAGTTCGCCAGAAAATTTCCGAAATAAAAAAAAAACCACCTCACCTACCCATTTTCCCACGAAATCGACGGTGACAACTTGTGTCAGTTTAGTTTGTGTGTGTTTAGCACTACCGCGCTTATCTATAAGTTGCATTCTTTGTTCCCTTTCGTTGCTTGTACGGTGGCATGAGCTCACGTGCATCTAAGCGCCCATAAAACGAATCATATGACCACCGCACAGACTGCATTAAGATGGTTTCATATTTCATACTCGTGCAGGGTTGGATATGCATTATTCACTCGGTTACAGTTTTGCTACTCGTATGTCGCCTTAGATGTCACAAAGGAAGCAATACGTCTCGGGTGTGTAGTCTTATGAAGACCGGGTGCGGGATAATTTGTTTCGACTTGATTAACACGTCAATTGATCTTGGGGATTTTTCTTGTTAGTTCGAAGGAGTTGTTTGTCTAAACGTTCCAGTCTAAAAAAAAACCTTTGGAATGGAATCAATTTCTGAGTCGCTGACAGTTCACTCTTTTTTTATGTCTACAAAGGCTGTCAACTCTGTCAATGAAATGAAGTCAGTTTCTTCAAGAAAAATTACTCCAGAACTAAGAAGGTCTTGGGAAACCTAAATCAGCCATCCCCACCTACACCAAGGTCAGCTGAATAAAAAATAAGACCAAGTACCAAGCGACTTGCACACCACACTGTGCAGTGCCTAATTATCTAAGTCAAACAACAGTATCAGTCTCATCGCGTTGTCTTCTCTTACCTGCATATTTTTTTCCATTTTTTTATTTACCCAATTATCAATGTCAATTTGTCTGTGTACTTATGAGTATGCGTGCTGTGTGAATAATTCATTTTGAACTTTTTTATTTCATTCATAGCGTTGTGAGTATATTTGATTAGCGTCAGGTGATAAGAGAATTTATCTGAGAACTTGTCACGGTAGTTATAGCGAATTGATCGTTAAATACTATACTTGGGGTAGATAGTTCTCCGCCTCTTATGTACGTTGACATTATCCGCACATTCGCTGGAACTTGAACGATGGGAACGAACAGTGTGGGAAGTCGGAAACGCCAAATGGAACCGGAAGTTTCTAAAAAAAAGGTCGGATGTGTTTTTTGGACTACACTTTGTTCGCGTCGTGTTTTCTCCTTTTTTATAAGTGGGTTTACCTACTGTCTTGCCGGATAATGTAGGCTATGTTGATGATGGGTCTTTTGAGTACATTTGGTCCCTGATTCGGACCGATTTTGGAGGCCGAAAATTCCATTTTCTTTGTAGATTTTTACGAGAGATGTCTGAAATTCAGAATCCGTCAGTTTGCGCTGTGAAATAGGCTGTCAAACCTTGTTCAGAATTGGAAGGGTAACCCATTCGCTGTGCCTTTACTTGCCGTGCGACTTTTTTTTAAATACTTCGAGAAAATTACACAAAAAGGTCGCAAAAGTTTGTCAAAAATCACTCTTTCTGATCTTGAAATCCATGTACTCAGTTTCCACCGAATAGAAGTGCTTACCTGGGGGCAGATTCCGTATAAAAATAATAATAGCACTCTCCTGAAACCAGACTCCAGGCTCTGACGAAAATTACGTATTTGAGTTTTTTCGAAAATATTTCAAAGTGAATAGAAATTCTTAAAACAAAATTCGCCCGAAATCAACCATTTAAAACGCTATGCGACTATGATTTCCAGATAAACTCGCCGCCGAATGAAATGCGAATCGTCTGGTTCGCTGGGGTTGTAGCCAAAGAAATGAGTCTGGTGTAGATCACCTTCCTGTACAACTCATCTACGAGGCAACAGAACTTCAGGCCAACATGTCTTGCGGACATTTCATCCACAGCCGTCTTGGAAGTGAGTAGGTCTCTAAAAATTAATGAAAAGGATGCGTTTATTGGGTATGGCCGCATTCCACCCCAGACTGTAAGCGTTACAAAAACTAACGAAGTCAATGGATGAGTTGTCTTTCAGATCGCAGCTGGTCCTTCTTCTAGGGGAGTATAACAGAAAACACAATGCTAAAAAATCGGGAGATCCATTTGCGTTTTGCAACTCAAAAACTATGATGGCCACATCGAAAATCTTAATACAAAGAGAATCAAAGAACTTGTTTCACTTACTGGCAATTGTCGCCGGAGGGGCTAGAACGCGCCGCCACTTTGTGCGCGTTTTTTCGACACGTTCCAATCGGTAGCTCAGTTTAATATTTGTGGAAATGGTGAGACATCAAGTTGGTCAATAACTCAATCTTCAGTTTAACATTAGTTTCGTCTAGCTATCCTGTGAAGGTCCCACTGATATCCACTTTTTGCTTCGATTCTAAATCTAGGACAGTTCTGTGCAACTGTGAGCTTCCACAAATTTAAAGTGGGGGCTAGAACTTGATATTGCAAAGGCGCATTTAAACTGTCAACTTATAGTTATGGATCTTATAGTTCATATCAACAAATGTCGCGACTCTCTAGTGGCTCACGTATTTCCAAGGAGTGTCTGACGAAAATAACGCGCCCAACTATCACCAGCCGACTCATCGATTCCACGAAAACACCAGTCTTCGATAAAGCTTCTTGGAAACTGTCAAACAAAGTGTCGTGACCGTGGCGCTCTGTTAAAACCCACTGCTCAACTAATTCCATCAATAGTCACAAAAGCCAAAAATAGAAACCCACCGCTGCGGCCTTGAAATATCCCACCGCCATATCCCCGCACTTCATCCAAAAAACAGTTCGACACAGCTTTGATTTCAGCTAATTAAAAAAAAATATTCCATCCACGAAAGGGATGACTCCTTTCATCTGCCAACCCCTCGAATAGAAAATCCAATCACATAACCGCAGCGCCATTTCGTGAAGAGCTCAGAGTTGTGTTGCCATTTTAACCGCATTATGGCACTGCTCGTACTCAGTCGACGTGTTCTAGATACGTCACACGATTCTCAGGTATATTTGTTTTTTCTTATTTTTTGGAACAAGCAGCACGTGTGTGGTAGGCAAAAGAAAATTATTAAGAAAGTAATTAGAGGCAAAACAAGAGCACATCTATTTTTTTTTTTCAAGTATATTTTTAAAGCGCGGTGCTAATTCATCTTTGTACAGTTTGTTTCTATTCGAAGCAGGAAATATGTTACGAATTGTTTTGTGTCATAGATTTGACGAAAGGCATGGAAAACAAAACCGAGAGTAATTAAACAGGAATGTGGAGGGAAATGTCAAGCGCGCGAATTAAAACACTTGTTTCTTACTTTTAAAATTAAACAATATTTATTTGGAACTATGTCCTTTATTATTGAAATACTTTTTACTAATTCTAAAAGGAGCTTAAGGCTACTATGTAGTTACAATAAGACTGTTGATAAATTCATCATACAGTCGTATTTATATACTTTTCTTATCTATCTACAAGGAGACCCAAGCGTACAATCGTCTTGCTTGATAATGAAGAAGAGATAATATTCCAACATTGTATACAAACGATATTATCTCTTTTACATATGTTATCATTGTAGCGTTGTGTGCAAGACTGTACTAGAGACTAAAGATATCATTGAATACAAATAATGTTATCTTTTTTCTCAATATGTTTTGCTATGGATACTTAACTCCCCCCCTTGTTAAACGAAATCGTCCCGATTTTTCGACGCTATTTTTAACATTTCTCTTTCATAAGTTTTGTTATATGCGTCAATCTTTTTTTGTTTTTGACGATCTGTTATACATTGTATAGTTTTTATCATTACGTACGTAAATGCTAGAATAACAATCAGTGTTACAATTGTGTATATAGTTGATAATATCGGTTTTTCTTCAAAAGGAATAATTAGTTTTTTTAAAGTATCTATGTTATCGAATTTGTACATTGTATCTTCTTTAATTATTTGGTCGATGTAAGACTCTGAATTATGATTTCTTAATATAACTTCTTTAATTTGCTTATGCATGTTTTTGTATATTTTATCGTCTAGATTTATAGTATTTTCATAAGTAACTAAGTTTATACCATTAATTGTTTGATTATTTAACTTATGCTTACCGCTTAATAACATAACACCGGATTCAATTTCTAAGTCGTAATCGTATTCTTGTTTAATGTTGCATTTTGAAGTTATATTCTTTAAAAGTGGAATAAGACAATTTTCTTCTTCAAAGTTAATTTCACAAATGTTTTTACTTAGATGATTTTGACAATTTCTTGTTCTTAAATAAGTTTGGTTACATAAGGCAATTGTTTTATCTGTAATGATTTTTCCATGTTTTGAATTTAAAGGTGTTACTTTATACAATTTACATGATTTAATTAGAACTGGATATTTATATATTGTGATGAAGAATTCATCAGTTCTAGCTAATAATATTTTAGAGTACTCAAGTATATTTATTATGGGTACTTGAATTATTTCATGTTGAATAATATTTTTAATGTCATCTAAGTCTAGGCTTTCTGATAAATATTCATTATTTTTTGCTGCATTAATTGTTCTGGTCAATAATAATAATTGTTCGTACACTTGTTCTATTACTAAATGTTCTTTAAGGCTCTGACCTTCGAATTGTTGCAAAATTTGTTCAAATCTAGAATTTATAGTTTTTTGTTTATTATTGTTTTCTATGAGATTATTTATACTCGTTTCTATGTTAACTAAGTCATAATGGTCAGGATTACCAAACACATATTTGAAAGCTGTTCCTAAAAAGTTAATTGATCTAGTATGCCTAGTATGTTCTTGTAATTGGTCTGCTAAATTCTTAATTTTACTTAACCAAATTTTTTCTTCTTGTGTAGGTTGATATTTACTAGTTACGATATTTACGTAAGGTTGAAATATCGAAGTCAGGTTGGTGGCATGTAACAAATAAGTTTGTTCTTTGAATAAATACACGTCATCTGTTTGCGTAAGTATAAACTTCTTGTTTAGTAACTCAGTTATTTGAACGTTTCCTTGCCCTTCTTGACTCTGTACAATTCCTAGTAATGTTAGGAATATTAATATTTTCGTCATCTGAAAAATGATAATTCTTTATGTTATCCTTGTGAATTTTTATTCCTTCTTTAGAGATTACAGTGTCTCCTTTATCTTCTTCTACTATTCTTGTTATGTATCTGGCGTTAGATTTCTTTCTAAGACCTGTGATTCTTACCATTATCTTATCTCCTTTTTTATACTCTCTGTGTCGAGTTCCTTTATTTAGACGTTCGATCACTTTTTTGGATGCTGAGTTTAGTTTATTTATTATAATTTCACTATTGCTATATTTATTTTGATTAAAGAAAATGTCTCTAGGTTTCAAACCGGTAACTGAGTGTATAGAATTATTTAATTCACGCACTGTTCTAAATATTTCTTCGATAAGTCTTGTTTTATTCTGAATTGTGAATATTCTAGACAGTTCAGTTATTGTACCGTTTACACGTTCTACCTGACCGTTCGCTGTCGATCTGTATACTGGAGTTTCTACTTTAGTTATGTTGTATTTCAAACACATTTGGTTCACCATTTCTGTTTTGAATCCCTTCTCGTTATCTGTCATGAGTCGTTCACATTTTGGGAAATAATTAGATAAGACCTCTTCCATAACGTCGTACAGTCTGTTTCGAGTTTCGATTTCCCGAAGGATTGTATATTTAGAATACTTATCTACTGTTACAAGGAAAGTATACTTGTCGTTGAAGTATATGTCCATATGAATGTGTGTTCCCACATGTGTTGGTATTTCTGAATTATTCAGAGGTTCTCTGATAGGTTTTCTTTCATATTTTCCAAATAGACATGCTATGCATTTTCTGTTGAAACTCTTTGCTTGTTTATTTAGATCGGGCCAGTAATATTTCTCTGAGATTTCTTGTATATTGTTACGTAACCCTCGGTGTGCTCTTTCGTGAGTTACCCTTACAAGTTTTAGTTGTTCCTCCAAATTTGTCACGTCTTGAAGTTTTCTTGGTGTGAATATAAATCTTACTAGTGGGAATTCTTTTTTTATGTTTTCACCATATTTGTATATGTTTTCAAATTTCGTATGCAAAGCTACAATCTTTTGGGGTTGTATAACTTCTTTCATCTGCCTTAGTAAAGAGTCTTTGTCCTTAAACTTTATTATGAGTCTTATTTTGTTACTAAAATAGATTTGTGTTTCGATATTATTTGTTATATCTTCAATAAGTTCGAACTGTGCAGTGTATGCATTAAAAGGCTGATTCACAGTTTTTATTATATCATTAGAAGAACTTTCAGCTGAATGTGCTGTTTCTATGGTAGAAGTATTTATGCGTTGACGTGATAATGCGTCAGCTACAAGATTTAGGTTTCCTGGTTTATAAACTAATTTTGCTCCAAAGTCTTCAATGATTCCCTTCCAACGTTTCAGCTTTGTGTTGGGATTTTTTTCTGATACAGAATATATAAGGCTCTGGTGATCGGTATATATGGTTAAGTCTGCTATACCATATATGTAGTTTCTGAGTTTTTGTAAGGACCATATGATCGCTAATAGCTCTTTCTCGTTTGTGCTATAGTTCTCTTCTGTCTTACTCAGTGTTCTTGACAAGAAGTGTATAGGTTGCTTATTCTGACTTAGTACGGCTCCAATAGCTATGTTGGATGCATCAGTAGTAAGCTCGAATGGTTTACTATAATCCGGTTGAAAAAGTTCGACTTGTTCTTTCAAATAATTTTTTAAAATTCTAATCGCTTCTAATGCTGAATCATTCAGATTTAACTTAATATTTTTACTTTGTTTTTTGTTTACTTTACCGTTATCTCCTCGTAAATATAATGTCAGGGGCTTGGCTATGCTTGCGTATCCTTTTATAAACTTACGATAGTAACCTGTAAGACCTAAAAATCCTCTCAAATCCTTTACCGTTTGTGGGACTGGAAAATTTTCTATAGCTGCTATTTTCTCAGGGTTCGTAGTGATTCTACCATGTCTGATTATGTGACCTAAGTATTCTACTTCTTCTTGAAAAAACTTACTTTTCTCATCAGATATTTTTAATGTGGCTTTATTGAGTACGTCGAATACTTGACTTATGTGCTGTATATGTTCTTCCTCAGATGAAGAATATATCAATACGTCATCAATGTAAACGTGTACGAATTTACCTACAAAGTCTCTCAAAATGTCGTCCACGCATCTCTGAAATATGCTTGGTGCATTTTTGAGCCCGAAAGGCATTCGTTTAAAATGATATTTTGCGCCATTTATAGCAAAAGCTGTTTTTTCTTTATCATCTGTTTTGATTTTAATTTGGTGGAAACCTGACTCCAAATCTAATGTTGTAAAGTACTTGGCTTTACCTAAATTTTGAATTGTCATGTTGACATCCGGAATGGGGTATCTGTCTGTTACAGTGTGAGCGTTAAGTTTTTGGAAATCAACAACCATGCGCCGTTTTGGTTTTCCTTTTTCGTCCAAACCTTTTTTAGGTACTGTCCATATGGGACTGTTATAAGGACTATGGCTTTTTTCTATTATATCGTCATGTAAGAGTTTCTGTATTTCTTTGTTTACGAATTCGTTATCTGCTATGGGATATGGATATTGTTTAACATAAACCGGATTATCATTGGTCGTCCTAATGCTTGCTTCTATAGTATCTGTAAAGGGTAACGGTCCTATGCTGTTATTAATCTTCATCAGTCTATCTATGTCTGCTTTATAAATATTATTTTCCCCAATTATGTAATTAATTTTCTGAATAGATTCGACACTGCTTATGGTAGTTAGAGTCATATTACTGAAATTTATTTCCGCGTTTAGAACTTTAAGTCCTTCATATCCTAATATCATATCAAAAGACTGAATATCCTCTAATTCAAAAAATGTTATATTTTTCTTTAATATCCTAACTACTTTCTTTGTATCTACCATAGAATAACCATGCATTGTTTTTATTTTTATAGGTTTAATTTTAATTTTTTTGCTAGAATCGCATTTTCTATTAATGTAATTATGGGTTGCACCAGTATCAATAAGAATTTTATAAATTTTCTTAGAAATAGTACTAGTTAAATTTAAGCAGGGCAACCCGTCTACTAGTTTAAATGATCTATTCTTATGTTATTATTTACCATACATTCCGTTTCATCTGCTTCTGCATATGTACTGCTGACATCGTCTCTGCGTTGTTGTCGGGAGTTATTTACTCTCTGCTGCTTGAAGTTCTGCTGATAAGATCGTTGCGGTCTGTTGTGTGTGTTGAAACTCCCGCTGTGTTCACGTTTCGCTGGTGGATTATATACATCGGGTTTGTATTGATTCCAATTTTGTCGCTGTGCATGTACAATTTGTCTCGAGTTTATCTCCATCGGCTGTGGTCCTTGATTGTGTTGCTGCATATTATCGTATTGCTTCTGGGGTTGATAATTCGTTGTTTGGCTCGAATAATTTGGTCTTCTTTCGTTTCTGCGTTCATGTGGCATATTTTTGTGGTGCTTATCCTGAGTGAGATGTAAATGCCTGTGCACATTATCATGTTCTATTCTGCGAGCAATTGCGAATGCGTGTTCTAGATCATTTATTGTAGCTGAATATAATGATCCTCTTGTAAAGTTGTCACTCATACCATCAATGAATATACGAACTGCGTCGTCGTTAGCATTTTTAATTAGTCTGTCGATTATATTCGGCGGATCACCTGACATAGTGATTTTTGATATTATTAAATTGAGATTTTTATTTATCTCGTCGTGGTATTCAGACAGTGTGCTTCTTTTTTGCGTGATGGCTTTCATCATGTCTTGTAGCACGTATAGAGGTTCTTGATTAGAGTACGTATAATCTAATCTGTTACGTATCGCCTCAAAATTAAAAATTGTGTTATAATTAGTTAACACATTCGCGGCTGCACCCTGTATTTTACTTTTCACTATAGTCAATGCTGCTGCGTACTTACTGTGTGTTTTGAAGTTTTTAATGCTGTCCATTAATCTGGATGCTTCTTCGCGCCACGACCGATAATTTGATTGATCGCCGTTGAAAATAGGTAGGCTTTTAAATGCGTCTAACTGTATTTCACTACCATCTGTATATGTGGTTCTTATTTCCTCTAGCACAGGTATGTTTGGTACTATGCCTAATCCAGATTTTACTTCATTTAGTTTTGTTTCTAAATTAGTGTTTATTTGATTTTGGTTAGTTATTATTGCTGCTAACCTTGCATTCTCTGTGCGTGTGTGCTCTAGGGTTTGTGTTACTGTGTTGCTCCTGGTTTCTAAAGCTTCTAATCTTGCCATTAATACTGCGAGTTGTTCCATTTTGAACTCGTGTCTGTTGTCGTCGAATTTGTGTGTTTTTTTTCTCCACATATACACTTTCACTGAATTGCTTTGCTGCTTCGTACGAAGAAGCTATATTTGTACCTGCTATGCTAGGTAATTCTTGTAACCGGTAACGCGAGTGTTCTGTTTATACTAGATTTCACTACTTGTTCCCGAGGTCCGCTCGATTGAAGTTAAAAAGTATATTTAACCTCCTGGCAGGATCGCCAATTAAAACACTTGTTTCTTACTTTTAAAATTAAACAATATTTATTTGGAACTATGTCCTTTATTATTGAAATACTTTTTACTAATTCTAAAAGGAGCTTAAGGCTACTATGTAGTTACAATAAGACTGTTGATAAATTCATCATACAGTCGTATTTATATACTTTTCTTATCTATCTACAAGGAGACCCAAGCGTACAATCGTCTTGCTTGATAATGAAGAAGAGATAATATTCCAACATTGTATACAAACGATATTATCTCTTTTACATATGTTATCATTGTAGCGTTGTGTGCAAGACTGTACTAGAGACTAAAGATATCATTGAATACAAATAATGTTATCTTTTTTCTCAATATGTTTTGCTATGGATACTTAACTCGCGCTGTGTTTGCGACAAGTGAATTTAAAGGTGAATTGGGAAGCGGTGGCTCTTTATTGGGAGTATGCGTGTGGTATGTAGGTTACCAGATTTTGTCCCAGAAAGACGAGAGTTCGGATGACGCAAGTCAGCTTTGTCGAGTAATGTAAGAAGATCACTTGAAGAGGTGATCATCTTGACATCTTCGTGCAAAAGTGATTGCCTTAGATTTGTTTGGGGGCAGTGCCACTTCTTTTCTTCGTGGCGCCACATTTATTCAATGCGTTCCTATTGGAGTGGTGTTCGAATTTGGTTCTCTCGTGTGGATTTATGCGAATCGCCGGTGATTCTTCCATTAAAATTCGCCGCAAAGTCAACCAATTTACACGATATAATATAATTCGCAGATGACCTCGCCGGCGAATGAAATGCGAAGCGCCTGGGAAATACCAGGTAGTAGCCAAAGGGATTAGTCAGGTATAAGTTCACTTCATGTACAACTCATCCACGGCCATTTTATGCCCATTCCTCTCAACTGAACTACAGGTCCACTTACCTTGCGGACACTTCATCCACAACCATCTTGTTTGTGGATGGACTTCTTCAACTGAATGAAGAGTCAATGGATGAGTTTGTTGGCTGAGGCTGTGGTCCACCCCGGACTGTAAGCGCCACCAAAAATAAGAAAGTCAATGGATGAGTTGTCCTATGACAGCTGAACCTTCGTGAGCTATTTATGTGCGAAAAGGCCGTGATTGAGTTGAGCCGACAAACAGAGTAGTTTTTTTTTTTTATGACAAAAATCCAACACATCTGTAAATTTTCTGAAAGGTTCCACTTTTTTCTTTTAATTTAGTTTCCCCCAGTCGTTACATTCACAAGGCACCATGCAGCTAAATATTTAAGACCGCTCCCCTTTACAAAGCTGCCTAGAAAGACCACACGATCATCCTGTCATCGTTCAAATAGAACAGCGCGACGTTAGTCATCCCAAGTTACACATATCGCCCGCCTCCGTGGACTTATCGCTGACTGGTCTGCACAAATATTTACAAAAAGGTGACTTACCTAAGGTAGCTGCAAACTTTTTGTTCACGGCAGTCCCGATTCAAGTGTCTTAATTCATCTACAGTACGTCATCCTTCTGAGGACTACTGTTGGTCTTCGGAGGGTTGTTCCAAGTCTTTCCCGACTCACATTTCCGATAGAGGATTTCACTTTAACTGACTGATGATTCGTCCGAACTGTTACCGCCTCTATCGACTTTCCCCTCTCCCTTTGATATGAGCACTTTTTGAATTTGCGACCTGTTCTTTTACGAGCTACTGATTCATTCCTCTGTTAGTCAAAAACAGATTCCGTCTCGCTGTTTTTTTCGCAGTCAAACACAAAAGATTTACAACATTAACCTCCTCCATAACCGCTTGTGTCCCAAACGAGCTTATTCAATGAGTAATTGCTTATCTCAATACCATCGTTTCCGACTAATTCGTTCATTAATACAAGACCTGCGTACACAATAACGAGCAACATTTCCACGAATACCCCGCACCAACAAAAAAATAACCCGCAAGACAAATTAAATCGCTAATTATTTGCGGCGTTCCAAAGGCAAACAACTAGCCCGTGTACACAGTCGCAACAAACAAACAGCAGAGACACACACGCAGACAGAAAGTTTGCGCCACATGTTTTGCTAGTCCAGCCATTACATCAATCCCTTCGCGAAATAAACCGAATCCCATGAGCATCAGCATATACGCACAGATAGACAAATTTCTTCGCAGAACAAGCTAAAAGTAATGCGTTTCCCTCGCATTATTTGTTATCCGTCTGCAGCGAGAGCGACGGCCCAATGTGACAGACGCAAAATGACTCGAACTCCGAGTCCGACTAATGCCAGATTTAATTGTGGAAAATTCAATTGCCAAGAATATTTATGTGCTCAACGCGAGTTCAACGACAGGGGATTTGGGGGGATGCTGGCCGATGCCGAAGGGAAAAAATGTAAGCAAAACGCGGATGTATCGTCGATATACAACAATAGAATGTAAATTGTATTTTGGCGAGGATTCCCTCACATTTAAATATTTTATATTTTAACTTACTGAAAAAGCCATCAGCATTTGGATTTGGGCTTGGAGTTTGGACGTCGCCGCCACGCTCCAAGGGAGAGGAGGCACAGATTAAAGCGCCCAAAGAACAGCAAATAAACGAAGGAAAACAAACAGAAAACAGTATTCTTCCCTCTGAATAAATGAGGTTTGAAGATGGAGATACCACCGAGATAATGGTTCGCGTTAGCGTTCGCCGTTCGTGCGATTTTATGACGGAATTAGATCGTGAGTTTGAAGAGAAGAGAAAACAAATGCGATTGTGTGTTGGAGAGCGATGCCGATGCCGATACTGATGCTGGTGCCGCTGCCTCTATGGACCGGAGATGAAAATCCATCTCAGTTATGTAATTTTTAGCAACTTTAATTGAGAAATTAGATAATGACGAAACGGTGCCGGTAGATTTGCCTTTTCGAGATAACGATACATTTGCTGTGATTAATTATGTACGGCCGAGTGTCTATCGTATCTCGATGGAGGAGGGATTTATGTCTGGCTGGGTACTCCGTATGCAAATTGAGCGAAGTAAACTAGGGCTATGCATATGTTGACATCGGGCGATTGGTTAGATGATAGTGAGTCGAACTAACCGTTGTTTCAACGGAAAACAGTTCCCAATCGAGTCTGTTTTGAAGGTGGAAGTTTGCTACGGAGGGGTTCGCGCAACAGGTCCGTAGGGGCACCCAATAGGCCTGGCTTCTCGCAAACACTCGGCTTATGTGAGTTTTTTGCTTTGGGACCTATGCCGAGTATGCCGTCTCTTTCCGGATGGTAACACTCGCATGTGTTTGTCAGATGTGAGAGGGTGAAACTCAGAAATTGTAATTTTTATTGCCGACGGATATACAAGTCCATCAAACTAACCACTGAGCTAGAGAGTCTTTCAATTGGGAACTCTCCAATTTGGCAGGAGGTTTTGGTTGTTATTCAGTCTTGCTGAAGGTGGCGCTACAGCCCGAGTTGGACCTGGGCCTCAACCGAGGCCAGCACGACCTCTAGCCTGTTGTCTCCAGTTTCGCACCCGTACGTCAAGGGAACACCATAGATCGGCGGAGAAAATTCCGCGTTCTGTGGATGTATACATGCAGTAAGTTGGCTCTTCGCAAAAAAATACACTTTATACGTTTATAGGCGTTGAAATGTGAAAATCATTTACATTTTACGACCACTGAGCTGGAGAGTAAGTTCCACATCTGATTGACAGTTGATTCTCTCTCCGAGACTGTCGTCTTTTCGTTTCTCTCATTTATCTTATTCCAGCCAAGCTTGTTCGATTCATTCTAGTCTGGAATTACTGTCCCGAGGTGCCTCACTAACCTACAGTTTCCTGTCGCTTTTTCGTTTCACGGAAGTTTGGAAGTACTTCCCAACGAGTGATATGTTCCGCCGGAGCTGCACCACCAACCTCTCGTTTCCTGTCTCTTTTTCAAATGTCTCTGTCCTAGCCTGTCCGGTTCATTCGTGTCTGGAATTAGTGCCCCACTCTCTCTTTCCTCTCGTTTCCTTACGCTTTTTTGTGTCATCGTAGTACGAAGTTCCTACTGCCCAAGGATCTGTCGCATTTACGTTTCATCGAAGCTTGAAATTAATGCCCTGCTCTCTCTCTCTCTCCCTCTCTCCCTCTCTCTCTCTCTCTCCCTCTCTCTCTCTCTCTCTCTCTCCCTCCCTCCCTCTCCCTCTCCCTCCCTCTCCCTCTCCCTCTCCCTCTCCTTCTCCCTCTCACTCTCCCTCGCCCACTCCCTCTCCCTCTCTCCCTCTCCCCCTCAGATCCAGATCACTCAGATCACTGCAAGAAGCCGCAGCGGGGTAAATGGGTATTTTGCCATTTCAACATCGACCCGTCGTTAGCCTTTACTAAGAGCCGAATGGGTCCAGAATTTTCAAGAGGAGTTGTGGTTTTAAAATGATGTAATGCTTGATATAGAATCTCAATACTAATCCGGACCACGTGGGAAAGCTTTTCTTAGGTTGAGTAGGGCAGTGAGATCGTAGCAAAAGACCAGGCAGGACTAAGTGGGATAAGTCGTCGACATTATGCTCTCACACGTATCACGTCAGTTTCTATTTCATTATGAAAAGGAATCGTTGAAAGTTGTTCTTGCCAAGTTTGTCTCATGTGAAGGATACCTTCACAACTTTGCGTCCAAAAATGTGAAACTTACAGGTCTTTTCTTGCTTGCGAGTTGGGTGTCAAAGCTTGTTCTCGATAAAATCAAAAAGTCATCGCTCGAATATTTTTGGATATACATACATCACCTTCTTCCACGCAAACACAACACAAATCAGCGGAATTATGGCTCACAATGCTCGTATCAAAAACACACCCCCTGCTCCATCAAAATCGATTCTCTGAAAACATACGTTATGTAAAGGAACGTGATCCGCAGGCCTCTTGCGAAATATGCGAGTATACGAAATATACGAAAACCATTATCAACAAATTTGTACAAGAAAAGTCAGTGGAAACTCCATCAGCAAACCCCTAAACAGTCAATCAAGCCCACCTTCTTCCGCCGCCAAGCAAAGTAAATTGCCGAGAGAGAGATTGAGAGAGGGAGGGGGAAAAAAACGTATTTTCCATTTCCTTTTGGGTTTCCTGTTTTTGTTCTCCCCCGGATACCATTTTTCTTCTTTCGATTCCCTGACTTGCTTACGGAATCACAGGACACAGAATGTTCCAAGTACGAGACGAGTCCAACGGAATGTAAACCTGTTGAGGAACTTTGCAAAATGAATGTAAATATGTAAACCCATCTCATCTCCTGCTAAGCCGAAATAGAGATTTTCATCATTGTTTCGAAATATAAAGTACTAAATCCCAAATACGCCTGTAAGCACGTTTGTTGTTGGGGTAAACATATAAATCGCGCCAGAGCCAAGGAATTTCTATCCTTTTATGGGTTGGGGGAATCTCCTAATTGAATTCCACACGAAACTTCAAAAACAGACGGAAAGTATTCCTTATATCCGTTGAACAATAAATCAGCAAACGGACGGACAGGAACGCAAGGAGCGTGATCACCCGAATCACACCTCAAAATTATGAATGAATGCGAGTGCAAAGAGAGCGAGTGTGTATAGTATAATCATCGATAGAGGGGCAGGTCGCAGGTGGCCATCGCCTGGATATATGTCGAAATGTAAGATACTATTAATTAGTATGTGCCGTCGCTGAGCAGCCCGCAAAGTGGCCGATACCAAGTCGGGCGTAGTAAATTCCAGCAGCAAGGTCAGCGAGCGTGAGCGAAAGGTAATTAATTATTTAGCACGTCAGCAACAGACCCAGTTGGAATGTGTGCATGCGTTGGAAATGGTTCAAAGAACCGACATAGTTTGGTTTAGCTGGCGGTGGTTGTGGGCTGCGCAATCTAAAGAGCGGATAGATGGATAGCGCCATCGATTAAAAACAGTTTGTTCGTTGTTCAGAGAGTCTATTGCGCCAATCGCGTCGACCATTACAATTTAACGATTGATAAAGGTCTTCAGTTGCCACACTGTGTTATGCAAAGATCGGCTGCGATCATTAGGCCCGTTTGGACAGCTTGTAAGCCTGCTTGTAGTGCCTCTCTAAATTTTTCTGCATCGAACGTGTGCTCTGCGTTGTGTTTTGAAGACAACTTTGAGCCGGAGCTGTACGAAATTTCATGAAAATCGCAGCAGATAAGTTTCTACAAAATTCCGTATAGCCCGATTAGTTCTCCCTCGTTCAACTCCAACACGTTCCAACGACGCTCGGTGCTTTGCCTCTACCAAAAATTCGTACAGTCCGCTTAGTTTTCTTTTGTTTCGATCCCACAGAAAAGTAGTTTGCTTTCGACAACAATCCGAAAAGCCCACTTAGTTCTCTCTCTCGTTCCGCTCCAAAGACACACAGCTCTTTGCCTTCGACAATAAACTACTAAAACTCAAAACATTGCATTTTTGTTGTTCTTTTTCTTTTTTTCTTTAATTTAATCATTTGTGGCAACATTTTTGCGAATATTTGGTCCATATTTCATGAAGTTGGGCCTTGAAGTGACGCCGTTCTCGGTACGAAAAAGACACCATTCTATTTTGAACTGTAGCACAGCTTCTGGATGAAGTAATAAGCTTTAAATATTCAAGGAAGTGTTGCCTCTGTCAAGTATTCCATTTTTCATTGATAAAGAACTATTTGAGAATTTTCAATCTGGAAGATATAAAAATAAGAGCCCCATAAGTTAGGACACAATGGACCCAACTGATGGTCTAAGTGAAGCTGCATTTCCCTACCTAAAGTAGGCGTGGCACTGAAAGGCATAGCCTATGGTGTTCTCGTAGCCTCAAGAAGAAGTTTCAAAAGAAGTTTCATCGAAATCTGTCGATTGGCTTGCACTCAACTGGTAACAAAAATCACACCCCCCTAAAAGATCAAACCCTGCGAGCAGATTCCGTCTAAAAATTATCGCCTGAACCATACGGTTTTTGCAATTTTGAAGATCATATTGAGTTATATTCTGCTGACTATTGCCAGCTTTCATTATATTTGTCAACAATGAATTGGACTAAGCTCTAAAACTCGTAGTTTTTGCACTTGGTTGCTAGTCTTGGAGGTCTATCGTTTCGACGAAAATCGCCTGAAATGTTACGGAATAAGGAAAATTTCCAGTTAACTTGAAGCTACCGAAATGGGAATCGCCTCGTTTTGTTATAAAATTGACAGATATCTCGTATAAACCGAAGCAGGCTGAGGACAACTTAAGCAACTTGCTCTAGCAGTTCAGATCCCTTCAGGTCGCTGGCGGCGACAAAGAAGAAGGTTCGCACGTGGCGAATTTGTTTTCCAAACCAGCATCTTGTACGCAAACTGGTTCAGACATAGTTCCATTGCATGTACAGACAGAAAGTTGCCTTTGTTTTTTACATATTCCTCTAAATTTTGTTATCAAATTTAGCACAGACAATGACGGCGGTCGGTTGTGATTTGAGTCGGTTGTGATTTAAGGTTAGGGTTGCAGAAGACGGCTTTAAACACGATTCTGTGGTTTTGAGAAGGCAAATCGTGGTTCCGGGCCAAAGACTTGACCCCAATCAATACGAGCTACCTCGAATTACCACCACATTTATGGGCTGGTGGGATTTTTCCACAAAAAAAAGCGAGTGTGAATCATATACCGAATGGAAATATGCTTTATTTCTTGCATTTCTTAGAAATCCAAGCCAGTGATGGTTTTTTTTCCGGTCGGTAACTAAAAAAATAAATAAACAAACACAAAATAAATAAATACATAAATAAAATAAAATAAAAAAAAAGAAACAATTTTAATTTTTTTGTTTAATTACTCTATGACGACGAAAGAATGCAGTTTAAGAGCTCCCGAAGCTAGGTAAAACTTGACTGCATACCAATAGATGGTTTAGTCGTTTTTTCTCTCAAAGACTCTATAGGCTCTTCGATGATGACTTTGAAAAGGAAAAGCTACACAGACTCCATTTGGATGGATTTTGTGTCCTGAAGGCTCTACCCGGAATAAAACAGTTCATTGTGGCAACGAAGAAAGACGAAGAGTATAACCAAAAGCTTCGATTCGGGTTTGTTCGCCCCAAAGAAATATAGAAATATTTATTATTTATTAAAATTAATTTTCAACAAACTACAGGACTACCTACAGAGGCTTTCGGCTGGAGAAACAAACAATCGCAGCCCGATTCACATGATCGTGATCGCTTGTAACCTGCGCTTCAAACGAAACCTCCCTCATTCTGTATGTATCATATCGTCCTTCCCAGATCGCACAAGCACTCCCCTTGCCCACTTTTGCACTCTACATTGTCTAATCCAACTGTCGGCGGAATACAGATCAGATTCTCATTAAATTTGTGCCAAATCCCCATATATACCTGCTTTCGTTTAATAAAATGCCGAGGAATTCTCAATTGGTGTTCAACTGTCCACCTTAATCCTAGTACCAATGTTGCCAACAACCAGCATTCTGTCGCTGCGGCCTTGTCCGCATATAATACACTCGTATTCAATCAAAATTCTTCAAACAGTTCAGAAAACACATCCCTCTGTGCAACGCCGCCGCTCGTCCGGCTGTCGAAATAATTGGACTCCTCGGTGACAGCTTAATACCAACGCCGGCCGCAGCGCATAGTGCAATTTTTCAGTTTTTAGCGCCTGCGAGAAACTCGAAAAGTGACAAATGATGCGACAAAGTGTCAGGCGATGGCGGCGCGCGCTAATTTACTGAATGGAACTTAAAATTGTCCGATAATTAATAAATTAACCCAGCTAATGAAGTGTACGGGGGGATAGCCCCCCAGCCCCATCCTCTCTGTCAAACCGAAAGCACAAAATTAATTGCAAAACCCCAAAGCGAACTAAATACCGCAGAGGTGTGCAACCGAAACGGTTTAGAATTTCTTGGCTGAGAGTAGTTTCTCAAAATTGGATTCCCCCCGTCTGAAATAAGAATTTGCGCAGCCATTGTCTGCCTCGATCTTTCGATATAGTATATGACGGCTTAGTTCCGACATGCACTGCAATTAAAATTACTGTTGTTCTGGTCAAATGTTGTGGCGGCGGCATCGGCGGATGCGAGTCCTATGTGCACATTTTTGGCCGTCACAAACGATGTGCATGTGTGATCGGTGGTGGTAGTGGGCATTGTGCAACACCGCCTCTGCTGGCGGTGTATTTGGTTTGTTTTCAAATTGGTCTTGTGACACTGATGATGGACATGTTGCGGCGGTAATTAGCATGAGAACATAATTACAAAACTGTCATTGGAAGGTGTGAAGTTGAACGAGAGAAAAGTCGATGTCGGGAATGTAAGGACGACCTCACAGTTTGTGAGGTGTGCAATGATTGAGTGGTAATCTGTGCGAATTGTGTCGGACATGGTTGCGCCTATGGCGTGTTGTTTTCGGTTTCAATCCAACTGCTTAGGGGCAGGTTAAATAGGTAGTCAATGCGGCGGCGGTGTCGGGGTGTGCACATTGAATGGGAATATGGGTATGGTGTCCACATTTTGCTCGCAAAATCAATTTGATTTCTAAAACTGACATCCATCAGGCCGTTGTGATTGATGAAAAAGGAGCCAGAAGAAGACGCTTTGTAGACAGTTGGGATCTAAAAAATAACTTGTTCAATTTTTGTTGATATACGTCTCGCCAGGTTCCAGTATCCAGTATCCGCCTCTTTTTAAGGGTTCTCTTCGAAGAACGTTGTGTTGTAATAAACGTAAACCCTACCTAATTCGGTTCTGTTCTACTGGTGAATTTTAAGAAAATCTGTTCGTCAACTTTGCAGTCGAAGAAGCAATTCGGAATTTAAGGAGGAATTTTACAGCGGGCGCAGTGGTTTAGAATGGGATCTACAGAGCTGTAGATATGTCCACACTTGCGAACCCACCGGGTTCACGTATCTTAAAACAGGGCGACAATTCAAAAGCTTGGTGAGCTATTTTAAATGCCTGAATTCGATGAGCTTTATATAGTCTTTGGTCTACATTTGGAAAATAATGAACTGCGTGATGATTCGCCGGGTTCTTATTTTTAAGGCGCTGTTTATAAGCTGTTTATAAGCTCGTTGATTGTATCCCTATCCCTAGAAGAATAAGAGGTCTGTTGTCCCTCAGAAAAAAGGCTTCAAATGCGGGATAAAAAACGCAGCGTTGCAAACCACTATAGCCATTTTCAAAAGACCTTATGTTCGCTTCAAACTGAGTCTCGTTTCACACGTATTCGTTTCAAATCGGTTCGGCCCTTATTCCCTTCAATGAGCAGGAAATCAAAACCGAGTTCAAAGCGGAAGCTCCACCAAAGTCGAACAGAAGCTGAAATTATACGGCAGCCCTCTGATGATTGGTCTAACAACAGTTGTGGGTCATAAATTAGCTGTGGCCAGAAGTCAAGTCCTACGCCTCAACCTTCAAACTGGTTAACCCATCCACAGTATTTTTTTTTTGCATCCAAACGGTTTCATTTACTACTTCGAAATACGGACTGAGGTGCTCGCAGCATATAAGAGGAGGTTACGTATATTACGTCTTTCCCGAGTGCGTCGTCTACGAATGAAATAACCAGATTTTGACGGAACTTCTCCACAGTTTGTTTTAATAGTAGTAGTTTGTCGGTAGACCAAAAAGTTGAGCTTTGCCTCTAAAAGACTGAATGTTTGTAAAAAGGCTGCTCGTTTGATTCAGTTTGAATTTTTTCCAAACCCTGTCCTGATGAAGGGTGTCAATACATGCGGCAAAACTTTTCATGGACAAGCCAAAGCCAGCAGTAGACAACTCAAGGTACTTCCTCTATTGATACATAATGAAGGTTCAACCGCAATCTGCCAGGTTTTCCAAAACTAGGGTCTTTTAATCCAACTTGCCTCAACTAGCAGAAATACCGATCCGCTAAAACTGCAATCGGAGCCACCAACAAATCAGGCGAATGGTATTTAGTCCCTCGAACCTTTCACGAACGTCTTCTCTCTTTGAAGATATTTCCACTACCCCTCTCAAGCTTGGGGGATGCAGGCACTCTTTGTCGCTAAATAGTTTCCTGATACGCTTCTGTATTCTCTTTTCCTTGTAGTTGAATCGCCGCGCTGAACGCCGCATCCACAAACGAGCTTCCCTGTCCGCGGAGCTAATTTTAACTCCTTTACACACTAGGGCCCTAATAAAGCACGTAACTTTTTAAATGATTTTCGTCCAAAAGAATGTCCCCTAAAAAGACAGTTCTTCTCTTTTGAAAAACAAAATAAATTGAATCCCAGTGGAACCAGGTTCGGTCCCTGGAAAATGCAAATTCCATCTTAATTGCAGTTTTTCTCTGTTCCGCGAAAGCTTCTCGATATTCCCGCTCGAAATCTCCATACAGTTATAGGTCTCTTCTAATCGCCCGTAAAATAAAAATATTCTTTGTCTACCCTCTACAGGAACCGTTGAAGCAACAATAATTTATTTATTTATAATCGAAAAAGGTCAAATTTTGAGAACGATATCGTCCAGGCGACCATCGGCATGCCTTGCTCCCTTGCTTAGAAAAAACATAAAGCTAATGCAAAAATTATGAGGCAATTCTGTAGTTAGTTCAGACACCACCCGTTTAATATTCACAACTATCTAAGACACACACCGCTTCTGCGCTATGTCGTGCTATTCAATAGCTGCTCTTGTGATGAACGACTTGATGGGTTGCATTTCACTAGACCACCAGTCTGGTTTCAAAAACCCTATCAATGGCTGGCGAGAACAAAAATGCAACCGACTTTTTCTATTTAGTTCAGGCAACAACCAGCAATATTTACCATCCAATCTGAGCCTCAAACCACTACCAAATTAAGTCGCAGTTTTCAAAGCTGATTTACAAAGTTTTCACAACCTTCTTCGAAATGTTCTTCAATTTTAAAAAATTCCACACACAGGGTGGTCAAGAGTTTTACTTAATAAGGTAACTCATACAAAATTTTGCGTTGAACCTTTTACCAAATCGAACAATAAAACGAACACACCCTAGACTCCACTGTATATGAAATTAAAACGTCTTCCCTCAACCAGCTCTCACTGAAATTAGATTCTAAATTTGGGATTGGGACAAATTTATTCGGCCGTAAGACGTCGCAAACAAATCTCAGAGAAAACTCATTTAAAAGTTAATGATGGTAAATTGGTTCCATTACACTAATACACCAAAGTCCCGTCCGTCCCAACTCCACTCTATCTATCGTGGGCAGGGTTAAGACTTGAGCTACTGGAGTTAACATTTTTCGGCACGTCGACAAGTTGATTTCTTTTCGTGCAGCAAGAGTGAAAATTACCCAACAAAAGGCGCACCAATTCTTTGGGGCTACAGCTCTGTAGCTGTTTAAACTGTACAAGTGTATACAGGTGTAGAGGTAGAAGCAGTCGTCTTTTCCGCTGACTTGTGGTAAGGTTAAAACAATTTTAAAAGGTGTCACCATAAATTGTTGTGCCTAAGTGCGTAATAAAACCGACAAAGATACGAATGCGAACCTGAGGCACCAACGACTTGTGGAAAAGAGTTTCAGGGCGGCCCACTGCTAATTAACAATTATTTCACATTAAACAGAGACAGAGAGAGAGAGCGAGGGATTATTTGCGGCGAATCATTTGCTGTGGGTGTAGGTTTTGGTGGCCCGCACATTTATTTGGGAGAAGATATTTGTAAGTTATAGGGGTTATTTGAATTATAGTTCGGGGTAAGTGGGTCAATTACAGTTTGTGGGCGGTGTGCTTTTTGTGTGACGACCGAAGGATGTCAGTCCTTTGGAGCGAAGATAATATCTTAAGCCGAATGGTATAGTGGGTGAGATGATGTATGGGATTTAATTTTATGGAGAGGCTGCGAGGGTTGAATCGAGAAATATATGTAAGGCGATGACTTACTGTGGTTGATAATAATTTAAACATGGGTTGGAAAAATAATACAACCCTGACCAACAGTGCGTGGATAAAGAGGGAGTATGTTCGTCTTGGTATTTTAAAGCTGCCGCAACAGACACGACTTCTTCAGTCTTCTAAAGCTGGGCATAGTTTAAAGGGTCGCAGGTCGAACTTACCATATTTTTAACAAAAGGTTGACTGGAAGGTTGCAGGTCTTAGGAAAATATAATGCAAGTCATATTCGCGCGGTGGGTTTAACGAAACGCTTCTTCCATAAACAGATGGACGTCATAACAGCGCATTTTCAAAAAGACTTTCGTTCAATATGACCTAAGAGTTGGCTTGCGAACGGAAGACAAATGTACGCAGCCATAAGGAGCTTATGCTTAAATGCGTTGCTTTATACCCTTAAAATATGGTTATGTCAACAAATGTAAAAGTTGAGGAACGTGTTGTGAGAGCGACTCAATATTCCAATCGGTGTTCCACAGGGTTCAGTACTAGGTACCAATCTCTTTCCTATTTTTATTTTTTTTTTTATAAACTCAATTCCAAGACTTGATATGAAGGACAGCCAAATTGGTTTTGGAAAATTGACAACGGCAACGATAGCTTAATACTTACAGAGGTACCTTCTACAACAGCTAGTTGGAATCGTCGCTCCATCCCGCAGAGTCTTTAATTTTAACTCCGAGGGTCAATGCAATGTGGTGCGCACTAGTCGAAAAGGACCTTAACCAACTTGGAGTGGACAACTGGATGCAGTTTAGATTTACGTTGTTTTAGACGGACATTTCCTTGAAATGAGACGAACAAAACTATAAGTACGGACGTTTTTATCTTACGGACGTCACTGTCCACGATTCCACTTGTTTTGGTTGCTCTTAACTCTCATTTCGTGATGGGCTCGCTCAACAAGTCCCTCCAATGACTCGATCCCAAGCTGTTGCTGTCCAAAAATGTGGTCAGCTCAGGTTCTCATTTGCTGACTTGTACCTTAAAAGTGGACTGCGAGACACGTCCAGCAGGAGCTTTGCTGGTGATGTATTTCGTAGTCTTTTAAGCTATTTTTTTACAAGGGCAATACGTCGCTTATGGATCGTGGAGGTTTTTCTTTTTTATTGTAAACGTGGCGGGCCGAAAACCCCGCGGAAACAACCAATCGGGGATCAAATCGCCTAATCCGTGAACGAAAAAATTTATTTAAGCTTCATATTCAAAATTTACACTTCGTAAAAGTTTGTTATGGGCCCCTTTAATACGGAAAATGTTGAAGTGGCTTTTTCCTCTGTAGTTGGCATCATTCTGAACGCTCCAAGACTGGTGATCCATTCCAGACCAAGGAATGTAAAAACGTCTTGAGTGATTCAAATGGAGTAAACATTTTTAGCACGTAAAGGCTTTTAGTCGGCAAGAATCAGCGTATCATCGGATCAGTAGTTTGTGTGCTGGACTGGGGTCTATACTGACCGAGCGGTTTCAGGTTCGGTCCTTGGGAAAAACACAATTACTACCTTAAGGCTTTTTCACAGCGTCTGCCAAACGTCCAGGAGTTCAACCGTCCTGAAAGGGGCTTTCCAAGCTTCAGCCGAAATTGTAGGTCCTTCCCTTCCCTTCGTCCCAAAAATAAAACAACAAAACATCCAAAACTTATGAGCTAAGCCTATTTTATTTACAACTAAAATATCTCACTCTATATAAATGCTCGATGATATTTTTTTTTTCGGAGACCACAACCTAACACACCATCTGATACGAATTTAAATAACACAACCATTCGCCACACATTATCGTCCTTCAGCTGACAGTTTTTCTAATATTTCCCTTTCATCTTTACAGGCACAACAACAGCAACAGAGCCAGCAGCAACAGAACGTTCTGAACAAGTCAAACGATGACCTACGAAGAAAGAGGCCCGAAACCACAAGGCCCAATCATATACTGCTGTTCACCATAATAAATCCATTTTATCCAATTACAGTGGTGAGTCTCTGAACACTTCCATACACACATCCATATAAATTTAGATTTCAGTGTGAATGTGCTGCAGGATATGCGTAGAGGGATTTTCCGTTTTATTTTTTGTCGTTCTTCGAAAAAATGGCAGACAAATCGACTGCTCCTATTTCAGCTTCCTCCCGGGGGGTTGGTAGTTTTTAATTAAAATACCTCGAGACAGCTTTGGTTTTGTGCCATATGTGTGTTGTTTCCTTGTTTGCCTAGCAATCATATGTGTGTGTGTGTGTTGTGGGCCCACTCCATCTAACATCTAAACTGATCCCGATAGCAGTAGGTAAGAAGAGTGTTTCATTATATGAACCAACCCTCGTTCTTGGGATAAGAGAGCGCGCCACAAACTCCAGTGTGGCGTGGGCGGCTGGATAAAGTAAGTCGAGACTCTAGACAGATGGAATGGTAGGAAAATGCAGCCACCAACACGATGGCGACGAGGAGACAGGTGCACCTTTGGTCGTTTGTTGGGGATACGAAACCAAAACCATTGGAGGGGTTGTTTGGTTGGTTGGTTGCTTGGATTTAGGCTATGCGAGTATCCGTTCAAATTGTTTCGTATTATTGCAATCTGCAGAGCAATATAATCTAAAGTTTGCCACAGGAAAATATAAAAGAGGAAGAAAATTACGGTTGAAAATGAGAAAGCACTTGAAAGTGGTAAACTTGTTTGGAGGGTTGTTTTTGCTCCACCAACAATGCGCACCCTCCCGAATTCAGCATTAGAAAAGTATATAAGCAAATTGAAATTGTTGAAATTGAAGGAATTCCAAACGGAGCGGAGAGTTGCTTGCGACTGTTCCTTGCAATGTTTGCTCTTTGTTCGTTGGATGTCACTTGGGCTTGCATTAATGGCATGCGAATTGACAGGAGACGAAAGCGGAGGACGTCGTTTGAATCCCTTTTGGACAGTCAGTAGAATTAGATGAAATTAATTGTTTTGTTGTTTGGGTTGCAGCAAAGCACAAGAGCGAGTTCGAACCATTTTTGGGCTCCAATTTTCGTTTGTTACCAAATATTCATTCGGGGACAAACATGACACAGGATTGACTGTCATTTATTGCTAAGGCTCGTTGGCCTAACATCGAATTAATGTAGAATGTCTTCCTAAAAATCTTAGGCAAAGATACGATGAGGTCTTAGTACTCCTACACCGACAAGAATGGCGATGCAAACTCGAATGGTCACAACTGAAAGGACTGCTCCATCTATGAAGGTCTTATGTGATTCTGCCGTCTCTATGGGGCTCACCTTCTTCAGTCGACACTCCCATGTTTATCAGGCATGCTTCTCTTGACTAATTCGTCTATTGTACGCACAGCTTCCTTGGTTCTTGACTATGGTCTCCAGGTGTTTGTTTCCCAATGGCCTTGAGGCACCCAGAGTCCTCTTATGTTAGCTTACTTTTCACTAGGGCAGCTTATATCCTTTGCGAGGGTTAACGGAGACTGCAGCCCACAGCTTGGACCTTGGTAGAATTATTTTTTTTTAAATTTATAAGCATTGGGATAGCCTCAAACGCTGCTCGATGAAACTGCTAACTAAGATCAATATTTTGACAGCTGGAAGTAGGAAAAGGAGTCCTCCAGAAACAGAGAAGTCTCGATCGAAAGACCATTAGAGACCAGTCTTCGAAGCCCTTGAAGTGGCATGCAATTGATTTTCCTGCGTTCCATAAAAAGATTCCAAATTACCTCACTCTTGTTCGTGAACCCAGCTTGTTCGAAGTGGATTTTTACCTCAATCTAAAATCTCTTCCATCAAATTCTTCTTCTTGAAGAGGTGGCTGCTTATTTATAACGCACGAGATGTATCCATTTCAAAGTCGAATCAACTTTGGCCAACTGCCTGAATGAGTGTCCAATGGCACCATACGTTTCAGCTTCAGACTTCCTTTCGCCGATCCTGATTTTTTCAACACAGTTCGACTGTATTGTATTCCCCACCCCTTCTCCCTAATTTAAATTCCCCCCCGCAAAGAACGATATCCTTCCCACGGTACATCCCAAGCCCGTCAATTGTGAACCTGTAAACCCCACCCAAAAAAGAAAGAAGCTTATCGCCCAAGCAACCGAACGCCCATGCGCTGCATAGACTCTTATTTTTGGCCTAGCGCAGCTTCTTTTAAATAAATATCTCCGCCACATATAAAACAAAAAAAACAATACAAACGATTTTTCAACACATCCTGTGCACTCAAAACTTTCATGAATTTTGCATGAACTTTAAGCAAAAACTTCAAACTACACTTGAGAGCGGCGGAAAGTTCACTGTACGCGGCATATGCCAGGACGATTTTTGCATATAAGAGCCCGCCTGCCTCCTTGAGTACATAAAACGCGCTTAAAACTAAAGTAGAAAAAAAAGTAAACCTCCTCCACCGCCCATAAAAAAAAGTTAACATCTTCTCCGACCGACTCACTGTGCACTTGGGTCTTTTACGTTCACTTCCCGGTTTTGTTGAACGACGACGAAAAAATAAAATAAAATAAAAAAACAAAGGTAAAATATTCGCATAACACTTCGCGTCTCGAGTATGCAACACAGCACTCATTTTACCGGTGCAATGCAAATCGTCACCATGCATCCTCGCGCAGTTCGATTGGAATCTCAAAAGATGCTAACCACCGACACACATATATACGCAAATGTAAATATGCCGCCGCTTCCAAGGAGCAACGTGTGGCTTAGTGACACAGGAGCAGACTGTGAACGCGCTTCTCTGTAGTAACTTTAATGGAAAATGTGCAAAAGTTTGCACAAATTTATGGCGACGACATTAATCAAATTGTGAAATGTAATATGTGGATGTATGGAGAGGGCGGGGGGTTCCTTCCATACCACCATGCATGGCGCTGCGAAGTCAGCTCCAGCGAAACGAGTAATTGATTTTGACAATGCAAGGCTCAGCACCAGTCTCTCTAATCGATGTAATTGTGCAGAAGCTCATGTGGAACGGCTTGCGGTTTGCAATGTAATTAAGTAGTGCGAGTATTATTGGACTCGGCTGTCGTTGTTTTGGACCGAGGAGATCGTGCGTTTTGCTCGACCATAAGTCAGGTGATAGTGAGCGCTCTAATTGGGAGCGTTTGCAGGGCTGTGTCCTAGTGGGGGTAGAATTTTGTGACTACATACCAATGGTTAACCGTGGTAATTAGCACAGCTGAGAGTCTTCAGTTTCTCAGAGCGATTTTGGGAAGTCGGAAACTGCTAACGTGTTGCTCCGAAATATCACCTCAAGTTGGCGATGAAAACTCGATCCATACCCTCAGGCATTTAAATTTGAAAAGGCTTTTAGCTGCAGTTGGGATAACTACAAAACGTTTAGAAGGAAGGTCTGGTATAACAGGTAAAGCTTGAACCGCTGGCACTCTACAACAGCTTCAAAGCAATTGGTTCGCAGCAAATGAGGTAGGTTTAGTCTATTGTTCAGTAAGCACTTCCCATTTAAGTCCACCAATTGTTCAGTAAGCCTTCTTCATTTCAACGCACCAATTAAAGGAAGCCCTCTTCATCTAAGTCCAGCAAATACATGAAAAGGGCTTACGGCACAATTGGTGGACTTAAACGGACTTTGAAATTCATTCCAACGAGTTGATATACAGATCGGGAATAGAATAGGTCCTAATACAGTGAATTCCACTTCAAGTTGCTTCAATCTTTACTCTTTGCAATCTGATATACAGATCGGGCATAGAATAGGTCCCAACACAGAGCCCTGGGGTAGTCCTAAATTTATACACTTCAAGTCGCTTCTATCTTTATTCTTTGCAATCCACGATCAAGCGATATCGACCAATAGACCTGCGTGTAAAGTCTGTATCTTCGGTGACTACGTTTCCTCCGCTGTTTCGAAGAGTCCGCGTGGCTGAAGTTAGTTGCTAGGGTTTCTTCAGAAAAAAATCACTTACTATTTCGATCTTGGAGAAGTATTTATTGATGTTTCAAGGTACCAACTCTGACTACCTTTCGTCCACTTACTTCGTGCGAAACTTGTCTCTTAGTACATTTATCTGACATATGAGTGAACTTCCCCAATGCGTACACGTTTTTATTTTCCCCCACATAAGAAAAAACGCTGCCCCAACCCAACAGGGCAATTAAAAGCAAAGCTTCTCCCTAACATGATTTATCTGCAACAGAGGGCATGTGCTCAATGTCCTCGTCCTCGTAATTAACTGCGGTAAACAAAAAATTAACTAGCTACCTCTTCATGTTATTTATTTTCCCCCCTTTTCATCTGTCTCTGTTCCTCTTTTCACCCCAGAGGGCCATCAAATTTGAAAATGTCAGACAAAACAAAAAATGTTTTCATTTCGTGTTTAGCGATGAATTTATCGTCAGCATTTTCTGGGTAATTCCCTCGATATTGCCACCAGTGTAATCAATCCGAAGGGCAGAACGAAGGCAATCTACCAACCACTGACATACACAAAACAAAACGAAATAGAAACAAAAATTGTTTATGTAATCTGTGAGCGAGAGAAAAACAATCGAATTTGGGATTATTTCCCTGTGATTGTGGTCGGTCGTAAATTCAATTTGCAAGTGTATTCGAATCCGAGAATCGCATAACAATAAACCTTCCTTCTCCCCAGACATGCGATGCAGATCAAATTAATAACACAGTTATTTAATTTGAATAAAAACCGTTCACCGTAGTAAATTGGGGGCTTTTACAAATTCGTCACAGATACGATGTACGTATCTCAGGACCTACTTTAGAAGGAGCAAAAGTGCTGCGATGTCATTCAGATTGATTCAGTCTTGTTTACAGACATTTTCAGATTCGGCAGGATATTCTGGTTTGCATTTGCTTTGGGGGTGAAAAGTCAACAACAATCGAATCGGGGGTAAATCGAAAAGCGAAGATTCATGGTTCCTGCATAAGTATATTGTATCTACCTCAAGGAGTTGAGATGACCCTAACACTATGTAGATTGGTCTATCTAATTTTATCTCTTGGCAAAAGTGTCACCCGAGGTGAACAGTCTTCAAGTTGGACAGTCGAATTTTGTGGTGGAAGGAACAAGCGAATTTTGTAATAATTTGTAGGAAAGAAGGGGTTTGACCGAGTTAAACCTAATGCAACTTGGTCCGACAACCCTTTTGTAATTCTTTAAACAGCAACTAGCATCAGTCTTTTTGTAAGCAAGCGGGAATTGCTTTTTTCATTTAGAAGCCTTTCATTGCCGAAAAAAGAGCCAACAATTCGTGTACAATTCTTATTTAAAAAAATTCTGGAAAACGTCTTCAATCGACAACAGCTCTTGTACAATTCTGTTGTACAAAAAAAAAAAAATACTGGAAAATGTCATCAAAGCTACGTTAGGTTACTTGGCTGTCTAGGCAGACAGCGCTTGCCACTCTACGCGTGGGGATTCCTTATCACTGAAGACCGAGTAACCGGTCAGTAAGTGGCGCCTGCTGTAGCAGGAAGTTCGTCTTTGTCTAACTCACCTCATTGACACCATTCCTTGGAAGAATGCATCTACTCCTTACTCGTTGTCAGCGGCAGAAACCCGTCTAGGGTCTGTCCACCTTTTGAAGGGTCAATCGGTTTTTCTCTTTATTTCTTCTTTAGCGTCATTCCTCAGATGCTTAAGACGACCTTATCCGAATTATCCCTCGCGGTAGGGAAGTCCAAAGTCTGATTGAAAAACCGATATTCTTCTGGTTGGGTGTACATCTAGTTGAGTTTCTCAGAACATTTGTCTTCGAAATACGGAAGGTTAAGCGATAAGTTTATCCAAAGCTTGACTTCAAACTGGATTTGAAAACCTAAAAACCTTGAACCTTCTATAAATAGCATAAGGTAGTAAGTTACGTGCGATCCAGTCGTGCACGCTTTTTGCATGTCTTCAAAACATGCAAAGGATTTTTATTTTGTTTATAAGATTTCCAAAAACTTTACCAAAATAGAGCTCCCGAAGTAACTTTCTGACTTTTGCCCTCCCATTCTAGAAGACTGTTTCTTTGCGCTATATATGGACTGGCATTTAAGTTTCCTAGGTATCTGCGGTTTTACAAAGTTATTATATTCAATCTTACAGAACTTCTAAGAAGCTTCGAGCTACAGTCTGGGTATTAACCATGGCTTCGAATTTAAGCTTCCTAGATATCTGAGGTACTTCAAGCTTGTTATATAAAACTTACAGAACTTCTAGGAGCTATGTGTAGGCCCTCTCGGTCTTTGTTCTAGTATCTCTCTGCGTGCGGGTGCTGCAGATCTTCCAAAAGGCTATTACTGCTTCCCATTTGAGGCCACAAGCCTTCTAAAAGCTCTGTATATGCAGAGTTTTGAATGGGAACTGCGGACCTATCTTACTAAAGGATCTACATTGATCTAACCACTTACCTAACCTTACCTACGGTGATTTTACTAAGCTATACGCTGCTGACTTCCGTTGCTATATCTTACGGTTGAGGCAGTATTCTTAGAGGTCGTCTTCTCACAACGCTTAATAATACTCCACCGCCATAAATAAGAAACTTAAAGTAAGTTATTTAAATAAGCAGATGGCGCCATAGCTTCGTATTGGATCCTAGGCGGTTTTTTTTAAGCAATTTTATATGCCGAATCTGTCCCAAGTTTCCTGAGGACAGATATTCACTTGAACTTTGTTCAGACCTTGAGGAGTAATTTTATATCCTTCTAGAGGTGCGAACCTGTAACTCCACGCTCAGCAGCACAGCTCACTAAATTACACTTAACAATTTAAGATTCTTATGCCGTGATGTCTTTTCAGTTGCACAGTGTAGTCAATTATGAAACATACTTTCAGGCCTACCATAGGGCTGCATAGGTGGGCCATTACTTTTATCAGCAAATTTGTTTGCCTGCTACTCCACTCTGTTGTTGCAGTTCCCACTCCAAATAACTAGCATTGACACAACATCTCGATTACATGTCACTACATATCACACTTAGAACCTGTGTTACACACAATTGTCATAAAATTGTGACACTTACCATCCCATTTTGAAGCAGGACTCGTCCCCTAATAGTCATCAGTGCAATTATCTCTACTCAATGACTGGATAGAGTCTTTTTGTGGCAACGTCCTGACTCCAATAAAACACCCTCGCCAGCCAGACAAAGCACATCCTAGTCTTGCTCTGCAGGACTTGTTTAGTGTTGCTCGTGTTCGGTTGTGTGCCTGGTGCATGGTAATTAACAGCAAAAATCAATTGATGTGTTTGCCAGAAGGGTAGAAACAGTGTAGCACAATGAACAGTGCATTTGGCACGATTAGGGACATTATCTGCTCTACAGCTTCGATTGAGCTGAGTTTCTTGCTTTTTATGTGTCACTCTGCCGTCGCCATTATGCTTGGTTCAGTGAATCATAATTCCGTTCAATTATCCTTCAGCTCAGTCGTCGTCAGACGTCCCCGGCGGTTCTACCCCATCTAAGTGAGCCAACTCCAGTCAAGAGGTAGCATTTTCTTTTCTTTTTTTGAAGTTATAAAACTTCTTTTCGGCTTTTCTGCTTCCGTAAGCATTTGGTCATTAATTCAATAGATCACAACGAAGCAAGCCTGCAAAATTTGCTGGTACTTTCTGTGACTTGTCACTGGCGGCGGCGGTGTCTGCTCCAAAAAACTTAATCGTCCAATTATCAAATGCTTCCAAGTCAGCTGAACAATGTGTCTCCCTCTCCGAGTCGAAGTTGTTCGTTCGCACTCTACTTCTTCGTTGTCATCTTCTTTGGCACGCCGCAGCGGAGGAGGGTGATTTTCCAGCAATTAACTTCATTAATGGCTGAGCACAATTATTTTATACACATATGCATCTCGGTAAACTTCAGGACTGCTCCATTTGGCCTGTCAGTTTTTTGTTTCTTTTTTTCCTTTTCACCTGACGGTGGCAGAAAAGTTTGCTGTACTAGCCCCAACATGTTGCCAGCAACATTCTTTGGAATTAATTACAAGACACCACCATCTACCACCGGTGGCTGACAAAGGGCGGGGTGTGAAGGTGAACTTTTGTGCTGAGGACTCGGTTCTTATTCTTCTTTTTTTTTTTTTGTACTTTTGAGTGGAGTGTGTGAAGAGATGCATTATGTGTGGATACACCGTGGTAAATGGTTCTTAACTTTTGCTACAACAGGGCATGGAGAGGAGGGCAGAACAGAAAAAACAGAACTTCATCATTGTTGGAAATTGAGAAGATGGGGGTGGCTTTGAAAGGAAGTGCTTCGTGTTTAGCCCAGTTAACGCTAAAGGCCCTATTTGGTGCAACTTTTGTAAACTCGTTAGAGCAACAGTGGGTACAACACGGCTTGAATGCTTGAGAAGGCTATTGGGAGTTGCATGTTCGCTTGCCAGTTGGATATGTTACGGAAGAGAAAACTGCATGAAGTAGTTCTTGGTCATCTCGGTGTGGGGAAAACTTTAAGGGCTACTAAGCGTCACGAGTGGGAGGAAAATCAGTTGATTTGCTTATGCTCAGCTGAATATGGGCCAACGTTAGTCAATGGCGATTCTGATGATAGCCTTGTTCGAACGCCACAGCCTTGGATATCATCCAGCAGGATATGAGAGAGTTTTTGAGTGGATGCCGAGCTTTCCCTCATAAAGCGACAACGCGCTTCAGACTTGTGATGTATAAGTGACTGATTTGGACTCGTCTAGCTTGTCAATGTTGTCGGATGGAAGGCTAAAGGACAAACACAGTTTGTTCTGGTAAAAAACTAACCGCCTTTCTATGTACCAACAGCCGGATATAAATATTGCAGGCTTCCCTCCCAATTATAGCCTTCTTAATGTCTTTATTGTACAGGAGAAGCCACGCCCCGTTGTCCAATCCCGCCCACACATTTTTGGAAGTGCTACATATTCAAAAATTAAATAAAGAACCTAATTTTGTCACAAATGCCAAGACATTCCGAATAAAAGGCGTTTTAAATGACTCAGTTGCATGGCACGCCCACATATTGCGAAATTCGTCGTGCTACACAATAAACATCGGTTAAAAGAATGCAACTCACAGTCTAGACAAATCGCTATGGATAGTACAGAGCCAATCGCTTTGGTAAGCCCCTCAGACTGACACTTCCCTTCGAGTCATGCGAATTCTAGTAAAAGGCTGGCAACTCTTTACAGTTTACGCAAAAAAAAAAATTATTTCACATCAGAGATAGGTTGTTAAAGGAGAGGGAGGCTGAATCGTTGGGGCAACCCTAAGAGACTCCTACTCCACTTCTCTTGTTAAAAAAAATATAAAAAAATCGATTTGGCAACCCTATTAGTTGCAAACCTGTCATTTCTTCATCGAGAAAATCATATTTTTATTTTGCAAATAAGTTGTTAAAGAAGCGTTATGCTGAATTGCTGGGGCAAGCCCCAAGAGCCTAGCACTCCACTTCTCGTGTTAGGAAAATGATCAATAGGTCGCGTTGGCAACCCTATTAGAGAAAATCATATTTTTATTTTGCTTAAATATTGTATTATTGTAAATGGGTCTAGTTAGCAACTCTAAGAGTGTCAACAAATTTATTTTATGGTAGAGATGGCTTGCTAAATAATAGGTTTACTGAATCACTGAATTTTTAAAGAATTTTCTAAATAGCTCTCTTGGCAACTCTTGATAAATCGCACAGGAAAAAAAAACTTGTATTGAAATACCCACTAGGTCTCTTTTTTAAGTGTAAAGGTAACAACGTGGGCGTATGATCAACTTGCGCAGCAAACATAATCTAATCCTCACGTTGGGCGCCACTTTTTTTTTTAAATGGTTCCCTTTCCACTCACATTGAACGGCAGTTTCTGATTCTAAAAATCAGTGAATGATGCCAGATTTGTCAAAGGGCTCCCCATAAGTGGGATTTCCGCTTCGATGTCTTTAGCAGAGCTCAACACTTAACCTCCTCGGGTCCTCTGAACCGAAACGAATGGTTAATCCTGTTTCCTGTCGAAAATCAAAGCTTGACTCATCATTTACAGGTTCGCTCTTCCGCAATTTGAATCGAGGATATCGGGAAAGAGAACCCGCTATCCTTCGAACGTTAAAAAAACGAACTTCCCTCATTTCTTTATGCAAACATTTCTTCCACCATTAAAGTCGGACGACGTCAAATCAACTATTGCCGGCCATTAAGCCGACCTCCCCAACTGACTAATGGACTTTTCTGAGATCCTGCCAACCGTCATCATCATCATCATCATCGTCATCGTTTTTTTAAATTTTTTACTCCACTTTCAACCACTTCCGTGTGTTTGATGATTTAACTTTGGACACAACCGCACACAGCAATTCACATTTAATTCGATTTGCCTTGGTAACATTTTATTTGCGGTCTTGATCGCCATTCACAGTGTCAATTGGAATATCCTCTCATCCACCGTCAAAGCACTCAACAGAGAAAAAAATAACAACACCACGAAGGAGGAAAGGATATTTCGTGGTAATGAATAAATTTACCATCAGCGGAGCGCTCTATCACCACATCCGGAGAATTTCGTGTCCTGAATCAGTGATGCCTCCATATGTGGAAACAGTGATGGGAATCCTTTGACTACACTTTGGTCAGCACAATTTGATTTTCGAAATCGTCATGCATGCGGTTTTAAGTGGTGTTTTTTTTTTCTCACCCATTTAAAAAGAGATGTAAGAGTCTCGGTATAATTCGTCCATAAAGTACCGCAAGCATCCTTGAAATGATACCATCATCTTGTCAGAAGGGGAGGGTTATTGTATCTACCACAAAGAGAAAAGACCAATAATGTTATAATCCCAGTCCATTGTTGGGGCTGTTATCACCCTTGCAGCCATTTTGATGGATAAATATTTACGATAAGGACTCTTGTGTGTGTTGCCATTGAACTCGCTCGCAAATGACGCGCATACTGCACATGGTATTTGTGTGTCGGTGGCAATTCTGTACCCTCAAGCAGCAACACTAAAATTGAAGCTGAGGCTACTATTGTTCTCTTGCGAGTCACTTAAGGACATTGTCTTCTATATATGCCAAAGGAGTTTTATTTTTTTTTCTGTGCATTTTTCGGGGGCAATTTGCATCATATTCAAATATATATAGCGCCTGACTTGGCTCGGTTTCAAGAAGGGATTGTCTATTCTGGTCGCTTTTCGTCCTTTTCATCGTATACTGAGAGAGCTGGCCATTCCTTTTAGCAATATATAGTAATATGCCAGAGGAGAAAAATGCTTCTCTCGGTTTTGACGAACGTTTTCTATGCAGAGGGGAGAAAAAAAAAATTCACTTGATGAGTGTGCCTTAAGGATATGCAAAGGCATCCGGATGAAGTATGGCTTTTAAGTGGCAGAACGATGGCAAAGACGAAGACGAAATATTAGGCCGTTGAGGGTGTTGAGGGTGTCCTTAGTGGGTTATGTGTTCATTCAGATTGTTTTTTCTTTTTCTTTTTCAACGTGGAATGATGTTTTTGATTTAGTTAATAATAAAGTAGGAGACGGTCCTTTTTTGATTTCGGTTCTTTTTTTCGACGGCTATGTGAATTTCCTGAACCATTTGGAAATAATCCCCGGGCGTTTTAATTCGCTATCTTGAATATTTAAGATTGTTCGAGTTGATTTTGGAGCGGTCCGTATGTCCGTTTGAAGTTTGGTGTGGGCGTTCCTTTTTTATAGCCATGTGCTTTGTTTTGGCCGACGAATCGGGGAGAATTTGATTTGAACATTCATTCACATGGTCCTCGCCTTCGCGCCGGAGAAGGAATTTGATGGCGCGGTGTGTAACGTATATAGACGTCTGTCTTTAGGGTTTTTTTTTTCGATTGCTAACTAAAAGGAAAGTACCACGTTAAAATGCAAATCTAACCGACCCACAGATCGATATAAAATGTCTACTCTTGCTGCAGAAAAAACCGAAACGGTAGTGACACTAGTACAGAGCCTTGGGGTACTCCATTTTAATTTTTGAAATCTGGTGATATTTGCCATTTTCATTGAATGCTTGTACCAAATATATTGTAGCCCGTCTTTCTATCATTATGAACTCGAAATCTCAAGGTAGGAATTTGCATAGAGCTACACGCGTTTAGCCTTGAAAGTGCCGTGCTGTAAATGCTAACTTCAACAATTCAAAATCTCGCACTTTAAAAATTGACCATATTCTTTAATTGTAGACAAAATGAATGAAATAAAATAAAAACAAATGAGTGCTAACTAATTTGGACTCAAAAGTCGAACGTTCCCCTTTATTTATCGGCTTTTGAAAACGCTACTGAAATTCTGATGGCAAAATCGATTTGCGCATATAGCCATGCAGAGTAAAGCATCCAATATTTGTTTGGGCTCTTTTGAAGACCCAGAACCTCAGCTTTACAACTCAATATCTGCTTTGCAAAAGCTTTCTTCCACCGTACATTAAAAATGTCCTTCTAATTACGTCAGGCTCGCACTTCAAACTCAATCTTCTTGGGTCGTATATTTTTAACTAGAAACTGGGATCCAGTTAGTGAAGTGTACTTAAGCACATTTCGCTTCATGTTCTCTCCTTTTTCTTAAACAGATTTGGTTTCTCTTTCGACTTCTATACAAAAGTCCTGTGTCCATAATCCGTAACCAGCACCTCGGCGAGTTTCTTGGGCGAGCTTACCGATCATGGTGAAGTCATTAAAAAGACAGACTAGTTGCCCCTCGAAGCTGGTACTAAAGTCTGCTTCTAAGATACTCGGATTCATCTTCAAGTCTTTTTTTATCAGCTTTCGCATCAGGCCGCATCACGTCCTGTTCAAGAAGATGTATTCTTTTTTTTTTAAAAAACCTACAACAGGCGCTGGGAGCAAGGGTTAGCAGTAGCTACAAGAAGCTGAGACACTTTCGATTGGATCAATAAAATATGTACGTATTTTGGCCTTGTGGAAAAGCAGATTAAAAAAAACTTGACGATTAGTATCAACAGTTTCACGCATCTTTTGCTCCAACCACTCGTTTTTCCCTACCCGCCTCATCCACGGACAACTGATCCAAGGCCACCAAACTTAACTTATCCACTGCTTCATCTGTTCACCCATAGACTTGTCAAAAAAATGATTAAACATCGAGCATGCTCCTTAAAAAAGGTCCAACCCCAACTACTCTTGGTGTACGATACCAGGCCTCTTCTTGCAAATCCCGAAATCAATTCAAATATTCAACAAACGCCTTTGACGACAACCTCCTTCGCACTCGAATTACTTTATCAGAAACTTTCCAACAGGCTGCATCGACTATCCCAAATCAAATCGCCAGTAAACGGATAAAAAGAATCTTAATCGCATTCCACAAAACATCTTAAAATCCCACCTTCGGGTTAAATTACCCATGAAAGAAAAACCCCGAGCTTTAAGAAAATATGGAAATACCAGACAATGCCAATAATGTTCGGGTTCAATTTTGATATTTCAATAATTTCATCTTGTCGTCCTGCTCTGTCCAGTGTCCATTCCCCGCACAACCACACATCACCATACACCACCACTGAACTTTCACTTGTTCCAAAAGGTGTTTTGCGCGTCACCAATCTGCTGCTTGCACACAAAAAGGATAATCGCCGCACCCAGTTCAGGTCTATCATATTGTCGATGGCAAAAATATTGTCACGACGGTATCGATGGGGCTCAACCCTTATCTCCCGTGTTGGTGAAAGCAAAATTAAAAAAAAAAACTTCCAATTTTTTAACAAAAAAAAAATAAACTTTTCTCATTTAATCTCTAATATCCTTCGGTAACAGTTGCAAATTTGTTTGAGTGAAGTGAAAATCATCCCGAAAGGATGTACCTTATGGAAATGGAAACGATAAGGCGCAAAAACGAGCGCTGAATTGAAAATCGAAAAGTCCCCGATAGTATGTTATCTGGCATCCGGAACAATGGTGGGTTTTGGTTTTGTGTGCTCTCCTTTGATGGGAGGTGTAATTGGCTGATTTTGTGGAATTGAATATTTTGTTTGGCCTAAGTGGATTGGCTTTATTTGTTTTTATTAAACTGTTGCCACAGTTTTGGGGGCGTTTCAGTCTAAGTCCTCCTTTTTAACTCTTTTACTTTGATAGATGGTTTTTTTTTTAAGGGTGTCTATGGCGCTTGTAAGGTCGCAAGGTTTCTATAAACGAGAGTTGACCGTCACGTGAAAAAAAACTATGAAAAAGTGACTCCTAAACATCGAGAGATCTCCCTCGAGGAATTGACGAGAAACGAGTCATCGGGAGGTTTTCTTGAACTCACAACTGTCGGATTGATCCATACATGTTCCCAATCATTATACACGTTCTTTTCGTAATCACAAAATGGGTCTCAATGGCTTCTGGGTGAAATTGCATATAATCCAAACTGCCCCTCTAACCATGTGTCCCGAAAACTCACACAAAACGAATGGTTGTGAGAAGCTAGGTCTAGGTTAGACCAACCTGTGGCGCCAACCGATTTATTTCGTCATCAGTGTCTATATAAACTCAGACACGGCCGGCAGGCACTGGTGTGTTGCTCAGTTGGGTACCCAGCTCCATCAAGCTGTCGACCTTTGGCAATATACTTCTGATAATAAATGGCAAATCGGTGTCGAGGTTGCTACCTTCACTGAGTTGGGCATATCTCTCAGTAGACATGGTTTTGGTCTGCAACATTGATTGGCACGCTTCCTTCCAGTCGGCACTTCTCATCGAGGTTTCGTTGTGGTCGTCTTGTGAAACTCAGCCTTACTGCTGATAGAACGTTGCCCCTTTACACCTGATGCTGGCAAAGAGCTTGCTAAAAAGTCGAGCAAGAGCACTCTTGCAATAGGGCCATTCCCTTCTTAACAATGTTTTAAAGCCCCAACGATTAGCCACAGTCGTTTTAAGAGGCGTTGTCCTACAGCCAAGGCATTCCGAAGATGCCTTCGTTTAAAATTTGGTCTTAAAGTCGGAAAGAACCATCTCGATCTCTGTCTTTGGAAACTTCATCATGTTATAGCTACTCTAGGGAAGATCGGTGCCTATTTCGAAGTCCTGGGTGCGTGATCACAATTTGTACCCTAAATAGGGTAACAAAAAATCCCCATCGCGCAACTTTTCATTCATCTTCTGACTACTCGATCCCATTGCTGAGTACTTGTGATGTAAGCTTAGTACCCTTAAGGCATGGTCTCCTTTAGTTGTTCGGTTGCACCAGACTGTTTCAGATGCAAGTATTCCGCAACCTGCACATCCGCTGCACATGCGCGGTTCATTATGTTCTTACGTGGTTGAGTGACGGAAACAATGACGAAAGAGGGCTGTCTTGGCGGTATCTTTTCGGCTAAACAAGTGTCAATCAAGGGCTTAAAATCAGTCTCTCTAAACTCGAGAGAACCATCAGATTGTTACTCAACTCTTTATGGAGGTGGCAAAGGAGTTAAATATGCTCCTTTACTCGCTGATGGGGCAGTGAGACGCCCCAGGAAATTTTAAGCTTTATCAGAGAAACGTGGAACGACACTACCCAGTCGTTTAGACAAAGCTACTTTAGGCATTCCGATTACCTGCAAACTCCTGACAGAGCTGATGGCTATCGACAGAACAGACCTTTTGTGGACGATTGTCCAAGTTGATTTGCCCAAAGTTGGTTCTGAGACTTTGTAAGAGTTCGACAGCGTAACAGGCTTATCAAAGGATTTATGTCATTCTATACGCTTTCTCTAAAGTTTAAAAAAAAATTAAACTCCATCTGGGAGCCATCAACTAAAACAACTAAAATAGGTAGCCCAAGCCTCCTAAGCTCCATAAGCAGCACAAGCTGGTACAACAAGGGGAAGCAGCTGTCTAAATTCATTTGATTTTCACACTGGACCTTTTAATGGCCTAAGTGTGTCGGCTTTTTGACCGACAGGCTCTTCAACCTAACCTAACCTGTCTCGCTGAGTCGTCTACAATTTTTACCATTCATTACAGAGTCAACCCGTTGATAGAATAGATCTTTTAGGTCACAGTGTCAGTCATTGGGCAGAGAAAAAAAAGAGTCAACCTCATTTCGGGCAATAAGCTGCTTTGCACTTATTAAAGAAGGCGCCTATGCTACTACATATCTCTACTTCAACACCTTGACTAGTCAAAGAATACCTTCAGCTCTAAATTGGTCAAAGTAGTTCATAAAATGCACATCTGTCATACTGACTATTGACTGTCGTCCATCCACTGACTGATGTTAAACTTTAGAACTCGGAATCAGCGATGCCGTTTCATAATTTCGTTGAGGAGTACAAATATAATAGAACATTTTGGGGAGTACCGGGCTAAGCGTTCTTCAAATGGTACGGTTTCGATGTTGGAAGCCTGTGGCGGCCACGTTGCTCTGTTAGACTCTCCCTAATCTGGTGTTTATTATTCAGTCACTGACCTTAGTTTCAAAATAAGTGTTTGTCAGTGAAAACGATTTGCAGGATCCGCAAGAGTTTGTTCGACCCGAATGTCACAAAATCGAACAAGAAAACAATTTTAATGAGGCATCCAGAAAGTAAAGTTTCTTTTGCAATTAACTAGGTTGAGAAATGTCAAGGCAAAGTAAAAATAGATCCACAGGAAGAGGGACGACAGTTTGGAAGATAAAAGTGCTGCCAAACTTGCATTGAATTTTATGTGAATTAAATGTAAGTGAAAGATATTTTAGGCCTTTTAAAAAACTAGGAGTACGACTGTGAAAGGAGGAGTACGGTGGTACGGAGGTGTTGAAAGTAGTACAGTACTTCTATGGGAGTACTTTCGGCAACATTGATTCAGATCGTTGTAGGTATTAAAAGACGGGAGAGCCTTTAAAGGGCTCTGGCACTGCGGGTTCTTAGAGTAGCCTATTGTGCCTGTTGTAGGTATGTACTGTTGTTATCTTCTATCAATTTAATAACTGCCCAAAGTTTATCAAGTAGTTTTCCAAAGCACAAGATCGAAACCCGTCCCGGTCTTGCTGTTACAAAAATTCGAAAGTCTTATGCCAACCAATGTTTGCCCTACTCATACCTAATGAATGAATATCCACATAAAAAGGACACGTCTTTCCAATGCTTTCACCCAGTCCCAACATATCTCTCTCTCTCTCTCCCTCCAGTGTGTCAAAAAAATTCGCCACTATTCCCAGCACATCTCCAGCTCTTTGGCATGTTTTGAAATTCGATCAGGCAAAATCAGAATTCAAATCCATTTATCTTGGGGCGCACCCAATCTGCATGTGCAAAATCCTATACAACAAACTCTCTCTGCGGGTATCATTTCATTTCATATTCATAACAAATAATTCCCAATCCTGTCTGCGCTGGTGAAAGGCAAACAAAAGGCACCTCCGTCTGTCCACATTCCGAATCTAAATCTTTTCTCTCTTTCTCGCTCTTTTTCCGTTTGGAATTTAAACATTCATATGCAACCGACCAACACATGGGATAAAAAAGAAAGAAAAAAGAACACAGCTGACTTTTTTCCGCCCAGAGGGACAACGGCGCAGGGACATTGCTCTGCATATTCATTCCCGTAAGTGAGACCGGCACAAGCGAACCGATAGAGGATGATACTTGTGTTATGATCACCCACCACACACACACACACACACACTCACACAACCGAAAAGAAAAATAGACCAACTTCGAGACATAACCTCACCTGGTTGCTGGCTCTGTGCATATAACCATTCCCCATATCCATAATCCAGTTTGCCGAAACGGCAACATGAGTAGTACAACAAGAACCGTTCCCGGTGCATTGTGTCTCACTGCTGCGGGACATGCTTCGTAATTACAGACACACAGTACCATCGGCGAGCTTTGCATGCAAACGCGATAAACCGGTTAATTCGTGCGAGGCAACATGGCTCCTCTGTCCTCTACACCCCCCCGTCAACACGGTCGTCGCATGTAGCTCTATCGCTATCATAATCAACTCCACTGCCCCACTGTCATCTCATCCGACAGTCAGACAGCGAGTCGGTGAGGAGCGCGCAACCGACGAATACGAATACGAATACGAATACGAATACGAGTGCAATGGAGAATGAGCTAAGAACGTGGTTCGGTTCTGGATTTGTGTATGGCTGAAAGTATCCAATTTTGGCCAACATCGCGGGGTTTTGTTCACCCTCCCTTCCCCTCCCAAGGTATATTGGAGTTTCTAGAGTATTCCTTTTCTTTTCCTTCTATCTGACAGATGTATCTGTACGATTTCAAATTTGGAGCAACGGTTCGGTTCGATTGTCTTTTTGTTTCTCTCGAATTGTTTTACACTTTGGATGGGAGTTCAAGCCCCGGTTAGGTACAATGGTAAGAGTTGAAATTGCACAGCTCGAGGGCATATTATTGAAATTTTGTGTCTTGCGTTACGTAAGCGTGAGCATGATTAAAATAATTGTTGCATTCGAACACTCTCGTTTGGTTGTATAAGTGGCGCGTGCTTTTATGGTAATCGCTGCATTTTCGCAAGGCACGTTTTTATTTTTTGGGTGGCATTTCGTCTTTACGCTGGCTGGACTGATGTGCTTTTAACCAATACCTAGGTATATGAAGTTCAGTTAAACAGAATTGCGATGTTTGCGCAGCTGCTGATAGCTGAACTCCGTGCCCAGTTTGTTGTGTCAGTGAACCGCAGTGGTGGGCCAAAGTGCGGAAGTCATCACATTAGCTGCTGGTGCATTTATCTCAGCCAATTATTGGAGGAAGCAGGGGAATGCGGGCTTAATAGGTACATGTACATTAGAGCTCGGAAGTAGTTGCGCCCAGTAGACCCCAGGAGGTTGAAGGTTTTCGTGTTTTCCTTTAGAATGCTTGAAATGCGCTGCCTGTAAGTTGGTCTTCGGGTGTTTTAAGAAGTATCATTTGGAACTGTCGTTTTTCTTCTTATGGGTGAGAAATGAGGCCGAAGGCCGAATTACCGCCAACGTCGTCCAGTACTTACTTACAGTCTGAGGTGAATCAGGGGCTCAACCAACGCGCCTCCATTTTGCGCAACCTTTGTCTAACTGCCTCCAGTTGGGCTTCCGATTTGTTAGAGGTCCCCTTTCACTTGTGCCCCACCGTCTAAAGGTTGGTCGCCCTCTACTGCGTTGGAATCGAAGATCTAAGGTACTACGTGACGAAATCTATTACAGTTATCTATTACTATTACTCTCTCAAAGAATTTGACCCAAGATTTGGGAGAACTTCGACTCGAATGGGGCGAATACCCATGTCGGACTTTGTGGAACGCTGTGATACCCTGCCTCTTGTGGCCCAAATGATACCCTCAGACTTTTTTGGGAACGCAAGGCCGTTCTACGTCTATACCCAAAGGTGTTCGTCCTTAATTCCATGGGGCTTGCCTTAAATAAATAACTAAATAGTTGCGCCAACAGTTCGTCGAGGGACCCAAGGTCTTCATTTCATTTTTCTGACGACTAGAAGGGATCTACAAATTTATGTAGAGTCTGAACGGCTATTTGAGGGTCTTTCAGTCTCGGATGTCTGTGAGATGTTCGCAGTTGAAAAAACCTCAATATATAATCATGGGATCGAACCCGGGACCCCTCGCTTACTATTGCAACACTCTAACCACTTAGCCACTGCGCCTTCGCTTAACAAAAATAAAAATCAGTCTGCGCAACAGTTTTTCTTTCTCGGATGGTTGTGAGGTCCGAGTTGGCTGATCTTGTCGACATTTTTTGGTCCCGGCGGGCCCCGTAGTCATGTCTAACTAACTTGGCAAACCCATCTGAAACACATTTGAACGGAACACATCCAGTTTTGATGGACTCTGCCGCCTTTCCAGCGATCGAAACTTAAACTCCTAGCTTGGTCGACTTGGACCGAGGGACCTTGCATTTGTGGATATGCATTTATTCCACCTCTATTGAATAAAAGTAACCCTCAATTCAGCCTCGTGACCACTGACCCTCTTTCCAACTCCTCGCCACATCCAATTTTGAATTTCCTCCTTTGTATAGAGTTTTTTCCCCCCCCCCCCGAGCTGACATGTAATTCTTTTCAATTTCACTACTGCTCTACAGTTAGTTCACTGCTACATCAGAGGATAGAAGAAGAAAAAAAAAAAGAAGGAAAACTCCAACACAGTTCACGTAGTTGCCCTTTCACCTTCGTCATCGTTTATTTGCAGTGCAACGCGTGCACCGTTGCAGGTTGTATCTCGGGTGCACGATTTTTGCATATACCCACAAAAACACCCGACTGATATCGATTTCAACTTGAATGCGGGTCAAATATGCCCCAGCCTAGCCATATATACGTACCACCCTCCTTGGAGAAAAAAAAAAAACCATCTCGATGGCCTCATGACTCACTCCGTCATTCGGGATAAGTCGCCGGCTAATCTACTTGACATGCGGCGTGACTTGAAAATGTGCCAAATATTCCCCTCCCATACCCACATCTATGAACAAAATCCATCAGGAGCACAAATGCATTAAAACAGAACGATGCCCTTGAGACAGCTATACGGGGGCTTACCATCAAAAAATCGTGTCGTCAGTTCTTCGGGGCGGGCGAAAAAAAAAACGTTAACATGTTCTCCACGCTTCATATCTGTCTTGTTTTCAGCTATTTAAACAAATTGAATTTTTATGTGCAACTTGGGGCGGAACTCTGCCCGCTTGGATGCAAAGATCAAGGCTGATGGCTGATTTCGTCAGTTGAGAAAAAAAAAGTGGGAAGGTCTGTCGAAATTGATTTCGTTTTCTTTTTTATGGTGCATGTTGTTGAGACAACTGCAGTTGAATTTTTTTTTACGGTAGCTATCTACGTGGGTTTCTTATGTGGGGTACGTAAAGTAGGATTAGGACTTCAGGTTGGGTTTTTTATATTCAGTGTAGGAGACGATGGGTCCTAGTCCATTTAAGTAAAGGTAGTGAATCTTCTTTGTAAGTTGGGCCGCTGCTTAGTCAAACCCTTAAGATATGCAAAGAGGTCTTCAACCTCTCATTAAGATCTGCCTGCGACTTACATTTGGAGGCTTATACTTCGACTTAGTCGACGTATTTAAGGAGCGTCCTTATAGCCTGTATAACCTAACCTACGCTTGTCGAGTGTATCTACAGGGTGGCCCATAAGTCTCTTTCCTCTGTGGAAAATGAATAACTCTCTTATTTATAGATATTTTTGCGTTAATTCTACCTTTAGCCCTTTTATCCATCTTAATTTCTGTTATGAGTTTGGGAACGAGCCTTCCCTCAAAATTCGATCTGGAACTTCTAAGAACTGCAAAGACTTTTTCTAGGCTAAGCTTTTACTCTGTATTCTTACTAGCTGGAGGATTACTCCTGGAGACTTTTATCCGACGTGACATCCAAAAAAAGTGGATATGACTCTTTCAGAAAAAAATTTGTCTGTGGTTGTCTTCGAACCCGTGGTTGCCCTTAGCTGGAGCCTAAACGGCCGACCCAATTCGCATCAAACTTCGCATCTGACTACCTTAGGCTTACACCTCGGGGCGTAATCGAAGCTTTTATTTTAACTCTTAAAAAGGCAGAACTTTCCATACACCGATCACAACGTAAACGAGCAAGTTATACGTGCGACCCAGTCTTACCATTTCTGCTGCGACAAGTTGCCCCCTCCACTGGTGACACCTTCAACATGTTTCTTGACCAGAACGCGTGACGTTACCCTTTGAATCAACCCCATCAATGGGTTCCCTTTTTAGCTTTAAAGGGTCAGTTCCTTCCAATTTAGTTTAATGCTTATGTGTGACAAGAACAATTTTATTTCCGGCAAAGTTTGCCTCTAGTGAGTGCCAAAAGGGGCCACCGCACCAAGCATCCTTATCACACTGTAATATTTCTAACCTAAAAGACCCACGTACCACTATAAAAAGTCATCGGGACTGTACTCCTTTTTCAATTGTGAACCGAGAAATCCCTCATCCCAGTTCAATTTACAGCTCACGTCCCGGACACAGTTCAAGTCGAATCTGATTCCTTTTTCGCCCACCCAAATATCCATCATCGTAAACCATAATCTCGTATTTAAAATGAATTAATTCTCCACCAAGTGCGCGTATACCCTCTCGAATTAATTATGGACCGATAAGGGCAGGCACGTTTTCCTAACACCATCCAACTTAACTTGGTGGAGAAATTCATTTAGGCAATTTCTTGTTTTTGATTTTATTTACCCTGTCGCAATGCCGCTGCCCGCCCCCTCTCCGTGAAAATGTGTACAAGCCCAGGGGCAAAGTGGCTGCGCGCAAATAATCAACATTTCAAACTTTTTTACGATTCGCCTCATATAAAACCATCTTTTCTTTTCCACTGGAATAGTTCCTAATACAACAAACATTTGATGAGTTATGGTTCCAGCGATATGTGAGATGGAATTATGGCCACTAGGAATGTGTTCTTTAAATGAAATATTCATCCTTGTTCATTGTTTGTTTGGGTTCTGATTGACGAACGGTACTAGGATCCTTCGTGGTTGTGGGTACACTCAGAAGGGGAGGGGAAACAATAAAAACTTGTTCGCACTTGTTATTTTTTTGTACGAGCAAAGTTCGTGCTTCATGTAACCACCGACGATGACAAGCAGCACGAGTATTCGTCTGTGGGACTAACTTCCATTTTTAATGAAAGAATTTCGTTATTTCGAAGTGTCACGAAAGATTTGTAAACTTGTCATGTAAATTGTTTTGATCGATGAAGGTTTTTGACCAGACCATAATTTTCCAGCACCCTCAGTATTGAAAATGTTTTGAAAACAAATTTTTGTGAATATTGGTCAAAACGAGCAGAGAGCGAGTCTGATTGGTGATGGTTCTTGGTATATTCGAGTTAACTGCTATCAGTTCAAGTTGTTTATGAGCTCGCTAAGTCAAGGAATTCGATGGAAAATCGATCTTGAGATGCCATCTAGTTGATACTGACTGCCTGATCAATTAAACTGATTCGAACTTAATGAGAACTTGATCGCTGATGGTGCTCATTCAGATTGTTCTTACAGGCCGCGGCCTTTCATTCTGAGTTCTTGATATTGCATGGATGATATTTCTCATGGTACCTACATCTACTCTTCTGAAAATAAGAGCGATCAAATCCCATGAATACCGAGTTTGATCGTTGTCAGAGCTTGCTGCAAATTTTGTTTGTGATCGGTGTCAGTGCTCCATAAAAAACGATGGCGATAACTGCCATCACGAAGAATTGTTTACACGGTTAACACGCTACCGAAACACGTTGATACAATCTTCGAATAGTTCATATTGTTGACTTCCAACAGCTCATATTCTATGGACACGAGATTGATCGGTGATGGTGATGATGCTCGGTCTGAAGTGTTATGCTTCGGCGATGGCGGAAACCACCGTGAGTTGAGTAGGAGCTCTTGGCTTCAGCGCTTCTATTGATGCACTGATTTTTCGACCTTATTATATTGCCATTGCTGCCGTGATCGATGAAGATGTGCGATGATGAACGAGCGCAATGGGTTGGCACTCGGTGGTGACTCTTGTCAAACCCGTAGGTGTTTTTAATCCGACGGTCTGGAGTATTGTCCTGAGGAACTGTTGGTTCTTGTGGATCGATAAAATCCATAGACTCCCGCGCTTGATCGTTGACTCTGCTCGGAACAAATTTGATGAGCGGACAGTGGCGGTGACTGCTTAAATGAGATATACTCGATATTAAAGCGAGGTGACTGCATTTTTTGAGTCCCTGTTCGGGGAACATAATTCAAGTGATATGTATACCCGATCGATGAAATCTAGCAATCAGCGTTTAGAGAGTTAGAATCTAGCAAACTTTGATCGTTGTTGGTGCTCGGTATGAATTTATTTTAAGACTCAAAGGCCACCTAAAGCGATCTCTCACCTATTCCCTTTTGAGGATGATCTGGCGTGTCAATTCCTTCCTCAGTGTCACTGATCTGGCGCGCTTTTATGTGACTTTCAATGTCAGGATTTTCAAAGTCGGGACGATTGAAATTCTTCAAATTTTCCACCAAAAGAAGAAAAAATCCATTCTTCGATGACATTCAGTCATTCCCCGCCTGATTTTCCAATCAATTCCCGCCCACGCCCGGAAAAATCGCTGCCCTTTCAAATCGCACACATATTTCGAACAAACAAATTTAATTCGCTCACTTTATCACGCACGAACCTATCTCAACGTCCGGCTGTTCATTTATACGGGCTAACCCCATGTTGCACATCAGGTCGTCATCAATTCACTCATTAATGCTGCACCGAACCGTTGCCGTCGTGTAATTACATTTTGCTACATAGAAGTCGCATACGGAACCCGACTGTACGGCATAATGATCCTTAGCCGTCATTGTCTCTCGGTCACTCCTTGATGGGCGCCCAACTCGACTATTTCGGGCGATGGATGAAAGCCATCCACCGACCCAATTTGCATTATTACATTTTATCCGGCATCCTGCATCGAATGGCGCCGCAAAAAGCTAACCAATTATCCTCGCAAACCCCGAATTAGCATTATTAGCCGAGAAAAGGGGGACCATCTGACATCGATATCCTCGCATTTGCATTATCCGCCGCCGCTCATCCAAATAGATAATGATGATGGGCAGCACTTTATGCGTGTACGCGAGCAACTGACCACATTTGTCTATCGCATTAATATCCCGCATCCGCGCGGGCCGGTTTGTGCCAACACACCCGCAATGCAAATGAAGCGTAAATTAGCGAGTGCGGGCGGGAAAAGGCGAACACGATGAGCGACATCGATACGCGCCATATGCAAATGAAGCTGATGACGAGAAGCCGAAAACTTGATCCTCTATGCATTTAGAAAGGCAACAAAAATGCTCAACACTGTCCTTCCAGTGTTAGTTTTAGGGTTCGCCTTTGTTTGGCAGAAAAATTAAAGCAAAAATTGCAGTGTCCTGTCTGCCGCTGGACACACCACCACACCAGCACAGCACCACATCGTGCGTATACGAGTAGAATCCTGTAATAGGCAGTCGAGATTTGTGTTCTGCTTTTTTGTTTGGTTTGTTTTCCTTGTCAATTGGATGAGTTCGTGCCCGGATGGTGTTTGCTAGATCCACGAGTGCTCGCATAAGGAATAGGAGCAAGCCCCCTCTTTGTGTGGATGTGTCCTTGGATTGAATATTCAGAATGGGATTTGCACCATGATTTTGATGCAATTTTTTGTCTCTTTATTTTACAACAGTGGCTAACAGAAATTTGAATATTTTCTCGTCTCTTTTCAGGATGTTTTACACAAAATATGCCATCCACATGGACAAGTTTTGCGCATTGTTATATTCAAAAAGAACGGAGTACAAGCCATGGTTGAATATCCTTTTTAAACTAAAATTAAACAGACACACGTGTCCTTTTGTTTTATATTTTTGTTCTAGAGTTCGATTTGTTTGTGTTTTTTCCTTAACCATTAGATATTGAATTTCCACGTTTGACAGTTTAGAAGCCGCCACAAGAGCCAGAGAGAATTTAAATGGTGCCGATATATACTCCGGATGCTGCACATTGAAAATCGATTACGCAAAGGTGAGTTTTAAAAATGTCTGCTGTTAAATTGCTGTAGATATCTGAAGGATAACATTTGATATCTGACAGATAGTTGCAGGTCAAGTCTTTTTTGAACTGCTTGGCCGGTATATAAATTCATGCGGGGCTGTTATTTTAAGACGAGGTCAATGAGTAGCTAACTAGTGAATAAGTCAATTTTATTTTCAACCGGCAAATAAGCAGAGAGATATCTATCCAGCCAATTGTTATTAAAAACGCATTTGTTGAATAGGTTTTGTTGGATAAAAGTCGACCCTTTCAGTGATAGGTATATCAAAAATGCTTATTTTAACTGACAGTTAAGAGTAATCGAACAGATAAACCACCAGAGATGACTACTCCATCACCAACAAGCATATGACGAGGCGCACAAAATTTGTTTCTGTGTTATCTGGTAAATAACTGATGGATAACCGATGGATAACTTATATTTATTGCTATTTTTGAATGGAACTTTCATTTACTCTATTATAAATTGTAAAAGTAGTTCTCTTCAGAACTTATAGAATGATCCATTGCGAAGTTTTGACAAGCATCCGAATTTATTGCCGCCCTAAAGAAGGGAACGGTCCATTGGGGACCGGAAATCTATCCTATCGAAACATCTTATTTCGTTATCGGTATTTCTTTGGAATACTGAATGAAGTCCATATCAAGATGAACGGCTGGTACTCATAAGTTTTTTAGCTCTCGCAATCTGAATAGAAATAGATTTTTGTTGCGCGAATTTCTTCTGCAGCGTGCAGATTTTTTTGGTTGCACTACCCAATCATCAAGTGGTAAACCTTGTTACATGACTATATGACCAGATGTCCAGATTGAACCACAAGAAGGTAAAGCAAACACTTCATCTGACCGATTCCATATTTGAGCGGTCTCCAGAACTGTCCAGACCTCGAACGAGCAATACTTGCCGAAATATGTTAATTCTTTGGTATGTTAAACCGAAACTATTCTGTGACAGTTAAGTTGGTTATTATATGCCCCGGTTCGACCCCTGATTTTGTCGAAAATAGAATACTTCAATGGGTCCATATTTTGTATGAAATTCTGTCTGAATACAAATCGTAGACAATTTCCATTTCGTTCAAACTAATTTGCACCACCGTCTGTTCAATTGCAACACAAAACGGGACGCGTTTGGGTCGCTGAGAAGGGCTTACTGATACTTATTAATAGATTTAAGCACACTTATAGATTTTTAAACTCTATTTTGATGAACTGTCTCAAATTCAACCTAATTCCGTTCCCCGTCTCGCTGTTCTCTTCATTTGCAGCCAGAAAAATTGAACGTCTACAAAAACGAGCCCGATTCCAGTTGGGACTACACACTAACTTCAGGTGAGATTTACTTTGTTCCTTCAAACTAAACAAACATTTACTTTTATATATACTGAAGAAAAAAAAAAAAGATACAAAAGAAATTTGAAAACATTTTACTCTTTTCAATAAAAAACGCAACCAAAAATAAACTCCAAAGAAAAAATAATATATATTATCTAATAAAATGAATCCCTAAAAACATCCTGAAAATCTCCTTACCCCACCCACCTCTACCCCGGAGAAAAGAAATTGTTTTTTTTTTTTTTTTTTTTGCTGCAACATCATTCATTATTTTATGTCACTAACATTCATCATAGTTTACACATCTTTCTGTATCTCACCAAAAATATTTGTACAAAATTTTGAACTCAGCTTTCCATAAAAATTAAATCAGGTCAAAAAGGAGATTTTTTTTTAATTAATTTTTGTTTTTTTTTACGTTTCCGTTGCTGTTTTTTTTTTTTCTTTCGTTGTGTTTTATCTACATAATACATTCATCCCTCATGTTAAAGAATACTTAATTGTTTTAAATTGAAAAAAAAGTCACGCATTTTTATGTCACTAACGCCTTTCATTTCAAGTTTGTTTGTAAAATTCAAACGCTTCAGCCATACAACGATCTTGGTTTCTTTTTTTTTTTGTTAACATTTAGACTATTTGATATCTTAGATAAACCAATATATATACAGCATATATATCTTTTTAAATATAATAAAACTTAATTATTAAAATAATAAATTAAAAAAAAAAGAAATACAACTATAAATATAATTAAAAAAAAAATATAAGCAATTACCGTACCATCAACTTTTTACCTGATTGCACACAGACAAACAACAACCAAAAATATTAGCAAAATTAATTATATATACCTACTCGTACTTATGTATAAAAAAAAATATTTAAGATAAATGTATAATTTTTGTCTCTCTAAATTATGATTTATTGTTTCTTTCCTTATTTAAAACCTAATACAAACCACGAACATATTTTCAACAAAAAGTAACACAACTGTATGTATATATATTTTTTTTACAGTGCTATATTTAATATGTAAGATATAACAGAGTTTGCATGGTTGTTATATATGAATTTAAACGATTGCTTTTTGGGAAGTTGTTGTAAAGACTTTTCAATTTCACTTGTATAATATGTATAAAGAAAAATATTTCACTTGGTGTGTTGGGATTTTGCGGGGAAATGGAACTGTTCTAGTGGGTAATGTTTGGGTCCTTTTCTATTTTATCTTAAAATACGCACAGCAAAGTAATCGCGCAGTATATCCTTGGTTCTTCATCGAATTTGGCGACGGACAATCATTTCGTTTCTTTGTTTTTCAAAGGATTTTCTTAAACGAGTTTCTTGACAAGAAAAACGCCCCTAAAAAGTGCGCATGGACTGCTTTTGAAGTTAGCTAATAAGTGATCAATTGTTATCGTACATATTCTTGATGTTGTTTGTCGTTGGTATGCCTCGTCTTTGACAGAATTGCTCACCACATAGAATAACCAACTATGGCTGTAACAGCTTGTACATAAATATGTACGAATTGCAATGAGTCCAGTCCTACCTAGGTATCGTTGTTCAGCTCGATAAGCCCAAGTCCAAAGTAGCTGAATGTCTCACTTTCGAAATTCGACTGATGGAATGTGATGGTTTTCTTAGCTGGTAGCTTGTGTATAATGTAGGTGAACATGTACATTTGAGCTGCCAAAAGTATGGTCTAGTCTCTTAAAGATTTTTGAGATCTTTATCTAGCCGAAAAGATGTGAGCCCCTATGGCAACAGAGTTTTCTTAGCTGGCAGCTTCCACATAACTTATTCGTGATTAGTCTCGTTTAGTCTTTTGCATCATTGGGATCTTTGTATAGCGTGACAAGGTGACCTAATGTCGCACATGAAGTTTCCTTCTGCTTGAATTCGTCTGGTACAGAACAATGGTTTTCTTAGTCAGCAGCTTAAATACTGTTCTGGTCTTTCAAAATTCCTTGATCGTTGCATAGCTCCACAAACACGTGTTAGATGTACCAGTGACTGTGTCATCAGCTCTTCACTAGGTGGGTAGCGTAGAGTTTGACTCGTTGTCCAGTTTCCAGGGAAGCAAAACAGTTTTCATAGTTGTCTTATCCGCCAGCTTGCAAATGTGTTATATCTCTGACTCCATGTGTCTTCAGTATATTCGAAGATGATGGGTCTGGCTATGAAATTCTAATCAATTCAGATGTCGAAAATGTTCACTTAAGACTTTACCAACTCTCCCGGTAACCAAACAAATTCCTCGACTGTAATTTCCCACTATGTTTCCCTCCGATCAACGTTAAGCCCGAGAATGGTTTCCCTTAAAGAAAGTCGATCTAAAAAGCGAGACCCTTACGTGCCTTTGACTGCAGACAACAGCCGGAATTTCACAACAAAGATTGCGAAAACGCCCAGCGCACTCCTTCACCAAACCTCCTTTTAAAGGTTCGCGCAAAATTCCCAAACACTCAACTCCTGTCCATCCATTTAAAGAAAATCCCACAAACTACCCCATTAGACCGTGTTTTTATTTTCCAAATCTATTTTTACGACTCTCTCAGAATGCATGTAGTAAATCTCAGCTCCCATCAAAAACTCCCCTCTTCAAAAGGCTCCGAAGGATATCTCTACCCATTTGCATCGTTAAACATAAAACAAAAACACACACAAAACAAGAGAAAAATATATACTAGAAATAAATACTACACCATCACATAATGGCTCAAGCACATTGGAAATATTTCCGCACACATCCTCCTTCACATTGTTTCTGATTCTGTTTCAGTTTTATCTCATGCCTGTAATATTGAGTGCACTTGGTAATCGTAATAGCGATGCACGCGATTGTAGTTTTAGCAATCATAGTAATTGCACAAAAAGGAAAACAAAAAACCACTAGGTGCTGACAAAAGTCCTTTTTTATTTATTCACACTGAAACAATGCCAACGGAGGTCCCTTTGGCATATAATAAATTCCCATTGCAAAAAAGAAGAAGCAAAAAACACTTATAAAACGTTGGTTCATCGTTGGGCGCCACTCACATTTTTGACATCTGATGCTGATGCATTTTAATTGATGTCACAAGGGATACTTTTTGCGCGCACGACTTTTCCAAATCCATCAACACGCAACACGAAATGACTTCATTTCCTTTTTGGCGGCGCAGAAATCCAAGTCATGATGGCTTTCTGAACCGTCCTGGACAGGAGTTTTTGTCAGTGAAGGGATCAACTGAGATGTCCCTTTGGTTGGGGTGGAAAACGAAAAAAATGGCGCCCAGGAACGGAAGCCAAAGTGGATAATAAAAGCATCCTTAAACTCCCCAGGATGTAGAGAAAGTTTTACAGAAGAAAAAGGAAGAACTGCACCTCAATTGCTTAAACATGCCAGGTGAATGAGCATAAGTAAAAGGATTTCTTTGCTTTTTTTGCAACAAAGAACGGAGGATATCCGTCTTCCGTAACCCCCCACAGAGCCTTTGGGTTGTTGTTGAATTTTATGGCAGCAGAGAGGTCCCCAATGACACAAAGTCTACGTTGCTGATGGCTGAAGGACCATTCTTATTTTTTTTGATTTCCTGATTTCTCTCATTTTTTTTTTGTTTGTGTATCTGTATCTGAATGCTTTATTTATTTTTGTTTCATCGTCGTCTCTGTGGAGTACTTGTTGCATTTTAATGAAATGTTGTAGTTTTAGTTTTTGTTTCGTTTCGGGGGCAAAGCACGCTTGAAATGTGAAAATCTCTCTGCGACTAAAGCACTTTGCTCGCCTTGGGCATTTTTGTTCTGTTTTACACTTGGAAAATCGCTTATGGTATCCGCTTTGTTATTCATTGCGAATTGAGTGGAATGGGGTTGGGGGTTGATGAGTGTGTACTGTATATTGCTTGGCTTCGGTGAATATTTGAACCGAATTTCAGAGGCAACTCCTCGCAAGGTACGCTTATATGGAATTCCGAGAGTTGTCTGATTAAGATATGAATGTTTTAGTAGAACAATTGAGGGTTACCTGGTGTACGATATGGCACGGGCGGATGTTTATTTATTAACTTAACGAAATCGTGGGGAAAATCTTCAGGTGGAGGCCTTTTTGTACAAGTAGCACGTATCTCATGGGGGCTACGGGCAGCGGATTTCGTTAGCGGTGCTACTTTTCAATCCTTGCACGAAGTTGATACCGAGGACGAGATGCGTGGCTACCATTTGTAAAGGGCCTTTTTTCCTGATAAGGGGCTTGGTAAGGTCAAAAATGTTAGTCAAACTGATTTGACTGACTTAATCCGTTTGACTGGAGCCAGATTACATTTTCTACCAAAGTCTTGTCTTATCGTCTGATAGTCAGCGAGAGGTATAAGTTAGATATTATGCCCGGTACGTGCGAAGGACCGAAACAGCTTAGAACCAGGCTTTCAAATGGTGTTCCCTCACACCTTTAGCTCTTCCAAGCTCTTAGTTTATAGCTCGATAGGCTATAAACTAAGTAGGCAGTGCTATCATTGAAGATACCCGAAAATAAAACGGAAATTACGTCTCAATTTTTGTTCAATCCCACCAAAATTGTGTACTGTTCTTTAAGAAGTTTGCGGAAGGTTCATCCAGAAGATCGCATTTTGTTCTTCCGCGTGGGTTGTCGTGAACGGACGCCCATGTGTCTACTGACATTCACCGGACGTTAGTCCGATCATACGAAACGCTTATCGCAAGTGATTCTTAGATGAGCTCGCCGGCGAAGCAAATGCGAATCGCCTTGCTTGGTACAACATTCAGTTACTTTCACTTCATCCAGTGGGCTTATTGGCTAATTCAAAAGCCATTTGCTATCAGAACACAAGCCTTGCTGCTGGGTTTTTTCAACTGATTCATCAGTAGTGAAATTGGTTTTGAAAAAGACAAAATCACAGTATTTTGTGAAAGTCGTTCCGCCGTGGGAATTGCCTCAGAAAAGTGTCAAATTGCAATTGCATATACAGCGACCTATATCTATCCGTGTGTTCCAGTTCGTCTTTTTGAGCTCCATTAGTGCCGTCCGTCAAAATGCGTTGCTCGCACTCAAAACTCCGTCTCCTTGGCTAAACAAACGTTCCCAGAACTTGTACAACCCCCCATAAAGCTCAAACAAGTGTCAACCAATATTCAGACTGTCCAACTTCGGGTCAGTTAGAGGACAGATAATCTGCCAAGCACATACATTCCCTGACAATCATGTCTCAGTCGGCCCTTATCCGGTTCGAAGAACCAATTTCGTTGCCAATCAAACTGCCATAAATCAAAAACTTGACTCTACTCTTCTATTTCAAACTGCACACGCAGCAGGCATTGTATCATCATCGCTGTAGACCGGCAACAGCAGCATAACCCGTCCACAAATAGTTCAAAAACTATCACAGATTGAGGTAGGCCTACCGCCGCCGGTACACCCGCACAATCTGTGGCAATCGTCCTCACCGCTTCGTTGTTCAACCTATAAATTGCATAATGAAACGTAAACTTTACTGCTCGCCGCAAACGCACACACATCGCCCGTCCACAGCAAGACCTCCAAAAATATAGCACTCTCGAACGTACATGTGCGTGGAATGTAAACTTTTGGTGCGTTTGAGGAGGCACGGCCCCAGGGAAACGTCAGGAGCCGTAATGTTAACCACCTGTGTTTGGCTGTATTAATAGTGGCAGTTGTAGGCATTCAGTTTTTTTTTTTTTTTTTGATAGCACCCACGCAAGATGCAACTGAAAAGCCTAGACAATTCAACTGTGTGCGCTGTCTGCCTCTGGCGCGTTGGCTGAGGTGTCTTTTGGCTGGTTTTGTACCTGTCAACCACCAGGTATACACAGACGTGAGGCGACTTCAAAAGCGAACGCAATTGGTTTGGTCAACAAGCTCTCGTGGCAGTGGTATCGTATCGCCCACACATTCGAGGCGTTATTGGCCCAGCCGCAGACCAGAGAGAGCTCAATGAGAATTCTTGGACATATAAACTTAAATTATGAACAACGTGCACCGTCAGTGCATAGAGATGCATTTTGAGAAGACCCGACCTTGGTAGTATATTTGTTGATTAATTTTGCGCCGCTCGATTCCATCAGACACCTTTTGCTGTTGTTGTTTCTATGGATACGTGGGTGATGTTTATTCCTGGGATTTGTTTGTATTTGTACTCAACTTGAACTCAGTTCTTGCCACTTCGGCGCATCTGCAAAGTGTTGTTGGCTGTAATGGCGGTATGTGCCTCTTGCCGGACCCGCCCGAAGGTCAGATGGGAAATTAACGAATCTCGCAATTGGGTGGCAATGCGGTTTGTGTCGTTGGAGTTGGATTCTTATTTCTTGTTAGTGAAGGGAAATGGTGCTTGGTGAGGTGATGAGTTGATGCATGTGGCAAGTGCCTTGTCCAATTGTAGGGTTCCATCTTTTCCGGGCTATTTGGGTATCGGGTCCGGATGTTGCTTGCTTTGTTCTATTGATGTATAATTCTTTGGTGAGAAGTCAATTTTAAATGTTCTTTAGTTTGTGGCTGAATTTGCATTTATTCCTAGTTTCGGACTTTTTTCAAATCGGATTTTTTTCTAATTCAGATTTCTGGGCTCTTCACCAACTATGTGAACAAATATCTGTCTACTCCTGGACTTTCAAGAACTTGTTTAACAACTAAAAAAATAGTTGTATCAAAAGGTCTTACACAATTCGAACTGTTGTCCGGATTCTAGCCGCCTATACCGATATTTGACGCTCACCCATTTCTGATCGATTGTGCTTTGTTTTCTACAGAAATAAATCGGCCAAGGCTTCTATGAATCTTCTTAGGAATCGACTTGAAGATGCTTAAACATTTTTGATAGTCCGGAGTCCGGAAAATTTCAATTTCTGACCGAGATTTTTGAATTTTTTCTACTTCCTACTGCAGTTACCTGGAAATTGAAAGTTGTTTTTACTGGACTGACGCTCATCACACACTCTCACGCCTGTAAATAAACAACAGAGGTCGCCCAGATCATTAATTCCCATTGCTACTTGGAAAATTTAAGATTTTCATTTGTTTGTCAGACATCAATCAGTTTATTTCACACATAGTTCGAATACTTCATCATAAAAGGCTAATCCCGAAGCCACTTCCTTAAAATTAAAAGCGCCGCCATTAAATACAAATACCAACACTTCCTCCCGCAACCGTTTGGAGGAGGAACTTTTGGGAAACTTTAACGACGTACTCTGTTTCGACTCTGCCATACGCTTCCCATCACTCTCCGGATGGTCCGTCCCAAACTGATGCAAGACATCTCGGGGCGAAGCCATTAAATCCGCCCCATTTGCACGACCCAGCGTATATTAAAGTTTTCAAGTTTTCACCAAGTTTACGTACACACCATCACGTTCGAGAAAAGCTCACTCAACTTCTGCAATAAAACGGGAAAACACTGCCAAAAAAACCGACCTCCTCGTAAGAATTAACAACTGTCGTGCGAAGTGCAAGCGCATGAAAATAAATCCGTTTCGCTGTTTATTTCATTTCTTCGAAAAACACAGAACTTGTCTGCCATTTTGTTTAAATCACATTCATCCATGCTAGGCTTTTGATTGTGTCGAAGTCTGACAAAAAGGATGCGATAGACGCTGGAGAATAATTTTCGGTTGATTAAAAGTAACATTTGCTTTGGCCGATCTATCACAGATACGGTTCTCAATGTCGGCAAGCCGCAGCATGGATTACCAGCCCCATTAGCATGCAAATTAAATTAATTGGACGGAAATTATCCAATGCAGCCTTTTAGAACTACAATCGATTACTTTTTGTTAATTGAATTTTCAGTTTTTGACAGTAGGCGCTGCGAATGAAATTAAACTACCGTCGTTATTGTCATCGGAAGGATTTTCGGCGGGGAAACAAAACAAAGCAAAACAAAATTAAATCAGTTGACGGTAATCAAAGTGATGCGACGTTTTAATTAGCGCGAGCGGTATTAAATTAAAATTAAATATTCTGAGCTCTTGGAGGCATATAAGCAGCTTGTCCCGATTGTGGGATAACCATTATCATCAAGGGCACAACAGAAGGAAGACTGTAATGTGTAGATTACGGCTGTGCAGAGCTAGTGGTTGGTTGAATTTCGGATAATTATAGGGAGCTCATTGATATAAGGAGCATTGTGAATGATACAGGCTCTTTCTGTTTGAAAATGGGGCGTTTTTGTGGATTAAAAACAGAAATTGCCCCAAAACGGAACCTTGAGGTACGCCATCATTTATTGGGAGCTTTTGAGCAAACCAAGCTTTACTTTAGAAACTTCTCTTTAAAACAGATTTCAATGACGCTCTTATCCTGAAGCTGTTGTTAAATCCTTCACCTTTACCTTTATAAAGGTTGATGGTTGTATCTTTTGTAGATTGGTCTTCGCGAAGTTTGTTAATTTTTAAAGCAAATAGTTTTTAGCCAGCAAATTGCTGAATTATAACTATTTTAAAGCACTCCACAAATTCAAGAGAATTCTGTCAGTCAATTCCCCGTAGAATTTTCCTCTTCAAAATATATTTCAGTTTTCCCCCAAACAGGGAGTGAACCTTGTAGGCCACAAACTCAGCAGAATTCTGGCAGTCAATCCTCTGTAGAATCTCAAAGACCTTTCGGTTTTCCTTTTTTTCGCTCCCAGGGAGTGAACCCTGAAAACTTCGCTCTCAGTGATGAGCAACTAATGAAGAACAGTTTAATTGAAGAGTAAGCACAATATTCCTGGCTCTAATTTTTGTATATTTTGTAAGATATGCCTTCAGAGGTTGGCAGGGCAAGTGGAGAGAAATTGGGTTGATTCCGATGCACCTTCCTCGTTGTCTGTGATGAAATCGTTGGTGGGTCCTGCCTATGTGCTCGGTAATAGCATTGACGGACTTGGTGAGTTTTTAGAGTCTTGTGTGGTCTTGCTGACAGTCTAGCAATTTTGACAACCTCTGTATGTGGGCTTGCTTGACAACTTTTGAGCGAATCTATAGCAGAGTTGGGCCAAAGATTTTAGCTCGATATATACAACTTCTTAATGCAGAATGAAAGTCCAATATTGAGGTCTTTGGAAAACCAGTTGTCGGTGTCTAAATTGAGAAGGCTTAGCATCCTTTGCAAAGCGGTTTTTGAAGAGGTTCTTTCTTCAGAGACAATGCTCAGTCACTCTCCTCTACATATGTATATTTGAAGACGGCCTCAGCCCCCAATTTTTTGAACTTCCAAGTGGGCTCAAAAGAAAATCTTAAGTTCTTTTAAAACGCTTCGAGACCACCATCAAGCTTTGATTACAAGCTCGATGAATCGACGGTTTTAAGGTGGAGAATTCTGCTACCGATGCTGTAGTGTATGGGCCTAGCTTCCAAAGGTCTAGTCACTCAGCGTCGTTCAAGCGAAGCTTCCCGGCTTAGAGATATGTGGTCGAGAGCGCCTCAGCAGAAGACGCGAGGTTCTAACCAGTCAGTGCAGAAATACAGATGCTTCAGCTCTGCTAAAGCCAGTCGAGGGCGATTATTGAAACCTCTTCTTTATTATATACATGTCAGTTCCATCTACCTTGGAAATTCCTTTCGATTCTTGTGTAAAATGGTTGTAAGCCTTAAACTAGACTGTAAGCTTTAGGCGGGATATCGTGATTCAGAAAGAGATTGAATAGCTTCCTGCTAACTTTTTAATATAGCACCCTCAGCCACTACAAAATTTGATCGTTCTTTTCCTCAACTTATTCCGTTTCTCCCGCACTCGTCGGAGAGGCATTTTATTTTTTTAACTAAACCCCTTTAAGTGATCTTTTAGAACCTTGAGCTGGAAAATTTATTCGAGTTTCCAATGTAAGGGTTTAGGTCCCGAATTCGTTGAAAACCATCCACAATTCATACCAAATTCAAAATTAATAAGGACTCCTTATAAGTTCAACCTTTGTCAATATCCATTTCAAGCTCCCTCCCATTATATTTAATTTCAATAACTTTTATAGCCCAAATAAGGGTGAATCCAGAAATTGATCACGAACTGTATTGAATGCCTAATTTTGCTGACTTGTCTTGCCCTATTTCCTAATTCAATTCAATTCCGAAAATCACTCGGACGTGCCCGGTGGCCTTGTGTCTCATTCTGAGTTAGCGCCAAACCGAACTAACGTAACCTCAACTATGTAATATCGTTGACAATAAAAGTTTGTAACCGATACGCGCCTCATTCAGCTCACGTCGACTATATTAGGCAAAACTAGTCCCTACAAGGCCGTGAGTATAATAATTTCTCGGTCTCAGCAAGGCTTGACATCTGACAAGTGCTACGTGTTCATCACGAAGGCGCATCTACGCATATACTTCTTACAAACGCGATAGAAGATACATTGCCAACAATACAGACAAAGTCCTCTTCAAGGACGTTCGATTTTCTTGTCCTCCCACTATTCAATAGCACAAGGTACAAAGTCCCGCAATTCATATCGAGTAGGAATTTTCGTATAAGCGTGTTCGTAAAGAAGTTTGGGTGCCGGGAGGTTCTTTTTGTTCAAAGGACACTTCTTTAAGTACGATGCGAGCTTTGCGTGCGTGTCGAATGAGTGCGTAACGAGAGTCCTCCATCAATGTACTACACGCATTGTGGTGGTGGTACAGGGGGAGGCTCACATTAATCGTAATTAGCTGGGTAATTTGCTGTCTGCGTGTATGTGATTGTAGAAATTGATTGCGAGACGATGGGCTACAAGATATGATTTATACAGATTTTATTTAACAACAAAAATAAAAAATCAATTTATGTTGGATGAATGTTTTGTGAAAGTTTACGACAGAGGGTATGTTCTGGGGCAGCGCTCTGTGGAAATGTTTTGCCGATATTTGTGGTGAACGAGGTTAGAATGCGCACAAGTAAGAAAACATTTCCACTCGATGGCGTGCTTTCAGTAATTTTAGGAATTTAATTTCGGTTTTTGTGTAACAAATGTTTGTCGTTGCGGTATAAAGTATTTTGAGCTTTTAAACGGTTTTTTAGGTAGGTGTGGCCACACTTTAATCGTAGCTAGCAATTCTCTTAAATTAGAACCTTTTTAGGTAAATTTGTAGGTCCCTTTCGTTCGTTTTAAAAATGGAACTTGCAGTCCTATGGTTACGTGGCGTTTGGTCTAGCGTGTCTGGCATGTAGCGCCCTCTATTCTTTCACTTGCTGTGCTTGCTTTTAGCAGCGTTTTTGACGAGACTTTCTGGAAAACTTCCTCGCGATTATTTTAGCTACCTCCATCGACGGCTAGATGGACTTGCCATGTATCAGATTTTGACTATCTCTCTGAATTTTCAATCCCTTCAGCGCGGATTATGGAGAAACGTAGTTTAGGGATTGAAAAAGCGGACTAATGTCGGCTTCTGGTGAAGTTTTTTTAATTGAAGCTGATCCTTTTGCAGCATCCTTGAGCTGAGTTCCTTTGTAGATCGTTTATGCGATCATTTGCTCTTACAACGCAGGTTTGGATTGACAAATGTGCCTTTTAAATTGACTTGCCTGTTTCTTATCTTATTATACATCTGCCAGCCAACAGGGCTGCTCTATGTTGATTTTCCCTTTTAAAAAGCAACATCCCATCTCACTTAAGTAGAAAACTCTACACCCCCCTAGGCCACCACCTTTTGACAAGTCCCAGTCAACACTTAAGCAGAATCACATCGTCTTCGAAAAAAATGTGTCAACCACTCAGAAAGCCCCCATAAGTCTAGATAAGAATGAATGAATGACAAAATGTATTGCCGACTCACATCGATTTGTAACCGAAACAACCCCACCAGTCACCTTTACAACTTGCTCCAACAATTATTCGATTTAACTGAGGAACAGAGAAAAGAACAAACAACAAATCGATTTAAGAAGCCATTAACATGATAATGCATGGTTGTTTGTAATAATTTCGCCTAAAAGCGAAAATACAACACGCCAACCCAACCGGCCAACCTTCATAGATCATAATACGTCTGTTACGCGCGCTTAAGCGTTGTTCATTCTTTTCACCACCACCTGCAGCCAATTACCTCGGAGCGCTCTGTGTGTACACAACGCACACTGCTCCTCAATTAAAACAATTAATGCATAATTAATAAATTTATTCTCTAAATTACATTGGGGGGCAGCGAGGGGGACCAGTGACTGTTGGCTCTTCCCTGGCAGATTGGTTCGTTTGTGTAGCTCTATGGAGCATGAATTCAAGGTTCATTACGTTCTCGAGTGTAAAGGGCGATACTGGCATGCTGGTCGTTTGTTTTGAAAGGATTTTTGGATTATTAACTTTTGCCATACATTAGAGGCTTATTTTAAATTCCATTTCCAGTCGTAATCACATGTGACCTCCTCGGATGGATATGTGTAATATTGCGTAATAGGAAATTACAAAAGGGATAGCGACGCACACAAACAGGCTGTTGGTTGCGCCCCCAAACTGTAATATCGATAATAGGTAGTTAGGATTGTGTTGTAAAGGAAAGGTTAAGGAATTGAATGGCAAACCGAAAGTCGAGTCCCTGAGGAAAGCCCGGGGAAGGCTGTCCTCCTTTTTCCACCATAGACTGCGAGATTGTCGGGGGTGGAGTTTTTTGTGACCACATAGCTAGAGTCGGCTTCTGTTCTTTGGGACAGCGGTCCCGGAGGAGGGAGATAAAAAAAGTGAAACCTTGTATCGATGTTCATGGAGTCACGCAAAATTCAAGAGACATGCGAGAGTATATTTGTAGAACTACTGAGAAGGTCAGTGCAAAAAGAAAAATGTATATTCTGCTCGGCTGCAGGCTTTTCCTTGTGGCGATTGCCGATGAGGCTTCGTTCAGATAGTTTTTGTAAATCTTTCATAGCCTGCTCTAAGAGAAGGCACCTCTCAGTCGCCAAAAATAGAAAATAAGAAACTTGTAATTTTATCGCGTGCACATTACACCAAACAGTCGCAATACAGTGGCTTGCGTGCTGGAATTTTTAGAAAAATGTCTCCGGTTCGACCCCTTAAAAAGTAAAAATTCCCATTAAGGTTTTTTTTTTTGGAATGTAACACCTCTTGCTACCTTAATTTGAACGAGTTTGCATTAGACTTAGAAATTGCAACGCAGTGGCTACCGCGCTGGACTTTTATGAGACTCCGGTTCGACCCCTGGAAAAGTAAAAAATGACCCATTAAAGTTGTTTCTTTTTTAATGCAATACTTCGCTCGAACGTCTGACATGTGACATCCAAGGGGACAACACCGAAGAGAACGCTCGGCCGTTCGGACTCTGCATACAATTTTAGGTCTCTTCCACTCGTCCGAAAAATAAACAGAGGGGGCTAGGCCTTTGGCAGCCAAGCCTCAGTCAAGTTGATTAAATACAGATTTTCATATTTTTGCCATTCAATTTTTGAACCTTCGATCATGAGATTCTGAATACTGCCAATTAATCGACGTGTTGTCGATTTTCCCAAATTTGAAGCCCTTCAATAGTGATCTGCTTCTGTTTCTGCCGTCGAGTTTCTTCCTTGCTGTCTTCATTTACTGTCTACAGTTCGTTTCAGAAAATGGCAGTATATATGATGCTCTCTGTGTAAAAGAAGCAAACCTTCGCAACTCATCCATGCAATCCATTTATAAGGCAACTGGTTCTTTGGGACAACTCATCCATGGACTGTCTTTTATCTTCGTCATATTTTATTGTTCTGGGTCTTTTGAAATAGCTGACTCCTGACCGACTCTAGTCAAGTGACTGCATAATATAAATGTGCCCCAAACCGTACCTACTTATGAAAATTAGGTACATAGTCTCAATTGTAATTGGATAGTTCTTTTTATTTCTCTGGAATGTGCTAGTGTCGAGATCAACTGGTCTTCAATGATCACCTTCACCGCCTCCTTCTATATTTGACTGTGGTAAGTAAGCAATATTCTAGTACAGCCCTCTTCTAGATTTTATGCAAAACACACAAATTTACGTATGTGGTCATTAATTTGATAATTCTAATTTTCGTTTGTCCATTTAACCAGCTCTATTATAATCATCCTTGTAACAAGTAGCCCCGCTTTTATAAGTATCTAACAAATAAAACCAACCGCTTCACACAAAACATAACCAACTTCATTTATTTATAATAAATATCTAGTTCATATATTTATTTAATTTTAATTCCTATTGTAATATACTTTATATATTATTTACAAAACTAATTTTAAGTCCTAAGTTATTTGCTATAAAAAAAAATAAAAAAAAAAAACAACTTCCGCTCAAGAAACAACAAGCAAAATTAACTACAACCAAATCAAAAAAAATAAAAATAAACATCAACAATCTCAACAAAACTACAGAAAAAAACCACAACAACTACAACATCAAATTAAAAAAAAAATATCTATATAAATATTTTTACTAATATATATGGACACAAGCTACACACCTCCTCCGGGGAAAATATCATTTTGCAAGAGATAACAATCTGAATCTTATCACACATAAATAAACATTAAGCAATTTTTTTACAAAACCGATATTCAGTTTTATGAGAAGCTAGAAAAATTTATGTATGCAAAATCCAAAAAAATAAAATTCACACCAGAGAAAAACTAACCCCCTCTCCTTCAGCCTTCAGAATATATTATATATATAAAAAATACATGAAAATACATCCACGAAAATACAGACAGTAAAGTAAAAAAATAAATTCAATCAGAAAAAAACTAATACTACTACTACTATTACTACTTTTTTACTACTACTACTACTACTACTACTATTTACTACTACTACAACTCAAAAACTACAAGAAAAACAGATCAAATAAAAATTTTCAAGTAATAAACAAAAATTTCAAAAATCAAATTTGAACAAAAAAAAAAAAAACAAAAAACCAATAAGCTGTTTACTGAAAAAATCCAATATCGCTTGTTTGTCTGTGTGCAGGGTTTACGGTCGTGACGTGTGACGGACTGAACAGAGAGTCCCCCCGCCCCGGGTACCTAATTTCCTCCCCCTCCGCCGTTCAGCAACACACCCCGAGAGCGAGATGGATTCGTTTCGAATATAAACTATCAGCCAGTGAATATCACTCGAACAGATCAGATTGTAACAAATATTTGTTTATTCTTTTGTTGGAAATTTTCACACAAAAACTGAGAAAAAAAATCCGATGAATTGTAGTTTTTGATGAGCACATAAAAATGAAAGATTGCCAATCGAACGAACCGCATATAGGGGTAGATTGAGAAGAACAGAACCCACAAGCCCCGTCATGTATTTAGAAGGCAATCTGAAGGAGGGTGAGAGGTGGTGAGAGGTGTGTAGTGACAACAGGATCGCAAAATGATTCGAATGCTGAAAATGTTTGTGTGTTTTTTTTCTCGTACAACGGAAATTGCATTGTTGAACAAGACAAAAGAAAAAAAAAAACTGAAAAAGTAAGGAATGCAACAAAAATCTGATCTGTTCATATTCACTACGCCGACAGCAGAAGGATGTGTGCGGGAGGCGGTGCAAGGAAGGGAGGTGCAACGATGGAGTGACTTCGAGGATGCAACAACGGCAACAGCAACAGTTTTTATTTCTTCCAACTGGTGGTGAGTTAACGGATATTTGTTTGTAATATCACTGTCGTCATAAATTATAGTGCACAATTATTATTATTTTTTTTTTGTTTCCAGTTTTATAGAATTTGTGTTCAATATCATGTTTAGCTGCATTGATTTTTTTTTTTTTAACTTGTACACAAATGAAGTATGTTGGTATTTTTAAGTGGTTCAGTGTATTCCTCTATAAGTGTGTTGTGAGAGATTAACCCTTCCCTCTGTGTGAGCATGCTGTCCCAGTTGTCACACGATTGTGCGGCGTCCGGTGATTTATTTTTGGATGCATGTTGAAATGAAGGGGGATAACGATGGTAGCTAGTTTTGAACCGTGGCGGCATCTGGCGGTTTTTTTTTTTAATAAATGCATCGGGCTTCTCTACGTGAAATTTTTGGTCACACCAAGCTGACTAAGTGATCTGATTTTAGGTATTGTCCCACTAGCTGGGTAACCTGCTTTTGTTGATTCATAAAAGACGCGTAAAATCTGCGAGAAGGGCTTTTATAATCCACCTATAGGGATATCTCTTTGATATATTTACCACTAATTGAAACGAAATGTTCGTAAGTTTTCAATGGGAAAATTGATCGCAAAAGTTACAGATCATGGTTTGACACAAATTTCGTGAAATCCATTTTTGGGGGTGCAACCAACTACGTAGCACGTTGGTCCTTATTCCCCTGATCGCGCTACAGTCCTGAGCAGTTATGGGCTTCAATGCTTTATCCATCATGCTTCCACAACCATTACCCATCTATAACTAACTGCCTTCAATTGCACACAGCGGCTGTTAGAGGTCCCTTTCCAAACTGGGCCCAACTCTCGTTAAGGTCTTCCTGTACCTCGTTGTTGGATATTCTCCGTAGCTGAGCATTGATCTCCATTTATGTTTACGTTTAAGTCGAGTTGTTGTGTCCGGCCACTTTATTTGAAGGCGATTAGTCTGTGGCGTATTGGAATTGAATTTTAGTCAATCTACAATCCCCGTAGAGGGCGAATTTATATTTGTAAATCTTCTCAGGTGGAACTGCTCGCTCTGAGTCCTGTTGCAGTTAAATTGTTCTTACAAAACTAAGAGTTTTTTTTTTTCAAACTCGGTGCACTACTTCCTCATGTATCAGACCGCTTTTTCTCGAAACCTAGGAAGTTTCCAAAATCTAGTCGTTCACTCCCCTGGACTGCGAATGTTGCCCTTTTTTAGAGAGCAATTAAACGCTCCTTGCTGAGTACTGAACGATTATGTGTTTCGTATTGAAGGGGCCACTCTTGGAGAAATTCAAACAACACATAAAGTGACTGAGTTTGTACTCTTCAAATGCATTTTTCTGGGTCCTTAATAAATGACTAAGTCTATGACAAATGGCAAGCAGTTCATTTCGTATAGGCTTCTATTAAGGGCCGATTTTTCAAATGTCAAAGAATAAAAGCTTCAAAAGTGACAGCTACCGAAATATCGGGTCATTCACAATAACACCTCTCATTGGAAAACCCTTTACTAAGTCAGTTAAATCGCTTGATTGCTATCTTTTTGGAGCCTGAACCTTCGTTTGAAATCTGCATTTTCCCCATTGTACAAATAGTTAGGTCTCTTTCTCACTACTCTGTTTTTCCTTCTTGGGTTGGTGTAATTGTTTGCTAATAATATCTATCGTCAATAATGGCGAACAATTCTATTTCTACATTGTGAACATATTTCCCTAAACAAAATATTGTTAAATAAAATTCTCAAATTTGACAGTTCGCCTACTTTAACTAGATATTTATATTTTATCCGTCTCAGAAACGGGGAGATATCTTTATGAGACAGTTAGCTGTTATATTCTTCGAATAGCTGCTATTCGACTGTTGAAAAATGGATTTATGTCTTATCTGATCCAATTGGCTATCTGACTATTGAAAAATCGGCCCTAAATTAGCTTATGTACTTCTTCCGACATAGGCTAGGTCCGCCTACATCCAGTTCAAACTTACATCTTCCTATTAGGGCATTCTGTATGAATCACTGATTTTGTGTGTGGCTCCTTGTCGACAGCGTCATATCTGGGGGTCTTTGACGTAGCACAAAAAGTCAATAAGTCTTGCAAAAGTCTGCTTAATTTATCTGCGAGTGGTGATATGAGCAGTACTTAGCTTGTAACGTTGTGTAGCAGATGAGTGTAACACTTTTAGTCTCTTTTACTACAAATCCTTTCCGTCTTCTGTTATACATCCCTAAACTTGCTCTCATTGGAAAATGGCACAAAATTTGACAGCGCACATCCTCAATAGGGTTTAAGGGCTTCGCTTTTAAAAATAACAAGGAAAAAGGAACAGTGAGAAACACCGCACCAAATTCGTTTCCATATCTATTGGCCTTTCCTGTAGCTTTCCTTAAGCAACCATAAACAAACTGCGATAGGTAATTGAGTCTTAAATGGTCGAAGAATGTAACATATTGATTAAAGTACCGCCACGTCTTATGACTTCAAATAGAAACAAAAAGAAAGATGTGTGGTCCACATACTTCGTTGGTGGCTGCACCTTTCTTGTTGTCGTACCGATCATAGCGTTATTTCCAAGCCCAATTTTATTAAATGCGGACCAAATGAAAGGTGCACATCCGTAGATGGAAAGTATGTTTACAGCTTTCATTGCACCATGCAAAAATATTTAAGTATATTAACAAGTAGCGTAAGGGACATGGTAGTGCGTCTGTAGAATTTTGGACTAGAAATGAACAAAGAAGCAGCGTACGGCCAAAATTCTTGCATATACTAAACTTCTGCCCAAAATACGGTCAAACTTTAGGGGCTTTCAAATTTAGAATCCCCCTTTAATAAAGCTAACCTCAAACACGTGTAAATGCATCCCTTCATAATAATTTCCATTGTGCAACGCCCACAAAACGTTAATCTAAGAAAACATTTCCACACCATGTGAAGAAACATTTCTTTTTTTTTATATATTTATCTCGCAAATGTTCACTGTAAATGTGTCTGTGAGTTTATCCATTTTTTTTGTTGTTTCTGTTCATTATAAACCATCCGATTGACATGGTCTTCAACAACATCTGCTGCTGGAAATAGAGCATTTTTAAATATCCCCTGTATCGATCTACATCTTACTGGCGAACTGACCTCCACCCGCACTTTACCTGCCACTCACTCGTTGCCACATTTATCTAAATAAATTTTAAAAATACCCCCAGGTATAGTGAACAAATCATCACTTGTGTTGTAGTGCGTCAAAAACAACATGCTTACGTAGGTACACAATTGTTAGAGAAACAAAAAAAAAAATAAATAAATAAATTTCCCATACCGGGAATCGAACCCGGGCCTTCTGGGTGAAAGCCAGATATCCTTTTTTTTAACTTTAAAAATTCATTTTTTATTTTTTCTTTCTTTAAGCTTACACACTAGACAAAAACGATTAAATCTAATTTAAAACTAACATTTATCTTATTCTAGCTTACTGGCTCCAAGCGAGCGCTCTAAACTTATCAATATCCTTAAAATTATTGCCTTTCGGCCTTAAATTTATCTATTTCTATGATTTGTTTTGTTTTTTAATTTTCAAGAAACTTTAGAAAACTTGAACTCTTTATTATTTGATTTACTTAAAACTACTTAAGACTACCTAAGCTACTTAACCTAAATTACCTATAATCAGGGTGGTGAGCAATCAAATCGATTGGTCACCATCCTGATCGCGTCCATGGGCGCCTGATAGCCGCCCACAAGGGTTCATCAGTGTCACCGAGACTCGAGCGAGGCTATAAGCGTCGTTCGAGTCTCGGCAGCACTATCATGTTGGCTTGCCCGGCACCTCCCAAAGACCCCCTACTCTAACCTAAACCTACAAACTTAGTATCTAGCTTAAAACTAAGGAGGATGCTACGTAAGTAGCGCACCGGCCCGGGAGAGCGTATCCACCCTCACCTGTTCTTCAAGCCACCAAAATTCGGTGTACTGCTTGACCGTATCGACCCTGTCCCGTTCCGCAATTGCGGTGCTAAAACGGAGGAGCTCTTGAGCATTGGCGGCGGACCCGTCGTGGATGAGCCGCTTATCCCTCGCGCCGCGGTGGCTGTGGTACAATACCGGCACACCATCTTTTGTCTGGACTAACCCTTTCATGTCTACATGAAGCCAGATATCCTAGCCACTAGACCATATGGGATATAAATTCCAATCGATCCATCATCGGCCAACAGCTATTGTGAGTTCATTTAGACGTAAATCTATTTATACCTCGGTTTATAACGCATTCACATCAACGTCACAGCTCAAAAGGTGTCTTCCGTTCGACTATGACTAATTGATATCTGAATCCATGTAGCTGTGGAGAGGAATTCGTGGCAGCATTTTGAATTCCATTCTGCCTTTGAGACACACCGCAGAGAGAGGGCACCCGTGTATTGAGTGTACTTTCTGACTGAATGCATGTGAAATACATGTAATTATTTTCGGAAATTTGTTTTCTTTTTCATTGTATAAAATTTTCCTGTAAAGTATGTCGTTGTCGCTTCATAAATTGTGGAGCGTGGAGCGGTCGGTGGTGTTGCCGATCTGATAATCGGTGACCTTTTAATTACACAGGCGGCATACTGATCTATTGATTGAAAAATAATGAATGGCTCTTTGTTTGCAATACTGTAAAGTCGAGTGGGGGATATTGTAAAAATTAAATTTTAAATGAAGTCGTCACTTGATGCGAGTGGGTTCGCTCGCCATGAGGAGCAAAGGGCTCTGAGTGGGCAATACAAAGTAATCAAATAACTCAACTGATGATACTCATTTGTATCTGATTGTTGCTGAAGGCAGTCTGCGGGTCTATTTCGACCGTTTGCAGGGAAGTTAACTTGATGGAATGTGTGGATACTCTCGAAAAAGGTCCACCTACTCTAGATCACCTGGCGAACTTTTTAGGTCATACTCATCTGAATCGAGTTCACCTTTCCGACTCTGTATTTCCTATTCCTACTCGTTCGACTCGATACTGTTCCTCTGAGTTATTTGGTACTGGCCTGACGCTCGATATTACTCGTCTGACTCGATATTACTCGTCTGACTCGATATTACTCGCCTAACTCGATATTACTCGCCTGACTCGATATTACTCGCCTGACTCGATATAATTCGTTTGATTGATATTTTTCTGTCTTTTGTTTTTTGACTCAGCATTACACTGCATTACTCGTGAAACTCTGATTAAATCGCTTGATCCGAGCTTATGCTTGCCTGACTTGATATTTTCTAATCTTACTAGTATTACTCGTTATTACTCACCTGACTCGCTATCATTTGATTTCACTCGCTTGACTCGGTATTAATTCTCACAATTTACACGAGTTTACTTGTCCAACTTTAGTACCATCATTTTATTTCTGACTCGGTGAATTCGGTTTTACTCGCTTGATTCTAGTTTACTAGAATCTAGACTTTACTTTTGTCTTTTAGAGTCGATTTTAGTGTTGCGAAGAGTTTCGAGTTTACTTACCTGTCTTCATACATATATATAGGATCCTATTCGTACTCTTATTACTTGCTTGATTACTCAACTGACTCGGTACCTCGGCATTACTCGGTAATCTCTGGTTTCCTCAACTGCTTTAAGTTAACTTGCCTGACACTGAGTTTTTTTTCTTTTTGGGTCGATTTGATTCGTTTGACGGGTTTCAAGCGCACTTGCTTGCTTTTCTTGGTGTTACTGGCTAGGGAGTTCTACCTATAACTCGTTCTACTCCATTACTCGTTCTATTCTCTATTACTCGTTTTACTCCCTATCACTCGTTCTATTTGTTATAACTCGTACAGCTCCCTAGAACTCGTTCTACTTCCTCTAATTCGTTGAACTCACTATTACTCGTTAAACTCGCCATTACTCGTTCTACTTCCTATCATTCGTTCTGTTCACTATTACTCGTTCTACTCGCTATTACTCGTCCAACTCAATATTACTCGTACATCTCCCTACCACTCGTTCTACTTCCTATTATTCGTTCTGTTCACTATTACTCGTTCTACTCGCTATTACTCGTTTTACTCGCTATTACTTGTTCTACTCCCTATTACTCGTTCTACTCCCTGTTACTCGTTCAACTCGCTATTACTCTTACTACTCGCTATTACTCGCCTGACTTGGCATCGCTCGTCTAACACATCCCTAATTGTCGTCGCTGATGCAAGAGCGGGGTTGGAAATGTGACGGAATTTTTATTTTGGAAGTGCAGATTTCGCTGACCACAGACCACCCTGTGCTATACAATACCGAATGATCTCTCGCTGTCACTGTTAAGGTGCGTCTTGACTTTCCTGATTGTGGTTATAGTTTAAAGACTGTTTTTATTTTTTGCAGTCTATGTGCGTCCTTCTACTATGTATTTATTTCCCAAATCGAGCAGATCTGGAGTAGCACTCTATTGATCAATATTTTTTCTTTTAACACGTCTATCGAAGTTCATGGGCGTTTCTAGTTATCTGAACAAGACTGCCGTTTCCTACCCTCTTCATCCAAGTTGCCAGTACAGCATAGGTAGACAGAACTACCAGCTCAAAAGCCTGGTAAATGTTTTTCTATATTAATTTTGTAGTCTTTCTTTCTACTCTGGCATGTGTAAAGTACGCCACTTCAAACAGAAATTAATTGCCCCGGCGTATTTCACTCATCGACTCCATCCGCCATGTGCAATAACTGTTGGAATTTGTATCTGTCGGCTAAATTTTTTCATATCTTAATAGGCCACATTCAACAACTTTTCATTGTTCGAATGAAAACACCCAGCACTGTTTACCTATTTTTGTTCCCATCGCACGTGATACTCTATTTACCCACTCCACCGGTAGATATGAACGAAAGAAAGACGAAAAAAAGAAACAAAACTCGTAATTACATTCCAGTTGATTTTCTTGCCCCATGCATTGAGACTAATATTGAGTTTACGTCTACATCAAGGTTAAAGTCTGTATAGAACCAACTCACACATGCTCCTCCGTATATATTTATATCGGCTGTTTTATCGGCTGTGCTGTATAAAATTGTTGCACGGTTTGTTTATCCACTTTTCTTATTTATTGTTGGCTATGCTCGTATTCAATTGACTTGCCTCTGATAAGGAGTTCCACATTCGCACGTATCCAATCAGATTTCAGGGGAACAACTTGAATGATCGCCGGCCATGTGGCGTTGACAATATTGCCTTTTATGGACCCGGTTTGTGCACGCTTCACGTTTTATGATGGAGTGATTAATCGTGTGCTTTGTTTGGGGACGTCCGACCGAACGACTCTGTTAGAAGTAACCTTTTGGATGGACGCTACTGTGCGCCTGAGTTTGAGTGTGAGTGGATGTTTTATGGGGTTTTATGAGACGAACAGATTGATTTTGATGTCGTGTTAAAAGAAAATCGTCAATCTTTTAATTGAAATTGGTAGTTTTTTTTTATTTTTTTTTATTTTTGGTCGAAATGGCACGGTCCATGTACGGCTTGAAGTGTTATGATTGAAATAAATTGGATTGGATAAATTCTATAACAAGAAGCTTGTTCGAGGTGGTTTATGGTTTTTCAATTGACTGGAGTGGGAACGGCAGTCGCACGTCAATGCGGTAATTGGAAAGATGCAGTTTTATTTATGCATTTATTTATTTGACCTGTTTCGAGTGGATGGACGTGTATGCTGAGCTTGGCGAAGGTTTTGCTGAAGGTCTATTACTAAAAGGGGGGCAATTTCGTTTATAAACGAACTACCTTTGCCCCAAATTGAAAATGCCTTCATTCTTCACGAATTTCGATATCTACATGAAACTCCATTTAAAAACAATTGAGCTGACAGCTTTTTCCGTTCCATATTCACTTCTAGGAGAATCCGAATGCCCCTCTTTTTGGTTAACGAGAGGAGACAAAACTGACCCCCAAGGGAGTCCAACTCCCGCAGTGGAAGGGGTTCATTTGACGCCAACTACACTCTTGCACAGTCTGAACAATTTGTGTAAAAATATGGAATAGCTCTCAAAATTATTTAAAAAAAATTCTTTCGAGTCTTTTTCGCCATGATTTGACCTTTTAAATGTGACTCACGGCCATAGGGATAAAATCATGCGACCTAGTCAGGCGTTAATCGGTCCTTGCAGACAGTTGTTTGTCGGTAAAAGCAAAACCTGTCAGCGATTAAAAAAAAAAACCCTATATAACTCCAATATCTCCATGGAGATTTTGTGCTGGTCCACTGATCAAGAGTCTCCGGTTCGACCCCCAAAAAGGCACGAATTAAAACTTAAAATCTCTTTTAATGCCAACGCCTGTCAAACTTCACTGAGTATATTACCTATCAGTGAAAAGCTTCTCAATTCAGTCTTTGGGACACCGCATTCCATCGCAGGTCCCTTTCATTCGCCCTATACATTTTTGTTCATGCCAACGCCTGGCAAACATCCTAGAGTATATCTGTCAAGGAAAAATCTCTTTAATTTAGTCGTTCGGATACAACACACGTAAGTCCCGTGCATTCGCCTTCAAAAATAAAAACACACTCAAAGGGAGGTTGTCAGAACTTGGCTCTATATAAAAATGTCCACCATTTAAAAAGCTTGTTCCAGAAAAATTAGTCAAGGAAGGCGATTAGGCTTAAGCTTATGTCAAATATGAACAAAATCTAACTCAAATTCTGTCACATGCTTCAAAGGCCTGCATATTTTATAAAGGGTGCGACTTCCGATTTGAATGTCCGGTTTCGGAGACATAAGGATCCAGGTGAAGCTGACTTGGGCTACCAAATATTTTTAGGAAATAAAGGTAAGTTGAAGGCGTGCGGGATCAAAATCTGCGATATACATTATACCGTCATCGTATGGAAAGTTTGGGTTGTACTGTTATGTACTGGGAATTATTTTAGAACATAGTTTTGGAGGCCGGTCTCCCCCTAGGTCCAATGACTTCTTTCTCTAGATCAACTGGTGATCTTTGGACACTTTTTCTTCTCATAGCCGCAGGTATATTGTATGCCAAAGTATTTTAAAAAAATATTTCCGTCTTTGAAACGACCTATAGTGCTTCTTGCAATCAAATCGAATAAATGGCTGGCCTTAGGCTTGGAACTCATTTTCATTCGTTTTGACAGAAGATCACAAAACCTTTCTTATAGCTCCAGGGAGTGTAATATCATTCAAAAATGAAGACCTCTTCGATGTCGACAGACGAGATCTAGGCGATAGGCACTGAGGTCTACAGCAGTTCCAAGTTAGCACCTCGGTTGTGATCCTCGCATGGCTCACAACAGAGGTCGCTTTTTATATATGTACAGTCAATCAGTCAAACTTCTCCCATATGTTCTTCCCCTTCGCATCACTTCCACAGTCCACACCCTGTCCTAATCCAGCCTAAATAATTTAAATTTTTTTTTTTAGAAAAGAGTAAAATTTTCAAGGACGAATCTCAAACTTGCATTTACGTTTGTGTCCCGTTCAATCACAATTCTACATTTAAACTTTTGTTTTTACTTCCAGTTAAGGAAATTGCCAACGGTCGTTCGCCATTACTGCAGGAGCCACTTTATGGAACTCGTCCTCAGCCATATAGTGAGTACCCCTTATAGGCTTACATAAAACCTCGTTAGCAAAGGAGTTTCCTTTTTTTTTTCCCCTTTTTTATTATTTGTTTGCATGCTCTAATATCTTCCAACCAACGCACAAGGATATTATCTACTATATGGTGAGAGTCCCAAAAAAGGACACTTGTTTCATTTCAATTTACTTCTGATTTCAGTCATTTTAGCCTCGAACGATTGCATTTCATATCCGTGAAAAGAAGCAATATCTTTTTTCCAAGAAAAATACAGAAAACCGTACAAAAAGCTGGGATCAAGTGCTCTAAGAGATTTCCCCAAAACCTTACCCAAACAAAGCGTGAAAAAAAAAAAGACTTTCCAAAGTCCAATGTTTTATTTAACATCCTTTCAACGCAAAACTCTGGTATCCTGATGAAAATAGTCCTGCAATGATATTATTTCCTTTTTTGTGTTTTTTTTTTTTTTTGTTCTTCTTTGCTGTTCTTCCTTTTTGGGCAACAAAATTTCCTTTGGTTACAAGCCCTAAGGGGACCTGCGTTAAGGACTCTATAGAGCATAGATTGTGCACACAATTGTAACAACCCAGTATGAGAGGGGATCATTTTCGTTCAGAAAAAAATAGTTACGGACATCTCTGCGTGGTAAGAGATACCAACTTTAGCTGGAAGGATAAATGACAAAGATCCTGTCTTTCAACATTGTATGTTGAGGGGGGGCTGAGTGCTGCTTTCCTTTGTGCTCTTCACCACCCTTAAGTGTTATGTACTTTGGGGTCCCATCTTCCTTCAAGTACTACTCTCGGTCTGAATGTCCTTTTCTTTCATCAATTTGACCCAGACAACTATGAGGAATTTTCTTAATTTTCCGCACAGGAATTGAAGGTTGAATGATCTCTAAATAGCGAGCGAGGAAAAGTAATATATTTCACCTTGGAATGCGAAAAAGGACGAGCTTGCTCATCATCATTGGTTTGACTTTCCTGCGAAAATTTTCAGTTGTAATAACAATTTAAACGAGTACCCTGATTGCAAATACCAACAAGGATTCCTCTCTTAGAACATGTTTTCTTTTTCTAACACGGTATACGGTGGGATGGGAACTCATTCCCTTGAAGGCAATGTCATCAAAAGTAAACTCTTTCATTTAGTTAAGTGATAGCAAGGATGTTTCCATGAGATGTGTTTGATTGCTTGGGAATTATTGCGGATCTCGGACGGTTGTAAGGAGCTAAATTAATTAGCTAGTGGTAGTTTGAAACCGGTTCCAATTATGTTGTCCAGGGATGTAATATTTTAGAAGAGGTTGTTTTAAATAGTTTTGCGATTGCAGGGAACTCGGATTGCATGGGGCGCCGCAATTGTAGGCAATTTTGGAGGAACTATGTCCGATTTGTGAAAGATAACTCTTCACCCGATGACGTTTGGAGACAAATTGTACTAGTCACATATGTCACTCTTAATTTAAAGAAGAATTACTTCGATTGAAATTACCTTCCGCTGAACTATTGACAAGAGTCCCATAAAACTTTCAACTTTGCCTGTATCCAGGGATCGCGTATCCAACAAATTTTCTCAGCATAATAAAATAGTTGACGCAATAGCTCAAGCCATTTCTATGTGTGAGTTTTGTATTTCTGGAACGAGTACAAGTAACGAACAAGCAGTTCTCTAGCTCCACCAATAAAAAGAGTGAGAGTACCTGAGCCGATCCTTGTGGTACCCCACTTTAAGTTCTTCGTTGGCAAAGTGCCACTTTGTTTCCACGCAAAAAGAAAAAGCAGTTCAAATCCCACCCACTGTACATTGTTGTTCAGTAAAGCACTCTCTCTCTCTCCTCATACACCATATCAATTACAAATAATAATCGTTACGTGCGTTCCCTTCAAACTCTGACTACCCATTTGCATTCCATGGCAAGGGTGCTCTTACAATTTTCTTTCATTCTCAGCGAACTTAAATATTCTTTTTTAATTAACGCTAAAGATACTTTACTCTTTTTAATGACAGCCACTATACATTGTTGTTCTTAATGAAAAGCAAATCAAGTTCTTGTTTCACAAAGGACAGCTCTAGCTCGACAAGTTGCAGAGCAGAATAAGATACAGAAAAAATTCGACTAGCACGCGGCATAAACTTTTAATTGACTTCTTTTCATTTCGAATGGAAATGGATAAAGTTTTCCTTCACCTAGCCGAACCGTAGTTTTCGCAATGAATAATATTTATACAGAAGGAAAACAATAAAAGTAATAATGTTGTTATGTTGTGCATGAGGGTGAGGGCATTGCATTTTATTGATTCAGAAGGCAGCCGCTGGGAGTGGTCGTCCTTTAGATGTGGGGAGTGTTTTTGTACTGGACTTGTATCTGAGATAAACTCCAGCTGCACAACATCTCCGTGCATGTGTACGGAATTCACGGTTGAAAGTGCATTTTCCATTAAATTGAAATCGAAACGAGTCACGATTTTCAATAGTTAGGTAAGGAAATCCGGCTCGAAGGACCATCATAACGACTGAATAATATTGCAAGTGACACTTCAGAAAATATATTTACCTGACTCAATAAATTTAATCTGCATTGCAAATTTCCTTAGGGACTTATCTCATCGATAAATTATTCATTCGCTTTATCCAATTTTCTTACAACTAATCAAATTCATTTGCTCATTCGCATCGCACAGGTACGGGTCGGGTATGCCTTTTGGCGGAGACTCGCATTGAATTCTCATCCAGACCAATTCAAATTTCCAGTCACTATAGTGACCCAGTCTGTGCGCCTCAATTTGGCACAGTTGCTTAAATTAGATCCAACTGGTGATGAGTTTTAATTGAATTGAGCAGTTGCTTGAATTGTATTCCATCAATGAAACTTTAACTCATATAGAGATACCCTCTTACGGTTCGATTGACCGACTTGTCTTTTCAACGAGTCGACATTATATCATCAAATTGTCTTTTTGGTGTGTGCGCTGTTCCACTGTTTGGACATGGATTTACACTGAATTAAGATGAATCTTCTGTTTCAGTGTGTCAATCAAGTGATTATCTCTCGACTTATTACAAAGGGTGGCAGACGGCGGAAGAGTTCCCCTTTTGAGTTTTTCTTCTTCTTTTTTCCAATTTGAATATTGATTCGGATGGGATGTGGGACGTGGGATTGTCGCCTTCTTGTGACATTCTCGAGATTGCACTTGATTGATTCATTAAATTAATTGAAAGTCATTTCTGTGCTGTGCTCCTAATGGATTGTGATTTAATTTGCGATTTGATTGAATGGGGTTCTTTTACGATAAGGATCCAGCTGGAAGGACCGTGTTTTTTTTTTTGTGACTAAGAATCGTATTTCACTTCACTGGAAGTGGTATAGAAAAATATTTGAGTGCTTAGTATTGAGCTTGTTTTCGCATATAAAATCGCAGGTCATCTTTCTTACGACTAACCTATGAGACATACTATGACGCGACACGCGGTGGGAATGCATACGAGTGGCCTTTGTCACCTTGTTCAGAAGTAATATAACATCTAGTAGATCGATAGTAATTTGCTCAAGAGATGAGTTGTTTGAAGCAGAACCGACTTTTTAAACTAAGCTCAATGAATCCGGCTCGAAGGACCAATATTCCTTTTTGAAAACCACTTGTATTATTTATTTTTGAAGCGTCACAGTCGTAGCTTGCTCTCCGGTCAGCTTCCTTTGTCATATACAGTCTTCAGTGGCATTATGCTATTTGTTGAGAAAAGCTATTACAACTGGTGCACAGAGAGCCGCGGTCTTTTTAAAAGTGCAACCGAAATTCTTTACTTTCGAATGTTGCTCGAAGGACAGAAGTAGATTTTTTTTTGTATTTTGTGACTTGGTTGATGTTAAACGTGGTCTACAGATACTTTTTCGGTAAATAGCGACTCTACCCACAATACCCGACTAGCTGAGTGAAAACACAGTTTGGTTCGAAGGATATAGGTGGTATATATATCCGAACAAAGGTTGGTACTGTTCTTGTTCTGCTCTTCTTTAAATCAGTTTAAAGATCGAAAGCAGTAGCTTATTGCACCATCGTTACACAACATTCAACACCAATCCTGTAAGACGTATTTGTTCCACACAATTTGTCAAACACCCCTCGCGACAGCACCCCAAATAGCCTTCCCACTCTCCCACTCTCCCATACAATAAGGAATTGATTTTCAGTCTCACACAAAGCCCTCTATCCTAAAAACAAACTCCAAGACAATGTAGTATCGCCATCTGATATCGGTTAAGACCGAAAAAAGAACTTCAATCAATTTTCTCTTTTCGGATCGAAGGAGAACGCTCTATTGCCTACATATCCACCACTTCCACTCCGATACGTGACATTCATTAAGAATTAAGGCATGTGCTATATGCATTAGGTAGCAAGCCAGCCAGCTAACATGCCTAAGAGAGTGGAAAAACGGAATCGACTTAATTTCGATTGCCTATACAATACATACGACGAAGACGTACATGTCTATTCAAACTGGCTAAGCGCGTACCCTAAACACAATTGTTTATCTACATGTAGATGGTAGAATGGGGGCAATAGGTGGCAAATGACTGGAGCTAGGTATTCTTACAGGCATACCCTGAGGCAGGCTTTTAGATATTCTGTTCAAAAAATAAATTACAAAAATTCCAGCAACGGCGAACGCTTGGATGGTATTCGCCGAAGTGGTGGTGTCTTTTGGTAACAATTAACAATTAAGCTCTACGCTATTAGGCACTATGTAGCTATGCGTGTACAATCGGTGTACTTGACTTTGTTTTGAACTGGGTTAGATGGAGTATGGCGACGATGACAACGACAAAAAGGCAACATGCAATGACGTAGAGCTAATTAAGATATTTCGTATGCAAGTTGTATCTGGTCGGCGCGGAAAAGGTAAAAGTTGTGAGTAAATTAAGTGGAACAAACGTAGGGAATGTGGGTGAAAGAACCAGTTATCTTCAGTCATCAGTGAGAATGAAAGCTGAAAGCAGATACATGCATACAATGCTGTAGATTTAAATTGAGGTGGGAACAGATGATTGAAACTCTTCCGATGTTGTTATATGTGAAATTGTTTTCTCTTCACATTTAGTTCAGACACAGTCCATTTTTCAACCAACATATCCAAGCCTCTGTCAATGGTTTCAAATGCAACTTATATCTTAAGTATCAGACAGAACTACTGCACACGAAAGGCAGACATTAAAAAGAGTTTTTATACTCTTTATCCGAGTCGCCAAACAAAGCGTGTTTAGGTAAGATTCCGAAATAACTATCTTAAAATGATAAAGGTTTTCAAGTAAAGAAATGAGGTATCACAAGTGCCCTAGAGACCCACAAACTAGTTTGACTCTTTCCGACCATTAAGAAAGTTTTGAAAAATACTTCCACATCTCAGTTTTTGGTGCCTAAAGTTTGTTTAGCTAAGTATTGAGTGACGAAAAATCAAAGCATATCAAGTCCGAGCTCCACAATAAAGCAAAAACAAAACCTCCAAAAAAAAATATAATGCGTAACTATTTACAATCGGGTGATATCGCAATGTGACTTCTGCCCGCAATGGGTTTATTAAATTATGGTGGTGGCAGTCCTATAGAATACCACAACTGTCTTAACAATGCTAACTAAAATAAGTAGAGACCGACCACAACGTATTTATTTCGTGTAAACTAATGGACCACGCCCAATTTTTGAATCCGTTTTTCTAAGATTGCTCTTTGGTTCATCTATTCACATCATACATGGTCTATAAATCTGATTCGTGAATTGTCGTCTCTATTTTGAGCTGGAGTGTAGGGATAACGAGGAGGTTTCCTATTGTCCTTCTTATTATTTCGACAAGTACCTTTCAAATTTGCATGTATCCCCCAATTTCAAATTGTCCGGCGTTTTGCTACAATTTACTCGATTTTACAGTCCCCTTCCATAACTCGTTTAACCTTTCGAGCATAACGAGCATTTAATGTGACACATGCTGACAAAAAAACAAACGACCAGTGTGTAATATGCATTCATAATATCCACCGGACATCGGTCTATTTAGCACCTCGGTGGCATTCATGCAATCAACCGGAAACTACAAGAAAGCGCCCAAACAGGATTTTTAATGACGTGTTTGGCACTGGCTATTAAATTGCAACCAACACGCAGCCGGTGTACACTAAGACCGAGCTATTCTAGGCGGCCGGTCCACTTATGTCGTTTGCATACTCAATGAGTCTCTAGAGTGTCTGGCACAAATAGTTTTGCCTTTGATTTTAGTTTGCGTTTTACACATTCTTTCCAATAGAATTTTACACCCATCTGTATACATATGGATTGGCGTCAGGACGTAAGTAATTGGACATAATGGTCGAAAGTTTTCATATAATTACCCAGAGAGTTTCTTTTCCTTGCATCCCTTCGAACTTTTCGTATTATTGCTCATGCTAACTTCGCTGAAATTTAAAGTGATTAAAGCTTAGTTGGCCGTATTCTGTGCGAGTGTCTCTTCTGTGCCAATCCAATTTGTCGAAATGAGTTTTTTTCTCTCTAACTTGGTGCTGTAATTAATTTGCGCGCTGATGGGAATACATAATTGAAATGGATGGAACCATTTTAATTAACCGATCTATTTGTGCGCGGTGAGATAGGTTCAGGGGGACTAAAACTGTTTGGGGATCGATGCATAATCTGGAATTAAATGAGTGGACTTGTAAAATACTCCCACAATCTCTCTGTGTAAGCAGAAAGAAGGCAAATGAAAGCAAATGTCCTCATTCGCAACACATATTAATAAAAGTCGTTCGTCCTTTGGCTGAAAGAGAAATATTGGCCACCTACTACCGCAATAATCCATGGCAATTAAAATCAGATAATCCTTTCAAATGTGTTTCTCCTCTTTGTGGCAGATTCAATGAATGGCTGCTGTTGTCTGATGTTAGTGGCAGGATCAACTTCCGACAGTGTTGTGGTGTATTTTATTTATCCATTGTCGATATAAAGCTTCACTTCTGCTGCCAGACAAAGGCGTAGCGGTTTATATTTTCTTTTTGAGCGAAAATAGGTTAACTCAGATGGAAAATACTGAATTTATTGTGCGAACAGAATTGTTATCCTCTGTTTGTTTGTACTGTGGGCAGACAGAAAATAAATTTTGAATTTCTGAATTTAAACATGTCGTCGCGGTTAAATTTATAAAAACCATTTCAAACCCGTGCACATCCACTGAGTTGATGTTGGTTGCTCTCGATGAATGGAAAACAGTTTTGTTTGTTGTTTTACGGCGAATTCGTGGAGTGTGTTCAGGAATGTTTTTTTAATTTCACTTGTTCTGTGAATACCCATCCACTGCAGTCTTCTAAACCCATCCACTGATATCTCGCACTCGATGAATGAATATCGATGTTGTCCATAGCTTTGTTTAAATCTGGTGCGGATAAGTTCAATCCTATTGTATTTGACCAACCCAGATGATGCATAGCTCTAGATCTATGGAAATGTATTCTCTCGATACAAAAGACTCTTTAAACATTATTAGCATGGTCTTCCACCTCCATGCCCATCCACTGATTTCTCCACAAGTAGCTGTCTATTTCATGAGTGGTTTTAGCAAAATTATGTGCAGCTCAAAATTATACGGATTCTCAAGGCGATTTTCTGGGTCTTAAATATTTGTGGAGCATTTTGTTGTTGTTTGAATTCTTTGAATACCCACTCGATGAATGGTAGGCAATATTAATGGGGATTTGGTGTGCTCACAGCACAAAGGAGTGCGGACTTTAAATCACACTCTTCTGTGTAACGAATTCTAAGAAATTCTTAACAGAAATCATGTTATTTTTAATTCAATACCCATCCACTTACTCTTCGCCACTCGATGAATGGTTATCTGTGGTCTGTAGGTACAGCTTAAGAGCATTTTTATGAAATCTTAAGTACCTGTAGATCTACCAATCTTCTGATTTGGGGCTCTCTTCGAACGCACAAATTCGATTCTAGGCGGATAATCGGTACTTCAACCCAAGCCCCTTGAGACATTTGCTTTTTTGAGGATAACCACGCTTCCCAGTCGACTTCGGCGGCAAAAAAGGTTCCCTCAAAGTGCTCTTCGTCTTTTAATGAAATTGTATATAAGTTCATCGGTCATTTGTGGTGGGGTAAAGTACTGAGGTATTCTTGGTCGTGTGGGTTTATTTTATGCGTTTAAATAGCTTTGAATGCTAAGTGTAGTTGGGCAGCGGTTTGACATATTAAAGTCAAGGCTCCATTAAATCCCCACATACGTGAACAAAATTAACTTTGGAATGAATTCGATTTTACATAACTTCGAGTTAAAAGCGACATGGTTTTCTCGTAGATTAAAAGAATGTCAAAAGATTTACAGGCATTTGCCTTCAGAATATTACAAGATGTACCCCCATGCAGAAAATATCTTTAGAGATAACTTCACATCTTCAGTTTCTTTACCCGGGGGCGACACTTGTTCATTTGCTTATCCATTGGTCTATATTAACTATGTTCGCTTTAAAGCTTGCACCGATTCATTTGGGAACCTCCCCAGAGTATATGGTATCCCAACTACCTATCCAACTGTCCAGGGGCCCATACACGTTACAGCCTTGAAATTTATATAAAAATGTATTTCACCAAAACTCTTCAGTCTCCAGTTACCTTCAAGCGGCCAGTTTCCCACTGAAACCACTTAATTTAAATTTTCACCCAATTATAAGTATCTACAACAATTTGCGGATGCCACACTATCAAACCACCTCGGTACAATGACCGAACAATCTTCCGGCGACTAAAAAAACCCCAAAGGGATACAAAAATACTTGCACAACCCGGCTCCAAGGACCGTACAAGAACAAGAAAAAACTGCATTCTTGGAAATTCTTTTCGCTTAATCCACTCCCAGCCATTGTTATCTCCATTCATGGGCAAAATACCGAGTGAAAACCCCTAACAAATAAAAGCTATCTATTATTCCCCGGTGTGCAACGTCCTATCCCTTCTGCACCTACATCCTTTCAAATTGCATTATTGAATTCACTCCTCTCTCAACTCGCCGGCCTCGAACAATGCAAAAATTATGCACGGAATTGAGTTTTTGCCAAAAGTAAAAAAAAAAACAATTCCCCACAGGAAGTGCAACGAAGAAAATAAAGTTACCAATTTGCTAGAATACAAAATGCGCATTCAACTCACACATAGTGAATGGCGGCACAAAAAGAAAACTCTATTCCGGGTAATAAAAATCACAAAAAAAAAAAAAAAAATTGATTATAACTTCGAAAAAATAAGAAAAACTCCCTGCGGAATAAAGTTATTCCTTCGTGCTCCAGAGGGGCTATAACACGGTCTAATCTTTCCTGCCTTATTCTATCTCAGTATGAATGAAGGATATCTCCTTTTGCCTTATTGAAAAATGCTCCTCCTCGTGAGAAGGGTTATGGAAGGAAGTTTCAACGGTTTTTTCTTTTTTTTCTTGCATTTTGATTGTGTAATGAAAATGCTCTTACGGTATTCAATCACGAAGACTCATTCCGAGGAACCGCCGCTGTGGTGCACAGTGCCACTTCGCAGCAGCAGTAGACAATCTAAATTTCTGTGAAGCAAAAGCGATAAGAAAGTTATGCCGGAAAAGTTGCCTTCCACTGGAGTTGTATGGTCCCCAGCACCAAACACCAGCGTTCGGTGAATGTGATAACGGTGCGATAATAACGATTCGGGGGATTTTTTGCGAGAGAGTAAGAAAAATGAAAAGCATTACGACGTCCTTTGGGTGGGTGTGTGATCTGATATCGGGCTATATTGCCCGAACACGGTGGGTGGCGATAATGTCTAACATCATATCTGGGCGACGATGCACACAGGGATTGAACTTCGACTTTTTGATGAGCCATTTGCCAACTGTTGCAAGGACATTAATGCAGTTTTACGTTGGTACTCTAACTCTTAGTAGCGATGGTGTTGCATTGTTGCGTAATTGGAATGAACACAGTTAATGGCGATCTGGGGTCAGGTTTGATGGTCGATTCGATAAGAGTGAGGAGTGGTAGGTACGGCTGGGACGTGCTAAAAGGAAGCTTGTAGCTTTGGGTGTTATTTGTAAATTTACAGGTTTTTTTAATGGTACTTAAATTACCTTTTGAAACACCGCCCGCTCACCCTATCTTCGTTGCAAAAGGTCACTGTCGATTGAAATCGATATCTGATTGTTCGTCCAGTTGGAGAATGGAAATGCAGCAACAGCACCCATCAATAGTCTGTTAAACTGGACATTGTAGCTTTGGACATTTCAAATCCGTTTGATAGAGTTTGTTACCTACTAAACCTTGCTTGCTATAGAGAGTCATGTTAAACCATTTGGCGTCCCCCAGGGCTGCCTGCTCATGCCTGCTTCTTTTTGAATTTTTCTGGATCAAACTACTCTGGTTCATCAATTAGCTCTGAAGCTGATTGGTTTTTTTGCGAATTACAACGAGTTTTTACGTTGATTCTTCTGCTCAACATTGAAAGGTTCAAATCAGGTCTCCCTAGAACTTATAGCATCAACGATTTAACGATCTAGCTCACACAATGCGGCGACATTTGGCCTCAACTCTGTTTCCAGAGGCTCTTGAGGCTCATTGAGGTGACTTGCCTTAAACATATTTATCACGAATGGACGGGTGTCTTCTCCAAGAAATCAACGCACTTCCACTTCCACGATATCGCGATAGGCTGAAAGCTAGATGATGGGCTCTGGTGTTGCCTTGGCTGTATAAAACCTTGTCATACATTTTCGATCTTCCGGCAATCACTTGAACAGAATACTTTTCTCCAATTCTTCTAAAGGCCGCGAGCAAACACGAAATAAAACAGTTGTGGTCTTAGATTAGACCCACCTTTTACATCGTGCGTAGTAAGTTGTATTTTTGTTTGTTACTCCGATGCTTCACAGAAATCGTCGGTTAGATTTTCATGTGCCCCTGAGCTTCTTGTAGACAGATTGGTGGTTTCCAGTAAGTTTTTCGAGCACAGCTACATTTTTCCACGGAATGGTGGTTGTCTTAGCTAATTCGCACCACTTAATTGACTGGCTACTGATAATAATTTTCTGAGCCAGTGCTTTCGTCCTGTTCAAGCGATCGTATACTGCTATAAGAATCGTGTCTTAATTCGTTAGGCCTTGTCGTCTTGTATCAGCTGCCTGGGTTTGAAACCCTTCATTTTATAAGGACTTGACTTTTCATTAGGTGATTTAGCTTGGCTTGACTGACTCAATTCAAATCTAGTCACAGATCATGTAAAGTTCATAGCTATAGGTATGTTGTTCTTCATTCCCCTCCGGCACATATTTCTTGCATAAACCGATGGTTATTGTCCCAGCTAAATCAAGAGACCGACATAAAAATGTTGTGCTTGCCTGTGATTCTCAATATTTTGTTCAGTTAGATGTATATTTCTTTCAAGTAAAATAGCAGAAGCTCTCCACTTGATGACATTCGCTGTACCTGTTCCCTTTTTTGGCAGTAACTTTGCAGTGCAATTTCCCAGGTCACTGGACTTTTTCACTCACGGAAGATGCTGAATGTCCAAATGATATTTGATGCATGAAAATACCTCTTCCCTCGTCATTGATACAAAAACAATTGCAAATTCCGACATTGAAAAGTTATAGCAAAACAAACTTCCCGATCGTTTCATTAATATCATACGTCTGACACATAACATTTGTGTAGATTTTCTGGCTCATTAAATCTACAGATACCACAGCCCACTTCATGTTATGTCCTACATCAAACAGCAACCATGTTACGCCCAACATAATGTGACATCGACATCCACAACATTAAAGGGAATGTCATTGTCCTCTGTACGGTATAGGACGAACAACAAAAACAAAATCAGCCACAAACGACAGTAAATTCACAATCCTGTCAGCATGTAAACTCACAGTCTCGTATATCCTTTTGCTATGCGGAGGGAACTCCCCTCTTCTTCTACCATCATCATGACACACCGAGGAGGCTCTTGTAAATTGCTAACATCAAACCAGCCAGAAATCTACGTATGTAACAACCAGAGTGTGCACTGAAACATGTTGATGTGTATTTCCGTTTGAATTTATCCCTCGTTTTCCGGCAATTTATTTATTTGTATTTTTTTTCTTTCTTTTTGCCGTCGCCACGTTTTGTCTCGCTCTAATCTAGTCAATTTAGAAAATTGTCCCATCCTGCGATTCATTTCAGCCATGAATAGCAGCACACTCGCACAAGGCGTTTGATGAGATTACGCCTGGAGTGTGTATCTGCATGTTAGCCAATAATGAAAGTAAACTAAACCACAATCTCGAAGGATCCTGCATCAGGTAATGACTTCCATTCAAAAGAAGTAGATGTGACCCCCCTAATTCGAATAAAATGGGATTGTGCATCCCATGCACTTTAGTTGTTGTTGTGTGGTGAATCCATACCGGACTTGTGTTTTTTAAGGATTAGTTGAGGATTTGTCTGTGTGAACGTTGGCGCCTGTCGCTCAAAAAGCGATCTTCAGGGTTATTGTCATTATATCTATTGAGCGAGAAACGAGACTGATTGCGAAACACAAAAGCAGTCATCAGCATCATCGTCTCATTGTTCCCAAAGTGTATTGTGTGTGACAGGATACGCTTGCAATTCGCTTATGGATTTCTTCCACATCCTTTGATTGTCCTTTGGGGACGTTTTAAAAATTAAGCACTCATCCCCTTACCTACTATATACTAGCACTCACAAAACGTGTGTCTTCTTGAGAATTTCCAATCGGATATGCTTGGATTTTCGATTTTCATTCGAGGAGAGGATTTTTGTTCGTCCTCGAAAATGGATGAGAAAGAAGAAAGCACAGCTTGTTGAAAATAAAAGTGATTTTTTTTTTATTTTAAACACGCACACAACAGGATAAGGGAAGAACAAATTTTTTTTTTATTTTTTTTTTATTGTGCAACAATAAGGACACTTAAAAGAATTTTTTTTTGTTTTATTGTTGTTCGTTTTTGTCGTATTTTTTTTTTATGAAAATGCAATTTTCCGAGATGAGATAGGAATAGTTTTCGATGGTGGAGCTTTGGGATTATTTTCTAAAGGAAGACACACTTTTCGGTGGGCGAGGATATTTTGCAAAATACCCAAGTCATGTTGTGTGTTTTTGTCATGTGGAGAATCGCATGCTTAGCAGTGATGAAGGAGTCTTCAAGGAGATTATTGGCATGCACGTCAGACGGTCGCCGAAACAAATTGGCAACCGATTGGGCTGTTTAGAGATTCAAGATTAAGACTGGTAGGGACTATACTCAAACTTATTTTTAGAGATTTGGATAACCCAGCAAAGCAGTCGGAGGTACAAGGCGTGTAGTACTGCATTATTGAGGTATGTAAATAAGAACACATGCTGGAATTCATCTTGGGAAATCCACCTTTCATTTGGTGAATATTTCATTAATATCTGTACGACAAAAAGGACAATTCATTGTCAATATGTGTCCTTCGTTTCTAAGCCACTGCACAAAATTTGCAAGGTAACCCCGTTCAATGGCAGGTGTTTTCTTTATTTGGTAACCGATGTAGCTTTCGCATGACAAAATGTCAAAATAAATTTCCCTACAGCGCCCAAGATTGGGAGTGAAAATACCAACGAACTGAATCCACTGTTCGGTCGCCCTGACACATTCTTCAATATTTGACATTTCTCTAATGTCACCATCATCCACGTTGACACGTATTACTTCATATCGTTCCTTAAATGAGACATTCCCTGACAGGTGTCAGGATGAACTACATTCGAGCAAATCATCTCAAAAGTAACGTACATGGGGGAGCCTTCAGCCCGATGTCCAAATGACAGTCCTTTGGTGACATGCCGCTGTTAATAGATAATAATTTCAGACAACAACTCAATACGTCAATAAATCACAGTCACAATCAGTTTTATACGAAGCCCATGCAAGTGACATGGTCTGGTTATGACTTCCTTTTTTGCTGCGCCTCCTTCAACTCAACCCTTTCCGCAACAGCTATTGTTTATTTAATAAAATTCATAAATCATCATTGTTCGCTTATGAAAAAGAGAAATAATAAGTAAATAAATTGGAGACGGGGAAAAATCCAATATGCAACGGTGAACCGGGCCCAGGATGTCCTGTGAATGAGAAATTATTGGCATCCGGTTGAAGAGGTTAAAATTGATGTCACATGGCCTTGGGTATGATGTGACGAGGGTGCAATCCTTTATTGGATTATACCAGGCACATCGATGTTAAAATAAAAATATTACTTTTTATGCGAGGTCCTTTCGAAGTGGCCAAAGAGGGAGTCTCAATTTTATCTCGATACTATAAGCTGGCTTTTTGATGCAATGTCAGCTATTGATGGCACCATCCTTCAGTCGTCTGTTATTCGCTGGGTTTGACGGTCGACTGGAGAAATAAACTTGGGCTACGTTTGAAAATAAAGGCCGAAAAGTGACTCAAATTGCTGTCGCTTTCTTGGTGCGATTTCGTCCGGTTTTTTGATGTGTCTTGCTCGAGTTTTTCCTGTAGCATTTGTTGACCGATTTTGTCCGCGGTTTTTGGTACATTTTGTTACTAATTTCGTACACGGTTTCTGTCGCATTTTTAAACCTAATTTGTCCCTGTATCTGTTACATTTTTCAACCAATTTTGTATAGGGTTTCTGTCGCATTTTAAGACCAATTTTGCACCGTTTTCTGTAACAATTTCGAACTGTTTTTGCATGCGGTTAATATTGCATTTTAAACGCAGTTTCTGTCGCATATTGGGAGCAATTTTGCACCGTTTTCTGTCACATTTTGCGTTACAGGTCTAACCAACTTTGTACACGGTTTCTGTCACATTTTTAAACCAAATTTGTCCGTGGTTTCTGTTACATTTTTGAAACAATCTTGTCTGCAGTTTCTGACACATTTTTAGACCAATTTTACACGGTTTTCTGTAACAATTTCGAACTGTTTTTGCATGCGCTTCCTGTCGCATTTTTGTACCAATTTTGAAGAGGGTTTCGTCGCATTTTTGAACCAAATTTGTACATGTACATTTTTGAACCAATTTTGAACAAGATTTCTGGCCCATATTTGGACTAATATTGTACACGATTTCTGTCCCATTTTTGAAGCAAATTTCAACGCGTTTTCTGTCACATTTTTGTACCAATTTTTGAGAAGGTTTCGTCGCATTTTTGAACCAAATTTGTACATGCACATTTTCGAACCAATTTCAAGCAAAATTTCTGTCCCATTTTCGGACTAATGTTGTACACGTTTTGTGTCCCATTTTTGAAGCAATTTTCAACGCGTTTTCTGTCGCATTTTCGTACCAATTTTGAAAAGGGTTTCGTCGCATTTTTGGTCCAAATTTTTCCATGGTTTCTGTCACATTTCTTAACAAGTTTCCTGTCCCATTTCTGGACTTATGTTATACACGATTTCTGTCTCATTTTTGAACCAATTTTGTACGCGGTTTCAGTACCAATTTTGGCCGTCATTTTGTGTCCAATTTTACACACTGTTTCTGTCCCATTGTTGAACCAAATTTCGACCAAATTCGCACGGGGTCTCCGTCGCATTTCATTGACCGCAGATTACAAGCAAATGTCTTGCTTTTTAGACCTATTCTGTAATCGGTCTCTGTCGCGAGAAACTGGTTATATCTATATCCATGCAAAGCAGCCATTGTCATTTATGTGAAGGCCACACCATCCGCCCGCATGACACAGAATCCACCTGAGTTCAACTGCAATCCACCGCGTAGCCCAGTTTCTTTTCTTATATAAATTGGCAAACTATTTGACCCTCCCATCAACTGCGGTCTAGTTCAACGCACACACACATTACGACTGCGATTTACATCTGACTCCAATGTCGATGTAACACGTTAACGCCATCCTTGAAGGCAAGCTTAACTCTTGTTTACTTTTATGATAGCTCATTAATTTCTGCAAAAAAAAAAAAAAAAAAACGACGAAAAAACAGCTGCATGGCCGCGCAAGCATAATAAAAAACCAGATATTCAACAACTAACCTTCAGTTTAGACACACACCAGTCGCAGATACATGCAATTTTATGCAAAATAAAACGAGATGCAGAATCGCAGATATAGCACACAAGACAAAACTACTGTATAATTGAGAGTCGTATAGTGGTTTGCGTATCTCGTTCATCTGGGGTTGGCAACATGTTGCATAACGTATACGGTTTCGTGAGGAATTTAATTAAAATCATGCACTCGCTGGCGCTCCTCGTGGGACCTGTCGTCAAGACAAATGACTTTCACTAGAAGGAGCAAATGAAAGTATCCTACGAGTGCAACCAACAGAAAGACAGATACATCAAATTGTATCTCTCCTAAGGAGTATATTTACTTTTCTTTACACCCATCAGGTAAAATATCCACTCACCTTTCAAGGCAGCGGTGGAAAGGAAAAGTAGGCACCCATTGGGAAACAAATGATGATGTCTTGAGCATATGTAGCATGATGTGATGATGCATAAGCCAGCCAGTCAGCCATTCAGTGAAGTGTCCCTCGTATATATAACGAAACACACATCATCGTCAACAGCGTCATCACGTGTGACCTGTGTATCTGACTGTCTGTGTGCCTTGTCTTCCTTATTTGCTATAGTCATCGTGAATTTATTTGCAATCGCATGTGATTTAATGGATCGCATTCTATTTGGAAAGTATTCGTCGTTGTCGTACTTGTACTTGCTTCTGCATCTATATCTGTATCTGTATCGTTGAAGTCGCATAAACAAGACGCGGAGAGTAATACGATTCATTGACAGCAACCAGGTGACGGTGAGTGCGCTATCAAGTGGATTGATGAGATGCGAATGCGGTGTTTCGCTTTTTAAGGAAGGCTGCCGTTGGCATGAGTTAAGGAGATGTGTGGAGATTGTATAAGAAAGAAGCACAAACCAAATCCGAGAGCTTCTGTTACACAACTGTGAAACTGCCATAAAAATCGAACCCCGTCAATCCATTGCGAACATACAGAATAAAAGACAGACACTTTATAGCTGTAGCTCACCCACCTACATCATGTAGTAAGCACCTACTTGGCCGAGTCATGCCAATAAAGGACACCACCATTTGTCGCGCCAGCAACACCGCATTGAGCCGATCGGCATCAATTTTGATTGGTGGGTTTCTCTGAAACTCTGAATCAGCATCGCAGTTTAAGATTTATCATTAAGCAATATTATATTTTCCCCTCATTTTGTTCCCACTCGAGATGAATGTATTTGGAAGGGGGAGGGTCGTACAGCAGGACAAATTCGTGCGATATGAATGAAATTGATTTTGCATGCTGTGCACAGCGGTGTAAAATGAAAGTATCTCGCTGGCAATTTAAGCAAATGGATTTGTGTGTTTAAATATGTGACAAAAGGATTTATCTGCGCACACAAACGGGGAGAATTGTGGGCTATTTTTGAGATGCCAAATTTGGCATTGAGTTGGTTTATTTTAGCATAGAAAAACAACGTTGAACCTACTGTGAAGGGCACATGTTGTAATTCGCCACGAATCAACAGATGGCGCTGAGTTGGATCAAAGTATTTTTTAACATTGTTATCATAGAATTGAACCAATAGAATCCCAAATTTCTGTCGCATTTTTGGACCAATTTTTCGAACAGTTTCTGTAGAATTTTTTTTAACAATTTTTCATGCGGATTCTGTCGTATTTTGGGACAAATTTTGTGGGCTGTTTCTATCGCATCCTTGCTAGCAGTTTCTGTCCCATGTTTGGACCAATTTTGGACACAGTTTCTGACCCATTTTTGGACCAAATTTGTAAGCGATTTGTGTCGCATTTTTCGACCAAATTTGTACGCGGTTTCTGTCCCATTTTCTAAGCCTTTTGCTCTTGGCTTCTGTCCAATTTTTGACCAAGGACATTCTTTTGAAATAGCTGCGATCGATATGAGCCGACATTTTTTTTTTTGTAGTTGCACGTCTGGAACACAACTGTGTATCTCAGGATGCCACTTGGGTAAATATTTTCCGTGTATTTACGTAAATCAATTTTTGACTAAACAACACTGCAGGCCATTTTTGTTTTTACTATTTTCCCTTATTTTACCATCGAAATTCCAACATAAACATAAATCTACCACAGACCTGCAATGATAGTCAGCTTAGTCTATCGTCGTCTATCACCAGTTATCTACTGAATGGAATGTCTGCCCCTCTTCCTGTTGCACATCTAAAGAGTTAGCAACATCGGTTATTTAAATGACTATTTTTGGGGGTATTCCTTCCCAGACAACATAAGCTTTCTTCATCAACAAAAATCGCATATGGGCTTCCATCAATCGGGGGGGAAAATAAATAAATATTTGCAAATCGCGTATACCATGAAATAAAAGCACTAAAAGCGTGATTCACACTTCTGACACTTGTAACATTTGGCATCTTGACAGAATTTGACGAGCACACAAGGCTGTCTTTCAAAAAAGATTGTTTAGTTGCCCGATTAACATAGTCTGTCTCCTGAAAATTGCACAATACGACTTTTCCTTAAACACTTTCGGCGATACGTATCGGGATTGCTCTATCTAAATCGTCATCAAATGACAGTAGCGGCCTACAAATCAACCCCACAATTACATGCGCTAATACCCTGCAAGTCCACCTTACTCACTTGTCACTGGTTTCCCAAAAATATTTTCTAAAATGCATTTGTCGCCGACATTTCGTTTCAACCATCCCACAGAGAATAATTGGCATCTAAAAGTCTTTTAAAAATCTGATGAGCAATATTTTCGGTACATGCCCCCACAAAATTCGAAAACCACCCCATCATCATAATAATCCTTAATGTTATATGACAAGAAAATCGCCACCAGACACAGTGTCAATAAATTTCACTATTTCAGATAGTAAACGATGACTCAATCTAGTAGCACTGTCCGCCTCCATGTCCATTCCCCCCGACGGACAAGATAAATTATTTTATTTTTATTTTTATTTTTATATTCCCATTCGATCTATAAAAGCAAATTTATAGAACATTTACTCTTTGTTTTAATTGAGCGTACATATTTTGCTCGTCGAGTCTTTCTAAGTTTGCGGGTCAATATATTTTATATACTGTAATAAAACTGCTGCACATAAAACAATTTATTTTGATTGTTATAGCTTTTAATTCAGTTTTGATTGTAAATTTTAATTTTTTTTCTTTTAATTTAAAAGGGGAACATAATTTCTTCAGTGGCTCTGGTTAATTCTTCCTTTTCGATTCGTTTGGGAAGAGATGAGCGCATTTTTCAATTACGTTCTTTTGGGCGGGTGTGGTATATTCGCACCTTGTGAAGCACTCATCGGCTGGGCGGTGGCGATAAAACTGCCGCATTAATCAGTGGTTGATGTGCATCCGCATGGTTGCAATAAATTTAATGAAATGTCTTTTTTTTTCTGCTGCGATTTTTTTCCCTTCAGAAATAATTTCTGATTTCAATTTGAATTTTTCGTTTTTAATTTATATTTTTCGTCTGGCTGAGACAGATTTTGTGTATATATGTATAGTGCTGGACAATTTGTCGTTTCCGCTTAATTTTAAATGTACAGTGTACATTTTTGCTCTGTCAGGCGAGGAAGTTGGACATGGATTGGATTTAATTGCCAAAGAGAGAGAGAGAGACGAACGAAATGGGGAATATTCTTTTTGTGAACTCAAAATAAATTGGGAGAAAATTAACAATTGACGCCGATTGCGGGCAATGCAATTGGGTATAGTAGGGGTCTGTCATCTGTCGTTTGGGCGATGAATACGCGTATACAAAGTGAGCGAAGAAGTGTGAAAAGTTGCCTGTGGAACGACGCATTAGTCCAATCAAAGTGAGAGGATGAAAGAGTACGGGAGGTAATAGGCAACCTTGTGGTACCTCAGAAAGGCAGTACTTTTTCAATTCGTTTTCTTTGACAGTGCACATTTTTCTTACTGACGACTACTATTGAATGCGGGTAGATAAACCTACTTTGTTTAAGGGTCTTTTGTGAAACTTAACCTTTTGCAAGCTTACAGCTGTTAAAAAAATGTTGTCATTAGTCAGAATATTTCTCAATGGCCTTTTTGAAATACTTTCCAACCGTTCTCCTCTCAATAACAAAAGCACTTTCTCCTCCCTCAAATGCAAGGAATCTTTGCGTACTGCAAATAAAACACCGATTTCAGCAATTGCAATGAAACCTTCTCCGCCTGTTTGTCATGCTTCAGTAGATGAACCTATTTACATCATTTCAAGCTCTTTTTTTCACCAACCCAAAGACCAAAGATTGAAAAATCCGCCATTGAATATATGGCTGAGGTGACTTCTCAGCGGAACAGATTTGCCTACAGTCTTGTTGAAAACCCTGTTCCACACAGCAATAGAATGCACGATTTCCGATCTCTGTTCTCCGACAGTCCATTTGACCAAATGTCGTTGGCTTGCGTCCACATCTTTTCACTCCGCAAGTATTTTAAACGCTCAGCGATGTGAATTTTCATGCAATATCAGCGCCATTCATGTGTCCTGCCTCATTCAATTAATTTCCTTTCATGTGGTAGCTGAATGACGAGAGTAAAAATACATTTTCACTCTCGAAAATTTGTTAAATTATATCTTAAACGTACACTGCCATTTCGCTCTTTGTGATGGGAGAAGCCCGATGCTGATTCATAGAAACAGGCATTTAATTGATTTCAATCGACTGAGGCGGTATGGTTGGTGTTGGGATTGATTGCGTTATGGGAGTATATCTTGTTAATGCGTATGGACTTGTTTTTTTATTGAAATGTCGAAGCGCACACATGATGTGCCTAATCAGAATAAGGAAGAAAGGCACGAGCTATTTTTGGAAGAGCATCTTTTTAATACATTCACGTTGGAAGAGTCAACTGTCTTAATAGAACATTTTGTTTTGTGTGCGCATAGAGAAATTGTTAACGCACATCAAGTTATATTCGCAAGGGAGGACCCTTAAATTTCTATGGCGAATCTGAATGCTCTATGACGAATCTAAAAGCCTAAATTGAACAGCTTTCTCAGGGCAGAGGTCGTATGGTTGTCAGGCGGTCTCGAGAGGTGGGACGTGGGGATGATGACAATGTGTCACATAAACTGCTTGACTAGGGCCCCTCCGATATCGTGTCGTATGGAATAATCCCAGGATTTCCATGGTGCAAGATAATACCATATATTCCATGCTCTGCACGAGCCATTTATGTCGCCAATGAGTAAACGCACATCTTGTGTGCGCTTGGACCCGGGTTACTTATTTATGTGTGCGCTTAGCAATATTTCGTCATGTTTTTTACCCGTTTCGCTGACTATTTGTTCCTCTAAGTCAGAGTCACGCTTGTTTTCCTTCCGCTTTAAGCGAAGTTCGTGCCATATTTGCCAGGTGAAAAAAGAGTTATTTTCTGCTAAAATTTCAAACATTTCATTTGCATCCTTTCTTAGGTTGATCTTCTCATGCTGCTGTCACAAACCATCCCAACCCGTTGCAGCTCTCAAAAAGTCTTTAGGTCAAGGTCTTGCCCAAAACCGAACTAAAAGTATCTCAATACATCCCAATGTTACTACCCTTCTAAAAAGTGGAAACCACTCATCCTTTTGGCAAATCAAATCCAGGTCAGCAATTTTTTATTTAGAACCCATACAAACTCTGTACAAAAAAAGGTGCCGCAACAAAGTGTTCGTACAAATTTAACTGAACAAACTTTCGCTTTTCATTCAAACTTTAACCACTTAAAAAATTGTTAATCCCACCCATTGCGGCTTCTGTTTATGGGAATAACTTTTCTGCTGCCAGCAAAAGGAAAAATGATCTCAATACTGAATTGAAACACAGAATCAATTATGCAAAGCTCCAAAGCAAATGTTGTGCGTGCGTATGCATAAATTCCATGTGCCAATCGGTAGATGTATCTCCAGCGCGTGGATGACTTCGCACAGAAGGGTATTGTTATTCGATTAATAATTTCTTCGCTGTGAGAGCGATGGCGAGCTGGGGGTGTCTGCATATATCACTGTCATGCGAGCGAATTAATTATGTTGCATAATTAGCTTATAGCGAAAGGAATGAAAAAGTGTGACACAAAAAAAAAAAAAAAATCGCCGCACACAATGTCGGAATTGAAAAATGAATTTCCGCCACGAAAGGCATCCCAAAACTCGCCCCGTCTGTATGTCAGGCTGCAATTAAGCAAAATTAAATTGCACGAAAAAAAAAAAAAAATTATAAACAATTCACAGATGCTTTAAGTATCAGTGGGAAGAATTGCATACATGCTCGTTTGCTCGTATCAAAGGAATGCGGCTTTGAATACGCGCTAAACAATTCATCTCAATCGTGTGAATTTATATAGTGGTATCTTTTGAGTGGATTGCAAACGGTTTTTTTATCCGCTTGGCGTGCAGAGATAACGCAAACAAAAAACAAAAACGGGAACAGAAATAATTTATGCAGCGCGGTGAATTACGCGAAATTTGTTTTTATTTTTATTTCGTTGTTTCTATTTATCCACTTTGAACGGATAAGGATTGCAATTGCAAGTGTATCCGAACGTAATCAGATTTGCGATCGCATTTTGCTTGAGATAATTGCTGGAAAATGCAGAATAAATGTATGGAAATGGAGCAGTGAGTTATTCAGGCGATTACTTTGTAAATTTTTTTTTTGTTGGATTTATCTGCGCAACACTAGTTTCTTGTATCTGCCTGCATTGGCTATGCTATGTTTGTTGTTTGGTTGTGAGAAGGGGTTGGTTGTGTTTAATTGGAAACAGTTTAATTGGACCGACTTGGCGATGGACTGTGTAAAAAAAATGTTAGGAGCTTGTGTTACGGTGAAATCAGCGCCATTTGCAACTAAAAATGAAGGATGTAGATGCCTTGAGATATGTCTGAGATAGGTAACTCTATTCGACGTAATTATGAGATGCGGAAGTAGCTCTGACTTACTATTTGATTGTCTGCGAATTAGGAGCGAATAAAGAGTAGAAGTGACAGGGTAGAACCTTGCGGTACCCCAGGTTTTCTTCCCTTTCCTTCATGTTGAGGCTGCTCAGAAATTTGAAGATAAGGCCCAAATTTCGCGAACGTCTCATAGACATCTGAGAGCCGATCAGATACTGCATCAAATTGAAGTTACCTTCCAAATATACAACTTGGCACTTTCTCTGTTGTCCACTCTCTAAGATATCAGTGCTCCATGTAGATGCCGACGCACGACCTTTCCATTTAAAAGTGCTTGGATTGTTATAATGATCTCACTCTCAGGTAACCGTGAAATGTTGATCTTGTGCCACCCAAGTATAGACATCTGATCTTTTTCTAAAAAATCATCAAATGATCGGTGAATGACAGTCAGTCATCTGTCTCACTTTTCAGCAGATCTTATGCTCTATCGCTCACCTATGGTTCTTGCAAACAGTTTCTCCTCTAAATATTAATAATAAGCTTCAAAAATGTCGACCGATCTACAAATGATCGTCAACTGCTCGTCAGCCCTCTAGCTTCCTTTTGGCATGCCTTATGCTTGAACATTCTACCGCCCAAAGCTAGAGGATTTTCATTACAGTAGGTTCCAGAAGCAAAATCAAAAATGTCGACCGATCTCCAATTTGTCGTCAATGTCGCCTCCCGGCAGATCTTCTTTCTCCACTCAGGTATTTCTTCAAAGCCGGTCTTTCAATACCTCGATCGGAGGAAATACCCTTCGAAAAAGAGCCTCAAAACCCTCCTCCATAACAAAACCGGCCAAGAATTGCCCACCACTGACTTTAAGCGACTTTTCTCGACTAACATCGTCAAAATCGATTCCAGCTACTTTTTCCATAGCCCCAGTTCTCCTTCTGCAAATTCTAAACATCTTTCAGCTTGAGCACTTAATTCCCCCTGCTAATTGGTTTAAAATAAATTTTATTCGAAAATATTTTCAACCAAACGCAGTGAGGTAAGCAAGAGTAATCACGATACCAAACTGTAATAATTACTTGTGATGAGTTTTTCGCTTATATAGCCGCAGCTTTCATCCTTTTAGCTTGTGTTCGCTTCCTTCCAAAATGCACTTTGACAGTGCATAAGCTCTTGTGCGGGTGATTATCATTATGACGACGACAACGATGATGAAGATGATGATTATGGTGGTGGCAATCTAAAGCGAAAAGTTCACTCAGCGAGCGATTTTAACGCAAACTTTGTTTTTGAATGGCGGAACTAGAGACATATCGACAGAAAGAGAGCGACAGGGAGAAAGTATATATTGAAATGGCATCGTCGCATCCACCGACCGTTGGGAAAGATGTTACTTTGGGTAACTGCCATTTCTGTCGCAATGTGTCGATACGCGCTCGTGCAATGTTCTCGGGGATTTGTTTAGCAGTTGACTGTCATTCTATGTAATGACGGTAGTCGAATCTGTCGGAGTGCAGAAAGTTTATCTGGGCCAGGCAATTTTGTATGTGTGTTTAGCTTCTGCTTCTGCACGGAAGGAAGTAGGAGGATTTTGGTTCTGATGGCTTTCGTGGTTTTCATTTAAGAAATTGCATAAGGAGATTGAAGGTAAAGGAGCCACAGAGGGTTGTTATGAATGGTAGATGTGGGAACATTGATAAAGATTGCATTCAACAAACAGTTTCTAGTGGAAATGGTGGTTTTTACGCATCACACGCGTCCTTTTGGACTTCATGAGACCGCGACAATCATTTTATTAGTCTAGAACAGTAGCCATTATTGGAGAAGGTTTAAGTGCAAGTCTTGCTCAGCAAATTTTAAGGCAACTGCCATTAGATATGTGTGAAACGACGTCGTTCCGACAACTAAACGATAAGGCACGTTTGTCTTGCAAAAATCAGACACTAAAGGTCGATCTATCGAATGCAGTTCCACGTTTCGACAGTCTTTTGGTACTGCAGATCGAAATTGAACGACCGAGCCGCGTTTGTAAAGCTTCGAAAAACGATCTGAACTGACGATTTGGGAAGGCGAGAAGTCAAGGATTGAATTACCGCATGATCGAGCAATACGTGACTGAATTTGTTATTGTTTTGCTGGTAGAATCCACAAAAGTCAGTGACGTGTGGCTCGCTCACGGATGCGGTAATTCGGCCACAGTTTTTCGGTCTCTGATATCTGACAAACGACTGCCTCTTTCGGCAGTCTTAAGAAACCTTGTTGTGCTAACATAGCTTGGTATTAATCTCACTTTTTACCGTCACCGTTTGTTGAGTAGAAATACGCGCGATGCGTTCTCCATCTCAAAATATAAAAGCAATGGCCATAGCACAGTTCCCTGTGTTACTCCACTAAAAGAAAACCGAATTCAACTTTCAGCCAACTCTTAAATATTGACTTGTCCCATTTGTATGCAGTGGTTTTGCTTACTTCAACCTCCTACGGACAGAGGGCTCTTTAGTGTCTGGCTTTATTGTATCAAATATTAGAAATGCGTTGTCTAGCAACACTATAATAAAATGTCAAAAAGTATTTGAAATACGCATGAAGGCAACGACACAGAACGGTCGTCTGTCTTTTCAATATTTTTGCGGATATTACAGGCGCTACATTCGTTCTATTTTTTACCAAGGAGAAACCCAATAATCAGTCGCGATGACTTTTGAAACAATTGGTTCTTCTTTTAAGAAGGTATTTCGAACCTTACTTCTCTTAAACTACTTCTCAAGATGTTCGCCAGTCCTTGGTTAAAGGTAGATACCCATCGCACTGACGTATAGAGTACTTCAAAGTCTCAGTCTTGTGAACACTCCTCCTGACAGGTTGCCCAATATAATCATTGCCGTACATCATGTTCTGACAACATGATTTTCTAATGCAACTCACTACAAAAGGACGAAGATTTCGCAGTACTCCATTCGCCGTCTTGCATTTTCCAGGCGCTTCTATCAAGTGCCCTTATTGCATCCAAACACGAATAACGTCCATCATCCATCACCATCACCATCACCATCACCATCACCTTCACCACCCACCTGCAAGTCAAAAGTCATTCTTGCCAGAATGTCTCTCGTCATCCTGGCAAGAGCACACTTCGATTGTCTGAACGTCGCACATCCATCTAAAATTCGTTAAACGATTCTCCCGTCGATCTGTTATTGGCAGTCGCACACATTTTTCACCGTACCCATCGACAGCAAGGACAATTGATCAATTGTACTTGCAAAGGTGATAAATCCGATTTTCTCTTTCACCACCGAGAGAAATCTCCTATACAAAACAACAACAGAAAAAAGGGATTAAACTGCAACCTCTCACTCAAGCTGTATCTCACATTATAGGTCATTGACTTGGAGCGCCAACATCCTACCTACAGTCAGATGCATTATCGTTTCCTCAAGTAAAAGTGAAACACAAACTATGCGCACCGAGCAGTTACTGCAACAGGAACTGTATCTATATGTATCCAAAGTTGATCTCGTTCTTCGGCTAATGTGGTCTATAGCAAAAACAAAAAAAGGAAATACAAATCGCTTATAGTTTCACTTCGGCTTATAGTCGAAAAAAAAAATAAATATCAATGACCATGTGTGTGCAGCTAAACCGCACTGAAATTGGACATAGCGTGTGGTTGCTGGAAAAAGTGGACTCTCTGTTGCAAAGCGAAGGAAAGGAAAAAACGACCAACTGGTGATGGTGGTTGGCCAACAAGCGATGTGGAATTTATTTGGATTTATTTTTCTTTAACTTTCTCGAGAAATTGAAAAGTGAAACTTTGACGCGCGTTGGTCATACTGTCTTTGTATGAGATATTTTTGTGATTTAGTTTGTTGCAATTTGATGCAGTAATTGAGCGTGAAGGAATTTCAAATTACGACACTATTTAGTTGAGACGACTTTGAGATTGGCAAATGCATAACCACAACCAAATGCATTGCAAGTTGAAGCACCTCAGGCGTGTACTCACGTACCCGCTCTTTTTGGACCGCTCTTCAGCTGTTTGACATCTGTATGTTACTGTTGATGAATGGAGTTTACATCAAACTAGCCGGTGGATACAATTTGCGTCAGTAAAAAGTATAGTTGGTCACATCAAAGAATGCGTGGTAATTGTCCGTCGACTTTGTTGATTGTGGTACCGCCAAGGCAGCGATGTAGTCAGTTGAAATTAATAGTCAAATTTGTGGGAATCATTGAAGCATCTTCTCTTCCCTTTTCACTACTTAATTGTTCATTCAATCGCATTCGGTATTCATTTGTAAGAGAAAGTCTCAATACACAACTTCGGCAGAGCATTAGCTGTGACATTTGAAAATGCGACTATCCTCCTACCAAGGAGACAGATTTTAATAATTTTAATTATAAGTTACTCTCAACAATAATTAAATGCCAATCCGACAAAATGTTTGAACTTAAATTGTAGGGAAAAATACGATAAGCTCCTTCAAATCCAGACCCCTTTGGTCATTTCGTGAATACATTTTTCATTTGTTATGCACCAGAGGTAAAATACTCATAATTCGGCTTTAAAACGCCTTCAAAAAGTGGGCGTGTCCAGCAAAATTTCACGGTTCAAGGGCATTATCTATAAATTTTGTTGGAAAAAATCATTTGTCTTTTCTATAGAGTTTGTCGCCTCCAAAAAGTGGGCGTGGTGGCGCTCTTCAAGCTTATGAGACTATATTGATCAAATGTGTCAACAATCCGGCTCTCGTTTGACAGTAAAAAAACTATAAAGACTCGTAATTTAGTAAGACATTTCTAAATATAAAAACGGAAATCTATGGCTTACTTCGTCCCACAGAATGTACGACCTCATCAATCTAAGTCTTGCTTAGTCGCCATACAGGCAGTAGAGGAAGCGGGCTGTCCTTGTGTAGCTATTGAAAAACTGGCTGTCTGTCTATCGTTACTTGGGCCCTACGTTGCGTTGGTTTCACTTGCTGTAGCCTCAATATCATTAATGGTTTCAATATTACAGCAAGTAAAAGCAAAGCCAACAAACCAACAATGTAAAGTCCTCGGTTTGTGTTTGAAATTCGAAAACGGCCCTCGATCCACTAAGTCCACGTAATCCGTAAAGTCGAAGTGGAACCTTATCACAAGAGGAAATCGCGAAGGCAATTGGAAGATCAATAAAAAGAGAAACTCGTCAGCCTAAAGTCATAAGCCGGCCTACATTGGCCACCATTTTGGGAACCTTGATTTATGTCGAAGCTGCCTCCAACGCATTTTCGACAACATATCTAAAATAACATCTGATATTTGGATCAATTGACCAAATTAACGTCTTCCCCGGTTGAGACCCCAAACATTAACCGTGATGAAGCCCAAAAATTCCTTCTCAGAAAGAGACTGCATGCAGATGAAAACTCCATCGAATTCTATACAAGGAATTTAAAGTAAATTTTCTGCGATGGAGCACTGAGCGAAGGGTTCGCGGTTCAGCCCCGAAAAATACATGTTAACCAGGATGAAGCCGGAAGCCTTCGCCGAAAAAGACTGTATAAAGATGAAAACCGCATCGAAATCTATTATAGGGATCTAAAGTAAAGTTCGTGCGATGGAATACTGGAATACTGAGCGAAAGTTTCCCGGTTCGACCCCCGAAAAATACCAATACATTTAAGGTTTTCCTTACACTACCCTAAGTTCCGTACAAACGTAGAGATGTGCACGTGAACACTTTTGCTTAAACAAAATCTGCTGCCAATGGCTCGCAAATCTTTGAACAAACAAAACCGTCGTAATAAACGATTGCCTCCACTTTCCATTGCGTATACTTGTAAGTTGTAAGCGGTAAATCAGTCAGTTTTGTGAATCCACGTCGAATACACACGGCAACCATGAAACTACTCAAACCAACACTAATATTTCATTTCGATGTTTTCATAGTAAACATTTTCCAATCATTCGCGGTTTTCCACAGTTTGCCTTCGGTTTTTTCCTCAGCTGAATCCCCCGCACCTGATTTGCTAAACACATCCAGCGCTAAGCCACTAGCATTGACGAGAAGGCGAAGCGGCAGTGTCGACTATACAGCACGGCATTTGTCTGGGTTGATCCGCTTCGAGTTTTGTTTTTATTTAAATTTTTCCCTGCCCAAGTTTTCATTTGGTTTTGTATCTTTTTCGGTTCTGTAGGCTGCAAAAGTTTACGCTGTATTTAATGGATTTTTGAGTGTTGCTTTTTTCCCCTCGGAGACGCAGCAATGTTGAAATATTTTCGTGTGGTTTTCGCCGTTTACGTTTTGAGATACAAGTATTCGTATTTTTAAATACAACTTTGTGTGTTTGTGCGTGGAGGGAGATCCGGCTGCAGCCGCGGAGATGGTTGTCGGCGGCATCGTTCGATGTAAATCGCTGAGAGCGGAATTTGCTGTGGATAATTAAAACGGATTTATAGTTAATAACGAATTAGTGCGGGGGATTTTGTACATGCGTGTTTTTATGGGAATATTAATATTTTTATAGTGATCAGTTGTCAGTCGAATGGGGCTGGCTGATGTTATTGTTATTATGGGCAGCCGACTAGACGGGCCCGCGTTAAGGGGATTTATTGGCGGGCGTGGGTGAAGTGTTGACAGTTGTATGAGTCTGTCGCCAAAGCCTTAAAAAAATACACGACGAGATTGATGAGCTAGACCAAATGAGAGGAGAATCGTTTTTCGATTTCGCTGGTCATAGAGCTTATGGTGGTATTGCCCCGTAGTTGCTAGTTCAAGCTCGGGGACGGCAAATCAAACCTTGAAAATCCATGCAATACCAACGGATTAGGTTGAGACTTTTTGCTGTATAAAGCGAGTCGTTGTGAAGGCTGGACTAATAATAGGGAAGGTTACCACGAGGACTAGTCTCACAAGACTAACATTCGTGTACTCTAGCCTTAGGTCCAAAATTGGGACCTACTCTAACCTGACTTTTAACTTATCTACAATTACACTTGCCTTCCTTGATCTTTTGCATGCAATATGGTTCGTCAGGAGCCCGACCCATAAACATAACAAATAAACAGCGGAAAATTTCACCATACGGCCAATTCTGAGGGGTAACCTCAAAAAACTGCTCCCTGCCATTATCTATGGCCTCATTTAACGAAAAGTCAATCCAAGTCATGTCCAGTCATCAAAGTCAGTAAAGGTTAAGGTCTGTTTTTATCTACCTACAAACAGCCTTTGCATAGTTAGGTGGGCCCCTTCTTGTAATGCTCTCACTAACTGCGGTGTTGAGGTCGAGTTGGAATGTCGGTTGAACCGAAAAGTCAATGAAAATCATTTAAAGTCGTCAAGGACAATGCCTGAATCAGGTACCTCAAACTTTACAATTTGGTCAGCCCCAGGTTACCCGGAGCAGGGCTTACAGAGACTTAAACACTTTTTAAAATATTCATTCGCTTCTTTTCTCCTGCACCACCGTTCATAACTTTTGGTTAAATCTGAGTTTGGACTGAACGGAAGAAGTTGCATTTTTGTACACTGCCTTGATTTTACACAGTTAAGTCCTAAGCGGCACTAGTTTTTTTTATAAAAGGCACAGCGATCTGTCTGGTGGATGAGTGAGCGTCCGAAGTGTTGCCTTGTGAACCGTATTTCTAAATTTTGACAACGACTTAACTTGTCGAGAATAGGCTCGTATAAAACTAGAAGGTTATAGCCGAAACGAGGAATATTTTAGGTTAACACCAGTGTTGAAAGAAGAACGACGAATATCCATCGTGTAAGGTGTGTGTAACCCACTAGAAAACTTGTTTCACCTTCCGACCGGTGTTCCTTCTACCCCACTTTTTGAATATTTTTCAAATCTTCCACATCTATCACTGCCTCTAAAAATTCGACTACGTTTTGTCGTTCTACTAAACAGCTTTTTAAAGCATATATAGTTCTTTGTTCTTGCACATCTAGGTAAAAAAAAACCTGGGAATTTCCATTTCATTCGCTTGGAGTTCGCCGGCGAGTTCATCTGAGAATCCCAGGCGATACATGATCGTAAAATGCTCGTCGGGGTGAAAGTTAGATGGAGTGTGCACTTATCACATAGTTTCCTCCAACTGCCGTTTAAAAACTAAAAAGCAACACGGTAGGTTCAATAAAATTCAACGACCAGTATTTGAAGACGTTCGCGATGCATTCATCCAAGAGACTGAAAACTGACTAAACGTCAGCACAGTTATGGTTTAATGATCTATTTCACATCCTACCATTCAAATTGTTGTAACCTGCACAGTCCCCTGGGAACCTGTCTCCAGGAAGGGAAATTTATAAAACTGATGTTGATGGTAGGAAGTGTCACTGATTTTTTTTCAATGATGTAGTATTTATTGCTTTCGCTCCTCCAACTTAATGAATCGATATCCGACGGAAGTTTTTCTTCTGTCAAACGCACAAACACACATCTCAACAAAAACTTTCAGCGTCTGCATATGTCGCCTTCAAGTAATCAACAGCACAAATAAACTTTGAGCAAATATTTACACCCGTTCGCAACCGCCGCCGCAGCCACCAGCTAGGTCATTAGTGAAATTAGTGCTTATTTTGTTTTATCAACCCCTGGTGTAGTATTTCTGAAAATAAAACGACTCCGCCCACAGAAAATACAATAATGTGTGTTATATTATGTACTGTCACTTTTGTGTGCGGAATTGATGATGCCGACATTAGTTGTCAATTGACAGTTGATAGAAACGGAAGACGGAAAGAAAAATAGTAACAAACAAGCGACAAAGAAGGCCTCACAGGGGATGAACATAGCTCTACTTGGGTTGTTGTTTGTCCAGCGCTATAGGCGAAGGGACTGTAGAAGATATATGATTTGGTAACTTAATATGATGAAATTAACATGAGCAGCACTTAAAGTGAGGGAGGTGGAGTTGAGCACTCAATGAATGTGCCAGGAAAAGGTGGGAAAATTGATCAATTCTGGGGTCAGGGTAAGCGGTTTTCCTGGAGCTAAATCGGACACTTCAAACTCTTGTGAGAGCAGTTTGTTTTTAGGAATCGCTATAGTTGACTGAAGTTTAATGGTAACTACACTGAACAGAAATTTCTTTCCAAATGCCCTTTTTTCTATTCTAAATCTACGTTTCTCAAAATCTTCTGCACCGATAGGTGGAATATTGAAGTCGTTATTTGCTGATTTTTAACAGCATTCCCATTCTAGATTCGTCTACCAATTCTGCAGTCTATGTCCGTTTTCGTGCTACCATTCTCTCAGACCTTGGTTGTTTAATTAATAAATGAAATGTTCCCCCTTTCAAAAACCCCAAATACTTGGATACATATTTTAATAAAAGCACAGGCCCGAACACCTACCCCTGAGGTACTTCAAATGTACTAAACACATCCACAGCGTTCCCTTCTTTCTAACTTAATATTTCTTCTTATTCTAACATTAACTGCAAAATCAGTTTTCCATCTTTTTAAACTAAAACCTTAAAGAAACCTCCCTCACATCTGTATCTCGTGGCAATTCCTTCACCTCACACACACAACGCGCCGTTAATCAAGCGAATTACGCAAGTCCCTTTACACAGATATATGAACTACCTACAATCAGCCAGTATCTATCATACTTAACATCTGATTTATCTTCCCACGGGGTATAGGCTAACGTTTCATTTCATTCCGCGCTTCCAAGCAATCGCCTTTATTCATTATTAAAGCTATCGCATCTGTAATCTGTAGAGGCGCACACGAAAAAAATAATCATTTTTGGAAAATCTACAAAATGCGGTTTGTTACACTTGTCGGCTGGCATGGTGCAAGAGATTTGAGCGTCAGAAAAAATGTTTAACTGCCGGAAATTACAGACATATGGATATGTGGCGGCTATAGCAAGTGTGGAAAACACATGTGGCTTTCGTGAGATGAACATGATTGTTCATCGTGTTTTCTGCCTTGTTTTCCACATTGAATTATTTTCTTTTGTTGGCAAAAGAAGAAGAAGTAGCGCATTTTCCCCAAAAATTATGAATGAAAATGCGATCGCATGGGGATTAAGATTTAACAGATTCAGTGGTTGCATTTGAAGTGGATTTGCTTGAACTGAACTGTGGAATTGTGTGAATTCAGAGGCCGAATCGCCGCAGCTGTGAATGGACTATAGGTTCAAGGAAGGGAGTCGATTTTGTAGGCGAAACGAAAGCAAATTCCGCCACGAATGGGTCGATTTGCAAAGCTGTCATCTATCGAACTTGAAATTGAATTCAATCATAAAGAGTATAGGCCTCTAAACGGAATCTTGAGGTACCCCAAGTTCTTATTGCACTCAGTGCAACTACAACCTCTATATCTTAAAGTTAAACGGGTTTACTAGACACTGATGTGTATACTATCAAGGCTTCCAAAACGTACAAGATGATAGGTTTAGAGACCGCCTGCAGAACCGGGTTTTAAGGTGTGCTACCGGTACTGAGTGCCCTTAACGAACTGTCCATTATAACCGGCAGCTGTCAATATCCACAAAGCAGTCTTAAATCGAAGTTCGAGTGAATTCCTGTGTTTTCTCTGATCACTCTTTCGACCCTGGGAATAACGTCAAACTCAAGACTGGCTTTGAATTGTGATATACACCTACCACCAGCATTTGCTGGGCCTTTGGGTCATTGCGATGTACCAGCGAATTTCAAAGCAAGCGGACTGACTACAAGGTTCATCCATAATTCATATTACACGCATCTTCTACACTATCTTCATTTAAATCTTGGATGGACCATGCCTGACTAATGTTAATGTTCTGAGCTACTATGGTATTAGCTCAAATAGGTTCATTGGGCTTTTAAGACTTAAGAGAGTCAGTCTTCTATACATATGTTACAAGTGTTCAGGGACTGCTCACACCTTCTTTGAAATGTTTCATAAGAATAAGAGAAGGCTATAGGCACTAACAATCTTTGCCACGCCTACTTTTTGGGAGACCTTGTGACTAAAATGTATTTTTTGTAAGTCTGTTACTAGTTGTCGTGAAAACTTCTGCACAGATTTGGCTGAAACTTTCTCTGAATTTTTCCATTAAACTCGTAGAGACTATAGGCGATAACGATCAGTGCCACGCCTACATTTTGGGAGAGCTTGTGACTAAAATGTATTTTTTGTAAGTCTGTCACTAGTTGTCGTGAAAACTGCTGGACAGATTTTACTGAAACTTTCCTTAAAATGTTTAATAGAACTTTGGGAAAGCTATAGGCTATAATGGACATTGCCACGGCCACTTCTAAAAATTTTAAAATTAACCCTGGTACAAAAATAAATGCGACCATAGCAGTGTGGACTTTCCAAGTCAAATCCTATCTTCGTCGCCTCGAAATGCCGACAAACTTGCACAAACGATCCGTTGCAAAAAATCCGCATTTACTCTGCCAACTGAAAAACCCTCAAAACCAATATCCAAACATGATTCGGTCAGCCAACTTAAAGTTCGATGCACATATTTCTCATCTCTTCATCCCTTGCAAAACTTATTAACAAAATGTCAATCACACAAAGGCAACAAGACACGAATCCCCCTCAAGATCAAAGACACCTTCTCTGTCAAAGTTTTTTCTGTGCCACATCGCAAGCCATATGGCACGTTTCAGACAAAAAGAACAACTTGTCACTTCTAAGCGCATAGAAATCAAATTCTCATCAGATTTTCACTTGTGTTTTCTAAAAATATAAATGGAAAATTCATCCCACGGTTGCATTTCGGGGAAAATCTCAACATTTCATATTTTTGCTTTGTTCTCTGATGGCGCATCTCCTCCGTCATCTACTTACATGAGTTGCATTTCCTCCAGCTTTTTCAACTGTCAGTTTGAATTGCATCCGACCGGTTGAGGCAACGGGGCAAAATTTATTAATATGACTTTAATTGCACATATAGTGCATGTGTCTGGTTCGTTCAATTGAAAATCAATTAAAATTGCAATCTCGCGAATATTTCTCTTGATTTAGTCCATTTTTCCCGCTCATTTGAAAAGAGTCAGTCCGTCCGTGATGGAGGTGCTCACTTAAAATACCACATCTGGTTATGCAGAAGTTGGGTTCATAATCGAGATGAAGATACACCAAATGTTGATGTGCTTGTTTGGTGGTGTTGCGCATAGTCACGCAATCGAAGATGCAGGTCCGTTTGTCTCAAAGTCTTCATACTTCGATGCAAATGACGCGACGGTCTTAGCGGGATTTTTGTGAGCACCGCTCGCTTGAAATTCGGCAGCAGACAGAACGTACCTACGTGACGCACTCAACGGGATGAAAAGCCCAATAAATTCGGTCGCATATCGGAATATTTTTCGGTAATTTTTTAACAGATCTGTGATCGGCGTTTCCGAAAGGTTGAGAGAAAGTCGCCTTCATCTCTCACATTTGGCATTCATCGTTGCTTCCATAAGCTGACGTGAATGGAGCTTTCAATCAGATTTCTTTCTGAGAATTCTATAGGCGATAACGATCAGTGCCACGCCTACTTTTTGTAAGCGCTTCTGACTAAAATGTGTTTTTGTAAGTCTGTTACTAGTTGCCGTGAGTACTTCTGCACAGATTTGGCTGAAACTTTCTCTGAATTTTTCCCTTAAACTCATAGAGACTATAGGCGATACCGATCAGTGCCACGCCTACTTTTCAAAATTTTAAAATTAACCCTAGTACGAAAATAAATGCGACTATGGTTCGTCTTGGACATCGGCGACACAGATCGGATTTTATGAGTTGAGACTTTCAACTTGTGTCTTAATTTACTACATCGGTATTCGCGATGTAAAGTAAACGCAACACGCATATTTTTCTTTAAATTTTGTGCCACGGGATGATGCGCCCCTCTGCAACTGGCGCCCCAGCTTCCAATCACCCTAAAGCCGGCACTTCTTCGAATCTTTTGCTTGACAATTTTACATCGATCTCGCCACCTGTCGAGCTCGACTCTTTGTAATGACACGCCAGCAGAGTGCGAAGTGTATACAGTCCACCGATAACAAGGCCATCGCTCAGCAAGAGAATGACGTACAAAAAGAGTGCTTGAAAAGCCTAACCACAGTTCAATATACGTAATCAAGATGTTAAATGTCTGCCAGCAAATCGACTGCCCAGCCTTCGTATATCAATAAACTGCTCATTTAAACAGCAACTTGTGTTTGACTGCTTTTTAATGGATGCGAAATCCGTTACAAACTGAAAGGTTAATTCCAAACACTTTTCAAAAGTGATTGTTCAAGTAATTTACTGTTTCTTTGTAATTTTCATTTCAACAAAGCAAAATAAGCATGAGCGTTTATTTATTTATTTCCTTTTTATTTCTTTATCAGAAATATTTTTCTTCATTCACAAAACCCATTTCAGTGCGAATTCTCCCAAACAAAGGAAATGTCTTTCACAACAACGCTCCGTTCCTCCTCCTCCCCCCCCCCCCCCCCCCCCCCCCCCCTCGCCAAAGCAGACGATTCTAAGGTCTTATCCTTCCAAGTCTCTGCCTCTGCTTTCAGTGGCAAATATTTTTCATTTATTAGATATTTATTACCTTCTCTTCAGAAGGAAACTTTTCCTTTAAAAGAAAAAGGAATGCCCTTTTAGGATGTGTTTTTTTTTTTTTTTTTGTTTTTCGTTTGTTCGTACCAAGGATACGATTATTTTGTAGATGGTCTTGTATAGCGGGGGATACTTCCAAAAACAATACAGTTCGGCCCTAATGAACTGTAACCCCTCGCCGGTGGGGTCGTTGGTTCTATTTCTGTCTGGCATCACCCTCCGGAGTCCGGACTCGGATTTGGATTCAGATTTGTAGCGATTTGCACTGGATGAATGTTAAATGAGATTGCGAGGATGTAGTCTAATACCACACTCGTATATGCTTGATTTATTTATTTATATTTTTAATCTAGTTTTTGGTTCATGTAAATTTTACAGATCTTTTTGGGGGGGGAAAATAATGAATTGCGGACAGAGTTCGTTTCGGGGTGGAGTGATTTATTTTCGGTGTTCACGTATTTATAGAATTTCGCAAAGTCATCAAAAAAATCTCGCTGAAAAATTAGACAGAGAGAGGCCAAACAATTGGTGGAGTACGCCCTGCATTTTGTTGGTTGAGTTTGTTCTTTGTTTTGACACGAACATTTGCTGGAGAAGAGTGCAACATGAAGGCGAGCAAATAAACGTTTTGGCCATGACCACGAGTGCTTTTTGTATCAACTTTGCGAGGTTGTACTGTTGAACTTGGTAGCACTCAAGGTTGACATTATTAAGTTCAAGCTTGGAGTGGAAATTTTTACGTTTCAAGATGATGGTCGTTCATTGAATAAGTATATACGAGTAGCAAAGTTGTTGGATGGCGCTTCACCAAGGGGCAATCAAAATACGTGGCCATTCAAGCCCTAAAGAACATAAGAGGCCGTCAGTTTCGAATCCAGAGCGCCACCATTGGTGAGGGAGTTAATTGCATTTAAAGTAGCAGAAAGAAAAAATCGTTTATGAAAATGGAAAAAAAAAGAGAAACGTAGTCAAATGACACCAGCATTTGTGTGATGAGTTTCAGACCTGCAGCCATCCAATACAGATAGAATTGAATTGAAGGTCGTTCCTTATCCGTTGAAAAAAAGACGCATCGAAAAAAGAGTCGTAAGCAAAACAGAGCCTTCTGGGACACCAGCGTTTTTATGATGAGTTTAAAACTTGGAACCATTTGACACAACTTGAATTGAACGGTCGCGCAGGTTGTTCCTTATCCGTTGAAGAAGAAACGCATCGACTCGATTTTGACGATAGATCCACTTGTAATATACAGAACTTTTCGTTTTCAGAAAACGTAATCCGAATATTGAACCCGATGCGGGAATACCAAGACTTTTTCGACTCAGATTACAGAATGATGCGAACTAAAAACCTGGCACTCAAACACTCGTCTGCATTGTCCATCAGTCTGCTGACAGTTTGGTGCTTAAGCTTATCTGGGTGCCAATTGTGCCTATTTGTCTGTTCATTGCTCATTCTTTTTGAGAAGAAACGAGGCGTCAATTGTCAAACTAAGCTCGAAGTGTCTTTGTTTTCTCTGCAGTGTCATACTTATGTTTTCCCTACCGCTACGGAGATATTTGCATATAAACAAAAGTTGTACTTGTCAATTAACGAAATTCGTACAGTCTTGTCATAAATCAAGTATCGGTAAGGTAGTCGCTGGAATAATATTCTATTTAAATTATTGCTTCCTCTTAACTGCAACTCATTCAAAATTGTTGGTTGTTTCCTACAAGACTTTCACCGCAAATAACCAAAGTTAAAATAAACTTTTCAACGAGTGTCGGCAAGGTAGGCATCCCGGTTCAGTCAGCTACACGCCTTAAATACTGTCAAACTTCTCGGACTTCATTGCACTCATAAAAAATTGTGAAGCCTGACGAGTTTCTTCTGAGTTATTCGCCGGAAATAAGCAAACTTAGTAGATACTTTCTAAGGGCGGTCGATAAGGTAGGTTCACATTCCCTATTTATGCAGCTACAACAAAGTCTCACCTCTTGAATTATGGAAGGCTTCTGGGTCTTCATTCCACTCATACGAAGTTGTGGGACATTTCTTCTAAAATATTCAACGCAAATACCTAAAGCTAAAAATATACTTTTACCGTATGTCGGTAAGGTAGATATTTTTTAATCATTTTATCAATTTTCGTTGATACAAAACTTTTGGTTGTAGCTCGTTTTTTTTTCTGAGACATTCGCCACAAATAAGTTGATACGAGAATTTTCCACAAGTGTCAGTAAGGTGGACACATCTTTTTGGCGAGCTTCATGTGACTGTCATAACTAATGAGCCGAAGACACAAATCTGTTGATTTTTTAAATCAGTCAAACACCTTCGTGTCAGCACATTTACAATTTCAAAGGACGCTTCCCGATATTAATTCCAGCGTGGACTCCCTTAAGAACTCCTCCCAAAAGCGACGACTATACAAAGCCGCTGTAAGCTTCCACAAATTCTAATTGGATCAATATAAGTTCAGTCAATTGTTGTAAATCTTAATGCACAAGAACTGAACTACTGATCGATCCGGAGACTCCTCGCGACAAACTTCACCCCAGCAATTGTTCTAGCCCTCATTTCGTTCTTTTTTCCAATAGAAGAACTCACTTCCTCTCCGCACGAATGCCTTTCGAAATCCTTTCCGTTCACAGTAATTAAGCCGGCATTACTTAAGATCTTAAGAACAAAGCAAATTTCTCACACAACATAAAAAAAAAGTCTACCACAATTTTATCGTTTGCCAAAAAGAGAGGAAGAAGAAGAAGAAAAACAGAAACTCACCCAACGCTATTTGCGCAAGAATCCTTTCAGTTTTCGACTCTTCTAATGGCATGTTTGTACAACACTTGACCTATTTGACTTTTCAACTTTGCTCTTCATGATCCCCCCCTCCTCGTCCCCTCTCCGAGTGTGCTGCTTATTGTTTTCATAAATTTTAACATGTGACCGTCATGCACATTATATTTTGATCTCATTATTTCCCCAGAGGATGTGCAAAATGATGACTCCAACTAAAGGACACAATCATAATTATAATAATTTGTAGCTGCATATGCGTGTGTGTAAGTGTGGAAGGAAGACGACCGGAAGTGTGTTGCTTTCTACAATCAAACCACTTAAGAGATATGACATCTCTCGAGTGTGAAAGAAAAATGCCACATCTCCGTCGAGGGGATGTTTTCCATTTTAATGGACAGAGGTGCCAGAGCCTGCGGAGAGGGGGGTTAAGAATTTTATTATTTTAATCTAACAAAGCGTACAATTACGTGGAATACGATTGAAACAGTCATTAGACACGTTCTCGTATAATGTCGAGTGGTATAGTCGCCCCGTAAATAACGAAAAATGATATCCTTAAACGGAGATGCTTAAAAATTCTGTCACGTTTTGCACTTACCTATACAAAGTGGTGGGTAATGTCCTTTTGTTTTGTTGAATTTTATCTTACTGCTGGAAGGGGATACTAAAAATTGTTCAATTCGGGAAGGAATTCTGTTTGTCTGGATGTTTGGGTAAATTTTTTGATTGCTTGTAAGGTATTCAGGTGGTGAAACAGTTCGAAGGAAGCAGGGAGTTCATCAACAGGTCATTTCAGTGGCGCTCTCCAAGCCGATTGAGGTTCATTCTTACATTGGGAAAGTCTTGGCGTATTGCGTCTGCCCCTTGTGCTATATTTGAAGGCGCATTGACGTCCATTCGCTGCACGTGCCCTAGTCTTCTGTACGACCGATTTTTGTTTCGAAACGGCCAAGTATGGCTGCATCTGCCTTAGATTAAAGTCCGCGTTCTTAATTTTCACAGAGAGCCTTATACGTCCCCTTGACAATATTCTGTTAGATATTAAAAGTCTCAGTGGGGCCCGTAACAAACTTGTACCGAGCTTTCTCCATAGTCATACTACTCAGAAGTGCGATTTTGGGGCTATCTAAAAATTGGCCTTGACCCCGTATAGCTCGTTTCTGTCCATGGCAGGCTTTAAAGTCAATGGCCTGAGTATCGGATGCACCTGCTTGGGGTTTTTCTTAGATCTGTCATAAGTTTAAATACTGTGGACTTGTCTGATCTATAACTTCACCAATTCTGGCCAATAAGGCTGTCATCGAAGGGCTTCATGCGTATAAGTAAGTTGACAGATAAGTTACTATACGCGATGGTTTAAGGAGACAGATTCCTCTGCAGTTGGTGCAATAAAGGTATCGATGCCGAGGTTCCATTTGTCAGTAAAGCCTTCTTCTGACTAAATCTCTTGTTGTGCGGGCCTGGTAGCTAATTTTTGGCTTAAACGCGCCCCGAACTGAAGCCCCAATGGTTACAGCTACCGAATGAAATAGAATAGAATGGACTTTATTTATAAAGGGTGATTTTTTAGCTGGTTTGGTTTTGGCAACACTGGTTTTGACAGCTGACGTGTGTTTAGTACCTTGTGTCACTGTCAAACAGCTTCAGTTTGGTTTGCAATTTAACCATGGATCGTCTTACAAATGAACAACGCTTGCAAATTATTGAATTTTACTATCAAAATTCGTGCTCGGTTCGAAATGTTCATCGCGCGCTGCTTCCATTTTATGATCGGCATTCTCGACCTTCTGAGCAGTCTATTCGAAAGATTGTGACCAAATTTCGCACCAAATTTACTTTGTTGGACATTAAACCACCAACACGTTTACGTACTGTGCGTAGTGAAGAAAATATTGCGGCCGTATCAGCTAGTGTGACAGAAGACCGCGAAATGTCGATTCGGCGCCGTTCCCAGCAGTTAGGCCTTTGTTACAGCACTACGTGGAAAATTTTGCGGAAGGATTTGGGCGTAAAGCCTTTTAAGATACAGCTGGTGCAAGAACTAAAGCCAGCCGACCTACCACAACGCCGAATTTTTGGTGAATGGGCTCTTGGAAAGCTGGCCGAGGATCCGCTTTTTTATCGAAAAATTGTGTTCAGCGATGAGGCTCATTTTTGGTTGAATGGGTACGTAAATAAGCAAAATTGCCGCATTTGGAGTGAAGATCAGCCAGAAGCATTGCAACAGCTACCAATGCATCCCGAAAAAGCCACTGTTTGGTGCGGTTTATGGGCCGGCGGCATTATTGGGCCATATTTCTTCAAAGATGATGCGAATCGCAGCGTTACTGTCAATGGTGAACGCTACCGAGCGATGATAACAAACTTTTTTTTGCCCGAAATGGAAGTTCTTGACTTGCATGATATGTGGTTTCAACAAGACGGTGCCACATGCCACATAGCACGCGAAACAATGGCGCAATTGCGAGGCGAGTTTGGTGAACAGTTAATTTCACGTTTCGGGCCGGTCAATTGGCCGCCTAGATCGTGCGATTTGACACCATTAGATTATTTTTTGTGGGGGTATGCCAAGGCTAATGTGTATAGGGACAAGCCCGCTTCGATTGACGCACTGGAAGCCAACATCCATGCATTCATTCGTGAGATACCCGCCGATATGTGTGAAAGAGTATGCCAAAATTGGACTCAGCGGATGGGCTACCTGAGACGCAGCCGCGGTCAACATTTGCATGAAATTATCTTTAAACATTAAATTGCAAGGTTCAAACTATCGATTCAAATAAATATTTCATTCATTTTTTCGAATTTTTTGTGTTTTTTTTTTAAAAAAAGTTCTAAACCTCTTAAAAAATCACCCTTTATAAGACTTGCAATCATTTTTATTTGGCAAGTCTTTTACGACCTTATATCTATATAGTCTCGAAAGTCTTTCCACTTTTCATCCACAGGGTTTATCAAGCTCCTAAAGCTGGCTCCTGATTCCACATGTGCCCAACACCCAGATGTTGATGAGGCACTTAGCCGGGTTGATCTTTTTAGGGACCACAATTTTATAAGTATGCATTCGGCTGCATTGTCTGTAAAAATCGAGACCGCCTTCCCGAGCTATTATAAAATTTACTGGAGCGCTTTCATTTCCCTGCCGAAATCAAAGAATCAAGTAGGTTTTCTTAAGAGGGTCACACACGATCCACTCACGATTACTCTGACCCCAATCAGCTGTGAAAAACACAACTTTTGTCATTTCCGGTCGACCTACAGTCTATCTCCCTGCGAGTCCTTACCTACTCTTTGAATAGTCAGGACGTGACCACGTTTATCAAGAAGAATTATTTCGATTATTTATCGTTCTTGTACAAAATTGTTCAACTCGCCTCACAAATACAATGAATTTCTGTCTTATCCACTTTTAAAAGCTATACAAACTATACATCCACCCCCATCTCTCCCGCACACACACCGCGCCCTAATTGGCAAAGAAGCTAATGCATCTTAATAGTGTGCTTAAACTTTGTCGTTGGCATCCTTAAACCGCAGCACAGGAAACAGCAGCGCAATCAACAAAATAACAAAATAAGAAACAAACTGCATCCCACATAAATTATGTAAATTTATAATTAAATAAAACAAGGAAGCAAAAGAAAACGCGCGCTGTAGCCGAAGAAAAACATTGCCAAGCAATTCACATAAATAAAAAGGATTCGACTATATCCGTGTTTGTGTGTCGTCGTCGTGTCTTTTCTCTACTCTCTGGAATCAAGTTTTCAAAAGCCCCCATTTTAATTTCATCGTTAAAAACAAAAAAATTGCAGAAAATATTTTAAACAAAAATAATTAATCAAAAAACTTTATCGCAAAGGAAGAGAAGACACACACACGGGGATATTTTCCATGAGACAACATCCCTCTCAGGGACCTACCTAGGGTGTGGTGGCAAATCGCTTTGTAAGCTTGGCGAGGAGCGATCATCAAGATATAAGAACGGTGGTGATAGGCAAGGGGAGCTGGCGCAAAGATAAAGTACGACAATTTGTTATCCTCTTCACCTGGTCGAGGGGGGGATACGAGTACGAGGACGAGTAGATAAAGGAGCCATCCAATGATAGTCAAAAAGTTCTCCAACCTGGCAGCAAGCATTCTGGATTCTCGGGAATGTGTCATCACCTATCGCAGCTGAGTACGACAAAGACCAAACACCTGCTGCGATGTGATTAATTGTCCAAGTTAATTGAATCTTCAGTTAAAAGTAAGAAAACTTCAACAGACTTCTCTATAGTTTTTCCATTAAAAATCCCAGCGGTACAGCGTGTGCCATCGGGCAAAAGCACGCACATTTTGTGTGTGTGCTTGTAATATTTTGCACTATCCGGCGTAAATATGGCGAAGCAAACGAACAAAGAATATTTATTAAAGGTCACTGGCTCGTTTGGGGGTCAGAGAATAAGTCGGCCAGAAGTGTAGTGCAGGCGAATTGTGCGTTGTTTTCACTTTTTTCTTTGTAAATAAACAAAATGTCGCTATAAAGTTGGCCGCAATATTGGCCATGACCAAGAGGGCAGTGTGTGGGTCAATGCTTGAGATGGGTGCGGAATTTGTACGCATGTGTGTGTTGGAGGTATGTTCAGAGCGAAGTGCAGTTGTTCTAAAAATGTGGCGTTTCTTCCAGATGTTGATGGTCTTGTGGAGATTGTTGGGGAAGTAGGGGATTGTTTTCTTCCTGGTGATTTTCTTGAGGGCGAACAGTTTACTTACTCAAATAATAGGCCATCGTTGGAGGAAGAAAATATCGCGATAATAGATCAACAAACAGATCAGAGCCCCCGTTGGTCAGTTTCCTGAGAAATCCGAAGAACCATAGGCCTCGGGTCGAATCGTCTCATACGTAAAAGTGACGGAATAAGCTTTTGTGTGTAATACCAGCTCGTTTATCATTAAGGGATGACGATTTTATCTCTGGTGACGAGGAATATACAATTTTTACTATTGCGGCGATTCGACCTCTCGTTGTCAGTTTTATTTTTTTTTTCTATTAACACTCCCACGCTTTTTGTGTACATATTAACTGAACTATAAACATCTCCATTGCTAGGCTACTCAACGTAATCAAACCCAAAAGAGCTATATAGTCCCTCCAGCTCAATGTGAGAGTCCCAGTTATTGTCAGTCCATATGTATTTCACATATCCAAAAAGTCCCTTACCAACTGTTAACATTTGTTTAGGCATTCATGATGATCTCTGTCTGCTCCTCGATAACTTATTTTCCACACAAGAATGTAAAAAAAAAATAGGACACTATTTCTAGCCAGCTTGAATTGCAACCGACAACTTCAGGCATTTGTTCACGTTTGGCTAAAAAAGCTCAAATACATGCCAGTCGAACGTTCTGTTTAATCTACTCATATCTAAAAAAAAAAAAATAAAACATTCAGATAAAGTGCATAATGCTGTTGTGAAATGAGACATATTGATAATATCGCAATCGAATAATGGGTTCGTCGGGGAAAACCGGGAATTTAAGTGGAACTGCCCAATTTGGAGATGGTACCTATTTTTTTAATGATTTTTTTATAAACAAAATATATATAAAACCTACCTTCAATTGTTTCTGTGAAGATCTTCCCCTGAACGCCATCTGTTAGTGAAATGAGAAACCTCAAAATGTTCCCAAGTTTCGAACCAACACACTTAATAATCATTTTTACCCTCACCTTATACATTGTGTGTTCGAAAAATTTTGGTCACTCATTCCGTAGCTTTCCAGAGGATTATCTTCGACACGACAGACCTCCAAAACTAAGTGGTAAAATTATAAGTTTGAGAGCTTAGTCCAGTTCATTTTGCACAATTTGAATGGAAGCTGATGTAAAAAAAAATCGAGCAGAATATATATTATTATATCGTTCAGACGATCTTTGATATACCGAATCCCCCCCCTGGAGACTGTTGATTGTTGGTATCGCGGAAAGTCTTAAACTACCTTGAAGCCGTATCTATCCATCGTGACGTTTGGTCCGAGTCGTCGATGCCGAGAGTCCTTTCCCATTGACAGCGTATGCTTCGTTTTGTCCTCATTTCCATCTTCTTCCATCTTTCAATACTGGCAAACGCGCCCCTGACAGCTCGCTGCGATCTTGTCAATGTCATCAGCATATGCAAGCAGTTGAAAAGTCTTTTGCAAATTACTACCACTGATGTTGGCTTGTGAGTTTCGTACAATTCCTTCAAGGATGATGTTAAAGAAGCTACGCCATACATCATCGCTTTGTCTCGAACCTTTTTCGACACAATAGGGCTCGGTGATCTTTTTGCCGATTTTGACGTTTGCGGAAACGTGACCTGGCTTTGTACAGCTCGCCCCCATACGCGACTTTAAAGTCGTTTAAAAGGTGGTTTCTATCGATCTGATTTTTTTCTTTCCAAGATCGGTCGGAGAGTAGTGGATTTTAGATTGAAAACCGCACCGATATGGACCGATCAGGTTGTTAGCGAAAGGTTTAAGACGTTCACACAGCCAATCAGCGGTAGCTCTTTAGAAAATATTTGTAAATAAGGAGGACTGTTTCATAAAATTGCCTGTAATTGTGGAAAATAGGTACAAATAATGCCGTAAAAAATGTTTCCCCAAAAACTGTGTGCCTGCCCGACTCATCGGTGACTTTTAGAAATTTCAAATTTCCTCTAAGAGGTTGGCCACTTAGACATATATCCATACCTCCTTAGTCAGGCTGCTGAATTTTCCATATTTTTACCTACATCATTTTAGATCGGGGTACAGTCTGGACCCAACGTACCATATTTAAATCGACGCGGGTCTTAATTGTCGTTCTCATTGTTTTTGTAAGCATTTTTAAGTAGCAGAAAATCAGTGGCATTTTCGAATAGAAAGTCAAGTAAGTCGTTTATTTATTTTTATGTCGGAATTGCCACATAAAAAAAACTGCCACCTGAAAACTCTTCTACAAAACAATTAACATCCTTTTCTAACAACTGTCGTGTCGTATTTGACTGTCCGTGCATTTGTGAAAAAAGGCCTTTTAAAACTTATATTAGACTCACTCAAATGTCGCTTAAAAATTGTGAAACGATTCTACCTCAGTTTTGCGAACAATGTAGCTAAGTGAGCGACATCATTCCTATTACAACACTTGTTCAAAATTTGGCTTCGAATCGCATCATCGATGAACGAGCAATATGTGACGGACTTTGTTTTTGTTATGTACATAAAATTGACTATTTTATAATAAGTTCCTGGACTTTAGTCGCACAGTTCTCCTACAATTTATTGACGCGGCTTTCATCCGCTTCACTAGTAAAAAGAACGAGTTATACCTTTGCGGAGGAGGCGTTTCGAACCCAAATTCTCAAGAAGCGTTGTAATAGGAATTATGCCAACGATGCTGACAATGATGTGAAATTCGGCCTCTGCTTTACGTCTACCGCATCGCTATATCGTGTTCGACTCTCGTAGCAATTGTCTTAAATGTCCTCAAGTGTACCCGCTTCCGTCCTATGATCGCATTTTGTCTGTAAGAATAGTTTTGACTTAGAAGTTCTACAACGACAGTCGTAGGTTTGTGCCTCTTTGTATCCCTTTCCGACCCACTTTGCAGACAGCAAAAAATCACTCACTTAAAATCAACCAACTTGAGTCAATTTGTTTCAGGAAACTCGGTTAAAAAAAAACCGATTTATCCAAATCTTACTCGGTCGTGAAATGAAACTGTTTGGTTGATGTCCATCTACAGGGTCCGCCAAATAACTTTTTTTTTTTTGAAAATGCTATAAAAAAAAGCTACTGAATATTTTCTCAAATTTCTTTTTTTAATTGAAAGTACAATCCTTCCGGTAAATAATGGATTTCATTTCATTCAAATGGCTGCCTCGGCTGGCCATGCAGTAGCCTACACGATCGGTCCAATTTTTAAGCACATTATCGATTGTGTGCAGCTGTATTTCACCAATGGCTTCACGAATATTGTCCTTTAAAGCGTCAATTGTCTCTGGCTTGTCGGCGTAACACTTATCTTTTACGGCACCCCACAAATAATAGTCCAACGGTGTCAAAATTCGTTCAACATGGCCCGATAACGATCGCCATTGACTGTAACGGCCACTCCTTGCTCATTTTCGAAGAAAAATGGCCCAATTATGCCTCATGACCAAATTCCGCACCAAACCGTGACTCCTTTTGGGTATATAGGCTTTTCAATGTAGGCGTGCGGGTTTTCTGTGCCCCAAATGCGACAATTTTTCTTGTATACATACCCGCAAAGGTGAAAATGAGCTTCATCTGAAAAGATGATTTTTTTTGGCAAAATCGGCATCTTCTCTAAGTCGATTTTCAAAGTAATGTCGCAATATTTCCCAGCGTTGTTCAAGCGTATACACAACCATATTCGTTCAGCGGAAGGATAAAACTAATTATCTGTCAAATCAGACATGAGCTGAGTGTTACCATTCGCGAAATAAGCACTTAAGTTAGATGGCGGACCCTTTAAATAGAAACTTGGTTGATAACAACTGAGTAAGTATGTGTTTTTTTTTTTTTCGACCATTTTATCTCGGTAGTTTTAAACAACGAATACTCGTTGTTTTCACCAGAAACTTGATAATTTTAACCAATCAAAAATCGCATTCGGTTAGGGCCGATTCTCAAGCGTGTTGTTTCCACCTCGGAAAGACTTATTCCACATTCTCCTTTTTGCCCCACGACAGTCGAACGATGTTCACGATGTTAATCAAATTTATCTGGGGTCTGTTGCGCCAGCTTTTTATTTATTTTATTTTTTATTAAATTTAGCTATGTAACAAAATTGCAAATTAAATTCGGACGAAGGTCTACCCCTTGCCAGCAATTCGAATGGAGTGGCTTAGTTATTCAAACGGATTTCTGTGCTTACGACAGTCGTATAAATTGTGTCGTTAAATGTGTTGTTCGCTTGCGATTTCTTACGACACTTTCCTATGTTTTAGTATTTTTTCGTCGCTCCCCGCTCACTGCGTGACTTCGCAACCGACCACTCCACCTTTTCTTCGCTTCGATATAAATGAAGCAACACTCCTCATGTCCTCATCCTCCTGTTGTGTAACAGAGAATCGAGCTACCCTACCCATGCTACCCTTTCTAGATGGCAAGTGCTATGTGATTAATTCCATTGTATCGTTACACTCATGCCCTGTTATCGAGTTCTTTTATCTCTGCTTGTCTGCGTAGTCATCATCAAAGGAATGCGCATTCTAAAGAGTGCCACCACTTCAGAGAGCACTGTTCAAACAAAATGCCAATGAACAAGCATTCTACCCACTAAAAGGCAAACACCAATATCTCATCAATGGACTACTTAATATCTGGGTCATAATAATCGCCGGTTTGATGTTTTATATTCTTTCTTTTTGTTTTCAATTCGACTTGTGTGTACCTCACTCGTCGCTGATACCATTTGTATCTCTTAATAATCCAAAAAGCTTATGATACCCAAATGGGAGGAATTAAAATACAAAACAGACGTCTAACGACCAACGCTGACGATTGACGACGACAGTCATGATGATGATGTCGGTCGGTCGGTGGGTGGGTTGGAAACATCTGCAGTAGCAACAAGCTAATGATGACGATGACAACTACCAATTAGCTGAACTTTACCGCCTCTTTATAGATGCAGAAAATTACGAGTCATAATCATCGTCGGAGATCATCAATTAGCATTCAAACGATCCGAATCGATTCGTCTCTAACAATTTAATTTATTCGTTTTAGTTTGTATTTCTGTCTTTTTTTTGTTTGTTTTTTTTTTCGTTCACTTGGGAGAGCATCTGGAGGTGGAAAAGTTCTTGGATATTTTTATTACAATCCAGGGATCCATTTGCACGATAAACATAAAGAAATACAGCGATACGTACAAGTTGGAAATTGATAAGCGTTGTGGGAATCATTCCACCCCCCCGATGGTCATTTATCTGTGCAAACACGCAGTTCGTAGTACAGCAGACGAATTCCAATCGAATGAGAGGTCCAAGTTTATCCCTCCGCTATCTTCGATTTCTAATTACTTTGCTGATGCGAAACAGAGCGGAATAGATACACCAAAGCACACACAAAAATGCTAAACAAATACAAAAGTTTTTCATTTTTATTTTGCTTTGTGTTTTGTTGATGGAAGGAAAACAAAAAATAAATGTCGCTGGGATGTATTTTTTTTTTTTTTTTTTCATTCGGCTTTCTTTTTAAAGTTCGTTCATCTTTCGTCGGGTGTTACCGAGTTATTGTTGCATAACCTTGGTACAGTGTGTTGTGCAGGGGAGTGGCGCTTTTGCCTGGGCCTAAACGGTCTGCACTTTGACACATCCACGCCTAAGAGTCGTCCTTAACCGAGTGCGATTTTTGCTCGGTTAAAACTAACCAAGTCCCTGTTGAAAAGAACGAGTATTCGTTGTTAAAAACTGCAGAAATAAAATGGTTAGAAAAACACACTTTATCAGATGTTATCCACGAAGTTTCTAGCAAAAACATCAACCGAACAGTTTTATTTTGGTTCTTACGGCGGAGCAAAATTTGTATAAATCGGTTATTTTTAACCGAGTTTCCTTAAACAAATTGACTCGATTATTTTTAATCCACTTAACTCCGTATAGGAGGTAAATTGACAGTTTTAATTGGTTGTTGGTTTTAAATGAGTGATTTTTCTGCCTGTGGTCTTAGAGAATGTTAAATGTCGTTCTTAGTACTTAGCTCCGTCACGTGTCGCCCGATTTAGCATGAAACGACTCTACCACAATTCCAGAAGCTTACGTTAGGTTGAGTGGGGTGGTGAGATCGGCACACCATTGCCATCCCCAGGTCCAATAAAGTCCTTAAACTGCCTCCTATCAAACTCTTCTTCAGAGCAATCGGCACAGATGGTTTCGTCACGACTGTCGTATCGTAGTATCGTATATGTGACTGTCTTCGGACTTGTCTTACATGAAACTTCCTAGAACTCGTACAAAGCCACACGTTATTCGAAACAATTGCCGCAATTTACACAATCGCCCTCATTCTGAAGATAGCTGTACGATTTTTGTCGTACATTTTTTAGTCGGTGAATAGCTACATTCAATCAGTCCATTGCGAAAGTAGGAGTACTAAGGTAGATTAGGACATCAAATCAAATCAAATCCTGAATACACAGAATCTATTTATCGTATTCTGGTCTTTTGGAAAGTGTCGTTTTTGTACGCCGGCCATACGAACCTATACGACTCTTGTAGTTGGTCAATTGGTAGCTAAAACTTCGACGGCGGACTGCGGTCATATTTGAAAAAAATTCGTCATTGTTTTCTGTCATAAAATTCATTTAATCAAACGATTCAATATTATTACCAAAATTCAATTTCGGCGAACGTTCGGAGCACTAGACAGTCGCTATGATTGGACAACTTTGGTTAAATTTTGTACACGTCGCGTTGCGATGGCGGGTCTATTTTATTTTCTTCTGAAACGTAAATTATTGAATCTCTAGCCCACCTTCTATATTTATTTTACCCTCATAGGTACTTCTTACTTCCCACATAGCATCAGTAGTTTGGTTTCTGTCCCATCAGATGTGAAGCTTCTTCGCCAGTGTTGCTGCTTGTCGATCATTCGTACAGCTGTCTCTTTCGATTTCTAAATGCACCACATGTTTCGTCCACAAAACCAACTGTTTGCAAGGACTTGTCTCGTCCGAAATCCACATCTAAATGGCCACAAGTTATACCTGCAGTGGCGGTTGATTTATAGCACCCGGGGGCATCAAAGGGTTGCTGTCTTTGCTAAAATTTGCTGTGAAACCGGTTTTCTTAACCATTTCTCGCTCCAAATTTTTTTTTCATCAATTTTTGCTACCAATTTCGAACTAATGACCCTCCACCAATGCAGTGAGAGTGATTTTGCTGATCATTTGGCTGCGATTTACTATTTAACCAATACTGATCACTCTTCATGTCTGGTCACCATAAATATGTATCTAGCTTCAACAGAGTGATCGTATAGAGTTAAGTGTTCATCGCCAGGGTGGTTGAGAAAAATATTATCTTTTTGTAAGATTACTTAAAACATTTTCAGCTTATGGAAACGCGTTCCACGTGCCCCATCTTGCTCATCATACTGTCCCCAGTTTTCATTGAATAACCCAATCGATTCCTTGTTATATTGAACTTCTGTCGTCATGTTCTCTCATGTGGAATTTTTTTCTTGTTTTTTTTTTTTTTGCATTTCTCTTCTTTAAATATCATCATCATCATCATCATCTCGATAGTCCTCCTCGTCGCCAGTATACACCCCCATTGAACGCGAACAGTAGCAATATGTGCTGTACTGGTTTGGTTTATGTTTTTGGTTTGATTTTTAAATTTTGAATTCAATACACGCGCGCTGTTGTTGCGCGTTGCGTCCTCTGTATAAGAAAAGCCCGCAGATCAAAGGAATTGACGCTTCATGCAGATTCGGCTTATGGTGTTTGAAAATTGAATCTGGCCGGGCGTGTCGTCGTGGGTCGAATGGAAACGAAGCCGAATATCCAATTCCATGAATCTGAATGAAAGTGTGCGAGCATACTTTTAGCATGAGCGTGATGTGTGGTGATGGTGACTAGCCACGGGCTGGTCTGACGTCGGTTGAGGAGCTGTCAAGATTATTGAACTCTTCCTTGTTTCGCATTTGATGTGTGGTGTGTCGCGCTATGTGTACATGTCTTCTAATTTTGTGACAAGACAACTGATTGGCGTTTGTTTTGGTATCAGAAAGAGAAATGCACAGTCACCATCGAAGAGAACCCACATCGGATGTGTGATTTTGTTTGGTGGATACATACTATGTAGTTTCAAGTTGAAACATTGTTGCAAAATCTATTGAACTGTCATTGACGTGCGCGGTGAGTGGACTTGACATAAACACGCATTCCTCAGCAAGTGTTTATGCGGGTGGTCAGAGTTGTGGCAAACATTTTAAAATTCCTAAGAAATAACTTTTGCACTGACACATATTTTATAGATTGTGTTCGTAAGAGTAAACCATCAATCATTGTCAAATCGTTTGTTTAGTTATCGAATTGTTGGCCAGAGGTGTGATCTAAGAAAGTGCTTGCTTCGCACTTAGATAATTTTATCGGCATTCCATGGGGAATGTGTTGCTTGTCGATGAAATGACCTTCGTTATCGACTATACATGCTGTCATAATTATTTTTTTGACAGCTTGCAGGTACGTTTTGCTCCACATTCTCAAATTATTCTTTCCGGTGGGACTGGGGCGAATTCGAATGGACTGTAGAGTCACCTCATTAAAATTGAAACATTCTAATTAGATTGCTTGTCACTGTCAGTAATCCAGCTTAAGCCAATGTGCGGCCGCATTGAAAGTGTCCATTTCATGTGTTTGATCGATGTTCGTCTATTTTTGACTGACAATTTTAATTACAATGAGGTTGACACTTGTGAGTTGTCCGTTTTCTGCGGATTGAGTGAACACTCAACTGCGATAGCTTGGCTAAGGGGCTAAGTCCTAAATAAAATGTTGAACAGACTTATCAAAACAGCAGTCCACGCTAAAGGTCAGTCGCCTTGAAGTCCTACATAAACCTCGGACTACAATGATGTGTCTATCTGAAAACTAAAAACCATATGTTCTTGCCAAAAACGCCCCCAAAAAGGAGGCGTGTCCAAGTCTTTCAATTGCCCAACTGTCTGAACATGTATTTATTTGCTAAGAAGGTCTCTAAGAATTTACTACTCAAATCAAGGGATGACTCTGATGCTATGGATGGTTTTTGATGATACTGAGAATTAAGGCGTCTTGAAGCAAATGTCTGAAACAAAGTGGGCGTGGCCAAGACAATGAACGACACAAATGTTTGATAATCAATTCTTAAACTGGACTTGCTTCCAGGAATTTGCCCCTCTGCCTTGAGTGCTCTGAAAATTTAACAAAACGTACCAACAAAACTGGCGCTCCTACGTTTTTGAACGGCCCTAGTCTTTAAGCTTTCTTCTGTGTTTAAACTAGGCTTGTCTCTCGTAAATAGATATGAAAACTTGAAGACTTCTATGTAGTTTGATAAATATAATGGTTGTTAAGGAAAACGCCTCCGAAAAGTGGGCCTGTATAAGACTCAATGGGCCAATTGTCTGTGTATGTGCCCTGTGACACTCTTACAGTTTATTTCAACCGATTCTCTGTTTTAAAATGAGAAAATATCTGTTGAAAAATCATTTTGGGCAAGAGGTAGGTGGAATTTGTACGGTTCATTGGTTTGCGTAGTTGTTTTAAAAGAAAGTCCCAAGTGCTAGTCTTTTTCAATCCAATTGCAACCACCGAAAATCACGGATCGGTTTGAGGCTTTGATATATTCCGCTTCTCATTGTTCCCCAACAGATGGCGCTCAAAGTTTTCAAAATAGTCTGAATAGTCTGATTATAGTCTGAACTCTAATCGACAAAAGTGTATAGCAATTTAAATCTCATTTCCTTCACTCTTGGTCAATAGATTCCACCCGCTCCTATCTGACAGTATTTTATCAACACACAAATTCTTCTCCATTTTTTCACTCGTATACCATACACAACAATCCTCAATCTGTCTACTTCAATTAAAGCATTTCGCAGGACAAAAATTTCCTCTCATTAAGAAAATTCCTCGGACACCAACTTTTAGTGACATGTAACAAATACCGCTTGGTGACATTTTCTAAATTGAATTCAAGCAAACAACCCTATACATCTCTGGCTAAATAGCGCACCGCAAAAAGCTGAATGGCTACCATCTGTATTTAACGTGAAACGGTCAGGCAAAAACCTATATCTCTCGGTCTTCAGGTGACTCTGACTACACCGAGGCAGAACCAACGAAACAAATGTTCATGTCGCGTTGTTTAGTTTTAAAAATAATTTATCGAATTCTTGTTCCTTTGGTCATGCGAACCGCTATTTACAATTGCAAGCGAAATGAAAGTGGCCCGTCCCCTAGATGCATGCCATTCTGATCGGGTGAGACGCGTGAATATATTTAGAATTGTCTTCTATTTTAATTTCGACAGAAAATTCATTGTTCAATGATTGAAATAGATTTATGTAGTTGCCACTAATGTGTGATGGTGGAAACAAAAATCCGGGTGACCCCTTTTGGCACCTAGAAGTTCCCCATTTCCCTTGACAATTGAATGGAATGGTGCAAACCGTACCATCCCAAAACAAATTTACCGACCAAGGAAGCCATTCTCGCCGTCTCATATCCATGCCGCCAATTAATTCGCTCGTGTGTTCATGTCACTGATTTGTTTTTTGTGCGTTGCTGCCACTAATTACCCCAAAACACACACACAAATACTGCTGGCTCTTCGCTCTAAAATGAATTCCAAAACTGCTGTCCCTATCCTCGAGGATTTATCGCTCAGCGATTATTTATCTTGCAGTGCTGGCGAGTTCCGTGAATGGCATGGACAGAACGCCACATGAATCTACGCGATACACATAATTCGAGCGATTCAATACGCCCCCTTCCCCGCCGCGTGCAGCGCACACAGCAAATTCATAATTTCCAACATTATTGGGTAATTTTCCATGTGGTATGACTTTGAGTGCTAAATTTAATGAGTGTTATGATCAAACGTACACATAACGTACAAATTAAAAGAAAAATATCTGAACAAAAAATGAAAATATGAGAGGAAGCAAATTGAAATTGAAAAGAAATTCAAGAAAATGGCCAATGGAATGATTTTCATTGTCGTCGCGCAGTTTTTCATCCACTCTCTCTGGGGGGACACCACGCTGATGAGTGTATCTGTCGTGAGGCATTTCAAGCATCCCATGAGGCAGACACTTGTAGATAGAGTGGAGCATGTTTGTGGGGTATTTTGTAGCGCACCCTATGCTTAGGGGGGATTTTTAACAGGCGTTAGCAGATGCACACTGCTTCCCAGCGAGTGAGGAACGTTGTCCAACAGATTATTTCAATCATTTTAAGAGACAACAACCTCACTTCGAGTCGATCGACCCTATTTTAGAATCTTAGGGTAACACTCACAGTTGAGTACGCGATCTTTATTGGTGGTCACTTTCAATATAAATTTGTCCATCATTTTCCACGACGCACGTAGACAGAAAAGGAATTTATGCACCCAACATGCACATGTCGTGGTTTTGTTCTGGAAAATGCGCCACTTGGAATTCGCTTTTCACCTGCGTCACAGTTGGATTCCAAATGTTCTCATTAGCTAAAACCGACCGTCAATGAGTCTAAATAGGACATCAGAAAATGAAGATGTTTTAGGTAGACGAGGACCTAGGAGTACAACAGTTGAAGGCTACACTAGGATTCAGAAGATTCTGACGAATAAAACCCCTCAAAAGTGTAGCCATGTCAGAAAATCATAAAATTCCTTACCCATTTGATTTTACTATACGAAATTGATTGGGATTTCTCATTTTGATTGTTATACAGCAAACCCCAGTTTTTTTATGTCTAGGCAAGTCCTCCAGAACTTTGATTCTAGTTTAAAAATCAAGGACCAAAGTGCTGTAGTTTGAGGTTTTTTTTTTTTTAAATGAAATATGAAGGTAGGCATTTTCGCATATAGCTCCGTTTCACCCTGTTGTAAATGTCCACCATATCTGATCCAGCTCGATTGCTACCGAGTCCTTGTGGCTTCTCTGTGAAACTTTTAAGCAAATAACCTGTAATATTCAGTGATGATTGTTGGCGACTTGATTTTGTAAAAACTTCAGGCAAAAAGCCGATAAACTACTTACTACAGGGTGGCCCAAACATATTTAACTGATTTTAAATTTGAAAAAGCTTGTATGTGACTACACAAAATTTAACAGAAGCATTGAAGTCCAAGACTCGCTATTTTCAAGACATCATAACATTGAAAACGATGTCCTTCGTATATGTTTTTTTTTTTTAAATCGTGCGTGTAAAAAATCATTGTGTCATCAATAAAAGTGAGTTCATTTGTTTGCTCTAAACCAAAGGGATACACATTCTGCCAGCGTCATTTGATAGGGGAAGACTTACTTATCTCCAGCGAACCTAACCAAACCATATTTTTTAGTAAGAAAAAACAATTCCCCGCCAAACAAACCGTCACATACCCTACCGGGTGAACAAATTGCGTGCCACATTTCTGCAGCTCTCTCCCGCTTTGTGATTAGCATCGGCTTCGACAGCCATTGACAGTACATGGTAGTGAGTGGTGAACCTTTTCATAATGGAAATACTTCCATCCTCTCCTGACCGGAAGGACATCTAAATGAATGGCGGCAGGAGAAAATAATCATCAAAATCGGACGTCTGAATAAGGGACAACCTTTTTTGCAATGCACTATGCGTTCTTGCAAGAAACTATAATTTCACTTGGTCATGTTAATGGGCACACACCATCAATCATGTTTCTGTCAGTCATTGCGTCAGTAGAAACTCCCCCCCGCATCGGTATAATGTGTGCGGCGCAGATTTGTCTCTATGCATTGAGATTCTGCTGAATGAAAACTGACAGGAAAGTCATTAGTCCCGCCAGAGAAAGGGGCATACGGATTTCGTAAATAAAAGGGTAAATGGGGCATGACTAGCACGGGGGATAATGGAAATTATATCAAGGATAATCATTAATTAGAGCGCAGTGATTTGGAGCGTAGTTTTCTTATAATTTCTGCATAAGATGTCGGAAGCCCATGTGTGGAATGAGGACTGTGACGGACAAATTGCAGCAATTTAATCCTCGTCACATGTATTTATTATTCACTTTCCGTTCGTTCTTTTCAGCAAAGCTTATTCCCAGTAAATCACAACACAGCCACATCTGTTGCTAATTTCCATTTCAAATAAAAAGACACTAAGACAAGCCAGGATATCGCCCCCCAGTCGCGCATAAATTTATCAAAAACAAAATCTGAAACATAGCCGTCGGAGTTGTTTGCATATAAAAAAGGCGCCACAGTCCCACTCAAAGGATATTCCCATGCAGATGTGTATATTGTGATTCAAATATGTCTTCTTGAAGATTTCCGAATTTTGTTTTCTTCCTTCCGCAATCGGAATCACCAGGTAGCTCGAGGTGGCAGGAGGAGTGCTTTAAATTTGTGTGTTTGAGGATAAAGCGAATAGTGTTTGCTTTGAGGGAATAATTCACTTTGAGAAATTTATTCAACTGTTGTACACTGCTGACAGGAATGGGATTGGATACCTACCTAAATACAACCTACTAGTGGAAAGTTGGGGTGCTTTGTTTAGAAAACAATTGGGGCCCAACGTGGGAGCTGTTCAGGGAGTGCACGAAGTTCTTAAATTATTTATATGGTTATGAAATTTCAAGGTGGATTCCAGTGGGCAACAAATTTACATTCAACTTATTTATATTTGAAGGTGTGGAGTAGTTTTGGAGGTGTAGCCTTTACTTAAATCGAAGAGGTGTCCAACCTTCGGGACTTGTAGGAAATACATGCGTTTGGGGGAGGAACAGGTTTGTTTCCTCACCATTTACCCATGGATAAAGGACCTACCAGTAGAGTGCTTGAGTCAGAGACAGCCGAGATAAAATCCCTTCTAGAAAGACTATCTATGTTCTCTTGGTAGCCAGGTCCATGTTGTCATCAAAACCCATTGGGCCTCTCGTTGGAGGCTATTTTGTAAAGCATTGCGATTTAAAGCAACCCAATACACTTGGCCTCGACTCTGACTTCGTCACCAAGGGTCGCCTTTAGCCGTTGCTAAGTTGTCCCGATAGGACATTTTCCAACTGTTTGTAGTGTCATTATCGGGTGAGCACTAAAAAATAATTGATGAGCAAATAAGACGCAATTTGTTGTCCCCCGCACAGAAGCACACTGCCAGCCGCAGAACTCGCATACGGTGTGTAATTTATGTAAGAAAAATATTTACCATCGCTCATGTCCTTATGCAATCAAACCCCATCCCCCGGATAGTTTGCTAGTTCATACAACACCCCACCACACACGCACATACCACTCAAATATAATGTTACACAACGCCAGCGATAATGATGACATGGACAGGATATATGTGCATAAAAAAAAGCTGGGAAAATAATTTCCAACACTGATAATCAGGCCGAGGATAAATGTCAGGACATTTGTTAACGTCGCATCCTCTTGCCATTGTCGCGACGTCGTCGTCGTCGTCATGGTCGTCGTCGTGCCGAAGGTGCTAGTAACAGATAGCTATGATTGCGCTCATTACACTCTACGATGTGTGTGTGCGCTCCTTGAAGCGCTATCCTCTTTTTCCAGAAAAATGGTAATTTATATGTTCGCATTCATATTTCAGACCTAATGGCTGGCGCACACACTCACGTAACTGTATTATTGAATGAGACGTCTCTGCTGGGCATGACACCATTCGCACACAGTCAAACTGTTTATGTCCTGCTGTTGCTACCAGCCGAGAACGCTCTATATTGGCTCTGTGATTCCCTCGAATGAAGGTCTACCACGAAGTAAATATAATAAATTTAATTGTTCTAACATCTTGACCAAAAAAAAAACCTTGTCTCAATTGATTTAAATAGCGAGATTTAGAATTACAGCAACAGTCACTAACCACAAACCCACGAATGGAAAATTCCGTCGAACTTAACCTTTATAAATAAAACTGATTCGGTGGAATCTGCGGCCAAAATAAGGTTTTCATTTGAATGAAATGTCAGAAACGATGAATATTCGCTTGTTCGCAGTTCGCAATTTGTCAACTGTTAGCAGCCCGCTGTTTAGACCTACGTTATCCATATCCTCGGCTTTGTCAGAGAAGTTTCGTTGAAGATCGACCGGTCTAGAAATGTTGACAATCAGTTGTCACTTTGACATCTCCGAAATTAATTTTACCACATGCTGAAGTAATCTATATTAATCTCATTCGGTCGAGCTCAAAAAAGGTTATGGTTTGTAATTTAATATTAATAAAGAAATACTTGGTCTTTTTCATTATTCTTATCAATAAGTTTATCAACAGAAATTGTTAAATTGTCTAACTCCAATGAATAAACATATTAGGCGTTTTTCTTTTTTAGTTCAGAGCTGAGCACTGAACTGAGCTCGAGCATTATGAGCGCACTCTGAACTGAGCGTGCGCAGAGCATTTTGATGTTTTTTGTTTTTCCTGTCTTTTTTTTTCTGTCCAATGTGACTGAAAGTGTGCTTATACATGCGTAATCAGCATTTTCCTCAGGCTGCTCAGTCAATTTATTCTGAGCTCATAGAGCGAGCTCTGATCATGCTCTGAACGAAAAAAGAAACACAAATTTGAGCTCTGATGTATCTGAGCTAAAAAAGAAACACGAAATTTTTGTATAACAGTTCAGGTTCTGCTCTGAACTAAAAAAGAAAAACGGCTATTATAAGACAAAATAAATCTTTCTAACAAAATGTGACTTTCAAGCTTGTTTTATTTCAAAAATGGACTCTAGCTCTTACAAAAACATTTAATAAGAATGTTTAATGCAGCCAAATTCCCTTCAACCAATAAGTAAGTAAGTTGTTAACGTCACCTTCAACGCTGCATACACAAACGAGAAATATTTTTGTTTTTCTAGGACACCCTGTCAAATAATTTGTGCCGAGTTGTCCCGTTTCAAAAATATTGTCGTGGGCGGAGTCTTTCTTTAAGAATGTTTATGGACAAAGGCTACCGATCTCGATTGAAGTGTTTGACAATTTCTTTTGTCATTTAACCAGAAAACAATAAAAAAAAACCAACACTTTTAATTTTTAATAATATATATCAAGAAACAACAAAATCCCACCCACCCACACATGTACGATAATTTCAAACGAAGTTGGTTGCGAATTGCGATCGTCGTAAACATGAACAGTGCTCAAGTTCCAGGCGCACAGCAAAAATAGAAACCCAACTTTTCAGTTCATGTGAGACGGGAAAAATGCTTTATCGATGACTCCTCCCACACATGGTAGACTGACTTGTCAATTGTGAAACGGGACAAATTGCTATTTTCAAACAGGGTGCCCAAGTATGAATGAAGAGCCAAAAATGTTTGTCCTAAACTAATACAAAATCCAACTGACTTTAAAAAAACTTTTCACAGAAACCAGCGAAAATTTAAACAGTTAGCGTGTGTAGAACACAAAGGAGCGGGAACGACTTTACGATGCGCGGCCATTGCAGGACAAATTGATTGATGTTTAATTTGAATTCAAAAATGCATGTCACGCTTTGAATTGAATAATTTAGAAAGGAAAATTCCATAAAAAAAAATTGTTCGCTGTTGACAAATTACAATTTGAGGACAAAAATTGTCATTGATCTGATCAAGAGCGCTCGCTGAACGCAAATGCAATTTTTTTCTGCCACGTTCCACCAAAATCGGTGAAGAAATTCAGAAACAAACACCAGACGCACAGAAAACATAGCAAGCTGCTTGAACTCGCATCGCTTCGGACAAACATTCCTTAAGACAGACTCCGCCCATCGGAATGTCTTTGAAACGGGATAACTTGGCAAAGAATATTGCACAGGGTGACCTAGAACAAAAAAATATATTTCTCGTTTTCGTAAGCAGCGTTGAAGGTGACGTTAACAACTTTCTAACTTACTGGGTGAAGGGAATTTGGCTGCGTTATTATGCGGCATTAAACATTCTTATTAAATGTTTTTTTAAAAGCTAGAATCTGTCCATTTTTAAATAAAACAAGCTTGAAACTCACTTTTGTTAGCTAGATTTATTTTATTTTCTAACTTTCTTTGGCTAGGTACATGTTTATTCATAGGAGTTTTATAGTTCCCGTTGATAAACTTATTAATAAGAATAATGCAAGAAAAAACGAAGTATTCTTTATTAAAAACTAATTAAGTCTACTTCCCCGACTGACGTGAATTTGACTGTGTTATTAATTGTTTGCAGAGGAATAGCGGATAAATGTTCCAAGTCAAGAAATTCTCGACTTCTATTATCATTCATTTGACTTTTCCGACTGGTCAAAGTGATTTAGTCCACATAAGTCCGTCCAGTCGACTTTAGACACTTTAAAATGTCTACCTACTGAAAAATTGTGAATGTCATCATTTTTTTTCTAATCGGTCCATGCGTGATTACGAATATGAGGACAGATTTACCATTTCGTACTAGGCGCAGAGAAAACATAGTAAGCAACCGAAAACCAGCATTTGAGGCGAAGGAAATTTTCAATCAGTGACTCCTCCTTCCACAACTTGCTTGAAACGGGACTTTTTGATGTAAATTTGTTACATTTTTGTGACAACAGGGTGACGGTTTTGGAAACAAGAAATATTGAAAAAAAAAAATATCCGCCATTTGTTATTATTTACCAAGCATAGACGAGATTTATCGAAAAATATTTCTATATAAAAGATGAACTTAACAAGTGACAATCAACTGGTTGCACAGAATTGAATGTCAATTCAGCGATCAATCATTGAATAGGGGTTGAATTAATTACAGCGTCCCTGATCGAGTACAAGATGACTAAATTTGTTATGAAATCAACAATTTTGCCCGCTCACAAATGATGTAATTAGAGTTCAACATAAACTGCTCATGTCATCAAGTCAAGCACGTCAGTCTTAAGTTTAACTAGACTATACCCGCTTGAAAAATGTTATTAACATATTTTTGGAATGATTTTAAGAATTTAAAAAATGCGAATTTGAACAAACAAATTGTAAGAGTGTCGTCGGAATTTTCAATTATGGCTAAATATGGTTACGAATGACAGTTCTTCGATTCTAACAAACCAAGCTGAGGTGGTGCTCGTTCTGTGGACTTTTTCGGGCGTCAACTAGAAGTGACAGAAGCCTAATTCTGACAGCTAGGGTCGCTAAGTATAGGGCTACAGCTGATTTGTGTAATCGACTGAAATCGCTCAAATTCCGTTGACATTCTCAAGAAAAATTGCAGAACCAATTTTGACGCGAGTCGTTTATAGCGCTGTGCGCGTTTGCACGTATATATTCCATTTTGACAGCGCAAACCCGACTCCATTTTTTCGCTTATCCTTCAACCCGGATTTAATATTACAAGTACCCTAATAACGAGAAAGGAAGATTCATATTCATGATGGATGGAAATAGAAATACATGTAGACAAGAGCATGATGAACGAAAAACAGACCATAACGGTAAAGAGTTTATATCAAAATGAACGTGTATGTTGAATACAAATAGGTGGTCTCGTGTGTATGCTGGCATTGTTGTCAGATGGAAGTACGAGTGTATGTGGTCTGTCGAATGTGTAAGGCACTTCAGGGGGGGCGGCGGGTTAGCGGTCATAAACCAAAAAGGACTATGGGGAACTTATCGGTAATCAGTGTAATTATAACGAATGCCATGGGAGTAGAATCAATATTGCTGACATCAAAGCTGGCTGGCCTTCCGGAAGGCATCCATCAACGTCCATTCATATTGTCTGTGGGGGTGTTTTGTGCGGTGGATTTAATTAACCGAATGGGGTCGTAAATGTCAGTGGCACTCGAGTGGCGTTTGACTCTCAGGGGGAAAGAATCTTGGACTGTCCCATGTGGCATTTGGGCACTGAAAGTTGTGTCCCACAGGGCTGCGTAGTGTCACCACTTCTTTTAGGCTTTCTAATAAAAAGACGCAGGTACATGATGGAATCTAAAATTGGAGCAGTAAACTAGCCTAAAATGGTCGTCCCTCGATTTTCAATAAAAAGACGGTCAATGGAGAGTCCCTTTTGCCTTTTGTGTCGACGAAAGTAATGATAAATTGCGAGAAGTATCAAATTTGAGTTTTTTCCCAGCAAAAAAGTCCACAAGTTTGCACCTACATTGGGAAAAATTACGCCCAAAGTTAAATTGAATTTAAAGTGACTCCTCAACACAACGGCACAGCATCTTCTGTTTTACACTTGTCTCATCATTTTCGAATTCAACTCTATTGACCCAACTCATCTACCAAATGAACAGCTTCGACACAGATATCCTCAACTCCACAGGAGGCGACAACACCCGCGCCTCTATTGTTGCTTATCACGTAACGACTCTACCTCAAATTGTCAACGACAATGTGACGCAATTAACGCGAGCGCCCTCAATTCATTTCGCCAAACTGTGACGCTTCCTCTATCTCGCTCTGCCATTTAATTAACATGCGAAATTCCCTTGCGTAGGAACTGAAGAAAAAAATAATCTATCATACCTTAACCGTTTACTCTTTAATGATACAAACCAAGCAAGCATTTTAAGGATACGCGCCACACACACACGTGTGGCTGACACGTGTGTGTGTGTACCGAATGTATATTTACCCGGCCGCAACCAATACACTTCCAACTTGACATCCATAATTTACACGTTCGCTTTCAACCCGGGTGGCTGGTGCGGGGAATCAGGCTTAAATTACGCTCCACTCAGTACGAAAGTGGGGTTCTTATGATAGCCCTCCAACACTATCACACGGGATGAAAGAGTTTTACGTTTTAATAACTTGTATATCCCTCGTGTTCCTTTGGTTGAGTACTTTTGGCATTTATAACAGTGTAGTTAAATTTAGAATTAATTTTCATGTCTGATTTATATTCGCGACATGTGTCGTGTGAGGCGCGCGAAACTGGGTGTAGTGAGGGAGAGCTTAATGCGCTCCAGTTTTTATGGGGGTGAAGATGTCATGCGTTTGAGTTAATGCGAGCTATGGCTGAGGAGTTACTTGTTGTAGTCGAGGATGATGGACTTTGTAGCTTGTTGCATAAAGTTTATAAAATGTAGTTCTTTCTTAAGAGTCGGAGTTGGAAGGGGGAAGACAAATCCGTTGTGACAAGCGAGGAATCGCCATGAATTCCATAAAAGGATGACATTTTTGAGTGAATAAAGGAAGGTGCCTGCAATAAGTCCTGAAAAGTAGCTAAATACAGTTTTATATTCTATCTCATATGGTCTATGTTGATGCCTTTAATCGGCCGTCAGCTGTCAGACTCGTTGTCCGTGCCGCCAATCCGAAAGTTAGTGCTATAGAAGGAACCTTAACCATGTTTTTCGACTCGTTTTTCGAGCACATTTGGGGCCATTTATTTCAAGCCGTCATCAAGATGAAATTCCAAACCAAAGTAAGCATAACCAGCTGACAGCTGTTAAATTGGTTGTTTGTAGCAAAAGTGGAGCGAATTCGAAAATCATTCATCGAAAAGAACCCTTAACCATCCTTTTCGACCAATTATGACAAGCAAAGCAACATGATCATAAATCAGCTGACAGCTGTCAAATTGGTTGTTTGTAGCAAAAGTGCTGCCAATTCGAAATGCTGTCTTCAAAAAGCAGAGTCTTCCGATTTATTTTTCGAGCAGATTGTGACCTGTCGCTCTATGTTCATGGTGAAATCGCAAACCAAAATGAACATAAACCAGCTGTCAGCCGTCAAAATGGTTGTTTGTAGCAAAAGTGCTGCCAATTCGAAAGTCAGCCATCGAAAAGAACCTGTAACCATCCTTTTCGACCAATTATGGCAAGCGAAGCAACATGATCATAAATCAGCTGACAGCTGTCAAATTGGTTGTTCGTAGCAAAAGTGCTGCCAATTCGAAAGTCAGTCATCGAAAAGAACCTGTAACCATCCTTTTCGACCAATTATGGCAAGCAAAGCAACATGATCATAAACAGCTGACAGCTGTCAAATTGGTTGTTTGTAACAAAAGTGCTGCCAAAGCAACATGATCATAAATCAGCTGACAGCTGTCAAATTGGTTGTTTGTAGCAATAGTACTGCCAATTCGAAATGCTGTCTTCAAAAAGCAGAGTCTTCCGATTTATTTTTCGAGCAGATTGTGACCTGTCGCTCTATGTTCATGGTGAAATCGCAAACCAAAATGAACATAAATCAGCTGTCAACTGTCAAATTGGTTGTTGGAAAAAAAAGTGCTGCCAATTCGAAAATCACACCTCTTAAAAAAAACACCCTGACAGCCAAAAAAAAAACTATCAGACCGGTTGCTATCCCAAGTTAAATAACAAACTACTTTGAGGCAACACACCAATTTGAATTATATATACACCAGTTCCACCGGAAAGGCTTGAAAAGCCATCAGAAGTAAGTCTATCCCGTCCTTTTCTGTATCCCATTCATTCATGCAAAAAGGACGATTCCAAAAACAGAAATAATATCCCAATCAAACTGGAAATCAAATTTATTACCACAATTCGTCATAATCAAGGACTGCTACTGCTTGTGGTCTGGTTCCACTGACGAGCAACTTAAAAGATAAACTGCCACCAAACTTTAAAACACTATCCATTGATTAAGGTACCGGATAAAGATTAAGAGTGCGGAAAATAGAGAACCCCATAAAACGAAGAAGATCCAATTCCAATACGAGTCCTTCTATTTATCTGTGCCACATTTTTCCAAGTAAGTGTTGGAAATGAAGAAAAAAGGATCTATAATAAACACAATGAATTATTTCCATCCAAATATCAAGAAGGGACAGCGAGTTACACTTGGCTTCTCCCTTCTAATGGAAGTCAAACAACACAGAGCAAAGAGAAAAGAAAAATTGTTTAATTTTCCCTAAGAAAGATAGAGTTACAGGGAAAAGCTTCTGGGTGGTTGTGGGCGAAAGGACGAAAAATAGAAAAACGCAGTGAATGCGACAAGGAGCCCGATATTAGAGCTGTCAACGATTTTTTAATTAACTTGCTTTCTCTTAAGTTCGCTTTAAATATGTATGTGCAGCCAGAGCGATGAAGGGCGGGTTTACAAGTTAGGAGTAGTCTTTTTTCTTGTATTTAGTGTTATTACCATCGCGTAATTAAAATGAGTTATGCCAGAGATTGTGACTAAAGTCGTTGTGTAAATTGTTTCCTTTTTAATTGGTTGATTGCACACAAGTTGGGTGTTCCCCCGGAGTGGGATTGAGTTGCGTGTGCATTTGCTCGTGTTTGTGGAAATCACTTCTTTTTTTTTATTATTCTGCTACTCTGTTTACAATGTTTTATTTGGAGTGGTTTGATTTACTGAACGTCGTTCATTCGGAGACCATTCAGGGATATTCCCACCGAATTAACCTGTAAGTATGGAGGGATTTGTGATTAAAGTGCTGTAAAGCGGTCATCTTGGTGTAGATCTCGGCTTTTGGCGCGTTGTCCTTGCGTAGAAAAAGGTGGGAATTATGGGCGGCCGCTTAAAATCTCTTCTTAAGTTGTATCTGAACCAAAAACACGTTGCAAACCCGAGGATATTCCTTAGGCGCTAGCTTAAAAAACTGCTCCTACTATGCCTCCCCCTTTTAGAGTTGTGAGGTCGATATAAAGTTCAAAAAATGTATCCCTACACGGTGAAGCGAAAAACACTTCTTGACGTAAACTAATAGTAATCCTTATAGATTGTTTTTTTTTTTTATAAATTTTTGGAGACCAACTCTCACAGAGAGAGATTTAACAGCAGAAGAGCTACGACTTTTTTTCAGACTTGCAGGGACTTCCATCGCCCAGTTGCAAATGTTTTTAGTTCACTCTGTTGTCTGTCTAATCGGTGAGGTTTGGAATGCAAATTTTGCAGGGCAATTGATGACTTCTAACCTCGACTTTTATGCGCTTTATCCCCTTTTTTTAAAAGCCAAAAAGAACTGCCTCAGTTTAGTGTTCTGACGTTCCACGACTCTCCGACAGATGAGATCGCCTCTTCCTTAGCAGTCGATAAAATTGCTTCTTTCATTGTGCTTATGTCGCTGTCACCACAATTAGTAGTTCGTCACCTAATCCTACGCTACATCGATCAGAGAATACCACCAAATAGAAGCGGTCCGAGAACGGAGCCTTGTGGGACACCAGCCCAATGTGGAGTACTCATTCGTCTGAGGTGACCACAACGTAAAATCACATCTACGCCACCTGCTTTTGGGCATTATTCATCTTGACAGGTCCTCATTTTTCAGGAACTCGTTCAAACTGCAATCTACTATTATAGATGACGACCCATTTACATTAATCTAGTACAAATACATTGGCTAATATTATGAAAACCTCTCGAAAGGACGCAATTTTGACGGAAATGTCTTCTTACAGACTCTGTACTCGTTGTAAGTCCAGTAAACATTTCGAATTCACAATCGAATTATGTCGTAGAAAACACTCCAAGGACACAGGAGCTGTAATCTATTTAAATTTCCACTCAGCATGCATATGCAATCAAATTAAATAGGCTCATGCAAATAATCGCACTATAATGCAAATTTTCCTCTCCAAATGGCATAAGTAATCCATTCCAACAAAGCACTATACACAATCCAATACAGGCAGCACTAAATTCCACTGAATCGTTGCACTTAATCCTCCAGTCATACTCCTACCCGGATCCGGATTCTAAAAATAAGTTCACAGTTTGCACGTTATTGTCTTGTGAAAAATTAATGCCGCCAGCTCTATTCACTAAAGTTCGGCAACAAAAATACAGCACAAAAAAAGGACACCCCCTCTCCTCAAGCACTGTATACAAACAGGGTACACGATTGTCCCGTCCGCCCACACATATGAATATCCCTGCAATATGAGCTTGGGATCAAAGCAAAATACCTCACTTACGTATTCAATGTCTCGATCCAAACAAAAAAGGACGAAAATGTATCTAAGCGTAGGGACAGTGGCGTGTATGTGTATATAGTATGTCCCCAGGAGATTTAAATATTGACGAGGATTTAATGGTATTTAGGACATAACTGGCATTGATCCATATGCCAATAAAACTTAGCAATGTAAGCATTATTATGCCAACTACCGAATAGATACGGGCTATATCCCAGTCTTATCCAATCTTTGCGGGCGGAGGACAAGCATAGCTATTTCTCAGATGCCGACTCTGGATGGAGGCAATTCAAAGTTTTACCATCAATTAAATCGAAATGCAAATCATAATGAATTGAATTGAATTAATTAAAATTTACTGCAACACTGGCTGTGTGGTTGTATCCTTGTAAATGATTGACAGTTAAAATGTTTTTTTTTTTTTCTATTTTGTTGTGCTCCTTTTGTGGCTGAAAAATAAAGCCAACCTCAACTTAATTCGCTCCATTAACTTTTGGTAGGTGTTCAGGCAAAAACACACATATCCTGCGTAAAAGGGACACACTTGAGAGCACACCCCTGGAAATTTGCACTCCGGCTTTCTTAAACCATAATTAATTCCCCGGCCCCTCGTATGGAAAAATGTGCTGCTCTATATCCTTGTGTGGAATTAAATGGATTTTTGTGTGATAGCACATACTCCTCGAGGGCATAGGACGTAAAAAGCATCGTGCGTCAATCGCAAACGGATGTGGGCCGCACTTTACCAAGTGAAATGTGATTAGTCAAGGATAATCGTTTTGTTATTTACCCCAGCCACTCGGAATGGTATGTGGAAATTTATTTATTGCATTATCCTTAAAGGAGTTAAAGGGAGATGAAAATCGAAAACTATATGTGGGTAAATTGGTTGCGTAAACGATGTGGTGCGCTGTGGGTGGAAGTTGGTTTTAGTCAGCTTTGGGGAGGTAAAGTGCGTACGGCAAATGTGGATGTCATTCGCATTCAGCACACATTTTTAGGTAAAATAAAAATAAAAAAATAACCCACAAGAAGAATGGTAAAGAGAAGAAGTAACAGGTAGTGACATCTATGTATTTACTTATCGAACGTCAAAAAAACACACCAGCCTGTATGAAAATTCGTTCCCACATCTAAAATGTCTCATTTTTCCTCTCAAAAGTGATTTAAGATCCATCCACGCACTCAGAATGTCCTCCAAAAGCTTTATTCTTGTGAGTTTTGGTTAAAGTGTAATTGTTTTTCGACAAATGTAGTGTTTGGTACGTAAACGCACACTCATGTGCGCAATCGAAATACCTAGCAACTTTCTGTTAATTCTTGTACGTACAAAGTCTTAACGATGCATATTTGCTAAACATATGAACTTCATGAGTTGCTTGTGTGCGCAACCAATGTGCGCATCTTTCAGACTATGTGCGCTTAGGTCCAAGTCAACACCGGAATAAAGTGTCTTCAAAAACCGATGTGCGCTTACGAATGCTCATATCCGTTAGATCAAATAAATTAATAAAAGTCTTCAAAATACCTGCTAGCATGGTTCCTAAACGGAAAAGTTTGCGCACACGGCTTTTTTTTAGAAGAAGTGTCTGTAACAATGTGTCTAATGGAATTTTTTTTAAAGTTATCGGCTTTATATAAAATAGATGAAGTTCCACAGGGCTCTCACTTGGATCCAATACCTTACATACTCCAGAGGCGTTGCGAATCGCTGGCTTTTGCGCGAACCTTTTAGCGAAAGTGAGATAAAAATGAAAGACAGACCATTTTTCTTTTCGACAAGGATAAAGGTGCCTCCCCACTGTCATGCAAGTTTGAATAAAGGATTAAAGGATACAAAAACACACTCCGCCTTTGAAATACGATTCAGCCATCATTTTAAAATTTGATAAACTGATCCCCATTCAGCGAATCAGCGGATGTCATTAGTATCAGCACACAACACAAAGGCCGTCGAATTTTTGAGTCTTTAGTATAACAAATGGATCAAGCAAACCATAAATTAAAAGAAAACCATTCGTTTCAATGAAAATATCAAATGAAAGGTTAAGGCAGAGGAAAGAAAGGAAATCCACCAGGGAAAGCCTACACCTGTTCGAGGAACAAAAGAACAAATTTAAATGATTAACAGTATCCTTTGAGGATACGACATATAAAGTGACAGCACGAAAATCCTTCATCGTTGCAAAGCCTATGCCGTTATTTTTTCCTGTTGGGTTACATGTTCTTGTCATTTCTGACAACGGATGATACACCGAACAGCACCAGGTGCGATACACTTATAGGAGAATATTTTTGTTTACTTTTGTGTGCGCTCCCATTTTGTTCGCTTATTCTTTTATTTATTTTTCAACTACGTTCAACGGGTGGTTAGTGCAAACGTGTCGGGGAAACATGAAGCCATTCAATGGAGGGAACAGGTCGCCAACGATGGACAAGTAGGGTGTAGGAGGTTCAGTGTTTGGAAATCCACTTATTACCATACCGCAAATATTGGTCTTGTGGATTAAGTACCAGATTGCCCACACGTTGACATTTGACGAAGCGTGCGGGTGAATTTTCCGTTTGTTTTTGTAGTGAATTGTCGGGGTATTACATTGATTTGCATACGATAATTGTGGGACTCAACATTTTTCGGTTGTGTGTGTATTTGGGAGAAATAAGACGGATGCTAGTGGCGTTAAATTGGGGGATTATGCTGCGAGAGTTTCAGATATTAATAGATCCGTTACTGAAGCAATTTTCCTTTTGTCTTTGAGGGGCAATTCTGCCCTCACCCAGTACCTAAAATTGTCAAAATCTGTCCCAGAATCACTGAAATAGGTCAGAGACTGGTGATTCGGGGCTTTCAAATAAGTTTGCGACTCCGCAAGACCGACTCACAGTGGGTGGTCCCCAACCCACAAACGTCCTTAGGTGTTTCTGACCTTAGCCAACTGCATTCAGTTGTGCACTCCAAGTTGACAGAGCACGTTTTGCTGCAAGGATTGTCAAAAATTGTTTGTCTTCGACGAATTTTCATATGAAAAGTGGGGTGGCACAGTTTTGTATATTCAGACCCATACTTTTTCGACTCAAAAAGTTGTAGATGCAACATGTGTTCGTAATTCCCTCACAGGCCTACACGACATGTACAAAGTCAGGTCACAGCAGAAGGCGTTCCCAAGCCCACATACATTTTTTGACGACACGACAAATGAGGTCTACATGATACGCGATTATAGGTCTTTGAGCTAAGATTACACGTTTCGTGGCAAATTTTGACATGCCGACGTCATTATGACGTTAACACTTGTCCGAAATATGTCACAACGTGTGATCGTCTGTCGAGCGTCTGATCAAGCTGACTGTCGCAGCGTACTCTCACGAAAGACACACGAGTGACTACAGAAAGAGCGAATTTTTGTGTTGTCAGCTTGTCAATATTTGCCACGAAAAATGACACGTGTAATCTAAGCTTAACTACTTAAAAAATCAATGCTTTTGTTGCTTGTGTGGCACGTAGCGCCGTCTTGTTGAAAGTAAACGTTGTCCAGATCAATACCATCCAACTCCGACCATAAAAACTCATTAATCATCTCTCGATAGCGCAATCCATTCACCGTAACTGTTGAATCAACCTCATTTTCGAAAAAGTAAGGTCCAATGACCCCGCCGGACCAAAAACCGCACCAAACAGTCACACGTTGAGGATGGAGAGGCTTCTCAACAATAACTCTTGGGTTTTCCGAGCCCGAGATGCGACAATTTTGCTTGTTGACGTAGCCACCGAGCTGGAAATGGGCCTCGTCAGTCAAGATGATTTTTCGATGGAATTCCGGATCATTTTCATGCATTTCAAGGACACAATCACCAAAGACACGACGTTATTGAAGCGTGTGTCGTTCCATTTTTAGTAATGGCGTAGTTTCTACATGTCAAATGTCAAAGAATAAAAGCTTCAAACGTGACAGCTACCGAAATAGCGGGTCATTCACAATAACACCTCTCATTGGAAAACCCTTTATATAGAGCTGGAAATGGGCCTCATCAGTCAAGATGATTTTTCGATGGAATTCCGGATCTTTTTTATGCATTTCAAGGACACAATCAGCAAAGACACGACGTTATTGAAGCGTGTGTCGTTCCATTTTTAGTAATGGCTTAGTTTCTACTTGTCAAATGTCAAAGAATAAAATCTTCAAAAGGGACAGCTACCGAAATAGCGGGTCATTCACAATAACACCTCTCATTGGAAAACCCTTTATTTTCCTAATATCTCCGCTCACCATCGCGGGCTCGTCTGTCCTGTCATAAAAGGTTCCTTAATTTATTTTGTTTGGTAACCTGATGTTCAACCCTTTGGCAACACGCTTACTGGTTCCTGCAGATATGAAAGTGATCCTATTCATACTTCATACCGATTTTAGTCCAAATCGCTCAAGTACTTTTTGCGTGATAATGTTACGAAGAAACATATTGGCCTGAGGGAAGCCCCCAACCCTTTAAAAAATTCAGTCTCGACACTCGCCCTTAATTCCAATAAAATTTAACGCTCCATCAAATACGCTCACTCAAAAGGGCTGTCCAAGTCCTAACTTGCTCGACCACACCTTATTATTCTTATCGCAGAGAAAAGAACGTAACCCATCAGTTCCCTTCGCTGCGTGTGGACGTCTTTAAAAAATTTATGTTATGATGTTAGCACCCAATATAGTTTTCGTAGAAAAATGTCCTCAATTATTTCAATTTTCATGCCTTTTTTAGCGCTCACATATCCTTGATGCTGTGTGGAAATAAAAAAAAAACAACACCAAACCGTATCTATCCCACCACAGAGTATTGGTTGTGGTCTTGCTTAAGGCTTGCGTGTTCGGCTTCCACTTCATGCGACTTAACTACACACGTAGTCCTTGGGGTTTTTTCATGCGTTCAAAGGAAGGCCGGGATGGGGATGGCAAAAATGAATTTTAACAAAATTGTTTCCACTTTGTCACCCGGAAACCAAGGGTGAAATGTTCTCGTTGGTTTTCCTCCCTCTTTTACTCTTCCTATGGATCCTTTTCTTTATTTTTTATTTCGCTTCACCTCCACCCGTTGCGATTTAGGCGGTAACCCGTTCGGGCGGCAAAAACATAATTTTCCCTCGATATCCCTTTTGGAGTGGTGACTGGTGAGTTTGAGGCTGCTAACACAACATTTCCGGCAGAGGGCCCCCATAGCGAACGGTGGCAGTGGCGGCAACGCCAAACTAGTACAGCCCGTTTGTGGGCTTGTTAATTCTAATTACTTGAGTGACCATGTGAATTTGTTTGTTCCCCTCCTCTGTAGGTGGGGAACACTCTCAAATCAAAACAAAAATTCATGTCGAGTATAAATTAGTATTAATTGAAACTAAACAGTTGGCGTTGAGCTTATGAAAGATTTTCTCCTTCACACACACACACACACACGCGAAGTCGTCAACAAGGACTTGCGGATTTGTGGTCATTTGTTTTCGTACTGCGTATTAGAATAGGTCAAAGGAGTGTGCAGAAGAAAGTAAAGAAATGTGATTTATGTTAAACGATTGCAGTTGGCAGGGTGTCCTTATGAAGGCATTTCCTCCGTCGAGTGGGAACGTATTTCATTTCATTCTTCGTCGTTTTTTGTGCGCAACAAAAATTCAAAGTGATGAATGTTTCGTTTTGGTGATAAATGTAAATGGAATGGTTTTGCCTGGAGGGGGCGCATATTATGGACGCCTGACAGGATATTAAAATGTGCATTAAGCTGGCGAGTTATGGATTTGTTTTCAGACTACAGTAGGGGTATTTTCATTGCGCGAACGATTTGCTCTCCTTTTATGACTAATGAAGGAACGTGGCTGACACATTGGACTTGAGCCCGGTCAAAGGAATGCTCTCGATGTTGTTGTATTTTTATTGGGTGGGTATAATTGTTGTCGATGGGCGTGGTCCAATCGATTTTGTCAGATAATTTTCGACAGCTCCTCGGTCGATAAATAGATCCGGCTATAGGGTTGTATATCGTATACCGTGGCTGCACCTGTATTTTTTATTTCGAAAGACGAATGGTGCCCTATTACCAGTCGACGCCTATAACATCTCTTGCTCGTCCAATAAATGTTTCACCGATTGTAAGTACATACTCCATACTCATTCCCGATTCTATATATCGGTGACAGAGCTGGTCACACCAAAGAATGGAGCCTGGGTTCAAGCTTACTGACTTGTCTCTGACCGCTGTCAATCACAGCAGAAAAAGCACACTTCGGTGAAAGGTTTCAGTGATGGCAATCACCAAGCCCCAATGAAATGTTTTGATGACAAATGTAGAGCTGGTCACACTGAGTACTGGCATTTGGATTGCAGCTTAGTTCCCTGTCGCTGACCGACGTCCATCAGAGGCCACCTAGTTGTTCACTGAACATAAAAACAGTTCTTACTCACCCGTCAATTGTTAACTGTGGATCGGAGATAGCTCCACAACTGGTCACACCGAATGCAAGAACTTTGCTTGGCCATTGACTTACGCCGATCGTAAATTTTTTCTTATACAGATCGTCTCATCGTATTCCTTGAAGCTGTAAGAAGCCCTCTCGTATCTATATAGCTTTTAGAAGACAGACGTCTCCACTTTAACTACCTTTAAATAGCTCATTTAGATCCACGTGGCTTGTGTCAAAAATGTCATACCCACGCATTGTAGCGATCGGGTCTAAGCACCTGACAGATCACCGTCAAAAGTAGGGAAAAGAACTTGGATGCATGTAACTCACCGTGGCTTGCGTAGTATACAAAATGTGGTGATCAAATATCCAGTACACAAACCCAGCTTGTTGATGGCACTTACTTACTTAGGGGGCGTGGTCCACCCCGGACTGTAAGCGCAATCTAAGGCAAGTTCAAGCCTCAACTGTGTGTAAAGCGGTCTTCAGTGCAAAGCTTGAATCTGTGTACGAACTAAAGTGAATTATGATTTTCATTGCATATTTTTGGGGCGTTGTGTTATTTATTTCGAGTTGAGCCATATGATTCACATTCGCTTTAGCGCATATCTTTTAAAAATCAATTTTGAATGCTCAATGACACTGCCTGCCAGTGTTCTCCTGTCAGGAGAACACTCAACTGCATATAACAAGGACAGATCTCCAAAGTTCACCTACAAGTGGTGATTCACAACAATCCCAAAACTGCTGTAAACAAAAACGAACCCAAGAACAGAGAAAAACAATCGAATTGAAATTGCAATGTAAAATCGGTCGAAAATTCACTAACTTCCCGGTCCAGTCCATCTGTACAAGTATCCTTGTGCGTTGTACAGTGTTTTTTTTTTTATTTCTATCTACTATAGTATTTGAATGCATGTATATATTTTTTTATTTTTTTTTGTTTGTTGTCAATTAAATCCTCTGTTTTTTTTTTCTGTTCTTCTTTTTCATTTCCATTTTATTTGCATTCCTGATAAATCCTGTGCACGCATGCGAATCCTTCCAAATAAATTTCATAAAACAAAACAAACCAATACACCTACACGACATTAATCCACAAAATCCACACAAACCCACACAAACAAACTAAATACAAACAATAAATAAAAAAATGGAAAACACAGTTGGCCTCATAACAACTTATTGTCAATTTAAAGAACCACCACTATTGGGACCAGGCGCTGGTTTTCCACCTTTTGGCCCACCGGAATTTCATCCAACCACACCAGAGAATTGGAAGGGTGCACCTATACATCCGACCGGTCTAATGAAGGAACCACCGATAGCTGCCGGCCGCAACGGACCAGTCAATTTCGCTGCATCGGGACAACAACAGGTGAGTCGGGTATTACTTTTTCGTTTCCCTTTTTTATTCCACACTAGTTGGAATGGGTTTGTAAGGGCTTAGGGCTCGGTGGGCCAGCTTGAGGCACTTTGCACCGTAATTGTGTAGTGAAGCGATTTGGAATTCGGCTTATTACGGATAGGATGGGATTGATAGCGAAATGGCATCAAAAGTTTGAGGGGTGTTTGTTTTTAATTTCGAAAAGTAGATGGGAAGGCTTTAAGGATCAGGCAGGAGACTTGGGGGGGTTAATGACGTCGAAGCAAATTACTGAGTGGTGTATTTTAAAGTAGAAACATTGCACTGGTCGTTGTGGCCTGGGGTGCCGTGGAGCGGCTTGCATCTACGAGAGCATTTGATGAGTAGGTACCTACCTTGATGCATTCCATTGTTAAATGGTACGACATTTTATCTAGTATAGAGTATTACCCTTCGGGCTGGGCAAATCAGATAGGAGAGGCGTTATACTTAGGCTATCAGAGAGTTCATTAGAGGGAAGTGGAGTCTAATCAAAGAAACCATTAAAGTTATGTGTTAAACCATAGCCTAACACTGAAAGATGTTATTCGCACTAGAAAAGCGACAGAAGCGACGTATTGTAAATGAGCTCCGCGGAGCTTCGTTAAAGTATGTCCTTCAAATGTGTCTTTCGGCAAAAGGTGTAGGTGACTGGCAGTTGCACTTTTCTTACCTTAGACCTAGAGCAGGGCGATATCTTGGGCGGTGTTCCAGGAACGATTCGTTCAACAGCCCTCTACAAAATCGGTTCTATTTCCGTTGCATTCATTTCGTTTACAGCCGCCTGGTTATCGATTAAGAAAGTAGCTGTTTTCACTGCCAAAACCTTAACTTGGAAGACATTGCGATTCCACCCCACCCTACCCCAGGTCTATTTTTAATCCGCCTTATATTCAGTAATGGATCGCGCTTGGTCAAAGTCATTGGAATAATTTTTCTTGCGTATTCTGGAAGCTTTTATTCGAATTCCGGAAACTTTTCACTCGGATTCCAGAAGCTTCTAACTCTCGTACATTAAGGAAAGAATACAGTAGACAGCACAGAGCCCCGTGGTAGACCATACTTCATTGAGAGCGGCTGGCGGCACATCCAGCTAATATCATAATTTATAAACACATTGTGTCAGAAAGTTGGGGGTTATTCAAATCAACAACATCGCATAGAGTTGTCTTTTTTTTGGAGGTTTTAACAGACCCTCTGATAAGCTGAGATGATCCGACTCTTATTCTTGAAAGGTTGCAATGGATCACCTTAAATAAATTGGTATTTGAGTTTGTTAGACTATTGGCTGAAGATTTGAATCGTTAATGAAGAAAGTTATACAAAGGTTTAGCCAAGGTAGAAACCCTGCTTTTCAATAGCAAGAAGGATATCTCCTGTATTAATGAGATTTTTGGAGCTCCATGCCTGTAGGTAAGGTATAAAAGAGTCTGTGATATTTTCTTTAAATGTTTTACTAGATGTCAGGACGTTGCCACATGTTTTGTGTGATTTTTTGGTAGCACATGCCACCTAAGCCCTTTCACAGAGGCTCCGATGTGTATGATTTTTTTTGCTATATCTAGAGCTAGGTTTCTATAAAAGTGAAGGCCGATAGGGTTATCAGGAAGGCCTAAGGTCTTAAGCTAGTAAGCCTGGGTGAAACGTTTAAACAACGACACCCCTTCGTTTCTCATCCCTTCAAATCCTACTGCTAATTATTTTTTCGTTCCAATTCCCTTCTTATTATTTTGATCATTTACAGGGCGCCGTCATGATGGTCTATGGTCTGGATCAGGAAACATCGAACACAGACAAATTGTTCAACTTGGTCTGTCTGTATGGGAACGTTGCCAGGGTAAGTGTTCATTGAAATCAGATTTTAAAATGCTTTTGGGCTGGTTCTGCTTCCCTCCTCAATTTCTATTATAAAACTTTCGTCCTTGTCCTAACTTCGATACTTACAAGCTGAGAAAATGAAATTGTGTCACCTGAAGGCGAGCAGTGTGTCCCATGGTAATTTGCCATCACCGTCAAGGTGATCATTTTTCTTCATCAAAAGTTAAAGTTGTTTGGGCGACATGAAGGAAGCAAACAGCTTATATCTTTGAAGTATGCGAGCGCCTTTTTCGTGTTATAAGTTCCAAATTCGGATTAGGGATATTGATGCCAGGCGTAGGCGATTGAATAAATTTATGTTTGGGAGTTTGGCAATATTGTTCTTAAGAATAAATGGATGAATGTTGTTCGGGCGATGAAATGAAAAATTTCCCTAAAAACAATCAATTACATTAACAATCACGCAAAGCTTGTTGGATTAAAATTGATGTAGAGGACTGGTTAGGTACTCTTTGAAAAGTATTGTGGCACAAGAAAAGCTTCAAACTTTGCACAGGAATGGACAGCAAACACTTTTTGATACTGGTTTTTGGAATGAAACCGATGATGCAGCTATTTTACGTTCTTTCCTTAAAATACTCCAGCTTCACCTAATGACTTACGCAGTTGGGGAAGACAAAAGCTGGATTTATCAAAAATCGCCCCCCTTAGAGGGGTCAAATACGGTTCTAATGAAACCAATATTGCAGTTATCATACGGTCTTTCCTTAAAATACTCTAGCTTCACCTAAAGACTTAAAGGACTGCACAGTAGTGGGAGACAAAAATGACTAGACACCAGTTTCTGGATTTTCAAAGAGAGCCCCTCTTGGAGGGGTCAAATACGGTTCTAATGAATCCAATGTTGCAGTTATCCTACGGTCTTTCCTTAAAATACTCTAGCTTCACCTAAAGACTTAAAATACTGCACAGTAGTGGAGGACAAAAGCGACTAGACACTAGTTTATGGATTTTTCAAAGAGGGCCCCCCGTTGGAGGGGTCATTCGACTCGAATAATTCGAATTTAACACGATAACTTCTAATAAAAGTAAATTTCTACAAGTATAATATAGCGTTGCAAGTAAAATTCCAATCTTATCGTCACTTGTACACACATTCAACTAAAAACTGTTAAAAGTTTGATATTTATTGGTTTATATACCTTTTTATAGCACTGGATTTTTTCGTACCATCCTCCTCGCCACTTTCATGTCACATATTGGACTCAAGCCGAAACAGCTGCGCCAATACATCTTCGTCCACTTTCCCCACGTATCACACGAAATTGAACTTTGCATACCTCTTCCGTGTGAACGTACACAATACTTTATGTACACGTACCTTTGTCAGGGATACTGTACTCCTCTACAAAGGACAAGAAGAAAACTAATCTATTATCATCAAAGTAATAGATTAAGCGCTCAATGGGTATACGTTACAGACGACGTCACATTCGAGCCGAACATTGTTTCCGGGTAACCTGAATACTGGGTACTGGAATCCTTTTCGCACATTCACACTGCCGTATTACATCCACTTGTTACAGTTTGTTAAATGTCTTACAAACGGGGAATGTGAGAGATTCTGTCGAATTGTAAACTCTGAAGAGGCTTGCTTTGTCGTGTGTGGGTGTGAAAAGCTGTCAGCAAATACTTGTCAGAAACCGCTTTAAAAATTCCACATTATCCTCGAAAGGAGTGAATGGAAAAAACTCTCTGTGGTAGAGAATGTCTTTGGGATTTAACACTTTTGAATATTTATCTTACGGATTTCCATTTGATGTTTGGGACAGTTTGCACGCAGATGACAAACCATGATCGATTGTGTTGGGTATTCGCAAGCGTTTGTGGTCGAGTGGTGAAATCAATCGAACGCCTTCAAGAGCTGGATTGAGATGAAGTGAGTTTTTTTTTAAGAACTTGGGCCATCGGTTTTGAAGAATGGCGGTCTGGGGTTGAATTTCCGCATCTGTGATCGAGTAATTGTTATTGTTTTGCTTTTAAGTTTTACTTTTGCAACGGAAGCCAGAGATTGGAGTTTTGCCAATACCTACAACTGTTTCTCGTCGGATTTTATGCAAACATGGGTCTGGATGAAACTGTGAATAATAATTTTTTTCTACAAGAGGTCATAAGATAAGCTTTTTACTTGTGACGCTTCGTCAGACTTGGACGAACTCCCTACCAAAAGTACTTTGCTAGAAAGAACTACGCAGGCTGCGGAAATCTGGGTTTTTCTGAAGTTCATAATTTGAGCGGACATATTGCATCTTTCATTTTGTGTATCGCAATTTTGTAAGTAGATCCAAATTTTAGCTGCTAACGCTCACTAGTTGTGAGTGTGATTGGACGTAGCATTCGATTTTGGCACAAATTGAGACCTGACCATTCTTCAGAATGATTTGTTTTTAGCTGTAGGAATACTGCAAGTGGAAGAGCCTTTCGGTCTTTAGAACAGAGGTTAACAAGAGTTTTTAAACCCTGGGAAGTCGTTCAACAAATGAGGGGTTTGTGACCGTCTTAAGGCAAGATACCGAACTGCTCATTCACAGGCAGACCGAAATGAAATTCGCTACCTAACTTACTACCGAAAGTATTTTTATAATTTTTATACATTATTAACAAGTAATTTATAATTAATGCAAAATTAAAACTCTCGCTACCAGGGCTTTCAGCTGACTGAAAATTTACATTCAAGGAACCGCCTAAAGTCGGACTTTATGGCGGGTTTATGGCTCTTACTCAATTTGAAGTTGTACACGATGTAAAGAAGACTCATACCTCTGTAGAATATATACAGCGAATCAATACGAATAACGAATGAAAACGACTAATGAATGAATACGAATAACGAATGAATACGACCAACGAATGAATACGACTATCGAATGAATGAGTGCTTAACATCTTTCCAATTGATACGCATCTTCCCTTTCTCTCATTTTTTAAATCGTATGTCGCTGTGGATAGCTTCGAGAAAACTAAAATCTCCGCCAGTTGCGTTTTGGTTCTGTTTTTTAACTAAACTGACGAACAGAAGTCACTTCACGTATTACTCAGTGGCACATCTTGTACATAAGTCTTCTTAAAAAATTGCAGAACATGCATTCAACTGTTTAAAATATAAAAAAAAGTAGTTGGCGCAACAGGTCCGTAAGAAACCTAGGCCTTGTGTGAGTTATTAATTTTTGGGACGAATGAAAAGAATCTAGAATTTTATGCCGGGTCCAAATGGCTCATTAAGAAGCTCTTCCATGACAGTTGTACTCTTGGATGTGTGTCAGACGGAGGATTACTATCGATTGTAGCTCCGCTCTTGCTTGCCCAAGCTTCAAGTTCATAATAGACACAATTCGTGTTGTACCGTCTTCCAACAAGTATTTGTGATTCTGTTGGTATTTTCGCCTCAACTAATGTATGACTCATTTTAAGGACGAGAGTGAAAGGCACATCCATTCAGTAGACTGTTGTCTCGTTCGTGTATTATGCGTCTTTCAAATCAAACCCCTCGATTTCGAATCACTTTTCGCCTTCAGTCCTCAGCGATTTTTGTTTCGAAACTCTTGACCAAAAGACGGTCATATTTTTGTAACAAACTTAAATAGATCTTGATCACATATGACGAGAATTTCATTGCGAAAATCAATACTACCTGACCATGCAGACGAATGTGGTATCTCTGTGGAGTAATTAATTTCACACTCGTAGTGCGCCCGCATGTGACCCGTCGCACACATGATTCTCCCTCTCCCTAACAAGTCCCATGCGAATTTAAATCAGATAACCACATTACTTGCTCATTATAATCGAACCCCAGCTAATTATCCTTGCACACAAATGGCACCCTTTTAATCAAGAGTCTCTTTTCGAAAGGCATGCAATGCAGTTGGGATTACGCGCACGAGTTTCATCGTTTCATCGGTCTTATGGGACACTCTCGGGCGATATTAAATTTACCACAATTACCTGTCACCAGTGGTTGCACGGTAATTTAAGCATCTTAATTGTCTTCGCTCTGCTGTGCTTTGTTCGCCGATATTTTAATTATAAAATTTCGCTCGCAGTCGCAATCGATTGCCCTTTCGTTGATGGCGGTCACAGTCACCAGCGTGACCGGTTTCAATTTAAAGGATCACTTTGGTCACAACCACTAGCCATTTTAATAACCAGCTTTTTATTTTTCATGCCAATCGACCGTCACATAAATCGACTTCGAGAGGCGCTTTCATCCTTCGACCACTATAAGACAGACATTTTTTTATACTTTTTTCTATCCCCAATCAATCAACATCCCTAATCAGTATTATTGCTCATCGTCGGACTGGTCTATTCATATCACCATGGGACACACTATCGCAATCATCTAGTCGCCGTCATCGTTATTGTTTGACTAGCACATCGGTGCGGACGAATAGGGATCATTTTGTCATGATGAAGAATCGGCTACGTTTGAATGGACGCCCAAATTGATGGCTATTCAATCAACATTTCTCTACTCACTGGCAGTGCTTGTCTTGGCTTGGTTGGTGCTGGGTGGTTGGGTTTTGCCCAGTCCCTTAAGTTTGGTCGAATTATTTCCAATCAATTCTAAGGATGCGCACGGAATCTATTTTTCTTCTGCTTTTATTTTTGCGAAAAACTATCGAAGAGCGAGTTTAAAACTCGCCTGGTAATTTATTCCCAGTTATTAGTTCGGTTCGGAGCCAGAGAACGACAGACGAGAGTTGCGATCCATTCAGCCCTTAAGAATCAAGCCCCGATGATGAATCGAGTCTTATTGATTGGGATTGCAATTTGTTTTCGTCCTTTTCTAAGAGGATAGGTAATTAATGCATTTTGTGTTGTTTTTGTTGGCGCTGTTGATAAATTAAGTGTCAAAGCTAATGCCGGATAGTTCTGGGTGAAGGTAGAAAGTTTTAAGTTCAAGTTTTGTCCGTGAATTATGGACGAAGAATGATGATGAATTAGACGTGGTATATCCCCACGTGTCATAAAGTTTATAATTGACGCATTAACACCGAGTTGGTGGTTGGTGGTTGGTGGAAGTGGAGGGTTTTTTTTCCTTGTGATGCTTCAAGATTCCGTGGAACTTGGAAATTAGCCTCCTTTAACATGTGATGAATTCTTTCTGTGAAAACAATTCGATTGAGAAGAATGACTAAGTTTTAATATTTTATTTCGGAATCCACTGATCAGTTTATTTAAGAAACAATTTAAAATTCGAGGATGGTTCCGTGAGGCCTAGCAAGGAATCATCTTGGACAAGTGCAGACTGCCAGGAGATGGGGTTCAACGCAGGATGTTTCTTACCGTAGATCTGGCTTCCTCCGGCCATCCATTTGGGAGAATTTCGTTTAATTGGAAGTGACTTCCAATTTGATTTTGCATCCGAAGGGCTAACTGAGAAGGCTTTCTACGAATCTATATCCGCTCTCGGAAGTCGGACAATTGTCGGACGTTCGCAGGAATTCAAGCACAGAAACGTGGCTAATGCAGCAGTTTCATAGTTAAAACGAATTTCCTATGCGAAAATGTTGCGTATACGCCCGACAGTCTGTTTGCTTTTCGTTAGATTTTAGTTCTGCAACTAGTTGGCCCCAAATTGTTTACTACATCTTCTGGTTGATGCAAGGCTTCTTGACAAAGTTCGGCGGCTACTCAAATTTAGTCGTTTGGACACATTTTCGCATCGAAGTCAGTTTTCAAGTAGGGAGCCATTGGGCGAGTTCACAGTTTCATGATTTTAGTCTCAGGAAAATGTAATTTTGTTTTAATTAAATTTTTGTGGCAACTCCAGTTCCCCTTGCGTCACTATTGAGTAACTTTTTGGTCATCTTTCAGTCACTTTTGAGTTGCCATAATTTTTTTCTTTGTGATTTACTTCATGCTTAACGAAAAATAAATTTAAATGTTAATTCTGATTCTGACTGAGGCGAAGGATCAGCCTACAGACATGAGTAACTCAGACGAGACAACAGCCGCATATAGGCGATGCAGCGACGAATGGAAATCATGCACCTAACACGGAATCCATTTTTGTTTATTTTCGGATCCTTTTTCGTATACGCGGATCAAAGATGAACACGCCGTTCCAAGCTCAGGCCGCCTACGGACCATGGTAGTTTCTTTCAATTGACAGTCTTCTTCCTCGACAGAGAAGCATCTATAAAGCAATAACTGCAACTGGAATGAAACCGAAGCTTGTGGCATGTCGTTGTTAAGAGCTCAAATTATGAAGAACTCAGCTTTGCTGGCTCCTAGTCATTAAGGCATTCCTGGCAAAGAGAAAGCAGACAAACTAGCGAGCAAGGCTTCGCCCGGGGTTTCACAGAAAACATCAGATCAGAGATTCACTGTAGGCTGGTTTGAAATACGACATGTGGCACAACGCAGGAGCAGCATGACCACTTTCACACCTTCCCAGAGCTCAAGGGCTCTACGACTTCAGAGATTTCCCCACACGCTGTCTCCCCGACGTTCGTTAGACGTTGCCCCTTCAAATATTATGACACAATAGCCCATTTGGTGTTAACTACCCAAGTACCAGTAAAATGTTATCTTCACCATAAACCATTCCACTTTCGCTTCCACCTGCAGCTCTGTCTGCGTCTCGTAGTGAATTTCCAAATCCGCCTCAAAGTAAACAACCATCGAACCATTGCAATTATAAACATTCGTTTTATTTGCCAACTGAAACAACATTTTGCGAAACTTTACTTTACAGTGTACACTCTGACTTAGGAATTCCTGCACATTCTCTCCATAATTCCCAAAATGCATCTCGAACCAAACCGCAAGCACTGGTTATGGTTTTGCATTGCACTACATCACACTCCGACGGATGCAAGTTTTCAGATGCATTACCAATAGCGGTTGTTGGCTGCCTGTCAAAGTTGCAGTTGGAGTGTGCCACACAAACGGTTGGTAAATAATAAATTCGGCTCTTGATCTTAATTGCAGTGATTATTGAAGACATGAGCTCAGTAAAACAGTCGCATAAATGAATTCAGAAAAATATAAACCGCCTATTTGCAGCTGTGCTCGGCGCAAATCCAATTGCCGCGTCTCTATATTGGAATCGGACTACCAAATGCAGTCAATGGCTCGCTGATTCTAAATCTAAATTTATAGATATTCCATTGGAGACCATATGTGTTGCAGTACCTATTCAATCATAGCTACCGAGCTACGTGTATATCGTAACCGAATTGAGTTCAATTCAATGCAATTCACAGAGAATTGTCTGCTTGGGGGGGGTTCTGCAAAACGACCGCAACACGAATTGATTTCTCTGAAATGGATTTTCAATTAATATATTCGAATATTTATTTTTACTTTTATAGTTCTGCGTAATTGAAATATTTTTACTCGAGCGATGCAATTGTTGCATCCAAGGTATGACCTCTGAAACGACATCAATGAAATTCCGTAATCAATTCGTTGGAATTTACGAGCTCAATTCAGTTGTATTTAATTTGAATTTGACGCTGCAAACTGGTATGTTCGAGTAGCAAAATTACGCAACAGGTGATGTGGGATTGTGATCGAAGATTAGAAATGGAAAAGTTGGTGTAGGCTTTTTGCGAAGTCAGTTTGAGAAAGCTCCCATTATTAGTTTTAAATAGGGGCACATTGTTGAGGGGCACATCGTTGGTCGGCGATAAGTGGATTAAGAGATTTGCTGCGTGTCTTAATTGGTGAAAAATTTACCCCACCGAGATAATCATGAAGTTGATCTTGCACGGCACTTCTAATCGTAGTTAGGTCTTCCGAAATGAGTTTTTGCACGTAATAAAATCCATTGTGACCTACAATAAACTTCAGGTGAATGTTAAAAATGATTTCAAGTGAGACCCTTTGACACTGAGTGGTGCGAATAACAACGTTTAAGGTCGACCTCACAATGGAGATGTTTTCTATACAAATGTTGCTATTGTGACCTAATACATATTTAAGAAATACAGCTGTTATTTAATGGTAGTACCTATCAATTATTAACCATATTGCTGTGCTTAAATTGCACGAACTAACAATGGCGGTATTTTCAGTAAAAAAAAATAGCTATTGTGACCTAAAGAACGTTTAAGACAGATTTCAGGATCGCTTATTAATACGGGTGATAGACACTACGCGGTACTTTTAGGAAGATTTACTATAGACCTTCAATTTCGCTAACTCACAACGGAAAGGCTTTCCATACAAATTCATCTATTGTGACTCAAAACACGTATAATTGAAACTGCGTAGTATACCTATCCCCTAGTATACGCGTTGAACATTCGCCTCGTTGAATATTCTCCTTAAATTGCACCAAGTCACAATGGTAATACTTTCCACGCAAAATTGGCTATTGTGAACTAGGGAACGATTAAGACACAGATAAGTATTACTTACTTTTAAGGGTGATAGGCCCTGCGCGGTACTTTAAGGAACGTTTACCACTGTCCTACAACTGTGCTAACTCACAATGGCAATGTTCCTCATACAAATATTGTGAACTAAAACCAGGGATTACGTATTTAAATTGGATCGTAAATAAGGCATCGACAACAACGTTCACTTTTGACATTCAATTTATCCAAATCAAAACTGATGTTTGTCACGCCAAATTAGCTATTGTGACCTAAGGAACATTTTAAACGAAGATGAAAATTGTTCTTTTTCGACCTGTACAGGGTAAATTCGGACCATAGATTGTTAGTCATTTGCAAGGTACATTTTGCCAGCTTAGGGACGGTCCAATTGAAGCGACTGACTTCTAAAGTTTTTTTTTTTACTAATTGGAATTGTCTGCGTTTCCTTTTTTTCATTTAGTATATTTCTTTGTAAACGAATATTGTACTTCCAGGAAGACGCTTCTTCTTGCTGTGGAAGTCTTAATGACTCTTTGGTAAACCAAAAAACAAGGACTATTTTCTCTCTAGCGACAGCAAGAGTGCTGCAGGCTTCTTTTAGACACCCGGGTGAACTACTCTGTGGTCAAATCGTGAATGAACTATCCGTAGCTGTCCGTAGCTTAAACAGCCATTTTGTCAAAGATCGGGTCTGCATTTAAATTATATTTGAAAGCCATTTCCAGAGATGGAGGTGGAATCATAATGATGAGACCTTTAAGAAGAAGTTTACGAGAAGTTTATGTCGAAGTCGGATGAGCTTCAGGGTGACGATAAGGAATAACTAAATTCGTACTTCCACCTGACAAAATTTACAAAGCTATAAAGCTTTGATTAACTTATGACGAACGGGAATAAAACTAGGTCTTACTTGGCTATCGCTACAAACAAAAAAAGTATTTTGTGACCCGTCAGTACAAGGTAGTCGCCTTCCTACTGGTATGGCTAAAGCTGCAGACTTCTAACAGACACCTGGAAAAAAATGCTTTGCATGTCAAAACCCGGCAGAGTATACTAAGAAAACTTCCTCCGAATTCAAGGCAGATTATATCCGCAACGCAAGCGATTTTCAAAGTCTTGCGACTCAAGTTAATCTTCCAGTTTCGAGTTGGTTATAAGGTTTAAGCATCGTGGCCTTGATTTCACCGCAAACAGTGTTCAACGATGTAACTTCCCGGCTAGCTACAACAGGTCTCTTGTTTCCTCCTCCTTTTCACTTCCAAAAATTAACCTCCGCCCTAATTAGCATAGAACTAAATTTCCCAACATGTTGCTCGCTAAGCTAACGCCCTAATTGAGGTTCAAATCGCTTTAGCTACCCGAATTCCAACGGTGTGTACCTTACAAATAATTAAAAACCATTACAACGCCGAACAACATAATTTGTTGTTATTATTTGGCCACCTTCCTCGGAACAACACCAAACGCGCAACGCAAACTCATTTTTAAAGTTACTTTCAACAATTTACGATATTTGCTAAGCACACGAAAATGCACAGATCTCTGTTTGTGTGTGTAAAAGCATGCAACAGCAATTAAGCAACAGTGTTCAGACATTTCTGCGTTGGTGCTCTATCAATAAAAAAAAAAAATTCTGTCCCGTACCGACACATTTTTCTTTTCCTGCACGTCCTCCAATACCCCAGCTGAGCCAGCAGAAAACAAAGAAAAAAAAAACCGAGCACAACAATACCGCGCGGCGATTCCTTTTGCCTCTTGTACTCCTGCAGTTAGTAGATGAGGATTGGCAACAAATTGTCCTTGTCGTCCTCTGTGTTCCTGCAGTTTTACTTAAATGACAAACGGTCTATGACTATGTGGCACGTACTGCAAATCGTCATACAACGTGTTGTCTGCGCTTTCTCTATTTTAAGGTGGTTGGCATGGTGTGCGTGTGCAATTAACAACACTACCATTATCCTTTTAAGTTGCCTTCTCTGGCTCTGTTGTTTGTGCTGTAGTGAAATACCTACTCAACGTGTTTGTTCTTTTTTTTTTGCTGCTGTTTGTGGCGCACTAGAACTTCCTTCGCGTCCTATATACGAGTACCAGCACAGCGCCTCTTCCTTAAAGCTAAGTGCAATTAGAAAAGAAATGGTTGTCTACCCAGAAAAGGAGTGACGTAGAAAATCAAGGAGCAAGTAGCAAAAAAAAAAATAAAAAGACAAACAACCAAGAAAGGAAGAATATAAAAATATGTATCCACTTATGACACAAAGGAAGCTAATTTTCTTGAATCCTTCTTCGTGAAGATACTGCTTCTACGCTCACGGAATAGTAATTGAAAATGAAATGAAAAAGGAAAAATTAACTCCAACTAGGAGTCATTTCATTTCGCTCTCTAATGAGAATCGTATTCCTAGTAGAAATGGAGGCAACAAGGTTCTGAGTGCACAGGGGCGGTCGAACGAACTGCAGGGCGCCTTTCTTTTTTGCAGTTCCGCCTTAAAAGGGACTGTGCGTTTTAATGGGCATTGTGGTTGCGGTAATGGCGATGTTTTCGTCGTGGTCGTGGCACTTGTTTCCGTCGTTCGCTAGCTATTTCTATACAATTTTCTGATGAGGGCGAGTTAATTAGTCAGCCACTTGATTACCTCCGTTCATTCCGATGTGGTGAGAACTGGGACTAGACTTACTGCCACTTAGACTGTCCCATTGTGTAAAGTTCGTGAGACATTATAGCAATCGGTTCTCGTCACGTAATTTACCCCAGCTTAGCTTTTGACAACTGCATTTTTACCAGGCCTGAGATATTTTGTGTTAAACTGTGCACCTATTTGGCTTTTAGAAAAGGTTAAAAATCCTCGGATCAGCAAGGAATTACCCTGAGTAATCACTTTTAACGCATGCGGGTAATCTAAGAGGTAAGTGATGCATCAAGTAAGAAATTCGGAAGTTCGTTTCTTAACTGGGAAACGTTTAGCCATTAGTTTCGTTTGCATTTGTTAAAATTTCAATCGATTACCCCTTGCATTACATTTTACTAACAAATAATTTACTTCCTTACTTATGGCTTGAAAAAAAAAAAAGATATCCAGAAGACTAGGCTAAAATGTTCCTTCTCCTACCTTCTACAATTTAATCACCCACGTATAGACTTCACTGCTAAACCGCAATCAATCAAACAACCTTCGGGGGGCCTTTTAATGAAGATCCGTTCCTACAGCTCACTTTCAGGCCCATCCTCGCAGCCTGTTCAACGACTAAGAAATGGCATTAACTTCTCAGGTGGATCTATATACATGTGATAGTAATTGAAAGGACTCTTGACAACGCAGATGAAGGGAAGGGTAGAATTAATTACGTGAATGTTAAAAAACATGGAAAGAGTCAGTTTAGCTCTCATCCTCTGGTGTATATCTACCCACGCTGAACGAGGTCACGTCAAGCAATTAACTCTCAAGCTTTACTAGAGGATATAGTACGTATACACAAAATGCGAAGACTTTGTTTGTGTATTATCCTGCTAATGTCTGTTGTTTGTGTTTCTTTTTTTTTTTAAATGAAGATTTTTCTTAATTCTTCTGCTTGCTGTTGCTCTTTTCTGTGGTTAATCCGTTGAAAAACTGCACACACTTAAGCGATGTGTAATAAAGCGGTTTTCTACAATGGGACGTCGTTACGTCAAATGGAATTTATTTTCCTCTGTATCTGAGAGGATGTGAATACATGTGGGTGTTACGGATTTAAATCCTCTGTACTTGTCCGCACGAACTGAAAAGAAACAAAATAGATAGCGCCGCTAGGACCCGCTTTTAGCCAACCATTCACTTGAGTCAGTTATAAATTATATATTTATATATATTCTCATTCGTCTTATTACTGGTAATGCCAGGTAATGACTGGAAATGACTACTTTTCAAGGAATATACCGAAATATCTATGAATGGAGACAGCACTCGTTCAGTTCCTATAAAATGTTAAACTTTCCTCAGTAATAATTAAATGTGGGTAATGACTTACCCAAAAATCTAGTAAAGTAATGTGAGGTAATGGTGATATTATTATTCAAAGCTTAGAATAAACTGAGCAAACCGATCTAAAAAAAAATATCATTTTCGGAAAAATTTAGTAAGGTAATGGGTGGTAATGTTATTTTGCAATTTGTGGTAATGGTAATATTAATTTTTTAAAGATTATAATAAACTGAGCAAACCGATCTAAAAAAATGTCATTTTCGCACAAATTTAATAAGGTAATGGGTGGTAATGTTATTTTGCAATTTGTGGTAATGGTAATATTATTAAAAGCTTATAATAAACTAAGCTAAGAAACTTAAAAAAATGCAATTTCCTCAAAGATTTGGTAAGGTAATGGGTGGTAATGTATTTACTCAAATCATTTTGAACTGAGCTAACTGAGCTAAAAACATACCATTGTATCACCGGAAGGCGTACACAATCCAAGTCACTCACAACCGTCATCGAACTGCTCAAATCATTCCGGAAAGTCAGTATCTCCTTGCATCAAAAGTTACTTCTCTCTGTGAACATAAAACCAACCCCCAACCTTCTATATAAACACAGCCCTCGGGGGTCAGTTTCACTTCATTTACCGTCGAAAGTCCTATCGCCTGTCGCAACATAAAGCCATTTCCAAGAACCTATTTATGTTTGCTGCCCAACATCTCCAACCAACTGCATCAATTTGATTGAACGCAGTTCCCCCTTCCCTTGCGTCGTTTATACTCGTACTCGTATCTCTCCGAGCAATTTCTTCATGAATTTAATTCATACGCCTCTGCAGAATTCCATCCATGCGAATGAGCGAACACAAATCGAGAGCATGTAGTGATAGCCAACCACCACCACCCACCCACCTTATCTCGTGAGATATTAACGCGCGTCAAAATTTATTACCACTTTCATGTCATCATTTCCGATTTGTTAGCCATTAGTTTAAGGACTGAGCCGCAGGCGGAGCTGTTAAATATTTTGCGACGTAAAAATTCCCATAAAACCAGATGTTTTAATGACAACAGTAGATATAGTGTTGGTGGACGCACAACTCCTTCGCCTGCGGCAATAATCATTCGTCCAGAAAGAGTAGATATCACCAGAAATGACTAAAAATGATTTGAAATGACATTTTAATCTGACCTCCCCCGATCTGACGGCAACAACCGTCCGTTCGCACAGCTGGGGGTTAATGGATGGGATTCCTTCTCATTACCCTGGCAAGACAAAGGATGTCCTATACGGGGAAAATAGAAACGGATCTAAATGACAGTAATTATGATTTGGGTTAGGATTAGGTTGGCGTCGAACAAAAGTTCAATGTAGGAGAAAAAATGACGATATCCTTTGTAGTGGAAGTGTTGTTTTGCCTCCTAGTGGGTAATGGGTAGCAATTTAATGAAGCGAATGGTAATGAAGTTTGCTGAAACATTTGCCCCCGATGATGGATTGATAAGGATTTGATTCTTTTGTTGCGTTGTGAATTGTTCGTTGAATTCTTTGTTTTTGTATTACCATGCATTACCTTAAATTACCAGTTGTTGGTGGGTCGGTTCATCACTATGGCAATGGTCAGGGGTAAATCGAGTTTTGAAATATTTTTGTAAGTCCCAGTGATGCTGTTTCAAACTTGTGACTGACAAATTGAAGGACTTACCTGCATTACCATTACACTGGTAATTATTTTATACCGGCATTCATTTGGAGTTCTTTTTTTTGTTCACTGTTCCTTCTGTTCCTCGACGCCCTGCATCATTCCATTATATTCGACCACTTCCTCTACGTTCCACTCCGGGCTTAGAATTCTCTACAGCTAGAAAATCACTCATCGCATTTCCATTAAACTTACATTTTCCTTACACTGAACGGGGAAATGTAAAAAAATAAACCACCAACGGGTGCAAGCACTTCCCACACAAAGGACCACTTTTGCCTGTGGGAATAAAACGAAAAATTCCATTCGACGCTTCTACACAGCAATGACATTCAGCTAATCTGTGTCGTAAATAGCTGCTCTGTATAGGAAAAGTTTATCTGCAGGAAATTTACTTCACAAGACTCACTATCCTCGTTGGCTTTCGTTTACCATCCCTTACGGGTGGTTTGGCAAACAGTACAGCGACACACACACCTGGTGGCAGTTTCTCTCCCTCTTTGTCGTTTTTTTTATCGTTAAATTTTTCCTGTCCTAAGGTAAAACCTGCAGGAATCGCATTGTCAGAGATGTCAGCCAAGTCGTGAGTTTCCAATGGGGTTTTTCAATTTTCTGTTTCGAAGATTTCGAACTTCGATGACAACCTGTCACAAATGCGGGATGAAATGTTTGACTTGTGCTGCCATTACCAGATGCTTGTGATATACGGAGAGCATCGGTGCTGCAATAATTGAAAGTTGTTTCTGTGCATAGTCTTGGACAGGTGAGGGTGTGATACACATCAGCGAGATTTGTAGAACTATTCAAGGCTGAGCTCTGAGATTTCACAGAGCAGTGATTCGGAAGGCGGGTTTATTTGAAAAGTAAGCGCAAAGAGCGTTGATTTACGCTGTCGCAGTTGCCAAGGTATGTCAAATCTGTCAAATAATATGAACCTGCAAACTGAATGGAAAGAAAAAAGGCTCCAGTGAGAGTTTTGAGGTTTGAAAGGGGCCACGTTTTGTAGCCATCATTCAACTGAGTTTTCACACAGGAGTCTGTGTTTTTAGCAAGTACATGAACCATTGGTTTGTGCCACCAATACAATAGAAAAGAAAGGTCGATTTTTTGGTGGACCCTACCTAAATTTATTTTCTACGGTCATGCTTAGCAATTTATTTTAAGGCGAGGAAACACAATACCAACTTGAGACTGGAGGCATTTTGATTCAGGCTCCAGGCCGTTTCCGAACTGTAGCAAAATAAGGTCCAAATGACCATTGATCCCATCTCTCCGACATAACCCAGGCACGTCTTCTCTGGAGATCTCGATTTACCTCATTTTAAGTATGTATTTCGAAGTGACAACCATTTTTCTTGAGATTTGTCCTCTGACTCGAAGGCTTTCGATACATACTATCATACCATAGAAGGCGCAAAGTTGACGCTTATCAGAGTAGTTTATATAACCACCTTGAAAGCAACTCTGTTCCTTTAACTTTGACACCTCTTTCTGATGAAAACAAAAATGAAATTCAATTTCCAATTTAATAAAAAAATAAAAAAACTACCAAACTAACATCCAAAACCCTGGACACTTCTGTGTCAATCTACTTTGAGTAGCCAGTCATGTCGAGTGCATTTCCAAAGGACCCAACCATACTGGCCAAAGTGAACATTGAATTTAGCTGCCCCCATTCTCCGGTGGCGGGGGTGGATGGCAAGCGACATGACTGCACCTTTCGAAACGAACTGAAATAATTTAATTGATGAGTTGTGTCGTCCTCCTCGTCCTCGGTCTCGCGCGTTACGAATTTCAATTGGAAATTGATTTAGCACGAGCTGTCTTGTCTCTCTGGTTCCACCTTCCACTCCTGCGGAACGTGAGGTGATGTATTTTTAAGATTTCATTTCGGAAACGTGAACGTTTTTCATTTTTTTATTATTTTCTTTTTTTCCCTTTCCAAATGAACGCTGTGCAGGAAACACGTTTCATTTCCTGGATTTCTTTCTGTACATTATTTTGTTCCAAGTGTAACGCAATTCATTAGGAATGTAAATTGCACACAGACAACAAACACACACTCATGAGAAACATTTCTATTATTTTTTGCAGATAAAATTCCTTAAAACCAAAGAGGGTACAGCCATGGTACAAATGGGTGATTCAGTTGCGGTCGAACGTTGTGTACAGCATCTAAACAACATTCCCATTGGCACTTCGGGCAAAATTCAAATAGCGTTCTCCAAGCAGAACTTCCTATCGGAGGTCATAAATCCGTTCTTACTTCCAGACCATACGCCCAGTTTTAAGGAATACACGGGCTCGAAAAATAATCGATTTTTATCACCGGCACAGGCCAGTAAAAATCGCATCCAACCACCGAGCAAGGTAAGTTCTATCCCACACAGTTGTCCTTTCAAGTGTCTTCATAGCGAGTGCATTTTATTCTTTGCAGATTCTTCACTTTTTCAACACACCACCTGGTCTCACCGAGGATCAACTGATAGGCATATTCAATATTAAAGAAGTTCCAGCCACATCGGTGCGATTATTCCCATTGAAAACGGAGCGATCGTCATCGGGACTGATTGAATTTCCAAATATCGCTCAAGCAGTGCTGGCGATCATGAAGTGTAATCATCTGCCAATAGAGGGTAAAGGTGAGTTCTTGATGGATTTTTGTTTGTTTGATGTGAACCGAATTGAATTGGAATGGGAGTTTTTGTGTTTGTCTGTGACAAGCACACATGCACCCGGAAGGAAACTCATTAAAAAAAAAATTAAAAGAATTTAAATGACTAAGAAAACATTCAAAATTTTATCAATAACATTAAACATTTGTCAATTTATATAAATTTATTTAAGTTCCTCCCTTCTTTTTATTTGAAAATTATTTTTTTAACAAACTTCCCATACAAAAAAATGTTACGTATACGCCTGAGAAGATGCGAAGTCTCGCTCGTGTCACTATTTTGCTCCGAAATGTGGTTTGTTTGATGGAAGACTTATGGAAATTGTGGGCAGTTACTCGAAATCGATTGCTCTTGCAAGATCTATTGCGGAAAGTTAATTTGAAGGTACCTTTTGTTGGCCTACTAAATACTTAATGAATTATATTCTTGTAAGACAGAACCAAGTTCGCAGGCATAAGACAAGCAAGCAAAAGCTCAATCGCCGCGACTTCTAGAAAGAATAAGTTGAATGGCAACTAGTTTAAAATTTGTTAAAGGGTAATTGAGAATCGGGGTGGACAAACTCCAAAGTAGTAAGAACTTTTAGATGATTTTTTGAACTTTCCTGGGTCAAAAAACAGACTCGTGACCTTTTTGGGACGTTCACATATTGCACAGTGCATGTTTTGTCACTTTTAACTAGCCCGTTCGTCATCATACCACGAGCTCTTGCTTTGGGGTGACTGGGCAGCCTAAGGTGGATCCGACACACTTGCTGTAGGTTTCTTTAGTCAATGGAGACGGAGAGTGTCTCTTTCTCAATCGCTCTTTGCAGGTTCTGACTTCTCCAGGTGCGCTAGGGGGTGCAACGTCGTATACCTCCTTCTTGGTGGTTCGCAGCTCCTGTTCGAGCTCTGAACCTTCCCATAGCATAATACAGTCCACGAAGGATATGAGAAAGACTCATATAAGAACAAATCGCTTTTAAGATACGCGTGTGGAAACTCCTTGTCACTTTGTGTCTTGTTCTCCTTTAAGAACAATTTGGATTTAAGAAAGTAATTTCTTTTTTTGGATTCTAAAGGTTACTTATATCCTCGTCGTGGACTTCAACGTTTGCCCTTCGAAATATGTTTTTGTTGTCGATGTTGGATGCTCGCCCAGCACCGCCAAGTGTCTGTTTGAGTCCTAAGCCTTGAAAACCTAGTACAGGGTCCGCCAAATAACTTTTTTTTTTTTGAAAATGCTATAAAAAAAAACTACGGAATATTTTCTCAAATTTCTTTTCTTATTTGAAAGTACAATCCTTCCGGTTAATAATGGAGGATAATTTCATTCAAATGGCTGCCTCGGCTGGCCATGCAGTAGCCTACACGATCGGTCCAATTTTTAAGCATTTTATCGATTGTGTGCAGCTGTATTTCACCAATGGCTTCACGAATATTGTCCTTTAAAGCGTCAATTGTCTCTGGCTTGTCGGCGTAACACTTATCTTTTACGGCACCCCACAAATAATAGTCCACGCAGCTCCGAGGTGGCCAAACGACATCAGCTCTGCGGCTGATAATGCGATCTTCAAAAACAGGGCGCAGAACATCGAGTGTAGCTTCGGCTGTGTGGCACGAAATGTTGCCAATATCCTCTTCTTCAATTTTTGTGAACAAAAATTCGTTCAACATGGCCCGATAACGATCGCCTTTGACTGTAACGGCCACTCCTTGCTCATTTTCGAAGAAAAATGACCCAATTATGCCTCTGGACCAAATTCCGCACCAAACGTGACTCGTTTTGGGTATATCGGCTTGTCAATGTATGCGTGCGGGTTTTCTGTGCCCCAAATGCGACAATTTTGCTTGTTTACATACCCGCCAAGATGAAAATGAGCTTCATCTGAAAAGATGATTTTATTGGCAAAATCGGCATCTTCTCTAAGTCGATCGCAGGCCCACTTTCAAAGTAATGTCGCAATATTTCCCAGCGTTGTTCAAGCGTATACACAACCATATTCGTTCAGCGGAAGGATCAAACTAATTATCTGTCAAATCAGACATGAGCTAAGTGTTACCATTCGCGAAATAAGCACTAGTTGAAAAAAAAAAAAAAGTTAGATGGCGGACCCTTTACTAGTTCTCACGAGCTGCTTCAGCGGTCACTCTCTGCTTACTGACTAAACTTCCGGTTTAATTTCATTGAAATTCGTAAAGCAGAACATAGACATTTGAAGATATGTACATCACAGGCTCCCCCAAGGGGCTCATAAGACTCCTGCTTCATAGGTTCTTCAGCCATAGTCTAGGACTCAATTTTATTTGCTGTGGTAGGGTAGACTCGACGTGTTTAACAATCTTTGTCATTGTCGACAGATATGAAGGCGATTTTATTTCTGTGAAGAGAGCAAGTGCGAGCTTAATTTCCCTATCTAAAAGTCGACATCGCCCACTAGGCAGGGCGTTCCCTTAATACCCCTCGTACTTCCCCAACTCCACAGGTTGTTTTTGAACTCAACTTCCACACTTTCCTTCCTTTGGTTGTGTGTCTCAAAGGAATTCACCTAAAAAGTCGCTCAAGCCCTTTTTTTTCTTCCTTAACAGGAAGCCTATTACCTGTTACTCATGGTATCACTTCTGTTGAAACCCGCTCCTCCATTAAAGAATCACCCCACAGCCACCTTTTCATTTACACTCTCTAATTCACGACTGCACTACCTTAAACCTTTGTGCGACATTAAATTTGAGCCTTTCACTGCTCCCCTCATTACTTTAACCAAACTTCTTCAAAATGCCCATAAATCCGGTCGTTATAACGCAAGCACCCAGTCATAAACCGCGCAAACTGCTTTGCCACGAAATTATCCATCACAACAGCCCTGCCAGTGTTGCGGTGGCCCCGTGCAAATGCAAAACATCTGGAACATTGCCAGAAATTCGTCAACACACAGAGCGAACGACACTAATGTGCCAATTACCCGTGCCTAATGAACTTGTGCAAAATATCTGCAGCTAAATGCATTTCGGAACATTGACCTTTGCTTTAAAGGGTTGATCTCTTTACCTCCTTTCTAACCACCCACTCGATATTTGTATTTCATTTCGCAATTCCCTTCTGCTGCTGTTGGTTCACGAGCTTTATCGGTAAAGGGAAACCGGGTTCGACTTCTTATTCCCACGGGAGAGATAGTTACAAGGGATAAAAAGAACAATGGGAATAATTCATCGGCTATAAGCCCACTGGTGTGTAATGTTGCAATGATTAATCGATAGCTGAGTCCAATTCTCGGGGGTAGTGTGACGCATATTGTTTTCGTCCATGTAACTGGTTAACTGCGCAGCGACAAAGGAACTGACAAAAAAAAACAACAACAGGACATCGAGGGAAATGAGTATCTCGTTGCTCAGTGGAACCTCCTGTTTCGGGGCATTAAATTCAATAAGGAACTCTGACACCCAGTGTTGAGGAGCGATTTTAAGTGTCTCCAGATCGTACTAACCCCCAGTGAGGTGGGGCTTTGGATCTCTTGGAAGCAATAAAACAGAATTATCGATGGGGAGTAGAGGCGGTAGAGGATTTTTATTTTTGGAATATGAATTGACCAGTAGATGGGGTGGTCCGGTCCCATATCGATAGGCAAATGATTTGTGCAGTTGCTTTGTCTTTCTGTAATTAAAAGTACCACCCGGATAGGTGGAGGAATGTGCCTCGAGCCGAAGGGCAATCGTAAATAAACTGGCACGCATTTGAATAGGCAATAACTCAGTTCTGTCTAGGGGAGGTGGCAACTAACTTTGTGGCTTCATAGATCACCAGGTAAGACTCTTGGGCCCCCTTTTATGGAGCTCTCAATTATTCTCTTGGCTTTGATTTGTTTGGTTGGGCTTTTTAATTTTTGTATCCTGCCCTTGGTCGTTGGATTTAGTCCGGACTTCAGCAAGGGATAGGTTGGATATACAAACAGTTCGCCTATATTTTAGCCTTTGATGGTTGATGGGTGGAAATACGCATATTTTAAATGTCCTTTATTCTCCGGTTATAGAAGACACTTTTGTTGCAAGTCTCCTGCACCAGTTGGGTTAAATTCATCTCCCTTTACATTTGTTTAAGTGCACGTGTTCCTATGCAATATACCGGCGAACAACAAACCCCACCTCCTTGCAGTTTTTTCCTTAATAAAAGGATACTGCCCATAAACAAAAACTCAAATTGAAATAAAAGGAAATTTCTAAATTCCTATATTAACGAAACGTTCTATAAATGTCAACCCTTTTCTCTCTGAATATATATATATAATAAAAACGTCAATAAACCAACTGGACTGCCACTGCGAACTCATGCGAACAGGGCCAACCGTCCAGCCAAACCCTAGGTACACACTCAGCGGAGTTGGGTTTTATAAAAATGAACGTGTTCTCTGGAATTTAATTCTCCTTGAAAAGCCCAGCAATACTCGTATCTGGCTTTTTCATCATTTTATTGCGACGAACTTTCGGCAAAAGAAACCCAGAAATAAATACATAAAGAAGGAGTTTGGGGATAAAAGGGCAACCATGTCAAACGATATTTTTATGGATTTCCTAATGACAAATGATAATTAAAAGAAAGTAGACAACGGAGGAGAAGGAATTTCTTTTAATCCGCACATTGCTGCGGAGTGTCCTGTAATTGCTTTGTTTTCTCTCTATCCTTACCAAGTGAAAGCAGGACTTTTGGTGTTCATTTTTTTGTATGTTGTTGTCTACTTCGTGTCCATTCATCATCATCAACAGCAACATCAGATGTCAGTGTAATTTATTAAGTTCCGTTCGGCGATGGTGAAAATTTAAAGCCTTTTAGGGTGGGGGTGGAATTGTATTTTGTATGGGTCGAGGATCTTGGGTATGTGAGCCTGTGTAGCTTTTATAAGGAATTTACCGACGATTGTCACTGGGGGCTGTCGCGATTTTGCGGCTGACTTATTGAAGGTTTTGTTTCTAAGGTGGATGTCTCGGCTTAGCCGAGGCACTCTTAGACCAGAGCACTCTTAGTACATAGTGATGCCAAATGACAGTGGACCGAATTTATAGGTCCATTGCGTTGCTAAATGAGACCAGATAGACAGGAAGGGCCACACTCACTCTATTCTAAAGAATCGTGCATGTCCTTTAGCTTAGATTGGGTATAATATAATGATAGCTTGTATCAATCCAAGTAAAAGGGAGTGTTGCGACACAAAAATATGATACGAAAGTGTAGGTTTTAAATGCACTCGATGCCGCTGTCCATATTCAGCGAAGGATCAAAAACTCGGTACTGGTGTATTTTTCCACCTCCGCAAATAGACGAACTTAGATCTGAAGGATTTTCCCACTGACGCTGTTGATGTCTTCTCGGCAGACTAGGACATATACCCCCTCTTCGACCTTCCGAATTAAAGAAGCGTCTTTCAGGCCGAATTCAATGTCCTTCGACAAGTCTCTGACTGATGGATATATACTGACAGTCCGACAGCTCATTGGTTTCTATGTTGAGGTACTGAGGGGGAGCGTTTGGCACTCGAGAGTAGTCGTTTATAGGTCCTTTACGTTCTAGCAAAGTGTAAAGTCACAGTAGACAGTGAAAGTCTGACACGTTACGAAAATGCCAGTCAGTTCGGTGTCGTTTATTTTCTGATCTCCAGGCTATTGCGATGACCGAGAAGAATCGCAAAGGAATAGTCAATTTTTCGGGTCGAAATGCATCTCATCGGGAACCACTTTAATTCGATCAGCGAGGAATACCCCTCTTACCAAAAGTGTAGCCAGACTTTGGCTAGGGTTTTCTAAGGCCCTACATGGTATACTTTTTTCTGCATCCCGCCAATTCTCCGTCCTTTACTCAACGGGCTCCCGACCCTTGACGAGTCTCTGCCTGAGACACAGCAGCCTTCCTTCCGTTCACTCGCTTCCATTTGCCCAGACCAAGCGGTTTGACTTGCCCTCGATGGATTATCCTTCGAAACGGACGTTCGGTCTTTGAAAGTAGAACCCTCCCTCCCCTGCAGAGCTGCAAATGTAAGGACCACACCGAAAAATCACCTCCTCCTGCAAATGAGGTATACAATTCCACAGCTAAACTCCCCTTAACTTTCGAGAGAACACTCGAACAAAGCCATTAAGCCAAGTCTACTTAAATTTGCAAGACCTCATCTCAACACGCGCTAATTTATATGGATTCGCCTCTATCGAGAGGGAGAGCCCCATAAAAATTCCTGTTAACGATCGCATAACAACAAATTACTACTACTTAACCTTTATTGCCACTATCGAGGCATTTGCCATACAAAACACAACCCTCTGCAAGTGCCTGCCGCCATTAAAGCGCAAACGGCTGCTGTAACGATTGCGCTGAAGCACTCGTACTCGTTCTCGCTCCAAATCAAAGCGTATTCTTCTCTCGCTCGCCTGCACTTCGATTTAATGGTTACTCATTAAAATTCCCATTGGACACTGGTGGTAACAGAAGGCCAGCCAGCGTGGAGAACGGAAACCCTTAAAAATCATTACAAACCTTGTAATGTACTTGTGTATTTTCCGGTATGAAATTAAAACGGGACAGGATTTCATAATGACAGTAAAGTTTTCAAAAGGATATACGCGCGCAGCGATATCGTTGTGTGCAAGAAAGAAAAAATGCAAATGAGTTATTGGTCGCAGAGAAAGGAATGTTGCAAAACTTGGCGGATACCATTTTGGGTTCGGGATATACCACAAAATCAAAGTACGTCCACTTAAACATGAACTTTTTCCATTTGCCAATCGTGTGCGGGGGTTAACTATTGGGGAGGGCTAATTAATCGCTAAATGGAGGGTTGGGAAAAATGGAAGACTTTTTTTTACGAAATGGCTGCGAATAAATCATTCTAATTGCTGCCGGTAAGTGCTGGTTGGCGGTGTGGGGGAGATATTTTTCATTTTACTAACGTTTCCCTTTTTCTGCCATTTCGTTCTTGCTGTTTTATGGATGATTTAACTAAGGAATATATCCTTTTTAAAGAAAGACAAAAAGGTAGATTACAAATCCAAAGAGGATGTGAGTTTTTTTTTTCGAAAAGAACTCCAATTAATCAAGGAGTGACTTTAGTGGTTGGGGAGCTGTGCGGTTTTCAAGGCAAAATATTTTTGAATTCATATAATCCCTTCGAAGGATTGATTACTGGTGGCAGGCAGTCGTTTAAACTGGGGGTGTCTTTTCGGCTGATTTGAGAACTTGCGGTAGAAACAGAAAATATTGGCTGTAGATCTCTTCCGTACAACTTGTCCATCTATCTCATCTGTGAGGAGAAAGAACTTGAGGCACACTCATCTGTCAGGCATTTCATCCGTCGTCAGTTTTCGGTTGGTTGGACATGGGTGAGTTCTGTCTAAGAATACGATTTTGCATAAATTCGGTTAGCAGAGACGTAGACCGATTTCCATCTCAGAAAACGATTTTCCAGGACAAATCGTCGTTTTATGATTTCAGTGTCACATTTAGGCGTGAACCGATTTCCTAAAAATACAATTTTCCGTATAAAATTGTTGCCTAAATTCAGGTGCACATTTAGCAAAGGCGCGCACCAATTTCGCCCCAAAAACTGTAAATTGGTCTGTGAATCAGTTGCGACAACTATTTAATTTCTTTAAGCCCTTTCGTCACGTTATCATTTTAGACAAGTTGTGGAAGGAGGAGTCACTGATTGAAAATTGCTGCTTTTCGGATGCTTAGTATGTTTTCTCTGCGACTAGTCCGAAATGGTAAATCCGTCCTAAAATTCGTGGACCGATTAGAAAAAAAAAATGATGACATTCACAATTTTTCAGTAGGTAGACATTTTAAAGTGTCTAAAGTCGACTGGACGGACTTATGTGGACTAAATCACTTTGACCAGTCGGAAAAGTCAATTGAATGATATTAGAAGTCGAGAATTTCTTGACTTAGAACATTTATCGGCAATTCCTCTGCAAACAATTAATAATTCAGTCAAATTCACGTCAGCCGGGGAAGTAGACTTAATTAGTTTTTAATAAAGAAATACTTCGTTTTTTCTTGCATCATTCTTATTAATAATTTTATCAACAGGAACTATAAAACTGTCTTACTCCTATGAATAAACATGTACCTAGCCAAACAAAGTTATAAAATAAAATAAATTTAGCGAACAAAATTTAGTCAAAAAAGGATTTAGACAAGGTGACGCGCTGTCATGTGACTTCTTCAACATCATTCTTGAGAAAATTGTGCGAAACTCACAAGCCAACACCAGAGGCACAATTTTCCAAAAGTCTGTGCAACTGCTTGCATACGCTGATGACATTGACATTGTTGGCAGAACACAGCGAGCTGTCACTGGTGCGTTTGCAAGTATTAGTACAGAAGCGGCAAAAATGGGTTTAGTGGTGAATGAGGGTAAAACAAAATATATGCTGTCAACAAGAAGGGACACACAACACCGACGAATCGGACAGAACGTCACGATAGACAGCTATAACTTTGAGGTAGTAAGGGACTTTGTCTACCTCGGCTCCGCTATAAACTCTGACAATGACATCACAACAGAAATCAAGCGAAGAATCACACTTGCCAACCGCTGTTTCTTTGGCCTAAGAAGGCAATTGATTAGTAAGGCCTTGTCAAGAAGCACTAAGGAGATTCTATATAAGACCCTCATCATCCCTGTCCTGCTCTATGGCGCAGAAGCATGGACCCTAGCAAAGACGGATGAGGATCTTCTTAGTCGCTTCGAACGCAAAATTCTTCGAGTGATTTTTGGTCCCGTTTGCGTTGACGGGCTTTGGAGGAGAAGATTTAACAGCGAACTCTACGAGCTGTACAGCGACATCGACCTGGTCAGAAAAGTACGCATTAGTCGTCTAAGATGGCTAGGACATATAGAGCGAATGGACACCAACGCTCCGGCCCGAAGAGTTTTCGATTCCAACCCGGAGGGACAACACAGTAGAGGAAGACCTCGCCTTAGGTGGCGCGCGCAAGTGGAAGGGGACCTCAACCAACTTGGAGTGCGCAACTGGAGGCAGTTAGCCAAAGATCGTGCTAACTGGAGAGGCGTGTTGGTTGAGGCCCAGGTCCACCCCGGACTGTAGCGCCACCTTAAGTAAGTAAGTAACAAAAGTGAGTTTCAAGCTTGTTTTATTTCAAAAATGGACTCTAGCTCTTACAAAAACATTTAATAAGAATGTTTAATGCAGCCAAATTCCCTTCAACCAATAAGTAAGTAAGTTGTTAACGTCACCTTCAACGCTGCATACACAAACGAGAAATATTTTTATTTTTCTAGGACACCCTGTCAAATAATTTGTGCCGAATTGTCCCGTTTCAAAAATATTGTCGTGGGCGGAGTCTTTCTTTAAGAATGTTTATGGACAAAGGCTACCGATCTGGATTGAAGTGTTAGACAATTTCTTTTGTCATTTAACAAGAAACCAATAAAAAAAAACCCAACACTTCTAATTTTTCATAATATATATATATATATCAAGAAACAACAAAATCCCACCCACCTACACATGTACGATAATTTCAAACGAAGTTGGTTGCGAATTGTGATCGTCGTAAACATGAACAGTGCTCAGCTTCCAGGCGCACAGCAAAAATAGAAACCCAACTTTTCAGTTCATGTGAGACGGGAAAAATGCATTATCGATGACTCCTCCCACACATGGTAGACTCAATTGTGAAACGGGACAAATTGCTATTTTCAAACAGGGTGCCCAAGTATGAATGTAGAACCAAAAATGTTTGTCCTAAACTAATACAAAATCCAACTGACTTAAAAAAAAAACTTTTGACAGAAACCAGCGAAAATTAAAACAGCGTGTGAAGAACACAATGGAGCGGGAACGACTTTACGATGCGCGGACATTGCAGGACAAATTGAATGATGTTCAATTTGAATTCAAAAATGCATGCCACGCTTTGAATTGAATAATTTAGAAAGGAAAATTCCAAAAAAAAAAATGGTTCGCTGTTGGCAAATTACAATTTGAGGACAAAAATTGTCATTGATCTGATCAAGAGCGCTCGTTGTACGCAAATGGAATTTTTTTCTGCCACGTTCCACCAAAATCGGAGAAGAAATTCAGAAACAAACACCAGACGCACAGAAAACATAGCAAGCTGCTTGAACTCGCATCGCTTCGGACAAACATTCCTTAAGACAGACTCCGCCCATCGGAATGTCTTTGAAACGGGATAACTTGGCAAAGAATATTGCACAGGGTGACCTAGAACAAAAAAAAATATTTCTCGTTTTCGTATGCAGCGTTGAAGGTGACGTTAACAACTTTCTAACTTACTGGGTGAAGGGAATTTGGCTGCGTTATTATGCGGCATTAAACATTCTTATTAAATGTTTTTTTAAAAGCTAGACTCCGTCCATTTTTAAATAAAACAAGCTTGAAACTCACTTTTGTTCGCTAGATTTATTTTATTTTATAACTTTGTTTGGCTAGGTACATGTTTATTCATAGGAGTAAGACAATTTTATAGTTTCTGTTGATAAACTTATTGATAAGAATGATGAAAAAGTCGAAGTATTTCTTTATTAATATTAAATTATAAACCATATCCTTTTTTGAGCTCGACCGAATGAGATTAATATAGATTACTTCAGCATGTGGTAAAATTAATTTCGGAGATGTCAAAGTGACAACTGATTGTCAACATTTCTAGACCCATCGATCTTCTAAAAAACTTCTGACAAAGTCGAGGATTTGGATAACGTAGGTCTAAACAGTGGGCTGCTAACAGTTGACAGATAATCGCATTCATGCGAGAGGCAAATTGCGAACTGCGTAAAGGCGAATATTCATTACTTCTGACATTTCATTCAAATGAAAACCTTTTTTTGGCCGCAGATACCCGCGAATCAGTTTTATTTTTAAAGGTAAAGTTCGAATGAAATTTCCATTCATGGGTTTTTGATTGGCGACTTATTAGAAGCGGAATAATTTAAGAATCGCCTACAGAAATAGGACTTTCTCTGACCGCAAAACTATTAAAAGGAGGCCTAACTTCGTTTTGAAAAATTGGGAAACTGTGCGGTCAAATGTTCACATCTGTATCAATTAGATGCACGCCAACCGCTCTAATGGTGCGGCTTCTTTAAAAAGCTTGTAGTATCGAGGTTACCTTTTTCTAAAGCACGTTTTTGTTGCCTGAATTTAGGAGCACATTTAGCAGAGCCCCTTCTCCAAGCACTAGGCGGCATCTTTGATACTGGGAACACAGTGTCGTCTACCTACATTTACTCATTTACCAGAGCTACACTACAAGCGTATCATAATCTAGCAGTAGTCTAAGTGAATAATTTTCTGAGCTGTCATCTGTTGCCAACGTTTAAAACCAGTTTGTTAAATTAGTTCCATTCACATCACAATGGAGGACAAAAAATCCTCATTAGAGAGTCTCCTCTTGAATACGCTCATTCAGTTTGCATTACTTCAGAGTGTGCCTTACACTTGAGGTACTGAACCTCATATACCTACCATTTCAACCTTTAACCTTGACACTGAAAGTCAAGTGCAAAAAAAATGCCCCCTTACTCACTCTGAGGGGTTGCAATTACTGCCCTTTTTTATGCACTGCTTCTCACGGATGGTACTTGTTACACCGTTTTGCGTGGGACAGTGTGACAACGGAATTATGACGTCCGACCGAGGAGTTAATTGTTTCAAAGGACTGGGGTTTATTGTTAGCCACTTCGAAATGGAACATTTATTCATAGCTGGAGTAAAATCCATGATAGAAATCGAATTCGACACCACCACCTCTTTCAATGGACCTTCCATTCTTGTTCGAAAACTCCCATCAACCAGATTAATGTTTGACGCAGATTTGGTTCCAAAATCTACCCATTTGTGGCACCAACTGGTTCGTTGTTGGTCGCCGGTACATATTAGTGGGCGACTTGACACTTTCGTCACAACGTGTTTCATGCACAATTTCCCGACTAAAATGCTTTGTCACCGGGATAAAGGATATTCTCGCCCATTTCCTTTGAAAGCTTCCTTCAGCTTTAACCTTGGATGTGTTTTGCTTTTGCTTCATCATGATGTTGTTGCTGTTGTTGATGTTATTTGTGGTGATTGATGTGAGTGCATATCCATTTAGCAGGAAATACACTTTCGACGGTCTTGGTCTTGGTATTCTCGGTTGTAGGTGGAGACTTGAGGCTCACTTTGCAATGGAATGGGGATGCAAAATCGTTTGCAACGTTTGCTCTCTTTATTCGGTGATGGAATACAGAATGAATTCCATCTATAAATATCTACATGGGTCCACTGTAACAAGGAAGAATTTAAAATGTCGCTGACTTACATCGTGGCATAGTTGGCACTTGAAGTTTGACATCTTGGCTAACCAGATCAGTGAGTCATATAGTGGCTGCCATAGAACGTACGACCCCAGAAATAAGCAAACGATACAAGCCTTCTTCTCGTGCCCTTTTTGCACTCATCTTCAATATGAAATTGACCATCACGTATACTTAAATCGCGTCGAAAAGTGCTGTTGGCGTTGTTTAATATTGAAAAATACGCCACTAAGGCTTTTCTTCTTAGGGAATACGGAATATACTTTTCTTTTTTTTTGGATACCGACTCCTGGAGAACTCAGACTCAAATTCCACTCCATTATGCAAAGCGGAAAATTTCTCTTCACATACTTCTAAAATGGCAAACGCTCTAATGACGTCAGAGTACGATTTTGGCGTCACAGTATGATTTTGTGTCGATGTACTGTACAGCTCGCATAGTTCGTCGTTGAATCGACTGCTCCAAAGTCCACCAACGCAAACGGAAGCAAATATCCAACGAAGAATTTTCCTCTCGAAGTTGTCAAGGATAATGCACCTGCTTTTGAAGAGGCTTTCGCCTCGTACCTGTTAAGCAAGACTTTTACAACCGTGTGAGGTTCAACAGAGTGATCCACATTGTTTACTTTTTGTGGGTGGCTATGCTTTTCGCACATTAAGCAGGACTTTGATTATTACTGTCCTTGGTTTTCGGCAGAAGGCTTTTCAAATTAGCTCTTAAACTAACTACACTTGCCCTACAGCGAGTATGTTGTAAAGGAGCAAGTAAAGTGCGACACAGTCGTGCACATTTTTATTGCGGACTTTCTCTAATGGAGTTTGTTATTTCTATAGGGTTAGAGATGGTACCCCCGCCCGGACTTCAGCCTGCATTTCTCGATTAACAAGGGAGCACTTAAAAAGTAATGTTTAGTGTGTTTTATTTATTTATTTATTTACTTAATTCAAAATCGCTTACAAAGTAGGACAAAAGTCTTATAAATTTTGAAAGCCTTTAAATTAATTTAAGAATTTTGAATTTAATGTATTTATTAAGTTATTTAAGTTGGACTACAAAGCGAGGGATCCCAGGTTTGATCTTCGAAGAAATATAAATTAACACTTAGTCCGCTGCGCCACCTCTTGCGAACGTCTGATAAACATCAGAGAGTCTCTCCGGGAAAACTTTCTTAAATCGGGATGAGTTTGAAGGTCCCTAGCAATCACCCAAAGAAATAAGTACGAATGCTTGTGGGAAGCTTGGTTTAGAGTCCTTACGTGCCTGTTGCGCCACTTATTTATTTTGTTAACTTATAAAATAACAAGGCAGATAATATTCAAAGCTAGGAATGCCTGAATACAGACTGATTTCTTACAACACCTTAACCTATCCACCTGTGCCCTTAAATCCCAATAAAAGAGTTTATTGACTTCCTGAATAAAATCTGACAGCTAATTTGAATTTCGTTGACAGCTGTCATTATGAGAGCTCGCCTCATATTTAATTATGTGCGTTGAGCAATACACACATATCTATGGTCTGTTTTTGATTGACGCACCCTCCCAAGGAGACAGAGAAAACCTCTTTATTTCCACAAATAAACCAGGACCTTCGCTTCTGATTGACATTTAATTTCATTGAATTCATCAGTCGCTCTGGCAGTCATTCCAACACAGAGTGGATAGCCTTACGACGAAGAAAGACTCCTTAACAGAATGTATTTTCTCACCTTGCTTCGCATGGTGGCTCTTGAATTTCACGCAACTTTTCCATAACTGAAAAGGACTTTTGTTGCAATTGCTGTGCGCAAACTTTGTTCATATTATATGCGAGCGCTACTCGCACAGTCTCGCAGTCTCCCAGCACTCACCGCAAGGAAATAATTAAAATCACAGCGTTTCCGCTCTAGTTACACTAGGAAATTTGTATTCCACATCAGCCATCATCGTCATCGTCATCGTCATCATGACGAGCTACCCCATCACCACCACCACCACCGGCACTCTGTCGCTGTGCCATCGCAGATGCAATGTATAGTCTGATGAGTCCTCCGGAAGCCCGATTATTATTTATTGCAACACAAATTGAAAGAGGATAACGGAAAAAAATGAACTTTTGTATCAAATCAAAACCACATGTGCATAGACAAAACTCAAGTAATGCTAAATAGATGGGTTCATACACGTAGACTGGGGCAGGGCGGCTGTGACTGTGTCAACGTTTGATCGAGCCAAGTGAAAAACAATTCGCAATTTCCGGCAGAGGATTGCGGCGCGCTGCTCTGGGATATGGTGTAATCTCATGGAAATGTATCCGCCACAATGACATAGACGACGGCTGGCATGGCAACGCGTGATCCTTGTGTTCCGGTGCGGCCTCTCGCTCTCTCGTGCAAGTAATCTATATGGCGATGTTTTTTGTTTTGCTTCTACTGTTGCTGCTCCTGTCAAACCAAAACAAGAGGCGATGGGCCAATGTGAAGTGTAATGGAAGGGAAATGTGTCGAGCAAGTGTGCTGTCGAGTGTCGAGTGGCGTTGTTTTCTTATTTTTTTTATTCACGCCCTCCTGTGGACTTTTTTGAATTATTGACATTTTTTGTGACAGCATTTTGACATTAATTTTCAATTTTATTGCGAAATTTGTTTAGTTATATGAGAGCGAGTTGGGTAGGTGGTCATAAATAAGGATAACGATGTGATTTCCACACCAGATAGGATACTCTCGAGGGGAATTTGTTTAATGTTTTTACATCAGCTAGTGTCGTCCTTGCAAGGTTTGACTTGCTTTTTTTTTGCCCTGTGAAGGGAACCACAATAAAGTCGAGATAATGGTAATGTCAATGGAAGAACAGAGATTGGGGCATCTTTGTGAGAGGTTGTCCACTGAAAGGGGGCAGTTCAGGTCGTAATCGATCTTTGTGAAAGTGTTTTTTTCTGCATCAAGTGCGGGGAGTGTCAGCGGTAAAGTAGAATGAGACCACTCAATTCGGGACAAATTCCGAATTTCTCTTAATTTCCTATCCTTGTCTGTCATTTGGAATCAATGTGAGTCTGAACAGAGTCAGCCGTCTTGTTTTTACAAATCAATCCGAAAGTTGTATCGGAACGGATATCTCGAATGGAGAAAATTCCTGTCCGAACGGATACTTCGATAGGGGTGATTAGATGTCAATGCGGCAGTGCTTACATATAGGAAGCCGGCGAACTCAGCGGATCTCGACTCAACTGCGGGAATTCTTACCGACGACGCTCTCAATTAATGTAGGTTTTCCGCCTCTAAGTTGAGCTTGTTACATGGTAGCCCAGGTAAAAGTTATACAGGCTGCGTTAACAAAGCCAAAACTTCGAATGAAGCCTATAACTAAAATGCTCATAAATGTTCTCTGCCCGTTTAAAGATAAAATGCTCAGGGGAACACCGGAACACTTAGCATTCCAAGGAAAGGTTGTTTGCAATGCGTTAACAAAGTCAAAGCCTCCAGAGAAGGCTTTCGCTAAAATGCTCATAAAAGTTCTGTGCCCGTTTAAAGACAAAATGCTCAGGGGAACACCGAACGCTTTGGAGATCCAACTGGTGCACAACATGCTTAAACCTACACCGAGTCCTTGAACATCCAAGAGCCCTCCTATCTTTAGCTACTTTTGTCACGTAAAAGATCGAATGGCAAGTGGAGAAGTTCTATTTATTCAAAACTCACCTTCACTTTGGTAGCTTCAACTCACAACAGAGGCTTACATAGCCCAACTTGCAGCAACCTTTGAGAGCCTTCTACAAGCATAATTCGCAGGGCCATTTCTCTATTTTTCAAGTCCCCGGAACGTGTCCCCATGGCCCTACCTTGGATGGTGTTAATTTAAATAAGCTATTCGAATGAATAGTTTATTCCAAGACGATGGGCATAGGTTGAGGAAGCTTTTGTACCGAAGGCGCATAGAAACTCATACGTCAGCCCCTAATATCTTCGACCTACAACCTCATCATCCTTTTTGCTTAAAATTCGGGAAAGATTTGGGGATTTCTGCTTGCCCTTCTTCTTCTTAAGATCTGCTGATTCTAACTGACCCCCTAACATGAATACAAAAGTGTTTCCCATCGGGCAAACTGCAAAGCTGTGTTTTTGGATACTGCCAAACCGCTGGCAAAAGACTTCTCCCTTCAGCTTTAACTCGACAGTGGCTACACTTCTGGTGGTCTTCTGAACTTGAATTTGGCAGCACGGAACCTCTTAAGAGATTTACTGAAACCCAGTCGTCAAAGGTTACGATTCCAGCCTTTCGAAGTCGAACTTTCTTAAAGTGTTTTCGGTTTGCTGGACTGTATTCCCAAGCATGCCTTGGCTTCTACTGGATCGATGTGGGCGCCTCTAAATGCCCGGAAGAATAGAATAGAAAGCTTAGAAGGTCATGCCCTACGTCTATCGAAATATGATCAATCTGGCTTATCATGTGTTGGTCAGGGTCCAAAGCCACGTTTTGTTTTGTATGCCGAGATCTGGAAGATGTGGGCTCGCTGCCGCATAACTTTTCGCGTAGGGTGTGGAGCCGGTTATAAGCCTTGCATACCAAAAATATTGCCAAAGCTATCCACTACTCCTATTTTGACATGGATTCGTTTTGAGTCACGCAGTTAGGACACTGCTCATTGGTCCTCTCCAGGCTTTTATAGAAGCTTTCTTTGGCTCTGTCGGCGAACGAATAAGGCCTCGATGCGGATTGTCATCAGCCCATCGGTGCCCTGTTCAAAGCCCAAGGCATTTCGCCATAGGACATGTCACAGTTGGTACTTCCTTGGCAGATTTTTCGGCCTCCAACATGTTCGTCTCTATCCCATTGCTATCCAGCTACCTTCCTGTTAATGGCACTCCCAAAAACCGAACTGGACTGAGATCGAATGTGTCGAAAAAAGCTACAGTCTTATTGTACGGTGAACAATCTACTGCGTTCTTCTTACGGGACAGAAAGAGGTCTACAAATGCGTTGTTTGAACTCCCTTTCGCAGCATTGAGGTCTCAAATAATATGGGTAATAATATTGTCGGACCTAGATTTATTAAAATGTCCCTCTCAACACCCACTCCCTCCCTCTTTATAGTTTTAAGCTAATTGAAAATACGTCTCCTCAGTAATGCAGAAGTAGCGTCCACTCTTCCTCCCATCACAAGAGTTGTCACCATAACCTCTGTTAAACAAAACCAAACCAGCAGTGCAAACAATGCTGAACGTATTGGTTTTCCTCTTTGACAAGGGGCTTGTCCCTTTCTCTCTGCAACCCGCACCCTTTTCCATTGCTTTCAGTGTAATTGCTTTTTTTTGGTCGCCAATTAAAAGTTATCTAATACTTTTTAATCATTGCTGGTTTATCAGACCAAGCCAGACCATCAGCAACCCCCGTTTTCGTGGTGTAATGCCGTCAGTTACCCTTGGCCATTTAATGCTCTTATCCGACCACCACTCTCGTTCGGTTTCCATTAAATTAAGCCTCCAACTGACCACCATCAAAAAAGTTATTAATTCGCCAAAGGCCATCGTAATATGGTTTCAATTAAAATGAAAAACACTGTCAAAAATGACATAAGCCGTAAACATTTGACACATCAAGCGTGTAATTTCATTTAACCTGAAACTCAACACGGCGAATGTGATCACTGGAGTAATGTTCATAACACTTAATGAAATTACCCAAGACTTTGACATTTGTCGCGCTTCATTAACTTTGCGAATCTGTTTCGAAAAATAACTCAGACACACACAAAAATCAAATTAAAACTTCCGCCACATTATGCAAGCGATTTATGAATTTAAAAAAAAAAACCTCGCTAGTGCACCATCAGGACCTACGGCAACAAAACTGTTCCACTTAGATGAATTTCTAATGCTCATTGGTGCTTGTAATGAGGTAAGCGAGCAGGAGTTTCGTTTTCACAGGACGACTGAGCGCAAAACAATGGATTTTGCGAGCAAATGAATAATGCAGGGGCAAACTTATGGGTTCTCGGTGTGTGCCTTCGATATCCATTCATGGTTGGATGGCAACATTTCATAAAAGGTGCAGCTTAACATGGCAAAAGCTATCAAATAGCTTTTGGTTTTGATTCTTTCGGATCGACCTTGTTTGACTTACATACAGAGAGACAGAATTCAATGGAAAATCAGGATCCTTCCGAAAAGGCTTTATTGTCACATAATTAAGATGGACGGGACAAAAATTTGATTATCGCCGAGGGTTGGGAAGGCAACGCAATGTGGCTGAGTGGATGGGGGAGAGGAGTGCTTTATGAATATGTAAATTTAATGGTACGTGCCAGGTACATTGTTAGTTGCAGTAACCAAGAGAGGGAGAGGGGGCACACAATTTTATAGCAACTGACGCTTTAGATGAATATTTAACTTGAGGGGATTAATTTGATTTTGCCGAGGTTGCGGTCAGTTGTTGCAACACTGAATATTGGTGGGCACCCTTAATGTAATGGCAAACACGTTAAATTGAACGTATTCAATGGTTGTGGCATTTACTATAGTCAGGGCTTAGTTGGGTACAGACGATGAGTCGGAATTAGCTCAATGGCATAGTACATTCTGTTGTAAACATCATAAAAAAAGATAAACCCTTAATTATATTTGATTTTTGTTTAAAGTTGTTAGAAAAAAAGCAAATGTCTGCCTGCGCAAGGGAAGTCGCGGGCTTGGTCATCACTGTAGCCTTTCTTTTTAAGTAAAGTGCGTAGCGTTGGCTCAAAATTGAGCCACATCCGTTCGTATATTGCCAATCTATTTCTGATCTAGGTCCAATATCCTATATCCACTATAGATTCTTCTTTAAAGTGGACTTTACTAGATTGAGGAACTCTTTTGAATAGTTGAGTACCTCATCTTTGCAGTAGCAACGCAACAGTCTTGTTTTAGTTTCAGATTTCTGCAGCAATTTCAGCTGCTAAATGTAGAGTTTTAAATATTTTGTATAAACCTATGCGGTGTCACGCCCCTTATTCCAAAGCCACTGACATTCTGCAAAATGCTTCCAACAGATGATATTCATTTTATTTACCCATTTTTCGAAGATAAAGCCAGCAATAAATGTCAATTTAGAGTTTTTGAAATAACTTTGCTGCGTTAGAGGGACCACGCCCTATTGTCCAATCCCGCTCACATTTTACCGAGTGCCTTTTTTGACAATACACACCACATCTCTAAATTTTGCAATTTTAGCTCACATTTTCACGAGAAAAAGCATTTTTAGTATTTATTTTTTAAGGGGAGGTGCCACGCCTACTATGCAATTCAAAATTTACTTTCCTAGGCCAATATATCTAAATTCTGCAACTATGCCCGCAACAGCTGCCGAGATGTATCGTTTCAAGTCAACCAGTCGAAACATCGAAAAAGCTGTCATCTGGGGTATGAACGTCAAACCTATTGCTACCGTCTTTTTTCGTGAACACAGCGGAGGCGTCTTACAAATTCAATTCATATGGAGCTGGCAGAATGTAATCGTCTTGATTTAAATGAATGCCGAACACTGTAAGCGTTTGAATTTACAAGGGGCCAGTTTTGTGCGTACTCATTACATGCATGGACTGCCACTGGATGTTACTAAGTTTACCTAAAAAGATGTCAGTAAGGTTTTCGTTTTCTATCCCTCAAAGCAGTACTCAAAGCCTCTGCAGTAATTTTACCCAGAATTATATTGAGGAAATTATTTCATAATATCAACCAAAAAACAAATTTCCACAAAGCTTGTCGCTGATGAATACCCTGACGCAATCGACTCACAAGGTCCTTTCATTGTTACCTCCTATTCGTTATTATCATCGCTGCAGTCAAGTCAAACTTGTGGAATGCTTAATATAAATTCGCTGCTTGCGCGTGACACGAGACGGAAAAGTGCGTTCTCTCCCATTATCATTTATTGAAGAAACCCCCTCCCAAATGCTCCTTGGCATTTCTTTTTTTTTATTAATAAAATACCTTAATAGTAATCATTTTGTTCTTTTTCTTGTCTCGTCCACTTTTACAGGCACAAAATTCCCCTTTATTATGAAACTATGTTTCTCGTCGTCGAAAAGCATGAATGGGGCATGGAATAATGCGACCAACGAGGGTATCATTGAAAAGGAGAATGATAGTGATTTAAAACCGGACGTATACAATTGAGATTTAATTAAAATTTTATAAACAAAAAGCTATTTATAAAGAAATTAAACAAAAACACATACACACACCAGAACCACCATCCCCCCGCATGAAGAAACAACTAATTGACGATGAAGATACAACGATTTTCGTCGCTTAATTATGAAATTAAATTTAAACAAAGAATGTAGGTTACTAATTTTTTGTTACAAAAAGAAAAAAACAAAAAAATATCAACAAAACTATGTTAATTACTTTCTTGTTTATGTTTTTGTTTTTTCTTTTTTAAACAATTATTTAGTTTAATCGTTTTCTCTTCACGTTTCCTTTGCATCTCTCTCTTTCTCTCTATCATCGTCTTGTAGAGTATTAGTATTTATAAAATACATAGTTATTATTATCTCATGTTGTTAATTCATCTACCTTTTAGTTTATCCCCTTCCATATGTAAAAATGGATAAATTTTGTTCTCATTATTAGTAAAATTCGATTTAACTATTTATATTATATAAATATTGTAATTTGTGGCCCAAAAGAAAAAGAAAAAAAAAAACAAACAAATTTTGTTGTAATAATTTATCGCATGTTTTCTTTTCGTCGACTTTTTAGATTGAAATTTTAATACTAAATAAAATTTATTTAGGACAAAAGAGGAGAATTTTAGCAAAAATGTAATTACGTACATACATTTCGTTTGACAATATAAACTAAAAGAAAAAAATGCATAACAAAAAAAAAAACTGAACTATCATACTTAAATGGAATTTATTAATCAATGGAATAAGTTACTTAAATCAATTAAACAAATTTAGACTAAAACGAAAGAATAAAAATCACATTGGTTAGACTAGTATTATTGTATTTTTTATTTTTTATTTTTTTTTTTCTAATTTTAACAAAGAAAAACCTAAATCAACCTAAGCAAACAAACAAAGAGGACTATGACAAAATAAAAGAATAAACAAAAATCTATTATTTCGTATATATAAGTAACTATACAAACAAACAAAAAAAGACATATGTTATACTTTTTTTTTCTTTCTCATCGTTTTGCTCTTTATATTTTATTTTATTTTGTGAATTTTTCTTAATAATATGTAATTAAATAGATAAAAGAAGAGTTAATTCATTAAAACTGACGTTTAGTTTAACGCAAAGAAAAAAATATGTATAAATTAATAACAAAAAGAGCAACAAAAGCATATTACTTTTTTAATTTACACAATCGCAAGGAGATAATGTGCATACATAACAAACAGAATGTAAAATATGCTAATTTACGTTCTTATAAGGAAAAGAGATATTTATTCAGATAATACAAGAAATTCAGCAATATCAGAAACAACCATATCAATGTGAGTAAGTAAAACTAAAAAGAAAAATATGAAAAAGTGAAATAATGATAATTTTAACTAAACTTAATTTAGAATTAACTTTTAGATTCAAATGACTAAAAAGAAAAGAAAAATAATAGTTTTCGACAGGGAGAAAAATTTATAGACAGCTAAACGTTTGGTTTTCTTTTTTAGAACGTGTACAGATTTATTTTTAGAGGCTTTATGTTGTGGTCGGCAATTAGTGTGAGTGTTGATAGTAAATATGAATCAATGTATTTAGTGCATGCTGTGGAAGCAGTAGTTTTGAGGTGATGGTGTGTGTATCGGCTGCTGCGACCTGCGATCTTATTTTATACTCTTTCCTGCGTGTAATTTGTGGCCTACATTTTGCGAAGGCATCAGTTCTGTGTAGTCCCTGTAATTCGAGTTCGAACCGCGTCATCTGTGAACGAGCAATTGGTGACGGAATTGGTTTGCGTTTCGTATGTAAAATCGAATGAATTCCGTTACGAATACGACCAATCGGTGCCTAACTGCGCAGTATTCTTGTACTCAACTCTTTCAAATGTTGCTTCTAAGAGATACAATTGGTAATGAATTATGTTATATTCGTGTGGCTTGGAACTGGATCTGAAACTGGCATGATCAGTTCTTTTGCTAGGTCATCTAGTGTGCACCTTGATTCTCTGAAATAAAGACAAGATCCATCCGACATTGATCTGATTCTTTTGAAAGATGGGTTTTAAAGATCGTGCTCTGAAGCTGGCCTGATCAATTCTTCTGGCAGATCAACTAGCTAGGAGTTTGACTCCATGGAATCATGAGCAGATCCCTGACACTGTTGAATCATCACTTTTCAAAATTGTGCTCCCAAGCTGGCGTGATCAGTTCTTTTGCCAGGTCAATTAGCTTGGAGTTTGACTCCATGGAATCAAGAGCAGATCCCTGACACTGTTGAATCATCACTTTTCAAAATTGTGCTCCCAAGCTGGCGTGATCAGTTCCTTACTAGCTTGGAGTTTGACTCAATTAAATTAAGATCGGATTCAAAAAGTCATTGCTACAGCATAAGATAGTAGTTTATATTATATTCGTCTGTAATGAGATGTTTGTCCATAGATTTGGTGCTGATCTGACACCATGTACTATTGTCCGTTGTCCGATCATTGCCTTGGAAGTCGCCTCATTAAAAAGTCATAAAGAGAGGGAAGCACTGGTGTGCCTTTGCTATGGGACGTCCTATCTCCGGCGATCCAATAACGAACCAAAATTAGTTTTAAAAGGAATCAAGCAAGGACATTGATTCATTGCCCCTACGCATTCGACGAACCATCATCCTCAAGTCGCTTCCTACAATCCCCAAATGTCTTCAAATACTCGTGTTAAATACGCTTAACCACCTCCCGCGCATTACCGACCCCAAAACAACACACCGCCTCCGAGCAATAGCAAGAAAAAAAGAAACTACCTTCACTTAAAGTATAAGCTGCAGCAGAAAACCTACAAAAAAAAATATATCAACGAATATAGATTATAATTAACTTTTAAGCATTTTATTTTTGTGCAATTAAAAAAGAAATCAAAATAATTTATAAAGAAATTTACAACTATCTCGTAATTAGTTTTAGTGAATACGCATTCTGTAAATTTTGTTTATTTTATATTATTATTTTTTGTTTTGTAAATTATTTAATTTATATTGTATGAAAAAAAATATCATTGGACTTCAAATGCTGAGCGAAAAATATATTTAAACTTATTTTTAGTCTTTCATTTGGTTGTTTGTGAAGCATTTTCATTTTTGTTGTTTATTATTACAATTGTTATATTTTTCTTTCTTGTAAAATACTAGACTGTAAGATACTTATTCGTACTTAACTTTAAAGTAAAAACAAAAGAAAAAAGAAGAAACGTAACATCGATGGTAGCTATGAGTTATGAAATAAAAACATAATCATTGATTTTTAATTTATTTTAGTGATTTGTGTAAGTTTTTCGTTTTTCTCTTAAGTTTGTAAAACAATTTTCGTTGTTTTTTTTTTTTTTTGAATAAATGACAAGTTTTTTTTCGATTTCATAAAACATTACATTTGGTTGTTTTATTTTATTTAATTTTTCATAAATGTACTTCGCAGAGACAGTGCATGGAGCGCGTCCTATTCGGTGGAATTGAATAAAACAAAACTCAAGCACAAGGAGATTTGTTTAGTAAATGAGTTAAAATAAGTTTGTTGTATAATTTGCCCTTTGGTTTTTCTCCCTGTAACATAATAAACGATTAAATTTAGAAGAAAAAATTCCTGAAAATCAACATATCGAAATTTTTTAAACTCATACAATTTAGTTTAAACAAGCAGTGCTTAGTTAATTGAAACAATAATATAAAAAAATGCACACACATTGAAAATGATAATACAAGACATATACATACCTAATAATGTTTTAGTGTAAATTGTTTTTATTTTATACGGTTTTTGTTTCATCATTTTCTTCTTATTGTTAAAAATTAGTGTTTAGGAATTTGTTATTTGAATTATTTTTTTTTGCGTAGACTTTACTGAAAATGTTGATGGGCACCCAGGTGGCGTGTCCATCGGACACTTGAAGTCGTAAATGAAAGGTTGTCAGGTATTTGTTTTCGTTTTGTTTGCTTTTAGAAAAGGATTCCTATTGAAATGATAATAATGAAACGTATGTTTGTGTTTATTTTTAGAGCAAATGCTTCGCAGTGTCGGAGCTTGATATAGTTATATAATTTTTCGTGTACTCCTTTTGTTTGGATAGACGGAATAGTTCATGTTGTTGTACAACTAGTAGAATTGAGCATTTGTTTTCAAATTAGCTACAATTTACTATTTAATTTTACTTGCATGACGCTCTTATTTTAAATTCATAGTCAGCTAGCTGTTGTGTCAGTTTTAAACGAGGGTGGAGGGGAAATTAACAGTTTTTCATGGGTCAACAAAGAGAGTTCTATTTTGTTTCACATCTGTCACAGTGACTGTCGTTATTTAGTATATGCGCACAGTGATCTAACTAAATCCAAAGATGAAGGGTCAAACCTTTTAGTAATTTGACGTCCATCTTTCGAAATTGTATGTTCTTCTCTGAGTGGCGGCCAATTTGGAAATGTATTTTTATAGTTGATGGAAAATATTCCAGCTCACAAATTGAACAACGTTTTTAAATAACGAACCATATTTTTGCAAAATTGCCATCGCTTTTTTACGAGTGTTCGTGCTTTCAAACATGCCTTCCAGTTCGATCTTTTCTTATCCGCCAATTAAAGCCCATGTAAGCTGGTGAAGGGAAAATACCATCTGGCACCACTGATCAGATAAAGTGGCGCCGAATGCGCTTAGTGGTTGTATTCAGACTCAAAAGCGCTGCGATATGTTGAGTGCAAACAAAATGCACAGCTATTGTAGGGTTATTCGTACCAGCTGTCAAACATCCTCTGAAAACAGTTAAATAAACAAGTATGCTCAACATTTACAAAAGGCATCGGCTGCGGTCGTATTTACTGGTGATAATTTTCAAAAAAAAAAAACAACTTATCGAACATAAATGAAACGAATTATGGGTAGTAACTAATATTATTTTCATTTACAGATTTTTCTATTTTTGTTTAACTTTTCATTTTATAAAAGTGTTTAGAAAAAAAATTAGTAAAAGTGAAAACTTTAAAAGCAGGCGGAAAAATACATATTATTGTGCAATTTGCGAATAAAAGGAAACAAAACATTTTTTTAGAATTATTCGTGTAGATGTTTAGAGAAAACTAACAAAAAAACTTTATTGAAAAATACAAAAAAAAAACACTACTAAATGAAAAAAAAAAAAACAAAAAAACTTACTCGATATTCAACAGAAAAGAAAATACATTACATACATTATATTTTAAGTATTAAACTAAACAACTTTGAAGACAAGATATCAATGAATGTGAAGCAAAAAGAAAATATTTAGAAATAACTTTTAACTTAAACTTATACATGTGGAAAGAACAAAAAAAATATATATAATTCATAAGCAGCATACATGCATACACACTTTGAAAATAAAGAGAAAAAAAAAGGAATATTCAATTAATACAAATATATATATCTATACAACATAAAAAGACTTTGTTTTATTATTTCTCCCGCAACAAGTCCAGAACAACAGCCAACAACAGTTCTCCTTTAATTTTAATTTTGTTTTTATTTTTATTTAATTTTTGTTATATACTTTTTAACCCTTCACTCTGATGAATACTTGAGAAACTTGGATCTTTTTATTTGATTTTGCGTTTATTTGATTTTTATTTTCAACCAAAGGAAGACGATCTAACCATCACAACTTTGCACAATCAGCTATCAGGTAAACGCCACAACAATTGAACCAATCACTATCTTAGGTACTTGTAAAACAAGAGTACTGTAGGTGGGAGGTATGAATAGCGTTTACTCACAATACAAACACGAACAGCGTAAACGAAACTAGTATCTAGGATATCCACTTAAACATTTTCGTCAAGAGTCAAGAGTTGGGATTTGCAACCTCCTCGCAGTCGACCGACAGAGTATAGAACGTACTGTGAAATAAATTTGTATGTGGTTTGAAAGAATATTAACCGGTTACATTTCGGGAGAGAACTATTTATTAATCGCTACTCATTGAAGGGAGAACGTTGGTCCATAATTCGACTCCGTTTTCAAATAAAAATTACAACATAATGAGCGATTCTAATAAAATGCGTTTTAAGTGTCCCCTCTAGATTTTACGAACTCACAATGGCGAAATTTTCTAAACAAAATTTCTAAATGTGACCTACAAAACATTTAGTGTGATGGTTGAAAATGATTTTAGTAAGGCCCAAAGTCTGAAAATTTGAAAAGGAGTGACGGAACTGCTACCGAATAATTGTACATCTGAATTTCGTAGTTCAGTAGAGTAATAGGCTACCTTAATTTTTATGCAGTTAATTTATTAATTTTAATATCGAACACATTTTTTTCACTTTTCATTCTTCTTTTTTTTTTTGGATTAATATTTGTTGTTCTCAGGTGTGGTTTTCTTTTTCAAACAGCGGCGTTCGAAAAAAGAAAAAAGACGTGGGCCCAGGTTTAACCCTAATGTGTTCGATATAGCACTGAACTCGCCCTGTTACTGAAAACCTGTGTTTGACATGACTTCGAGGGCAAACCCCGTTTTCTTCGAATTTCTATGGAAGAAATTTCTTCATAATAGTATCTTGGAAAACCGAAAAACAATAGCACCAATGTTCACTTCCAGCAGCTTTGAATTTTCCCTTTGATCCCAAAATCCTTAAAAATTGATCACTTTATGAAAGTTCACTCATATAATTTTGATTTTACTGTGCAACATGTATTTTTTCATTAACAAAGTTTAAATTAATTTTGTGAATGCTTTTTCATGTACGGAAAATTATTGTTCTCAGACTGTAGAGCTCTTTTCAAATTAATTATGTCCTTGTTTAGGTTTTAGACTTGCACGAAATAGTGAAGTAGAAGAACAATATATTGTTTTTCACATTAGTGAAAACATAAACTCACGTTCATTGTTTTATTATATTTTGTTTCTTTTTCCTCATAAACCAAAATTTTCGTGATCAAATTTTGTAAAGAGAACATAATGTCCCACTCTACTTTAACACTGTTCAACCATAACCTGGGATCGAATCGCGTCGTCCGTGAACGAGCATTGAGCATTACGTGACGGAATTTGTTTTTGTTACCACATGGAAAACCAACTTAATTCAGTGAAAGTATAGCTCGTTCACGGAAGTAACGATTCGACCCCTGGTTAACTAGAAAACTGTGGTAACAAACAATTTGTAGCAACATTTTTAGCAACGAAAACATAATACTAATAATCATTATTTTGTGGCTAGATTTTTCGAATCCACAACGCCCGAATTTCCCTATAAAATGAACTATTGTGACAGATAAAATATTTAGTGTGAAGGCTAGTAATGATTATAAGTAAGGCCTAGAGAGAGTAACAACCATAATTTACAACAAAATGTGGGTACCATAAACCTGAAAATAATGCTATAAGAGCTGTTCCTTGTCCAGTTCAGAGTATAACCCGAACTATCAAACAAAGTTAGTGTTTCTGTTTTAGCTCAGGCAAAGCTGTGTATTTGTTTTTCTTTTTCGTTAAAATCATAAAAAGCGGAGAACATCTTATTTTGACAGCTGGCCATAAATTATGACAAGATATGTCATTGCTGTTGCAGAAAAACAAAGTCGATTGTAAAAAAAAACAGCTTATTTTGACAGCTGGCCATAAATTATGCCAAGAAATGCCATTGCTGTTGTAGAAAAACAAAGTTGATTGTAAAAAACAGCTTATTTTGACAGCTGACCATAAATTATGACAAGAAATGTCATTGCTGTTGCAGAAAAACAAAGTCGATTGTAAAAAAAACAGCTTATTTTGACAGCTGGCCATAAATTATGACAAGAAATGTCATTGCTGTTGCAGAAAAACAAAGTCGATTGTAAAAAAAGTGACTATAGAAATTCAAGAAATGCAGTTGACTGGTGTATTTTTAGTCATATGACAAGTGTTTTAATGTCTCCGCTTGGTACATGTATTATATTTAAATGAAATGTAAACTGCTACTTAGCACTATTTCGAACGTTTCTTATCACATCATCCACAAAAGCCACTTATTTGAATTGCATATTTTTAATGATCACAATAATCAGAACGGATGACAGCTGTTTAATCCCGGCCACCTTTTTTTTATTTTCAAAACGTAGTTAACACAAGGAGAAGATGTGATTGCCAGTCATACGAGGATTTTATTTCATAATTTGCTAGGATAATCGGGTAGGTTTTGCGCAAGTTGAGTTCTTTGATCTTACAGCCGAGTGGCAGCCTTGAATTCTGCAAGCATTTGCCACGATAGATGTGTACATTATGCCATAAACGTGTACATTTTGGGAACGTATTGGGTGAGTTTCGAAATTGTCTCGCTCCACTCGGACAAATTGTTCCACGCAGTATACTTTTAGGCAAATCAGGAGCAGTTTTGTTTTTTGAATTTACAAGATTTCTCTACACAAATTTGTAAAAATATACTGCTGCCGAGTGGCGCTACAGTTCGGGTCGAACCTCGGTCGAATGCCAAATAATTTGTAACCCAAGCAGGCAGAACAAAAATGGCAGATATTGGTTTCCGATTGAATTAATATTTAGTCGCTTACGCAAAATTCCGGTAGAGTTGCTTTGTTTCGTGAAATATTCGTCTATTAATTTTAATTGGGGCTGAATGACAGAAATCACTCTAAATAAATAATTCGAAAAACCCATTCTGAATAGCAAGAAACCCGTTCATTAATTGAAATTGCATAAAGCAAATAAATCTCAATTTTATTGTACGCCATACATGTATTTATTTTTCACGCGAATATTTTCCAATTATCCTTATTGTGGGCTTAAATTGAAAAAAAAAAACAACAACATTCTTCTTTATTTTTTTTATATACCAGATCCGAACATTATGTATGTTGAATGTACTAGAACATTTCGTTGGTGTCGCATTTTGCGGTCAAACTGGAAAAGAACCCATTTATGTAATTTAGCAATTCGATTCATTTTCCAGCCAGACAAAACCAACGAATTAATTATGTGGTAATTACTATTATTGCAATTAACCAAACTGTCTCTGTGTGTGTGGCTCTGTGGATGAAGGTTTTCTCTTTTAATCGTTTTATGTACTGTAGCCAAATGAAATGCTAACCAATACTATGGATGTGGTATATTAATGACCCTCATGCATGCTCATTCTAAAACGGACATAGAATTTTATATATGGTGAGACTTGGAATTTATTTATTTTATTTACAGTATTTTTTGTGTTAAAAGAATTACTGTTTCTATGTAGAGCAATTTTGGTTTTGAAAAGGATACGACGATTTTTACGGATGGCTTATAGTGCTTTGGACTATTCATTTATTTTGGGGCTGCCCGGAGAGAAGTAAAATCCAAAGCTGAACTGGCAGATGAGTTGCACAAATTATTAAAGTAAAAGCGGTTTATCATTTTGGGGACATTGCTCGATCAGTGATTTATTTGTGGAAGCGAGTACCTAGTCATTGTAAATTAAGTCGCCTGCGATGTGACCCTTTAAGTTCATATTTTGAGTGGCACCTTCACATAGCAACTCAATATATAAATAAGGTATTACTTAGAAGGTGTCACAGTCCGGGGTGGACCTGCGCCTACACAATGTACCTACTATTATGTTTATTAAATTTATCCGAAAAGAAACCTACTTTATTTGCAATTTCCTTCAGAGCCTTCGGAACAATATTTAAGTACTCTCTAGCTCCATGGTTTTCAACAAAAAAAAATGCTTTTGCCCATTAAAAGATAAAACAAACCCAACAAACAATGGGGGCTATAAATTAATTTAAAAATCTGCCGGCAAAGAATTAATCTCACCACATTCATTGGTCACTAGTGTTATTGATGGTTTTTTTCTGGGCTAGTGCATGAACTTTATGGCTTAAAATTTGTAATCTCAGTTTAACAAATTACCCTCCTTTGTATCATATGAAAACAATCCTGTTGGGGATAACTCTATGCGAAACAAAGACCTGCATCACAACCTTTCATATAAGACTTAAGAATTTATTTAATTTTTTTTTATGTAAACTGCTCTAAAAGTTCAATCAAAAGAAAATCATTTTATTTAGACTATCAATTGCCACACAAAAATAAAAATGAAATAATCCACTCTACACAAATCATTTTTCTTAAAGAGGAGCTTTTTTCACTATAAGACGTCTAAAAGAAAATATAACGAAGCAAAAAATATAAAAGAATATTTATCCAATTCAAAAGACAATGAATTTTTTTCTATATTGCATTTTTTGCATACCAATATAAATTACTATACACAGTGAAATTTTAAAATTTGCTTTTTAATTTGAAATCTACAAACACGCAAAAAAATAAATTCAGAAAAGAGCGACATTACACAAAAGTTTGTAAATAAAAACAGTATACTTGTAAATCGTATCTATTTTTCTTAAAATTAAAACACTACATAACTGTACAAAGCGATAGAAAACAAATATCAATGGCCAAAAAAGTAGTTTTATGCATAAACAAAACTTCTTAACAATTTTGTTGTATTTTTCGTTACAAACAAACAAAAAGATGTAGAAAAATTTGTATAAATTTAATGAAAATCCTATTATATAGTGCAAGGATGGGATGCGTGACACAATGTGGGCTGTGCAAAATTTTGGAATATCAACTTTTGGAATGCAATAGCAATGAGAGAATTTGATGTTGTTAATGGTTTTTAAATTTGATATTCCAAGTTTTTACATCGCTGATTTATGTAATTTCGAATTGAGTTTTTGACCCACTGGGTCTGGCATTTAAGAACACACATAATTAAATAAATAGTAATACAGTATACAAGTAAGAAACATTTTAGGGAATAATTATAAATACACGTGTTAGTAAAGGTAAAACGAAATCATGGTGAGTCGTTTGTTAAATCGGAGGGAATTTATTTTTATTTTAATAATGCATGATGTATTTCTCTTTCATTCTTTTCACCTGCTTCAATTTATTATTCTTACTCTAAAAGCCTTTTCAACTAAACTTAATTCGTTTAAATAAATTCACACCAAGGAATGGTGTGGACAAGTTGAGCCTAGGGGCCATTTGTTTGATCCGTTTTAATCACAGCAGTGGCTTTCAAAACGATCGTTGGAAATTGATCCTATTTGATAGAAAAACCATTATCTGCTATAGATTTATTACTTAGAAGGATTGGGCTCAACTGTATGATTTGAATTCACTTTTTGAAAGTCACTTGGCAAGGACACATATTTTTCCCTTTTGATGTGGAAGAAATTTCCCACTAGGTTCTTAAAAAGAAAATAAATCAACGATGCAATCATGTATGGATTCCACAATCTTAAACCAAAAATCCTGACAGGTTGTTCTCGTTGTTTAAGTGGTGTTTGAAAAATAGTTGTTACTTTTTCTTAAGGAAATACTTAACCCGAATTCTGATCACTTCGTGATACTCAGAAAACCAAAAAAAAATCAAGTAGGTCGACGTGTTCTTCATGTTCCCTTCCCAAACTGCATTCATCGATCTTGACAACAGTGACAGATTGTTTTTCATTCGAATTTAAATTGTGATATGAATACTTGTTCCCCGTCTCTTCTAAGTGACTAATTTTTCATTCAATATGAGCTTTATGTTTTGTAACCGGCGGCTGCCTTTTAACCTGCTTGTTATAATACCGCAGGAAATTGTGAATTTTTCAAATAAAGAAAATCCGCAATTTAAAAATGCCAATATTTCAGATTTGGAAACACAATCCTCCGCCTTCTCTTCAGTCAATTTTGCTAACGAAAATATTCTCCTTCATTTCCCAAACAACTCACCACGATTGAGCACATATTCTGTTAAATTTTGATCTCATTTAATAGCTTTTAAGAATCAAAAAAGAGAATTTTGCAATTTTCTAATTATTTTCATTGTTCAAAATAAAATGAATGATAAATCCTAACGTCAATTTAATGCAAATAAATAAAAAATAATGCGATAAATGTAGTTAAATAAAAAAAAACCCTACATACAAATATTAAAGCATTCAAAATATATATATATATAAAGTTTTTTTTTTCCTCTAGCTGAGTAAGTTTATTATATAAATAAAAATAATTTATTGAAATTTGAAAAAATTAAACTAAAATAGACAACAAAAAAGGGAGAAACGTTTTCTTAGATAATAATGGGACAACAAATATGTGATTTGCGAAAAAAAAAACAAAAAACAAAATGAAAGAAATAAAACTTCTAAACACGAAAAAGTAGTCAATTTAATTATTTTACAATTAATAGAAAACTATAGATCGATATATAATTTTTTCATATAAGTTTTTCGCACAACGCAATATAGATTTTTAGGAGCTATTTGATTTGCAGATATAAAGGCGAAAACATATACTTTAGTTAGCATAATTTGTATTCGTTTTAAGACCAAAAAAAAAAAAAAAACAAAAACAAAATGAGAAAAATTTAATATGAATCCTTGCCAATATAGAAAAGATTAAAATAAATATTAAACTATAAGTAAACACAACAAATACATACAATACAATTTAAACCAAATTATATACTATATCTAATATCTGAATAGAAAATTGGTTCAAATGCGAATTTGTATACGATTTTTATAATGCAATGTTTTTTCGTTTCCAGTCTTACAGAGAAACGGAGGGATGTGTTTTGTGTTTGGAATTCGGAGCAATTTTTAACTACCTATACTTAAAATGGAAAATATTTGAAAGCATTCATGTTTTGCAAAATCTAAATTCTCGCCAGCTTTTGCTTAGAATTCCAATGGTACTTCCACTGCACTTTTACGTTGGAACGATTTTTTAAACGATTACCGATTTTTGTATCCAGGAATACTAATAGTTTGATGTGATTTCATGGTTGGTACTTTTTTCTTGACATCTTGAAAGCGTCAAAAGAGACGTCCTAAAGAAAACTATTCGCAAAAAAATATCATGCGCGTATTTTCATACTTTTAATACTTTTTTTCTGAACGTAATAATGGGCAATCCACATCCGTCATAATTTTGTAGTGATTTTCAACCCGGGTTCAGTCTATTTTGGTGCGACTCATATTTGAGCCGTCTAAAAGTATTTTCGGAAAGGCCCCACGAATAGTTTGATATCTGTCTCTTCTTATTTTACATTTTAAAAAATGTTACGGACCTCAAAAAACAAACCTCTCCAGCTAGAGTTTGAAAAAATTGGCCTTTTCGGCAGGGAGGGCATTTACTTCTTTATATTCTTTAGAGCTCTCCATCTTTTTACAGCCATCTTTACTGAAGCTGATTTTATTTAAAAATACATAATTAGAAATGTGGATTTATTCACGAGTCAAACTTAGTCAGAAAAAAGGCTGCTCTTGAACAGTTGTCACAGCTGAACTACGGCCTTCGACTGTTATTTTGGTAGACAATACTCATTAAGGATTTGGAATTCAATATCAATGTCATCCTTCCAAAACGCAAAACACCGAGACACATGCTCCGTTTAACAAGACTTTGCTTTTCATACTCAAACAGAGAATAAACCAACCGATCGATTAACCCTTATGACACTTTACAAAGAAATTGCTACAATGAAACATACAATTATTAGCTAAACAAAAGAAAATATACAACAAATACAACCAACTTTTAACAGTAAAAAAATAAGTAAAACTAAACTTTTGGAACACTTATACATTATTATTATATACTGTATAGCAACCTCTATATATATACATAAAATACCCATACAACTACGAATATCTCCTGCTGAACTGTGCATCATCCACCACCACCACCACCACAACCACCACCACCAACAACACAATCCGTAACGGTATTACTCTTAACTTAAAACAATAAATAAATGAAAAAGAAAAAAGTATATTTTATTAATGAAAAAAGAAAATAGAATACAAACCTAAATAATAATAAATATTTATATAAATATATATAGCAACAAAATCGATGTCCGCGCAAATAAACTACAGTTTTTCTTATATTTTTTTAAACAATTATTTCATTTCTAAGAATTTATTCACCAGAAAGAAAAACTAAATTATTTCCTTAGTTCTAAGTACTTTTAGGCACTTAAACGAAACCTAAAATTAAAACCAGCAGCCCAACTCAAAATTGGGTTCGACGACATTTTTTGCCTTTAAATAACATAAATAAATTAATACAAAACAAAAAACTAAAAATCAAATTCATCTGTGTATATTAAAAAAAAAAAAAAAAGGAGAAAATATTTTAATTTCATTTGTAAACATTTTTCAATATGCTCTGTGTACAAAAACCAAATGAAATTATATATATATATATGAATTTGTTAAGAAGACAATTTTAATTTCCTCGCTTTAAATGGAATTCAAGTAGAGAACAGAAATACATATTATAGAGAAAACAAATCGATATTATATTATTATACATGAAAATATGAATCCGTATTTAATATATTAATTGTTAGTTGCATTATTGAAAAATTTTACGAAGCAATTATACTACATTTTAATTACAAAATGAACGGACGACGGAATTAATTGTGAACAAAACAAAAATATGAAAAATGTTTTGTAACTAAATGCGATGTAGAAGAACTAAAAAATAAAAATAGTATTCCATGGATATGTGAAACAAAATGCAAATTATACCAGCGATAATATATTATACAAGAAATATATTAAATAAAAACAATTTATTAAGTATTAAAGCAAAAAAAAAAAAGAACAACACAGAAACTAATAAATATTAAAAAAAAGGATCAATTGTAAGTGAAGAAGTATTATGAAGAAAATTCTATAACAAACCACAAGACAAAAAAATGAGGGAAATTATTTAATAAAAATCTTAAATAAACAAGTGCTGGTCGAGTTTTATTTTCCATACGAAATGATAGGTTTCTTTTGCAAAAAAAGAAAGCTACCAAACAAAGTGGGGCTATGTAGGCCTCTCTACCTCGTTTTAGCCTGTCATATTTAACAGCCAAGGTTCCTGGTCGAAAAACACTACTAATAATTTCAATACAAACTGTAAATGGTATACAAGGTGTTCCTTGAGGGGTGATGTGTAAATGTACGATTCTGAGAATTTAATTGCTATGACTATTCCCTGTTTGTAAGGATGTGATTAGGTTTAAATTGTGCACAAACTAAGCATATCTAAGAGTGAAGTATTTCTTCTTGAACAAATAGTTGGTGATGGCCAAAATTGGGTTAATAGTGCTGAAATGAATATTATTTCTTTGAAACCACAGTTGGCATAGAAACCTCTTTTGATTCTCGGTGAATTTTCCAAAGAAAACAGTGCCTTGAACGTTTTTGCTTCAAATCAATACAGTAACTCGTTACTCTTCTATACGTTTGCCTTTTAAATAGTGGGGAGTTAAAAAGAGTACTCAACGACTCAGTGGGTAGTGTGCTGCCTCATGTTCGATCACCGGAAAATTATAAACTAGATTATTTTTACTGCGAACGTCATCAGAGAAAGATTTGAGTACACGATTGTCCTGTGAAAACTTCTCTTACAGCCGATTTTGGCATAAAATTCTAAAAATGGAAGCATTCGTCCCAAAAAACAAAAATTTGAATAGTTGTGACTTGTGAGAAGATAGTAGGACGAGGTTGGACAGGGTTGCTGGATGTTTCAGCGTCTTCAACTTGAAGAAGGGGTGATATAAGAGTGGTCAACCTCCGCTGACATCAATTGAGGATCACGAACACTTGTGCTTTCAGCTTAGTGTTGATTCCGCGGTAGTTTCTGCAAGGGTAGTGACACTGAATCTGCGCTGCGGTTGGACTTGATGGCACGTCAGCTGATTATTTAAAAGAACTTTGACTGGGTATACGTTTTGCATACAAAGGGAAAACCCTTTCAAGAGAAGAGTCTTAATCCAAAAATAGTTTCTCTTTTGTAAAAGTCCAACAATCCCGCAAGTATTGTCTGTCACCAATAGTCTTTCGATGTACTAACTAGCACGATATCGAATGAAGGCCGTTTAGAATGTCATTTGAACTTTATGCCTCCTAAGCCTGGGTTGAATCGAGTTGTCCGTGAACGAGCATTACGTGACGGAATCTGTTTTTGTTTCTCGCATGTATAGCTCGTTCACCTAAGTGTAAAGTCGACACCTGTTTCCTGGCAAGCAGCCCATCAACCCCCTACACAAAATGTGCCTCAATCACTGCAGGTGTACGGAGAGTTGTTCAGTGTTAGAATTAACACAATCAAGAGAAAAATAATGTCGATAGATTGCTCCTTTCACTAGTGATTCATTCTGAAGCTGACATCCGCGAGTTGATATCGTCGAGTCCTTTACATCGCAGAACAGCGCCTAAAGACATTCACTAGACCTAGAATTATTCGCCTCAATTCAAGGCAACTGGATGCATTCTTCTGAGTCATGTATCAGTTCTTTCCCGGGTGGTAGCTTCACATTCCAAGGCCAACACTACTGCCAAGGTTGCCCTCTTCTCCAATTTTGGCATTCAAACTCCCAAGTACACGACTCTGATGCCGTCTTCTTAACATTCCCTTTAACAAAAAAAATCGACAAAACTCCAATCTTCCCTGTCACTCAACAACAACGTTCCCCTCAAAGTGCGGCAACCGCAAGTGTTATAGGTTGAAGGATTTCAACAACCCACTTTACTTCTTTTTTTTTAAACAAAAACCTATCCAACCATCTTCGTTCCGACATAAGTTTCACATTTTCGCGTCAACCTCTACGTGTTTGTAAAAAATAAAAAAACAAAAAATATAAACTGCAACTGTTCCTTCGCTTTGTTCCGATGCCACAAAAACCACAGGATACAAGTAAATGCACTTATCAAAGTTTAAAATGATGCACATACGATGATGATACTGGTATTTGGGTGTACATCATCCGGTAATTTTTCAAAATCACTGGACATCTGTCCTTAATCCAAATATCCTTGTAGCGCGCAGAGATGTTTCGTTAAAACGGACCAGGACGAAAACTATACTGACTGCAATTCGATATTGGTATGAAATCAATTCCGGAAATTCAAATTTAAGTAATCCTCTGCTCAAAAGTGGACAAAGTATCGAAATCGATGGTCCGGAAAATGTCGGTCCTCGGTAGGTACCGTAAATAGTTGTAACTACCAGTTTGTATTTGTAGGTTGTCAAACAGGGGGAAACTTTGCACATGAGCTAGCTTTGGTTACTCGCATGCCTGGTGAGTTCTGATTGTGCTCTGAGTACTGTAATCACTTTAGGCGACTCCACATGGGCGGGGATGTAAACGGAGTGCAGCTTTTGGACAAAGTTTGACTGGGCAACGACACATATGTGAAACTGTAGACATTTATCTGGGGCGAGGGTTATTATGGCAACGATTGGAATTGTTCGGAAGTGCATTTTGAAATTCCCGCCAGTTTGGTAAATTTGCCTGTGGGCTGGGTGTGCAACTATGTCACTTGGGGGCGAAAATTCCAGGTAACGCGAAGTGGTTAAGGATGCGTTAAGTAGTATAAGAGCTAGTGGGTCAATAGAGTTGGTTCTCTAAATAAATAAAAAATATACATAGTAGCTTCTCTCAGAACCTTGCGTTTTAATTTTTTAGACTAGGGAAAGGGACCCGCAATTTTAAGCCGAGTCCGAATGACTTCTTTGAGACGATTTTCTCCAACAGACTCTCTGATGTTTGAAAGACGTTTGCAATTTGTATTTTACCGAAGATCAAACCTGAGACCCCTCGCTCAGTAGTCCGGCATTGAACAAATACGCCCATTCAGATCTTGTATAGGTTGTCAAAAAGACACCGAATGCCTATTGAATCCTGACTCGACCAAAAAGGCTTCTCAAAGCGCATTTCTCTCAAGGACGTTTTGGTTGAGGATTAAGCCGTGGGGAGGTTTGCATTTGTGCATTAGCTCTCTGTTCAAAAGTCACACCCCGATTAAATCTCGCCAATCTTCTCATAACGTATTTATCGAACAGGCAAAGGACTCCTCTACTCCAGCAGTTGTAGATTGAATTATCTTCATGAAGGTTGGTGCTTCCCACCGTCCTATATCTCATGCAGTTTATCAGAAACAAACCCATATCCTTCTCGGGGCATCGCATACACTATCGATAGCTATGGCATATATGGTGAATTTAATAAATCCTCCAACAGGATGTAGAAAAGTTTTCAAACTTTTTCTCCTCCCAGCAAAAAATTTAAACACACAAATTTGTAGAAACAAGTACAAGAGCGGGGAAATCCCATTTTAGAGATGGAAATTCAGTTTCAGCTTGCATCATGGGTGTAGCTGAACTCAGGAGGGGATATTTAGTTTTAGAAGAAGTGCACACACAGGAACGTACGTAGGTACCTACTTTTCGAGAATGAATACATCTTAACAATTTTATTTGAAAAGTTTCACTAAAAGTAGCACAGTTTTACTTGACCAACTTAAAATATGAATCGGAGCTACCTCCATTTTATATTTTCTTGGGTAGATTCGAAAAGATAGGAGCATAGGAGGGATTTAATAAACGACCTCTTGGACTGCTTGCACAAACGAAAGTTTGTCCGTGTATCCACTTAAATAACGAGGACATTTACTATTGTGACCTTGACATGGAAAATAGTTGGCAAAGTTGGAGGAGAGGCTTTTTTTTTTGATGGAGTTTTCGAAGCCAACGATTTTTGTGGACCCATCAGAGTTTACAAATTCTTGTCATCAAACAGAGGCTTATCGTCTATCATGATACAATGGAAAATGCATATACATCGAGGCGTCCTGACTTAAGAACAGTTCTCTATAACTCTTGCCCAGCTAAGGTAATCTTTTGCGCCGCAATCGCAACTGCCTTCATATGGGTTTCTGCCTCTTCGTGTTTATTCGACTTCTTGCTGACGATTTTTCTTTTAAATTCCGAACAGAGTCCCACTTGACTTCTGTTTGACAACATACCCGTTCATGTCGGAGAAAGTCCCTTGAGGATATAGTTTTTCATAAGTTTTCTTTGAGTATTCAACTAAACTCAACTCAACTCAACTCAACTTAATTTCTTCTACATAATTAATCGTAAATGACGTGGCATCAAAGTGACGTGACATCATAGCTGTCAATGCAAACATAACCACAACCGACTGATGATAAAGAAAATAAGAGCCGCCTGCTATACGTGGATAGCAATGACAACAACCCCTTACTAATCATAATTTCTAGCCTAAAACTTACAGCATTAATAGACAATCTCAATGTCATTAACGTCAACTGAGTACGCAGGTAGGATTTTATTGACACCTCCACAAACTTCAACTGAAAAAAACTTTTCACGTGACCAATCTATGCCAGTAAAAGGTGAAATACATCAAGTCAGTCAGCTGTCAGAGTTACTAAACTAGAAATACGAACGTGTCCAAGCTTTATTGTTGTGTTTCAAACTGTAAACTTGCACTACGGTTGGTTGCCAACTTAACTCTCAATACTTTCGTTAAGAAAAGTGATGCCAATAACATATTTTAGATTTTTTTTCGTTAGTAATAAGTTTACCTGTAATCTATTACATTTTAGCTGTCAAAACGTTGGCATCATAAAAGTCATTGATGTCATCTGGAGACTTCTAAGGGGAACCATTCCATATATCTCCCAAAAAGTAGTCGGGGAATTGAGAAACAACTTTAAAACCTTCTGGACGGCTTAGGAAACATGTTGAAAGAAGTTTCATCGAAATCTTTGGAGCAGTTGTCAAGTCAACCGATAAGAGACGTATGTGTTTCAGGATTCTATGCTTCAATATTAAATTGAAAGCCGAGCGCAACCCAGAGAACAATAGCTGCTTCCGTAGAAATTCTGCATTCCACTGTAATTGGGTAAAACTTTTAAACATATTAACAAGGAACACATTCCACCACACGTTGGTGAGTAAAACTCCTCCCATTTCATACTCCCATTCACACGAATGTCTTTCTTGTCATCTTTTGACCTCATAAACCGCCCATGCCACTACTTCTTCTAGACAACACACATTCCTTGCCAGTAAACACATTCTCACCAATCCATTCCTCATCACTAAGGAGATGCGCAAACTTAAACTTAGTTATCCCTCTCCTTAAGAGAAACTTTCGCAGCATCTTCCCATTCGCTTTCTTTATTTTTCTAATCCTTCCACATTCAAACTCGTAAATTCCAACTCAATTAAAACACTACTCTAAACAAATTACAAACACAGTCCGTCTATAAGCCCTGGCACTCGCACCAAATCCACCCAGTTAACTTTTCCTGTTGACAGAAAAACTTTTGCTTAAGAATTAAAAGTGGTTTGTAACTGTTTTGTACGTCTGCGAAAAATATTCAAACTTTCAGTGAACGAACTACGGTTCCCAAGCGAGCTACGGATACGGATACGAATGCCCGCATCGCATCGTTTCGTTAAGTGGAAGTTCTTACACTCGGAGACAGCTTCTAGTTTTAGGACTGTAGCCCCCCCTCGCCCTAAGCTACTAGTGACACTTGCAGAGTCAAGTAACACCAGGCTTGGCTGTCACATTTGACATTTTGTGGATCGAAGACATTTGTCTCTCTGCATCAATGATCAATGGAAAAGTTTCATATGTGTTGCCGGCAACACCAACAATATTTGCAATGGCGTGGCATCACAATTTGTTTGCATCAATTAGGAGCGGAATTATGATATCCAATCGTTGTTGGAAAAAACCACCATCAATCGATATGACTTACAATAATTATTTATCCTCTGAACCTTTCTTTGGGAGTAGAGCAACCTCATCCACTTTGGCCAGAGTGAAACATGAAACCCTCTGATGACCATCCGGACACCGGAATATTCATCACTTGAAACGCTTCGACGGCGGCGGACCCCATTAGTGGCTGTTGGAGGTGGACGTCCGTCAGTATATGGGCCAACTATTTCGCATGTGGTAGTCGAGGACTGCGGATGGCGAAATATTGACCTTTCAATTTATTTGACGGCTGGGGGATGAGTCTGATATGTCTTTCAACCTACACTTATACACGCGAACAGTTCTCATGCAGCCAATGCTTTAAGATGAGGAATGAAATATCCTTGAGGAATTTCGTAGCGCATAACTATTGATAAAAGCGACTACGTAGATGCACAAGCTAAGCGAACAGTGGGAGTTGAAAGACAGGCCCTCGTATTTATATAAATTGGAGCAAGTTAGATGTCAGTTGGCACAAACAAATTTACGTAACTGCTTTGTGGACAGTTTTAAGCAGCCGTTTTATATACGGGGGAAGATCACTAAGCAACGCTGTCAAAGAGAATGGGGACGTTAAAGTATCTAGTTTTGTAAGTCTGACAGCTGTCCGACTTTATGTGTTTCAGTTTTGATTGGGTTAGATTGGTCAAACAGCTTTTTTCCAGATGACGTTTATGGTGGGGAAGTTGGTTAGAAACTACTGGATGGGAATTGTAAGCGATCGTTAACAATTTGATTTTCCGGTGGGGCTTATCTATACCCAATTAACAAACGACTGTGCTGTCTTCCTCTAAGTCCGTTTCAATTACAGACAATCAAGTTCGATCTCCGGAAATACACAAATAGCATCTTAAAGTCGACTGACAATTATCTGAGGGTGAAAAGGAGCTGGGGTAGCTTCAAACCGTTGTTGGTATCCCAGATAATCTGGATCGACCCCAGGAATCACACAAATTGCATTTTAAGTTCTTTATTTTTTTTTTTTTTTTTCAATGAACCACATTTTCCCAAAGTCTGTCAAACAACCGAGACTATAAAAGACCTTAAGAAGCTTCTCAATTAGGCATTTGGTAGTCGGCTTAAGAATTGTAAATCTTACCCATTCGTTACAAAATAAGAGCTTTGACAAACGAACGATTGAAAGCAGCCGGGCCCTTGGTCGGTCCTACACGAACCTGGGGCGTCTTTTATTTATTTCTTTTCAACTGCAATGATGGCACAAAGAAAAGAGCGTACAAAGACTATAACACCTTAAAAAAAGGAACCCACATCTGAGGGCGGAAAAAGCATGAAAACTGACAACATAATTGACACCAAAATCATTCTGAAAAGCCGAAATAGTTCAACCTAATTTCACATTCTACGCCAAAATGCAAACGCAATCAATTTGTTTGTGCTTTAGGCTCCAATTATCCTACCTGCCAACCCCACTGTACACACACCCGCTGTGCGTTTTAAATGAAGTTCACTGTGAGATCTTTATGTGCAACCACAGGAAGCAGTTATTTTCCACTTTTTTGCACTCCCTTTCAAAAAATATAAAAAAAAAAAACAAAAAAAAGTAAGAAAACTTTTGAAAACAACAGAGAGGACAACATAATTCTGTGGCTTCGACCCGACCGCCAGACCGCCCGTTCTCGTCGGTCGTTCCGAGCCGGTCGGGTTTGGTTTGTTATTTCTGTGTTTACCCAGCTTAAAATTGTGGTTTTCGCGAAACAATTTCCCAAAAACACTCGGAAACTCTCCCCATGGACGAGAGCGAGAATAAACAAACGAAAAATAGAAAACTACAAAAAGGACATTCGAAATGCAATGGAAGAGCTACTCGAGGATTTTTTTTATCAGCTGCCTTTATAGATGGAATCTAAACCAGCATGGTACATGGGTCGGAAAGTCTTGGATGCGGTTTCCTTGTATCACTACTTCTTACTCTCTGATTGTGCTGTTGTGGAGTCGCATCCTGCTAGACTTATGTACTTTTCCATCGGAGCGGACAATGTAAAAGGACAAAAAACAAAAGTAAACAGGAAACAACCACTATCTTTGTTTTCTTTTCGTTTTGGGCGGGCGGGCCTGTGCTTTGACGTTTAATTATGGAAGCTGCTGGGATTTTTAACTTGGGGTTTGTTTTAAAAATTAAATATACGAGTATATATGCATATGAGGAATGAAATGAAATACCACAGTCTTTTGTTTGGTAGCGCGAAACTTACCTCTATGAAGGTTGGCAAAATTTGCCTCATTTAAATGTAGTTTCACTGTAAAGGGGGAGGGGAGGCATCAACACGGGCTTCTGACTGATTGATTGAGCTGTTACAAATAAGTAAGTCGTTGGCGCAAATAGGTAACTAAAAGACCCTGGACCAAGCTTTACATAAAAACTCGTGTGCTTTCTTTTTTATTTTTGGGACGAATTGAGCTCTTTCTCGACTCTTTTCTTAAAGGGCAATCAAAGCGAAATTGCTCCGACTAAAGTGTCCCATCCACGTTCCTAATTAATTGCTGTCCCTTATAAATTTAGGTAAGGACTTTGCCGAAGCAACACTTTGCTGACGCTACAGATTACTTGGAACACCTCGGAGGCCAACTCAACTGCACCTGTATCAAAGTTCATCAAAAGACTTTGAAACTCTATTGAAAAGTAAGTTAGCTTTCCTGTAAAATGAAAGCCCGCAAAAGTAGGGCCGTATCTACAGCTGCATCTCGATTGGAACAACTCGTACCCTTGTACACTTAAAGTCCATCAAGAAGGGCTCCTTTCAAACACCTTTCCCAGACAAAGTTTTTTAAATACCACTGTCAGAAGAACAATTGTTAAAAGTCACCCTGCTTACATGCGAGTTCGACTTCGTGCTACTTTGTATAATCTAAGCGAAGACTTGTTACAACTTTCAAACAGAATGTCAGTCATTCTGCACTGTTATTTCGGAGAGTACCACAATTTAAATCATTTCCCCAAATGGAATTTCGCCATTTGGCCGAGATAGGTTGTGAGAACTGAAAATGTTGATGCATGTGGCTGGTAAGTTTATATGGACTTGGGTAATACTTGACTTCCTACAATCTTCCTACTTCCTACAATGTATGGGAGTGGGTTAGGTTAGGTGTCTGTCTAAAGAGGGACAATTAGACCAGGTTGATGGTTCTTTGAAATATTACACAAGATGTTTGTATAGGAGTAAGCGATGGGATTGTTCTAACAATGTTGCTGCGCACCATTTAAAATCACAGTGCAACTTTATAGCATTTGGGGGCATCTTTGAACGGAGTCCGCTGGAAACTTAACATCTTTCTCATAGATGGCATTAAATGTGAGGCTCTTATGCCCTGCATGGGTTTTTAGAAATCGCATTCGCTCTCACATCCATGGACTGTTGTAAATAAGTGCGTGTTTTGAGACTGTCGCAGAGGTTATTTGACGGGGTTTAAATGCGAATATGAGCCCCCTGTCCCCTTCAGAAAGGGAATCTTACACCATTTTTGAGAATACAGTAACTCAAAAGTCGTCAGTTGAATTTATTTGAAACTTTGCTCATTTTTGGGAGAAGTAAAAACGATGCAAATTTTTCAAATGAACCCCCTTTATATATTTTTTGAGGGGCGAAACGATAAGATAATGTACCTTTCTAGGGGCTACAGCTTTCTTAAGAATTGCCAATGAGATGTATAATTTTCCACGAACAGAAACAAGTTGTTAGTACGCCTGTTTCATTAGACGTCGATTTTTGCACTGTATCCCTTCTAAAGGGGGGCAACCACTACATGTACATGGGAACAAATTTAGTTGAAACTTAGTCAAAGTTTTGAATGTTCTAATTGCGATACATGTGGCCCAACTGATTGAGGGGGTATTTTTTTATAGTTTTGAGACATTATTCAGGTTAGTTGTGCGATTCTATTCAGGAAAATAAAAAGTCCTTAAGAGGGGGGTACTTCGTTTTTAAAAGTGACCCCAAAAAATAAAATAAAAATATTAATAAATATACATTAAATAAAAATAAATTATCACTTCAACATCATTTATAACAACCGCCAGGCTCCACTTCCTCAGGACCCATAAAACGAAATTCACCCGGATATTCCCGTACATCACAATGATTCCAATTTGTGATCATATCGAGGACAATTTGTATTTTAGGGGCTCTGGCCTACAGAATTGGGTCAACCACTTGTGATTCATACGCAATGAAACATCCGGTGTCTCCGAAAAAGGTCAACTAAATTTTTTTTATTAATCCTGCTGTCACACCAGGCAAGACAGCCCTCGGTATGTAATCTGATGAATTGACAGAGCTCGCTCCCACACGGAAACAACTGATTTGTCTGATTTAATGCAATATCAACAATCCCATTGACCTTCCACAGATAAGGTACAAATGTTAATGCATGTACTGCCCCAAATAGAAACCCCGAGATTCGGGGTTGACATGCGACGGTTAGGTAAAGTACATCAAGGTGAATGGGCTTCCCACATATTAGAAGATCCTCTTAAATTCATTTAACTAAATGTACAGCAAAAACGGGACTATGAGTTGAGGTTAAAGAGGGATAAAAATTCGTTCTTCAGGATTTATTGTTAATTTTGTAAGAGCAGTTGTTCAGTGTCTCACAGTACGTTTAATTAATTTTGCATAACTTTTTGGGGGAAAAATCAGTAGAAAGTCTTCTAGATTCAATGCTGTAAAAAATGCATGTAAATCTTGGTGGGACCCTTGCTGGGTGGACGAGGACGGCGACCGTAATGTGGTCCCTGGTACTGGTGGAAATTTGCAATTAATCTAATGAAAGTGGACAGTATATATTGCTCAAGTGGTCAGGAGATACTTATCTACTTTGCGGGGAACTTTTGCTTCTTAAAAAGAGTGTTCTATGGTTTTATTTTTTTTTTCTCCTACTTGAGATGGCTGGATTTATTTTTGTCTGTCATTTTTTATTTTGTAGACGGATGGGGATAAGGAGTGCAATTTGCTAAAAGTTAAGCTTGGGGTGAGCGGTCTTCTGCGATGGAAATTAATGTTATAAGTTTATTTTTATCGCGTTAACTGGCACGGGGAACTTTATACTCACCGGCTTTAATTCTAAACCATTTTAACGGCGTTATACTGCATGGAAGGTGACTAGGGTATGGTTTGATTTTTCCTTTTCTACTTAGGGTTGAGTGGGAAATGCGATGTATAATTTATTTCAATTTGGCTCCATTTGCAGCGATTATACGACTACGTGGTAAAAGACGCACTGCTCTGGTTTCTCGTCCGTATAATGACTTGAAATGTATTCAGAAATTCACTGGTAAATATTATGACCACCTGTCTAGGGAGTATTGTGGAGTTGTCCAGGTTATATTTACACACTTTTCTAACAGTTATGCAGAAGGATATTAGCTACGAAATATTCCCACAGCTTGTGGATATGTTCGTATTGCTGTTGTACGACAAGGAGAAGAAGATTTGGCATTAAGTTCTTCTGCCGAGAGCTGAGTTTCTGATCGAGAGTCTTTTTATATAGAGATCTAACTCCTGGTTCAATATCTCTGATAGTATAGACTTTAAAAAGTTCCTATGCGTTACGGTTGATTAGAAAAATGAACTCCGATTCAAATAGGTTTCTAAGGAAAATTAGGAGATCTATCTTTAAAGACTGATACCAACCTTTATCGAAAGAGAAAATAATTACATGACGCTGAATTGTGTTACCAATTCCGCCACATGAGCTCTGGTCTTTCTCCTACTCTGCGCAGATACGTCACAAATGAAAAATCGATGTTACAAAAGTGGACGGCATTTCCGTGTCAATAAACTCTCAAAATTGTGCAATAAAAACAAAGAATCATGCGGTAATCGTCATGTCGTATTTCTTTGATTCATGAGTCAAAATTTTGGCAGGAAGCAACACTTCACACATTTTTGAATCACTCAAAAATTAATCTGGGAGATCATTCCATACTTTTGCCGTAAAGTAAGGGCAAAGTTGGGCTTATGAGTATGTATTTCAAATGACGGACTTCTTACAATTTGATACCAGAAATTTGAAATTTTTCCGTCTTACATAAACAAATAATTGGCTCTCGTTGAATGTCTTTCGAATCGTCATCTTTCTAGACCTTGTAGCATTGCTAATGTTTTTTGAATCACTTAATCAGGTACCTTCATTCGACATTAGTTGTTCAAAGTGTCTCGCTTCGAATCATGTTCCAAGTGCTCTATTCAAAAACGATCAGTCCAGACTGAAAAATTCATCTTTTCCTCCTTCGAAAAACCCCAAACAATAGCTCGTAATAAAACAGACTTCGAAAACGCTAGTCAAATATTTTTAAAACTAAAAACAATAGATGTGTCTGCTCGTATCTGTTTGGCAGACATAAATCACAGGATAAACCTTTTGAGAAACTGTTTTTGAAAAACTAAAATTCGCAAATGCACGCCAGTCCTTCCGCGAAAACATTGCCCCGCCATAAAACCTTCATAATCCCTGGCAATAAAATTTTCAAATCCACGAGAAAATTTTTCCATTGTCCGCAACGAAGAAAGTCCCGAACAGACCAACCATTTACTGCCCTGGAATTTTTGGGTTTTTTTCCTTACGGAAATTTATTGCATGTACGCGATATCGCGAACGCTAAGTAGGTACCGTGTTCAGGTAGGCATATTTCCAAATGTACAAGGTAATTAGTGCAATTGCTTCCGTGGGTATATAAGGGCTCTGCTGGTGATCGAACATTATCAGTCACTGCTCAGTGCTTCCATCGATCACATCCTCTCTCTTGTATTATTCGACAAACCTTGTTCAGTTGGTGACTGCTTTCTTCAAGATTCATCACTGGGTGAAGTTTGTCTTATAATGTTTGAAGAAATCCTAAAAGCACAGTCTTCCAAATGTCAGTGCGAAAAGACTGCCTTTGAAGACCCGTAAGACGCAGTTCGCTCAGTCTGGTGGTTGCTCCAAACATCACTGGGTTAAATGTGTCTCATGGTGATTCAGAAAGAGCGCTTTCTTTGAAACAGTGAAATATTTATCGTGCAAACAACACTAACTGGAAGATCATGCGGCACAGTTTGCTCAGTATGATGGCATTAGAATCTCTCATCACTGGGTAAAATGTGTCTCGTGGTCTTTCAACCAAGATCAACAGCCAAAAAGAACAGTGTCCAAAGTTTGCAAACTCATCCGGCATAATTTGCCCATTTGATGTTCAGTAGTTTACTTCATCACTGGGCAAAGTGTGTCTCATGGTTTTGTTACAAAACAGCAGAAAGAACAGTGAAATAAAGCAGCATTAGTGTGTAACCAAAATAATTTTTAAAATTAAACAGCGACTGTTGGGATAGTCCCTTTTTCCAAACAATTGAAGTGACTAGACCGAACACTCGTGCTATAATTTTAAAACACCCAACAAAATGTGTCGAGTGCTTGGCCTGTGAGTGTTACGAGTGAAGAAGCATTGCAATTAACTCCATTGGTGGCCTAGCCTTAGGTGATTAATTGTCTCATAAAGCTAGACAACCATTGAAGTTCGTTGTGGAACACAACCTAAATGTATTTTCAACATTGTAACGAGGATTTTTCAATGTCCACTGAAATCAAAGGAACGATCGTTGTGATATGGATACTTTGATGGCATATCACAGTGATTTTCCTTTATATTTCGGTTGAACACCGTCATCGGGATAGTTAGTTTTAGTTCATGTGTGTGAATGGTGAAGGATAAACCAAGGACATCGTTTCAAGTAAAAGAACTGTTGCTGGGATGTATTTATTACAACACCTTATATCACAGTGGCTGTTCTTTTTATTTTAGGCGATGTAAACAGCGTTGTTTCGATGAGTGTTGAGTGAAAAATATCTTGTGAACTATTTGCCCACATAATATCCTTTCAAAAGTGAAGGGAACTGTCTTTGTGATGTTGTTCATTTTTCAATAAATCAATATCACAGTGGCTGTTCTTTTTAAGTTTAAAGGTTTTCATCGGGCCGTTTCTCAACTTTTAATCGTGTTTACAAAAATATTGTATGTTGATTTTCCACACTAGGAAAACTCACAAATGAAAGCGTTATTTTCTGTTTCCGATAACATTTTTCTTTTTACAATAGTCTCAGCTGTAACTATAATTTACTTGGGTTGAATTAAATAATTGCTTATAAATTGGTATAAATCATTTTTACATTTGTTCAGTTTCCACAATATTCCTGGCGATCAAAAGCATATCTCGGCTTAATCTCTACTGTTTTCTAAAATGGCCGACGCTCGCAAAAACAAGTTGAGCTGGCTTACAGCTTCTTGACGAATAATTGACAGGCGGCGAACATGTGTTTTCTTTATGAGAGTAGAAATGAATTGACTTTGTTGGACAGATCACGTATCAAAGGATTTTATTTTGTCAGATTTTTCATTTTAGCAAACCTTCCATTGAAATAAACAATAGATATCCAATATTATGATTTTAGTATTTTTCTTTGGAATGCTTTTTTGCCAAAAACATTACCGGGAGCAATCAGCGAAACAAAAATAGAATTCGAATGACAGCAACTCCATACAAAAACTTTTTCCATTTTATTGTTTTGCATTTAAATTCCTCACAATTTCGCACGTATTATACTCTTTCACGAATACGGTAATTCGACCCCTGATACGAAATATAATTAAATTAGTCAATTCGGTCCAGCCGTTCTCAAATGATTTAATATCCCAATTCCACACATATGCCAATCGGACTGGCAACACTGTCTGTCACCGCAGTTCAGTTCAGCTCGCGAGAGTGCAAGTGCAACTTCGGTTCGGTAGTTTCAGGTGAAAATTAATCGGCTAAAATTCAATTTGCACAGTTTTCCCTCTAAAATAATAGTTAAATTATAAAGTGAGGTCTAACGGTTAGTTTAATATGTGTTTCCATTTACAACTTGGTGCGTTTTTGTTGAATTCTCAATTTGCAATAGCAAGTGCATTTTTTTTTTGCTTATCGCATGTGATCGGTTGCAAGAGAGAAAGAGAGAGCCGTTAAACTAAACGACATTCGTTGAGTTCATTTCGAATATTTGAATTTTGAACAATTTTTGTGGTGAGTTAGTAGTTTCAATTTACAATTTTTTATATGTGGTTATTTATTTGATATGAGAAATCGGTTTTCAAGTGAGCTACAAGCTTTCAGGGCATGTTCGAATCGATTTTGTATTAATCTGTTTTGACGAGTCAATTCGGTCTAGCTAGTTTTACTTCTCAAGTGATGCACTTACACCCAAATAACATCTTAAGGTTTATTTCCACTCCGTCTGACAAACATCCGAGAGTTTAACTGCCATGAAAGAGCTTCTCGATTAGCCATTTGGGCGCGGCATAGAATTGTAGATCCCTTCCACTCGTCCCAAAAATGAAAAATCTCACACAAAACGAATGGTTGTGAGAAGCTACCCTTAGGGTCGTTGGGGATCTGCATGTAAATATATTCTATCAACTTACCAGTCGCATCCGACCTTGGTAGTTCGCTTGGGGGTTGAAAACTTCCCACCTGCGAAGTTCCTACTGATTGATCACTGAAAACTTGTAAGAATCATACCACCAGACAATCTAGCAAATAAAACACGTTACATTTTGTTCGACGAGTTAGTTTTTGATTTATTTTTTCCCTTTATTGAAATAAAAAAAGAAAAATTTGCTTTACATTAAAATTACATAGCCATTTATATATTTTTTGATTTAAGAAAATGAGTTAGTAAAATTTTCTAAATTGGAAGGCAAATTACCTGAAAAAAATCTAAACAAAACAAAAATTTAGTTAAGTACCCTTTAAATTGCGTCAAACGAAAAGAAAGTTATAAAAAAAACTATTTGAAATTAAGAAAACTGAATTTTACTCGGTATTTTGTTATATTGAATTTTTTATTGAACTTTTTGTCGAAATGTTTTGTCAAAGTCAAACTCGCCTGTGGTGTGGCAACAAATTTTTGCTGCCACATACATTTTAATGAATTGTATTCGTGAATATAATGTATATTGTATATAATGTATGTATGGACACATTTTCAATTATTAAGTGTTTTTTTTTTTTTAATGTGACTCCTACCATAAGATTTTTTTTTGTTTTTGTTTAGTTTAATTTGATATTTACAGGGTTACACTAGTGGTCAGCGGGTTGGGTATGGTTTAGACAGATTGTGAATGGAAATGACGAAACCGTGTGAACAAAAATGTGCTTAGGGATTTTATTTTTTAATATTTTATGCCCGTATGAGTAGTTTCTGTCACTTGTTCAAAAATAATTATAAAAAAGTGAGTGGACTAACGACCTGTAACAAACTGCGGTGCTGTACATATTATGCAATGCATTAAAAGAAATTCACAATAGTAGGAATGTACATTTTCTTTAATTTTTTAAAGTTTTTAATTCATTTTACCGGTTTTGGGAACAACTTGACGGTTGCCGAATGAATGCATGACCTGACCACTAATGGTGTATAATAATTTGTTGTTTAAGTTTATGAATAAGTAACGTGTATAATAACAAAGATGCATGTGTTACCAACAAATGAAATACACACATACACATACTTACGAATACTATAAAAATATTTTTATTTTGATTTTTTTTGTATATTTCTTTTTTTTTTTTTTGTAAGAATTACGACATGGAAATAACATCGAGCTACTTAAACTAAATTGTTATACAAAATAATGATATTTGTATAAAATACAAATGGAAAAAAATACAATTATAAATTTCAAACTGAGAGGAAGAAGGAAAATCCACGATTTTGGTTCTAAATTGAATAGAACATTCTTTTTTGATTGGTAAAAAGAACGCTCTTGTTGTATTCTATGCACTATCTAAATTGATTCAAGATACGCACTTCCAAAAGCAAACTTTAGGCGATTTTCAAACGAATGGTATTCCAAGTAGAGAATGAAAGGCCAATGGTTCAAAAAAATAAAGCCACGGCTGTCCAAGGACCTTGGTTATGTGCCAATAAGGGATGGACTAGTTTGTCCATCGATTTTGTTTTGCATGTAAAATCGACTAAATTCAGTGAAGGGATAGCTCTTAAGGGAGCAAAATAGAGCCTTCCAAACTAAGAAAAAAAAAAACAAATTAATGGCGTTTTCAATTGAAGAAAAGAGTTGTCCTCTCTATTAAAAGATCAAATCTAGAAGTGCTCTTTCTTTGTTTCATTGAAGAAAAAAGGCCCCTTCCAGGTCAATTTTTAACACAGCACAAGTGTCCGGGATATTTTTAAAGAAGATTTTATGCGTACAACATTCAAACGTCCTCCCAAATCGTGGATTTTCACTTGAAGGAAAAATACCAACTCTACCTATCTAAATAAACAAGCTCCACGCATAAAAAAGAAAATATATATTGATCTCCCTAATAACTACTAGAAACCCTATTCAACTATAGTATTAGTACTATACAAAAAACACTGTTTATCTATATGTACAAGTTCAATAAAAAATGTGCTTCTCTTTATAATTCAACTGCAAATCAGAATCTTATTTTAATTGGTTTTGTTTATATTTCCTTACAAAACGAAAGGAGTTGTTTTTCTTTTTCAGTTTTCTTTAAATATTTATGTATTTCCGTTAGTTCTTTTATAGTTTTATATACTTTTTTGTTGCTTCTTTTTCAAACGATAGTCGATAAAGAGACAAACAGACAGAGACAGAGAGAGGGTTTCGCAAATTTGTTTGAAAGCCCTTTTCACATTATTTCAGATCTGTAAAATATATTTATAAAATATTTATTATTTGTATGTTTTTGCTTTTTCCATAACGTTATTAATTTTTGTATGTAAGAAAGTAGAAATCAAATTAAAAAATAATTGTATATATATATTTTTAAATTTGTTTTGTTATTTTTTTTTTATACCCAACTGGAGACGTAGTTGTTGGTGTTCCAGAGTTAGTTGAATTCTTACGACCTCCGCCCACCGTTTACTTGTTTTTTTTTTGTCTCTTTTTTTGTGTGTGGAAATGCAAACTGTTTTGGTATTTACAAGATGTTTTCAAGATGTGGTTGGTGCTGCTGGTGCTGTGTTTCGATTCCGGATAATTTTAAAATTGTTGATCCTAATAAAGTTCTCTTGTTACTACACTGTGGGGATAAACAATGAGAGAAAGAGAGAGAGGGAGAGAAAAAAAGAAGAAAAGAAAATCGGAATTGAGTTCGTACGGTTAAGGTTTTGTAAGAAATTAAGTTACCAATGAGTGGTAGTATGGAGGGGGGATATTTTCTGTTTCATTGATTACCTTGTTTACCTACAATAAATGTTTCTCTGTAAATTATGAGGAAGGGCATAGAAGGAACCTGAATAAAACAATTGAAGTGTAGTACTGGGAAGTCATCAAAGAGGAGCTTAACAAATGAGTCCTGTTGAAGAAATAAGCCGACAAATGTAAGAAACAAAGGCAGAAGTGGGTAGAGGGATGTCTGTCTGTTGCAAATATTTTATCTGATATTTCCCCCATTTTTTTTGTGTACCAGTATATAACTCTCCTGAAAGGGCTTCTCAATTATCCGTTCGGACTCGGCATACAATTGTAGATCGCATCTATTCGTCCTAAAAATGAAAAAAACTCACACAAAACGACAGGTGTGAGAAGCTATGCCTGGGGTGCTTACGGACCTGTTGCGCCAACTATGACGTAACTGAGTTGATAACTTTTACGCAGAGTTTATTAATACCAGGGCTAGAATTTTATGCCGACTTTATAAAGCTAAACTAAGAACCATTCTCAGGGGTATTATACATTCGAATGTCAGTTAGACTTTCGATAGTTCTTTAGGCGTATTTTCTATATCGAACCTTGGGCCTTCCCATCCATTCAGTCCAATAATAAACTTATCTCTTTAGTCTCCCTGAATACCGTAGAGTTTTTCAATCGAAATTAATATCATTAGAAGAAACCCAAAGTTAGTGTGGTACCTATTTTCCAGAATTTCAATATCACTTTTTGAATTGTCACCCTGGCTGCTACCAAATAAAATAAATAAATAGTTGGCGCAACAGATCCGCAAGGACCCTACCCTAGCAATCATTCGTTTTGTGTGAGGTTTTCAACCGCTAAATGAGAAGCTCCTTCATGACAGTTAAACTCTCGGATGTTTGTCGGAGGTGGGTGCAGTGGAAAAAACCCTAAGATGTAATTTTTGTTTTTCCTGCGTGCTACCAAATATGTGTCTTAAATCAGAAAAAAAGATTTTAAAAGTTGATTGCTCATTTCTCGTTAAAATGACATGGCAATTTGAAAGTACCCTATGTTTGTACCTGGATTTAGGAGAGGAAGTCGCAAGTGGGTGTTACTTTCACTGAAATAAATATGAACTGTCAACCTTCCTAGAGACATCTCTTAAATGAAATGAAATGAAATCTTTAAAGTAGACGTTTCAACATCTGCTGGGCACTGTTCTGCATTTACGTCGCCTTCGACGCCTGTTGTTGTACAAAGTTTGTGAACACATTGCTACCTTGTTCTAGGGAATTTATATTTTGCTGACTTCTTTTGAGTTCCGTTGATTCAATCTCTGTTCGACCCTGTGGCCAGTTGCCGTTTAACAATAATTGTCTGGACGAATATCGTTTTTGAAATTTTGGTGACCATAATAAATTATATTCTGGCCGAATTTTTTACACTACCGTCGGCTTTAATTACCTTTGTGGAAAATTATCTGAAATAAGCTCGCAAACTCGTAATTTTGGCTGGTTTTGGAGGTCTATCCTATCGTTGTGCCCGTTTCGCTGACACAAATCCGTGTGAGTTTATCTCTTTCACTGATACAAGGATTCAAACTGAAATCTCTTGGTACTTGCACGATTAAATGGAACATGAAATGCTTCAAAGAGGCGTCCAAGTATAGAAATCGGCTACTTTAAAGTCGAAAAATGATTGCGATTGTGATGAATTTTGTTCTTTTTTGAGAAGAAATGTTTGGGCTCAGGTTCATCTGAATTTTTTAGACTCCCTGAATACAAGTGGTCTGACCATGTTATTCCATATTGGGCCTTGATTATCACTTACATAATGTCGATCAACTTGGATCACGTCCGAGGAAGACTATGGGCTTCAATGAACTTGAAAAACTGCACTTGGGATGTTCGCTTTTAGTCGATATTTTTAAAATAACCATCACATTTGACGATATCGCCTTTGAAATTTGGATGACCAAAATAAGTTATTTTCTGGCCGATTTGTTTGTAATTATCGTCAGTTTTCATTACATTTTGGGTAGAATGAACTATATTAAACTATCAAACTCGTTGCTACTTGGCTTTCGTTTCGACAATCGTCAGAAAAGTTTCGTGAACAGTGCCCTGTCTTTATCTGAAAATGCGTGAAAACAACAATTTAAAAACAAAACCCTGTACTAGTTTGATGTAGACGCTCCTTCAATAGCCTTAGCGTCGACACACACTGATCATCGCAGCAATTGCATTGCCCTCTTGAATGGCATTGTTGCAATTCAGCAACGACTCACCCAATGACCTGCCAATCTGTTTCATGCAGAGCTTTGAGTCATCTGGATCTAGTGCCACAAGCACTGTCCCAAACTCTTTCAGTCTTTCAGCCTTTCAGTGCCAATACAAAACACAAGTGTCACGGGTGTGGCTGTTCAAGAGTTCCTACCCTCGTTGTGTCTCAAGTTTCACAGCACAAAAAGAATGATAACTGACTTTTCCCCCGTGTTTACACTCATCTGAGAATCTGAGAACTAACTTAAGCGAAGAATTCAACTAAAGCCTAGCCCCAAAGTAAAAACTGTCAGAAATTCACCGGCCTAAACTTGATCTACCCCAACCCTTTGATAAATGTTGATAGATAAAAAAATGGTAAATATAAAGATAAGTGGAAAAAATAAAGAATTTGCTGTTTGTTTTTTGGTTTTTCGATTTATTTGCAAAATCATTTTGTTTCTTTGTTTTTTTTTTTTTAGTATTTTTGTCTTTTTTTTTTTGCTCTCGTTTTTTTTTTTTGTTCAATATTTTTATTTTTTTTTATTTATTTTGCCTTTTGTCAAAAGTAAACTAAAAAATTAATTTGTATACACGAAAAGGGTTAAAACAAAAGAGAAGAGAAAGGTGTAAAATGATTATTAGAAAACTTACAAGTAATTGTCGTCAAAATCGGTCCCTCATTACTTTTGTTGGCGCCGGCAGTGGTGGCAGCGGTGGCGGCTGCGACAGCGGCGTTAACAGCAACAGCAGCGGCATTGGCAGCGGCGGCAGTAGTATTATTGGATTGAGAAGAAGAAGTTCGTTTCAATTTTTGTTGTCACGAGCAGGCGACCTCTGTGGAAGCAGCAGCGGTGGCGGTAGCATTGGAATTGGCAACAGCTTTTGTTGTACTGCTGACGCCCGTTACCGATGAGGATGAGTCGTCCAACGATCGTGGTGGGCTCTTGTCGGTGCCGTTCTTGAATGGAGATGGAGTCGTTTTGGATGAGGGGAATTGTGGCGCCGACTGCGTGGTGGATGATGGCGTAGATGGTGTAGTCGCGATGTCGCTATTTGCCGATGAAGCATTGGAATTGTCTTCGTTTTGCTGAGAGGAAGGGGAGTAAGTTAGTAGGATTTTTTTTTCTTGCAAGACTCAAGCACGACTTACTGATTCACTGACTCGACTGCGTTTCACGCCGCCGCCGCCACTGCTGCCAATACTATTCTGCGATGGTTGCTTCTCCAGCTCAGAGGAGAGACGTTTTCTATTCACTAAAATCGAATTATTAAAATTATTGTGACTCTCCATGGAGCGTCGCTCGCGGCGCAAGTACTCTCCGTCCAGGTACAAACTTAGCAGTTTGCGTTTGACATGACGCGCTTCAATTGTCATGCCCTCCTTCAGCATTTTTATATTCACCTAGAAATGATAAGGACTGTGTTAGCTTTATGCGAACTGGCGTGATTTTCCGCTTTCAAACATACCCCATGTGATATAACGTGCTCGGTGAAGTTCTGAATATTCTCGGTGAGGTCGACATTCAAGTTTTCGGTGCGTTCAAACTCCAGTCCAATGAACCACATCGAACAGTACGACGAGTCGGAAACTGGATGTTTGTCTGTTGAAGCGGGCGATTGGTTGGTATTGCCGCCACTGTTCTGACACTTGCTGTCGCCCTTCCTGTATTCAAAACATTTTGGATTAACGTGTGCTAGAGATATGTGTTGGTTGCGCTCTAGATTTCCGATCAGAAGTCGGATCTTTGACTCGACCAGACCACACCATTCGAGGTGGTCTTCTGCGGTTTTCGAGTTAACAAGCAGTACTATGAAATGTCGATAGCTAGGCGGGCGAGAAAGCAAAACAGAACAATTAGTATTGGATCGGTTGGGATTTGTGCGAGAAAGATGATTTCTTACGTGTAGAAGAAACTGGGAGCTTCGAAGAGACGCTCCCACTTGGCTCGCCCCAGCATTATTTCGTCCGTGGTTGACATCCCGCGGTTGAATTCGTTCAGGATGACTTTCTTTGTCGACTCCGACACGTTGAATGTAGAGTTCTGTTGAGGATACGCCGGCGTGATGATTGGCATCAGGTGGTAGCGATCTGCAGCATTTACACGTGGATCCCATACCTAGAAAGCGAATTGTTTACGAAACATTTGCAAAGTAAAATTAAAGCATTCACCGAGAACCGCTTTTGAAATAATAGTTGAGATGTATAAATTCGCAAACAACTCACCGGAAAGCGTAGATTAATATTCTCAGGGTGCTTCAGCAGCACTGGATTCGGCCACTTCCATCTGGAGAAGACCAAAAAGAACTTATGCACTAGTGTGGCGGCAACAGCGTTTGGATAAAGCTGACAAGTGCGTGCGACCAACATCGCCCATGTGACACCACCAAAATATCCAAGCGAGTTCGAATAGATTCCATGTTCTGCATAAGAAAAAGAATTAGACTTGCAAAGGTTAAGCGTGTTGTGTACTCACTCTTTGCCCACAGCTTGATGGAGCGTAACGCCAATCGGAAATTCTCTATATTCGGCACCAGTGCCAATATCTCGTCAGTCACACGACAGCCGTTCAAACTCCTCACCGACCGTGGATCCAGATTTTTCAGCAAATTATCATCCCTCAGGTCGAAATCGTCTGGTATTTCCTTCAGTGACAATCTCGCAAACAGCAGATCGATTTCAATTCCATCAAAGTTCATCTTGATGACAGGCACAAAGGCCTCCTCGACGGCTCGGCATTCAGTAACCTCTGGTTGCTTCTTGAGCAGCTCGAAGAACGACGTAAAATAATCGGTGCGTTCTATGTTCCTTGGAGCGACACACAGCGCGTCAATGTCGGCGCCTTTGTGATGCACTCCCAGGCGATACGATCCAAATGTGTAGATTTTGCCGCCCAACTTTTCGGCTGCCACTTCTGGCATATTCTTCGCAATGGAGACATCTTTAACCCATTGCTTGACGAGGGTGTTCAATTTGGCTAAGATTTCCATGCGATGATTCAGTTCGTCTTGTGTTTCGAAGACTTTGTACGGCTCGAGTGCCTTACGCAATTCGTCTGTCTTTTGCGTGTCTTCGGGTCGCGGTTCGGCCAAGCTAATTGCCGAGGTCATTCCCAGGATCTTGGCAGGTGCCTGTGTTTTGTTGCTGCCCGAGGAGGACCCTCCGCCGGTCGATGTCGAGCTGGCAGAGAACGATTTGAGACCATTTTGCTGGGTGGTTTGAAGTTTGGCGTCAGCGTTCCACATGTTGACAATGTGTTGGTGGTTGAGGTTTTATTTTTCTTTTGAAAATCTGTAGTAATAGAACAGGGCGAACATGCGGTTTAAAAGGTCGAATAAATTATGCGATCTTAGTTCTAAGAGCGGGACCTACACGGACCACAAAAAGGGGTGTATATCTTGCACAGTTTAGCACGTCACGTGTCTGGACAAGAGCCAGCCAAATCCTATTGCAGTTTGCAATACAGGGTCAGATCGAAACAAAGCTTTCAAACGATTCCGGGGCCATTGAACGGAAATCCGAATTTAGACGCTGAATGACGACATCTCAATGCTGCTCTCACATGAAGGCGCACGTAGAAACGAAAAAGTAAACAATAACTTATCTATTTGCATATTACTGCCCGTAATAACATTTCTAATTTGAACTGCGTCCTGTCATCGTACAGCGAGCGATAACACTATCACTGATAAGTTTTTTAAAACCTCAGAGTTTTTGTTTTGCCACCGACGTGACGTGACCACACCACAGAGAATCTCACCGTATTCTCGGAACTCCTTTTGAAACAAAAGCCAGACACATGAAAAGCGATGACTCGTCAAATGCTCAAGGCAGCCTCCCTTTCGGGGTCAGTTAGCGTCCGTTTTTGTTTTGTAGAACAAAAGCGAAGAATACCCACAACCAGTAGACACATTTATCCAAATGGATCTCTCTCACAGAAGGAAAAAAAACGTTTATACTTGGGTTTGTTGTCTTGCTTTGGAGCACGCTCCACCACGCACTTTTTCGAGGCACACATACAAAATGAACGAACGCAAGGTAAGAGAAAAAATAAAAGAAGAAGATAAAACTACGGGAAAAAAACTCCATCGTGGTAGCGGAAAATCTCCGAAAACGTAAGAATCTAACAAACCTCTTTGTGGGAACAGCCTTTCTCTGGTATCGTATTAACGCACTGCAAACTTTATTTGGATTTCTTTTCACAATTTGGGCGAGAAAATTTCGTCGTAGACGTGGGTCGATGGCACTTTTTCTTCGTTTTCTCCTCGATAGATCTGCATTAACACTTGGCGATTTTTCATTGAATAACTATTTCATAACGGACGATTGGGTCGCAATTATTGTTTAGAATGTCTTAATTAATAATTTGCGTGCGTCGTGCTGTGTATTAACGATAAATTTTATTGTGAAAAACGAATATAAATCGCGAGAGAAAAATAAAACACACACAAAAGCGCTTGACGTTAACCGCTTACCAAGATGGCTGCGAGAAGAAAGATGTTCCAGTTTCGTGACGGTTCATGTTTTATGTGGTTGCGGCACTGCCAGGTAGGTAGAATTTTCAAGGCGAACTTTTTCCCTTTTCCGCATAAAGTAATTAGAATGTTTAATTCGCAGTAATTAGGGTCGTACTAAATTGGATTACATTTTTATTGGGTGTTATTAGTGAAGCGGCTAAGCTAAGTAATATGTGTGCAAATTAAGGTAGTCAATATCGTAAGGGAGGCTTCTCTTTGATGATGTAATTTGGTGGTATATATTTGGGTTTCGTTTGGAAAGCCCTACCTAAAAATTTTTTTAATTTAATTTTGTACGTTGATACGCACACATCTGCAAAAACTTCTTAATTTTTGCGTTTTCAAAATGTTTTTTTTTTTTGTTTAATGACATATCATATACCCAACTGTTGAAAATTTCAATTATGGAAATACTTTCTTAATTTTTGCAAGTGGCCGACTGTAGGGTTATTAAAACATAACCTAAAATATTAGCCAATTCTTTGAAACAGTGTAGTAAATCTCTTCAAAAATAACAACAATGTAGCACCGCCCTTAGTCTAATTCCACTTGATTCCTACGCAAATTTTTTCACAACTTCCAGCGTCGCGGACAAATTCTTTCCAATCGTGGAAAATGTCATCTCTTTTGACAACAAAATAGCCCAGTCGCATGAAAACAAAACCGATTAAAACAAAAACCCTTTTTATTGAAAGAAAACCATCAAAAATGTGTAAAATAAAGCCCCGTCCCTGCTCTGCATCGGCGAAAGTGTAAAAATGGCAAATTCCAATCGAACTTAGTGCATAAGAACACATCGCGCTCCATAGCACCCATATGAGACATGATCCCTTGGGTGCGGGAGAAATTCGCTGAGCGTCGCGCTAAATGGGTTGCATCTCGTAATAACAACAAACGCTCCGATAAGGACACCCCACATTCCCCATCCGAAGCCAGTAGTTCACATTTCCAATCGCAACTGAGCGGACAAAGTAATTCCACACAGAAACATTCAAAATTGTAAGTAAGCCAAGTATAGACCGTTCAGCTGAATATGAAAAAAATTCGAGCAATCTTCAATAGAAGGTTTTCATTATGCAGAAATGTTCTCTAATCCGTGCGGTTTTGAATTGCCTTCTTTTGCAGGAAAACCAATGCTGCCACTGAACAGGAGCCGAAGCCAAAAGAAAAGATCCGTGTACGCATAATCTGTCCCAATGGTCGGGTGCTAGCATTTTTCGTCGATCCTACTAAGCGGTTGGTAGAGCTAAAACAGGAAGTACTGCTGGAGCTCTACGAGGAGAGCGGAGAGTTCTCCTTTGATGTTGTGGATGTTTGTCAGTTTGCTGCAAAGTATCGTCTGCTGAAAGCCGAGTCGTCAGGCGTTGAGATGAACGAGCAGATTGCCCTAGACCAACTGAGTATTGTCGACCAGGATACATTTGTTCTGCAGAAACGCCGCTTTTCCACCGAACAGATGCTTGTGCCCAAGCAAATGGAGGCGCCTCGGGCGTCAGAAATCGAAAACGCAACAAGGAACGTTCCCTACTCCAACACTCACACGAACCTAATGGATATCAATGAGATATTTCAGCAATCTGATGTAAGGGTAGATAGCTGCTTTTGGTCGGTAGTGAGAGTAACAATGCTTTTGTTTCTAGCTCCAGTTTGATGTGCGGAAAGTAATCATATCGTTGGCGCAGGCATCGGCGTGCACAATCGGAGCAGGTCCCTATGCGCCGAAGTTGGTGTCCATACTGAAGCAGAAGCTGGCCAACAAACGAAGTAATCAAATCGACACCCTGCAGTGCCTTATGGATATGGGATTCTCTAAGGAGAAGTCGAAATACGCACTCAAGTTGCACAAGTAAGTCTTGTTTGAGTTTCTTCCTTTTTTGCCATAAGAATACCATTTGGTTGCTACTTTCAGCGGAGTGTACTCAAAAACCCTCGAATGGCTTATTCAGCATCAAAGCGAAGATATGTCCAGCGACGAGGAAAGTATGAACCGGTCAACCCCCTGCGCCTCAATGCTGTCTCTCGACAACGTAAGTTTCAACTCATCTACCCCGCAAAGTCAAATGAATATAATTGTCCCTCTTCCTCAGAATATCGTTGCAAACACCGAAGCGCTGTTGGAAATAGTACGCATCTATAGCCACCGTGAGATACCGCCATCAACGGAAACCATCACTGCGCTGGTCGAGATGGGTTTCGACGCAAAAGAAGTTCTGAAAGCCTTAAAGAAAACTTGCAACAATAAAGCGGCCGCTTGCGAGTACCTATGCGGCAATCGAACTGGCAGTCTAATCGAACTTCGTGATGGCTTGGCTAAAGACTCGCCAATTCTGCAGGCGATACTCGAGCTGCCCAAAGTACAGATGAGCCTGAGCAGTCCCAAAGTGTTTTTTGGTTAGTCCTATAATCACACAGAAAGTGAGAATCTTTTGCTTATGATTGCTTTCAATCGTTTCAGCCTTCCTAGCGATATTGGAAAACGAAAACTCGGTGCGGATATACGGTGGCGACAACGACACGACGACGGTTATAACACATATCCTGCAGAAATACCACGAAGAGAAACACGCTTTAGGAATCAATCAGTTTTACAACCCTCGATAGTAGTAGGGGATTTTTCATTTCTCCATCGTTTGATCTCCCACCCGAACATAACGCAAACCACTTGCCCTTTCGTAGTACAAAGAGGGAAATTCTATTTTATATTCACGAGTTAATCGAAAATGTCCCCCCTCCCGCGTGTAAATAGAACGGTAGCTAAGCAAACTGTTGGTCGCTTGGTAGTATTATTTGATTTCTTTCATTGGACCCAATTTGAAACTGTGCCGGGAGAAGGCGAAGGTGCTTGTAGCATCTGCTGTTGCTTGGTTTGTCTGATTTTTTTCAGACCTAGTAAGTAATTCTGCACCGATTGATGTTGGATGGCCAATTTGTTTAAAGTTCGACAGCAAGATGACTAGTGAAACGTTTTGAACTGTGGTACGTCCCATTAGGTGTCAATTTTTTTGATAGTTGAGGGCATCACTGCCTAGTAAATATATGCTTGCAACAACAAAGGACGAATGTAAATTCCATTGATAATGCACAGCAGATGTTGCCTGAACAGGCGAGTGCACAGTTGAAAAAATTGTGCGGCTTTGGTACTTGATAAAAACCAGTTAACAAAACACTTATATTATTAATTCCAACACATTTTTTCATGTGACAGTATTCCATATTGATTTCGCTTAATAATAGCGCACAGTTGTGTTAAGGAGAATATTTTTTAAGAGAGGCCTAGGTTAGATGAAATTGCGAATAAGTTTTTTGTAAGTTTAGCTTAAGACCTTAGAAGTAGTAAGTGCATATGTGTTTGGACGAAAACGACAACGCTGCCAGTTTGGTGATCGCTTGATAAATTAATGCTGTACAGACTTACAAGTTATATGGGATAAATCGGTAAGTCGTTGAAATGTGTAGATTGCTTAAATTTATTCCATCATCACTAATGAATTTCCAGAGCCCATATTCCTTTAACTAGTTGATTGGTAGCTACGTTGTCAAAAATTGTTGGTGCTTGCCATTTTTCGACCCCAGTACATTTGCAAACTTTACGTTAAATAACCAATTCGGTTTGATCTCTCTTTTGTAGGAACCAATGAGACGGCGCGGCGAAATGATGACTGTTCCTCATTCATTCTCTATACATCTACAGCTCTGGCGTTCAAAAAGAGTAAATCTTCTCTTCATTTGGACGATTTTGGTGAACTTCATATCATATAAATGCTCGTAAGCAAAACTGCAAACGAAGTTCATCATTTATATGAGATGAAGCTCACCAAGATCGGCCAAAAGAAGAGCGGATCAAAGTCGTCAAAGGTCGCAGTGGGCAGATATAGAGACACAAAGACTTGTCTCTCTGTACTCAGTACAAACAGCTAGAATCGGCTGATATTCCGGGCGTCAAGGTGGTTAAGATTTCTCTCCATCTCCACGCATCGTCCAGCTATGGTATAGCTTCAATCGACCACGACGCTTCCCTGGAGTGGATTACAAAAATGAACGTCCCACAAATTTGCTTTCGATAGATTTTAACCTTTCCACCATTCTTTACCTAGATGAATAATATCCGAATCAAACTGGCTTGTTGCGCTCCTTTTCATTTCTCCAATCATTTCCGCTTTATTTGGGATTTTTTCCAATTCCTCCTTAACTAGCCAGCTAAAGCATCTGTTAAAGAGTTATCTGCTTCAAATTCTGTCTGCTCATTGCTATAACAATATTATTTCCTTGCCCCTGTCCCTTGCCAAGTGGCCCAGTGCAGTGCTGCCAGTTTCACTTAATGCACCGAGGTTTAATTCCCACACTCAGGTGGAAAGCTAGACCTTATGCTCATAAGAAGTCGCCTCTATTAAGCATTCATACCAAAAGGTTGAAAATTCTCCCTCACATTTGAATGGAACCGGTCCGTGTTTATTTGGCGAACCCCTTGTCCACACACTCGATTGTACTCCTTTAACGCCCTTTTTGCGTGCCAAACTTATCTTTTGTATAATTCTTCCAACACAGCAATTCAGAGTCTTTCCCCTTAAAGGCGTTGAAGATCTAATCTGATGCCTTTTCGGTGCGTATGGAAAGCTTTTTTGCAGGCCTCATCATACACGCAGTACTCTATAAAATTTCCTATTACCGTAATAGCAACTTCATACACGTTCCCAACCTCAATCACCAATTTCCCGTATTTGCCAAAATACTACCTTCCCTGACCCACTGTTCTTATCCAATGTAGTTCCGGCACCAGATTTTCTCTTATCGAAAGCACTTTTCCATTATGTAAAGCTCCCCTTCCGCAACCCTTCCGATTGTGTTAAAAATGACGTTACGCTGGTCGACCTAAGTGGCCTACTTGGCTAAGTTTAATCCTTTGAAGTGGGTATTCGCCCTCTTGCCTTTGCACTGACTGACTCCAACTTCATTTTATGTTGCTTTTGCTGTCCGTCAAAGCTAACTTACTGAACAAATGAAACAGTCCGAATTATCATTTGTCACATATCTCAATTCATTCAACGCCCGTGACAGTTTGTCTCTCTCAATCCTTTTTCTAGTGAATTGCTTTTTCTCAATTTGTGAAAACTTATCTTACGGATTCAACGAACACAAAAGAAGACCTTATTTTTCCGTCGCATCCGGCAAAGCGAGTTATATACCTATTATATAATCTGTCAATTGAACACGTTGCCGTAACGAACTCTTCGGATTTTACAAGTTTGACACTTGCCTTAAGTCATTTTCCTGTTTGATGACAAACGCGAGTCCGATTTCTGTCGTTTCCATACTCACTCCCTCTCTTTGTGTTAAGAATCTGTCGCATTCGTTGAGTTGACAAGTACTACTTGACGTTAAAAAAAATCACACATACTTATCAGCAGAAAAAACTGTTCATGAGTGATCGACCTAGGCTAAACAAAACTGGGACACATCAAGTTAGACAGCTGTCAGACTTACTAAACTAGATACTTGAACGCCCCCAGTATTTCTTAGGAAAAGGTTCCACAGACAAACTGTCTTTTGACTGAACGAACTGTTGTCTGTTGACCGTTACATACATTAATTGTTATTAAAAGCATGTCGTTTCACTTTATTTTTATAACTTTTATCTTTCTTACCAACAATTTTGACTCGTTGCAAACAGCCAGTCGATACAAGGCGACAAGAAACGATTGCCCACCGACAACTATCGATCTGGATCGAGATTCGCTATACCAAAATTAAATATCAGCTGTCAAGGGGCCCCACCCTCTTCTTTGTTTTCATTTCTGAATGCATTTCTTGGAAATATTTGAAATCACCCTTGCGACTCACTTATCCCATGTACATTAGGGATAGAATTAGGACTCGGAAGAAGTGGACATTTTAAAACCCTTATTGAAGATTTTTCCTACAATCTATCTCCAAATGATGGCTTTCCTTGAGTCCCTTCCTTCTCGCTGAAAACGAAGCTGACAGAACATTTATCGAGTCCCAATACTTTCCATTCCATTTATACAAAAATGCTTGCCAAAATAAAACGAATAACACGTTTCCAATTGCATTTAATAAATTAGTAATCGAAAACCGAATTAGTTAGCAAAGAAAAAAACATTTTGATCGAATTGTAACTGTAATTTATTGTTTAATCACAAAACGACTGAATTATTTCCATGCATTGCTTACTGCACATCTAGATGTACGTTAAATGTTTATCTAAATAAGTTTCGTAAGGACAAAATGATTTGTCAACGGGGCAACTCTTTTCCGTAGTTACTTTTAGTTAGAACGGTGCAGCTTAATATTATAAATTTCATAAGAACATGTGCATTATTATTCAAAGCAGCTAGAGCTGGTGTGGATAGACGGAGACACGGTGGTGGTAGAAATTTATTGTTGTCACGTTCCTATTTTTGAATTCATTGTTCCACAGTCGTGAAGGTGAAAAGAAAATCGTTGAACAAAGTGGAACGATCCAGAATTCACTTGTCATTCACTTGTTGACAGGTGTCATTGGGACCTATTATTTAAAAAGTCAAAAGATCCCAGTGAAACTGTGCTAACAATGGGGACATTCGGATACCTAGTTCATGTAAAACGTCAACTTGATTTTGTCTGAATTATTTTTCTATCCTCGTGGTTTATTTTGAATTTTGACAGAATTTTGTATGCAACTTTTCGTATGGAGGCAGGATAGATTTGTCGACTACCCCTCCATAGACGTTAACTGAAAACACAGTTCAATAAAATCTGAAATACTTCAAATCAGTCAGCTGTCAGACTTCCTAAAATAGAAATCCGAACGTCATTATTGACGTCTTATTTCTTCTTTTATGTAGAGTCTGACTTTCCAATCGAACGCTCGCAATGATTGCTTTAATAGGATTGATGACAACAAACATAATTGTAGACAAACAATCAGCAGAGTAGTGGCTTAAATGTAAAGTTAACCAAATAAATGATAAACAAAACGAATATGCAATAAACTAACAATAAGAAGAAAAACCAAACGATAAAGTGTTAAATAAAATCTAAAGAAATATTTTCCAGAAACAAATCAACGTTCTATCACTTACTCACTATATATGGACAATCTTTACATTTATTTATTTTTTACAACACACCAACCAATAAAAGTAAAATAAAAACAAAAACAATTAAAATTAGTAAGTGATTAATGTAAACAAAAATCAGTTGTGCTTTTGTCATTAGTTTGAGTACACTTATAAAAGAAAATATTTTACATAGAGAATAATGCCAAAGACTAAACAATCGTAAATAAATTTATTTAAACATATTTCGTGGTTACTTTTGTTGCTTACTTCTCCTCTCCTAGGCGGTAACGTAGTAGGGTGTGAGAGTGCGAAAAGTGGTTGAATTACCACATCCTGCGGAACGAAAAACCACATTAAAAACAACTTCAAGCTTTTTGCGAAAATTTCGGGAGATACTGGTGAAACCTACCCTTAGGATTGTTTGCTGAAAAGAATAGCAGGTAAGCGTATGCAACGATAAAAGAGAAATAAATGGCACCCTAAAAGTATGCAACACAATATCTGTTGCATACTCGTTACTGGTAGATTTAACTCTGACTGTGCTACTCACATCCCGCCCTACAGCACGCAATGGAACGCGGATTGCATATTCTCCGGAGGTGTTGCTGGGAATTTTTTTCTCACAGCGAACTGTGATACCCCTGCTGATATTTCTGGTGGCCTGGTAGAAAAATTGAAACGCGGTACTGAAATTGCAAAAGCAAAACCGAACCACGTCACCCTCAGCATTTGTATATAGAGAATGTTTATGGCAACGTGTTGCGCAGCGAAGCAAATGTTTTTAAACAAGTTTCGGATTTTTTTTTTTTGCTGTAAACAATATTTTTAGAAGGAGGCGACTGCTGAACGTGCGAAAAAGACGAGGAGCCGACATTGGAATGATTCGAGATCGCCTGGACCGAGTGCATTATGAATTTGTTTTTGTTTTGTATGTAAAGCGAACTGGCTTTCTGCGACTACGCATAGCTCGTTCAAAGATGCGGCGATTTGGACCCTTTTTTCGCATACTTTTGGTAAACGAACTGTCGGTCGAAGGTACGTGGTACATTCTAAACGTCATCTTCAACGACTGGTTGGTATTTTGGCCGCCAGCGATCGCAGTTCTTTCTTATTGTGGTATCCTCGATAAGCCGTAGGTGCCTAGGTGGTACTGATCATCGAATAATGCTGTCAAGGATTTTAATGCTCTACAGTATTGCTTCGGGCATAGGTAAATTTTTGCTCTGAATAGGGAGCTGAACGTCGTATAACCGCAGCTCATGTACTGTTTCGCATTTTATGTCCAAGTACAATTTTACTTTGGCAAAGCCGCAACAAACGACTTTTATTTTTTTTCGAAAAAAACAATTTATTTTTCATTTAATTACAAAAGGGTTAAACATTACTCCGCTGAGTTCTTCTCTTTGAAATTCCTCACTTACATGATTCATTCTTCTTCTTCGTCTTTCTTTTGTTTATACAATCTTAATATTAACATTTTGTTTTCTAGTATTTATTACATTTTTAAGGAAACCAAACAAGTTATTAATTTAGTCGTAATTTAGGTGAAATGAAATCGCTGTGTCGTATATACAATGAAATGTAAAAAATAATAATAAAATACACTCGAAGTAACTAAATAGCAATCTCTTCATCGATCTAGAAAGTGTTGGAAAAGAAATTAATTAATCAAGCGGTTATGTCGTTTGTTTTAATGGAATTGGATGAGTTGCGGTGCGTGTTTACGTGCATGGTGAGTGGATTTGGAGGTTAGCTGTTTGTTTGTTTTATTTAGCATCCCCGACTTTACTTTTAGGAGATGAAATCTTGAGAACACGGTTCTTACAGGACCTTTCGGGATGAACAACCGAACCAATTAAGAGGGACAAATTAAGGAATTCATAAATGAGGGAGCATTGCGGAGGTGGATCTTTTGATGATGTGATGTGATGTTCGCAATCAGTTAAGCCGCCATGTCGATGGATAAAAGCGTCGTTTGAAAAGGAATGAAGGATAAGTTGGCGCACACGGCACTCGTGCGTTTCGTGACTGAATTCCGGAATGAATTTACTCAATTCGAATTATTTTTATTCTGATCTGACTTGGAACTACCAAAATTCTATGAAAAGTTCAAGTCTGCCATCGAAATCTAGCTCAAAAGAATCACGTATAGTTCAAGTACGAAAAGAAAGAAAAATCGCAATCGATGAAAAGCATTGCAGTTCAGCAAACAATTAAACTAAACAAACTTCCGAAAGCACATGCAACTTCAAACCGACTTCCTGGATATATAACCAATCGTGTTCAATAAACCCAAACGAAATATGAAAAAAAAACTTCAAACTAGTCACTAAACTAAACTTAATCTGGCAATTAATTAAACTAGAACACATTACTTAAAGAAAAAACTACAACTACAACTCGACACTATTCACACTGTTGCTTAACTCTATAAGTCATTCAATATGAACGATCTAGAAATACAAAATAGTCTACAAACTATTGCGTCAAATGGGCTACATCGTTTGGGGGAAAGTTTCGCGACGATGCTGCCCATTTGAGACGTTAAATCCTTCTCTTTCTATAGACACGCGCGTACACTAGACTATGATAAAATATTTCCTGATATGACACCACATTTTGTTAGATTCTTATTTAATTTATTACAAGTTATATTAATTATTTGTTTAATCTATAAGTAAGTAATATCACACAATTTGCGTACGTTCACCGATAGCAGTTGCGATCACTGAAACCAAATGGACACCCGACAAATATGAATACCACGTGGGAAAATAACATTTGCGTCAATTCAAGGCAGGTACTCCTTCGATTTCAGCTTCAGTGACACACTACAATGTCAAACATAAAACAAAACGGTGCGCCATATGATGTACGTGTAAGAAACCAACAAATTATATATATTAACAAACATTTAAGAAGGAAATAAATTAAGGAACCTGAATGCAACGATTAATACAATTAAAATGTGATTTTCAGTTTTCTGATGGCGTCCGAAAACGAATTGTAGGGCACACCGCGCACTGGCAGCATAACTACAGTTCGTTTTCCATGTTCGAACGGACATTCTTTAGCACATTGTGTGTCTTGAGAATTTGACTTTTGATCTCTTTCTCGACTTGTTCTTTTCTTTGGTTAGCCGAACGCAGTTTGTTAAATGTGTCTTGCAAGGCACGCTTGGTGCGTATTAGTTTTGAACGCAGTTCTGCGTTTTCTTGGTCTACCTTGGCACAGTCGTGTGTAGACGTCGCTGTTGGGTTGGGTGCTGTCTGTTGTGCAGCCTCGGCGTTGTCAACACCATGTGACAGTTCAAGTGATTCTGCAAATAGAGAGAAGAAATATGTATCAACCAGCGTTTAACAAATTGCAAATAATTATGAAGAAGGAGGACAATCCTCTTTTGACACCTCATCTGAAACCGGACAGTTACTGGTCGACATAGGAGAAGCTCCTTCTTCCGCTTTTTAACAGTCAAAAAGAAACATTTCTCAAAATTACCTTCCTGAATCATTTGCTTGGCCTTCAGCTCCACGGTCTTCAACTTCGACAGATGCGCATTGGAGAGCTCGACACTCGACACTCGTCCTGCGTCCGACTCGATGCCCAAGTCTGGCGACGAGTTGTTCACACGCTGACCACCAACAGCAGCACGGCCAGTGCCCATGAGCACCTCCTCTGATGTGTAGCCCGACTGGGAAACGTCGCTTCCGTTGTTCGACGATTTTCTCTGCGACAGTTTCTGTTGCTCCAGATCATTGATTTTAGACGCCAGTTCGCTCTTCTCCGCCTGTAGCGTTTGCATTTGCTTGACCAAGTCTTGTGTGCGATTCTCCAGCTGCAGCTTCTCATTCAGAGCTTTGGTTCGTTCCAGTACAGCTCGAGAAGCTTGCAGAGTTGTCTCGTCTAGGTTTTTCTTCAGCGCCCGCATCGATAGCTCGTTGTCAATGAGCGATTGCTTCATTTCAGCCTCGTTCTCCTTGAGGTAGTCAATTGTGCTCTCGGCTTCGGAGAGTTTCTTCTGCAGCTGTTCAAATTGCCGCAGGTGCTCCTCATACATGCAGCGGGCGATCCAATCACGTGCCAGCGTATCCTCATGCTTCTCCTCCTGCTCCTTGAGTTTTTGCTCCATAACGCTGGTTAGGTGCGCTTGCAGTTCATCAAGTCGCCGTCTTTCGTGCTCGCTGGCTCGAGACATAGCCGCGTTATGCCGCTGGTTTATGCCGTCCATCTCGCATTTCAAGCTCTCAATTTGGAGCTCGGCGATTTTCGCTTCCACAGCGATGCGATCGCGCTCATCTTGGATTTTAACAAGCGAACGATTCTTTTCCTCCAGCTGCTTCACGAGTGAGTTGGCATCGAAGCCGGACCCCTGGTTGTTGCGGTACACAGTCAGCTCGCTCTGAAGATCTTCGTTGCGGTCTTTGAGCTCTTGTAGCTCTCTTGTCATGTCGATGACTCGGAGATTCTCCTTCTTTAGCCGATTATCAGCCTCGACCAGTTCACATTGCACCTCAAGAATCCGTCCGTCCTTCAGAGAAATCATGCTCTCCAGCTGGATGATCTTTTCTTGCGTCTTTGACTTGGAACGACTCTGGTTGAGGTCGCTTTCACTATCAGTGCTGCGTTCCTCTTTGCAGACATTACTTGCTCTCGGCTCTTCAAGGCCTATTCTGGCGAGTGAGACTTTCCGGTCTGGTTCCGACCACGCCTCCGACTCTGATTGGTTCTCGAAGGCGGGAGGAAGGCTGCGTCGATCCTTCTTGCCTTCGGCTCCCTTTGTCTTGTCGAGCTCCTTCTTCAGCGCCTTTAGTTCGGCTTGCAACGCCTCAATGGTGTCGCCATGCAGCTCTTCGTGCGAGTTGAACGTCTTGTTCTCCTTATTGGATGTGCTCAAGTCAAGCAGCTCAGAGAGGTTGCTTATCTGAGTCAGACTTTGGCCCATCATCGACATTCCCGCGATGGAGAGCGACATGTTATTCAAGCTCTTCGACAAGTCCAAACTGCGATCCACTGCTTTGCGCATTGCACGGCGTCTGTCGGCCGCCAGAGCTCCAAGCACATCCTTGTGTTTCAGCAGGGAATCAAGGAAGCCGGCAAGTTCCTCCAAGCGAGCAGTAAGAATGCTACAGACATCGGCACACTCCTTACGCCATTTGTCTGCGCGTTCGGCTTCTTCTTTGGCTTCTTGCACATCGTTCTTGAGCTGCCTGATGACAGAGTCCGCATTCCGGTCATGCGGCACGCCAAGCCTCTGGATTAGGATGTCCACCTTCTTCTGCAAAACTTTGTTGCGTTCCATCGCCTGGGCGTACTCAGTGTCGGTAAAGGACTGCTTAAGTTGATCGGCTTCCTTGCTGGGACTCGTTGGCAGAGAGTGCGGTTTGTTTACCAATTTCGTTAGACGCTCAATTTCGCGATTCTTTTCCCACAGTTCCCTGTTGACCAGGTTCTACAAAGAGACAAATTGGAGTTGATTAGTTGGATTGAGGGTAGCAAAGGCGTTTTCTGTAAATACTAGAGAAATGGGAGGAGAGCAGTCCTAGTAATGGAGCTCCAAACATAGTGCTTTCCAAATAGCGTGGGGATCTAACGAAAACGACATTGATATGCGACCAAAGAGAAGACAACTTCTCAGTTCCAAGGAAGAGTCTGAAGTTTCGTGCATAAAACAATTGAGAACTGAAGCGCATTTCCATTCTCCAATAGAAACAAACACCGCGTCGAACAGGTGCCCATCGGTTCTCAACCGGGCACTCAACTTCAAGCCATCATGTAATTGCCAAGTTGTCCCATGCAACAGATACTAAATCGAAACATGCCGTTGGCCACCCCAAATCTTGGCAGCCATGCGATCAATAATCAGTTCTCGATTTTACTCATGTTTGTCTGTATCAAAAACAACCAAACGACCTTTCGTTTTGTGTATAATTATGGCTAAGAATTGACAGAACCGCACAAGTGCACTCGTTGCATGGGCATTTAATCAAATCCCTCAGACACACAGTATTTGCAAAACGCAAAACAGAAATATGCGTCATAAGACACAAGCCATAAGCGCTTGCAATTAATTTCCATTACTCAATAGCGATGCAATGTTTCCCTGTCGTGTACATCATAACAAGAATCTAGAACAGCCATGAAAACCAAAATTAAATTCGCTATACGTTGCCAACACAGAATTTTTCTACGCACAAAAGACACAACCCTTGTCATACAGATTTGGGTCACGCGTATATTACGCAAATGATTCACAAAATACCAAAGTACACTCACCTGTAGATTGGCAGTCTTCTTCTTGACCTCCGATTTCAGTTTACGAATCTCGCTGTCCTTTTGTTCGATGAGTTTCTCCATTTTGTTGCGTAAGCTAGATGACTCGGCAATGCCCTCGGTGTCGCTGAGCGACCGGCAAAGCCCTGAACACTCACTCACATTGGTGACCTCTTTCATGTTGTACGATGAACTGGTGTTATTCTGAAATGTCACAACAAACACAGTCTGGGGAAGGGGCTTTATAAATGAGGAAGCTGTCAACACTCACCTTCTTCAGTCGATCGATTTCATCCTGTAAATTCTTTATGTTCAGCATCAGCTTCTGGATGGCCTTGCATGCTTGTTCGTGCTGTGTGGTGCGATCTTTCAGTTTCTCTTCCGTGTCTGCCAACATGCACATCCTATCGGCCATTTGTCGTTTCTGATCTTGAAGTTCTTCGCGGAGTCGTTGGGACTGAAAGAGAAGCAAGGTTTTAATAAGGAAATGTATTTGAAATGCTTTCAGAAGGAATATTGTATCCGTCACCGTGAGTTAGAGTTGTAGTAACAATTGGCTTGAAGAAAAAACACCTAGGACGATGATGTTAGATGAGGTTTTATTCATTTGAGGGACGTGTGCAATGAGAAGAGACGTGGGTGGTAGGAAAGAAATGTTTTAAAGGAAGGTGAGCGTTAATTTATGACAACTGCAAGCAGGAACTACAGAACACCCTACGCGGCCGAATTTGATTCAGACCGAGTCTTTTGTTTTCTTATATTCTTCAAGTCGCCTTGACAACACACTACTCCCAATTTCACACACGCACCAAGGAACACATTTTTTGGTGCGCAAATGGATAAAAGATCGGAAGCGAGCTGCTGGTGCGCATAGTTTCGAACCAGGGCTTCGAGTTTTGCCCCTTTTAACGTGGGTATTCGTATCAATCAGCTCCGTTGGAGTTCTACATACAGGTCTTGAAAAGGGAAACAACAAGTTTTAAAACGAAAGTCGATAAGGAACTGCCTGTCAACTTTACTCAAGTCCTCCAAGGCGTATCTTCAATAAAAGAGTCTCAGGCAGCCGAATATTTTAGGAAAGATGTGTGATATTTAACTAAACCTGCACTAGTAGTATCCTCTAATGTCGAATTAATGAATAGTATGAAGCCAAGGTTCACAAAGATCCATGCAAATAGAAAGGACGCCCTCAAAAAGATATTTCTACTTCACTTCATCTTGGACCTCAATCGAATCAATATCTGCGCTCGACATGCTTGATTTAGAAAACAGCGTTGCAGGGGGTCTACAGCCATGAGCCACCAGCTTAGAAGACACTTTTCGTCAATTTTCCAACCAAGGAGACGACATCCACTTGTAAAAAGTCAACAATTTATTGAAAATTCCATAATAACAAATATATTGAACCAAAAACAGACATAACCGTCTTATTTAGTAGAATTGCCGTGTGTTTCCGCACGTGTATTGCATCCCTCTGGACTTAAATGACATTTCCTAAAAAAAAAAGAAGTTAATCACTACCAAGGATACATCAGGAACACCCCCTCACATCGGTATCGTTTGAAAATCGCTGCTTCCGCTGTGGCACAGGATGAAACAACTCTTCCAAATCATTCGACGACACATTAGGCTGCATTGAGACATCACTCCCGCAAAGACTAAACGCTTCGCAAGTCCCACTACTTGACTGACGCACTTCATGCGACACATTGAAGCAGAGCTTCTCCTTTAACTCATATACAGCCCGATAGTCGACCGTATTCGTGGCCGAATACCTCTTCTTTTGCCATCGATTCAGCAGGAGATTCGGAATCAACTTCGCAGCGATCGAGAGATTTCGATTCTCTTCCACCGCCTGCATCTGGGATTTCTCCAGCCTCCCTATGATCGCCTTGAAGAACCGATTCTCTCGCAGGGTCAAACTTCTATCTGCGTTCAGCTGTTGAACTTTTCTCTCGTAGTCCTGAATGCGCTCGAGAAGCTTGCCCAGATTCTGTGTTTTTGTCATGAGTGCCGACTTCGATGATGAATTTTGTGAGGTGCGTAGATGAAGGTGACGAGCCCACAACCAGAACACAGTGAATAGAAAGAGAATGAGCAACGAAAAGTATATACATGTTGAAACCGGAAACTTACTTGCATACCCACAATCGTATCCTGTTGACATTTGATAGTCTTTTCGTAAATTTTCAAACTCGCCAGTTCACGCATGTAATTCGTCTTGAATGCCTCAAGAGTATCGGTGACGGTTTTGTTCTCATCGCGCAGATCTTTGTTACAATGGCGAAGGCCTTGTAAAGATCTCTTTTTTGGGTTAAAAACACACAGACAAATTTTGTTGAAAAACCAATTAAAAGGGAAATATGTTGGTCACATTTTTAAGAGTCATGTGTTCGTATACCCTCGTTGAAGGTTTCTAATTTAGGAACAAGTTCAAGGAACTCGAGGGAAAGGAAGAATTTTTCTGTTTAAAATAATAACTACTCACCTCAGCGGTGGCAATCTCCTTGTTGTTGTTTTCGATCTGTTCCAGTAGTTCGGCGTTTTGGAATACCAGCTCTTTGACTTTGTCCTCACACTCGTGGATGGTTTGGTCACGCTGTGTTAGAATTTCGTCGAGTCTTTTGATTTGACTTTGGAAATCGTTGATTTTCTCCTCGGATTGCTTGACGGTGCCTTCTAGTTCACGGATCTAAACAGTCGCAAAGAGAGTGGAGAAAGGAAAGAAGAATGTATTCAAAAATGCAATTTATTTTACAAACAATTGTAAACAACAAGTGTACTAAATATATACACACTTTTTGAAGAGCGTTTATGTTGGATGACACGTCAGAGTGGCCCAGGAGTTCGTCCATCAGTTGGTCAGTTTGGGATTTCTCCATTTCTTTGTTTTCAACCTGGAAAGCGGAAGGAAAGAATATGTCGTTAAGTGCTTTAACAGTTTCTGCCAATGTGGCTCGAGGAGTGAGCAAGTGTTTGTTGATCTGGCAACTTTTGGGACAGTTATTTCTTTAGAGGATCACCAATAGAACTCATTAAATCGATTACAAGATGATGATCAAGGCAGATAGACTGCCAGTCATATTCATTGGGGCGTAAAATCAGTCGGTTGAGAGACTCTGAGCAAAGAGGTTACAGTTCAGAGACAGGTCGTCGACGTAACGACTATAGATGAGCATTCATGACGATCGTCGCCATACGCAAAAGAATTTTATTTTATTGGAATTTCATTTTATTTACTGAGGTAGCCCGCCATTCGAAAACTGAAGATCATTCGGTCTTTGCTAACCTCTCGAATCGGAACATTAAGAAAGGCCTCCATCCCGGCCGTAAAAACCCAATTGCCATTACAATTACTCCAATAAGGCAGCCCGAAAACCCATTACACATCAAACGCGCAGTCAAATTTGACCGCAAACTGCGTTGCGGTTGATTTGCCACCGTACACCCACATTTTTGAATTTTTATTAATCATCAACTCATGTGGAACGTAATCGTTTCCTCCTCTCGCACACAAGTACTCCAACCTCTATAGAGAAACATTTTCCAAACTCACCTCTAAATATTGAATTTTATGATTCAGGTCATCGATGATTGCTTGACTCTTTAGCTCGGTATCTTTTTGGATTTTCTCCATTTGATTTAAGGCCTGAGCGGCTTCCTTGAGAAGATCTTGTTTCTCTTGGATTTCTTTTCGCAGAATTTCCATCTCCACCTAGATTTGGAAGACATGTACATTCGTACGTGAATAGGAAATTCCACGAATGAGTGCATGCAACAAAAAATACCAACCTTCGTATCGATGAGTTGTTTCATAAGAGTCTCCTGACCATCGGAATTATTCGGCTGATTGTAGCCGGGAATGCTCTCCTCGATAAAATATAAACGCAACTTAAGGTTAAAATTCTCCTTGCGCAATGTGGCCATTTGTTCTTCGAATTCACGTACGGAACGACCTTGAGCGGGCGACGTACTGCCTGTGTATTGCTGTAGACTGACGCACGGTGATCGGTATCCAATGGCATCTGGAAGAAAAAAGAGAAAAGCGAAATTAAATTTAATTAACAATGCGTCGTTCTGGGATTTGAAGATAAACCGTTGATATTTTGCTCAGACACATCGATCCTCAAACGAAATTTACGGCGAAAGTTTAATTCGCTTCGTCCATCCATTGGGATCAATAATAGAATTTATGTTTAAATAAATTGAAAATAGTTTTTGTGATTATTTATGCTGGCGTTTCAAATGCTGAGATGCGGATATCAAATTCGATTTGTCTCAGTGGAAACTTATTAGTTTTTGGGGGGAAGGCGTTATCATTTGTCAAATACAACAATTGGACAGTTTTCTCAGCAAAGCATACAACTCAGAGTGGCTTGATCCAAACCAGCCTGCAGGAATGCAAGCATTTGTGCTAAAATGCTGTAAGCTGGCAATTTAGGTGTATGACCCGGCTACGGGGTTCATCTTCCTAGTACCCGCTCGCTGAGTGTGAATGGCGCTGAAGGTGTCGCTTCTACTTGACACATATTCCTATACGAGTCTCTGAACTGTTAAGTAGATTTGAATCATTATTACTGCCTATTAATGGTTATTCGTCACTTTCCTTTACTGAGAAAAAAATTCAATAAAACAACCATTTTATAGGTGACATAAAGTCCAAGTATTTCCTCAATTGCCACCAAATAAATTCAATAGAAATTCCTACCCATTGAATTATGACCACCTTCCCCAGCTCCTCCCATAAACCGGCTAGTATTAAAAAACTTTTGTGTCATTATTTGCAAACTCCAAAACATTCCCCAAGTAAGATTGACTCTCAATAGAATCGGTGACGTCTAGCTCCCTCCAACTTGTTGACAACATTATGAATGGGAATGTGAATTTCTGTGAACCAAGTCGTAAACATCTAGCTGTCTTCGCCGCTGACATATACGAACTCCATTCGTTGGTGGAAAGTTATTAGGAATTCAGGGAAATATTATATATTCAGAAGAAACAAAACTAAAAGCAAAATTACTTTCCTCTCCTTAATTTGATGGTTTAATAGTAAGTAATATTTACGTCGCGGTTAATCGTTTCCAATTGGAATTCTGCCAGGAGGCTTTGGGAATATTTTCGTTTAACTACAATCTTGGGGGAGGAAAGGACTTTATTGTCTTTACTGCTCAGGTAGAGGAGAAGTGTGCTTCAATTAATAATATTCCTCGAAGTCGGCAATAAAATAAAACAGGCCTAGTATCCGCATTCTGGGTCGGCATTCTGTAAGGCGAAAACGTTGAACCGCTGTCATGCGCACGAATGATTTGCTCCGAGTTGCAAAAGTAAATCGTTGGTGCACACGAAAACGTTTGAAAGTTTCTCGCCTTACAGTATGCCGACCCAGAATGCTGATATAAGGCCTGTTTTTTTGAGCTTCGATCTCAGCAATGCAACGTAAAGTAGGGTTTTCAGCTCGCACTTAAAACAACTGCGCTCTACTTGACACTTCGAGGACTCAAAGTTGTTGCTTGATGAAAATCCTACTTTACTTTGTTTTGCTGAAGTCGAAGCTCAAAAAAACACCCCTATTGACGACGTTCATCAAGTATCAATTACATTTGTCCTAAATTTGTCACTACGTGTGATCGCCTGTCAAGAGTCTGGTGGCGCGAGCTGTCGCAGCGCACTTTCACGAAAGGCACACGAATGACCACCGAATGGCCGAATTGTTTTTGATGTCAGCATGTCAAAATTTCCACACGAAAAATGGCACGTGAAATCGAAGCTAGACAGCTGGCTGACTTGATGTCAGATCGGTCACATGCACAGCTTCTTGAGTTGACGTTTATGTAAGAGTAACCGATGAATATAGTCAAGAATTTCTCGACTGGTAACTAAGTTGACAGTTCGCGTACTTGGCAGACGTAGCATAAGTGACGTTACCAACCAATCAAGCTTTTCCGTTCATGGTACATCTAGTTCAGACTAAGTTTTTGAACGTGTCCATTTTTTTTTAGCAATTGCGTAGGTACGGAATTCTCCATTTCTATAAAACAAAATGGCTTCTGGAAGATGTCAACGGACAGTTATAGATTCATTCCATTGAGTTTATAAATGGTGTGGTTGGTAAAACTCACTGAAAATAATAACTAATCTCTATGGGCGAGTAAGGAAAATGCTTTCTGTTGGTTCTGTCGCAATCCGTTGTCTATTTGAAGGAGCAAAAAGCAACACGGAAACTGATTCCGCATTCCAAATAATACTCTCCTTCAAATCATTTAAATCTTTAAATAAAAACTGTATAGGTTACTTACAAGAATTATCCATTGTAACATCTTGAAGTTGTCCAGGACTAGTGCTGAAAGAGAAAAAAAGAAAGAAAACACATTGGTTAGGTCGGCACACACATTATGTAAATAATAATGCAATTATTCATTTTGATCACTGTAAGCATGCTTCATGCGAGGAAAATTTGCATCGAGATTAATGCATACGGGCTGATGCTTGTAAACCAGATGAATACACTTATTATCGTACGCACAAAAATAGATTTATAAACATTTATCAGATGTAGACGTGCTCTCAATTGGCTCGGTTTGATTGTGGAGTTGGACAAATGACCGCGCATCGGGGTTGTCAGTCAAATTTTGATGAACTGCTAAAGTAAAGACTGCAGGGAACTTGCTGTGAAATAAAATGAATATTATGGGTGGTATGTGTCGACGGAGGACTTAAGGTATAGCTTCTCACTCATATTCGTTTCTGGGTTGTTTTTTTCCAGTCAAGTGGAAGGGACCTACCACGTTTTTAAGTTCAAATTGGGGAGTTTTTTCAGTGCAGGGTGCAGCCAAAATTGTGCAACTGAACCCCGGTTCGACCCCCCAAAAGACTGCACCCTTCGAATCTTTCCTTCTACTTCTACAGAAGTGGACAGCTCCGGCTGTAACTAGAAAATCAATTTTAGGCCACTATCAGAGATAGATCCAATGGGCCCCGACTCAACACTCCTTGTGTTTCATGTGGGATACAAAAATAGCATCTATCGCTTATGTCCAAGACTCTTCTGTAAGTGAAATTTCATGCGGATGACCTCACTGGAGGTATGAGTTTGAAATGGTTATTCCGGCTGCGATAAGAAAGTTGGTCCCCAAATTAGCTCATTTCGCACATTTAAATGCCTTCACACTTACGCTGCCAAATCCATAAACACAAATCCGTCGCGCACTCAATTACGTCTGCTCAATGTCATTCTTATTAATCGCATCATCTGATGATCAACTCATCAAATCAAAGTGCCAGTTCGCCAAAAATCTCTTTGCCACGTGTTGCTTTTTCACACGCAAAATTTGATTCGCGAACAAACTTCGCACAATGTGATCTCATGGTCAAAACTGCTCATCCTATCCGACCTAATTGATGAAAAATGGTCGAGCCACTTGAAGAGCGAGCCAAGTGCATGAAATCATAGCCAAATTAAACTGTTAACGACTCCTCCCTCCGTGTGGGTCATAAAAGAAATATTCTCCCCAAACATTTATTAGGCTTTTCTGCAAAACTTAATTCCTCCGTCTTCAATTATTATCAGACCCAACTGAAGACCTAATTGAGTTCCTCCAACTGCTTGTGTATGAATTGTGTTTTCTTTATTGTCAAGCCATATGCACGTCACGCTGTCTAGTGTGCGTACGAGTATGTGCCACATTATATAGGGAACAAAGAGTTCATCCAATAACTAACGGTTAATTAGTTACAATTGCATGAAGGCATCGTTATACACATCATGGATCCAGGAAGAGAACAACTCTATAAATAAAATTCGAAACTCCAGCGGAGTCAATGTGATTTATTCACCTTGTATCGGCGACTGACAAAAGGTTTACAAATAGCGTGTTTTTGAAAGATGCATGTGTTTATGTCAACTTTTGAGAGGGATAGTCCGACATGGATGTATTTTATAGGCAAAGTTCATTGAATTGAGGTTTTATTTTCGGCGAGCGACTGTTACATCCGTGAAATGGTGTTTAATTAGACGATGCAACCGCTGACAGATGCATGGGGGGTTTATTTTTACCTTGTGTGTGATCTTTTCTGTTTAGGTGTTGATGTTTGTAATTTTTAATCGACTATTGAAGTCTGTTAAGGCGCGGCGATTGCAGAGAAAGCCAGCGGAAGTTCCGACTTTACTTTATTTTTTTTGGAAGTTTAAGTTCACGTTCGAAGATTTTTTACATATGAAATAGAACGGTTTGGGATTTCCTATTTGTCAAGGGTTGCTGTGAGAACTATATTCAAAATTTGTCAGCAAAACTTCCTTTAAAATGGTTTCTCAGAGCCCAAGCAGGCTATAGGCGAAGCGCGAGACTAATACAGTCTACTTATACAGACACTAGGTTCAGGCTAGATCTTACGAACTCAGAATGGCTAAATTTTCCACATAAAACTACCCATTGCGACCTACAAAATATTTAATGTGAAAGTTAAAAATGGTTATTAGTAGGCCCGATGTCTGTACCCTACTTTTTGGGTGCGTTTTGGACGCAAATGCATTTTTCTTCTAACTTCCCTTCCTTTAACTTGCATTTATTTAGATGATTCAATAAGAAAAGAATGGGAACTCTTACGGGAGCCAGCACTTTCTTAAAAATGTTTAGCTTTCTCTGAGCCGCACAATTTCTTTCATCTTTGGAAAAAAAATCATCACTTTGTGTGCATTTTCCAATCGGATACGACACACCGAAAGCGACTCCATTCTGTTTTGCTCTTTAAAGTCATTTCACTTGGCCCCTAGCGTTTCCCATTCTCATTTGTAAACATTTTGAGAATCCCCTGCTCTAATGACCCTTGGGAGAGCGCATCAACAAACACAGCCAGCACCAGATTGCATGTGATGACAGCTCCCTAATTATCCTCCGTCTCTCTGCTGGACCATCCTTTGTATATTTAAGTCGAGAAATTATTGTAAAATCAACAAATAGCCATCAAGTGATGACCACAAAAGTGAAATCCTTTTGAAATGCACACAAAACGTCATTCACACGCAATAACGCACTGAGGTCGAGTGCGCGCACACCAATCCTTGTTCGCAATGACCTCACAGACTGTGGTTTTGTTTATAAAATTCGATGCAACTCTGCGCGGATGGCGTGACGCAGGGGACGGTCTATCCCGCCATCCGCACTCCTCATTATAGATTTATATCGTCAAATATGAAGATTTACGTTTTGGATAAATGAGGATAATATAGCAATGATTGCGACCAAAGAAACGCCGAGAATAGATGTGAAATTTTCACATAAAAATAGAACGATTGGGCGTGGGGCGTGGGGCGTGGGGCGTGGGGCTGACTGGCTGGAATGTATCTCTTTCTACATGTGTGGACAGACAGAAGATTCTCTTACGTAAAACTGATGTTTATTATCGTTTCAGAAGATTTATGGAACGAATTATGGATACAAAAGAAAATAATACGTATATTTTCGCAGAAAATTATGAAACACTGGTGAAAGGGGAGAAGGAGTGGTATAGTTTGTCGTAATGACCATTGAACCAGCTCACCAGCCACCCACACTTGAGACTTAATTAGTAATGAGCGATTTGCAACCTTCAACGTCTGCGGAGAGATGTTAAATTAAATTATTGCAATTAGTACTCGTAAGCGGACACACATTGACAATGAAATGGAGACAATGACTTGTTGTTTGTTGATGTGGAATACGAAGGGAGCTGCCTGTCCCGCTCATGGTTGGCTCGACAGAAATGTCCGCATGAGGGCGAATATTGACAAATTTTGACATTTCTTTGATAGGAAATCAATCATGCTGGAAAGTTGGAACTAAAATTTTAAGGCTAATTTCGAATAAGGGTTATCGCAGCGAGCTCCAAAAATATTTAGAAATCGTACACCGTTTGTGAAAAACAGACAGAGCTAGTGGAGAATGATGTGGCCATCGGCTTATTCAGGTAACAAAAGAAGTCTTGCTCTACGTTCTGGTACCTTTTTTTAAATGTCGCTTAGACGTTCAGCACACTAACCACTCGGAGCCAAACTTCGCTGAATTGATATTGACCATCGAAGGAAAAAAATACTAATTACAGACCGATGATCATCGGCTATACAAAGCGAGCTCCGTCTTCTATTTAAAATAAAGACCCAGTGCTAGCCGAAGGTCTTACTTTTCTAGCATAAAACGTAGGAACGTGTTGTTTCAATTCATATCGTTTCAGTGATAGATTAATCATTGCGATTTTAAATTGTAGAACTTAAACCAGTCAAAGGTGCCCAGGTAAATTTTAGTTAGTCTTCTCGGTTCCCAATGATCTACAGAAAAGTTTGTCCTAAAAAGGCGGTCGTCGCTATGAGCTTTCCTATATAGAAATCTCAGTCTTCTCCTGGTGGTGTTTTTTGACGAAATATCCCCTAAACTACAAGAAAATTAAAGACTTTTAAAGCATTCACGTCTTTACGAACAGTAATCGCGTTCAGGAAAACCGCAGACAAACGAGCTGTCCCAAAGAAAATCACTAAAGACCTATAATTTCTGTATCTGATAGATCTTCTATAGACGCAGCCCCTCTCTTCTAACTCTTTACTGTCATCCAACTCTTTAACAGACCTTCTATAGACGCAGTCCCTATCTCCCAACTCCCTAGCCGATCGATGTTCTATAAAATGGGAAACCACATCAATCTAACCAAATTAATTGCCAAATCATTCCACTTTAATGCACCTAAACAGTCCATACAAAGTGTAAGGGATGATTATTTGAGGCTCTACTATCGGATAGCCGCCATAACAATCATCAAAGCAGGATATAATTGCGTTTGTTTATTTACGTGATGCGTTTACTATAAAATCCCCTATCGAGATGCGTTTTTGTTTACCACACACTGACCATCATGCTGCCATTCTTCGAAATGCATTCTCCAAACACCGCTCTCGGTCCACAGTTGGGTCAAAAGAAAAACAACACAAAATCAGTTCAATTAATTGGATAAAATATGACCAACGCGTGAATTTCAATGATAGAATGTTTACTTTGGATAATGCCCTCCCCCGTTTGATGGTCGAATTAAGTCGCAATAAAAATAAAATCGAAGATACGAAATAATGTAAACCAACGCAGATGTGTGGGGCTTATTTGCTGGACCTTGGCTGCACTGTTTGACAACGGAGATTATGAAGAAACGTAAACAACCCGCTGACCAAAAACACTTTATTTTTTCGAATACAATAAACATTTCATTTAATTTTGAATAGAAAATGTATTATTTTTTTTCGAATTTGTATGCTGCCCTTGTCGAAGTGAGAAAATTCAGACAGACAAACAAATTCACGTGGCTTCTTTTTTAGTTCAATTTGGATTCTATTTTTAATCCGGAGAAAACACACATGAGGGACTGTGATTTATTGGGAATGGAGGACATTTTTCGCTATGTATTTGACAAATAATGGGAGTTTATGCGTCCCTGAAAAGCAGCTCTACTTTCACGACACAAGAGTAAGTTCCATCGCGGACTGTTCATTCATTGATATTCGTGATTCGAGTCGACAAACGATCTGATTTACATTTACGAATGATTTATAAGGAAGCTGTCGTGTGTTTTCGAGGAGTGTAGTATAAAAGTAGACGGCAAACGCACCCGAAAACAGAACGCCAACGGAACGAACTACGACAGAGCAATAATCAAGGAAATACATATACGAGCCAGCGAAAATGTGCATGACGTCGATTTGCACTAACATTTCCGCCACAATTGTTTTTATTCCTCATCCTACGCACAATATAAGACCCTATACATTTCGGTATAGACAAGTTGTCAGATTTTATAACAAAATCAACTAATCGCATGCAAATGTCATTGCTAGTACCTATTTCCTTGAGTTAGGACATGAAGTATGCATGGATGGAAGGAAGTGTTATTCAGAAACTGGAGCCCGTCGTTCGCGATGTGACAGATATACCAGCGACAGACAGTCATGTATGATCACAGCGCGTTTTCATAAGGTTTCGACCTAGATATACGAATATTTCTATCCAGAAAATCGAACAGCCAAACAAACCGATCGTCTGCCAATCGATGCGAGGTTTGCATTAAATATCATTCGTAGAAATAAAAGGACCTATATTCGCAGTCTCCCAACTTATAGAGAAAGTTGCAAGTGTGGTTTCTGGCCGAGAAAGATCGACATAACATGCAATTTTCACACTGAACACTGAACTGAAGTGCTGTTTATGACCAACGGATTCAGTTGTGTCGCTTGACACACTTGAAAAAGTGTTCGTCGACATCCGAGTGAATATTAATTCTACGAATGATATCCTTGTGAGGATCTGGCGAAGAATGGCCAAAGGAAAACACTGGATCGCTTTGGTTTGGTTTAACAAATGGCTAAATATTTGCTTCCAGCTACAGCTGATTATCGGCTGCTTCATCAAAATTCACGTGCCAGGAGAATTTCACCAAGCTGTAGATCTGGATAGTCCACAAAAAGGCAAAACAGGACGACTTCGCTGGGCCGCCCACATCTATCGAAAATATTGAATATTATGTTACTTTGCAGATAATGAATACCTGTGTCAACTTGAAAGTAGTGTATGCTACATAAGTAACATAAGTAACGAAAACAAAGTAAAATGTGTTTGATGGCGGAAGCGTTGCTATTCACTCGAATAATGTTTTAAAAAAATTGAGATGGCAGAGCTCCATCAGGATATAAATTATAAACACAATAAAACTCATAATAATTTATTTGTTTTTATAGTAAGAAGTAAAATTGAAACTTAGAAAAATATAAGAAATGGTATTGCAAATAAGCCATAAGCATTTATTCGACACTTGTCAAAAACTCTTTACACGTGAAGTATTCAAATAAAGAAATGTCAGTAAATAAAACCCGAAGGTAATAAAATTCTTAGGAAATTACCGTGCGTTTTTCTTTACTTTTATTCGTTTAAACAGAACATATACCAATGGGAAGTTTTCGCTAAATTTGCAGAGTTTTCCTTTTGTGGGAATTTAATACAGTTTTAAATAAGACAGGCGCACAACTTTCATATAGAAAGCAGATAAGTTTTGGAACCAATGCGACACGAAAAATGTCTTCTTTCCTTGCAAGAAGTACGATTCAAGAAAACATACCCTATCCAGCGAAAAAAAAGAAAAGAAATGCTGATCCCCAATGTTGTGAAACACACGGTCCTCCAAGAAAAAGCGAAAACAATTTGTTTCGCATTCGAGGGACAAATTTGTTTCAAAAATCGACGCGAAAGAAAGTATGTGTTATTTGTAAAAACATTGTTTGACGTTTTACTTGGAATATACGAAGTAAAGAAAATAAAAACAAGATCATTGATCGGATCAATGACGGTGGGAATACAACGCAAGACTTGCGAAACGTTGTTCCTTCGGTGCAGTAATTTTAATTAAAAATATATCTCAGTGGGGAATGGGGATAGAAAAATAATAACAAGATCGATCGGCAGCAGGATTTTATGAAATTGTTCTAATTGTGATTGGCATAGGTGCCTGAGAATTCCACTGGCAGATGGCGCGGTGGTATGATATCTGACAAAGTTGTCAAAGACAAAAAAATCGCTGTAAGTTACAATTTTGGAAGTCCCTGCGAGATGATCAGGGCCCTATAATCGCGTAACTTTTGGGAAGACCATTAAAACAAATAGAAAAATAGAAACTAAGTGCAAAAAGTACGAGTATAAGAACTCATTTCGAGCATCAAAATGTCAAAAACGATCATCGTCTTACTTGATCTTCCCTTAGGAGTTCATCATTTTCAAATGTAGCATCAATCCAAGATCCAAAGACCATAAAATAAACGAGGTAGAGTGCCTCAGTATACACTCCATCGCGCACGTAATCTTACCATATCATGTCCCTTCTTCTAATCCCACATGTCAACACTTTGAACAGTCTCCTATACAAACGAGTGTATTATTTTTTTTCCAACACGCTATTTACACTTTGCACTAGATTTCCGATAGACGAGTCCACACAAATGTCTAGGGTTATCAGTTGGAGACATTTTTTTATACGAACAACTTTTACAAACATAAATGTGTCTTACGCTGAGCGTTGTAAGCATTTCAATCACGCGCCACAAACAACATGTCTGTTTGCGGCTGGTATATTGGGATACTCAGTTTTGATAGTGGCGTGGAACTCTTGTTCTACTTCTCTTGTGATAAGAGACCAGCGTTAATGCGCTCGAAATTAGAATATTTGTAAAGTAAACTGTAAGCGATTAACGAACGAAGTTTAACGAACTTCCAACAGTTGTAGGTTGTCTTTTTTTTTTTTTGGCACTTTAACCGACCATGCTAAGACGTCGCCCAAGACTGACTTTCGTTTCGATTGAAGTGTTTGAGGGCATAAGCCAAAACGCAAATTTTTTAATAAACTTCATTGCAATCCCCAGTCACGTAGCAGACGCGAGCTAAAAAAAATGTCTGTCTGGTGCATGCAATTGGAAATTTCATTTATTTGTTAGTTGAATGCCAATTCGTTTTTAAGTTGAAGGTGTTGAAGAGCCACGGGCGGGGCAGTGATCAATTGATCATATTTAAAAAAAAAATGTAAAATATAAAACAATCCTTTTCCTTGTATTAAGTAATATCGTGCATAAAACATTCCCAAAGACAAATAAATTATAAAGCAAGTGTAAAGTATGAAAATAAAAACCAAAAGAAAAATAAAGCTTACCAAAAAGGACTCAATGTTGTTCGTTTAACTGGTGTAGCATTGCTTGCGTAGCTTCGAAATATTCCAGACATTTTCTCAGATTTTTATTTTTACAAAAATATTTTCCAGGCTTGTTATATTATTTTTGTTCACTCAACTCAAAAGCGGGTGCACGTGTATTGCAAACGAAAAAATAACTTCACAAAAAGAACAGAACTTAAAAAAAACACAACAACACAAAAGAACCTTCTTCTCTTCAGTTCTTTGAATTTTTTTGCAAGTCTCTTTCTAATTGAACATAAAATGCCACCGGTTCCGTTTCCGGTTTTCAAACTTTAACAAAAACAAAGCTAAAACTTGATCACAACATTTTTGCAAATATTTCCTTGTTTCGTTTTTTATCTTTTTTTCTTTTTCTTCATTGGTGGGCAAGCGGTGCTATGCGTTTCCTTTCATTTCACTCGTCGGCATTACTTAAAGATTGCACAGAAACTTCCAACAGTACTAAAAGTCAGTGTTTTTTAGCGTTGGCTCCTTTTTTTATTATAATCTTCACTTTGGTTCCTTGTCGCTACACAGACGATAGTGTAATGAGTCATGTTTTTGTATGGTGCGAATAAAGAACAACAGAGCACACCGTTTCGATTCTATTTTATCTAATGAATGTGCAACCTGATGATAAATAAGAAAGATACGAATAGAAAATAAGTAAAATACAATTTTTTTTTGTGTGTAGCCAATGGAATAATTCTCGAAGGCAGGAACGAAGAAAGGCGCGAGTGGTGCGGTACAGACAAATGTCGGATTCAATTAAAAGTGTCTTAAATTTGGGTCACTTAGGACGGGTGATGCTGTGAAAAAATACTGTAAAATATATACCTAGAAGAAAATTGGCATTGGGCGCCAAATATTTAGTTGTGCACGGAGCAATGTGCAGACAATACGTAACGCATTTCATAAATACAGACTGGTGGACAAGTTGAGATGCAAGCAGACAAGAATATAAACGTCGACTACCTGTTTTAATTCCTTCAAAGTTCGAAGAGAAAACTGATCACCTTGATTAAGAACTACTGAACCAAATTTACAAATGATCTTCGCTATAATAAGAACCAATGTTTCATATTTCAGCAGTCCTATTCAGGAAATTCAGAACGTTGTTTCAACAAGATGGCGCTACGAAATTTGTAAGTAATCCAAAAACAAAAAACGACATACCGGCTCGTTTGCCAGACCCAACAAGACTAGACTTCTTCCTTAGGGATTATCTGAAAACAGAGGTTAACACAAAACAAATCCCCATTTCCTGCAAACCTCAAAATGAAAAATACGTCCCGCATTATGTGTATGTTGTTGTTAAACCGGATGGGAAAATTTCAACAAAAGAATGGAGACATTGACTTATCATATATGAACCAACTTCACGCATGTTCTACAACAACATGACTGCTACTTATGGACAGGGGATAAGTGAAGAAATACATGCCGACGTCAAACTTGAATATCTATAATATCGTAATACGTTTTAAAAGCGACATTTTGTTGGAAATTGATGAGAAGTATTGCGATTAACATTTAAAAAAACATATTTCCGATGGATCGCATATTTTTTAACTAGATGTCGCTTTTTTTTTAAGCTAATATATCACGAAGGCAAATTTCAAGTCTCAGGTTGTGTGCGTTGACAGCGAAACCAACCACACTTTCGTCTGGTCTGTTATTCTTTTATTTAGAGTTCCCCTTTTTGAACTGTCACAACTGTCAATGTTGTAGTTAATCTAGTTAAGAACGGCGAAACTTAGAATGCAGGAACTGGTTCTTGAAGAACTATATCTCCGCCATAGAGAGATCTTCAATGAACATGGAAAAACAACGCGAGACTTTCGAAACGTTCTTCTTTTGATGCAGTAATTCAAACAAAATATGTTCAGCGGGGATAGAGAATTAACAATAAGACAACGTGGAACTATATCTCCGCCAGAAAGATCTTCAATTTAATAATAATTGTAATTCAACCTCTCCTCTGGCCCTTGGCTAACAATAACAATTGCTTTAGGAAGCAATTCATAATGTGACATCTTGACAATTGTCAACTTTCTGTGCCGTACACAATTTTGTAATAATATCTCAAAATATCCAACTGTGGTTCTAAAAATTTGTCAATTCAAAATTGACGGGCAATTGTTGACAGTTTTGTCTCAGTTTGGCAACTGATTCACAGCGAAATGCAATGGGGCCGTTCAGAAATCTAGTTTAGTAAGACTGACTTGATGTGTTTCAGTTGTCAGTGTTGGGTAATTCTTGACGGGACGTTGAAGTATCTAGTTCAGACTTCAGTTTTGATTGGCCTACATCGATCACATGAACTGTGTTATCAGTTGACATCTATGAAGGGGTAGCTGACGAAACTAGTCAGGAATTCATCCACTGTGTACTAAGTTGACAGTTCGTATATGTGGCTGACGTACGAAAAGTGACGTTTCCGACCAATCTATAGTTTTTGCGTTCAGGGTACAACAAGTCCATACCAATCTAGCGACTTAAGATAACTAGGTTTTTGTATGTACCCAATGAGTGAGTTTAATAAACTTTTGGAATTGTTTTCTTGAATTTTTTTTTTTCAATTTTCCGACAATTTAATTCTAAATTGTTAAAAATGTCATTGTGGTACGTTTTTATTGTGAAAAACTGTCAAACATTAAAAAAAAAAATTGTATGAGACAGCAAAAATGTATACAAATTACATTTCTGTCAACAATTTATTTACTATCTTGACAGGAGCTTTATAAATTGCAAAATATTGTCAGGAAAATTTTGTCAGAATTACAATTTGTATGCGTTATTGTTATCGCATGCTTTTTTTCAATGTTTAAGATAAGTCCAGACAATTTTGGACTTTATAAAACAGGCCCCTGGGGTGTAAAACTGAGTCTGAGAGAATACATTTAAGGTCGCAGTGCCTAGCGACATTTGTATCAACAATCGACAGAAAGATTAATTGTATATTTATCACAAATTCTTTTAACCACCACTGTGCCCCCAACATACAACACCGAGAAACGGACTATTTTCCGAAAAGAATTTTCACACAAAACTATGCACAGACGAATATTTCAAAATGCAAAAATATATTCTCATTTTTGCATTCGCATAAGTAGAACGGAAACATCAACACAAAAACAATATTCTAGTGGTATACTTTTTTTTTCGGCCATTAATTAGTACCTACATCGCCAGCCAACGAAATATTTTCATTTTCCGACACTTTGATGTGTCGGTTGTCGGTTGTGAACAAAATGATTTCCCTCAAAAAATGGGGACTTTCAAGATTAACAAGACTTACAAGATAATTTTGTTGGAATGTCTTATGTTTTCGGATTATTCCCAGGGACCTCAACGCGCCTCGGCGACAGCTTTAGGTTTAACAGAATATCTTCACTGAAACGATTTTTCTTCCGCCCCATGGTATAAACTGCATACCTTTGTGTTGTGCCAACGCTGAATAGCTATGGTTACAGGAAGGCTTTCCTTCTGCCAATAGCCGCTGATAAGGAATGGCGACCATAGCTTTGTTCTGTCCATGCAACAAGTCTCCTTGTTTGTAGTGGAGAAAAAATACAAAATAAAATGAGAAACTTTGTTAAATGTCATACGATGACGGGGGCTATAAATAATTACTTTCCAAATAGAGTCGCAAATTGCTTTTGTGAGGCCTAGTGAATTCATTTCGCAGTTAAACGTCATATCCATTTGTCGCTTGTGTCGCTTGTGTTTGCTGTTTTTATTTCTATAAATGCAGTTTAGTGTAAAACAAAGCAAAGCATGGGAAAAGCACGTACAGCAACAGTAAGGCAGATTAATTTTACGTCGTTTATGGACTGCGATGTGCGACTCGGGTGTAATTGTGGAATTTATACTCAAAGGAGGTTAGGAGCTGTCAAATATATTTCCGCATAGCCGGTACAAGTGAAGGAAGGACACGCTGTTACAAATTTATAGCAAAATATAATCGGCTGTGTAAATAACACAAGGGGACAAACAGATATATGTGATTGTGAATGCAACCTTTCATTCATTAAATTCGAATTTAGGTCCCCTGTCGTAAATGCCGCATTCCTTTCTCTCAACTGATGTTAGTTCTTCTTACACACACACAACCTTATTAATGACCAAAAGCCATAAAATTCTGCCATTCAGTGGCATCCTCGGCTAATTAGATTACGACATGGGAATACAAATTTCCCATAATAATAATGACCCATTTTTCGTGCGCACAATGAGAGCGGGAATTAAGTTATACCCATTCTCCGTGGCGCTAGAATTTGTTTTGTATAATACACGGGAACGATAGAAACTATTCTAGAACGATGGATAAATATATTTGAAATCAAGACATATTTATGGCGACATTTAAAATAAATATAAAGTTTTTACGAGCGTTTTGTTAGAGATAAACCAAAATTATGTCTGAAATTATGCACAAAAACTGTGACCCCTTCAATTTTTGGCTGTAAGACGACTGGTAAGAGTTTTAAGGGGCACGTGGCGCAGATCAAAAATGAGGGAGGCACACATAAAAAATCTAAGAGGCCTCTAGGTGGACCGTCATGGGAACGCAATGCCGAAAATTATCGCCAAGAACAGTCGAGGTACCTACGAAAAACTAACTTTAAAATGTCATGTCGAATTCGTGCCTAGTATAGCTAAAAACTTTCGAGTTTCATAGCTGAAGCGAAAGAACATTGAGCTTCGAGAGTCAACAAACAACTAAAGCTATAGTTGGTCTACTCATTTAATTGTTGAATAACCTCTTGTAAAAAGTTAATCAACTCATTCATTTGTTGAGCCTTTTACTGGGGTCAGATCTCGTATGCCGAAGATCTTTGGGCGATATCGTTTTTCAAAAATAAGTTATTTTCTGGCGAATTGTTTTTATTTATCGTCAGTTTTCATTACGTTTGGGTGGAATGAAGTAGATGAAGCTTTCAAACTCGTAATTTAGGCAATAGGTCCTAGTTTTGGAAGTCTATCGTTTCAATGACAATCGTCGCGATCATGGCATATTAGTTGATCATGCCATTCAATTGTTAAACAGCCCCGTACACTTAGTTGATCAACTCTATCAATGGTTGAATGGCAGCGTTGATCAACTCGTTCAATTGTTGAATAGCCTTCTAGACGAGTAATTGATAAAATTGTGCGATTTTGCCGAAGAAGTATGTTTGCAACTGCGGTTGCTATTACTAGCTAGCAAGGACACGATTTACTTGAACAATAGACTATACATCAGACTTTGATCATGGCGGTGAAGACGACGCGAAATACCACTCATTGAACGTAATGCTAGAAATATTGAACACTAGCCAACGCAACAGTTGGCCGAAAAATGCGAATAAATCGATTTCCCGGATTTTTCTTTCTCCCTTAACCTGAAAGAAAGTATCGGGGTAAATGAATGAAACTCTTACAGCTTTGAACACATCCAAGAGCTTCATGGGTGGTGTCACGTTTAACTTGGTTAAGGAGCGATGAAGGGTAGATCAGTCGGATTTGAATTCTCTTAGAAAGTCTTTGATTTCAAAAATAAAGGTGGATAACCACCTGCGGCTGTGACACAAAACATCGCATCTTCATTTTTAAAATCAAAGACTTGCTAAGAGAATTAAGCACTGAAACTTTCGTAAAAGTAACAGTCGACGTAGGAAGAAGAAACTATTCTCCATCTCCTCTGTACTTGTCCGGCCCTCTCACAAAGACGAAAAGTCCATCAGGGAGCGTTATACTATAATGATGTGAACGGTCTAAAAAACACAGACATTCGGAATCTCCTACGCTTCATCAGAAGCTCCAATTGGTTCAACGAGTAGGAAGAATTGTATTTTAGATTCATGTGGTATCACAAGGGACCTTACAATGGTCTAAGTGTGTCGGCTAGCCGACAGCCACTTCAACCTAACCTAACCTAACCTAACCTAACAGTCGACGTGCGTGCTGATTGGCATAATTTAGGTATTAGACAAAAGAAGTACTCTGTAATACTGTCGGAAGTTTGGAAGTGTATTTAGACAACTTGACAGGATTGTTGAGGTTGCTTGCGAAGGGATCTATGGTGATTGCAATATTTGCCAAGTGACAGAGAAGAAAAGTGTAGTCTTGATCGCGTACGATGTCAACAGATTGACATATCGAACAAGAACGACGGTTTAGAAACCGCTTTATAGACTGATAGCTTTGCGTACCTGTAGAGCTCAATTCCAGACTTGTGGTTCTAAGCTCTCCAAAACAAACCCCAGTCCTCAAGGGCTTTCAATAGAAATAGCAATGACAGCGGGCAATCGCCTTCAAATGAACTCGAGCGCCCATTGTTTGTGCGAGTAATGAACATTCCCCCAGCTATAACCTTCCCACAAATGTTTTACTCATGAGCATGGCAGAAAGTGTCATTCAAATAGGTACCTACATTTTGACGCACAAACGTTAAAAGAAATTTTATTTCAAAGAAGATGGGAGTGCCCAAACAGATTCGATGACCTTTGACAGCCACTCGAGGCTGTAGACAAAATGGTGTCTTTTCAATTCGAGCAACAACAACACAAACAACAACCACCGCCATTTTTATCAGAATAAATTGCCGCAAATGACCCCGCAAAGGTCAGAGCATGTAAATCAAACAGATTTGCGTTCCCTTTTGTGACAAAGTCAATTAATGATTAAAGTCTGATTGATTTGTTTATCGAGTGTTTCTCTGAAACGCCATATTTACTCTCGCGCGTATGTGACTGTGAATATATCATATAACACCACAAAGCGTCAACTATGCTGATTGCTTATCTCTATCTGTGTTTGATTTTTGTTTTCGGTTCTGCATCATTGCATTCGTTCTTTTCGCATCTGGTCGCGGGAAAAGTCATGTGTGTGGGAAATGCGAAAACTGGTTCTGAAGTGCGCTGTGAATATGTCTATACATTGTCATGTCGTTATTGTTGTATATTTCTTAACACACTGTCGTCTTGCTATTGTGCAATCGTGCGGGCAGGCTTTTATGGAACTGAAATTCTTTCATCGATTTAAATATGCAAAATATAAAAGTGACCGATGAATTTGAATATCAATTAGATGGCTGTCGTTGCCATTGGCCAGGGAATAGACTTTTATTGACGCTTAAAATATGCTCAGAGGGTTCTTGAACTGTTATAGAAATCGCATATCACTCAGGCAGACAGACAAAAATTGTGTAACAAAAACAGAAAGTGAAATTGATTCGAGTTCGAAAACACAAAACAGACAACAAAACCAAACAAGAAGCGCCAGATAGGACCGCCCTGCGCTGCCATCAGGGTGTCAGTAGGTTATTCAAATAGACACTGGAATAACTATCAAAACAACGCACATATAGATAGACTCGATAGACGATAGACTCGCTCGCATATGGCATGTTTGGGGCTATTAATGTGAATTGATGTCGTGAAACATTAGGCGAGGAACACTTTATTGCGGCAACTTAATGAACTGCAAATGTAAATCGCGTCTAGAGAGCAGCACATCATCGCAGCGCCCTACTTCCTATATACGAAAGGGGAAGATAAATACAGGCCATAGCCAACCTCTGGTATATCTTGCAATGTAAAGGTGTAAAGTAAAAAGGTTCCCCACAGGTGTGAAGTAAGAACAATCGGGGTAATTAATTTCGAAAATTGTTTATTGAAACACTCGGATGGGTGCCCAATGTTGGGTAAATATGCCGAACCGACAGTTAGATGGGGTGGGATAAAATTCAAATCGAAAACATTGTGTTGGCGCCTCTGGATGATTTGCATGGATTTAGTGAATTGAAAGAAAAATATTTAATTCGCGGTTTTTCCATTTTGAAAGCCAACAAAGTTGCTAGTTTTTCGACCAGAGGCAGAGCTATATAGGTAAGGGAAGTCGATCTGGTCGAAGTCCGTCGCGCTGTTGAGGTAGGCACTCTAAATGTGCATGTATTTGTAAAAACGTGTATGGAAAACTCCAGGTAATACTGAACAAGAACTCGGTCACCCTAGAAGGCGCTAGAAGTAAGACTTCATGCAGTTCGATTATTAGGCAAAATGAGGATGCTCTTTCTGGGTCATTGGGTTTTTCAACAGGGACGCTAGTTTCATACATGATGGCATCGAACGTACTTTCACAGGAATAAAGAATTTCATTGATATCCAAGCGAAATTTTGTAGCGCTCTTATTGAAAAACCATTTATAAGTACTTTAAGACACGCCGTAGTTCTTTGGATCCATTACACGACTGCGAGCATTTGAATTAGGAATGATTTATCCTTCCCTTCCCGTTTCGTGTCGCTTTTTTGTTTCATCGGAGTTCGGAATTACTGCCCAACGAGTTCTGTCTGATCCAACTTACCAAGCTCGCTAGCCCCTCACGCTTTCAGTCAATCTTGGGTTTCTCTACCCGAATTCGAAATAACTGCCCAGCGATCTGTCGCTTTAACGTTTCATTTGACTTCATTTTTCATTTTTTTATTTTTTTTTTTTCGTTTTATCGGAGGTTACAATAATTACGGACTATCCAACGAGCAGAAGTTTGCCTTCAAAGTTGTGAAGTTGGTCCTCGTTCCTCAAGCGGTACAAGGCAGATAGATGTATTACAGCTCGGAAACTGCAGCCGACTGTTCGACCAGAGGAAGCTGCATTGGAAATTGGCTAAAATTGAAGAGGCGCGTTACTAATACTGATCTTCAAATACACTAGGTTGCAAAATTGTGACCCACGTGCTTTGGGTTGAGGTTAAATACAATTATTTGTATGGCTCATTGACTTTAAGGCTGAAAGTGATCTAGTTGTTTGGAATTGAATCGCCTCAAAGTTTTATTTAAAATTCAATTACAAGTGCACCCCCCCTACCGACGACCGCAAACTAAATCAATTATGCAATGTGCACAAAGCCTAGGCCCAAAAGTCGACTTTGACAATTTTTTTGTTGCGACTAGGACTGTTCGACCAGAGGAAGCTGCATGCGAAATCAGTCCAGAAAAAGAAATTAAGCATAGGACGCCTTGTCTTCAGGCTGAAGAAACTTTTCCACAGACGGCTCATAAAATCTAACCTCGCAGTTTAGTTAACAAAATAAATAAATAAATAGTTCGCGCAACAGGTCCGTAGAGACCCTATATAGGCCAAGCTTCTGACAACCATTCGTTTTGGGTGAATTATCAATTTTTGGGACGAATGGAAGGGGATCTGCCAAATGAGAAGCTCTTCCATGACACTTATGCTCTCGGATGTTTGTCAGACTTCCGCGAGAGGTGGCACAGTGGAAAAAACATTAAGATCGAGTTTGGGCTTTTCCGTGGATCGAACCCGAGGCAGCTCACTGAGTTGCTCAACACACTTTTGGTTGCATGTATCTAAATGTAATATTTCTCTTTCAACCACGATTGAATGGTAAATCACTATTTTAAAAATAAAGCGACCGAAAAGTTTGAAACTAATCTAGGCCACAATGTGAAACATTCCCAAGAGCTGTGTACCACCAAAATCAGAATAGAATGACGAAATCATTATGAAACAATCCACTCTTCCCATCGCCTAATTAAAACTGTTATCTCCCACCCAAAAGTGCATATTTACACACACATCTTATCTGATGAACTTTCTTCTTTCGATTATCGCATCAATTATGTTTAAATGCTCTCAATTCAAATCTATTATTATTTACATGTCCGCACTTATCTCCGCGTGTCTGTTTATAGCCTTCAAACGAATTATTTCCGTTTGAAAACTTAATTAAATATTTTTATGACTGCACTCGCACTTGTAGCGCCGCCAACATGCACAGCCTGAAGACTTCCTCATGCCAGAGTGTCAGAACTAAATAGACGCCCATCTAAACATCAAAATGCTTGTTGCATTAGCAACTTTTACACACAACACAAAGCGCTGTCGTAGAGAAAAGTGCATTCGAACGCGATAGCGATAAAGGTTTGGGAAATGGGCGGACTACGCCTAATTGTGCTTATCTCTTACTTAACCACACATATATCATACTTCATACGGACGTCGGTCGTGTGCAATTTTCATCAGCGCCAGTTCAGAATATAATTCACCATTCATACAGAGAAGATGAAGGATATCCTTCTGGGCACAGTAGCAACGGCCCGCAGCGCAAGTGAATTAATACAAGAGATGAAAAGTGGAAAAGATTAATTAGTGTGGGCGATTATTTGGATACCACCCGGGCAGGGCGCGAGACTGGCGCAGACAAAACAACAACTTCATCTTCATCGAGCAGCTGAATTGGCTTTATGTTACTACTAAAGTTAACTATAACGATCGATAGATGTGATGAGCGTTGGAGATGCGTTTTGTTTGAGATGAAGAACTTTGGGGCCTGAGGAGATAATGATTTGACCAGACTGCCTGCTGGAGATCATTGATTAATGCGAGCGCATTCGAGATATAAACAGTGGATTGTCCGCTGCGACTAAGTTCAACAGACCACCAGCACCGGATATTGTTATCGGAATGGAGTGGGCACCCTCAAGCCGCTGCTATGGCAAATGAGGGCAAACGTGATATCAGGCTTTGTATAAAGAATTTAAAATGAAAAAATTCCGCAGGATGGAATTTGCGAAATTCTGCAAAGTTTTGGTCGCATCATAGGCTACGCGCTACAAATGCATTTTAAGTAGTGTAGGACAGGTTGTGTCTTTTTGTAGTCGTATGGAAGTTGCCAGAGGGAAAAAACGGAACCTTATTAGTTTCGCTTTTGTCCGTCTGTCCGGCCACTAGACCAATTTTGTACCTAGGTCTATCTCTGAGACTAATTGCACACTACATCCGGTATAACATCTAGAAACGACAAATGTAGCGATACGTCAACTGGTTTTAGAGTAAAAGTAATTTGGTGAAAAAAAATATTTTCAATCGCACAAAAAGCAGTTTATTTCTTGATTTACAGAAAAATGAATGTATACCTTTTTTGTAGACCATGCTCGTAGTTATATATGTGCCGAAGACTGTTTTGTGGAAAAGTTAATATTTCAAAAGATATGAACAAAAAACTGTCGAACACTGTAGTAAAGTACGCTCCTTTTAACTATTTTTCATTCGTTATTGGTGTGTTCTCTTAATCGATTCCAATTGGAACTTTCAATGAAAACTCAGCTCTACTCATTCTCATTGGAACTTTTCCAATGGATACTCATTCTCATCCACATATATTGTTGTTTATTGTTTGTTCGCAATTTCCAACTCTTAAGAGGTGCGGAACTTTCGGAGCGCGAGTGACACTCGCACTTGGCCGTTTTTTTTTTTAACAATTTATAGTTCAACTTTAGTTAAATTAGAAGAAGTGCTTAAGGTTACTTACTATACAAAAGCGCCACTGTTGAGCTAAGTCAATAAAACCAATAGGCTGCTGAGTGAAGTCAAATGTAGTTCTATGTAGCTGAAGTTTATGCCAGTTGTTGGCTACACGCAATACACAAACGTTTTTGACAAGAAAACTACATTTTTGTGGTTGCGAACGAATTTAGAAAATGGCGGCTATCTGACGGCTGTCATTCAAACTATAGCCACAAAGCGACACCTGCATTGTTGCGTTGTTTACGTCGACATTTTTGTTTCGATTTCAAAGTTAATAACAGGCTTATGAGGAACATCCCTGATGATCTACCGCACAGCTTTAGAGAGCAATCCTAGACTGCGGAACGGCATCGTTAAATCAAACGCAATGTAGTCGAAGTTTGTATCAACTACTACTACGCACTACAAGTTAGCTTTTGATAATATATATATAGTTGGCGCAACAGGTCTGTAGAGACCCAAGGCCTAGCTTCTCACAACCATTCGTTTTGTGTGAGTTTCATTTTTGGAACGAATGGAAGGGATCTACAATTTTATGCCGATTCCAAACGGCTAATTGAGAAGCTCTTAAGACAGTTATACTCTCGGATGTTTGTCAGACGTTCGCGAGAGGCGGCGCAGTGGAAAAAACCCTAAGTTGGAATTTGGGTTTTTGCTGGATTCGAACCTGAGACCCCTCGCTTAGTAGTCCAACACACTAACCACTAAGCCACTGCGTCTTTTTTGACAATATAGTCAAAGTAAATTAAATTTCTTAAATTCTAAATGCAAACAGACAGTAAAAGGATTGTATATTTGTGATAAAACCACCGAGCCACAACTGCACCTCCAGGTACTACAAAGTGCTACACTATTAATTTGTGGCTTCCATTTCAGTCTTGTTTATAACAGCCTTATAACTACATGGGAATGATATCAATTCAAATAAAACACTTGGAATTCAGCAATCAAACAACCACTCTTTGGAGTATATAATACAAATGAATTCCAATTTATTCATTTGATCACATCAATGAAGCGACACACTGTCTGCATCACTTAATCAAAAATTAGAGCAAGACCCGAGAAAAACCTCTTCCAAATACATTTTCGCTGGTGAAGCCAACTTCAAACAAAAACGCAATGTCTCAGTTTTTTTTATTTGTTTAAGAACCCCGGCGCCTTCTGGTAAGCAACATTTTTTTCCCACCCATGTAAACAATTTAAATTAATGTCACAATATGATTGATTGAAGGAGACAGACCCGAATCGGCTGTAAATTTTCTTTCGCCATAAACCACACTCCTTCTTCTCTGTTATCTGACTAGTGATGCAAATTCTAAGGAATTTATGAATATGATTCCAATTTCCGCTCGAAAAGCAGAAATATGTTTGTTTACAAAGTAGAACAAACAAAAAGAATAAAAGAAAAAAAAACATAAGTGGGTATAGGTATTTTTGGAACACACTCGTGAGTATGAAATATCGAGATATCATTTGCACCTACATATTGGGCGTAGTGGCGGAATAGTTCCACTTGGACTCGCAGTTAAAGTTAGACCCTATATCTAGTGCTGGAATTCCATGTGTGTCTTCTCACGTCGTCGTCGTCGTCGTCTGGGCAGATATGTATGAGAAAATGAAACTTTTATGGAACAAATTTGTTCGCGCCTTATCGGAGTTCTCGAATGGATATAGATATGTATCTAGCGAATTCTTTGTTAAACATTTTTTAATTAAAGCGATAAATGTTTGATTTTAAATAGGTGCGCGAGATAAATAGACCAGATAGAGGTGTTAGTTGAGTTTCGTCCAGGTTGGGAGTTAATTTCTAATTATTTTGGATACTGGTGGTGTAAAGAGAGTCGAAGTTGTCTGAAGTCAAATGTTTTTAACACATATCTAGTCTCTAAAGTACACCGCCCTGTGGTAGTCCATTTTAAATGACAGCAATGGGAACTATAAAAGAAATATTGATTTGCGGTTTTTAGAGAGACCTGCACTAGCTACTTTTTCAATTTAGAGTTAGCGCGACTTATAGTGATCTCAAGTTCTTATTAGCTAACATACAATTAAGACATCTGAGTAGTAAGTTTGCAACTGTTTGTGGCTGTCCATTTTAAACCTAAAAAATATCGAAAAGACCTGAACAATGACAGTTTGACAGTTGGCCACCTGATTACTAAGTTTGCAACCCTGCGGCAGTCAATTTCTAACCTCAACGAGATCGATAAGACTTAGATATTGATGAACTATGACAGTTGGCATTAGTTTTTGCAAAATTCGAACATTGGGCACCTATTTTACAGTCTTGTGGGAGGTAAAACCTCAATGAAGTGGACGCTCATTGTAAATTGAAGCCTGATGACAGTCTTTGCAAGATTTAAATACAAGAGTGCCTACTCTACAACCAGATGATCAACAATCACAAAAGCTCAGCTTAATTTATATATATAGTTGGCGCAACAGGTCTGTAGAGACCCAAGGCCTAGCTTCTCACAACCATTCGTTTTGTGTGAGTTTCATTTTTTTGGAACGAATGGAAGGGATCTACAATTTTATGCCGATTCCAAACGGCTAATTGAGAAGCTCTTAAGACAGTTATACTCTCGGATGTTTGTCAGACGTTCGCGAGAGGGGGCGCAGTGGAAAAAACCCTAAGTTGGTATTTGGGTTTTTGCGGGTTTTTGCTTACTTTGCCTTGATTTTTGATTGATTGGGCTCTTTTCCGACCGAAAAGGGGTTGAATGAAGCCTTATTTCTGTTTATGCTTCCAGTACCTCCTGGGGAACAGGAAAACGTTCATATTAGGTTGCATTTTAACACATCATTAAATACGGGTCTACAGAATTAAACGACCACTTCCATGTCACGTAATCAAGAAGATAACGCCCGTATGTCAAGTTCAAAACAATCCCCTCATGTTAAATTAGCACACAATCCCGAAGAATATACTAAAACTATCACTGCGGTTCATATTCGTACAGTGTCCTTTACCAAGAAGGTACTGTTTAAATACACACATTGTTTTTGTGTACTCCTGTTTCACTTCTCAAATGAGTCGACGCCCGCGAAAGATGACTGAGCAGGAGCACTCTTGTTAATCATTAGACAGAACACTAGTGTACAATGTAGAAGGACTGTGTTTTTTTACAGCCACCCTCCGCAGTCATAAGGGTATGTGTCTGCTTGTTGTTTGTGATTCATTGTGTCTCTCCATTTACAGTTGTAATGCAAATGAGTGTTGTTAAGAATTTTTATAGTGAATGTTTTACTCTCTGAAGGGCGATGACACGCTCAAGAAGGAAAGGCAATCCGGCCGGCAGTCTTTGATTGGAAGCCAACTTTGGATCGGGAAAGGATGCGCGATGGTTAAATACAATTTGAAGATTCAACTGCACAGAGTCAGCGGACTAAGAATTATCTAACAGCGTACTCGCTTAGGCAACTTAACCACATTCTAGAGAAAACTTGTGACAAAACAAGAGATAGTTCCCCCTACTTTTTCATCTTTCATTTATTCAATCTTTCATTTATTCAATCTTTCATGAAAATCGGTTTGGAGCAAAACAGTATAAGTCACAGCGGACAAGAAATGGATCTTCCCTTGAGCTAAACAGACGATTGGGGCAAAATACGAAAGAAGCCCCGAATAACCGATGAAGACTACTCGTGTCCGTTGTCTACAACAAACAAAAAGCCACTGTCATCCCTCGTTGTCCTGCTGATATGTCATACCGAGAAAATGAAAATCGCCACAAAGGATCTGCACAGAGGATTTGTTTGACAAAGATGTACACGATGACACTTGACGTTTATTTGATTACGATGCAGCACTTTGTGACAGCAGAAATAAGATCATTCTATCCGATTTTAGAGAAGACTACAACCTTTATGACTTGCTAGCCGAGGGATGGCTGCTGTATATGGAAGATATAACTCCTGGGGCATATCAAAATAGATCTACTTTGATCTAGGTGCGACAAGGATACAAGAATTTCTTATTCTCAAACTTTTTCAATAGTTTAACCTACTTTTACGACCTCCTTTCAGGCAGTTCAACTATATTGACCTATAGGTGCGGCAAGTGCACGGTTTTCTTGTCCCGTCAGCCTTTTTCCCTGGGCAACCTACTTCTACGACCTCCTTTTACACAGATCAACGAAAGCCTGCCACCATACAACGAGGAAGATAACCTATAAATCGCTCAATCATACTTTTGACAGCCGCAACTACTTTTGAGGAGATAAGGGTGACCTTCCAACTCAGAACGGATGCTTTGAACCTTTGTTTCCTCAGATTTGAAGTGTAATTGCAGCCTTTTCAATCTAAGACCTAGTTGACCTAGTTAAAACCACTCAAAATTGTTGTCCACACGATAGACCTCCAAAACTAACAACTAAGTGTGAAAATTATGAAAACTTGAGAGCTTCATCTAGTTCGTTCCCCACAAATGTTTGAACTTACTTTCAAGAAAAATCGCCCTGAAAACAACTTTTTCATAAAAATTTTAAAAACGATATCCTCCAGGTGATCATCGTCGTCGGTGATCCGCCCCTGGATCATTGTAAGACCACCGATCTGTAAAATTCGAGACACAAATGTAAGACCGCAACTCACCCACGCCAATTGTGGACAAGCATTATGAAAAATAATGAATTTCAAAAAATCGCAAAATACTAAGAACAATATTTTGAAAAGCTTCTTAAAACAAGTCGAAATATTTATAAAACAATCAACTCGGCATTCTGTAAGGCGAAACGTTCGAATGATTTACTTCTGCAACTTCGAGCAAATCATTCGTGCGCTCGAAATCGTTTCATCTTTTCGCCTTACAGAATCTGACCCTTGATTCAGTTTCTACAAAAAAAAACCCACCCCACCCACTTGTCACCCGTCAAAATCGCGCCAAAACTCGGCCTCCTTCGCTGAAATTCTTTTGAAAATTATTCCATTGGCAACCCAATTTTTTTTTAATTGTTCAAAGGATGCTCCGTGATGATTCATTTATTCTCATCCTTTCTCGTGGAAAGTTTGTTTACATTCCGATTTGTTTGCCTTGCGCTGTAACAACGCAAAAGCTCACATTCACATCCACACTCAGGTGACACTTTTTGTTTTACAAAACAAAAATTTCCATAAACACAGTCGATTCCTTTTGCGGTGGAATTTCAATTTCAATTTAAATTTAAACTTTATTTCCTCTTCCTTTTTACTCACTTTTCGATTCTTTGGACAAAAAAAAACAACATTTATCACTCATAAAGCACAAACGATGATGAATTTAATGAAACCCAATTGAGGGACACGAATACACAAGCCGATTGCCAATTGATAAGAAATTCCAATAAACTTCACAACACTTTGTCAAGCGGATATTTTTATTTTGATTTTAATTCATTTATTCCGCAGACGGACGGAAAACCTCAAAAAAAATTGTCTAAAATTAGAACTCGATGGTAAAAAATCATTTTCAGCGAGATAAACACAGAGAGAAACAAAAAAAAATAAAAAAAATAACCGCCAGGCGCGCGCTTTATTCTCCCTTGCAACGGAACACGAAATGTCTAGTTAAATCAAAGGCGAGAACAGAACTGAATCTGAGAGGAAGAAGCGCATCTCTGGGATGCCTGCTCAGTTTTGGTTTCGGTTTCGGTTTCTGTACTGCTGTTTGCTGATTCTATTTCTAATTCTGTTCTGACTGGCTCTCCAATGGAATGGAAAATAAACGGTCGCTCAGTTTTTCACCCTCCATACAGGCGCGCATGGGGTTTTTGAAAATAAAACTCATTGAAACTTATACAAGCGAAGCGACAAAAGCGGTATACAACAACGGAGAGAGCGAATCGAAATGAAAATGTCGTTTTTGTCGCTTCCCTTGTCAAATCTCCACCACACTGCACTGCACAGGCACACACTATCGCATGCTATAAATGGGATTGGAGAGTTTTTTGTTGATTCACAGCTGCTGCTGATGTGCCGGCGCGGCGTGCCCTGACCTAAGGTGGTTGTTTTTGAAGATTATGATCCTTTATTATATGGCAGGCGTCAGATAATGGTAACAATCGGTGGCCGAATAGTTTAAACGTTTGAAGCAGTGTTGAAAACATGTTTTTCGGAAAACACGCAGTGACACATGCTTGCTTCAGAAATGGTGCCTTCTTCTACCTACCTACTACTGATAAGAGAGTTAACTTCTGTTCGAAGCGATTTCTTAAGCAAACAAATACACCTCACCCTTTGCGAAAGAGAAGAATAATTACGAGCGCGAGAAGAATAAATAATGACGGGATATGACGGTTTCGGTGACGACAACTCCTTCTTCATTTGAATTTAGGTCAAGTATCGGTTTGTGTTAGGGGTTTCGAAAAAACAAGACAAACATTGTTTTGCTGCAACAGCGTGACACACTTGCAGTGTTACAGCGCCACGATAAGTTCTTTTGTGTTCACGCGAAAATATTTTAGACAATGATCAATTAGGTGAGTCACTGAGTCACGACGAGAAGGTTTTCATTATTTTGTAAGAGATAGATGCGCTGCCGCGGAGAGGGTCAACAAATTGAGATCAATTGAGATATAGTTTTGTTTGACTTGAAGGAGATTCCCTATCTGGTGACCAAAACGGTTTTGACACCTAGGAAGGTTTGCTTGAGTGTAGAAATTTGGTGCTGAATGGTGATAACCTCAAAGGCTTTTGCGATCACCTTTAAACGGTTTAACGCTGAAATTAGGGGTAGACTGATTCGGTTCAGTGGGACAAATGACGCCGATTTATATATAAGGCCGCGATTTGTTTGGTAAACAAAAAAACAAGAGGACGTTCAACCTGTGGAACATATCCCGAGTCACTGTCGAGAGCCCCCCAAGAACACCGCTACTCTAATTTCGGGAGCAAGGTGCTTCTTGTAGGCGCCGTGGCTTAGTGGCATATAATCCAAATTGCTCCTCAAACCTAACCTAACTAAACAACATCAAGGAATGCTAGGAATCCTTTAGACTACAGAGTTTTTTTTAAAGAACGGCTTTGAGTAGCCCAAGACCGATTTGGGGTCGGTGGATGAGCTAAGGGCATGACTCTCAGGCAATACACAGATGTGACCGCGTATAGCGCTGCCTAGAGGTCGTATAACTGCATCACTGTCAGTAAGTATACAATTGTGACCGAGTTGAGCGCTTCCTGTTGTATACAGCGGCTGCGACACTCTAGTTCTGCCCGTAGATGCCACTTTCCGCACCAGATTCTATTTTAGAGCCATTTATATACCATTTATGGCTTTGGTCCCTGTCAATTTAGAAAACCCTCGCTAGGTGGCATGCGCCCAAGGCTGGAAAATACCCTATAACGACTTCTGGAAGAGCTACAGGGAGGAGAAAGATGAGTAGGCAATACGCGCGAGCCAGTCACAGCCTGCGTGGCGAACACTTGCTTCATAAAGAAAAGCAGTATAGTCTCAGACCGGACCCACCCGTCCTTACCAGTGGCAGCGCAGTGGACCTACTTGCTCCTCATGGATGACCACTTTATGCCAATCAAGCAAGGGTCAAATTACCGCATCCGTCCGCGAGCAATTCGTCGCTGAATTTGATGGATTCCACGTGCACTGTCACGTAGTACTGGATGCGGTAATTCCACCACGGATGTAAAAGTTTCTCAAATCTCAGTGCTGAAAACAACAAACGCTTCGCTTTTCCAAAGCAGAACAATTGCCTCACTGTGACAAATAAATCTCTCCACTGAAATAGCAAACATTCTCCAACATCGCAGACAAATCTGTCCAGCACATGGACACTCTCACGACATCTCCCAAGGATTGAGAGTATTCTTTTCTTTTTTTTAAATTCAAATTCGAAACTAATGTGTAACGACAATTTACCACTTCCTCTCTCTCGCTTTAGCTCTCTCCCACCATCCACTGAGCATGTGCTGTAGCTGCAGGGGGTAGGTTTGGCGCGTTGTTTATTACATCTCTCGAGAGCATTAGAATCTACGTCGGAATAAAATTCTCCAGCATATGTTGGCATGGAAGGTTTTCCTTTATTCACCCCAACACTAGCACTCATCATGACATTGACACATAGAGGGGTTGCCGGTTGCCACTATAGAATCCGGCCGGAGGTAAGGCCATGATTTATTAGAGGAGGGGAGCCGCTCTAGCGCCTGACGCCGACACGTGAGAACATTGAACAATGACATAGAAAACGCGCGGAGAGAATCTGTTTTGTTGAAAGAGGAAAATAGAAAACAACAAAATCACGACGATAACATTCAATTTGTCAATCAGAATGGAAAGAGGACAGAGCGAGCGTCTGGTCGCGTCGCATACCCCGTCGATGATACATTCATCAGTGATCCTCCGCCGACCGGTAGGAAGAAAGCCATTTAAAAATTGCGCCCAACAGCAAAAGGGAACAAGTGCGCCAACTGTTTGGTGCATCTCCGTCGGCTCGGATAGATCGGGCTATGGGGCGATCGGGCGATCTTGTTATCTGGCCCGTTCTGCATCGTTTGGCTTTCGTCGATCTTCTCTCATATCATGCCGGCAGCATGCAGTCAATCTCCGAATAGAAATAGACACCGCAAATGATGCGGATTCGAGTTGATTACTTGTGCAGCTCGTGTCTCGATCGTTGAGGATCAAATAGAGTGAGCCGCCACTGTGCTCTGTCGTCGTTGTCGTCTTTATGGCTAAAATAGTTCTTCGGGATTTTGCAGTTGGCTGCCAGTTGGTCACCTCTGCATGCAGCCACGTATATTGTGAATTTTATTTCCTTTGGATGCATGATTTGTTCTTGTTCTGTCTTTATAGCCTTTTTGTTCTCACTTTTCTTTGCAGTTTTCTATTTCTTCAATGTTATTATTAAATATTGGCCAACGGCCAAAATGCTTATAAGAGTAGCCTTGTGTGTGTGCCTAATTTGATATTTCTTTCAATTGGCGATACGATAGAAGAGACACAGCGAGTGCTGGTTCAGCACAAATGGTGGATTATTTGAATTGGACACAAAAGCGGAATTTATGTTTTAAACTTTCTGATGACTTCATCCGTCTTCTTATACTTTCATTCAGTTTTATTATAGGGTAGCGTATACCCACAAAACTGCGCATGTGCGGGAGAGGACGATATTCTTCTTGGAGCATTCTGGTGTCTCCTGAATTGCTACCCAGTCACCTTGAATTTAGTTGAATGAATGGAGTTTCTTTAAGAGCTGCAGATTTTCTATTTTGACGTGAAACTTCTTTAGGGTCGTTGGGCAGCAGCTCCCAGCTCAGATAAAACGGAGGAAGAAAGCAAAAAATGCAACGAAAAAGCGACAGGCCGTGGGGAAGCAATCCGAAAGTCTGGTTAAACGAAAAAGCGACTGGAAACGGGGGGAGGTAGCGCGCATGTTGAGACGACTTGGGTACGAAACCCCAGAAACGACCGAAGTAGAGTGGTGAGAAATAGGAGAGGTCCGACAGAACGACTCGGAGCATGTAAACAAAAAAAGGGACGCTTGTGGGAAGGCACAAACTCGGGCGAAAATAGGCATAACTTGTAAAGGGAGCAGCGTGTCGTCTTATGAGTGAGTGGACAATGACCGCCGGATCGGAATATTCCATCTGGTGTACGTACTCTAGACCCAAGCATTGGCTTCTTACATGGCTATGTTGTGGAGTGTCAATAGCACTTGTAATTTATCTAGTAAACATAATTGTGTCAAAGTTATTGAGGTTCAAAAGAAGTGAGAAGTGCTGTTGTTCTATACTGAGAAGCTCATCTGGAAGCGGAAATCATGACTTAATCAAATGATCAGTCGTCTAAAGAATTCAGAGACCGATCGAGCGAGCGTAGACCCTATATATCAAGCCTCGTGAGGTTACACCTCTTCCTAAGCTACAAAACTCCAGGCATATGACCTTCTTTGCTGTTTTGACGCATCTCATCCCGTCGGTCTAATTTTGGACCATTTATTTAAGAAATTTCACTTAATCTCACTATTTGAAAAGCTGTTCCCTTTTTGATTATAACCTACACCTTTTCCTGGTGATTCTCGACCCCCGACATCTTCCACAATACCCATCTAAGTGCAAGTACCCCCAACAAATGAAAATCTGCTAATGTAGAAGCGAACAATCATCCACCCAGCAGTAAAAAACGAACACACGCATCTCGGATCATGATGTGTGGCAGAAGAGATTGCAAATAATTTTCGCACTTGTGTACAATCCTTCTTGGTGAGTTGAGACGATTGTTTTGTTTTTGCTGGCTATTTTTGCTGTCCGTGTGAGAGTTTCGTGGCGGTACTCATCGTCAAAAGTGGCCATTTCCGCTTTTTACGTAATATACATTGCGGCACGCCTAAACGCTGACGATGACAATAGATGTGTCGTGTTTTTCTTTTCCTTTTTTGTTTTTGCATGTCTCCTCTTATTGTAGAATTGGCACTCGTACAAAAATAATAATATCGGATTGCAAGGCGCTACTCAAAGAGAAGGGTGTGTAGTGGAATCTCAAGAAGTTCACACACAAGTTTAAATATTGTACAAGAGGAACTGAGTCAATGCGATAGAATTTGCTGAAATTGAATTTATTGGCCGGCATGGAAGATGAGAAAGATTAAACGAAATGATTTGAATGGGTTGAGCAAGAGGTGGGAGCGTTGGTGATGAGCGCGTGCATGGTAAGTTCAATAGGAGTTTGTATATAATTATAAACTGAGTGCAGGACGAATAAACAAAAGACAAAGTCGTAACTGCTTTAGGAGTTTGTAGAAGCAAGGGGTAGAAATCTTTTCGATTAGCAGTCCTATCTTTTTACTGTCCCGGACAGCATATTGCAAGGACAAATTATAGACTGGCAAAAATAGTATAACATCCACAGCCTCCTATTCTCCGAGATCAAAGAGATGAGCGCAAGATCTTTGCCTTATTCTATCCAGTTGCGTTGTTGAAGTCAAAACATGGCATTAAGAACAGATCGGCACATTATTTTACTGACCGAGCCTTTTTTTGGTCGCGTTTGCGTTGACGGGCTTTGAAGGAGAAGATTTAACAGCGAAATCTACCAGCTGTACAGCGACATCAACCTGGTCAGAAAAGTACGCATTAGTCGTCTAAGATGGTTAGGACATGTGGAGCGAATGGACACCAACGCTCCGGCCCGAAGAGTCTTCGATTCCAACCCGAAGGGACAACGCAGTAGAGGAAGACCTCGCCTTAGGTGGCGCGCTCAAGTGGAAGGGGACCTCAACCAAGTTGGAGTGCGCAACTTGAGGCAGTTAGCCAAAGATCGCGCTAACTGGAGAGGCGTATTGGTTGAGGACCAGGTGCACCCCGGACTGTAGCGCCACCTTAAGTTAGTAAGTAAGAGCCTTTTTCAGTAGGACGACGTCAAATAGAACCATTTTGTCTGCGTTTGTTTAGCCGTGACTTCAAACTTTGGTGCAACGGACTGACGATAGTCGGATTGATAATTAATAAGCAATTGTTGTCAATGAACAATAGATTCTTAAGGCGTCCGCACATCTCCCCAGAACTTCGGCATAGAGCATGTTACTTATTTAGAGTCCCAACAATAGCACGACGAAAAAAAAAAGAGACAACGCTCCTATTTGGACAATCCAATTTATGGGACTACATAGAATTGGATGCATAACCTTGTGTTGGGGATCTACTACTGCTGAATACCTTTTCGCTGTAGCATGTGTTTAAATGTGTCTGCAAATGAAAAAAGCTGGGACTCTAGCCAACACCATGAATGCAACCTGCCAGTTTACGATATCGTATAGCGGGTCCAGTTCCAGTAGGATAGACCAGCCACCATTCTTAATGTAATGACTAAACTCCTAAAAAAAATGCTGATACCTACATTCTACGTCAAAAGCAAAAAAAAAATTGTTCAAATTTGTCAAGGCTTTCACCGAAGTGACTTGACAGTCTTTTGAAGGACTCGCCACGGAAGCAGTAAGCAGATAAGATGTGTCTGGGGAAGATCAACAGTTGGGTTACTTGGTTTTACCCGAACAACAAAATCAAACCATTGCAAATATTTTTTCAGGAATGACAAAAAGTCGAAGCTTGTCTCAACCCGTTGTTTCTACGACGCAAACGATGCGGGTTCTGTTGATCCCAACTCACGTGACTTATTTAACTCTTTCCTATGTACGGCTTAAAGCAAAGGAATAAGTACATACGACCATTAAATCATTGCAAATGCTAAAATCGCCCAAAATCTCTAAAATTATGGCACTTCTCCTGTTTAGACCAAAATTCAGATTTCTTTTCCACAGATTTCGAAAAAAACAATACAATTAATAACATACCTACTTAGCTTAAGAACAATATTGAGGATGAATATTTCATGTGATTCATAAATAAATTGCACTCACTTTTGTTCGCTGGCAACTGCATCATGAATGTGTTTGGCGTCATTCTTGTCATTCAATTCGACGCCTTCAGATGGTTTCTTATTTTCGTCACTCATTGTTAAAAGCACTTGTTTATAGCAACACTTAAAAAGGTTTATAAAACAGGTAAGTAATTAGTAATAATCGCACAAAAACACAACCAAACAAACAAAAACGGAAAACTCAAATTGCATACGAAAAACTTGCGGGCAAAACGTCCAATTTGAACAACCAAACCTTCAAAATATAACCGCTCTAAAAATGAGCAAGATGCGATAATTGTGTGGATGGGGATGACATCTCGTTATGGTAATCTACTACTTGCTTGGGTTGTGGTAACATTAAAGTGTGGATATTTATTGTTTTGTGTGATAATGGATGTTTTAAAAAGATATTTTCTGAATTTGAATTTGAATCAACCGGAATTAAAAGGAATTATCAGTTTTACCTTCGTTTAAAAAAGATGTTCAGTGACACACATTTATGCAAATGAAGGTAATAAATTGAAGATAAAAAAGGACTACTACAACAATCCTGAAAATGTAAATGCTATTCCCCGTTTGTAGCAAGCAAAATCAAAATTGTCCAAATTGAAAGAACCAATCAGAGAAAAGAACAAAAAATTCAAAGTGAGGATTCACTTGGAGGACTTATCTTTTCGAAACCTATTCATTCTACGCGCAGAAATCTTCAACTGGCTGTAAAAATCAGCAGGCTACTTGGACTATTGTGTGCTAAAAAGAAGATTGTTATTCCCATGACTTAGATAAATGTACATTCTATATGTAAATTTATATTTAAATTTTTATGTATTTTTTAAATTCTTTTCACAATGCAAACATACCACCAGTTACGAAAAAGCACAATCTACTACAATCTCAACGTCAGAGACTTGTCCCAAATGTGAGAAAAAACGACAACAAATCGCTGTCACTTTGCGAATAAAATATCGCTGTCAACACTTTTTGCATCAATCGAAAACGATTTGTTGTTTTTAATTTTTTTTTACGAAATCAAAACCACCAACTGGAAAAATAAAATTCAAGTGCTTTCACCACTTCGTTTGCCTGCTGGCGAAGTTCTACCCCCAAAGTGACAGCTATATAAAGTAATGAAAGTGCAATCACCTACTTTTTCCCATCGCGTTAATTATCCAACCCAACGTGAGACCCATTCCAACAAGATTTATTCGCCTCATATCGCTAATTAGTATGCAAATTTCACATAAATAGAAGAAGTGAGTAGCAAAAACCGATAAGAATTTTCCTTCGGGCGTATCGCGCGGGTGTGTGCTCTGTGCAAGTGTGAAAAAAAGTAGGAAGACATGCCGCATTACTCCTGTTGAGTCATTGATATTCAAGTCTACCCCCTCGTCAGTGCACCACAAAGTCGTCGAGTGCGCTGGGTAGTTTCGCCATAATTGTGTGCCTCCCCGAATTAGTTGGCCTTAGTACTGTGTTGTGCTGGCTGTGCAAGTGAGTAAAATGTTCGCCTCGCTAAAGAATAAAATCAAAGAGGAAACTGGATCCGATGTGGCGGCTCTGCCCGCTACCGGTTCGGCTGCGGCTCGTGTATCGAATAACAATCGCATGCGTAGTCGATTCTCGTCGACAATCAGTGTGAATTCCATGGACGATGGGGCATCTCAAACGGCCCACGGGAGTGATCATGTAAGTAAATTGAGCGTTGATTGATGAATACGTCGTTCGCTGGATGATGACAATGAACTTTTACGCTTTATCAGGCGGCTGGGGATACCTACGTTGTGGTTGAGTTGTTTGTATCTTACACTGATAACGACTATTCACAGTCGAAAGCAAATACTGGGGGTTTCACAAACTATTTTCCACGTTATCTGGCTGCCTAGAGCATTACCTACAAGTGACATACAAAGGTTATCTGTTTCATTGAAAATACATTTCGTGACAGGGAAACTGTTCGCGGGAGAGTGCCGATTGATAGTGGAAATTAAATCCTTTCGGATTAGTAACTAGCGACGTTTTGTCTGCAGCTGGAGACAGGTATTAGTCGTGAGTTATTGACGCACTGAGTTCGATACGTTTCTGAATACAGAAGAGGGAGCTGACATGCATTGGCATTGGGAATAGCCCGATAATACACAATCTCGTATTACATCTACTCAGTTGGGGAACGCCTTTGGCCTTTTTTTTGTCCACACTACTTATACCTCTCAGGTTAAATACAATTTTCATTTACCACACCATGCTTTCAGATGGAGGTGAACTCATTACGCAGCCAATGCAGTGACTTGACATCCAAAATCGCCGACCTTACGCAAACTCTACAGTCGCTGCAAGAGGAAAAGTCGCGGATGCAAAAGTCAAATGAAATCCTTCTGGAGTCGGTAAAAGTGTCGCAAACGCAAAAAGATCTCTACTCCGAGGAGCAGGAGAAGATACAGAACATCCAACAGGCCGAAATCGAGAAGCTGAAGAGTCTCCTTCTCTTCCGCGAGCAGGAAGCTGTCGATCGGCTAGCAGCAATCAAACAGAACCAGCAACAAATCGAGAATCTTACCGGCGAACTTGAGCGCCTCAAGAAACTCGAACCAATGGTGGAGGACTTACAAGTAAGTGCAACTCACTCACTGAATTGTGTTTACTATTCTTCGTAGAGGCTGCGGTAGCACACGGGGTACACTTTACATACACACGATCATTTTACACACCGTTGTTATCATTTTAGTGTTCTTTTTATGTTTGTCCTAGACAGTAACATGTTATAGATGCTTAGTTCTGCTTTAGTTGTGTTTTATTTTCACCTGCACTCGGTATGTATGTCGGTCTTACGCTCATGCGCCTTATATCTGACTTTCACTCTTCTGACAGGATGAACTGGAAAGTTTCCGACACTCGGCACAGTTGGGCAAGAACAACCTCACCACGACACTGGCCGCTGTGGAGGAGGAGAATCGTCACCTTAAAATGCGCCTTCAAATCGTCGACCAATCTCGCATGGACACAATTCTGTCGCTCGGTTCGGACGAGAAGATACAGGCTCTCGTCCAAGAGCGCAAACTCCTCGAGCAGCACCTAGAAGAAGCCCACCTACAGCTGTCCGACATCAAGAGCTCATGGAGCGGACAAAATCTCGCCCTAGAAACGCAAGTCAGCCGTCTTTCCAAGCAGGTCGCCGAGGAGACCACAGAGAAGCGAAAAGCCCTCAAAGCCCGAGATGACTACGGCGAAAAGGTCAAGCAATTAGAGTTCGACATGGAGAAGGTGAGAGATGACCTCCAGCAGCGGGATTCAAAGGTGAGTTCGCAGGTGGCCTTGCCAACAAAACCGAAACCACTCTTTCTGTTTGCAGATCAAACTCCTCGAGGAGGAGATCGACGAGTTGAACTTGGCACTGAAGGAGAGCCGCGACGAGGGCGAACAGGAGATACTCTGTGTGCGCAACAAACTTGTGAGTACCAAATGGGCAGACGAATGAGCTCATTGCTAACAGTAAAAGCTCTTCTATTTAGTATTTCGCTTTGTTTCATTCGCTAAAAAACACAGAAAACAGAAAAAAAAAAAAACGCACATAACCACAAAAAAAACATCCACCAGAGTAGCATTTAGTATGTTGACTAACAAAAAAGTGACTTCCAAAGTATCTTAACGCTTTTCGGTTGATTTATCGGATTTATTATGTATTTGTTGTTCCTTGTAATCATTTTTATTTCTATTTTATTTTTTTTTTTTTGTATTTTCAATAAATTTCGTTTCTTGTTTACTTTACTTTTGTTTTATTTTCTCTTGTTCTCCTATTCTGTTGCGGTGGTAGCTATAGCTCTAGATAAGTTGCTTATCATTCGTTCGGTGGAAACAATTTGTGGCTACACAAATAAACTGATAAACGTACCTCGTTTAAGCGTAGGCTAACAGACAAACCGCATTAGGTTGAGAATATTTTTTGATCGATGACTTTACTATGTGGGAATAACATAAACAGATAAACAACAATCGTGGACAAGGTGGTGAAATGCCGCACTGATAATGCGGTGCCAACTTGTTTTGTTGCAATTTAAGCAGATGGATATGAATATGGGAGGTTAAGTTGGGTACGGGAGGTTATGTCGGGTACTTCAGTGGCCTTCGGCACTAATTATAGCGCAACTAGGTACGAAACTTATTCACGCTACTCAAGCGTGGGAATTGTTGCTCGTTTGGGACAACGTCTGTAATAGGTAGGCCTCGTTGTAATCAGCGCCGTAAGTCTAAATAAACTCTAATCACAAACGAATCACAAAGAAACACTCAAAGGTTGGGTTCATTTTCACAGCACATTTCAGTTGGTGTCATTTGATTTTCCATGGACTTGAGGTCGAATCGCGTCATCCGTGAACGAGCAATATATGATGGAATTTGTTTTTGTCTTGCTTACGAAATGGACTTAATTCCGTGAACGTATAGTTCTTGTCGCGGTTCGACTCCTCTTAGGATTGAAAACTTTTGTGACATCGCAAAGTGCATAATCTTGTTGGCAATCTTTCAGTCTTTCTCGCTAAAAGGCGGTACACCTCTGTGTAAGCATAGACCTCCAGCGACAGCCCTCCAAGTCTGTGAACGACTTGCAATCGACTGGACCCAAGGGGATATCTTCCTTCAGTACTACTGAGAAGATCAAAAATTATTTTTGATGTTTGTTTGCCCTACATGTCATCTGTGCCGAGCAACACCAGACCAATATAGCGCAACACTTCGTCCTGATCTTTGTCAAATCTTCAACTAGAAAGGCTGTCAATGAATGGGTCACTAGAAGTCTCCCGACGGATGTATTAAAAGGGGTGTGCCATGGAAGCCTATCTTAACCCTAACGATAATCCATTCGAACACAGTCAAATTTAGTCAAACTCTGTTCTGCGCAACTTTTGCGTAAGTTCACGATATTTGGATACTGTGTTCGAATGAATTATCTGTAGGGAACAGACCCATAAACGGATAGTTCTTCGAGTGCAAGCTATTTTGAATATAGTTCATGCTTTCTGGACATTCCACTCTGCCGAAAGGTTTGACTATTTATTTATTCAGACTGCCCCACCTGTAAATCGCTCTTATCCCTTCGGAGCTCTATGCCCTTTCTCAGTCTGTAACTCTCTCTCTCTCTGTCACAGGAAACACTCGAACAGGAAAAATCCGACCTGCATTCACGCCTCGCTGCCGCCGAAGAACGCTTTACAGAATACGCGGAAAACTCTGAGCAAATTGCTCAATCGCTTCGCCAACAAAACGCCCAATTGCATGCTCAGCTAATTGAGATCTCCAACTGCTTGGAAATGGAAAAGGAGGAGAAACTCACAGCGCTTCTGCGCAATGCTGAAATATCGCAAAGTGAAGAGATTCTCAAGAAGGAACTACGCATCGAACGCGATGAATCGAATGAACTGCAAGAGAAAAGCGAACAACTGCAGGCGGACTTAAAGGGGAAAAATCTAGAAATTTCCAAGCTGAAACTAGACGTTAGTGAGCTGAAAACTGTGATCCAAAGTCAAGAAGAGAAACAGAAGCATATCGACATGATCAACACGGAGCTTAGTGAAAAGAACAAGGTGAGTGTGATATAGGCCATTTCAAGTTGCGTTGTATGAAAGTCTTGACCTTCTTGCATTTTTGCAGACGATAAAGAACCTCAATCAGCGTTTGGTGGATATAAAGAAAACAGTTCAAAGGGAGATGCGTGGCAGCTCCAGCAGCAACAAGTCATTCGATAATGGCCAGACGTTTGATGTGCAAACCGGCAATGGCATTTATCCGCATTCCACGGCGACCCCAGACGGTGGCATCGTAATGGATGAAGTGAATTTCAAATATTTGAAACATGTGATTGTCAAGTTTCTAACCAGCAGAGAGGTAAGAACAATTAATAGATGGGAAATGTATGGTAGGGGGTGCTGAGCAGTTTTTGTCAGTAAAGACACTTATCATGATATGTGATGCAACTCTCCCAAATCTGCGGCGCGCTTTCTGATCGCATACAGCATTAAAATTTTCTAAAAATATGTATATCGCGTATCACTTGTGGGAAACCATATTCAGAGGCACAAGGTGTTCTCAATTGAAGAAAAGAATTGCCCTTTCTAACAAAAGAGCGAATCTAGAAGTGTTTTTTCTATTTTTTCTATGTTTCATTGAAGGAAAAAGTGCACTTTAAGAGTCCAGAATATTTTTAAAGAACCCTGAACTTCACTCAACTCCACCACCACTCACTTGTCTAAAGTTAGATTGCAATGTTTGTTGTTTTGTTTAAAACAAATTTTACGCTTTTTCTTCCCAAAATATGAAAATTAGCCTGCAAAACTAGGAACTTTATGTGAATTATTTTAATTTGGCTCAAACATGACAGAGGCCCAGAAAGAAACGAAAATAAGTACTCGGAATATTTTGCGTTCAAAGTTCCCTGGAATGCTGCTATAGAATTCGGGCCTTAGACGATTGACGTCGAAATAATTGACTTCAAAAATTAGCATGTACAAAAGTTAACGGCATCCTGTTCCGCACAAATAAAATAAAAACTATTGACATTGAAAAGAAGTCGGGCTTTCTGTATAAACAGCTCTACAGTTTGTAGTAAACCAACGCCATAAAAAAACAAGCCTCTATGGTTAGACTGTTCCTTGGCTAGTTGCGCATTTATGCGCATTCAAAATTGGCTGAGGTGCATTTCTACTTGTCCGCTTCGCCCGAAACGAGGTCTTCCTCTACTACGTTGATCCTCTAGGTTAGAATGGGAGATTCTGCGTTCATTTCCAATACCTCTGCATGTCCTAGCAATCCTAACCAACAAAGCCCTGTTTTTAATACTAGGTCGCTGATGCTATACGTGTACAGCTCGTATAGTTCGTCTTTAAATTGCCTCATCGAAAACTCGTCAAGGCAAACGGCACCAAATATCCTAAGAACATTTTTTTCTCTCCTAAAAACTCTCCCGCTCCTATTCTGATTGATTGCCATAAACTATACAATCCACTCACTATTTTCAGGTTGAAGCACGTCATCTAATTCGAGCAGTGGCAACACTGCTGAAGCTTAGCAAAGAAGAGGAGAAACTGCTGCACGACACGCTGAATTGGAAAATGAGTTGGTTCGGTTCGAAACCCGACCATGGAACTGGCCAAAAGGCGTTCTCTATACCACCAAGTTAATGTCGATTCAAAAACCCACATTCCTTTTCCTATTACTGTTTTCTTTTTATATATATTTATACATATATATGTATAAACTAATCGATATTTACATAAAGACAGCTTTACTTTTCATATACCACACGGATTAAATGCGAAACAAAAACAAATGTTAAACCAACATAAAAGTTATCGAATATTATTATTAATACTACCAGTAGTGCGTTGAGAAATGTGTTCCAATATTACATTCAGTTGGTAGCTGACAATAAAACAGAGAAAAATTTAAACAATTTCCAATAGAGACCATATCCGAATTAAGCAAAAAGAAGAAACTACAATATTTCCAGTTTTACTTATAATGTATTCATTGAGAGCATTTACTCGGAATAGTTTATAGTTGCCGAAGCCGTAGTTAAATTTGAAAATATACCACTAAACTTTGAAATATTCCAATTGCAATTAGATGTTTAATCGTTTTCTGATGGTCTATCTTGATTTCCAATCAATGCATGCGCTGCTCTGCTCTGATTTTGTTGTTAATTATTTTAATTACCTACTATCATAAGCCTGAATTAATTTTAAGCCAAATTTGTATGTTTTCCTTCTTTTTCGTTCGTTGAAATATTTTTGTTTGTTATTTTAAGTGTTACATTGTACTGAGAATGAATAAAAGGTAAAATAAAGAAATTTTGTTAAAATGAAGCAATACTACACATAGCCAAGAGGAGTTTTCATGCACGTTTTGTATAGCACGCAATAGGTACTCCAATCGCTACATGCAAACTTAATTTAAAGCAAGATGCGCTCGCGAAAGCAAATGTTAGGTGGGCAAGATGTGTATAACCTATAACATTGCTGGATCTGAAACGCTCTAAACAGAGTGTAAGAGTAAAAGACTATCCTCCACCTTCTCTGTAACTGCCCCGCTCTATCTCAAAGAACACTTTACCTGGAGGCTTTCTACTTCCATGACTCTATCGATCTTGTTAACAGCGACGTTTGAAGTCTACTTCGCTTTATTAGACGCTCAGTGAGGATTTAGGATTTAAGCTAAGTATCCTGCTCGCGCTAAATTTTATCTCCCATACAAAAATGTCTACAAAGATAAAATTTAGCGAGACAATTTAGCAAAGCAGTATCCTGTTCGCTCGCTAAATTCTTAACTTCATATAGATGGGCCGATGACAAGTCTCCACTCATTTAGCTCGCGAAATAAATGTCCGGTACATTAAATTGAAGATAAATTCCGACAGAAGAAAAAGTTTGTGTTGTGTTGTTGCTGCCGGGTGAATTTATTATCTCAAACTATTTTTTTATTTCTCTTTCCCAAGCTGTGTGTAGTCACATTAGCGGTATAAGTAAAAGAAGAGGCAAAACCAAAATACCCTTTTCATGGGATGAAAAGAAAAAAAAAACTTGCGGGGCTTGTGGAGGAACGGCCAACTATATGGAACTTGCAGGACAAATCTCACTGGTTGATTGATTGGATTTACGCGACACGAAGTTAAGTGTCGTCTTCTACTTGCCACTATAGCAATTATTTCAGCTGCTGCAGCAATTATAACATCTTCTTCAATTCTTATTGCATCCATTGTTTTGCAGATATTTAAATATTGCAATGTCCTTGAAGTTTGAATTTCTTTTTACTTGTATAATTAAAATGTCATTTACCCACATCTGTCATGAACATATGGTTTCTGTCCCATCTATCGCATTTCAAAATTTTGCGACCATTTATCTTTGCTTGTGGAGAAACGGAGTGGAGACTAGTGACGCTAAAATTTAGCGCGAGCAGGATACTTAGCTTTAGGATTCCTGATCCAACGTTATCACTGGTCTAAGTGTTCTTAGCTGGCAACCCATCTAACCATAGCACACGATGGCAGCACTGATATGTGTACAAAAGTGGTTTGACAAAGTTAACTAGTAACTGAACCAGGGATACTTATCACACAATAGAGCAAATGGACATCAAATGGTACCTATCATGAATAAATTCCGATGCAAATGTTTCACTTGCCAGCAATCTCAATCAGGGGTTGAATTACCGCATCCGTGAGCGAGACATTGAGTAATAGTTGACAAGACAATATTTTGCTTGTAAAATCACAAAAAAAAAAATCATTGATGTCTTATTTGCCCACGGATGCGGTAATTCGACCCCAGATTGCTAAATAGAAAACATTGAATTGAAATCAGTTCCATTGAGAAAGAACATCAGTAGCGTGCTCTTTGAAATCTGATCTCAACCAAAGAGTCGTACGCAATTGGATATAGCTAGTGTAAAAGTGTTTTCAACAACTGAATTCATTGAAGAACTCACATTGAAATCAAGAAAGTCGCAAATACGGACGAGACTTTCTTATTCTAATGTCAGGTATTATTTTCTCTCAGATGTAAGCGAAATCACAGGAAAACTTCTGCAGTTTCCGCGTCAATCCAAGTAGAACCGAACTACTTTCTTATTTATACCCATACACACACTCCACCAAAGAGGATATTAAATGCACTCATCAAAGCCAGGACCGATAAATGTTACCACCTTATGCCGTTATATATGGACAATTTATTTCGTGAATTTTAAAACCCATATCAATTTGAAAACATAACTCAGTAATTGATTCCAGCAGTTCATTTCGCTTGGGAAATGTTCACACTTTCTTAACAATTTGGACGACATCTTCGTCATTGAGTACGTGCTCGATGCCAACCTTTTGCGGCTGATGTTTAACCGATGAGCCCCACACAAGTCCGCTGCAAGAGGGAACACATTAATAAAACTATGCTTTAAGCCACCCCGCACTTACTATTTGAACTCCTTAGCAATGGATCGATGCAACTTGTTACAGAAGTCCTCGATAGAGGTTCTCTCATTGTGCAGGACGATTGGTGACGAATAGTCGGGTAGCTGGCCTTTAGGTTTTGTGTAACTGCAAAGAAAGTCAGATTCAGACCCGGGAATGGGTTTAAACAACTTGTTACTCACATTCGAACAAGTCTCAGGTATTCCCACATCAGCTCAAGCAAATCGTCAAAGTTCCATCGGTGATGTGCGGAAATCGGCACACAATGGGGGATTTTGTAGATAACGTCCAGTTCCTCAATTGAAATTTGATCGATCTTGTTCAGGAGATAAATGCACGGGATGTAGATGCGGTTTCCTTCGATTACGTCGATCAAGTCATCGCTAGTGGCATCGTAACGCAGTGTAATGTCAGCATTGTGGATTTTGTACTCGGAAAGGATCGTCTTTACCAAGTCACCGTCCAATTCGGACTGCGGTACCATGGCGTTCAGGTTGACACCGCCTTTGTCCTTCTTCTTGAAGTAGATGTTTGGGGGTTTCTTATTCAAGCGGATGCCGAATCCTTCCAATTCATGCTCGAGCAGTCTCTTATGACCGAGAGGTTTCAGAACGTCCAGAACCATGAAGATGAGGTTGCAAGTACGAGCGACGGCGATGACTTGACGACCACGACCCTTGCCATCCTTGGCACCTTCAATAATACCAGGCAAATCAAGCAGCTGGAAAATAATAGGTAAAATTGATAATCACTAAACACTGCAGTGGGCAACTCACCTGAATCTTAGCACCCTTGTACTTGATACACCCGGGCACGGTAGTCAGCGTTGTGAATTCGTATGCTGCCACTTCTGAATACACACCGGCCAGGTTGGACAGCAAAGTTGACTTCCCCACCGAAGGGAAACCGACAAAGCCCACCCGGGCATCTCCTGTCTTCGCTACTTCGAAACCTAAAAAGAGAGAAGCACTTTAGTTCACCGAAGCACTGGTGTAGGGATTTCTGTTTATACCTTCACAGGTGGCGCCGCCACCACCTTTTGGCGAGATAAGCTCACGTCGCAATTTAGCCAATTTCGCTTTGAGTAGACCCAAATGCCCAGATGTTGCCTTGTTCTTTTGCGTTCGGGCCATCTATTGAAAGTACACAGAGAAAGGTTATCTTCGGTCCGATTGCACTTTATTCACGTTTTATTCACCTCAGCCTCGATCGCGGAAATTTTTTCCAATATCGTACTCATTATTTACAGTTTTAGTGAACAGATTTTTAAATTTTGTTGCTAAATTAGCAACAAATTAAGCACAAATTTCCACTGCACAACAAAAAAGAAACTTAAATCGCGTGGACTTCGAGTTCCCCGACTGTCAAATGTGTCACTTTGCATTTGATATAAAACGATTCTCGTTCAAACAATTCTCGATTGGTTGCCATCATGGATCCCATGTTTAATGGACTACAGTTATTTTTTAAAAAGCAAGTTATGTAAAATTGTGTAAAATAAACATGGAAACCTACGGGCGGATGCGTAAAAATGGTAAAAACATCATCACATCCGACGATTCACTAGTAAACTCGTTCAATTTCAGCCCCAAAAGAAACCAACTCCATGAACAAGTTCGTTCGGGAGTTCAATCAACTGAAAAACGATGGCGACTTCCTACAAGCTCATGATATGATGGCTCCCAACACCAGTCTCTCCAAGTTATCATTGAAACGTCCTGCACCTCAACAAAAGCTGGCTCCAATCTTCGAAAAGGACAACTATGTGAAACGGAAATCAAACCCGCCAACTGTGAATCAACTGCTGCCAGTTCCTTTGCCAAAAAAACCAGTGCCCGTTATAAAGAGTCCTGCAGTGACATCTACTCAACCAAAAGTGGAGACGAGAACTATTCCTGGCAGACAGATGCAATTTGTCACCGGAGGAGTACAGTTTGTGTTGAAGACCTTTAAACTGTACCCCGACTTGAGAGCCATGTATGAAGTTTATGGTTAGTCGAAGGATCTAAGGAGATCTCGAAGCCGATTTTAATTTCTTTTATCATTTCAGGTAATATAATGAAAATGCACAAGGGAAAAATACAATACGAGCACATTGTCCTTATACGAAGGGAATCCGGACCTGTGCTGCAGGGGTTCTACTTTGACTTTTCGAACTTGCTGGCGAGATTTCGTGTTGGTGAGTTTTTATTGTTTCACAAGGGGAAACGAACAAGACAAATTTTTACTGAACTATGGGCAAGTTTGTTCCAGTTGAAAGAATTATCAGACAGCGTGTCACGTCGCAAAAATAGGCACACTTTCTTTTTCCAACATATATCTGTCATTCAAGGTTGTACATTTGTATATTCACTTCGCCAAAGAAAAACAGAACTGTATGCTCTTTAAACCGTAGTTGACTTGGTTTCACTTTAACCCATTAATAAAACATTTCAATTTCTTCGCAGGCAGTTCGATTCGCTGCGTGGGCCAGTTCACCCGACAGGACCGCTTGCGCATACATAAAATCGAGGACCTGCCAGCACCGCCGCCAGAAACAGTTCTCACACGAATACAGAATATATCCGCATTCGCACTTAATCAAGCCCAAAATGAAACGCCACTATAAGATCACGTTTAATAAACTCTTCATAACATTTAATACGTTTAGCTACAGAAATTTATTTCCAAAATATAAATTCAACTGCAGCCAATGAAATTCTCTTAAAAAATAAAGTTAACAACCAAAAACTAAGTGTTATTCGATAAATAATAAATTCTTTACATCGAGGAATACAAACCAGTTATATGTTTTGTTTCATAAAATAAATAGCAATTTGTACTATAATACTTTTTCTGTTTTCTCAATTAGATCGCCACTTCCGTGGTTCCCAGAAGGCACACACGCATAGCGAAGTTACTCAACATATAAACAAAAATGGAAAAGGAAAACTCTTGGGACAGTCAAAAGTCCCACAGCATCAGAGCGCCTACAACAATACCACCGGCTATGGCCGTTAGGTAGCCCAGATGGAGCGAACTGGTCTTCTGTCGGCGGTAACTGAAAGCGCGGATATACATTAAACATGAATTGCGACTGAGGAACGGTGGGAAATGTATTACTTACAGCATTTTAGAGCGTGGGGAGAACGGTGAGGGTGGATTTACTCCTGGCACGTTGCTATCTAGGTACACAAGAATGAATGAGAATACCGAGAATGCAATGCCACAGAGAATGGGATTTATTTTGCTCTGCACATCGGGACGCGAAATCCATTCCAGCGCATCGCTCAGCTTTTCTTGTACGTTCGTTCCAGCGTCGTAGAGAGTGTCTGTGCTGGCTAAAGGCACTACAAATAAAAATAATTCTTTATAAGGCAATCGAGTGGGATTTTGAGTCAGTGACCTTCAATGCGTCGAGTGTGCGTAATGTAACTGAATTTCAAATTTGGGAATCGTATAGAATTTCAATCATGACGTAATGCAAATGAGAAGGCTTGTGTTTGGCGTGCAAACAATTGCGTTCGATCGTGGGACGTCGTGTTTTACGTTTTGTTTTGTATTAAAAACTTAGACCAGATGTTGGATATAGTTAAAGGGCAATGATGCAACATACGGTTACATGAATATCTCGTTCATGGTGTAAGAATAACGAGAGACAACGCACAAAATTCGTATTGCACTAGGGCGCTCATTTGGGGGATTTCATATAACTGACGGATGTCCATTATTGTGTATCGTTGTACTGAGGGAGAATAACTCCAACTAGTTTACCTCGATCAATTTTCCTTAAAGGCAAATTCAGAACAGAAAGAGATAATATTTAATGGCGTACACAATAGGAAACGCATGTGGAGCTAGAGTCACCTGGCTACCAATTGAGTAGATGCAACTGCCTCTTGATTGAGCCGTACGTTTCTCCCTCGACCATAAGAATTCAGTAAATGAATTAGAACAATGCTCCGTTACAACATCCACTGAGGAAACATCGCAAACGCGTCATCTAATTTATACAAATTCCAGAAGGAATCACATCGTCCAATATGGAATCGAACGACACAAAATACATCAACCAATATTGCAAATCTCCTCGTTGAATACGAAATGATAGATGCAAATCGATCTGTTCCCGTTACAAGGGTGTTTTCAAATGAATGTCGTCATCTCACACCCGTTTGTCGGACTCTGTATCATCAAATGCCATTACGATGATCAATAGAAAAAGGTAAACATTAAATAAATCAAACCGAAATTTCATAAACCAAAACAAATATCATTCCTTCTGTACAGTTTAGTCGCAGTGTAACGTGTCAATAACTCAGTGAGATCATCGATAGGTTGTCTATTTTTGGTCAATTTTTTCATTTCTTTAGTTATCTGTCTGGTTGCGGGAACATGCACTTGTTTGGTAGAGGTATACCCTCTCACAGTTAAAATGGAATTCAATTTGGGAAGAATAAGCCTTGAACTAAAAACAGATTTCCGCCTCCACGAACAAGATGGTTTCCGAAACATTTTTATTGATTGCATTAGAGCACACTCGAGAATTCTAAAAATATACGCCGATTGTCGTCACTCGGTCAAATAAACATCGATGTTAGTAGAGAATGTGTACTTACTTGATAACGTGCAAACTTTATATGCAACCACAAGTAGGGCCAGCAGAATCAAGGGCGCTTGGAACCTGGGGTTAATTGTGTTCACCGAACCGTGTTTGTCGTGGTAACTGGGCGGATTGTATTTCAGATGTTTCACCCGGTGGTCGCCGAGAACTGTTTCACCTGCTGCAACGATTTGTTCTGCCCGACCTAGTCCGTTGCTCTGAATTGGCGACAATGAATTAAAAAAAGATGAACCTATGCCATCACTAAAATCTCCACTGGCAGCGCCATTTCCTACTCCATTCGTAGAGAGGTCGCCGTTTCGAGAGTTCTTCCTCAAGTATATAGTCGGAGAGACCATTATTTTTTCAATTTATGAGGAGAGTAACAAGTTGATTTTTGTTGAGCTTTTTCGTTAGACTCTGCGCGCACACAAGTAACTGCGATAATGTAGATGAAATAGACAGCGACTTGGTAAATAAACAGAAAACATGTGTTGGCGATTGATTTTCGAAGCAAATTCATGAATCACAAAGACGAGAAAACATGAATTTGTTGTATTGTAAACAAAAGGAAGGCGTCTACGTATTTGATGACGCAATTTATAAATGTTTCTGACCGAGTGCGAGTTGCGCAGTGCAGTCTGCAGTGTAGAGGAATTGGATTTTTTGACAGACAGAACACACGGATGAAAAATTACGTACAATTGTACTTTTTTCGATAGAACTGATTTCTAAAAGTACGCAAGTAGAATTCTCCAAAATATAGTGCACCCAGGCAAATATATTTTACTTAACAAAAAAAAAAAAAAAAATTCATCAATATTTAATACATTTTTCCACTCGCCAACATTATTTTTAATTTTCACTGCATCTACGAACGCATCCGAAAATGCACTCGACTCGAATTTTTGTTATTAATTGTAATAATTTGTTGTAGGTTTTTTAAGCTGATACGAATAAAAGAATAAAAAAAAATCACGCTATAAAATCTTGGGTTAAACAGTTTTAAAGAAATAAAACACATATTAAAAACCAATAATTTAGTCGTTTACAAGCTGTGCTGTAAACCATTACCTCAAACATTAAGGTTAAATCATGTCCCTATGGGAGATTGGAGCACACATTAACCTACAACAAAGTATAACAATTGGACCCATTTAAATACAATTTGTATTAAGTTTTTAAATACAATTGAAAAAAAAACTGATTTTTCATCCCTGAAAACACACAGCAATGCGCTTGGGGCACTGTTTGTTTGGTGCATTTATTCAAGGAGATGTGTTCGGGTGGCCGTTTGAATCGGTTGGTATAAAATGTAGCCCCGTCCTTTTGGAACAAAATTAGGTAGGTAGGTAAGTACCTAGAAAAGTTGCTTTTTATTACCAATGTGCGTTGGTCTCATCGTCGAACAACAAATTTTGTTACGAAATTAGTTTGTTGTTTCGGATGTAGTACAAAATGTTAATTGTTTGTTTGGAATATGTCTATTTTTATTGTAATCTAAATTGATTAAACGAGCTAAACTAAATTTGAGCAGCTTTGCAACTTTTCTCTCCAAACATCAGCTAAAATAAAATCCTAGCTAAATTTTGACATAGAGTAAGCTGAGGATGAAAACAGCTGTTCTTCGGAAAAACTTCCTTCAAAAATTTAACTCTCTCTTATTTCAGCTTCACGTCCAGGTAATAATAAAAAGCTCATCCTAGCGTATACTTTTCCGCAACAGAACACAACGATCTGTCAAAATCGAATTCGCTTCAATTTAGCAAACTTAGATTTCTGATCGAATTTTCTAGGGGAGCTAAAATTTAGCACAGAGAGCATATTTGCCCAAATTTAAAAGACCTTCAACGTTAAGCATTGGTAGGTTTTTTTTTGTCAAGTTTGATAGAAAAACTTTTTTTTTTTTTCATTTGACAACCGTGTTTCCAAAGGTTTACTCAAATGCTATTTACAAACCATTAATGGTGATGTTGAAGTCATTCATTCATCATTTCCCTATCGAAAGTAAAGAAGGGATGACACAGCTTAAGCCGCTGTCCAAATTATGACTTAAGCCCCCTATATTGCTGTACAAAAAAGTATATTCCTTCATAACTAGTCCGACTTAAAATCGTGTCCACACGAAGCGGGATACCTTTTCAAATAATAATAACAATAGTACACCTACTCACACACCTCTGACTGTAAAGCCCAAAGCAGTCCTCCTGCCTCTTCAACAAGTCCAAGACTTTTATTTTGTCTAAGGCGCATATAACATAGGCATATCAACAAATAATAATTATGACTCGCAGTATACATAACAACAGTGTCAGCTGAAGGACAGAAGAGTTATAGTGTCTGTGGTGCACCGTTCTTAGATTTATTAAATTATTTTGTTATATAGTTCGATTTTGTTTTTCATTTAGCTTAAGCAAGAGCTTAGCGATCAATTTCAGAATATATAGAAAAAATTCTTTTAAATGTGAATTATAAAGAAAGGTGGGTACATTTAAAAAGTACACAAAATTAAATCAGCAAAATATTTGGAAAATATATATTTAAACAGAAACACAACTAGTATTTGTAGAGTTAAATTTTTGCAAAATGAAAAATACTGCAAATATTAAACTTTTCATCCACCTCCTCAACCTACTAACCTATATTTCGGAGAAAGCCTGCAGATATTGATTTTACCCAAAAACTGAGATTGAGGCAACAGACAACCTTGAAGAGGGTGGATTTGTAACTACTGTTTTAAACGATGTTTACATGTTGATACATATGTGTTAGAGTTCGTTTTGATTGTTGGTTGATGTGCTGCTATTAACATATCCGGTGTAGCAGCATATATGACCAAGCGATAAGAGAGACTGCTATCGGAAGTAATCAGGCTTGAACTGATTGCAGGATGTAAATGTCTCTATCTGTGAATTCATACGTAGTTTGTCTTTAAGGCTAACTTTAAATGTAGTGTCCGAGAGTATTTGCTGTAAATTCCCTCAATTGTTTAAAAACTTTATACATTTTCACTCGTTCTTCTATAACTAATTGGGGTATCCATGGATATTTTCAGGTCACAATTTTTTGCTTCCAACGCAAGCCAACTCAAGCCACATCGCGTTAAAATGTCGAATAATCTGCAGAATTATTTGCCCACATTAGTTGCCATACTGCTAGTAATCGTTACACTTTATTTCACAACAAATGCCCTTAGGCGTAACCAATTAAGACAAGAAGAAGCCGAGCGACTGATCGAATATGAAAAGGCACAACAGCAACTGATTAGACAGCAGCTGGCGGAGAAGGAAATCCAGCGCCAAACAGACATATCTGATAGATTCAAGGAACACCAATACTTCTGTTATGATTTACAGATATTTACTACCGACATCTATGAAGATGAAGGTGCAGAAGAAAATGAACCAACACAGCTGCAGCATCAACAGCAATTAACTACTAATCAAAAATCACTAAAACAACACAAGAAGACTTATCGCCAAAAGGATTTGAATAAAAACCAACAGCAAACCAAAAAGGGTCAATCAACCGAACCAATTATCTATCTATTTGTACTCGTCTTTCTGTATCTTCTATTGAAGGCAGCATCTGACATCACTCAGCATTACAAGGAGGTAAGTGTGCTGAACGGTATACCTTAAATCCAAGTAACTAAGTACGAAACTATGAGCGGCTTTATAGCGTTTTATGGTTACCTTCACTTTAAACACACTTTAATTATTATCCTCGACTTATTCCTGACGTTGCTGCTCATTGGAATTCTAGCGCAAATTGAACATAGAAAGATCCCTTGTAGGTTTGCGCTTTTAATAGGAAAGGCCAACATCTACTACTTCTCACCGTCAATAAAACGACTTTCAATAAAAAACAAACTGCCAAAAGCTACCACTTTCCGGACTAAAACTAAAAAAAAAAAACAGAAATATATACCACCAACTAAACAACAATATTTTACTAACAAAATTCCATAAACATTTAATTTAATTATTGGCTGGTGTAGTAGCACCGCCGTTTCCACCCGTATCGGCCAGTCTTTCCGATATACAGCCTCCTAGCACGCCACTTACTGCGCCTATTGCTGTACCTGCTGGCCCCCCAGCTATACCTCCGACTGCTCCACCCACAGCAGCCCCAGCGATAGTGCTAGTCTTGCATTTCGACAGTTCGACCGCTGGTTTAGCCTGATGTTCCATCCATGCCTGACGCATGTCGTGATTCATTCCCAAGTGGGGGTAGTAGCCCATCTGAGGGCTCGACTCGGCGCTGAAGATAATTCCACCAATGACAAGAGCTGTCAAGATTTTTGCGAAGTTGGCTGACATTCTAGCGAGTTGTTGAAAACCGATATGCCTTGATTACTTGTGAGCTTCAGCGTTTGACTGATACAGAAGTATGCTCGCCAGTGGATTTATATAGACGAGTTGATTTGAATTCTTATCTGTCGAGATTGCATTTCCGCAGAATTTTCGGAGAGACAGTGAGATTATTTTGAAAGGTAGGTATAACTGATCTTTAGCTTGACCACTTCATACTTAGTTGCGATTGGGCTTACATTGAAAAATGACTTGCATAATGCTTCCTCCGCTAACAACAAGATCAAAGTGGCTGAAAAGGTCTTGTTGATTTTTAGTTTCGTGTTCTGTTGAAATTGTTTAGTTTGAAGGGTGATTGACATATTGTCGTATGCTGAATTGAATAAATGCGATTTCTTTCCCTCCGTTCTCAGCCCCTATTCCGGTTGATTTGGCGCAATTGATTTCATTCTCCGATGGTGACAAATATCCGTCGGAAAGAAACTACCGCCCGCGCAAGTGTACAGAAATGCAAAAACGAATTCGTTGACAGTCGTTCATCTAAGTGGATGAGCTTTAAATTAATGCACGCTTAAAGACCTCGTACCTCGCCAGCCAGGTAACTGACCTCGGCTGATCGGCGTACATTGATTGAGGTGTAATGCCATTTAGCAGGGGAACTATGCCATTAACGTTAAGCATTTCTAGTCCTCCGGAGCCGGCGCCAATTATGAGTACCGAATCAGCGAAGTGAATTAAATAAAACCGAATAAAACACAAAGCCAAGTGACCACGTGCAACGCCCAATCTAGTACAATGATCCAAACCAATAGAAATTTATTTTACCGCCATTTTGTAAAAGAGACGAGTGACAGTCGCAGATTCTGCAGATATTTATAAGCGTCCGGGAGAGTCCGGAATCGAAAAAATCACTTCTGAAACAACAAATACTTTTCTGGTGATTCTGAGAAGAGAATTTCGCTTCTCGATTTGAAGTCAGAATCTACTCAAGAAGCACTCACACAAGTCTAATTTTTATGTATATTATACAAGTCAGCTGACAGGAATCAGAAGCAGTTTTCTTGTTCCATTGGGATGCAGAATGAGTGGATCGCCGAGTGAAAAAAATGGAAAACGGAATTCGTAAATAATGTACCTACGTTCGTATTAAAACGGCTGAATTAAGAATCATTGTCAGTCGGATATACTCTGCGGTGTTTGTCCAAGCCTTGGACCTGAGACTCCCTACTCAAAAAAATGTTGAAACTGTTCTAACTTCTAAGTCGTTGGCATTTCCAGTAGAAATCTCTTCAATTTTAGCGCCTCCGTTCAATGCAGCAGAGAGTGAACTCGTTCTGAACAAAGGAGCGTCGTGAATATTTTATTCATATTTAAAAATCAAAATATTTCGTAAGAACCATTGACATCAAGAATATGCCAGTCATTTAAGTTCAATCGCAACTAAGTATGAACCACGACACATAATCTCTCCAAAAATTCTGTTGAATTGCGATCTCGATAGATTAGAAAGCAAATCCACTCGTCTATATAAATCCACTGGCGAGCGTACTCCTGCAGCAGTCAAACGCTGCATCAGTCAAACGCTGCAGTACTCAGAGCATTTAGTCAACAACTCGCCAGAATGTCAGCCAACTTTGTTAAAATATTGACAGCTTTTGTCATTGGTGGAGTTATTTTTACCGTCGAGTCGAACCCTCAGATGGGCTACTACCCCCACTTGGGAATGAATCACAACATGCGTCAGGCATGGATGGAACATCAGGCTCAGCCAGCAGTGCAAATGTCCAAATGCAAACTAAGCACTCTAGCTGGAGCTATTATTGGCGGAGCTCTTGCCGGTTTGAGTGGCGGGCCTGTGGGCGCAGTTGTAGGAGCAGCAGGAGGTGATGTAGGTGGTTGTCTTTCGGAAAGGCTAGGATCAGACAGTGACGAAGACAGTTCTCGATATTCAGACGAATAAGAATTATTTTGTTTTAATAAATATTTATAGTGCATTTTGGCATAGATGAAGTGATTTGTGCATTATTTATACTGATTTATGTGCGGTGGATAGATTCATGGGCGAAAATGTTGTACAGGGTACCTACAGCGAATGGAACATTGCATAAGAACTGTCGGAAATTGTCTTTTGCTTGGCATGAGATTCGCTTAATGCAGGTTCTTTGTAAATTCTGACCATCCTAAGGGTACTTGATATAATTATTCTTATTTAGAAGAGTGGAGATTGATTATCCTTTCTACGCACCCATTCGCTTTTTGTGAGTCATTTTTAGGAGCTTTGCTATCACTTAAACTATCTTTCCTTTTAAATATTACAAAAAAAAAAAAATCCATCCATTTTAGCAATCCAAAGGAGACAAACGAAACAATCGCCGATGTTCGCTTCAGGTTTATGCCCAAATGAAAAACGAACGGCGCTCATCCAAAGGTATTTGCTTTAAAAATATCTTGCAATATTTCAAAATCAAATTATAAACAGAAATTATATTCATTTCTTGTAAATGCGAGATTAAAATATCTAATTGTTATACGTACTTATCTCTGTAAATATATTGGAAAAAAAAATATATATAAATTCTGTCTTTATTTTGTATCTTTTTCTCTTCTTTTCTTCCCGGCCCCTTTTTTTAAAAATTCCTGCAAATGCTTACCTATATGAACATCAGTGTTTCCAACTCTACAAGAATAGCAACTTTAGATTATTTTTAAGTGCTTAATGTACAATATTATCCTCGCTTTGGCTGATGAGCTGGTTAAACGCTTTTTCGCTTACGTTTTTTTGTTTCAATTGTGCACACTAAAGTTCCTCACACTCTTATTTTATACGCACAGGAATGACGTTCCTTTTTGTAATAAATAATACTTTTTCATTGAATAAGTGTAATATCCTATATTTATGCAATTCTCGATGTTTTAAATAAATGTTTTTATATAAGACGTGTATTGTAATCGTATCAAGAGCTAAAACAAAAACTGAAATCGAAAAGAAAAACCCGAGCAACAGAAAGCATTCCAGTCTTGCATATTATAAAAGTTGGTGAGACGAAAACCCGAACGAGCTATCCTTTCCCTCTTAACAAAAAAGAACAATTCGTCGGTGCTACGATAAGTTCTCTTTGATTTTGTAGTTATGGTTGTTGGCAAAAACGTTAAACACGTTAATAGATCATGTTTCGAGCTTTTAAATCCCAATTTTTGAAACCGACACAGCTGAAAAGACTGCCACAGCAATGCATAAAGGATTGTCTAAATACAGAAGACAGAATTGCCTAAACAAATGTAGATTGCAGTAGATCAATTTACCAAACTTCGAATCCATAATCAACTGTACGAATATGAAATTGCTGTGGATGACACTTCCATGAACGTGAAGGAATATTATACATAAACATCTAAAAACAAAGAATAAAAACCTGACTCCCTGCAGAAGAAGCACTTGCGTCGTAACGTAATCAACGGAAACAAGGGTCCTAAAAAATCCCTCGCATATATCGGTTTGAACGGAACTATGTCTTTTTTCACAAATGAATGAACACGAAAAACAGAAAATCCTCGAACTCATCCCAAATATACCAAAGAAAAGCTGTCAGAATTTAGCCAGGAGATACAAATTTCAGCCAAGTACGCTGCCGGTGGTCTACAAATCGACAGAAAAACGCTTGCTAATAGTCAACGAAGAATTAGAGAGTTAGGTATTATATGTACCTAGAATTAAAGTTTTACAAATCTGATTTGTGAATCAAAATTGCGAAGATAAATTTCGAGTTGTAAGAATCGTATTTCGCTGGTGCCTCGAGTGCGATATTGCTTGTTTTGGAGAAATCAATTGAGTGTTCAAAAGTTAAGCATTCTGAAGCTTTTTTAAAGAAAGTTGTTGCCAACACGACCCGCCGCCAAAATGTAATTTTGTTTGTGGACTTTTTTTTTAGCTTATCCAGAATGTAAATGGTACGTAAAACTCAACCACACCTATTTTTCTCTGTCTTTCTGATTTCTTTTCTAATAGATTAGATATTTATAAATGTTGTGCCTACTTTCGCTATTCTGTATCTCTATGTGTGTTACAAAATGTTTTTCTGCACCATAACGTTCAAGGATACAAAAACTATCTCAAATTGAAGAAAACCGGCTGCTCACCATGAATTCCCGATCGAAATCCGTTGATCGACCAATATTGCAACGATCCAAACGCATCTATCCCATATTGAGATCATACACATCTGTAGACGAACGGTCTAGCTGTTCGAATAGCACCCCAGTACTAGTGGAAGTTCCAGTCGAGAACAATGCCATTCCTCTGAATTCGGTTGTATCCAGTTTTAGACCGAAGAGCTTAGTCATTTCTGGTAAGTACTGAATCGAATTTAAATGACATTTTGTTTGTAATGTGCTTGCATTGTAGAAACTCCCTCGTCCAGGAGATGCTCCGTACCAGCTCTGAGTTTACAACAAATGGGTATGTTCAGCAAGCGACGAACATCAAGTGGACCGCTGGTGATCGAAAACGATCTACTCGGCTTGGAGAAGAAACGACATCGAATGATTCAACGTCATTGAATTAAAACAAGAGAAAGAAAGAGAGAGAGGAAAATGGAAACGAAATGACAAAATTAATGCTTTTACTGTGTACCTATCCGTCCCTTACTGTCTGATGTACATCTTCTTTTTTTCCAGTTTTATCATATTATGCCTGTTTGCTTTTTCGATAAGGAACTATTTCTTAAAACTTCAATTAAAGAATCCAAAGGATATTGTGTCTTTTCTCTTAATTTGATTGAATTTGTCCTTTATGTAAGCCAACGGCAAACACCAACAAGTCAAAGCCAAAGCAAAACCCAAAGTTCCACTCGCGCCTTCCTATCGTGGTATTTAAAGTGTCACGTTTATTTGACACATCGCTAGCCATCTAGCGGTCAATGGAACCCAGCCAATATTCTTGGGATACATTAGAGAGAAAAACGCGATGGAAAATATGATGAATCTATATTCGGTGTATAATTAGTTTGACAGTAGTTTTGCATTCAATTAAATTATAATAAAAAATCCACTCACCGAGACATTTCCAGTTGCAATAACACATGATGCTGAAATGAAAAGAGTCCAGTTAATTAAAGTCGACAAATTATAACTCATCTAGTCAACATTTCATTTTAGTTAAATTGTTTTTTTCTTAAACATAATGTCAAAACAAAAGGGAAGAAAGCCTGCTCCCAGTAATCAAATTCAACCACATTCCCACGCACCAATCAAGGAGTATGCATTGATAAGTCTCGAGGAGAACCATGCTCTTCAGATAAAAAATGATAGTTTAATTCAGCGGGTGCGGAATAGTACAGTTTTTATCGAAGGTTTGTATGGAGCTGTCATTAAGCTAAAAATATTCATCAAAAAAAAAAATCCGACAGATGCCGAGAAAAATGTTCAAGAACGAGATAAAGCAAAACGTGAACGAGCAGAGGTAACGTGACAACCAATAGAATCTGTCGTTTTCAACTGACATATGCATAGAATAGACGTCAAATTATGGAAGGTAACCCACACGCAATGCATGTTCTGGAAAACGTAGTTTACTTTCTTCTTTTCTGTACATTAAATCCGTTGACAGTTTTCAATTGAGATTAAGCACTTTCATTCTGAAAAAAAAAAAAAATATTTTCTGCATCAAATATGCTACTAATTTGATGGGACTGTTACTTAACATTGCCAGATCCACTGACACAATGGAGACGACAGATTCTATTTGCGGAGCCCTATTTATTCGAATTTGTTGAGCCCTATTAATTCGAATTTGTAAACCGAACAAATTCTATTAGTGGCAAGCATACCTTTCCTGTGACAAGTTGCCGAAACCATTCGAACCTGAACAAGTTCGAAACTTCATATATAAAATATCGCAATTCGAAAACGAAGATGTCGGGCATACCATCAACTGGTTATTGGGGGTAGATGAGCGCAGCATTCTAAACCAGGACATAGATTCGGTGAATTTGACAAAACGATTTCTCCAAGACGATCGGCGTAATTTTGGTGAACAATATGATGTTCGAATAAATGAGGTTATGGTGGTAAGAATTTGCAAAGAGATATAATTTATCGATTTCGACCAATTGGACGGTTCTACTAGGTTTCACGAAGGATTCAAGACTTTCTAGAAAAACCAACTAGAGACCTGTCAGAGAGGATTCTAAATGATGTGAAAGAGGTAGGAAAGATTGTTATCGATGACAGTTTTGATGCTGGTTTCGTTTTAGTTGAAGTTGCTCGCCTATAAACAGATTGACAATTTTATTGACAATTTAACGTATAGAGTTTTATGCTCTGAGGAAGCTTACATGAGGTTCGTACAATGTCTGTTTGCGTATTCATAGCATTTTAAAATGATGTGCGGTTTTTAATGCGAGGTACAGTTTTGACAGTTGATTTGCCGCGCGTATTTTTGAGAATATGAGCATTTAAAACATGACCGATTTGAAGTGTTCTGATTATAAGAAATATTCATCTTCTGACAGTTTGTAAAATGATTTGACATTCTTACATATAACTACGCGAACAGACCTAATCATGTTGGTTGTCAATTTTATTCTAACCCAGCCAATATTATACAGTGCAATAGACGTCACTACAGCTGAATATTCCCATCAAGCTCAACACTTTGGCATTCACCTATGGACCTTTAAAAATGTTCCAATTTATCTAGACCCCGAAGAGTAAGTTCACAGGCTGGGGGTATGTTACACGGTTACTTTTTTGGTATGCCAATTGCAGAACTCCATCAAAAAGAGTGAAATTGTACCAAATAAAAGTGGACTTGGTGTTGCCATTTAGCGTTTTGTGTGAGAACATGGTTATAAGAGGTTTGCACAGCTATTTTGACCACTTTAGCGGTCTTGCAAGGTATTTCGCTCTGCCTGAAACTGATGAAAACAACCAAAGTAGGAGTAAGTTATGGACTGGTCCTTTTTAAAACTTGTACATTTTAGATTTAATTACAAGTTTACAAAGAGAGTGGGAAGCTCAAAAGAGAATCCAAGCGGAAGTTAGAGCAAACATGGTCAAACAGAGGGAGGATTTTGAAGAAGCTTTGCGGTAAGATTAGAATGGGACTCATATTTTGGCGAGGGCCTTGAAGCGTTCTTAAATTTATCACTTTTTCCGGTTCAAAGCCTGTAACAACATTTAATCCTTATGCCCTTAAATATTTAGCTTAAAGGCTGAAGAAGAGGAGCTCAAAGCTAAACAACTTAATCAAAAAGACGGCAAAGACGCAAAGGCTCGCCCAAAGAAACCTGATCCATCAGCAAAACCCAAGAAAGGTCCCAAGGAACCTCCGATGGTCACACTAGACCTAGTGCCTCAAATTCGTGAAGATTTTCTCAAGCACGACCACTTAGAGTACAAGGAATTCCTGAAAAAAGTCCATCCTGACACCTTTGGACTATCAAACGGAGAGGTAAGAGCTGACAGCTCAATCCGATTGATTATGCTGTCCCAAAGAGTATTCTTGTTGCACGGCTTGATCCCAAAATTCTATAATCTAGGTTAACCTTAGGAAATATCAGATTCTCGGAGGCGTATACCAGCTAAACTGCCTCTCAAAGCCCAAAGCAGACTCCTTTCCTAAGCTCATCATGGCGTGGTACAGGACAAACAAAGGCATCCAATATAAAAATGTTCAGTCCGAGTTGGGCTCTGATGATATTTCCAAGTTTTTTCAAATAACCTTCGAACTTCCCGAGCACTTCTGCCACTGGGGTGAACCTATGCCGTGTTTATTCGAAGAGAGTACAGCCTACAGATCCAGCGATGATACCTTTGAAACAACAAATTTGCTGCACATTAACTCACCGGTAATTATCAATGACTTCAACCTACACGAACTTTTCACGAAGCCACTGATGTACGAATTCATCGAGCATAGCATGCCGCGAGTCATTTCCTCGTTCAAATTTCCCGCGGACTTGTACAATGAGGACGAAGACAAAAAGCCAAAGACTACTTTGGCTCGTACAAAGCCAACCAACGAGGATGAGACAAAGGAAAAAGAACTCTTGATGCAAAGGCAGTTTTTATCTTTCGATGTTCAGAATAGTCCCGAACGACTGTTTCCGTTGTTCAAAAAAGTCCTTCCAGTTGTAATCTTGCCCACCCAAAAACAAGATGGAAAGTGGATAGTCCACCCTTATGAACATTTTTCGGATTTCATAGCAGCACTAGAGGCGATCAAGGAGTCGTATTGTAGATCGAGTTTTAAGGACAATCGTGGAAATCCAATTAAAATTTCGGCAGACAAATATGAAAAAAATATCAAAAGACACAAAAAGGATAGGATTACTAGTAAATTGGTAGTACATGGTAAAGCTGGTAGTACTTTGTTTGAAACTGCTAGCAAGGAGTCGCTGAGTGAAGGAGTCCTTCTCCGAAAATCGGTCCATCATGACGGGGAAAATCCAAAGGCCTCGAACAATAAAGCCAGAAAACTGACACGTGTCAGTGAAGTCGAACGAGGTAATTTGGTAATTTGTTTAACGGCTGTCACGTACATCCGATTTTCCTTCACACGACTTTTCAGTCGCAAAACAGACCAAAAGAACGACACACCAGTCGCAACGTATTCAAATTAAAAATTGGTCGCGCGACGGCGATCTGCGAATAGTCTTGCGACGGCGATCGGCTGTGCGCGTTTACCCTTACTGTACATCAAATTTAAGTTTAGCAATATTCTGACAGCTGATAAAGTTCAAGAAGAAGATCCATCTTCGAAATGGTCAACTGCGAATATACTGAAAACGCAATTTAAAGCAAGTGATAGAAAGGTTACCATTTGGACAGACCGATTGGGTTTGTAGAGCGAAATATATTAAGTGACGTTTTCCAAGAACAGTAATTCGTGACACTGAACTTTTAGGGACATTTGGCTTCGCTTTCGATCGCTATCAACATTTTCCATTTCAACACTGGTCACTGCAGCCGTGCAAAGAAAAGTGAGTACTCCTCATGTGCTTATGTCAAATCAAAATCCAAGTACTGTCATCGTGAGTTTTCTATATTCATTGCCAGCCCAATTGCAAGCGCACTAAAGAGCAATTTCAGTGGCCAGTTTCAAGTGACTGCTAAAGAACTTCACGTCAAATTAGTGTCAAACTTTATATACATATTTTGACATGACAGATAATGCGATCTTTTGACTACCTACTTATTGGCTTAATAATCTAGCCTTACCTCAGTCTATTGGATTACATGATTTAAATACAATATTTTAGCCCTCAGGAAGTAGAACTGACAGTTGAAAGTGCGTTTGCAGTATTTCGAATATACATCACACCGGATGGTTATAAAGCTTCTGTAACTGACTTTACAAAATATTATAAAAGCCGTAAGGTCTACTTGGAGATCAAAGAGCCAGTAAGCGACTTCAAGACTTTAAAAGAGGTATTTAGCGAAGAAAATATTAAAAATTTAGATCCATTTCTGACTTCTCTCGTAGAAGCTCCAGCAAAAGCACCTCAACATATTCCCAGAACGTGATGCTGCCTTGTATGTGACTGGTAAGTCAACCCAATTTGAAGCAACTGTGTTTCAATTAAAAACAAACATCCAAACTTTAGGTTACTTTTCTGAGAAACATTTAGCTACCGAGTTGCACACCTACAACTGCATAAGCCTTTACGCAACGTCCCTGCAGTTTGGCTGTTCCCTTTGGAATAAGCTGTCAGATCGACGAAGCATGGTTTTTAAACTCGGCGAACTTCGCGATTTGAATGAAGATTTTCATTTACTTCGAGTTACACCGGAGGATGTCACGTTTGTCGATGTAAGAGAATTGTGTACCGACTTGGAGACTATCGAATTGGAATACACTACCACCTGGAGGAATATTGAGGTAAGCCTCGTGTCAAGTGGTTTTTAAAATAGATCCTAAAACTAATGTCAGTGCCTTTGCAGTGGTATCCGGATCTGAATCATCTTATTGCATCGACTTTTAACAACGCGAGTGATATGCGTTTGAAGGATCCCAGCGTGATATGCTATATGAGGCAGTTGTTGCAGAATATAAGGCCGTTGAGTTTTTCGTGAATTTTCAGAAGCTTATTTTCAGAAATTGCTAAATTTTACTGCCTACACTTTGGTTGAGTATTAATACAAATCGATATATTTTTTAAACTAAAATTCACCTCTTTTGAGGATTTAATTAAATAAATTCAGTGGTGCTCAATAAAATGCCTGCATTTAGATACTCAATCGGGAATGAAAAATTGAAAAAGTTTTCCAATTTTCACCTCAAATACGCTTCATTTACAAACAGGGCACATTCAAAAATCTAGTTAACATAACTCGACAAAATTGGGTTGGACTAGATGTAACCTAAACGGAAAAACTAGACTGGTCGGGAACGTCATTTTTCCTACGTCAGCGCCATATGCGAACTGTCAACTTAGTACTCAGTGTCACGAATTTCTTGACTAGATTCGGCGGCTACCCCTCCAATAACGTGAACTGAAACATCTGTTTTTTATGACCAATCCAAGCCAATCGAAACTGAGAAACATCTAGTCCAACAGCTGCTAGATACTTGTTACGACAAATTTGTGAACGCTCTCAAATTTGTGTTCGCTTCATATATTTCGATAATCTGTCAAATGCGGTCGATTGCAAGATACCGTTCGTAATTGCTGTGTTCACAATTCTTTGATTAAACAAATACAGGCAAACATTAGGTAGGTACATCTAAAAAATATCAATCACAGCAAGCAAGAATTATCGTCTGAACAAAGTAGTTCCCAACGACGTCAGTGTCAAATGAGTAGGAGACGAAAAAAAGCAAGCGACACGTAAGTGTCATATGAGTAGAATAAAGAAAAAATAATTGACAGGCAAAATACGTGTAGAAAAACAAAACCACATTTCATAGAGTTTTGTTTGAAATCGTCGTCGCACTCGTATGAGTTGAACATCTTATATTTTTTGGCACCCATGCGACAGAACTTGGTTTTGTGTCGACTTAATTTTGACAGACTGGCACGATACAACGAAAGCGATAACTATTATGTTTTTACCCTCATTAAAACAAACAATTTAGGAGGTTTTTATTTTCTCTCAGAGCAATTTTTATGTTCGTTTGGTACAAAAAAAACAAGATTTACCAATACAAATGCATTTGAGATTGACAACTGGTGAGGTTTGTTTACATTTTCGTGAATTTTTTTCTACAGCAAAGAAAAACATTACATCCGGTTAATCTATTTTTGTAAATTATTTATGTATAAATATTTAGAAATCAATCGCGACGGAAATTTCGAATGTTTTATAATAAAATTTAACCAGTAAATGGAAATCGCTTAGAAAAGTGTCAAAGTCTACACATATTCAAATCGCACGAATATGAACACAAAAAAAAAAGAAAGTGACGTTCTAATCTTCGATTAGGCACACGAAATCTGAAATCTGAGAGCAAATCTGAAGAAGCCCAATCGAATGCCACGTGAGAGCAAATCTGAAGAAGCCCAATCGAATGCCACGTGAGAGCAAATCTGAAGAAGCCCAATCGAATGCCACATTAGAGAAAATGGGCTTCTCAAAAAACTGACGGCTTACTATATAATTTGTGTATTAATTTTCACTGAATTTCTCGATCGAACTTTTTCTTTAAAACGTAGGTAGGTAGGTAAGCACTCTTATTAAAAAGGCCAGCAAACGAACCATAACCTCCATCAATGTGAGCATACCGCAAGCAACAGAACAAATATAAAATGAAACGGAAATTCATTTCCAACCGATATGAACTTCACATCGTTCGTGAGCATTTTTACAGTTTTCTTCTTCTTCCTTTTCTGTATATTTCTTTCTACTCGTTCACTTTTACTTTAAATTCCGCCGGTACTGGTCACTGGTCGGTTGCGAACAAGAAACAAGCCTTTAAAATGGATTCCAGTAAAAAAATGTGGCACATTTTCAAAAATAACTCAAGATAAGAAATTGGAAAACTTAAACAAGTGCATTGATTGGCAAAAAGTTTGAAAAATCAGTAAGATTTCTTGAATTTTCGTGGATGAAAATGGTGAGTTACACAAATTTTTGATTAGGGTTTTCCAATAATCTACTGATGAGTGTTCTACTTCCTAAAAACAATGAACTTGTTCATTAATTTTGCGGATTGATAAGAACGGCCAACTGATGGATTTTTAATAACAAAACATTCTAGTTTCGAAAAATGTATTCGATCACTAATGGGGGTAAATTTCGTTGGTTTCAGATGGAGTTCTACTAAGTAATCGGATGCATCACGTTCACCGTCCAATTCAACAGCGCACCTAAGGTATGTTTTAATTTTTAAGTAGATGAGCATGTAGTTTGAATGATGATAACTTTAATCTGAAATCAAATACTGTGCTGATTTCCACACTATTAAACCAAAAGGATACTGAATACGATTCCCTATGATACCTGCTGTAATTTGAAGTGGTTCTGTCTAACATCTGTCTTTCTTTGTTTTAATTTTACAGAGAGGCGCGTGGCACAATGATAGTTGTGTTCAGTTTCCAAGAGAGCTGGAGAAATTGCATACAATCGAAAACTAGCATGGAACCATGAGGTAAGTCGAAAAGCATTCTCAAATGATGAACACGCTCTGCTGGCAGGAGTTCTTTAATGGCTATCGTCAAAAACTATGGCAGCAGAGCAGCGCTCATTTAATGATGAAAACCTTAATCTGAAATCAAATACTGTGCTGATTTCCACACTATTAAACCAAAAGGATACTGATATAATGCTTTGTGAATAAGTCAGATCCTACAGATTGTTGGAAATGTGCTAATCTGTGTTTTTCTTTCAGTGTCTGATTTTGGTGGCAATGTGAATCGCTGAACGTCTTTTTTGAACACCGCAAGGTAAGTCTAGTCACTTTCTGCCCTACTACCTATGAGAGGACACCCTGATGACTCATTATTAGTATAGTTCATTTGAATTAAAATGTAACAAATTTTCGCACTGACAGAATCACCTACTAACCGTGCACGTTCTCTAGAAGCGTTCTAACTAACTTGTTTTCGTTTTCATTTGCAGTTGGTGAACTATGGACCACATGTCTTTAAGCTGAGATATCGTTCGTCAAGTCGCCCGACAAAGGTTGGTTTCTATTTATTGTCTACTAAATCCGGTTTAAACTTCTATCTCATTGTGATGAAATTGTAACCTTCACAGGTTCCCTCTTCTGAGCGAACCCAATTAAAAAACCATGCTGTTAAATTATATCTGACAATGTGCATTCCTTTTGTTGTGGAATGTGCGTCTTCAATTGAAATGGTTCTAAAGTATTATTTATTTATTTTTTTCTAGTGAGGGTTCTAGACGAGGAAGCCGATGGCGGCATAGTTTTTGGCTAATCACCGTCGCTAGTTCCCAAGGTAAGCATCACCGTTTTGCATTCTATTCAACAAGAAACATTTGAATGATGATATCCTTACCTATTCAGGTTCCCTCTTCTGAGCGAACCCAAATAAAAACCATGCTGTTAACTTTATGCTGACTATAGCAAATTAACGAAGCAATATTTTACAAATAGTCGCTTTGCTAAATCGAAACTACTTTTTTTTTCTTGCAGGACTATTGAGGTGATACCGTGAGACGTGGAAAAAAACTGACAAAGTGTAGAAATTTCTGCAAATAAATAAAATATTCTTCTTTGTTGCAATTGCAAATAAATCTCTTGTTTCAAATTTTATGCTGTGTGTTGTGGGGTGGTTTAGATGGATTAGAAAATCAAAGCTGTAGTAGAACTGGCTCGCTATAAGTCAAAAACCCTTGAGTTGGAGTTAGAAACCGCCAATAACGTTAACTGACGCAGTTGCTCAATGGTAAACAAAGTGCATTGCATTGGTAAGGTCTCAATTCTGTTTGGACTGACAGTGTACAATAATTTTATACCTATATACATAAATTGGCGAAGACAAAGAATCGCTTTCACTGCTAGGTCATTTTAATGGTAGAATTTATACAACTGGCATCCGCCTTAAATTCTAGTTCCAGGATAAAACTAGTAAAGTGAAAACTCTTTTATCCGGAATGCTCGGGACCGACAGTGTTCCGGATCATACATTTTCCGGATATTGGAGGTTAAGGATTTCGAAAATAAAACTGTTTTTATAGGCACGAATTCTTGTGAAGATAGCAACATGTTTGAACATTTAACATGATCATGTGTAAAATCATCGGTATGTTCATACACTGCAATGCGGATAGTAGGGGAAGAAGAAGAAAATCGTGGACGCGTCCTGATGTCCTAGGCGTGGTGGCTTCCATACAGTCGAACCTGTAAAACACCTGGATTTTTAAGCATCAAGGGTACGACGCACGACAGCAATAATAAATAAACCAGTCACAGTTCTAGTTCAACGATTAAACAAATATTACATCCTGAGCATTCGTTGCCTTTTTCATGGCGCTGCATACGTGAATATGCGTGTTTTATATTTATGGCAATTATTTGAAGAAATCTGTGTATGGCGGCTAAGGAAAATCGCACAAACTGCCATCAAAAAACTTGCTTTATATAGTTTTTGCCGCCATGCATGATGCGTCATTCGGTCAATTTGTTGTCATTCGTAAAATACAGCATCAATTCACGTGCACTACACGTCTGAGTCAATTTTGCGTCTTTTTTCTCTCGAGCCATGACATGTCATGTATCACTGTGGCGTTGGACATTTAAATGGGTCTGTGATAGATCCGTACTAAGCAAATCAGTGCCGTATGGATTTCCACATCAACTTTGCACAAAGATGCAAGGATAAATAAATTAAAGTGGTAATAGATGTGCCCGAAGGAAAGTCTAAATAACTCTATTTCGACTGTTTATCAATGGTCTGTTTATGAAACAACATTAATAAGACCCAGGTATTGAGTAACCGCATCGGTGAGCGAGGAAACATGCAAAACGATAACAATTTCCGTCGAGGATGCTGTAAATCGGTCAGAATAACAAAAAAGCCAACAAAATTAAGATGGTCATCTTTCTCTTGCATTTGCAATTTTTACAAGAATCTGACAGTTTTTGGTCCCATCTAAAACGCATGATTATTAAAATAGAGCCGATATAATGCGTAGATTGTTTAGTTGCTGTTGGCATCCCTGCTGCCAGTCAATAATTTATCGAAATAGCAAAAGGAGAGTCTGCTTAATTTTAAAATAAAATCAACATTTAACATCTACAATAGATAAAATCATAATAAAAGCAAAAATAACTTTTGTTTAAAATCCAAATACACTGCACATGACGTACAAATGTCCGACATATATTTTAAAATAAGTTTTGCAATGTATAAAATAGTTCTAAATGATAAACTGCACTGAATAAAGAGTTAATTTCATGGAGATTAACAATAAGATTCGTTTTGTTGTGTTTTAATACTTTGAAGGTGCATTTACTGCATATAGAAGTGGAGTTCCCTAGTAATTTTTGCTTTGAAATGGACATTTTATGCGATGGAATGGTGAAAGCACAGTAAGTCGCAATGAAACAGACAGAAGCACTAAGCCAGAAGGGTATCATCTTCGTAGTAGCACCAGTGAATAGGAACTCAAAATAAACCGAAATTGGTTGACGGAGCTGCCTGAAAGAAACACTTAAGCTGCACTTGGAGTCATAAAAAACTCTATGGCCAGAAAGAGGAGAGTTTACTATGAAATGCAGCCTTAAGTCTAAAAATCGAATCGTCCTACAGAGGACGTGCTTTCATCCTTTGAAAATGCATAGTTCAAGAGGACAACAACTCAAGTGTACTTGTAACACCTATTTGCGAACAACCCACTGTTACACCGTTAAACGACTTCCCCAAGAGAAATGTTTAGTAAAAAATACACCATAGAACTGAAAACAAATCGAGTTGTGTTTTTAAATTGCCTTTATTTCAACTCTCCGCATGAATAGATTATAACCTTTTGCGTCGTTGTACCAGCTTTCGTTCCACAACGTTCGATCTTCCTCAATACATCCGCCCCGCTAATGACATGTCCGAAGACAACGTGCTTGTTATCCAACCAATCCGTCCTAGAATGAAACAAAATGACTGATAAGATCAGTTGTATAAAGCATATACCCCTCTTACTTTGTAGTGCATATGAAGAACTGTGATCCATTGGTGTTGGCTCCAGAGTTCGCCATCGAGAGTGTTCCGAAGCCATTGTGCTTCAGATTGAAGTTTTCATCGGCGAACTTCTTTCCATAAATTGACTTGCCTCCCGTGCCGTTGTTGTTGGTAAAGTCTCCCCCTTGACACATCTGCCAAAGGTAACCGAATTAATTGCATTCTTACAGTAGTTAATGACATCTTACAAACTCCGGAATAATTCTATGGAAAGTGCTGCCCTTATAGCCAAAACCTTGCTCGTGGGTGCACAAAGCGCGAAAGTTCTCTGCCGTCTTCGGGACAACATCCGCCCTTAGGAGCATGACAATTCGTCCAATGTCATTGCCACCAACACGAACATCAAAGAACACCTGTGGATTACGCTTTTCTGGCTTCGAAATGACCACTGGAGTGGTAGTTTCCACCTAAAGAACAATTGACTCACTAATTGAACAAGCGTTACTCTACAAGCTTACTTCTTCGGGGGCTGGCTGTTCGACTGTTTCTCCTTCTTCATTTGTAAGTGTCGCACCAGCGTGCTTCTGCAACCAGTCATCATCGGCCCAGACTGGTTTGAAGCTTCCCTCCTTGACCCGCACAGGTTTGGCCAAGTTCACACGTATCGTTCGGCCGCACAGCTCAGAGTCGTTCTACCAAAAATTTATAAATAACTCGTATCGACAAACATTCTTAGAAGTACAATACCATATTATCAATTGCAGCGGCAGCATCCTCTGCAGTTTCATACTCGATGAAAGCAAATCCACGGTGCTTCTGGGATTCATAGTCGACCGGCATTTGGATGTCGGCAATATCGCCGAAGGGAATGAAGGCGTCATTTAGAAGTTTCTCAGTTACTTCATCGGCGAGTGCACCAACGTATATTGTCCTCTTATCGTTGGACATTGTTTAACTATACATATAACTTAATCAAAACTAAAAACTTTTATAAACGTAAACAAAAACCGCGAGAAGAACTGTGACATTTCCGAAATGTCACCGCTTGGAACGAAACGTAGGCAACTTTAAGGAAACGCGTACACTAACGAGGAACAAGTTGGTGTTTAGAACAAATTAAAAACCATGGCAACGGTAAAATCAACACAAAAGTTCGCAAAAAAAAAATACCTACCTATGTACAAAAGGAGATTGTTTTTGTAAAAAGAAAACAAATTGTTCCAGCCAATTGTTTTATATTTTAACAAGCTTGTATTAAACGTGAAAAACATTCAACGAGCATTTTTAGTGAGTGCGTTCAAAGAGTATCAGCAACATCCTTAAAAGGACTACAAAAGAAAAGAGCGAAGAAAGTATTAGCCAAAGTAACCACATAAAACGTAGGTAAAGGAAGAAATCAATCTAAATCTTGTAGTAAGTCGGACAGAGCTGGTTCTAACTTAAATCTAGAGTTATATATCGTTGTCTACCATTTACAGACTCAAGATGCCCGAATCTAGTTCGAAAAAGCCCCACAAAAAGCGCAGAAACAAAGCGAAACCAAAGAAACGCAAGCCCAAACTATCCAAGGAGTTTCAAGAAACAGAAAAGGAGGTAGCAGCCATCTTGGAAAGAACTGAACTTTCTATAGATCAAATGGAAGAAGATGCCGAGGCACTGGGACTTGCATTCTTCTGTGATAACATTGAACCACAACCACTTCCCAAACTTTCGACCACTGAAGAAGAAAGTGAACGATCGGAAACACCTAGAACGCAAACAGTTTCGTCCTTTATTCAAATTGAAGACGAGGATCCTGTAAAATGGATGCCAGCAGTAAAAGTAATTTTCGACGACAAACTCTTATTCACTCCCTCGTCTGTAGTGGATCCGTACATCCAAAACACGCAAAGTGGCGATCCTGTGCTCAAGTCTAATGCTAACCTCGTCCGAATGGTAAACAGGTGCCACGAAGAAGGCAACAACCACCAAATCACATCCGGCAGTACGCTGAAAAATCAAACTAATTTCTTCAAGGACGATCTGCTGTATTCAACTGTTTGTGAAAAGGAATTCAAACCGATCTTTTGTGTCATGAAACCGGGCGATCGTTCGACTCCCCTAATCCCCAGCCGAAAGTTGATAACGTTGAACATAAAGGAGTTGAGATTCACTGAGCACCCTCTGCAGAAGGAGGAGCATACCTTGGCCAACAAGTTGGAGGATCTTCTTCATGCCCATTTTAGTAGAAAGGAAAGTGAAATCATTCCAAAATTGAAGACCGATCTCGATGGTTTGAGAAGAACTTGCAATGATCTCCTGGAAGAGTGTACGCCAGACGATTTCTCAGGTTTAGAGGAAAGACTCAACAAACTGAAACAGTTGAGAAATAAAATACACGAAGAGGAGGCGACTAGCAAGGACCTTCTTCGAAACATACTAGACACGTGGGTAAAGTTGAAGAAACTGCGAAAATATCAGGAGTTCCATTGGACATCGCTGAAGTTGAAAATTAAGTTGACCGACGTGGATCTAGATGAGGACACTGCGGTGTGGACAAAACGATTTGAAACAGAACTAAACGAAATATACCGCGAGCAGCTCGAAGCCTACTACCGAGCCAAGAGACTTCACAAGTCTGATCCCGAAAGGGCTCCCGCTAAGCCCAAGAAACCAGGCATTGAAAATATCAAAAAGGACCTAAAGCTGACCCTAAAACAGTGTACTCGACTTCCTGGAGAGCCCGAGATTGAAATCGTACGCTTAAAATTATCAGATCCATGCAAGCCGTTGGAGAAGATCAAGACCTACTATATGAGGGTGTTCTTTGATGGGCAACTTGTGGGATCGACAAAGTGCTTTCGCTTGGAGCCGAACTTATCTCTTGCCGTAAATGAGTCTCTTGGCATCTACCTGGACCGCAGAATCCCCAAGGAGATAAAAATTAAGGTGAGTTTGCAATGACAGCTTTTGTTAAATGACCAACAAAGAAACGTATTCTTCCAGCTGTATGAGAAGAAGAAGCTGCCATCCGTGCCACTCAAAATTGCCAACATCCTGGTCCCATTGCCATCTGTCGGACAGAGTGCTCAACACTCAGAGGTAATCAATTTCTCCTCCCACAAGCAGGAGAGTATTTCCGGACGTTTGACCATCAGTTTCCAATGCGATGAGGGAGTCTACTCCAAGGAGGTCCTTAACACAATCTTTCCCCCACCAACACCGAGAACGCGAATACCCGACAACTTACTCCAGAGTTGGCAAAGGAATCGACTGATTGAAACAGCTGAAAGTCCAAAGACTGAGCAGACACCTCAGGACGAAGATGAGACAGAGGAAGGCACTTGCACATTTCAGGAAACCCTATTGACGTTCTGCTCGCGCGAGGAGATTGACAGCAATCAACGCTTTCGCCTACTGTCCTCCATTTATCGATGCGAAATGAAGGCAAAGAACGTCCAATTCGCTTCGTTGATGGAACACGAGTTAGACGAGGAATTCGACGAGAAAGTGATTGATATTGGCAACTGGATGGATCCGATCGATGTGCACAAGCACAACGGGAAGAAGTACCTTCGAAATCTGTATGAGGTTGTGGGCAACCATTGCGATCAGCTGTCACGGATAACCGGCGGCTCTGATGAGCTATTGGTCGGAAATAGCATAGTGACGTTGAAGGCGTTCTTTGCATCCCTGACGAACATCTTCGGCCCAAGTCGACCGTTAAACCCGGCGAGGGAGGCCCAACCGTCGGTATCGACGAGCTATCAGAATGTACAAAAATTCAATGTCGTGGTGAATGTGGTGAGGGCAACGGGTATTCCCGTTCGGACATTTTCGGCACCGGCCTTAGACAGACGGGACAGCAGCAACGCGTCGATGTTCAGCTCGCAGAGTAAGACCGTGGGTGGGACGGCGTTGCTTTTCTGAGTTTAATTCGTGGAAGATGTACCTAACGTAAGACAAAGGGGTCGATAAAGAGATTTATATTTTACACTTGGGCTCAGCTAAAGCGAGTAGTAAAACTCATGAAGGAAACGAAGTCTCCGCCCGCATCTGTTCCAAGTGAAGGCAGTCCTCTTTTTAAAACACCTTTCCTTACAGCATTCAAGTATTCCAACGTGCGGCCATACGTTTTAGCGACGTATATGGATCAAAGCGGGAGAACGATGACGTCGGATGGGTCAAGCCCCACTTGGAATGAGCAGATGATTCTGCAAATATCGTATGCAACTGAAAGAACGGTGATTTGTTGAAAGATGTTCAGACCGTCAATTTTGCTAAGGCCGATCATTGCCTACGTTCAGTTGGCAGCTGGATAGGCAGCGGCAAGTTTGCCGTGCGGGTAGTTGGACTTATGAACTATGATAACTTCTCAACAAAACACGCCTTTTACCCAAACTGTCATCTAAAGGGAAATTTTTCTTTCAGAGGAAGTCCCATTGAACTCAAAGGCGACCTTAAGATCGCAGTTTTCGATGAATACGTGGAGAACCACATCAGCGAAGAGCGCTCCATGGAGATCTATCAAAGGTTCCAGTCGAATTGGTTAGGAGAGTATCGATTGCCGATCAGCACGATTCTGGGACGACAAAGGGTAGAAGGTTTCACTTTTTAAACATAACCTGACTGTACCGGAACCTCTTTTCAGATCGAAGGCGTGTTTGAGTTAACCTCACCGAAGATCCTCCTCGGCTACAGCTCGCCCTCACTCAACGAAGCTCTGCCAGTGGAGAATATTCCCGAAATCAAGGAACGGGTCAACGTTTGGCTCTATGTCAGTGTCGAGCCCAGTTTTGAAATGCCCCGAGTAACGACAAAAAGCCTCGACTGTTCAGAACTGAAGGAGGTGCGTCATCACATTCAAGAATGGTGCATCGAAGCGAAAGCAATGCAGCCAAGTCGCTTCATTGATCCACTGGTGTGCACGATGGATGGCAAACGAGTGTGCTTGACACGATTGTTGGAACCGGTACCGCTTCCAGTTGAAGCCGGAGAAACCGATCTTCAGACCATGGAGAGCGCCTGTAGGTACGTTTCCCTGCTGAACGTTCTAAAGCATTTTCACCCGTGTATGCATTTTCGGGGAATTTGGCTGAATAATCAGGTTTGACAAGTTGTTTAAATACTGTCAGGTAATGTGCTCAGAATTCCTCATTCCAGACCCTGCTAGACACAAGCTGGGCTTCCGCAAAAGACTTGGGAGTTCTCCTGGCAAACTTTTTACTGACAATTGGCATTCGCTGTTGGGTGGTTCTGGGAATAGCCTACCCACACGGGGAAAGTGCGTACGTCTTGTTCTCAGAGGATGGTGGTCCTGTCATGGTGGACCCTAGCACGGGGAAAAAGTACGCCACGAAAGATGTCTACTGTCCAATGACGAAAGTGTTTCAAATCTTCTCCCAAGACAACGTAAGCTTGGCCTTTAAACACAACAACAGACTGTCATCCAAGTTGCCATCTTGTTTCAGATTTACTGCAACATCCAAGCCGAAAACCGAGTTTCAATGATGAACTTTGATGTGGAAGACGCGTCGTGTTGGTTTCCCATGTTCACCAAAAAGAATCCCGCTCCGCTTGGGGGAGTTCAGAAACTCAACTATTCGTTCAAGAGCTCGCATGGCGTCAACGAATTGCGAAAGAGCATCGAACGAAAGATCATGAAGAAGATAAGTGCCTGGCGGCCGATGCAGAAGACTGTTTGGAACAGGTTAACAAACTCTATCAGCTTCAATACCTTCAACTTGTACAATCTTGTGTGTTTCCAGGGCTTTTCAGAGCACAATGATGAAGGTCCTTGTTGACATGGAGTATGAGTCTACATTTGTGTCAGCCCCATCCACAACTAACCACTCGGAAACGATATTTTCCGAGTTCGGAAACTATAGGGCAAGTCGATGGGTTTTTTTTTTTTTTTTTTTTCTGAGCGAACTAGAAAGTCAGTCTTTTTTTTTCCAGCTCTTTGGATTCACACTCAACTTTTCGTATACGAATTTATCGTCAATCTCTGAGCGAATTAAATCGACGGGGATTCACCTGAATGGCGACAAGAAGGTCGAGTTTTCGGTGGCCGTTCATGTCCACTCATATCCATATAACGTGTTATCCGCGTGGGTTTTCCTCATCTCTGCTATTCCCGTATGAAGGTGGAGTGTGCTTTTATGAATAGTTTGGCGTTTGATCTGGGCGGTTCCTATTTGTTTGCAATAAAGAATTCTGAATGATGCAGAAAGGGTGTCTAATCGTTGGGCTATAGTTTGGATAATGCTATCTGTGCTGAACAAGAAGTTTTCGTGAAGGTATGGTAGGAGAGATAAGCCGTACGCGATTGGAAGAGCCTCCGGCAACTAATTGCCATTTTTGCCACTTAAGCCGAGTACCCGTCTCGCGTGATGGTGAAATTTGATTTGAACAGTACCTTACTAGGATTGTTATTGGTATGAAGTGTTAGGTCTAATTAATGCGTTTTATTGAACAAAACTAAATAAATAAAAGCACAGCAATGTGACTCAACAGTTTTACTGCGTCTAATTTACTAAAATTCTAATAAAAATCTTTCTATTCACTAGGTAGTAATTCAAAAGAAATTTTATAACTCTTTGCCAGCCCTGCGTAGCAACCAACTCTTTGTGGAATTGCAACAGTAAACAAACACGGAATGGACCGGATTTCCATATGATGCACTGCTGCCAGAGCGCTCTCCGGTTTTTGTTTAGTTTCTTTTTCTTTTTGTTCAATTGTTTTTGCTACTCTTTCTACACCTTGGTGAAACAACTTCGTTTTCTGAATTTGCGCAGTAAAAATGCATAAACATTAACAAAAAAAAAAAAAAAAATCCATAATATACCATCGCTACAGAGTAGAATCTAGAAACTCAGCGTTTCTTCAGTTCGCAAAGGGATGTTCTACGGCCACAATGCTGGAACGGCAGTCGCACAGAGAACTAAAAGTGTAATGGAGATATTTCCTCTTTTTCAAATTGTTTAGAAAACAATAGTATTCGCAAACTAAACCCAATTACTCATCTTGTACATGTGACTGTTGATATTTCAAGACTAATTAAACATTCCCGGGGGATTTACAAGAACTATTTCGTAATTTTCTGCAATCGGAGGTAGTTGGATCAGGAAACAAGACCAACAATGGCGTTGGCAAGTGGATCGCTGCTAAAGGCTCAAACCCCATTGCAGCAGCTATTGGAGGATATTAATTTCCAAAGGACTAAAGAGATGCGACAATTGTTAAAGGATGGTGAGTTTTTTTTCTGCATACGTAAGAAAATTGGGCAGGTATTTCATACCTACACGTAATGGAAGTCGGAGGACACACAGTCTGTTATCGATTTTATCACAGGGATTGTGAAGCAGAAACGCACGTATGTGTACATACATCAATTTGGATATACCTACTCCTCTGCAGCTTGTGCATTCTAATTGTACCCACCCAATAACAGCGAATGAAAGCGATGTGTGTATTAAGGTCTTGTTTTCTGAATTTCGTCAATCGATTGTTTGAGTGTCGACTGATGAATGGAGGCGCGTCGACTGGGGTGGAATTGTGGTAAAGACGTCCGTTGGCTGATGTACCTATGTGTTTGGAGGAAGTTTAAAAGTGCACCTCCTTCTACTTCATCGATCGGGGACAGAATTTGCCAATCTATCTCTCTTTTACAGCAGTGAGTTGATAACATAACACAGAATTGGACGTTTTGAAAAAGATTCCAATCGTAACTGCCGATGGACCATTATCACTGGTGTTTTTCCCTTCGGCGGTTTGCATTAGGAATCATTTTGTTGACAGTCATTATGCAAACATCACGACTACCCCAGTCTTGTCGTATCTTCAAAAATATACCCACAATGTGCGCGATGGTACAGGGAACGATATGCCATTCAAAAGACACGCAGTTCAGCATTTAGATCGTTTTGATATAATATGTAGCTGCGAGCGAGCTAACCCAAAAATGTACTTCTGATAAAAATGAAGACGCACCAAACAATTCGCGCTGGTATCTGCCATTTATCTTTCGAATTTATGATTCAAAAGTAAAGAGGAACAAGTGTTAGCGAAGAACGGAAGGGGGAGTGTTGGTTACAACAATATTAAGTGGAAATTGAGATTTGCACACGACAGTTGAACGTTTCGTAAACATTGAACCAGCGGTTGGCAGAAATTGAAGCTGTGTCATAGCTTAATACTGTTTGTGGTGGAAATGCATGTAATGAACATTTCCAACATTTCAACAGATTGAATCCGCAATCAAGGGCAAAATGGCCCTTGGATCTTGGTTCAGTATAACCCTATTCATTCGGCAACAACAAGAGATCTATCACCGGCATCAAACGTCCCCCAAAATCTTTAACAACTATTTTACAACTTCGCAACCGTGACAACTAACCATCACTCTATTCACACCCGAAAACAGACAGTCTGTTTGTTAACAACCGAGAGCAGAAGACCGCATCACTTCAAAAGAAATGCCCTTCTCTATGAGCACAGACGCTTGCGGTTTGAAAGATTGCAATCTGCGTTCGCAACAGAAACTTCCTTTCATTGATATCTCTCACGTAAATAATAACGATCACATTTATACTTTCAGAATGCGGTTTCGTGGTGCTGCAAGGAACAACATACTGGACAGATCTATTTGTGCGGCATTTCCTATTTCAATCCGAACCAGTGCACAGCATCGACTCTGACGATTTGCTGTTTTTCGTGCGGAAAAAGCACGTGAAGAGCTCTTCCAGGCATATGCCCAAATATGAGGTAGGAGTGGACCAGCACATTTCTACTGAAATTTAATTTTAAAATCAACTTTTACAGACTGAAGTCGATGTGTTCCGCAAGGATTCACGAAAACTTCCCATCGGTGACCCGGACGTGGACTGGGAGGAGACCGTCTACTTGAACATGGTCATCCATCAGTTTGACTACACCCTGACGCTGGCGATTTGCACACGAACATCGCCGAAAGAACTGCAAGTGCTGCGGCGGCATTCTCAGCGCGTCTACGCCTCGCCGAGTCGCCGAAAAATGGACACCAAGGGCGAGGGCGAGGAGATGACCTATCCGCACATTTGCTTCATGGTCGACAATTTCGACGAGGTGAGTGAGACAAACCTTTCTTTGTGTGCCCACATAAAATTCATTTTCCGCCCCACAGGTATTTAGCGACATTCTAGTGCGTGACGGCGAAATGGTCTGCGTTGAGCTGGTGGCCAACGACAAAGACGGCTCGGTGCAGGGCGTCATATTCCTCGGCTCGATACGTTATGACGCACTAAAGAAGGTCTACGACGCCAGGGTGAGAACGAAACGCACAATCCCTACTGTGAGATAATAACTATTCCCCTGTTTAGCAATCGAGCCTGAGCTCAAAGGTCGCCCAACGAATGTCATTCGGCCTGTTCAGCAGTGGCGCTGGCGTTCAGACGCGATGCGAATTCGTCCGCATGAAAGGCCCCCAGGGCAAGGGACACGCAGAAATGGCCGTCACCAAACCAAAGGGATCTGGTGTGGAAACACCCACCAGCGAACCGGGGTACGTTTCCAATTCATTCCCAGCACTCGTAGTGTCTTTTAATATTATGTTGCTCTCATCATTTCCTCACAGTTGTAGTAGACTGAGTTTTTTTGTTGTCATTCGTAACACACACAGAAAAACCAAAGCACACGTAAACACCTAAAACATGTTCTTTTTTGCAAGCCTAGACGAACCGTCATGCGGAATTACTTGAGGTATCTACTAAAACGTTCGTTTTAGTTGTAGTGACATTTTGTAATGCAAATTCGGGTTCAGTTATAAATGTGTACACTTAGTGATGCCTGCTCATCGTTGCTTTGCATGTTATATGCTATTTGTGCACTTTGTGTGTCCCTCGATGTGTGGCTGAGTGTTTACTCTTCTCATCGCTAGTTCTTTCTTTTCTTATGTTCCAATGGTCTGTCCATCTTTTGTTAATAGAAACGATTGGAAAGCATTTTTCTAAATTCTCTTCTCTTGTGTGTAAATGAACGCTTGATTGTGTGTTTAAATTTTGAATGTCTGTGGGGGTGGAGTAGAGCTTTGCAATGGGTGGGTGCATCAAACTAAATTCATGCAGCGCTTCTGAGAGGGAAAACAAAGCCCAGCGAACCGTGACTTTAAATCGCTGCCGCCGATTGGATGTTCGAAGTTTGCTCAAACTCATCGGAAAAACAACGATTGCAAAATAAAAACGAGGGCCTTGAACGCAGTTCCACAAACAGCGATATATTCAGCCGGCCAGCCTGATCAGGGGTCGAATCGCCACTTCCGTGAACGAGCTATACGTTCACGGTATTAAGTGAATTTTACATGTACCAAAAAGTACTGCGTTTTCGACCCCTGATCAATGTCAGCATTTTGGACGTCTTCTCATTCTAAGATGGCAACATCGACTGAGATAACTAACCAGTAGCCGAGGTAGCGGAAAATATTGTAAGGCAGTTCGACGTCGAAAGGATTCTATCCAAAATGAATGACAAAACCTTTAATTTGTCAGTAACTCGTATGCTGACAGAGTTAAGTGCAAAGGAATGATGTTAGTGCTGCTAGAAAGTCGTAGGCAGTGCGCTACAAAGCAAGCAGCCTATCTCGCCACACTGCACACAATTACCACGGCACATGAGAAAATGGTCTAACAGGCAGTGGACAATGGAACAGAGTAAATTAGTAACTACACTGCCAACCAAAGTCGTTCTCCAGCTCAAAAGCGCTGAAGTGCCTCAGCTAACTTCCTGTATGCCTTGGTCTTCCTTGCACCGGCCCATAAATAGTTGTGGACGCCAAAACCTCTCAGAAATCAGTCATCTTCTGTATTTCGACCCACCGGTCCTGGGCATCGTGCTTGATAGTGCTGCAGCTATCTTGCTGTACTCACAATGAGTTCTTTCATAGTTAGACTGCTTTTGCCATCCCTCCCCAGCCCCGATAGCTTTATTGCAATCGTCCAACATTCCCTTGTCGATGTGCACACCCTTCGCCCACCACACAACCGCCTTCTATGTTAGTTTTACGAATTTTCCCTCCCAAGCTGAAGCACCCTGTAACACCAACTCTTTGATTCTTACAGATTCTGTGCTACCGACATGTGGGAGGACTGGGACGAGGATCCCGACGATTACTACAACTACCGCCATCAGCGTCGACTCAGCGATCCGAGTGCTAATCTCAACAACTTCACACGCTACGGATGGCGGGCCAAGAACGCCACCGATACAACAGCCGGCTCGAAGGCGCGCTCCGAAAACGAGGGGCTCGACTCACTGGCCAGTGAGGTGTCAGAAATCGAAGCTGGCGACTTGCGCGATGGTAAATACCTTTCAAACAGCTACCGTTTCTTGCTACCTGTTTTTGGTTACTCAGTTATTATTTCTTTTTCAATATGACTCTCTCTCTCTCTCTCTCTCTCTTTATCTCTCATAACACTACACATAGTTATTTTTTCGTTCGTTGATTTTGTCCTTGGTTTCTTCTGTTGATTCCTCTTTTGCCTGCAATTGTAGCGCATGCATAGTTTATTTTAATCTTTGTGCAAACTTGTCGCAAACACTTAAGAAAACATTTTTTTTTGCTGCAGTTTTGGTTCTCGTTTTGATCTTTATCTCTCTTACTTGCTATTTGTACCAATTAAAGTATAATGCTTCTGATCTTGGAGCGACAAGAAAATAATACAAATAAAATAAAAGAAACAAAAACTGATAACAATTTTGCCGGGAAAGCAGGACTCAATCTTTAGGCGGCTTTCTGTCTCCCTTCTTACCCACGACAAACAACAACACAACAAAACACACGACCAACTTTCATACGAATGCGCGCGCTGTAGAAAATGCAATGCCAACCCTACCTCCCACCCACTAACAAAACAACAACAACCACTTCTTAATATATTTTCATTTGATTTGTGTTTTTGTTTGGTTCAATGAAATCACTTTGTGTTTTTGATCTAATTGTAGATCTACGTCCTGCTTTCTCGGCACCGGAGGCAAAATTGAACAACGACGACGATGACGCCGCGACCACTACCGCTGTGGACAGGGCCGAGCAGATCGCAGCTAGTGCGACCTCACCAACAGGCGGCTGTAGCAATTGCTTCGGCAGAGGGTCACGCTGCAAGCGATGGTCGGACACTGACTCCGCGCAAATGTCCGACATGTACTGTCGCGCGTGCGAGGAAGATGCGGCGACAAACTCCACGCCGGCCTGTCTGAACAACATGCCCAACAAGAAGGCCAAACCGAAGCACAAGACCATCCTGAGTGTGGAAAGCGAGTTAATAGTGGCGTCGTCTTCGGGCGAGAAAACCCGACCGAAGAAGGACAGCAAGAAGTGTGCCAGTCCGAAGAAGGAAAAGTCGACAAAGAGTGCCAGGGAGAGTCGCGCCGAAAAAGCCAAATCCTGTGACGCATCGTTGAACGGCTCGAACAACAACACGAAGGCGCCGCAGGAGTACGAGATTGCCGATGACGCCACGTCCCTGAATGGGGACATCACGAACGACCCGGCGGCGGGTAAGATAGCAATCCTCAGCGAAACGGAAAGCAAACTAATGATAAGTGTACGTGGGAAAGAGGAACTGCCCGTCGAGCAGGGATCCGAAAAGCCCTATGCATTCGATAAGTGCGTTCCCGCATCAACCGACACCCATCCACTGCAACAGTCCATCGATGATGAGTCGGTGTCCTCTTCAACAGGAGCAAAGACACTCGACAAAGATGACCACCACGACATCGATGCAGAGAACGCCACCGAACGCACACCAATGCTAGACAATAGCCACAACGACTGTAATGGCAACAACGACGACCGAGTAGCAGCACAAGCTTTAGTCGGCCTCACACTGAACGACGGAGAGAAGAACTCAACGCTACCGCGTGCCGCAAAGAAATCATCGGTGCATCAGAATTTCTATAACAAAGCTTTGAGGATGGTGCCAAAGCGCAGGACGCCCGACGGAACCGACATCTACTACTGGTGTGATCTGCCAAAGAAAGCGCTGAAAGGTTGTTATGGTTTTTATTTTGTCTTTCTATTCACGTTATCCGTTGCCTTTTGTGTTTTTCGGTGTTGTTCTCGTTTGTTTATCACTGTCGTACACTGTTGTTGTTCTCTATAATGAAAGATTGCCTCGCTGCGAGTGCGTACTGATTGGTGTTTTATATATCTTACAGAACTCGATGACGGTGCATACAATCCACTTTGGGCAACACGGGGATTCACACAAACATTTCACTTTTGGAAGGAGAACCGAAGGCAGCAGTCGACACCGCTGAATGCGTTTCTGACTTATGTAACACTGCCATGGTGGAGCATTGCCAAGGGTGGGTTAAACTGAATTGTTTTAGTGGTTTAGATTGGGGTGGGGTGGTTGCGATTCAAACTGTCCTAAATCCGGAATGATTGTAAGACGGCAATCGTGCGGCCAATAGTTGAATATGGCAGCATAGTCGGGTGACAAATGGTAACGCTATTTCCAGTCAATGAGAAGAAGCCAGGGGACGAATTTCCGTATCCGTGAGCTAGTCACACGTCACAGAATTTTGTGGATTTTACAAGCAAAACAATAACAAATTCAGCCACGTAGTACTCGAACACGGATGCGGTAATCCAACCCCAGAGATATGGAGACAACCAGCGCAATGAGAACGAACTGATATCCTCGTAAATACGTATCAAAATGCATCCAATACGCATCAAAAAAACTTGCAATAGTGCCTTGGGGATCAGCCAAAAAGATGGAACCATTCTTCGGGCATGCACAGATTTTAAAGAGGCACAGGGAACTGTCCCCTGCGGCGCATTGCCACACTTTAAGATATGTAATCGCAAAAATTCAAACATTTCTCTTGTATGATTTACCACCTCTTTTCCTGTTGCTAACTCAATATCCTGTTCTTTCATTGCAGATCTCCTCGACCATCGGGAAACGCCAATATTAACATTTTAGTATTAAACCAACACCGCCGCGATATTATTTCTATTGTAACTAAACTACAAGCTATATAATTTTTAACTCGGTTCTAGTACTTTACTCTTAAGTTAAACTTTCTGTTTGTCTTTGGTTTACTCTTATTTTTAGCAAGCCATCGTGTTACTATTTTATAGTATTTTACATGTTCCATTGTGATTCTATCGATATTTTATTTGATAAATTGTATTTTACTGCTTTCGTTTATGTTTATTTCTCGATTTAAACGATATATTTCCAAGCATGTGTCACTCTTTGCAACTATGACATTAATACGAAAATGACAAATACACCTAGCTCCTGAAGGGATGATCCTCTTATGAGAAGCAGGTTCTCATCCTACTGGCATTTTTATAGTAAAGCAAACGGAGACCTTTGTCAGTCGAATTGTCTCCAAACCGACTTTCCAAGGTCCCATGAGACACATATATATTATATTGTATACAAAACTATTTAGAATAACAATAAAAAGAAGAAGGAAATAAGAAAGCAGCATAAGAGCTGTAATTTGCAAGAAAACTAAACTTGGCTTGTTTGTTTTTTGAGTGTAAATTAGTTTCAATCAAGAGTTATAAACATTTTGTCCTTCTCAATTGAACGAAATGGAAAAGATGCCCAAACAAACCAGTCAGGCAAGCATACAAATTATCAAACAGATATCAAACAGATGTAGGAAGGGGTACAGTGATGCGTGCGATTGTGCAAGTTCTATACAGAATTCAAATCCAATTAAGAACGGCGGTCTTTTGATGTGAAACAAGCACAAATTAAGACAAAGATGCATTAGAAAGGGAAACCGAAAGCGCAACTAAGTCAGACGCACGCTAAACCAAAAGATGAACATCGACAGAGGCAAATGCATTTGCAGCAGGGGATATAAACAGCACAAAGTGGTGTGCTTCGTTTTATGCGTAGGGCCTACAGTTGTCAATTTTATAGAAGGAAGCGACCCTCTGAAGTATGCAGAACACATTTACCAATGGGATGCGATGCAAGTGACTGCCATTGTCAACGGGAAAGCGATTCTATAGGGAAAACAAACTTGAAAGTGTGTATTGATCCTGAGATCAGACTCAGTAGTCAAACACAGAAACACCTGATGAGCCAATGAGCCTTCTGTGAATGCCTGAGTGGGTTAAAATAAAACATATGTACCTCTTAGACGACCATTGAACGTTGGTGTCATCGTATTTGGCTCTAGCACGGAAAATATATCACAACCTTTAAGTTTTGAATACTTTCCATGCGACTTAGGTCCTACAACTGCCATTAATGATAGCAAAGCATCGTTATTCAGAGGCTCCTTCAATTGTCGGATTAGAAAATTCAACCGATCAAAAACCAACCTTTCCTTTTATTAAACAAACTCTTAAACGTCCTATGTCTAAAATCCATAGTGAGTTTCCACCAAAAGGACAAAATTTCCCAATCCCAACGGCATTATAACTAAAAATTGTTTCTAAAAAAACACTCACCAAATAGAAGAAAATTTAAATTTTCAGTCTTTAACCGCTGGATAACGGATCTTTTCCTCACACGATCGAACACTACCGCAAGCAAGAAAGAAAATTCACTTTGCGCACAAATTAAACACTTTACCAGGATGCAAATCACTTGGAAACACAGATTACTACACGCAGCTAATGGAAAACACCGTAATATCAATGAAAATGTAAATTTAATATTTTAAATTATTATTTTTTTCTTGCTTTAACACGACTCCGCACGAACACGACTTGACTTGTGACACTAGCTGACGCAACTGAGTGAATTCCAATCACCAGTGATGCCATACCGAGATAGTCTATGAGTAGTGAAAAATTGTAAGAATCGTAATTATCGGACGAAATTTTTTGTTTGAACGTATCACATAAAATATAGTTTTTTTTTAGGTACATTTTAATATTCTAAATAAATGTGCTATTTGAGATGTGGAAAATAAAGGTCTAGATGATGTGTGGATGGAAATGGCAGAGTGGGGGTCATTTGATTGGTGAATATTTGGGTGGCTATGATCGCGGAAACCAGAGATGAATGATTAAAAGAGATGGATAGCTTTCGGGCGTCTATCCCCCGAAAACCCATTCGTTTACATCGTTGTTTTTGTGATTTCAACCCCCGTCTGGGAATACGTGTGAGGTGCGAGGAACAAGAATAAGCATGTTGCTAATGGCCGAACGCTATTCATATTGCTTTTATGGGTTCAATTGTTTTGTGTTTTGTATTGAATCTGTTTCTTTTTTTGCTGAGGTTTTTATTAAATTAATAAAAATAGTGAAATGCACATTAGGGAACTCCGAATTCTTGCATTAAAGTCCAATTCATGAACTCACATAGAGGTACTAGAAAAGAAATGAGCAAGTGTTCGAGACTTATTGAATTTCTGGGGAAAACAGCTTTTAGACAGCCAGCCTTCCAATGGAGAGTTATATATCTCTGTATTCCATTATCTTTGGTGGAAACCTACTAAAAAAAATTGAGTAGGAATGACTTTTTTTCAGCGTAGTAGGTACGCACATGTTGTGAAACGAAAAAAAAAAACATTCAAAAGTGACACAATGAAATCATGAACGAAAAATGTCGCTCTCCTTTTCATTTTGCAGTACGCAGTACGCTGCTGATGGCGGAAAAGTGGTTAATTGTAGTAGATTGCTTGGTAGAATTCTCCACTCTCTTTTCGCAGATGTGTATTGTCCGGGACATGAAAAAATATACCAACTGTCACGAAATTCTTGACTAGCTTCGTCGGCTACCCCTCTCTCAACCTCAACTAAAAAAGCTGTTCGTGTGACCGATCTAGGCCAATCAAAATTGAAACACATCAAACTGTAGGACTTACTAAACTAGATACTTGATCTTCTCCATAGAGTCCGTCGTGTCGTCTCGTATTTTACTGTCAGCTGGATAGAAATCACGTCGGATTTGACGATAACCTAGCTTTACTTTCTGTCCATTAAACCTATTGACAGTTTCGACATATTGAGGGCCAGGCAAGCGCTGTTATTGGTGGAAATACAGAGAAGATGACAGCAACTGGCTTGGTCCTTAAATATTTTGAAATTGCTGACAGCTTTTAAACGCAGGTGACAATTTACTCACAAGACGTATAGAATCGTCTGTAGCACATTTCTGCTACGCAATGTGAGGGACCCGTCAACGCAATGGACATGACGGATTCTAAAGATTCGTCTACGATGCGAGCTGGACTAAGTTAAGTAACAGGGTTTAAAACACCGGGTTTGTCGCTTCTTGTGATTTTTATCAAAATCCAACTACTTTTGGGTGGATGGAAAAAAATATGACACATCACGGGACCATCATATGATCACATTTCTTCGGAAGCATACTGCTCTGCGGCATCATCCCGGTCCAATCGGCGGGTAAACTTGAAGCTTGCAGTGAATGCTTTCAGCTGAGACATATTTGCCATTCCTTGTGTGATCTTGGGCTATGCGAACCGCACACAACTCATATATATCCATAATCGACCACCACGATAGTAAATATAACAAATATTAAAACGTGACCATAGAATATGTATCCCTTCCTGTGCTCGAAGAGTTCTCTCTTCCAAAACGGGCGGAAGCTGAAATAAATGAAAAACAAAACAAAAAATAAAACCTTAGAAGACCGAAGGAGACATCATTTCAATTTCACTTGATTATTATAATCTCATCATCATCCACAGAAGCAGCTTCAGTATTTTTGTTTTTGTACATTTATGTATGGAGCGACTCCGAGTCGAAAATGTACCTCGAAACAATCCCAGTGCGATACTTTACTGGATTCAGTCTACAAATAGTCGCCAATTAGACAAGAGATACACTCTCTCTCTTGGCTCGGGACGGGATTCTGTTTATTCGTATTAATATTTGTCTTTTTATCTGCTGAAAGTTGAAAAGATCAGCCTGCGTAGCTGTCAACCGAGCATTGTTTCATATGCTAATTAGTTTCGAGGGGTGAATACTACTAGGTATGCGCCACTGTATCGTCTCACTTTGAACGACAGTAGACGACATCGTTGATGATGATGATGAGTACGCGGAATTTTGTAATTATCCTCGCGGCGGCATTCGCTTTAATTAATTTGATCGTCGCGTGTCCTCGAGCGCCAAGTCATTTGCCGCACGGTAGGCGTACACGAGGTGACAATGGATATAAGCTAATTGTCGCCGACGGTCCCAGTGGATATGTGCCGGGAAGGACATACAACAGTGAGTATGAAATTGATTATCGCGTGAACCTTATCGAAAATGGTGTTTGAAATGTATACGCGAATTTATTGGAACAGCGAGGCTAACGTGTTATCAGGTCTTGCGATAACTTTTGTGACATTTCTTGTCCTAATCTGGAAGGTTTATCAATTTGGTGCAGCGGAATGAGCGTATTTTGGTTTATTTTCAAATTGAATGTATATTTGTGGAGATGTAGATGCTAATAATGTTCTGGGGGTAGTTTTTAATTGAGCAGATAGAGTTAGATTTGAAAATTCCCTGAGGTATCTTTTTCTTGTGTCCCAAACTTTGACTGTTAATCATTAATTTGTCTCTCTTTTCTTCGGCTGACGGAAATAGGGCAAAGTCCTTTTTTGTAACTTATTGTTAAAAGTAAATTAAACTGATCTTTATTCATAAATTATGAATAAATCATTAATTTGTGAATCCCGAGGTTCATCGTTGAGAATCCTTATAGAAAAATTAGCAGAAAACTGTTCTTCTTCAGGGGATATTAGTTCATTCCTACTGTACGCACTCGCACTTCGATTTTAGTTCATCCGCGATAGCTGTGGCGAATCTTCAGTCATTATTTCTTCGATGTATGTACATCTCTGACAGAAATCGAATTCGATGCTGCCAAATTCTGTAGACATAAATAAGTGGATGGAAAAGTTTAATTTTATATTTTCATGTTAGGTTAGGTTGAGGTCGCAAAGTGCTTTCCGTACCCACTGGACCTATTATAGCTTCCAACCGGGCTCAAGCTGCTTCCAATATTCGTATCCGTTAGCTTTTTACGGTAGAAAGCCACCAGATGGAGTTATTGTCCCTAAAATATTGTGTAGCGCACCTATTTCACCTTCTCCCCTTTCAGTCGTTCTGCTTGGCTCCCGCACGCACACAAAAGTGCAGCATTTCACTCACTTCACCATCACAGCGGAGGCATCGAATGGCTCGAGGCGTCCAACAGTTGCCAGTCCGAAACGCGTAGGCCGCTTCCAGCTCTTCAGCGATGCCTTGACAAAATTCAACGAGAAATGCATTAACACCGTCTCCGAGGCTGACGATCTAGCGAAAACTGAAATCCAAGTTATGTGGGTTGCTCCGGAAACCGGGTCGGGCTGTGTTTCCATCTCGGCCATGGTCTACGAGGGCTCGCATGCTTGGTTCTCCGATGACGGACACCTGACGCAGGTGATTTGCGAGAAGAAACCCGAAGCGGACACAGTGAAGAAGGAGTGCTGCGCCTGCGACGAGGCTAAGTATAGCGTAAGTTTTGAAAGTGGACCTTTTTCCTTTTTTTTTGCTGAGAAGAGCTCTTTTTTAGTTTATTTTCCAAGGCATTTGGTCCAATGAGACCCATCCCAAGGACTATCCCTTTGCCGTGTGGCTAACCCATTTCTCGGACATAGTTGGAGCGACGCATGAGTCGAACTTCTCGTTCTGGGGTGAAAATCACATCGCCACCGATGGTTTCAAGTCTTTGGCCGAATTCGGTTCACCGTCTTTGCTAGAAGCCGAGCTACGCACCAAAGGTCCCAGGCTTAGGACCCTTATTAAGGCTGCCGGTTTGTGGTACCCCGATGTGAACCAAAACACCTCTTCGAACTTTAGAGTTGATAGGAAGCACCACAAGCTGTCTCTGGCGTCCATGTTTGGTAAGTTGATTGCGTATAAGTTAGACTCAGAATTCAATTCATTTTGCATTCTAGGTCCATCCCCTGACTGGGTCGTCGGCATCAATGGCATTGACTTGTGCACGGAAGACTGTTCGTGGAAGGAGTCGTTGGACTTTGATTTGTTCCCCTGGGATGCTGGCACTGACGGCGGAATTAGCTATATGTCTCCCAATGTCGAGACCATTCCCCGAGAGAGAATGCACAAGATTACGACTATGTACCCGGAGGATCCGAGGGCGCCGTTTTATAACCCAAGCTCTAAGACTATGACTCCGATGGCCAAGTTGTTCATCCGCAGGGAGAAGATTATCTCCAGGAACTGCGATGATGACTTTTTGCAAGCTCTGCAGTTGGACGTGTCCGATGATTCCGAGGATCAAGACGTTAGACGTGAGTGTGGAGATGCGGGTGCGGGCGCATGAAAAAAGGCCGCATAAATGAGTTGTCTTCTTGCAGATGAATGCCGTGTGACAGACTACTCTGAATGGTCTCCATGTTCGGTTAGCTGCGGCAAGGGCTTACGGATGAGAACCAGGGAGTACTACAATCAAGAAAAGGCCATGATGGTGAAGTGCTCCAGGCAATTGGTGTCGAAGGAGATGTGTGTCGCTGCTATTGCGGAATGCGGGTGAGTAAAAAAGGTGATAGGGTCCTACGATCAATGCATCTTGCTCAAGAAACCTTAACAATCTGACAGCTGAACCTAACCTAACTTAATTAGTAACATCTCCCCCTTTTCAGTGAACGAAGTGACGACGACGACGAAGGTGAGAATCTTGCCAACAGTCAGTCGTTAGTGGGCGATGATGGAGAAGGCGCAGGGGTCTGTAAGACAACTCCTTGGGCGGATTGGTCAGAATGCTCTGCCACCTGTGGCATTGGCATCACTATGCGCACCAGAACTTTTATCAATCATTTGGGGCGTAAACGCTGTCCGCACGTTACCATTGTGGAGAAGCAGAAATGCATGAAGCCGGATTGTACGTACGAACAAGTGGAGCTACCCGATCCATTGTGCCCCACCACTCAGTGGAGTGACTGGAGCCCGTGCACAGCGACCTGCGGTCGTGGTGTTACCATTCGCACACGTTTGGTACTGGTTGAGGATGATCTGATCAAAAATTGTACCGCCCGCTTGGAATTACATCAACAGAAGGAGTGCTCCGTTCGCCAGGATTGCACCATCAACTACGACACGGCTAAGGGTAAGTGGTCTTAATTTTGCCGAAAAGCTGCAACTAACTTTCGCTGGTGCAGAAATCTGCCGGGAAAAGTCCGACTCTGGTCCTTGTCGTGGAGTTTACACCCGCTACGCCTTTAATACGGATATTGGGCGCTGCGAAGCGTTCTCTTATGGCGGATGTCGTGGCAATCGCAACAACTTCCTCAGCGATTACGACTGCATGAGTACGTGTAGGCTTTTGCGTAAGTTTTATAAAACAGATGATGTTTTCCAAAAGCTGACATTAAATCTACTCCTTAGGAACGCCGCAACAGGAGGTCTACAGCCCGACAACACAGCCACCTCCAGCCTATCCAAAGCTGGTTCATCCAAAACAACCAGAAGTCCCTGAAGGATGTGTCATGTCTGAGTGGTCCAATTGGTCCGACTGTAATGTTCGCTGTGGCCTTGGCTACTCGGAGCGCTATCGCTATGTGATTAGTGAGGCGAAGAATGGTGGCCAACCGTGCCCCAAGAGGACCGTGAAGCGCCGTAGATGTACCATGTCAGATTGCTAAGCTTGGCAGTTTGCATTTGTTTTTAATTTAATTTTTTTCCAAACATTTTTACAACACACATACTTTAGAGCAGAACAATAAATATGAGCGGAACTTTTTTGAAGTTGTGACATACTTTAGGGATGTGCGTGCTTCCATTTTTTAGTTTGCGACTTCTATTTCAATGAGGAAAATACGTTAACTTTCATCTTATGACATTTAAATGTCAACAGGGGCAGAACTTTGGCAGTAGACTTTGAGTCTAGTACAATTTTGATGGTTGCTTCGTATTTCTGCTGAAAATTTGTCAGAACATTGCCCCTCAAATGTTTCTTAATATTCGATTATAAAGTTACAACAAATTGAAGTCCTTCGCCCCTATCGAGGTATACGTTCGGGACGGAATTTTCTCCGATTTTGTACAAAACGCACATGTTCTACCTACATAAAACAGCTGTGAAAGGTTTGTTAGTAACCAATCAGAAAAATGTCTGATTGCCCAGTGGAAAACTTCATAAAAAAATCTGCACAACAAAACGGTGACTTGATTAAGACGGATACGAGTAACATTTGTCATTTGTTGACATTGACAGCTACCGAAGCAAATTGTCTCGAACTGATTTATGCTCATCTGTCCTATCTGCAAAACAATTTCCACTCAAGCATTCGTAATTTCCACTTGTGTGTCGGTCTTAAAGATTTATCGGAAATATGTGATCCTTTTAAGAATAGTGACTACTATCCTCAGGATCATAGAAAACAAAACCCAATGGGAGTCCAACGACGCTGAAAACACTTACGAGAGCGACGAAATTCGGTGCAACTGTCAAATATGACAGAATGAAGGTTTTTCGGGTGTCACTTCTCGTTTCTAATATTCAAAATCCTGCAAAACTAACCTCGTTTGTTCTTCAAAATAGATCGTTAAAAAGAAGATGCTTTTCAAACATTAGTGAATGGCTGTATTGAGCAGTTGTCATACAACGGTAAAGCACACTCTCGGACGTATGACAGGCGTTCGCTAAAAGTGGTGTAGTACAGAAAATACCTCTAGGTGTAATTCTGATAGAACTTGAGACCCCTGAGACAAACATACAAACCACCAAGGCGCGTCCATATATACGGCCTGAAATACCTCAATGTCAATGCCAAGCCAGAAAAAGCTGATTTTAAGGTACGTCAGGCGCTCCTTAGACACGTCAGATGGTTAACTCATGAAATTCGAAAGTTGTCTACTAGTACCTATTCAACAACTAATATAAATCTATAAATAAACACAATTTCAAAGGTCAGTTGCGAATATTAGCATAGCTGCTGACATTATTCGCATAAATATGCAACAAGCTCTTTAGCCCTGCAGCGGTGTTTCTTTAAGTGTGCATTCAAATGCTCAACTAACTGTACTAACTACATAATCAACCACAAACGCATCGCATTCAGATAACCAAAATACCCCTGCAAAAATGGTTATAGACAACCGATTAAAGCTTGTACATTTTGCTTATTTCATTCAATAGGAAGGTATTTGGTGGACATACTCCGCAGTCCACGCACTTGTGTTTAATCAGCCATCGATGGCGTTCATTCAAATGTTTACCAATCAACGTACCAACGTGTTTTTCTATGCAAATCTGTTTAAATTATCTCAATTATGAGCGTTACTGCTTTATTTGGTTATGCACCTTTCACCCACATTCGAAAGAACACAAAAGCCGTCGGCAACAAGTTGAACAAACATTGGCTTCCTGTTACAAGTCGCCAAATAAATTATACAATGCTGTCAGGCACAGGGAAAGTAAAACGGAACTGCCAATATAAAGTAGGTAACAAATAAGATTTGTTTTTTAACTGGAAGGTATCAGATAGACTGACGGGCAGCTCGCAACGAATTGTTTATTTAAGGCGGCACAACAGGCATACAACAGGTCATCTTTAGCACCATTATGTCAATGAGATGTCAACACCTTTCCAGCAATTTAGTCCTTTCTTTAAATGCTTTTATTTATAAACGATTCAGCAGCGCCCCAGATGCTTGCAGGAAGGTATTTAGGACTGTATTTGGATTGTGAATAAACTGAGACAGTTTGCCGCAAGAATTTTCAATTCGCTGCAAATTGCTGCAATTGTAAAATTCTTTTTAAAGTGATGTCGCCACCGCTGTCAATTTAACTGATGTGCATTAGTTGCTGCTCTTCTACAGAACATTTGCCATAGTAGAAGCTGTAGAAAAGGCATCTGTCAGCGGAAGCGTGAATTTGGTTTTAGTGTAAGATTTATCTATAAGTCGAACTGTGCGTCTCTGCATCTATGCTATTTAGACGCCGGAAAATTCTTCTTTTTAAAGGCTGTGATGAATCGTCAAATTTAAATCGCGTCAAATTGGGGTATGTGGCTCGCTTCGCTCGCAAAAAGGATTCAAAACTTCAATATTTAATTTTTGGACCCAACTCATATCTTTAAACAATATTTCCAATGAAAATCCATAACATAACGTCAATTCCGTAGCCGTGCATAAGGCCAGACAAACGTCAGTCAGTACAAAAATCACGGGTGAATACCCACTTTAAAGTACAGAGAAGTTGACAACCTTAGTAACGCCCTTATGTTGGCTTACCCCTTTTTATTAAAGCAACATTAGATAGTGGGCACATTCAACAACTGTCACCTTTGTGCTCAGTCAGTCTAATTCATGACTAGATTTGTCTTCCACCCCTTCATAAATGTCAAACGAAACAGCTCTTCATGTGACTGATCGATCTAGGCGAATCAAAACCGAGACGCAACAAGTCAGCCAGCTTTCAGGCTTACTAAACTAGATACTTGGCCGTCAACATTACTGACGGGGCATAATTCAAAACATCTGGCAACGCCATCTTCAAACATTTCAAAATTTAAATACCTGGAATCTGAAACTTGGAAGGAACTTCACATCGTCGTGACTGCATCTTCCACTGCACATGCTACATTTTTCTGCACCACCCAAAACACTACAAACACACAATCCCGCATGCACTTTAAACGAAACCACTGCATGCAACCATTCCAGTGTTCCAGTCCAGCAAAACATTCTCTTTCCATTTTTCAGTAATTAAAAACCGACAAAAAAATCTTAAAAATCCCTGTGCGGATACACTTTTCGGTCAGCAACACATGCACACACCCAAGACCCAACATGTGTGAGTTACCTCACCGTGAGAATGTACTTTTTTCCTCTCGCCATTTTTGGTTTTCCCTTTTTCAGCTTCTTCCTCATTCGTTTTGTTTGGTTATTTTGCTCTGAGTTTTGTTGGTATTTTTCCCTACTATGCTGAGCCAGAGACTGTGGCCTTTCCCAGTGTTTCTCATGTGCACAAGTGGTGCTAGGCACACAAGAGCACACAGCCACACAGCAGCGCTGCCGCCGATGTGAAGATTTTTTCCCGTCCGCTGTCAGTGTTATATTTGAAGTTCTCCTCTCTGCATCTCGGGCGTGTTTGTTCTGTTTCGGTTGGGATGCCCAGTTTAGGTCTGAATATTGAATTTCTGCCTAAAGGGAAACATCGGTTCGGTGTTGAAAACTGAAAATTAAAATTTTTTAAGTGCGCAGTTTAAAGGTTAAAGTGCAGTTCAAACAAAGTGCGGCAACAACAACTGTTGCGCACCACAAAAATAGTGTCCCACCAAACGGATTTTTATTAAGAAAATCGAATTCCTATATTTGCTGTCCGGGGCGGTGCGCTGGATAAATAAAACAACAACAGAAAAAGTGAAATAAAACGAGAATTATAAATTAAAACCAGTTTTTCGGTTTGTTCTACCATTCCTGATCTCGCAACACAACAAACCAGAAATTATATCAACAACAACAACAACATCATCACAAAAAAATAACATCGTGTCAGAAGAATAAAAAAAAAAAACACGAAATTCAAATTAATATACCGACTTGAGTTGAGTCATCGTCAGAGGTAACATTTGGCAGAGATAAGGACGGATTAGTTGGGAGTTTACCTCAGAAGAAAAAAGTCCTGCCATATGGTGTTGGTGTTGGTGTCCTTTGACTACGCAATGAGGCCCCCGTAAAAGTGTGCTCTTATTTAAAGCTAAAGATTAAAGTTGAAGTAATTCCGCGTTTACCTTTGTGTGCAGTTTAATTTCCGGTTCACAGTGCAGTGCCGCGCCGCCTTCCTGTTAAATATTTGTCGGGAGTGTCGGGTTTCGGAAAAGAGCAGCAGCGCAGGTAATCCTCGGTGTCGGTAGTGCAAAATCCACTTTGCTGTGTCAATACAGACTGCAGTCTTGTGAATTAAATTCGTTTGAATAGTTTGCCTTGCGATTTGACGTTTCATTGTCGTGTTGTTTTTATTGCTCGAGAAACCAGAAAGCCTTGAAATAAATGTCGAATTTGTGAAAAGAAAATTGGTTGCCGTTGAAATCTAAAAACAAAAAAAAAATCTCGAATGACTCTCTGTTGGATATGACGGTGGTGACGGAATAAAATTCAAAACAAACTCAACACAGTCTTGGAAAGTGATTTTTTGGCCCAGGTAAGATTTTTGCAAAATATTGTTCTCTTTTGTCGTTGTAAATGAGGTTTATCTTGGCTTGAAGAAGCTTCAGAAGCTCTACTCATTGGCCATTTGATTTATGTAAGCCTGTTTTGATTTGGGTGAATTGGTTGATAGCTGGACATCCGCAGTAGGTACTGTGACTAGTACTGTCCCAAAAGCATTGAAGGTACCTTACGTTGTCGTGGATGGTTTTTTTTTAATGTTTTGAGGCTGTAATAAGTCTGCTTCTTTCTTCTCTCGGCAAGGCCTGTACATATCAATATCATTGGAAGGTCTGTTGGGTGTTCTGATGGCGGTGGAGAATTGTTTTTGTATTACTTTTACTCGAGGAGAGTATTTGAAATCTCAAGAGTCTAACTCTGCCTTAATACTTTTGGTTGTCTTCATGCAAGAGGGTTCCAAGTGTCCAGCTCATAGAATCCATTGCTTCCTGATCTGTCAATGTTGACGTATTCAATGGAACGAGCAGTCCCATAGAATCCGTTACATACGGTGACAGCCGGTGACAGTTTTTCTGATTCCCTCAAAATTTCCACAAATGAAGGCACTTCCTGCCACCCTGTGACAACTGCCGAAGAAAGTAAGCCTACTTTAGCCGTTGCGGCAACATATTCTATAGGTTGGGCTTTCGAGTCATTTAAGGGAGTTTTTGAACATTTGAGATCTAGCTGATCATGCCGTCGTTGCCTTAAGACCTGGAATCTAGGAGAAAGTGTTTGCCTTCATAGTTTCCCCGGAAGCGTCAAAGGGTGTGTCTCGACTCCGGGCCTATTATAGATTGGTCTCATCTTCGTCAATGTTGAGCAAACTGTCACCTGGTGGAGTGAGTTATGCACTCATCAAAGATTCATCTATGACTGATCACGAATCGCCCTTTTCTTCGAATATAATATAATATTTTATCAAATTTATATTTAGTGAAAGAATAATGCTTGTCTACAATGTTGCCCATGCAAATAATCCCTGGATGTCAGCGGCTACGCTTTTGAAAACATGTTCATCTCTTAAAATTGTGTAAGACCTTAAGACACTGGTTGCTCAGTTGTTCCAACAAACTCCTTACCGTCGAACCACAGGCTTTTAGCAGAGCATGGATTCTACAGGTCTATATAGCTGGCTACTTTTAGTTGCTGGTTACCTAAACTTAGACAAGTTTGTCCTTCCGTAGTCTTTATGCATAAGCCGTGTCAGCCTTATACAGGGTCCGCCAAATAAATTTTTTTTTTGAAAATGCTATAAAAAAAACTACTGAATATTTTCTCAAATTTCTTTTTTTATTTGAAAGTACAATCCTTCCGGTTAATAATGGAAAATAATTTCATTCAAATGGCTGCCTCGGCTGGCCATGCAGTAGCCTGCACGATCGGTCCAATTTTTAAGCACATTATCGATTGTGTGCAGCTGTATTTCACCAATGGCTTCACGAATATTGTCCTTCAAAGCGTCAATTGTCTCTGGCTTGTCGGCGTAACACTTATCTTTTACGGCACCCCACAAATAATAGTCCAACGGTGTCAAATCGCAGCTCCGAGGTGGCCAAACGACATCAGCTCTGCGGCTGATAATGCGATCTTCAAAAACAGGGCGCAAAACATCGAGTGTAGCTTCGGCTGTGTGGCACGTAGCGCCGTCCTGTTGAAACCAAATGTTGCCAATATCCTCCTCTTCAATTTTTTTGAACAAAAATTCGTTCAACATGGCCCGATAACGATCGCCATTGACTGTAACGGCCACTCCTTGCTCATTTTCGAAGAAAAATGGTCCAATTATGCCTCTGGACCAAATTCCGCACCAAACAGTGACTCGTTTTGGGTATATCGGCTTTGCAATGTATGCGTGCGGGTTATCTGTGCCCCAAATGCGACGATTTTGGTTGTTTACATACCCGCCAAGATGAAAATGAGCTTCATCTGAAAAGATGATTTTTTTTGGCAAAATCGGCATCTTCTCTAAGTCGATCGCAGGCCCCCACTTTCAAAGTAATGTCGCAATATTTCCCAGCGGTGTTCAAGCGTATACACAACCATATTCGTTCAGCGGAAGGATAAAACTAATTATCTGTCAAATCAGACATGAACTAAGTGTTACCATTCGCGAAATAAGCACTTGTTGAAAAACATAAAGTTAGATGGCGGACCCTTTAGACATTCTAGGCTCTCAAGCGAGATCTTCTTCAACGCCTTGTGTATTTTGTGCTAATCATATATTCAGAGAAGAGAGAACTTGGCGTTTGGAGATTTTTCGTGGAAGCTTCTGGTTTAAACGTATAACCTGTCTCCGTCTCAAAAACAAACCATGGGCCTAATGTCTCCACGATCAGAGAAAGCTATAAGCTTTGTAAGCAGGACAAACAAACAAATTGACTTCCACTTTTGAGTAAATTTGTACCGACGTACGCGAAGGGTACATTATTCGGCATCGGGCATCGTTTTTTTACGATTCTAAGAAGGCAACCTTATATATATAAGTTGTCGGAGTAAACGCACTCACAAAATTGGCACATGGGTTCACATCGTGTTCTCTGGGAGCCGATTTTTCTCTTCGCGGATTATTTCTGAGAATAACGCGCCTTCTGGCACAGGGGACCGGTCACATATAACCTAAAGCCGGCACTGGCTAGTCTATTTCTATCCCAAAATGAGGCAGCACTTGACCACGAGCTTGACTTAGTCTCAAACGAAGGTTCGAGCACTCAAAACCCCACTCCATGTCGTAATGATGGAATATATATAACCATGCGTTCCCCTGCCTTTGCAGCGAAAGTATTTTCGAAGATGGCCACCCTAATCATACACCGCACTCGCGGCTATCCATCATCCAAATGATGCCCAGATAAATGCAATTACCAACTGATTACGGCCATGAGCACTGAGCAGCTATGGGATGATGAATATATACTTCTCATCTCCAATTGAATCAATCATCAGCCGACTAATTACGAGCAGGCTACCGACCCCATGATTAATGCCAAACAATTAAGAACCACCAACATGAATTTTCATAACTCCGCACATACATCATGTAATCGCAATTCTTTTGTGCTGTATCTTTTGTCTGCGTCGTAAACAAGGAGATTATTATGTGCTCGTGTACAACTATCTGCCACATGGTGGCCACAAGGCAAACTGCAACATACAACATTGTTGTGTACAGTCATTCCGTTCGTTTTCAGACGACCGCGATTGGATGACTCAACATATCCGCATGTGGGGAAGAGAATGAGACAAAAGAACGAACTCTGTCAGAGATAATGCACTTGTATCGAGAACTATTGGAATTAAAAATGCAAACGCATTGAACCCAAAACGACCCACAAGGTCATTCACAACAGACAACAACTACAGCCTGGCACAATGGAAATCAATTAGATTTGAATGCATTTGAAAAATGTGATTGCCAGGCTGGGACAGACACAACTCCAGTTCGGTTACCTGCGAGGGAATATTTAACAAAAACAAAAAAATAAATCATTCGGCGGATGTACGTTGTTTGCATGGTTACAGGTCGAGTCCTACTCTGGAAAGGATGTCCGACAATGTGGTGCCATTTGGAATCTGTATTGGATATCAAATGACATACATATAGTTGTTCATGGGGATTGGAAGGATATTTATAGCGACGGAGGATGCTAAAGAATTCAAATGACAGTTGAGTCAGCGATGCCAGACTTTTCGCACTGACTTGCCCACGACGATTATCAAAAATACCCTCTTTGTGCATGCCGTTGTTAGAAAAATCTCCACGATGTTGAATTCGAATGGTTTTCCTTCCGATTCAGTAATAAAAATGCTCTTTCTTCGGCCTCTTAGCTTATTTGGAAATGCAAAGTGCCCACGAAATGGATAATTACCCACGACCTGGCATCACTGAGTGGAGTGGTACTTTCATGTGACATGTCATCTGTGAGCGACCAGAGGTTCAGTAAAAAATATTGCACAGAGAAGTGGCGCTGGCTTGGTTTTTTTTTGGGCTTGAAACTGAATGGCAATACTGTTTGTCCGCAAAAATCGTACGAACTATTGCTCCGATTAACAAGTTTAATTTATTAAAATGTATGAAATAGATAGGTGCAGGTTTTGGGCTATAATTATTTTAAAACTGCAACATTTTTCATTTAACAAAATTACGCTTTAGCGGAAAGTGACATATAATGGTGCATTTCCAGTTCTAACGTCAAAAAAACGAACGAAAACAACTAGTAAAACGATAACCGAAAGCCCATGGGCATAGATTTTCCCAAAGACCTAAGAGCTGACAGACATCTAAGGCTGTGACGTTTGCCTGTAAACGAAGTTTTTATGGCATACAGTCGCTGACGACCGATGATGACATCTGCCCGTTTATTTTTCTGAATGAGTCCGTCGATTGAGTTGAAATAACATCGAAATGGTGCTCCAATGAGTGATTCATTATTTCTGAGAAATCCACAAGAATTGCGTGATTGGTTTCAACGTGATGCGTTAACAAATCCACGCATGCAAACTGACAACCAATTTTGTGAATGAGTCTTGAAGAGCTCCGCTGATAAACCATCAGTGTCTTCGGCCACGTTCATATTGGCAATATTTCACAGCTCGCCATCTGTCAGTTGTAACCTGAACGCAAAATTGGTCTGGAAGGTGACTTTTTCTACGTCAGCCACATTTGCGAACTGTCAACTGTCAGTGACGATTTTCTTGACTCGATTCGTCGGCTACCCCTCCATGAACGTCAATTGAAACAGCTGCTCATATGACTGATTTCAGTCAATCAAAACCGAGATGCATCTAGTCAGATAGCTGTCAGACTTACTAAACTAGATACTTGAACGTGACCAATGACATTCTATAAAATATTCCTCTTAGGAACGCTTTTCTCTATAGCTCAGGCAACGAGTGATGCCAAACCATGAGTAATTACCCATTTCGTGGGCATTTTTCATTTCAAAATAAGAAAAAAGCGGAAAGAAAGGGCATTTCAATATCTCCCACAGCAAAAAAAGGACATTTCGAATACTGAATCTGAAGAAAACCTATTCTAAAATTGTTTGGGGAACCGCACTTTGCAAAAAAAAAAATAAAAAAAAATAATAAACTAGATACAAAAACGAGGAATCTCACTTCAGCTACAACAAAAATTATTTAAAACTTTTGAAATTATATTTTTGATTGATTTCGGCGGTTCCCAGTCTCGTTCGATCATGCCGCCAGTGATAAAGTCAAACCTTTCACGTCGCAGTCGAAGTGCACGAAGTATGGCAACTGTCTGTGAAAACGAACATGTCGCAACTTCGAGAGAGATTTTCACAAGGACAACTGGAGACCGAGAAGACAGTAACGCAATCGGAACAAGCAGAACAGCACATGCTATTTCTAGTATCTAGATTTGTTCGCAAACAGATGACAACATCGACTCTGACATTTGTTGATGATTCGCCGAACCGCCAGGTCGCGCGGTAATGGCAAGTGGATTGCGCAATATGACAGGTGTCCTTTTCGTTTCGTCGTTCAAGGTGAATTGGACGGACTTGCTATTTCGTTAAGTCAGATATCTACCGAAAAATTGCATTCTGAAGAGTGAGGTTAACAAACTGAAATTTAAATTGCAAGTCGGTTCAGTTATAATTTTATGGCGCAACTTCAATGCACCGAAACTTTGTAATTGTGAAGAATCCTAAATCAATGTCATTCTTTCCTTCGCCATTTTGAAGAGCTTGCATTTCGCTATTGCGACGAGTTCCTTGGCTTTCTTATAAAACCTTCAGAAGGAAGAATGCAAGCTTTTCGAAACAGCGAAGTAAATCCAGTTACCGAGCACTTCCAGCAGCTGCTAAATGGAAAAGGATCGCACATTCATAAGTCAACTAAGAACCAGTCCCAGAACCCAATGTTGGAAGAGGTTCACTTCGCTATAGAGAAAAGTGAACGTCACGAGCAGTATTTCATAGAATGCCGTTATTTCTGTAAGACATTTGAAGGTCGTTTCAACCGAGTAGAGTCGACGAGTTTACAGAATGCGTGATGCATCCTTTTCCTACCCTACTTCTGGGAAGATGCACCTCGCAAGACCGAAAACACCGTCAACTCAACCTCCAAAAGTGCAGTCAAACTTCCAAGTTCCAAACTAGCAATACAACATCCCCCCATCCACCTACTGTGCTCGTTTTAATTTCACAACTCTTACTTTCCGCCAGCAAAGCAGGTACGAATGTTACCCAACCATTTTGGCAGCAATCGAAACCCACTGCACTTAATCTAACTCGAATTTAATTAGAAAAAATCCATAAAACCAGATCGTTAAAGTGCGCGCGAAAATTGCTACAAAAAAAAACTAAATAAATGATTTTATTACAAAATTGTACATCTACTTTTCCAGGTCGAGTGCGGTGCGGCATATTCTCTAAGTGTTCACCTACCTTGCGAGACGCAATCTTGCCGACGTTAACGTAGGAAGACTACAATTACAATATGTTAGGTATGACTGTGGCTTTGTGGAAAAACTACTCCGTCTGTTTGAATTTAATTATTTGACGTTCGGTGTGCAATTGCACATCTTGCCCAATAGCAGATATCTACATACGTAAGCGCGAGTGGTGTGCAATAGCTAAGCACCCACTAAAACCTCAGAGATGCAATTCCGAGGTGCACGTCTATGCGCAGGTAGATTATATTACAGTCGTCACCTTGTGCAGCGGCGCAATGGAATTTGAATTCCACAAAAGCGACTGCAGTATGTGTTTCTGTTTCTGTTTCTGTTTCAGTTTGTGTGCGGATTTTGCAACTGCTCGGATGAGTCACTCTCTACTCAACTTCTGGCATTCGTATTATTTTTCCATCTTCAGCTTCGCTTTTGTTGATTTTCTCCTTCTCCCTCTACCGTAATAATAAATGCAAAGAGTTAATTGTTTCACCGTTACGCTAGGTTATTCCCTACTTATTAAAGTATCTCGTCGGCAACACCACCATCCGTATACAGTGTGGCTGTGCGCGCGGTTTTGTTATTGCGTTACAATTACGATTCAGTGCACGACTTTATGATTTTCAATGTTTGGTGGTTTTGTTTAGTTACCGCTGTTAGCAATGGCTTATAGTTTATAGAGAGGAAAGCCCAAAGAGACTATAGACCCGCAACAACACACACAGCCTCACACAGCCTCACACAGCCTCACACAGCCCGTTTGTAAGAGGACTTGTTAAAAGTTAAAACAGGGGCGCTGAGAACTAATGCTGCCTGATTGTTGGTTAGCAATTTCAGTGTGGCGTGCCTTCATATTTTCTTTTTCGCTTTGTTGTTAGTTTGTTTTTCTCCAATTAACATCCATGCACGTATGTGGGAGGGGTAAGTGGCGATTTGTGTTTAATTTACTTGCCAATCACACTTTGTATGGGTTGTCCTCTAAAATCGAGATCGAAAAGTCAAGGCTGTGACACTTTATGAGTTGGATAAACCGATTTTGACAGTTCAATGTGACAGGTGAATGACCAAGTAGAGGGAAGTGGGGAATGACAGTGACAGCTGTACGATTACAAATTTGCCAGTACAAAGCTGTCACTTGGTAGATGTTTGCCAATGATCAGAGGGTCTTTCTGTTTTTGGGAGCCAGTTGCACCTTTGACATTTCAGAGCTGAGTCTTTACAACACAGTTTAGGTCTTTGCCCTGAGGTTGGTTTCAGTTCTTCTAAGCGACATTCATTTTTCAATTCAATGTAGACACAATCAAAATGGACCTTCAAGTGGTATATATAGTTGGCGCAACAGGTCCGTAGGGACCCAAGGCCTAGCTTCTCGCAACCATTCGTTTTGTGTGAGTTTTATTTTTGGAACGAATGGAAGGGATCTACAATTTTATGCCGATTCCAAACGGCTAATTGAGAAAGCTCTAAAGACAGTTATACTCTCGGATGTTTGTCAGACGTTCGCGAGAGGTGGCGCAGTGGAAAAAACCCCAAGTTGGAATTTGGGTTTTTGCGGGATTCGAACCTGGGATCCCTCGCTTAGTAGTCCAACACACTAACCACTAAGCCACTGCGCCTACACGTTCAAGTGGTATTACAGTACGCCCTCGGTAAACGCAACCCTCGATAAACGCAATACCTCGGTTAAAGCGACACCTAAAATTTTACCATTAGTGACTCAGTAATTGCAACTTTTCAAAAAACTGTGACTCGGTAAACGCAACTTTCCATACATGCTCTTTTAATTTTTGTTTGGATTTTTTTTGATTGGTTTAACTGTAACTGGGCAGTTATTTTATAGGTACTTCTCTCAGAACTTTAAACACACATAGATCGTAGGTGCATTTTTTTTGCATCATACAAGAATAAGAAGAAAACGAATATTTCCCAATTTTTTAAGGCAATTCAACCAAAAACTGTATTGACTGTACTTCATAATGTATAACTATTTTTTTTTTTTAAATGAATTAATTATATTCCTGTTCTTTTCTTTTCGACGAACAATATTCTTTTATTTTTTATACCTTAAAATCTAATTCAAGGCATTTTTTTTTGTGACTCGGTTAAAGCAACAACCTCAACTAACGCAACTGCTCGAATTTCCATCGGTTGCTTTTACCGAGGGCGTACTGTACTTAGAAAAATGAACTGCAAGTAAGCCAAAGGGAAATGCCCCATTTCCTCAACGAGGTTATTGTTTTTCGAGTTGCAATCTTTAAAATGTCACAAAAGGAGCGCTTTTACCTTTCATTCTCCTTGCAAATGCATTCACAAAACTATACGAGCTATAAAGAGACGCCCACCTCAATCAATTGAGCGTGTGGAGGACATGTAGAGCGAATATACATTAACACTCCGGAAGAGTCTTTGATTCTAGCTTGGAGGGTCCACGGAATAGAGGAAGGTCCGCCTAAGTTGAAAAGCAGACCTTCGAAAGGACCTCCACTGAGAAGCTGTTGACTAAAAAACAGCTTAACTGAGGCGCTTGTTTGAGTCCTATAAGTAAGTGACGCAGCGAATCCTTCGTTCAACGTTTCCAACCCAGATTTATAGATCTCGACCTTTTTAAAGGAAAATATAAGTTTTAGCTCTGAGGCTCTGACTAAACAGCTTAACTTGGAGCCTTTTTAGTTGAGGCCTATAAAGCTGCGTAAATAAGTAGCGACGCTCAGCCTTGCCAACAGTGCTTTATCAAACTCAACCTTTTTAAAGGAAAATACAAGTTTTAGCTGCTCCGACTAGTAAATCAACTTTCTCATTTGGAAATATAAATATCGCACCCACCCGTTTCAAAACTGGTTGAATTTGTCGATATTTTTCTACATAAATCTGGATTTGACAAAAACGTGTCAGTAGGTTTTATGGCAAGCAATATCCAAGATCATTAGCAATCAACCCCTCGACTTCGGTCTACGATTGGTATGCAAAAAGCGTATCAAATTCAAGCCACATATCAATGAGTTTTTAGCTTCAGTATTTTCTATTTTGTTGACATTTTTACCCTTTACGTAGCCCAACGCCAATCCTGCGGTCTCCCGAGACCGATACGACTAAACGTTGTGCGACACCCAATTCCTGCCGTGGTTCCTTATGACCCTACCAGTTAAAGTCTTTTCTGGTTATGAAGTTTGCACTGTGCCGTTTTCCAGGGACCGATCACGTAACTTTTCAGACGACTGTCGTCGAAACGATGGACCTCCAAAACTAGCAACTAGTGTCAAAATTATGGATTTGAAGTTTGTTTCTTCTATGCAACATATATATCGCTCTCAAAAAAGGTGTATTTTAATTTGTCAGTTTTCCAATTTTATCTATTTTTGAAATTACGAAAATTAGGGTGGGAAAAATAAAAATTTCCTGGAAAGGAAGAAATGTAAATCATAAATGGGTATAAGGAGAATATTTTTACTTTTAGCTATAAATTTTTTCCGCCTCATTCCACTTGATTCAATGGAGGCTGTTCGGGTATCGTCTTGCGGCATTGCCAACACAGTTCATTCTATGTAAATGAAATGAAAACTGACGATAATTACAAAAAAAAAAGTCCAGAAAACAACTTATTTTGGTCATACGAAATCCACTAACTATATCCGTCCAGACGATAGTCGTCAAACGTGATCTGCCCCCAGATGAACTCCAAAGCGTGAAATGTGAAGCAGACCAACCAAAAGTCGATCCAAAAAGAGTCACCCACAATTTACAAATTTACTACGAATCTTTCACAGGGCAGCCTCCTATTTATCCAAAACCTATACACCTATACTTCTAAATTGAAGTATCTATTTTTTTAAGTAGACTACCATTTGAGTGTGTATTTCAGTTGTCACAACTGCCCTTGACAGCTTGAGATAAGGATTTTCATTATCCCCCTTTTAGTGCGTTTTCATCCGATCTGCTGCATAAATCATGTGAGATATAGCTGTACCCCGTTCAAAAGCCCGTTCACTTTCCTTTATCTCACATTTTAACAGTCAAATTCACATCAAATTATTATTTACACACATTTTTCTTTTCTTTTCCTTCCAGGTAAGCTGTTCTCAATTTCAACTTTTTCCATCCGTAAATCAAGTATATATACGACAGTGAGTGTAAATCATCTATCCACCCTATACCCAACCCAAACCGAAAGCAAAACAAAAGACACTTGAATAAACAAAAAAAAAAATAACGTTACTGGTTCCCTCTTGTGCAACAACAGAAAACAGAACAAGAATAATATATGAATAAGCAAAAATATGGAAAAAAAAGAAGAAGAAAAGAACCACTTGTTCTACATTCTTTTCACCTTCGTCGTGTCGGTGTTTCATGCAGTGTACGTTACGTGCGCTCTGTTTGTCTTTTGAGTACCTGTTTAGCTTTCTCCATTTCGATTTTGAATTCTGTTTTGGATATATTTACATTTTACATGCGAACACTGGAATTTCAAGTTGAAGGGCCATCCTCGCCTGCAATTGGCTACAATTTGTCCAAGATTGTACTAAAATGTTCGGACGGAAGAGTTGGTCTGATGAGCATATTGTACTAGACACCGATGGTTTATTATACTAGTTCTGTTTCAAATTACAAGCATACATTATTTAATAATTAACGGGGAAAATATTGAATTGACTTATGCAAGTGTGGAGTGGCAGCTTTTACTTGAGTAAAACTGGTGTTGCGATCTGGGGCACTACTGTCTATTTCGAAAGTCAATCCTTTTCGAAATCACTTTCAGTTCCGAATTTTTGTAAGTACTTACTCTCTCTTACTTTCGAAATGCAAGAAATAGTATCAAATAATATTGATTCCGGAATTGTAAATCCGACTGTAGTACATTTCATTAGACTTTCGAAACAAAAAGTACAAAACGTTCGTTTTCGAAAAGTTTTACTTTAGGAACGAGATACAGAGTAGGGCCCCTGGTGTAGAAATTTTAAGATTGATCAGTCCGTGGTCACAACATAGCAACGTAAAGCCACCGAAAGATATTGTTTTCGTTTACAAAATTTCGAGTCCCAAATGTTAAACCACCAATTCTGACATTGCGATGAAAGCGACACATAAAAAAAGTTCCATTAGTCGGATTTGTTTCGAACTTCGTTTGTGGGCTTGTAGTTCTGTGCTTATTTTATTATTTAAATAGTAGCACCAAAAAGGACCGTTTTTCAAATATAAGTGAATGTTCTTGAAAAGGTTTCCGATTTTTAAAATTGTAGTATATGGTTAACACAACTCCAAGTCCAGCTTTTCGCAAACACTGCGCCTAAATGAGATGCGGTGATTATCTGCTAGTAGCCTCATTAGGTCGAAACGCAATTTTTTGGAGCTAGGTTCATGTGACTCGGTCTTGTTGGAACCACATTTTCTATAGGTCTATTTGGGCTGATTTGTTCGTTAGAAATAAATATCCCGATAAGGGCCTTTATTGTCAAAGAAACATGGCCCAATTATGACGATGCCTGACCGACATAAATGGCCTACCATGCATGCGGTTACTCTACGAAAGTGTAGACTCAATTGAGTGAGGGTTTTCGGTGTTGCAACAGCGGCTACTCTATTTATTAACAAACCCAGCCAAGAAATGTGCTTTGACCCTCATAATGTTTTTTTTTTTTTTTTTTTGCGGTCGTCTATTCTGAGCTATAAAACCCGACCACTCCAAATTCCCCGCAATTTGTGGTAATTTCCCTGCAGCTGAATAAAATGATTTTAACGTTTGGTGCGGCGCAATTTCTGCAATTTCCAAATGGTAAATCTCTATCGAGCACTGGATACGTTCGGACTTCTAGTTTAGTAAGTCTGACGGCTGATTTCAGTTTTTATTGGCCTGGATTAGTCACGTGAAGAGTTTTTTCAGTCAAGAAAATCCTGCCTGCATACTCAGTTAACATTTCGAACTGTCAAAAATCAATTTAAACCGCGAGAATACAAAAACAATGCAAGCTGCCTTGTCGACGCGTTCGTATACCAAGTCCAGACAAATCTAGTTGACGTTTAACATGAATTTGGTATCAGAACTGGTCCACTCTCGTCGGCTGTCAAATGCCAACTGAGAAGTGTCAGACCGAAATGGCGGCCGTAAAAAATCGAATTGGAACTACAAACCTGTCGGTATAACCACTGACCTCCATCAAGTTCATTCAGTTCGGCGTATTACTCAAGTATTCAGATTAAATTAAGTGGGGTATTCGAAAAGAGCTTATAATCTTTGACAGGTGACTAGTCATAGACTTAGCTTAAATTAAAATAATGAGAGTAACGCAAATCGAAGAGCGACGATGAGCATGAGTTTATTTCGGCTGCACGATTCCATTCCTGCTGTCGCATTCGCTCATTCTCTCTGCGGTAAACTGTGACTGCAAATTAGCATACCTTATAAGATAGCATATGCAAAAGTATTGAATAAAAATCCAGGTTGCGCCTAAAGCATAATTTAGCACTACATCGGTCAAATACAAATGCAAATACACCAACTACTGACCACAAGCCTAAGGCCGCAGCCACATTGTTACGCACGGAATGCGTAGGAAAAAGAGTTCAAAGCAACCCAAGTAGCTACTTGCTGTGGTGAAAGTTATAACTCTGACGGGAGTTGTTCTAAAAATAATAATGTGCGCCCGCTAATTATGATTCATACTGATGATGGCCCGAATTTCTGATCGCACTTCAAAGCGTTTCTATTGTAGTTTTGATTACTTGATGTTCCCATCAAAGGTCGTTAGTCATCTGTGAACGCATTTTAACAAATCAAAAACAAACAATGAAGAATGTGAGAATGAAAACAACACCCAAACTTATGGGTGGCATCTGGCACGTCCAACAATGACGCATAAACTTGTCTTTTGAACCTTGACTTGACTGCACAGTGATTTGGATCACTTAGGCTTGTTTTGATGATCGAACTGACCGAGCCTGTTTTCAATTGTCAGTTAACTGAACGCCCACTCTTTGTGTGAGTTCCCATACTCGCAGTCGGGTTTTGTTAATCGTTTGTGACTCTAGTTGCACAGGTGGCTAATAGAGGGCACGGTTGGGTGGTGAGTAAACACTTTTCGGTTCGATAAGTGCTGGAGTGGCTGAGTAAACAGTGAGTTACGGGTATTGTTCAAGGCCTTTCAGTTAGATTAACTATAGTTAGTCGAGTAGTGATGACTGATGAGTATACAGAGGAGCACCTTGGCGCGGCACAGCTTTTATGTAGGGCTTTTGAAAGCAATTAAACAACTTAGTAAACAATGGAGTGGCAAGTGGAGTTGGCTTTGAACCGTGCTTCTACTTTTGGTTTCGATTTTGGCAGCAACTTGAACTGATTTTGAAGTCTGTGAAATTGCATTATAAATATTTGGGAAATGGTATTTATCACTAGATAGACAGTATTAAACTAGAAATTGTACACGATACCTTGTTGGACTTGAGATGGGACGGCGACATCCTCAGTTGGGAGGGTAGGCAGATAGTTTGACTGTCATCATCAAGTTCGAGCGGACAGTATTCAAAGTCAGAGCCTGTAGAAGAGGTCTTTTCCGGTCAGTACTGCCACATTCCCATGGTCATCTTTGAAGGCTTTTATCCAGGTCTTTTAGATTGTTTTACTGCCTAGTAGAACTTTCTAATATTCCTCTACGGTTGATCTTTTCTATTAATTTGACTGACAGCTCCGCGAGTTCTTTCTGCATAGTGGAGTGTCCTCCAAATTCGCTAGCCTTCCACTTCTCACCTCTCTTTCTTCCAAAACGACCAAGCAAAGCAAAATCTGACAAAAAACCTACTCAACTGATGACCACACAGTCGCGATCGTCACAGCAAGCTCCACACTATCCCATCAGCTCTGTCTCGCTCTCTGCCAGCGACCTCAACTCAGCCACTTCAATGTTGCTCAAGGGTTCGAATTTCACCTCCACACGTGAAGACAGCCTCAACGTGTATCGGTGTGTAGAGTGGACTTAGCCTCTTTGGGATTTCTCATTCAATTCAAATGCCCCAGCACGAGGGATTGAATAACACACCAGCATCAGCACCAGCAAGCACCATCCGTCGGCTTAGTTGGGGTAACTCACAAAGAGAGTGCTCAAGAGAGGGATATGCCTATAGATACACTTGTGGTCGTAATTAAACTTTCGGTACCGCCAAGCACTATTGTACACGAAGATAGGGTGTAGCCGAAAGGATTCACCCAAATCGTGGGCAGCTTCAAGTTCCACTGAAGATTGCTAAGGCGAATCAAGACTTCTGCTACACACTGTGCCTACTACTCCAAGAAGGTAAGTGGGCAGCCGTAAATAGCGAGTACACATTTTGATTTCTTATTTTCGCGAAACGATCATCAGGCGATAATCGTGAAGATCTCTGTGAAGTCCGTGGTGGTGCTTCAAATGGAAGCAACCGGCTATATATGTATACGCTTCCAAAAGATAAACGATGATCTCTTCAGATGGAGAAGATTTCATGCATTTAATTACTGGGAGTCAATGAACTTGGGCCGGCCCGTTGGATACACATAAATAAGAGGAGAAGATGGCCGTTTATTTTAGAGAAAATTATAGAAACCACCACGAGTGTGTTTGGAGTGTGCGGAGTGCTTGTCGGACGTTTGATTAGAGGAGATTGGGTTTGGAGAAACGAAACATCTGAGTGTCAGTGTAACTAAAGAGAGAACCAGAATTCTTGGTATCAACTTGTCGCGCTGTGTTGTAGAAAAAAAAAGAATGTTTGGGCCAACAGGTCCGTAAGAACCCTACTTTTGTGTGAGTATAGGTTTTTTGGAACGAATGGAATGGCTAATTTGAGAAGCTCTTATTCATGGCAGTTTTACTCTCGGGTATTTGTCAGACGTTCCACGTTCGCGCAGTGGGAACAAACTCAGGATGAAATTTTCGTTTTTCCAGGCATCGTTCCTGGCAACTCTCGCTTAGAAGTCCAACACACTAGAGAAAATCTCGCTCAACGGTGGACGCAACACAGAAACTGCAGACTTTGACGTCGAAAATATTTGCCATCGGAAGACTGAGCTTCGAAACGGAAGAGGGGGTGAAAACTACGACGTTCTATCAGAAAAATTCGGATTTATCTAGCATTGCGATTATTTTGACACTTGTCAGTTCAAAAACTGAGGTTCGAAACGGATGAGGGGGTAAAAACTACGACGTTCTATCAGAAAAATTCGGATTTATCTAGCATTGCGATTATTTTGACACTTGTCAGTTCAAAAACTGAGGTTCGAAACGGATGAGGGGGTAAAAACTACGACGTTCTATCAGAAAAATTCGGATTTATCTAGCATTGCGATTATTTTGACACTTGTCAGTTCAAAAACTGAGGTTCGAAACGGATGAGGGGGTAAAAACTACGACGTTCTATCAGAAAAATTCCGACTTATTTAGCACTGCGATTATTTTGACACCTGTCAGTTCAAAAACTGAGGTTCGAAACGGGTAAAAACTAAGACGTTCTATCAGAAAAATTCCGACTTATTTAGCATTGCGATTATTTTGACACCTGTCAGTTCAAGAACTGAGGTTCGAAACGGATGAGGGGGTAACAACTACGACGTTCTATCAGAACAATTCGGATTTATCTAGCATTGCGATTGTTTTGACACCTGTCAGTTCAAAAACTGAGACTCGAAACGAGTAAAAACTACGACGTTCTATCAGAAAAATTCCGACTTATTTAGCATTGCGATTATTTTGACACCTGTCAGTTCAAAAACTGAGATTCGAAACGGATGAGGGGTAAAAACTACGACGTTCTATTAGAAAAGTTCGGTTTTATTTTACATTGTGATTGTTTTGACACCTGTCAGTTCAAGAACTGAGGTTCGAAACGGATGAGGGGGTAACAACTACGACGTTCTATCAGAACAATTCGGATTTATCTAGCATTGCGATTATTTTGACACTTGTCAGTTCAAAAACTGAGGTTCGAAACGGATGAGGGGGTAAAAACTACGACGTTCTATCAGAAAAATTCCGACTTATTTAGCACTGCGATTATTTTGACACCTGTCAGTTCAAAAACTGAGGTTCGAAACGGGTAAAAACTAAGACGTTCTATCAGAAAAATTCCGACTTATTTAGCATTGCGATTATTTTGACACCTGTCAGTTCAAGAACTGAGGTTCGAAACGGATGAGGGGGTAACAACTACGACGTTCTATCAGAACAATTCGGATTTATCTAGCATTGCGATTGTTTTGACACCTGTCAGTTCAAAAACTGAGACTCGAAACGGGTAAAAACTACGACGTTCTATCAGAAAAATTCGGATTTATCTAGCATCGCGATTATTTTGACACTTGTCAGTTCAAAAACTGAGGTTCGAAACGGATGAGGGGGTAAAAACTACGACGTTCTATCAGAAAAATTCGGACTTATTAAGCATTGCGATTATTTTGACACCTGTCAGTTTAAAAGCTCTGTTCGTTTCGAATTTCTTTCTCTGACTTATTGGTTCTGTTTGTTTCTCCGACTGGAATAATCTTCTTAAGAAGTAGTGTTTCCATAATCTCGAACTGAATTTATGCGTTTTCAATGAACAGTATATATTTAGGGTCGCTTCTTGTCCCTGTCCGGGAGAGGGTTAGGCCAATGCTGCTAATTTAGAAGATTATTAGATGTTTGTGACTTCGTGTCTTAAACTTAAATTTCCTTTGGCAAAAGTCCCTGCTCACAATTACAAATCCCCATCGAAAGACGAACGCTGCTACTGTTTTCTGTAGCAATCTCTGATGCAGATGTCACAGTTGTCACAGCCCTGTCAAGCCTCCAATGTCTCCCTCTTCATTAGTTATATACCAGCAATCACTCTTTACAGTCTGTGACCCAATTCAAGAGGCGAACACTATTCAAAACCATAAATCACAATTTTTACAGTCGCCTCCTGTCATTTCCCAACGCACCAAGGTCATAATGGTCCGCCACCAGTGTAAACGGTAAACACACCAAGGTACTTCACAATGCTCTCTGGCACGTTCCATAAATTTTAAATTTCCCCATCATTGCCGTCAGAATCATAGCCAAACACGACGCAGAGCACTTCTTCTTGCTTTCGAAACTTTTCCCCGCGAGCCAATCCTCGCGTCATGTCACACGATGTCAGTGAAACAGATTATTTCATTCTTCTGGAATTTGTTCATCTTCTTTTTTTTTAATGCCGTGCATGTGGATAATGGGCGAATTTCGTGCTTACGAAACCACTGAAAAAACGGCCGCTTTCTTGTGCCACTTCTGAGCGAAACCACCACCACTCAATGTAATGTGGTTTAGCTATGCCCCGGCGTTAAATTTACGACGTCGCGCCTGCTGTTTGAACGACTTAATAACATTCTCCGTTATTTATTTATTTAAAAAATATGTGTACACATTTCAAAAGTGAATTTCGGCAAGAGATGTTCAGCGTGACCGTACGAACCGATGAGAGAGTGGGAGGGGGTTTGATGTTTTTTCCAGTGACGTAGACAGACAGGCAGAATGTTTCTGCTGTCAGTGGGAAGCGGGCATTCTCGCAAAAGTGTGCTCCTATCAAATGTCAAATGTGTCTTGTGGATTGTCATTTTTCGCTGCGATTACGTGTGTCGATGAGTTGATTTCCATACGGCGTAAAGTGTTGCGAAGGCGACCACTGCAAAGAATGTTTCTACAAGGCCCGAAAGAGGGCGTTGTAGGACGACATCTTTTATATGACCATAATAAGTTATATTCTGGTCGAATTTTTTTACTATCGTCAGCTTTCATTACATTTGTGGAATATAAACTGAATTTAGCCATCAAACTTGTAACTTTTCCACTAAGTTTCCAGTTTTGGAGGTCAAACTTTTTGACGATATTCGTCTAAAAAGTTACAGAATCAGAATCCGTGTCAAAATTGTTTTATGGAAAATTCAGCCATTGGAGATGTTAGAAGCAACCTCGCTCTCCAGACAGAGTCCCGAGTTAGTCCTGAGGAGATTTTTACTCCACCAAGTCCGTTTGTGGTGTCGGATATAAGTTCCCTGACTCAAATGGTCCTACATGGACTGCAAAAGGCATTTAGGCATCTAAAAAGTATGGGATGGGATACGAGACCGCGCAATCGAGTGTTGCAGATGCATACTCAGTCTAGGGTTGCCACGCATTATTTCTTTTATTAGTGGTTGGTCTGCGAGTTTGCCTCTAAAGTGGTCTCAGTTAAAAGAGGTCTCTCGCCTTAAATGCAACACTTTCTCGCCTTAAATGGAACACTTTCTCGCCTTTAATGGAACACTTTCAGAGCCCCAGCTGAAGACGGAGTTCAACAGCTCTTTCGTGTGGTTAATGCGGGTTGGCACGAATTTTATCTTCGGTCTGTGGTTAGTCTGCTAAAAGGTTGTGGACAGTTTCGAGATTGCCTTTAAAATGGCCTCAGTTCGAAGAGGTCCCTTGCCTTTAATGGAACACTTTCAGAGCCCCAGCTGAAGTCCGAGTTCAACAGCTCTTTCGTGTGGTTAATGCGGGTTGGCACGAATTTTATCTTCGGTCTGTGGTTAGTCTGCTAAAAGGTTGTGGACAGTTTCGACTTTGCCTTTAAAATGGCCTCAGTTCGAAGAGATCTCTGGCCTTTAATAGAACACTTTCAGAGCCCCAGCTGAAGACGGAGTTCAACAGCTCTTTCGTGTCATAAATCCGGCGAAGCACCTGCCGACTGTCAGACTCGGATTACTGTCCCTTTTCAAGCCATCCATGGACTTGTAATCCACAACAAACGCATGGATCACTTTGCCAGCAGGTAATACCGTTCCCTTTAGTATTTCACCCGTTGGCTTCTAGAAATAGGTTTTATAAAACTTGATTTCCCTGCAAAGTTGGCCCCCGAAAATCAGTAAATCACTGCTTCCACTGAAGCTACCCAGAATCAGGCTGCCTCTGTCCTTGGACTTGTAGCAATAAACTATTACCTCCCGTTGCCATTAACCGGTCGGCAGCTCCCGCTTCGATTGTTTCCCTTCCCGCATCGCAGCGCGGGGCACAATTTCACCACAATTTAAACTTTTGTTTACTGCATGAGCTGCTAATTAAATTATCACACACTCGTGGTTTCGAATGGCTTGGCTACGTATACCCGCGTATGCAATCAGAGCTGCCAACCTTCGTGCTGGGTCTCCGTTTTCTGATTGCACCATCTAAGCCACAAAAACCCCAAACGGAATGCCACCGAAACAGATACTCGATGGGATGAAACTTAATTTTTCTCGCCTGAGATGACTTTTTGAAGGTGAGAGCTTTCGTGTCAAGGGAGACAGCACTATTCGTTGCACCTTGTTCCAGGCATACCCACAGGGGAGTGCTCACGAAAATATAGAAAGTTCAGCTCAATCTGACGGATCGGAGATGCCAGTTTATTTTCAAACAAAAGCTCGGACTGATTGCGTGTCAAGGTTGTGTTTAAAAATATACGAAACCGCTGTATCCGAATGCCTTTTAGTTCATAATTTGTATTTTAACAAATAAATTGCGTTTCGTCACGAATTCAGGCTTCGGTAGGCAGCCGGTTCGTTAACCTCTTGCTCGCGATAGCAATTTTCGGGTGCATCACATTTCACATAGTTGGGCATGAATTTTTGGGTGTAAATTTCCATGTCACCCCCATGTGGTGGTGGTGTCTAATAATAGGACGGACTGATCCCCATTTGTATGCCATCGCTTCCATGTAGACTGCGAGAGCAGTGCTGTCTGCTATTTTTGGGTGTTAATTAATGAGCTGGGCTGGCTTTTTGTTTGAATTGAATTGGGTTTGCTGGCGACGGAGCTTCGATGGAGTGTTGAACGTGCTGAAAGACTAATCGATGGAATGGCGTCGCTATCGACGTCGCCGTCGGAAGAATGTTCTTCTGTGGAGTTAATTTGGGAAGGAAGTTCTGCCTCGATATGGTGCTGGGCGTCTTGCAGTTAATTGGGGCACGATGGGTATATTGTTTTTGGTATGACAATGAGTCATTGTTCGATTGGAGGAGACGGTCGGCTGGATTTCCCTGAATTCGAGAGTAGAGAACAAATTAAAACAAAATGGCTCGATGCAGACTCTCATTCGACTGGCTTAAACGATTTTTAAGATCGCGGGCTCGATGGGGCTCAGGTCTTTTGTGGCCTTCGTTTTTAATTTGAGGCCAAATGTTCGTTCACCCGTCGCACTAAGAGATCGATTTAAAAGCCCTATCAGTTTTGGCTCTTATTCGGGGGAATCCGTGAAAGCCTGAACGTGGCCTTGATTTATGTTACTCTTATATAGACCTATCGGTCACAACCGTGGATAAGGGAGGATTTGAAGGTCTGGACCAAAGTGTCACAAGTCGCTTATCGACTGGAGAGCTTTTATAGCTCTGTCCAAAGCGGATTTGATCAGGATACTCAATTTCTGGAATCCATCAACACCAAAGTAAACTAGAAACAATGCCAACTAAGCCCCCGCTAAGCGAAAATCAAAGTCGCAGACATCCTACGTAGGATGTGGACTTAAATGTCAGGCTAAGCGGCTCATTCGTTGATAAAAACCGACCTTCTGTACTGCCTGTCTCGTAGGAAGCATAAATCAAGAAGTAGAGCTGTTAAAAATAACAGCCGCATGGAAAATATCTCCCCAGACGAACGCTCTGTAAGGTGCCCTGGACTTGGATAATATTCGAGTCCTAAAAACCACAAAAAGCCTCCAGTAAAAGTGTCAAGAATATCCAGTTCCGTACTTTATTTAAGATGAAATTATTTAGGTCAATATTGGATTCGAGTTTAAGGAAGAATGATTGAAAAAACATAGAAATTTGTACAGAAACTTAGATCATCTATCGTAAAGTAATTTAGTAAGGTGTCGTGTGAATGAATTATACGTACGTATTTTAACAAAAAGAAAGAAATATCGTGATGAATGTCCCGAAGACTGAATCTGCTAAGAAAAAAGAAGGTTTAGACTTTGGAAACCGACTCAAAGCCTCAGGTTCGTTGAGAGTCAACCTATCTTCAGGTCATGACCGACTTAAATGTACTAGAAGCTGATTTTTACAGACCCAACTGTGTTTCAGGTGCAAAAATGCGCCCTAAAGTCACTCAAAAGACCGAGCTAGCCTCAGGTACGTTGGGAGTCACCTTTCTCCAGGGCATGACAGACTTAAATGTACTAGAAGGTGATTTTTACAGACCCAACCGCTGTACCCAACTGTGTTTCAGGTACAAAAATGTGCCCTAAAGTCACTCAAAAGACCGAGCTATTTCTTTTTTAGAATTCCTAATAATGAACAATAGAAAATGAAACAAATTTCACCACAATTTGCAACTATTCAAAAGACAATACAATAGTTGGCGCAACAGGTCCGTAGGGACCCAAGGCCTAGCTTCTTCACAACCATTCGTTTTGTGTGAGTTTCATTTTTGGAACGAATGGAAGGGATCTACAATTTTATGCCGATTCCAAACAGCTAATTGAGAAGCTCTAAAGGAAGTTTTTTACTCTCGGATGTTTGTCAGACGTTCGCAAGAGGTGGCGCAGTGGAAAAAACCCTAAGTTGGAATTTGGGTTTTTGCGGTATTCGAACCTGGGATCCCTCCCTTAGTAGTCCAACACACTAACCACTAAGCCACTGCGCCTACTATTCAAAAGACACTTTATAAAAAAAATAAACATTGAAAAAAAAACGTAATTGAACACATTTTTTTGTACTAGATTGGTTACTTGCTCGTTGAGTTAGTTAAGGCACTTAAGCATTATCATTTTGTTCATAGAATTTTGGTTTTCCTAATTGTTAGGTTATTGTTTAAATGAAATACAGAACAAATAATGAACAGCTCTTAAAATACAAACCATTTATACGTTTCTGATGTATACAAAATATTTCACAATCAAATGCAAAACTCTACATTGTTTTAATGCACGAATGGTCCCCGTTTGTCTGAGGTCCACAGACCTTTTATTCTACCTTCCGTTTTAAAGCCTTTGATGGAGATGCCTAGTTGTTGCCTTTAGGATAAGTGAATTTTGACAAGCGCTACACATTTCCGGAACAACTTCAATGCTGGCCATATTTTAAACCCCTGACTGTCGGGGACAAACACGTTTTCGGACATTAAAAAATAACTCGCAAAATATGCTCCATAAGTCCATCCCCATTCCGATTGCACCTGCCTTCTGTCCACCTATAAACACACCTCACAAGCAAAACTGTCATTCGATCAATTAGCGAGAACATGAAAAGTGCAAAGGCAAACCCCAACAGTCGTGCTCTCCCGTTTGTTCCACCAGCCAATTATCTTCCATCTATCGCACAAATGTGTATCTCCGCGCCATATATGGTCATGGTGGCCGGCCAAAGCTCATTACTGCTTCCAACTTCCCGCAGACGAAGAATGGAACATTCTATCGCATTTCATTTGCAGCACTCCCCAGGCCCCACCGCGCCGCCCCTTCCTTTTTCTGTTACTATTACTATACTCGCTGCCGTAACAAGTTTACGCTTCATTTACCAACAATACGAGTAAGAGTATTCGTATATGAATCTGCGATTATCGCAATGACCGCACCGCGCTTCGCTTCACTTCGCTTTCAATTTCCGTCCGGGGTTCTTGCCTGCTGCCGATGGCCATTGTCGTCGTAGCATAGAATAAAAAGTAACTTATGTTCTTGATACAAATTCCGCATCCGAATACAATGAACATATTTCATATCTACTTTCTTATGTCGCCGTCGTTGCTTTGTTGTGGGCTTCGGACTTTTTGTGCTGCGTCCTATGCTCATCGGTAATGGGTGCTGCTGGCGGTGTCCGTTCATTCATTCCGGCTGTCTGTCGTCGTCGATAATATCGTCTCGGATTATGGAGCTCAGTTTACATTTTCAGCCTCTTAATGCGATTAGGGTCGTAAAGACGCTGCAAAAGTCCCAGCGATAAATCCCAATTACAAATAGAGGAAGTACTTGTATCTGGAGAAGAATGTTCGCTTTTTTTTCCTGTCGCAGTATCATTCCCTTATCTTGTTCGCGTTTTTGATGAATGAAACAATGCAGAATTTTTATCCAAGGCTACTGGGAAAACAAAACAAGATGTACGTTGTGTTTGCATGACTGAAGTAGACTGATTGGCAGCTGGCGGAAAGATAAGGCGATTCCGCCGACAGTGACTTGTTGGAGAAAGAGTTTTTGTTTTTTTTTCGCTGAGAGTGAACGAGTGCGAGTATCGGGAATGGGAACGACCCTTGAAGGTTACGTTGACCCTGGGCCGGAAATTGTTACTTTTCAGCTGGGGAAAACCCTTCGTCCTTTCTTTAGGAGGTATATCTATACGAACAGCCGGGTTTGGGAAACTAACCGACTTGTAAGCAAATCAGCTATCTCCCCATAACCATTCGCTCGTGTGAGTTTTTACCTTTCTTCTTTTTTTGTTACAGACTCTCCTTTCTCATTTGAATCGTCCATTGAAATTGCCACGTCCAACTATTGTGCGCCTTTGTTTGCTAAAAGGATTACTCGCACAAACCCCATCGCATAATTACAGCAGGGGAGCAGCTCCACTCGCACTCAAACCATTTTTAAGGAATAATTAGCGGCATTAGGCTAATTGAGGGTCTCTCTGATAGCAAATAAATTGTCTGCCACAGCATTACGCTGGTGAATTTGTCAAGCCCTGTGCCACAAACGGAAAGCCAATTAAATCCTTTTGGCAGATTCTTTATGTCGCTCAAGTGACTACGGAAAATAGAGGCAATTTCGGAGGCAGTTTTACCGCCGATTCAGTGCTGAGTCATTCTTTTTTAAGGTTTGTTTTAAGGAGATTTTCCTTGTGGGGGGTCAGGGAATAATCAAGATTGTGGTTTGCAAACGCATCCACCTCTAGGAGACATACTTCTGATGAAAGAATTTTGGATCCCCAAACGATGTGAGTTAATCACCGTCAAAATCAACCAGTTGGATGGATAAATAATTTCAAACGCTGGTTGCACTGTTTCTCTCCCCAAGCGCTAATTCTTTTGTCAGTAAAACGTCGTTAAAAATTTTTTTACAGAGACACTTTAGCTTTAACAAAATACTGACAAAAACCCTTTTTGTTTGATTACTTTTTCCCTACATTGGTTGACGGGAAATACATCTCTGAAACCGTTTAGAAAATACTCCGATGTGCCACAAAAAAAAAAAAAAAAAAAACCCTCCGAATACTTGCTACTAAGGAAATTGTTTAAAATTGGGTGCTTAACTCTATGCTTCCACTGTTGGGATCGGTCTTATTTTAGAACACCCTGTTGACACAATAGAAAGATCTTACGATTTTTTCAACGAGATCTTCAAGGTCCGGGACTGGTTTTAAAGCAAAATATTCCTTAAATCCTTTTTCTGCGAAAAACTCACTACGGTGAAAAATTTTGAAACACCCTGTAGAGTAGTTTCCTTAGAATTACCCGATTGCTTTGCCTTGGAAATCTTCTTTGAGGAGAAAAAAAAGTTATGTCCATGCCTCCATTTGTTCAAAAGTTATAATTTTTGCAACGAAAGATGTCATTTATGGCCACAGTTTGTTAAGGCATGTTGTCCACTAGACCCAAGGTATCTTCGAGGACAACGCAAGTGACAAGATATAACATACCTCCTTAAAATGATTTCGATTTCTACGGACAAATTCGTATTAACTGTCACGAAACGTCAAAAATTCTGCCTTACTGACGCATTCGCAGCAAATAATATTCTCAAAACAAAATGGCGGACGCTCTTGTGTCTCCAATTGATCAGATGACGTGTAAAAATGGTGGATAAATAAAGAAAATAAATGGGAAATTTGGACAAAAACAGCAAGGAATTTGTCAATTGGTGGGTATCAGTCCATTTTGCCTTAAATGTTTAGACAAATATTAGTGTCTCGTCGGATGTCAAATGATTGATAGCGAAAATCTTCATTTACATTGAAGACATACAGCATTTACCTAAAGCGTAGTGTAATAAAATCTTCCATTTACGATTTGTAATCCCCACACGCCAGTGCGAACTATATCAGTTCAAAATGCACTTCAGTGTGCAATGGACCTTAGATTTTTTATGAAGAAGATATGAAATGACGACTTCAAATTCCTGTAAGGCTTACATAATCTCTTCTTTACTCTAGAAGCAGGAAAACAAAACCTTTCCTTCCGCTCCAGCCAGATTGTGTCTACAAAAAACGAAAACGTTATGCAATCGCTTGCACAATGCACAAGCACATACATAATAAATGGGAAGAAAAACAATAAGCAACTCTCGACTCGTATTTCCCTACCCTGTTCACCTTGTTCGAGGGCAGGGTTTATTTTTCGTTTTCTTTTGTTTCTCCCTCGCTTTTGTTATGCAAAGAAACAGGTTAATCACTCAACCAGAGCTAAGTTCATTAGCGTAGCGTGATGTTCTTTTACCTTACAGTTTACAGAAGAACTTAGGCCCGATGAAATGGCGTGCGTCGCCTTCAAGTGGTATGTCGGGGAGACAGTTATTTTGAATATATAGCTTCCTGCCTGTGTGCACCACTGTTACGACCGTTTCAAAGACCCGTCTGAAGACGAATCGATTAGGGGAGTCGAATGTATTTGGATGGGTGGCGTGGGGACACTCTCAACCCTTTGCTGTCGCTTGCAGAATGTGTGCGCCGCACCCAAATATTGTTGCCTCTGACGAGAGTGTTATGTATATATACCTACGCTATTTGGATAATTACTCGACCCGTATGAATATTAAAAGCAATTAACAAAATTAAAATGGTGAAAAAGAGTACGAAACAGTTTAAAACGAGGTTATGGAGAAGTTACATGATACCTTGTATAGGAAGTCGTGTTTACTTAACCAAATTAATCTGACATAACTTTCGGTTGTTGTTTTATGTGGGAAAACTCTTACTTTCTGATTCATCTGTGGTTTTAGTGCATCTGCGGAGAGTTGCTAGGTACGTCTTTCGAGTTGAGGGGAATAGGATGGCAATAGAACACATTTCGATGTAGACATAGCCAAATCCTTCGACATGTTGAATCACTGGAATAGGGCCAAATGGGAACAGGTCTTAGTAAATAGTCACCTTTAAATGATGAAATCTGGCGTTCCACAGGGAACTTTACTTGGTCCAATGCTGTTTCGCATTTATATATTTGCTTTTCAGCTACCCCCTTGAACTTTAAACAGAGCTTATATAAACACCGACCTTCATTCGCTGAGAATTCGGCTCCCTAGTGTATCAACCTTCTAAGTGGACATCTTGTAAGAAAGCTTCAAGAACAAGACTCAGATCTCATGTGCGCGAAAACTTCATCAATAAAATAAAGCCTTCCAGGTGTAATGTGCGCGATTGCATGACCTACGTTTGTTTAATTAGATTCAGGAGCAAAGTGCGCATCGGTATTGTATGTGCTACAAACATATTTCGTAGCGCACACTAGTGTGCGCTTAATCCTTAAGTCTGTAAACTGCCATGAACATTGCAGGTGACCGGTATCTTATGTGCTGCAAACGTATTTCGTAGCGCACACTAGTGTGCGCTTAGTCCTACGGTCTGTAAACTGCCATAGAAATTGCAGCATTTGTTAACATATTGCAAGCGACCATGCATCACATTTATAATGTGCCCGATTGTATGAACTACGTTTGTCCTAGAAGATTCGCATCGGTATCTTATGTGCTGCAAACATATTTCGTAGCGCACACTAGTGTGCGCTTAATCTTAAAGTCTGTTAACTGCCATAGACATTACAGGTGACCGGTATCTTATGTGCTGCAAACATATTTCGTAGCGCACACTAGTGTGCGCTTAATCCTACGGTCTGTAAACTGCCATAGAAATTGCAGCATTTGTTAACATATTGCAAGTGACTATGCATCATATAATGTGCCCGATTGTATGAACTACGTTTGTCCTAGAAGATTCGCATCGGTATCTTATGTGCTGCAAACATATTTCGTAGCGCACACTAGTGTGCGCTTAATCTTGAAGTCTGTCAACTGCCATAGACATTGCAGGTGACCGGTATCTTATATGCTGCAAACATATTTCGTAGCGCACACTAATGTGCGCTTAATCCTAAAGTCTGTAAACTTCCATAGTAATTGCAGCATTGCTGTCACTATCCATGAAGATAAACAACATCTCCATATTGCAAGCGACCTTCCATGCGTAAGGCCTTCGATTTCCAATCACCACAACCACAATGCAACTCAATCTCCCTTCTAGGCCGCAACGATTGCTTTGAATATTCATCTTTGAAATGTGATGCAAATCTTACACAACTACTCCACTATTGGGCAAAAAAAAAAAAAAAAATCAGCAATGAATCAAACTAATCTCCGAAAGTGCCCATTTCCATTTTCATTTATGTAAATGTAGCGCAAAACGACGGCTTTCAAGCTCAACATCTGGTCTGATATAATAAAGTAAATGTATATTATCTCCAAGGAACGGTCTTAGGCTGTGTGTGCGAAATACACCTCACAGCACATTATAATCAAATTAGAGCCTCCTAAGGTTCAACCATTTTTACTTTTCTGCTGGCTTCTCTTTTTCGCCCGTATCGTTAGTTCCGCAATTGATGATGGTGGTCATCCACCATGCAACACTGACACCTCTTCGCACAGCATTGGCAATTAATTATACGCGCAGCTCTTTCGGATGAATTTGCATTTACCGTGCGATATTCATGTGCGAAGTGTATAATTATTGCCATGGCGATGTTGCTTTCCTCCTATTCAGACTCTGGGCCAGTGATTAGGCATCTTCCTCATCTTCTAGGCTCGTTGCACACGCGATTTTTTTTTTCGTTTTTTTTCTCATTTGTAAAAGAAAAAGAAAAAAAAAAAACATTTTCGAACAGTAGATTCGAACAAAAGTGAGTTTAGCGAGACTCATGGCGAACTTTCTATTTCTTTTCAGTTAAATGTCGGACGTTTAAATTGAATAAACAAATTTTGCAACCTGATGTTGGTGGAACTAGCAGGTGAATTTTTGCGCACAACACGTGTCTAACCAGATGAAAAGGAGTTAAACAATATTGTTAAGGTGAGTGCTATTTCGGGAACAAAACGGCTTAGCTACTACGCTGAGTGACTTTAAGTCGGGTTTAAGTTGCGGATCTTTACTTGTGAATTTGTGAAGATTGTGGGTAGTTTGAGCATCTGCTTTGAAGATTGGGAACTCGAAAAGTGAATGCTTAGACATTGCCTCAGTGTTCACAACATAACAGTGTGGACAATTTTTAAAAGGCTTTCAAATGTGGTAGTCTTTTCTAGATTTTCTCTCGCCGAACTACACGACTTTGATTTTAAAATCACAGTTAAACACTGCATTACTACGATTTGTTAATAAACTTCAATGAAGAGTCCCTAAAACTAAGGAAAAACTAACTAACTCTTGCGGAATCGGAACCCAGGTCCTACTTGATTAATAGCGAATAACAAGTCTTCGTCGTTAATAATGTCTTCAACGTCCTTAAGGAACAACGCAGAGGATGTTCTTTTCTTAGGAGCACTCATAAATGAAAGGCGCCAAATGGGATCTTGGCGAACCCACTGTTCATTCATATTTAAAAAAATCTTATTGAATTTATAAAACTTTCTCAAACATAACCGAAATTGTTGCAAAGCTCAAAGAGTGGAAGAACCTCAAATTACATTCTAATTCTTTCAAAGCACATTTTTCGAAATAGTTCTTAAAAGTGCTACAATCACTCAACTGTAAGTCACTCCATGCACTCGACAAACACAGCAATTAACGAAGGGGAGAATGAAGAAAAATCAAGAATTAGATCTACCGTAACAATTCTGAGTATAAAAGGGCAGCGTGACTTCAACCAGCGTTACCGATAGCCGAAGTGATAAAGTCGCCAAAAGGATAAAGTGGCCAAAAAGATGAAGTCACAAAAAAAGCGGAGTCTAAAAAGGCCAAATACAAATGAACAAGAATAACAAAATTATACTTATGGACACAGAGAATATTTCCTTAAATGGGAGTTGTTTTGAGTACTTTTTGTGGACATAGCGGACTGAAAGTTTGTATCATTTTTGTAAAAGGGTGCGAAAGCAGAGCATTTTTAAAAAGTCGTCGCCGGGGCCCTGAGATTTAAAAATTTGCCAAATGGGAACTAATGTCGCTCATTCGTAGCGCTGAATTCAAGTTATTGACAGTCATTTGGAAGCACCAGTGATACCAACTCAGGCATAATTCCGATGCTTGAGTCATTGAGGAATAATGTTTGTGATTTGTTTTTTACAATCAATTCATACAAATACTTTTTGAATTTGGTAAATCTGGAACATTCCTTAACAAAGTCGCTAATTTTAATTTACCACTGTATGTCATACTTATTTTCCAACTCTCTACTTGACTTACGCACCAAACCCAAGCCTTGGATAATAGAGATTAAAAAAAGGTAGTACCTATCAATCGAGCAGTATTCAGTTAACAAATTTTAATCAAATTGCCTGTTAGTTGCAGTTCCTTTGTAAAATTTTATCTTTCTTACCAAAAAGTCATATTTTTTTCTGGAAAAGGCATAATTTTGTTCGGGTTTAAGCATAAAAACTTTGATCCGGCTTGGCATCACTGGTTAGCACCCAGTGAATAAATTAAACCCGGAAATTGAGCGTTCGGCTCTGAATTTGCTAAATAAAACTGCAGGAATATTTCGGTCTACATAAAACGTTAACAAATTGTAAAAAGTCGTAAAAATAATTCCAAAACGTCACTTCATTCAATGACCTTGTCACTACCTTGTTCTGAGTGATCTCAGCTTGGAGGGGGGCAGCCCTAAAGCTACGATTATTCGTGTCACTTTTAAATTTTGACATAAAAAATTTGTAAAAAAAAATTAAGGCCTTCGGTGGTCACTCGTGTGTCTTTCATTAGAGTGCAGAGTGACCAGACGATTGACAGGCGATCACACGTAGTGACAAATTTACGACAAATGTTTCCGACGTAGGCGCAGTGACTTAGTGGTTAGTTTATTGGACTACTAAGCGAGGGGTCCCAGGTTCGAATCCCGCAAAAACCCAAAATCGCAACCAAGGGTTTTTTCCACCTGCGCCACCTCTGGCGAAGTTCTGACAAACATCTGACAACTTACTGTCTTGAAAGAGCTTCTCATTTAGCCGTTTGGAATTGGCATAAAATTGTAGAAAAACTCACACAAGACGAATGGTTGTGAGAAGCTAGGCCTAGGGTCCCTACGGACCTGTTGCGCCAACTATTTGTTTGTTATTGTTTACATCATAATGACGTCGGCATGTCACAATTTGACATGAAAATTGGCATGTGTAAGGTTTCTTTCCTCAAAGGGCTACACAGTCCGTAGCAATAGAAAGCTTCTATCCTCTAGTAAAAGACCAATCGAGAAATATTTTATTCATAAGCAAAGACGTGCGACTAATCGATCCAGGCTCTTTATCCCTAAGTTCGGGAAGTCTAGGAAAAGGATCGCGTGGTCTGGGACACTTGCGACAACAGCAATGACGAGAAGTCGAAAAATGCTAACCACTCTCCTTGAAAGAACCGAGTTGGTTCACTTAGCTAAGCTCAATAAATTCAAACACCAGTCCGCGGAAGACTTCAACGGTCTCCAAGTTCAACTGTCTGTGGATCAATGAAAAGTTGCAAGCAAAGATGACTCTGACTCATTTGCCCTGTAGCACGTACTGAATTCTGCTGCCCAAAGAATAACAAATGAGAGTCACAATGCCACTTAGTAAAAAGCCACTTGACGTCGCCAACAACTCACGGAAATCGGACCTCCCCCCCAAAAAGCTGTCAATAAAACTGTATGTGTCCTCCCATAATCTTTACGAATAATAACAGAGCAATTCATCATCAAGTGCGCCACTGTCCTTGGCCATAACCAAGAAATTACGATGCTCCAGTAAAAGATGCCAAGACAAATCGTCTTAAATGAGGTCGCACTTATTCGAGATGAATCGACGCAATAAAGTCATTTTATTACCCAACCAATTTATATTCTACACATTTGTGCAGAATTCCACCCCTCCCGGGACACCACATCTTTCACCCTCCCATTTCGTTACCGTAACAAGAGCTCCATAAACATCAAAGTTTATTTGCATTTCACAACAGACTCTTACTTAATGGAAAAGAAGAACCCCAGCACCATCCACCTGAGACTTTGCACAAAACACATGCCTACAGTCGGCTCCGCATTTACTGGCTTATTACGCAATTCAACCTGTCCGACTGTCTATCTGTGGCAATGCTAAGTAAATCCTCGAAAACCGATTAATTTGCCAATCAATTCCATTGATCACATCTGCGAAACGCACCATCTTCTGGTCGATAGACACTTTGGCAAATCTGCCAAACGGAAATGTACGACGGGCTGGTTGTACCGTTCGTACATCTCTTTTTTAATGGCCGTGAAATTTAAGAAATATTCTGTCAAATAAACTCGATTGTTAGGATGACAGTTCCCATTTGACTGGGCAATTATGTAAATTTTCTGTGAATGCATGCGGACTTACCAAATTCTTTTGTATTGACGGTTGGACGGAGGAAACTAGTTTTCTCTGGTCAAAGTGCCTAGTGTAGCGTGCATTTCCGGGTTGTATTTCTTTTTTGTACAAACGAGAATTTGTGCCGAACAAAGGGTGAAGTTGGTCAGGTTCTGTTGGGTTCCTCATTTACTGTGAGGTTTCCGTTGAGGTTCAATGATTTGGTCGGCGCTATTGTTTAATGGGATCGATTGAGGTCGGGCGGACGTCAGTAATGGTGGTATCTTTTTGTACTTTTTTTTTCCGCTGGAGTAGAACTGTTACAAATGAGGTGGAAGAAAGTGTCATGAAAATTGTGATTGCACTTGTACTGTGTGATAGAGCAATCTCGGTCAGTATAGGTGGCAAGGATAATTACAAGTTTGCTAAGGTACAGGGTCCGCCAGATAACTTCTTTTTTTTTTTGAAAATGCTATAAAAAAAAACTGCTGAATATTTTCTCAAATTTCTTCTTTTATTTAAAAGTAAAATCCTTCCGGTTAATAATGGAAAATAATTTCATTCAAATGGCTGCCTCGGCTGGCCATGCAGTAGCCTACACGATCGGTCCAATTTTTAAGCACATTATCGATTGTGTGCAGCTGTATTTCACGAATATTGTCCTTTAAAGCGTCAATTGTCTCTGGTTTGTCGGCGTAACACTTATCTTTTACGGCACCCCACAAATAATAGTCCAACGGTGTCAAATCGCAGCTCCGAGGTGGCCAAACGACATCAGCTCTGCGGCTGATAATGTGATCTTCAAAAACAGGGTGCAAAACATCGAGTGTAGCTTCGGCTGTGTGGCACGTAGCGCCGTCCTGTTGAAAGCAAATGTTGCCAATATCCTCCTCTTCAATTTTTGTGAACAAAAATTCGTTCAACATGGCCCGATAACGATCGCCATTGATTGTAACGGCCACTCCTTGCTCATTTTCGAAGAAAAATGGCCCAATTATGCCTCTGGACCAAATTCCGCACCAAACAGTGACTCGTTTTGGGTATATCGGCTTTTCAATGTATGTGTGCGGGTTTTCTGTGCCCCAAATGCGACAATTTTGCTTGTTTACATATCCGTCAAGATGAAAATGAGCTTCATCTGAAAAGATGATTTTCTTGGCAAAATAGGCATCTTCTCTAAGTCGATCGCAGGCCCACTTTCAAAGTAATGTCGCAATATTTCCCAGCGCTGTTCAAGCGTATACACAACCATATTCGTTCAGCGGAAGGATAAAACGAATTATCTGTCAAATCAGACATGAGCTAAGTGTTACCATTCGCGAAATAAGCACTAGTTGAAAAAAAAAAAGTTAGATGGCGGACCCTTTATTATGGGGACTGTGCTCTAGAGAACGAGATGAAGGACTTTTCGAAGCGGCCACTAGCATATTTTTATTCAGTTTGTTTTATTTTGGTTATTTAGCTTTACTTTCGGCAAAGCTGTAGACATTTTTTGTTCAATAAAAGCTTCCAAGAATCCAGGCAGGGAATTTCCTGAAAACATGCAATTATTTCTGATAAAATGTCATAAACTGCGGCGGAATCGCTTCATCTGTCAATTAGCAATTCTAAACTGAATTAAAATCCAAAGCGAAAGCCACTTTAAATGCGGAAGTATAAGGTTTTAAATGTCTCTCTTGTAACCACTCTTATTTGTCAAATACCGTTCACATTTTGCGAAGTGTCTCTCACGGTCAATATACATCCCTGGGCCAAGTTTTGCAGCTACAGCTCCAACAGATTTCAAGATTTATTGTTTTTATTTACTTTTTCTACCTTGATTACCACGGGCTTTGATGAAGGGAAGTTGCCACGCCCCCTAATGCTAAAACCCATCAATTAGTGCCAGGGATAATTTTAAAAGATCCGCAGATGTTCGATTGTCAGTGAATATCAGATCGAAGGAACCTTCTAAGTAACCAAAAACCTGTGACTCGTTTTTCGTGTATAGTTCTTCTGAGAGCTCGCTTAATCTACCTGCGTAAGCTTGCATATTCTCCCCGTGATGGTTTGCCTATACATTCTTTCTCTAAAGACGTTTGTACTTTGTTCTTCCATACTTCTTTGGGAAAACGTTCGCATTTTGATCTTCCTCAATTGTCTTGGCATATCGTTCCCCTTGAAGTTTGCATCATCTTTCTCTGCCTGTTTGCCTACATTTTTTCTCTAGAGACGTTCTTCTTTTTTTTTTTTCCACGAATAAGCAAAAATACGTTCGCATTTTGTTCATCTTAATGGACTTCGGCAATCCACGTGCGATTCTTCCGTCAATGTTCGCAGCGACATTTACCATTTCATATGAACCATATCGCCTTAAGGTCTCAAATGAATTCGCCGGGAAATATTCTTCCGACGAACTCGAAGCGAAGGAAATGCGAATCGCCGCGTTTGCTTAAAATTGGCAAATCCATCCATTATCAATGGAAACCAAAATTTAACGTCAGGGCAATCGAAAATCGCATTATTTCGAACGCTGTTAACAATCCCATGTAATTACGGAAACCACCATAAAAAGAACCGTTTAAACAACATTTACCTAGGTACATAATGAACGCCTATCGCTGCGCGTAAAAACTTCGACTTACGAATGATTCAATTTCCCCATTAATGGCGCAATAATGAAAATATCTGCTTCACGTCAAGGCCGAACACCCCTTCGCGTCCTTCAACTTTTAAATGAAATGTTCCCTCAACATTGAATGTTAGATTTCCCTGTCAACATCCTGGGCTCCCTGGAAGCAGTCAACAATCAGCTTCAGCAATTTATCTCGTATTCCATTAGAGACACGTCAATTTCACTTTTCTCGTCTATTCTCAGTGGAATTTGATACAAAACCGCAACAAAAGAGAGCAATGGGAGAAAGAAGCCGACATTTACGACGGCTTGCCTTATATGGAAATGTAGTTGAGTAGGTCAGACTCCGCACAATGCCTTTCACCCGCACTTGCCAAATTCTGTATCTGTATTTATTCGCATTTTGGTTTGGGGTAGGTTTTAACCCTAAATAAAATATCCCCTCTGTCAGTGTGCGTGTGTATCTTTTTCCTCTCTTTCCTTCTCTCTCTCTCTCTCCTTGACCTTGAATGTCGACAGACCCCAACACAACAATAAAATCCTTGCGAACCAACGTTCTCCGTCAAAAAGGTGAACTGAGACGAATTGGAATGGAAGGCCAGCGCCAGCATCCAGCCCTGCACATTTTGCGCTCTCCCACTACTACTCATGTGTGTGTGTGTGACAAAACGAATCCCCATTTAGCTATAATCCGACGATTGCGGCCATCATCGCACACAGTCTGACTCTGAACTGCGAACCAGGATATAACAGTTCGCTGTTGCGTTTAGCACTTGCCTCGCTGCTCTCTTCGTCGTCCTTGTTAATCGCGGTGACACACTAACTGAAATCCGGGTCGGTATCTCCTTACCATCTCTGTTGCTGTTGTTTACTTAGCACACGACCCACGAGTGTATCTTCCTAGATATGTGTCAGTTCAGTAGTAACCTAAGTGAATTATTTTCTTTTAATCTGTGCGGTGCTATTGATCAAATTTTGTTTGCCATTCGGAAAGTACACACGAGTATAACCGAAACTCAGTAAAATAAAAAAAACAAACGAAGGACAAACGGGATAAGTGTTGATTATGCGATGATGCTATATAGGTAGGAGATCATCCTTCTGACTATCGCCTGTGTTTGTGTTGAGGGTGGTTATTGATTTCTTTTTTTCTTGTGTTGCTCGTTCTGCGGGTCCTCCACACGGAACAAATGGGAACAATAAACGGGGTAGAATGTGACTTGGGATTGGGACGACTTTGTGCGAAGGATAATAGAAGAAAATTGGAAAAAGGGGACAAACCAACCACAGCGAATACGAAGAAGCATATGAGATTTGTGTGATTGCATGAAACGGATTATATGGATGGAATCCAGGCGGATTGTATCTGTTCACGTGAAAGATATTGATAGGACGAAGAGCGCAATAACAACAAATCAAGGACGGCCGGTTTAGTGGTAAAGTCCGTTTAATTTGGTTTGCTTTCTTCTGGTTTTGACAGTTTTTTTGATCATCGAAATGTAAAACGAGGGTCGAGTTGGGCGATTTTACATACGAAAAAGATTCCGTCAAGGATTGCTTGTTTATAGATAGGCGCTGAATTTATTAAAGACCGTCTTGTAGTGACCTTCGAGGTAGGCAAACTGCTGCAAGTTTCTCGAGTCGTAGCTATGAAAATATTGCCTCAGCGGTGCTCAAAAGTTTAAGGTTAAAGAGCTCATCACCCTATAAACCCTAGAAAATTGCACCTTTAGGCTAAAAATAACTTTAACTCTTACAAGACTTTATTTTTGAGCGAGTCAAGGCCCAACCTATACCCACATGTATCTCCAGTCGGTTGGTGGAGGTCTATTTCCAACTGAGAACGGCCTTTGTATTCGATATCAAAAGCAACTTGTAAATTGCCTAATGGCGGGGAAGGTCTGTTTGAAGCTCGTGGGTCTTTCGCAAGTGGTTTGATATTTTCCCCGTCGCCTCAAAAAATCAAAATGCTTTTGACGATCATCGAATATTGCAGACTGTAGACGGTGTTGGAAAGAGACAACTGTTCCATATATTATTCATGCAGGAGACGAGTTGGGGCAGTTACTTATAGCCTCCGTGTCCAGGCCCTTATAGTTGCGCTGATTTTAAGTATACAGACCATCATTTATTTTGACAGGCTTAGAGGAGTACAGGAGAGCTGAGCTTGTTACTCAAAGAAAAGCAGCTTTTGGGCCCGCCGATGCTTGGCAACTTGCAAAAATAAGCGATGGTTGCAGGATCGAAGCTTTATTACCGTCCTGGGGTCGAATTACCGCATCCTAGAGCGAGCAATACGTCACTGAGGCCTGTTTGCTGATACTACTCATAGCTATTTAATTCCACTTAACATCTTATGTGAAAATTTATGACATAGAAAAAGTAGCCCATAAGGTACTTAAGTACTTAAGTCTCGAGTCTTCTTTTTAGTAGCCCGCTCCCTTTTTCTGTTGTTTTCTGAATCTCATGGATAGTTACGATGGAAATATCACCTGCAAAGCCCTTCTTAAGGCATATGCAGCCTCATAAAACCGGTTCTTACACCATTCCATAAAGAATAGGCCCTAAAACTGACCCTTGTGGAACTCCTACTGACGAGTTGCCGCACTTGGTACCTTCGTCACGGCCGTAGCTTAGCTGTCCGCTCATTTGACACATACTTGTCTATGAAACACGTCCCAAAATGAGTGCTGCTGCAAGTCCGCGCTAATTTCGAGAAGCAACGATCGGATTTGGTTGCGGTTTTCATTGTTATTGCCAGCATTTCTCAGGGAAGGTTTATGCGTATTAAAAATGTACCTTAACGCCTGTAGAAGCTCGACATTTCAAGGACAAAGTGGCTTCAGAACACTTAGAGTTCGAAACATAAGGGACATCTATTCAAAGGTGATTTAGAAATTAAGGCACGCCCTTGTTTTTGATAAGGACACACAACGAGATTTATTTTACACAACACAATTCAGTTAAAAACATAACAACTTTTGCGGCAGTAGATGAAATTAATAAAACCACCTATGGTGAACTCAAGCTGGGCATACAAATGAACTACAAACTGAAACATGAAGCCAAACCGACATTTCTTTTTTGTCAGAAAAAAACCCAGATACATCTAACCGCAATATGAATAATTGTTGGCACTTTGTCCTCTAACCCGAACCTCGTTTTCCTTGCCCCAAACTATCAGCTTAGTACAAATTGTGCCATTAATCTAGCTAGTGCGCCAAAGCTGGTTACATTTATGTACGTTGCCGGTTGTATTATGTCAGCAGACTTAAAAGGAAAACTATATCACCAACGCGAGTGGTTCTCACTTTATGCGGCCTGCGGCACCCCCCATTGGTTCGCATACTAACTATGCGTCACACCATCATGGATAACCGGCCCATCAACTATGCCGTCCGATATCAACACGATATAACACGCTCTGACCAATATGCGTGCAGCTCTTCTGCAGCCCGCCATTCGTACCGTACGAGTACATGCATCCGTCAGTGGCAAAACATGCTTGCACGCAGCAACGCCAACTGCAGTGCAGTGCAAGTGTCAAATTGGAATGCGGAGTGTCATTAATAGAAGTGGTGGATCCACACACACCACGTTGACTTGGGTTTCTAATTAAATTGTCAAACGCCACTATGGGGGGACCTTTGGTTCGACAAAGTTCATCATCGGGTTTATATTGTTATTACACGTCAGAGATGAAAGTCTAAATGGCATACACAAACAGTAGACGGTTAGCTGTTTGTCGTCATAAAAACAGGCAACAAAAGTTGTTGACAAAGTTTTCGCGTTGACATTGTTGTCCCAATGTGAGATAAAGATGAATGGAACTGCTGAGACAGGAGGCTGGCTGGCAAAAGCCAAAACGAAACCAAATGTTACGACTTTTGTATCTCATTTCGCTTATCTGACGAGATATGAACGACGAATAGGCAGGCGGCGGCTTATGTAAACGTCTCTTGGGGATGAGTTTGTGGCGGGTCTATTGTTGAACGGATGAATTCAATCAGCTTTGACTGAGTGGGTTTATTTGAATAACAAAAGGGCTTAACACTGAGTGGGTTAGGCTGGTTATGAAGCGGTTTTCGATTTAATTAAAGTTGGGCCTTGGAACGGCAGCAATAGGCGCTGTCGGAGGAGGACCTAAGTTGTTGTGGAAAGTAATTGTGGTTGCTTTTAACAAAACGGCGGTTTACAAGCAACTTGATTTGAACTTATTTGTATGAAGAGGCATAGTTCAAAAAAAGAGGTACTGAATATATTTTAATTGCAAACGGTTCTGCCCTGCACATCAGAAGTAAACAAAGAATGTCTCCTGTCTGCTCAATACCAGGTTGTTTCGGAACTAATTCAATTGAGCATTTAAGCTCTTTAATTTCAAGCAATATCATGAAATTCACTTCTTTTGAGTAAAAGTGCAGTCAATTTCCACCATTCAAACGATAAAAAATGGAACGAATTGAATGATTTTCAACAGTTTTGTAAAATTTTCCAATTAATTTCATTTGTCTGCAATCATTTGGATTGTTTACCAATTTCTTTCAATCATCAGCACCAATTTTCAATTGTTTGTAACCCCATTCAGTCCAAAATCAGGTAACGTGTGTTTCCAACCACGTCAAATATTCGGCAATCAATTTGCATCAGTTTCAAACCATTTAATTTCATCATCAATCATTTGTATTTGATTCCAAATATTTTCAACAATCTGCTATCATTTTCACACATTTCTAACCATTTCCAATAAATTTTCATATGTTTCCAACCAGCTAAAACTTCTGTAGTCAATATGCATCAATTTCCAACCAATTTGAATCAAACTGCTATCATTTGTAATCATTTGCAACCGGTCTTAGTCAATTACAACCTAATAATAATTTTTAACAAAATTACGTGTGTTTCCAACACTTTTAAATTTTTTCAATCAAGACGCCTCAGTTAAATATCATTTTATTCGTTTCGAAACATTTTTAAATAATATTGCATATGTTTTCAACCATTTTCAAATAGTTGCGATCAATAAACATCAATTTCAAACCCAATTGAAAAATATGCTATCAGTTTCGCTCATCTGCAACCGTATTTATTCGATTATGACCATTTTAGACCATCAAAAATCATTTTTGATGTATTTCCAACAATTCAAAAAATTCTGCAATCAATAACAATCAATTCCCAATCATTTTTGGTCATCAGACAGCATTTCTAATCATCTGCACTTGTATTTGCTCGATCCTTACCATTTTCAATCATCTGCAACCATTTTACATGTGTTTCCAACCATATTCAAAATTCTTCAATCAATACACATCAGTTTCCAACCATTTGAAATCATGCTTAATCATTTGTAATCGTTTTTATAATTTTTAAATCATCAACTTAAATTTTTATTCTTTTCGAACCATTTTTAAATAATTTTTAATCACTTCGCATGTGTTTCCAACCATTTAAAAATAAATTCGATCAATAAGCATCAATTTTCAACCATTTTAAATCATATTCTACCAGTTTTGCTCATCTGCAACCGTATTTATTCGATCCTAACCATTTTCAATCATCTGAAACCATTTTACATGTGTTTCCAACCATTTTCAAAATTCTTCAATCAATACACATCAGTTTCCAACCATTTGAAATCATCCTTAATCATTTGTAATCGTTTTTATAATTTTTAAATCATCAACTTAAATTTTTATTCTTTTCGAACCATTTTTAAATAATTTTTAATCACTTCGCATGTGTTTCCAACCATTTAAAAATAAATTCGATCAATAAGCATCAATTTTCAACCATTTTAAATCATATTCTACCAGTTTTGCTCATCTGCAACCGTATTTATTCGATTCTAACCATTTTCAATCATCTACAATCATTTTACATGTATTTCCAACCATTTGAAAAATTCTGCGCCCATTACGCATCTATTTCCAAGCATTGGGATTCATTTTCAAACACCTGCAAACATATGCACTTGTGTCGTAGTCTTTTTAGAATCTGTGCAGTCATTGGCATTATTTTCCAATATTTTTAATATTTTCCAACCATTTTCAAACTTCAATGAATTCCCAATCATTTCCTATGGCACTCTATGCTTTGGCATGACCCCAGTAATTCACGTCTGCTTGATCAGTCGTGGCATCGATGTCAACTATGGAACCCGCTATCTGTGCTCGAACTTTGGCAGTATTTTAAAATCATTTTTAAACAGTCGGCAAGGGTCAAACGCTGCTGGATGAACCTGCAAACTATACTGTATATTTAAGCAGATGAAACTAAGAAGAAAAACTATTGAAAACCCTTTCATTTCAATTCTCGCCACAGAAAACTAATTATCGTTAACCCCTTAAGGACTCTCTTTTTCTCTGTCCAAACACCGCCGGCGCATCTTTTCGAAAAGACCTGCCCGCCCAATCTGTAACTATTCATCCCACCCCGAAGCAGGAAGCACTTTGTAAGAGATTTTTAACACAACCACCACGAAAAATTACTTCAACGCTCGCATTCCAGGAGTGCTTGGCCTGCTTGGCCAAGTTTAAATTGCCGCTTTTACCCAGAGTCAAGATAATTGCGCACTTCTTGCAAGTGAATTCCATCTTGGGTCAATTGAAAGAACTCCTCTCAATGGCTCTTCATTCCGATTGTCGTTTATCATCGTCATCATTTGATTAATTCTCTCTACGTGCGGAATTGTGGAGCAAATTCCACAGGACACCATCACATATCGCCTGTGAGTATGCGAAGCAACGGCGGAAGCATTTAATCTTTATTCTCGATGCGGCCGCACATTCATTCAACGCGACGATGACGAAGTGCGCCTTTGTTAGGGTCAAGTTCGCATTTCCTTTGGCTCTCCACTTGCGGCAGCCATCAATTGTTGGGCGGTTTTTAATTGGCCTGGTGTACCAATAAGCGCTGAAGCAGTCTAGGGTCTATTTGACAGTTCAACTAGTCCATGGGTCGGGTTTTGGGATTAACTTGGCGAGATGTCGTAGGTGCATCGCATAACACATACGAATTAGACGGAGGGTGGGTCTTTCGAAGTGGAACTCCGCACTGGCATGGACTATTGTTTACTTGACTTTGGAGAGGTGTGGGAGCTAGATAGCTTTGTTCGATGGAATCACGTCTGCGAAGGTGATTAACCCAGTTTTCAATTGTTTTTCTTCTGGGGCGATGGAAATTACCCACACACACCATTGGGTGTATAATTATTGGGTTCTGTCCGTCAGACAAAGAGGGACTTTGCAGTGAAGTGCATACCGACTGCTTGGAGAGTGCACATTTCATCGGAAGTGTGGTGTAGTGGTGCAGGCTACGTTTACGATGAGTCGTAAAATTGCATTCGAATGAATAATGGCGCGGAAAATGGGACAGGGAGTTGACACTGTTTGTTTGTTTGATGAAAGATGATAAGTGATCCCCAATCCACTACCAAACTCACCCTGTTCATATATACCCCACCCACACACATGAAAAATGTTACCAAACAAAATGATAAAATAAAAAAACAAACAATCATAATAAAACGTTGATTACACAAACGTCGGCTTCACAAGTCACCCCGTAAAGCACCGAGGAGCGCTATCAGTTATGTGACAAGAATTCGTCTGAGCCCAAGGTCAAGGTTCGTAAGGCAAACAAGAGATATCTCCGTCCACATCCAAACATGTATCAGCAACTGGAGGCGCCAAAGGGAAACATGTTAATCAACGATGTCATGGCAATGGCAGTGAGCAGTGACAAGCCTGCCACTGACTTTCTGCTGGCGACATATGGATTCCATGACCACCACCATCATCAACATCATAATCAACGCATCGTCCAAATGAGTGACGTGTGTATGTCAACAGCAAGTTGAAGTCGCCGCTGTCTGACTGGGGTGTTAAATTGACGTAATTAGACTTTGTAGAGGCGTCACTGTGGCGATTAATATGCACGCTTATTTTTCTCCTTCTATGCTGGATGACAAATAATGGTAAATGGTGCACATTGCGGCGGGGTCGAGGCTTCGCTATGAACTTTTTGCTGTTGTGGGGTCTTTGAACGGAACTGTGTGGCTGCAGTTGAATGGCAGATTGAGTTTCAGAGTTGTAGCGCCATACCGATCGAGGGGACGTGGAATGTTTACTTTAAAAGTAGATAAAGAGAGCAATCATTTTCATTTGGCAACCACTGACATTTTCCAATCATTTTTAACTATGTTCAATATTTCAGTCATTGGCATTCATCCAATTCATGCTTACTTGCATCTGCAAACTATTTGAATAATTTCTAGCCATTTGCAACTATTTGCATGCTTTTTCATAATTTTTACATCTCTTTGCATTTTTTTTCTTACATTTGCATTTTTTCCTAGTAAATTTCCATCCATTTGCATTATTTTCCATAAACTTTGCCACCATTTGCGTCCTTTTTCATACATTTGTAACCATTTGCATTCTTTATCAGCTATTTTCAAGCATTTGCAATCCTTTTCGTACATTTGCAAGCATTGCATTGCTTTTCCATAATTTTTACAACCATTTGCATTCTTTTTTATATATCTGAAACCATTTCCATTATTTTTCGTACATTTTCAACCATTTGGATTATTTTGCAGTCCATTGCTACCATTTGCATTCTTTATCAGGCATTTTCAATCAATTTCATGATTTTATATAAATTTTGCAACCATTTACATTCTTTTTCCTATATTTTCAACCATTTTGCAAATTTGCAGCCAATTGCTACCATTTGCTTTCTTTTCTAGCCATTTGCACTCATTTTATGATTTTCCTTAAATAGTTGCAACCATTTGCATGATATTCCATTCATTTTGCAACCATTCGCATTCTTGTTCGTACATTTTCAACCATTTGGATTATTTTGCAGCCAATTTCTACCATTTGCATTCTTTATCAGGCATTTGCAATCAATTTCATAATTTTGTATAAACTTTGCAACCATTTGCATTCTTTTTCATATATTTTCCAGTTATTTCCAAGCATTTGCATTCTTTTGCATGGATTCCCAATCATTTGCAATTTTCTTCTGAATCCGGGACTCGCACCGAAACCCTGAGAACTTTTAGAGGTGTCTAAAGCTACAGATATTAATTTCCCCGTATGATGCAAGAAATATGAAAAAATTAGATTGCTAATTCTCTATATAGCAGTCCCCTCTGGATCTCTCCTGCACAAAGTGGTAACTATTTTTGAAAACTACCTTTTCCATGTGGTAATTTTCATTTCATATCCCATTTTCCGACTCAGCCTCATTTGACGCAGAAAACGACGTTAGTTCCATATATAAAGTACCATCCCCAGAATGGAATTCTCATGTCCCTTCATCACTGTCAATGCCAAGTAGAGAGAAACCCTCTAAAGAGCAATGTCATCGTCCTCGTCAGCCCTGAACGCTGGCCATCCTCTACTCAGAGATAGATATCCTCTTTGCACATCATTAGCCACGGGCTGAAAGTTACATGAGTGGTGCGCTGGCTCATCATGTAATTGACGATAATTGCCTCACCATTCATCCCGTAATTAACGTCCTTCCCTCGTAATCCCTGGCCCTCTAACTGACGGGTGGTGAAAGCACAACAACATCGTAATTAAGCTGCAACACTATACCATACTAATTGGCAGGCATTTCGCGCGCCCGACGAAAGGATTGCAAGTTAAACTGTGCCTTTCATAAGGATAAATAAAGTAGAACAAGCAGCAAACAAATACATCCAGCCAAACATAATTAGGTCGAAACGAATTATCTTTGAATCCTTTCACGAAAATATGGGTTGCGCACAGATTGAGGACAAAAACTTAAACTTCTTGGCGCAATTCCTTCAGACGCACAGTTGTGATTATTATTTTCTGGATCTTCATCTACGTGACTTGTCAGCGTTCCCATTTGGAGTACATGGAAAAGGATTTCTTGTTCAAAAGCGTAATGTTTCCATGGGAATTCCCATTCGAAATGGAATATTTGAACAATTGCCTGAGTGGGTTGAGTGCATGACATGATTGAAAGTGCTGATGTGCCTTCTGCATGGCCACTCATCGGATGAGCTTGATTGTTTTAGTTCTCATCGAGATGGAATCGAAACTTTGATTCAGATGGAAATTGTTTTTCAATTATCAGCCGTAGAAATGAAATTTAATTGCAGTTTGAGGTGTTTGTTGAGGAGCAATTTGTAATGAGCTGAGGGAGTAGTTGGGGTTTCATTTTAAATGGGATCACGGAGTTTTTGGAAAAGTTCAGCCATGAACTTATGAGATCTGATCAAATATTAGACATCGCGAAAGTGGTTTCCCAGTTCAGAGTCCACTGCTGATTTAATTACTTTGGAAATCCTAAGCAGTTGCCTTTTCTGACTATGAAATGGTGGTATTTCGATTGTTTCTTTTCACTGTCCACTGAATAGAATTTCAATATTCTGAATCATTTAAAAATGTATTTCATTGACTTATCATTGACTTTGGAGTGAGTGCGTCCTCAATTCAGTGATCGAAACGGTACGAATGCAATCATTGGCTTCATTTTACAACTATTTTCAATTGTCTGCAGCAATTTTCACTTACTTTCAATCATTTTCAATCATCTATAACAATTTTCAGTCGTTTCCTACTATTTTCAATCATTTGCAGCAATTTTCAGTCCTTTTCTACCATTGTCAATCCTCTGCATGAATTTTCACTCAATTCCTACTGTCTTCAATCATCTGCAACAATTTTCATTCCTTTCCTACCATTTTCAATCATCTGCAAGAATTTTCAGTCATTTCCAACTAATTTCAATCATATGCAACAATTTTCAGTCATTCGCAACCATTTTCAAACATCTGCAATCATTAAAAATGAATTTCAACCAATTCCAAAACTTCTATAATCAGAATGCATCAATTTGCAACCATTTTAAATGTGTCTTCATTATTTGCAATATTTTTTCAAACATTTTCTGTCATTTGAGACATTTTTTTATTGATTTCTATTTCCATCTGCAATCATTTGCATTAATTTCCAACCATTTTAAATTATATGCGAACAAATGCAATAGTTTCCAACCATTTTCAACCTCTTGCAATCATTTGCATTGTTTTTCCAATCTCTTGCAATAATTCTCATTTATTTTCAATCTCTTTCAATCATTTGTAATCTCAAGTCACTTGCATTCTTCCAATCATTTGAATTCTGTGCAATTATTTGTATTATTTCCAATCATTTCATCATTGTATCAGGGTGCCTTTGTGTTTCTTTTTGGAACCGTTTTGTTTACATTAGCCCAGGTAAACTGCTACTGCTACTGCCTTCTCGCAGAGTAGAGCTACCTGCATGAACGTATAAAGCCTGTGTCGAGTTTTTAGCGCTTTTTACAGCGTTTATTGGGGGTGCATCCATATGCCAAAAATTGGATGCTGACACTTCCTGCAATCACTGGGGCAAATTTTGAGAACTTTTCCTTTCCACCAGCACCACCATCGAAGTCTTAATAAATTCAACTGCAATTTCTGTCATCCCCAATTCATTCCCCAACTAAAACATCAACCCCCTCCCCCGACCTTCTTTTGACTGCGAAAATTCCTCACTTCACTTACTACCCTCCTTGACATTTGTTTACAAACGCCACATTCATCAAATTAACGGCCCCGCCCCCTCACTAATCCCTCCTTAAAATTCAATTATTCATAATTGAAAATTCCTCCCGATCCTCGTCCGGATTCATTTGCGAAATTATTTGTCTTCAGTGTACTTAACGAGTATAAATTCCTCCTAGAAGCTTCATGGTGCCGGTTTAATTCCGATCGCTTCCACATGTCAGTCTCATTCCACTTGACTTCTTCGGATGAAAATGCTCCAGCATCTGCAGCTACATGCAAATGTCTTCACACTCTTGTCATATTTTATGCATTAAGAAATAATCACAGCCGTCATAATAAATCTATCAGGACTAGAAATAATGTTGCCCCATGAGCTGTCAATGGCGGGATAATAAATTCGAGTTATCGTTGTGGATGTTTTATTTTTTAATTCGTTTTGTGATGCCACTGGGGCTCCCCTTCTCTATACAAATCGATTCATCTGTCCATTGTGTGGGATTCGCTGTTCCACTTCTCCGTATGAGCAATTGTGTTCGAAGATAATTGGGAGTAAATAAATTTCCATTCCTCATGTGGAAAATGAGATAAAAATCGAGGGAAGTCGTTTCGATTCCGTCCCCCCTGGCGTATACGTAACATTTTGTTTTATATTATTTTTTTTTTCCTTAATTTTCCTTCTTAATTAATTTTTCTTTTTAAATTTCCTCTCGTTGCAGAATGTCTTCCGGCCTGATGTCGTGTGTACGAGAGAATTCTCCACCCCTAGAAATGGCTGGAAACGATTCGGGACCTCTTTCGCTGCCAACGGTGGACGGATCAACATCTCCAAATCATGCTCCTTCAGCTGGTGAGTAGGAAGACAAAAAATGTCTTGTCGCCATAAGTGGATTTTGATAAAAGTCAACCCGGCAAAGTGTCGAGGCAAAAGACACTTGTCCGCTCTGTCTATATAAGGTGAACTTAGGTCAAGGACCTGTAAGTGGGATTCGGCTTTTAAGAAATAAGTGCTTCTATCGGAGTGAGAGGCAACATTTTTCAAGTGACATTGATAGACATTTGTCTGAAGTGGCAAAGGGATAAAGGTCTGCCATGGCAGTTTGTCTTTGGCGAGCCTTTTCCATGTCAAAAGGTTTGCCTAAATTTGTTGGATTTACTTTTTCTAACCCCTCTTTGATCGAGAGGAGACGTGGCGGTGGTTTTAGATTTATTACATTCATCGAAGGGAGCCCTTGAAGTTGTCAACTTACTTACGTGATGAGGTTTGTTGTTGAGTTTTCGGTTGATTTGAAATTGAGCTGCAAATGACAGTCGTCAACACAAGTCGATTATTACGTGCGAGGTTGGTTTCGTGTGATGTGGTTGTCGTGTAGAGCCCTACTCTATTTGGCACTCGATTTGGATGAAATAGATGTTCGATTTGGCTGTCACACACTATATAAAGCTTTAAATTTAGCATTCGTCGGTGGTAACCGACGTCGAGTCTGATATCGTTTAAGATTGATCGATATTCAAAATTTGGGTATAAATCATTCCTTTAAAAGTTTTCTCCTAATAGAGATACCGAGCTGGACAATTGCAGGTCCTATACCTATTCTGCGAGCCCTGATGAACAGCTCGTTGAGGCTCACTTTTTCGCACATAATTTGAAACCGCCTTTTCGAAAAGCACCTTTGAAAGACAGATAAGCTCTGGAGTGTTAAGAAAAACATTTTCCTACATTCCTGACGTATCTTAAAGACCTTAAATTGGTATTTTTCTTGATAGCCATTTCCGCCCATCTTAAGCTACGCTGGATATAGTATATTGCTTTGAAACAAAATCATAAAATGTGTTTTTAGAAACCATAAATTATAAAAACCATAAAAATTTCGGTTTTAGGGGCGCCCCAACATTTACTAATCAGGTATTTAGGGGCTGTAGTAAAGTTGCTTACGTTATTCCTCATACTCGTATCTGGTAATGAATTAATCAGGTACTTTGTTGACTTATGATATAAAATGGTCTTCTATAAATAGGCGTATTCTTTATTGAACGACCGATAGGTATCTTATCAGTTTAAATTTTCGCATTAGCTTAATATGTGAAACGACGTTTTAAATAAGTCTTTTAAATAATCCTTCAAGTTGACTTTGAACACTTGATCCCCATGCAGAGGACTTTTAGGGTATACCTCGGCGACATTCTTGGAAAATCTTCTTCAAAAATCTGCGATCCTCCAAAATTCAATGAAGAAGTAAACGATACGAGCGCATTAAGTTTCTATGTCCCTATCGCACATTTCATCGCTCTATGAGTAACTTTGTCCACCCTGAGTGGGAGGGTGCTTCTTAATAGACGAGGAACATCCACCCAATCGAATGAGCCCAGTTACAGAGAGATGTCTCCTCTTGGGTGGTCATTAGAAGCAGTTTTCTGTTATGCGTTGCATACTTACAGGGGTAACTTTGCGAAATTCCATCAAAATTCGACTTCACTACTAAATATCAATTCTTAATCGACGAGGAACAACCACCCAACCAAATTTGCCCAGTTGCAGAGAGATGTCTCCACTTGGGTGGTCAATAGAAGCAGCTTTTTGTTATGCGCTGCATACTTACAGGGGTAACCTTGCGAAATTCCTTCCAACTTCGACTTCACTACTAAATATCAATTCTTAATCGACGAGGAACAACCACCCTACCAAATTTGCCCAGTTGCAGAGAGATGTCTCCACTTGGGTGGTCAATAGAAGCAGTTTTCTGTTATGCGCTGCATACTTCCAGGGGTAACTCTGTGAAATTCCATCAAACTTCGACTTCACTACTAAATATCAATTCTTAATCGACGAGGAACAACCACCCAACCAAATTTGCCCAGTTGCAGAGAGATATCTCCACTTGGGTGGTCATTAGAAGCAGTTTTCTGTTATGCGTTGCATACTTCCAGGGGTAACTTTGCGAAATTCCATCAAACTTCGACTTCACTACTAAATATCAATTCTTAATCGACGAGGAACAACCACCCAACCAAATTTGCCCAGTTGCAGAGAGATATCTCCACTTGGGTGGTCAATAGAAGCAGTTTTCTGTTATGCGCTGCATACTTACAGGGGTAACCTTGCGAAATTCCTTCCAACTTCGACTTCAATACTAAATATCAATTCTTAATCGACGAGGAACAACCACCCTACCAAATTTGCCCAGTTGCAGAGAGATGTCTCCACTTGGGTGGTCAATAGAAGCAGTTTTCTGTTATGCGCTGCATACTTCCAGGGGTAACTCTGTGAAATTCCATCAAACTTCGACTTCACTACTAAATATCAATTCTTAATCGACGAGGAACAACCACCCAACCAAATTTGCCCAGTTGCAGAGAGATATCTCCACTTGGGTGGTCAATAGAAGCAGCTTTTTGTTATGCGCTGCATACTTACAGGGGTAACCTTGCGAAATTCCTTCCAACTTCGACTTCACTACTAAATATCAATTCTTAATCGACGAGGAACAACCACCCTACCAAATTTGCCCAGTTGCAGAGAGATGTCTCCACTTGGGTGGTCAATAGAAGCAGTTTTCTGTTATGCGCTGCATACTTCCAGGGGTAACTCTGTGAAATTCCATCAAACTTCGACTTCACTACTAAATATCAATTCTTAATCGACGAGGAACAACCACCCAACCAAATTTGCCCAGTTGCAGAGAGATGTCTCCACTTGGGTGGTCAATAGAAGCAGTTTTCTGTTATGCGCTGCATACTTCCAGGGGTAACTCTGTGAAATTCCATCAAACTCCCACTTCACTACTAAATATCAATTCTTAATCGACGAGGAACAACCACCCAACCAAATTTGCCCAGTTGCAGAGAGATATCTCCACTTGGGTGGTCAATAGAAGCAGTTTTCTGTTATGCGCTGCATACTTACAGGGGTAACCTTGCGAAATTCCTTCCAACTTCGACTTCACTACTAAATGCACATCCTATCGCACTTAATAAAATTTCCCTCTCAACACGATCAGTCGTTGCTCCACTCCGGGTCATTCAAACGTTCAACCCAACCACATAATATTAACCTACCAACATTGGCTATGCCATCCATCAATCCGACCACAAGTTCAGTTCAATATCCATTCAATTTCAGTTTTCCCTTTCGACTGCACCGTAGGCCAAAGACCCTTTCTTTGGTCCGCATGTACCAAAGACCTCTTCCCATCAATTTCAATCCACCGATACCAGGTTTTCCATTTCCAACAACCACACGAAGCGCACTCTCCTGCACTGGATGCTGTACACTGTACACCATCGAACCCTTTTGCTGGAGCATGCGGCGCAACGATTCAATAAATTCTCCGTTTAACGAACTCGAAATCTCAATCATCAGCGCGCCACTTACATCAGCGCGAACAGAAAACGAGGAGAAGAATCTGTAACAGTCCAGCATCCAACATTAATGGTGCATGGAATTGGAACTGTATCTCTTATGCAAAACAAGATGAAAGCTATTTTTTCTTTCCTGCTGCTTAATTATTCACTCGATGGATATATACGAATATACGAATGCCCGCAGATTGACTTGAGTTGGATGTATAATTTCTTCCTCTTGCGGTTTTGTGTATAGTACTGGGCACAGCAAGACGCCACACATTATTCAAACATACGGATATAGAGTTTCTAGTACGTTTTGTTTGTTTTCCTTTTATAGATGATGGTTTTCCTGAACCACATTGCTAATGTGTTTTTAGTAGGCACGGCGCAACCTCTCTCAAGGTATACTTTACCACACTTGGACGATGGATTGAACTTTGCGGACTGCAAGAATGCGCACAGGAAAACCTCGAAGAAAAGTATCGTGTACTGTGCGGGATTTGTGCCTGTGTGCATGTGATAAACGTACTAAATAAGGTATTGGCGTACCTGCAGTATCGTGTACCCTTGATTGGGACAGTGGGGGCTAAAAGTTTTTACACCACTTTTGGGGGGATTGGTTTTCGTTTCAGTCAAGATGACTTTAACTAATATTTACAATGAAAAGTAATAGATCCACGTCTTTCCAGTCAATGGCTAGGAAACCTTCTAACTTTCATAAGCCGTCTTGGCGCTTGGACTTGGTAAAATATTTACCCCAAGGGCGCCACTAAAATTTTCTCTCCTCACAATTGAGGTGATTTATTGTTCGCAGAATTTTACCTGACATAGGGAAATGCATTCCACGACGATAAAATTCCGCAGACTCAGTCTTTAAAATTTCTTGACGACCCAAAAACGTTGACACCCTCTAAAGTAACTCAGTCTAATTGAGTAATTGAAGATGTACATCAATTCCCTGTTCGAATGGCATTCAAATTGGGGTCTTAATTGGAGGGCCATTATTTACACTAAAGATGGCGCCACAAGTCAAACCGCCGTAGATCTTGTTGGATAATTGTCTTTCCACATTTTTTAGCCATAATGTGGGCTAACCAAACACGGCTACTAAATGCAGTGACATTGACGCCTGCGGTCCCTTGAAGTTGCCGACTTCCCTCCTTTCTGAATTCCGCCTGAAAGTCGCGAAAAGCAATCATAAAGTCGGACGGTATCGGTTAGGTTAGAGAAGCTCAAGTCGTGGTTAACCTTGTTCGGCGTCAAGCTGCGTTTTTAAGCAGCTAGATAAATCTATTCCTAGGAGGACTTTACACATTCGGTTATCGGCCAGTATTTCTGTTGGTTCCTTGTTGTTTTATCAAACAGACTGTTAATGGCGAGGCAAAGACCCATTTTCTTCTTCCTTCTTGAGTTGCCAAAGGTATAAAAGGCGACTACTTCTCTAGACAGAAAGGCTGACCTGACAAACATGGACTCGTCCCAGTTTTCAACTCCATTTTCAATCTCTGAATTCGTGATCTTCTATAGTATAAGAAAAACTTAATTTAGAACGCACTTTCAACCTCCACTGTTCGTATATGCATTCCCTCCATTTTCATCAGCAAAGAATTCCCTCTCATAGTTCTACGTTCTACGTTCTACTAGCCAACGCCAGCAGTCAAGCTCGCACTCTCAGCCCATGTGGTGTTGTCTGTTTCAACGCCTTTAGCCATCATCGATACATTACCCAAACCATATACCTACACAGCCGATGGCCTGTGAACAACAACTCAACTGGCAATGGTGCCTGAGCAGGCCAAATCAAAGAATAAAACAAAAATAAATAAATAATAACAAATCAACAACACAACGCCGACTCCTAACCTAACAAACTCAAACACCCGTCGTACGTATCTCTCTCGCTCTTGTCGTGTAGTAGAGATAGCTACGCAAGTACCACGCCAAACGCGAGGTCTACCAATTCGCTTTTGAATTTCATTCAACATTCAGTTGAATTACTTCACCTGGTGAATAGGTGAGAGGTACGAGTAGCTTGCCTGGATTCTGTCTTCTTATTGTGTGCCTTCTCGTCAACTCAATAGATAGATGTAAATATTTTAGTTACCAGAAATTTCCCATTCAGTGATGTGCGCGCATAAATTAGTGTTAACGCCCTTTAACCGTCGAATTTATGTAATTTCCCAATCCGGTCGGGCACACTCGCCGAGTATCTTTGTGTCGGTCGCCGTTTGGAGATGCACCTGATGCGGATGCAACGCGTTTCTGTTTCGTTTTTCTTTCAAAATTAAACCTTGTGTCGATTCGGTCGCAGGAAGACTTGTTCAAAAAGTTATCACTGCTCGTTACGCAACCGAGTTCAGTTTGGAGCAGGTAGTTCGGTTCAGTGTTTGGTCGATAAAGTGGAATAAAGTGCGCGGAAAAAAGTGTTTTCGAGCCGTTTTCAACAGTTTCAACCTTTCCACCCAAAGCCGGAAAGTCTCGGTGAGGATATCGTTGAAGGAATACCGTTTACGCGAAGGGTGAGCAAATAGTGGTGCCAATTTCTCCATAACGGCAGCGAGTGCCGTATATTCGCAAAAATAAATAAATTTAACGTTAATGACATGCAAATCATTAGTAGAAAGCCATTTTAATGGATTTGATTTTCTGTTGCGATTCTAGTCGAAATATTGCTTAGAAAGTGCTTAGCTAAAATCGCAGCCATGTCTCGAAACAGCTTTGACGCAAGACCTACCTCGGGGGCCAAGGCCGAGCATGAGATGTTTTTCTGATTTGAATGCCGAATTGAATATGTATTCAACTTGCATTTGGAATAGACAAACTTGAGCTAAATCGATTTTGTGACAGTCCTTGCGCTCATATGCGTCGGTTTATTACCTCATTTGCGTCTTGTTTGAATATTCAAGTCGGCATCATTGCGATCTCCCATCACTGACTGAGGTCATTCTTAGTCACGCTTGGTCAATTGAAGTGGCAACTAGCTAGAATGAGGTGTCACTTCGACTAACTTGTTTGAAAACAATGGCAGTAGTTGCGTAATAGTGTGAAGATTGACAGCAGCGAAGTGGTGGATTGAAAACAGCTCCATCAACCACTTTAGGACTGGAAAATTTAAATGGGAACTTGAAGTTGAAAAATAACAACTTGTGTGTCGAATGAGCTCGAAAAGGCGAAGAGTTTCTACCAACCACTTAAGGATTGCATATAGAAATGGAAACTTTAAAGTTAGGTTAGGTTAGGTTAGGTTAAGTAACAGGTTGGGACACATTTAGACCATATTTGTAGGGGAAGTGGCCAGTAAGTTAAAAAACACCTTATGGCTATGAGACCCCCTGTCGAATGAGCATGAAAAAGCAGAGAGTCGATCGAGCACATCTACATTTGGTCAGTTTATGGAAGAAGATGTTGCCTCCGTAGTTAGTCTCATTGACAAATAGAGATTGATCTCAGGTTCGATCGCAAATCGCATCTTTAGGCTTTTTCCACTGCCTCACATCTCGCAAACGCCTTACAACCATCAGAAAAGACTTCCCCATTCAGCCGTTCGGACTCGGCATATAGTTGTAGCTCCCTTCCATTTGTCTCAAGCTAGGCCTGGGGGACATATTCTGTATAAAAAAATGGTCGTCTGGAAGATATCGTTTTTGAAATTTTGATGACTACAATAAGTAATATTCTGGCCGAATTTTGTTTACTACTGTCAGCTTTTTTGCTTACTTTTTACTTTTTCATGCTATTGCCAGCTCTCATTTACATTTGCGGAAAATGAACTGGATTAAGGTCTCAAGCTCGTAATTTTTGCTAATTTTAAAGGTCTAACGTTTCGACGATAGTCGTCTAAAGAGTTACGGATCTGTTGCGCCAACTTACCTTTAATCTGGTGGAATGGTGGGCTAAATCTGATCAAGAAAGGGGATTCGAAATTTGTTGCGTGGGACTCTACTTTCTGCGCTGTCATTCAATATTGAAGACCCTCCAGTTCGGGCGTGTTGGTGTCGGCTTGCCTTACATGTCCAAGCCATCATAAAAGACAGTAAAATCTACTTCTCTGTCAATCCAAATGGGACCGCATTTATGATATATTCGTCTTCCTTTAGGTAAAGAAATTACAGAATTACCAGAGCCCCTTTTAAACAACTTGAAAATGAGTCACATGCGGAAAACGAGCTCTCTTGTAATTCCAGGTCTATAGGCCAAGTACAGGTGAATTTCTACAAGTATAACTCATGTTTTCACACAGCTTTCTACGTTTGGAGCTTATTTGAGCGCCGCTTCTATCCAAGTTCAAGTTCAAGCATTTGAAAGATTCCGTGATACACATCCCTAACCATCTCAGCAGGCACTTTGTAACACCTATGGATTTGAAGGCTTGTATTACCGTCATAAAGGCCTTAGACGACAAAGATGTACTAGTAGTTTCTGCTGTAGTGACGAAATGGAGCGAGTTTTGCTTAGAAACTTGCCAGAGAATTCATGTGCATCGATTACGAGCCCCGCATACTTCCATTAACACTTGTGGACTTGTAGGCTTGTATGCTCGTCCTACATGCCTCAGATGACTACAATGTACTAGTATTTTCTGCCGTAGTGCCGAAATGAAGCAAGTTTGACTTAGAAAATTGTCATTTCTTGCAGCGATTACGATGACCGCATGACAAGTTGTCCTTGCCTTTGCGATGAAATGTTCTTTATAACGTAGGTTCGATCTTCTTCTGATTGAAACATAAATTTAAATTTGCAAAATAGAGTGTCAGATCCACGTCCTTCCAGTCAAAATTACTTGGAAACCTTCTCACTTTCGTAAACCGTCTTGGCACTGGGACTTGGTAAAATATTTACCCCATGGGCGCCCCTAAAATACGATCCCATCCCAATTCCGGTGATTTATTGTTCGCAGAACTTTACCTGACATAGGGAAATGCATTCCACGACGGTAAATTCCTCAGACTCAGTGTTTAAAATTTCTTGACGACCCAAAAACGTTGACACCCTCTAAAGTAACTCGGTCTAATTGAGTAATTGAAGATGTACATCAATTCCCTGTTCGAATGGCATTCAAATTGGGGTCTTAATTGGAGGGCCATAATTTTCACTAAAGAGGGCGCCACAAGTCTAACCGCTGTAACCCTTTTATTTTTATTTTTGTTCGCGGCGCAATAGATCTTCTAGGTCGACGTGCCTTGGGGAGTCAGCAGGCTTGTAAAAAAAACACTTTTAATTTGTTTTCGGAAATGTATTTGCTGCTGAAGCTCGCGGAATAAGGGCAACTCCGTCCGCATGAGATTTACGCCTCAAAAGGTCCCCCAAGACTGCAAGTAACGACGTCCTTTTCTTAGCCATTCCGTCAACTACCATTTACCGTCTTGTGGCAGCACAATATGCAACTCAGTTTGACCATAATCCACGTACTGCGTCGCAGTCACGAACGCAACTTACTTCCAATCAACTACCCAATCTAACTCATGTGATTGTCCATCTGAAGACGGTCGTTAAAATCGTTTTACAACTCCGCGTGGAGAGACCATAACAAAATTCAGTTTTTATCAAGAATTCCCAATCACAAACATTGCCAAACGGAGTAAAACCCGCCCCACCAGCAACCAGCGAGTCTTTGAGCTCATAAACTTCTAGTTAAATTATTTGACTGCGTCCTAATTCGGAGAGTCGACGTATCTTAACTTCTTAACCCACTAACAAAACGATTTGCCCAATTCGGCACAGACCTACTTTATTTCATTCATGGAATTTATATGATATTGCTGCTGGCTTACTGGCTACCTGCCTTTGACCGCCATATAGCGTTTCATAAACATCAGACAGCGCTATCAATCAACATCAAACACATCATTTGTGTATGAGGCTGATTTATGAATCCGGAAGATGGCCACAATTGCCTCGTGATTCATTTAGGCTAACTGAAGAGTCCCAATTCGATTATGTCATTCTTGCATCTTGTGTATCAAATGAGTCATCATGAGCTCATCTGATATAAACGTTCTCAAAATCAATTTAACAAGTGCTTGGAGGTACAATATCTCTCGAGCACCCACCACGGCGTGGGTAAGACGAAATTTCTATAAATGGATTGTTTATATCATTTATAATCGTATTCGTCGTCAATTGGAGTTCTTAACGATCGTCAAAGTGTTGTTAAAAAAAAGCAAACGAACTTGAAGTGGTTTTTGTGTGCGACACGCGGTATTGCGATGTAGGAGTTTTCGCGATACATTGTTTGGCCAATTTAATCGCAATTAACCACTTGGCTGAAGAAAGACTGTTTTCCTCCACGTTGTTTGGCTGTTTGTCTGTTTGTCTGTTTGTCTGTTTGTCTGCCTGGGCGTAGTTTTGTGTACTATTGGAAAGGGATTTTGACAGCATTTAACTGAGTAGGCTTTGATTGGATACAGGAAGACACTTCCTGACAGTTTGAACACTCATCGAAGTGTACAAACAAATCACGTGCAGAATTGGGTTCAAATTGGGATGCCACAAGGCTGTTTTTTTGCTCCTATACTTGTTACAAACGTGTGGATGATGTTCGAAACTCAATTTGTACTTGCTTTTGGTTGGGAAAACTTTTTTTTTTTGTGCAGAACGTCAGGGTCACGGAACTGGTCTCCATTTCTGACAATCGGAGTCAGAATTCAGCGCTTCAGAGGAACTTTGTTCTACAATGGAGATGATTTTTTTTTGCCAGCTTCTAAAGTCTTCCAACTAGCTTCCAAAAATCCTGCAGTTGTCTAAGCAGGTTTGCATTTTTCAACCACTGGGCACAACGTCTTCAACGAAGAGGGCGAATAAACCCTGTTTTTCATCCGACATCTACTACAATCATTCAGAACTCGGTAAGACCGCCCCAAGAATAGAGGTCTTGAACAGGGTTATGCTGCAGTTTTCTCAACGTGCCTGTATGTTATTTACTGTGACTACTGCCTCAGCATTATAGTTTTACGAAAATGGAATAGTGGAGCTGTCTTTGACAAGCCAACAAGATTTTCTGTCATCTTCTGTCAAGAAAAATCCGTGCATTCTCCCTAAGGGACTTATGCCACTTACAAAACCCACTTCGATGACCCAAAACGTTCTACCACCTATCAAGACTCGTATCAAATAATTCCAGCAAATTCGCTACGTGTCACTCCAATCTGACACCATCTTGACACATGTTCTGCACGCTACCGTTTCTTTTCCAATTTTCTATTACCTACCACAGCGACAATTTCAATAAGCGATACGCTGCATAAGTGATACGTTTCCTTTGCGACAAGATACAACAGCATGTCACGGTGAAATCAGAAAAACAACAAGCAAGCTCCCCCATGCTCCTGCGGACCCTGAATTTAATTAATTTGTTTCGAAAAGTCCGATTAACAAATCCTCAGAACTCCTTTCATTGTTCGCCGGATTGCGTGTCAAAATTTAATCTACGTGCCAATTTCCCCAGAAAATAAATAACTGATCCCTTCGGGATATTCCCATACCATCGCGTTGACATCACGCTGCAAAATCCAACTGCCATGTGCTGAGTGGTTATCTCATCGGCCTTGGGGCAGTGGCGGGCCAACTCAGCACTCACTATTCAGAATTATTCAAAAACGGCTCATTAAACTGATAGCGCACCGAGAGCCGCCAAACATTTCCTTAAATAGGCATAAACGAGTGGCAATCACGCGTCTTCGATTCTGAGTACATAAAACGCTTGTATATATCGGTGAAGTTGTTTTTATTTTGATTGCGAAAGCAGAAAAAAAAATCCATTTCACTGGCTTATCTAATCGCGGGTAAAAAATGTGTTAATTGGCCTGTGACAGACGGGCGGGCGGATTGACGAATGGATACTCCTTTCATGGATACGCTTGTTTTATTTGATAAGAGAAGTTCGTATGCAACGTGCTCGCGCCGCTGCTGCTCCGAAGCTGAAGCTGACATGTGAATAAAGCGAAAGCCAACAGTTATTTTGAGAGGGTGAATGGTGAAATCTTGAATTGCTAAACTCCGGCCGGTGGCGGTTATTGATTAATGAGGGCAACGTCCATGCCGTGTCAAACTTGGGACATGTATATTTCCGCCGCCATTTATTTAGCAATGGGTACATTTTTCAGTTTAATTACAGAAATCGGTGACTTGCTACGGTGCGTTATCGATGTACAAGCTATTGCGACTTAAGTCGCCTGAAATGGGGGTGAAGATTAGAGTTTGTGCGTTTGGCGTGTTTGCCTTTAATTTTTAGATAGCAGTGCTTGCATATTTGGATGGTTGGAAAACGTGTGTTAGCTTATTAAGACAGTTCAATGGTGAATGAGACAAAATATGCAGCAGGTTTCTATAGAATCCCAAGTGTAGCTTTTTACAAATGTCCGTTTGAACCGCGAGTTTTGTAAGCATTTTCTAAGAGAAGTGATTGGAAGGTGTTTGGGTTTTTATTTGGGCGAAATTGTGGACGAAGTCATCGACGATGAGAGTGTTAGATGGGAGACCACACAGAATTTCTATATTCTGATACAGACATCTCTAAGGGTCGCTGAAATAGCCGTCGTCCTACTGACTAGACTACACGTTCATTCCTCGCGATTCCTCAACCTCCTTCCCATTAAAAGCAACCTTTCTGTAGGTTGCAACAAACTCTGTGGAAATGGAACGCTTTGAAAATGGAACGATCACACGTTATTTTTGTTTCGAATACACTTTTGAAGGTATCCCACTCGTTTTTATCTACCTTCCCCGTTCGCACAGTCAGGTTATCCCCTGCTAGTAAATATTGGTATTTTAACCAAGGCTACAACTAACGCCGCTTAAGGCAGTAGCAAACAGTCCAGCTACTCTACCTCGGCTACAGCATATTTTACTTGAAGCATTCTTTCATTTCTTTTGAATAGCCAACTGTCAACTTCTCAGATTCGTAGAAACATCAGAAGTACTCCTCTTCTACGGATAATCTACTTAGAGATTGTTTCTACAATATTTTCCACATGAATTAACGTACTAAAATCCAAAATTGACAGTGGCATACAAATAAAATGCTCAAGTGGCGTATTTCAATATTGAAAATCACGCCACTTCATCTTTATTGTTATAGCTATGACGTCATAAATGAAAAATTAAAGAAACATTTGGCAAAGGCGTTTGCTACATAAATACATGGGACTTTATGAAAATCTTGACATTGAAAATATTGAGTCTCCTGTGGATTACTATTAAAGCGGCCATTTTAATTGTTCACAACGCCAAGTGAGCGTGTTTGTAAAAGACGCTTTTTCTATATGCTTTTAACCGATTTATAAAATTAGTTTGCGGCATAAGAAAATGTTATTCTGTTGTAATACTTATTTGTCAAACCATACTGAACATAAATCTTAAAGAACTGTCAAAAATGACAGTTGAAAGTTATCGCAATTAAAAGATCTAGTTTAGAAAGAAGTGGCCTATTCTCTGGGATGATAGTCGTAAACATAAATATCTTGAATTGTATCTTAATAAGTCATAACAATAATAATAATAGTCGTAAACTTAAGTAAGAATATGTTTAATACGCCTGAGTGGTCGCTTCCAGTTTATTACATTAGTTTTGTTCAACTTTTGTGTGAATAATGCTCAAAGAAGAAGAAAGCAAGTTACTTACATACCGAAAGAAAGCCATCTGTCCTCTCTTTGTAAGAACAAACTCTGCAAATGTCAAATAAAAGGACATACTAAATTTTTTGTGGGTCACAATGGGTATGGAACATTTCTCCATTATGAGTTCGTAAAGTGTAGCCTGGGCACTAAAAATCGCTATTAGTATCGCGCAATGTCATTCTATAGTTTCTATGTGTCAACATTAAAAGGTGACAGAAATGGCACTGAAACTTGATGGCTAGAGGGAAATATATGCATTGAGAAACGTCATACAGTCAAATATTGAGCTTTTAGAATCGAAACTGAAGCTCGATGGATAGAGGGGAATATTTGCATTGGCAACACCCTTGAGAAACGTCAAACAGTCAAGAACTGAACTGCAACTAAATTGTTATTCTCCTCATGCCTGTCAAACTCTGTGCAACAATTTCCCGGTAAAACGTACTAGATTTATGCTGCGCAATGAAACTAATAGACCCGTTTACCAGTCTGAAACAGACCACGTCCAATTACCGCCTAATTCAGGCTCGTTTCTATCTAGCCCGTCTCCTTATAGGAAGGCTACCTAAAAATATACGATACCAAAGAGCCCAGACTACCGCCCAACCATATATATACACGAGCTTACTTGATAAAAAAACGTGACTAACATAATTAGTCAGGCCCCGGACTTGCATCGTTTCGTTAATTGGATTTGCTTATTTGCTGCTGCACAAATCCTTTCCGTGATGCAGAGACTCCGACAAAAACCGTCAATATTGTTGCACAATGTTGGGTATTTTATTTTTAAGCTAAATTGTCATAAATTGTCTGCTTCATGCGCGTGGGAAATCGGCTCATGTCACAATCTGGGCAATCTGTATATCTGGGTAGATAGCGCTAAAGTGCAATTACAGTTCAGCCGAGAGTGGGTTTTCAATTCTTTATCCGATGTAGATAGAAACGAATGAACAGTGGTGGAAAACCAGTATGTACGGCGACCTTGGGCGCAGAAATAAAGACAGAACGGCTTCGGCAAAACGAGGTGTGACAGTTTCTCTAAATGGACTGAGTTCGTGCGTACTATCGATGCGACAATTGAGGTGAGGCGTTGAACACAATTGGGCCGCCGCAACTATTATTTCTATTTATGTGTGTCTAGCAGGGTTTTGATTTTCCAATTAATTGACACATTCATGACAGCGGGTGCAGTAAATTTTGCGCTTTAAAAGTTTTTTTTTTTTAGTTATAATTGGGTTGACGGGGAGAGGTATGGGTAGGTTACGGTGAATTAATAGGGGGAGCTGTGTCGGACAAGTGATTGGCTGGAATTGCTGTCTGCTGTCAGAACCACTGATGGCAGTTGAGGCAGTTGAAGATTTCACTGGTCAGAGACATGGAAAAGTGGTTATCTGTTGGTTATTTTGAAGTGGACATAAAGAAGAGTCATATTTTAAGGACCATCCTCGTATGTTTGCATTCCTCCTACCTCTTGATGACTGTCACATCATTTCTTCGGGTTAGCAATTTACCTACATAACAAAACGGAGGCCTTTTACAAAGTATGTGGCTCACCCAGTAAATACTTCAAGCCTTATCCCACGAGGGAGTATTCTAGACGAAGACCCTTCAAGGCCATAAGTCAAATAACAATTTCCATATTCAAACCTACTTAATAAGGATCCAATATTCAGTTCCCTGTCAGGTCAAGGTTATCGTCAACTCACCGAAGGGCGTGTATTCGCACATTCATATGAACACGAAGTTCTCTCCCCGTCCATTGATACTCGCTCTCATTCCAATCAACGAAACATCTCTATTGGGCAGCGTCAAGTTCTAATTTGTATCGCAACACCTGCAACCTTGTATTTTTTTTTCTTTTCCAATAACTATACAAACCCAACTAATCTGCAACTTCCTGTTTTTCTCTATTTGTTTACAGAGCAACAAAAACGTCGACGATTTCATCCCCTGCGAAATCTACGTCGAATGTTTCGACGTCGCACCTTAACCAGTGTTGACTTGTCATCGCCTTCCTCGACAGCGTCGTCTGTTGTGGATACAAATCAATTGTCCGCATCATCACCATCGTCACCGTTGCAACATCAACAACAACAACAACAGCACTTGACCAAAAATCCACCCACCGTTGTTGGGAATACCTTATCCGTACCTGCGCACGGCTATGCCGGGACGTCATCATCAACGTCTCTGCCTACATCACCCCTATCGCTGTCACCTGCAGCGTTAGCTGCCAGCAGTCCGAGTTGTGCCACCAACAAAGCTGCCTCGCCGAATAACAGTTTTAGCTATACGCAACATCACACGGACGTCAGCAGTGCAATGGCACTGTCTACGTCGTCAGTACATCACCAGCAATATTCTACAAGTAGTACTACCACCAGCACGGCATCGGGACGTGTCCTAGGCACATATGGTGGGCTGGGCATCGGTGTACTGCCGGGAGCTTTCAATGGCCGAACATCACTGTCGAGTGGTGGTGGTTACTTTAAGGATAAACATACACCAGCCAGTACTGTGGGTTTGAAGGGGCGCGAGGCGAAACTTAAGAGCACCGGAGGAGCGGACTCAACAAATGATCTCGAGAGTAGCCGTGAGATGACCGATAGCCAAAGGAGTCTAAGCGAGGGACGATTGATGGATAGGTGAGTTCAGTTTGTTGTTATTCTGAGTAGAGTTGGAGTTGGAGTGGGTGGCCGAGTGTTTTTGAGGAAGAAGGGCAGTGCCTATCTGGTGGATAAAGTGTCAGTTAAACTCAGATGTTTTCTTTAAGAATATCTACAAATGCTACCTGACAGATAAAGTGTCAAATCAGTCAAAGATCATAGAGCAATTTAGTGAGAATTCGCCAACGTAAATAAATAAATAAATAATAAAATTGGTTCCTTACTATCTTGCAGTTAAAGTGTCGAATAAATAGAAAAATTATGACCTAGAATCAGCTTTTGTGATTGAAGGACAGTTTACTTTGAAAGGTTGTTGATTTCAACAGCGTACGCAAACTGTTGTTCGTCAGGATCACAATCGTCTTTCAAGAACTGCCTCGGTAAATTTGCCATTAACACAGTTTTCGAACAGCTTATCTGGCAGATAAAGTGAGGAAAATTATGGCACTGCTCCGTTTCAGGAAAGTGTTTTGAGCGCCACCAACACGCAACTTGTTTAACTAAGTAATATTCAACTAACCTATCTGTCAGATAAACTCCTAGATAACTAAAAAATCATAATAAATCTATTTTCCATTAACACAGTTCTCGAAAAGGTTCATACCAGAAAAGGTTTTGAAAAGTTCAAAATGATAGCAACTGCTCAGTTTCCAAAAGTGTTCGGCAACACTGGCAGATAAAGTCCTAGATAACTAATAAAATCAAAATAAATCTATTTTCCATTAACACAGTTCTCGAAAAGGTTCATACCAGAAAAGGTTTTGAAAAGTTCAAAATGATAGCAACTGCTCAGTTTCCAAAAGTGTTCGGCAACACCAACATCCAACCAATTTAACTTGGCTACATTCAACTAACATATCTGACAGATAAAGTCGTAGATAACGTCTACTCCTAAAATGAGATTTGATATCTCTCAAACACTCAATCGTTTTTCAATATTCAATATTTTCTGCTAACTTGACTGACTTGTAGTTAAAGTGAAAGTTATTAAACAATATAAAGAGTTTAAACTGATCACCAATTTTCTTACACTTCACTAGACAGATTTTTCGGTAACCTATCTGTCGGTTAAAGTGTTGAATAAGATTCAAAGTGTCGATACAGTTCTGTGCTTAGCATCTTAAGTGTAGGGGTAGTTGACACCTAAAATTTTGACAGCTTCAAAAGTACAATCTACCAGTTAAAGTTTCAGATAAATAATAAATATTAAGTTTCATTTACTATCAGCCAGATAAAGTTTCAAATAAGTCGAAAATCTGGCTTGAACTTTGTGAGGGAGTTGCAAAATGGCCCTCCAAAGAGTACAGAAAAAAGAGTGACATTTACATATTTCACCTCCTAGTACATATATTCCAACAGAGCTTTCTGACAGATAAAGTACCAAAAAAGTACTAAACGGCGAAAGTTTTTTTTCAGTACAGGAAAAAGCGTTTCATTCTTGAAGTGTTGAAGTTCGTTCAAATTTGAAGCGAGAGTCCAAAAGTAAGACCAAATATCAAGTCCAAATATTTTCAACCACAGCTATCTGACAGATAAAGTACCAAATAAGTACTAAATGGCGATGACTGTTTGTCAATGCTGGGTAATACGTTCAAAATGTAATCAGAGTTATCTTTTGGTTATCTGGATGGAGAATTGTTGAAGTTCATTCAAATTATGAGCGATTTTCAGTTGTCAGCGGTCCTCTTATAAGGCTTCACTTCTTAGACAAACTACCTCTGAGATAACGAATTTCAAAAGCTGTCAAGTGAACATCTGAGTGACTTGCAAACCTTTAACTAACTTTAACCCTTCAGATAACGTACCGAATTTAAAAAAAAAAAAATCTATTAAATTCCCTTCCTTATCGCGTTTCAAAAATGTTTCTGTACGCACTGCTTTTACATCGCCCTCAGTGACCCAATTTCCTACACTTGTCCCTAGCAACTGGGTCTCCCACACAAACTTTCCAGAGGCACCCTAACTGCTCGTAGCTGGTCCTGTTTCTATAGAAACGACTTTGTTTGCGCTTTTTTCACTTGTTTTCCTTCTCTCTCTCATTAACGCCCTAAGTGTTGCATTATTATCCCCCTAATGCCTGTCACTCTATGTGCGGGTACATTCTGCGCCATTACACTCACCCCCTCTGCACTTGAACAATAAGGAAAATGCTCCTTTTTTCGAACGAGGGAAGCACTACAAGTAACCTGAACATTTTTGATGACGGTGAATAGGTACTTTTCCATTTGTTTTTTTTTTCGAGGGCGAATAGCGGTGGCGCTGCTGCAAAATGTGCAACGCATTTGGGGGAGCTGTTTGAGTGTTTTACTCGTTTTTATTCATTTTGCTCGTAGTTTTATCGCACGTTAACTCCTATCTTATGAGGAAGAGAAAAATCGCTGGCTACCATTGTCACGCCATGAACTTAAGTAAAGCGCACACTCACTATGTAGTGATGGTGATCGAACGCGTTTCACATTCAAAGCTCGGCTTCCTAGTCTTTTGGATAGAAACGTTCGCCGGATGCTGTGTTGACTGATGTGTATCTTTAGCCCGAGAGTTGCATTCGATTTTGTTGACGTTATTTAACTGTGCATGCATTTCAAGTAGTTTTCTTAATGGTAATCGTATGCGCAGGCACATTGTGTGAAAGTTGTAATCCTGTGAGTTGTGAGTCATTAAGTTGGACTCCGATTAGACCGGAAGTATTCTGCAGTTTGTCAGTTAATAATTGCTTGGCGTTTCAATGAAATTGTGACGGGTTTTGTGGGAACTGTCATTACTAACCAAAGGTGAATGAATCGCTGCGGAATTGGAGTGGTTGATAGATAACAGAGTGATAGCAAAAAGTTGTTGGGAATTTTTGAAGTGGGTGTACCCTGTGCCAACGACATAAATTGAAGGGCTGTAAGTTCTCATTTACAAACTTTCAGTAGCCCACTGTGATGGGAAGCATTTGTAATGTCCCTGTCCATTGGGATCTAGTAAAACTCGAACTGCCAATTGAAAATTCAAGACCTCTGCACCGCTTGCATAACCTCAACCGATAGTGTGTACATTTCCCACTTGAATTACTTACTACATAGATCAACGGCCATTATCAGTGAAGTGTCACTCATGTGCTGATAGTACAATCTCTGACATCTGTAACTAATTTCGTTATTTACGTGAAACGTTGCACCCATGCCGCAACAAGTTCTGCTGTTAGGAATGTAGTTGAATTTATATGCGACTTAGTTTGGTTTGAAATAATAATTTGTATGTATGTATGTGTGTACCTATGTTTCTGACAGGAGGGTGTGGCTCGGATTTTATGACACTCCTCGTATATTGCAATTATTTGTCTGTTCAAATGTCGATTTGGATTTGTTGCCAAATACCTTTTGTGCTGACCGGAACCATTCAGATTTCTCGGCCTTAATGGGCCAACATATAGTCCTTTTTTAATTGCAATCGGCCAACTAATTCATGATTTAAAAGTTTTCAAACCCGAGCACTCGCCAGTCAGACTAATTTTCTTTGTTTTTTTCTTTGCAGCGATTTCAGTCGAGATGTCCTGTCACAATCGCACGATAGCGTTTTCTCCGAATCAGCAACTGCCAGCAGCTTATCAATTGTTCTTAAGGTGAGTTCATTTCTCTATTAAAGTACACTCGTCCCTATAATCAGTTTGAATGATTTCCAAATTAATATCAATAACCATATCTTGGGCATACTTGTCGGCTATTACTTTGTTTCAAAACTCAAGAGACAACCCGTCTTTCGTACTACCTTGTTAACGACCTTAAAAAGCAAGAAAAAAGGTGTAATTCAATGTAACTCTGTCATGCAAACGCCACCCAGAAAAATGAATGCACACACAGCACAATGGCAGGCAAATTGATTTTAATCAAAATCAATTCTGATTACCAGTACATGACAATGACAAGCGGCCAGAGCTGTTGTGTATTCATGGGAGAGTGGCGAGATATATGCGCATCAGCGCAGTGTCTATGAGTCACCTTTGCAAATTTACTTGAAACACGCTCGGCCGATATATTGTTGGTAACAGTCACCGATGGGAGTTTGGATGCACTTTTTGTTTTACTAATACATGCTTCCCTGGCACTTGGTGCAAATCAAAATCATTTATGTCATTGCAGCAAAATGTGGACAGAAATATGGATCTTACATCCAAAAAAGAAACAAATTCATTCAGGAACACACTCGTTTGTGGAGCTGTCAGTTTCAAACTGAATTCTGACAGTCGATTCGCTGTATTTATTTCTGTTGCGAAGAGTATGAATTTGACATCCAAAAAAGAAGCAATTCATTCGGGAACACACTCTTTTGTGGAGGGGGTAATTCAGCTGTCAGTTTCAGACTGAATTCTGACAGTGGATTCGCTGTGCTTATTTCTGTTGCGAAGAGTTTGAATCTTACATTTAAAAAACGAACAAATTCAGTTTATGGAAGTGGTAACTCAGCTGTCAGTTTCAGACTGAATTCTGACATTAGATTCGCTGTTTATTTATGTTGCGAAGAATTTGAATCTAACATTTGAAAAACAAACAAATTTAGTTTATGGAAGTGGTAACTCAGCTGTCAGTTTCTGACTGAATTCTGACAGTAGATTCGCTGTTTATTTCTGTTGCGAAGAGTTTGAATCTAACATTTGAAAAACAAACAAATTCAGTTTATGGAAGTGGTAACTCAGCTGTCAGTTTCTGACTGAATTTTGAAAGTTGATTCACTGTATAAATTTCTGTTGTGAAGAGTTTGAATCTTACATTGGAAAAAAAAACTAATTCAGTTTATGGAGGTGGTAACTCAGCTGTCAGTTTTTGACTGAATTCTGACAGTCGATTTACTGTATAAATTTCTGTTGTGAAGAGTTTGAATCTTACATTTGAAAAACAAATAAATTCAGTTTATGGAGGTGGTAACTCAGCTGTCAGTTTCAGACTGAATTCTGACAGTAATCTCTTCTCTCTATATATATTCTTCTTAAAAAAATGGTATCTTTAACCTGTCAGGGAGTCAATAGGTCCGTTCGTTTACTTTCAGCATAGAAAAATGAAAAATGTCAAATCTCAAAAGTCCCTGACCGGTTTTCTTACAAAAAGTTTTTGAAATGTCATTTAAATGCAGCATCTACAAAATAAGCTGGAATTGAATTTTTTATAAGCTAAATACCTATTAAACTTACCATTTTGCATGAGCTTATAGGTTCTAGGACAACATTCAATACGAACTTCTTCCTCCGACAACGGTGAAGACGAAAATAAATAGAGTTTTAACTGTCAAACTTTTGAGCTGTCACTTAGTTGTCAGTTTTCATTTTACATTTTTCGGCAATTCGAAATTCGGCGAGTAGAAAATTGCGAAAAAATGAAAAGAGGGGACATTTTTTTTTCAATTTTTTCCATTTTCTCAGTACGTGGTCTCATTCGCACAGTTTTTTAGCAAATTTTTGATAATCTTACGTTTGCAAAAACGTACTCGAACGAACCTAATCTTGCACTGTACCAAGAGCTTAACACTTGCACCAATAAAGGTATAAACAGTATCACGACAGAGAGGATGGCAAACTTCACGTATTTCCTATTTCTCCTTATTTCCTCGGAGTTAAATATTGATTGCAACCACAAATTCAGCCGCAGCAAAACTCCCCTCATCGACTGTGCCGAGTTAGTCATGATTTGGCGTCGCAATAAACGATCATTTGCCAAGAGATAACGTGCCACATTTCAGCGGAGCATCCCTCGCCGATATAGGTAGGCTGATTAGAGTAGAGGTCTCGAGTGCAGGCACTGAATCTACCATAATTCGTCTAGAATGCTGTCAGCACCATCATCATCAGTTCAATTAGATAAATCTATTTCGTTGAATTGAGGGAGAGCTACCGAAAGGGGTTGCCCACTTGCGAGGTCTTTCACTCTACAGTATGATTGCATCTTTCTCAATTCTCTCGTGGTGGGTCTGTTCAAATGCCGGTCTATACGATGTACGGAGTATTGTCATTTTTACTTTCAATTGGGCGAAATGGAAGGGTGGTTGGGTAATAGGTATGCACATGGTTAAATGGTGCACTAAATTGATTTATTGTTTAATGGCTTTCGATGATTTATTTATAATACTGAAGGGGCGTTTGTGCGAGTAGAGTAGAGTCTGTTTCGTAATTTTTTAATGACTTATGACTGTAGGTTATTGGTTTCTTTAATTTGCATTTAAAGTTTCTCAGGGACTGGCTTACTTACCTGATTGTGGGGGGGTTTTTTTTTTTGTGTTGAACAGTAGGTAAAGTTGGCCAGCCCCAAAATGATGAAATTCAGTTTCTACTAGTGCCTGACTTACTGTTTACTGATTTTGGCTCTGATGTTATATCGCCTCGCTAATGATTTTCAGTGAGAAGCAGATATTTAAACAATCATAAGCGAGCGCCATCTATGAGAAATGGTATAAAGCACGAAATTCAATTCAGTGACATCGACAAACCATTATATAAATTTCTAGCTTGGGATTCATTTTGAACATGGCTTCTTGATGTGTGAGAAGACTTCCTTCTTTATCAGCGGCATTGAAAATAGTCGACAGGATAGTGGGTCTTGCCGAACTCGTATTTGTCTATCCCTGATATTAACCTATTTAAATTTGAGTGGGTTTCTTGATTAATCGGTGAAATTACAATCAGGTTCTTGTTGCGCCAGTTCCGCACAAATGAACCCTTCTCTGGAACCAGTTCGCTGTAAAGGTATGTTGGGTTAAGTGGCTTTTAAGGAAGACGCAGTTGGTTTAGATCTGGTTAAACGCAGTTGGTTTCCCGGCTTAACCGCCTGGCTCTTCTTTCGCCTTCAAACCGAAAACCTGCTCCGAAAAATCCTTTAGATGGCGTTACTATTTCACTATGAAATCCCATCAACCTTACATCATTGATTAGATTTGTAACACTACCCATCGCTGCCCCAATAACACGAGTCTCATTCCGCCAAAAGGTTAAGAAACGTATTTCGCGCCTCACTCACTTCCGCCATGATGGCAAAATGTGGCAAAGAGTGCGCAATACATCTCACTTCACATCGATTCATTGCACAAGCGAACAATAACAACAAACGCAAACCAGAACCAGGTGAAATTCCAACCACCAAACAGACCAAACCAATCGGTGGCGCACGACTTGCGCATTTCTGCACACCGCATCTCGGCAACGAATCCATCGCAGCAAGTTGTCAGAAGGGTCTCCAACAAGCCGATATACCTGTTTCCTCTTCTCCGCCATCATGATGATATACTTTTGGTCTAACTTCTGAGCTGCGACTACCGCTCTACCAGACTTTCCAGTTCGTCTCTTTGGCATAGCGCCCCAGTGGAACAAGCAAGCAAAAAGCAAAATGCTGGAAAAAAAAAAAACAAATTTGCAAATACACCACTAGTGTAGCGAAAAAGAGTTACTAACAACAAAAGGAACACACCAATAGACAGACACTCGCATAAGATTGTTAGGTTGTGCATCGCATTAGACACAAAAAGAAGGAAAGACTCGTACCTCTCACACCGGTCCGGGAAACTGGTCTATTGGCTCCTCGTCGTCGCTCGTCGTGGCTGTCACTATTGAAGATGAAGCAGTGAAAGACACGAAGAAGTCTTTGGTTTGCCATAGCTAGTTAGCCACCGAATCCGGCAGGCAAAGTTAGTTTTCCTTGAGACGTTTAATCGTGCGTGTCTGTCATTTCGCCTGAAAATTGAGAAAAAAATTATTAAATTCAGAAGACAATTCGTTGATTTGCATCTTCGTTTCGGGCAGTGAACTTTATGTAGTGCGTGCTGATTTAGAAAAGCTGCGAAGTTTTTGGTATTTTATGGACTTAGATCTAAGTGCGAAAGAGCGGTGACAATGTTTTAGAAATTTAGGCCTCCCTTGAGCAGTTTCAAGACTACGGTTCGTAGTTGAGTTGGGAATGCTGTTCAATGTGGAAGATATTTCTGTGACCTACTTTGCGGTGATTTCCTCTATTGATCAGTTTTAAAATAAAGTTTTTTTTTTCGTTGAGCAAGTTTGAGGCTATGTGGCGTGGAAGTTTCTGCAGTTGAAAATTGGGAGCTTCTAAGAAACTAATTTTAAAGAGCCCTTGCCTTTCTTTTTGAAAATCAAAAACCGTCTGTCATATCGACATCGAGTAATGACAGTTTGCAAAGGCCTGGTGTGAAATCGAGCAACTGAACAAGGCTTCCTAAAAGTGGTAAACATCTTTATTGTGACCATTTTCTATAACTCAATCGAGAGAAGAAAACTTGTGGTGCGAAATTTCGTTACTTTCATGAAAGAATCGAGTGGCTAGGGGTATTTATCGTGATCTATCTAACAGTCGAGTGACAATGTTCCTTCTGAATGCAAGGCAACCCTACAGTAAAGTAGCATTTGAAGAAAAACCTGTACCCGCCTTTATAAACTGGTTAGGCTCAACGATTACCGTATTGCATAGACGATAGCAATTGCATTCTGCATTCAGAAACTTTAATAACTTGCAAGTGCAGTGACTGGTGGTTTCTTATCTTCTAGCAATCTTCGCCAGAGCCCATAGAGACAGATGCATATACCAGCAGTTGGGTGTAGCTAAAAATTATGAAAAAAAAAACTTAACTGCTATAAACACAAGGGAAACTACTCGTTACTCGTTGTTTTGTTGGTGTCCATTTTTCATAATTTTTGATTGTGTACTTCGATTTGAAGCAAATGCGAAAATGGACCTTTTGCTTTTTCTTCGTTTCGACTTACAAGGAGGGGAGATGGTCATTACTCGATACTTTGCCACCTTCTTTCATTAATGATTGCATTTGATTTGGGCCGAGTTTTCTTACTTCACTTCGACTACAGAGACCAACCACCTACTACTTACTCGTTACTTTCCTACTTCTCACTTTTTGTAATGTCGGTGACTTTGCTACTTTTTACTAGAACTTGCCATTACTCGATACTTTGCCACTGGCCAGTTGGTTTGCCATTTGTGATTGTAGTGTTTCATTTGATTTGGATCGAGTTCGCTTCCTTCACTTTGACAACAGAGACTTACTACTCTTTACTCGCACTGATCATTTTACTCGATACTTTGGCAATAGGCAATTCGTTCATTCTTTTTTGACTACAATGTTGCGTTTAATTTGGGCCGAGTTTTCTTACTTCACTTCGACTACAGAGGCCAACTACTAATTACTCGTTACTTTTCTACCTATCGCTTTTTGTATTGAAGGCTGACTTACGCTTTTTTTCTGATTTTGACTGACTTTCTTGTGCTTCAAATGACTTGTTTATTTCAAGGGAAACTACTCGTTACTTGCCATTTTGTTAGTTATCTCATTGTTTGGTGTTTTCTTATTACGACTTGGGTGCTAATTAAATATAATTAAATAGTGGAGTACGGAAAATCAGTTTTTTCTTCCTTCAATCGCTCTACTTGCTACTCGTTATTTTGCCAGTGATGCCTCTATTTTGTATTCACTTTTTGTGACGAAAAATAAAAATAAATAAATCAGAACAACATTTTAGTTATAGTGCAAATCAACTAGCTAACACGCAGCAGTTTGTTGTAGCTTCACCCATCGGGTTGAGCCCCCAAAAAAATACAGCTGTCATTCAACGGTCCGTAGATTTATTCGTGCTGTGAAATATATAGTATGGCTACATTGCCTGATTTTATTGACCCCAAAAAAACAATGCTTCCGTCATCGATTCATTCAAGTCATTCCAAATGTCATTCCACAAACCCCGACCAAAAGCAGACTCAAGTTATTCAATCAACAAATACCAGCTAATTGCCTCTGTATTCCATAGCCAAACACATTTTAATCGAATTTTTCGCAATGCATCTCACGTTCCAAGTGCACCTAATAACTTGCATTCGAATTTGACGCGCAAAGCTACCCATTTCTGGTGCAAATACCTCCATTCATTTGCAATTGCACATTCCACCATGCTGCCAGTGCATGTGAAAGACGTCGCTGCCGACAAGAGTTTTCTCATCACGAAGTCGAAACATCACACATCACAATAAGCCATTCCGTAAGGTGGCCGCCATCCAACCGTCATCCTCTAACCCGGCACAGATAAACATCAACTTGTTGCATAGTGCAACAAGTCTCTGTCTGCAGTTGTTGTTTTATCTAATTTGCACACAACCTAGTTACCAGCGAGGTTTTACATAAGCCCGCGCAGAGAGGGGTCATTGTATAATAACCAGTCCATATCTATAGCTCCTGTGTCTTCCTGAATGTCCATGTGAAAAGGAAGTAACATAACGTTTTCGGCCTCTGGGCTGTGAAGAGAGATCTCTTTTCCTGGGTATTTTCATCTTTGTTGGTTTGCACTTCGATTTGTTTGATTAATTGCATTTTTCAGGACCAGTTGTTGTTTGTGTGTGTTTGTGCACTGCAAAACTAGGTAAGTGATGTCAAACAACAGCATCAGATGAGAAATAGGTCGGGAAAGAGTCTCAAATCGCAGTAAAGCAGAGAAAGGAAACCTGATATATTTGTGACACATAAAGTTAGACCTGCTCCATGATGTTGCATTCAGGGAAATCACTCGGTGTGAATGCTGAGAGATACGGTACCCGTGCCTCGAGGGTGAGCAAAATTGGAGCAATCATGGTTGTTCTACTTCGGGATATGGACGGATAGATTGGCAATCCTGTTGGACCAGTTAAAGATGGTAATAGATGATAGCAAATAGAACAGGCTCCTTGGGAAGAATCTAATCAGATTGCGAATGGGATTGAACCGGGGCAGCTGACATAATTGTGTTTGAATTGGCAGGATGGTTTTGGATTTGAAGTCATTAGTTCGCGATTGTTGCGATTGGATCTGAAGTAGAGCTCAGGACCGCCACTCCAGCGCCATCAAAAGTAAAATTAAATTAAACTATCTTTTGTGGCAAGTGCGGAACGGAAAAGGGTTACCAAGAGTTTGGGGAATGTGATGATTTCATTAACTTTACGCCGAATTGAGGTGTGAACTGAACAGAACTAACTGAGTGAACTCAGTCCTCACCGTTAAAACATTTTCTCTGCAGCGATATGGGCGAAGAGCTGTTGTGCTCTTTCGTTGCTTTAAAATGCACGTGGTGGAAATGTTGTACCAGTTCATAGTTTGCAAAGTCGTATACTGAACTAACTGAGCGAACTCATTGAACTACCTTGTCCTATTTTTTCGATTTAATAAATCAATTTGCCCCGCCGTTAGTCACAGTGATTCCATTTTCATCTTGGCTTCATAAATGAGTTATTTTCAACAATTTCAAGTCCTAAAATCCGGCTTTTTTTATGTGAACTACACTGAACTAACTGCGAACTCGTTAAACTTCATTGTCCGATTCATCCGCTTTATTAAATCAACTTGTCCTGTCGTCAGTTCCATCTTATACTTGGCTTTGTAGAGCAGTTTTTGGCAACAAAATTAAGCCCTAAAATCCGCCTCCTGTAAGTGAACTACACTGAACTCGTTGAACTACATTGAATACACAGTCTTTACCATAACGACAGTAATGCTATTGTCAACCTTGCGCTACTAGCTGGGGGGAATGCTTTCGTGAACCTTCTCACTCAAACTTCCGGTTAGCTAACCTTTTACATCCTTTTTAAATTAATTTCGCTTGTAAATGATATTCCAAACTAACAAGTTCTGAACAGACAGCAAGACATCTCCCCAAATCAGTGTCACACAACTAAGCTCCGTGGCGCGTCAGAAAGAGCCTTATAAAAGTGAAAGCTTATCAACTTTCAACTAATATTTATGTCACATATCTGTCAAAATACCAAATAATAGGCATCTCCAGTTCAAAGCGGAAACTTAATCCTCACTTACAGAAAGTCAAAATCAGGGATTACAAACTTCAAGCCGAAAACCCATTTCGCCATATTTACCAACACTTGAGTGACATAACTCTGCTTTGCTATTTTTCGTGGCATCAGACTAACCTAGCCAACTAAATGAATTCAATTTTCCTCTTCTGTTGTGTCATGCGGATAGTTTGTGTCTAAATTGGGCAACACATTCGCCGTCGACACTGTGTCTGCTTGCCGCAGGTAGATTGTGTCAGTTTTGAGGAAAGCAAAAATGGTTTTCCTCCGCACGATCACTGAACCCGAACTAGTACGAGTACGTGATGAAATTCATTTAATTGTTCACAAATAGTAATACACAGCACAGATAGATATAATCGCCTGTCAACTTGACAGTTGATTATGCACTCACTGTGAGATGCAATATGAAAATTTGCATATATGCTGCTGGTGCTGCCAACCACAAATGTTGCATAAGTGTAGCTGCACTCGAATGACACGAAAGATACCTACGAGTGTATGCTGCATTTTAACTGGTTTTCGGTAGATGCGACTGCCAATGGCGAGTTTAAAAAAAAAAATAAAAACAACATAAATGGGACGCACAACTGTGTTTACGGCTAACTGAAGTCCGAGGTGTTTTAACAGCGATTCGAACGTCATTCGAGATGTAAACCACATGTGGAGGTGGAGCGACCGTTTCTGTGCTGTATGCGTGTGTCATTTCGGAGCCGGATCCATAAAATTTAGCCCATTGTATCCGATCTGTACGATATGATCGGCGAGGGCTGCCACTTTGATACTGATCGTGTTGGAAATATTATTTGTGTTCAAATTTTGGGTCGCGTGACATGCCCTGTTCTGCCTCATTTCTTAGTTAGTTTGCTTTCAAACATTTGGAAACGTCAGAAATAATAACCCTTTAAAAATTCGTTTACTTAAAAAGAGAAAATGGGTGTGTTCACTATTCGATCTGCGATAGGTACAGGGCGTTCTGATAGCACAACTCTCCTAAGTGTTGAAGAGTTCACAGTGCGCGATGCTAATGATCATTATTTAGTGTCCGTTCCATTTTGCGAACTCACAATGGCGAAATTTTCCATATAAAATTACCCATTATGACCTACATAATATTTATTGTGAAGATCTAAAATGATTGGGCCCAGGTCAACACCGGCGACTGTAGCGCCACCTAAGTAAGATTTAAAATGATTATTAGTAAGTCCCAGAGTAAAATTGGATTTGAGTACAACCGACAACCTTTTGTCGTTCTCAAAAGTGTCACCACTGTTCCCAATTTCAATGAAAACAGCTAACGAATCGCAAAGATCGCGATCTCTGCTGAAAACGTGTTTCTCTCCGCCAAATTCGCTGCAGTATGTATTTCATATTTTCATGCGCACTGACATTTAGCCATTTGTTGAGTTGCATAATCGTTTTAATGCCATCTGTCATCGCTGGTGATAGACGTCGTTTGTACCTCTTCCGTGACATAGATTTGGCCCGACAACAGTTGCGCTTAGCAAAATTACCCAACTCTTACTTTCAATGTCGTTGAACTGGTTCGGTTGTCGTCCGATGAATTTTAAAATCAATTAATTCGTGCGATCGTTGAAATGATCAAAAGGCACAATTGGGCCGGCCTTAGGCTTTATTCACGTGATTTGCTCAAAATACCTTTCAAGCACTTGAGTTACAGTGTTGGGCGTGTTGCCGGTTTACTTTTATTTGTGCAGGTGGAGGTGAGTTTTTGTTATTTACTGGGGTGTAGACATTTTAATTAAACTGCTTCGGGGGCACATTTGCGCGTGAAAATGAATTAAATCGCTGGCTGTTCAAATTGGGAATGATGCAACGATTTGATTTGGTAGTTTGGCATACTTGATGGTGATTATCGTTTCTCTTTTTAAAAGTCAAATATTGTTCTTGTTGATGATTATCCGATCGGGTTTTCGAGTGCGCAGGAACGGCAACGTCACCTCAATCCTCACACTGTTTCAAATTTGAAATTGTGGCTATGTGTTTGTGGCTGTCAAATAAAATTCGTTATACCCGACCTGGTTTCGGCTCGTCTTCCTTGTCAATGCCCCTTCCACTTAAAAAAGTCGTATTTCCATCCCCGTAGAGCACTTTCTCCTAATCCACTTCAAGGTAGTATCCCTTTTTCCTCCCAAACACTCACCTTTTCGGGAAGAGTTTACCAGTTCATTATAATGTTTTACTCAAGAAAATTACCCGTGTCTTTGTTAGCCCATTATTAGCAGCGCAACACATGTCAACGTCCTACATACCGAACCCAAGGTATTTAGTTCATTTCCAAATTCGTAAGAAAGACTGTCATTTCCCATTCGGATATAATATGTTATATATACCTTTCTGCTTTGTCACTGTTGCTCCTCCGTGTGCAGTGTTGTTTATAAATAGATCCTGAGGGAGAGGGGGAAAATCCCTTGTCGCCTTTGTCGAGCAGAAGAACAATGTTGACACGTTCCTTGTGTTTTTAGTTATTGCTGTTTGTGAATGTACCGGCAGAGCGGTCCCTTTTTGAATGACAGAGGAAATAGGATAAAACTGTTTGTCCGGGTTCGGGATTAGGGATGTTTTCGTTTTGTTAGACGATTTTTGAGAACTTACCTGACAGCAGTTGGTTTTTGTCTCTTGAAGTGTGCGGATGGAATATTCCTTGAAATTGTGCTGACTGTCTTTTTTAGTTATGTTTTTGGATGTGACGTTGACGTTTGCGGTAAGATTTGGACTGTTTTTTTTATGGTGTGCAAAAATATGAATGAAATGGATGTGTTCAGTGGGAAAAATTGTCAAAGTAGCGGTGTTTTAAGTTGGAAAAGTCTTATATGTCTGTTAGTTCGTCTTAAAGTAGGGAAATCGTAGATCTGGGTTTATCTTCGCTGAGCTCGGCAAGAAAGATCAGAAAAGTGTCAAATCTTGTCAAAGTCGGCTTGAAATTTAGATTGCTATCTAAAATATGTCAATATTGAGCTTGTTCTGACAGTGTGACCTGGAAAAGATTAAGTGAACTCATGATTTCGACGGAAATTGTAGATTTCCTGATTTTTCATCTTTAGGGTACCTGCTTGCGCAACTTCATTACTCTGCTGACATTCTTCGTCGAACCATAGGTCCATTCTTGGTATATTGGTGGCTTAGCTTGTTTATTGCAATCATTTTATTTACGCTTCCTATGCGTGTGCTGCCTAAAAGTGGAACCTACCTGATTGAATGCAATCCACATCTAATATATTTCAGTTTTAACCACTTGAGGACTTATTTGTGAAGCAAATGATTACTCTAAGTGTTGCATTAACCCCTAAGCTTCCCGACAACTTAAAGCTTAACCAACCATCAGATCTTAAACCAAAACATTGAAAAAATTCGCCGACTACCCAAAAGGTCTCCAAAAACCATCACAATTCGGCTGGAATAGAGTCTCTCTATACCAGAGATGATCGACTTCAAGGGTAATCCATTTAAAATGAAAATAAGTTCCGGAACAACGGAGAAGATCGGCCGCAGTTGCCTTCGTGCACGACTCGTTTTCTCCTGGAAGATATGGGTACAGAAACAGATTTCCCTCTTGCTTTCCCTCTAACCCCTGTTGCTTGACAAACTCTCTAAGGAAAAACTTCTTATTTCCCTTTCAGGCTGAGCTCGCTGATGTGCTTCGCAAACGCCGCAATCGACCGGATGCATCCGATGAAGATTTGGGACTGCCACGCAGTCCGACCACCCCCCAGCGTCGTGAAATAAACAATACGACCAATCAAAGTGAGGTCTCCTCGTTAAGCCTGCTAAGCATGAGCAGTACCACGGACTTCGACGACGAACTACCCTCGTCGACAGCAAACCACTCGGGTGACTTCTCGTCCGCAGCCGATCGCACATCGTCGAGTATTTCGAGTCGATTTTCGGCTGATAGTACACGATCGGAGGATGTGGAGCTGTTCTCGTCGAATTGGACACGTCTCTCCCATTCTGCTGCAAAGCACAAAATGGCTGTCAGACCGATCAAGAAGAAGGGCCCCAGTCGTCACCGGCGGACATTGGAGGTGAGTTCTGTGGTAAAAAGCCTATCGATCCGAATTCATAGCAAACGCGTTTCATTTCAGACTTCAATTCTTCCCTCGACGCCGGAGGTCAATGAGGACCTATCCAAGGCAGTTGGCCCTACCCTGGAAGTTAAAGGTTTGTTCTCAACCCCAATAGACCACAACTACATTCTAACCCCTATTGTTTTCCTTTAGATTTCGCATTGGACAAAGCAAAGTCGCGGTCCCTGCCACCTGGGGTCAATGCTAAGATCATCGAGCAGCACAACAGCGAGATGAAGAAAACCGTCAGCATAAAGCGCTCGAAAACCGAAAAGGACCCTTCGCCAACGTCGACACACGCCATACGTAGCAACGCAACCAAAAGCTCGATTTTCGAGTCAATGGATGCACCCAGCACCCCGATCGGCAACAAAGAGGACGAGAGCGGTTTCTTCCGTCGATTTGTGTACCGGAACTCGAAGCGTGGTGCTTCAAAGGCTTCGGGCGACAACAAGCCGCAAGGTGACGAACTTGACAGTCAGCCGGAGACGAAGAAATCTAATCCACCGTCAGTGGAGGTGGCGAAAGCTCCTGAAAAATCCCATGAATATTCGCAGAAGGTCGAGGAAACCCGCAAGGAAATTCGCCGTGAAATCATGTCGGAAGGTAAATCGGCTCTGAGCGCGATGCTGAACACGTTCATACTCTCGCCAGAGTCTGAGAAGATGATAACCCACGCGAGCAATGAGAACGTGGCCATTAACCTGGCCAACAAGCCGAAGTCCGGTCCTGCGGCTAGGCAGCGTTACATTCCGAAGGATCTCTCGCAGCCGCAGCTGATGGATGTGGATGAAGCCTCAGAGAAGAGCGAGGAGTTCCGCTCCATAACAAAGATCACCAAGTCATACACCGAGGAGAGCTTCCAGTCGACATCACTTGTTCGCGAAGTCACCGCTATGAAGAGCCATCAACAGCAACAGCAGCAACGGGAACACTTTGAGAAGAAACCCAAGATCATCGGGCTGAGTGCGTTCCAGCAGAAGATCTCGCGATCGAATGACTCCTTTGCCACCAGCTCGAGCAACGATTCTGTGGAGATATTCCTGGGCGGTGATATTAAGAAGCGCGGCAAATCTGTTGAAAAGTCGAAGAGCTTTCGAGCCTACACAGACGCGAAAGAGGAGATCGAGTTGCCGCTGAAAAATCAAATGCCAAGCCTGCCAGATCTGTCGGCGAAGAAAAACGACGACTTTGAGGATGACAAACATCTCTCCCTGGGCTTCGAAATCAATGACAACAACCTCGTCAAGCAGAAACCCAGTGATCTGCCGCTTACCCACGGAATTTACACCAAGAACATCATCCTGACCACTTCGAAGACGATGGCTCCACGGATCGGAAGCAAGTCCCCATTGTTGAGCACATCGCCATGTAGCAAGAACATTTCAGAGATCGAGGACAACATAGACAAGCTGGTCAAGTCGCCCTTCGTGAGTGTGCTCAGGAAGTCTGCCACGATCAGTGACTCCGTGGCGTCTAAACTGGCGCCCAACGTAACCATAAGCCCTATGCCAACCAAGACAATCGACGTCATCACCAAGGTGGAGAGCAAGATTGACAGAATACTCAATATAGAGGAAAGCCCGCCGTTGCCGTTGGCTCCTCCACCAACTCCGACAACGCCTACAACTCCAAGCACGCCGACAACTCCAAACAAGGTGCAACTGCGGGAAAAGTCAAAAATACCAACTGAGACCGATCGCAAATCGCTCTGCGAGAGGAACTCTTCACCTCAGACGTTTGCCAAATCGAATAGCTTCAACCAAAGCCGTCGCAGTTCCTCGGTGATCGAGACCACGGAAAACGTCAAGGGCATACCCGAGTTCATGAAGATCCAGCTGAATCGGGTTGACCCCGCTCGGCCTAAGAGCAACGTAGTTCTGTCGAAGAATGCCCGCGAAAGCAGCGAAGACCTAACACGTCGCTTCAGCAATGAGAGTGTTGAGATCTCGGAAGTGAAGCCTCCCACGCCAACCGAGGAGGAGAGACCCCCCATGGGTCGCTGCAGCAGCTCGCGGTCACCGCGATCCGACGAGTCACCACCAAAGAGTCCCGTCAAGAAGCAGCCCGACGAAGAGAACAACATCCTGCGCAATAGCGAAGCATCAACGCCTCCCATCAACATCACCACCAGCAACAACAACATGTCCCTTCAGGAGCGACGAAAACTATTCCTCAGCGAGGATATGTCAAAAACCGATCGCAAAGTGGAGGAGCTGAAGCTCGAACGAAAGAAATCCATGTCCGATGAGGTTCGCAAGTGCCCCGCCGAGGAGGAGCCCGTTGTTGTAGTTCTGCGCAAGAAGTCATTCGGCGTCATTCAGCCGACAGCCAACAACAACAAGGACGATCACACACCCGAGCTTATGAAGGTCTTCGCCAGGCGGTCTCTCAAAATTAAAGACGAGGACCTGCCCGATACGAACTCTGCGAAGAAATTCGCACCCAGCATGGACAGCGATAAAGAAAATCAGTCGTCTAGTGAGGAGAAGCTCGACAAACTTCCCAACATCCAGCCTCAGCAAAACGGCATAGCCAAGACCGAGGTGGATGCCACCAAAAACCGCAACTCACTTGCCGACTTTCGCAATAACAAGTCGCAGTCGCTGAACAACAACGCCACGCCGACGAAGACGTTCCTTCCACCGATCCGGTTGAGTGGACCATTCAGGAATACATCCTCACAGGGGTCGCCCGTATTGGCGAAGAACATCTCCCTGTCAGAATCGTCAGCGAATAACAACAACAACAACAACAGTTTGACAACTAACAACAACAACGTGGCAAAACCGCAGGAGCGACAGTCCCTCGGACCGGTGGTCTTGTCATCGTCAGTGCCGAGCAGCACATTGGTGGAACACAATTCCACCTCGACGACGGCCATCATCACGAAAACCACAATCGAGAGGTCCGCAACAATGGCGAGCATGAATCGAGTGGAGAGCGAGTTCAAGGGGATCCATCAACGGCGCGCCGAATGGGAGAAACGGGCCAAAGAAGCTCTGAAATGAGCAGGTGACGGCAAATGGGACGCAAATGGAACTAAGGATTTGACTGAGTGAACTGAGTGGAGTTGATACATTCTCTGCGGGTAGACAGGTAACTAAAAGGTGTCTGTGAAGTGGGGTTTTCCGAACATAGGTTTGACTGTTTGCAATGTAGGGGTGATTCAGCTTGTGAGAGTGTTTTGGGGAGTGTTTAGCGTCGCAAGGGGTTACCCCTTACACTTATTTCTTTAAAGGCTTGCAACCGAGTTACTTGTTTAGCTGCCCATTTATGATCCGCATACGAGAGATCGTTCCCTTTGATATTCAGCACAAACTTATGGATACATTTTCTGACAATTCACGATTGAATAGCCTCGGTAATTTCAAAGAGGTTGTTTGTTATTCATTTTGAAGTTCAGCTAGAAAAATGTTGCAAATAATCTACCAGTCATCCGAGTAGATAAGCGCAAGGTTTATTATTTGTCATACTTCTGTCATCGATTGGCTCAAAGTTCATTCTTCCTATTTGGAGCATTCTCGCAATTTCCCACCTTCTGATTTAGAAAGAGACTTAGCAAACGCCACATTCTGTTGTAAGTTCTGGAAAGACCCTCTAGGTCGGTAGGGAGCATTGTTGCTGTAAGATGGTCCTACTTTCTTTGGGCACGTCTGTTCTATTCTTGCGCAAAATCTCCCACAAGCAGAAACAATGACAGACTGACATAAGCATAAGGGTGTCTATTTATTACCTCGACGGAACTTGGTACGTTCTGTACTGAAACCTAGATGAAACTTGGTAGCTTCTGAATATCGTTTTGATAAAACAAAGACCACATTGTAGGCGGCTTCACTCGATAGTACTGGAAAATCTTAAAATACGAGACTGCCGCCGAGTGAATCACGTTTCTTTTGTATTTTTGTGGGTCTGTTGAACCAGCATGTATTGTTGTTCGATTTATTTGGATATCTAGGGCAGAGACTTAAGCAACTGTCATTCAATTGACCGAAGACAGCTTTAAAGTAATCGTCCAAGAAAAGCGCCATCACAAAGCTCTTATAACGGCTAAAGAGTGTTGGCTTTTTGATAGAAGACACTTCAACTTGTGGTGAGGTCTCTATAGAAAGTTATTGATCCTTCGCTTCTAAACGATTGTCTGTAGAAGTTGGTTCAGAGCGTTGGTAATTGCCGACGCTTTGCGATGTGATTATTGATGCGGTCTGTCGTCCATATTTTTACTTGCGTGGCTTATCTAGTTCTTCTGGAACTCCTAAGGGTATAAAAACAATTGGATAGGATAGGAAAGGCATGCGATCGAATTCATAACAACCAAAGGCTTAACTTTCTTTTCAGCCTGTCGCTTCAATGTGTCTTCAACAGAATTAAGTAGGATTGTAGGTAAAAAGTAGGATTGAAGACAGTTCTCTCTTCCTGTTCAATAGTTCTAATTACGTTTCTAACATCCACATTATTGAAGCCAGTTTTCTTAAAGAAAATGAGATACGCAAACAAATGTCTTGAAGCTTTAGCTTTTTCAACTTACATCAAGCACACATTATTGAAGTTCCACAGTCCGAATCACAAATAGAATTGCAAACAAATCGGCCCTTCTTAAACCTCACCCTCCCTTACACTGCACCAACAATCAAATAGAAATACCCCAGATAAGAATTTACACATTTCATTCCTGTTCATTGCGTGTGAGAGTGATTTTAATGAAAAGCTAACTGTGAGAAGATGAAAAATAAATTCAGAAGCAAAAATTATGTGTTTTCTAAAACAAATACGTTATATTTAAATTTACATAGCAAATATACAAATATATTTACAAACTTAATAAAAAAAAAACAATACTACAGCAGAAAACAAGAAATATTTGTTGTTACAAGTGGCTTTGTTATATTTTCTTTTATTTTATATAGCAAGTACCTATAAATAAATTCTAATTCTTTTGGACAGACAAAATAAAACTAAAATTAATTTACAATCTATAAGAAATCAAATAAATGTTTAGCAACAAACAGAAATACATATATAAAAGCATAGAAATATTGTTAACTATCAATGAGAAAAGGAATGCAAGAAAAGAAAATACTATACTAGTTGTACTTTAGATGATAGTTTCTCTAATTTACTTACTAAGCAGATGTTTAGAGCAAATATTTACTGATGTAAAATATTATTATTAAAACTACTACCACTACACTATGATATTACAGAATAAAACTAAAAATTACGTTTAAACAAAACCATTTGAGCAACAGACTCGACTTTGATTTGAGGGGATGATCATCAGATGCTGATTCACGTGCTTTAAGTGGGCAGGATTGCAAGCCGAGTGGTAAGTTAGGGGAATAGGTCTGAAACGATAATGCATTCGAACGCATTAAGTCAAACTTCGGTCCCTTCTACCCAACTTTTGCGTAAAGGCAAGACATGTGTTCGCATGCATTATCGTTAGGAAACGTACAGTCGCACGTTATAAGTTCGCCTTGATCGGATCTTGATATTTGAAACAGTCGCTGTCAGCTACGAGATTCACAAATCCTGATATTTTCCAAACTCAAACGCACTTTGATTGGTAAATCTGTAGCAACTCTAAGAAGAAAAAAAATCAAGATTCGCAATAGAAAAATATAATAAAAATAGAAGAAAAAAAAAGACCTGGCTCAAGAGTGTGTGCAGCTTCATTAGCACACCTCTTGGTTGTCAGAATGTGTACTTACTTCATGGCAGTTCGTGCAGTGATCCCAACTGACATTTCTAGTGGCCTGATATTTTGTCACAAGTGTTACTTCTTCGTCGCAAATCTGTTATTAGTTGTTGTCTCTCTGAGGGGGCTGACTATCTCTGCGAATGTATATTCCGATACGAACATCAAATCCTCCATAACCTGAAAAGATGACCGACGTTACCTACAAAATGTTGTCATGAACTTTTCGTAATTTTTACCAGGTGCCCAGAAATTTAGAGAAGGTCTCCACGGTGTGTGTATTGTGCAGTGCGCCATGAGGTATGCAACACTATTTCCTACACTTATAAGTCAGCTCGTTTCCATTCTTAAAAATATGTAGTAGATTAGTGCACGCATTTCTGTCAGATGTTGCTGCATACTCTGTGGCGTAGTTGACATGGGTGACTTTACATTAGCAGTTGTGAGAGTTATTGCATACCCTCGGGTGTTTATCGTTCGGCGAATTTTTCACAGGTTCAACCTACTGGGATTGCTGAGCGCCGGGTGAATTTTTGTGATTTTGGAAATATTTGCCATTTTTTTTCCGTAAAACGTCGGATGAAAAAAAAAAAACATCTTTTAAGTGTAGAAAGAGCTCAAAGTGAAACATCGGTAGGTTTTGCAGAGAATAAATAAATAGCTCTACGAATTTATTGTTGACTCTTTTTATAGGTAACTGACGAAGGCTTTTAGTGCACGAGCAATATCCAAAATAGGACTGTCAAAGGAGAACCAATTTGTTCGTATAAATGGGGCTAGAAAAACGAGGAGCGTTCGCTGTTTTTTTGACAAGGGCAATAATTGGAGGAGCTAGTCTTTCACTGCTACTGCTGCCATAGTCGGACTTTTTTTTTTTTTTAAATATGGCATGACGACGATCTCAAAGCTCCGCGAGTCTCCCTTATTAATGCTTCTCCAATGGTCGGTACACTGCTGTGTTATACCCTGCTGCTCCAAACTCTACACATTTTAATACGAATCTAAAACACATTTCCTTTTAACTGAAAATGTTCTTATTTTCAGGAAGACACGTCCCTCTTTCACTCGTCCACTTTCAATTTCAATCAAAAGCCGTCATCACCTCTACTAAGCATTTTATAGCCAAAAGTTCATTAAAGCCAATTAAATGCTGTCAATGCAAGCCCCAAAACCAGGCCGTAAAATTATGCGAAAATTGCTAGAAAATCGTTGCTCATACGGCTCCCGTGCCAGTGATAAACGAGTACTTCTCGGAAATTTTTTGTCATCATCTGTCAACGGTGCCATAAAATCGTGATGAGTACACTCGAGATATATTTAGCTTGACCGAGAATGATTGTGGAAAACGCATTCTCTTGGCCAGAACACAATTAGTCCAAGATGTAAATAAAAGTCTCTGTATTTCTGGCATTCACAAGCAGAAATAATGCTTTGCCAGATTATTCTTTGTGCAATTGTTTCCATTGTGTCCTTGTTTCAATTTTATTTTCGTTCCGGGACCATTTTGTTGACAGTTGCGATTGCAATATCCGAGGCGAATTATGATGTCTGGTTTTTAATTTGGACCGTCGTGTTGAGCGATGCAGGTGAGCAGTTAAAACTGTGTTGGGTGTTTCCCCTTGTCAAAACTATCTACGCTTTTGCATCAGCCAACGAGCCTTTGCAGTCATTAAAATCACACTCCCATATTTCGCACCCTTATACTCACATTTTGAATACCATCTTAACAAGCTCTGAGTTTCCCTTTGAGTCGGAAAAGTTGCGTACACTTCCAATACCTGCGAAAAGAAAAAAATTGCAAATTTTCATGGGAGGCTTCAACAAAATGCTTCCATACTTTTTGAAAAGGCTGTACACAGATGGGAGACATGTGTCGATTGACAGTACTAAAACAACTCTTTTGACGTTCCTAGTCAACCACTTAATTCTGCATTCAAAATTGAATTTTTGATTCTCAGTGAAGTTTTCAAAGCTGATCTTCTCCTTCGTCTGTCGGAGAAAACAACATAAGTACCTCACGGTTCAAACATTGGACCAATTCTTTTTCAATTCAAGTTATATTTTAAAGACAGAATGTTATTCATGTGTCAAATAGTTGCTGTTTTATTTGATTTCAAATCCCTGGTATTGCACAGTCAGGTTTTGGACACATTTAAGAAGTTGTAAGCCACATATGGCCCAGCGAATCTTGAGTTATTAGCGCTTTGAGCGTGCTACAAGCCACGGCGGTTGTGTAAGCCTGTATTGGTTCTGAGTTGCAGTGATGGAGCTACGATGGAATAGAGGGCCGTCTGCTTACTTGAAGTAGCCCACTTCTCATCTGATTTCATAAGGTAGCTGGATATTTATCAAGGTTGGTAAAGAGGATCTTGCAGAGCCATACGATCTCAGGCGTATATTTTCTAAACGGAGCCATTTTCTGTACTTCCACAAAATTATCTCTTAGTCATTCGTTGTTCTTCCTTCTTTTGCAAATGGAACTCGTAAACCCATTTCCAGGGGCCATCCTGTACTCTTTCCGTACCGGTGGTTATAAGTACTAGAACAGAGTAAAGTTTGGTTAAACCCGAAGCTAAGCGAATTTTTAATAAATACAAAACAATGCGCCGAACTAATAACTGAGTTTCGTGTCGACTTTTAATTTATGGAAGCTAACAATTGCGATATCCACTGTAAACTACTAAAATTTAGAGTTGAAATTCGAAATTTTTATTTATAAAAACATGACAACTTACAAATTAAATATTGACTGGAAAGTAATCATTTTTTTCCTTTTTATTTCCACTAAATATGTTGTAGGTCACAATAGGTAATTTTATAGGGAATATTTAGCCATTGTGAGTTCCTAAAAGTGATTATTCGTATCCCGCTCAGTCTAGAGAGCGGCCTCTTTACTGTTTCGAGTTATCTTGACTAGTTTCTTGTTGTAGACTAATTTATTTAAATAATATTAAATCTTATAATGCTGGAATATTTGTGTTAAATTACTCACAAATAGTACTCACCTTTGTTTCTGTTGAAAATAGCGTCCATTACATCCTAGATTAAGAAAAGAAACCCAATTCTCGACGAAAACTCAAAAAGTATATTCAGCACCAGAAGTATCCTTTTTCTTAGAACCAGAATCATCCATTTAAAACGAAATTTTGCTGAACACACGCCTGTCAACAGATTTTGCGTTTCTCTATCTTATAACATTCTAATGAAATTCATATGACACTAAATATATTTTTATTTTATCTTTTATCTTTTTCTCTGTAATCAAAATACACAATTAGCGGAAATAAGGATGAGCATTTTATTTCACTTCTTAAAAACTGAGGCATGCTGTTAATCTTCTAGGCGATTAAAAAATAAGTTTAAGTTGTCAGTTATTAGTGTAGAACGGAATAAATCATTTATGCCGCTGGTGTCCAAAAATACACTTACTTAAGAAAACAAGTTTAAAAATACAAACAAAGAAAAAATGCGGTCGTTCATATTTTTGTGGCTGCCGAGTAATGCCGTTATCCTCATAATTCGCAGTGTTTTCTTTTCTACAGTGATACCGATTACTTGTGTGTGTTTATTTATATATATATATTTTTTTAAAGTACGCATCGTTCTGTTGTTGAGGAAAGAAATGACGACAAAGTGTTTTTGAAAGTATGGCTGAATTGGCTGCTTGATATTTGAATAGTGTCAGCTGAGCGAGGGGAATTTTCTCAGAAGTCTTAGGAATACAGCTGTTGAAACGTACACAAGTCAATTGTAATTTATTGGTTGGGATTGTAGCACATAATTTACTTCGCTTGGGACCTTCTTCTTCATCTAGTCTCGAAACTCTTTAGTCCTGCTTTTCCAGGGTTTTCTACTCAATTGCCTCTTTAGGCCGAACGGCGATTAGAAAACACGATCATTTCTGATATAATGATACTGTAGGAGCCAAAAGCGAAGACAAGGTCCCTAAACTACCCCAAAGTTATCACTGTTCCTTATGACATTCCGTCTAATTTGTCGATATTGTCTTTTTTGCTGACCGCGGTTTTCTCCCTACCTGCCTCAATCACGACTGAACCTATTTTTGGGGCATCTGTCAGAATATTTGCAAAAGTGTCAATGACAGCCCGCTGAATTCTGTCAAGTATGTCAATGCCATCCGCATATTTTAGACGGACTTCTGAAAACTATTGCTCCTAGTGCAGACTTGTAAGCTTCTCAGAATTTTCAAAGTGGGCAGGCTTGCAAGCTTCGCATAGTCTCTCAAAAGTGAAGGCTGTGACTCCAAGTAATATAAGGTTTATTTAATCATTTCTAAAGGTCTCTGTTCGAGTTTAACCTCTCTTCAAATATATCCTCTCAAGTCTAATTTACCCTCTTCTTAATAGCGCTGCATTCACATCGTCTTTAACGCTGATGGGAACTCCGAATCCCCGCTGAACCTGCTACCAATCCCTTCTGTTCAAGTTTTGCTGTTGAAACTTAATACCGCCACGAAAACAATTTCATTGAGTGGACATTTTTATAAATAAATTGTCCGCCATCTAACTTTTTTTTTTCAACAAGTGCTTATTTCGCGAATGGTAACACTTAGCTCATGTCTGATATGACAGATAATTAGTTTTATCCTTCCGCTGAACGAATATGGTTGTGTATACGCTTGAACAACGCTGGGAAATATTGCGACATTACTTTGAAAGTGGGCCTGCGATCGACTTAGAGAAGATGCCGATTTTGGCAAAAAAATCATCTTTTCAGATGAAGCTCATTTTCATCTTGGCGGGTATGTAAACAAGCAAAATCGTCGCATTTGGGGCACAGAAAACCCGCACGCATACATTGAGAAGCCGATATACCCAAAACGAGTCACTGTTTGGTGCGGAATTTGGTCCAGAGGCTTAATTGGGCCATTTTTCTTCGAAAATGAGCAAGGAGTGGCCGTTACAATCAATGGCGATCGTTATCGGGCCATGTTAAACGAATTTTTGTTCACAAAAGTTGAAGAGGATGATATTGGCAACATTTGGTTTCAACAGGACGGCGCTACGTGCCACACAGCCGAAGCTACACTCGATGTTTTGCACCCTGTTTTTGAAGATCACATTATCAGCCGCAGAGCTGATGTCGTTTGGCCACCTCGGAGCTGCGATTTGACACCGTTGGACTATTATTTGTGGGGTGCCGTAAAAGATAAGTGTTACGCTGACAAGCCAGAGACAATTGACGCTTTAAAGGACAATATTCGTGCAGCCATTGGTGAAATACAGCTGCACACAATCGATAATGTGCTTAAAAATTGGACCGATCGTGTAGGCTACTGCATGGCCAGCCGAGGCAGCCATTTGAATGAAATTATTTTTCATTATTAACCGGAAGGATTTTACCTTCAAATAAAAAAAGAAATTTGAGAAAATATTCAGTAGCTTTTTTTTATAGCATTTTCAAAAAAAAAAAAAGTTATTTGGCGGACCCTGTACAATTTTACTCCTTATAAGAAAGATTAGATTTTTCCGCATTTTTGTCTTCCTAAAAGTCTTTCCTTACATTTAACAAAACTATTCAAATTTCTTCGCTAAAAAACGTCTCAGAATCTGCACAAACCTACCCAATGCAGTAACTCAAGACAACCGCTGTACAAGCAACTGCCTAAAGCATGCACTTCAAAAATAGCCAAACTACATGTCGTTAAAAACGAAAAAACACTTGTTCTGGCTTACCGAACCGCCTCCGCCCAGACTTGTTTGTTTTTATTTTTTCGTGGTAAAGATGAATTTCGTTTACGTCGTGTCCTACCGAAAATAATTCACGACACCTCATTAAAAATTCCATCTTACCGCTTAATGATGATGATCAACGGCTGGCGTTAATAAAAATTCGAAATAAAATTACTAACCACCTCCGAATTGGTGGCATGTAATAATCCGATCGGCAGCAGTGAAAATTCACTTCTCTCGAAGAGAACCACTTGGCCGAGATTCTCGAACTCGTACACGAAAGAAAATTGACTTTTCCACCAGTTTTCCATTTTTAACTTTGTCTCGTGCGTGTATAGAGTGTGTCCCCCCCACCCCACATTGACTTTATTTTCGGTTTAATTCGCAGACTCACAAGGAGGCAGCTTTCTTGTTGTTTTCGCTTTGGAGATTTTCATCTTTCATTTCTCTTCCGGTGGTCGCTATCGGAATGACCTCTCAGTGTGACTTGCGAGCAGGCACGGTACGGACCAAACGGCATTCATACTTGACGTGACTTGCTCGGGACGAATATCTGCGAAGCGATCCAGAGTGTGTGTAGTGCAATGTGACTGATGGGACACCAGACTGTAGTGCTTCTCATGTGAAAATCGTTACCCGTCCCCGAATAGTGTATAAGTGAAATAGAAATAAAACATTTGGCCCCAGAATGCCGTCGAATTCGCCACCCGGAACGTTGTCGGGCACCCCGCCGATGAGTCGTGCGCGGGCTCCGCGGCCGCCGCGGATACAAATCCATCGCACTGGCAATGGATCCATGAATTCGATACCCCAACCCCAAACAGGGATACCGCCGTTCTCGGCGCAGGCAAATCCCACCTTGTCGCAGGGTCAACCGTACTGGCCACCGTATGCGAATCCCTTTGCTGCTGGCAATTTCATGTCCAAGGGCTTCGAGGGTTTTGTCGACTTCACCAAGTCGGGCATGAGTTTCGGCGAGAAGTTCACCTTCGCGATGTACAACAAGTTCAGCAAATGGTCCAAAAAGTGGTTCACCCACATATTCCTGTTCCTAGTCGTGCTTCTGTACACGGTTGGTGGCGCCCTGGTGTTCATGACCGTTGAAGGTAAGTGCATTTGGGTTACTGCAGACGCGCAGGATGATGTCATGATTTCTATGGAGATTTGTTTGTTTTCGTTCGATGTTGACATTGAAAGTTTGCTGGGAATGGTAACGCCATAAAGGCGGCACATATGAGGCAGTCGAATGGTGCGCGACTCCTGCAGAGAGAAGTTGAATACAGAGGGATGTTGAATGAATCAGATTCAGACCGGTGGGGTGCTCTTTTATCTACTAAAGTTCATAAACAAAGCAGGAAAGTGCCAGCCGCTGCTGACAGAGGAGGAAACAGATCCACTCCCATCAATTGAATATAAATTCGGCCTCTTATTGTTTGAATCGAATATCTTTCGCCTGTATATTGGAGTTTTATTTTTGTTTTTAAATAAAACACGCGTAGGATGGCGAAAACAGTTCATAAAAAAATGGTCTCTCCAGACAAACAAGCTGATGGGGGTCTTTGGATAATCGTGTGCATTTATAAATGTAGTGTGACCGACTGAATGAGTTTTGTTGCAGTGGCAACCTTTGCAGATGAGCAACCGTAGTAAGAATATTTAAAAGTCTTCCCGACATGACAACGAAATGACACCTGCAAATGGACATTTCCTTCTTCCCCCACTTTCTCAAAAAAAAAAAATAAATAAAGGCATTCGCAGCCAACTTCGCTGACGCGAGACAAGAGACATCCATTGGTCTTCCTCGGCTTTGAGTATTTCTCTCTCTATTTCGTCCTCTTTCTGAGATTTGACAATCTTAGTTTAATCGGAGGAAAGAGTTTTTGCATCCTGCGCCTATTTTCCAGATTTCAGCCGTTTATCTGTCATCCGCAGTGCAATGTTCTGGATGAATAAACTCAGAGAAGTGCTAGCTTCACTAGCGAAAAATTAATTCTCATTAGAAAGAAGTGCAGTGTCTTCGAAATTGACGGCTTCAATGATATTCAGTTATCTCTACGATGGTAAAAGGACTGCAGAAAATCTTTGATCATGGTTTAACTCTTTTCCGAACTCTTTCCCAGATTGTTCTTCAGCTATTTGAACAGTCGTTTTGCAAGATCCTCGCGACTCCTTATACCAATTTTGAGAAACCAAGTCACACCTCAGGACATTCTTCTTCACTCGCTTCAAATCAGGAAGATCTATGCCGTACCCTTCAGCCGTTGCACATTATTTGGAAGATCTTTTTAATACTAATATTGCTTTCAATAAAAAAAAAGACGCACATTGTTTGAGCAAAGTTTGTGAAGAATCCCAATAGCTCCAGAGCTCTAAGAAAGACTTTTTGGAAACATTAACAAGGAGGTTAGAGAATCGTAAATATTGTGAATATTGTGAAGGTACCCGCATCAGTTCTTATTGGAGTTCTGAAAAGTACGCGATGAGCTTGTCAACAAATGCTCATCAAACTAATAGGTCAAAACCCATATTCAAAATATTCTGTCAAACCGCATAACTAGCACGATTCTTTTCAAAATGACGCGACGACAAATTCACGAAATGTGATATTGAATATTCCAGCGTTAAAGCTTTTGTTTTCAATTTATTACTTTACGTAGTTGGAAATTGACTGACTTCAGTTTGAAATTTCAAACTGAAGGAATTAATCTGTTGAAATAACAGTGCTAATGCTACAGAGGAGCCTAAATAAGTGGGCCTCGTGGCTTTCCGATGCCCACGGGCAAAACAGCTCTTTTCCTGTTCTCCCCAGTATTTTTATTGAGCTGCAAGAATCCCTTTTTAATCAAACTGCTGAAGCGATTTTGAAAACACTCGATATCTGAGAAAAATTCTATACATAAATTCAAATGGGTATTTCCAGCAGAACTGCGTAGCCAATTTTTCGCCAAGTCGTACAAATTTTCAGTGTCGAAGCTTTAAAAAATCTCCTTCGTTTTAAGAACTATAAGACACGAAACAAAATTCATAGCAAGAGTACGCATTTTGATCGTTTTGAACGTGTGACGAACTTCCAATGAGCGAGAACTTTCCGAGTCAAGGTAGAAAATGGCTTTTAAATATATTTTTCAGGACGGTGCATATAGCTACTAAAACGAAAACGTTTCTTTCTTAATTTCAGGTAAACAAAAATTCCTTTCGTTTTCAAAGTTACATGGAGTTAAATGTTCATGCGAGTGGAAGCGATTGAGATTTGTTCTCTTACAAATCTTACAGAGTCCCATACCTGTGTTTTGACAAGAAGCAATCTCGTTTTATCTGAACTCGTTTAACTAAGAGTACTCACAGGTCGGCAGTCTGTAAAGCGAAAAGGATTTGTTGGAACATTGAATGATTTTCGTGCGCACGAATGCCGCTCTGGTCTTCAAATGTTGCTGATGAATTGTACAATTTAACTTAAAATATTTAAAACAGAAATTATCAATATTTCCGTAGATGGAAAACTTTTCTTAAAATTTCTCAGTTTATAAAAAATGGAACAAATCCTTTCACTGAAATATTTCACTGTTCCATCCATCACACTTTTGTTTCTCCTGTCGTTAACAATTAAGAGTTTGAAACACGACGGTTTTCGGGTGACATTTATTTAAAAAATGTACTTTTTGTTGAGAGACAAATGTCTAGAGGTTAGGTTGAGTTTCAGTTTCTACAGCGGGCCATTTGCGATCCCCCAGAGATCCAAAAAATTAAGACACAAAGCGAGTCGCCGCACTCAGTTTCCCTACAGAATTTAAGTAATTAAGTCTCGATTTTGTTTGAGAAGCCCAGCTCGACATTCACAAAGAGGAATGGGAGATGTCCTCCACGACTTGTAGGTCAGGGCAGGGCAAACCTGCACGTGTTCGTATTAGCGAAGCCCGCAGTCTCATGGCCGATTCCTCAGAGCGTTTTCCTATCGTGAACCAGCGTCAAACAAACATACTGGCAAAACATTCAAAAACCCTCACCAAATCGCGTTATCAGTGAACGAACATTGCTTGATAGAATGGATTTGGTGAGGGTTTTGAATGTTTTTTTTTAGATTCTACCAATTTTTCACTCCCCACTAACATCCAAATTTGTTGACCTTTTTTCCATAGAACCACATGCGAAAAAAACCCATACGGAAGTCTACTCATCGCAGAAGCTATTTCTAAAAGTAATGCAAAATATTACAGAGCAACGCGAAATGAGCAAGGTAACAAATTCGGAATTCCCGCATATCCTTCTCAATCTTATACTTTTTCTTTAGCATTTGCCAGATGAATTCTTGAGCCTGATTTTGACCACTCTGCGCAGTCATACGAGTGCAGTTCAATCGCTTTTGCTGACCAACAAAACCTTGGCCGAGATGGAAAAGTTCGAGAATCCCTGGAGGTTCTGGGATACAATGTTCTACTGTGGTACAATTTACACAACAATCGGTGAGTGCGGGAATCGGATTTCATTTTTATTTCTTCTATAAATTGTATTTTTGAACGTTTGTCAAGAACTATTTTCGGACGACTATATTTTTATTTTGTTTTGTCATGTTTGATGGCGGAGTGTCATTGTCGGTGGATGGATTAGGTTGTGCGAATTCGTGGAGTGGGTGTATGAATTCGTTATGGTAGTGAGTGTCCACTGACCATCTAAGTTTAGGGGATGAAAAATGCTCTTTTTTATTTGAAGAAGGTCTTTCGGGGAGTATAGAGGATGTGGCAAAATCAAGGTCGGTGTAACTATATCCGCTAGAGGAAATTCCACTTAAGCTGGTGTGACTTTCCACATCAGTTTCGGAATAGGATTATAAAGCTCGTAGTTGATGAGTTCATAAATACCGCCTTAATGTACGTGGTCCCGTCTAAAGCTAAGAAAAATTCGCCCAACAGAGAAAATCAACTGACAGAGACACTCAACTTGTCTGTTAAAGTGGCCGGCGTTGATAGGTCGGTTGTTAGAAGATTCCTTACTTTGAAATATTAAATAAAACAAACATGACAAAACATGAGCAAAAATATTCGTTTCAAGATATACGAGATTGGCTTTAAAAGGCTGCTTATCCGGGCTGTCAACAATGAATACAAATAATAAAACTGTAGGACGTTCAATGTCTATTAAAGGCTTACATGAAAGATACCCAAAAAAGCTAAAGGCTTTCGTTCAGCGTCACGCCTTTTTTTTTGTGGGCGTTTTTGACGAAAATTTATTTTTTCCATTTTACTTTTATTAAATCTTAATCAATAGAAAACCCTCAAGGCGAATACAAGCAGCGATTGGCGTTTATACTTAGCAGGCGGTGAACGCTCTTACCCGTCGCAGAGCGATGTGAGTGGTTTTCTCTGTAGAACGAAAGAGAAGTGCATGTGAATGTCATCGCTCATCGGCAGCGGTAGAGCTTTTCTGAGAAAGTGCCCAAATGACCAGGACGTTTGTGAATACAAATTGAGTTTGTTTCCTCAGGTTTTTAAAGTAAAGACTGGATTTATTAATAGTTGGCGTAACAGGTCCGTAGGAACCCAAGGCCTAGCCCAAATGACCTGGACGTATGTGAATACAAATTGAGTTTGTTTCCTCAGGTTTTTAAAGTAAAGACTGGATTTAACAATAGTTGGCGTAACAGGTCCGCAGGGACCCAAGGCCCAGCTTCTCACAACCATTCGTTTTGTGTGAGTTTCATTTTTGGAACGAATGGAAGGGATCTACGATTTTATGCCGATTCCAAACGGCATAAAGACAGTTTTATACTCTCGGATGTTTTTCAGACGTTCGCAAGAGGTGGCGCAGTGGAAAAAACCCTAAGTTGGAATTAGGGTTTTTGCGGGATATAGTATGAGTAAAAATTGCCTTCGTCAAGGTTATGAAGTAGGGTGGAGCTACAGTCCATCTACTACGTCGTCCCTCTAGCTTTAAGTAAAATACTCCTAGACCAACTTTTGTCCCAGCCATCTTCAACGACTAAACCTCACTTTTTTGACCAAGTCGTTCTACAGCTCGTAGAGTTCGTGGTTGAGGTTCCTTACCAAAATCCAATTTAAAGAAAGAAATGAAGAACAAAATCTTCGTCCACCAGACAATAAATGTCATGAGCACTCGAAATGTCTGTCACTTATTCGAGCTGTCGCTTTTTTTTTTTAAATTAGTAGAAAATATGCACACAACCTACTTCCGCCAAAAATTTAATTAAAATTCGACCAGCGTATCGCAGCTTTTGATTTTTTAGCGCTGTATTCCTCTGAGGAATTTTTATAAATACGACCGCTTGATGCACACTCATCTGAAAAATGTTGTAGCTTCTCAAGGAAATCGCTTATCACCTAGCACATTCGTTTGAGTAGCCTTCTAGATTATTTTATTTAATGCGAGTGCGCAAGGTAATTAAAAATAGAACCGAAGAATTCATAATTTTCGCCTACAATTTGTTGGTTTGGTCTCTTTTCCAATGTGTCACGAGTGACGAAATTAAAGGGTAGATTGGAATTTGTTTAAGACAAACAGATATTCATATGGAGGACGTAAATCTGATGTCGCCTACTCTCGACAATTGGGTGGGCTGTCTGTAAAATTTCGAAAAGAAGCGCGTGTCCTCCATTTGTCGGCTTTGAGGAAAAAATGTGTTTACGATTATTGTGACTGGGATTTTATATGAAAACAAATGGCTATCGAACGGAACGTAGGCGGCTGGAAATATTACATTTTCCCAAATCGGTTTAATTCGATGCGTATGGACATTTTGATTTGAAAATAAACACACAAGTGGAAAAAAAAAAATCAAAGAAAACAGACTTGTTCATTCGTGATGATTTGATTTCTTTAAAATAGAGCTGAGTGCATGTGGAAAGCAAATCAGTACAAGTGGAACGAGTAAACACGTCTAAAGTGATTTCCTGGAAAATAGCACTAAGCGATTTGTTTCTTTTTTAACGCTAACAGCGCCGCTTAGATGCTTTTCAATTGAACGTTGAAAATCATGAAGCGGCTAAGCATTATTGTTCTGTATACTCACTTTGGCAAATATAACGCACGCATCAGGATGGCAGGAGCTCCTTCATCCATGTGCCTATATTGATCAGTACGCGGTACGGCAGGTACATCCGAACTTCTTCAAATAAGATTAATCTCGTTTATTGGGTACTTCTTGCTCCTTCTCGGGACCTATAAGAAAAAGAAGAGAACTATTCAACTAGCGAACTTTTAAATATGTGGATGTGGGACACACAAAATGTCACCAAGTACATCGGATGTGTTCAGAGAGTAGTGCGTGCTTTTTATTGGTGCAGACTCATCAGAGCTCTAAATTTGTGTTTGTTTTTCATTCCGGCCGCACTCTATGCACTCAGAATAAATTGACTGAGCAGTCGGATGAGTAAAAATCGGAACACAGAATATTTTGGCAGGTAACCACATGTTCGATGACCGGTAATGCGAATACTGGTACAGACAATGGGCCTTACTAGTAAACATTTTTATTTCTGACTTAACATTTAAGTAGTTCACGGTGGCTATATTTTCCATACGAATTTCGCAACTGTGAGCTAAAATTTATTACTAGTACGGCGCAATGAAAGTAGGTTGTACAAAAATTGTAGTAGATCAGCTAAAAGTGCAGAAATCCAAGAACTACGCTCGAATGTTTATTTTTTTTTTTTTATTTATTTATATGACACCCAGTACTCGAATTGTTTCATTAAAAAAATAAGCTCGGTGCTCGAGTTCTGTTCAGTGACCCACTCTGAACGAGTAAATCAAAAAAAAAGCCTATCGCTAACATTGTGAACGTAATCCTATTTCTGTTCTATGGGGAAATGTCAATAAAGCGTCATTCGAGTGTAGAGCGTGAAATGGGAAAATCGGAGTCTCATCTATAGCCCATTGAGTATTTCTAAACAAAATCAAAATGCTCCGTCCCATTGCTTGGTCATAACTTTTCCCCGAAATGCACAGATTAATCGGCCCAATAGTATAAATATTGATTTCCAAAACATTTACCATCCAAAACTACCAACAAAGTATATAAAAACCAAAATCAGGAAACACAAATGAAAAATAGACGACTCCGACTCTGATTAATTACGAAAACAAATTGGCTTGTCGTCCGTGGCGATATTCGAATGCATTTCCAATATTTATTGCGTTTGCTTTTTGTTTGTTTACAAATCTGCGTCAAAAGCTACATACAAGTACAAGTGACCGCTGTGCGGCGATTTTGCACATACCGGCACGTCGTCGGCGAAACAGATTCGATCAAACGTCATTGCTATCGAACAAATCTCGATCACTACACGAACAGCCGTGACGGCATGACGTTTTCTTTGCGGTGGACTTTCCCTCTCCCTTTGTTTTGTTTAAAAATAAAATCGGAAACACACAGCCACAGTCGTGTTAAAGAGCGAAGCGATAGAATCTTTCGACGCCTGGCTGAATAAACCACACAAACTGATATGGCAGCGTCCGGCTAAAGAGATCGACGAAAAGCACTTTCTCCCCCCCCCTGTCGGAAAATGTGTTACATAAAACCGTTCATTGCGGAAGCGTATACAGGTTTTTGTATGTTTTGACGTGCGTACAAAGAATAATAAGTGCCAGTGCCAGTGTGTACAGTGTTCTTGTAGCGGTTTGTTTTTGTGGGACGGTTTTCAAATGAAACTGAAATGTTTATTTTTATTATGTGTCAATTTTTGTGATTCGCATGGTAAACTTTTGAGGGATTCTCGAAATGGGAAAGCACTCTTGTCACTTTGCTTACTAATGGGATATTATGACAGTTGATTATAGGCTGAGCATCATCAAACGAATTTGTCGTCTAAGTGGAAAGAAGTAGTTCCGCTTCAGATCGTTGTGGGTTGTCCTCGAAAATAGACATTTCGGTTTGGCGTTTTAATTTGGGAAACTAATCCTATGGAGCATTCGATTTGGAGGAGATGACAAGTTCTACAAATTGGATGACACTTTCCTTTATGGGTGCAAACTGTCAAATACAAATGTGAGCTGAAAATAGATCGTGCTCCCACAAATCACAGTGGAACGAAGAAAGAGTCAACTGTAGTGGGATTATGCCGGCTTTGACTAGTGCCAGAAATGGCGGTGGGGGATAAAATGACAATTGAATCACAGATTGGCTTAAGCTAGATTACTCCCATGCGAACCTAGTTTGGTTCTACTTATGCACTGTAAAAAATCTTTCAATTTGTTTTAGGAAGCGACTAAACCACAAACATGGTTTTCTTATGCTCTACAACTAAACGGTCAACGGTAAAGTAAACTTAAGTTGGCTTAATCTATATTCTAAGGTTTGAAATACAATGAACTGGTCAAATGATTCAAATGTAAATCTACCATTGATTATTATTGATACGACGTGGACCACCACGTTTGCTTAAGCCAGCTTAATCCTGTGCAATCATTTAATGGTTCCCAGCAGATTCCCAAATTTTGCGACTGTTCAAAAGTCTATCAAATGTTATTGTCTTCTCGGTCGCCTTATTTATGGCATTCTCCTGTTTGACACCTGCTTACTAAGTATTTGCGAACGAAAATATATCGTCGAAGCATTTCAACGTGGGCGAGCCAAGTTGTTATTTTCAAATTCACGTTGTCGTCGTCAAGAATGCGATGGCCTACGCAGTATAAATCGACGGCCATTTCAGAGTGGGTGCTCGTGCATACTCCAGCAATTATTCCAATAATTTATCGAGTTTTTGCTGTTCCTTTTTCTCAAATTAAATCGTTAGCGGGGCGATTTTGAACTGTATCGCTGATAGGTCCTTTAGTAAAGAGAACATTTTTGAATAAGGATTTCAAAATGCCATGGTACCTACGTTTTCCAAATAAATTTCACTGTAGAGGGTCAATAACTCAATGCTAAAAATCGCCCCCCACTTGGCTTAATTTTAAACGCTTTTTGTGCCAACAAATGGTAAATTAAAAAAAAAACACTTAAATCCATAAATCATGAATCAAAAATTCAACTCTCTGCTTATTCTGTTGGTCTGGTTGTGGCCTTAATCTGCAAATTAAACAGAAAAATGCGAAAAGATTTATGGAAAGACAAATTGTTGGCTTTCCACCAGTCCGCATGAATAACTAACATAGTTTTCATTTTAAAATCATTTTAATTCTCACGTATTTGTGCGAAATATAAATAATCTTTTATAAATCTTCGATATTTAATCGCAACGAAGTGACGTCAAGGGATTTTGATTTCAAATGTGTCGTCATTGACATTGAAAAAGAACAATTTTTCAAGAAAATAAAAATAAACTGTAAGCCAGAGAATCATTGAACTATTCGGCGAAAATGTTTTCTTGTTGGAAAACAAACAAATATTGCTTGGGGGGTAGGCGTCTAATTTGTCGCCGTCCCGTGGGCAGTTGTAAGGAGACATTTTCCAATTGAGTTGGCAATCAAATTTAATAGGTGACTCGCTATTAAAAATATCATTCGTTTTCAATGATTCCAGAATGTTGTGGGGTGTAAAATCATTGAAATAAATAAGCAAATAAGTAGATTTGATTAATCTACTTGGGTTAGTGGAGGAAACTTTTATAAAGTAAGGTACTTAGTTAAAGAGTAATTATAACAACAAATCAGTGAGACAAATAAGACGTAGGAAGGTCGGAGGAAAATATGCCCGATGAGTGAAAAGAGGCAACATTCTCCTCAACCTTTTGCAGCCTTTAAGAATGCATCAAAATGATGTTAGTCGCGCCATCTGTTAATCAAAAATTCAAGGTGCCCCAAAGCGAATTTAAAGTCTTTCGGTTCTGTTGTCAAGCCACGGCCCTTAAAAGGCTTTCAGGATACCGACCACAAGATTTTTGAAATTTTTATATGGGTATAGCGAGACCTCTCGACTCAATCTTTCAAGACCATCATTTTCCAACTCTCCTAATGCTTTCCACTTTCTCTTCCACCCAGGTTACGGCCACATAACACCGAAAACCGTCCTCGGCCGATCGATCACAGTCGTCTACTCAATTATAGGAATTCCGATGTTCCTGATCCTGCTGGCCGACTTTGGTAAACTCTTCACCAGGGCGATCAAATTCTTGTGGGCCTACGTGCGAGGCTTGTACTACACGGGAACGTGTCGCAAGGTTCGAAAACAGCAACAATTCATGGACGTGATGAGCGGCTTCAACACAATGTACGACTTTGCGGTGCGACGACCAAGTCAATACTTCTCCGGCTATCCGACGGACGAAGAAGCCGCACAACCCGATCCAAACGGCAAACGGGCACCCACTCCACAGACCCCACTGTCTCACGTTACACATGTCTCCCATCCGGAGACACCAATCTCACCGTACCCGGAAACATTCGAAGTCGACGACGAGTTCAACCTGCCCATCTCGTTGGCCAGCGTCATTCTCATATCGTACATCCTCATCGGTGCCTTTGTGTACTCCCGCTGGGAGGACTGGACCTACTTTAACGCCTTCTACTTCGTCTTCATCTCGATGTCTACCATCGGCTTTGGGGACCTTGTCCCCGACCATCCCATCTTTATGATGTGCAGCATCATCTATCTGATCTTCGGCCTAGCCCTGACATCCATGTTCATCAATGTCGTCCAAATCAAGCTGAGCGACACGTTTAAGGATGCCAGTGCGAAAATCGGAGCAACAATGGGTCTCACAGCGGCCGAGGGCAGTGAATCGCATGTGCCAACTCCGTCCGATATTGTTTCGGTGCACCTGTCAAAGTTGGATCCGATTGGCGAGGATCTCGATGAGGAGAATGCGTCCCCAGAAACGAACTTCCCGCAACAGGTGAACTTTGAGATGGCGCCGCCACCACTTCTGCCCAAGAAGACACATCCCGTCGAACCAGAAGTCAAACCAAAGAAAAAGAAGGGATTTTTCCATAAGTAACGCATGACAGTCGAGTCTAGTCAAAAATGTACAGCTTTCTTAAGAGTCTATGCAGTGCCTACAGACAATTGCTGAGACTTTTCACTATAGTTTCACTTTAATTTTAGCGGTAGTTTTTAAATTTAAAAATAACTATTAAGCGTTAAGTTTTGAGAGTTTTTAAGAACTGAGCTAGAGAGATGAGCTTCGTTTTACACAATGTGCCGGAGGCTTGTAAAATGTCGACTATTTAATAGGATTTAATGATAATGAGAAATAATTATGTCCTAGAGTTAAACGCAAGCAATTGCACGACTATTTACACAGGTACGATATTTATTAGATGTTTATAATTTACTTATTTATTTCAATCTCTTAAATGTATTTACATAATGTATGCGATTTTTGTGAAAGTTAAATATAAGGAATGTAAATTGACTTTTCGAAATTGTTGCCTGTTTTCAATGTTTTCAAGGGTGTCCTACCAGGACTGGAAGTCTTGTCAAAGAAGTGAAAGCAGTGGGTGTAGAACAGGACGTTGTCTCAAACGATTTCTATAATAAACAGCGAATGAGGTTCAAATAGATTATTAGTAGGGCCCAATGTCAACAATAAGTGATCGATCACCGGCCTTCCTAAAAGACGAAACCCAAGCGGATTCTCTTCAACCAAATCCAAGAATTCTGCCCTTTTCTTTTTAATGAAATCAGCTAGTACTGAAAACCTTGGGTTTGTAAATCTTATGAACGATTGCAATGAAATAAATACCGAATCCTGATCCATTAAGTCCTGCACTGTGTCTGAGAAATTCATCTAGATTGGGTGAGTGACTTTACAGTGATGTGATAACAAACATACGACACAAGCGGACACTTTCATTTTATGAAGAGACAAGCTGGCCCGCAGCACCAACTGTTAGATGTTGATACCGCAACGCCACCTATCGTTAAATGCGAAAAATGCAAATAAATCGATTTTCTGGAAATTTCTTAACACCCAAACACGAAATACGAACAAAATGAAAAAAGAATCATGAAAATCGGCCCAACGGTTATTGAAATATGAACAAAATAAAAAAAGAATCATGAAAATCGGCCCAACGGTTATCGAGTATAACGTCATCGAGTTTCAACCCGAAGAAGATCAAGCAAATGTTTGGCAAATAAGCTATGCGCCCAGCAATTGAATTTGCGTCAAACAAACGGCACTAGCGTGGTATCCGTCGGAATGAAAAATGATCCAATTTTACACGATTCGGAGGGTTTTTGTTTCAAGGTATTCCTCCGAATGTTCGGAGCATTAGTCCGATACAAATGTAACGCACTTCAGCGTTTTGCGTTCAAGTTTGTTTTTGAGTGACAGCTCAATGAGAATTGTTGTCCTCCGGCTGAATTTATTAACGATTTGCAGTGAAGTGTTAATAAATGTGAGCAATAAAAAGAAAAAGCAAAAAAAAAGTACAAAAATACGAAGACGTCAAATCAATGCTTCATTGCATTTCAATTATTATTTTCCGAAAAATGACACTTAAAATGTAATTAAAGGGTCCGCCAGAGTACGCGGAGAATTTTCCGTTCCGACACGGGTCGAAAATTTCCTTAAAATGTAATAATATGACAACACCTGAGAGTATCATTCAAGTATGCTACGATTTCCCTGTTCAGTGGAATATTTGATAACTTGTCATGTTTTTTGAGCGCCCGCCAAAGAAGTCGATAAATTGCTGTAGCAGACGCACTGAACACGAAATGCTTTAGATAACTCCTTGGACTTCGTGGGAGGCTTATGCTTCAGTTAAAGACCATTCACATGAGCGCGAACTGCGAACTGGGCGAATTGCGAACAAATCAATTTATGAATTGAAAATTTCTATTTGTTTTACTACCAAAGCATTATATTTAATTAATCTTACGTCTAATCTTCAAAAAAACTGCGTCTCAAATGATTTAAATAGCTAAATTTACAATCACAACAATTTTGCCGCGAATTGAAAATTCTTGCCGCGAACTTTATTCACAATCCACAAACCTGCGAATGAAAAATTCGTTCGAACTTAACCTTCAACAATAAATAATGAAACTGATTCGCGGGTACCTGCGACTAAAAAAGTTTTCATGTGATTGAAATGTCATGAACGTCCTATAGTGTATATAGACTTGCTATAATGAAGATTCGATTGGGATATATCGGGCTGATGAAGATCACTGGTTTGGCGTGTTGAGAACGGCCTTATCGCTTATAGGAAAAGGTCCTCCACCAGCATGGCGTGACTAACTAGAGTCAGCTGTCAAAAGAAGCCATTTTGGTAGCGCCGTCAACTAAGTGTGTTCAACATCGCGCCCATCAGCAATCAATGCATCACCACAAGGTACAACATATTGGACATTGACACAATTCTTAAATTTAAATTGTTGTAAATAAAATATCACCCACACACTTCAATGCGCCAATTTCGAGTTAATTGTCAGGATGTGCAAGGTGTAAATCAAACTGTCTGCAGCAGTAGGTCCATAAACTCGTCGAATTTATTAGAACGTATTGCTAAATTTATAAACGTAGCACACGCGTTGTGTGTCCACCACCAGCACACACACTTGTTGTGTGCTTATAGGAATTTATTATCTTAATTCCCAAACACAAAATCGTTCAAGTCTCAACAGACAATACATATTTTTCTATAAATTGTTGCTTGTTTTTTCTTTCATTTCGCGAATATTCCAGCTGCTGTCGCCATTGAAAATGTGTCGCCGCAGTGTGAAGTTAGGAGCAAAACAGATCAGTCGTGGTTTCTGTCCGATTTAGTGCGAAAGTTTATACAAATTCGGTGAATTAATTGTGACTAGTGCAATGCATTATGTGGTATCAACACCGCCGGGGATAGTAACGACAACACGTTCCTCGCCGACAGGGCGTCCGCAGCCCCAGCAGCATCAGTTTGTTCCGAGGATACGAATTCAGACCAACACGGCGAACAACACAGATGGCCTGTCACGAAAAACACTCGACTCCCCAGTGCCTGGAAGTATTGGGGTGGAAGGTCGTCCGCATTGGAGTCCTTCGACTGGAGCGGCAAGAGAACACAGATACGGAGAACTGGCAGACATAACAAAGGCTGGCCTGAGCTTTGGAGAGAATTTCGTCTACAAGATGTATGAGAAATGTAACAGATTGTCCGAGAAGTGGATGACACATGTTTTCGTGTGCCTGACAATGATGCTGTACACTGCCGCTGGGGCGGTGATGTTTCAAGTTGTCGAAGGTGAGAATGGGAGTAGATAGATTGGCGCCACTGTCTTCACAGGTGATGCCATTGTTGTTCGGACTGTTTCGATTGTCAAAGAGTGTGACGTGCGTGTTGTTTTCATGACGTTCTTTCTTACTGCGTTGGAACATTTTTAATAGATCCAGCTGGACACGTGGAGAGGTGTAGTTTATCGCACTGACTCAGTGGTTAAATTGATTGATATTGATTCGAAGTTTAAGGATGAACTGCATCCAAATTCTGTTGACACTTCGATGCGTCAAGGACATTTTAAAACATTACATGGAACATCAAAGTCATTAACAAACTGTGGTTGCATAATCTATGTATAATTTCTGTAGTGTTGAAAGTCGATGGCAACTCTTTGGAAAACCATTTCACTCGAGGGAAAATGTGACAGGAAAATTAATTGTGTGACAAGTGGTTAATCAGGCTAGACATGGCAGATTTGGAAATGGCGCCAAATTTAGTTCAGCGCACCGTTGACACCCATTTTTCTTTTCTTTTCGCTCACAGACTGGCAGTGTTCCCATATTTTGAGGAGAGCTGTCATTTGCTATTCGTGATACTAATAATCCAAATTTAGTTGGTCCATATAAAAATAATGCCCATTGTGACCCACAGAACATTTAGTTTGAAGGTTAGAAATTATTATTAGTAAAAGTATAGAAAACACCCTTCAAATACTTTTTTTTAATTTTGCTAATAATAAATTTCAGTATCGACATTAAATTTACGGAAGGTCACAATTGCGGAAATTTGTATGCAAAATAGACCCACTGTGAACTACTTAAATTTAGAGTCGAAAATATTAATGTCTATTTGTAAGGCCCTTTGATTTTACAACGAAAGGAGTAACAGATATCTTTGTCCTTTTTATTAGATGCTTTTCAAGAGATTTAGTTTATGGCCGATGTTCAGGAAAGAAGAGAAAGCCGTCGTGCTACGGGGATCATTTGTTTTCGCGGTCCTGAAATCGCATTTTTGCATACTTAGGAATAAGTAAGTGAAAACCAATTTCCAGCTGGCCGAATGTGGAAAATCACTCCAAGTTTTCCTTGTATAATCTGCGAGGTCAAAACTGGCCTTTCAAGCTGTCAGAAACGATAACTATCTACGTACATCTGTCTAGTGGCAATGCAGCCAGTTTTAGCCACAACCGCTACAAAAAGCCATTAACTGACGCTGAATTCGATTTGTTTACGAGTAACGTTCCACAGTAAGGGACCTAGCACTGAGCCTTGTGGGGCTAGTATTGTATTCTACTCGCAAAGTAAAGTATGCGCACTTAAAAAATAAGACGATTAGCCTTTCTTTTAGATAGTTATCTTTGGTGTTTGTAAATAGTTAAGTTCATTAGGTACCTCCAAATATGCCTGAATGGAGTCGTCTCCGCGAAACAAAATTTGCAATCGTTTTCGTCGTGTCGGTTTTTTCCAGATGGCTTTCTAGACAGCTCACAGAAAGTGGCGCTATGAGTTCGCTCACAACTTTGACCGTGTAATTTAATTAAATTATTAAATTTAAAATACTCTAATCTATCTCCTAACTACTCCCCAGGTGCACAACCTAAAAAAGAGATCCTACTCGTTCAACAGGCACAAAAGGACTTCCTCAATGCCGTGGAAGATCTTAAAATTAACGCAGTAAGCATGAAGCATTAAATTTGCATTTAAATATAAATAGCAAAATTAATTTGACACAGGGTGACTCGGACAGTTTCAAAGCTGAATTTATTCAAACTCTGTACCATCATAAAAACGCCATCGACTCGCTGCTTCGAAAAAATCGCACTTTAGCGGAACTCGATCGCTTTGAAAGCCAATGGACGTTCTCCAACGCGTTGCTCTACTGTGGAACAGTTTACACGACAATTGGTGAGTATATTTGAGGGGAAAGGGAATTTGTTTGCCGTTGTTGAGCTGCGGTCTGTTTAGGATGCAGTTCTGGGTGGAACTTCTTTCAAAAACGAGTCAGCGTCATGCTGAGTGTCAAATGTCATTTCATTTCAATGGTCCGCGCTGGTTAAACATGTAACGAGCAACTGTGGACAGGGGTCGAATTACGGCATCCGCGAGCGAGCAATATGTCACTGAATTTTGAGGATTTTACATGCAAAACAATAACAAATTCAGTGAGTATATCACAGATTTGGTAGGAGCCTTAAAAAACTGTCATATGGCACAGACGTAGACTGTTCATTAGAGCTCGAGCGGGTGGAATTCAGATACAGAAGTCTTCGATATATCGATGGATGCCAGTCGGCTAAGCTCTATACAGTGCTGTTCAAAAATTCTGCGAAGAAGAAAGTAAATGGTTTGAAAAACCATCATTCTAGGATCACTTTAGAGTACGGCGCTACACAATAAGTCACTGCAACAATAGCTTGTTTAAGCCCTGGGTCTGCCCGACCAAAAATAGCAGAGGTCATTGCAAGTCTAAAGCTTCAAAAGCCTATTGCTCCGATAATTTGTAGAGGGCTCTATCTTATATCTGGCACAAGCAACTTTTCAGAGTAATACTGCTCGGAAAAATCCATCAACTAGTGGCCAAAACTGGGCATCCTCCGGATAGGATAGATGAAAAGCAAAGGCGAGTTTGTTCAAAGTCATATGTGACTCGAAAGTGAAGACCGCCATGGACCACAACATCTCATCAAGTCAAACGCAAGGACTGCCTTCCGCAAAACAACTCTCGCGAAGGTTCAACGATAAAACAAAGTCAGCTGCGTTGCCTCCGGAAAATACATTTCCCCGGACATCCGCCAGCAAAACGTTTCCAAGACTCCAACCCACTAACAAAAAGCTCGAGAGCTTTTCAAAAATGTCCCTTTTAATAGTCGCCTCATCAGTTCTTTAGTTCAATTAGTGACGTAAAACTGCCCCCCCCCCATCCAATCACTGTGTCATCGATGATGCCGTTTGTCTGGCTAACATGCTCGAGCAATATTCACACCTCAAATCAGCTGTGTTGGTGTTCTTCTTTGTTAGCCCCCCACCCCCCCCCCCCCACCCAAATTCATGGTCACAAAAGCGAACCACGGGAAGAACAACACACCCAGAGAACGTAGCCGAGAACATTTTTCGCACTAGTGTATTTTAAGACGAAGACTCGAGCGATGGGTCAACGCTGCCGCCGCCGCCACGATTTCGAATAAATCTATTTTCTGATTTTGTTTGAGAGACAAAAATTAAATTCCTTCAGTGTTTTATTTTGAATAGGTCCTTCTGTCTCTGGAATGGTTTTGTGCTGCAAAAATACGAAAACTGATTCGAGTAAGGTTCTCTTTGGAATGTCCTTCCCTTGGAATGCGACCAATGTGTAATAATAATTGTATTTTTGGCACATATCGTCCGTTTTAATAACTCAATCGCGTGTGTATCTATCTATCTGCGGTGTCGCCATCCGTTTCGTCGGATGTGTAGAGAAGGCGGTGCAAAAGGCTATAATTAGACCGCGGTATTGCGACACGGTTTGTGATTTAAAGAGTGTTTGTCCCGAATATTTGTATTTTCCATCGAAAGGTGTAGTGAATTATGGAACAGGAATCGTCTGACTCGGCGGTTCTTCGACGACGGCGAAGGACTGCTCGCGCGGCGAGAGAAAAGACCCCCGAACCGACAGTGACGGTGCGAGAGAGGTATTCGGGTGAGTTTTCGGAGAGCAGTACGTACGAGCCGGTGCAGTTTGTGAAAATGCAGTTAAGACCGCCGGGGGCGATGTCCGCCCATGAGAGTAAGATCCTGCGGAGGCGCGATAAGACGTTTGCCAGCGCCGCGGCTCGGAGTCACTCTCAGCCGCGACAGGCGGAACGTTTGTCGTCGCCCGTGGCGAATGAACTTTTGCGGACTGTGGCCAAGCGGAGCCTGTCTTCGCCGCGGCACAAGGAGGAGTCTAGCGAGGGGGAGCCTTTTGCCACTACGCCGGAGATTCTCGAGAAGTATCCTGTGTTTCCCACGAAGGAATACGACAACTTAAGTCGCTTGGAGCAGAACCTCCGTAGATTCGAGGACGAACGCAGGCGGTTTGAGTTGGAGAAGAAGATCTTCGAGCGGGAGAAGCGGGAACACAAGGTTCGCTATAAACAGCATTTGGACAGTGAGGAGCGTAGACGGTTGCTGGACAACTACCGAAAGAACAGCGATCGGATAGCACTTCCCGCGGACGCTGAGGACCGCCGCAGAATGGTTCAGAGTCTGCGGCTTTCCAAGAAGGAAGCCCCAATCAGGCTAAAGCCAGTGAAGCCCTCAGGTTATGAGTCGTCGACACAGCTTTCCTCGTCGGAATCCGAGGTGGTTCAGTATGAGGAGCACCGCAACCATAAATCACCACCACCTGCCCCAAAGCCGGAGCCGACAAAGTTGCCCCCACCTCCCCCGGCGCCTATTCGAAGGAGTGCCAGTCGCAACAACTCGCTGTCGCCTATTCGCCCGCCGCGGCGGTCAAAAACCCCCGATACCGGGAGTGCCAGAAACTCGTCAGTCGAAGATGCTGCCGCCACTGAGAATGTGCAGCGCAAAACAAGCCTGCGCAAGTCCTCCATTGAGGGTGAAGTCGTAGAAAACTCGGAGCGCAAGAGCAGCCTGCCTTTTCGTCAGCTGTCCTTTGGCGAGACACCGACTTCAGAGCGAAAGAGAAGCCTACGGCTCTACGATGACCAACAGATACAGAACCTGGAACGAAAGGGGAGCCTTACAGCCTCCGAAATGAGACTGGTTCGAAAGCGAAGCCTGCAAGCCGCTATCCCGACCTGGGACGACACCGCCGAGGTCGAGCCAGCTAAAAAGAAGCCAAAAGGACCGACAGTGATTTCCAAAATCATCGCCTATTTCAAGCGACCAAAGGCGCCTGTGGATGAGTCTGTCGCCCCAGCGGAGCGGCTTCTTACCAGAGCTTTCATCAGGGAGATGTTTACGGACCTGCGCTCCGAATGGTCAAAACTCAAGGCCGACTACCCCGCCGAACTCGATGCGATGCAAAAAGTACGAAACAAGTGCCTGATCCACATGATCATGCTGTTCCTCCTGTGCGGCTTTGGAGGGCTGATGTTCCGGTATACGGAGGGATCTTTCGAAAACATCTACAAATGTGAGGTTCGCAAGGTGAAGCGTGACTTTATCGATTACCTATGGACCGTGAGTCATAATATGAGGTGAGTTGCAGTCGATGGCGGCCCTCCCAGCCCACCCACTAATACTTGAGTTCTTTATAGAGAAGACGATTGGAAGTCAGCCGCCCGGATGAAACTGCGAAAGTTCGAAGAGGAGCTTCATGCGATGCAAGAGCTTGGCGTCCGTCGATTTCCTGGAATGAAATCGTGGAATTTCGTCAATTGCGTGCTGTACTGCTGGACCGTCATAACGACAATAGGTATACTGTCCGCGGAACTTTTTCCTCCCTTCAATTAAGTCCATTTATTGTAGTTCATACCCAAACCTCTTCATTCTCAAACTGTTCTCATGTTTTTTTTTGCAGGCTATGGGCACATAACTCCTCAAACGACACTTGGTCGAACGCTGACAGTTGTGTACGCCCTCATAGGCATCCCGATGTTCCTGATCCTGCTGACGGACTTTGGCAAACTCTTCACCAGAATGATCAAGTTTGTGTGGGCCTACGTGAGGCGGCTCTATTATACAGGGACCTGTCGAAAGGTCCGAAAACAGCAGCAAGTTCTCGGAGTTATAAGCGGTATCAATCAGGTGTACGACTACGCTATACACAGACCAAGTCAGTACATCTACGGCGACAAGGCCGTCCAAAAGCACGCCCCACCCACAGCCCCTTCGACCACAGGCGCCTTCCAAATCGATGATGAGTTCAATCTACCCATCTCGCTGGCCGTCGTTATCCTGATTTTGTACATCATCCTCGGAGCCTTCATCTACGCCATACGCGAAGACTGGTCTTACACTGAAGCCTTCTACTTTGTCTTCATTTCGATGTCCACAATCGGCTTTGGCGACTTTATACCGAACCATCCCATCTTCATGATGTGCAGTATCGCCTACCTGATATTCGGCCTAGCCCTGACCTCGATGTTCATCAATGTAGTCCAGATCAAGCTGAGTGACACGTTCAAGAAGGCCAGTGCGAAGATTAGTGCAACGATCGGGCTGACAACGGGCGAATATCACCAACCGAAGTTGGATGCAATTAGGGAGGATCCACACGAGGAACACCACGAAGCGGGACACTCGGCGCCAAAGCCACATCCAATTCTGCCCAAGAGGACAATCTAGGGGGGGATTTTCTTTTTTCAATACGACTCTAGTCAGAAACGGCGTTTCCTAAGGTCTTTGGAAGTGCCTAAGCGAAGTTATAAAGTTAAATGAGACTTGGAAGATCTTTCTGCCCAACTTGTACTCGTACACATGGTTTTGTTTGATATAGGAATGTAAATATAATTTTCAAAGTATGTAGTTGGAATTTTGTTTTTGACGAGCTGTGTGCTGGGAGATTTTGTCCAAAAAGATGGTGGACAAGGCGAAATTTATAGAAGACGCAAAGGTTCTACGAAAAGGGGCGAAAGACATTTTCTCAGAGTTTCCCAGAGAGGTGTATCGGCCCCTTTACCTAGGACAAAGGGCTTTCGATGCACTTAGCTTGGGGTGGACAAAAATTCCTCGAATATCACTTTAGTGGAGATTTAATGAAGACGCTGCTTCAGGGCGATAAATTCAGAACTCTGCTTCCTCATGAGGGACCACAACGGATCTCAAACAAAGAGCTCTTTTTTAAGGGGGTTTTGAAGAAGTTTAGGAGACCTTGGAGGTTGTTTTTGTTGAAGTTCCCTCTGCAAATGGCGTGGCAGATTTTTGAAGAGCACCAGGCTTTCTTCGGTGCTCACCGACACCTAACGCTTTTGACAGTTGGTTGTGAATTCTTAGACTTGCGAGGTATATTCAATTTATCAACCATTTCTTTTTGAGGGCCTGTGAAATAGGTTTCTATTAAACAATTTGCAGAAGAAATCAGGTAGACTCATTCGTACTTGACGACACTTTCACATTGTCTATAAATAGATGAGAGGGTCCTACTTCAAAACGACTGCCAATTGTCGCCGGAAATTGAACAGTTTAATCCTCTTTTAGTTAGGTATTGCATTTAAAAAATGTTATGAGTGGATTTAAACAACAAGTACGTTTTTTACTAAATGTCCTCACTAAATGGCGAGCGAAGCAATTTTCTTAGACAAAGCTCTCAAGCAAAAGGATATCAGAAGGCACCGGCCTCTTAACAAAACTAAAGGGTTTTCCAATAAGAGGTGTTATTTTGGTAGTGAAAGAAAATATTTTTGAGATAAATGATCGGATGTTTATTTCATAATAAAGAGGAAAGTATGCCGTTTATAATGAAAAACAACATCAGCCAAATGGCCACCACGAGCACGCATACAGGACCATATCCTTTTCATGAAATTTTCCATAACCAAATCGCAAAGTGGCTGCCCTATGTCCTCGATAGCCTCACGAATTTTATCTTTGAGGTCTTGAATCGACGCTGGGCGTTTGGCGTAGACCTTATCTTTCACGTGGCCCCAAAGGAAGAAGTCGCAAGGTGTTAAATCACAAGATCACGGTGGCCAATTGTGATCTCCTCTTCGAGAGATAACACGGTTCGGAAACTTTTCCCGTAAAAGATCAATGCTTTCGTTGCTTGTGTGGCACGTAGCGCCATCTTGTTGAAAGTAAACGTTGTCCAGATCAATACCATCCAACTCCGACCACAAAAAATCATTAATCTCTCGATAGCGCAATCCATTCAGCGTAGCTGTTGATCCAACCTCATTTTCGAAAAAGTAAGGTCCAATGACCCCGCCGGACCATAAACCGCACCAAACAGTTACACGTTGAGGATGGAGAGGCTTCTCAACAATAACTCTTGGGTTGTCCGAGCCCCAGATGCGACAATTTTGCTTGTTGACGTAGCCACCGAGGTGGAAATGGGCCTCATCAGTCAAGATGATTTTTCGACGGAATTCCGGATCATTTTCATGCATTTCAAGGACCCAATCAGCAAAGACACGACGTTGCTGAAGCGTGTATCGTTCCATTTTTAGTAATGGCGAAGTTGCTACTTGTCAAATGTAAGAGAATAAAAGCGGGTCATTCACAATAACACCTCTTATAGGAAAACCCTTAACAAGGATTGGCAGGATTTTTGACGAACAAAAGTACAATTTCAATTCAAGCACTCTCCCCCAAACTGTTGTCGCTCCTCCCGAAAGTATGCAAAACTTCCCCATCTTTATATTCACCACGCAGCACAAATTTAACAGTTATTTTTCTTCTCTGCGCACAAACTCAACAACAATATACCCTATTTTTCACCACACCAAACTAGATACTCTTTACTTCGCTTCGCTCTGTTTTCGTCCTCGCACAGCTGTCGTCGCCAATTGCAGTCCGTCTGTCGCCGCGAACGGTTGTTATTCCTCGTCCAACTCGCATGTGAACGTGTGCGAAAACTCTGTCATCGTCATCCCCTGCGCGATTCAAATAATATAACAAAAAAGCAAACGGTACGCATCCCTCTGTAATAATCACCGCACCTCGTGGTATCGTGAAAGCGGATTCGTGTCGCTGCTGTGCGTGTGTCGTGGAGGTCTATTTTTGTAGTCCTCTTGCCGGCGACATTATCTCATTCTCTACCCCTGTTTGTGTTGTTGTTTGTGCCGGCTGTGGTGATACGGTGCAGTGAATCACAATTACGAAACACCCAACGAAAAGTGACTGTGTGTGTCAGTGTCCGCTATAATTATTGTTGTTCGTTGCTGGCCGTGGCTGCCCCTGTCCTGCCACTTAATATGAGATTGTAAAAAGTCTCACCTTTGGATAGCGAACAAGAAGTGTGAATCGCGTTGTGGAATAAAGTGCCACATAAATAGGAGCTACTACTAGATACCACACAGAGCGGCAGCTAAGGAACGCGCAAAAATGTCAGCAATTAGCAGCCGTCACCAGAAGATGGAACAACAGGTAAGCTGAGATGCGGTTTCTTTCGTTTGTTGTGCTTCGATGGATGACCCGGATGTGTAGCGGAACGGGTTTTCCAGTTTCAATGGATGTGGCGTGTCACACAATGGTTTGCATAAGCATTCTTCCGATTTCGAAGGATAAAAACGAAAATGAGTTTTAATCGATTGACGGGATATGTAGTTTGTATTAATATTTGTCACAATCGACGACAACACAACTACCCGATGGAATATGGTGAACAGACAAGAAAACAGGAATGGAAAAGGGGAAGCAGAAATTCAGTTTGTTTGTGTTCAAACGATAAACGACATCTGCTGCTAGGGGCAACGTGGTTTGAGTCAATTTTGTTTGTATTCCACTGCGCTTTGTTGAGTGTCCTTTTGAGAGGCAATTTTATTATGTGAGTTTTTCAATGGGCATTAGGCAATGCATTTGCACACGCACTGTTCATATGTTTGTGTGGCAGTTGGCAGATGCGTGGACCTGGCACTAGCGACCAGGAATAGGAAGTCGCTTCACGATGATGACATATAGAGTGTTAGGCTGAGTTCCAAAACGCAGAACTGCCTAATAAAGCGTTCCAAAACGCAAGCCGATTACTATGATGCATTGTGAACGCATCAACTGCGCAAATAAAAGCAAATATAGCATCAAAAATGTCGATTGGACTGGATTAGATGTAACCTGAACGCAAAAACTGGATTTGTAGGGAACGTCACTTTTTCTACGTCAGCCACGTATGCGAACTGTCAACTTAGTACTCAGTCACGAATTTCTTGACTACATTCGTCGGCCACCCATCTGTAAATGTCAACTGAAAAAAAAACTGCTCTTAAGACCGATTTTAGTCAGTCAAAACTTGAACGTCCTCATTATGATGCAAATGACATTTGAAATTTCTATTTGAACCGCCAAATAGATTCATCGCAAGTGAAATATAATGTTTTGTAATAATTTGCCAATTTTACTTTAATTTTGCAGTAAAATATGCACACTCAATGCAAAGTAGAGCAAAAGCATTCATAACCTCACATCAGAAAAGCAGGTTGCATTTGTTTGACGTTTTGGAATCGGGAAGGTCGCGACAAAGTCAGTGTCAAGTAAGAAGAAAGAGCCAAGTGGATTTGCGCCGTTTCTCCTTGCTAAGTGTACCTAGATTATTTTTCGGATTTCTAGTTCAGCAAGTCTGGAAGCTGACTGACTTGATGTAGGTATTTCAATTTTTATTGGCCCAGACCGGTCATTGGTTTTTTTTTTTTTGTATAAAGCTGGCTCAGCACAGCGGTAGTAAGACAGATTCTTTTGTATAGAATAGGAATCGGAATGTAATATTAAATCTATCAAACGTATAAAGGTCAGGAAGCATTGTTTTAGCAGTGGCCCTTAGGTCCGGAATGGAGGTACTGCCACACCTTGTTTCTGTTGACATTTTCGGGAAATGAGGTGCGTCTGAAACAGTTATAAGACTCAGAGAATGTTTAAAAGTAACCAAAGTTCGGGTAGGGCTATATAAAAATTCCTTTTCAAGGCTTCAGCAAAAAGTACAAAGCAGGGGTCGAATCGCGTCGTCCCATTAACGAGTCTTACGTGACGGAATTTGTTTTTGTTTCGCATGTATATTGAACGTACAGCTCGTTCACAGAAGTGGCGATTCGAGCCCAGTAGGAATATCCAAAGTAGGTTATCCAAAGTCGATCCGAATGGGCGATGACCACGCACTTGAACAAACGTTTCTCAAATGACGAAGGGTACGGCTGCGGGGGTCTTCTTTCAATCAAAAGAACTCAACCTTATCTTAGGACTTTGTAACTAGTGATTTTCAGGCGGAGAGGATGGGTATATACGCAAGGCAGCTTACAGACTTCTTTATCGGCATTTACGTAGACAGACAGACAGCCATAACAACCATGGTTTCAGTTTCAAAACCAACTCTTAATCGATTGTGGATGTTTGTTCAGCTATCCTGTGCTGTTCCACTGATTAGTAAGACAACTGTAAGTCGGAGGAAATATTCAGACAACACAGCGGCCTATAGACATAACTGACACCAGTGACACCGAAACTGAAGGATACAGAGAAATAATCCTCGTTTAAAACAGACGCTTTACAAAAGGCGAGTTTATTCCTCCTCGAGACGAATGTTTTTTTTAAAAAGTTGGTAGGTCGCTGTAAGAAGAACTGTCTACAGAGTATGAATGGACTTGTTCAATTTATAAAAGTTCCCACCATAATTTGTTTTATCAGAAAAAGCGTCCGAGCAACAGAAACAAAGTAAATCGTTGGAGCAACAAGTGGGTCTTTAGATGACCAAAGGCCCAACTTTGCTTCCATATTTGAAACGAATAGAGAGACCTGCAGCCCAAAGCTTTCTTACTCTCGAATATTTGCAAACGTTCGAGAGGAGTAAAAAAGATGACGCGCTGGAAACGATCTAGAAGGTTACCAATTTTGAAAGGAACAGAAGGACCTACAGATTAAGATGTACTCTCGGTTCTTTTTCAAACGTTCGTCGGAAGTTCACAAGATGACTCACTGGAAACCATTTTAAAGGTAGCAAATAACACGACTTCACCTTTCCAATAGAACTCGCTTAAGAACCCTTATTTCAAACGATGTAATCTAATTCATTTTTTTTTTTTTTTGATTGGTACCTTTTTACTGACAACGGTCAGTCTTCACAATAACACACCGGTACGCACAGTTGAAGGTGACACAATCGTAAGCAACCCAAACTCAAACAGATAACACAAATTAACTTGCCAGGCCTTAAAATTTCAGACGAATTTATTACTTGTGCGGTTGTTCTTGAACAGCACAATAAAAACAAGAACAATCCGTTTACAGTGTGCGTGGACCACGAAAAAGGAATGTTCCATAAGGCACCTCAACACCAGGCACACCACCCACACAAACCTGTATTTAAATTATGGCTTTCTCTCAAATAAATGTCGCATGTGATTTTTATTAAACTTCTGCAAACTTATTACTGTCAACAAGGGAATTTTAATTCGCATGCCAGCGGCAGGTATGTGTATGATACATTTAAATTCGCTTGCCGAGTGTTGGTGAGATGGATTTTATTGCTCCAATCCCATTTGTCAGCTTAATTTTAAGAGAAATTATTTGAAAACAAAAACCAAGGACTAGGATCTGAGCAACAAGAAAAAATACTCCCCGTAAGTCCCTCGACAAATTCCTTATCCCCCCAATATTGCTGTTCTGTTTTTTAGTTTATCTATGCAAATCGCGTCGACGGAAGTCTGCGTGAATAAAAAATAAATGTATCAGCATTACATGCTGGAGTGTTTATTTAAAATAGATTCAGAGTCGGCTTGGATCTCGCGATCCAAGCATTTGTGTTTCAAGTATGTCTCTAGAGTAACCCAGATATGAGAAGTATGCTATGAAGATAACCCATTTAAGAAGTCTGCGATGCAGGAAGGTATGCAGGAATATGTGCGAGAATATAGTCCAATTTACATGATTTTAAAGAAGGCAACGCTCCGAGTTTGTCTGCCGTGTTTCCAAGCTTTAGGAAAACGTCAACTGAATAGGTAAGTGACTTGTAAAAGCCTTCGTTTGTGCCTTTGATTCGGAGTTTGTCGACTATAGGTAGTTGGAGATGGTACTTTGGTGTCGATAGAAACTGTTTTTCACTCTTGCTCCATGCTCCTCTCATCGGAGCCTGCTGACCGACCATCCGTTCATTGTAATAATGAACAGTTCTGTATTTGAAGACATGTATTTGCATATGAATGTTCTGTATTTCATTTGGATTTTTAAAAACAATAACCCAAACATTAATAAACCCAAAATTCAATGAACAAAATGATAATGCTAACGTTTCCTAACTCACTGAACGAGCAAGCAAGTAATCTAGTACTGAAACATGAGTTCTACTAAAGGTTTTTAAGGGTTTTCTTTTTAGAAAGTCTGGTGAAATACGTTTCTTTTTCTATTTTTCATTATTGGGAATTCTAAAATATGGTTCCCGTGCAAGTAGGAGAAGTTGTTTCCCAAAAGTGTAACGCATTTTTGACAGAAAGAGGTACAAGTTCAAAGGTGATGAAAACATCATCTTGCACACAACTTTTACTGGCACTTATCGTCTTGTGCTGTAGAATCAGACCCCTTATTTCAAACGCTGAACAAAAATCAGACAGTGCAGAAGAGTAATTACCATTGGGTTGAAAAGAAAGGACACACGCTCAAAAACTGGACCTAGCCTAGTCCGATTTTTGGTCAGTTAAAAATTGGTTAAAATAAACAGTCAAAAAAACCAGTATTCGTTGTTAAAAACTTCCGGGATAAAAAAGCTAAATGAATACTGTTTTGGCTTCCACGACCGAGAAAATTTGGAGGGAAAATTGATAAATCGGTTGTTTTTAACCGAGTTTGCTTAAATAAGTTGAATCGGTTATTTAAAGCTCTTTGGGAACTCTGTTAACAGTATTATCTACTGGCTGCGGGAATATAGAGCCAAAGGAAATGCGACCCCAAAGTAAAATCGAAATAAGGCCCTAAAAATGCGATTTCGAAACAACAACCAAAATTGTCTAAATTTGCGGGGCAATTTCACACTTTGCGGCTTTGTTTCCTGGAGTTTTCCACCGCGGAGTCAGTATTACTTAGTTTTTAAGCGAAATTTGGTTGGTTTCAAATGAGTGATTTTTCTGCGTGCAGTCATTCACCTCCATCGTGGACTTAAACTCAATATTTATATCATGCACTGCTTACAATTCATCGATAAAATATGAGCCTATTTTGAATACCCGGTAATGCCGCAGCAACTGCAAAACTCGCACCAGTTATAGCGACAGCTAATTATTCCCGAAAATAATGCTCGCCATCAAGGAGCTCTGAATGCTTCTGTTTGTTCTCTGTTTATTTGTGCAATTAAGTCAAATCGTGAAACCAACCAAGCCAGCGTGGTGGCCACTAAACCCAATGCCATATGCCGTTCACCATTCCTTGGCAACAAGCGGCGCGGTGAACTCTATTTAGTTCGGAATCGATTTTAGCTTCGGGGCAGCACACTACACAATCCACGGTTCACATAGAAAATCCCGTGTCCTTTCTGATTCTCGCCGAAGGGGGTGGTCGGATGACAAGAGTCCGGAACTAGCCACGTCGCCACTTGTTCACATTTAGTTGGCCCACCTGGACAAAGGTGTTTGTCCTTTTTTCTGTAATTCGAACTCTTTCGACTCCCTCTCTCCCTGCACCAGAGTCCTTTCTTTGTTACCATGGTATGTGACTGCTTTGGATTAAAAACAATTCTGTTCTAATGGTGGTGGCCGTAAAATTGGACTTTTGGAATGCGCCAAAGCCACGCACATGCGTTTGGTTGTTTAGGGCTCATTAACGGCGCGGTAATGCGTCCTTTGGAGACGTGTACGGACATGAAACGTGATTCGTGAGGCGTTTCTATTTTTGTGACACGAATTGCTACTCGATTTACCACCATAAAAAGTACGACCGACCGAAATGGGTTGGGCCAGACAATTTGGCGAAGGGCTCTTATGGACGTTGCATTTGTTTTTCGCCTATTTTCTGTTTAGTTCCACAAATGGGGTTAAATGAGGCTGGCTCGTGTCCATAAAAGAAGTTTAATGTAGGATCGTCAAAATGCCACAAACTGGTCCGAATAAATCAGTCGGTGTCGTTGCAAAAAATATTAAAAAAACATATTTCCATCGAATCGAGGATGAAAGGAAACAACCATTCTAAACGACTCAAAAATCCATCAACCAGCCGCCCGTCACTATCTGTTTTATGTTCAAATACATTTATCGTCATTGCATCGCATTAATCAACATTTTATCGCACGAACGGAGTGATGTTGCTTTTGATTACTCATCAATGACTGGTGGCGTGTTAAATTGAATGCATGCAATTAAACATCAAAAGAACGTTACTTGATTAAATCCGGTTGCGAACTCCAGCCATTTGTCCAGTCAATGCAATTTTCATAATTGAATTTAATTAGTCTGTACCGCGAGTGTCGACATATTGCCAGTTTTTGGATCAAAATATTGAAAATTGTAAACGAATTATAGCTAAGAAGGAACTTTGTGAACATTTCCTTAAGTGCTCTTTTAACTGTCTTAAGTCCGAGTTTTCTTAGAACTTCCCTCAACCCAACCAAAACAAATTCATTTTCCATTTTATCTTGCTAGACAAACTTCTGCGCCTTCCCCACCGGCCATTAAGTTCGCCTGCTATCCCAACACTGGCAATTAAAGCATTAAAGCACTCTTCCCATGAATTCCTGTTCAAAATGAGATTGACCCCAAGAATAAGAAAGAATGGCAATCCTCTTGGCAACATCAACAAAAAAGGGAAGACCCTCAACGTAGTAAATGCGCATCTTCTTCGCTCACGGATAGTGCAGCGCAATTGCACATTTAACAGCTTAAAGGATGTGCCGCGAAGAACGTCGGAAATGAAATGGCGGGGACGTCCTCTGGAAATTGATTGGGTTCTCGAAATTGCAAAAAGAAAAAGCCAGAGGGATATAACTGGGTTCTGGTTCAAATGAAACTATCGACTGGTGGATCCAAGTTATGAGGAATGGAAGTGAATTGAATTTGCATTCACTTCCGAATGGAAGGAAAGCAGAAAGTTCCAAAAGGATATGAAGCCTTACGACACTTCGGATGCTATTATAGAAATGTTTAAGCTGACGGCGTTGGAATAGGGATAATACTGGTTGTAGGGACTGATTGCTTGGATTAAATTTGCCTGGAGGAATATGGTGTGAAGGAGAAAATCGCTGACAAACCATCACGACAATCGTTGTCAGGACGATGCCCATTTTTCCCAAGCAAATTGAGTTGTGTAACAAATTGAGTTGTGTGACGGCGCGTTTTGTCAATTGCCGTGGGGCGCTGCGTCGACAAGGGAACAAAATTTGACTTTAATGCGCGAAAACATAGTTTTGTTTAATGAGAAAAATTCTGTGTTTTTAAACAAAGTTAGCCCAAAACCCGCACATATTTATTTCATACATTTTAAGGAAAGGAATTCGTAAATCGGTTCAATGGTTCGTAGGATTTGTGGCGGACATACAATTTGGCATGCGGTTTTATACATTTAGATTGTTAAACTTGTCCCCTTTGTATGGAGATTTGAACACGCATCACGTTCGAGCTATCCACCCAATTTGAATGGATTCCTGTGGAAAGTACAGAGCTTAACAAGGAGCGAAGTCTCAGTTTCTCTGCTCTGTTTGTGTCAGAAAAATAAAGCTCACGACTGGGTCGAACGAAACTTTCGTTCATCAAAAGTTTGGTTGGTTATTTTCTTATTTTAATGGGAAGGTAGGTAAAAATCTGAGAACCGATGAATAGTTATAAAAAAATCCACTTTTGGCTAGTTCATCTAATATGGCAGTATACGTCAAATATCAATGTGAGTTTTTATAAGTTGAAGCTCGCGGTAACAAACAATTGTCGCAAGTTCTGGCTAGAGAGTTGTAAGCCTACTGTACTAGTTTAAAACAAAGCAAAGTGTAGCAGGAGTTCTTGTTTTCTGACCTGTTAGGGAATGCTTTTATTTCTGACGGGAATAGATTATGGTGACGCTGGTTTAAGGTGTCCATGATTGGAAGTAGGGTTCGTGGTAGATCGATATCCTTAGATATAATATGTAAGAATTTTGTTTTCGAATTTGCATTAGTAGTACAAACTGAATTTCCCGATAGACGTGTGTGGGGGTTCAAATGAAGTGGGAGTTTCTGCCCCAAGTATTAGGAATTCTTTTAAATTGCATATTCAATATGGTTGAAAAAAAGAAGAAGTGGGTAATATTTGCTGTTATTGCGTTTTTATTGGAAGTGGGGCATTGCGATTAAATATCAAAAATGTACCGTAGATATGAGAAAATAGATCGAGAAATATAAATAATTAAAAAATAATCTTTTCCGAAAATTTTAAGCAAAAACTAAGCACGGGATCTTATTTAGAATACTGATGTTATCTTTTACAAGCATTTTTATCAATATCGTTAGAGCCGTTTTTGTGAAGTTATGCAGACAAAACAGTAAAACATTTTTCAGTGTTTAGTTTGAAAATTACTGTTGCTTAACTATTTAGCTGATAACTGAGCATTAGATATTGTTCCGGATGTAAGCATTACTTGGTTTTTAAAGTTTTATCCAAATCTAAAATGGGGTTTTCGAGCTATGAGCAGTTTCTAAAATTAGCGCTTTCGGTGGTTGAAATCGTTAGAGCCGTTTTCGAGCAAATTAAACTGATATGAACATTTGGCATGAGAAGTACCATTAATTTTGAGGTTACCTTGGAAAAAAACGGCCCAAAAACTCCAAATCTGAAGTTTGAACCACATCCGAGCAGCCGTTAAGGCTCTCAAACAGATAGACGAACAGAATTTCGAGACCCACTTTTTTGAGTTCCCCAATCATCATAATATCAGAATTGATTGATATCTCGAGTTCGAAATTTTGTGCGAATACAATATCTTTCTCTTACTACGTACCTAATCGAGAAAGTTAAAAAGGGCAGAAAAACGTTCACGCTAAAAAAGGAGCCTGCCCCCAAGGCGCAAATTAAAGATACTGCTCGCACTGTAAACCCCATAACAAGAGAATTTATAGCGCTACGAGTTATTACTCCGTTTTAAGAATCAAATCACTAAGAATCCTCTTTTGTGTGTGACGGAAATTGGCTCTTGGGATTTTTTACCACCTATAATCCACGTCCAAAGGGAGTGCCAAGTTTCCTTCCCCCCCTTCCAAAAACTACAACGCCACAAGACATAAATTCTTTCCCAATCTAAGTACATACGTACATATATTATGTATGCCCCTTTGGAATCCTTGGATAGCCCGCTATCCTCGCCGTTCATTTCAGAAAGGTCGATTGGTTTCCCACCATACTAAGCCCAAGAGTGAGCTCCTCTAATCCCTTCATTTCATTCGTAGCGATCGCGTAGTTCTTGTATTAAAAAAAAACGTTATCCCTCTTTAATCCACAAGTGAGACATTCACTATAAATGTGGCGAACGAAAAAATTGGGAAAAAATTAGGAAAAAATGTCCCAACTAAGCAAATCCCCAAAAGGAATAAAAACAAAACCATTCAATTCCAATGAGCAAATGAGCGGATTGTTTTCACCAGCTTATCCAGGCTTTTTCCATTTTTTTTCTTTTTTTTCTGCCGAAGGATATACTCGAAATGGCAGGGGCAGGCTGTGATGCCGATATATCCGTATACAAGAGCGCGAATTCGACTGACAGAAGGCAGACAGAAGTGTACGGTTTCCAGTGAAATGAATTTTTATTCGAAACATCGTCATCCATTCCCACACTTGTGTCTTGGGCTCGTAGAAAACTCCTCGTATATGCTGGATGCCATTTATGTGCACCACGTTCGGTGGTAATGGGTGATACAACCGACATTTGTGTAATTCGATTCGTAGTTCTGCAGTCGTTTCTATTTTGGACATGCTTCCCCTTTATATATAGCTGGACATCTCATTCTGCAAGTGAACGAATGATTGAGAAATTCAAGGACAACGCTGATGACAAAATGATTTACAGTTCTAACGCGCACGGCGATGGCCAAGGGGGCGAGAAAAATTAAATAAAGCTGTTTGACAAGGGAGGAGGGCGGAAAATTTAAAGGGCCCCTGGAGATGTAAGGAAATTTAATGATACTCGCTGAGTTTGTACAGCGGGGGGTCTTAAAAAAGGAAAAATATTTAAACAAGTGTTTTAAATAAAATTTGGCACTTTTTCTTGTCCAGCCACACTTGGTAAGGAGGCAGCTCCTTGTGAAGAGATTTCGCATTATTAGGGAGATAGAATAACTAAATCAAGTCGAGATAATCCTAATTTATTTACGCACTTAAATCTGTGAGTGGGGAAGCGAAATATGGTAGTCCTGGAGGGGATTCCGCGGAACTGGAATAAATCACGTTTGCCTGCGAATTTTTAGGCCCAAAACGACTTGTATTTGGGAATGTTGACAGCAATTTGTCACGTAGGCACGTGGGAGAGTTTTTAATAGGATCTCAGACGAAAAAGGACCAATCAACAATAGCTATTAATTGTGTTTCTCCAAGACGTAGTTAGACCGATCAACGATCCAAGTTGCTCAGTAGTGTACTGTAAAAATAGCTATCGCGGCGGTCTAAAGTCGTACCCATGCGAGTCCTTCTTGAAGTCTCCATAATGGAAAAGTCGATCAATATTACAACTCTCGTATTAGAGTTCTCTAAGGTGCAACCGAACGAAGAGCTTATTGTACATATCCAAGGTCGAAGAGGGCTTTTAAAAGACGGGGATTACATTCACGAATATGTAGTTGTCCTGCGAGGACTCTTACTAGCTCACTATGTTAATCAAAAAGAAGTCCACACGTATCCTATATACTGCAACAACTTGAGCAAATTTGCCTCTTTATCTGTTTCTCTCTTTAAAAAGCCCGAAACCAAAACGATTTGCCAGGTGCTCCTTTGAGGATTACCCCAAAAATTAAAACCAACACCGAAATGAAATGTTTAGCAATAGAATTCATTTAACGACTCTCCCAAAAGCAGAAACAACAACCAGCCTCATACACCAAATCATGATGAAAGCAAAAGAACAAGAAACAAATGTTACGTATACGCCCCAGTCGTGCACCTGTATTCCCCCTGCGAGTGGCTTGTTTAAATATAATATCAAAGCTCCGGCCGCCTTAGCAAACAGGTGGCGAAAATTCAATTTATGTTCTCATTTATTCATTTATTTGTTTATTTGCTTCTCTTTATTTTTAATAAATTTAATGAATACAAATTCATCCGAGGAGGCGAAATGGAAAACTCTGTCATGGATATCTGTCGGTGACTGATCATATTTTGTGTCATGGTATGTGCTTTTGATTGTTCCGGATAAGGCCGGATTCCTGGAGGAAAGAGGCGTAGTCTCCTTTATGAATCTTAAAGTCCAAAGTCCAGGTTAGTGGATGTGTATCCAAGGGGTGAGTGAATTTTTTATTGATGCCAAGAATTTTCCATAAGACACAGTATTTGCATATGAGATATTCGACGACGATGAAGATTTCGCTTTATCTTGTTCGGGATTGGGGTATTGATTTGGGATGGAGCCTTACGAAATTAGTAATGAATTGCAGATCTGGTTTTAATCAGAATAATGGAAGTTGAGTCAGGTGCAAAATCCACCAACAGGTGTATAAGTCAAAGGATGTTATCCTTCTTTTCGTATTCTGACTGCAAAATGCCTCTACGATTTATTGTAATTAATTACCGAGTGAATAATTCATCCTAAAGCTATCGGGTTGATGGATGTCTTTGACTTTTGTTACTAGTCACCGACGGACCGGACATACTTTCCATTTCCATGTTGACAACAATTGTCATTGTTATTAAATATTCACAAGATAATTACCAGAGAATGACGCACAAGCTTGATGTGTTTTATGAATTCCCTTGGATATTTCCTACCGTTCCAAGGTTATATTGTGTCGCCGACATTTTCAAATACCTGGAAGGTGAGTTGACAATTGAATAACACAGTTAACTGGTTAAAATAAATGAATTGGATTGGTGAACAAGTCGAAATTTGGCCGGAATGGATATAAGAACTGCCGGAAAAAAATTGACTCAAAACTGATCTTATGCAATCAAATGAGCGAGAAAAGGTAAGAACGATGTGTTTGTGCACAGAGCGAAGTTGTCAGCAAGTCCTAAAATCTAAAATGTTTCAGTTAAAACCTTGTTCAAACAATGAACTGAAATATATTCGTACTAAGAAGAAGATAGGACCCAGAACTTAACCTTGTGGAACATGTAATTGCACATGTAAATATATGCGAAGTGAGCTTCCAATTCGCTTGAGGTGATAGAATTTTCAGTGCGCAATAAGTGTTTCCACTCGACTGTTAAAATAAAAGAAATATTCATCAAGAGCAGAAACCGTAAACAGCAAATTTCCATTAGGCAATTGTTGTTTATGTGCATGCGTTGTAAGACTTCAAGCCTCCTCCATGCGACCATGCTCCATGCACCACATCGCTGTACCTACGGATGTGGATTCGTGTGACAGGGTGGTTCGGTTTGACCAACTAATACTCGAACTGTGCAAGAGAACTGTTGACTTAGGAACTTGAGTGGTTGGAAAGTTCCTATTTTCACAGTCACGACGCAATTGGCCTTACTAACAATCGTTTTTAACCTTCACACTTAATATTTTGTTGGTCATTTTTATATGGCAAATTTGTGTGTTCGTAAAATCTAGCCTGCTATGTAATTATCGCTTTATCTACGACTAAAACATCCTAAGTTTTCGATACAAAAAGTTATCACATGAGTTACAGAGCATGAGCTACAGGACACTAAACATGATATAAATATCGCCCAGTTGGAATCTCCTTCGAATGGGGAGGAGTAACAAGTTTTCCCGTCTGATTATCGTAGAGCGGCTTCTGACAAGTTTATGAGAAAATGTTCGCGAAGTTCTCCTCATTTGAAGTGAACAGTAACTTGTTTCATTTCATCGCATATATTTATTTAAACCACGATTTATAATCCACAGATTTCGGAAAACAATGTAAAGAGTTATATAATAATTGGAACTACTTTGTTTGGAATTATACAGTTATTTCGAACTGCACTATCACAACCATTTAAGTTGATTGTTTGGAGCAGTTTCTGACAATGAATGCTGAATGTGCTGCATAGATTTCTTTGGAAATTTCTGTGTCAGGAAGCAAACCTTTCACATCTCTCTAACATCGTTGCTTGATAGGGACAAGTGGTAAAAATTCATCCAATTGACAAACCACGCGGATTTCAGACAAATTTCGACAACTCTTGCAATTTGCTTTAAAAAACTCAAGATCATCAGTCACACATTTGTGCCGCCAGAAGTAAGAAACAACCAACAGAATCGCCATCATCGCATTTTCATTACTTCGTTGCAAATAGGCTGACATTCGTATGCGTTCTATTAAGATTGACGTAAATTATACGTGCGTCCATCTATGGGAAACGAGGAATGATAGAGAATTTCTGTACATTTTGCATAACGTGAGCCGTCGTCTATTTTAAAAATGCTACCACCTTTAATTGAATAAATAAACCACTTCCAGTTAAAGTTAGCAGCAGATTTATAGTGAATTTGTTTGCAATTGGTACAGTTCCAACCAAAGTGCTTGCAAAATTACAATTATTCCTCAAATTTTGAGTTTTTTTTTTGGTTTGGAATTGTTGTACATTTGCATAAATAAATTGACTCTAGCGAATTTGTTAAACTGCCCGTGGTCGAAATTTAACATTTAACAGAAAATTTGGCAACGTTATTTATTTAGAAACAACTTCCCCTCTTAAATTAAAGACGGAGTACATAAACCCCTGCCGAATCAAGTGCGAAAATGCGGACTTAACCTCAACTTATAAGTCGACTTGTTTGGAATTGCAGCAGTTCCAACCAAAGTGTTTTCAAAACAATTATTATTGCCTCGAATTTTTGTGTTTTTCGTTGAATTTTGGAAGACTTGCATAAAATGATTCTTGTCAATTAGAAGGTTTTTAAAAAGTTTGTACAAAGCTAGATGCAACATTTCTCCTTCTTTTTAATCAAGCAACTAAATTAGCCGTGTATCAGTGTATCAAAATTTTACCTCAGTCGGCAAAAGTTCATCACCAACAACCGCGCTATTTAACCGACACACCCTCTGCAAGTTTCTCCACCTTCAAGGAAAGCATTTTAATTATTTTCAGACGGAATAATGTAATTCACAGAAAGGAAATTAAATTTCCACAACTTTTGGGGCGTAAAACTCAATTATTTTTAGCGTCGAACAACCACCCGGCAGTGCAGAATTATGACGTGGCAAATATATAAACGAAAGAAGTCCTGTGTGGATGTCAGGCCATTTATTCCTTCGAGTCTAGGTGCATTTTGAATCCCATAAATTAATTAGAACCCGTAATAGTGTGGAAGGTGTTTTTACATCAATCGATAAAACGCCGGAGGCTGGATGAAAACACCAACCGAGACCGTTCTACATTGATTGCGGATTTTACACAAATACCATCGCTCTTTTTATCGGATGCGGGGTAGGGGTCGATCGAATTTAATTATTCGTAAATGGGGATGAAAGCTGAAAACCATGCGAACGCGCGCAATGGTGAGTAATAAAATCAAATCACGATGCGGACGCTGGGTAAACGGTATTTGACCTTTTTCGGCACCGGGACACAGCTGATTGTGTTACAGATGCAGAGTAAGAGTACCTAGGCTTGTCGTTGTGGTGGAGGGATGGCTTTCGCAATGGCTATTGAGTTGCTTAGCACTCGGATTCGGGTGTGATGCAAAATGTGAATGAGGCCCATGGCGTGATTTATCAAACAGTTCCTTATTTAGGGTGGCTTGGAAGTTCCAGTGGCTGATAAATAAATTGGTGGTTGAAAGTTCTGGTGCACAGTTTTGGAGTATCATGGCGGGAGTTTTGTGGGCTCTGAATTGGCCATGGTTGAAATTTGAATATTGATATGGACTAAGAGAAGTTGGCGAAGTTAGTTGTTTTGATGTTATCTGTCGAGTTATCTATGCAAAAACCAACTCCACTCTTAAATTGAAGCCGGAGGACAACACCCCTGCCGAATCTTGTCGAAAATGTGGACTTACTGACAACTTATAAGTGGACTTGTTTGGAATTACTGCAGTTCCAACCAAAGTGTTTGGAAAAATACTATTACTACCCCAAATTTTTGTGTTTCTGCGTTAAATTCTTGCAGACTTTCATAAATTGACTGCAGCTTTCTAATATGAACAAGGCTTCCATTGCACGATTTCTTGAAACTTCCCCTGGTCGAAATTTAACATCTGACATCAATGGTTGCAGCCTCTGAAAGTTGTTAGTTGCTTTGAAGTTTTCTGTCGAGTTATCAATTAAAAAACTTACTTCCCCTCTTAAATTTAAGACGCTGACCAACGCCTCAGCCGAATCTTGTGGAAAATCTGGATTTTCCCACACTTTGTAAGTGGATTTGTTTGCAATTACTGCAATTCCAACCAAAGTGTTTGCAAAATTACCACAACTCTTTCGAATTTGTGTGTTTCTGCGTTGAATTGACTTGACTTGCATAAATTTAATGCAGCTTTCTGGTACGGACAGGCATTTCATTGCACAAAGACCTATCTAGGATTATAAGATCCTTTTAGATTTATTTAATTGATGTGTAGTACCCGAAAATAACCAACTGTTTAAAAGAAATTCACGATCTGACGTCTAATTCTCAAACATCAGGCCATCGGTGTTGAATGGAAGTACACCAAACTTGCCACTATGTTCAACGTCCCTTTCACCATACAAATCTACAATCTCGTGTAATCCTACGACTCGATATAAAAATATCCCATATAGGTCAACCAACCTATCATTTAGTTCACTTGAATGCCCCCACATAATTATAATAGATAAATTTTGTGTCCCTTTTGACGATAAGAAATAGTGTACAAACGCACATACGCAAATTCATGTCCATACTTCGCACAGGGATGCCCCCTTTTTCTTTGTAAATGCCAGGAGTACCTCCCACTCAATTTGTTCCCAATTTATTGGATTACATTCACACACGTGTCGCCTTATCAGTGCAGGTCGGCTCTAGTGTTCGCATTGATTTATTGTTCGTGTCTTGGGTTAAAAATAGACGGAGACATGTGCGCTACGCATGTTCAGTCGACCCAACTAACAGGTATCCAGGTGTAACAAATGATGGTTTGTCACTTTATTCACACACTGTCATCCCGCTGAAACTTTTCCAATTTTCAAACTCATTTCCTTGAAAACAATTCCAGTCTCATGTGACACTGACAATGCCGTCACATTCTGGAAAGGATATTTCACCACAAAAAAAAAAAAATAATATCATCATCATTTTACAGCCGACGACGATGGGGCGCGCGTTTTCAAATTCAAACTCGTCGTTCGTGTTCAAAGGAAGGTGACGTTCGAGAAGTTTCTCCTGTTCCTCTCTACTGTGCGAGGTTCTCTGTCAATCATTCATGCACGAGGAAAGTCAATATTGAACAAGAGGTGTTCAATCGAATCGATTCAATGCTATACCCAAGGACAATCCACTATAATATAGTATAGGGAGAGGGAGTTGAAAACTCTTAAGCATACATGAGTCATGATCGTGATGACGTTTGACTTCGTCTACGATGTTTCCATGGGATAGAAGTTTCCATTCAAAGTTAATTCGAATTTCAATACCATGATGAGCAGGAAGAAGCCGAAGCACGATGGATGCTCCATCAATTGGCACTCTCGTAGTTGGTACAATTGAGAAAGTTTCTCCGCAGGGACTGTGTGCGAGTGCAAATGAGATTCTGATGAACAATCACAATGGCTGGGGTGGAACTATAACAAGCATATTCCCATGACCATTGATGTGAATTTGATTACAAGTTTGCATATCGTTCTGAAGAGTGCGCGCCAATGGCAATAAATTGGTTACATCGGAAAGCCATTAATATTGATTTTTAGGTTAAAAACTGACCCGACCATGAGAGTCGGTTGTTCGAAGGTATCCTTTGTTCAGACCTTGTGAACTGTGAGTGGGGGTAATCACTGTTTGAATTATGAAGGACTGTCGATGAATGCGAACGCATTTCGAAATTCATTTCTCAAGGGAATGGGTGGCGAAATTCAGGGGAAGATTGCAAGTGTCCCGAGAGTGGACTTCTGTCCATTCTCTCCAATATTAGAACGGTCTAACTGTCTTCGACTGTGTCATGAAGGTTGAGGCTGCTTCTCGCACGAACTTCCGTAAATAATCACCACTGCGAACGATGCCGCAATACCTCAAAGGTTAACTAGAGAAAGCTGGCCTACACCCTCTTGGAGAAACATGCCTTCAGGCCAGATGAAAGCCAGAACGAGAACTTATCTTCAGACTAGCAAGACGTGGACTATAGAAAAGACCATAAAAGAGAACAATGCAAGAGGCTTTTAAGAACTAGACTGACGCAGGCGTTGCTTACTACAAAATAACCTTGGGAGTACCACAATGGTCCGTTTTTGGACCTCTTCTGTGCTAGAAAAATATATGACGGAGTTCTGCTACTAATTTTTTGAAAAAACAGTTGAAGTAATTTTGCTGAAGATATCGCAATTGTTATTGAAGTATGTGTCGCCGAGATAAAATTTGACAGAATAGGGTCTGTCGAACCAGCTGACCAGAACACTGAGGAACATTATCTTGATAAACAAGGGGTCAGTTGACCCCCCCATCACATTCTTATTCTTGAAGCTTTAAAGACCTTTTTTTGCGCTACGAATGCTGCCATCAACAAAAATGATGGTTATGAGAATGTAACTTTGTAACAGTATCAAGTAAAAACTACTTTCCCGACCACTACGAGTATCTCAGGTATATAAAGTAGGCCTTCATGATGCAACTTGTAGCTTTAAATTCATCGCAATCGGCTGACTAATTGAGAAGCTATGTGAATTTGAGTTCTTTATAATCGAGGACAGATTCCATCGATAACATCCTTCGGGTAGAAATACTGCCGGGACCAAAAGATAACAATTGAAGTTGAAAAATGTAAACATCAAAACCAAGTTCGTCTTAATCAGGCGGACAGTAAAATGGACTCTGTAAGAGAGTGAGTTACAATCTCTCAGAAATGAAACGAAGTCATTTCTTACAATAATGTAGGTTCACACATTTCCTCCTCTGTTTTCCCATACGAGCATTCGAAATGCAAACCCACCGCTGTTCAGTTTTCCATTCTCAGCTTTGTGTGCTCCGGAGCACTCTATGTAACTAATTTGTCATCGTTTAGCTAACTATAAATTCAAATACTCGTATCCTTTGGATGTAATTTACTCCGCCATTTGCATTTGAAAACTTGCACACTCACCACCAGCCCAGGTGAGGGGAGTCCTCCCAATTTTGTGCTAACCAATTTCGTAGGAACATCCAAAAAAAGGACACCCCTCGTTATAGAGAAAATACCACATCAATGACACACACACCGAAAACTTTGTCCTCTGGTTCACCGCACCGAAACAATACCATTCGAGTCTGGTCATGGGGAAAGTTCCTCCACAAACCGAAGACGAAAAATTCAGAACAACTACTATTACATGCTATAAAGTCGGATAGTTTAAGTAGGTTCGGTACTGTATGCGCTATATGACTACACAATGGGATTATAACTTCTGGAACTACAACTTTTCGAATTGGATTAATAGTGGGAAGTCATGCAGGCCGAAGATTCGTCGAATATCTTTTCAAAGATATGCGCTGCATAGATGGGTACATATTTATTATGAGTTGGGGAATAATGCTTATGATTTGAATAGAAGAAGCTTTTCGGCAAGGCGACCAGACCCTATTTGTTGTTCTTACATCGAGTAATTTTAGTTGAACTTTCAAGGAAATGTGTATTTTAATGTGTTTCTTCTTTTTCTTTCTAGGTATTGGACGTCTGTATATATTTCCTATTGCAAAGCCACGTGGAGCTAAGAAGAACTGTGATTAATTTAAGTCAAAGCTACGTATTCAGAGACGGGGGAAAAAAAATGCAGGCAATTCATAAAACCACTTATCATCCAAATAGGAACTGTCTTTGGTGAAACATCTGTTTGGTTGCCTGCGGCTATGGGGCCACAAAGTAAAAGCAAAAGAAGACGGTTTGTGCCGCCATAAGAAAAAAAAAAAAAAACATGCTTTATCATTTTATTCTTAACAATTATTGTGGAGGGTTGCGTCCATTACCAATAATTTCTTAAGCTACGATTACGCGTGGCATTTTTCCAGGAAAATTTTGACATGCAAGACGTGGCAGTACGATTGACAGGCGATCACACGTAGTGACAAATTTAAGACAAATTTTTACATCATAATGACATCGGCATGCCCAAATTTGACATGTGTAATCGTAACTTGAAGCTGGAACGCAATTAAACGTCAAAAGTGTCTACGTATAAATAGGGTCTCTCGCACCCAGAGGACAAATTCAAACCAGAACAATAGCGCCCTCTTCGCACTAATAGCATGATTAGTTGCTATTACCCCCACTTAAAGGTGGACGCAGCGTATGGGTGGAAATGAAATTGAACAACATAAGCAGCGTGACCCTTTTCAAGAACGCGCCACAATTGTTTGCCATGTTGGCCCTTTTTAAGGTTCCATTTCCAAAGGGAAAAAACGGAACCGTATTAGTTTCGCTTCTGTCCGGCTGTCCGAACCCACTACACCAATTTTGTACCTAGGTCTATCTCAGAAACTAACGTAGAAGGCTGAAATTTGCACAAAACTTCCGCTATAACCTCTAGTTGAACGACAAATGGTAGTGATACATCGACTGGTTTTAAACTAATTGGTAATTTGGTGAACAAAATAGTCCTTCGCACAAAAAGCTGTTTATTTCTTGATTAACAAAAAAAAATATGGTAACCTTTTTTGTAGATCATACTCGTAGCTTTATATGTGTCGAAGACTGTTTGACGGAAAAGTAAATATTTTAAAGATATTTACAAAAATCTGTCCATCACTATATAAAGTACGCTCCTTTTAACCATTTTTCATTCGTTATTGGTGTGTTCTCTTGATCGATTCCAATTGGAATTTTCAATAAATACTCAACTCCACTCATTCTCATTCGCACAACGATACCACATTCCATCCAGAACCAGATACCAGGTTCCACACTCCAGAGTCACATCCTCAGCCACACTCTCTAATTCTCTGGCGTTCACCGTGAACATCAGGCCTAGATTATTAGGCAAATTACACAAAAAAATCACCCGTTTTGAACTCACTCCCTATTTAGTTTGGTTTTATTCATATTTTCATACGAAACCAACATAAAATGTTGAACATAAGTAAATATGGTTTAAAAATAGAGTATTTGTTAACAAGGCGACTACAGCGCCGTCTTTCGGATGTTTGCATAGCTATAAAACTTTGCCTTAAACAAACAAATTTTTGCTCTGAATATAACGTAAATCGATCAAGTCGTTAAGAAGCTACCCGACCTCAAACAGACGCAACAGGAATGATAATATGCAGAGACAAATATAGAACTTGTTTATAAATAGTTTGACTCGTGCTTGACTTTAGCGCCACCTTTTGGATTCAAACTTACCATCTAAACCTTCGCTTTGAACAAGCAAATTTATTCTGTGGATGTGACTTCAATTGGTCAAGCCCTTCAAAAGTTACCCGACCACAAACAAAACCACGAAAAATGTTACTATACAAAGATAAATATAGAACTTGACTCTTGACTACAGCGCCACCTCTTGAGTCCTAGCACAGCTTCGAACAGTTGCGTCAAAAAAACAAGTATGGTGTGTGATTACGATTAGCTTCGGGTCAGATAAAAAGGCCATCAATTTGTGGACACTACCTTTCTAGGAAATGGTTACACATTACTCTGGGACCATAATTTAGTGCTTATGTCACAAAGGATCTTTGCTCACAGTAATCAGTAACCGAAGTCCTGTTGCAATAAATCCATCATCCAATTACCCGTTCCACGCCATTTTCGACCGGGCCTCTCAAAATGTTACAATTTATACGCTTTGCCTAGGCGTCCACCCATCCTAATTACCAATCACAAAACAACATCACCATGGAGCCCCATAACGTAAACTGAATTATTGTAAATGATGATCCCCTTCCAAACAAAGAAGCTATGGCAACACGAAATTACCCATTTCAGCAATAAATCCATTCAACTCCGCACAATATACACAGCAACTGCTTGGCGTGTACTCTTCAAAGGGGTTTCACAAATCAGTAACTTGATCTCTAGGGTCCCTGATTCCCATGAAAGCATCTCATTTTCTCCTTCCGCACTCACAAATCGAAGTTAAACTCAATAACATTGTTGTGCATCCACCCGAGCGTAATAGACATATTGCATGACAGACGCCGCACCAATACATTAAACAGAGGTTATTAGATTGTTGCCCATCTGTTCTAATTACTATCGCTCCCTAGCCCCACGTCAGCCATATTGTTTTATTCAGCAACACACACACGAACGAATCAATACAAGTCGACGTAAATAAACCGAGTAAACTGAATGAAGCACCCAACCCAACCCGACCGGCCCCCTCGCTCATTTATCATAGAAAACATCCCAAAGGACGATTGTATACATTCATATATGACATCCTCGTATGTACTTTGCATGTTCAGCCAGATGCATAGTCCCATTGGAGGAGTGTATAGGTCCCCTCCTAATGAAGTAACAAACGGTCGACGGAAAACGGAAAAGTGACTTCACGACGGGGACGTGTCTACCAAGATAGCCTTGCAAAGTCAACGTCGTTGAGTGGGACGAAGACGGAGAAATGAACAGCCGACCTATTTGTTTATTTAACTTGAACTTTTTCTACCTGTCACAACGACAGTCGAAGACCGAATGGAAATGGGTGGGGGTACTCCTGCACAACCCTTCATTGTGAATGAAAACTTTGGCCCGCAACGAGCTACAGTGGTCGATAATGGTTGATTTGGTGGCCAAAAGTGGTGTCGAGTTTATTGTAAAAAAGAAAGAAAAATAGTTGGCGCAACAGGTCCGTAGGGACCATAGGCCTACAACCGTTTTTTTGAGTTTTCCATTTTTGGGATGAAAGGAAGGGCTAATTTGAGAACCTCTTTCATGACAGACGTTCCCGAGAGGTGGCGCAGTGGACAAAAACCTTGAGATGAAATGTGTGATTTTCCGTGGATCGAAACAGGGCATTAAATGTAAATGTGGTGGAAATTTGTCCTAATGGAAGGGTCAAACACATTTCTTGAAGTTGCAAGCTCTAAACCTGCCAAAAACATGAGTCTTCATTGTCGGGCCACAACAAATTTAATTAATCGTGAAAACCTTCGGTGTTCGTTGTAGATTTTGAACAACTTTTTGTACAAGTGCGTGAACCGAAAAAAAATTGTTTGTAGCTTCGCATAAGACTTAGTCCGCTTCAGCTTTATCTCTCCATGAACCAGGGGGCTGATCATGTATGACTGGGTATCCTTTTTGAAATATTTATGACCACAAAAACGTATTTTCTGGCCGAGTTTTGTTTGATTGTCGCCAGGTTTTATTAACATAACATTAAGCTTCCAAATACGTATAGTTTTTGGACTTCGTTCTTAGCTTTGGAGGTCTGTTTTGGAGGACAATCGTCCAAAAAGTTAGATAATTGTCGCCCAGTCTCTTACGAAACTCATTTCGTGTAGTGTTTCCTCTATTTTTTTGCATTTATAGCTGTCTTTTCCTATCCCTAAACCAACATTTTGGAACGGGACACAAATTCAGCTTAGAGACTTAAACTTCTTAGACTTGGGGAGCTATTTTGAGCGGCACTCTTCTGTCTCTGGCAGCAGATTGGATTGGAACAATTTCAAATATAAGTTTTTTTCCAAACTTCGACTGCTAGATTAGATCCGCCATTTTGGAAAACAGCACCGCTGTCAGAACGCATACGATTCCGTTGAAATTTCAGTCTTGTGCGAAAGTTTTTATGTTTTTGTACATTTTTGTCCCCGACTACCCAAAATCGACCACTGTACGCCGTAGTTAGTGTTATTTGCATGTGTTTGAGTTGATATAGCTTCATGCGACGCAGCGACACCCGATAACAATTGAACCTTTGTTACTCTAAGAGCGGTGTGTAACGGTGTAAGGGTGCTCCCGACGGCAACCACGGTTACTGTGACTGTTGTCATAGCCTTGGCGGCTTGGGTAAGAAAGACCGCTGAGTTTTATCAATAATTTTGTTTTTTCCATGGCTGTACTACTCAACAGTAGTTGTTGCCTACATATGGGGTTCGTTTGAATTTGTTTCAGATACTTTTAATATTGTAGCGTGTCTCCATTGTGTGGCCCTGATACACAAGCCGGTTGCTAAGATCAATTTTTAAATTTGCTTTACGTACTTGACACTCTGTAGGGAGATGTTATAGCTAAATAAACTATAAATAAAATATCTGAGCAGCTGTGCAAATACGTGCTTTGTTGTCTAACAGAGGGAGAGCGTATATACCTAGTTAAAAATGACTTGAACGCTTTTCATAGCAGTCTTGCTACGTGGGGAGGGTTTCTTCTTTATTTCTGTTTGGGATATTTTCAGGGACTCGTCGGTTTTGTGGAAGGATTTGATGCGTTTGGAGGGACTTTATCAGTGACCAACAGACTGGATGTAGTTTTGCGGTTGCCATTCACAGTTGCAGTATGACGGTCGACTGCCGGTGAAGGGAAATAAATGAATTTTCTGGAGAATTTCCGACGCAGATGTGATTTTTATTAGAAAACCTTGCGGTCACTGAATGGTATTTTCTTATCTACAGGGTTTCGGTTATTTCTGTGAAGAGGTGGACAGAAACTGGGATGAGCTGCTAAAGCGACCGCAAGCTTGTGTGCACATTCGTCGAAGTTTTTACTAACTTGTTGATGGGGAAAGTTGGTGGACGGAGAAATGGATGTAGGGAGTGTGAATACATATAGATAGCAGTAACCATCCAAACCCAATAACGACAGAAGAACGATAAACCACCTCGAAGCAGTTTAAAGAAATTTTATTTAGGTTAGGGGGAATTTTATTTAATTTTTTATTTTAGTACACAGTTAGAAGAAAAGTTCTCTTTAATCAATGTTCGAAGTGGAACCACCGACACTTTAAGATTGTTGGGGTTGCTATCACGGTAGGTGTCATTACGGGACACTGCATCATTGGGATGCATGCCCTCAGGTTGGGCCTACCTGCAAACGATTTCTGTAGAAGCTGCATTTGACGCGGAGGAGGAGGTAAAAAACTCATCTCGGAAAATACTTCTTCGACAATCTCGGCGAACTTGATAATATTTATAAGCATCAGATGCATCCAACGCTTTATTCTTAGCTCTTAGGTAGTTTTTAGATCACTTGATTCTGTAGTAGTCTTAAAACTACCTACTCTGGTCGAAGTGAGGTTTTACTTCTTGTGCCCTGTCACTCTAAGCTAACCTAAGGTAGGATAAAGCTATATAGAGCTACTCACCCTTAAAACTCATTAACTGGTTCTAATCTTCTAGAGTTTTTTAAGTAATCACAAGTTAAAAACATTAAAGTCGTCCAAAAAAAAAAACATTTTGGTCTAAAATGGTCCCAAAAAGTAGGCGTGGCAATGAACGACATAGGCTAAAGTCGTCTCTCGCAGTCTTACGCAAAATACTTCAAAGAAAGGTTCATCTGTCCAAGAACAGAGATTTCTATGAAAATTTCTTTGAAGTATTTTTCTAAGCTTTTCAAAAAAAGAAACGAAAACCCACTCAAAAAGTCCCATCAATCGCCATGAACTGAAACTTTTCAAATCGATCATCGGTTCACTTTGAAAGTTAACGACAACACAAAAATCGACAACTTCGTTCGAAGCACGAACATCCTTCAACACAAATGAACTTAACGCGAATAAGTGAAACAAAATAAACCCCATTTTCACCCAAGTACGACCAAACATCTGTCAAGGTTACAACGAAACGTGACTTCTGCAATTGGGAGGTATATTTCCCTGCAGGTATACACACAGATGTCATTTGACGGCTAAAACATCTCTTTCCGCCACAGGCACAAGTGTGTTACCCATTTGGAAACAGGTTAAAATAAACTCGATTTAATCAAGCCGAAAAAAAGGATACCTCTCACTGTGCGTACAGTAGGGGAAACTTTTCCCTTTGCCAATTATTGCCTCGTGCAACTCCAGACAGTCAAACGGAACTAATTGCAAATCCGGTCGTCTTGCTTTCGCTTACAAAGTTTCCTGCTCTTAAAGTTTGTTTTATCCTATCCAATTGAGTCCTTGTTGATAGAGGGGAAATCGTTCGCCGAGTTCTGGTTTACAAAGTTAAAGACGAACAGCATTTCCTAATTCAATGTGTCGGTGTGTCAAACACTGGAGGAGGCACTTACTTCTTGACTTCATCGTGCCGTCATGTGATTCTATTGTCGTTAAATAAAACATTCGCCATTGTGGCAGGACAAAATAGAAGTGCTAACTTACCCCAGTATAAGCTTATCGCCGCAGCACACTCATAGACACAGCGCCGGATGGAGACGAGAAAAGAAAGGCACAATGAATGGGGAGCTCGTTTACCCTGTTGATTTCATGGACATTATCCGGTCCTTTTTTTGGACAAGTACCCAACCGATACCGACAGTTGGGAGAACTTTTGCCAGCGGGTGGGTGGTAAATTGCGTTGTATGCAAAGATGCGTAGAAAGAGTTTGAATTGAAGTCGATGTACGACATCCTTTGCAGATTAAAGGGAGTAACTCAAAATTCACATAAATAAGTGACGTGCGGGATGGTCCGGTTTTGTATTTTTCGAAGCAGTTTCTGTTTCTTTACCTACTGGCCTACACGGCAATTATTTGTGAACTTTGTTCTATGGGTGGGTGGATCTCGCGTTAAACTACGTCTTCCTGACGCGGCTACTAAATTGCACACACTTGCTCAACTAAGAAAGCAGTCTCTTTCCGTGGGTAATTAGCCAGCGCCCTGATTTACACGAAAAAAATGCGTCAGTTTATGCACTTTGCTATAATTTAATTCATAATTATGGCCCCCAGCAAGGGCGACAAAGATATGGCTGGTTAACAAAATGGTAGCCACCTACCCAACCGGAAATCGAAGGAAAAAGAAGGAGACAATAAAAGTGTTTTACTTTGTTCTACTTTATATAGAGGTGCCTGAAGTCAGTGGTGGTTCGTCAATGCGATCTATGGCCGATTAAAGGAATTGTACTAGTTTTTTTCTCTATGGCTGATTAAAGAAATTGTACTAGTTGCCATTTTTCTTTGTATACCAAAATAGCACCTCTTATAACAAACTCAAGTCCGGGCTGAACCAGGGCACAAACCCATAAGACTCTTCAGTTAACTTAATATTTAGCCAATTGCTTCAAGTTTACAGCAAAAGCCCTTTGAACAATATTCGAAGACTGTGCTGGGCCGGGGAGTCGATCTCCATTCATCCAAGCCGTCTCAAATCGCCAAAGGGCCAGTAATAAGGTCGGTATCGCTATCGTTGTCAAGCAAAAGCCGTCAACGCACACGGGACCGAATGTGTTTCTCGCAAAAGACCCAGGACTCTAGAAATATGCTCTTTACATCTTCAGTTAAACTCTAAATGTCTTAGCTGGACACGAAATGTTCACTTCTGAATTATTAGAGGGCTTTTTCATTCGTTCTAAAAGGTAGTGTAAACGCCATCTACGAACGTGTAGCACAACCAGTCTAAGCGGGGAAACCGCAACCAACTTCAAATAATTAAACCGGCGAGTTTCCAGAATCTCAGTTTTTTCTTGCTTCATGTATCATTTAGCTTTGTGTGGAAAGAGGCGGAATATGGTGCGGACGTAAGTCATTAATTCGCCAAAATCATTTAACAGCGAAAGTTTGTCCCGAAACAATTAGTCTCAGCTATTCGCCGCAAGAATCTGGATGGAGTGTTCAATATGAACCTGCGCACTGTATTTTTCAACAAAAAGCATCCGCCGGACTAAATTTGAGGTAGTTGGATGAGCCTGCATATCCAAACTAAGATTAAAGCTCGGATGGGATGGCTTCTTTCATTCGAGGAACCAATTCGTACTAAGTACCAAGGCCCCTTGCTTTTGTCAATATTTATGGTGTGCACACGGTCACGGTCTTAAATAGTTGTGAATGTGTCCCCTACTAGTGCCACAAATGGTCCCACAGCATTCGTGGGAGTGCGACTTCTTCTGCAGTTTCCGACAACATTCACTGACATAATCAGTATCTGTCTCCACTTCCCTAAATGGGCTATGAGAGTAAAAGCAACCAGGGTGAACAAAACCTGTCTATACCTTGAGTTCATTTTGAGTCTTGTGTCTTGTCCTTCTTTCAACCTAGTTTTCTTTCTAAAGCAACCCTCTCTGTTTCACATTTATATCTAATTAGGACGCCTTCACATTTCGAGAGCACTTTGGGCACTCCTGTCACCACATAGATCATAAAGGAATTGCAGTCTTGCTTTGCCGAAGCACAAAATATCCCTGCAGATGGAAGTTGTTCTTTTTTAAATTCAAAAACACCATGTCCTTGCGGTTAGGTGACTGCATAATTAAACTCTCAAAACCACACAAGCGTACACATATCCACATGCAAACATTCTCCATTTCGACTTTTATTCAATTCTTATTGCTTTAAAGGAATTATTCATGGCGGCGCCTTCTCCTTGGCCAAGCAAAGACACCCTCTGACGTAAGATCCATTAAGGCAACGATTTTCTGTATACAAATCTAAAGTTCGTAATAAAGTTAATACTTCGAATCTCACGAAAATCATCCGTCCTAATTGAAATTGGAAACACGGGTTTTCCCGTGGGAAGCAAACCTGAATCACTCGCTTACTTTCTTTGACCTTGGACGGCTGGGGGACACCATTTCTGGTGAATAATTGATTTTTGTTGGGGGCGAGGCTCTGTCTAATTATTTGCGGCGCAAAGTAATTGGACTCTGGAGAGTCGGTTGGGAAGGATATTTCCATGGACCGGGTGAGTGCAAATTTATCACCTGATAAGTGGAACAGTAGGTGCCGACGAGAATACACGAATTACCTTAAATGCTGTAGGAAAGGTTGACAAGTTAACTGACGTGCACGTCACATGTGCTCAAGTGCAGGAGCACCCTCTGGCAAAAGGGTGAACCACGGAAAATGGGTCGTTGGCTTCTTGTCCTCCTAAGAGCTGAATGGAGTCAGTGGTGTTTGAGGGACGTTTGTAAATTGCTTCTGACGCACGATTATTTACACGAGTGAGTGGAATGTAATTGAAGGAAGGACGTCGAATGGGATCCACGTTTCCGTTCGTAACCGGGAATATTTTAGTTCATTTGCTACGCAATGAAAACGGGGTTGCTGATATATGACATGGAATTTTGTGCAAACGTGTGGTTGGTTATTGAACTAATCCGTCCGTTGATGGAAATAATTGAGATACTGAATTGGGTATAAAGGATCAAGGCATGCACGGGCTGTTTGTAGTTATAATTCCTTTTAGCGACTATTCGGAAATTTTTTCTCCGGGGAGGTTCGCTTTGATTCAGTTTTGTGTTTGATGTTTGGGTCTTGACTGGGATGTGCATTAATTTAAGGAGGGCGAACGATATTGGTTGGAGAAATACCCAATGGGCTAACTTTTCGCATAAGCAAAACCCCCTTTGAAGTTGCCTTGGAGGAGCCTTCGGGCGACTCATTTCAAGCTAATTTGAAAGACTGCTCTTTATATATACCTGATCGTTAAATAAGTGTAAACATAAGTCTTAATAAAAAATGTAATCTATCTATATACTGATCATATGGGGGTTCAGTTTTTATAGTTTTTCCTGCCCAAGTTGTTAAAGCCTCCCTACTAAATAAACAGAACGGTGGTGCGTAGAAAAAGACTTGGGAAAACATCGCTCAACTTTGTAACGCTTTTCATCAGTGAAATTTCACTTCAAACCAACTTCGGTTGTAGAATATTCTATGACACCGAAGCAGGACCCTACTTCGAAAGCAATTTGGTTTTTATTCCAAAAAATAACTCACATCGCCGAAAGTTTGTTGACACATGAAAGTGTCCCTCGGCATTAAAAACCCAATAACACTCATAAGAAAAAAAAAATTGACTTTAGGCGGACAAAATAGAGTTGGACGACGAAGGAAAGTTCGGCAACCCATTTCGGCAACCCATTTCGGTTGAACAGGCCCCTCTCCCATGATTTATAATTCACCTTTCATTTTTCCAAATCAAAACGAAAAGCTTTACCTCCGCAGCAGCAATATCCCGGAAGGAAACTCCAACAGTAAATTGTGCTTCTACAGCAGGCATAAAAATAATCCAAGGAATAAAATACCACGAGCTATGAAATGTACCAATATCGAGGCGGGAAAGAAATTTGGAAATACATTAGCAAGTTGCCGCACGTTGTACATTGATTTTGACAGCACCACGTACTGAGTGCGCGTGTAAGAAACGCTAATTGTGTATTTTATGAATTATGTATCACCCCCCTGGCGGCTGGGGGTGTCCCTTTGTCCTTTACCCAATTACTTTGGCATTATGCGCTACTTACCAATCTGAATCAACATAAAAACCCAATTAGACAGAGCCGCCAGGACGCAGGAGTGTCTGTCTGCTTTATACCAAGAGGTGGCATAAAAACAAACGCTCGGTATACCCCCAGAGATTGTATGACGCCACATTGTGGTTTTGGGATGTAGGGGAGACCGCCGAAGACCCTCGCCAACGCAGAGGAAACTTCAACTTTAGTGTGTCAATCGATGGGAGAGAAGTTAATGGAGATGTTTTGTCAACTCGGTTGAGAGAAGAACACAAAAGGAGGGACGTTTTATTTTTGCGGTCCTGTAATGGGCGCATGGCCTCTGTCCTATTGTCCTGCTGGCGTTACAAAGAAACGAAAAATAACACAAACTTATGTTCAAGTCTATGGATGAGTGCGTCCTTTCCGACCTCTATTAGCATAACTTGGTTAGCGGCGAGTATGAGTTGGGGTTGCACATAAACTTAGTCGACCTTGAGAGACTTCCGTTTTTGGCTAAATGCTCGGAAATATATCTCCTGCTGATGGTATGGTGAAAGGGTGAATTTAATTTGACAGGTCCATCGTTGAAGTGATTTATGCTGATGCTACACCTGGAGGTAAGTGGTTCAGAATTTGGTCTTTAGGGTGCCGTTCCTATTAAGTTGAGTTCGTGTTTTCCCAGAATTCTGCGACATTATGGTGGGAATTGTAAAGGTTTAGGTCGACGGAAGTCTGACGGAGTTGCGGATGTAATGATTTGAGTAGGCAAAATATTCGCCTAACAGTCGAATAAATTTCGAGAAAATGCAACAGCAATGAATTGGGATTTGTTTTTGTGAAGTAAGCAAGCTTACAGATATGTTTTTTTCCGTTAAAAAATACCTCCGGTACTCGCTTGTGTATTTAGCACAGTCAGCCCTACGTATCTTCCGCCATAGCATTAATTTTGAAAAATTGATGCCGCTGCGTGTAAAATGAGTCAGAAGTTGCAATACTATGAGAGCGAGAAGGGGGTTCTTAGTATGAACTAAGGAGGACTCAAATGGTTACCATTAGTGATCGATGAAACGAAAAAGCGACAGGTCGGCGGGCAGAAATTCTGAACTCCGAAGCAACTAAAATAAATCAGAAAACGGGACGTTATAGCTCGGATGTTGGGAAAGCTCTGTCGGAATATTATTTGGCTCATTTGTGAATGAAATATTCCAATCTCAGGTGAAATGAAAAAGTGGCAGGTCCATGGAAAGGAATTCTGAACTCAAAAAAAAAGAAACAGAAAACGGGACGCGGTCGCTCGAATATTGAGGAAGCTCTGTCAGAATATGTGGCTCATTTGTGAATAATTCCAATCTCAGGTGAAACGAAAAAGCGACAGGCCGGTTGGAAGGAATTCTGAACTCCGAGGAAACGAAAAAGTGACAGCAAACGGGACGCGGTAGCTCAAATGTTGAGGAAGCTCTGTCCGAATATGTGGCTCATTTGTGAATAATTCCAATCTCAGGTGAAACGAAAAAGCGACAGGCCGGTTGGAAGGAATTCTGAACTCCGAGGAAACGAAAAAGTGACAGCAAACGGGACGCGGTAGCTCAAATGTTGAGGAAGCTCTGTCAGAATATGTGGCTCATTTTTGAATAATTCCCATCTCAGGTGAAACGAAAAAGCGACAGGCCGGTTGGAAGGAATTCTGAACTCCGAGGAAACGAAAAAGTGACAGCAAACGGGACGCGGTAGCTCAAATGTTGAGGAAGCTCTGTCCGAATATGTGGCTCATTTGTGAATAATTCCAATCTCAGGTGAAACGAAAAAGCGACAGGCCGGTTGGAAGGAATTCTGAACTCCGAGGAAACGAAAAAGTGACAGCAAACGGGACGCGGTAGCTCAAATGTTGAGGAAGCTCTGTCAGAATATGTGGCTCATTTTTGAATAATTCCCATCTCAGGTGAAACGAAAAAGCGACAGGCCGGTGGGAAGGAATTCTGAACTCCGAGGAAACGAAAAAGTGACAGCAAACGGGACGCGGTAGCTCAAATGTTGAGGAAGCTCTGTCAGAATATGTGGCTCATTTTTGAATAATTCCCATCTCAGGTGAAACGAAAAAGCGACAGGCCGGTGGGAAGGAATTCTGAACTCCGAGGAAACGAAAAAGTGACAGCAAACGGGACGCGGTAGCTCGAATGTTGAGGAAGCTCTGTCCGAATATGTGGCTCACTTGTGAATAATTCCAATCTCAGGTGAAACGAAAAAGCGACAGGCCGTGGGAAGGAATTCTGAACTCCGAAGAAACGAAAAAGTGACAGCAAACGGGACGTGGTAGCTCGAATGTTGAGGAAGCTCTGTCCGAATATGTGGCTCATTTGTGAATAATTCCAATCTCAGGTGAAACGAAAAAGCGACAGGCCGTGGGAAGGAATTCTGAATTCCGAGGAAACGAAAAAGTGACAGCAAACGGGACGTGGTAGCTCTGGCAGAGTGTGTGCCTCGTTGGGCAATAATTCAAAACGCAGCTGAATTGAAAAAGAGACAGTAGTCCGGAGATTTTTTTCCACAGCAAAATGCTGTAAAATCTACCTTAAATGTGTAAGCGATCTTAGCGAGAGGATCCCCAAATATTGAACCCTTTATTGCAGTGGAAGCGAACCCACCGAAGTGTCCCGCCTTCATTCCTGTGTCCTCCACTTATTTCCTCTGAATATTCAGCAAAAACCCTTTCGAAAAAGTGACTTTCTTTCATACCAGAGTGTACCCGATTTCCAAGCTTTTTATAAAATCCATAGCAATCTATAGAATATACTCGCATTCACGCTCCCTCCCACATCAAAGAAGCGACGAATAATTGCTTCCATGCTGGGCTCTCATATGACATATCCCACTTCTGACAGATCCGGTGAAGCTGTAACACAATCAAACGCATGCCACTATGGACGTCTATGCCAACAACTCTTATACAGTTTAATTATTTCAAACTACGAATCAAGTCAATTGATTTAGTGACATCCCTCAAAGGTGGGCAACGGGTGGTTGCTGGTTGTTCGGTTGGACCGGTAACATGGTCAAGGTTGCTTTTGTGTGCGCTCTCAACGCGTTCATTTGGTCTGTAACAACTCGTACCGTAAACAGCAGCGGGCTCATTAAAATGCATGCACAATGCAGGAGAGACATCTACTCGGTGTCGGTGCTTAATTTCATTCAATGGAATAAAGGTACCTACTGCAGTGATTATGTGCTTCATTAAGGGGATGAGACTGAGCACATTGTGTGCTTGATCGGATTACATGCGAATTTGCACAGATGACCGAATTAATTTGTAAATTTTATTATGAATTATGAAATGGCAAGCGGATTATACGAGTGGGAGATCAACTGTGACAAAAGTATGAATACAATTCCTTAGCTGATGCTGTGAAAAATTTAATCAGCTTGCGGCTAGATTCAGTGGATTGTAGAGACGTTTGTGAGATGAAGACTGTGGAAACGGTGGCGTGAATAAAGCCAAACGAAATAATGGCCAATTTTGGGCATTTGACCTTATTTCACGTCACCTCTGGCAACGAATTAGAGACAAACAGAGAAAACGCGTTGCGCTCAAACTTAAAGAGTACGTAGAAAAATATTGAATATTATCAAGTTTCAAAAAACTCAATGCGTTTATTTTCTTGCAAAATATTTCACAAAATGAAGCAAAAAGATTTCAAAAAAGGGAAACAACCTCCTCCAAGGCAAAGAATTTTAAAACGCCCACTTCGGGAACGTTTTTCAACCAAAAATTACATAAAATATTGTTTATTTAGTAGAACAAAAATGTTTAGGTGCAAAGGGTTATTTTTTAGGGATTAAAATGCAAAAACCAAAATCTGTCTAACAAAGTCACTCACCCCAAGGTTCTGCTGGACTGTTGCTGTTTTTTGGACATCCTTTCTCAGTAGAATTGAATACACAGCTTTCCACTCAACGAAAAGAACACTTTAACACTGCACTTTTAATTGTTCTATTCGGTCCAAGCCATTTCCTAAAGAATGAGGCTGCACTTTGTACACTTTTCACTTGTCGAATCTGTCCAATTTACGTTTTTTTCACGACGTAGCGATATAAATCTTATCCGACGACGTCCACGCGGCTTATAAAGTTCTTACACATTTATTGAAATGTGCTGCGCACGCCACCCGATGAACAACCTCGCACAACCCGAACACATATCTGTCGAATAAAAACACACGGCTCTCAGCTCCCACCCACAGATTATTCAATTTAATTACCGATCACGTGCGACATCGCTTTCAAGATCATAGTTCACTCACAACACATCACATCACGGACGCAATAGACAAAAGCGGAATCATTTACAAACAAAATAAGACAATAAATTAATCGGAAACGGTCCGCAAATAAGCAGCACTCACGCCACACACAGTACGAGAATCAGCAGCACGATACGGTAAACGGACACCCTGCCAAGATTTCCGACATCAATTGAGTGCTCTGTTGTGATTTCGTTCGGCGAGAGAGAAAGGGTCGAATATAGGTCACCGTCACACACAAATAAAAAGCTGCGGCCGTGTGTTATCTGCAGCTTTTTGCATTGTTTCGGGTCCGCAAACGCAAAGTGTCATTTTTCGATCGGCTGTCACGGTGTGTGCTGCTGCGGCAGAGCATATTCAAAAAAATAAATATTTTTTCTAACAGAAGAGGGTTTGCAATATCAAATAATATCAATTGTTGTCGACAATCGACATGAACAACAGCGGTCGATAGAGTCGAGGGCAGTACAACGTTTTCGAGTGTCGTAAATCAATTCGCGCTATGCCCATCGCTTGATGGTTTATCGCCACTATCGATAACGGACTGTTTGTTTAATTTAATCGCGCGAACAACAACGGCGCTCTCTCAGTTTGGGAAGTATAAAAAGTTTGCAGCACTCGCCTTTCAAGTTCAGTGTCGCGCAATCTTCGCGTCCATTATGGGATCGAAAGTGGTACTTGCGTTGGTGCTAGCGGCGCAGTTGGTGGCACAGCCACCCACCGTCGACAGCCACAGCTCGGAGTCGTTTTTCTCGAAGATGATGAGTCGGATTCCGGGCGTGCGGGCATCCGCCAAGTTGGAGTGGACTTTCAGTGTGAAGGTGGACGAGCCGTTGAAGCCATTCGAGTGGATTGGCATTGCTGGCGATGCTGACTTCCTCGGCGAGTGGTCCGTGGACAGAGCTGTCGTTCTGAATGCGACTGAGTTGGTGACAACGTGGTCGGGAACGGTGCGTTTCGTCGCGAATACCACGCTGAACTATCGCTACTTCATCGGCGTCGTGGACGCCAAGGGAGGCGTGCAGATTCGGAGGTGGGAAACCCACCTGGACGGAAGGAGGATCGAGTTGGGCGCCGAAAGCGGCGGCGTAGTGGATCGTTTTGGTTGTGTCAACGGCGTGAAGGACGTCAGGCGTGGATGGCTGAACAGTGGATACATCCTGCAGTTGAAGCTGTTCAGGAACCCCATTCAATTCAACGGGGTCGTTGCCGAGAGGAAAATCTTCGTCAAGGTGAGCCCAGTCGACTACGATTGGAGTGCGATGGAGAAGCTGCTGACGCCGATTGTGCCCTCCGCGAGGGCCAACGTCGAGTACGTTCGCATGGAGTACGGCAACAGCATCATTCGCGATCAGCCCGAGTATGGGGTGGCCTATGACAGCGATGACATCGTCATCTTCCACATCACCACCAGCGATTTGAAGAAAACCGCCTACATGGTCACCATTTACGTGCAGGACGAAACTAAACCCGAGCTGATCCGGCCCCTTGGATACCAGTACCTCTACCCGGAGACATTTGACGCCAGCAGTGGCGAAACCGAACTCCTACTCATGTCGCCCAACTGGCTCACCTCGGTGGGGGCTATAAAAATCGGCTATCTGCTAGTCAAACCACTGCCAATGCCCGTTCCCAACTTCAACACCTCCTTCGTGCACTATTGGCGCCCAAATTGGACCTCCCTCGACGTGGGCCATCGTGGACTGGGCAAAAGCCTCAAGCTCTCTACTGGCGCTGCACCAATCACCGAAAACACAGTCGCATCCATGAAAGAGTCCGGCGTCGTCGGCACCGACATGGTGGAGTTCGACGTCCAGCTGACCAGTGATCTGGTGGCCATCATCTACCACGATTTCCTTGTGTATGTTTGCTTGGACCCGAAGACCCCAACCAGCAAGGACGACCTAACCGAAATCCTCATCAAAGACATCACATACGAGCAGCTAAAGGCCCTCAAGACGTACCAGGTGATCGGCTCGAAGATCATCGAATACCCCGCTCACAACTCTGAGCCACGCGAGGACTACCGCCTCTTCCCACTCTTTGAGGACTTCCTCACAAAGGTCGACCATGCCGTCGGCTTCGACATCGAAATCAAGTGGCCACAGCTACGCTCGACCGGCAAGTACGAGAGCATCCAAACCATCGACAAGAACCTCTACATCGACCGCATTCTGGAGGTCATGCTGCGCAAGGGCTGCGGCCGGCTGAGCTTCTTCTCCTGCTTCGATGCGGACATCTGCACTTTGCTGCGCTTCAAACAGAACATGTACCCGGTGACGTTCCTCGGACCCAGCTCAGAGAACTACTATGTCGATCCAAGGTCGGACAATCTCAAGCGGCTGATTAGCAACGCGCAGGCATTCGACCTGGGTGTCGTGCCACATTCATCAAACTTTGTGAAAGACCTCGGTGCGGTGAAGCTGGCCACAGACTTGGACGTGAAGATCTTCATCTGGGGCGACGACAGTAGCGACACCGAAATGGTGAACTTCTTCAAGAGTGCCGCACCAACCGGCGTGATCTACGACCGGATTGACCTGTGGATTCCGACGGGCAAGCAGAACGCCTTTGGCCAGGAGGTCGATTTGCCAGAGTTTTTCCAGAAGCAGTGCACGCTGCCGAATGCCACGGACATGGGCACCCCAAGAGTCTAATTGTGTTTTTGTTCAGAAATAAATGTGACGACAGATTTTGGGATGTAGATCGGCGGTTTTTATTTTTCACTCAAACGGGAGCAAAATGCTTCAAAAGTTTTCAGACTTTTCGATGTGAATTGCTGAATTTTTTCAGATTTCCACAAAATTTGCTGAAAATTGGAAAGAGGTATACGCAATACTGAAGCTGAGATGTATTTTTGGGCGAGTTTCAGTTTTTAACAGACGGAAGTTCAGTCTTTCCAGTTTTCAAAGGTTCCTTAGCACGACTTTTACAGGGCGAAATGCTTCAGTTTCAAAAGCGTGACCTTCTCCTAAGAAGTCCGGGAGAAAGTCGCTGTTAACAAGGCTAATTGAAAGCTTCCCACAATTAAGAATTATGTCAACTTATAAACGGAGGGCTTACAATCAAGCCTAATTACTCCAATATGACAAAGAGATGCGTATCGCTCTAATTGGTATCAGTGTTCTCACTCTATGAGCAGATGTCGTTCGTAGAGTCAAGGAAAACGACTTGCCGGCACGCAAAGTCGCAACGACACTGAACAAACAATAAAACAAATTTGTGACAATTTATTATCTGCCCAAAACGTCGGACGCGACGATGTTTCTTGTTTCTCGGTGATCAGATAGGCAACTTGTGCATATTTCGTTGCAAGGTCTGTCTTCTGATTCGAAAAGGTTCCCTTGACTGCCAACGAACGTCGCTGCCGACAAAGATGCCATTTCCATCCCATTAAGTTGCCTCATGTTACGCCATCTGGCAGGCATCTATTGAGCTCTTGTCAGTCCCAAACATAGTCACAAAGCAACTAAGTTCTTCCATTTGAATTTGGCCTGTCCGACAGATACACCTTTTCCTCGAACCTTTGCCACGGCGTATCCCCGCAAAACGACATCGCGTCATAGAACGAGACAAACAATCGAACTGTCCATCATAAGTGTGCAAACATGAAGTGTCCGTCCGATGTGAGTTTGAAAAACGCTAATAAACGACCATGTCGCCTCAAGTGTACATGCCACCACCCAACTCACTGTCCATCATTCCATTTGTTTGTGCAACGTGTCAAAACCTCAGAAATTCTGTCTACAAATAATCCCCAAAGTGGCCATCCTAAACACAAATCCTTGACACGATTTCCTCGTGTACCTACACTTGATGCGATGATGCACTCTCCACTTAGGAGGAGCACTTTGAATATTGTTAAACATACACACATAGCCAATTACAATTTTATTGATAACATTTTCTATTTCTCCTTCCCCCTTTGTGTATAGAAACAACTGATGGAAGCCTACATCCGGCAGAAGCGAGCCTCCCCCGGCATGTTACAGGCAAGTGACTTGCAAATCATGCGTCCCATGTCGGGTATGCGGAAGAGCAACAGCAGGGAAATGCACGGCTACGACGGACCGATGCAGTTCATGAGCTCACCACAAAATCCCGATCAAATATTAACGAGCAACTCCAATGCCATCCGGACAATCGCATCGCCCAACCGTCAGGAAGGTATGTGTGGTCGCATTTATTCTCATCCACCTTTAACTGTCTCTTGTCTCCTGTCTGTTGCAGATCTCATCGAGGAAATCTCTTCGCACGAAATTGAGGACGAGGAGAGTAGTCCCATTGATGCAATCACAGTTTCGAAATCCGACGACACCTCCGAGGACTATGCAAATCGGAATGTTGCCGGAGCGGCACCCATTACGCCTTCGATGGCCGGTGAGGGTGGCAAGGGTGCGTCCAATGAGCCGGAGGGCGATGTTGTGGGGCAAATCGATCAATTTGTGATGCAACCAGCACCGCAGGGTGTCCTGTTTAAATGTCGCATCACCAGGGATCGCAAGGGCATGGACAGGGGGCTGTTTCCCATCTACTATTTGCACTTGGAGCGAGACTATGGCAAGAAGATGTTCCTGTTGGGTGGTGAGTATAATTGGCTTTGTCACGGGCAAGTGGGTTTTGTGGTGCTAATCATCTACTGGGTGTGTGTGTGTGTGTGTTTTAGGCCGTAAGCGCAAAAAGAGCAAAACATCAAACTACATAATCAGTTGTGATCCCACGGACTTGTCGCGACAGGCGGACGGATTTGTTGGCAAGCTGCGATCGAATGTATTTGGAACGTCGTTCTCGGTGTTCGACAGGGGCAACAAGGACGACCCAGAGAGCCCGCGGCTGGATCTAGCTGCTGTCATTTATGTGAGTATGTTTTAATCCAGTCCGATTTGTCTGTTTGAATTGGAGCATTTTACGTGGCAGCTGCAGCATAGGAATAGGTTTAGTTAGGTTAGGTAACTGTCTAAGGAGACACGGAGCTGTTTGTCCATTGTGCGGGGAGTGGAGGCGGAGTATAAGCCATGTTGCCTTAGGCGAAACTTTCTTTAAGAAGCTGAAGCAGTCCACACCCACCGCCTTTAGCCTCTGACAGCAAGCCTCTCACAGGGAAAGGTGAAAAAACATAAATTGCTTGAAAACTTTCTTGTCCGTCATTGCCACGCGCCAATGGCCGTCATCTTCATAGTTCATCGCAGTTCAAGAAAGAACAGTTGGCGCCCGTCTACTTATTCGTCTTCTTGCAAAAACGGAACCAACCTTTCACAAGCTAAAACAAATCAAAAGACGCAACAGCTACAACCAACTAATGGTCCTTCGATCGTCCATGAAATCTAATCTTTGGACAAAGTGTCAGTCGGCAAATCGACTTCCATTTACTTGATTAATGATGCGCGCATAGCAGCCACTGTTGCGGCTATCCCTCTTTCGGTCTTTTCTAGGATTATTTCATATAATTACATTTTCAGCCACGGTTCCACTTGTTGATCTCCCTCCATCTGTTACCGACAATTTGTTTCACAGTGCTACTGATAAGCGTGATAGGAGAGGAGGTTAAGAGTTTCAGAAAAATGTGTTTCAACTTCGATATTGTAGTCTTGGATTTGTTTTGATGAATTAGTTAACAGGGTTGCTTTGTGCAAAGTGGAATTGGCAATATGGCTTACGAAATCATATCATTTGTGATAAGGAATTGATTGCGAAACAAAAAAAAGCGTCTATCATTGTTGTCGACTAGTTTCGAGCGTGTTATCGAAGAGTTCTCGAGGTGGTCACGTATGTTTGTCGGTTGAGAGTAAATGTTTTGAACGTGGGGGTAGCACGTGCTCAGAAATGATGTAATAGGTACGTAGCTTGGTGGAACAAGAGGGTCTAATCGAGTAGGTACTCGAGCTTTTAGCAGTAAGTAGGAGTAAATTAAAAATGAAATCTGGCAACTAAGTGACAGCTCAAAAGTTTGACAAGTAAAACTCTATTTATTTTCGTCTTCAACGATGTCGGAGGAAGAATTTGTAATTAAATGTTCTCCTAGAACATATCAGCGCATTCAAAATGGTCAGTTTAATAGGTATTTAGCTTGTGAAAAATTCAATTCCAACTTATTTTGTAGGTAGGCATTTAAAAAGAAAATGGGCACATGTCAAAATGACATTTCCTAAACTTTTTATGAGAAAACCGTTCAGCTACTTCTCTTCAAATTGAGAAATTTGTCTATCGATTTGTGAGATTTGACATTTTTCATTTTTCTGAAAGTACACGAACGAACCTGTTTGCTTAGTGACAGATGTCACATGTATAAACAATAAAGAATATTGTCTTGCTTGCTCATCCAACCTAAAAAGACGTGTTTGTTACTTTGTTCCTGATAAACAGTCAATTTCACTGCTTGGCTAAATCGATAGAAATCTATCACTCTCCATCGGTTGGTTTAATCACTGAAGACTCTCACAAAGTCTAGTGAATTTTTGGTAGCAGACGGAAGTTGAACGAACGTGTCTCGACCGATCGTGCTCTTAGTGCCTCGTCCCATAAAGATGAAGCCTGCAATTGCGCACGCTAAACCTAAGGTAAGGTCGACCTCTAGAGTGCAGTTGAAGACTCTTCGGGTTAGAGAATTGATGATGTCCCAGTCAGCAATCAGCTGGACAATGTCTGAATCGCTTTAGAAATTCCTTGAATTTGAACTGAACCGAAGATCACACGAAGAAAAACAACCCATCCCCTTCTATTTGCTTTTCAAAGACGTTTGCCACACTTGCTAAATACTTCCCTCTCATCGCAGGACACCAACATCTTAGGTTTCAAAGGCCCACGCAACATGACAGTTCTCCTACCCGGCATGACAGAGGAGGATCAGCGCGTGAAAATCAGCTCGGCTGATCCACGACAACAGGGCCTGTTGGACGGCTGGAAATCCAAGGTAAACACAAGAAGTGTAACACTTCAAATAACCTTCAGAGAAATATTTATGAATGTATCCCTCCCCCAGGTAATGGACAACATAGTGGAACTGCATAATAAAACCCCAGTCTGGAACGACGAAACCCAATCGTATGTGCTGAACTTTCACGGACGCGTCACCCAGGCATCGGTGAAAAATTTCCAACTCGTACACGACTCGGATCCGGACTACATTGTCATGCAATTTGGTCGCACCTCTGAGGACGTATTCACCATGGACTATCGATACCCATTGTGTGCGCTGCAGGCGTTCGCAATCGCCCTGAGCAGTTTCGATGGGAAAATCGCCTGCGAATAGGGAACGGAGATGGGATTTTCTAATTTTTATATTACTGAATAGGAAAATTGAAAATCAAACTAAAAAAACAAAATAACAAAAGCTCAAAAGCGTAAATTAAGTAGATTTTAGTTCATTTTGTCGCATAGAAATCAAAATTTGTATTTTATTGAGCAAGCAGAAACGAAATGAAGTCAAACAACTAAACAAAGTAAATGGTTGCCTTAGTTTAAAAACAATTCTAGTTACAAACAAAACAAGACGAAAGGAGAGAGCACTATTAAATTAAAAAGGCAAAAAAACACTTAAACACAAACTCACTTGTATTGCTCTGTTAAATTGAGATTGTCATTTGTAAATATGAGCATTTGGTGAAATTGTATATTATTTATCTAGTCATTGCCAGAGTATTAGTTTAGTCACTTTATGTTTGTCGTTATTCAGTTCTCGATTGGAGTGTTGTACGGTATTATTTGGAGGTTGTGAAGTCCGTTTTGTGAGCTCGCATTATAGATTTTAGTTATTTTATAAGCTCTTCAAAAAACGAAGTCGTTTTGTGTATTGTAGTCGGTTGATACTTTGCCGAGGTCACACAGTTGTCTCCATTTTGAAACACCCGGTGCAGCCCTTTCTAGCCACCTTACACGACAGATTTAAATAGAGTTCGCTGGTAAAATCTTCTTCTCACCAAGGAGTTCTTGGGTTTTCTTGAGGTTTTTTCATAGTCTAGATATTCAGTTGGTTGTGGACCTTAAAAATCAGTACGACGGACAGAATCCTATCTGTGGTCTTTTTTACAGACGGGATACTGTCCGTCGTCGTGTAAATATCCAGTCGGCTGTGGACTTCAGCAATCAGTACGACAGACAGGATTGTACTTGAAAAGTTAGGTTACATGCCTCTATATTTTTGGTGGAGTTAAGATGGTTAACAGAGGGTTTGGGCAGATGACGAAGCGATTTCATTCAATTGACATACCTTGTTCTAACTAAATCTTGAAGATGAGTTCGTGTACACTCTCTATACCAAGTCGTTGCTGCCCCAAATGTTTGCCTTGTTCACTGACAGGCCATCCACTTCGGCAGGCTCGTTTGAATATTGCTCTGAGAACCTAATTTCGGTCGGCTGGGCGAAAGCACTGACTGTAATCCACTGCAGGTATTTCTGCCTGACAGTAGAATTCAGGTCGTCTGCAGAAGTAGTTTTTATATATATCCCCACCTCTGACTGTGACTATATAAGAAGGCTTTCTTCTTCATTTCATATTTAGAAAACAAACGTAGAAAGTACGCATTTTAAAATAAACCACAATTTATAAATCTACAAGCCAGTAGTCCCATCGACAACAATACACATCGCCTTTGTTCTTCGAAAGTTTTCAAAATGTTTATCATATAAGTACTTTTAGTAGATGCCCTCAATCAGTTTTAAATATAATTTTTCCCACGTGTGATCCTTTGCACAACTACTACTATGATAATTATTTGTGTGGAATTATTAATAACATATGTATTTTACGAAATTGAGAATAAGAAAACGAACAAACAATTGAGGTCTATTTTTAATTCATTAGCAGTATTCACAACCTTTTGCTCAAAAGTGTATTTTTATTGTCATTAAAAAAAAAAAAAAAAACAATGAGACGGAGAATACATTGAACATTTTACTATTTATCTCAACGTGGTTATTGTAATGCCGAAATTGATATTTATACTTTGAATGGAAATAAATAGAGAAAATGAAGTCAGTATTGTGTTCAGATGTCTATTGAAATGTGCCGTCGGTCCCCTAAAACCACTGCAAGGGGTATCTACTCGAAACATCTTTGGGGATAAACCACCTGGTTTTTCTTTGTGCCACTTTGGTTTGTCTAATGAAATCGGCAACCTAATGAAATTGGCAATCTCTAATCGATTTATGGGCAGTAGCTGCCGTGATAACATTAGCAGAAAAAAATCATTCAAATGATTTAGGGCTATCGTCGAAGGAAAACTCCATTTGCCCACAAGTATAAGGCCGTTTGAAATATAACCGTCACTCGATAACCAATTATGTGATTAGAATTTAATCGCGTAATCTCTCTCGATTTCCGTAGTATAAAAAGTTCCCCGTGGCCAACTTTCAAGTTCAGTGTCTTACCTCGCGCATTATGGATTTGAAAGTGATCATCACGTTGCTCCTTGTAGCTGCAGTTACCGGCGGTAATCGTGCGGAGTCCACCGAGGTGGAATGGACATTTAGTGTAAAGCTGGACGAGCCACTGAAACCCTTCGAATGGATTGGGATCGCCGGCGATGCTGACGGCCTCGGTGATTGGTCAGTAGGCGGCGCTTTAATGCTAAATACTACAGAGTTGGCGACTAAATGGTCGGGAACGGTGCGTTTCTCAGCGAACGCTACAGTTAACTATCGGTACTTCATCGGAGTTGTGGACTCAAGTGGGGGCGTGCAGATTCGGAAGTGGGAAACCCACTTCGAGGGCAGGAGCGTCGAATTGGGCAACGTAAGCGGAGGCACTTCGGATCGCTTTGGCTATGTGAACGGCGTGAAGGAAGTCAAGCGAGGATGGCTGAACAGTGGATACATCCTGCAGTTGAAACTCTTCAAGAACCCGATTAAACTGAATGGACTCAGTGAAGATCGAAAAGTCTTCGCCAAAGTGACGCCAGTCGATTACGATTTTAGTGAAAAGGATAAGCTACTGACGCCCATTGTGCCCTCTGCGAGGGCCAACGTGGAATACGTTCGAATGGAATACGCAAACAGCTTCATTCGTGATCAATCGGAGTATGGAGTGCCCTACAACAAGGACGACATTGTCATCTTCCACATCACCACTAGCGACTTGAAGAAAACTGCCTTCAAGTTAACCGTTTACATGCAGGACGAGACAAATCCCGAACTGATTCATACCGTGGGTAAACAATATCTCTACCCGGATACATTTAGCGCGAGCAATGGTGAAGCCGAGATCGTTCTTATATCTCCCGACTGGCAAACCTCAGCTGGAACTATAAAGCTCGGTTATCTGCTAGTCAAGCCACTGCCAACGCCTGAGCTTAACTTCAGAACCTCCTTCGTACACTATTGGCGTCAGAATTGGACCTCGCTCGACATCGGCCATCGAGGACTGGGCAGAAGCATGAAATACTCGAGTGGAGGTGCACCGATCACCGAAAACACCGTCGCATCCATGAAAGAATCCGGCGTCGTCGGCGCCGACATGGTTGAGTTCGACGTTCAGCTGACCAGTGATCTTCAAGCGGTCATCTACCACGACTTCTTTGTGTACGTCGCCAAAGATCCAAATGTAAAGCCAACGGATATATTGCAACTGACCAAAGTCCTCATCAAAGATGTCACCTACGAACAGCTGAAGGCCCTCAAGACGTACCAAGTAGTCGGCTTGAAAGTCATCGAATATGCCGCACATAACGAAGAGTCGCGCGAGGACTACCGCCTCTTCCCACTCTTTGAGGACTTCCTCACAAAAGTCGACCATGCCGTCGGCTTCGACATCGAAATCAAGTGGCCACAGGCACAAATTATTGGCGGCTATGAGAGCGAGCAGACCATCGACAAGAATCTCTTTATCGATCGGATTCTCGACGTTATGCTGCGTAAGGGGTGCGGTCGTTTGAGTTTCTTTTCCAGCTTCGATGCGGATATCTGCACTTTATTGCGCTTCAAGCAGAACATGTACCCGGTGACGTTCCTCGGACCCAGCTCGGAGAACTACTACGTCGATCCAAGGTCGGACAATCTCAAGCGGCTGATAAGCAACGCGCAGGCATTCGACCTCGGCATCGTGCCACATTCATCGAACTTTGTGAAGGACCTCGGTGCGGTGAAGCTGGCCAAGGACTTGGACGTGAAGATCTTCATCTGGGGCGACGACAGCAGCGACACCGAAATGGTGAACTTCTTCAAGAGTGCCGCACCAACCGCCGTGATCTACGATCGAGTGGACTTGTTCATTCCGAAGGGGAAGGAAAACGCCTTTAGCCAGGAGGCGGACTTGCCCGAGTTCTTCCAGAAGCAGTGTACGCTGGGGAATGGTACCAGGGCTTGATTGTGTTTGAGCAATAAATGTGACTAGCTAGTTGGAAGTGGGGTTTATTTCTTTCTTTTTTTTCAGTTGAAACTTTCAGCGTTTTAGGATTTTGGAAGGCGGACTTTGGTCAGTCATATATGTCGTTCTCGCCCCACTAAAAATACTTTCTTGTAAATCTTTCTTCCAGGGGGCGGAATTGAGGCGATTTTTCAATTTGTAGGACACGTCCTTTTGTTTGGATCCGTCTCTCGCAAAAAACTCTCTCTTCTCATCTTTTCAAGCTTTATTTGGATTGGTTCTATTTCTCGAATGATGATGCTCAACGTTGCCAAATTGTAAACATTCATGTGAGTTACATGTCAAACCGTGCGATGCACGCGTACAACCGAAGTACGATTCATATGAGTAGTCTCTCTCCGCATATTCACAGTTCGTACTTCATGTGAGGTGACAGGTGAGTGGTTTATTGTTGTTTTGGTGGACCACTTTTATCGGCCCCATACTGTTTTCAATCAAGCTAAAGAAATCATATTCAATTTCAGCCGCAAAAAGCGTAACCGGCTTTGAAAAGCTTTGCAAAAGTTCTAGAGTTCGATCAGTCTACAAAGCCAAGTCAAACCCATACACACATGACGAACATTTTAAGAGATCATCTCCCAAAGTAGGTACTCTCTTCGCCGTTCCATTGCCACAGTGTTCTACTCTAATCAAAGTGTTTTTTTTCCAAACGACAACATAAATACTTAGCTCATTCAATGCGATCAAGCAGTTTGCATTTTGACTTCTTGTCGTTCGGAGTGATTCAGTGGCTCAACTCGCTGTTTGCAGAATATTTCGTTATTATAATTAAAAACTTGTGATTAACTTCTGAATATTCGTAAATTATTTACAGAAAAATGTTCAGTTTAACCCAGTGACAGTGTTGTGGCTAGTGTCTAGATTTGCGTAACCAAGTACCTAATCAATCAAAAGTCCAAAGACCGCAATTTATTGTTTTCACTCGTTGTTGTGATAACCATCTCTAACTAATTACCTTTATATTTTGCGTTACCTCAAGCGATAGTGTGACAAGTGTTGAGTGTTGACTGACAGTCTAGATCGTTTTGCCCAGTGGGATAACGAAATCGCAAGCCATCATCATGATTAAAGACAGGTAATTTCACTTAGTAACGTAACAAATGCAAAGTAGGCCGCAAAATTCTGACGTTTCCATTGTCAGTTATGTTATTGTTTGAACACCTGAGGAATAGTTCGCCCATTCCGAATCGATAGGCCGAAATCGTTAACTGGGTTAGTGAAAATTTTGATGACAGTGTTAACGCTAAATTGAATTTTGGCAGTTCAAGGGCCATGCCAAAAGAGTTGACAGAAACATTGTTCACGTTCAGCAAAGATTCGCACTTGTCGTAGGCGTCGTTCATCACCGTGTTTGGTATCAGGTTTTTTTATGAAATCGTTTTTTTTTTATGGTGACTTGACAGTTAGCAAATTATTCAGCGATTTATTCGAGCTTTCGTTCCCATCTTGGTGCATTTCCGAATTTACCATGCAAATTGTGACAGTGTTGTTGGTTTTGGTAGCACTCAAAGAAACAAGTTTACCCCAAGTCCAGCGATTTTTCTTTTTGCGAATAACCGGCTTTTATGTCTAAACTTCAGGTGGTTGACTGAACTGAAACGCAAGGAAAGAGATTCACACACTGCGTTTGGGAATCGCTCTTTTTTTACTGACGTTGAAACGCATGTAGATTTACTTCAATTTTGGCAAAGAAATTTATATATACTTCACTTTAGAAATCCCTTATTTAATCCGCTTCAATTTTAATAAAAAAAAACACCTTAAATAACTTCAAAAGAAAAATTTTTTCAAAAAATGGTTTACACTCTTTCGTTGAAGCCCAGATTCACATTTCAAAAGAATGAATTGCATCAAACTTCGCTTTAAACACAAAATTTATAGCAATTTTCTGACGTTTTTTACATTGTTTTAATTTTCTGTCAAAGAGGTGATACGTTTGATTTGGTTTTGGTTCCTGTCTGTCTGTTCTGAAAAGTTTAGCCAAATACGTGAAAGAATTATTACAAACGCAATTTAATTTAATTTAATTAAATTTAATAAACAAATCATTTTGCACCATTTATGGTATTTTTTTCCAAAAAGCTCTGAACAATCAAGACTTGCAAAAAAGCTTAAAATATAAAACTAATATCGAATTAAATATATAATCAAAGCTATGATTTTTAAATCTACTTCCCTTTTCTTGAATAAAGTTCACTTTTTAGGTCAAATCTACTTCGCCTCTTTTTTTTTGCGTGGTAACGCTGGCTCAGTCGTCTGTTCTGTGGCTACAGTTAAATCCGTTTCATTTCAATGGTCAATGACCAACGGTTCAGGAAAAAGAACAGGAACAGGTGTAAAAAGGAATCAAAGAAACTCGTTTGAGTGTTTCTTTTTTTAACTTGACAGCTTATCTAAATGTAAAATGTGTCAGAACAATAAGGTCGCTTGTGAATTTTATTGTTGCGTTTACTTCAAAATGTGTCGTTCCTACGTATCAAACTAAATCTCGAACTCGTATACGAGTGACAACTACTAAAAAAATCCCCAAGAAGCAACCTTAAGTCGAACCACACGATAGACATTACTAAGCTTGATTAAAATATCGAAAGTGAATTTTTATATGACATCGCGGTTGTTGATAAATAATTGTTCGATAGCGAATGTGACGCAGAAACTCACTTGTCGTAGAAACGATCTTGAACTATATGTAGTTATATGCCGTGCAATCAGAGCGCTACTGTTGTTATGACGGATCTATTTTTGTTGATCGATAATTGTTAATTTATTTTTGAAGTACCGTAATTGAAAATTATTTTCTAGTGCTTTTGGTTCTTACATAAAAATAGGACAAGGAGTGGCGTTGAAAAAAGCCATTGAAAAAAGGTTTTATGCATGTTTTTGTTGTATTTTGACGTTTGACATGAAAGGTGAGGCGTGATTGGTGTGAGAAGATGTAGGCGCCTTTTTTCGACGCAAGGATTTTCATAAATACACGTGGCGAGTGGAAAAAGTTGTCTAATTATCTGAAATTATCTCCACTCCATTCAACTTTGTCGTCGCCTTTCGGTAGTAGTTGAAAGTTTAGTCAGTTTAAAATAGATGATCGGGGACGTTCAAGTATCTGACAGTCTGCCACCTGACTGACTTAACTAGTCTCAATTTTGATTGTCCTAGCTCGGGCAGATAAACAGCCTTTTCATTTGCAAATAAACGGAGGGATAGCCGACGAATTTAGCCGTCAACTTGGAGTACTATTTTGACAGTTCTCATATGTGGCTGACGTAGGAAAAGTGACGTTAGCGACCAGTTCACATCTATAGTCCAGTCCAACCTGATGGTCGACTTGAGATAACTAAATTTTGAAATGTGCTCTGCAGATCTAGTTTTTTTTTCTGGAAAGGGCACCTGACTGGTAAATCTTCAGTCTGACGTTAAGTAATTCCGAAACGACTCTAGAAAATGTTGGCTACAGCCTTCTCTTTACCAGGCCTTTCCTTAAAATCCTCTCAGTGGTCAAAACGGCGTAGTATTTGAGCAGTTGCAATAATTATTTGGCATTTCTCCAGAGTTCAACAATTGACAGGTTTATTGCCGTGTGTGTCAGTAAATTGTAACAAAAGCAATTGACTATATAAATAAGCCAAAGTACTGCGACAGAAGACATTATTTATTCGATCGGCTGCTTGTCATGTTTCTATCATAAAATTTTTGCTTTGTAATTTATTAAGACAGCTTTGCATTATCATTTACGTAAACCATAAGCTCAGCGTAAACACGATGAATAATTGAAGAATCAATTCGATTCGACGGTTGAAAATGCACCACAGTGTTGTAGCGTTGTTGTTGGTTTCTGCTTGTTTTGTTAAAACGTTTTTTCTAAAATCCCTGGTAGTTAAATACGTCCATCTTAATTGAAATTATAAATTAACCTTTATTTCTCTCTAATAAAACATCTTCCTCGCTCATTTACACAACCTCAAAAGTCTCCGCTCTACACCTCTCCAATGGCGGTGTTCATTGATACTCCAACTGTCTTTTGTTGTGTAATATTCTGATAAGAAAACTAATGACAACTTGGCAATATATTGCAGTTATCATTGTTGTTTTACAACTCTAAGCTGTTTGGTTAATAAGGAGTGCAAAAGGGATTCAGGGGAAATTTCGAGCGTTTTTGAATGATCTGAGTGTCGAAAATTAGAAGGGACTGTCAACTACTGTCAGAGTTGTTTTAAAATGTCAACAAAAGTACAACAGATTGCAGCATCATTGTTCGTCAGTGGATGATCGACAAATATAGACGGGTGGCGATCTTGAAACAGGCATAGATAAAATGTAAATACAACTTACAGCGCATTGTTGCTCAATTGTGGTTCATGTACTTGACTTTACCCATTCGAACCATTGACATTTGAAAATACTATTTCAAGTTGATGCACACTCAATAAAGTGATCGATCAGCTATCATGCGCATAGCTTATCACATTTTTGGTTATGATAGAAAGTGTCAATCTATTAAAAAAAATTGCTAAGTCACTTAAAAATTGCTAAGCAACTCGTGTGATAACGATAACGGATGGAATTGATTTCTTATTCAAAAAGTGCGTCATAATATTCTATAATTCAATTACAAAATCAATATACTCTCCTCCGTCACTGTTTGTTTTACTAACTCCTAACCTTGGCCGAATGAATTATTTAAATCAAACATATAGATTCACTGCTCAATTATCCGGGTGGTTATAGTATTAAGCTTTGAATTTGCTTAATTAAGCAAATTTCTATAATTTTTATATATAGACACAGGAATTTTCAGACAGCAATGCCTCAACACTTGAACGCACGCGGAGACTAATTCAGGAATACATCTAAATTTTGGTTAATCTACTTTCGCTTTTAGCAACATGACTTAGAATGGGAGCGTTCAAGTATCTAGTTTAGAAAGTCTGACAGAGTGACAGCTATCCGACTTGGTGTGTCTCAGTTTTGATTGGCTCGGATCGGTCACATGAACAGCTTTTTCAGTTGACGTTTATGGAGGGGTAGCCGACGAATATAGTAAGTAATTTCGTGACTGAGTACTAAGTTGACAGTTCGCATATGTGACGAAGGAAAAGTGACGTTACCTTAAAATCTAGTTTTTGCATTAAGGTTACACCTAGTGCAAGTGTTGCGATGTAAATTTATTGAGTGTGCATCAAGCTTTTGATGGGGACCGACCGCTGTCGCGTCTGACCGACATCTGACTCTTCAAATCGTCTTTTGTAAGTTAAAACCAAAAGCAGTTCAATAACAAGACCAAATTATGACAAAACCACTCTCACGTGGTTGCAGTAGAAAAAAAAACTACGCTCACCAACTTTACGTAATAACAACCTAATCTACAGATACTTAAGTTTGAAATTGCCTTCAAATGAAAAGAGTTACCAACCCGTTTGCACCATGTGATCAATTATGAGAGTATGGGTTCAAAATTTTGGTGACAATAATAATTGACCGTGTGATATGTACATATATAAAGCCTTGGCGATTTAAATCTGATTTTGTTTTGATTCGACAATAATCATCCTGACGCCCAATCGTAGTATCGGCAATTATTTTAATCTGGTGTAGGTTTCTGATTAAAAAACTACATTTAATATGCCAGCTAGTTAACCATTTTCAGCGCTATAAATTGCCTCAGTTGCGGTGGCATTAACACCACAAAGGCATGAACACCAACAGCTCTTGTTAATTGCATTTAAATTGCCAGCTCCATCTGTAAGCAATTTAATGATTCAATAAATTGGCGAACATTTAATGACTGGCGGCAGGGAACGCAAGTTCGAAGCAAATGGAGGTACAGCATTAGTATATTTATTTTGAGCACGAAACGTTATCCTTATCAGTCGCGTGTATGATTTGTAGAAGTTGCTCCCAACGTAGTCGCTAGCCCAAGCTTTCCAGCAACATTCGTTTTGTGTGAGCTCTGATTTTAAGAAGGAATGTCTCCATGTTCTAGCGAAACCTGATAAAATAAGCTCTTACATACCTCCACATAAATCTCATTGTACCGTCTCGAGGCCTGACTGCGACTGTCCTGTCACCAACCCAAAGAATTATCTCAATACGAAATAAAATGATACTGCTTTCGGTAGTTTTTACCTTATCAATCGATATCTCCGTTGTGCTGATTTATGACTGGGCGCTGGCAGACCGGCTCCACTGTCCACTGTCAGCTGACTGTCGAAACGTCAAAGTAATGCCAACTTCCGTCTAAAAATGATGACAATTTATTTAGTAAATTCGAGTGCTGACTGACTTCATCAATTTCCGTTTTTATTGGCTCAGATTGGTCACGTGAATAGCTTTTTTTCAGTTGACGTTTATAGTCCAGCAATTATGCCTACATACTCAGTTGACACCTCCAAGTGTCAAAATGCAAACCAAACCGCGAGAATACAAAAAAAAATCAAGTTGAGTAGTCATCGCGTTCGTGTAGGTACCTAGGCCAGATAAATCTAGTTGAAGTTTTTCGTGAAATAAGTACATATCCAAATGTCCCCATTGTTATTTCGCCGTGAGGTTGACTTCCGCCAGCCACCCAGCTGTCAATGAAACGCGGGCAATAAAAGTGCGAACGAAGTTCAAACCATAATCGACTTTATCTATTTGCGGACATTCTCTGGCTGCCAGTATTTGCAGACCTTATTATTTACGCAAAGAAAAACGATATTCCTTTCTATATCAGGGCCGATGTTAAATATCTTATCTTTATTTTACTTACACATGTATCTAAAATTAACCCAGACCAGTTTAAATAAAATAATCACTGCAAATACCATCGCACACACGCGATTTTCTTTTGCAACATTTTGAATGCTATCTGTCAATGGTTTTTGATGTTTTTTATGGCGAATTTACGATAGACGTCAGCGTGTTTAGGTGTTTCACTTCTTCACAGTCCCGAAAGTTGGTTTTTTTTTTCTATAAAGTTTTCTGTTAAAAAATATATAACAACACCCTTATCTTTGCAGCAACGATGAGTATGCCAAATTTGTGGACAACAAACCACACTACGAGATCGTTCCAACCTCCGAGAAGGAGCTATTCCAGCGAAAGGTGTCCATCGCAAAAATAGTCGAAGATAGTGACAAAAGGAATGATGTGCCGACTTCTAGCAGGCGTGCGATTTTCCATCAGGTAAGTCTGACATCATTCAGGAAGAGTACTGACAGATAATAGATTTCTCGAATAATAAATATTAAAAAAAAAAAAAATGTATTTCCCATACCGGGAATCGAACCCGGGCCTTCTGGGTGAAAGCCAGATATCCTAGCCACTAGACCATATGGGATATGATGAAATTATTGGCAGAGAATTAATATAAAACAGATGAATTCCAACTTGACTTTTTTTTAGGTACCCTCTTTTTTCATTCCCCAATTCATTTTGTTCCGCTTCCGAGAGACCTTTTTCTCTTATATATTTCTTAGTTCTCTATTTCATTAGGAAGTAGCAGTGTTAGGGGTGGGAAATTCACTTTTTAAGTTGAACTTCCTAGTTAAAACCCGACTTTGATAAGGAAAAGGTAAAGGGTTTTTCAATAAGAGCGCTACAAAAGTTTTTTTTAAATAAAACAAAAACGGTTTTGGATATCAATGAAATTCTTTATTCCTGTGAAACTACGTTCGATGCCATTATGTATGGAACTCGATTTCTTCTGCATGGCCACCACGGGCACGCTTGCAGAAGTCCAGACGCTGAACCCAATTTTCGACGGTTTTCAAGCATAAATCGGCCGATACTGCTGCAATTTCGCGTTCGATATTCGTACGAAGTTCATCAATCGTCGCTGGCTTGTTGGCATGGACCATCGACTTGACGTAGCCCCACAGGAAATAGTCTAACGGCGTCAAATCGCACGACCGAGGCGGCCAAGCGACTGGACCATTTCGTGAGATAACACGTTCTCCAAACTTGGTTTCCAATAAATTGATTGTGACATTCGCTGTGTGGCTTGTGGCGCCGTCCTGTTGGAACCACATGTCCTCCAAGTCCATATCATCCAATTGGGGGCAAAAATATTCGGTTATCATTGAACGGTAGCGATTCCCATTCACAGTAACGTGCCGGTCTCGATCATCACGGAGGAAGTACGGCCCAATGACGCCGCCGGCCCATAAACCACACCAAACCGTAATTTTTTCGGGATGCAATGATGACTCATGGAGTACGTGTGGATTGCTGCTTGACCAATACCGCATATTTTGTTTATTGACGAAGCCATTCAGTCAGAAATGAGCCTCACCGCTGAAGATGATTTTTCGATGAAAATCCGAATCATTTTCAAGTTGTTGCTCAGCCCAATTCACGAACATACGGCGCTTCTGGTGGTCAAGTGGCTTCAGTTCTTGCGTCAATTTAATCTTGCAAGGATGTAGGCCAAGAGCTTTTCGCAAAATTAGTAAATTTTAATAATTTCGACTCGTTGTTGGCTCGTTTATCTTTCCATCGTGAAATGGAAACCTTACTGTAGAGAAATATCAAAAGAGTGGCAAGAAATTCGGCGTCGTTTGCTGTCCCTGTCGCTCTACTTTTGTAGCGTCCCTGTTGAAAAACCATCTATAACAAACATTATAAATTGCCTGTAATTAATGTCATTCCATGGTACAGTTCATAAAACAGCCTCTGCCAGACAGTCTTTCGTACCTATACACGTTGTCTTTTCTGTTAGAGTAGTAAAATTAGAATCAATTAATTTGTATAGAAATGTTTTTGTTGCAATCTCTTACTTATCAACACTTCAAGTGTCAAGTTCAGTAAGTCTGACAGAGTGACTCCTGGGCTGATTTGATTTGTCTCAGTTTTGATTGGACTAGATCGGTTACATGGCCAGCTTTTTAGCTGACGTTTATGGAGGTTTCGCAGACGTTTCTTGTCCAGAATTTTGACTGGTTACTAAATTGACAGTTCGCATATATGTCTGAGGTAGGAAAAGTGACGTTACCGACCAGTCTAGTTTTTGCGTTCAGGTCACATCTAGTCCAGACCAATCTAGTCGACTTAAGACAACTAGGTTTTTAAATGTGTCCATTATTTTCTATTCCCTGGAATCAATTCCAACAGCCATCCTCCGAGTTTTATAAGTATATCTTGAGGACTTGCCTTAATCTGCCTTTTGCATAGACTCATTGAGCTAAGTGAGCAACGTCAGTGTCAAATGACTCACGAAATAGGCTGACAGGTAAAAAACTTGAAGGAAAACGAAATCAAACGACTGCAGTACGTGCAACGCTACTGACATTACTTGTGACACATGTCGCACCCAAATTCGAGTGGATAACTCGCTTAGTGAGCGACAAAATAATTAACCCATCATGTTCAGCTGTCTATTCAGCGCGGACGGATGGGTTGACGTCTTTTATACCGTCTTCTGGGTCTAAAAATTCAATTCCGGAGCTGAACCCAGAAGTTCATCTTCTGTCAAACGAACTCTGTTGATAAAGTCTTCCGTATGCATGTCCGACAAGGTGTCAACCAGCAATTAGACCAAATCCGATTCTCTGGGGCTTGGAATTTCAGGATCCGACCACCAGTAGCCTGTTTTTTTTATTCAAATATACGTTTGGAGTAATCGCTTCAAACCAAATCTAACCTCTCGTTTCCTAAGTTTTTAACTCTTCCAATTTTGGTCTATGTGTGTCTTTCTAGACAGGCACCTTCCCGAACCTTACTCTTCCGTTTGCACCTTTAGCTCAACATTCTCCTTTATAACCTCCGTGTAGCTCGCACAGAAGCTGTATATACGAGGTAGAGACTATGGATTAGACACTGTATACCTCTTTTCTGCTCGAACAGGGTGTTTCCACGCGGTCAAATAATATTCTGACTCAGTCGCTTCCTTCAAATATATTTCTTATTTCTGTAGAGAAGAAAGATAAGCTAAACGAAATTCCTTCTCCGTCACTGTTTTGTACCAGAATATTCAACTCTTTTTCCGCATTTCACGTCTACAGACTCCAAGTGCAACTGATGAAGTCTGTTGACCCACATTGTCTCGTTCCCACTCCGTGGAGACAAAGATACCTTCCAATTGACCCAGTGAGTTATTCCACGCCACCAGTTGACTCATCATGACAAACTCAAAATAAAAAACTCAAATAAAAAGCCCCAATCAGAGGAGTTCATCCCCATGAAGGCCAATGAAACTGATTGCAATATGATATGATGTAAATGCGAAGCCCCACATTTTCCTTTTTATTGGCCCTACCCTACGAAGAAGAACAAAAGTCAATTTGACACAATGTGGCTCCATCACTTCAGCTGGGGAACACTTCAATTAGGTAGGAGAAACCGTGTTGAACCCTAAACTCGAAATGATTGACCCTAATTGTTTGTTTTAGCAACAAGCTGCTGTCCACAAGAACGTAAACGACGACAATTGTTTTGTGTAAATATTCCGCTGCAATTACAGTTTGATCTTACTTTCAGATACTGTCGACATGTGCTGTTTTGTTGCTATCGACTGCCTGTGGAATACCCATCGGCTATTCAGCGATACTCCTGCCACAATTGTACAACTCTACCGAAACTATTCAAATCGACGCCGATATGGGTTCTTGGATTGGTAAGCTTGCCGTCGATAAGTCTTCCACAGCAGTCTGGCTAATTTTCATCTCTTTAGCAAGTGTCCACAGCCTGGCAACACCATTGGGTGCGATCGCGTCTGGGCCTGCTGCAGATATGTTTGGACGACGTTCAACGTTGTTGTTCTCCATGGTGCCCATGGTAGCTGGCTGGTGCTTGATTGCATTGTCGCAGTCGTATCACATGATCTTGGCGGGACGATTCATCATCGGCGTTGCGGTGGGAATCTTCGGCGGACCGGCTCAGGTAAGAGATTGATCTTTTTGTGTATACGCTTTCAATGGAATTGTTATAAGTTTTACGTTAAAACTACTCACCCGATCCGTTCGTCTGAGGGAAATACAGAGCTTAACGCGGAGCAACATTTAGCGGGCGATTGATAAATATTTCGCAACTATAGGGTCTGGAGGATGAGCTTCCTAATTTAGACATTCGAAGAAGGCGTAAGGTTCCGCAGAACCATTGACAGTCGTCTTTTAGACCTGGCCAAGCCCTCCTTTTTCTTTTATTCAATTTCTGCCCCTTTGTATTTTTCTTCAGCTGCCTTTTAGACCTTCGTCTCGAGGCACAGCTCCCTTCGTCTTTTTAATTGACAGTGGTTTCGATGCCTTTCCTCGCGAGACCTTTAACCTTTTAGGAGGCAACTTCTGTATCTCGACTGTGGTCTGATATTCTCTTTAGGGTTTAGAGCCAACAAAATGTCTGAAACTATTCGAAATTTCTGGATCAACTTCCACAAGCCTTCCTTATCCAACCTTCATAGAGGTGGGTATTTACAGTACTTGAAAGGTTTACCTAACCTACAATACTTGAGAGACATGTGCGCAATGGGGCACAAGTCTTAAAATCACAGCCTTTTGCAGTCTTTCCCCCGCGTCGACTGCCTGCAATTCCCAGCTCAAGTTCACGCATCATTTCCGGATCCGGCTTCACTCGTTTTTCTATCCAATCATCACCTAAGGAAGCACAACATCTTATTGTGCCAGCTACAACAGCACACCGATAAACGGTTGCCGCTTGTGCACATAGGCAAAACGCTTTAACTAAACCGGTTTAAATCACTTTCTTGGTCAAGCTAGAATTACAACGCCATTGACCGTGATCTATCTCTAGAGCTGCGTTAAGTGAGCACCCTCAATTGACGCTAATCAGTGTTTGTGCGGTTCCTGATTCGCAAAATGTTCACGCTACAAACAGATCTATTTTCATTTTCTAAGTAGTGGCGCCTTGAACTCAAGCGCCCATCCATGCACCAGTTCAAGGGTGTTCAAGACTCACTACCGACTAGCTCCGACAGCACACGCCATATACTGTCATAATGGACCGCTAATCTAATCACACGACTAAAGTCGATTAGCCGTCACTTTGTACCTAATTTTTGAAACCGCCCTAGTCGAAAACGATCCGTCCGCAACGAGGTCTAAGAAATAAAACGCGCTCGCAATTTGTATTAGACAGCCTTGCCCCCTACATCTTGAACTCTCTGTGACGATGCTGTTTTTATGACACAGCCACTGACAGGGTGGGTATGTGTGTGGGGTGGGGGGGCCGCCTTAATCATGTTTGTTATGTTTTTTGATGACTGATCTTCTGCTGCCGGCTGAACGTCTGTTCATTTCTGATTAGACGCGTGCGTTCTCGTTGGTGGCCCGCCAATTGAATCTGCCGGAAGATAATTTACGAGCGAATTGACCGTGACACAGTTTTGCTCTCGCTCTCCAGCGAAATACTACGCGCTGTTTATACGTGACGTGACAAAGAATTGTATGCAGCCGATCGGGCAGGATTCTAGAGATGTTCCAATTCCAAACATCTTCGGGTCATTGTAATGGTGGCCTTTTCCCAACTGTAGATGTCATTTGTGCGACCAATTTGGTGTAGGTACTTTCGGAGGACGTTTATTCACCGCGGAACAACGCCAGCTATGAGGTCGCCTTGAGCGATTATCATTGATCGTCGTGTTGTTTCCCACTTCGATACAGTCGTAGATACTTGCTTAAATGGGTGTCAAGTTTAGCCAAATGTAAATGGGTTCTACGCCGCGATTGAGGTGTCTTGTCTTACACCAAGATAAACGAGAAATCACTTTAATTGGGATAGATCATGTGTGAGATTCGGTCACCTTGGGTGGAAATACAATTTGGAAAATTTGCCGGCGTTTCTTTAAATCAAATTGGGCAGGGTCAGGTTCGAGTGGATGGTTGTCATTAGTCGTACAGTGGGGATACACTTAAAGTTACTCTCTCTGAGGTTCTACAGTGATCGTAGAGAGTTTTTGCACATTTCAAGGCATAAGCGTTTTTTGATCATTCCAAGTTACTTACCTACGTCTAGATGAGGTGCGGGATCCTTAGACTTTGCACCCACCGTGAAGTCCACTGCCATCAATCAGCTCGTTATTGGAGAGTAGTTGCTCGAATTCCATACTTTACTTTACTTGACGTTCTTAGTTTGTCCAGGATACAATTTTATTTCCATACCCTAATAACTCAGTCATACTTAAACCTGCCTTCTCTCATCCGCAGGTCTACATAGCCGAAACCACAGAGCCAAACATACGAGGCCTGCTGATCGGAGCTCCTTTCTTCTCGTACACCGTGGGCATCCTGTTCGTTTACATCCTAGGTACTTACCTGCACTGGCAAACAGTGGCCTGGCTTAGCCTCATTATGCCTGTTCTCGCCGTCATTTCAGTACTCTTCATACCTGAGACTCCGACATGGCTGGCTCGCAACAACCACCCGGAGAAAGCACTGAGGGCTCTAAAATACCTGCGCAGCAACGATATAGTCGCCCAAAAGGAACTGAATACCATACACGAGCGTATAGACCTAGAGAAGGCCGCTTCCAAGACGAACGAGAACATCTTCCGACTCTGCTGTGAACGTGCTGCCATTAAGCCGCTCTCAATTGTGATCCTCTTCTCCGTGCTTCAAATGTGCTCTGGCACCTTCCTGGTTGTCTTCTATGCGATCGACATAATCTCCGAAATTGGCAGCGAAATCGATCCCAAGAACGCTGCAGTTCTGACCAGCGTGGTCCGTACCCTCTGCACGCTGGCTATATGCTTCGTGCTGCTGGTGGTGCGTCGCAGGCTACTTACAATCGTTTCTGCACTCGGTTCCGGATTGAGCTGTCTGATTATGAGTCTTTTCATGTATTACCGTCATGGCACACAGAGCACATCCTTGGACGTCTACGTGGCCCTCACATGTCTGACTTGCTACATTGCGTTTAACACACCAATGATGATTATGCCCGGCATTATGGTGGGCGAACTGTTCCCCGCAAAGATCCGCGGCCGCACTGCGGGTGCTATTTTCGCAGCGTCCAACGTTGCTCTGTTCATTCTGGCGAAGGCGTTTCCTATTATGAAAGAGGCGGTAAAGACGCGTGGCGTATTCCTAATCTTCGCATCAGCCAGCTTTTTGGCGGCCATCTTTACGTATCTGCTGCAGCCCGAGACGAAGGGACGCACCCTAGACGACATCGAAGACTATTTCAATGAGAAGAACTGGTTCTGGTACAGTCGCAGCGACAGGTTTCGCAGCCGGACAACCGGGGTGGCCAAGGCTTGAGAGGCTTTGTACGCTCACACAAAGTGCTGTCTTTAAAACTCAACATGTGATAATTTATTTCCTGGAGAAACCATCAAAATGTACAGTACATAGCCTTATAGTTTGATGTATTTATATTAGTTAGGTTAGGAGTGATTACAAATACGTATGCCTAGGGAGAGAATTATAGTTTTCTTTTTCTATAAAAATTGAGCGTTTTATTTTGGCAAATGTGGATCCATCCAAATCTGTCCCGCAGTCATTGAATCTGGAAAAGTGGGCGTCACATTTCACCGTTCCAATGTCGACTCGTCATTTATAGAATAAAACAAAATAGTCCAAAACATGTTTAAGAACTTTGCTTTCCCTTCGATACACCGAAAATAGTGATGGTGACGTCACGCCAACTCTAATTCGGTTTTGCTGCGCCGGTTGTTCCGATTTCTACCAGGCGACCAGAAATATCAGCAGGGGGTAGAAAAAAATTCTCAGCGAACACCTCCAGAGGGTATGCAAGCTATTTTGCATTGCAGAATCTTGAAAATGTTCGTCAAACACGCCGCCACAAAGTATGCAATGCAAGTTGAATTGCATATTGTCAGGAGCTGGTGGTATTTTATTTTTCATATCGCAACTCAGATTCTTGCATTTTCTTTTACAAAGTTGGCGCAAATTAAAACGGAACGCAAAAAAATAAAAACTCAGCGACTACTTTTTAGATCCACAATTTATTTATTAGTTTTACTTATGTCTTGCACAGTTTGATTCAAAATTGCTGAAGCTGTTTCGTTCACGTCAGCTGTCGCAGTAAGAGATCAATTTCAATGGCAAGTTTTTGTTGTTTCCAAGTCCGACGTGTCGCGATGCGTTGACGGTCTTTGGAGAAGGTGATTTAACAGCGAACTCTACGCACTGTCCAACGACGTCGACCTGGTCCGAAAAGTACGCATCAGTCGTCAAAGATGGACGGAAACGTAGAGGAAGTCCTCATCTTTGGTACCGCGCGCAATTAGAAGAGGACCTCAACCAACTTCAAGTGCGCAAATGCAGGCAGTTAGCCAAAGATCGAACTAACTGGAGCGGCGTGTTGGTGGAGGCCCAGTCCAACCCGGACTCCAATAGCACTTTTTGAATGACAGTGAAAAAAAAAATACAAAAACTAAACTTCTTTTCTTTAACGATTTCATTTATTTGTCAATAAAACAAAACAGAGAACCGAAAATTAACAAAAAAATGAACAAACCTATTTCAATATTTTGTATTTGAGAGATAAAATTTTATATATATTTTATAGAAAATATTTTGTTCAATGGACAAACACGATTATGTTCAAGAATGTAAAGAAAATTTACCTGAATTCGGATTTTGCACAATTTTTCTTTCGAAACATACGTTTTGTCTGTTTTCGTTAGCAAAAAAATAACTTTAAACAAAAATGAGTGTCTTTCGTTTTTTTTTTTTGTCTTTTATTTAACTAACTGGAGAGAAGGATTAAAATGCGTTTCTGGAAAACGTAAAATCTTGTATGGTCTTTAGTATTCAGTTTTAAATTTAAAATCATCAATATAATTTGAAAGAAATCGTTTTTAGTATCATAAAAGCGGTATATAAGTTTGAGAAATTTGTTTTTAGTAAAATTGTAAAATTCATTTGCATATACATATGTATGGGTGTGTTATGTGAGTGATTTGCATTATAATAGATATCAAAATCCACACGAAATGGACCTGAAAGTTTGAAAATGTCTCACTCAACTCTATAGATATGTATAATAGGAATTTGTATTTATTTTTCACAACAAAATAGATAAGAAAATGCAAGTTTTCCAAATTGATTGCGATGTCTGTCCATATACAGTAAAATATAATTTTATCTTCAATGTTAAATTAGTTACCATTTATATTGAAATTGTTGTTGGTGTTCGTTTGGATTGAGGACTTACCGCTTGCTCTGGTGTGGGTCGTGTTCAGTTGGCATCTAAAATGAAAGCGACATGTACAAATGTACTTGTCGTGCAAAAGAAACAGCTTCCCTCTTGATAAAAGAACAGAAAACACATGTTCAGTGTACCGCCAGGCCACCAAACTAATTGCAGACTCCACCTGTACCCAATGCCAGCTTACAAAATGGTTCAGACTTACAAGTTGTTCAGATTTTTTCCTTTTTTTGAGACGTGCAACCATTTCCAGCCGGATCAAGCACGGTGGTTACACAGAATTGGAAACATCCCAGTTGAAGGTGTTGATCCGTTGGGCAGTAAGTGGACGAAAGGCATTAGTTCTCTGCCCAGTTTCCAAATCACTGCCTGCTAAGACTTGTTGTCTATCACTCACTTCTTTTTTATCAAACTCAGGGGTCAGATTCGAAGCGTTACAAAATTGTTTACTTACTTCTGCAACTTAGAGCAAATCATCCGTGCACATGAAAACGATAGAAAAGAAGCCGACCCAGGTTAAACCAACTCCCCTAGCCATTAAAATGGAAAAAACATTTTGCGTAGACAGTCAACTACAGAACTTGGTCGAATCGAGGCACCCGTGAACGAGTATTTACCAACAAGGCCGACTTTATACAGAAAACAAGAACAAATTCAGTGGCATATTGCTCGTTCACGAGGGAGAAAACCTGGGGACAGATTCCGTTTAACAACAATCGCCTGGACGATAGCGCTTTGGAAACTTTGATGACCGTAGTAAGTCAAACTTTGGCTGAATTTTTTGGACCGTTCAGCTTTCATTACATTTGTGGAAAATGAACTGGATTACGGTCTCAGACTTGTAATTTTTGCACATAGTTGCTTGTTTTGGAGGTCTGTGTTGTTTTGTCTGTTGAACGAGTGCAAAAGAATAGTGCAGGCAGTTAAACTTAGCTACGCATGTTGTTTTTTTTGTCTTGCACTACTAAGTAAGATGGGTAGCAAGTTTGACCCCAGATGAAAGAGCAAAAATCACACCTGAAGGTCTGGCTTTTACTACCCCAACCTTTTGCGAACGTCTGACAAGCATCCAAGTCTAGAAATATTCAAACAAGCTTCTCTATTCAGTCTGATTCACTGATTCACTTGGCAACATCAAATGAGCCTTGTGTTACTCATCATTTTCATTTAAAGTGTTTCTCCAAAAAATGCGAAATGACCTACAGTAGTAGAGCCATTTCATGACAAAAGGGGATTTGGTAAACATGTGGTAGTTTTTAGGGAGTCAAATTATAAGAAGAGTACGCTGAGTATTTTGGGTTTGCAAAATGGAATTTCCTTGGGTGGTTACATACTGTAAAAAATTACAGATTTGGTACTAAAAAAGGGGCCACTATGAAAAGTGTATAAGATGAAACGAAACACGCCCGAATGCTGCGATTGTTATATTCTGCTAAGCGCACTTTTGATGAGGTTTTTTGATATTTGCAATTTCTTGCAATTTGCAATACGCGATGGAGGGCCCTGGCTTGCGTTTGCGTACCGAATCTCATGGGATTTTTCAAAATTTTCAGTTGTTTGTAACAATTTTCCTTTGGACGGACTTACGCTAACCTTGTAAATGGGCTCACTACAAACTTTTACATGATCTTGTTAGTTTAATTGTATTTATTCAAAAGAAGGTGTTAAGCAAACAAATATAATATTTAGACCTATTCCACTATTCGAGTGAGCGCTTCAAAGGCCTGTTGAAATTAATGTTATCAACATTGCGAGCTTGCAATTTTGTGTTACAGAAATGGGTCCACTTTTAGCACAAGTAGTTGTCGGGTTGTGTCTATATGCTGCATTTATTTTGTTCCGAGTGGATACTTCGAACGCTATCTGAGTTCCGAACATATGTGACTGTCGTTGCGGATGTTGTCGCTGAACGGATACCTCAATAGGGGTGTATTACATATTTCAAAACCGGGTTTTTGAGTGACGTTTTTGACAGCTTCGCGTGAACTTATTCCCCGATAACCTCCGATAAAAGTGGTCACGGAGTTTGCTTACGATTCGCAGCGAGTATTTGATAAATGAGTTTAATAAAAAAATAGTTTTTTTCCAAAGACTGAGGATGCGTCGTGGAGAATTCGTGATTACATTTGGCAGTTACACCGCTTCATAAACGTCAACTGAAAAACATGACCAACCTGGCCAGCAAAAATTCACACATACGACCCACGAACACTTCATAAAGGTCAACTGCAAAACGTGATCAACCTCGGTCAATAGCAATTCAGACATACGTTGAACGCCCGCCTACTGTCAGACTTGGTAAACCATGTTTTCGAGCGTCGCCACTTCGTAAAATGCTACTCATATAAGCGCGGGGTCAAATGGGACCAACGAATTACTAAATTTCAAAGAAGATTCACTCGAATAGCAACCCAGGCCTGATGGGTTGAACCCTTTCCATAAAAATTGGTTGTTGGATACTTAGTGAATAAATATTTTGTTAAAATAACTCTCAACTGCTCTCTTGTCGAAAACGTTTTTTTTTTTTTGTTCTTTCTTTCTTTTGTTTGTTATATAGAAACGAAAATAAATAGTCATACACAATAATGAAATGAAATGAGGATAAAATAAATATTTTACTGCAGGCTTTGACATTGCAATCATTTGGAAGAAGTTACCCTTTTTTTTTTTTGGAAATACAACGCAAGATGTTATGAGATATTTTTTGTAATAATAAGCGAACCGATGTAAATGAGATTTTTCAGCGTGTTTTTTTCATGAAATAAAGGATTTTTTTTTTTTTTGCATTTTTGTAAAGAATAAATTATAAAAGAATAATCAAAAAAGAAATGAAAGATATATATTATATGTATTGAATATAATAATATTTGAAAAAAGAAATTCATTTGATATTAAAAAACTTTTAAAGTAAAAAAATTACGTTTTTCGCTATCGTTTCGTTATCGTTTTCGTCCAGAGGCGCATCAATCAATTGCCTGATACTATTATTAATTAACGCACACACACTTTGGGGTGACTCTGATTCTACACTCAAGCTTCAAGCTGCCCCAGGGCTAGATTTGGAGAAACATATATATAGACAAACTATGAATATGTGTAGTAGAATGTATATTGTATTGAGAGAGAGCAAATATATAAATATATGTATGGAAATATAATATTTCAGAAAATTTTATCACAACGACTGTTTAACAGCAACAATATAAAAATGTAAACGACATTAGATATAGTACACCCAAATATACTTTCAAGTTTGAATACATACCCAACGAGAAGAACACGAGAACTCTCTACCAAAATATACAACCCTCATCCTCATTTTACACTTTCCCTCTCTGTCTGACTTTCTCTAATTGTTCTATTCCGTCTGGAAGATAATATTTAATATTCGATTGAGCAAATATATATTTAATGCAATTTATACAAGTAGATACAAATGAGGGAGAATAGTCAAACATGTAACATATACACTACGGTTTCGAATTCCGAATGAGATTTTGTGTAATTTTGTATGAGTGCATATGAGGTTCATTTATTGTTTGTAAAAGTAAATTTATATCCAATAAGAAAATTTAAGAAACCTTACCAAACACCCTAAGTTCTGGCAGTTGTTTTTATCATTTGTTTATATAAAAAATCATTTAGGAAAATAAAAGAAAATTGCGAGCAAACTTGCGTTTGCCCATCTTACGCTTCAGGTGGGTGTAGGTGGGGTAGGTACAAAAACTGAGCGTGTGAGGGGGCGACCACAGAGACGGCAAACCATCTTTAAAGAAAGAAATAAAATAAAAACACAACGACACCATTTTGCGTGGGCAAAAGTTATTTTAGATATCTTTTCTTTTTGTTTATCGCAATATTAGTAATATGTAATATAATTTCAATGTTTAATATTAAATATAGTTGACAAAATAAGATTAGCAGAATTTTCTTTCGCATTTTGTTTGTTTTCTTTTTTTTTGTTGCTTTTTTTCAAATATAATGTACAAATATTGTTTCCTACGATCGTTTTGTTTATTTTTTAAATGTTATATTTTATTTTGATTCAAACATACTTTATCTTACCTTCGCATTAGAAATATTTATTTGTTTATTATTATTATTTTTTTTTTGCTTTCTTGAAGATTGCTACTTGTTTTTTTTTTTTAATTATTTTACTCATACAAAATGTTTCTAACTTCTTTTTTGTTTGATATATACGTATATTAGCCTAGCTAGAGAAATATTTAATTCAATTATGCTGCTGCATATAAATTGTTGTTAAGAAAAGAACTATAGTGTGCAAACACGTTTTCTTATTAGCAAAACCAAAAAATGCTACAAAGGAAACTGAAACTAAAAACAAAAACCATTTCCTAATACCTTTTGTCTGTCGCGTTGCTGGAGTTGGAGTTTATTTAAGCGGGGGGTGGGTCTATATGGTCAGAAAGGAGGCGTTACGTTGCGTTTTGTGTTAAGAAGTATTTTTAAGGGGCTTTTTCATACGAGTGATCTGCATGTTCATGGTTGGTTTAGTTTAGGCGCCATTTCGACATTTGTTCGTAGGCATATTTGACATAATAAAATGGTCAATAACAATTTATTACGGAGCAGCTAACGACGGACGAAATTCTAGTTGTGTGGCTCACTTTGGACGACCACGATTTTTGGCAAAAATATCTTTATGAGTGGCACACCTTGACTCGGCTCTGGCTTCCGCAAGGAATAAAAACGCCGCGATTTGGGCACAGCAAACATTCAATTAATACGATAAAGAGTAACTGCCGGCGGCATCACTGGGACATATTTTTTTGAGGATGTAGAAGATGAGAATACTGATACTACTAATAGAACTAGGATTAGATAAGTTTGGCCTACAAAACATAGGATTTTAACAAGACACAGCTAGCGCTATGATGGCAATTTTGCGAGCAACTTCTATAGACCGTACAGTGTCGAAAAGTCGTGATATCGGCTGGCCCGCACGATCACCTAATGCAGGACTTGGAGGAAATGGTATACACCACAAGATTGTTATGAAAAATGTGCATAAAAGAGCTCGAACATAAAAAACGGCTTTCGTAGCCTAATTTTCCTGTCAGAAATTATACACAGAGGGTCTTAAACAAACCCATTTCTAGTGTTGACTTAAATACACTCCTTTCCATTCAAATTTTGCAATTGTTAGCTTCTGTAAATTTCATTTCGAACCTAAAATAAAGAGTACAAAAAAAATAGAAATACGATGGACGAAAACTATTCTACAACCAACTAAACTGCATGACAACCTCTCTGAAGTTTTCAAGAAATGAATGACCATTTTGCCATTAATCACTGGTAGTCGCTTGGTCAATTGTCGGCCGATTGAAGTGCAGGGGTCGAATCGTGTGCTCCATGAACGAGCAATTTGTTTTCTTCACAGTAAAATCAACTAAATGTGGTGACGGAATTTGTTTGTTTCACATGAAAAATCAACTTAATTCCATGAACGCATAGCTCGTTCGGAAGTGGCGCTTCGACCCCAGGTTTACTGTTTGACAGGTAGAATTGAGAATGTACCTTCAAGACGCAGAATCAACTGTCATATTTCACTTCGACGTTGTTGTTCTCTCGAACAGAATACATAAATGAAAAACTCGAACGTTGCGACTTCTCGCTTTCCTCAATTGAACAAGAAGAATTTGTAAGTCGGAGGCATTATTTCAATGCTAGGATGTGAGAAGAACAAATAAATCGAATAAGCACAAATGGCTTCAACTTGGGAAGACTTAAATGTGGGTAGAAGTAGTAAACAGAATTTTTTTTACCTTAATAATGGTACCTTGTCATGATTTTTAAAAATGTCGGCAAGAGTTGAGGAGGTAGAAAAAAGTTGAGCAGTATTTTTGAACCTCTGAAGCGGCACCCTGATTTTATGGAACTTTGTTGAACTCTCCAAACACATAAATTTCTTCATCTACTTCAAGAAAAGCGGCTACTTTTCGCAGATAATTTTGTCTGTTTCACGAATATATGAGTACAAAGTTCGAATTGATTTTATTGTACCGTTTAATAGGCACCCCGCCGTTTACCGTGAACATTTACTGAAGTTTTTTTTCGAGGTAAAATACAAACGAATTGCCAACAATTTCAAGAGGAACGCCAGTTTCTTCCCAAAACCGAACTTATTTAAACTGTAGCTACGCATTCAACTCTGTGCTTATTTTAAACGGTGATGTGATTAAAATTGAATTGAATTGAATTCGTGACAAGGGCGAAAGTCAAGTTAACTTTGTGAAATCGTGAAGTTTTGTGAGCCGTGCTTTAAAACAACGCTGTGCACAGTCGCTTGTATAATGAGGAAACAACTAATTAAACCGACAAAGAATGAACAGCACGCAAAGACAGTCCTGTAAGACTGCTCCTGAATGTGGGTCTATACAGCGGGCCCTACTTATAGTTGGGAATTTTAATTAAATCTATATTTGACATACAAATTTCACAATTGTGAGATTTAGGAACTTTACAGTCGAGACTACAATTCCTCATTAATGTTTTGATTTTCCAACGCAAGGCAACACTTAGCTACAAATATATGTTTCTTTTTGTACACCAACTGATGCCGCCTGTTTCAGTTTATACACCATTTACTTGAAACGAACGTTGGGGTCAAATTCTGCATGGCGAAAACATTGAAACGATTCCGTGCGCACGAATGATTTGCTCCCAGTTGCCGAAATAAAACCATTTAAACGTTTCCCCTTACAGAGTGCCGACCCTGGCTTCTTAACATGCTTTCTGTCTAGCAAAACCGAAATAGATTCACAACCTTCGTGGACGGGTGCAACTTCCCCCCTCTATACAGCCCATCCACGGCCAACTCGTACGCTCATTTCAGACAATTTCATCCAACAACAGTCGCTTTGCTTACGGCAGATTGAACTCATTTCAGGCACTGTCATCCACCAACATAAGGCGTGTTTTTTTTAGCTTCGATCTCAGCAAAGCAAAGCAAAGTAAAGAGGTATTTTCAGCACGCAATTACAACTACTACTGTGAGTCCTCGAAGGGTCAAGTAGAGCATGCTGAAAATCCTAATTTACTTTGCTTTGCTGGGATCGAGACTTAAAAAAAAAAAAAAAACAGGGGTGGAATTACCGCATCCGTGAGCAAGCAATACGTCACTGAATTTGTGGAGTTTACATGCAAAGCAAAATCAAATTCAGTCACGTAGTGCTCGATCACCGGTAATTTAACTTCGCTTCGCTTGCGACAAACTCTAGAACATTATTTGTAATTTTTGAAAGTCACAACTTCACCGATTAGAACGCAAGAAGTTGCGATGACCCCCACACTTTCGCGTTCCTATAGATTTGGATGACGATTTGTACACAATCCGACACAATCAGACTGTGAGGCAGGCACCCCTCAAACGCCTCCGTATCCAACTCCATCAGTTGTTTTGGCCCCGCCCGACTCAACCACGTCGTGAGACTATTTTCATCGCCGATTTCGGTTAAAATAAATTCCGCAGTCTGTTCAGTTTGATTACAGTTTTGTATATATTTTTTCTACAAACGCCAGCAACACGGCACAGACTTAACACGTTCAAAAAAATGCAGTTTTTCTTTCTTATTCTTCTCCATTTGATAAACAAGAGATTGTACAATATTTTTCCGTGTTGTTTATATATAGAGCAATAAAATTTGTTTTACAATCAAAAGAGAAATGATAAAAATAGATATAATATAATTTGAGAAGAAAAACAACGAAAAAAAAAAAATAAAATAAAAATAAATAAAACAATATGTAACAGATCACATCACTTACATCTTGTCAATTTAATCTCGGATTGTCCCCCCTAAAGCCTCGTCTTCCTTCTGCGGTGTGGTAGGCGACACAGGTAGAGAGAGAGAGAGAGAGAGAGACAGTTGCAGGCGGACCATGCTGAGCGTGTACCTCTTCAATACAGTGACAGTGTTAAAATTATTTATTTCATTTGAAAGTAACAACAACTACGTGTTAAATATTTATTTGATTCGAAATATTATATTATATTAGGTGATAATAATTTCAATCGATTGTTTGTTTGTTTGTTTTTCTTTTCTCGAACTATAGCTCTTTGTTTCAGTTACGGTTACGGTTACGGTTTCGGTTGTTTAATTGCATTTTTTGTCTTTGAAAGAAATTCTCTTCTTTTGTTTGCGATGGAAATACTTAAGATTAATTATTTATATATAATTAGTGGTAAATTTCTATATATATGATAAAGATGTGGTTGTAAAGTCTTCTTATTTCTATATTACTGAGAGCAATCTGTTTTGAGTTAGACATTTATGAAATTTCTCTAGAACAATGCGTCGTCGAACGAAGGAAGGAGGAAGCTAGGTAAACATATTTTTTATTGGTTTGTTTTTTTTTTTTGTTTTTTTTGTATAATAAGTATCTCTTTCTCTCCATACACATAAAATCATCAAAACACGTGACACCACTGTAAGAAATCATTGCATATTGTTGTTGGAAAAAATTCAGTCAAATTGTAAGAGCAAACTTAGGGCTAAAATAAAACAACGATAGGGGGGGATAGCAAACATGTGGGGAAGAGGACTTTTGTACAGCAAATAAATGTGTGTGGATAAATATTTAGAAATAAAGAGGAGTAGAAGTAAAACAGTTGGAGTTGTGTGGTAGATTGGACTTACCGCCTTATTTCTTATCGTTTGGTTTGTTGTTTTGTTGCTTGTGTTGCTGCTGGGGGTTGGGGGGACCGCCTGCGCCACCTTGGGGTCCACCCGGCATTCCAGGTTGTGGGCCACCTGGATAGCCATAACCTGGATACGCTTGTTGGGGGTAGCCGCCGGGTTGGCCGGCTGCAGCTGCTGCAGCATAATATTGTGAATACTGGGCGTATTGGCTGGGAGTCATACCTTGCGGGTAACCGCCAGCCACCGGCTGCTGGGGTGCTGCAGCTGCTGCAGCAGGCTGTGAGGGAGCGCTCACACTTGGCTGGGCACTAGGTTGTCCGTTCGATGGAATGCCCTAGAAAAAATAACCATCCTTAGAACGAGTGCCTGGTGGCTGTGCGGAAGTGGAACTTACTTTTCCCATTTGTTTTTCGATCGCTTCGGCTTCGTCGACCTTGCCTATACTTCTGTAGTACTCCGCCCATTGGGCACTGTAGTCGGGCGTTTGGCCTTGCGCCTGCTGCTGTTGCTGCACTTGCTGTGCCTGTTGTTGGGGCTGCACTTGGGCTTGCGGTGCCATTTGAGGCGCTGCAGATGGCATTCCTGGATTTGTTGGGCCCACACCGGACATGACCTGCTTCGCTTTCAATTGCTGTTCGATCATTTCCGCTTCTCTGTGCATGCCCATTGATCTGCAAAGAAAATTACAATTGCAATCACTTTCAGTTGCAAACAGACCACTTTGTTGACCAACTTACTTGTAATACTCGATCCATTGCGTGGAGTAGTCGGCTTGTCCAGCGGCGCCTGGCTGTGCCATCGGGTTCATCTGTTGCTGCTGCTGTTGTTGTTGCTGCTGTTGCTGCTGCTGCGACTGATCCCAGCCACCTTGTTGGGCATAGCCCGCCCACTGCTGTTGATAGGCAGCTGCATTTGGATCACTTTGCATGCCGTTGTTATTGTAACTGTTTTGATGGTTCGGCGCATTGCCGATGGGCTTGCGGGACAGTACCACCAAGTCGATGTTGATCTTCTCGGAAATCATTTGGCGGGCGTGTTCAATCTGTTCAGGGGTACCCTTTGCTTTGAACATCTTCTCCGACGGTGGATTGACCGCGCTGCGATCCATCTCACAGTATGCGCCAGTCTGTTGATTGATCAATTTGATGGTCTCACCTCCCCGACCAATGACAATCTAAAAGCAACCACACCATCGTCAAATACGTCCTCCTGCTGTTAAAGGAAAAACTCTCAACTTACCCCACATTTCGAGGCAGGTACAGAGAAGGTGACTTCCTCCCGCGGCGCCTGTTGTGTGTGATTGACACCATATCCATAGCCATAGTTGGAGTTGGTATTGTCCGCCTGCTGGGCACCACCACCGCCGCCACCGCCTCCGCCACCTCCGCCCGCGTTGTTGTTGCGGTTGTTCGCCTGACTCCTCTGCTTTAAAAAGAGGCAAAACAAAAAGTTGTGGAAAAAATTCCCAAGAGAACGCAAACAAAATCCCTCATTGCATGAGCAAAATTGTGTCTTAATATGTCTTTACCATTACACTCTCGATGAGGCCCTCGATCATGCGCTTCGCGTCCTCCACTTGCTGTCGGCTGCCTTGGATAATGCAGCGGCGATCGCCTGGCTCGTCATTCTTTCCCTGGATAAACTGCAGCTTGCAGCCGGTTTCTCCCTGGATTTTCTTGATCATGTCACCGCCCTTGCCGATGACAACTCCCACAGCTACTTTCGGTACGAACACTTCAGCTGATTCGCCACCGGAACCATTGGCATTGTTAAATCCGCCCGGTCGAACGTTGTCTTTGTCCTGGATCAGTTCGAAGACGAGATTCTTGGCGTGTTCGATTTTCTGCGGATCACCAGAGATTCGCAGGGGCTTAATTACTTCCTGATTCGGCCCGTCCTGTATGATGACCATCTTTGCCCCCGTCTTCTCTTGCAGCATTTTGATTGTCTCGCCACCCTTTCCAATCACTAAACCAACCTTGGCCCCGGGTACCATAATTTCTTGGTACGGCGGGTAGCCAGTTGGGCCAGGCGGTGGCATTGTGATTGAAAGAACAATTTCAACGGTGCCACCACCATGCTGTGTCGACATTTGCTGAATCATTTCACGACCCTTGGTCACGGCATCACGGCTGCCACGAACTGTAACCGTACGTTCTGCAAAGACGAACAGAAATTTAGCTATTTGGCGTATATTTGTGGAGAGATTTTTAGCTTGTGGCCTTTGAGGGGATTCGTGCAGATCTCGGTTTATTAAGCACTTTACTATGGTTGTTTGCAATTAAGGGAAAGGAATCGGTTGTGGGAAACTAGCGCTCGAAAATGATTCACACTAAAATTAAACGTGTTTTGAGGCCGCCCGATTAAGAAACAAATCGAAATTCTACCCTTATATAGTTAATTCTCGTTTACTTTGTCATTAACCGCAGAACTTTGCTGGTCTTTTGAAAGCAAATATGTACAGAATGACCGAAAGAACAGCTACTCCCACACGATGCCCGCTGGCATGCAGGTAATCTTTCCATTCAGATCATGAGGTCGACTTTAATGTGTAGTCTACTTTCGACAACTATCAACAAGCGTGAGTCTGTGCATTTATTCAACTAAGACCGGCGCCCTTACATAATTGATTGTGGCCAGCCTTTGCGCAAGACCAAACAATTCTATAGAAATATTGAGAAAAAAAAAAAAAAAAAAAAAAAAAGAGTGAAACTTACCCGATTCCTGCGATAGTTGTATCTTACAACCAGACTCTGCCTGGATATGTGAAATATTGTCGCTACTATTTCGTCCCATCACCAAATGGCTGACAATCGCTTCGGGGATTCTTAGCTGCTCCTCTGTTGTGTTACCGGCAGTTGCAGCAAGACGTGCAGCAACAGCCGCGGCTTGGGCCAGCGCCTGTGACATGTTACCACCCTGTTGTGAGTTATACGAATCTGGGCTGGAGAATTTTTTCGCATCCGGTCCAGCGGAGTCGTCGTCGTTCAAGGAGCGCTTGTATCCACCGCCTCCTTGCAATTGCTGCTGTGGCTGGGATTGTTGTTGCTGCCCAGTTGGTTGGATTTTAGCAGCGATCTACGGGATTGTATTAACAAAAAATAATTAATTTGTGAAAAATTGGCGTTTTTCTTTTTTCGCATGAATGCTGAGGTAGGGGGAATGGTGAACATTTTGATGACTGAACTTTTTCAAGTGGAACATTTACCTGTTTTGCACGTTGAAGGGCGGCAGCAAATGCCTGGGATTGATTTATATTTGATTGTGGCGGGGCTACAGTTGAATAATCACTCATTTTATTTTAAATAAAACGAAAAAAAGTAAGAAAATTTTGCAATTTCTTCGACGAAAAGAGCACACGCGTTGAATTACAAATGGCGACGCGGTATAAAGACTGGAAAAAAATCGAATTTGAACCAAATCTTTTCACTACACCACTACTCTGACAAAGTGACAAAAGAACCCAATCAAATGTAGTAGATTAATGAGGTGCATCAATGTAGTAGAATTTCATAATCGATTTGGTAGTGTTCAGCGGAATTGATTTCAATTGATGAAGACTAGGTAGGTACAATTCCGTGGAGAAAATTGATTGTTTGTTTTGTCTTCCGTTTTATCAATAGTTGCAAAATGTCATCCAGAGATCGGGTTCGAGGTCATATTTCATTAAAGCTACGACATCAGTTTATTATTGTTCGGCGACTCCCAATGAAATTGAAATTCGACTTTAAACGTGCAGATTATAGCATACAGTTTATTTTTTAGCTTTATTTTAGAACCGTTTCGTTTACTTAACTACTTCAATCTAATGATTGCAAGGACTAATTCAATTCACCTTCAAGCAAGCGTTATTCAATTTTTCTCTCTAACTACATAAACCATTGATTTTCATATAAATATTATAGCAACAAAGAAAATGTTAACAAACTTTTATCTAAGATAATACTTTTTTTTTTTTGCAGTGTTAGTACCGGCCGGTTTGACAGTTGTTCTATTACATTCATATGCGGTTCGACGGGAGGAATTTTCTAGTGCATTGTTTTATCACTTTTCATAGGTTTATTGGTAAAAAATACGGAGAAAATCAAGACAGACGTAAGTTAAATGCTATTTTATAATTTTTTAACCTGCAAATGCGCAGCGAAATTCTATAATTCCCGGAGAAATGTTTGTAAACAAAGCGGTTCTTCTGACTGGGTTTACACAAAGAAAAAAGTTCATCTACTGTCATATAACTTGACATTTGACGATCGATTCGAAACGAATTCCCTCAAATCACTGCCGGAATTTAATCTGGATCTAGTTATCTTAACAAAAGTACATTTTTTCTTCATTAAATAACGCCCTTATTGAAGGCTTCTACGCAGCAAAATGGCAAACGATATAATTGGATATATTTACGCAGCAACAGTTGCAGCTGGTGGCATTGTTGGCTATGTAAAAGCAGGTATTTTCTGCACCCTTTCACTTTTGCATTCCATGGTACATACATCTAACCTTTTTCTTGGGTCGTTGTCGACTTAGGTTCAATACCCTCACTGGGAGCTGGTTTGGCTTTCGGTGCAATTCTGGGACTAGGTGCTCACTTCAACTCGCAAAGTCCGCCTAAGCCATTGCTGCAGCTGGGCACTTCTATTGTATTAGCTGGCATTATGGGAGCAAGATGGTCACGATCGGGAAAACTAATGCCCGCCGGAATGATTTGCATGATTTCTTGTGCTGCTATCATACGGAATGTTATCACGTACAATAGGTATTTGCCAGTACCGGGGCGGACTTGAATTTACCTGGTGTAATGGGGGAGCGACGGCGGAGTTAACTTTGTAATCGCACTTAATATTTTGTTTTCTACTTTTTTTTCGATTGGTGATGTAATTGTTGCATGTATGCAATGTTCCAGGAAATTTTACAAATAAATGGAAGAATTATTTTTCATTACCTTTGGGGTTTTGTAATTATACGAGCTGTTTTCTTGAGGGTTTTGTTAGGCGGAGAGTACATAAGTGAGCGGTGGTGCTTTCTTTGATTGGCTGTTTGAGGTTTGAGATGAGCGTTAGAGCAGCAGGTGCAGGATAATCAAGGCAAAGACAGCGTTCCTCTGGTAAATTCATCTGCAATATTATGTGTCATTCGGTCGGAACAGGTCAAAAATTATACAATGTACCTGTTGACGACATCTTTACGCGGCGATGCAGCCAAAAATAAGGCACAGGGCCAATGGAAGTTGTCAACTTTTAAATTCTGATCTCTAGCTTGCTTAAACGCAACAGCTTTTGCCTTTTTTTCGACTTATAAGTATTCGCCCGTGTTTTTTTTTTTTTTTTTTTTTGTACTGACTGAAGTTTATGAGGCCAACGAAACGTTATGATATTTTCATTAAAAATAGTGTTTTAAGGAATATGTTGGGCCTTTAAATGCACAGAAAGATATCCGAAAATTAAAAATTGGAGTTTAGAACCCTTTTTGCGAGCGAAGCGAGCCACAAACCTCAATTTGTCGAATATAACTTTGAGATTTTGTTACGTGCCGTGTCCCGACGACTGTCGAATAGGAACAATCTTTGCAATAAGTTCTTAAATGTTAGCACTTACCAGAACGCCATGCAAAACTATCACGTACGATGAGTGGGATGCAAAGCCCATGCTAATACTTTTTAAGTGACGGCCTGCGGAATCTTGCTTTCCAACAAAACAAAATGGCTCCCGAATACAGTAAACGGGCGATTATTTGTTTCATTTCGATGAATTCACTAGCGAATGGTTGTTAAAATTATTGAAACTAATTAAAAGAAATGTTTTGATCTTTATTTATGACAACTTGTCTAAAGAAAGGACTTGTGATCTCATTTTGACACCTTTACGAATGCTAGAAACAGATATCCATATCTCTCTCTCTCCCTCTATCTCTGCAACAAAATGCATGTGTTTTGATATAAATGTCGCACACCCAGTACGCAGTGCATGTGTGACTGTGTGTTGCATGAAAATGCTAGTCTGAAAACTAACCTCGAAAAATGGCATTTACCCTACAAATATGAGGCTAAGGTTACCAAGGTTCCTGGCAAATCACAGTCCATTGTTGTGAAATTGGCTGCCAAGGCTAAGGATAAGGCCCTCAAGTCCAAGAAACCAAAATGGGGCTTGTAGGTCCAAATGGGAACAGCCAAGGCTAAGGCTGTAGCTTTGTTGAAGGCCAAGAAGGTTCAAACTAAGGTCATAAAGGGAGCTTTCGGTACCCGTACCAGGAAGATCCGCACCAGCGCTTTTCCGGAGGCCAAAGACCTAGAAATTGTCCCGCAATCCAAAATATTGGCCGTTTGAAGGAGCCCCTGAGCCAGCAGAGCTTTGGCCGATTTAAAAAGTAGTCTTCGCCTTCAATATCACGCCCCATAGTTGGATTTAAAAATTAAAAAAAAAACCTTTCCATACACTGTGTATATAAAAATAGAATTTATTTACGATTGAGCACATTATACAAATTATTTTATTTTGTTTTGTTTTTCTCTCTATTTCGCAATCTGTTACAAACTAAAATGGACGGTAGTTTATGAGTTTGAGTACGCATTTGCTCCAAGCAGTATCTAGCCATGCAAACTTAAACTAAGCCAAAAATATTTTATTTTCTTCAAGTCGACGAACAAATGCAAATGACTTTCTTACAATTGTAAAGTTCTTCTTTTTCGCTTACTTTTTTTTTCAATGAATATTATGCCATAGTTATTCTAGTACAAATCTACTCCTAAATCTTAATTTAAATATTAAATAATATTGGAGTTGCGTTCATTAGTGTTGTTTCTCTTAAAATTAATAAATTACACAAACAAAATATTCCAGTTACGATTGGTGCTTTACAAACAGAAAAAAAAAAAAAGAAGAAAAAATCCAAACGTAATACTGCGAACGTTTTACTTTTTTTTTCCCAAAAACAAAGGAATTTGAATATGTTATTGCTTTCTCCTTTGTTTTAAATAATAATTTTCGAGTTTTACTTAATTTAAGCAGAAATTTACAACTACTCGTAAACACGAAAGAAAACATTAACAATTAGGATTAAATAAAATTAATACTATCACATGTACAATTTTTTTCTATCTTTCATTTCTATACAATAATAAAAATATACATACACTACAATTTTACAATTTTAAGCAATCACTTCTATGTGAGTCGCATTTTCCATGTGATTTTCTGTTTGCAGTCAAAGTATAAACTATTTAAGTGTGAAATTGCAATGAGATGGAGTATCATTTGTCCTTACAGTGTTGGGGTGAATAAAATAGTTTTACAAAAAAATAAAAAAATAAAAAACAAATCTACATAAAATAAAAATAAAAATAAATTCTAGCTATCAATTGAATATCATGTTATTTATCTGTGATTTTTGTTCTTAAAATGGCAATTGTGGTGCTTGTTTTGTGCTGATGTCCCGCTTTGTTTGGCAGAGAAGGGATGTCCTAAGGATCGTTGGCTCCAAAAATTACCGAATTCCATTTAACCACTGAAACAAGTCGGAAAAGAAAGAAGAACAAAACACAATTTGGTTAGGGCAATAAAATGTTGTTTGTTTGTTTGTTTGTTAAACAAATTGTTTAATAATATTCCATGCACATTTGCTAAAGAGGGATAGATGCATTAACGTGCGTACCGTCTCTGTTTTTTTATTTGTTTGGTTTAATTTAGCAACTTTGATGTTTTCTTGTGTGTATTTGTTTTGTGTATGGTTGTCGATTTAATTTGTTTTATTTTTTCATGTTGGTATATGTCTTTTGTTTGATTTTGTGTACCAATGCGTGTTCTAATGTAGATACATGTAGTGAAATGTAAATAGTATGGAAAAAAAGAAGTAGATAATTTAGAAGCAAGCCGAAATTATGAATAGAGTAGATGACGCTAGAACATTTAAAGGTATGTTGCAATGAAGAAGAAGAAACGATAGAATGAACGCAAGATTGTACGAAGCTGGATGTTTGCATGCTTTGCTTTGCGCACCGAAGATGAAAGAGGAAGGTAATGAAGTTGCAAGCAGTTCCTTTTACTGATATTCTACAAATTTTTATTTCGAGTAGTTGGAGTTCAACGATATTTTGTACTAATTTCAAGATGGCCGCTGTTTTAGTTTTCTTTCAGCACTCTGAGTAAATTGACTGGCGAGTCAGAGTAAAATCCGAGCATAACAGTCAGCTAAGCGGAGCATATAAAAAATGATTGCCGGATAAAGAAAAGTATGCTAGATCGACAAAAGGTGTAGCAGATTAATGAAACACAACAGATCTTCTTGCGTTTCATAAATAACTCTGCGCATGGTCGGCTCAAAACATGTACGACCTGCTTGAGCTCTGTTCAGTGCTCTACTCTGGACGAGAAATGAAAAGCGCCAATTGCCGCCTTTGAGTTAGAGCTTTTGGCGTTTGAATCAAGTCCGAAAGTGCTGATGTGGCGTAGCTGGATAAGACCCGGGTAACTACTGTCAGCGCCATTCAATTTAAGCGAGTAATGTCTGGCAAGTTATTGTTGAACAGTGTTAAATATCGTGGAAATTTGCTCCTTTTTTTCCAAATTCCAGTGGAAAGGAAAGTTTTAACCAGAATATACAGAGATTCTATTACATTTTTCTGTGTAAGACTTGAGCCTTGTGAATTGAGTATCTTGATTAAGGAATATTGCAAAACAGTGAGGATTTTGCCAAGCAATTCACAAAATTTAATAATATTTGGTTGACACAAAACGCTATGTCAAATCCGGCATGACTGTCTTTCCTCAAAAACAGAAAATGTCGACTTGGTAGATTATTTTTAGAGACTGCTCAAAGAAAATTTCCAAAAATTGGGTAAAATTACCAAATGGAAGTTGTTGTACTAAACTTTATAGCTTTCGTTTATGGTGTATAGGTACAGAAGTGATGCTTGTAGAAAAAGGTGGTCGATGATTTACAAAAGTTGACAACTTGAAAACTGAGTCACAGGAAAAGTTGAAAGGACGAAAAATTATATAAATAGTTGACCAGACAGACTTTTGAGAACCGAGATCAAAGCATTGACGGCTTTGTGTTCCCAAAACTTAAACCTTTCGACATCGAAAGTGGTCACACAAGAATGAAAGGACTTCTGAAGATGAGAAGTCAAAGAGAAAGTCGGAAAAAAGAATTATATACTCTTATGAATGTTGATGCTTCAAATCGTTCTACACAGATATAAGTTTCTCTTTCAATACACGATCAATAGTGCATCCGTTTAGTTTCAAATCATTTTGTTGTTAGAGCTGCTTCATCCATTAGTAAATTTTGTGTCCTCATCAGTTTGCGGCGATGAATTTCCTTATCTTATATTAGAAAATGAATTATTATTATTTTTATATTCCTGTCTCTCTCTCTCTTTCTAAAACATGCTAAATTATTTATTTATGACATGACATGCATGTGCATTGCACAACTAAAAACAAAATAATGAAGTATAACTAAAAATTAACGAAAAAAAAAAAAATTAAATGGTACAGCCAATTGTTTTGATTCTCAGTGAATGCATTCGTTTGGTTTCTAGTTTGCAAAATTTTTTTGTTGTCGCTTTATCAAGGAATTAAATTAAAATTACTGTCTAAGATGAGATACGGAAAAAAAAAATAAAAATATGATTTCAACTGCTACCAACCGCATTCCCTGTTTATTTATGCATTTTATTTGTTTACTTTTAAAATGATGCATATACTCTATGTGCCAGATACTTTATGTATTTTGTGGCTTTAGGGTTATTTGTATTTTTAAATGCTGATTGTAGAAACATCTTTAGTCTTACCACATACTCCGGGGCATTTGTTCTTTTGTTTTTCTGACGGAATAGCTTTTCGATTTTATTTTGCATTTTATGGAGAGAATGTCGCTTAGGATAAAAGGAAGAAGAATTAATGTTGTGTGTGTGATTTCCTCGTTTTGTATCTATGAGATACAATAGCTAGTGTCACGATTTAACCACTTCTACTACTTCTATCTCGGGGAATGTTTATTGGTAAATTGTTCGTATTGTCGCCGAGATAGTTTGTTGTATATGCGGGCGATGCCGATTGTTGCTTTTGCTGGTTTAGGTATTTATTACTATTACCACTGGAGTTGTTCGTACGTTTTCTAAAGTACGTGTCAAAGAGGGAGCTTCGAGTTGTGGAACGTCCTCCGAGGATGTAACTTCTTTGTGTGGTTGTCACCTTTGGATGGGGCGTATCGTCCAGGGTCTCGTTACTGTCGGCTTCTTCTGTCGTCTCTTCGGCAGCATTTAGTGTTGTTGTTGCTGATGGTGTGGTTGTTGTTGTTAAACTATAATTTGGAGGATGTGGACTCTGGCTAGTACGATTCGAATTTATATGTGTTTTGGATAAAATATTTTTTAGGTACAAATCATAGGTTTTGCGCAGTGCTGAGTTATTTGCAGGTGTCGACGATGCAGGAGGAATAGGAGTGGTGGTAGTGGTGGTGCTGTTGATGCCAATACTACTACTACTATTACTGGTACTGCTTGTGATGCTTACAATGCGACTTGTTGTTGTTTTTATGTGTTTCAAATATGTTCGTGTTTTATTGTTACTCATATTTCGGAGTCGTATTTTGCGATAGAGTTTTAATGGTCTGACTGTTTTTGATAAAAGTGGTTCGGGTTGTGGTGTGGTTGTTGTTGTGGTTGTGGTAGTAGTTGTTGTTGTTGTTGTTGTAGGTGACAGTGTTGTAGATAATTCACCAGTGATATCGATCGATGATGCCTCATCCGCATTATCATTATTTTCATAATAGTCTTCGTTATTATTATGATCATCGTCGAAGTCCTGCTCAGCGCTGCTAATTATTTTAATAAAGTTTGTTAAATAAAATCGGTTTTGCTCTGTTTTTTTTTTTGTTTTGGGGGAATTAGTTTTCTTATTTTGTATATGTACTTCTACAAGGAATTGTTTAATTCGTTCTCGGATGTAGAACTCACTATTTACTTAGCTAGATTTTGGGGAGGAGCTTATATTGGCGAACAAATATGGAATTTGTTCTAAATTCTTTCTGGGACAAAACATATATATATTAGGGGTTTATTTGGGTTGTTGTACTTACTTATAAACGGCACGGTATTGAGTGCCATAGTCCTGTATAACGTTGGTGGGCAGTGGTGTACATCTGCCATCAAGGCAGTGCTGCAAATTAAAAGAACAATTAGCGATGCAAAACAGAAGGACGATCGGAACAAGATCGATAAGCATGAGTCTATCCCGCATTTATGTAGCGTGAAATACCCTCTATCCTCTGTCCACCTACTCACCACTCCATTACCGCACGATGAGCCTTCTGCTGCTGGCCGGTACGCCACACAATACCCCGTCTGTGCGTCGAAACAGAAAAGCTGCGCACACACTCGCTCATCCTTGAAGCACGCGTATGTACCACGATCCCTACGGCACTGAGCGTCCAGTGACAACAGAGTACCTGGCAGTGATCTACCCAGCGCGTTGTCCTCATGTGGAGCATTATGCAGGCAGCTAGCTGTATCACCACTGAAACGAGAAACAAATTTCATCATCCCAACATGTCCGCTTGCATCTATACTCACTTCAAGAAATGATGAAAACTCTGCACTGTACACGGCGACCATCTGAATCCTCTTTCCGTGTGCCTCAGATCTGACATGATGTAACCGTCCTCCCAGCGGCATCTCTCAGCTCCCGGACCGCCGAGGTAGCTTGGTGGTGGCGAACCATCATGCACGGCTCCCAATCTATTCGAAAAATGTATACGGTGACAATTTATTATGGCAGACATTTGAGTTTCTACCAATCGCACTTACAAATGTCCAACTTCATGTGCGGCCACAATGATTCCACTGAAACCACCGGTATCCTCAATGATAGCCACGCTGTTGACTTTTTCCAGACGCTTGTTCACCACGCATGCTCCTCCAACATATGCAAATCCTATGATTTATGTGATGGCACCGTCAACAGGCAAAAACAAAGTTAAAGATATTTGCTCGAGTTTTTCTTTCCTTATTACAGGATTTTTTTTTTATAAAGATATGTACATAAATGTGTAAAAAAGTGTCTTTGTGTGTGCATGCGATTTTGAAGTTAATATAGTTGTTAAGAAAGGTGAGGCGAAGCATTGCTCTATAGATAAAAGCATTGAGTTTGATACTTTGTTACTAGCGGTGGACAGCTGTTAGTGATGGCAGTTTAGAGGAAATAGGAAGAAGGCTTTGAATTACTGTCAGACTTGGAATGTTTACACTTGCATGGGGAGCTAAGTGATATAAATTAAACGTATACGACGTCTGCCTGTCATTTGTTATTTTGTAGTTATGTGTTTTCTAATTAAGGGGTTTTATTTTTTCTGAGAGTTGTCATTCTGCATTTTGACTTCCTGTTACTTGAGCAAATTGGCTTAAAGTGGGTTATTTATTACACCCATGCAACACTGGAAGCGGGCAAGTGGCAAGTGATGGCAAATCCCAAGCAATTCGTCTGGCAAACTTTATTTCAGCGAGTGAATACCAACTACTCGTTACTTTTGAGCTTGTAAAATAGAGTGGTGATAAATTCTATTCAGCTAAAGCCATGGCAGAAGTGACTATTGCCGTACAATCTGTCAAATCGGGTGAATTCAATTTGAGGTGCGTGTGCCCTGGTTTTAAGAGGGTCATACAGCCTTCTGTGTTTCTGATGTGGTTCTTGAACGCAAAACATAGAATCCTATGTTTCTGGTGTGGTTCTTGAACTAAAATTTTCGAAAATGATCTCTGCCGACTGAACTTAACGACAGAGTTCAAATGCGAACATATTTTCAGTTCAATTAGTTCTATACTAAAGTTATTTCCAACTGCACTATAGTAGAACATCGAAGATTTTTAAATCGAGACTGAACTTGTCCAAAAAAAGAAGTGGTGCCAAATCATCCGTAAGCGATTTCATACAGTCACAAAATTGGGAAGATTTTAAGCCATTTAGTTCAGTAGTTCATTGGTTTTTGAATGGTTAAATGCATCATAGAATATGCGTGCCAGACGTTCCGCAATAAAAAATGGTTCTCCCCGGTTTGAACCTGAGACGCCTCGATCAGTAGTTCGGGACAGTAATTGTTTTATTTATTTATTTTTTTTTTTTTCTTCAAAAGAAATAATGCTTACGAGCTTGTTAAGTGATTCATTGCGATCACAATACTAAAGTTTAGTTAACATCGGATGACACATTAAACAAAAAAATTACTAAAAACTGTCGTAGAAGTTATTTAAAGTATCGCAATTAAAAACAGCTTTAGAGCCAGGTTAAAAGCTTCGAATTAGGTTAAATCAAATTAAGGAATGTTTTAAACAACACATACAAGAAACAAACCTACAAGCTTTTAAGAACTTCTTCAATAATTTATGTAAATTACAAAACTATTACCTTATATGTACTAAATACATTTTAAAATTAACTATAGTTACAAATGATAAATTACCTTATTCGTAGTGGCCAATTTTTGCCTTTTAGGCTGTTAGTTAAGCCTTTCCCAATGTAAGCAAAGTTAAATAAGGTAAAATGTTATAAACAATATAATCAGCCACATCACCATAGTTAAATGTAAATAAATTAATTAGAGAATGTGTATATCAATTCGGATACAGCGCCAAACAATCATCTGATATCCTCAAACTTTTGGTAGATAGTCAAAAAAAAAGAAGAAGAAGAAGAAGAAGTCACAAAATCGAAACAAGATCCGGTGTAGGAAAACAACAAATTTACATACAGACCATAATTTTGACAGAAAATTGAAAGTTGGAACCTTCAAATAAAATCAGACCCCATCAGTGATGTAGATACACATACATACGAGTACTCTTATGGCCAATATTTACATCCATATTTAAAGTAGTAGAAGAAAATATTATAAATATCTTTTTAAGTAAACTATACAATCGGAGATGAAAACAGTATTCAGATTCAGACTGGGAAACAACACATATGTAGATATGTAGGTATATTGAGAAAAAAATGTATAGTAAAACAATAAAGTAGTAGAGGAGTAGACTGTTCGAAGAAGTTGTACATAGATATAGTAGATACATTGGAGGTCTCTTCGTTGTAATTTACCTGCGGTACCGCGTTTACATTCACCATATGGAAGTGATCGTCTGCACATATCAAGCCTGTAAAGTTTCATTTAAGAAGGACATTGTTTTAGAAATTGTGTTTGTACATTATTTTGTTTTGAAAATTCTTCCCAAAAAGAAAAAAAATCTCAATGATATTTAGCACAGCACGAGGGACGAGATTCGTTTTAGCTTAGGTTGGAAATTGCTTAAAAAGTGTGACCATTTACAATAACAATAACTTTTGGGACGTCTCTCCCAGTAAAATAAGGTGTAACTTACTATATTAGTTCATAGTTAGCAGGCTTTTGCCCAAGATGTAGCTCGCTGGAGATAGCTATTGAAGTAACCAAACCCAACAAATTAAATGCAATAATTTTGACGTACTTCTCACTGAATCAGTTATTTAAAAAATACCTTCAGTTTACAAATGAAATGTATTTTTTCTAAGACAATAATCACGACAGAAATGGAATTCCCCTTGAGTTCCCATCATAGACGATCCACTGTCAAATTAATGTTGCTCAAAGTTAGGTGCTCGTTTGTCAAAAATTTGTTTAGAAACTTTGCAATAAAGCCGTCAAAACCACGTCTTATGTGCGCTTGGTTTCGTTTTGAAGTTGTGCACCTCAGAAAACACCTGACAGTTTATACTTCTGTGGGGACTTTAGGGTCTGTTCGCGAAAGTTTTGTTTTTCAAGTTGCATCTGTACGAATTTCGGTTAAAAGTTATATGAAAATCAACTAAGGAGGGAGTTTAAAATATGGACGCTACTTGGAAATTTCCCCAATCAACGCAGATTCGTATCCCGCCCTGTTTTATATTCCTCCTATTTGTTTGCACCTCAACAAAATATTAACCAAAGAGCTACAAAAGTTAACAAATCTATCCATAATTCGGTAGCGCACATTAATGCTGACTTCGAACCCAAGTAAACCAACACAGGTTTCTTCTTCTTTACCACTAAAAGCGGAACACTATATTCTTGCACCACACTGCGAGTCCTAAAGCCTCAACGGAAGCGCCTTCTTTACCGCAAATAGTCTCAAATAATAACCTTGTCACCGTTGCTACAACCAACATTATGTCATTCGAAAACAAATTTCCCAAAAAATGCTCTAAGGCGCAAACACAATATTATTTGGATTAATTGACTAATTTACTTTGTTTCTAAATAAACGCAAACTATTTTGTTTTAAATGTTAAATATAAATATAAAAATATATATATATGTGTGAAGTGTGTATGTTTGAAGGTATACCTGACCCCATCAGTATATTTATGCTCATGTGCTTAAAATGCGTGTTTGTTAAGTTTTTTAGTGTGTGTGCTTTTGTTATTTAAAGTGTATTTTTTTTTTTTGAAAGTTTACCCGCAGTGCCTTTTGTACAACGACCGCCCTTTCGTCTCCGGCACATATCGTACCTAGGATATAACAGTACTTTCATGTGAACAAATTTTCAAATTTAAGAAAACAACATTTTCGTTCTCTTGTTTTATAAACAAAAAACACATAATAACTTACGCAATTTGTTTGCAATTTCGGTTTTGGACAAATCCCATTCACACTCATCCCATTTGGATGTGCTGCTTACTCATACTCACTTTGTTATCGCCACCGCAATGTCGTACACCGGCAGCCTTCGTTCCCGGAACAGATATTTGCCCATGTCGGTTAGAGCCGCTGCTGAGTCAATGGCGTCGCGGCCGACACGATTTCTTTCCAGATATGGAGTTGCATCTCTTCCCTGAAACCGAAACAAAGTCAAAAATCACACTCGCCAATTACCAATTATGTTTTTCATTTTCGTCTAACAATTCGATTGCGAATAACAAGTGCTCGTGCGTATTCGTGTTTTGCACGAATTCTATTCCCGATGCAGATACGCGATAGTAAATTAATAAAAATGAACTTGTGACAAGTTTCTGTCTACCGTTTCGCACCTGTTCGCGCGCCACACTGTGGAGCGGGTATGCAATTCGCCTGACGGTAATAAATAAACAAATTCTAGCGTTGGGCAAACGTCATAAATATAAACTGGCTGTAGGTTGGTGTTGGATGGTGAAATGATTTTCTGTTGATTTACATAATAAGCGAGCGAGATACACAAGCGCAGACACAAGTGGTGTGTAATCAGGGCTCAGGTGTGGATAATTTTGCAAGTTTGTAACTAACTATAGAGGGAAGCATACAAGTGTGTTGCCCAATCGCGAGGAGTGGCTACTGGGTGTTTCGAATTGCATGCGATCCACTCAAAGGTGGTAAGTTCTGGAAATTCACTATGGAAATCTATTACATATCGATTCATGTGTAGTTACTGCAAAAAATGTCAAAACGAGGTTATGGACCGACAGCATTGAGTCAAATTAGTGTTGCGCATGTGAAACGCTATTTGAGAGAGCTTTTTAACAGCCTTTCAGTTCAGCGTCAGCGTCAGAATTGAGTTCCACATTTAGAAAGCGAAGGAGCCTCGTAAGTTTTCCTCTCCTCCCCCAGGAAGTTGGCATACACTTCTTCTTTGCATTTGCATATTATACATTTCCTCTGAACGTTCGAGTTTTATTCTTCCGCGTGGGTTTTTTGGCGATTCTCCTCAACCATTTCACACGAAACATGCATTGCCTTGGATTTTTTGCTGAACTAGCCAATGAACCGATTGTTTTCTCGGTGAAGTTAAACCGAATAAAATGCGAATCGCCTGATTTCAATGCAACCACAGTTTTTCTTCCACTGATGTTCCTTGGTCAGGAGTTTGATGCAAAACCATCGTTTAAGTTTCTAGCTATGTTGAAAGCTGGTAGTAGATACATAAATCCAAGCTTATGATGTGTCTTATTTAGAGCTTCTTTTTCGTTCCATATTTCATGAGTCTGCGCGCAAAAGCCAGTTAGCAACAAAATAGGAAGTGGGGTATTCAATATTGAATCAGGTAATCCACGAGGCAGTGAGTTGGGACCGGTTTTTTTTTTTTTATTACACAAACGATCTCAATGCAACCAGTAATGCCACTCTTCCTGACGCTAAGAATCCCATAAGAAATAATGGAAGCCCCGAAGAACTAAGACTTCGAAAATGCCCCGCAAAGGATTTTTGTCGCCAGCGGCTTTAACCCACATCTCGATTCAAAAGCAAACTCTGTGGACTGTGCTTAAAATATAATCTAAACTATATCAAAGCCACTCACGAACTCCGTCTTGAGAAGGCCACGTAAAAACGTTACCCGAGTTACGCCAATACCAATTGCTTAGCTATAAAAAGTCAAACAAGTGCCGGCCACTGATTTACCTAGAATCTGAATAATTACTACTTTCTAGCGCTCTTCTGCTCATCACCAACCACAACCGGCCTTGTCCCTACATGAGAAAAGGTCAAACATTACAGAGCGCCTCGTTTCGTAACAGTATTGCATAAGACATCTTGTCCCAGAGCCGCCGTCTATTCATCTCACTATTTCTTCTCGATAAAAAAAAACTATTGCATAAGAACCATCATCGGCCAGTATAGTCAAACATCAGAATCAGACGCACGCCAACGTCGCAGTGACTTTAAGATCGTAACATTCATTTAAGAAGCAATTGCTTCCAAGCTAGTAAAAGACATAAATTAGCGAACTAGTTTCTTATACAACCATCGGGGGATCATTAAAAAGAAGATTCTCCTCTTCGACATCGACGACCTTTCACTTTTCCAGCGACGCAGAAAGGGATCCGTATCTGGCCAAAGGAAAAGGGCAAGACTTCTTTATGAACGACCCTAGAGTCTATACAGCTGATTGCTGCGGCTGACAGATAATAGAAAATGAAACTGAATACCAATTGTTTGGATAGAAGAAACAAAATGTATACACGATCAGTTGAAGAAGAGTCGTGCTACCAAGGCGCGAAGCAACTAAATCTCACGTATTCCGATCGTGAGTTGGATTGCAGAAGCAACACAAAAGATAGCGATATACGAGTGCTCGCGGGCAACAATCAAAACAAAGTACATAATAATTTATTTAGTGTAGCGTTTCGTCGGTTTTATTACCGCCAGTTGTTGGCATATTCGAAGTTCAAACGCTTTTTGCACACCCGGCTGGGAGATGTTTGGCGCTTCGATTCTATACGAGTATGTACGGTCAACTTAGACTGCTTAGACAATTGTACGTTTGGGTTTCTATGGTTTTCCAATTTAATGCGAAACGTGTTATGAGGGCGGACTTGTGAAGATCTTTTTGAAATTCTTAAACAATTACAGTTTTTATTAGCCATAAACTGGCGGAGATGTACGCTGATAAGGGAACACATCCGCATCGAAAAATGGGTGCTATCATAGTTATGCAGGCGATTGAGAGTGAACGAGACCGAATTCAGAGGTATCTTGGTCAAAATGGGTTAGTAAAGAACATAATCTTGCGTTCCTCTTTTAAACAGCCAACATCCATAGTTGCAGTGAGAACTATTTTCCACTCAGAGGTTAGGATGCGTTCTAGAATCGTATGTCGCTTTCATGTCACAACATTTAAGTATTCATGGCGAAACAAACTGAGCGAAAATCAACTGTCATCTGTCAAATTGACTGTCACTAGAAAAAGTATTGCCCATTTAAAAATTTAACCTCATAAGGCACCGCAGATGGACTCGCGAACTTTTGTTCGTATTCGGAGTCAAAATTGTCTCTGTTTGGAAGAGCTCCTTTCAGAGAATGAGCTTCAAAAATTCAAAACAGTTCTTATTTGAACAAATGCTAACACAGGTTAAAACGATGTTTTTCGATTGTCGGCGATCGGTTTTTGAGGTTGTGGGGGCTTAGCAACTCTAGTAGGGAACGCTGAAAAATTCTGTTCGCTTTTGAGCGAGGTTAGGTAGAGTCGAGGGAAATTTCCATGCCACTCAGAAGGAATTTTACATTCTGGGCGCAGGAGCTTTTTTCGGAAAAAAACACTGTTTGATATCAGTGGAATGTGGAGTCAGGACAATGAAATGAGCTACGAAAGTGAGATTTTGTATACTTTCTCAAAACTGGACTTCAATTAATAGAAAGAGAAACGATACACATGCTGAAGTAGATGCAGAAAACGCTGTGCGATTTTTTGTCAGTCATACTCAAAGAACACTCACTTCTATAAAGAAGTGTTTCCCCATCCCCCAGTTCCATCCGCACGTGTTCCTAAAATATGGTACGTAACACAATTCAAAATTCCCCTCAGCATTTCTGCTGTCTGCCATTTCAACATTCAACAGACAACTTTTCTGGTTTTAAATTGGACACCTGTCACCTATCCCATTGGCTGTCTATAAATCAATTTACTGGCCAAATTAAAGCACTACTGCTTGCCGAATAATTTGAAGAGCTTCTCTCCGCTGAAATCCTGGGAATTCGAGAACCTTTACCATGGTGACACGAAAACAGAGCCGTCTGATGAATGTTAATCATCAATCACTCAGTCGCGGCAGTCGTGAGTTGTATAATTCAGTTATTAGTTGCTTTCATTACTATTTTACCGACAAGGTTAATACCACCGTATTTCGACAGACACAACTAACAGCAAAAAGATTTAGACAAGAGAACTGGTTAGTTGAAGGTTAATTATTTGTTTTAATGATTTTCGGTGGTCATCGTTGAATGTGGACCGCCTGATGTAGATTAATTGATTTCAATCGTGAAAAGACTTGATAAACCTTCATTCTCTGTTCTCTTACATATAGAATGTCGAAGGCAGACGCAACAAAGGAAGTTTTACAGCTCCTGCAGGAGGGCAACAAACCCTACTCGGTGAGCGATATTTTCGAAAAGTGCGGAAAGGACTTCGGAAAGGGCACGGTTCAGAAGTAAGTTTGAAACACATTTGATGGGGTTTCATATTTCATTTAAAAAAACCAACCAACCTCTTTCAGGGCGTTAGATACGCTACTCTTCCGTGAGAAGGTGGTCGAGAAAACCTTTGGAAAGCAGAAAATCTACTTCATTCGACAGACGGACTACGACCGCAAGGAAATCAAAGCGGAAATGCAAATGCTAACGCAAAAGAAGGCACAATTAGAGACGACTTTGAAAGCGAAGCAGGACAAGGTTCGTGAATTGGAGGCGAAATTGAAGACGTTTGCAGCGATTCCGAGTCTTGACACCCTGCACGTTCAAAAGGCAGAGCTGCAGGGGGCTATTGATGAGATGAATATCAAGCTGAGCAATATAAGGGCTAAGCAGGGAACGAAGGTTGGTTTTCGTGAAGGTATTTTTTTTTTTTGGATTTTTAATATATATACATTTTTATAGATTTCAGCGGAAGATGTCAAAAAAATTGAGAAGCGTCATTCGAGCTACTTATCCGACTATCGTAAACGTAAGAGGATCTGCACGGACATGATCGACGCCATTTTGGAGGGATATCCCAAGTCAAAGAAGCAGTTGATTGAAGACATTGGATTGGAGACGGATGAAGCTGCTGGGTTTTTACCTATTCGTTGATCCGTTTTTTACTGTTTGTCGTACCTTATTTGAATTGTATTGCATTCTTTTTTCTTGTTAAAAAAGAGTTTAAGAAATATTTTTTGTATACGTCAACCACTTGTCAGAATTACATTTATTAAAGTGGCTTGAATTGACTTGACTTGTATAAACGGGTTGATGGTTAAAAAGGCTTGGTCTTGGAGTTTGTCGGATAATCTGCAAACTAGGTATCAGATTAACGTGTTTTAATTGAGATAAATCACGTCTAAACCTAGTTAATCCGTCAGTAAAGTGAAAACCGCGCTTAAAAATAGCATGAGAATACTCCAACTTAAGCCAATGCGCGATTATACCGAAATGTTATGCGTGGTGTCGTCATTAGACGATTATAATTTGCGCCATTGGTTCTGTGATTGGGCGTCTAAAGTTGAAAGTCGGTGCGCATTTGTACCGTCAAGTTTTGTTCCTAACTTAAGCTGATTTCCGACCACGTTTGACACTAGTTTTAGCCGGCAAGATCACAGAATGGCTATCTAACGCCTGCAGCTAGTATTCGTATGGATTTCGAATTAGGATCTGACGTCTATGTCGATGTTCCTGTGATTATGTATTATAGAAACCATTTACTACATCACCAGTACGGTAGAGTGACAGATCGGCCATTTGCAAATTGCGAAACGGTACAGTTTGAATCGAAGCTATGTTCGCGTTCATATTGTGCCACGATTCTTCATTAATTGCTCTAAATTTCCCCTCAGGGAGACTGTTCAAATTCCGTTTCCTTATTTCCTCTTTCAAAAGACAACCGACCAGAGTTATTGACAATTTGAATGTCACTTGTGTATCAAATCAATTTCTCTCCATACTGTATTTGAATACGACTCTAAACAGTCAGTTATCTTGCCCAACAGCCGTTGTTATTGTTAGCGCGAGAGATTGCATTCAACAATGGGTACCTACTATTCACTCGTATATATCTATATATTTTTTTCGTAACCGCAATTATCTACCAACAATTCAAGTTAACAAGTCTTTTGTCCAGCAAATGCTAATTCATCGGTTTCTCTGGTTGGCAAAACTTGTTTTGTGTCTGAAGATTACCAATCAACCTGCTCATTCACGATGGCAAATCTACACGACTACAAAGCGTTTAATGTTAATTTCTAAACCAGTATCGGTGTCGGTCGGTGTTCGCGTCACACTTAAGTAATAAGTGCAAATTTGTAAAATTCATACTTGGGGTGCCGTTAATTTAAATACCTACCGAATATAATCCTTAACGGGTACTAGTCGACTTGTACGTTGTAGGTACCTATTGTTCTTTCAAATTTGGGCTCATAAATATTGAGTGCATAAGAGGGAAATCAATGGGAATGGACTGTGGGCACATTTAATACCGGCGAATTGCGGACCTGCACAAGTAGTTGGTTTTTGTCAAAAGACAACATTTATGAAGTATTTTAAGATCAGTAACTCAGTGGTTGCCGTACTGAGCTGCAGGAGGAGGGTCTCAGTTCCATTGGCCGGAAAAGCAGAAATTACAACGTAAGTATGTGTGACAAAAATGTAAGAGTGGAACTGTCCTGAGAAAGGGTCTAACTTCAGTTGGGATTGGCTTTAAAATTGCAGGTCCCTTTCAATGAAAAATTAAACGATAGTTGCGAGAAGCGCAAGGAAATCTATACCCACTTTCGGGCAAATTCAGATTTGTGTATCTCCTGAATGAGTTTGCCGATTGCGATGAGATAAAAACTAAATGTTGCTCCATTAAGGCCTGTGCCTTGACTAAGGACTCCATACGAATTGGGTAAGCAGTTCCAATGTGATCCCTTAACAAACAAGTCCATGTACAAACAAATGAAAAATTGTACAACGCAGGAGAAAGAAAGAAGAAAAGCGATTTTCTGATGAGAAGAAGAGAGATTTTCTGATACAGACAGGCGGATAAGAACGCACTCTGTTGTTTTGAACAAGATATAAGCCTTTTTCGAGCCTCCAGTCCATCAGCTGGAGGCGGCAAGAATCGAATTGTGTGGACAAATTGTAGCCCCATCACAAATGAATTCTGGGTGGTTGCGACTCAGTAAACTCTTTACCACAATTGGACAATTTGGAACCTGAACATGGGCAGACCGGAAGGTAACGTATAGTTCCATCCAAAGTCACGTTCAAATACCCTCTACAACAGAACTCGTTCAGCCAGCAACCACTTCAAACACGCAGCCCAACTATCTCCTATCAATAGTCATAATTAAAATCTGTCACTGCTATCAATTTGTTAATGATTTGCAACGCTAAAGCACACGCCATACCTGAAAATGCCAAAGGCAGTGCCCCTAATAGCCACTCTCAAGTTGACATTTAACTGTTGGGATATTTCGCAACCCAACCACTGATGACACCAAAAGGACCGAGGGAAGTTTTACCTCATTCTGACAGATCGGCATCAGTTTTTCGTGGGAAACATTTCGAAACCTAACCTCAATCGGTTGTGTCACAATCCCAACTCAAACTGCATTTGTGGACAACTTCAAGGTGACTCGCTGGCAGTTCCGTTTTCCGAAAGTTGCCTTTCGGTTACGCACCCGGGTCTAACTGCCGTAACTACACCATTTGGCGACACTAACTAAGTGGCCGTATATATCAATTTGACAGAATTTGCATTTGGTTTCCTAGAATTTGTCAAAAAAAAAAAACAAAACCATCAAGAGTGTGGCTATTTCTTAGGGGGCGCCAACTTGCAACCAATGCGTCAATAAGCACACACGTCTATCCGGTCGTGTCCCAATTTATTTTTTTGGCTAATCAAACATTCGACCGGTTTCCTTTCTAACTGACATTTTCCTCGAGGAAAACAGCGTATATCTCCAGCTCCGTGGTTGCGCCCAAAAAAAAAAAAAACACCCAGAAACCAGAGCAAAAATGTCTTATACTAAAAAAATTTGTTCGTCCATTTGCGGTTGCGAAATCCATTTGCCCCTGCCCACTCTCAAATTGCAGTTGGTCCACTTGAGTCTCCTGTGACACGCGTAGTCGGTTGCGGTCGGTTCGCTGGCTTTGATAAGGCTAAGTACCCCGCGTGTGTAGCACATTTCATAGCGATTGCCCATTATCGGCGTGATACCAACAATAACAGATATGTGTTCGAAACAATATCCTTTTGATCATATGCAACTGCCACAATGCGGAACAAACAATGCGACGGCGATAAATTGAATCGAACGCCCCCACAATAAGCCAACAGCCACCCACTCGTGTGTGGTTCGATACATTTTTAAGTAAACCACCGTGGATATTGGACATGGAATCGCATTCATTATGCACCTGGTTTGAGGGAATATGATTGTCCGTATGGACTCGAATCGAATAGGGTACGCCAAAGGTGACCTCGTCGACGACAGCAGGAAACTGTCGCCTTGCTGGTAATTTTGAGCTTTTTTCTGATTATGATTGGATTAATCTAGTGGAAGGTGAATGTTTGGCCACAGAGACCAGCAGCCAGTAGCTTGGCGGGGAGCACGCAGTTCCAGTGCCAGTGCATTGTAGACAAGGAACATGGGACACTTTTTTTTTGGGAGATCGTTAATCTTTTGCCACTGCGGTGATAATAACTCGAGAGTGCAGCAAGATTGAGCAAGATTTTGTGGAATTTAGGGCTGAACGGAGTGTGTCGCGTGGATTTGGCTGCACAATCAAGATTGCAGAGCGAGGTCAGCCATGATTGGAAATCAATTGCTGTAGTGAAAAATTGGATTTAACTTATAGGGCTGCGGACTAGCTTCATTGTTTGACAGTTCTGACAGTCCAAGTGTTTAAAGAAGAGAGTCACATATCCCAACAACGACAATGACTAATGATAATGAATCAAACAAATCGTGAACATGGCTCAACTGATGTTTAAAACCAATTTTGGCACAATGACAGATGGATATTCGCCAAAAAGCGAAACTCACTTCACTTCACCATGTGCATACGTGGACCTCTCAAGCAAAAATTGCTGTTCATAACTCAAATTGAAAGTCATATGACGTTCGCATACCAGCGCGAGACCACCACCACAAAATGCCGACTCAGAGGCACTCTTGCTTGACAGATGATTTGCAATTGAGCGTACCTGTGACGTGTCGACTTGTAACACAAACTGTAACAAACTGCCACTTGAAATACAAATAAAACCGAAACGAACCAATACTTTATGCTTGCTGGTCTGGTAGGTACATAAATCACTTCAAGGAAGTCACAAAAGCCACAAAACCGTGCGGTTTTATCTGTGAAATAAAATTTGTCGGCAACAAATTGTTTTCTGTGGCGCTGAGCTGAGCTGAGCTCGAAAGAGTGCACCACGTTGTGTTGCGCAAAAGGAAAGAGATTCCGAGGTATTAGGTACTTTCGCTTTTATTGAAACGATAGAGATCTGTCTCTAGGACGCGAATATAAGCTCATCGCTCGTGTAGCTATGGGAAAAGTAATTAGGAGACTACAGAAATTCGAATGGCAAACAATTCAATATTCGCCCGAGCAGAAGTGAATTGGCTGTCATACAAAGGGATATCCTGAGGCGTCATGACAGGTCGTGACAGTGGATTTTTTCTTTTTTTCTATCTATCGCATAGCTGTGGTTAAGCTTAACGATTTCCGCATTGGTTAGTGGCGAGTTGTGTGTGTGTGTGTTACTGTTTGGCTTTTGTTAAAGGCAAAAAAACTGCGAGGTAATTTTTGGCAACAAAGATCTTGAATCAAACTTTTGATGAATATGAGACGAAAATGTCACACATTCTCTAGATTATTAATTTGTTTTTATGAAGTCGTAGGAAACATTTGGAAGTCAAATTTTTACAGGCTAATCGGATGTGAAAACTGGGGCCCTACTTTGTTTCCCGCTCCGAAGAGTGCAATTTTTAGAAAACGAACATTTCGTACTCTCTATTTCGAAAGCGAAATGAAATGCACTAGTGTCGGGGATTTGGAATTCTAGAAGTGGAATTCATTGATTCTATTTTTTTTTGCATTTCGAAAGTAGTAGACTCTTAAAAGAGGAACGCAAAGCAACTTCGTATAGGATTGACTTTCGCAAAGAAAAAGAGAGTTGGGCCCCTGAATTATAAAATTTTGCTGGACGAAAAGACCCACAAAAAATGTATTTTTGTCTCTACTTTTCCACTGAAAGCAATCAAACTTTTATCACAAAGGCCGCAGGCTCCGGAGCTGTCATTACCTAGTGACTATGGAAAGTTGCCTATAGACAGGCGCTAGATGTTTGTAATACAATGCGACAAGTTGACAAGACTTACCTATAGACAGGCGCTAGATGGAGACTCAGTCAAAATGACTACTTGGGCGTGTTTGTAATACAATTCGAAAAGTTGACAAGACTTACGTCGTTTTCCATTGGGATTTCCAGATTTTGCTCTCAGATTTCAGATTTTTCGTGCCCAATGGAACATAAAACGAGATTTTTCTTTCTTTGCATTTGTGGTGGTTCGTGTTTTTAGAGTCAGCTGGTCTTAAATTGTTATTTATGCTTAAAAATCCATTTAATTTTTGTTGATATCAATTGCAGCGGCCAAATTAAATTTTTCCCTATTTTTCACAGACTTGTCTTCTAAAAACGCAATTAATAACACACTTTGAAGTTTGACAGATGACAAATGTTTTGGTGTTAGTGTAAGTAGGTGTGGATCGCGCTAAGATATCGAGATTCGCAAAATTGTTCCGACTCTCAAAAAAATGGAACCAATGAAACATGAAATCTGACAGCCAGCTGATTTCGAGAGCAGAAAAACTGCTCTGAAGCGTTTTTTCTGTCCCAATGGAAAACGACATTAGAAGTGCCTGTTGAATTTATCTACAAGTGGTGCACAACGAAATTGAAGCGCTGCTTTAGAGGGCCTTCCCCCAAAAATTTTCAATTTAAGGTCATGCACGAAAAACTAACGAACGCTGCACCGCTCTTGGCCTTTTAAATGACTCCAACTAAATGCTTCCCAGTTGTTGGTTCGATTCCCTCAATGCCCAATCGAATCAAAGTTCATCATCAACCTGCAGAGAAATCTCCAGCACAACTTCAGTATCCAACTGCGTCGTGAGTTGTCTTGCACCTGACATTATACAATCCAAAGGAATCGCAAACAAAAGAGCGCCAAACGGAAAACATACAAACGTCTTTGTCGGTTACATAATTTGTTTTTAATGTTCATCGCTGACATATTGATTTGACCTAAGTATCCATCGCCACTTCGCTTATGATGCGACAATAAAGTACTTGTAGTCCGCTTCAATGAATGCATACTCAGCGTCAATTATCACTGTCAAAGGGGTTCGCAAGCGATACCGTCATGCAAATGTAATCCAACGTTCTATGGAGATTTGCAATTTGGCAGCCGTAATCGAGTTTTATGTCGGTATAAGCATGTCAAATGGGAAATTTTACACCTGCCATTTGGCGATAGATGATGTAGGTTAAGTTGGGTCTTAAATGAAAGACACTAAAAGCAATTTGAGAAAGGGGCAATGATTTCCGATTTATTGCGGCTTTTGTGTTGCTGCATTGAGGAGACTTAAGGACTGGTGTGTTTATTTGTGTCGAAGGTGGCAGTAAAAGGTAGGACTTCAGTCTCTCTTAAAAGGGACATCCATCCTTTCTGTTCGTTGCGGACAGGTCTATTTTGAATAAATTGTGTCCCATATCAGCCTCGATTGACTGACGAAAGACAGTCGCAAGTGAATGTGTTATTGCATCTTTTGGAAATTTTGGCCTCCATGGACTACTCCACTCTACCTCCAATTCTTGCGCCAGAACAGACCAATTTAAACTACTTATGTAGAACATAGAGGGCGTGAATGATAATTGGTAAATTTGTTACATTAAAATGAGCATTCCTCGTTTGTGGTTAAGATTCAACTGACGCTCCCCAATTCAGAGATAACTTCAAAGGACTGTTTCATATGTCAGGTAGATATTCGCCGTGGGACCATCGAAATTCTCGTGCCATGCGTTCAGTGAGAATTTAGATTTTTAGACGGTGATTGCAATAAATGCAAACGAAGCACTTGTCTACCTATGACTCTAAATATTTTACACCACCATTTGATGGCATGAAAAGGACCTCCGATCCAACACAAGGGTGAACAACAGACCGTACAGTCTTGATATATCATCTGATTCGAAGATCCCCTTACGATGTTACTTAATTCAGGCAAAAGTCTACACCCTCCACGATACCCTAAACGAGCACTTGTAACGCAACAGAAAAACCCTTCAAAATCCCAGCTTATGGCAGACCTAGCCTATTTCTATAACCACAAACTGTGTAGGTTCACCTTAAACTAACACTCACCCTTGATATGATGATACCAGCTATGCTGATGCGAATCCTTGGTCCCTTCAGTAAACGATACCGCAGATCGACTCCATTCCAAAACGATATGAAATAACGCTTCACCTACAAAAAGCAAAGCACACGTTTTAATAAACAATTCCGGACACACCTTTCGGCATATGATTTATTTGACAAAAATTAACGAATGGCACACCTGTAAATTATCACCGCCGTGCAGTCGGTACCCATCGTAGTCGACGATAACTAAAATCTCTGGATAGATCATATAAGGTGCTTCACGTTTTGTCCGACTCGAACGTTGCTCTGTGTCATCTCCAGCGACAGATCGTTTTGTTCTACTCGAATGGGATGCTGGTGCTGACGCGCTGTTAGATCGTTTGTGTTTGTAGCCGGCTTCAATGTCATCGGGCTCCATAAAAGCTGTGAACGTTAAAGAGTTTTATTTCATTTTATACGTCTGCGAAAAAAGAACTGTCTAAATATTTTAGATAAAAATAATTCACAGACTGACGCAAATGGTTTATTGACAAAGTCGGAAGTTTATTTGAGAGCTGTGTACGTGAGCATTGGAATCGGTGTGGTGAGAATGTTCAGTGCTGACTGGGGTGTATTTAGTCGGAGAAGAACAGTCTACGATGGAGGCAAAGGGGGTACCTCAAGGTTCGTTGCGAGGGACGATTTTGTTTCAGTTTTATTACTTCAGACTTTAGAGCTTTGGCTAAAATGACGACTTGTGGATATCAAAAACTATTCCCCAAACGATTGTAGTAAAAAAGACGCATTGACTTTGGAGTACCACAAGGTTCGGCACATTCACCGATCTTGTTTAAAGGTTTACACAGCAATTCATGTAAAGAGAAGAAACCCTTTCTTTAAGTCGGTGGGTAGTGGAAAAGCCCCCTTTGTCGGTGGGAAGCCAAAAGATTGCTGGACCTGATTTTCTATTATTTTCATTACTTATAAGGATCGACCTATACACAGCGACAATTTCTGGCTGTAAATGTTGCAAATTGAAGAAAAATAATCGTACCGCAAGTTTCCCAACTACGACCGTCTTCATTTATTTTCCGTTCTCAATGGTCATAAGCTCAAATAATGCAGCTAAATCCCCACAAAAGGGAATAAGGCGCAGCTGGTAATCAGCGCGTTGCCAATTAGCTGAATTTTCGTTATCGCTCGTACGCGTACTCATCGGTTAGGTTTGGATTTAATTAAATCATCAACCACAATCAGGATGCGCATGACAGCTGAACATGGTATCCACTTTAATATGCACTTTCTCTCTGTATAATCTTTGCGCAACCAAGTGTTATCCACGTAAATTAAATGGTTTATCTGAAGCGACACCTCATTTGGGTTGGGGATGCGATGATGTTGTACACGAATTGGTCCTGGTGCTGAGCGTGTATCGCACAGGTGTTGCACTACATTTTTTTACTTATTTTTGGGGTGAAAGTGGGAGAAGTAATGGAGAAATGTAGTGCAATTAAAAATGTAATGAATGTATCGTGTCAACTTTAATGGAAGTTATGTAATCTGAAATGAGTTGTGTAGCCGTGGAGTCAAGTGGTGTGCTGTACGGGAATCGGGTTATGTGAGTTACTTGTTTGTAGGAAGCATCTGAAGTGTTTGGGACATAAAAAGTAAGTGGATGGTGTAGTACAACGAGTGTTTTTATCTAAAAGGACAAGAAATGGGGCTAACACTGTAGAAGCTCGTAAATGTCCACATGTGAGGGAAACTTGGTTGAAGGGAAGTGCACTCTTAACAACGAGGGACCGGGCGAATTTAAAATGTGAGAAGAAGTGTGAGAAGCGATATAAACGTCAGAGTCATTTAGCCGGCGATGAAACAGACAGAAGAACACGGGACAGTTGCAAAAATTGCGTTTACCGCTTATAAATAGTGATAGCCCTCGCCATGCCAACAGTTCGTCGGACTTTTTTATAAAAGTAACCCTCGAAAATACTAAAAACCAAAGCGCAACGAACCTCCCGAAGAAGATGACGAATGTAGCAAACATTTTTGCCGAACCCCTGCTTTTGATTGGCCACGAGAACCGATTAGGGTAGACCCAGATTGAGGGCGCTTTTTGAATGAAAAAGGGGAAAAAGAGGGACAAGCTTAGAAAAGGGGAAGCATAAAAAATCCCTATGATACGGTTAATGTTTGAAAGTAAAATTAAAACGTTTTTCATTACGAACAAAATTTAAAGAATAAATTGCCCATCGAACGTCTACGTAAGATTTTTTGTGCATCTGAATGCATTCACTCGTTTTGATATTTTGTCTAGTAGAAAGGGAAATTAAACTTAACGCTTGTTAATAAAAACAGTTTACCAGTTTTTAAGTTTTTTTTTTTTTTGAAAACAAGTGAAAATTTCACTTAGGGGAATTTAGGGAAAAACTAAATATTTTTCTGATAAAAAAAAAGGGGAAAACAGTTTTCAAAGTCTGGGAGCACTGGTACTAGTTACAGATTAGTGTTAAGTTAGACATGGAGCAACCGCAAGCGTGCGGCGTGGCCTATTTTTACAACATTTAAGAATCTGAAGTACCTGAAGTGAGTCTTCGACCCAATTTTATACTAAAGTTGACATAATTTCACAAGCGTTGGGGAAGTATTTTTATTTGTTGACAGTGTAGGAATTTGTTTCTGTTTTGCATGTAAACTCTGCTTGATTCTGATAGCGCGTACCTAGTTCACAGAGGCGCCGATTAGGGTATAGTACCGACACATTTTTATAAACTGAGCAGAAGACTTTTGCCACCTTTCGTTGCGATAGGTTGGCTTAAAGAGCTGCGAGATAAGACCGTCTTTCGAATAACTAAAGCAATTTGCATTACACCTTAATACTCAAAGTTCCAGTGGATCCTTTTAAAAGGGGATGCGAATATATCGCGCTGCTTTTTGAGAGAGAAAAAAATATATTTTTTTTAGCCTTGGAGGCAACTGGAGGCAGTTAGCCAAAGATCGCGCCACCTGGAGGGGCATATTGGTTGAGGGCCAGGTACATCCGGACTGTAGCGCCACGTAAGTAAGTATAAGGAAGCTTTGACGGGCCTTGAAGGTGTCGTACTCGCTAAGACTGCCCTTTCTCGGCAGCTTGCCATTTAATTTCATTTATCAGGAAAGCACTCTTGTGCACAAAGCCGGAGCTCTACCGCTGCCAATGGGGATAATTGAATAATTTTGGCCGAAATATCGTCAAGACCTTGCCTGAACTTTTTTTCATTGTTTCAAAAATTTAATTCGGATATTTGCTACCTCAGTTTTGCTCTGAATTCTTTTTTCCAGGGTTGGAAGGCTTAATTCGGATATTTGCTACCTCGGTTACATATCAGATGGACTGAGATGACCGTCACTTGAGAAAAACACGATTTGAAACGGATGAAAGCCGTTCCTCTTCAGCTGATCTTCCTCCGAAGAAAGCAGATAACTGTCTCTCTCTCTCTCTCTCTTGCAAAACTCGTCTCTTCACCCATAAAACAACATTTTTAAGGTGTGGGCGGATTAGATCTCCAACATTGTCGAAGGTTTAAAGGCCTCTTGCTTACATTCTTTGAGGTTCAAGCCCTCTTCTGATGAACGAACACCTTGCTCAATCGACTTACCAAAATCGCTCATATGCTCCAAGGGGCTGGTGTCTCTTTTGAATATCACGTGATGGGGTTTCTCCTGATTGGCATTCAGCTCAGCTGGCAGTGGTTTTATAACCATCTCATGTCCTATGCTTCCGTCCTGAAAGTAAATGAAAACAAAACAGAAAGTTGTCAAAAAAAAGCGAAAACTATTACAACACTCTGCCATTTCCTAAGCCAAGTCGAGTGCCCACTCAATTGCCACTAGCCATATATACTCGCAGCTAATTGATGCATTATCTGATGTGACGATTTAATGTTGTAGTCCGATTAATTGGTTTGCATCTGGCGACCATTATCATCTCTTGCATAACCCAAACACTTAATCACTTTGCCAGCTGCAACGACAAATCGTTTTGAATGCGCCAATTAGGCTATCTCGCCTCGCGAAACTAGGAAACACATTTGAGAGCAGCCGCTCTGCTACTCACTTCTACTGACTGTCGAGTTGGTTACGGACAGTACCGCCCACCAAATTACCCGTCAGTAATGGAGAGCTCCATGCATGGACAACCTGTCGATGGCTAAGGTATGGTTTGACAATGTCATGCAGACAGATTGTGTGCGAACGCTTGATTGACAGGAATTCAGTGGCCATACTACCTGCCCCCTATATATATGCAAACACTGTGTTCAATTAAGTTGTTAAGGATTGCGCAACTTGGTGTGGCCCAAAAAAAAATTAAAACTAACCAAAACAAGAGCACAATTTGCTTGGGTGGACGCGAAATTGCACAACACCCTTTAACGAGACTGTGCTCAAAATTTGACACTTTTTCGCACACACACACCGAGCACACCATGCTGCACATGTGACGTCTAGTGGGGCGAGAAATCTGTGGCAAGATTTATTAAAACTGTTGGACACTGAAACGCAATTAATTAGACAAAAATGTGCGTCCGCATGCGCGCTAAAAATACCCAACTGGCTATTTTTAAACTCGACCGCTGTTGCATAAGGACATGTGTTTTTTAGGTTATTAGTTTGCCACAAAAATGGTATATGCCACCTACTGGTTGCAGTTACAAGTTGAAGCAACTTCTTTGCTCAGTTCTGTGGGGCGCACATCATATGCAATGATGTAACACTCGATCAGTAGATGTATACGGCGCCATCTATTGACGTGCTGTCACTCCCCAATCGCAGGTGTCAACAGTCCGCAGTGATTTTGTGATTTCTTTCTTTTCACTATTCACTTCGCATTGTATATATATCTACCAAACGCAAATAGCAATTACAGTTAAGCACCAGCGCTCGCCTGTCATTGCGAGTTGCGTTGAAGTTTCATTGTTGTCATCGTGATTCGGTGATCGAGTACCGACAAATGCCCGTTGAGACGTCTTATTGTATATCATACGAGTATGAACATGCAAAATACTAATGACAAGTAATTTCTTAAACTAATGACACAAGGAGCGCAGCAAGAAAAAAAGAAAAGAAAGAAACTCCATCTTCCCATCAAGCTCTAACCTATTAAGGTATTCATTTTGTTAAATTCGCTAATAGAGTGTTGGGTCGAGTCGGTCGGTACGGTAAACCGTGTATGAGAGTATGAGGACACTTTAGAGATACTCTCGGCGAGGAGGGATGTAACTTCACGGTCAGCTTTTGGGAATTTTGTCCACTCATGTACTCGCGTGTTAATTGAACATTTGGGTAAACACTTTAGCAAGGTCGATTGGTGAAAAGTTTATTTGGGACTAGTGTTGCAAAACGACGATGCGATTGCGGGATGCCGGCGCATTGTGAAGTGTACATCAGTGAACTAAATAATGCCATTGAAACGGAAAGAGGGCTAGACTTGTTATGACAAAATTCGAAATCCTGCTTTAAACAGGGGTTGAATAACCGCATCCGTGATCGAGTAATACGTGACTGAATTTGTCATTGTTTCGCTTGTAAAATACACAAAATTCAGGGACGCTCACTCACGGATGCGATAATTCGCGACAGAGCATGAATGTTCATATTGTCTTTATAAGACAGCCATTTGCGATCAAAATAACTCACTCAACCCATTTCCATCTGCCTTTTCGAGCGTCCATGGCGTCTGACGTAAAATCAGATTACTATGGCCGGGATGACAGTTGTTCATGACTGTTAGCCGCATCTCTGCAACTTCTGCCTCAGACTAACCTCACAAAATCCAGAGGTATCGTCGAACTCTTTAGATTATGTCAAGGCTATTGGCAGCTAGATAACTGAAGCGAAACGTCAAGCTTACGTCAAAATTCATTTAAAAAACTTACAACTATCGCAACTGGTTAGAAATTGGTTGGTTGGTTGTTTATGAGAGTGTTTTCCTTTTCTCGAGCTTACTATGAAGACGGGATATACAGATGCTTGTAGCGAAACGTCAAAATAAAGTCGAAATCCATGTAAAAAAATAGACAACCATCGCAACTGGCTACACATACCACATTAGCTGTGACGTATGCAAGAAAAATTTGAGAACCCAAGTGGCGGTGTTTTTGATATAAAATTGCGCCATGTTGTTTGGGGCTGTTTTGGGTGAGCGCGATTGAATAAGAAAACTTGAGAAATGATTTTGTAAACAGTAGATGCATGAACGGAGAACGAAGACTTACTTAGTGGCGGTGTTTTTCATATAAAATGACGCCATGCGCATATTTAAGGCTAAATTAAGTCTCCTGGTATAACAACAGATTTCGTGAGGGCGGAATTGAGTGTAAAAACTTAAGAAAGCATTTTGTTAGCAAAGCAGATGAATGAACGATGAACTAGCAAAGACAAAATGTTTTATTAGTGCAAATTTGATCTTCAAATTAAGTGATGCACTATAACTATTGTGTTCAACAACACTCATGATCGCAAAGGCTAATCAGTCGACAAAAATCGTGATTCGTCGTTCAATAAATAAGCGCTTGAATTTATTCTCAATGCTCAAGTACAATCAGATAGATTTGTCCAAATGTCACTCTGTCCATTCAAATCAATCCACCTGTTCACTTCCACTAACCATATCGCAAGCACAATTTAAATGCAAACTCGTTCCGATGGCGCGGTTCTCCTTAAAGAACATTTCCCCTCCGCCAACTGTCAATGCAAATCCAATGCCAATAAAAACCGTTTGAGAAATAAAAACCTCTTAGGATAACCTTGACCAAGATGGCATTTAGAGCGCAAATTAATTCTCTCGATAAATTTGTCTCTTACATCGAGTAGAAATCAAATAAAATTTGAATTTAAAAATTAAAAATTCAAATCCTAATCGCAATCCACTCCAGTCGGTGTGTGATTAATTGGAATTTAAATATTAATTTTATCTCACGGATCGACGCCGATGTGAATGATCAATTGGTGCGCTCGAAAACGATAAGCAAACAGAAGGAGAAGAAAAGAGAAAACAAAACCAAAGCCAAACAGATAAAGTTTGGTAAGTGTACTTTAAAAAATAAAGTTGACATTGAGTCAAATGGTACGGTAGTTAAGTGGTTGTTCAATTGTTGTAGCACCAGCAGCGGTACGATAACGACGAAGAATGATTGTATAGATATGGCGATGGCCATAAGGCGGTTGGCCGTCGAAGGCTTCCAGACACGACAACTTCGACAAGTGCATTTGTGCTGATTGATTGTATGGCAATCAGATGTTTAGTGCGTCTAAGTAGCCATGGTTAATGAAGGTTACACAAGTTGGTTGGGTTCATTTCTTGATTTCCTTACTTGCGTCTTGAGCGCATTGCATAGCTCCGTGGGAATAGGTTTTGTACGGGGGTTTTCATGCAAGAAGTGGCGTTTCTGAAAAGAGGACAACCATTCGATCAAGATACTTCGCTTTCCACCTTCATGGACTCATTTAGGAGTATTTGGCACAATCAACTGCGGCATGACCCCATCTGAACTACTCCACCAAACTCTTCCCGAGCTGTAAAACCTTTTAAACTTCCACCAACGTCGCTGCAAAACAGACACGCAATTGCTACCAGTTCCCGCGACAATTCCCACTCCCGCTTCCTTCCTTCACTCGATGCTGTCACTCCGCATTACCTCAGTTTATATCACTGCGCCAGCCACAGGGGATCACTTTTCCTTTCAACAATTGAATAACACTACATAACGCAAATGTAATTCGACGCTCGGTCTCCGCAGAGAAGAAGAAGCAACAGCAACAAAAAGAAAGACACACAACCGGATTATCAGCGATCGCATCTGATTGCCGCTGCATCTTCAGACGACTTTTACCATCCTCCTTCCAACCGTGCGTTTCTCTGTTAACACTTTTATGGGGCGCAGGCATTTTTAATTGAATTAAATTGCCAACCGAGTCAACTGTGAAAACGGTGGCAAAAACCCGTCATTAGTTGGTCAAAATCAGAGAAGAGATGCCACCACCTAACACTGACCTTCCACCAAACAAGCGTCATTGTAGCCATCGGCCGCAAAGAAAAATCGTCCCACAACATACGTTCAGACAAACTTTCATTTCATTTGGCCGCAACAAGTCGTTGGCCGTTCGTGTACTCACACCGGTTGTATATATACACGATCTATGTGTACGACATTTGAATATTTACAACTTTGTTCGCGGAGTCGTCATCGCGCGATGTCGCGCCGGTGCGGTGGTGAAGAAGAAATGTAACAGCAGCCATAGTGATAGTGTGGGCAGCAGCAGTCCCCGCCATTTGGAAAAACAAGCGCTTCTGTCTTCTGTCATCGGCGGGCTAATTTATGGGAACATTTTCGGTTTGGAAAGAAAATAAAACCAGACACATCACTCGCACTTGGTATTCCGTGCAGATGCTCTAGCTACTCTGAAGAATGTGACGGAGCTGGTGGTTCGTATGAACGTAGCCGCCCAAATTGACAATTTGCATGGCAGTTGGCGTGGATCGGCATCATCAGCGAGGGGAATTAGTATTCTAAGCACGGTGCTGTTTTCAGAGCAATTTTAATGTCCGCCACACGAGTGAGGTGGCGGAGAGTTCCGTAAGGCCAGCGGGGCTACTGATGTACTGAGTGTGGGCTGGCTTGAGTTATGTCTTCTGAAGTGATGCTGATGCCCGCGATTGAGTATGATGGGGCGGTAGGTCGTTGTTTAATGGTGTTAAAAGGTCAGCTGCTGGTATATGGAGAAAAAGTCTCGTGAGGGAACAAAATTTGACGGTGCGGCTGCTTATGTGGCCTTTAAGTGGCGGCACTTGTCTGAAACAATTCGCGGGAACAATTTGCCGGTGTAAATGGCCTTGGCAGGCAGCCAGATGGCATGGAGCGAAATTGCTAGTGACCTTAGTGACCAGGCTTGCTCTGCCATTAATTGAAGGGTGACAGCTTATTTCTGGTTTTGTTATTAAGTCGCGAGTTGGGTTTTTCGCTGTAATTTTGGTCTGCCTCGGATCAGTTTCAAGACGGTCGTGACATATTCCTAGTTGCAGCCGAAATCAGAGTTGGAGAAGAAGCTCCGCATTTTCATTAAATGAGCGAGTTAAGCCGATGATCGAATCCAAAGCCAAAAAAAGTCCAAAGTCCCAAGGGGAGTATCATCAAAGTGGAAATTCTTCACACAGCTGACGAGATTTTGCTCCACAATTTCAACCACAGAGGAGTTATAGGATGTGAGAAGAGGAATTTGCATTGAAAGAAAAAGAAGACCGACTCTGAGGTAGTTGCGAAGCCATGCGAGTTCAACCATATCAACTGTTTGAAGAAAAGTTTGTTTGAAAACCCTTCCTTTGGAACTATATTTAATTCATTTATCGTCGGGCTCATTTGGCAGATTGCTGAAACATTCCAATTTGGACAGTCATCCTCTAATTCAAAAGAATTTTCAACATTTTCAAACGAGGAACAAAAATATGGTTGCAAACACTGTGGTTGGAATTATATTGCTATTTCGATTTATGAAACTTGTTCATGGTTCAACTTATTAATTGAAACGATTTAATTTTTGCGTTCTAGGGGCGATTCGGCGTGTATATTCCTCTGGGGAAATGAATCTCAGTATTCCCCGGTCAGGGAGCGAAACATGAACAGCGCAGTCAAATCTGGCAAGCGCGATGGTCGTAAATCAGCCAATCGCCTGCCCCTTGTGTCAATTGAGCAATGACTATCAGCATGGCAGCTGCAGAATTCTCAAAAGTCGCAAGAAAAAGGGTCAATTCTGAACATTCTGTATTTTCGAACGATATTTAACAAGCATCGGCTCGCTAAACACTATAATAGTGTTGTGTAGACAGCTGCTTTACATTTTAAAGATTTTTATTTGGAAATAGCAGCATTTGGAAATTTTTTGAAGCCACTTCTTCAACTAAAAAATGGGTCACAACAGCAAACAACTGTGGCAGGCTCTCAAAAAAAGGGGCAAATTGCAACTTTAGTCGGTCACGCTGATGACTATGAGGCCAGTTAAAAAATATATCAGCGAGAATGAGAAATGACAGCTGAAAAGCTAATTTTGCCGGTCTCGCGGAAATTCTACTCATTTTGACACCTCAATTAAAGCGAGACAGAAGTCGATCCTGTGATGTAGAGGATACTAAAACCTTTGCACAAATTTTACTACGGAACTCTGATAGGTCGTCGAAGAAGGCCCTGCTAAGTGTGCGATGTCTGCCTCTAGATAGTAGAAAGTGCCGGATATTCACAGAGAAAGCAAGTCCCAACTGCGGCAGACTCACTTCCTTCATGAATGTCTGGCTACATACTTGACAGAGCCTTGGTTGAGTGGTTAACTACCCAATCCGAAGACATATTTTGACAGGACTACTGCTGAGTGCAGAAGAAGCGCCCATCTGCAAGCCCCTCAGAGCGCTGTAAAAGGTTTCAACTTAGCCCAAACATTTCTTAAGAAAAAAAAGCGTCTGCCGCTATTCAACCTTCATCGCAAATATTCCTCGACCCATAGATCAATGAGGAACGTATTTTATAAACCTCAGCTTATCGAAAAGTCACGGCCTCTGTCGAAACTTATCACAAATGCCAATCTTGCATGCAAATCCTTCTAATCACATTTTCGCCACCGAATAACGCCCCGAGACGCCTTTCAAACAAACGCTACTCCTGCTGATAAAAGTGTTTTATTTCATAAGCCAGTCGCAGTCCCATGAACGATGTTCGTGTACTCGCACGACGTACCTATCATAATCAAAATTAACAAACCACATCTAAATACCAAAAACTGGCAACACAACCAAAAAAAAGAAGAAGAAAATCAGCACCTCCCTTGCTGCCGTAAACGATTACATAAAAACAAATACTGCAGACAAAAACCTATCTGGAGCACATTTTCCACGCTGAACCGTGTCAACACGAATAATCGCCGCCACACAAACCGCCGATATGCCGGTGCCGGTTGTCCGCCGCCTCTTTCTCCAAAGGAGTTAATGATGCCTTGGCCACAGCCCAAGACACTCGTGTTTCCCAACATGGACAAGAAGTTTGCACTCTTTTTTATTTTTGTGGTTTTGCTCTCCTTTCCTTTGCTCTGTAATCTATCAGCATGTGGAAGCAAGGAAATTGATAAATGGCCGAAAGAGAGGCTTAGACTATGGGATCTGGGAGACCGGCGGCAAGTCTCAACAGAAAAAGGTGTAACCTAGGGTATGGACATGCAGAGAGTTATGCAACCCAGTTCAGTTCAGTTCAGTTGGCTGACAGAGAGAAAGAGAGAGAGAAATGAGTTTTGCGTTGACTCGACTCCTTTGTCCTCCGAATTTTTGGCCCCTTCAAAGCTGGCGGTGAACCCAGCAGGTGTGTTTTGTGTTATGGGGGGCAATATTGCCCCGGCTGATTTAAACTAGAATGTGCAGTCATTAATAAGGCTTATGTCACACGCTAAGGTCTCTCCCTCAACACATATCCCATGCCCATTTCCATACCCGCATACCCATATCCATATCCATTTCCATTCCCATTCCCCTTCACTTTCCATTCCAAGCCGGCCGTGGGAGGGCGCGTTACGTGAAATGTCGCCATACTTTTACGAACAACCAATTGCATTGGTGATTTGCATTGCAATTCATTAGTAGCACTGGTATTTCAATTAAAATCCCATTAGATGCGAAATTTTCTGTTACACCGCCGCCGCCATTCTCAGAGAGTGCGCGCGCTTGGTTGCGCTTCTTCGTTTCGTCGTCATTGATGCTGCTTGTCTGGCTTTAAATATCAAGGCTATCCGGTGTGGAGTGTATTCCGTCTTTGCCTGGGATCGACACGAAGATTACGAAACCTGAACAAAATCATCGTCAACAGCGTTACCCACAGAGAGAGGTACATATACAGCTATACATGGTTGGTTTTATGCGGTATGGAAAGAAACACAATTATGTGGCAAGGAACCAGTACCGTTCTGTATGCAGGCTACTGCTACTGGATGGAGGTACGAAAAATGTGTATAATTACCAATTTCCCGCTTTTTATGGACATATAGACATTAAAAGGCCTCTGAGCAGTGACTTTGGAGAGCCAAAGAAGTGTTAATGGTCGTCTTATGAATACTATTAAAGAAAACATGGCGGGTCAGGCTTTTTTCGCGCAAGTCGTAAATTTTTGCAGACCGGGTGTTGGTGCGTGTTTTGGAGAAGGTTAGTTTATGGACAATGGACAGTCAACTGCGATGACCTACATGAGCAATCATCGAAGGATGCCCGAGTGGAATTGAGTCGTTGCTGCCGAGTTTATGGAGCGATATAGTCGACCAATCCACTGAATTACTTCTCAGCTTTCGCAGTTGTGGGCTCTTGTCACCCAACGACTGCCAGTTTAATCATCCGCACAGTGAATGACAACCCAACAACTTCCCTCAAGCGATAGCACTGCCAGATTCATATTAACGGAGGTACTTGTTATTAATTCCCAGGATTTATTTCCCAGTCAACTTCACTTTTAGTGTAGCAAACTCATCTGGTATAGAATAAGTGCTTGTGACACTTTTGCTTGGTTCGAAAAAGTACTATCACATCTCCCACTATTTTACCGCTCAAAATGGGTGTCGGCTGGATATCACAAGTGACTGGTAATCGCATCTGGCTGCTCTAATTATTTGAAAACAAATTTTTTCCCAAAAAAGAAAAGACCCACATATGGTGTCACTGAAACCCCCTCTACGGTCGCACTGCGTGAGTCACCATACCCTCCTACGCACCTATTGCTTCAGAAAATCACTTCCTCCGGCCATCTAGTTGAATATTATACATAATCACCCATCAAAATCCCACAAAAGAAGCCTCTAACGGTCATTACTTCGCCGATACAATTTAAAAGGCAGCACAAAAACGAAAGAGTTCAACAGAGAACTGGACATTCTACTTAACTCGCCACTATTTTTCCAATTTTCATTATTTTAAGTAAAACTTTGAAAAGCTGATAGAATAGGTTTTCAGACTATGAAAGATTTCACGTGCATGATGAGATTGCCGAGCAAACAGAATGTAAGCGATGTGCTCCTTCGAAAAGTGTAAAACTTAAAAACAAAAAAAAGTCGCAAGACTCGTAAAGAACTTTTTGTATCTTTCATCACGACCAATATTACGGTTCAATCTGGCAAATAAAACAGAGCATCTTTTAAGAACAGATACTGCTTTACAATTACCCAATTGGATACCGATTTGCGCCTTGTCTGTGCCGAGGAGGAGATTTAATGAGATTCAACGACAAAAAGGGACATAAGCCCAGCCAAAAAAAAAGTAAGTCGTCAAAGATGGCTTGAATGTAAACAGCGGATGGACACAAAAGATCGCCCCTTAAGTAGGTAAATAATCAATTACCAGGTGAAGCCCGGATTGTCAATGCAAACAAAATTCTTCTTATAAATTCATTTGAAAGTCACACGTCAAATTGCATCAGCACTCCAATTCGACATTCACTTTCAAGCACCAAGACCACCATCCAGCCAAAGGTATTTACTACTCCCGTTAAGAGCGACCAATTCACTGCAATCTGCAATCTTTCGAATTAAGATCAAATTAGCACCACATCTCTCGGGAGAGACATTACAGCAGAGATCAGACCATCATAACCACAAATTTAGATTTAATTAATCCAACATGATCTGTAAATGCCACACGAACCATTGCCATCCGAAAGAACACCGCACACATGTAGAACTACACATCCCTACACATCCCATGCGACTAGCTACATACAACAGACACAGACATATTACATACGATTTTTGAAAGTCGTTTGCGGTTACCAAATATCAACGCCACAATTTATCATTCATCTTCGCCATTAAATGCGAATCATCAGCTACACTGGCAGCAGCATCTTCACGTACGACAACACCGCATGTTGGCCAATGATTAGAACCTGAATGCGTGATCTCAGCAATTAGCCGTCCAAATGGTTTGGCAACAGATTGCGCGTCAACTTATGCAGAGGGGGGGAACAAAAAAGATTATTTATAGTTTCAGCTTGAGAGCTGATTATGGCCGCTTGAACAAAGACTAAAGGCAGAAACACATGTCGGCTTATTTGGGCTCATGTTGTTATTTACGAGTTTTTACGCAGCTTAATGTCAGCACAGTTGTACTACAGTTGTGCGGCGAAGTATGTCGCTGTAGCCGAAGTGGTCATGTATAGTTTCATGTAGGCTTTGGTAGATTTTTCCTATAGGAAATGAAGCCTTTTATGCGCCACTGTAACCCTCGCCATGTATGCAGATGTATTAATTACGCAATTGACGTTAATCAATGTTGATGATGGTAGAAACGAGGGAGTTAGTCCCTCTATTCGATTTTATTTTTTAAGGCCAACAACATTTGACCAAAACGAAGATTTCTCTTGTGCGGATGGCTTAAACAACAAACCACACAACACCATCTTGCAACTTTGTGTAGATATGTTGAAATATTTATGAGAAGCTGTGCATCGGCAGCACAACGCTTGCCCACAAAGCAATCTCGTTATGGCCCATGAAACTGGAAAATTGAGACTTTAACCTTTTCGTCGTCAAAAGAATTCGAATGAGCGAAAAAAAAAGAAGAAGAAACGATACTTTTCGCAACACTCTTGCCCATCCATGAGTATCTTCTGCCTGGAAGTGTGTTAATAAAATGCTGAAGCGCCTGAGGATCGCAAAAGAAAAAACACAAAACAAAACCTCCATAGATCTGTCCAATTTGATTGAACATGACGGAGCCGGGAGAATCAATCACGTGCTAACTACCACCTCCAAGAGCTGCTGCTGGTTGGATTTGATTCTTCAAAGTTGTCTTTTCTTTTTTAGTTTTTGGCGAGTTCTCGTTGTTACAGCTTGTCGGTATAAACACAGAATGTGTGGTAAGTAGTCTATCGAGTGCCAAGAACCATTTGTTATGTGGGTAAGCACGGATAAGTGGGGTTCTTTGTAAGTGGCTTATACGCGCGCAATTGTGGTAGCAGATTATAATTGATGGAGCAGATGAGAGATATTAGCGCTAATCGGTTGTCTTGAGTGCTGAGTAGCTCATGTGGAGTTATGTAAACAATGTGTCAAGATGAAATAAATTAAATTGCAAACAAATCAATTTGGGATCGGTTTGAGGTGAATGGTGGGTGTGGGGGTTTTTTCCAAGTTCATCAAGACCGATTGTGAGTGTTTCTTGAGCGCAAAGGTATTGGAAATGGATGAGCCCCCTGGTTAGGGATTTTATGTTAGTGAGGACAAGCGGGTGTATAATCAAATTGCAACGGCCGTCGTGTGAAGCCGTCGGTTTGACAAGCTCTCAGATGTTTTAGGTCGATTGTCAGGTGGAAAGAGAGTTCAGTGATAGTCCACAGGAACTTTGAAATTCGAAAAGAGAAATCTGAGAAAAACGAACTAAGCGGGCTTAAGTAAGAAAGGTGGACAAATGTGTCAAAACCCCATTTTAAATCAGAGCTCAGGACAGTAACTAGAGACGGCTGCTAATGAACCTCCTTTACCAGACAAATTGAACCGACTTGACCTTTCGGCACTGTGAAGTGTGTACATTGCCGATTCTGTAGTGAAACGAAAACTGGAGTAGAATTGATTAAGAGACAAATTTGGAAGAAAACTTTACGCATCGAAGAAAAATGCTTAACATGCTGATTCGCAAGGTTGCTTCACGAACTCATCCTATTTTTTTTTAGACTATTCTGGGTGCAGACGAGGAAAAAATGTCGACAGTCAGTCCACGACGTTCTTATTGTCATAAGTGAAACAGAAGCTGCACCTTAAGGGGCCCCCCATCAAAAAAATCTAGTAAAAATGCCACGAACGGCAATTCGAAGTCCAGTTTGCGAAGTTACTACTGAAGTGATTGAAATGATATTGTCTGGCTTTTGGAGAACAAAATCTGCCTGAGATCACTAGCTCAATTAAAAGGTAGTATCCAAATCATAGATCTGGTCGACTTCAAACTTCAAATTTGTAGGAAATATGTTCATAATTTTTTTCTGTTCCCCACTTTATGATATGATACAGTTCGAAACTGTCTGAGATCACTAGCTCAATTAAAAGGTAGTATACCAATCATAGATCTGGTCGATTTCAAACTTCAAATTTGTGGGAAAAATGTACATAATTTTATCCGTTGCCCGCTTTATGATGTGCTACAGTTCGAAACTGTCTGAGATCACTAGCTCAATTAAAAGGTAGTATCCAAATCATAGATCTGGTCGAGTTCAAACTTCAAATTTGTGGGGAAATATGTTCATAATTTTTTCTGTTGCCCGCTTTATGATGTGATACAGTTCGAAACTGCCTGAGATCACTAGCTCAATTAAAAGGTAGTATCCCAATCATAGATCTGGTCGACTTCAAACTTCAAATTTGTAGGAAATATGTTCATAATTTTTTTCTGTTTCCCACTTTATGATATGATACAGTTCGAAACTGTCTGAGATCACTAGCTCAATTAAAAGGTAGTATCCAAATCATAGATCTGGTCGACTTCAAACTTCAAATTTTGACCTAGTCTCAGACCAATTCTGGTACCGTTGGTATGACTATTCACGCAAATTGTCTGCTCTAGTTTTAGATTCACACACTAAAAGCACCCAGTTCCGTCGCGGTATTCCAACCCAAATGCAGAACCTTCAACTTCGGAACCACAGTCACCGACCACACCACTCTAAACTGCAACATAAATCTCTAGCTGAATGCAAGCCAATGTCCTGAGTCATCATGTATTTTGATTGATTGCAACCATACAACCAGCCATGTCACTTTGAAAAATAAGTCCGTAGCTTACTCCAGATTAAACTAATGTTCTGCACTGATTTACTTAAACGTTTTCTCCTTGAAATTCTCCGGCCGCCGTCGTCGTCGCTGTCCAATCTGCGGAAAGGTATACGCCGGCAGTCCACCAGCATTCTTCCACTTAAATTTAAATACAATTATACCCCAGATAAGTAACACCTCTCTCGCGGATGTCGTAACCTGTACTAAACCGAACCCACAAGCGACAGAATAAGACAATAGGAACATTTAGACGCGCATAATTACCAGCCGCACGTCAAACAATGGACTCTAAGAGGCCCCATAAACCTGCTAAACTTCACCACAGACCTCAAGTGTGGTCCATTACTCGTCGTCGGCTAACATTTCAAGAACACCAACCAAACGTATTGTAGTCGAACCGAAAGAACCAGAAAAGTGGTTTACCTTTCCATGGGCACTTTGTGAGCCACCAAATGCAAAACTATACACACGCAGACACTCGAAGTCACCTTGAAAGATGGAAACACTCTTGGACTCTGTGGCTGTGTTGATATTCCCACGTGTATATCGGTCAAGAACACCGCCACTTACAAGAACCCAAGTACTTCCCACGTCTCTCGGCCGGCGTTGCACCTTGGTCAAAAGCCAGCCATCGACATTGATTTGTGTCCGACCTACCATGCGACTTGCGTTGACCAAAATCGAAACATTGTAAATCGCGGCTCTAATTGGCGAATGGCCGCCATTTATCCAAAACAGGTGCCAAACAGTGTAACTTTGAAATAACTTACCATAATAAGATCGCCGGTCTGCATGTGGCGACGCATTAGAATCGCTGCCATATTGTCTTCGTCCTGAAACACTTGTCCGATTTCCTCTGGAGACTGCTTGTCCTAGAATGAGAACAAAAAAAGAGTAGAATAATTGTCAAACGATTAGACCAAGAACGCCATAAATAAGATCAAGAACAAGAACAAGAGTAGAGTGTGGTGCGAGAAGACTGAATTTATGGTCAAGCACCTGAGGCGCTAAAGAGCGATTAGAACACTGCGAGGTACATTTGATCGAGTTAATTAATTGAGGCGGGATAGATATCGATACCGATAAAATTTGTTTATTCCGAGGTCCAGGTCGGAGTGATATATGAGCTTGTAAGGCATTTAGTGCGCTCGAGTTGACAGCTTGTAAAGGTGTCAATAAATGGAGCCACAAAATATTCGCATATGGCGCGAATTTATGCTGTCACCGAGCATGGCGTCGGACTGGCTATTTGCTGGGGGTTTTTGTTAATTAAAAGTCGCAGCAAATCCTTTGACGTGTGGACAACTGGATGACCGTGAATAGCAGGGCGATGGGTATCTACTGGGGGGAGGCAGCAAAGTCCCAAAAAGAATGTTTTTTTCTTAAGATTTAGAGCTTCAAATGTGACGATTAGAATTGGGTCAGGACAGCCATCTTACAAGCTTTAAAAATGACTGCGAACGTAGCCCAAAAGTGCTACCAATCATCAGAGTTCTCTGCGCGACCAGCTCCCATCCAAGGAATTTCACACGTGATCAGGAGAAGGGCTCGTTCTCAACGGACAGTAACCACCGAGAATGATTCAATGTGTAGAGAAAGTGCCCTCCAAGATCTAAGAAAGTACCCTCCAAGATCCAAGAAGGTACTCTCCAAGATCTTAAAAGATTAGGATCCAAAGGTGGTAGAAAAGTAATGCAGATACGCGGGTGGTTCGGCTTAAGTTGGAGTCGGCTTAGCCGGTATAATTCCGAACAAAAAACCTCACAGGGTGTCTGTTGTGTGGTTTCATAATGCTTTCGATGTGCGCCCGATACTCCCAAGTCAGACTTACAATCGAAAACAATCATTTTCACAATGTTGCCCCATTAGATGTTATTTTGAATTTACTTTAGCTCAGCTTCTAGACGGAGCAAAAAGATGAACGATGGCTCAAAATACTCGGCCAAGTCTTCTCTAAACCTGGTTTAAAGCTTGTTTGTATTGATTAAGGTTTTAGAAATAAAGTGACAAGTTGAATGGAGTTCAATCCAAATAATCTTCAAATTTATGCAAAAACGTTCGTTCCGTTGCCCACCTTATGACATGACAGAGTCTGAAACAGTCTGAGATCACTAGCTCATTTGAAAGTTAGAATCCAAATCATAAATCCGGTCGAAATCAAACTTCAAATTTATGAAAAATGTCCATAAAGCGATTTTCTGTTGCCCACTTTCTGACATGTTGCAGTTCAAAACAATCTGAAATCACTAGCTCATTTAAAAGTTAGAATCCCAATCGTAGATCTGGCCGACTTCAAATTTCGACCTAGTCTGACACCAATTCGGATTCGTCGAAACTTGATTGATTTTGGTACACTTGGTGTTGCTCGAATTTTCTACCATGGCAGGGCTTACAACTTTCAACAAACAATATCAGGCCTCACTGCATTTTTTTACCACCGTTTGAAAGGTATTTAAAAAGGCTCGCATATTTCCAGACAACTTACAACAATTTAAGCCCATAAAAACCACCATCTTCAAGCTGTAAAACTCTCTTTTAAATACACAGAATCGCCCGCAAATCTCTACCACCTACTCCTACCCAAGCACACGCTTTAAAACCGCCCCGCCAGTCCCATTAGTCAATCCGTTCTCACTTCTGCAAAACTGTCAGGTAATAGCAAACAGCTTTACACCCATAATTGACATAAGGCTCTGGTCGAACCACAAATATGCTAATGGTCAAAATTAAAACAAACAGAACTTGTTACCCTGTCGTGGTGGCTTGTCATGAACAAATAGCTCCTTCGTCTTTCAAGGTTACACCTCTTCAGCGGGGAGTACAAACTCCCAACTTATAACTTCGCACGATTCAATGGATATCTGGACAAATATATTTGCCAAAGCAATTTGCAGGCCTCTACGAGTATTTCGTGCAAACACGATTCGCGGTCAAAAGAACATGAAGGAAACCACAGAGATCTGCGAATTTCAAACTCAGTCGGTAGAAGTGTAAGAGTGTTCGATAATTTTTGGCGGATAACGTCCGGTGAGTTGATTTATGCGAGTTGACTTGGCTACCCGATAACCAGAGCAGAGAACAATAATTCGGGGCCGCCTTTTGATTTATGTTTGCTCATAATGAAAGGAAATTGTATCTTAAGTTGGATTTAAGTGACCGCAAGTAGTTCCGAGAGGTGGATGCCACCGACCAAAATGCTGCCAGAGTAGGTACCCATTGAGCTGGAAAAGTGAATGGGTTGCTTGGGAGTCGAGTTATTGCCACCTTGTAGGTCGAGGTTAAGTATGCCTAAGTGAGATATTTTAAAGGGGGAGATTTCAAGCTCCAAAAGGGGCTTTTTGAAGCCGGCACAAAAGTCAACCATCTCCACACTCGTCCGAAGTAGAAACTGAGATATATATAGAGCGCAAACTAACAAACTCACAATGGCGAAATTTCCCATACATTGTGATCTAAAAAATATATAAAGTGAAGGCCATAAAAAGATCATTAGAAAGCCCTAGAATCACATTACCGGCTCTGTTCTAATCACACATATGCAAATGGTCAAAATTCAAACAAACAGAACGTGCTACCCTGTCTTGGTGACCCGAAAAAAATACCTCCTGAATATACAGGCAAGTGCTAAATTCAAAGAACTGGAGGCAAAAAGAATAGGTTCTTTGCCTGTAGGCACGCAAGTCGACGGCTTAGCAGTAGCTTAATAAAAGAGGTTCACTCGCCTCTCAAAAATCTATTTGAAGACTACTGTCCGTCACTTCGGGGCGCCAACACGGGTTCGCTGTGAGAAGTCTTCAGGTACCTGTACAATTTTTGGGAAGTTAGATCCTAAGCTTGTGGCTCTCTGTGACCGATTGGTCGTACATTTAAAGATGAACGCACTTGTAACAGAAATAAACGTAGTCACGCGTTAAAGACTCCTGACTTTGGCCATTTGGGCATGCATGGAATTTTAAATTCTAGAGGCTTTCGGGTCGCTAGCCTGGGACTTCTGTGAGTCGCTAAACGAGTTTAAAATATTTTACCAAACCGCTTTAAACTTTTTAAGAGTTTTTTGTGTTGTTTATGGTTTTGGGCCTGGCTCGCATTGGCTTACTCTACAATGAAGTTGGTCTTCTCGGCTACACCGAGCTTACTTGAAGTCCCTGACAAACTTGTACTTCCAGAACACAGCCGTAGATGGTATTTGGTAACAAAATTCAACGTATTGTCAAAATTGTCCAACTTAAAGGTATAGAAACCATTGTATTCGGACCTACGAGTTTAGGGAAGGCTTTCGTTCGGGGAATATACAAACGTCACAGTCTCCGCATAAGCTGGGACTTCTAGAAGGCTTCCGCTTATTTCAAGAACTTGTTTTGTGTATCTAAAAGCAGGTGGGGTGGTTGTCCACTACCTTTAGACACACTTGGAGAACTCTATGCGACTTTGTGCCTGCAAATGGGATACCACAAGGCTGCCTATGATTACCTTTGCCATTTGTAGACCTCGTCAACAATTTGGTTTTTGTTTTCTAGGACGCAGAAAATCCAAACCAGCAATAGGTACAATGCGGTAAACTAGGAGCAGCTTTGGCATAAACTCTAGAATGGGCGTTCACTTCAATCGACTTGAGTCTCCCAAACTCTGATGCATTGAAAGCACAGTCTCTGTATCGTGGAGGCTGATTTTCTCAAGCCTGAATCAATCCCTTTTCAAATTGTGGTCGAAATATCGACTGAGCTCGTCATAAAAAGCAGATCAAGCTGAAGTCAGCTGAAAATTGTAGTTCTCTAGCCAACTCTTTCGTTTTTCAGTATCACAGTCCAACATTAGTTTCTAGCAAAAAAAAATTACATAAATCAAAACGTAGCCCCTTCAATTTTAAAACAAACAAATGGCTTTCGACTCTCCCCGTGTACACTGACCCCAACGGCAATCCCTTGACCACTCGAGCCATCCATCAAACACGATCAAACGCAAAACCTATGCGAGCTCATTCATTTTCGTTAAACGTTCGCTCAATTTGGCTAAAAATAAAATCCCCAGCCATTTATCTTGTTCGCCGATTGTCTTGGCCGTTGAATTCCCATTCCCGCATACATATCGAAAAGAAGGAAGCATTTCCACAGCCACTGCGTTGGTCATTAAATTTCGGACTACAGTTGGTAGCACGCCATAAAATCGGCGAATGAATTGGCATAACCCTCGACATGAAAGTTCGAGCCCGATAAGTCGGTTAGGCAAATTCTTCGCCAGGTAACTGGGTGACTCAGTGAACCGCGAAGCACTACAAGCTATACAAGTCGAAGAGATGATAGAGATCTGTCTTTGAGCCGTTTGCTTCTGTTGTACATATATTTGGTGTGTGTGCGAAGGATTGCCACATGAAAATGAAAGCTACCACTTAAGTTCCGGTATCATTACTTAATGCTATGGCCAATGATCCTTATCGCCTGTTGATTGGTTGGGTTCGGCCCGCAGCGTGTGGAAAATTTCGTCGTTCTGCGAAATTTCTAACGAGCGCTCACAAGACACGGTTTATGGTTAACTGAGTTTCGTGCAGGAAGGTGGCACTTTTCGCTTTGGCTTAATTGCTGGATAGTGCATGCAGGTATGCAAAGAATGTAGGCCTACATTCTGACTCACAGAACACTTTTTCAAGTGCTAAGTCATCGCATTTGGTCCGCGATCTGTGTATCTGTCCCACAATTGGCATGCAGTCGCCTCGATGAAATTGCAGACAAAACCGAGAAAAGGTTTGAACTTTTTCGCGAGCGCGTGGGTTCGGTGGTGTGGTTCTTTGCTAGTGCCACGGAACTGGGTCGCAAGGTATTGCCAAGTGCGGCGCGGTCGTTGCCAACCAATTCGTTACGCTATTGTTTTGTGTTTCGCTTTTCTTGTTTTCTTGTCCATCTGTTTGCCTGATCGCAATCCTATGGTTGTGTTAAGTGTATGCGAAACGAAATTGAAGCTGAATTCGTGATTTACTGCGCCGAACAATGGGATCGTATAAAAGGGTATTGCAAATTATTTTGTTTTTCATTTTGGTGGGTTTGCTATGTGGAACTTGGGAGTGAACACAAGACAGGACTGTCGAAAGGGCTTTTGGACGTCAAAATGTTGGTCAATGAAGTTTTACCACCAAGAAGGTGTACTGGGGCGATTTTTGAGGACTTTGTGGGGTCTAATTGTTGTTGTGTAGAGAAACCAGTGTCCTCTCGGTAAGTCTAAGGGGGGTTCGGCTTCACCAACTTCATCTTTATATTTTTTTAACCTCCAGAGGTTCACACTTATACGGCGGCAACAAGTCCCTTCCAACTATTTCGTTTTGAAAGCTATATATGTATTCGCCACATTTTCCCCTCGAGTTCTGCACTTTGATCTCGGTTTTTCAAAGCGCAGGAAGAACTTCGGAGGCCCTCAATAGAATAAAACCCTGAGGATTGCCTTCTTAAGACCTCGTCGTCCTGTCATGTCTAACAAGGCGATGGTCTGTCCGTTCGTTGAGCTTCTGCTTCGGCGTTTCTTTTCAACGACATGCATTTTTGGCCCAGGGACAGCATTAGTACGAAGTAAGAGGCGGGGTGCCACAAGGCTCGTTTCTAGGTCTCCTGCTTTAGGACGTTATATATGATGAAGTTCTGAGCCAACCGGTTCGAAGAAAAGCATCATTTATCGACTTTTTCAATGGCTATTGTGACAAAGACCATGGGCACTATTAAGAGGCAGTTTCAACTGCATGTCAATGGGTAGCTAGCGCCGGTTTAAAGCTCGAAGACAATAAAAAGGTAGCAGTTTTTTTACCCATAGGAAAAGATCGCAAAAATACCAGGTTTAGAGAAGTAGGGCATGCATTTACCACCGCTCATTTAAGCTTGAAACAACAGCTAGATCAAGCATGCAGAAAGTCATCGTAAATAGGCAGTACACTTTTAAGGCTGAGGAAGAACTTCGGAGGTCCTCAATAGAATAAAAGACTTCTCCTCCTTGGGTCTGCGGGTTCAATAAACTTGTACATGGAAGAACTATTTGAAGAGCGGCCCAGCTCAAGAAGGACAAAAATTGAACCTTTATAAGCGAGGAGACGTTGAACATACTCAGCGGTCTGAGTCGTTTAGAGCGTCAATTCAAAGCGAATAGTTCGAACACAAGATTAAGCCGAGTCTTCATATTCTTTACAGAGGTGCCGCAGCGGATACTAAATCGGATTGTAGGGGGACAAAGGTGCTGCCAATGGTCCCAGTCTTCCATCGAATGAGAAACATAACATAAAAGGCGAAGCTTTTACATGCAAAGCAAATTCTACCATGCTACAAATGATAGTGACAATCGGTGTGCCCCAGAAGTGCACGCACGAACTTGTCAGAGGTACTTTGTTGCTTGTGCGAAAAAAGCGCCGAGCGGCTTTATGCAGACAGCAATCCGGACAAAGCCAGTGAGATCTTCTGCTAAAAATAAATCCGCCTGCCTTTCAGCTTGAACCCAAACCAAGGCCGCTCCAAAACAAGTAACCGGTCGTGACTATTTTCAATCAAAACCGTACTTTCAGTATTCTGTCTATATTGCTAGCACCTGTCGTTTACTTATGCGTCACAAGTCAAGTTATGACCTTGCCAGCAGGCTGCACATTTTCAGACAAACTATTTACCCCACCCAACCTTTGAGAAGTTTCCCGCAATTCACATTCAAAAACCGCCCCAGCCGCAACCATTGAAATTCAGTCCAAACTCCAAATGCTAAAATTTCACTTTCGGATTTGGTCAAAATATTAAAATCACTTTAAATGGCCTTCGCCACAAAAACCCACCAAATCATATGTAACATTAAAAGAAAGTGAATTCGCCTGCATAATACCAGATGAACGCAATCGAAGTCACATCCCCAATATAGGTAGCCACACACCACACTCGGACAGGCACTTTCGGTCAAACTTTCGTTAGCGTCACCTTCTCGAGACCTCCGCCTAAAAATCCATAAAACTCGCTACTGCGGTGTAATTCCTTGTTCGGGCCCAAACACACAATCACATGATATTAATTTCCATTTGCACAGTATGATACCATGTTTCGGTCGTTAAAATTCACACAGCAACAACATTTCCGCGTGTCTGTCGGTTTGGTTGGGTGTATAATTGAAAAGCGCACTTGGGGTGCCCCAGCGCCGCCGCACGGAAATGGACTAAACCCAAAGTGCTGTTCTTGGCGTACTTAATGTAAGACAAAAGAAAGTGCCAAGTCGCACGCCCGCAACTTTGTTTTTAATGGCTTTCGACGGATCTGTCCATAAGGCCACTTGTGGCTGTGGAACAATTGTTATTAATTGCGAAAATGGCGGCGTCCGCATGACTTGATACTATTCCAATTTTAATTGAGTGAAAACTAAGCAAGATACAGACACCGAAAATGAAACCGAGACACCGACCTCTGCCGGAAGGCTTTCGTAAAGGTTCCACAAACGCGGTGTGGATGTTACGTGCAAAGCTGTTCACGAATTACTATGCACCAGCGGCGCTAAGAAAATGAAAGTGAATTTCGGTAAAAGCAGCAGAGAAGAGGAGCGACTTGTCATCAGCGGGCCTACGTCACACAGTCATGCACAGTCTGTCAAATGGTTAGACAGACGGAGTACAATGCCAAGGTTCGCGGATTCGATACGATTCGGTTGGCCCTTTCTTTTTCGAGTGACTGACGTGTTATTGTGCGTAGATTTGTATCACGTGAGGTCAGGCAATTGGCAGCCCAGCCACTTAAATTGTGATTATCCGGATTTGCGTGTCGTGTCTGGCGGTGATTATACCTACTAACGTCTAGGTCGGCTTGCTGCATATCGAAACAGCAAAACAGCGTACAGACCCATAATTTGTATGATATTAAAGGTAAGCGTGGGGCGACGCCTGAAGGGCTGAGCTGAGCCGATGGTAGACCAAGTGGCTACAAATAAATGTCAGCCTGCGCATATTGTTCGTGGAGAATTGCCTGACAAAATTTATGGCGGTGATTTTCCACGAAACATGAGAAAAAGGTCGAGGTCGCCAATAGATTGGGTATCTTTGAAAAGCTTAAATAAGCGAGGAAGGCATTTCTCAATGATATATGAATTTTACTGGGTAGATAAGTCTAGTTCGGTAGCTTTTTTTTTTTCCACTAAGGAAACGTCAATAAAGTCTGCAACCTCAACCAGCTTGGTTTGTGTAACTTGAGGCAGCTAGCTTTAGGAACCCATCTGGTTCCAACCAGGCCTTGTTGGTTCGAGGTCCACCCCGGACTGTTTTGGAATTTAAGCCTGCTGTCGCTTTTTTTCCAACAATCTACGAAAATTCGAATCTTCGCACTACGTTGAGAGGGAACTGGGTCTTTTGAGCAAGTTCCTGAACGAAAGGTTTTGGGTTAGTGGGCGTGGCACCATCTATATATGACCTTCTGTTTCGGCACTTATGGCAGATACGTTGAGAGGGAGGCTCAAAAATCATTACCCACGGTCGATAGGTCTTTTGAGGAAGTTCCGGAACGAAAGGTTTTGGGTAAGTGGGCGTGGCACCATCTATATATCCCCTTCTGTTTCGGCACTTATGGCAGATACGTTGAGAGGGAAGCTCAAAAATCGTTACCCACGGTCGATGGGTCTTTTGAGGAAGTTCCTGAACGAAAGGTTGTTGGTAAGGGGGCGTGGCACCAACTATTTATGACCTGCTATTCGCCACTTATGCCCGATGGAGCTGCGAAATTTGGCGCATTGTATATGAAGCACTTCGAAAAATGCAGACAAAGCCATTTAAAACGAGAGTACCTCAAAATAGATGGCAGCACTAACCTATAGGTGCTCAATTAACACCTTAAATGAGGTTTCTCCAAGTTTTTTTCTAAAAGATCTACCTCATTGCATGGATTTATAGACGTCAAGGTTACCCCACTGTTAAAACAAATGTTGCTGAGCATTCCCTTCAAATGTTGGTCTCAAAAAGTCAGTACATGAAAGCACATCTGACCTCTCCAATGATTGCTATTCCAGTCACCCATACCCATCCCACCACTGCTTGACGCCTACTTCGCATTTGAAAAACACATTCCGCGAAAATCCTTGCTGTCATCCGCCGATAAAAGTCAGATAAAATTCCAAATTCGAACACAGTGTGGGACTTGATTTTGACCAATCGATCACCCTGTCACTCACCAACAAATATAATCAATTCACAGTTGGGTACGGTGCTTTCAACAGCAATTGCAGATCCAATTAATGGGCGTCAACTTCACAAAGGTAGCCGCCACAAATTTATCACAGCCATTTCTTTCAATTCCATTCCCTTAGAGACGTCCATCAACTGCGGGCATAACAAAGCTACGTCCAGCTGGTGTACTCTAATTCCTGGCAAAAGGCCCATACAATCACATTCTCTCATTGAGTATTCTCAGCCGTTAATCAATAAATCACCAGCAACAACACACAGCGATCTACTGGTGTTTTCGCTACCATTATATTCGCCGCCGACGAATTTCTTAGATAGGTGGGTGTTGCCAGCATTCACTCGGAGTGGTCAATTTTGACTGTAAGGGGAACGCACGCGCACAAGAATGACCAACTTCCGGTTGTCGCTCGCAATTTGGACAGAAAATCAAATCTGTCGCAATAACGCAACCAACCTGAAAGGGTAAACGGTAGATTGGACAGTGAATATAGTGAAGCTCGAATGGGAGAAGACGAGGTAAACTGCGCGCAGACGTGCGCAACAATTAATTTGCGTCTTTTTTTCCCAACTTCCTTTCTTGGGTTATTTTTTTGTTGCTACGTTGGTACAAAGATTATTTTAATCGCACCCATTTGTGCCAACCGTAAGTCATGCAATTAAAGTCTGCGTCCGGATATTGTTTAATGGAATTGAATGGACGTAATGACGTTTGCAATTAAGCCGGTTATCGGTGTGTGTCTGTTGAAGGGAAAATGCTGCATTCACGTCAAGTGGGTAAGTGGCGCGATTTTGTGAGACCAAAACGACAGGGGGATAGAACCGGCTTTGTTTTTCTACGGGTAGTTTATGGAAATTACGATTTTTGTATTACCAGTGGGAAATATTTAGACTGGAAAGGTGAAAAATCCTCACAGCGGTTCTATATAACAAACACCTTTTGCTTTTTTGAGAGGTAAAAGCGAAAAAGCTAAATAACCGGACAAAATCACAGAAAGCTGATGATTAAAATGGGTCACTGATGCGGACTAGGAGTGAAAATCACAGAAAGGTTCTGATTGGGTTGAGTTTTTGCTGTGGACTAGGTGTGAATCTGGACCTTCAAAAGTCCAAACTCCGCTTAGAACAAAAATGCTCTCCACTCCCCACGAGGGTTAGGAATTTCTACGAATCTTTTGCAACCTGAAACCATTCAGCGATACTAATAATCATTTTTTGTGTTTCCAATTCACGATCGCGAAATTTTCCAAAATTGCATATTGTGACCTAAAAAATATAAAGGTGAAGGTTGAAAATGATTATTAGTAAGGGACCCATTGAGTTTTTACACAGGGAGGAACCACTTCGACGAAACGAAATAAGTTGGTCAACAACTCGCTAGAGAGCGCCCCTTGTTGCCCCTGAAACTATGTGCTCATTACTGCTCTAAGTATACTTCTTTTCATATCCATCGATGTGGACTCTGGATTGTGAATAATTTGGAATGTAATGTTTATAAACTGAGTGCTAAAATTTAGCTGGAAGCCTGCTACAGCTTGATAAGATTTGTGCAGAAAACAGAAAGTGGGGACTCAAACCAAAAATTGTTCAATGGATGTAACCTCCTTTTGTTGGTCCTCCGGAATGACTGTTAATCTTTTGTTTTTGGAAATAGAATCCTTTAAATCAAATTATAATGAAGGCCGGCCTGAGGTGGTCAAATATCACATAGCATAAAGTGTCCAAGTCCATTTGGCCGCATTTCGACAGCTATAGAGGTCTTACAAAATTCTCAGGTACGGAACAACTCAGGACAATGGAGTTTCGACAGCTTTTCTTAAACTTGGTACAGAACAACTCAAGACACTGATAGAAATCCTGCGTCAGGGCACTGAGGACAAGCACACGTAACTGACAAAGTTCTTCGGCCATCTGTTTCTGTTTTTAAACCTCTTCGCTTCCCACCCTGCTGTAGACGCCTTTCATCAGCTCCAAACGGCTTGAATATCACACTTTTTGGTTCCCAGGATCTGCGACCAATCCATCATTCATCTCTCAATCAATGCAACTGCCACCCCACTTCTATCGTCCCATCGCTCACAACTCAATTATCTCATGCGAGATACAACTACCTGGTGGGTCAAACTCGATCAAAACGGGCTCACACCGGCCCAATATTTTTAAACAAAAATTTGAAATGAAAAACCCATTAGAGGCGCATTTTCCAGTAGCCTCCCTGTATCACTCTAGGGAACTGCATACTTGTGTATGGTACAGCTTAATTTTATTCACATGAGGCTATTTTTATTGGAATATTGCGACTGGCATATTTAAGCAGTGAAAGTTCTGTCTGGTCGATTAGACATTCAGACGAAGAGCTGACAAAAAAAAAAAAAACAAGAACTGGTCATGCCAACCGCAAACTGCCAGACCAGCAGCAACAACTGCGTCTAAGCCACCATCATCACCATCGCCCGCTGCTATACACCACCACCAAGACCGCACTGTTGCATAATCGTAAATAAGGTGAATAAGACTTTCCTGGCTCTTTTACCACTGGCGGTTCGGTTCGTGATTTCATTGTACGAGTATACATAGTGAGTGCGCGCACCTTTTGTTTAAAGGATAAATAAATGTCTGTTTAGGCCCGTTCAGTGGGTGATTGAAAAGCGGGCTCAAATGTTACTTCGTTACACATTTATCAAACGGTATACAGTGAACAAAGCCGTTAACTTGGTCAAAATGCGAGAGAGCAAATATTTGCTCTACGCTGGTGGTGCTCTTAATTGGACTTTGACTCTTGGCTTGGTGCATGGACGATGGACTATAACTTCCCAGATGGACGCGCGAGGAAAAGATTTATTGTTTACATGCGAGCGGGTGCTGTCTTTCACCGTCGAGATTGAAAGGTCAATACGCGAGGCTGGCTCTTTTTGGGTTGATTGATCACACAAATTCCGGCCAACAACTCAATTAGGTGAGAGTTACCTAACACACTGTCGTCGTATCCGTGTATCTGTAACTCAATTAAATTAAAAACAGCCTGGTTCAGAGAGATGCTGTTGATGGCAGTAAACCACAAGGAGTTTCCTATTCCAATCGGTCCAGTGCACAGCCAGTTTGGTGTAATAAGTTCGACGATTGAGATGATTGATAAGTTCTTTACAGCGCGAAAGTAAGCCTCGTAGAGAGGGTCGCGGTTTAATGATTTAATTTATACCCCAGTTGATGGATGGTGGGCGATTAACTCCATTGTGAGTGGAAAAGGAGTTACTAGTGTGTTATGAGTGAAAATTGCTTGCCCAACTGTTAATCGCAGTGCAAAAGAATTGGTAGCGGAATTTTTGAATTTTTTAAACATCTTTTAAGACTGTGACAAGGATTCAAAGAATGGACTGCATTGGACCCACCTTTTACCCCACGGCTGGGACGGAAGATGTAATTCATCAGAAAAGCCTATTTTCATTCAAAAATCTGCTGCAAAAAGCGCTGTTCGACTGAGTCAAACTGAAGGCAGAAGGAAGACGACAGGATTTTGAAGACTAATGAGAAGATTTTCCAAAGAAGGGTACTCCGAAAGCTAATTAAAACCAGGAAAGGCGACGCCTTTCAAGATCTATGAGAAGAACTACAATATAAGGCGGCCGAAAATGCTTACAAGCTACTGATGGCATTCAAAAGTTTGCTGCAAAGAGTGCCGAGTGAGTCAAACGGAAGCGAAAGTCACACGGTAGACGATAGGACTTCGATAACTTGACATTTTTTTAAAGAAATGAACTGTGGAAACTCATAAAAAATAGCAAAAGCGACGCCTTTCAAGCTGTACGAGAAGACCTGCAATATAAGCCCGCCGAAGGTGCCATCAAGTTACTGATGGTTGAATTCGTACTATAGTCAGCGGCCATTCCCAAGGACGGCCAGTGTCCATCTCTCAAATATTTATAAAATTGTGGACGAAGACAACACGACTTGTCACAGAAGAAGAAGCTTTGAAAGCGGGCTCAATAAAAACTCACAGAGATGGACGGAATCCCTAATTTCGTCTTCAACTAGCCAGTCAAACTCAGTCTAAGGCATTTGCGAACCCTCTATACACAAACAGTCTGGCTGAATGCAAGTTTCCACTTAAATGCAGACGACAGAGACTGGTATTAGTAGCTATAGGCGACGAGCCTCTAAAGCTACCGTCGCGTCGTCTTTTGAAAGAGCTGGAAAGAATTATTCGCCGCAGATTTCCGCTAACCCGAGGGAGACGGTTTTTCAGTTGACATTACGGCTTCGGGGATAAAAATGGAATCACCACCCATGCGAAACATTGCGAAATTGAACCAGAAGGACCAGATGGAAATGAGAAAGGCAACAGTACTGTGCTGTTAATACCCTATACGCCAAAAATACCTTTAAATCGGCCAGTTGGATAAGATAACGAAACGCTAAGGAAAACTGCCTCCTGGGAAAAACTACCAAGAGGAACCTATTCAGTGAGACAGCAACGGGTCATGGAAGCTTCCGAAAACAACGGCCACAGAAAGTATTTTCCAAACGAGATAATCTGCAATAATTTTGGCAACATTTTGACTAAATTTTAACTCGAATTTTAAGTCTCATTTGGGTTTCCGCAACTCAGTCAAAGTTTAGTCAAAACTATTGCAGGGATACTTTATTTGTGGCGGTTTTTTCGAAAGCTTCTCTGGCCAGAAAATGCCTTGGAGCATGAAATATCTAACACTTCTGCCCAATCGCAACTCAGCAACCCAAAGAAACTTGAAATTTAAGTCAAAATTTTGTCAGAATTAGTCACCTTTGGGTTACTGAATTGCCAAAATTTGAGTTACTGAACTGCGGTTGCCTGGAAATCGTAGAGTATGGAATCCATGAGGCATTTCTGCCCAATGGCAACTCAGCAACCTAAAGGAAACTTCAAATTGAAGCCAAAATTCAGTCAAAATTAGTCACCTTTGGGTTACTGAATTGCGGTTACTGCATTCGAGCATGAAATATTTAAGGCATTTCTGCCCAACCGCTACTCAATAACCCACCCGAGACTTGTAAAAGGAACGAACCTTTTTAAAGGACCGATTCGACCTTGATCTGAGTTCTACTGGTGCAAGATTCTCACGTTCCAACACACATTTTACCCAACCTAACATCTTGGGCCACCAAACAAAATGTGTTAAGTCTATAACTTGAAGGTTTTTACTACCCCATTTTTAGCATTTGACAAACATTCTAGTGGACCCTATCGCAAATGGCATAAAATTATAGATAAGTTCATCTTGCCTAAACAAAATACAACTCGTTCCACTGAACATTGTTCCACGAGCATCTGGACCTGTTGCGTTCAGCATGTATTCGTTTAAACACTCAGCCTACTTCGAGCCTTTAAGACAACTTCAAAGCCGCTCCTTCGACATCATAAACTGAGGGCCTACACATGATCACATAATACTGCAGTCAAGTAAATAGGTACGTATCAGTTTTGGATGGAAATCATAAATTGGTTTCCATTTTTGGCGTATATCGTCACCTCGTCCAAATTGAATACCTTACCAAGGTGTGTGCGAGTAAATAAATCACCTCTTGCTTAGTTTTTATCTCCAAATACCTAAAAGTTATTACCCAGCCTCAAGGCACAATTAACCAACAAGTCTGTATTCAATTACGCGGTAGCCTCAGCGGCACTATACCTAATATAAATATTCATAGCTTATACCAGTTGATTGTCGAAAAGGCATTTTCGCAGCACTCTGCTCTTTTTTTACGCACTCAACTCTGACGTGTAAAACATGTTGAAGCTGTCGCCCACTCGATTTTTAACGCCCATCAATGAGCACAGTTTATTCTGTCACTTACAGCAGAAGACTGCAGCTAATCCGTAAGCTACTCCCATCTGATCCGATCACAATATCGCGCCAATGCAGGAAGTCAACGAAATGTCACGCGTCGCAAAGCGTACTAATCGATTAGTAAGTCTACTTTGACTAGTTCAAGTAGAATGCGTTGGCAACTTCCATAACAGAGGCATTTGGCTGCATTAATATTTAATAGGAGTGGTTCGTCTATGCCAATTAAATATATTCATGTTCAAAGTAGACATTGGCTTCGTGGTAAAAGGACACACGACGTTGTAGTATCCACTTCACAACAAACGCTGAGTTCACTGGGTACCTATTTGCTAATTAATTGCTAATCGGGTCTTGAGCAGTTTCTTAGAGATTTTCTGCAAGCTTAACAGTCCACGGTAATCAATCTGCAGGTTGTTGCAGAGGTGGCTCCAATTCATCGCGCAGTGTGTCTTATTTAAATTGACACGTTTTGTCGAATGGTGTCGTTGTAAACTGCGAGTACCTACTAAAGGCAGAAGTGCTTATCAGCTTGGACTGCGTCCAGAGAACCTTTTTCGTAGGATGGGAGGGTGCATTTGACAGGCAAATTTACCCACTGGGCTAGTTATGGATATGAGGGAGTTTTTGACAGAGCCTGAGTAAGATTTTGGCAGGTTACTCCTGATATTGACTGTCTAAAGTGCGGTCTTCTTTCATTATTACTATTAACGACGAAAAGACGGTTTATTTTCGAAGAATTCCCAGACAAACGGGATAAAAGACCGCCAATTGATATACCAGAAACCTACTTTCAGTCAGTCCACTTAAAGTTACCGCGCAGCTCCAAGGCAAAACGGGACAGGAACCAACAGAAGAGCAGAATTGGGCGCCGAAAATGACAGTCGATCTGGCACGAATTTCAAAAAAGCCACATCTGCATGGATAAACATGAAATGTTGTGGAACCTGTCTACCCCAAGATTGAAGAAGAGCGGACGATCGAGTATTGGATGGCACAGGACTATTGCGAAAAAGTCATGGCAATTGGCGAGGAGTTCGGGAGAGTTTTTATCCACCGAAACCGCAGACGATGTTACGTAAGAAAATTCGAATTTTTAGGATCCACAAAGCTAAGCCGAACATAACTCGGTGAATGACGAAGGGCTCGACCGAAAGTCTGTCTGTAATTGTTGCGAAAAGGTTTGGCATTTTTTTTTAGAGGAAGTTAACTCTAGAAGCGGAAAAAAAAGGTCGGCATACCTTGGACTTGTGAGTCAAAATTCCAATCAGAACTTTCCAACGAAATTTTAAAGGGCAATCTTGGGACCAATCACTAGTTGTTTGGCATAGGAAATCAATTTAAAAACACCTTTCAAATGCCTAAAACTGTCCGTTGCAGTAGCGTGCAGGATGACGATGGGGAAAGCTTGATACTGTCAAAGGCAGAAAGGCCACCATCGAAACCTTTGATTTCTTTCCAAAAAGGTTGAAAAGAAGGTATCGGTCTGTTATGTAGCTTCGTTCACACCATTTGTGAAGCAATGTTTAAAGATCCACTTTTCACCGAAACAAATGTAAGAGCCTTCAGCTAAACTCAGCTGCTCCGAAGGAAAAATTCCTTCGAGTGATTTACGTTTAAATTTTGTTAGACAAAGAGTGGAGAAGTTTTAGAAATAAACGAGGATGGTCTAAAAAGAAATTGTCGGCGGAATAAATCCATTTTTAAGCCTTAGTCAAGCTCGTGGATAAGTTTCACAGCGATAATGACATTTCGACTAGTATCTAGCCTCACAGACGTTGAACGTAAGGACTATAGCACCGCCAGCCTTGAAAATCTTTGGTTACATTCAGAGGCTTCCCCAAAAAAAAGTCTAGGAAGGTTTCTACATTTGAGTACGCATTTCAAAGGGGACGTTTAGGAGAACATAAAAACTCTAGCAAGGCAACCCTTTAGAATCTTTGCTTACACTCTGCGAGGCTTTGACAAAATAAGTGTAGGAAGGTTTCTACGCATTTTGCGGAGGCCTGCAACCGACAACACATAGCCGGTGAGTTTATATATATGACAGCTGGCTAGACAAGCTGTTTGAACGCGCTTTTAGCCATGACTATTTTTGTATATGATCGGCGTGGATTGATTTCAGTCTTGAAGTGACGGCAATGGGCAACTCTAGATCTAGAACTGGATTTGAACAGGAATTAGGGGAATCTTCTGGGTTTGATTTTATTTATGTTGTGGTTTTTCTCGGGAGCAAGCGAGTTCATAACCTCATTGACAATCGAGTTCCACTTCTGAAAAATCCCTTTCCAGTTTATTTTTCTACATAGAAAAGGCTTGATCTTTTCCGTTTAAGAAATTTATTCGCCTAAAATCTCAGAAGTGCATCTGTGATCGAGTACTACGTGACTGAATTTGTTACTGTTTTTCATGTGAAAAAATTCAGTGACGTATTTTTCGGTCACGAATGCGGTAGTTCGACCCCCCCCGGTCGTTTCATAAAAATATGGAAGGGTAAGCCTGACTGTAAATGTGGTTGGTTTGACTTTGAGGTGGGTTACAGGTTTCTTTAAGATCACTAAGTTTGTGGTACTTCCGTTAACCGTCTTCTTTTAAGCCGTCCATTTTTGTAAAACGATCTGGAGAAAGTGTGTACACCTTTTGACATTGTCACCACTTTTTGTTGCGACTTATTTACCCCGCAAAATGTATCCTCATTGATTTGATTTCGAAACTTCCCGTAAGCTTTGCTACGCAAACACACCCAGGACATTCCTTCCACTCCAATAAAATGTCTCACGCAAATGTAAAAACCGAAAATCCCAGACATAACCCATTATCCCACAACCAGGTTAAGCAGAATCAAATGCTCCTCCAATTAAATTACTATGCACAAAATAGACGCACGCCTTTAAAGCTACCATCAACAGAGTTGAGCTATTCTCGAAAATTTATGCACAATAAAATTGCAATAAATTACAAATTCAATTACTGTACACTTAGTGTGCAGCGTACACTCGTAGGTCTACGTATTTCTTCTCATATTTGTTTCGAAACTTGTCAATAAAACTCGCCTTCGTCTAACCGACAAGAAAAAGCCAAAACACCACCGAAACAACAGCTCGAGTAGGATGTGTTTGTGTGTAGGACGGGGGTAATAAAATTCTTTCAATAAGACTCACCTCAGTGAGAACCTCCTCGAGTGCCAGGCCATGGGTGGCATTTGGTTCACTGCGTACCGTCCACATGCGTAACGAGTCGGGACCGTTCTTGAACAGACCCTCGGTTGGTCGCAACGTTAAATTTAACACTTCACCGAACGCACTTAAGGACACATTGTGCTCCTTGATTGCACTTAAATCTAGACTTTTTAACTTTTCACTATAACTTAAGTCACTAATGCTATTCTCGCCGGTCTGGGTCTGGGCGCGAAGTTTCATCTCACTGTAATACGGATTTTTGCTTAGATCCTTTTTTACGTGATGTGTCTCTTTCGCACTAGCTGTGCCGAGCATATCTGCCATTGGTAGATTGTTATTGTTGACGCTCCGACGGCGACGTTGTAGTAGTTCGCCATTGTGTTCCGTTCCGAGGTGGTTCAGATGGACTAGCTCGTAGTCGGGCACTGAGTCTATGCTGTCTGTGTGGAAAATGGATTGCAATTGTTGGCGTGACATTTGTCTGTGGATCTGAAATGGAAAATCAATTCGAATTTTATTAGATGAGGTTTGGGAAAGTTCAAGAAATATTTTAGCTGATTTTTCTTCACAAATTGTTAGACTTATGCATAGTAGAATGGGTCGGATCTTTGATCAGTTTTTAAGGTTATTTTGGGACAGAAATTGTGCGTCTGAAGAGCAAGAAGAGGCGGTCAATCTTGGTAGCCTCTGAAAGGCCGACGAAGATCTCAGGAAGAGACACAACGCTTTGGCAGCTCTCCAAAGTGCTTGTCCTTGAGAGAAGGGTTCCACAATTTAGAAAAAAGCCTCGTTCACAGCGGAGGACGGATTATTGTCACGCTTTTTTTTGATTTTTTAATGTTTAGATTTTTAATCAATTAATTAATTAATAGAACTAATTTCAGTGAGGGAGGATGGCTCTATTTGGAGGACGCTTTTATTAAGCAACAGAACGGTGCTGGGAAATAACTTCACGGGGAATAACTTCACCTTGAGTGGGAAATAATTTCACTTTATTTATGTGAAGTTATTTCCCACTGAATGTGAGCAATAACTTCACTTTTTTTTTGGGAAATAATATCTCTTAACATGCGACGACAATTATGTAAGCCCATAATTCATAAACAGTGGAAAATGTATGGGGGGGGGGGGGGGGGCATGCTTGGGATTACTGTTTAGGGCTGGGAGTAGGTGCAATGTTGCGTGTATGTTAAGTTGTTATTCATAATGTTAATAAAACTACACAAAAACCGCATAAATAAATCTATTTCATATTTGCTCGCCAGTTTTAACAGAAAAATTCCCAAATTATAGGTGGGAAATAACTTCACAAAATTCACGGAGGAGTTATTGCACGCATTCACTGGGAAATAACTTCACAAAAAAAAAGTGAAGCTATTTCCCACTTCACACAAAAAGAGTGAAGTTATTTCCCACTCGAGGTGAAGTCATTTCCCACTCGAGGTGAAGTCATTTCCCACTCGAGGTGAAGTCATTTCCCTGCACCGACAGAACACTTCTATTTCGAGGCCAACTGACAACACGTTTGTAATATAAATTCTCGCCGATATTTTCGAGCGAAGCCGTTTGCATAGAATTGGCGAAAGTTGCAGCTGTCAAAAATATACCCAACCTGCATCCGCCTTAGCCAAATCGAACTGTTTCGAACTGCTTCTCTTTTACTTACACCAGAGATTCCAAGCCAGACTTCCACCACCGCCAGCCACTATCAGGAGGCTGGCTATAAGCCACTTGGACCGCAACTGACCATTTTGCACCATAAAACACGCGCCAGTTTAATTATTACGTCTGCAGCTGTTACTGTCATATACCTATGTTGGACATGTTAATCAGACTCGACTTGATCTCGCCCATCGTATTAGTGCCAACAAATCGCTCTAAAAAACCGCCAATAAAGCACTTGTAAGAAAAAAACTGCCCCCTTCAATTGCGTGGGCAATAACTCTCGCTTTTGACAGGTGGGATAACACTCTCGCATCATAAATCACAAACTATATCGATTGCGTGCAAATATTTCCAAGAAATATTCTCTCCCCAAACTGAATTGACTACTGACATCTCAATCTGACTGTAAATCGCACAAGTGAAAAATGTGCAAAATGTCAAATCGGCCAGCGAGCGCAAACACCCTTCTGGCGACATCCACTCTATGAATGTGTGCGGCTATGAGCGAACGAGCAAGACAAGGCAAACCACATTTAGCAGGAGTTAGAGTTGATAATCAAGTTACACTGGCCATAAAGTTAATTTGCTGCAATTGACCAAGTCGATGAATCCCCTACACCGAGCGAGGAGAACTTTTGTTTACGACCAAAAACCAAACGTCACTTTCATTTCGCTGTTTAAGAGTTTAGCGCTTTTTTTTTGGTTTTTTCTCCAGCCGGTTACACTTACAATGGAATGGAATGACTTTGGCCGGCGTCAAACGAAATCGAAGTTGGAAAATCACTTAATGGGGGAAAACTGTCGCAGACATCCGTGGAAAAATGTTGGTGAACTGCATGCTTGAGGGAAGGAATTTATTTCGTCATCATGGCGACCGAAAATCGTAATAAAATAATCAATCGGTTCGATAAGTTTGGCCAATGCACTCGTTTATCAGTTCAGTTTGGTTGGAAATGGAGCAATAGTCGGCCCGGGGGCTGATCGAGTGCAGATCATTACGAAATGTGGACCTGGCTATAGTCGGTGGCTTTGATTGGATAAGTGGTATGGACAGAGACAGCTATAAGGAAGGAGCACAAAGGTTTGCGAGCCGTAACAGACTGAGGGAGAGGTGTTCCTGCTTCTGCGAAGAGATCTGACCAAATATTAAAAGGAACTTTTGTTGAATATCGTTTAGAGAACTTGGTGGGGGCTGATATAAAGATTGGCGGAAGGCAGGCGCAGGTCCGCCGCGGGACAAGTTGGGAAGACGGGCTTTCTAGTTGCAAACGTACCTACCGTAACGATCGAGGCTAAAATAGTCTTCAAAGGGGTGATAGATGCAGTGGAATAGCACACCAATTTGAGAGAGAATGAAGTGGGTATTCGCCAGTGGGACTTACGTCTAGGTTGTTGGTGACCTACAGGCGAGGGAACTAAGGTTGAACCCCTGGGAAAACACAAGTCAGCCTTCGCGCTTAGTTAGCCGCTCAAGTGGACTTTTCTGGATGCCACTAGTAAGGGGAAACCGCATTGAAACAATGGGTCTTTTAGGTCGCAGTGTCAACCAACTGAGCATTTATTAAAATTAAGTGCACGACTGGGTCGCACGAAACTTTCTCGTTCATCAAAAGTGTGGTTGAGTCAATTGGTAGGTAGGTAAAAAGTTCAGAAGCAACCGTACCGTATTAGTGTTAAATAAAATTCACATTTCGATGTGACACTAGGTACATTTCAAAGAAGAATGTGAGTTTTTAAAAGTCAAAGCTCTCAGTAACTGGCTAGTGGGTTACAAGCACCTACGGCAGTATTTTATAAGCTCTTACACTTTACAAGATTTTTGAGTACGAAAACAAGCGCGCGCATTATGGGTTTCGGGTTTTTGATCTGTTAGATTTTGATTTTAGGGTTCTTTGTAGATCGATATCTTTACATAGATATACATGAACGATTTTAGGGATTTGACTTTGAATTGGCATTAGCGGTTATAAACTGAACATCCCGATGGACGTGTGTCCCAATGTCCCAAATGAAGTGGGATTTTCTGATATGGTTGGAATTATTTAAACGCACATATTCAATATGGTTCAAATAAAAGAAGAAGTGGGTGGTATTTGCTAAAATAAGTTTTTCGTCGCTCTTATTGCAATTTTAATGGAGTTTTAAAAAAAAGTATGACCACAGATCGGCTTTTGGGAAGTCATTTCAAGTAAATAATTAAAAAATGTTCTTTTTTCGAATTTTTTCAAAAAAATTAAGTGGGGGATCTTATTTAGAATACTCATATTATCTTTGATATGTATTTTGATCAAAATCGTTAGAGCGGTTTTTGCAAAATCACGCAGACAAAACAGGACCAAATATAGTAATCAATGTTTAGTTTGAAAAATACTATTGCTTAACTATTTAGCTGAAAACTGAGTATATGTTATTGTTTGGGATGCAAGAATATTTTGGTTTTTAAAGTTTTATCGAAATCGGAAGTGGGGTTTTCGAGATATGAGCTTTTTTCTAAAATTAGCGTTTTCGGTGATTCGAATTGAAAATTAAGGACGTAGGAATTTTAAAAACATCAATTTTACCCTAACTAGATTCATTAAGTTTATATTTTGGTCAAAATTGTTGGTAGTTTTCGAGTAAACTTTCGAGAAAACCAAATTTTTAAAAAATACCTTTTTTCAAAAATGCATCAAAAATGCATTTTACAATAATACAGAGAAAAACTGAGTTTGCTATTAAGTTTGAAACGACCATATCACATTAGAAATGAATTTTTGATTTCCGTTTTCGAGATACATATTTGTCTAAATTTCAAAAGTACCGTGATTCGATTTTTAGCGAAAAACTGAGTATCCAGCCTTGTTAACCTCACTTCGTAAAGCTCACATACCAAATTTGGTTGAAATCGTTAGAGCCGTTTTCGAACAACTCCAACGGGTGTGAACATTTTGCATTGGAAGTACCACTAATATCGAGTTTACCTTGCAAAAACAAAAAAAAAAAAAATACGGCCCCGAACTCTCCCAAACTCCAAATCCGAAGTTTGAACAAAAGCCGGGCAGTTGTTTAGGCTGTAGGTCTTGGCACAGTGTCCGTCTGTAGACTGACCCATTTTTGAGTTCCTCTATCAATGTCAGAATTGATTAAAATCTCCAGTTTGGAATTTTCTACGATTCCAATATCTTTCTCTTACTACGCAATTGAGAAAGTTAAAAAAATTGGACTTGAATATTTGAGTATGTAAAATTTTCACGAAGTTTGGTACAAATTACAAGACTTTCCATAGCTCCGTATACAGTTCGCTTCTATATGCTTCGATCATGCCTAAAAGGGGCGATCCCTTGAACAAGATTCGTCTTGATTTTAAGCTCTAGAATTTTTACAAAGAGACATCATAATTTGGTTATCTGCGAGGGGATCGAATCTCTGGGCTGTTGAGAGACTCTTTTCGACGCCTTTTTCATTCATCGAAAGGGGTTAAGAAGAGATCCTTAAAGGTAGACCCGTATCGAGTTGCCTGTCTCACATTTCCCAGCAGCACATACGATGACGCTGCGTCGCCTGACCTTCCTCATCAAATCACACTGTGAATACCTCTCAAACCTGACAACATTGTATCCAAACCTCTGTAGCATCACCGTGACCCATCATCTCGGGAATCTGTGCCAAAAGCCTTAACATCCCTTGCGCAACTGCACAAATTTGTTCTGCGCGATTCTATAGGTGTAGCGCACCCGTTACACGCTGCCTATTATCTGGACCACAAGCCAAGAACAGCAAAAATGTTCACAACCAATTAGAAAATAATATCATTTAGGCGGACACTTACAGCCAGACAGACCGACCCACCGACTGACTGTGTGCAATCCCATCCGAGGTACGGACAGCGTTTAATTATGCATTCGGGTTGCTGCAGCGCCTATAGTATTCTCGTGTGCGGTTCTAGATGCGAAGAACCGATTCGGACCGGATGACTGCCGGCGAGGTTGTTGGTGGCCGCTGTGGACCAGATCACTGTTGAGAGATCTCCGAAATTCTATACAAGCTAGCCTTGCTTCCTGCTCTGATGATCGTGAGCTCTGCTTTCGCAACCGCGAGCAGTACAAATTGTAGAAACTACTATTCGTATGGTGGCACCTCATTACGGCTCGTTAGCGTTGGTAATATTATTTTGGTCACCTTGAATATCTTTTATTTTTCTTACTTTTGCTTCGGCTTAGATTTATCAACTGGTGTGGAATTTCAACTTTTTTTTATATTTTAATGAGCTAAAATTTGTAAATCGATTCGACTCGTGGGTTCAACCATCAAGGTCAGTTTAAATTGATTCTGGTCTGGCAACTTTTAAGCGCTGAAAGTGTCACAAAGTCGGAGATGAATGAGTGGAATGTGCATATACATAGCAAAATGCGAGCGATTAAATGAGAATGCGAGAAAATTGCTCAACCTTTTCGCTACGCAATGCCGTCGATTATGGAAATGTGAAGAAATCTGTCAGCTATGTAAGAATGTCTAGTGCAAATGAGTGGTGTTCATGAGATGGATAATTGCGCTGACAATAAGGTTGGCGATAGCGCATGAGTGGACGGCAAACTACGCCAGGTGTTGGTACAAAGCAAACTTACTGAGGACGGGTTGAGAGAAATGTGGTCGCGACGCAGCTGAAGAGACCTCCAAGTGAGTAATATTTGGTGGGAGCCACCTTTTGGGAAAGAACGGCGATGTCGATCTTTAGAAAATGTCGCATAAGGCTATAGAACGAGCTGTGTCAGGCAACAAATGGTGGTTCTAACTTGTTAAATCGACAAACTTCACTTGGTTAGGCTGACTTTGTCAACATTGAAACAATTTTGGACGAACGCTTCTACTTGAACTTTAAGCTTGCTAGTACAAGACTTCGTCGTTTCAAACAAGACTTCTAAGTCTGACACACAGAATAAACGGACAACTTCATCGGTAGACAACTGCCTATTCCACTAAGTAAAAAAATATGTAGTATTTAGGATTCTAAGCAACCACGGAAGGAGCTGTAATTTTTAATAAACTTCTTCTAGATCCACGGTGACAGCGGACGAATTTTTTAAATGCTGTCATCTCCAGTTCCTGTCAAACTGAGCTGATTAGACATGTTTGAATACAAGGTCTGTAGGGATCTTCAGTAATGGATCAGGGTGTTGGAAAACTGTTGGCGGCAGTAACGATTAAGTCCCGAAGTGGTCAAATAGATCGTCTTCACTCAACCGTCATTTCTTGCATCACAAAACTTGCCGAAGAATGGTTGCAGCATGTTCAGCCGTTCAAATAAATAAAATAAAAAGGCTTAGGTTCTCGCAACCATTCGTTTTGCGTGAGTTTATCGTTTTTGGGGGGCGAATGGAAGGGATCTACAATTTTATGCCGCGTCCAAACGGCCAATTGAGAGGCTCTTTCAAGACATTTATACTCTCGCATGTTTGTCAGACGTTCGCGGGAGCTGGCGCAGTGGAAAGTTACCTTTAGGTTCAATTCATGTTTTTTTTGCGGGGACCCCACGCTGAGTATTCGAACATCGCCGCCGGCTGTTTAGATTCGAAATTCGACATATCATCGGTCAAATTACGAAGAATATTAAAGCCAATCAGAACCAGTTTAAAGTGTCGAGACTGATGCTCTCTCAAGTCAAGCTATAGAGATGATGCAAGCTGAAAATTCCAAGGGTAGTCGCACACGTTTGCGGATTTTGTTGCACAACTATAAAGCCGCAAAAAATTTAACTTTCAATGTTGACTAAAGCGTTGTAAGGGCTGGGAAAGGCGAAGAACCTTTCAACAGCGAACGCAGGTGCTTTCAAATAGATGCCAGTTCTGCACTCTGTCGCCGTCTTGAAAGACTTCAACATTCTATTGGTTGACTAACGAGTGAAGACTCACAATTGATACATGTTTTGCACCTCTTCAGTAAATCTAAAAAAAGCTTTCGAAAAGTGACGCCAAATGCATTATTAGCTGTTGAAAGTTACGTGACTTGAAAGTCAGGTCCGACACGAACCTAACGTGTGCGAGGAGCCTAAGTATGTGCTTCAATAAAAGGCTGGGGTATTTTTCTGTGGGCTCAGTTTGTAACCAGTTTAAATATTCGTCCGACGTATAACTTTATAGACCGCGTCGTGACGGATCCGACACGTAAAATCGGGGAGCTACAATATACAGAAGATTTAAGAATTTTTGCGCAGCTCTGGCGAAGAACATTTCAAATTGAGAGACGAACGGGTTGAGGAATTTTGTCTTCCCAGATGACTTGGTCATACTTATGTCTTCCCAAAATGAATTTCAACGAACAGATAAAATCAGACAACAATTACAGACGACCACTCGGTTTTGCCAACTAATTCTGGTACTCAATTTTGAGTCCCAAGTGTCTGTTTGAACTCTGAAGCTCAAGCTAAAGTCGACATTTCTAACAAATTCTTGGGATGCGACACACCGGGATCATTTGTCTGCCAACCAAAGCCGCAAAAAGGTCAACTCTCCTTCTGGTAGCGACTTAAATTCACCTCTGTGTCGACCGAATTCAATGCTCCTGACTTCCACCAAAAAGCTGTTTGGAACGACAATTGCATTTTTGTCGGTTTTTGAATCAAGCACATCTTGTGGTGGTACCCACAGGCAACACACAATGACCACCAAACGTTACACGAAATCCGAGTGTTTTGTAAAAAAAAAAAGAGAAAAACAAATAACGTAGCTAAAGTACGTGCGGTCATTGAAAACGGTCGCTCAAGGCTGGCGCTTTTAGCCACATATGGCGGAGTTGTACAATGTCCGACTTAAATGTTGGGAGGTTTTTCCCCCCACCCGCTTTACGGTTGTGTGTGAAGTCTCGTGTAATCCATTGTTGACTGATTTTCAATTGGCATATGGTTTCTTATTGGATTATGGCCAATTGGGTCAAAAGTGTTGCGGTATAGTTACCAGGGGATTAGTCATCTCGGTAGGTCACGATTGAGATATATGTAGCATTACAGGGCTTCTGGGTTTCTTGTGAAATGGTAATACTTATATCTATTGTCAGATAGTTGACAGAAACTTGTAAGTCACTTGTCCGCCACCAATTAAGCGCACGTTTCGCGAACGCGACACCGCACAGAAATAAAATCGTCTCCTATAACACTACACTCGGATGGCATGTGCATACTAACTGCATAATTATCACTCCCCAACACGTCGAAACGCTGCACTCCGTATAAACAAATAAAGCCCCGTGCCGGTCAATATGGCGTCAACCATTACAACCGCAATGAACGTCACCACCACGAAATGATATTGAAAAGCAGCGCGTATCATAACGCAAGAACCTTACCCGACCTTGGCCATAATTTTCAAACGAAAAAAAACACACACACCTCACACTTAGCCGAACACAATCTCGCTGTCGACGCTGATCATTGAATGGGAAGCCCGCCCCGCCTGTGCTTAAAGATATCAAAATTGTTTATAAGGCCCGTGTCCATGCGGTTGGCTTACTCGTATTGTGTGCGCGCAAACAGACTACAAGTGACATCGATTGGTCATAATCATAATGTAAATATATGCAAACGATGTAAGAATTTTGTAATTGGATTCGAATTCGAATCAGTCTCTGCCGCGCCACCGTGCTGAGGTTGAATTTTGAACAAGACTTTGAAATTGGCGCGATAAAGAAATAAATTTCAAATCAACCCGACTATAATGAGGTGGTCATTTTTTTATATATTATTTTTTTGGTCACGGTCAATATTAATGGTAAGTTGTGGATCTATTTTCAAAAACAAGTTCTCGAGCAGCGCGTATTCTTAAAACAAGTATTTGGATAAAGGTAGTTGGACTTACATCTGGCATTGCAACGCAGGTGGAGTATATTGACCAGAGTGTCAAAAGTAATCCAGTTATCTGTGTCATTTTGAAGGTTGTGGTGGGATCTGAAAAGAAAATAGAAATTAAAATGAAAGTTTGGATGGAAGTTGAGAAAATGTCTAAAACAAAAGAGTTGATGAGCGAACTGGGGTTTTTTTTTCTAAAAGGTGATAGGTTGGTCGTCGGAATTTGTGCTAGAAAAAATGATTTTTGACGAGGTTTTTGGTGAAATTTATATCGAAATGTGTTTATTGGCTGAGGTAGTAGTCCACTGAATGGTGTTCAATGGCTAGGGAGTGGTAACCAGGCGCCTTCAACCGCCTTTTTTGCTAAAAGACAATCGATCGTTTGTATTTCCTACCTTTAGCGTGCGAACTGACACAAAATTGATGACAACGACTGAATAGATGCCAACAACGTTGCCCTTGCACATTAGCAATCTGATCGTTACTGCCGCTACTAGATAAAAGAGTCTTTGATATTCGAATATGAGCGAGCCATGAACCTATTTATTGTTCATCCATTCACGAGTTGCAAGACTCGCGAGAGTGGGATAAACAGGGCGTAAGGATTGTCACTTTCATGTCGCGCGTATCGATTGTTAAAATTGCAGTGTCTTCCTACATGGAATCTAGCAGATCCGACTGCTAGAAAGCCAAAAGAAATGATGAAGTTCGCTTACAGAAGTGAGAAAAAGGGACAATCCCAAATTTAGCAAAGTGGCTTTTCCACCTGCTGACCCAGAGTACAATTTTGGTTAAATAGCTTTGCTCTTTCAAAAATGCCACGCCCTGCATTCAATTCCGCCCACATTTTAAAAACTTTTTTGAATGCAACATAATTTCATGATCCAAATTTTGACCACTTGCCAAACGCAGAGTTTTGAATGTTTTTTTCTCTCTAAAAGAGATGCCACGCCCCTTTGCCCAGTACCGCCCACATTTCTCAAATTGCTTCTAACAATCTATTACTGTTTATTTATCAAATTTCAAGGCAAAGGCTGCCATAAGTGTCAAGATTGTGTATTGAATTACTTGTTGGTGGTATGGGAGGTGCCACGCCCCTTTGTCAATCAGAGAAATCTTCAAAAACCAACAAAACTCCTCTCTAAGCTATGCTTTCTGATTCATTCGGGGACCAGTCATACTGAAAGCAGTCGGATAAACATGGTCCCAAAGCAAAATAACCTCCATCAGTGAATGACAGGAAGTGCCTACTTAAGATGGGTTTGTTTCGATAGAAGATGAAGTTTAGATTGAAGACAACTAAGCGTTAGATAATCTATTCTATTGACGTTTTAAGCACATCGATCTGCAATAATAAGGGCGACTTCTTTCGCCGGTTTCTGAATCTGAAGTGAGATAGCTCTACTGTCATCTAGTACAAAACCAACTATGTGTTACTGAAATATTTGCAAACTTTGATCAAACAGGACGCGTCTTTGTAGGGCATGACTTAGCATCGACTCATTTTGTAAGAACTTACCAAAACAAATTCTCCTGAAGTTGAATACTTCCAACGGAATTTCGGTTAAGTACCTCAGTGTGCGGGCGGCCTTAGAGTTTCCCCCGCTGGAGAAACAAAATCTATGCGAAAACAAAGACTGCTTTGGGAATCTATTTAAAATCGTGACAAAGTATTAAGGATCTATGTATATGAAAGCGTTGTAAAGGAAAAGCTGTATGTAATCGGGAGTAACTCGTCAATTTGTTGGGCATAAAGCAAGACAAAGCTCAGTATAGCTGCCTGTGAACAAGTGTCCCTAAGTAAATTTGGGACACACATTCAATGCAACACCTTTTCTGACAGACGAAAGAGAAGATCACGTACTTCTGCCAATTTCCAATTCAAGCTGCCCATGAAACTTCTTCTGAATAAATCAGAATACGCACGTTCGAATTTTGTTCGCCTCTCATTTGAATACTGTCAAATATGCAAAAAATCAAATCGGACATTTTTTTACAACCTCCTCTGACATCATCTGGTTACAAGAATAACAAAAACATTCCCCCCATAAAGCCAACTAATTTGAAAGTTGAAAAGTACAACCTGTAGAGGCATTTAAGCATTAATTGGCACGCGATTTAAGATACACAAATAGAAATGTTCACGATTTTTAATTGATAGTAAATTAATTGGCATTTGTTGGATTGTTTTTGCTGCTTGCGCTTGAGCTTGAATCCAACCCCAGTCGAGATTACTGTCAGATGTCTATGTCAGATAGGAAACAGGACTGTTTCTGAAGGTTACCGATTGTTGGAGATATCTACCTACATTCACATTGTAGAACGGCAGTGAAAATTCATTCAAAATTAGTAAATAATCGGTTTCATAAAGAGATTTGAGTAATTAAAGTGAGGGAAGACAATGAGACTTATGTCAGTGCAAGCAAAACATTTCATCGAACTAAGCTTTAGGGAAATCTGGAGTCAAATGGGTGCAGCGGATGAAAGACAGCCAGAAATATGTAGAGGATTCAGTGGGTTAAGGTTTGGTGTCAAGTTAATCGACAGCCAAAGATTCTGGCATTCTTTTGTACAAACTATGTCCCGTTTCTGGGCCGAATCGCTGCAGAAGAAGAAGGGAATTAAGTCGACCTTGCATACGAAAGAAAACCAAATTCCGTCATTGAATGCTCGTAAGGAACCTGGGTGCGGGGTACGAACCGGGCATTGGACCATTTGAGAACATTTCTTAAACGCTAGACTTTAAAATTGCCCGCAGAAGCTATAGAATCGAAGAGCAAGATGAACCCGCCGAACATCATTAAAGCTACTGCCAAGACCTCAAAGCACGCGTCTTCATTTGCATGGTCGCAGGGTTCTTCAATAGCTATTACTAAATAAATTGACAAAAAATCGATAGCTATATTAAAGAAATTAAAGAAAGTTCATAAACACATTCGAAGGGGTTTATAAGTCGCCTGTTCTTTCTACATGCACTAAAAGAGTGTGATCGGAATGGGTGTCAACGGCTACTGGGTGAAAATCGCACATAGTGGAACCTGGGGGCAGATCACATAAGACGATGATCGTCTAGACTCTTCCGGTATAGTTTTTGAAACTTTGGTGATCAAAAACAGTTATGTTCTGGACGATTTTTTCTTTTTATCACAAGTTTTCAACACATGTGTAAAGAATGAACGAAATTAATGCAAGTTGGTAGTTTTGGAGGTCAATCCTTTCAACGATAGTCGTCTCAAAAGTTACGTGATTTCGGCTCTGGTCTTCTACCATACTTTCACATAATCTTAGCCGTTAAACGAGCGAGCTTTTAACCCGTAGAGACAGCGCTGTACAGACAAACTTTGCCTTAATTTGGGCGCTTAATTAGTGCGGGACCTCAACGATTTGCAGTACACAACTAAGGGCATCAGATAGCTCAGAAGAAGGGGCTCGTAATTGCAAGTTCTAAGTTGAGGTCTGGGTTCAGTTCGAACTGTAGAGCCGCCTAAATAGGATAGGTTCAATATAGTAAGCGACCATCGCAATCCAGCCGGCTTAGTACCAAGTAAGCTGGATTAGGTTAGATTAGTAAGGTAGTGCTTCGGTTCCTTCTTGTACGACCCGTAAAGAAGTGGAAAAAGACCCGAATTACCTTCTGTTTCATAGGGAAATGGATATCAACTAGTTGTGCCATTTACTGAGTAAAGGCCCAAGTCTCCAAGAGCACGAATTAGCTCCAATCCATTCGCCCAATCAATTCACACCTCATGAATATTTCCACCAACCCACCACAAACAAAACGTATTCAAATTCGCTTCTATTTATGGACAAAATTTCTCTGCGACTCATTCGCGCACTAAAACTATGCAACTAGTTCCTGTTATAATATGCTAAATCGAGACGTTTGCATAACTCTTAAGATCCAACATTCATTTGAATAGTATTCGTAACAGATAGAGTCTCGCTAAAAACAAATATAGACCTGGACACTTTGCTTAAAATTGCTTGCAAATATTTAACTTTAAAATAGACTTAATTAATCATAATCAAAACTAATGAGGCTCAGCCCACAATGGCGAACCGGCGAGCGGCGCTACCCATAATGGTTGGCAGGTAGCTGTTCGCCTGCGATGGATAACAATGAGTTTCCAAGTATTTACTCAGGAAAATCATAAACGCTTGACCCTGACACGTTAACAAGGCGCCTTTGTTGAACACACGGGTGTTCCCCAAGAACAAATCTATTCGAAGTTTGCTCTCAATTTGATTGCTTATTTTTAATAAATTAAATGTTAACCAACAGCAGTCACATGGGCTCTTGTTCGAAATGTCGTCGGTGGTCGATTTCTGATCTATCGTCAAACGGAGCATGCAATTTACTAAAACAAAAGACGCACGCTTACATAAGAGAAGACCTCTTTCAGTCAAACCCTAGAAGGAAATTAACACCGCCAATGTTACATCCGAAAATAACCAAAATTAACACCACGAGTAATAGGATTTTGTTGTTTTGTTTGGCAGCACAGAAACATGTTTTGTTTCATTTAGACAAAAAGGAAATATACTCCTATGCATATGAATGAATTCAAACATTTTTTTTTTTGGCTGATTTATTAAAAGCTGCATTCGGAATACAAGTTTGGGTGATGTCACAATGGTGTTTGGCTGAAATGCGAGTAGACACGAATTGGAAAAGGCTAAATGTTGTTTTTTGTCTGTTTTGTGTTTTCTGTTTTCTGTTTATTGCGTGACAGTGAATTAGGATTTGTTTTACAACATTAGATATTAATCATTTTGTGCAATAGATGGGGTATTGGTTTTGACAGCAACTTTGGACAATACTGAAATTAATCATTTGGCTTTAAGGGCAGACATTGGGCGAGGTATTAAATTGGCTGTTGCAACCGGATAATTGGAATATTTAGGACGAAATTGGAATACATTTCAGGAAGACTCTTAGCAGATCTGACTAAGTGCAATTTTATCGCAATTAATTTAGTAAATGCTTCCATTTTTGTCTCGCAAAAAGGTTCAACTTCTTAAAAGATTCAATACCAAAAGAAAAAGAAACGGAAGACCAACAAAAAGGTTCACCGACAGCTGCAAACGATTAATAATATTTAAGACAGAGGTCACTCTAAGCCCGCAGCGGTTATAGTTTGGCGATCTCTAGAAATGTTTCTCGGCGAGAAGACAAATGACAGCCAATTTAAAAAACGGTAAAAAATATAATTTTGACAAGTTTTTTCCACACATCTTTCGGTACGAGGATTACTATAGGCAGTAGCGTAGGCTGGATTCTTTTTTTGGGGGCTGACTTAATTTTATTATGAAATATTTACCAATCGAATTCATCGAAGACAATTTGTTATAGCTCTCTCAGCTGCTGGGCTAGAAGATTTGGGGCCAAGCCCCTGAGCCCCAAGGTTCCTTCGTCTATATTTGAAAACAAAAACCGCCAACAGCTGCAACCAATTAATAATATTTATGACGGAGGTCATTCCTAGCCCCCAGTGGTGACAGTTTGGGATTTAGCGATGGAGAGAAGACAATGGCACCCAATTGAAAAAGCTGTAAGAAACGTAATTTTTCAAACATCCTACGGTACGAAGGTTACCATAGCCAGTAGCGTAAGCAGGATTTTTTATGGGAGGGGGTTGACTTAATTTTCTTATAAAATGTTTGCCAATGGAATTCATCAGAGAACTTTTCAGAGCTCTCTGAGCCCCCTAAAATGTGGTATACGACAAGGTCCCACGAAACTTTCTCATTCGTAGCAAGTTTGTCTTAAACAACCGCCTGAAACAATTGTCTGAATTGTCAATTTTACGAAGTCAATTCATGTGGATTTCTATTTCATTAAGTTGACACCTTTAGGCTCAGAAGTAGCATAGTCTGAAGCAGCAAACACCCCACGGACAGACAGACGGACATAATTGCGAGACCTACTTTGATTAATTAGTTAAGAGTTCTGATCTCGTCGGTTGGAATGCTTTCAGAGTATATAAGGTCTTGGGTTTTTTAGGATCGTCCAATAGGGATTACTTTTAAGCCTCGTTGTCAAACCTGACAATCCTTTAACATCTATATGCTCTGGCTAACTATTGCTTGAATTACACCAGAGAAATACCCTTTTGTACATTATTTAAACCTATTTTGAAAACCAGTCTTTGGTTTTTGTCAATGATCAGTTCGACCTATGAGTTTGTGAGTAAAGAAAATTTGCATTGCAGTTTCTAGAGTGAGACTAATTCACAAGAGCCTAGTTTGGTGGTGACATATCGATCTTTTTTCAATTATGAGACCGGAGCCCGCGTTACCGAGGATACTAATGATTAGTTCTTCGAAAATATTTCAAAGAAAAATCCCGAGGGCATTCCATATAAAGCTTTTGCTGGTGTTCTTTGGGGTGGGTCATAGTTAAACCTCTATTGGTACGAAAGTTCCTCCATCTACGATAAAAGGCTTGAGCTTAAGACTTATCGGACTACGTAACGTTGCTTAAAATCTCTAGAGTCCAAAAAACTCACCCATCAGTGGGTAAGGGAAGCATTTGTATTTTAAAATGCTCATTGAACAACATTTGGATTTTCGGAATTCTGTCAATCGCACAGTCAGTGAAAAAAGAGGAAATTAGTCCTCAAAATTAAGATCTGGACAGTGAATAAAGTCGCAAAATGACAGAAGATTTCTGAGGAAAATTTGTAAAGTCTACCACTAATCCAAATGGAGGACCACATTCATGATCTCATGGAAGTAGAGCCCTCTTATCTTACATCGAAAGTTCAGCGTTGTTAAAGTGAAGTAACCTATAACAACTCCTAGATAAAGCTCAGGCAAGACCGAGACTTGAATATTGCTCAGATATGTGAACCCTGACCCCAAAACATTTACTTAGCTTACTTGAGGTATACCGACACGATACATTCGACTTATTGAAGATCTACTGCTTGCATTAAATCACAACCGCTGGCTGGCGCACAAGACTGTAGCGGTCTTTCTGCCTCATTCAGAAGTTGACAGTTGGTCCAGGAGGCCTCTGAAAAGTCGCTCGGAATATGGCAATTCGATCCAGATTCTTAACAATGAGACTACAGCTTTGAACTTGGACTGTACTTCTACGATCAGTCTTTCTTTTACCCAATCCGTGGGCAGTGAAATTTTACTACTGATATAGATCGCTAAAAAACTGACTGCAGATCATCTAAGACGATATGGTTTTTGAAATTTTGATGACCACAGCAGGTTGTTTTCAGGCCGATTTTTTTTTCTCTCCGAAGGTTTTTAATACATTTGTGGAGAATGAACAAGACGAAGCTCTGAAACTCGTAATTTTTGAACTTAGTTGCTAGTTTTGGAGGGCTATCGTTTGGACGATAAAAAATCCTTGTTAAAAAGTCTCGTTCCCATTGTCAGTAGTATTCCCTAAGTCCTACTGTCTTAACTCCCACCTCCTACTCACTTGGAGGACAATCAACTCAGAGAAATAATTATGCACGCGTCGGAAACCCATCACATGTAACGCAACCAAAATCCAATTTACCTCTCCGTGGGTTGTTGAAAATCAGTTTCCCCTTTCGCGCTTCATAGTGCCAACGCACATTTGCATAACATTGTTTACCCTATAATTGGTCCACGCCATAATAAGCATAATTGATAATTATTGATAAATTTACTGCACTGTATACGCATAAACGGTGAAAAATGGACCAGAACCACAAGCAGCGGACAGAGCATTACTCACTATAAGGTGAACCGATTTCGGTTGACCGATCTGCGGTGTGCCGTGCGAGCGAATGTGATGTAATATACTCCGATTTAGGTGATGGTGACTTTCATTTTGATCGTTTATTGAGGTGCGCGGATGGCGCAAGATCGATCAAGATTATAATGAAAGGATTACTTCGGGGGATTGATTTCAAAATTTATCGCAGATGTCTCATAAAATAAAATATCCGCATTTACATTTTCAAAGCGAGATCGGTTGGAGATCGGTTAGAGGTCCTCTTGGATGGATTTGTATTTAAATTTAAATGACAAGAAGATCGGCGACGATTTTTTGGGCGAAAAGACGAGTTTTAGGTGTGGCAGGGAACTTGCAACTGAGTCACAAAAGCCACGAAGTCAGTCGGGATGAAGTCAAGGGCAGTAAACATTTAGATTGGACGCACCATCAACGGGGTGCCAGGCCGTATTGATGAACTGATGAACTTGCAAAGAAATAGATCACAAATGCACCTTAAAATCTGTGGAACTTCGCCGAGTATTTGCTAGTAAGATCGAAATTGAATTCTTCAGTAGAACAAACCTATACGCGGGGCCAATTTAAGCACATGCAGGCACACAAAGGAACCGTGGTCAAAAGTCCGCGATGATAGATCAAAACTCATGATCAACTGGACGATAGGGGATAGGATAGTACATACATACTGCTTACAGAAGCTGTAGCGACATCAACGAAATAGAATCTGTTCGGCAGCTACTTTCCAGCTTGTCGCTGCGTTTTTTTCCGATTCCGTCCAGATGGTCCAATAAAAGTGAATTTCGAGTCAACGCCAAAAAAACCTTTTCACGACGAAGTACAAATTGCCTCCGATAGACAATTCTTCCCTGCTTAATGATACAAGCTTTTTCTACTTTTCTTCGGAAGCTTAATAAATAAATAGTTGAACAGGTCCGTGGGGACCCTAGGCCAGGATTTTTACAACAAATTCATTTTTATGACGAATGGAAGAAAGCCTTATATCTCTGTCCTATTTTTGATAGCGAATAAAACTGAAAGGTCACAACAGATCAGGAGAAGAAAGCCACCATGACCCTCCATTGGTGCAAGGAAACTGTTGGTAACTGGGGCCTACAGACGAGCATTTTGAACTAGCTAAACGTATACTTTAGTTCGTAAACTGGAAAACCTATTCGCAGCAACTCAGCAGGCAAAGCGAAAAGAATGTGCTTATATTTTCATAAGTGTGGTTCTCCGAATTACCCCTAATGCAGCCTTAAATGACGCCACTGGGCATTCTGAGCAAAGAGTCGGCCCTCATAGTGCAACCTTTAATCGAAAAGACTCGTTTCTAACTTCTAAACCTCTCAAATGATGCCGTCCGTATTTTGAACCCTTCATACAACTTGATGGACTTTGTCGCTCGTCCGGTTTGGCATACCACGAACTCAACACTCTCCTATCAAAACCTCTACAAAACAGAGCTCACTTAACACGCAAGCTTCACTATTCACTACCGGACCACTACAACCTCGTCTGCATACATACATCCGGAAGCGCTCCTTTCACAATTTCTGCCATGGACACCGGAAGACATGTCAATCTCAGTGCATGAGTCCACACCCAATAACGAAAAAATAAAATTCAAATTCCAGCTCAAGGCACCACTAAAATTTCACAAGGAAGACAGACGGACAGACAGTCTAACAACACGACTCGTTCTCCCAGACAGAGTGTCTTGCTGGCGAATAACTTGTACCTTCAGGAAGCAGCGCAGCTCGTCAAACGTTCCAAAACAAAACCAGAACAACCACTAAATCAGCAAAAGACTAAACAAATAACAAAAAATACATCGATCACTTTGAATTCCCAAATCAAATCGCCTCGCAGCGAATATCCATCATAACGGTAACCGCTTTCATTGATCAAAATCACATCGCAGCCTAATGGAAAATGTGTAGCAATTATACTTCAACGCCAGACGCCAGATAAAATATTCACGCACAAGCTGAGCAACTCTACCTGAAGTCCTACCTACTCCAGTTTGGTCGAAAATTTGTACTTGATACGTTCAAATAAATTTCATAAATAACGGAGAAAAAAAAAAACAAACAATCACTCCAACGTAATAATAATAATTATTATGTTTGGGGTGTTCTTCCGATTCCGTGTTAAGCGGCTAATGAAATCGAAAGTGGAAATTGTTCGCTGGCTGCCAATTAGCCGGGATATGTGTTGCGCTGAATGCATTTTTGTAATTTCCCTTTCGAAACCAGACGCGCACACAACGTGCATCAGTACACGATGTCGCGTTCGCGTTGCATGGCCGAGTGTACGTTACCGGCTCCATTTCGGTGGGCTGGTGTGCGTTTGCTGCTATTTGACATCCATCAGGAATGGGGGAGACGCGAAAGGGTACTAACTACACCACTGGCGAATATGAGTGCGAGTGTGAGTGCCTATAGGAATGACGTGAGTATACTTTACTTACTGGTTGTGCGTTGAAACTTTGCATGGACTTTGCTGCGGAAAGCAATCAGGTTCAACGAGCCATGACAATGCAATCGTACATTGAACAGGTAGTAGGTGTTTGGCGGATGATTTTACAGTTTTTTTCTTAGTAGTGCACTCGTGTTATTATTTAATTGTATAGCCATTTATGGGGAAGAGTCACTTGTGCAAGATTTTGCATTTTATTAAGCAACTGGAGTGGAGCGCTATGCAAAGTTTGAAGTCACCACAGTTTGTAGACTGTCCGCCAAAAAAAATTTATTTATTTATTTCCAGTCCAGCAATAAATAAATGAATTAAGTCATAGTTTGGGTTCCACTTGTTAAGCATTGGACGAAATAAAAATAAAAATTGCGATGGAATCAGTAGCTCATTTGGAGGACAGGCAACGATGCGTTGCGAATTTTCCAACCAACGTTTGTAGGTAGACATTTTTTGCTTATTTTATTACCGCAATCGAAAGAGGCCGTAACGTTGATTGTACTAATACGTACGAAGTTGAAGATGTTTCTAATAATCTCACAACCAGTTGGGAGGTTGTTTTTTCCCCTGGTTGAGGCCTGGTGCAGTGGTGACTTTTCAACTATTACAGAGAGCTGGGGACTTGCGTTACGTAATCCTGCTGTTTACAGCCCTGTGAAGAAAAGTGCGACGAATCGGGGCGGGGTGCCATATTTATACAGTGATTCAGACAGTCGCCTGATATTTTTGGAAAGGGTTGATAAATGGCGAGAGTTTTTGACAAAGTACCCACAATTAAAACACGCAACTCGTGCAGTTCCGGCTTCCAAATTTAGAAACGTTTCAGACATTTGGAGAAAAAGAGTCACTTTATATTTATTTATTAGCCCCTAATAGGCTTGTGCATGTGTAGTTCATGGACGAACTTTGGTAAACAAAAGCGCTCTGACAAGTCGACTAATTGACCTATGTACGTAGCTCAAAAGCGCTCATTAGTTTAAAAAATTTCAATCTAGTTAATTCTGATTCATAAAGTTATTTCGCACACCGGCAGCCACTCGAAAGACCTTTAAACCAAAATCATGAGGTCGGATTTAGTAAGATGAAAACGTTCAATCGATTTGCTTCAAAACTTTGAAAACGAAAGCAATTAAAACGATAGCTTTTTCAACTGAAAAAATAACAACAAAGCTGTGTTTGTCGTCTTGCTTCAAGCTTGCTTCAAGTATTTTTGAAAACGAATGCAATTCGCGAAAGCAATTGCATTGAGCTTTACAATCGATTTGCTTCAAACCTTTGAAAACGAAAGCAATTAAAACGACAGCTTTTTAAACTGAAAAAATAACAACAAAGCTGTGTTGGTTTTCTTGCTTCAAGCTTGCTTCAAGTATTTTTGAAAACGAATGCAATTCGCGAAAGCAATTGCATTGAGCTTTACAATCGATTTGCTTCAAACCTTTGAAAACGAAAGCAATTAAAACGATAGATTTTTCAACTGAAAAAAAAAAAAAAAACAACGACAGCTTGGACTTCTTGTTTCAAGTCTATATAACGGATAACTCACCAAGACAACAAAAACGAAAGCTTATTCATTGAGGTTTACGTTTTCTTTTCCTTTATACAACCAAAAAAAAAAAAAAAACGAAAGAAATCTTTGGTGGGCGAAAATATAACGACAGCTTTGACAGCTGATTTGACACACAACCAATTTAACAAAAAAGGTGACACGATATAATTTAAACTACACTGAGTCTTAAAAGTTTGCGAATAGAAAAAGGAAATCAAAAGGCGTCACATGAAGCAATTCTTCGTTTTCGTTTTTAAGAATCCGAAAGTGGTTTTCATTTGGCATTTAACTGAATCCCACACTTCTAGACTTTTTGACAGACGAGTCCGTTACTGACCCTTGAAAATGGGTATTTAGTGTAGCATTTGCTGACAAATATAAGAGTCCTTTGGACAAACCTTTAGGGGTTGCTCCGGACTATTTATAGTGATCCAATTATGCTAGATTTGTCAAGTCCTTTTCACAAACTATTAGGGGGTGTTTGGTTGCATTTAAGGTGATCCAATCCTGGTTATACAAACCTCGTTTATGTTAGAGTTTTGTGAGTTTGTCAGACGACTTTTTCTTTCCTCGTATGGAGAGTTGATATAAGTGAAACATCTTGTACTATAAAATGGAAATGGGCGATTGAGAAGCTACAGCGACCTCTTACATCTTTAACTGGCAATAATCTACTACAAATTGATTTTTGTACTAACCCCAAGTGAATAAAAATGTTATGGACTTTTTCTCGAGGTATTTAAGGACTCTTTTTGGGCTCGAATTCTCGTTCAGTTTCGGTCGGTGCAGACAGTCTTTAACACTACGGAAATTAGATTCCGCGCAGATAGATATTTTTAATCTTATACGTATTGCTAGTGAGAAAAGTTGGAGGTTCATACCTGGACGAGAGTACAATGAAAAAACTGTACAAGTTCAACTGTTATAAATGAAGAATTAAATAATTTAAGCCCTCAAAAAAGTGATTTAAGAGTTGATTTTGACTCATTTTAAAGAGACTTTCCTAACAGAAATAAGAATGTAAGTAAAAAACTGAAATTAAAAGCGTCCATTACTGAGTCGCGCGTAACTTGTGCCACTTTACCTTTGAAATAGGTGCCGTTTTCAAGCCGAAAGTTCATGTAATTCTCTGGGTAAACAACCAATCGTTCAGTAGATTTACCGCTTGTTTTATGTGAACTGAGGTTAGACTGGAAATTGAGAACAGTTTGCATCGCTTATTAGCTCAACAGAAGGGTTACAGACTGTCAGAAAATCGTAAACCAAAGTGAGACTTTTCCATAAGCTATCAACGACCCCGTAAAACAATTTATGTCATTCTAAGTAGCAGTTTGGGGCCTATCAGTTACCCACCACTGAAACGACAAAGTTGTGGTAATTTCCAAAATGGTTATCTCTTTTTTATGCGTTTCCGGATACTTGAAATACCCGTGGTGACAAGTCATAATATTCTGCTCGCAACGATTTTTCTGACGACATTTTTACATTTTTAGTACGCTATTCACACAGACCCAAGTTTAGGTAACAGCTACACATTTCGGTTGCTTTCAAAGTCTTAAAACCCAATTAGGTAAGTAATAGAGTAATTAACGTTACCCACTGGGATACCCACGGTCTCACGATGGCACACATTTCCGCGAATTTGGCGAACGTTACATCAAAAGTCATATACTCATACTTCATGTTGTTTTTTTTTTTTTTGTTACAGTCTGCGCCTTGCCCGGTGCACTACCGTGAAACGCAACGTCATGCCATTTGCAGTGCGGTAATCATTTTAATGACCCTTAAGCTTGCTAAATTGAAATGCAACTTGAAACGGCTGGCATATGTAACCGGCATAGTCAGCACGAGGGACTATGACACTTCCGTGTCAAGTACTTGCGGCTGAGTGACAATGTTCTTAACCCGCCGCATTTTCAATAAAATGTAATCCGACCTCACAGCTGGGAAACAACCACCTGTCGCTGAATGCTCTTGAAATAAATACCTTGAGCTGACGAATTGATGAGACTTGTCTTTGCTGTTTTTTGTACGTCGGGTGCATTTTACTTCCTGAAATTCGGATGGAAGACGGCAAATATAAAGCAACCGCGCTGGGGAAGAGGAAAAGCAAAACGTCACTTTCACTGAGGAGTGTTTGGGTTTTAGCAGATCATGATTTCATGTCGGTGTGCGGAGCTTCGTGGAGGTCTGTTATAGATGCTTTCGTTTCGCAGGCGCATTGTCTTGGGTTGCCGAACTCATCTGTCTACATACCTTTGCCTATTACTACAAAGATCGCAATCAATTTTCGTGGAGAAAAGGTAAATCGATTGATTTGTATCGACAGCATGTCGTTATGGGAGAGAGCGAGTGATGGCCTGACGGTGCCAGTTTGAGGCAGAAGAAAAGCTGCTTACCCTTCCTATTGGCAAATTGACGTGGGCTTTCGACATAGGTTGTGGAGTCTTTTGAACACGGAAGGGATTTTCTGCATTTATAATCCTGTTGGTTGACATGTAACCCGAGATTATGTGGTTAGGCAGTCAACCACTGTCTTGCATGAGCTGCCTTCTAGCGCCTTCAACTGACATGGCAAGAAATTAGACTTCTGCGGGACACTCTCTTGCTGATTGTAGGCATTTACCTTAGCACAAACAAGCGTAAAGTTCTTGCTAAACTCTACCAATTTCGGCTGGCAAAGAACTGCGCAACGCGATATGCACAGACTCGAAAAAAAGACAGTGGAGATAGTATGGAACCTTGTGGGACCCCACTTTGATTCACAAATTCGGAAAAGCAAGCAAGAGGTGCCAATGCAAAAGCCCTCTAAATTATTAATTTAATATGTTGGTCGTCCATTGAGCTATGTAGTCCTTATCAGCGAGGGCTGGAGACGACTTACCGCTGTCGTCAGGGGCCCCTTCACTTTCTCCAAACAAGTTGGACATAAGCGAATCTAGAATCTGCAAGGCAACGAATAAAGCTACGATACAGAGGAAAATTTTCCCCGCTGTTTTACATTTATCTGCTTTTTCTACTTTCTCCATTTTACAGATTTTTCGACAGACACAAGGACTATAGAGTAAAAGGCTCTTGTCTTTCTGATAGCAAATTTAACCAGTATTTCTGTCACAGACAGAGTGCACCAATTATGCCACTGAAAGAAAGACCGCCTATACCATTATAAACATTGATGGAGGGCGGTCAACACCTCGAGGTCTTGAATGGAACCATTGAATCAGCTCTTGGCCAGATGTTGGAGAAAGGTTGCCCGCATGTGACCCCTCACTCAGCGCAATAAAAACTGATACGCTGGCTATGGGTATAGATAATTTGAAGGAATTTTATTTTCATCAACACACCTTGCTGGGCTTTTGAGGGATTTCCCTTGAAGCCTCGCAAAGATCACCATGAGGCCACTCTATGGTGCACACCTTACCTCCCCATCAAATCACATTAGAAATGCAACCCATTGAAAGACTGACCATTAAAAATATGATAATTATGACCGAATTTTTATGCGGTTTCCTCCCAGTGACGCAAGCCTCATGCAACGCGTGAACTACAAGTGCAACTATGCGTACTGTGAAGTCATTGAATGCGTGCGCGCCCGATTAAGCACTTTCTCTGCGGCGATTTTTTGTTTTTTTTTTCGTTCATTGTTTTCATTGTAATGGTCATTAAAAAAAAAAAACATGATCTGTATCTCAAGAGTCCACTTGAGCAATTAATCAAACACGAAATAGTTTAAGAATTACAGTGGTGAGAAAAGAAAGACGCGTGTAAACACAGGTTGGCTGTTGATGCTTTCTTTGTATGCGATCATGATGCAACTGCCTATGGTGATCATATAATTTGATTATTATCACGGAACGCGCATTCAAATGATGATAATGAAAAGATTTCCTCGAGTACTTTGAGCTTGATGGACAGCTACTGGCGGGGCTCCGCTGTGAGAGGTAATTGTATATGAAAGCTTGTTATTTGCCAGTGGAAAAGGTGCGGATAAATACATTCGAAACAGAAGGATGATGAAATGTGAGACGCATTAAGCTAATTAAGTGGTGCAGATAAAGAGTCTTTCAGCAGTGATTATGGCTTTTCAATCGAGATTTATCGGTTGAGTGTAGTTTGGAATTCCATCATGCAGTGAAGAAGTTATTAAAAATTAACCAAATTTCAGGCCAATATGTGAAAGGGTGATCAGTGTTTCTTTTAACCAGGGAATTGGGTGATCGGAAAACTCTGCGTTCAATATTGAGTTCAAAAAATAGCAGCTGTATCAAATTTGGGCAGTTTTCACTTAAAATCCGAGCTAAAAACAGACATATTTGAAGATTTATATAGGAAAGTATTTACAACCTACACAAACTTTGCACAGCCCTTACCTAACCTCTCCTATGTTTAAACAAACTGCCTGAGTAGAGTGAGTACGCAAAATGTTTATTTTAAGTTTAATAAAAAATATATTTTGGCTACGATCAAGCATATGTCGAATCAAAGGTCACAGTAGTGCCCTGAAAAATTCTCTATTTTCGACACCGCTCTAACTTCGGAACCAATTGAGCCAAAAACTTCAAACTTGTAGCATTTACCAAGCTCATTTAGCCCATTTGTTCAACATTGAACAAAGAACTTGCCGTACACTTAGATCTTATTACAGTGCGACCTCAATAAAAGCAACTAATATAAATTTTGGCAGTTGCTTTAATTGTACTTTTTTGCAAACGAGTCAAAAAATTGGAGGTGCCAAAAATTAAGAAACAAACATGACTTTTGCGTAGTATGCAGATGACGTGAAGCGAAAAACCCCATAAGTAGCACGATGAAATCTTGAAAGAAATATTTCGCTCTCCTTTTTGTTTTGCAGTTCGCAGCTGCTGCGAAATGATGGCGGAAAAGTGGGTAATTCTAGTAAAGGGTCCGCCATCTAACTTTTTTTTTTCAACTAGTGCTTATTTCGCGAATGGTAACACTTAGCTCATGTCTGATTTGACAGATAATTGGTTTTATCCTTCCGCTGAACGAATATGGTTGTGTATACGCTTGAATAACGCTGGGAAATATTGCGACATTACTTTGAAAGTGGGCCTGCGATCGACTTAGAGAAGATGCCGATTTTGCACAAAAAAATTATCTTTTCAGATGAAGCTCATTTTCATCTTGGCGGGTATGTAAACAATCAAAATTGTCGCATTTGGGGCACAGAAAACCCGCACGCATACATTGAGAAGCCGATATACCCAAAACGAGTCACTGTTTGGTGCGGGATTTGGTCCAGAGGCATAATTGGGCCATTTTTCTTCGAAAATGAGCAAGGAGTGGCCGTTACAGTCAATGGCGATCGTTATCGGGCCATGTTGAATGAATTTTTGTTCACAAAAATTGAAGAGGATGATATTGGCAACATTTGCTTTCAACAGGACGGCGCTACGTGTCACACAGCCGAAGCTACACCCGATGTTTTGCGCCCCGTTTTTGAAGATCACATTATCAGCCGCAGAGCTGATGTCGTTTGGCCACCTCGGAGCTGCGATTTGACACCGTTGGACTATTATTTGTGGGGTGCTGTAAAAGATAAGTGTTACGCCGACAAGCCAGATACAATTGACGCTTTAAAGGACAATATTCGTGAAGCTATTGGTGAAATACAGCTGCACACAATCGATAATGTGCTTAAAAATTGGACCGATCGTGTAGGCTACTGCATGGCCAGCCGAGGCAGCCATTTGAATGAAATTATTTTCCATTATTAACCGGAAGGATTGTACTTTCAAATAAAAAAAGAAATTTGAGACAAAATCCGAAATTTTTTTTTTATAGCATTTAAAAAAAAAAAAAGTTATTTGGCGGACCCTGTAGATTGCTTTGTACATTTCTCCACCAACTTTTCCCTCTGGTTTATTGCCCGGGACATTATTTGCTGGCGAAAATTTGACATTTGTACTGCAGTGTTGAGAGCTTTTATAAGAAGTATGAAGCCAAATTGGAAAATTTTGTCGCCAAAAATACCAAAGCTCAAATATGAAGATCAAAAATGCACATTTTTTTGTTTTTGTAATTCATTAGAACAATTATTCTGATTAAATTGTCGGCCATTGCAAAAATTCCATCAGAAAAAAAATCCTGACAGATGGAACAGTAAAGAAATTGGATGTTTCAGTGGAATGATTTATTTTATTTTTTTTTGGAATTAACTGAGAAGTTGATCGGAAAAAGTTTTTCGTTCGGAAAAATTTATAAATTCTTTTTCCAGAAAATTATTTTGATAAACTAACTTTATAATTAATTCATAAACAACATTTTAAGACCAAGATTGAGCTCAACCATTATTTTTAAGTGGTCAAAAAAATCAAAAGAAAATTTTCGCAACTGAAATTTGCATTTTTTTATAAATACCTAAAAATCACCCAACTTTAAAGTAAATAATGAATTGGGATAAATCCCAAATGACTGCATTACAACTGATAATTTAATTCATACTAAAAATAGAAAAAAACAAATTTTAATTGATTGTGGCTTCATGAACGCCTCTGATAAGTTTCGCAGAGAGCTTAAATGTTACTCATTGAAGCATCATATTTCCTGCAACCCATTGAAAACAAATGTGTAGTGTTTGAGAATGGCGAACGAAATAATAGTTCATGAAACAACAGTTGATTTTATCGAGTCACCAGTTTTTCCGATTACTGAGTCGACAATGGTAAGATTTTAGTTGTTGTTTTTATTGAGGTCGCACTGTGCTTTTCGAGGCCGACTAGTTGCATGCTTATTCATTATTTTTAATTTTTATTTATATTTTTGGGTGTGATGTTTTGTTACATCATTCAATTCACAGATGTATTCTTGGCGCAACCGATGGTTCTAATAGTTGCTGACAATAAAACTAAAAACCTTCTATTGAAATTGGGACGGATCTGAAATAAATAGCTAGCACAGATAAGTAGATGCGTTTCAGATTCGTAGATTGTTTTTAGTTCGTTAGCCTGCGGAGCTCAGCAAAAGAACGAAAGCGAGAATTTCGTGGTTATCCTTTTAAAACAGAAGACACACAAATTAAATGGAACCCTTCCCCAATGGAACCATTTAAGACTTGAGTCAAGAGTGAAATCTACCCTCACCAATCGAACAACTGAACAACCTCTATCGGATGGTGAAACATTAAAGAAAGGCTGTGCCAAATAATCACAGCTCTTACTAATACTGCAAACGACTGCGTCGGGAGTAGCAAGGTTTAGGGACGGTTCTGGGAGCGAATGCTCTTTTCTTTCTCGTTCTTTTTAAAACGTTTCCTAGATGATAGACCACGGGGATCTCGCGCTGTTTTTCTGAATTTGTACTAGAACGAGTTTGGGTTAGGTTAGGTTGAGTGGGGTTTGAAATCGTCACAAAAGACCAGGAACCGTAGCGGGCCAATTAACCTTCCCCAGGTACCACAACTAATTCGATAAGAAATGATGTTTAATTGATTTATGACAACATTTCCGCTGTCGTTCGAAGTGGAACAACAATTCATCTCACGATTCCAGTTGAATTCTGATGACAGTCAGTTATCAGTATTCATTCCTCGTTGATTGTTTTTCTCCTGTCAGGATGTGAACCTTCGATTCGCATCAATCTGCTCAAGCGACTGTTACTTGCACCAACTGAGCGATGAAAACTGGGCCACTAATTCTGATATACCGAGTGTGACCGCTGTAATGCGATTTTGTTGTTTCTTCCAACTGTGTTGACGGCAAAACTGTGTTTGTTACGAGTTGGACTGAAAACTGCTGGACAGTTTTTGAGGGACTTTTCTTTAAAATGCTTACTAAGAGTCTGAGAAGACAATAGGCCATGTCCGCCTATTTTGTGCAAGCCTTCTGACCTCACTGCTTTTAACAAGACGTTACTCAAATAATTCTTAATCAATACAAACAAAAAAAGAGTACCTAAAGAGTTGGTCAACATTTTATGAAATAATTTGCAATCAGCTATTTTGTGCTAGATGAAGCTGAACAACCAACATTTTTCGCTGAAAACAGCGACAAAGTGTCATCACTGAACACCAGCTGAAAGCGAAATTTTGCGTCGTAGAAGTTGGAGCGACAGAGATTGTTCGGGTTTGTTTTAAAAGCCAGTTGGATGCTTTATAACAAAATATATTAGATATCTATCAGAACTGAGTTGGAGAATGATATTTGTATAAATCTAGTGAAGGTACGTTGATCGGCATTTTATGGAAAGACAGCCGCATGTTGAAAAATTCGGCTACACGAGCAACTGCAGAGTCCGAGGGCTGTTTTTGATCACAAAAAAAAAGTTATTACTTGTTAAAACATACAAAAAGCAGAACAAAAAATACATCCAGCATGATAAACATGGTTTGCATCTACGGTTGATGTGTACAAAAGCCTTTTCCACAACATTTGAGTTGATTTTTACAACTGGGTGCTAACCAGGGCTAGCGGATCTAAACAAACCGCGTCCCTTACCCATTCAATTTACACCACAAAACCGTACAGTGTAGCACCATACATGACCAATAAAAAACTGTCCCAACTTAGTTGGCCTTCACTTTTGAATAAATTCGAAATCAACCAGAAAATCGAAAGACAACAATGCTACTCTAATTACAGACGCATACTACCCTTCCCAATCCCAATTAAAGCCGCCATAAAATGCATCACTTCAAATGTCACATACTTGCAATAGAAACGGTCAAACAATGACAATTAAAATGCCTGTCGAATCGCAACAAGCCACTGACATTCCATGCCCAGGGTCCAACAAAGGAACAAGACGCCGACAACGACGAAAGTCTAATTAATTTCATACCAAAATAATTTGCCTTACTAATTAAATCAAGTGTAATAACCGCAATAATAAAAAAAATATTTGAATATCTGTCCAATGGCAAAACTCTTGATTTTATTTACGAGGTTAAGATTCAGATTACAGGTTCAATAACTCCGAATTCGCGGTCGAGATTGAGATTGAGATTGAGATGTATTTATTTTTGACAATTTCTGTTTTTTTTTCTCTCGAATGGGTGAAAAATGTCTGTCCAAAGACAACAAAAACAAAATTCCAACTGCGTAGTGCCTGTTTGATTTGAAACCAGGACATTGGCAGCAGGCGTTGACCCAGTGCGAGTTGAGTGGTTTCGGCTGTCGCTGATATTAATTAGATCCACTGTAGCAAAGTCGGAAATTCTTGTGTGATTAAGCACTCTTTGTATTGTTTTGGGACAAGGTGTTGTCTTATGACTGTGTTTACGCAAAGACCGGGAATGAGATTCAGAATCAGAGTCTGTCGAGGGTCACTTGAGATGCCGACAACAAAGGACGCACAGTGAAAGTGAATTCAATGGAGGAGTTTGGGTCAATGGGTTGTTGATGAAAGTCGAGGTGGCTCTCTAGTGGTTGGAGTGACTTTCGAGACAATGGACAACGTTCTGTTGGTATAGAATATTTTAGAAAGACTCACAGAGACTGATAAGGAAATACATATTATTTGCTGAATTCATGGAGTACCTAGTAACAGTAAATAAATTTAAATATTTCACGATTCTTGCAACCACTACTCGGTTTATCTGATACCTACGAGGAGTGGCAGTTGTGGCAAGATAAAATGTGATTTATCTGTGACGGCTATTGACGTATTTCTAGAAGCAACTGGTTAACTTATTGAAGCACGTGGTCTGCCTGATCAATACTCCAGTAAAACTTGTAGAGAAGTTGATGGAACCCTAGCTAAAAGCTGCAGAATAAGGCCAGCACGGCTTCAAACAAATCGTATACTAAATGCGCCGGGTAAAGTACCCGGGATCCAAGTAAAAACACCAGAGAAGGCTCTTAAAAAATGTAAATCATCGACAGAACAGCTCAGGGATCTAACCCCCTAACTAATACGTTTTAAGTGGGGTTTAGGGATTAACCCCGCCAATTAAGGCAAGAGACACCTATGGGTCGAAAAGCTTACTATAGAACCGGTTCCGACACAACGATTGTCCTTCTGACCTAGAAGACTATTCGGCTTTCAAACCGCACCTGAAGTCATAGGCAGCAGGGAACCATTTAAGACCTCAATATAAAACTCATAAGGTCTGCGTAGAAAGGAACTTCATAAGTATACCAAAGGACGCTGTTCCACAAAAAAAGCCTAGCCTAACTGGAGGCAAACGTAGGTCGCTACGCTACGAACTCTGAATTCTTAAAGATTTGCGTAGACCCGCTTCGAGAAGGTCGTGCAGAAACAGATGACAGTAGTGCGAAGCTGTGCGTGTGCCAATCTCAGACAGAACGGCTTCCGAACGAGCTGTTCTACTTGGTGCAGAACTGACTCCTATCGAATGGGAGGTACGTCTTCGAGGAAGAGGTGAACATTTAATTTAATTGGAAGCTACAGGTGAGGAGAGAAATGAGTTCGCCAGAGGGTAGTACCAAGAACGCCGAGGTTAGGATAGCCGCCGATAAGGAGCATCTGGTGTGTACAGATCCAATTAAAGTAGGCAATATTTAAGACATGAGTTCCATTGTAAAGTAACGAACGTGCTGCCAAGTTAGCCAGACAAGGCTGAGTCCATTTTGTTCACATTCAACGCAAAAATCCCCTCAAAATTAAATAGAATTCATAGTAAAGGCTGATGCACCGTGTCAGGATGTGGCCAAACTACAGCGAGGAAAAAACAATCCACCTTCTAAGTAAAATGTGAAAAAAGCCGTCGCCAAAATCATCACAGACCTCTGTTCTTTAAGAGATCCAGTCGTAATGACGCAACAGAAAAGGGAACACTCAATACATATGCACCTGTTCAGCAAGGACCAGACAGCGGTCTGCATAAGACCCTTCATTTGATTCCCTGAAGTAAACAAGTCTCGAAGAACATTTTTTGAAGAGCTAGAAAACCTTCTTAGCCTCTGCAAGTTGGTTCCTGGATCTAAATCTAATCAGGATGAAATTTGCAGAGTACAAATAAGAAATGGCAACAAAAAATTAGGTTAAACTGAACAGTAGTTGTAGCTGGCAAAAGAGCCGTCAATCCTTGAAGTAAACCTATAAGAACGACACCTTCCATAATATGATTGCTTATTTTCAAATTTCGGAGTAACTGGGGACTGTGTGTATTGTAAATCCGTACGCACTTAAAATGACAGATCAAAATGAATAGAAATAAGCTGTCAGCTGTCAAATTGCTTGTCGCTTAAGAAAGTATTGCCAGTTCGAAAAATAAAACTATCTTTATAAAGATTTTCTATTGAGTCCTTACTTTCAGTTTATTTTTGCACTTTTAAAATGATTAGCTAGAAATTTAGTGTCTTCGGTGGTGATTAAGTCACTTGAAGATGGTTTGCTTGTATTATAATCTCCAAAAAAAATCTACACCATTAGTAATAGACAAGATCACTTATTTCCATATGAAATTTTAAGCAAGTGCATTTTTTTGGCAAAAATTATGTAGTCAGATATACGCTGCGAGCTAAAATACGTCGATACATTGGCTCAGCCACAACGAATGGACAGTAGAGTATTAGAGTCCCAGCTCTCAGGCCAAAGAAGACAAGGAAGACTGAGCCTCCGTTTGAAAGACCAAGCCAGATCCCGTGGTCTGGACAACAACAGGAAGCAGAGTGCCCGGTATCGCAAAGAATGGAAAGCTGCAGCGCATCAGACAGAGAATATTCAAGCGTCGGGAACCCGATAAGTAGGCAAGTAGAAGCTGCACGACTTGATATTTGAAGCAAGTCTGCAATGATACTTTCTTCAAAGTTCTCACGAAGTTGCTTTTTCTTTACCATTATGCAAGATTTTGGATGTAGCCTACCGAGAAAAACATTTTTTTTATTTTTTGCACTATGGGAACAATGTTGCCAATAGCGCCGAATATTTCTGCAGAAAAAAAAAGTCGGGTGTAATAATACTTTCTTTAAAGTTCTCGCGAAGTTGTTCTCTTTTAGCAATTTCCAAAATTTTGGAAGGCAGCCTTCCGAGAAAAGCATTTTTTTGTTTTTTTTTTTTTTTTTTTTGTTTTGTGACTATGGAAACACTGTTGCCCTATATTCCTGCAGAAAAAAAGTCGGATGTAATAATACTTTCTTCAAAGTTCTCAAGAAGTTGTTCTTTTTCAGCAGATTCCAAGATTTTGGAAGGCAGCCTACCGAGAAAAGCATTTTATTGTTTTTTTTTTTTGACTATGGGAACACTGTCACTGGCCAAGAATTCTGCAGAAAAAAGTGGAATGTAAAAATACTTTCTTCAAAGTTCTCGCCAAGTTGGTCTTTTTCAGCAATTTTCAAAATTTTGGAAGGGAGTCTTCCGAGAAAAGCATTTAATGGTTTTTTTTTTGACTATGGGAACACTGTTGAAAAAAAGTCGGATCTAATAATACTTTCTTCAAAGTTCTCAAGAAGTTGATTTTGGAAGACAACCGAGAAAAGTATTTTATTGTTTTTTTTTTTTTTGGACTATGGGAACACTGTCACTGGCCAAGAATTCTGCAGAAAAAAGTCGGATGTAATAATACTTTCTTCAAAGTTTCCCTTTTAACAATTTCCAAAATTTTGGAAGGCAGACTAAAAGACAAACATTTTTTTGTTTTTTTTTTTCTTACTGTGGGAACACTGCTTCCTAAAGAGCGCCTGAGATTTCTACAGCAAAAAAGTCAGACAACAGAGCCACCTTCTTCTTTATATGCAGTACTATCCAAGCTCCTTGGAATGGTTTGCAGTCTAGCAGAAGATGAGTCAAACTTGCATTTTTCACCTCACATATTTTACACTTTTTCTGGTCCTAAAAAGTCGTCTAAAAACCGGATTTTGATCCGATCTTAGTCAACTCAAAGAGCCAACTAAGCTGTGTAACATCGCCGTGTTCATTAGTGACAAATTTGTGAAGAACGATCGACGGATTGGACGAGTAGGTTTTACCAGAGATATCTTTCACCAAGAGACAGACTAAACTCACCACTTTTCCCGGCAATTTGGTTCAAAGTATTTCAGCAATAATCCAATAATGGTCGAGTTGATATCCACGGTCACTCAGGAGACAAACGATTTTTTTTTCGCCCGAATTCACTTTGATTTTCGAACAAATCTCACTACAAGCCGCGACCACAGTTCACACTGTACCGCGCGACGAAAAATTCACCACAACACGAAATATTCACACACCTCGATCGGTCAGATGTTTCGGTTTTTTTTTGTTTTTTTATCTCTCCCCAAATGTATATATCTTCGGTTTGATAATGATGATGCGCTGCGGCTGGTGGATGATGACCTTTTTTCGGATAGCTTTTTGCAGTGCACAGTTATATTAGCGAATATCTGTTACGAAACGGAGTTTTTTTTGCTGAACGCGTTGTGTATTTCTCTTTTCGTGTATGCTATGAATATTTCCTCGCTTTTGATGATGTCGTCGAGGGATGGAAGAAAAGGAAAAGAATTGAATTGAATTATTAGGAAATGTGTCTTCAAAGTGTCATAATTTTATTTTTTCCCATTTTTTTTTTTCGTTGTTGTTTGGATGAAAATTTGTTAATTGATAGTTGTGGTAGTTTTGTTTTTTTTTTTAATTTAAGCTTATGAAAATTCACTTTCTCTTGGCTAAGAAACACCTTTAAGCCGCCACGGCGCGCACCGACAAATTATTATGATTGCTTATGGCCAAGCGATGCAAGCGATATAGCGGATGAATGGAGGAGAGAGGGGCGATCGACAGAAGAAACAACACCAGCCAATTCAAGAAAACCAAAGCCCAACCACAACAGAGACCAGCAGAAGATGGAGATATGTGTTTTTTTTTTTTTTTATTCTCTAGTGAGCGATTTTTTTTCTAAAACAAATAGTTATAGTGTGTAATAAAGGAAACGAAGAAACAAGTATATATCACTCTCTCACGAGGCATAGAAAACTTATGTATCGTAAAAAGCACACACACAATTTATGGAGTTCTTTTTTTTTTTTTCTCTTGACTTTTCTGCACAGATTGCAGATGGTTTTGATTCGAATTTAGTATTTTGTCACGGTCTGCGGTTGAGAATGAGATACAATCAGAAATGAAAGAGGAATTAACAAAAATTCGGAAGTTTAATTAGTAGGTTGTTTTATTTTGGTTTTGTTTTCGACGTGCAAAGCAAATTCTCAAGGTTTTGTGCCGTGTCGACTGTCGTATGGTGTACAGTATGAACGTTGTACGTTGTGCACCCCACCCAGGTGGAGCGGACAAGAAACACGAACGCAGACGGCAGACGGCAGACTTATGGGCAGAGTTTTGCTTATTTAATTTACAAAACAAAACCACCAACGGGCCCCAACAGCACAACACCAACCACAACAAAAGAAAGAATGTCTTATTGTATTTTGTATCTTGTGGATGTATTTCGAAAAGAAAAAAAAAATGAATCACTTTTGATTTCAAGCTCGCCCGAGTGTGTATTATTATAGCAATCGTGTACTCGCAGAGTATAGTCTCACTTTTCTTTTCTCGGACCCCACGAAGAGTGGTTTCGGTCTCGGCTGCGAGGGGGGTGGCGCGAGCGGACCACGGAGAAGGTGAAATAAAAGCGAAAACGCGATCAAATTATTACAAAACCTCAAAAAGATACTTGAGATACGACGAGTAACGAGTACTGTATAGATACGTGTGTGCAGCAGCACACAATGCACATGTAGAGACAATCTGTTGCAGTTAAAAGTGTAAAGATACAAGTATGTACTGTTGTTGTTGCTGTTGTCTGATTTGCAATATTTCTGTTTTTGTTTCGAGGATTTCATCAAAATGCACACACCTTTAACGAATAGTTGTTCGAATTTGAAATTTCTTTGATTCTAATTTTTTTTTAACTATTATCAACCGACAGATGTATGGATAGGCACATGGAAAACTAATTTAAACACAATTTTACGAATCGATACGAAACGTCAACCGATTTGTGGCCGTCTACCTAAACTGGTCGGCGCACACTAAAAGTTAAGTCTTACAAAATCCGAAGCCGAAGACTTTATTATTCAAATGCGCTTCGAAAAAGAAATGAAAGCTTAAGTTAAGTTTTCAGTTTTGCATGCAAGAGAGGCCGTCCTCATAACAGGTATAGAGAGAAGAAAAAAAAAACAAACAAAAACACACACAGACAGTTGCCATTGCCAGATGCCAGTTGGTTGACTATGATGACTAGTTGAGGAGATTGAGATTCAGACGAGCTTAAGTGAGTGCAAAGCTTGGCTTTGGTGGTGTCTTGGGTTTTAGAGACTCTCTGCTGGGCAGCGCATTGCAAAAATCCAAGTAAACGCTGATAACTTTTCCGATTAGCTTTAATGGCGGCGGCATGATAAGGAGGGGGTCGCTGTGGGGTAGGTAGGATGGCGATTGAGTGGCTTGACGCCGATTGGAGTGGATTAAGTTTCGAGACAAAATGCGGGCTTGCCGTTGTACGAAATGGGAGTTTGTCTAGGGAGTACCCGAGATGGTAGAGTGTATGTAGGTTTGAAGGGTTCATTAGAAATAGGCAGAGTGCGGTGGACGTGTGAACTAATGAGGCGGAATATTGGAGATTGATGAAATTACATGAGTGGGAAATATATACCAAGCAATAAACCCTTTGGGCTGCAAATTGTATCAGCAAAGATGATGGCCAGTGCCTATTTGTTGTCATCTGTTGGACTTGGACAGCATTTCGACCAATTTTGGGAGACGGACACTCCCTCTTTCTATAATAATTCAGATTTTGTATATCAACCATAGATACGATCTATTTGAGCCCCCACGACACGGTGTTAGACTTCCCGACGTAGAGAAGGCGCTGCAAGCTGACACCCCAAGCCTAGTGATCGACTGCCAGCTCTACACTTAACGAAGACGGGACGAAACACAGATTTTCACAGAGAAAGAGAGAGAGAGATCTGTAAGGGAAAAGAAGGGCAATCCTAAGCTAAGCTTCCTAAGGTCTATATCTACCCACGCTCCGTCAACATTTCTGTAAGATGGAAAAACTATAGTGAAGGGTGCTGAAAGTCTAAAACTTCCTCTCCGAAACACTATAAACGACATAAAAAGACTGAAATTCCGCGTCAATACAGTCTTGTAATTTTATCACATAAAGGGTCTTTCATTAGCGACTTGACAACTTCAAACTTTCAGTCTGAACACACCCTTAAACCGATTATCAAACTGTCAATGTCAATGTCTACGTTTTCATCATGGTGTAGTACACGAAGGAACAACATTTACGAATAATTTAAATTTACTACCGAAGTTCCAACTTAAAGAGCGTTAACGCCAATTTTCAATTTTGGCCGAAGCCGTTTCGTCAATAATCAAAATTTGCGTTACTGGGCTAGTGAGATGTGCTTCGTGAAAGAACATTTCATCCGCAAAAGTCACTGTTGTTTGCGGTTTTATGTCGGTGGCGTCATTGGGACGTTTTGACGTTTCTGTCGATGCAAATGACCGTCACGTTACGGCTAATGATATTCGCTACAGAGACATTTTGGAAAGTTATTTCTTTCAGCAATTGCATGAGTTGGACATCAGTGATGAGTGGTTCCAACAAGAAGGTGCCACAAGCCACTCAGCGGGTGCAAAAATCGAGTTATTATGAAGTATCAGTTCGGTGAACGTGTAATCTCAAGACCGGACGTCCATTTGCCGCCGAGATCGTGTGATTTAACGCTTCTAGACTTTTTTTATGGGGTACATTAAGTCGATGGACTATGCCAACAAGCCGGCGACGTTAGAGGAGCTCAGAGCCAATATTGAACGACAAATATCGGCCGTATCGGACGAAATGTGCGCCGCGGAGTCATCGAAAATCGGGTTCCGCGTATCGACCGCCGCATACGTTCCCGTAGTGGACATATGAACGAAATCGAATTCCATTCTTAAATGTTTTGATAGTAATAAAAGCCAATAATTTTTTTTTTTAGATATCTCAAGTAGTTTGCATTTAATTTAACAGAGAAGTTGTCAAGTCCTTAATGAATGACCCTTTATGATGGAGAGCTTCTGCAGAGTTGGACCGGACCGAAATTGAAGCCACTTGCAATACTTAATCTAGTTCATTGTCGACAAGTTAATGCAATGAAAGCTGACGGTAGTCAAACAAATTCAGCCAGAATATAACAAAGAAGCCAACAAAGTCTAAAAAACGATATTGTCCAAACGATTTTCTATATATAGGGAATCTGCCCTGTTAAAAACAATCGGAGAAATTTTGAAGCCTACTTCTCAGTATATAATAAAAATACACTGGGAAGGTTCAAGTACCTATCTAGTTTAGTAAGTCTGAGGTCGGACAGCTGTCTGACAGGATGAATCTCGATTTCGATTGGCTAAAATCGGTCATATGGTTGTTTCAGTTGGAGTTTATGGAGGGGTAGCCGACGAATCTAGTCAAGAAATTCATGACTGCGTACTAAGTTGACAGTTCGCGTATGTGGCTGACGTGGGACAAGTGACGTTTCCGACCAATCTAGTTTTTGCGTTCAGGTTACATCTTATCCAGACCAATCTAGTCGACTAACGATAACTAGATTCTTGAACGTATCCACTTGGACAGCAAAAGATACATAGAAAAAAACACCAAGAATTCTTGTTTCATTATTATTCACAGCCAAAACTTAAGCTGCCACTGCAAACTATTTGAACTGAACTAGGTTCAAACGAACCACACTTTCGTCAAAATCTATTTCCAACACGATCACAGTTCATGTCTTGGTTACTTATTTGCCATTCCCACGAGAAGTGATTCGGAACAGTATTGACTAACATTTAAATACAAAAGTGAAAGAAGACGCTTACCTACTTTAGACGCCAATAATACGATTTGACTTTTTTCAATTAATCTATTTCCGTTTTTTTACGATACACAAATTTCGCAATACCTACTTATGTATGCTAATCGTGACATAATACATAAATAGATTGGTGATTATTAAATCAAAAATAAGACAAGGAGATGGAAGTTCCCTTTGGCATAAGAGCCAAGCAAATTAACATAATTTCGCCTGTCACTTCAACCGATAAAAAATAAGCCGCGTCAACGCCACGCTTATAATAATACGTGAAATATCAGGTTGATCTCGATGTGATACGCGTATCATGAAAGCACCAATAAGAGATACAATATCGTCAACAGACAAAACACAAAAAAAAACAACGAACGAACTCAATTGTTGGGTGTCGGCGCACAATGGTAACGACTTTAGTCTTGAAAAAACAGATTTATTGGTATCAGAGTTAGTTATGGCTTTCTCGTCCAAGTGAAAGGTATTGGTGGGATGCGAATTGATAATTATAGAACCCCAGGCCAAAAGCCACCAGCAGCCGTGTTCGTTTTTAGAACGACTGAAAGCGACCTACAATTTAATGCCGAATCTGAATCTGTGTTGCCGGGCGTTTGTTATAGGTGGCGCAGTGGAAAAAAAAAACTTTAGCAGAAGACTTTCACGTCTATACATTTTATGAAAAATATGGATGTGACTCAAAAACTACTCGAACGGCGAAAAAATCCAAAGTTTGTTCCCTGTTCTACCAGCACGGTTTAGAGATTATTCGGAATGAAACTGAAATTTCTTGAATTGGAAATCCAACAGGGGGCGCTGCTGAGTTTTTCTTTACAGAGTTTAATTTTTAGTGGCCAAGAATGGTCTAGATTTCCACACACATCTGTGCAATGGATTTTATTTGTAGAAGGTAAATGGAATTTAATTTTAAAACGTGGCAATACTACAGGGTCCGCCAAATAACTACACACAATCGATAAAATGCTTAAAAATTGGACCGATCGTGTAGGCTACTGCATGGCCAGCCGAGGCAGCCATTTGAATGAAATTATTTTCCAATATTAACCGGAAGGATTGTACTTTCAAATAAAAAAAGAAATTTGAGAAAATATTCAGTAGTTTTTTTTTATAGCATTTTCCAAAAAAAAAAATAAGTTTTTTGGCGGACCCTTTATAAGAAGCTCTCTTGAAATGATAGACTACCTCGAAAACTACCATTTAAGTGTGAAAATTACGAGTTTGAGAGCTAAATTTAGTCCATTTTGAACAAGTGTAATGAAAGCTGACGACAGTCGAACAAATTCAGTCAGATTATGACTTAGCACGGCTTCAAAAACGATATCGTTCAGACGATTATTGCCAAGCAAAATTGGTTACATTCTAAAATGCTTGTCAGATGTTTGCGAGGGGTCTGTGGTAGTCGACCAAACTTGTAACTTATGTTTCTAAAGGTTAAACCAAAGTCTAGGCTAAGGTTCAACTTTTTTAAACGACTTGACGTGGAATAAACGCGGATAACACGCCGAAAAGATCAAAAGAGTGTGTTCCCCTTTTTCTATGGGCAAAAGCTTAATTTTTGCCCTAATTTCGACAGAAAAATCCCCTTTTTCTCAAACGGGTGAAATTTGCTTAATTTTCATATAAAAAAATTAAAAAAAAAATAAATAAAATAAATGTAAAATAAACATAGAAAACAATGATTTCCGTTTCGGATACACAAAAATTCTTACGTAGACGTTCGATGGGCTGTTTTCTTTCATATTTAGTGTGAACATTTCATTCCGAATAAACTTTGGCATTTGTTTGTGTAATGAAAAAAACGTTTTGATTCTACTTTCAAGAAGTTTCAGTTTCACAGCGATTTTCTATTTGTTTCCCCTCTTTTTAAGCTTGTCCCGCGTTTTCCCCTTTTTCATTATAAATGCGAACAAAATTGCCGCATTTACACTCAATCTGGGATCACTGAACCAACATCTAATTGACATTTACACAGAAAGTAAATGGATGGTGATAAATTATTGCTTAAATGCTTTCACCAGGCAGGCATGACCTGAGAGCCTGAGACTATTGACGGTGGTTTTGCCAACTATGAAATTCATATTTCTTCGCTGACAAGTCAGGTTGAGTCAAAGAAATAAATGATTATACAACATTCGCCTGATTCCTTGCTTTTCTGCTATAAAGTTTGAGGCCTTCTCGACACAGAAATGCAAAAACAAGCCGTCTTTTATTGAGACGTAGTTCTTTAGAATATTGTGATGCAACTACATAGGGTAAGGGTAAATGGAAAGAACTAGTGGCGGAATTTTGCACACAAGGCAACGTCACACATACGTTTTTCGTTTTCTACGTAGACTTCGAATCCACTCTTGAGAGACTGCGCAGTAAGGGAAGACCGCGATTCAGGTGGCACAGCCTGTGGAACCTTAAACAACTTAACATGCGAAATTGTAGGCAGCTGATAAATATAGCGCTGGTTGGGGGCTCAGATTTACCCCGGAATGTAGCGCCGCCTTGAAAAAGGAAGAAAGTAAGCAGGTGTACAAGTAAATGGACCGTCGTTTTAGGTGCGTTTCCTTCTTCTATGGCTGTAAGTTATTACCGGGCTTTTTTTCATTACACAACTCGAACTCAAAATACAAGTCCTAAATGAAAAACGTTTCTATAGGCGACAATTGTCAGAAAAGGATCACCAACATATTGATTTATCTGCACTATTGGCAGTCGTTCGAGGACAATGTTTGACAGAGAGAAAGAGAGACCACTGTCATCTCTGAAACCATGACCGGTGTACTAACTCCACTAGCCCCGGCAGAATAGCTCTTCGCCTTGGCGAGTCAGAAGTTGTTAACTCCACTAACCCATTGTTAGCAAGTTCCCAATTATGCACAAACTTCCAAGCAAATATAACAAAAATGCATGAATTTAATCAAAAGACTCACTTTTTGAAACATTGTCCTAGCAGCGCCGCCATCTTGGTTCATCTTCAAAGCTGAACATTGGATCTTTGATTTTACGATGGGTAAACTTTAACTCTTCTCTTTGGTTGTTGCAGCTTCGAAGTGTTGGATGTAGTTTCTTCGTCCTACATGCGTGGTACTGATTTTCTTTTATTTTCCAGTTTGTTCTGCAAGAAAAAATCATTTTGAAGAATTTAAATTCAAGGCAATCTTTTGTTTACAATTTTTGGGAAATTTTCATCAAGCTGGAGGTATTTTTCTCATTTCAAATTTGGGTTCTAAACTGGTCTTGCTATTTACTCAGTCTCTGCTTACAGGCAAAACCGATGCTGTGGCTGAGAATTTCGGCAAAAGCCATTATAAATGTATATCAGTCAATTTGCCACAACCGATAACGCCCCTAGATCATTTTTCTTGTGTGAAGCTCTGGCTTCCGCGGGGAAACCAACGAGCAACAACTGTTGAGGCTATAGTTCCAATGGAAGCCAGATTTGAATAAGTTCTTCGCTCTAAATACTCGAATGTAAGGTAACTTTGAGGACACAAAATGTGTGACATTGGAAATGTGGTCCCTCCATGTCTTCCCAACTATAACTCGTTATTCTTTCGTGTTTTGTACTCACTTAATGAAACAAAAACTTGTGAAAAATATCTCACAGTTCTTGCGGCCCAGTTGCGCCCTTTATTACCAACATAATATCCATATTCATAACAGATTATTAACTGCGGGTGCACAATAACCAGACACAAAAAATGCAGTCTTCGTGCGCGCCTATTGCACGGTGTGTTATATGTTCCCTGCCCGTCGATTGGCTAATTTGTATTGCCTTGTTGTGCTCTATTTTTAGGTGCCCAATTTAACGGTCAATGCATCGAACAGAAGAGTGTGGGCTCCTTTCAAATGGTGAAACAGAAAAACGCAAAACCAAGTTTTCGGCTGAACTCTTTTGTTTTCAGCGGTGGAAATTTGTTTGTCTTCCGTCAGATAAAACTGTTTCATGCTAATCGAGTGGAGTTTTATCATTTTTATTATTTTTATTGCCCCTGGCTAACCGGTCAAAACTGCTTTGCAGATTTTGTCTTTTAATCACTTCGCATTGATATCGACTGGTGGTGCAGGTACACGTTGTTGCACACACTTCTTGTTTTCCAACACACATTGTGATGCTGGCAGGTGATATGTAGTGAATTTGTCACGCACAGCGTGTGCTTATCGCTGCTATCTGCCAGTTGTCACAAGGTAAGTCAATAGATTTTATACGTGTAACACTTAATAACATTATCTTGGTCTGTTGAAAGAGAGGCGCAATTTTTTACAGTTGTATTACTGCGGGTCCCACTCTAATTATATTTTTTATGCCATTCACCTTGTGCAGAGATTTTGCTTTGATTTTGTTGCTCGGTTTATTGTTTGTAGGTACGCTGGCCACTGTTTTAGCAATCAAAAGATAAACCAACCGAAGACGGGTTTTATGGATGTTGAGCCCAACCTCCGTGCGATTATATAAAAGTCTTGCAGTTGGTTCATAAAATGGCCAAGTTGATGTGCATTAAGACAATCAAAGCTTGGGAATATGATCATAATTAGGAGAGTGAATTGACTTGATTGCAATCGATTTATTACGCAGACCTGGTAGGAAAATGTGTTTCATCTGATATTTGTTCCTTTCACAGAAGTTCCATTGCACAATTAAGAAAAAATCACTAAATACAGCCTTCAAGTTGTAAGTGTGTACATAAAGTGTTGGTACGTAAGCTGAACAAAGATCATACCAATGGGCTGATTTGCCTCTGCTGCTTCCTATTTGCCAATTCATAAGAAAACCCCTGGTGGAGCGTGAAATTATCCATTTAATTTATTTCAGTATCCAAGGTTAGGTTAGGCTGACCAAGGCAGCCCCAAGCTACCCCACAGCTATAGCTGTCTATATGCTAATCGGGCATTTAAAGCAGTTGAGCATAAGTACATTTCTAACTCAAAATGTGGGTATCATTCTCTGTACATTAAAACGATCGAGAATACTCAATGCAAAAACTGTGACTTCAAACTATAGCCCTTCACAGGCAACATCTGTCCAACACATTTCAAGCTCCTTTGTTCCGAAATGCCCCATTAAACATGGCTCCACTATACCCCATTACGAATTCAGCGTTCTAGACTTTCTTTTATTATCCAAGCAACGACATGCCCATAAACAATATAATTCTCAACACTAATCCCACTCAATTCCATCTCTAGTGAATAGCCAGGAAAAGACAAATGGCCAGTCAGCGAATTCATACAATTCCAGTTAAGCATATGCAACAAGAACTCGCCGAGTTATGTAATCCTTTCGAATGCCCCCAGACATTAAATGTTCCGTTCGCCGGCCAAACAGAGGAGTGGCTCTACCGCCAATGGGTTCTAGTTCTATACCTCTCTGGCGGTTTCATAAATTCATTCTCTAACCGACGTTTGTGATGTAACCCGTTTAAAAATTATTATCTCCATGCTTTTGCCCAAAAATTAGCATATTCTCAATGCACGTGGTCTAGTCAGTCAGTTTTGCCAAATCCAGTTGGATTCCCCTGAGCATCCTTTCACCCATGATCCAAGCTTTGCCTAAAACAAAAAACCGAACCGAAGAAAGACGCAATTTGCATACTTAACAAGCTCGCATGAGATCGATTAATAATTTTGTTTTTTTTTTTTTTTTTTTGAAAAAATTCTGAATGGGCCAGATGTACCATGGCTATCCCTGTTTTTTTGTTTGTTCCCCCCGCTGGCTGATCTAAGATCTGTGAATTATATTAGAGACATCTTGATAATGAGACGCGCGCAAAATATTTATCACTCTCTCAAGAACAAATAGAAAAAAGAAGAAAAAATCCGTACGAACGTTTATGTTTCGGTTGATAGCGCGCCAAAAACTTGATCTCTGTCAGTGGGTATCTGAAATCCGAAATGGATTTCATATGCCATTTACTATAAATTAATATCGTATTAGAAGGCAGAAGCCGGGAGCCATTAATCATTTTCGCGAACCAAGAAAGATTTATTTTGAATTTTTTTCTGTCACGGCCAGACGACATGACGCCAGATACTATCACTTGGGCGTATCCACTTTTTTATAGTTCTAAACCGCCAGAAGTTGAATGTGAACAATTTGAGGTGGTACAAGAGAATCGTGCAATGGATATGTATCAGGGAATGGCCAATGGCATTTGGGGATTGGTTTGTTACGCATGACTGGCAATAGGTGCTTCCCATTGAATGAAAGTATTCAAGCGAACTGATGAATATTGATCGACGGGCTAGTGGACGGATTCATATATCATTCGGTGTCGCACAATTTTTTACACCACTCAACCTTTTGAAACAAACGAGAACCAAGAGCCCGCGGGGTGGTTTGTTATGTGCCATCGAGTCCCTGTTGACGATGACAATAACCTTCCGATCTGCACGTGTCCGATGGTCGGATCATTAATAGGCCACGTGTGGAGATTTTAAGAACTAAAAAAACTTGTGCTCTTATGGAGCGAAAATAATCCATTGACGTCCTAAAAAGCCCAAGGCCTTTGTGGAATATTAGATACTTCAAACAATAGGGATACTCGCTTTCAATCGAGATCGCCATCGCACAAAGTCCATCATTAATAGGCCACGTGTGGAGATTTTTACCAAGAACAGACCTGTGCTCTTACAAAGGGACAGCAAAAATGGAATGGAACGATAATTTATTTACAAAGTCTATACCCGTTCTGATCAGAAATGACAGAAGAAGAGACAAATCGAGGTAATTTTTTCTCTTTCGCTCAGAGAACTTTGCCTTGGTAAATCTTCCAAATGAGATTGCCTGCTCCTTGTTAGGACCTACGTTTTTCTGAGACATGCATACGGATTGGGGTAGTAGTTTTGACGTGATGCGTGGTCAGATCCACATACAAACAGACAGACAGACAAGCTTGACAATGTTATTTCATGTTTTTATCGCCACACACGGCTTTGGTTTATTTTTGGTTCCAGTGGACGCTCTACGCCCGAAGGATAAATGTCAGCCATTTACGAAATAAGTCAGCATAGTAACATATTAGTGGCCATATTGATTTCAAGTCGATCATTTAAGATCACTATCCAAGCAGGTGACAGTTCAAAACGAAACTCTTACCAGAAAATCATAAAAAATTTAAACTAGCTGAGACAATAACTAAGCTAACAATCCTAATGATGACAAATTAATACACGCTTCTCGATCGCGAAACGCGATCATTAAAAGCGGCAAACACAAAACACTATTCTCCACCAGATTCAGATTTAAGAATCTATGAATAATTTTAATCCTCGAATGGGACAGTTAAACTATAATGGCTCACAGTTGGATACATCATCCGCGAAACCAGTCCTTAAGCCGATGGCCGAAATACATAACAGACGCGATGTCGTCGATTTGATTGTTTTGTTGACTGGTGACAGCCGTCGAGGGTTGGCTAAGGGAAGCTGCACACCTGTGACTGGTTTGCCGCGCAGCTGGCAAACTACTTTAATCCTTTCATTTGTGACAGAAATATTGTTTGGTAAAGTATAGCTCGATTTGGTTTTTGTTTTATTTATGACATACAAACTATATGTTTATATGTACTTTCTCCAATAAAACAGTGAGTGTCACTTAACTTAAAAGTGATTTCTTTTGCGAAGAGCATGGCGACGAATATTTTCAGCAATACCGCTGACTCTGTGACCTTCCTTTTGCAGCGGTGACTTGTTTGTTACGCAACTGTGCTAGAGAGCTAAAAAAGCGACCCTGAGGTCACATTGCGTCACCGATTTACATATATAAATCATATAATTGGATATAAGAAAGCAACGGGACACAACGGGTCAGATTTCCGCCCTTTTTAGGGGCCCAATTTCTACACTGGGGGTACAAACATTTTAACGAAGATCAAAATACTTTTAGTTTTCAGTTTCAGAAATATTATCAAATATTTTATTTAATAAATTCGTTAAATGGTAAAAAACCCGCCAATGTGCGCCCACCCTTAGATCTAATCTTCAAATCGATTTTTTAATCCTAAAATCTCCGCTCGACAGGTGAAAGGGAATTAAGCAGCACAAACAGCACTTTACTAACGAAATTTACAATTTTTTAACATAAAACTAAAACTCGGGACGACTGATTGATGGCACGCACACAAGTCAAACGAGTCCCATTAGCATATCAATTTTCTGCAGTGAATCATATATAGTTTGAACTGTTACACATGGGCTCGTGTACGTCAGCTTCCAGAGGGAAGATTGTGTAATCGGGCCATTAGTGGATCTATTAGAATAAATGAGTTAAGCGTTTTTCGTTTGAATTCAATTGACGCAGCTTTTGTGTGACAGGTGGTGGCTGGACATTTGCAGAACTTGGTCCAACCGAATTGGTATTTGATATTATTTATAGGGTGGTAAAGGGCGGGAAGACGTATATAGAGGGGCTTCTCAGTCACATTGCCAAACTATGTTGCAAATGTCACATGAAAGACGCCCTTTTCAGGTGACATTTCCGGCATAGTTTGACATTTCGCTGCAGTGTTTCAGGCAGAGACTCTCCACGGGTCGGGAGCCCGTTAAATAAGTAAGTTGACATAACGCCGTATTTCATTTGACATCGCCAACATAGTTTGACATTTTGCCCAATGTCACTGAGCGTTAGGATGGTGCCGCGATAAGTGTCGATTCTTTTGCCTGAATGATGGAATATTGCAGTTGAAATTTCACAAAGTTGGCCACACTAAACTAATAGCTATCCATATAGTGGTAAGCGACAGGTTAACTGTCAAAATGACAGAATACCAGATGAAAGTTATAGTGCAGAAATGGGGTCCACTACCAATTTAGATTTGAATATTAAAAATGACTTACTGAACAGCTGTATAGCGATGTAGCCACAACCCAAACTGACCTAACTGTGCAGATCACAGAACTGATTCCCCCCATCGGAATTAATGTGTGGGACTGAGTGAGCCTGGACATAGCTGATTTCATTGAATTAACGTTCGCGCTATTTTCATCTAAGAAAAATGTAATTTTTCCTGTTTCATTTATTTAATAGCGTTATTAAAAAGCGGCCGGACTGAGTGATAAATAAACTTAGCAATGAATCCAATGCGTGAGATTCAAATATAAGTGTGTACGATTAATTTATGACTTTACATTAGAGGCCCCCGTAAAAGGTCATATAAAGTGTTCACATTCAGTGAGCAGTTTATTCGGTAAATTAAATATATTCATTTTAATAATCAGCTTTAATGTTTATTGTGATTTTGTGACCTTTTTAGAGAAACTGGCTACACGTGTGGCCTTTTGTTTTTGGTCGTAAATGGTTCTTGTCGTCTCAAGTCGGCTGGATTTGTCTGGAATAGATTTTTTTCCCGAATGTAAGAATTAGTTTTACTACCTACGTCAGCCAAAAAATCGCTCAGTCAAGAAGTTCGTGACAAGATTTCTCGGCTATACCTCCACAAACGTCAACAGTAGAAGCTGTTCGCATGATTAATTTAGACCAATAAACATTCAGGCGTACGACGCGTGTCGCCTCTCTACTGTCAAACTAAGCTAGAGTCTTAAGAGTCGCCATTGTCACCCAGAGAAATTTGTGTGTGTATATACACATTCAGAGTAGACCACTGAACAGAACTCGAGCAGTTCAAAAGGGCTCTGAACCTATATATTTATGAAGCACATTTCAACAATGTCTGTCAAATAAGAGTATTTGTTCTAATTTTGTATTCAGCTACTCTTTTTAGGATCTAATTTCTGCTGATCTAAACCAGACTTTCTGCTCTGCTGAAAGGCAGTCCTTCGTATACCTAGTTCATGTAAAATGTCAACTACATTTGTTTGGACTAGGGTCACGAACGCGTTGACTAGTCGACTTGAATTGTTTTTGTATTCTCGGGGTTTATTTCGAATTTTGACACTTCGAAATGTCAACTGAGAATAGATTTATCGGCTACCTTTTCATAAACGCCAACTGAAAAGAACTATTCACGTGACGGCCAATAAAAACTGAAATGCATCACGTCAGTCAGCTGTCAGATTTACTAAACTAGAAATCCGAACGGCCCCACTCACCCACTCAAACTGTTACTTAGACTGTTCAATCAATTTGTTCTGAACTCATAGACCGAACTGTAATCTTACTCTGAACCAAAGAAGATATACAAATTCAAACTCTGATCTGTCTGAGCTAAAAAAAGAATAACAAACTTAAATTTGACAGGTTCTGCCCTGAAATAAAAATGTCTCTTGACAGCGGGCAAGGGTTTTGCCTTTGTATTTACCTTGCAAAAAGGAATCGTCGTTGTTAGAGGTTTTGAAAAATCCCAATCCATTCAACAATCCTTATAAGGCTGGCAGCAACTTTATCGAATTAGAAATCAATTACTAATTTGATAGATAGAAAAGAGAAACACCTCTAAAGAATGCAGCGAGTACTTTTCCATGCCAAGAATTGCAAGAATTATGTAAGCCTCCATATATCTGACATTTCTAGCCAACTGCCAAGAGTGTTTGATTTAAGACCGCCGTAACCTTTTATTGCGCCAATATGTAACACACCATTCGACACAGTTCCAATAGCGCGCGCACCGTCTGTCCCGTTTTATGATATACTCGTACACACATTGCTTGGCCAAACATTATGCAAGCAGTCTTTCACGAAATGCAAATTGGAATTCCTCAGAATAACCCCCGTGGGTCAGCCAGAGAAAACACACAAAATTCCCACAAAATGCCATCCTAAGTTCATGTAAACAAGAAATTAACAAAATCCAATCGAAGGCGCAAATTGATTCCAGAAATAATGCCCAACCTGGACCATGAACAGTGCAAGGTTGGGCCGCACATTATATGTGTAACCCCTGAGGTTAATAAACAAAAGTCCGGCTGCACAGCTCTGGCAAGAACAACACCTCCGGCGCGGATAAATCTAAATACAGCGGAACTAATTAAAAACTATTAAGATATGGAATTTGTTCAAAATCTCGAAAGATCTCTTGCGGATCCGTGTCATTTGCATTCGAAACGTTCCGAATGGGCTTATGCAGGGAGAACTTTTTGCAGTTGAGGCTTAATCGATCTCTCGGCTCAGTCATTATGTTTTCGAATCACGTGAAGGTCAACAGATCATCGACAGAGAGAACTGAAACCGAGATATGGGATCTGTTTCTGTGGCGGAGTGTCTAATTAATGGAAGTTCTGATGGCTAAAGTGTGTAATAAGATACGGGTATGGCGTGCGCCAGAGTCAAGGCTGTTCGATGTTTGTTTATGAAAAGAAGTCGAGGGGTGGCGCTGGAGACCCTGCACCTGCAGCGAAATAGATAGTTTTTCCATTCATGGGAGTTGTAATTTTTACCAGATCACTTTCGATCGGTTGCGTAAGATGGAAACGGTTTCTTGGGGGTTTTATGGGGTACCTGCTCGTTACTTGTAGGGTGGAGTTCAGGTTGCGCAATATCGATTAGCATACGGGTTGTGGTCGATTTAATGATAGTTGTATGTCTAGATTACGGGTCGATGTGGTATCCGGAGTCTATGGCCAGAAGAGGTGTTTTTTTTTTTTTTTATATATTTATAGAAAGTTGTCACGTTCTGTTTTCTTTTTTGGAATCAGCAGTCAACGAGGACTGACCAATTCTATAAATAAAAAAGCACACCATCGAACAGTCGAGCTAGGTTGGGCAATAATTCCACTTTGGATATGGTATTCGTCCTCCAACACTGCGCTGACAACTGCTCCTTTATTGGCAAACGAAAACAACTTAGCAGTGAGGTTCCAAGGCGGTAGAGTTATAGGCAACTCATCCACGGCTGTCTTATACCCATGTACAACTCATCTACAAAGCACCAACTCACAAAGCAACCCAGTATTCTAAGTGATCGATTAGTTAACTCCCTGACAGATGAGTTGGCCTCAAGTTCAGTTGTCTCGCAGAGGAGTTTTATGGACAAGCAAGTTGGGACATGTGAATATGAGTAAGAGATTTGCTGGGACCGTGTTAAAATACGTATCAGACAGTGTCTCACTGTTGGTGGCCTTAGGTTCGCCTCTCCAAAAGCTAAGATGACCACAAGTGTCCGTTCCCACTGTATTTGCATGCAAATTACATAAAACAACCTTTAAGCGATGTGCACATCTATTGCCTGCAACTTGTTCCACCTGTGAGCCCTCTTTCAAGGTCGCTTCTTTTAAAATTCGACCTGAAACGTTATTTCTATTAAAACAATGACTTGCATTCATCAGTAATGTACACAACACGCACAATATCATCAACTATTTGCGACTTGGAAAAACACGACAGCTGTAGAGTGACTCTCTGCCTCTGTTCGTCTTAGACAGACAGAATAATTATGCAAACGCGTGTTGCTAAATTGAGTTCTCTTGCAAAGACAATGGACGCTGTTGCATAACCGGCGGACATGTTAATATTAACATTACCGCAGTACAGCCGATTGTCGGCGAAAAAGTCTTGGATTGTTGGTTTTGCTTGAACAATACTAAACAAAATTTGAACACAAACTTCCACCTGCCGAGTCGTTCCTCGGTTGGTTTTTCTTCCAATCATAGCACGCAAACGAAGCCGATAGCAACGGGATAGTTGACCTTGTGACTTTGAGTGAACAAAATCTGTTTGCTGAAATCAGTAGTTCAAAGGGCCCCAAACTCGACATCTCTGCCATCATCCACAAGTCAAAATATTGCATCAGCCCGACTCTAGCGTCATTTAAATAAATATCCCTTCTGCTGTGACAATTTTTCGATCCAAATTTCATGCCGCATTTGCATATTAGTCACCCATTGTTTAAATTTAACGATCAATCAAATAAAAAAAGCCCATCTGTCATCCTTCAGCAAATAAAGCAAATTTGACACCGATTTCTTGGAACTCGAATGCAAAATAAAATACTTGTATTACAAAGAAATTTATTATTCACATAAATTTAGAACAAACGCGCAAAAAATAAAAAAATACAAGACAAAGACTTAATTTACACATCAGATCAGGTGTCAAAGAACTTCTACGCAAGTAATTTTAATTAGCAAAAGGTTTTTTTTTGCCCAACAAAATCGATGCTAATCAATTCAAATTCGATCTCGGCGACGTGTGCACCATAAAAATGGCCAATCAACTTGTTATATCACAAAAGAAACGAGAGGAATACTCGGCGGCGTCGCCATCAGCTAAATCATATGACCTGAATTGGCAGATTTCGAAATTGCTCCTGACCTAATTACCATAAAATCGAATTCGAAATAAATTATCTGCCATTGAGTGGGACACAAATTGGAATTCGTTTGTTCGCAAGGAGTCGCTTTTAACGTGTCAAACTTTATAAATTGTTTTGCCGGTTTGGGCGCGAGGAGATAATAATCGCCGCCATAGGAGTCATTAGGCTTTTTCGAGGTCGCACAAGGTCCTGGCCTCGATAAACTAATCGCAACAGGATTGGTAGGATTCTGGACATGCGTCATCGGGTTGAGAGTCGATTTATCGAGGTCAGAGTGTGAACGGTAGACATCGGCCAGTCTATTGTTTTGGCTCTTGCCATTTGCATTATTTGGGTGCAAGAACAATTGACAGTTGCGAGAGGTGTCAGCGACCGGACGCGGCTGTGCAAAATTGGATTAGTAATATGATTTGGCGGGTGTTTTGTTATTATGATGGAGATGGTTAGAGAGGGGGGCGCAAAGAGCTTGGATGCACTCGAATTAATAATAATCAGGCTTAATCGGTATTTTGTTTTTGTTATTGAAAAATGGTGTCGCCGTGAATTCATTTGAGAGGAGACAAATCGCACTTGCTATGAGTAGGTTTCGACGCTTAGAAAGTGGGTACGTGTGTCGTTGACTCGTTGGGGGCAAGCGATCGACACTGGTTGCCAAACGAACTCAAATAGGATGATCTCAGAAGCGAGTTCGATGGAACATTACCTGCCCTGGGCTTGGGTTTTTCAGAAATTGACTGCTGTCTTATAGATAGGAATACATTTTCAGATCAGGCATCAGGGGCCTATTGCGACGGAGATCTTGCCGAAAAGTTGAAAATACAACGGCCTGGGGGGCTCTCAGAAACCAGTATAGAGGAAGCCTTCGCTTTGGTGAACGGGGAGCTCAACAAACTTGGAAGGCCAACAAGAAGAAGACCGCATTATCTGCGGAAAGGTCGTATTGGTTGAGACACAAGACTGTAGCGCATCCTAACTAGCTATTAGGTAAGTAAGGTTGAGGTTGAGGCTTATTAAATCGTTTAGATCGTCCAACTCTTAGAGCTCAATTGTCCGCCTAATGCTTGATCTAACGATGTAAGTTTGCAAGACGCGATCAGCTTACCTAATATTGTGTTGTCAGTCATTTAGGAATAAACCCTATAAAAGGAGGTATTCAATTAAATAATTCCCCAGCAATTTTATAAATAAGAAATAATTTTAATAATAGTTATCACCGATTCAGGCTCCTGGGTGACTAAATTCCGCAAAGGCGATTATTGGCCAACTACTTCTACCTAAAAGTGACAGTTAATAGACTCTAGAAGCTGGCTATAAAGTTTATAACGGCTATAAGTAAGTATAATTGGAATTTCGCTCAACTGCCAACAGTCGGTCGGTGTCCTCCGTGGCTCGTTAAATTCAAATAAAGTTCAGCGACGTATCATGCTAGTGGATGGTGATGGTGATCGACTGTCGATGAGTGCATTCAACTTCGATTTTAGTTAAGTTAATCGTTTTTAAACAATTTACTGAACCAAATTGATCGTGTTAATTTAAACAGTAATTAAAGATCTCGTATACAGTATCACTTGGATATTTTTAACAGAAACTTGATTGTCTCAGACCAGTCGATTTGACTCGTTATGTGTGGACAGGTATTTCAAATTTACAGCCGAAATTAAGTTAAAATTTGTTCGGTTGTAATTAACCGACTAATTGGGTGTATACAAATTTTGTAAGGTTTATATTAAATCGGTTGAGTTGTCGCCTCTGACTGTGCTTCAGTTGGGTGTTATTTCAACAATATCTGGAAGAGTATTTTGGGCACATTTGGGGCTTGGATATTTTGCAATAAAGATACTAAAGACCGCCAATTAAGACTGCCAAATGTAATAAGACAGATGATCAATCAAAGAACACCCTGTTTTATTGAAAGTGTTCCTCCGTAACCAAGTGTGAAGAAGAAGGACAATGGCGACGTTCGGATCTGGACAAGGTTAACGAAGGCGTTAACTAGACACTCAGCTGTCAGATTTAATAAACTAGAAGTCCAAAAGTACCTAATGACTAGTCGTCTTGCTTCGTCCGAGATTAAAAAAAAAACATTCGACATTTATCCCAAGTAGAAGTGATTTGAAAGCAGCGCAGTTCATATTGTGATATAGTCCGGTGATGTGTTTGACAGCAGTGTCAACGAAACATGACACTGCTGTCAAACTGCGTCAATGATTTTTACCGAGTGGTTACTGGGAGAAAAGATGGAGACCAGTATACCAGTAAAATATACCAGTTTATACCACTTTATCACAAATGTGACTATGAACTGTTTTATTGAACATTTGCCTACTTTACTTTGATGAGATATGTGAAAAATTAAACTGTCCTAATAAAAACGTCGCTTTTGGCAAACATGGTAGTTAGTTTAGCCCCAACTGAAGGCCAGTCTTCATCCCATTGTATACAAATGCACGAGTATTAAAGAATGTTACTATTTTAGAGAAATCCCCAAACGCTAGTTCATTGTTTTACCAACTACACTGACACACTTCCCGTTGGGTGGATGCGGTATTAATTATAATAAATTTCTCAGCTCCACCATGTATATTAAGTACGTACTTAATTTTCTTCTCGCTATTATTTTGGGTTCGTCGAAAATGTCATTATGTGAGAAAAGTTGACCACTAATGGTCTACAGATTGATGAATTAAACAATAATGTGCGAAGTGTGTGGAGATACTTCTTTTGGTAGTAATTGGATGTAATTGGTTTTATTTCTAGAAACCTTGAGTGTATTTTTATGCAAAAATTGGGAAACAAATGGAGTAACCTAACTCCGAAGCATAATCGTATAAAACACAAGAAGATATTGATCTGAACTTTATGAGTGGTGGGAATTTCATTCAAATTTATTCCAGTTGCTAGGGTCTGTAGTATCTGGCAATATTAACTAAATATTAAAAATGTGTTGTCTAGCAACACTGTAGTAAAAAATGTAAAAAAGTATTTGAAGTAATAAATAAAAAGCCACTTCACATGCGATCACGGCTCAGAACTTTACAGGGTCCAACTTTGATGTTCTCCAAATAGTTTAGTCAATGGAAAAAATGGAAAAATACGCGTGCTTCAAGTTTTAATTTTATGATCGTAGTTTGGAATACACTTTTATAAAGAACTCGTTAATAAGGAACCGATTTTAATGAATTAATGTCACGCAAACCACAAAATTAATCCATCAATTAAGAACCAATGCGTGTTGACTGATAAATTTGCTTTAGGGTTGGCTGTCCCAATTTAATATCTCAGTTCTGAGAAGATCCGTATATCTTAATTGCTTTTGGTTATCATCTTAAATAAATGTTTTATCCAGTTTGGGATCAGTTGATTAGAAGGAATAGTTGAATTTACATAAAATTGCAGAATGGTGCCCCTGTTTGGACAATGGTAGAGCTTCCCAGTTGTTTAAAAATAAAACACAAATTGTACGCAATGCGCCATCACTCTACCGACCTATTCCCGCCGCCTTAACAACTACGCTTTCTGGAGTACAGAAACTTTCTAAGTTCCGAAACTTAACCCTGGGTAGGTATTTCACTGACTCTACCGAGTCCTACAACTCCCCACCAGCCCAATATTTCACTTAGCATTAACGTACCTCCTTGTGTGGACGCCGTATGCTGTCATTTTGCAGCGCAACTTCTAACCTCACATACAACATATTCACTCTGCCACAATTGACCGATCAAATCCTTCCTGCTGACCTCCTTGACTAGTGACAAACAGTCTCGCCTCTGAATAACTCCCTGTCTCGCAAATCGTGCTCATCAATGGCTGACACTGACCACTGGCAGATGAGCAGACAGTTATTAATCGGCACTTTGAAAAACTCGATGTTTGGGGTCAAGATCCACTCAAAACATGCCAATTCTGGTTGTTAGCCATTGAATGGAGTAACCTCTCCATAAATGGCCGCAAACATCGACACAAAACACACGCCCATAGATCTGAACACCTCGGAAGTGGGTATCGTTTACCTCGCTTCCTCTAACAGCACGCAATGCATTTAATATCACCCCCAACTAGCCAGACGTGTCAGGTTATCAAGATCATTACTTAGCAGGATGTAGTAGTTGGCAATTAAGCTGTTAATACATCGGAATAAATTACGAGATGCGCCCAGCCTTAGCGCCAGACATGACACTTAGCCAAGATAACGTATGGTGTTCCTCTGGCGGCATCACCACAAGTGCACAAATCAAATGTCACGACCAAGATCGTTCGGCTCAATAAAGTGCTAATTGTGCAAATGTTATTGAGGGGAATATTGACAGCTAGTTCAGCGGTTGTGGCATTGCGTTGGTGGCGTAGTTTAGCGGTATATTGCAGGTAGGTCACATTTATTTCTTATCCCTGGGAGGGTGACGTGCATTTTCCCATCTAACCGGAAGCGGTAGGATTTTTACGATTCTCGGGACATGCAACGTTTTATCATTGAACTATTTGTAAGGTCACACGTTGTAAGATCTGACTCTGTACAGAGGTGTGTCTCTTAAGGTCTAAGGAAGTAGAGTGATATTGAAGATGATCAACTCAGCAGTGTAGGACGGAACGCTTTGGAGATCAGTGGTCGCTTTATGGAGATGCAAAGTGCGTTTCCTCACACAGTTCTTCACTTATCTCGACTATGGTACTAAATAACACTAAAATGAACGATCGCGCTTCGGAATTGCACTCGAAGACTCGTTAATATTGAATGTTATGTGTTCCAATTTCTGCGACGGAATACGTGTTTCAAGCAAACAGGTATTTACTATTTTCTTCAACTGAAATTGTCCTTGTCTGTCTTCACAAGACCCTCTTTCCCTTTTGTCTTCGCTCGATAGGACACTCTCCTGTTACCAATTACGACACTTAATGCTCGGTCAGGGCCAATTCAACAGATTCCACGGACGATTGACGTTTGTGGCTGGCAAATTCGTTAGTCAGATCTTGTGGACGCTTCCGGGGTTTTAATATATATTTCTCTTCGGCAGTTTGCGGCTTTTTCTTCCCGTTACAGTGTCAAACTGAATCCGATTGGTAATAAAATGATCGTAATCATCGTTTGACTATTAGAATCGGAGTGGAACCACTACAACAACAAACAACTGCAGCAACAACAGTGTTAGAAATAAAAACCCCATGCATACGAACAAATATCTGTTATAATTTATAATAGAGAAAAGTTACAGATAACCTTTCAAGATACAACTAACGGTAATGGAATTATAATTAAACAAAAACGAGTATATAAATGTGTGGGCTTAGTCGGTGGATGATGTTTTTAATCGCTGTCCTCGATATCGGTGTCTTCTTCTTCCTCGTCCTCATCCACCTCCTCATCCTCATCTTCGTCGTCATCTTCATCCGACTTAGCTTTGGCAGCCGTTTTTGATTTAGGTCCGGGTTTGGCCCTGGACGCTGGCTTTCCCTTTGCCGCCTGTTGAGAGAGGAAAGCGATTAAATTCAGTAAACCAATTTAAAATCCACACAATTACCTTGCTCTTGGTCTTGTCAGCGACAGGCACCACCGGATCATCTACCGCCTCTTCGTCTTCATCAGATTCATCCTTCTTTTTCGACGTCGCCTTTGCGTCTGATTTGGCCCTTATCGCCTGTGGAAATGGAAACGAAATCAACAATAAGGTGAGGAAAACAGAAAAGTCCCTAAACCCACCGCTGCTTTAGTCTTATTCTTCTCTTCTTCAGATTCACCGCCAGATTCGGGTATTTCTTCATCCTCGCCCTCGGATGCGGACTTCTTTTTCGCGTCTTTCTTGGCTTTTTTCTTGTCGCCCCCGCCGGATCCATCCGATGAAGATTCATCATCTGAGATGTATTCCTTGCTCTTGAACGAACCACTTGAGGTATTGGCTGTCTTCTTTGTGGGTGATTCCTTCTTCCTCTTCATGGATTTTCCGCCGTCGTCGTCGCTACCGGCTTTGGCGGCACCACCAGACTCGTTGTATTCCTTCATTTCGTTGGCATACCGCAACTTGTCCTCGTTGGCCTTCTCTTCCCACTTAGTTTTGTCCTTCAGCTCACGCCACATCTCCCCGGCCTTTTTGGCGATTTCTGTAATCTTTATGCCGGGGTTGTCTTTCCTGATTTGCTCTCGAACTTCGTTCAGCCAGATCATGAACGCCGTTGTGGCACGCTTCGGCTTGTTGGAGTCCTTATCCTTCTTTTTGGTCCGCTTAACCACCTTCTCCTTTCGCTCCTTGCGCTCCTTTTCCTTTTTGTCCTTCTTTTCTTTCTTCTTCTCCTTTCTCTCGGCGATTTCAGCATCAGTGCCAACACCGGCGCCGCCTCCACCACTAGCATCACTCTCATCGGACGATTCACTCTGTGCGTTACTGTCGTACTCCTCTGCGACATCCGATTCATTCTCATTGGGCTTGAAGTCCTCATCGGTGGATTCCTCTTCTGAGCCCTCATCATCGTCCAAATCGGAGTCCTTCTCGCGAGCCTCAGCTTTGACACGTGCCAGGTACGCGTCCGGTTCGTTCTCATTGTCCGAGTCGCCAAAGTCATCTTTGTAGGCGCCTTTGTCATTCTTGCCAGTGTTCTTCACGTGCAGCTTCTTCTTTTGAATGAAATCGAACAGCTTGGCGTATTCCTCCTTTTCAATTGAACTGAACGTGTGCACTGTTCCCGATTTGAGTTCGATTTCGAAATCAAAACTACGAGTCGAACCGCCGCTACGAGCAAAATTCACAGTGGCAATCTCCTCGAACCGAATGTGGATTGGCGGCTTGTGGACATAGATAAAGCCACGTTCTAGCGGATAGAGATAGCCAGCGGCGGCTTTAAACGAACAGCCAACTGCTGGAGTGCCCGAGTGGCTGCGAAACAATTGATATGATAAGAACATGACGCATAGGGACAGGGTTAAATTGCAAACGGAAGAAAAGTCAGAGATATGAAGGAAAAAAGAAACGAAAACATTTGGAGAACAACGAGATGTGAACTACAAGTCCTAAACCAGAGCCTACCATGGTATTGGGGACCGGAATACCATGTGCACGAAATAATCTACCTTAGACCCATAAATAATTGCAAAAAATATTGTTCACCCAACTTACCCCATAAAATTGCCCGGTCCGGTGATCTTCCTGTTGATCAGCACCTTCATGATCTTGCCCATTACCTCGTACACCGGCCCAGACAGCTCCTTTGTGATCTTGTTGTCATATTTCTCCTTCAGTTCCTCGTCGGTGAACGGCAGTTCAATAGAAATATCCTCCTCCGGCCCGAAGAGCAACACCAGGAAGTGGTATCTCGTCTGACCCTGCTTAATCGGCGGATCCAGCGACAACACAAAGAACATTTGTCGGTTGTCCTTATGCGGCAGCAGGAACAATCTCAAAACCGTCGACATGGGGATCTTGTAGTCGAACGTCTTACCATGCAATTGGAAGAACGTCGAGAATATTTTAATGTCATACCGACCACGAGGGGTAAGGCAATGGATCTCCCTGAATATAGATATAGCATCGCCCGAAACCGATATAACCGACGCCTTGTTCATCACGTTGTTGTGGAAATTCTCCACTGGATCGTTCTCCGCCGACTCACTTGTCGGTATATGGAAACGCATCTCCATGAGCCCCACGGGTGCATCATCATTCTGATGAAATTCCAATGTAACCTCATTCTTGCCCGTGTTGCACTGCGACACATGATTCAGTGGAATCTCAAATGATGTCTTCACATCCATGTCGAAGCTAAGCACTGAACCATTGAATTTGGCGGTGCCCCAGTTCCAGCCTCGGACACACAGCTCCTTCTCCAGCATATCGATGCTGTATTGTTTCTTGAAAAATTTTGCAATTTTCTCGTTTTCACTGTCCTTGAAGCCAGTGAAGCGATGGAGAACTCCATTTTTTGTGAACACACGGATACCCCACGAACCGACGAATTTCTGCGAATTTACCAAGTCGATGTCGGACGCGTTTATTTGTTCGACTTTTCCCGTTTTGTTGTTCTTGAAGACAATACTGGATTCGCCGAGTTTGAGGCGTCCAGGAGTCTGAAAAGAAGAAGCGTGTTCATCTGATTCTTGTGGTATTTTAGTGAACTCACCATAACTCCACGGACTTCTGATTGAATATCATTGTACTCTAGCGCTTCCATTTTGTGCGAATTCAATTTCACCAACTTATTAAATAAACGATATCAAAAACTACGCGATATATAAAAACAACGAACTTTCCGCGGTTTCACGTCAGACAAATGCGGCGGATAACTGTAGCTATGAGGTTATGTTTGTGCAGAATTTTTTTGCCAGCTATAGAGGTGCGAGGGAGATGTGGACTGTGAAGACAGAAAAATAGGTATAACAGAAATTTGAAATTTGAAAATGTGTTATAAATGGTTCCAAGGTTGATTTAAAAATGCGTACAACTTTAATAAGCGTACGAAAACCATTTAACTGCGGTAGTGATGAAGGGAAAAAGTTCCCAGTTCCCGAAATGAACAATTGCCCTTTTACACTCTGGTATACCTATCTTGCAGGCACCAACGGTGGTACTTCTCTTGCAAACACTTATAACAAATCCACCTTACAGCGGCCTAAATTTGAATGGACTATATTTATAATTCGCTGAACACAAGCACTACGACTGCTGCCGATGTCAAAATCAGCTGTAAGGCTATATACAAACTTTTCTCCGGCGATGCTGTTGTGCTGTTCAAGAAAATTGGTCAATTTTAAGTGAAACCAGTTAAAATTCCTTTCAAGCCCACAATGAATCGTTCCAAGATAACATTTGGGAAAATAAACCTAAACCTAACCAAGCCGATTGTGACGCCAGAACCTTCTAAAGACGCTGATGAAATCCAGTCTACCAGCCAAGGTATGTGCCAAGTTTTAAAGAGCGTCTGCGACAGACAGTGGTGTTTACAAGTTCCTTTCAGGCTTTAAAAAGATCGGCAAGGAGCAAATGATTAAGCAGATCGAAGACGTTACCGATGATCTCGAGAGTCAGCATTTAAAAGAGATCATGGGAATCTCCGGCTTTGGCAGGAAGGCTAAAACATTCGACATCATTGTAAGTAAAACGGTATCGTACTGGTTTATTGTATTTTGCGATGTTTTTTTCCCCGAAATGCAGGCAGAAATTGAGAAGGCTAAGCAAATTGCTCCCGCACTTCCTGACACAAACGATGACGATAGGCCCAACGTAGGAGAGGATGACGACACCATCGGTCCAATGCCACCGTCCGACGTAACAAAGAAACTCAACTCGGATGGCGAAGAAGAGGAGAACGACTCGGAGGACGAGGACAGTAACTTGGAGAACAGGATCCCGGACTCCCATGAGGTACAAATGCAGCACGGTAGTCGTGCAGTGTTGGCGCTAGCTGGAGATCCATCTGGAGGCCGGGTGGTGTCTGGTTCTATCGACTATGACATGTGCTTTTGGGACTTTGCCGGAATGGACTCGTCGATGCGCAGCTTCCGCACCATACAGCCGTGTGAGAACTATCCGATTCGGGCTCTGCACTACTCAGTTACGGGCGACATGATTCTCGTTGTGTCGGGAAACTCTCAGGCAAAGATACTCGATCGTGATGGATTCGAAAAGATGGAGTGCGTCAAAGGCGATCAATACATAACCGACATGTCCAAGACTAAAGGACACACAGCTCAGTTAACGGCCGGGTGCTGGCACCCGTTCACCCGAGAGGAGTTTCTCACCTCATCTATGGACGCGACGGTGAGGATATGGAACAATTTCCGTTCGAAGGAGCAAAAGGTGGTGATCAAGACCCGCGCCCAAGGTGGGCTCAAAACCGTGCCGTCTTCATGCACGTTCAACCGCGATGCGACTCTAATTGCAGCTGGCTGTGTCGACGGATCCATACAGACGTGGGACACGAGGAAGATGTTTGTAAATACAACCCACTGCGTGCGCAACGCCCACCAGAAGGGAAGCGAGATCTCCTCGCTGGTCTTCTCCTATTTGGGCCATCAAATAGCGACAAGGTCCTGCGATGAAACCTTGAAACTCTGGGACTTGAGGTCGCTTAAGGCGAGCTTGCACTCATGGGATGGCCTATTCTCGCGCTACGATACAACTGACTGCTGCTTCAGCCCCGACGACCGCATGCTGGTCACAGGAGAATCTCTACCCAAGGGCCAAAAGGAGGCAAATCTGCACTTCTTCGACGCCCAGACGTTCGAAGCCGTCAAAACCATTCCAGTAACCACTTCACACATCATTAAGACTCTTTGGCATCCCAAGCTCAATCAGATATTTGTCGGCTGTGGCAATGGAGTAGTCAAGTGCTTCTACGACGAACGACGAAGCTTCCGCGGAGCCAAGCTATGCGTCGTTAAGACCTACCGCAAGAAAAAACACACTGAGATGGTTGGTGTGACCCAGATCATTACCCCACACGCCCTGCCCTTGTTCCGACAGGAAAAATCAAAGTCCAGTCGCAAGAAGCTAGAAAAGGATCGTATGGATCCAGTCAAGTCGAAGAGACCCGACCTGCCCATCACCAGTGGTCAGGGTGGTCGTGTGGCTTCCTCGGGTGGAACCCTCAGCTCCTACGTCATTCGCAACCTGGGTCTCAGCAAGCGAGTAGACGATGACCAAGACCCGCGTGAAGCCATTCTAAAGTACGCCAAGGATGCCGAAGAAAACCCCTACTGGGTGGCCCCCGCGTATAACAAAACTCAGCCGAAGCCGATTTTCTCCGAAGAACCCGACGCCAAGAAGCCCAAAACTGAATAGAGGAATTAAACCTGAATGTGAATGTGTCCTGTTTATTTGTATGTAATAAAGTAACAAAAATCCTAAACTGCATCACTTGCTGTCGGCTGTAGCGATGGCATCCTGCAGCCGATAACTATCGCTGGCGATTTTCCATTTGTCGTCTTGTGCCGTTATTATGAAGGTCTGTTGGAACTGTTTCACTGGATTGTCCTGGTACTTGACAGTGCCACCGGCTTGTATGGCATAGGTCAACTGACCGGCTACAGCATCGTCAATGATCGGTTGTGCATCGAGCGTGTAGATGGTGTGTTCCGACGACGGCAGTTCAATGAGAAGTTTCTTAATATTATCCTTACCGGTTGCGCCACTGCCATTCCACACAAAGATCCCCGTATCCAAGTAGAGTCTGTTCATTTGCTATAAACCAAAGGAATGAATGCGCATTCAATTAGAGAGTTGGGAGGAAGCAAATGCAATTAGAACTTACATGCCGGCGTTTGTCGAAACTCTGGTAGTACAGCTTGGTAAAATCTTCAGCTGTGCGGCAGCATGACTCCACTTTGCCACGAAGTTCCTAATGAAATACGTTGAAATAGGTTCACACGTTTTGTGAGTGGCTTATAATTTTACTCACGGTGTCCATTCTTTGGAATAATTTACAAAACTTTACGAAATAATCACAAATTGAAAGAAACAAAACCACCTTTTTGTCGAAATGTCAGTTTATAAATGGCTGCATTCAGACTTAAATGGAGGATGGACGTGTTCAGCTTTCTATGTAAAAGGTGTCTGCAAATCGGAACGGAAACTGTTTTACTAAGTATAGCTATTTAACTAGTTCGCAAAAAAAAAATACTAACTACTATCTTAAACAAAAGATTTCCAACGAAAGCAGGTTGTCAATGAGTTTCTTTAATTAAATGGATTTCTATTGCTGGCATACACATTACTACAGAAGATCCAGTCTCTGTTTTTGCCGTCTTCTATTCCACTCCTCTTTGGCAGGAATATATTCACTGACCTTCCACGGTCTAAACATATGTACGTCATTTTCCCGTGCTGGTAAGTATGCGAAAAACTCATTACTTGGGGGACCTTTCGTACTCTGATACGGTCGCATAGCTCCCCAGTAAATCCGAGTATCATCCAAAAGAGACACCTTAAAGTTGTGATGGTATCTCTCCTTCAGGTAGTTGGTCTGAAATGTATCTTCTTTTAGTGAAAACACATGGCAATCAGTGGTCGCCTTACCTTTCTAAGCAAGTACTCCTTGCATCCATAGCTGACGACACGCTTCGATGACAAATCACTCAGCTGGGGAATTCTTACATGAATCTCGTCCTTTTTCAGCACGTGAAACACCTTCTTAGACATTCTATAGGACTCTTCCCTCTCCTTCCTTGTGTAAACCATTCCGTAGCGTCTCTTAATCCATTCCCTCAATAATGGAATTTTATGCGCATCAGGCAGTGACACCAGCACGAACTTCTTACTTCGTTTCATTTCCTGTATAGCTTTGAGCAGCATCGACTCCATCAGCTCCTTATCGCGAGGATCATAATAAGGCAGGTCGAACTGGTCGTCAGAGCTTTTTGTTGGCTTCTTTTTAGCCCTTTCTGCATCCTCGACGTTGCGTTTTTCGACTTCGGTTTTCCAAATATCCTTGCAGCATTGTCGGACAGCTCTATTGTGATCGATTGACATGGCGCAACTGCTGCCTGCATTCAAAGCAGCGGCCACGGCTTCTTTAATCGGATTCTTGGGGCCAAGGTCGAAGATTTTGTTGTAATTAAATATGTATGGCTTATGACCGGTGGGAGCTTGAAAAAATGTGCTCTTAGCGGTGGACGCTGCGGCGTGTCCAAAGTCATACTTGTTAAAGTAATCATCGTAAAAGGTTTCCTTTGAAGCAGTTCTTTTATTGGAAGGTCGTTGAAGGTTGGAGTTTGGCTTCTTCATTCGTATCAAACTGTGGTTGGCGAATTTTTCCAAATCGACCTTGGCTTTGGTTATTTCATTGCTCAGTTGCTTCATGACCCGTTTGTACGATTGCTGGGGACATAGGAGAATGTCATTAGAATTTGGTAGGTGAGCAACAGCACGGTCTCTTAAATTTACATGGTATAAGAAGCAAGTACCAAAGGGAGCAAAACTATGCTGATAAAGTACTGCTACATCATCACAGTAGTACCCGGCTAATGGAAAACAAACAACTTACATCTTTCAAGCGCCCATCCAGATCAAAGTACTTCTCACAAGCCTTCTTCCTCAGAACATCCAGCTCATTGGCCATCGACTTTTTCATAGCCTCCATTGTCACATGGTGTGCACAAAGAACTGGATTTCTCCCATCATCTAATAGAGTACCAGCGTTTTCTTTTGCGAAAATCCCGTCAATCTGTTCTTCTATAATCCGCTTGGCAATCCTCTTTCCCTTGTTCAGTTCATATTCATCAAACCACCGATTGCCATCATTGTGCACTACATAGTTCGGATTGATGTACCGATCGTATTCTCCAAAATAGGCTACACTATCCGCTTCGCTGAGAGTTAAACTCTTGCCGTACGACTTCGGCCTCTGTTGCCTCTCAAAATAGGGCAGAATATAAGACGGTTTTGCTGCTCTCTTTCTCTGCGCTTTTTCCACCGCCTGTTTCGGCGGCTGCTGCGGCAGCAGTCTATCCAATTCTCTCAAAGTCGGAATCATATCCAAATGTGCAATCGCCGACATAATCAACTGCTCATTGAGTGTATAGCCCGTCATGCCATGTTCACACTCGTCGCAGGCTCGCTGATAGTACAGCTCCATCAGGAACCACAAGAACGCCATGTCATTCCCACGACTCAGTCTCATCGCGAGCTTAATTCTTCGACGGCTGACCAGTGGCTCTATGCCGAGCTTTATGAGAGCATCTCGCACCCGGTGTGAGGTTCCTTGCTCGCTGTCGTCACGGATGCTATTGAGCAGTGAATCGGCAGCATTCATTTGAAACTGTGACAGCCCTCGAAACCAGTCCGGGAAATTTCGTTCCTTCATAAATTGCCGGATGATGGCCTCGTCGTTTGTACGGCTTTTGGTGATGAATTCTCCATTCGAGATTTTTTTCCCACGAAAGTGCGTGTGATAACTTCGGATGTGCGTGCCAACAGGCATTTGGAATTTGTTAAACAAAAAAACTTGCAAATAAACCGAGAAAAACAACACGAAAAACTAAATTTGATTGAAAAAGTAACGAGATTGTACGACAGATTTTACAAAGCTAGTGAAGCTTTCAAACGCAAATCAACTGGCTTTTTAGGGTTACCGAAAACACGTCAATATGAGTGGGTTCATCCTCTGAGAATTCATAGAGTCCGTCCACGTTTTACTGACTTTTACCGCGTCACCTGTCGAGTAGAGAAACGCAATAGTGGCAGTGATGAGCGGTGTGCGTTTAATGCGTAGCTGAACTCCAAAAAAAAAATACGCATTGTGATTGCGATGCTCTCTTTGCTTTGCGCAGTTGGTGCGTTCACTATGCGTGTTGGAAAAGTATGCATTGCATCATATTAATTCGCTTGATTAAGTAGCTATGCAGAAGTACTGCGTTTTGAAATTCAGCTTGAACGTTCGATGCTTGTTTTCCGGTGCGAGGAAATCAACACGTGCATCAACTTATTGCGAACGTCGAACCTCGTTTACAAACAAAAAATGAAACTGATTTCTTGACCTTAATTTAAGTTGTGTAGGCGGTTTGTTGTTTGGCGAAACAGAATAAACTCCTCAGTGTCTTTTAGGGATTTTTCTTGCTGACTTTTGACGACTAGACAATTGTGGAATGTCCTTGTGTACCTAAAGCAAGACGATGGATGGAATTGAAACTCGATAAATAGTGAAAAAAAGGCTACTCACCTTAGATCCCAAGTACTTTAAAGCAGTCCTCAGTCAGTTAACTCCGGTTTGAGGCATTTTCGTTCCTCTCCCATCTGCCATTTCGACAGAGCTACCTTACCACGTACGCCACCTCTCACGTTTCATATCGCTTTATTGTTTCATTGAAGTTCGAAAGGTCTCCAAAAGTAAGTTTCGTAACTTTTCGCTTGTGGCTCACTTCCAACCACACAGACAATCAAATGAAAAGCCCCTTCTAATTTTGTATAATATCCATTTTATTTCAGAAACATAAAAGGATTCTTAAAAACGAATACAGACCGATGTTTACATCATTTTTTATATTTAAACAATAATTTGTTTGTTGTGTTTAGGATTGATAAATACGACGTTGATGACGTATTCTCTTCCTCTTGGGGAAATTAAAAAAAAATAAATCTTCAACAAAAAACCTATGGCTTTTTTTAATTTGCTTTTTTTTTATCAAATGTATATTCCTTTTTTCAAAAAGAATGATCAACTACTACGACTATTACAGTGTGTGTATTGTAGATTGTTTAATGGTTGTGTTTTTCTTTATACATTCTATTGCAATTGGAAAAAAAGAGATATACATAATTATTTTATAAACCTAACTTGTTAAGACTACTAGCAAACTTCTTTGACGTACTTTGACAGACACACTGAAGGAAACAGGAAAAAAAATAAAAACAAAAAGCACCACCAAAGCGTTCCTTTTTTGAATGGGAAAATAAAATACTTTTTACCAAAAAGAAATGTTTCGTTAAAAATAATTAGGTAAGGTATATATGCATGTAACATAACAAACTTTCAATTTGACTTAAGCTGGCTTCTTGGAATTGCCTGTCTTGTCGGTTCGACTTGCTCTTTGTACGAAGGGCGAGTGTTTACGTGGAAAGTCTGTCTGCCGTCCATGACGGATGTAAAGAACTTCACAAAATGCAACAAATCTTTTTTCTTATATCCGTATAAACGAATATAAGAAACATAGTCTTCGGTGGCTCCACAAGCGTTTCTTCTAAGCCATTTGTTCCTATAATGAGTGTTTGCTACATCCGTCGTGGAGGGCAACAGAACGATGGCGCTTCCCCGAAAATGAATTCCGAAACTGGGCGGAAAAACCACCTCAGATTGGGAAGAGTTTTGGGCCGAAATGTACTAACTTCTGGCCAATGAAAGCGGCTCTCCAACCACGCAACAACAAACCACATTCAACAGCGAGGTGTCTAGGGGAAATTCCAAAAACCCAGTCCATCTCAAACCTACATTTACGTGTCAAATGTGTGATTTTTTTTTTTTATACAATAAACATCTTTCCTTCTTTAAACATCTCATATTTAATATTATTATTACATAGTTTGTTTTGTTTTTTTTTAAAGTTATAAATATCTAAAGTGTACGTTTTCTTTTCTATTAAAATTTGTTTCTCCAGTGATTTCTTGTTCTTTTAAAACTAAGCATTCAAACAAATGTTATTATATAAATTTATATATGTACTCTTCAAAATTATAAAAAAAAAAAAAACAACTAAATTGATTCTCATTTGTTAATATAAAAAGTTTCTTCATTACTTTTTATCTCTGGCATGAGTGTGTGTGTGTGTGTGTGTGTCGAAATATTAAAAATATATATTTTGGTTTCTTTTTTTCTTCATTCTTTTTGTACTGGCCAGAGAGAAAAACAAAAAAGGGTTTAAACTTGATTTTATTTTTGCCTTCTAATACAATTAATTGGTGAGTCGTCGCTTGATTTTTGTACGCGTGTACAAGGATTCAAAGAAACGATTCCATTTATATAAAAAAAAAAAAAAAAAAAAAACATATAGAAAGAGGAAGTGTTGCTTTATGAAGTAAAAATATTAAACTTTTGATTTTATGCCGCAATCAGCTGGAAGAGGAGTTTTTGAGTTTATTTCGGGCTTACGAGTGTGGGTTTGAGTAACAGACTTACCGCTTTGACAGTGGCCTTGATAAAATCTTTCTTATCCGTTAGATCGAAGTCTGGATATTTAGCGTAAACTTGCTTGCATACTGTTTTCATTGTGATTTCCTCCAAATTGGCTTTGTCTAGAATTTCTTTAACGTAATTCTTTATTTGATCATCCTGCAAAGAAAAGAACTTTAATAGGATGCGAGAACGAGGATATGATGTCATGGGAGTTGACAGATAGTTGGCCGTTGGGTTTGTTGATAAGGAGGTCGACTTTGGGACAAAATCAGAGCAGGTAAAAGTGCGCGCAGTATCTAAAAATGGAGGATCTGCGGGTCAATTCACAGAAAAATGCAAAATACAACGTTGGCATTGCCAACGTCTTTGTCTGCCTCAGCAGCACACACAAATTGGAAGCTGTTTAGGTGGGTCTGTTATTATTTGTCACTCATCAGAATCAGAATCGTTTGGGAATTTGCCTGGCATCGCCATCTCTGACCAACTGGCTAAGCACTGCCCAGCGCTATCCTCGATTAGAAAGCAAAACTCTCGGGGAGTACATTTTCGAGGAACTTACATATATTCCCGAAACGGATAACAGCAAAATACGGAAATTTATTCAGAATTTAAAATGGTTCCAAGAGTAGCTGGCTTAACAGACTCTGCTTGTAGTACCACAAGGGACCGACATTGGTTCAGGTGAATTATTCCGAATGTATCGGAATAACTTTAACTAAATGGCAAAATCAGGCGGAGAGTATATACAGCCAAGCGCTGTTTCTTCGGTATAAAGTCCGAGTAAAAGAGCTCAATAAATAAATAAATAGTTGGCGCAGCAGGTCCATATAATGTTCATTTGTGTATTTTTTCTCTTTTGGGACGAATTGAATGGACCTACAATTGTACGTGCAATTTTATTCAGACCCCCAACGGCTAAATTGAGATGTTTTTGTGGGACAGTCGTGCAATGGCCTCATTTAAGCAAATATGCTTATGTAACCAGCTGCATTTGTACAGCACAAATCGAATCGAACACGTTACACGGAGTACTAGGCACATGGCGTTGTCCCAATAATTGACAGTAAATGATTAAAAACCAGTAAGGCAGTCTGGAAAAAAGGCGCGTCATATCAATATATGAGACCTGACGTACTGGAAGAGCTTTTCACTGCCGTGGCAGCTGTTTATACCTTCTAGATTCAGCTTTGAAGGGCATTTCTCTTTTGTTTTCATCATGTAATAGGTTGAGGACAACAATTTACATCGCTCAGACGATCGAATTTGTGACTTTTAACAGGCAAAATCATCATTTCCACCTTTTGTCGTGTATAAATAATAAACTGTATGATGAATGCACGACTTTTCCCTACGTTTCCCTCTTGGTTTAGACGGGGGTACGGATAAATCAGCAACAAGATGATACGTTGTGTTCACATCAGTCAAATTAACTGATAACAGCAAAGAAGGGACTAACTATGCCCCGCATACCACTGACAGTTATAAGTTGTGCAAGCAAACTCGTCGATTGCATAAGAGCCAACGTTCAACAACCGCATCGAGGACAACACTACACGGGTAAAAAGCTCAACCTACCGTTGGAAAAGTGGGTGGTTTGCCCTTCTTTGTCAGAGGTTCATCTTCTGATTCATTTTTGTCATCCTCATCGCCAGATGAGTCTTTCTTCGACTTCCTGGGCTTTGCTGTAGCTGCAAAAGAAACAAAAAAGGTCAAATCTGTATTCGAAAGTGCCAACGGGTGCTTACGTTTCACAGGTGTTTTTGCTTTGTTATTTGTTTTGCTATTTTTCGCTGCTACTGCTACTGCGACGGGTGCTGGTGACTTTTTGGGCTTCTTCTTCTTTGATTCTTCCTACGTGGGTGAGACATTACGTCAAGACACTCCAGGAACTTGCGAAATTATGACAATTCTTACCTCACTTTTATCGCTACCCAAATCCGATAAATCCTCTTCGGAGGGATCGTCTTCGCTTTCGGAATTATTGCGCTTTTTGGCAGCACTGCGTCTTGCGGATCTACCAGAGGTCCGACCTCTCGAAGGCTTAACAGCAGGTGCTGAACGTTTCCTTTTGGGTGCCGCCTGTAAGTGAATGTTTTTGTTTTTAATTAGCAATGCAAATGTGTTTGCACGCATTTAAAAATAACTTACATCGCTATCTGCTTCTGATAATTCCGATTCTTCCTCGGAGTCTGATCCTCTTCTTCGACCCTTTCTTGTGCCGGGACGTCCTCGACCGATGGTACGAGTTGCCTGGCGTTTGCGGCCCCCTTCTGACTCAGAATTGTTACCAGACGGATTATACTGAAACGAGTTCAATTTTGTTAAGCAAAAGTGCCTTTGGTAGTGAATTCAAGTGAACTTACGTCCGAGCCCGACTCTGAATCATCATTCCTTCGTCGGCGCTTGGAGACAGGCGCTTTCTGGACACTTTCCTCGGAGCTTGAGAAGTCCACATAGGCTGACATTTCTTGAACAAAAAAATCAAACAGATAAGCAGATTGGATCGGTTTAAGATCCCCATGACGGTCAACTTACTTTTGCCAGCTGTGGCACGCCTGGGACGTCCTGTGGAATTTTTAGAACCGCGCTGGTTTGGTCGTTTACGTTTACGCTTGTCCTCCTCCTCACTGATCTCTTCCTCTTCCTCCTCCTCGGCGTTCTCTTCCTCATCATCATCGTCTTCTTCTTCTTCCTCGATAGGGTCCTCAATGATTGCCGCTTCGTTTGGATCCATTAGAAATTTCAAAATTCTCTCTGCGATCTCTTCCTTGGTGCCTGCGCAATATTCACATGTTCATACGATCTCCTACTATACGTAACTAGTACTCACCTTTGCGTTCCAACGCCAACACATCGCAAATACCCTTCAAAGTCTTCGTATCGACCTTCTTTATCGATTCGAATTTCTTTTTATACTCGCTGGAGTCCGGTTCGAATTCGAAGCCAGCAAATGTTCGAAGATTCTTCTTGACCACGTTGTTTTTGCCTTGCGAACCGAAGCAAATCTGCAAGAAATATAGAAGATACATGGTTAGAACTCAGCCAACTTTGAGCCTTTCACTTGTTGTTGTACCGTGTGCAATGTCTGCAGTCCGTCCACTCTTGTTTTGTAGATATTGTCGAATATTTTGGCTATGTCTGCCAGTGATGTGCCTTCTTCATTGTTCTCATCGTCCTCCTTGTTATCGTCGGTATCCTTGTCGTCCTTCGTTTTCTTTTTATCTTCTGACGCGGTGTCGGTGCCGTTTTCCTCTTTTGCGTCAGTCTTTTTTGAATCTTTCTTAGTGTCCTTTTTTACTTCTTTTTTGGCCTCCTTCTTATCATCTTTCTTGACGTCCTTCTTGTCATCTTTCTTATCGGCCGCCTCCTCCTCATCTTCTTCTTCCTCTTCTTCTTCGTCATCGTCGTCGTCCTCCTCTTCAGCCTCGCTATTACCTTTTGCGACTTCAACGGGTTTTTTCTTCTTCTTATCGGGGACATCTTCAACTTCCTCAACATCATCTTCATCGTCATCGTCTACAGCTACTACTTTGTCGGCGTTAGTGGAGGCAATATCTTTCGTGGAAACGCTGCCACCGTCAACTTTGTCATCGTCAACTGAAATGAAAGTTCTTTCAATGATGGCAGTCACCGCACAATGTTCCAATTAGGGACAATCGATATTTACTCTTTTTGGAATTCAATTGAAAAACCGCACGCAAGGTGAAAATGCGAAAAAAAAGACTCAGGTTGTAGAAAATACGCAAAAGCTCAGTCAAAGCCATTAAATGTGGACATAATACCGCGCTTGTACTGTATGTGTGGCTCCGTGCAAGCCTTCTCCATTTACCCGAGCACCAACAGTGGTGCTCACACTGCTGGCGTACGCCCGAGGAAAATAATTATTTTTGACGTTATCGTCTGCACTCGGGTTCAAATCTGACGGTTTTTTTTATTAATTACTATCAGTATGTACAGTGGCTGTGAGCTTGCTATGTGCCACCATTGCAGTGAGGTGGAGAAAAACAAAATACCTACCAAGATTTCACATTTGTTTTTGTCAATTTGTTCCCAAGGACAACGTGTTTGTATTTTCCTACTAGAAGCTAGACCAACTTATCTAACCCGTTCAATACGAGCGATCCAGTGCACGCCCTTGCTGCCCAGTTTAAAGAAACACTTGCGCAAATCCCTCTCCCACAGAATGCGTCAAAGGTCTCGCTCAGCAAGTGCACTAAGACTTTCTTTAATTCAAAAAAGAATGCATGTTCTCAAGTCTGGAATGTTTCATTGCCACAAACAGGCGAATAAACAATGAAAAACTTGATATTTTCTATTCCTTGAACATTACTATATAAAACCATATTGTTCAGGGTTTAATATGAACAATTCAAGGGTAACACAAACAAATAAATAAAGAACAATGTTTATTGGGATTCGAACCCAGACACTTTCGCACTACCGACCAAGCCGTGGACTCACAGCGCCAAGCCGGTATCGCATTCCATGCCGACTAACACTAAATAAAAACAAAAAATTTCCCAACTTCCACCAAACCATCCCATTCCCAATACGTACGGAGTGTGCTCTATTTACCTGATTCCTCGACATCGGATTTTTTATCTTCTGTGGACGCAGCACTTGTGGTGGATTTTTTTTCCTTTTCAGACTTTTCATCGGCAGATTTAGCTGCTGTAACTGTGGCTGCTGGTATAGAAACCGAAGCTGTATCATCTCCTGCTTTCTCTTTTTCCTGCAAAACAAAATTAAGAAAAAAAACATGCGACTTATTACGTTGTCACTCGTAGCAACACACCCGCATGCACTTCAATATAATTTGATTGGAAAATATTTTTGCCAAAAAAACGAAAATTACAAAATGACCGCGGTGAGCGAAACGAAATTCGCTCTCGCTCAGAATCGCAATAGTTTAGGATTTTTTTCGCCCCGAAGTAAATACGTGAACTCTTTTTTTGACAACATAAACTGACGCCATGTTTATAAATTGTGACGCGCTCGAAACTTATTTTCTAATTTTTTCCACGAAAATGCACAAATATTTCATGAAATTGTTACTTGGGTGCACAAAGTAGATGTTAATGTTGGTTTTGAAACACTTTTGCAAAATGTACATACCATATTTTCAATGGATTTATCTTTTTCACCGTCAGCCGACATGCTTTTGGAAAAACTTGTATTTGTCCAGTATCGGGGAAATTTCTAATAAAACAGTGGTGGCAACCGAAATTGTGACACGCGAAATGTTTTTCGTGTGGTAATGCCAGTTGGCTGTCGAATGGTCGAAAAGGGAATATTTTCTGTGAATGCAATTGGGTAATTTTTGTTTGTTTGCATTTTTGTGTAAGAATTTCCAACCAAACTAGAAAAACGTGTTTCGTAAATAGATGGGGAAACACTGGGAACAGAAAATTATTTCCATTCACATCAACATTTTTATATTTTTATGCGACTTGCTCATCTTGGAAGAACTTGTTTGACACTTGATTAAAGTTTATTTCCTTATTCGACTGCTGTTTTTTAGTTATTGTGATATCTGTGTTGACATATGGTGTACATACGAGTGACAGGCCAACATTTTATAACTTTCCCCCTAGATTAACGTGTATCCAAAATACTTTTTAAAGTTTGAATTATGCGTATTGAAGTTTTTCATCGTTTGACAGCAGTGTCACCAGCAACGATCAATAAATTTTAATAATTACCTCCAAATGAGTACCTACTTTCTGCGCACATGCATATATTCAACATCATGCGCATCAAATGGGGATATTATGTTTTGGTCTAATTAATTTCCATTTGATGAACTATAGCTACACCCTAAGTAAATATCCCAAAAATAGCACGTTGTCAGTGACACTTCTGCGTTGCTGGCAACTCTGAATTTGGCAGTTGTATTTTTTTTCTTGATTTTGGCATCTTTATTATTGGCGGTTTAATATTATAATTGCATTGAATTGGAGTCAACAGTTTCTGTTTCTGCGTTTTGGTGAGGCGCAGGACTGTGTCTCAGATCGACAATTTACTACACGGTTGGTTCATGCAGGAGCAACAGCGAATATAGTTTTCCACGATTATGCCAAGTAAGATTGATGCCGGTTCCTTTTACAAAAGCCATGGCTTCCAGATTGTCGTATCATATATGAAACCAATGCTACAGGCTACAGCACTAACGGCGTTGGCCTCAATCGTTAAATACAAACGCACCCATTAAGACATTGACGTTGACTCGGAGGTAGGTATCATGCACACTGGAAAGCAAACGACCAGGCTGGGCAGGTTTCACATGGTAGGTAAGAAAAGCGGTCGAATCGGACGGCATTCTTGGTACTTATCGATTTATTGTAGGCACTCTTATCTGCCGGACTGAGTTTGACAGGAAAGGACAGTCATCATGCCTCTTGCAGATCGACAAAATGTGCATGGAATGTCTTGCTGATTATCTTTGTAATTGTTAAACGTTTATATAAGAATATACTGATCCTATCGACAAATTTATTTGCCTGCATGCGTTTTTACTATGGGTAGACTTAGAAGGACCCAGCATCTACCCTTAAAAACAGCAAGTTGAAATAATTGCGGATGCTGCTGCTCCTGGTTGCCCAACTTCGAATAAACTGGCATTAGCATTCCTCTTGACAAAAATAAAACAAATTTTTCCCAACGTGGGACTCGAACCCAAGACCCCCAAATTAATAACCCTACGCTCCACCGACTGAGCTAGTCGGGCACTCAAAATGGAGTTGTCCAAGTAAATATTTAAAAAAGAGGTGCGTTCTTAATTTTGGAACCCATCTGTTCTTTCGTAGCAGTATATCAATTTTTTAATCATATTTAATATTAACACGGGCGATCTGATGAATTCGTACGTGATATCTTTATATAAAATAAAAAATTCATGGCCATGGGAAAGGCCTTAAAAGGTCTCTATTTGGACTAGTGGTTCGAGCTACCTAAAACACAAGAGCATCGCTGTTGAGAGAGGGAGAAGGGGAAGTTTCGCTTTTGTCAAATTGTTTGTGTTCGCTTCACCGAATTACAGCTGCACCCTAATCAAATTTCCCATAAAATACCAGCGGAACTCTTGTGCAACTGGCAACACCGAATTGGCAGTGTGTTTTTTTTTTGGCACCTCCAAACTCCGACTCCCCGTTATTGGCGGTTTAATTGCAGATAATCTTCCGGTTTTTGCGTAGATTTTGTTATTTGTTTTTTTTTTATCGTTTAAATTCATCTCGTTGGAAGCGTTCACACTATCATGGGAATTCTAGGCTTATCGAAACTAATCGCCGACATTGCACCATTTGCGGTGAAAGAAGGCGAAATCAAGAACTTCTTTGGTGAGTCTACAGCATTCCGTTCTACTAGAACTCGAGATTAATTGTTAAAACTAGGACGCAAAATAGCTATCGATGCTTCTATGTGCCTGTACCAGTTCCTTATCGCTGTGCGAAGTGAAGGTAAGAGTCTGCTCGTGCTAAAGTGGCCATTGAAACAATTTTAAAGATCGTCCTTAGGTGCCCAGTTGACAACGGTGGACGGCGAGACCACGTCTCATCTTATGGGTATGTTCTACAGGACCATTCGACTTTTGGAGAATGGCATCAAGCCAGTTTACGTGTTTGATGGCAAGCCACCAGATCTAAAATCGGGCGAGTTGGCCAAACGTGCCGAACGTCGTGAGGAAGCACAGAAAGCGCTCGATAAAGCCACTGAAGCTGGCGATGAGGCGGATATGGACAAATTCAATCGAAGATTGGTTCGCGTAACGAAAGAGCATGCGGCTGAAGCGAAGGAATTGCTAAAGTTGATGGGGGTGCCGTATGTGGACGCGCCATGTGAAGCTGAGGCTCAGTGCGCCGCACTAGTGAAGGCGGGCAAGGTTTATGCAACAGCCACTGAGGATATGGATGCCCTAACCTTTGGTTCGTCGATTATGCTAAGGCACTTGACGTTCAGCGAGGCGAGAAAGATGCCAGTCAAGGAATACAGCTACGAAAAGATCTTGAAAGGATTTGAACTGAGTTCAAAGGAGGTACGAAAAGTAACTATTTCTCTGAACGGGGTGATACAGGTCCATTTTCAGTTTATAGATCTGTGCATCCTGCTGGGGTGCGATTACTGCGAAAGCATCAAAGGCGTTGGACCTAAGCGAGCCATTGAGATGATCAACACGTACAGAGACATTGAGACAATTCTCGAGAACATCGATCGGAAGAAGTACACTATCCCGGAGAATTGGAACTATGAGATTGCCAGGCAGTTGTTTATCACCCCCGACGTTGCCGACCCCGAGGAGGTTGATGTAAGTCTGCTTGCTTTGGAAATGTGTGCATTTATGATGAGTTGGTTTCTCTTTTCAGCTGAAATGGACCGACCCCGATGAGGATGGTTTGGTCAAGTTCCTGTGCGGTGATCGTCAGTTTAGTGAGGATCGAGTTCGTTCGGGAACTAAAAAGATTGTGAAATCGAAAAACACATCAACCCAGGGACGGCTGGACAGCTTCTTCAAGGTAGGCGGCTAGGAAAAGTTGAATTCTTGGTTCTAATCACTTCTTTTAGGTCCTCCCATCCACGGTCACGCCCAAGCGAAAGTCCGAAGACTCTAAGAAGGGGATTGCCAAGAAAGCTAAGACATCAACGCCCCGCGGAAGGAAACCAAAGTAAGCTCTATGTTGGCTTAAGAGTTCTCAATGTTGTAAGTTTTATCTAAGAATACACTGGTCGTGCTATGGACGCCTCGCAGTTCTTGTTGTATTATTTGCATTAGCGGGATTGGGCGGGAAATATCGGAATTATTCGATACTGGGCCCGACATTTTCCAAACGCCTCACATCGTTGATTAGAAAAATAGAGATTCATACCTAGTTTCAGTTTTATTTCCTGAATAACATTGCGAAGCAATACACACGTGTACCTAAACTAAATACTGCTTTGCCAGGGCCCGCAGGAACCTAGATTTCCGTATCGCCGCAGCTTCCCTCTTGATTTCATCGTTGTTGTTCGAGTTCAGTTCCAGTGCGCTCATGATTGCAATCTGTAATTGGGGGGGTACTCAAAACAAAACAGGGAAACTGCACAACAACGACTCACCGCTTCGAGCTTTCTCGTGTTTTCGCCCTTCTTTGCGTGCAAATTGACAATGAATTCCAGCAGCGTGGTGTCCCAAATGCAGCCGTAATACGCGTCCATTGCGTCGGTGAAGTTTGACGACTTCTCCGTGAGGTTTTTGAACGCCAAACTGTAGTCGACCTCGTCGAGGAACTGCAAGCAATCAATTAACACTCACAGCCACGACTCTGGACCGTCTTACCTGACACAGGACAGCAGCTTGCATGTAGCAACCCAAATTCGAGCAGCATCGGATCATCTTCCTTATGACATAGTCATCGGCCACCATCCGCTGCAGTGGCATGGTGCAGTACTCTGTGCCGGTGATGAGAGCGTTAACGTAGCACCTCATCGCTGCTTCGTTGTTTCCAATCGCTGAAAGTGGGAGGAAACTCACGTGTTACCCAAAAGTAGGACGGCAAAAATGGCAAGCCATACCTAACTCGACGTCACCCTTCATCTTCAACCAGGTCAAATGCTGTGGATAGTACTTGAGAGCTTCCTTCAGCAGCCAGTTGAGAGTTTCCGACACGGAGCGGTTGCTGTAAGCTAGTGGACTGAGAAAACAAACGAGTGACACTCGGGACAGATCGGTTACTCGAACTTACTTGCTAATACTTGTCGGCCAGAGCTGGATGTACTCGCCATTCAGCTCATAGTTCGAATCGTCCTTGAGGATGTTGTGAATCTTCCCCATCAGAGATATGACCAATGAGAACAATCCCTGATCGCGAATTCGCTTCAAGAAGGGATGCAAGCCAGAGGAGACAGCCAAACTGGGGGAATTCCTTGAATTGCCTCCGCCTCCCCGTTTGGTCTGGTTGCTGAACATGGGCAGAACAATGTCCCAGGCGTCACGGCAGACTTTCTTTGAACCCTTCATCTTTTCCATGTCGAGGAACGTTGAGGCAAAGGAGAGCGGCAGCTCCAGCTGTGGCAGCCGCTTGTCGAGGAACATAAGTGCAGTCCAATCGTTGAGATTCAACAGCATGATAGCGCAGTGTTCAATGATCTAGGGGGTTTCTCAGAATTAGTCAGGTTTTCCCTACGGTCTACGGTCGACTTACTTCAATCCTTGGAATGATGGCTTCTCCACTCTGTAGCGAGCTCAGGCACTGCTTGCATCGATTGCCCAGCGACTGCAGGTCCAGTGTTTTCTTGTTCCACTCCTCGAGGCACTGGCAGATTTGTATGAGAAGAATCTCCCAGTTGACCAGCTTTCCCAGCTTCGAAACGGACGAGGTGTTGGACAGCTCTTGGCGTTGGGTCTCCGACTTGAGGACACTCAACATCGACACCGCACCAACGTAGTCCTAAAATCAGAGAACGCTTCATGTACACGACTTGATGGGCAGCACCATGGCAGACTTACATTCTTCGCAGCCATCTCCCTCGCCTTGCCCAGCAGGACGTAGGCAAAGTCCTGCATGAAGCCGCGTTGCATTGACATCAGCAGTGAATTAATGGGGGTTGGAATCTGCCAACTGGGATTCACGGTGAAAAGCGGTTTTGTTGGGATTGTCGCCGCGAGTTTCACTAGAAGCTTCCGCACGCTGTTAGCGTTTGTGCATGAAATCAGCTGGCGCTCGAGTGAGCCCACTTCAATGCGGTCCACCGTAGCGGGGTCAACTCGCGCTGGAACAAACGATAGATTAAATAAGGTGGCAGGCAGGCCTCTCTTCCCTCTTCAACTTACTCTTGCTTGTCAGCTTCCAATCGGTTTGTATCGCGAGCATCGGTACAAAGACCTCTTCGTCGGCGATCTGCCGTTTAAGGTCTTCCAACTCCAGACTCGAGAACAAACCAATCGCATCAATCATTTGGATGAAAACTTTCCCGTTTGAATTCTTCAGAATGCAGTCCACGAGATACTCTTTAATCTTGTTGCGCTCGCGGAGTGAACAGTGCGGCAGCACGTCGTAGATTCCCTGCAAATAGACTTTGATTGGAGAATTTCCAGCATCTAGGAGATTGTCTAGGCTATTACCTCGGCAACGGCAGCAAAACAATTGAAGTTCCTGTACTTCTCGAAGAAGTCCACACTCGCAAAGATGTTGCCCTCCTCAAAGATGCAGCGCACGACATTCAGCGCAGCGACTTTCATCTCCAGCTCTCGCGGTTCCTTGAGAATGCCCTGCGAAATAGCAGCCTCAATGTCCAGCTCTAGTATTCTTCGGTTAACCAGTGGAATGTCGCGAAACTTGTTGTCGGCTTTCAGAATTTCCAAAATATCCTGCAAAGACAGCAAGTCAGTCGCAAGGGATTAAGCGAACAATGGCCACTCATACCTTGTACTGATTTAACACGGAGGCACTAAACTTTTCCTTTAGGGATACCAATCTGTCGCTGACGCCACAAGCCATCAAATAGCCTTCCAACTCGGCCTCGTCCAGGTGACAGAAAATGAATTCCGAGCTTGCCCGCTGTTTGTATTCGGACTTCATCTCTTGGAGGTTCTTCTGGCATTCGATAACTGCTTCCTGAGCCTTGCGATACTGCTTCGTGTACAAGTAGAAGTTCACAAAGTCAAAGTAGATTTGCGTCCTTAATTCCGCCGAAGAGATCTGCTTCATTCCCTCGAAGTTCTGAGCCGTTGACTCTGAGTTGGGGTGGATCAATACAAAGGTGTCGCTGGTGCACACATGGAATGGTTCTGAGGATTTGCAAAGCTCGTTCAGGTAGTCGATGCTCGGCTGGGTGGGTATGTCGGCACCGAAGATGGGATTTATCGGTTCCATGGGGACGAAGCTAACAAGGGGAATTCGTTACTTACTGACTCAACCAATTTGTTCTTTGACTTACTTGTTTGGTAACGGTGGCCGAATAGCCTTGACCGCGATGTCCTTGATGATCTGCAAGCGTAGTACCCAACGGTGGTAGATGGCCAGAGCGAATTTCGCCGCAATCTCATTTCCCTCGGGTGCTAAAACAAAGATTGGAAAACCTTCAAGACTCCAGAGTTGTCGTCACTTACCAATTTGTACATTGAAGTCCGCTGGAATAGGAATAGGCACCGGTTTGCCAAAGGTTATAGTACACAAGTCCCTCAACAGCGATACCTGCCTCGGGTTTGTAAGATTCTTCTCCAATAGATCTGTGGAAGAAGCATTTTCATCTACCAATACCCATTCGTTTCGTACTTACCCAAATCCCATCGAAGGAAAGTGGCAACTTTCAGAGTCAAGATTTTCAACGCGTACTGCTTCCTTGTCATCCTCAGGGCATCACCTGTGGGAATAATAGTTCCAGTTCCAGGTGTCGTGGGAATTCCACGAACAATCTCCGTCTCACCAACTAGATCTACTTGTGCAATTACCTGCATTTCTGGTGACATGGCGATAAATTGATTTATCAGTTCCATGGGACTTGGCTCTAAGGAAACATACATCGATTTATTTTGGATAGTGCTAATAAATTCTGTTTCCTTACCGGCGTTCGGCTTTTGAAGGTGTTTGGTAAGTAAATTGGGATCGAGGAGAAATTCAAACCACAACACCGTTTCGGCGGCTAATGGAATAGCTTTGGGACGAAGTGGATCTTCCATTTTTTTAGTAAATATTTGCGATATTTCCTGTTTAATTGTTTGAAAGTTAATTATTGTTTCGAATGCAGCAGAAAGTAATCAAAATGAAAACTAAAAACAAAATACAGTGACAGGAAGGCGGCTACGGAAATGTCAGATGCATGACAGAATCGCGTTGCCAACTCAACTTTTTTTTAGAGTATAATGGGTGGACTACATTTCTTTCGTTTTCCTACAATTGTTTTTAGCTGTCATTTGGTTTTTCTTCATCTTATTTGACACATATATTGTGATTTATTGGATTTGTACCTTCATTTTGAGGGGTAATCTGAGGTAGTTCACGTACCTGTGTGAAGATTCTATAAATGAAAGTTAGTATCGTGGAGAATTGACATCTTTCGAATTTTTCTGCATACTTATTTTGTTCATTGAAATTATTCAACAGAATTGTGAAAAATAATATTCTACTTATGTGGTATTCGATTGGGCGCTCAGAGCACTTTTTTTTGTCCTCAGAGCAATTTTTGTATTCGTTTTGTACAAAAAAAAAACAATTTTTTTCTGATTTCGGAGCACTTTTGCGAATCTGGATTGGATCTGGGTGGATTTATTTTTGTAAAATATTTATTTACAAATATTAAGAAATCGGTGTGTATCGTTTATCAGTTGAAGCAAAGCGTGGCTTCATAGTCTTCCTACTTCGAAAACCCTGCTTATATACCCTCGTCTCTAGATGCACCTGGTCCACTGCTGTTTTGGTGTCTACAATAGGTGTTTTTCTTTTTTAGTTCAGAGCAGAACCTGAACTGTTATTCAAAAAGTTCGTGTTTCTTTTTTAGCTCAGACACATCAGAGCTCAGAGCTTGACCAGAGCGCGTTCTATGAGCTCAGAATAAATTGACTGAGCAGCCTGAGGAAAAAGGTGATTGACAGAAAAAAAGAAAAAGGAAAAACAAAAAAACATCAGAACGCTCTGAGCACGCTCGGTTCAGAGCGCGCTCGTAATCCTCAAGCTCAGTTCAGTGCTCAGCTCTGAACTAGAAAAGAAAAACGCCTAATTGGATGGGGTGCTTTGACACCTATCTGGATAATTTTCAAATATTGAGCAAAGTTATTATAGCTCGTCAATAGTTTTAATAATAGTTAAACATAAATTTTTACTCTCTTCGCTGATATTTGGTCGTATTGCGACCTGGAATGCTCTTGGGTTTGGTAAAACCTAACGAAAGTTTTCAAATAACTTTTACCAACTACTCTCTCCTGTCGATGAACGATTTGCATAAATCCCGTAGGCAATCCCGATATTTGCAACATATATCGTTTACCCGTTTAACTGCAAAGATAAATTATGTGTTCAAAATCTCCTAAAGTGAAATCGTCGTATTCACGTGTACCTAATAAATTATCTCCCCAGCAGGCCTCGCACCTTTTGCAATTATAATTCCATACTTTACTCACCATTAACGAACTAAGGAAGGACTTCAACTAAACTCAAAACCATCCTAAATTACTGCACTTAACCCTCCCGAACAACCAACAAAAAACTGAATTTAATTAAAAGCCACTTCAACGCTTCTCTACATGCATCTACTCGTATTATGTGCACAATATAAATGATTTCCTCTAGGAAACATTAATCCTGCTCGTTCGTGAGATATATCCTTCTTTCAGCGCAGTAGTATATAGCGTCGCACGTATATTTCCTTCTTCCGCATTGAAGGGTGTGAACCAAAGAGGATCCAAACTAGAGGGCCAACTGAGAGCAGAAACGGTACATTTGCCTACAAGCTGCTTTTCCTGCATAGGAATTCCTAAGTATTAGTGCCTGTACAAATCAAAGGAGCGCCATTGCTGCCGCACGCATACTTAGGAAATCCTATGCAGGCAATTAATGTCAATCACGAGGCCATTTTGTAAGTGGGGGCGACTGTGTTCAACATTTTTGGTACCCTTTAGTTACACGTCGCTCACATCGCAGTTCAGTTTAAAAGTTTAGTTTAGTTTAGTTTATGAAATTGTTGGAAAATGGAATTCCTGTAATTATTTCGTCACGATGCCAAATACCCTATATATAATCATAGTTTTTTTTTCAGTATCTAGCAGAAATCTATCTTATGATATTAATCAGAGAAAAATCAATTTAAACGGTTCTTGCACTTTTCTTATAATAGATTTTGTAACTTCAAGCTTTTATTGTAGGTATACTTTAAAGAAAAAATTGTTTTTCTCCGATTTTAATGCTTTTCATTACAGAGTTTGGCGAAATTGTTTTTTTACTGTGGGAAAAAAGATATTTTAGTTTTAGCATAATTTTTAATCTGTAAATGGTACGTAAAATGCATATTTGCACAATAACGTATTCAAGTATATTTGTTAAATTCGAAATTTTTTTTCCGTTTTCTGGTAAATCCCATGTTAAAAAAATAATCGGTATAGATTTTTAGAAAGTATTGATAATACAACACACACTTCAATTCAATTCTTTAGGGACTTTCTTATGTGGTATTCGTTTGGGCTTCTTCAGATTTGCCCTCAGATTTCAGATTTCGTGTGCCTAATCAAACATAAAAACGCTCTTGCTCTTTTTTGTGTTGATATTCGTGCGACTTGAATATGTGTAGTCTTCGACACTTTTTCTATGCGCTTTCCATTTACTGGTTAAATTTTATATTAAAACATTCGAAATTTCCGTCCCAGTTGATTTCTTAATATTTGCACACATATAAATTTACGAAAATAGATCCACCCGATGCAATGCCTTTCTTAGCTGTAGAAAAAATGCACGCAAATGTAAACAACCTCCACCAGATGTCAAACTCAAATGCACTTGTATTGGTAAATCTGAAACAAATCTAAGAAAAAAGTGCTCTGAAATATCACTTCTTGCACTTGTTTTTGTTAATTAATAATTTAGAGAGGCTTATAAAAATATCAGCGAACATTTCAAAATGCAAAAGCACATTACCTATAGAAATACGGGATCTGAAAATTAACAAAACAATTTAGATTCTTACGTTCGATTGAATACGGAAAATCTGAAATCGGATCAAATTAAACACCACATTATATTATCTATTTGTTAGGAGTTTAATCATATGTACTCGTTTTTACGAATTTACATTCCGAGAATAATATATTTTTTTTTAAATATGAATAAAGTTTCCATTTTTTTTGTTCCTTAGTAACATCAACACTGTTCACTCTTATTAAACCACAGAATTCCTAATAATATTTTCATTTTGTACAAATACGGTGCTAAAAAACCAAGTTGAAAACAACCACCAAGCGTAATAGAAATTTATGCAATGTTTGCGAATATTTTAAGGAATTCACTTTTGCCCTAGTGAAAACTTGGGTTTAAATTGCATGGAATTAACCTATTTTTGGAACAACACCCCAAGGTAGCTTCATGAATTTTGTTGTCAAAAAGATTTTTCATGTAGAAAAATTAAAAAAAAACCTGAAATGTGAATGGATGAACATTTTTTGGCGCATAAGATGGATAGAGAACAAGTAAAGCTATCTAAAACACCATACTCAACATTTATTCCTTTTATATTTATTGTTATAAATTCATTTACAAATTGTTTGTTATTGGAAAAGTTCCACTCGGCGGCCATTAATAACATGTATTCACAGACAGGAGAAAAAAGAGCGCGCGAGAGAGGGCTGTCATTCAAAATTTGCGGGGAAAATCGGGTAGGTGCACGGGAGTTGGCCCTCTAGTTTGGATCCTCTTTGGTGTGAACGAGTTGAGTATAGAAGCACTACAGACGAGTCCCCGGCGGGTGTACAATTAGTGTAATGAAAGGCCTCAATAATTCGTCCAGTCATGACGTTCTAGTAAAATTCTCATTTTGGGTTGGATTCATTGTGACATAGCGTAATTTAATTAGTGACCGAAATAATGACATGCAGAGAGCAGAGTATAATGTCATCCTCTTGAATATAATTATTTTCCTAAAATTGGTGTACCTACAACTGAGAAGGGGCAGCCATAAAAGGAACTGGGTGCAGTTTTGGTCAAGTGACGAAAGTCACTTTTGAAACCGACAGTCATTGAATATAAAGGAGAGTGTTTTTTCTTTTCAAAATGGCACATCTCCCGTCAGAAGATGCCATTCCATTGGTGGAAAGATTTTCGCAGGCATGAGGTGCTTTTGGCAGCATCCCTTTCTGACAATTTGGTTCATGCGTATATGACGGATAACCACCCTTTCAAGCAGCATCCCTATAATCGTAATGGCGACGCCTTCCAGTTTCATTGTGAATGGCGTAAATTCCGTCACCATTTTTACGAAATTCAAGCATTTCTTTTGAGTGCAACTATTTACATTTATTAATGAAAAATAGCAGGGGCCTCACATTAATTTGTCGCGCCGCTAATTTATATTTGTGAATAGAGAAAAATCTTTTTATAAATGTCATGGAAATCTTTCGACATCTCCCGGCATCGAAATTCTTCTCCGAATCGTCGTTTCGAACTAGAAAGAACTCTTCATAGAAGTTTAGTGTGAAAGTGAATATAAATTAAGTCAAAAACAAAAGAGAATCTCATTAAGATCGTTTATATTGACCTTATTTATCACTTTGATAGGCTATACCTACCTACGTGGTTATTGTAGTTCTTTTTATTTAGAAACTAAAACGAACGGCGATTTGAATAATATTTCAGGCAGTTTAATTTCTTTATTTTGTTTCACAATCGTTTGTGCAAGCATCTTTTAATTTAAATTTTAAAGACTTATGCCTTTGAGCTCAAATTTGCTAACTGTCATATTTAAATGAACGAAGAAAAATGTGAGCAACTTCAATTGTCGTGATCAACCAGCGATGTGGGAAATATTTGACACTTTTGCTAACAATTGGAAACATTTCTGGGGAAAACACTTGCACTCTTTGCGAAACAGTAAAGCAAATCAGTCAAATACTAGTTTTGAGTGAATAGAGTTTGTTCTCCACAAAATCAGTGTCAAAAAATTGTAAAATCCAAGTGACAGCTCAAAAATTCGGATGAAAACAAAGCAGGTTTTATACGCATTGACTCTAGAGGAATAGTCTCCGTTGACCTACCCAATTTCACCCGCTAATTAAGAAAAACCCCGCCTGGGAAACTATTCCTTTTTGACTGTGAATACGCGTAATAAATGGTCGCGTGGTATTAATCACAAACTGTCAAATTTACTAGTACTGCAGGAGCAGTACTGTGTATGCGTGTCCATTTACTTTATCAAGATTTTTTAAACGAACCAACTTTGCTTGTCTTGTAGATTATGTTTTTTTCATTAATGGCATTTGGCCATTTTCATCTAGAGAATGAACAAAACTGTCAAAAATTGAAGAATATTATTCCACCGGAAAATGTATCTTTTGTAATTTTTCGCGCTCCTGTCCTTGGTCGTTTCATAAAAGAAAAACATTTCCTTATTGTTTGCGTATCAACTGTTTGCTTTACAAGTGACAGGTGTATCAGTTATGGTATCAGCAATCAGCCGAAAGAAATTGGTGTAATTACTCCTTATTTTTGGCAAAAAAGAAACGGCCTGGAGCGTCTACTTCTCAAAGGCCTACCGGTTGAAGGTGACAACTACTCACGTGTAGAATTCGTCGTTTTCGATGCGGCAACTGACAGATGGATAGAACTCACGTTGGTGTATGTAAGACAACGCATCCAGCCAACTCATATGCGGGATGTAACAGATAAAGTAAGTTTTCTACTTTTCTGCCTGTTGAATCTGTTGACAGTTGGCGTCGTATGTCTGCACTTTTATTGGCCTAGATTGACAGTGCTTTCAGTTGACGTTTATGGAGGACTGGTTGTAGTCGGTAAATTCTAAGTACTACATAAGTTGACACTCCGACTTAATGGCCGATGTAGTAAAATTGACGTAGCCGACCACTCTCGGTTTTTACATTCAGGAGAAATCTAGTCCAGAGTGTTGAATGCGCCCATTTATTAGTGGAAACTTTGACCCACTGATAACAGTTCAATTACAAATAATTCTGTTTGGGGAAGTGTGGAATAATTGTGCAAAAGATATTTTCTGCTAAAGATATATGCGGAAAAAGCTCTGTTCCAACTGTCAATCTTCTCTCCACACTCATGTCCACTTTCTGTTCCCTTTTGAAAATGGCAGGAGTTAATTCCACACCCAATAACATTGCTGCAAACATCACAAGTCCGACACGGAACAAGTCAACATGGATGTAGACCACGCTCGAGATCATGCGGTCGTCACTGCCCTTGTTTCGGTGGCACCTGTGTCAATATGACCTGTTTCGCTAGATATCCCCATCAGCCATAGACTGCGCCTACACATATGGGCTCGTGTGTACGTCCTTTCTTTTGGAGCACCCCCTTGGGGAGAGCATTTTGTACAAACAACCGCGCATACCCCCGGACAGTTGTGTCCGCTTCTGCTTGTCAAATGTCAACCCTCCAAAGGGTGGTTGTGCTTGTACGTAATTTGTATTTTATTAGCATTATTAAAAATTTCACTCTCTCCTCGGCTTCTTTTGACAGTGTATGCGTGTGCTTGATGTCAGCTATAAAGTGTTGGTTGTCCTTATGGGCCGGCTAACTGACACTGCGGGGTGTGCCAGTTTGCATATAGGCGGAAGGCAAAAGAACCTTTTGGTGCGAACGACATAACATTAAATAGGCAACTGCCAGCACCGCAATCGTTAATGTCAACCTAAGAGGGGTTATTATATAAAGTCCTTTACTGTGCTAATTTGGCGTAATTGCGGGTTTTTTTTTTTCGTAAAACTCACACCCACAGGTAGCTGGGGATTTTGGTTGCCAAATTTCAGCAAAATCTACCGATGGCTATCTTTGTAGGGCATTGTACAGTGTTATGGACGCAAAGTCTGTTTTATTGACAAGCTATGTGAAAGGAATGAAACTATAATTAGATATCCTGCGCACAGTGCCCTGTGGGTGGGTTATTGCTATTAGGAATCTGCGTGTGTTAATAACTTTGTGCGGGCTACCCATCATGGTAGGAGCAGACTATGAGCGGGGTCGGGAAGTTCTTGTGTAACTAGATGGCTAGGGACACTTCAAGGGCTCTAACGATTTGTAATTTTGCAGAGCTAGTGCAGAACTGTCAGAATAATCACTTAAGGGTCAGAAGAGTGCCTGACTTCAGCACAGTCGGACACCGGAGTCCAGCTTAAGTGGCGCCCACAATTAGAAGGGGACTTAAACAATCTTGGAGTGCATTAACTGCAGAAGTGTGTTGGTTGAGGTCCACCTCGGACAGTACCGATTACCGATCTGATTAAATGAACAGAAGGTAATACTCAGCGACTAGTTTACTCTCCTGGCTATAAAGGCGCACGGCTTCTTTTGCAGCCTCACTCGCTTAGAAATCAACCAATGAGAAGCCAATACGCAGCGACTGGCCTTGACTACACCGAGTACAGTTGCTACAAAATTTAGGCCAATAATCTCTGCAGCAGCTTATCTTATTTGACTTCCGAACTGATCGACGAGGAGCCCGTTTGTATCTACAAAGCGTCTTGTTATACAGGGTCCGCCAAATAACTTTCTTTTTTTTTGAAAATGCTACAAAAAAAAACTACTGAATATTTTCTCAAATTTCTTTTTTTATTTGAAAGTACAATCCTTCCGGTTAATAATGGAAAATAATTTCATTCAAATGGCTGCCTCGGCTGGCCATGCAGTAGCCTACACGATCGGTCCAATTTTTAAGCACATTATCGATTGTGTGCAGCCGTATTTCACCAATGGCTTCACGAATATTGTCCTTTAAAGCGTCAATTGTCTCTGGCTTGTCGGCGTAACACTTATCTTTTACGGCACCCCACAAATAATAGTCCAACGGTGTCAAATAGCAGCTCCGAGGTGGCCAAACGACATCAGCTCTGCGGCTGATAATGCCATCTTCAAAAACAGGGCGCAAAACGTCGAGTGTAGCTTCGGCTGTGTGGCACGTAGCGCCGTCCTGTTGAAACCAAATGTTGCCAATATCCTCCTCTTCAATTTTTGTGAACAAAAATTTGTTCAACATGGCCCGATTACGATCGCCATTGACTGTAACGGCCACTCCTTGCTCATTTTCGAAGAAAAATGGTCCAATTATGCCTCTGGACCAAATTCCGCACCAAACAGTGACTAGTTTTGGGTATATCGGCTTTTCAATGTATGCGTGCGGGTTTTCTGTGCCCCAAATGCGACAATTTTGCTTGTTTCCATACCCGCCAAGATGAAAATGAGCTTCATCTGAAAAGATGATTTTTTTGGCAAAATCGGCATCTTCTCTAAGTCGATCGCAGGCCCACTTATTTCCAATATTTCCCAGCGTTGTTCAAGCGTACACACAACCATATTCGTTCAGCGGAAGGATAAAACTAATTATCTGTCAAATCAGACATGAGCTAAATGTTACCATTCGCGAAATAAGCACTAGTTGAAAAAAAAAAAGTTAGATGGCGGACCCTTTACCTATACCCTTGACTTCGAACCTCCAAAATCGATTTTCTGTGTCCTTAACGTCCCTCTCGTCCCGGTCTCTACGTATATCAATCGTTTCACACCCTCTGATAATTTAAAAATAATTAAAACTGAAACGCAAATGATAAGCACAACGAAGGACGTCGGCCAGTAACATTTATTCAAATTAACGACGTCCTACACATATTTTCACATAAAATTACAAATGTTATGTGTAAGTCCACACGCTAACGAGATTATGGTTTACATATCATTTATTGTTTGTTGTGTGGCTGCTTTCCTTTCTCTCTTACATTAAATTATTATTTTCCTATTTGTAGAGCTAGCCCCACCCTTAAGTGCGGGGGGTGAGACACCATCAACCCATCTGGGAAATGGAAAAGCTTTTCACCACACCACCCATAGGTTTGGCGCCACTTCGCTGAAGACCTTCGCATTTGCAAAGATTATCATAACGATGCTTATGGCTGGGCAAATGGAGCAGGACAGCGCCGGCGCTATACTTTGGGGTGGCTATAGCGTATTATATTGGCAAATGGAGGGGTGCTGGCGGCGGCCAACAGTACTTCAGTACAGAATTTGCGCGACAATGGTCAATAAAAATGACTAGAAGGGAAATGATATACAGCGCATCCGTTTCCGCCTCCTGCGCTGTCTCGCAGCCTCGCCGAGGGTGTGCCACTCAACCCTTAGTTGCAACTATAGTTAGATAGATAGGTTGATTTTTTCTTGGTGATGGATTGTAGGGTTTGAGGTATTTGTTTATTTTTTTTTTCTGTTTGCCTTTTCCATCCCCAAACACACCCGCTGTTAGGGATAAGTTTCAATTTCAACAGGCGCCTACACCACCTCCATCAACCTCTGAAAGCAATCAACTGAAGTGAGTTTGTTTTGGAATACTTGGGCTGGTTTTGCTGTTAAATATTCACATCGACGGTACACTCGGTATCGCGATTGAAGGTCGCAACTCGTGTGAGGCTCTGGGAAACTTTAATTAATAATTCAGTTCGGGATTTATTTTTTGCTCTCACCGCGTCTTTGGGAACGTGAACTTCCTTGAACTTTTGCGAGGACCTAATTATAGGATCTTATCGGTGTGGTTGGCGGTGTTTGTGCGAGTTACAAACACTCAACTGTACTTAAAAAAACAGCAAAAGGAAATAAACGCTAAAGATAAGAAACAACTTATCAGCAACACAAACCACAAACATCCAAATAAAATATCAACAACCCTACACAAACAAGATAGGACTCACAACAGATTTCATAATCAACCCTACACAAATAGCAGCTACACAAAGTAACCAACATGACCATAAACATTGAAGATAAGGAAAACGACCCATTAGGATAATGGGTATAAATACCTACAACACGGAAGGAACGACGCAGTAGTTGCTAAGAAACCGAACCTAACGTTTGTATTAGCAAAAACAAAAACTATTGTCATTTATTTGTTAGAAGAAATAAAAATTTAAAAATATATTTTTTTTTTGTACCTTTTACTTCTCCGACGAATAAATATAATTGGGGGCTCAACCGGGATAGCTCATTATTAACGTTAAAAGTGAAAGTGAATGAAATAGTCAAATCTGCATAAACACTTGTAGATACAATAAAGACAAAAAACTTTCAAAGTGAAATTGAAGCTATCAGCCAAACCTGTTAATTGATAGGAGAAAAACAAAGTATCCTGAAGAAGTTAACAACCGTGAACTAAAAGGAAGAAACCAGCAAAGTGATTCCCGTTCGCTCTATAAAGCCAGTATCCAACAATAGATTGGAGAACAGCATCCTAAGAAGACAAGCGGATAAAATTATCGTAAGCATTTATTTATTTATTCTAGAAGTGAATATTTACTTATAGAAAATGGTAATACAGCAGTTTATAAAGAATATGGAACGTTATTCCATATGACAAACATTAGTTATATTAATGAAATCGTAACGGAATTAGAAAAAGAACAAAACGTAGAGAACTTAAGATATGATTTTAATTCAGTAAATTTAGACGAAAACACAGAAATAATGTCAGAAATAACCTTAATGAGGACACTCATAGACGCAGTTAGAATTACCAAGTTCAAAAGATCAATCAATACTATAGGTAGTATACTTAAATGGATATCGGGAGTACCTGACCATGATGACCATTTATTAGTAGAAAATAAATTAAATGAACTAATCTATAACAATAATAAACAAGCAACTACCAATTCACAGGTCTTTCAAGCTATTCAAGAAATTACTAAAATCTTGAATACTGAAAAAAATACCTTAAAAACAAGAAGATTACAAGAAAGAAATAAATTAATTATATTAGAATTACAAAACCTTATTCAAACTATTGCTTTAAGCAAAGCTAAAGTTATAAACCCAATCATACTGAATAAAAAAGATATTCAACAAATAACAAATAATGAACATGGAACCATGTCAATATCCGATCTATTAGACGTTAGTAATTTTAAGATTGTTCAAACTAAAGATGTCGTAATAATATTAATAAAATACCCAATCATATATAAAAATTGTAAAATATTTGAAACAAGAGCAATTGAACAAAATAATGAAAGAATAATAATTAATAAGAACATAGCAAAATGCAATGAAACATTTTACAATATTAAAGATTGTAAACAAGAAGCAAACATACATTTTTGTAAAATAAATTATGAAAAATCATGTCTTTCAGATTTATTAAATAAACTTCCTACAATATGTAATAAAACAAAAGAAATACAAAAAGATTTTGAAATAATAAAAGATGGAGCAATTTTAATAAAAAATAACCATACTGTCAATAATGATAAATTAAATGGAATTTACCTAATTACATTTAACGAAACTATTAATATAGATAATACGAATTATACGAACCCTACTCAGAAAATACTTAGTTATATAAAAACACATACCATAAATGATTATGTTGTTGATTCATACATAATAGACACAAACACTGAACTAAAATTTGAATTTGAGAATATTAACACATTAAGTTACTTAAATATAACAAAAGCACAGTCAGTAATTGGAATTAGTATCATAAGTATAATTATTATTATTACTATTATATTAGCGTTATTTTTTAAGAAAAAACAAATAAAAATCAACAATAATATACCGATGCAACATATAGTCGAACAAACAGCTCCACAAAAAGAGATAACATTAGATGAAAGACTTGCCATACTTCAAAAATACATTGATGAATCGGGGCGATTCATTTTGAGCGATGGGGGGAGTTACAAACACTCAACTGTACTTAAAAAAACAGCAAAAGGAAATAAACGCTAAAGATAAGAAACAACTTATCAGCAACACAAACCACAAACATCCAAATAAAATATCAACAACCCTACACAAACAAGATAGGACTCACAACAGATTTCATAATCAACCCTACACAAATAGCAGCTACACAAAGTAACCAACATGACCATAAACATTGAAGATAAGGAAAACGACCCATTAGGATAATGGGTATAAATACCTACAACACGGAAGGAACGACGCAGTAGTTGCTAAGAAACCGAACCTAACGTTTGTATTAGCAAAAACAAAAACTATTGTCATTTATTTGTTAGAAGAAATAAAAATTTAAAAATATATTTTTTTTTTGTACCTTTTACTTCTCCGACGAATAAATATAATTTGCGCGACCTATGACCGCAGCGAGTGTATAATTTATGGCAGTTTGGTGTAGTGGTTAATGAATGTTAAGGCGTTTTATGGTTGGCTTAGATAGTTGCGTAATACGGTAGTAGTGGAGCTAAGTTCGGAATTGTTTACGTGACTGATTGAGTCGGCTGTGTGTGGTTGAGCACATATATTTCGGCTCATAGTGGTATACACCACTTTATTCGTGGGTGGTTGTGCCTTGACGTGGGCTGGCAGAGGTACAAAGGCGTACCGTTCTCCTGAAATGGGGTTTTGAAGAAACAAATTGTAAAGAAGGCTACTTAAAGAAGGCACTCACGTCGAATCTTTCCTGCTAAAGAGCTGAGAGCAGACGGTTGCACTTGGATACGTTCGGAAAGTTGTTTTTCGAGCCCCCAAAGAAGAACCCTGCACTCGACCATAATGAGGAGAATGAGGGTTCTAGAATATCTTCCCTAATAACCTTTTTTATATCCAGGGTGCCTTATGGGACTGGATTTGAAGAGAAATGCTTTGATTAAGGAAACCATTGACTTGGTATCCTAGTAGACACTGTTACGCAGGTGGAGCACAGTCCGTGCTGGACCTAATAGTTTCACAGCTCAAGTACTTAATCACCAGGTATTTATAGACAGGGTTATTATGGGTAAGAGATAACCTTTTCCCCCAATGCGCATCACAATGGGTCAATATTGACCTGTGTTTGTCACGGAGTACTCCACGCCTACCCGCACGCCTAAGCTAACCTAACCTTCACAGCTGAATCTTTTAACTTTACCAATCTAAAAATACTTAGGTCGCTTTTCAGTTCGAAATGAGTCAAGGTGTCATTAGCCTCTCTTTTTGACAGCCTTTTCCCCTTGTGCGCCCCACCTTAAGCGAGGTCTTCCTCCATAAAATCGACCCTCTAAGTTCGCACCGAAGATGTCCATTCTTTCTACATCTCAAATGCCACTTTTTCGACAAGTTCGATGTCGCTGTAGAGCTAAACAGAAAAAAACCGTCCGACTTTCAATAACCCCCGTCCATTTCCCTAAGATGTTGATTATCTCAAAAGGGCATCTTGAATCTGCAACACTGTCCGTCGTAGAGGAACGCATCCTTGACGATGGACAGTATTTGTTTTTACTAAAGGCGTACTTAACCCTACACGGTAACCCTAAACCGCCCTATCCTTGCGGGGTTCCTGCTCTGGACCGATTGAATTCTCCAAACACTACTCTGGTTGATGCGCGTCCATCTCGTCACCAATGGTAGCCATTTTAATTCGCATGAACGAAAAGGTAGATCTGCCGACATTTGTTGCTTCCGCCAAGTCCCCCTTGGTGGGCACTCCCTCTTCTAAACTCATGTTCAAGCAAAACCACATTCAGTCAACCGAATTCCCCACAAACAACTCACGTATTAACACAACTAATCACAAATCCAATTCATTTGCTTCCACCCATCCGCTTATAGTCATAACATAACAACCCTGTTAATCACACATGGCAAACAATTCGTTAATAAAATGCCTTGATCTCTCACTTTCAATCGATTGCCCCCCACACAGTAGAAAATTACCCCCGTTTAGCCCCACCCCTGATTTGAGACACACTACTGCCACGTGTCTGCATGTTCACTTGTACAGATACCTAAAACTGTGCTAACATATGGATTCACGTAATTAATTAGACATAAACCGAGGGTGTTGCATGAACAAAATACACATCCCCCACGTGTAATCGGAAGAAATCGCCCTCTGGTGAGTTTTGACAAAAAACATTCAAAAACTGCACCTGGTGACAGTGACACTCATCATCGCCTGCAACAGGAATATGGCTAAAGCTCGCCGACAAGTGTGTGTGGTGAACAAACAAATTCCACACAAACTACGATTATAAACCCCAATTTGACTATCTTAAGGATAACAACGGCGTACACCAGCTGCGCTGTACTACAGCGTACCCTTAACAATTGCGTGCGGGTAGACGATAAACGCTTACACAAAAACATATCCCCAAATGTACTAGTGGTTGGGAACACCATCGGTTTTTGATGGAACGAAGCATAAATGTCCCGTTTAAGCTTTGGCTACACAAAAAAGAAAAAAACAAAAACCACCCCGCCGAATGGTGGAAATTGTGTGACCATCTCGCGTGGCGTGGTGTACTGCGGTCTTTCGAACCTTTAGGACCGCTTTTACATTCTTCTCCAACGAAACGCCGTCACTCGAGGTTTTTCCGACCTCAAAATATTATCAGTCAGTTATTTACCGGTTGTCAAGCAGACTACACCGTCAATTCGTTCCAGCTAACGTGCAACAATTAATTAAATCAAAAAAAAAAAATATTAAAATTTCCCTGTAAAACGAAATCGAATATATTTTTTCTTTTAATTTCGTAATATTCCTCGACATATTTATGACACTCCTAAGAAAAGAAATTCAATTCGCTCCACAACTTGATAAACATATTTAAATATTTTTCTTTTCTCTTACAACGAGTTCCATAAATTATAACAAAAAAAAAAAAAAAAAATACCATAGAGTCGTATATTTGTATATAAAAGATAAAAATATGTGTGACATTGGTGCTTCGGGTGAGAAGGAGAGAAATTTTCCATCGTGTCGCAGGTGTTTTAATTTAACAGACAAAGACCACCACAAGAGATTCTTTGGACACATCAGCATGTTGGAGTTTCTAGAAATTCGTTTGGTTTTCTATTTTTTGGTAAGTGGGCGTCGTTGATAAAATAAGATGGAGAAGAGGAGGAAAGCATTTTTTATTTCTATTTCTAATGAGCACGAGTGTGACATGTACTTTTATAATTTAGAAAATGATTTGTTAGGGATAATTTAATTTGAAGAGAAAAGAAAATGAGAACCTATTCATAGAGGCACTTTTTTCGCAACATATATATATTTTGTCTTCAATAAAATTTGTGTTCAATTGATTTATGGATCGTTAAGGAAGTGTAACATTGAAATTGTTGTGGAATTGACGTGTTCTTGCCTTTTATCTGTGACACGGCATGAGTCATGAAAATGCTGACGAGTTATGTGTGTTCTTAGTTGCATCACGTTTGAGATAGATGGTGTAGGTCTCAGGGAAAGGTGAAAACTGCCATCTGGCAAAGGCAATGGACTGTGACTTGTGAAAGGGGATGACAGTCTGCTGACAAAGAGGGGAACTAGTCGTGGTTTTGTTAATTCTCTCTTTTTATCGTGTTTCTGGGAACGAAATTCTATGGACTTTCGATGATTGCGGTTGCAAAAGACACTATAGACGTGCCTCTCTTAAATAGCTGTCGAATCTATACCTCTTAAAGTGAATCTTCTTTTATATCTTGCGGGCTTAGGTCAAAAAAGACTCCTCCGCTAGATCGCGCGTTAAATACTGCACCACAAATACGTCGGGTTCCTTTTTAATATCGATTTTCAGGACTCCAATTGGAATACATTCCCCAACGAGAGACATCCCTGACCCGAGACAGTTGCAATGAAAAAAGAAAGAGCTAAATGCTGTCCCACGCTTAGTTCTTCAGAGCCACCCATTCAGATAGCATAAGCAGTCTCAACGTAATGCCATCAAAAATCCACTCTTTGCATAGAGACAAACAACAACTGTTTATCAAAAAACCAACTCCATTTGCGTGTCCCATCAAAAAGCATGACTGCGTCACTTCTTCCATTTCCTTTCTGTGATTTGCTAATTAATCCAAGCGAACCCTTAACCCCGACACAACTCTGCCAAGTAATTAAAACTTCCAAAGTGCCCTGCTACACACATGAAGAGAATTTCCACTTATTTTGCGCATTTTTCTTACCTCCTGAGCCAGTGGGGTCACCGCCATGTCATGCAATAGTTTCACCAATTCGATGCCACCAGACCTCGTTTCATCGCGAAATTAACATAAACGGAAACACGGCCTGAAACTGCAAATATCTCCACGTAACTAAGTGAAAACGCAATTTTTGTCATCAAAGTCGTACATACAACTACAGTGCAGCTTTTTAGTTGTCCCCAACAAAAGGGGTTCCAGTGTCTAGCACAGTCCTGCAGTCTGTCTTATGGTCATGTTGAATGCGAGTATACTCCAGAGGCCTTGTTTTTTTTCTGGTGACAGTCGCCACTGCAATTCCCATACATTTTTATATCCCTGCATAGTCCTGTCGCTGAGTTTCCACTTCAGAAACAGAAACTTTGTTCCAATTGCAAAACGGGGCCAAAACGAGACCATATTTCCGTCGCAAAAAGGGAAGTGCTTTCAACTGCAAATGCAAACCACAAACCTGCACACGTTATATGGCCAGCTATACTGCACACAACCACATTAAGCTAACGACGATCCATGTTTGTTTGAAAATTGTTAGAAAATTATGTTTCAATGGTTGCAATTGCAATTGATACACGAAATTCGATAGTCCAACCTCAATGGGGGGGTTTTTAGCTTCTTACCAATGACATGTTTGTATGGTGAGTTTATTCTATTCGAAATATATTGAATTGTATGTAAACTGATAGGGGGCTGGGGCTGGCAATGCACGAGCCATGCTATGCGAGGAAACCTTATTTGAATCGTATGACTTGAATTTCATTGGGGAAACTATCTGCGACGCACCCACTGACGTTTGTCTGTCAGCGAAATGAAAACAAATCGCGGAAAGTTGTTGTGTGCGGCAGAAAATTGTTACGAAAAGAAAAGTTGGCGCCCACATTTGGAGGTTTCGATAAAGGTGTCACTTCAACCTGACCTAACTTATCGTCAATTTTAACAATCTGTTCTACTACCTGGAAATTGAAAAGATCCGATTAGACCTGAGGGTTTTCAGCCTCCAAATTAACTGAACTTGAAAGAAAAAAGAAAAAAGAAAAAAAGACAGCAGGTATTGAAAAGCTCCTTCTACCCCGTTGGAAAGCAATGATGGGCGACCCAGTCTGGTAATTACTGCTCTTCGTTAATGGAGGGGTGGCATTTAAAGTTCTGCTTCGAAATAACATGCAATTTAAAAGTAAACCGGCAGATGGCTCACTGTCCAGTCGACCTGTGAACGCAGCCATTATTTCTGCTCGCTCTGACACATGTCACCGACTGACATGTGAGGCGCAAGGAAAATATGTTTAAATTGCTGTTCGACACTTAAATGGTTTGACGACATATTAGATGACAATTTTCGCCTGACCACGTTACCCGAAATTCCCAACTTACGGTACTTCTTGGTTAAAAACCGACCGACATGTCCGACCGTAAGAGGTCTCTCCCCGGCGGACGAAAAACAGCACACAGGGTTGTCCCACATTACGCATGACTGCATAAACGCCATTTAGTGTGACAAACCATACAAAGAAAAAACCGAGAAGAGGCTCTTCTGAAATCTTAGAAACGTAACATGCATCCCCGTTCCCCGCACACCACCATGCGACCATTAATAATCATGTTGTCATAGCGACTTCAGTGTAAACACTACACAAATGTTTTACTGCTATTTACAATCGCCTGCATGTGGTTAGACCATCAGAGCTGACCTCATAGTCTGTTTGCAAAATGCAAAATGAGAAAAAACAAAAATGTTACGCATACGCCCCCACACCTAAAGCGCTTAAGCAAGCTCACACACATTATCGCCACTGAGTGGTCACTTTGATTGCTCACTCACTTGCAACAGTTGTTGCTTACTTTGGCTGGGACATCTGTCTGGGACTGAGACGCAATTTTGTTTATAGCTACTCCCGTTAATGAGATAATGCGACGCAATCTTGTTAAATAGTGCGTTCACAATACGAGCACGTGGGTGCTAGAATAACGTGCCTGACGTTTGTTCAGTTTGCCTACGCCTCTATTGAACAAGTTGTCTTTATTGTTTGTGGTTAGGTGTCGTGTGGTAATTGTGTTGCCAATTGGATTGATCCAGCTAGTTAAATATTGGTTAGATGTTTGGTTAAGCTTTATGAGGTGGCAAGTGTTACTTGACTCCCAGAGGGATTTAAACGCCCTAATCCGTCCCCATCCCATCCACAAAGTGCTTCTGACTGTTTGGCAACAACTGCAAAATCGACGCATCCCTGCAGGTGGTTTGGTTTCTCTCTGACCTGTTGGCAATTTATGTAATCAAAAAACTTGTAGCCCCGTTCTAAAGCAATTTAAAGCTATTCAGCTTCAGAAAGTTGTGCTTCAGTGGCTGGTGTAGTGAACTACCGAGGATTTACATGTTCAAAAAGCAAATAACTTCTTAAGATTTGTCCATTGCTGCAACTCTTGCTAACTGATCGAAGAAAGCGTCTGAAATCAGTCGTTTCGATTCGCCAAATACTGTACGTCCCTTCCATTCGTCACGAAAATAAAACTCACACAAACGGAACGTTTTAAGAAGCTTGTTCTAGGGTCTTAAAGGGAGCTAGTTGCTCCAATAATTTATTATAAAAATGGAAGGTTTTAATAAGCTTGTCCTAGGGTCCTAAAGAGACCTAGTTGCTGCAATAATTTATGATTAAAATGGAAGTTTTTAAAGAGACCTAGTTGCTCCAGTAATTTATGTATTTGTTTCTTATTTTTAAGACGGCCTCTAAGCAGTTGACAGCAATTTTCTCGTTCTTTTCCCTGGATTCGTTTCTGAAAAGTGATCATCTGCTCGCCATATGACATCTCAAAGGCGAACGTACTCCGATTCACCACTCGAAATAAGGCTCCTCAAACGCATTTAATCAGGCGACACACGTTGCCCGACTCTACTCACCACAATGTTGCCACATCGGTGACGTATATACTCCCTCTAAAGTTAAATGGAATTTATCAAAAGCCGTAACAACAAGCCCTAATTGTGGCAACTTTTCATACCGCTCCTGGCCCGCCTTCACTGTCACACACAGGGAATTAAAATTAATATACCCTATCAGTTAAGTCCGGGCTACTGTCTTAAGCAAATACGCGTCGGTTAAGTGTATGCGCAACCTTACAGATTTGTATTTAATGGCCGCGCATGTGCATTAGCAATGCAGCCATTGACCGCTGCGTCTTTCTGGCCAGACAACCGGTAACAGCAGGATGAGTGTAACAAATCCACGCAAATTATTGCGGAGATCTGGGGAACTCACTGGTTCGTCCTGATGGTCCGGTCGCTCGTGCAGCCAACAGGTATTCATAACTTGCATCCGGTCTGGCCTGATGTCTTCGTTTCGACAGAAAGCCGACAGAAAAGGAGACTCCACACGTACGGCTATACGAGTACACTTCTCCACCTGTGTGAAGTGCGGCCTACGACTGCCTGGCCTGGGCTCTCTTATTTACACACAATGCAAGGTTGTGTATATTCACTTAGCCCCCATCAGTGTGCAGGGATTGAGTTTGTCTTTTTGCATTTTTACGCAAGACTCCACTTTGGCAGCGAATGCAAATTTTAGCTGACGCGCCGAGTGAAGAAATATGAATTGCTGAAGAAGGTTTAATGTATACGTGCCTTGCGTGGACTTTTCCTTTTGCTTGCTTTTCGGTTTTTATTGCTAATTAGAAAACATTTTTCCAAGCCAGAGAGAAAACGAGGAAAAAATGAAAAGTTGGTCAACGTGATTGCAGTTGGATGGAGTGCGGCTTGAAGTGTGAAGATGGAGTGCGCGTTAGTGTACACAATACACACACGTGGCTTAGCACAGCACTCTATTAATTCTGACAGATTGCAACTCTTGCTGTGTGTGGTTGTTTTTTTTTTATGATGGCAGCGAAAAGTTAATTAATCTTTACCGGAGATTGTTGTGTGCTTTGCATGTGTATTTCAATTTAAGGAGGTGTTCATCTTCGCGTTACTTTATTTACCTGTTGTCAGTGGGAAGTGGGGGCCTACTTACTGAACACACTCCACCACCTTCGCTCTCTGTTCAATCACTTTCCACCGTGAAAACTCTGTCGCCGCCGCGGGTTAGAATTATTTTGCAAACGTTGAAGCTGATGCACTTTTGTAAACGCGGTTTTTAACAAAGAAAAATGTGGGTCTTTGCAGAACCTCGCACTGCATAACGTTGCCTTTTCTGTCGGCGCTACTTTAGCTCTCTCCTACACCCAGGGGTCACTTTCTTTTGCATGCTCTGAAGGGTCCTTCCGCCCTGCACTGAATACCGGAAACATGTCTGCAAGTGCGGTAGCTTCTACCAAAGAAATCCGTCGAGACAACATTCCACCATACCTCAGCGTGAATTCATTCCGCTGGCATTTCTATAAAAGTCGAAGCGACACCCTCCCAGACAGACAAACTCAGCGGTAGGTATCCCCCTCCCGTGAAATTATATGCATTTTCCAGAAGGCCATACTCATCTTGCGCATTCGATAGACAGACTACAAAAAAGTGACAGCCCACGGGTGAGGCGGGAAAACGTTGCGTGCACTTTAGCAGCACTCGAGTGCGCTTCTGAAGACCATTATCACCTTTAATTTCCCTTATAAATACGAATAAAAATTGAAATTTATTTCTCCTTAAATGAGACGCGAACAAAAAGAGAAACAACAACATTAACATTAAGCCCCGCACACAATACAAAACAGTGACAAGAATTGATTACTTTATGATTCATCTCTGTTTGCATGTGTGCGGGGGTAAGAACAACATTGCATGCAACTTACACCGCACAAAGCCTGCCTGCATGTGAGCTTCGACTTCAATCTTTTATTAATAACTCTTATCTGGCAAGTGGCGGCGGTGGTGGCGGTGGTGGCGGCGGTCGACCGGCATTGGCATAGTGGCTGTAGCTTGGCGTCGTGCATTACATAACCAACCGAAGTGGAAAACTCTAATTTGCATATTTGCGCGAAAGAGAGTGAGAGAGAGAGAGAGAGACAGCAGCTCTGAAACGATGTAATTACCAACAGGTGTTTGTCCTTCTTTCGTTTTTAATTTACCCAACTACAGTAATTTATGATTTTAACCCCTTTTTTCGTGCGCACAGAGTTCGTGTGTTTTAGTAGAGTGCACTGCCGGCAACGGCCAGGAGATCTTTGAAGGCGTGACAGCCTGGCTTCGTTCATCGTTGTGGCGTGTTAAGGAAGTGAACTTCCAACTGGAGGAACGATGCGTTTCTCCAGGGATTTCGATGAAGTGGCTTAAAATCGAAGAGATACGAGTACGAGATCTGTTTCTCGTTTAGCGATGAAACAAGTTCCACTGGTTTGCCAGCATCAGACACTTGTTTCAGTGCGACCGACGACGCGACGTCTTCCTGTAGAAATTCGAGTAGCACATTATTTTGTTGTCCGGAAAAATACGTAAAAATAAAAGTGCAAACAAAAAGTCGGGCAGCGTTTGGGGAACTTTATTCTGAACTTCGTTTGGCTTTGCAATGAGATCAACTCACGTGTCGGAAGATGGTTTGGAGGGGTCGGCGATGTGGGTCATTTGAATTTGATGGGGTATCGTTTAGTTTCTCTGCGATAAAGTGGACAATTTCGACAACAACCCAACCCTTTTGTTTCAGGATACTAACAACTGTGTTTCTTTGCAGGTTTCGCCCTATAATCGGTGGAATTTTGGCCTTGACGACATGCCAATTACTTAAACTATTAGAGACCTTGCGTCAGTGGATACAATTCAGAAGAGAAATCGGACAGCAGACATTCTGGTGAGTACTCAAAATTGAAGATGTTTTTTTTTTTAACAAGTCCCGCCCCATTTACCGCTTAGATAATGTCTTTCCCTAAAAATAGGATCAAGATTTGAGTCTTTTTCGACGGTTTGCTTATAGAAACCGAGTGAATCTTAAATAGGTGTCAAATTATGTAGGGTTTCCTATACCTATATTTCGGCTATAGAACGCGTCTTGATCCACGCCCACTTTGTAGGCGGTTTATTCAGAGAAAAACTTGAAATGGAAATAAATTGGAGTAAATGGGAACAGGGTATTAGATGAGGCCTGGTTTGATCAGGGCTTTTCAAGTAGTGTTTTTTGACAAGTCCTTACTACCTAACAGGAACTCTTGCTAGGCCACAATAGGGAAGTGATTGGGAGGCGTAGATAAGATAAAAAGCAGGAGAGCCTTCAAGGGGCTCTGACACTGCGGCTTCTTAAAAGAGCATATCCAATATTGAAGCGATTGGGAGGCGTAATTCTTCGTTAGATATCTGACATTTTCTCAGTGGCGCAGTGGCTTAGTGGTTAGTGTGTTGGACTACTAAGCGAGGGGTCCCAGGTTCGAATCTCGCAAAAACCCAAATTCCAACTTGGGGTTTTTTCCACTGCGCCACCTCTCGCGAACGTCTGACAAACATCCGAGAGTATAACTGTCTTTAGAGCTTCTCAATTAGCCGTTTGGAATCGGCATAAAATTGTAGATCCCTTCCATTCGTTCCAAAAATAAAACTCACACAAAACGAATGGTTGCGAGAAGCTAGGCCTTGGGTCCCTACGAACCTGTTGTGCCAACTATATATATATATACTTGCCTAAGCCAATAACGTCGAAAATATTGACAGGAACAAGCATCGAGCTGCCACTTTCGCGATTGCAAATATTACGACAGAAGCGGCAAGAATGAGTTAAGTTGTGAATGACGGAAAAACCAAGTACATATTATGCTGTCAGCAAGAAGGGACTCACAACATCCAAAAAACGTCATAAAAGACAGCTGTACCTTTGAGATAGATAGTCAGAGAGAGAGAGGCAAGTAATTGAACTAAATTATGTGAAAAAGTTTGTCACTTATGTTGATTTATACGCTTTCCTCAACACGTCTTCGTTATTCTAAGCGTGAGTGTTGCCACTGTTTTGTAACCATACAGCAACACAGACTGATATAAATATAGGACCAACTTCCAAAAAATACAAAGCGGCATCACTTCCACCACGATCACTGAACTCGAAAACGGCTCTCCTCATTCTATGCTAAATGGAGTAGGCATTCCCTCGCTTTCTCTCCTTCATTTTGTGTCGTCTTTCTTTTGTCATCCCAAAGATCATTGCCCGAAGTCCGCACAGATCGGATCGATACATGTACACATGTCTATCGATCTATCGATCGATCGAATTCGAATTCATTAACTTATGCTGAGTGTATCCCGGATTTCGTTTCTGTTTTCTTGCTATATATCTCAATTTGTCCACAGCGCAGGAATTCATTGTCGCATCCATCCATGTGGTGGATGCTTTCGGTTGAAAATTTACAGACATCCTCCTATCGGGGTTATTGATCGACAACAAAATGAATTAATTTCGTAAGAACAACAACAATGTCGCGGATAAAACAAAGCATTTTCATCATCATCGCCAACAGCAGCGTGACAGAAGTGAAGGACAGAAGGAAAGGGAAAATGCCGAGCTATTAGGTAAGACGTCGCACATACGCATACACGACATCATCGTCGTTGTTTCCTTTGTAGACGGATTAGTTGACATTCTAGCGAAAGAAAAGTCAGTGTGGCGGCTACACCATGCAAATCCCATAAGAGACGAAGAAAGGGAAAATCACTTTCCATTCTAAAAACAAAGAAAAGAAAAAAAAAAAGAAACGGGCGTCAACCGATTACTTCCCCCCCGGCGGCCCAAACTGACATTCTCCGTCTCAAGTCTATGATAGATAGATATAAACACACACTCCCCGTATTGACAGGCATTTAAGTCAAACAGAGCACAACAGACCAAAAATAAAGGGATTCGTTTCGTCGACGTTGCCGTCGTGGCCGTTTTGCTGGGGAACTCAATTATTTGACATTTTGACGGCGCGGCAGCGTCAATCTATCGGGACGCGACAACTTTTTGGCTTTGCGCGCTGTTCTCGGGAATCAATCGGCGCGCGGTCGAGTGAAAATGAAAATTGTCTTGTTTTTCTCGGTACCGGTACCATGTGCTAATTGCTAGAGGAAATTGAGTATTCGATTCGATTCTGGTTAAGGACAACATAACAATTTTCTGGCCCGCAAGAGACGGGGGTACACTTCGCGTTCTCATATGTAAACGGAACACGTTTTGTGTCGCGGCATAGTTAGTCTATTTTGGGAACACGGAACACGCAGGATTGGAAATTCAAGAACCGTCGTATATATATTTGTTTTTAAATGCGTATTCTTTGAAATGCCGCGTTAGAATGCTTAAGTGGTCTCCTAAGATGGTCGTCGGGAAAGGCCTGATTTTGGTGTTATTGTTACGAAAATCACGTCGTGCCGTTGGCTATTAATTTAGCATTGAGATGGAATTCCTCAGGTGACGAGTTGGGTTTCGGTGTGGACCGTAGTAAAATCAAGGCCTTCTTGGAGCATTTTATGGGCGCTATTAAAAAATTTGTGGGCGAACGAAGTAACAATGCCACTTATACATTTGTTTTATCTCACTGCCGAATAAGGCTTTGGAGATAGCTTGAGAGACGGTCAAACTGGTGAGGTTCTTAGATTTTAACTCAGTCTTTTAAGACGTCTAAAATCAGCAGGTTCTCCTAAATATCCGAAGAAAGCTGATAACCACAGGATGATCAGCAACTTCTGTGGTCCAACTCGATTGTCATAAATCAGTAGAGCAATTTTAACTCAGTCTTTTAAGACGTCTAAAATCAGCAGGTTCTCTTAAAAATCCGAAGAAAGCTGATAACCATAGGATGATCAGCAACTTCTGTGGTCCAACTCGATTGTCATAAATCAGTAGAGCAATTTTAACTCAGTCTTTTAAGACGTCTAAAATCAGCAGGTTCTCTTAAAAATCCGAAGAAAGCTGATAACCACAGGATGATCAGCAACTTCTGTGGTCCAACTCGATTGTCATAAATCAGTAGAGCAATTTTAACTCAGTCTTTTAAGACGTCTAAAATCAGCAGGTTCTCTTAAAAATCCGAAGAAACCTGATAACCATAGGATGATCAGCAACTTCTGTGGTCCAACTCGATTGTCATAAATCAGTAGAGCAATTTTAACTCAGTCTTTTAAGACGTCTAAAATCAGCAGGTTCTCTTAAAAATCCGAAGAAAGCTGATAACCATAGGATGATCAGCAACTTCTGTGGTCCAACTCGATTGTCATAAATCAGTAGAGCAGTTCACAGCGGTTTTGACGCCGATCTATATTTAGCTACTTGAATTTGACGTTCTGTAGGGTCGTATTCCTGTTTGTTCCACCAAGGGTCTCCTCTCTTCCTCAAAGGTGCTAAAAATACATAAAGCGTTCTTAACCCCATACTCAAGACACTGCCTTTATATTTATTTTGTGGGGAACTGTATAGAAAACCGCATTTGGCAGCATTTTTTAATTTTCTCTGGGAGTTAGGAGTTAGTTTTCTGCCAAGTCAGTCACTTTTAACAAATCCTAACCCAAATATTTGTATGTTCCTTCTGTTCGGTGTAGTTGCTTCTTGAATACCTTCTGCTTAGAGTGACAAAATGTTTCCTGCAAAACGGACCTTCTTGGCAGCACCGGAAAATGATACCAATTAGCTTTGTAATGACTAAAAGCTATTTAAAACTAATATAAGTTTTTTTTTTACAATATTCAACAGAATTTGCTTACTCACAGTGCGTGGTTTAAAATATTTAAGGGATTGTTGGCTCCCTTCGGTTATTTTTGTCTGTATTGGTCAATACTTATTTGAGTAATCGCCTTAAGTTGAGTATGAGATATTCAAGTTGAGTTGATAGATGTTCAAGAGCCCTCACAAAAAATAGGCTTGCCAAATAAAGTTTCAGCGACGTCTGTTTCTAAGTTGTCACATCAATGCGACCTCGTTTAATTTCCCAACTATATAAATTCATGCAGTAGGTCTCGACAATATTTATTGGTAAAAGTTATACAATTTCGAAATAAAAGTGAAACGACCAATTTAGTTTTACGACTTAAACTTTATTCAGATTGCCTGACAAGAGACAATTTAAATGCACATTCCTAAGACCGCGAAGAGCTTATCCCAATTTTGACAGATTTTTATTGGAACTTTCTCCGTGCAAAACCTACATCCATACATCGCATGGTACCCCGCCCATCACAGAGTAGATGAAACTAACAAGCGAGTAACTAATCGAATCGGGGCTTTATTAAACATATGTATTTCAGTTTTGGGATTACTTCACACATGCCAAATGAATGGTTCTGTCGGGTGAACAAAATGAATGAAATTATAGCACACACAGCATTTAACTAATGACAAGCTAACAGTGAATAGGAAAATTATTCACACTCGATTATTCATGCGACCGAATTAAATACATTTGAATGAATGGAAATTAACAGTAATGCCAGTGAATTTACATAGAATTGAGGTTCTGTCGTTTGACTGTGTTTGAATATTAATTTAGTTTTGTGACTCGTAAGTTTTTGAAAGTGCCAAGAGCGGGAATGGCGATTTTATTATTAATGCGGCCGAGTTTATAGTATAGCTTGCCTGTTTGTTATAAAGTTTGCGATTGATCTGATTTTCTATTTGAATGTATTGAATAATATCACAGTTATAGCAATCAGCTGCGGCTGACTACAGGTGTTGTCCCTAATATAAGTTCGACTGTATATTGTTAACTGGGGTCTTCGCCTGAGATGGAAATATTTAGAAGCATTTGCTTTAGAACGTTGTGCAGTAAAATTCGAAGGTATTGAGGCTGGGAGAAATTATTTATTTAGCACGATGGCTGTTGTCTTACTAGATTTTCTAAAAACACGTTGAGCGAGAACAGAAAGCCTCAGATATGAATGGTCTTAATTTCTATAAATATTAATGATCCCATTTAAAGAAATGGGGACAACGAGCTGCGGATCTGGAAAGTGTCCGGACCTTAAACAGTAGAGATCTCGGACATTTTCAAAGCCGATATTACAGTCATCGCCATAAAGCTCTTCTGTAAGACAACTGCCCGTTGCTCTTTCTCTCTTGAAATTAGATTTCTTCAATTCCATTGCCCGCAAGCTTCACTACTAATGCTGGGCAATGCATATTCCCCAAAGTCTAGCTCATGCGACATGTCATAGAACCGCCTGAGATCGTTTACCTGCGCAATCAAATCTTATAAATATGCAATCACTTGTTAATCGTTAATCGTTCGTCAATCCACAAGACGATGCTCCTGTCAAATCGCACCCTGCTACCGCGTAGATTAACCCGTCTGTCGTCGGCTTGATTATTTCACACGGCGCTTTGCACCTATGTATGTATTTGGCTTCCCTCTGTATTGGATATTGTCAGTACCATTGAATTTCCCCGATTATTATCGTGTGATTGCTGACTGAAATGACACATCTATCTATCGATGAGCTAAATAAACATAACCGAGTAGATATGACTGTTTAACAGCTTGTCGAACACTTGAAAATGTTGTTGGGCAAACTGTGCACACACGGGTTAACTGTACGGCATTCTTATGTTCCTTTAAAAAAAAAATAAAAAACAAGCAAAAAACAACTGACGACACAGTTGTTTCCACATCTAAGCAATATTTTGACAACCGAACTCTATAAACACTCCTTTCAGGTGCGTCATGAGGAGAGACGTCAAAAAGAACAAAAAAAAATAAAAAGCACACAAAAAACCTTCGTTATCTCCATTCCAGAAGTTGCAAGTACTTCTGAGGTGAGACATTTCCACTCACCGTTCGAGACTGACAGACCGCTTTTGTTTTGCTGACTAGATTATATCAATGGGTACATTAATACATACACCCACCTTCGGTGGGTAAGGGTGTTTGAAATGTCAATGCTAATCCGGAATGAGTGTTCGCTGCTCGCACTGGTTTAATGACACCATACCAAGCGACGACGGACGCGAGGCTCAAATTCGTTGGTTTCGCTTTCATTTGAAGTTGACTTAGGCAAGTGGGCAGTTGTTTGAAAAAAAAAAAAAAAAAAAACAAAGTTGTACTCCTTAGGTATGCAAAGTTGTTGATAAGTTTCATATTCTAATAATCTGACAGGCGAGCGGCAAATTGATTGATTATGAGAAAATAATTTATTTATCTTAACTGAATAATAAAAATAAAAATTGTATCTAGATTATGCTTTTTGTGGAAGCAATTCACAATCCAATTCGATGATGGATGTTTGTATTGTTTGTTTGATATTTGTCGGGGTATTAAACAGACACGTGCTGAAGGAGACACAAAGGCGTTGAGTAGGTCATTTTAAGAAGGCACCAAGTAGTCTGTAGTGGCTATCATATTTGTCAAATCAAAATACAGAGCCCAATTTTTAAGACATTGCAGTTTATTCCCCTAAAATCATCACAGCAATGGCAGCGTTCCAATAAGCGCTAGATGACCAGCGGTATGTCAAACTCGATATAGAAAAATTCGCATTCATCCATTCGCAATAGTGCTTTAGCAGAAACCGTGAAAAATCACAGGGAAACATGTTTATATAGCGAAAAATGACACCTAGCCAGAGAAAAAACAGTGAAACAGACGAGCTGTCATTTGATTCGTTTAAGTGTAATCAAATTTGGGAAAACAAAACGAAAGTTCAGTCTCAATTGAATAGAAGTTTTAAATTATAATCTTCTTTGATTTTTCGAGTTGAAAGAAACTATAAACTCAAATCAAATGTCATTTCTCTTCCGCTGTAACGGAACCTGAATGTTACGTCGTTTTTCATTGGTTTCACTCATGCAGCCACTTATTCTGAAATCAAATGGAATACGAAAACAGCTTCTGGTTGAATTCACAAGTCTATTGTTGAAATGCAGCAACTATTCCATTTGACAGCAGATACCTATACATATCAGTTGGAGATTGTAACACTCATGTATTGAACACTCATGCTTTTAAAATCAAGCTACTGTCAGTGTATGTGAAAATGTGTCAAGACTACAAATCCTTTGGGCCAGAAGTAGCAACACATTCATAGACATACAGAGAAGTGATTTAACTGCGGCTGAGTTTTCCTGAATGCACCCATTATTCGGGTGCATCTGTCTCTTAACTGTCAGAATGAAAATTGCTCTATTTTTTAGGGCAGATTTAGATTAATAAATGTACCTGATTTGCAGTTTTTATTCCTTGTCTGCCCAAGTCCATTTTCTTATTTAATCTTGATTCAGCAACTTATTATGGCTGTATTTAGAAATAAATTGCACAGAGCAATTTTTCAAATGTAGTTCTGTTCTGTGTCATAAGAATGGTCTATTGAGTTTAGGGTTTTTGGGTAATGAATCATTGACACTCACAAGTGGTCAGTCACTCCTCAGTCATTTCATTTAATAATTGTTTGCTGCAAACCGTGGTTGACAGTTATTTTGCAGCCTGAACTTGTCGCCAGTTTTAATCGAACAAAGGGCTTCATGCGGCCTATGATTGCCCATAAAACCCGCCTCCACCTCGATCTATATCAGCACTCGTTCGACAAGTCACAACAAGTCATTTGTTAATTTCCCTCCGGAGGAAGGACTACTAATCTTTCATATTCATACCACGTGTTTCGCAGTCTTACATTTTCTCCTTTGTGTGCCACATCCAAGACGCAAGTACATGCGGGTGCGGAGCGGTTTGGGCTACACAAAATTATGAAAGCGTCGCTGATTTTTTAATCTGTGCGCGCAAAAAGATTTTTCTTCAATGAATCTCAGTCCGCATTCATAAATTTGTCGGTGGTTCAACATGAGTGTTGCGCGCTAGCGTGCTAACTACATCACTTAATTCTCCAGCATCGAAGAACGTGATTCGTTCCGACAACATGTTTCGCTAATTGAATGGGAATTCTCCACTGGCGCGGAGAGCATATGCGCCATTGGACTGGGGTGCACTGAAAGATATGAGAGAGTATAGAACTATCCTCGCCATTCGGGCGATGCACTTGTCGAGATGAAATTTGCTGAAGTTCTTCACAACTTACTGTGTGCGATTTTGTTGAAATCAATTAAAATGTCCGGGTCCGGGTTCTGTCGATTCCTTCCCATACCAGTACACATCAAAGTGGATCTAGATGGGGCATTAGTAATTGCATGTATTACCAAAAAGCATATTTCATTTGACGCTACATTGCCTTCCCTTTTTGCGGAGAAGGGAAGTCTGACTCGAACACGAACACGAACAGCGACAAGACGAAGATACTCGACTTTGTGCGGTGCGCCCTTTTTGCGTCCGTCGTTTTGTTGCTCGTTATCAGCATTTTTGCGATATTTCAGTTCGTTTCGGGGGCCGGGTGGTGGGCACACTGGCCGCGATAAAATTTCGCGGTGTGAGAAAATTGTTTGGATACATTTTTTTTTTCTTTTTAAGGTTAGGGTGGCTATGGAAATGGGTTAGCCTGCTAGCCATACGGAAGTGAGTTTTAGGTCCGGGTGAGTAACTCTGAGACGCGGTGTAGTTGCAGTGAAATTTGATATGCGATTGAAAACCACAACCTTGTTCGGCGATAAAGAATTACATACTCGTACAGTGGGAAAGGAGCTCTCGATGCGCAGTGGTGGTGGTGTTGTTGTTTGCTCTTTGGTGTTGTTTTGGTTAGAGCAGCAGATAAGTACGTATGTATAGTGTGGGAATTTCGGATCTGGACACAACTAGTCTGGGTTGTAAGATATGAAGTAGAAACATGGGAACGACTGTCAGTGCGATGGAAATAGTTTTCATTGAGGTTAGGCGATAGTTGCCGCTTAGACAAGATCTGTCCAGTTTGTGTAAGGTTCCAGTGTCAGTAGGCAGTGGCAGTCAACTTCCGATCTCATGCAGCATGCGTTTGAAGTCATAGTGACTTAGTATAGTTTTGAGGAAACGCCTTTTTTGGGAAATTCACTATTCGTCTCCTGGACCGATAGCTATTATCTTATACAGGGTCTGCCAAATAATTACTACTGAATATTTTCTAAAATTTCTTTTTTTATTTGAAAGTCCAATCCTTCCGGTTAATAATGGAAAATAATTTCATTCAAATGGCTGCCTCGGCTGGCCATGCAGTAGCCTACACGAGCGGTCCAATTTTTAAGCACATTATCGATTGTGTGCAGCTGTATTTCACCAATGCCTTCACGAATATTGTCCTTTAAAGCGTCAATTGTCTCTGGCTTGTCGGCGTAACACTTATCTTTTACGGCACCCCACAAATAATAGTCCAACGGTGTCAAATCGCAGCTCCGAGGTGGCCAAACGACATCAGCTCTGCGGCTGATAATGTGATCTTCAAAAACAGGGCGCAAAACATCGAGTGTAGCTTCGGCTGTGTGGCACGTAGCGCCGTCCTGTTGAAACCAAATGTTGCCAATATCTTCCTCTTCAATTTTTGTGAACAAAAATTCGTTCAACATGGCCCGATAACAATCGTCACTGACTGCAACGGCCACTCCTTGCTCATTTTCGAAGAAAAATGGCCCAATTATGCCTCTGGACCAAATTCCGCACCAAACAGTGACTCGTTTTGGGTATATCGCCTTTTCATTGTGCCTTTCATTGGTTTTCTGTGCCCCAAATGCGACAATTTTGCTTGTTTACAACCCGCCAAGATGAAAATGAGCTTCATCTGAATAGATGATTTTTTTGCCAAAATCGGCACCTTCTCTAAGTCGATCGCAGGCCCACTTATTTCCAATATTTCCCAGCGTTGTTCAAGCGTACACACAACCATATTCGTTCAGCGGAAGGATAAAACTAATTATCTGTCAAATCAGACATGAGCTAAGTGTTACCATTCGCGAAATAAGCACTAGTTGAAAAAAAAGAAGTTAGATGGCGGACACTTTAGATTCAACACGTCGAAAACGCAAATTTTCGCTTTATTCACCAGAAGATCAATATTCAGAGAAGATTCCCGACATTTTGGGAGTCTTCAGCGAAAACCTCAATAAAAATCGAGAGGCACTTTTGATATCACACGCAATGCCAACACACTCCTTGTTTTATAGCCCATTCCTCGATAACGTTCACAAAACACGACATAGCACTGACCCAGAGCGACACTAAGTGTCACGCACTCACTTATTTATGACACAATATTCGAAAAACAGTGCCCAGTTATGACAGCACATGTGTGTCACTAAAAGTGAAGTTAAAACCTAGAGTCAAGTGACACGGACGGTACTGCGCGTCTTCGGGCGAAGCAGTACCGCTTAGGACACACACATGTAGGTCATAAAAGTGGTTTCGACGTAGGGAATTAAACAAGGTCGATCGAGGCATTGGGATGGCCAGATTAAACCGCAAATTCTTGTTTCTCACCTATCATTCGGTTCCGATGAAATAATCTTTTGACGTTCCACGGCTTAGTTAGTGGTCGCGCTCGGTCGCCGTATTTAACGAATATTGTGTCAAGATAAGCACTGGCTCATTATAAATAGCGTCTGCTACGTAATCCGACTACGCAAAAGGATTGTAAAAAGCAAAAATAGAACTTCTTACCTCGATTGCTTAGATTAAGAAAGAAAAAATAAAACGGAGACCGTCTTCTTCTTAATAGAAGTGTGCTAATTTTTAGGGAGGTATAGCTAACTTTAAGCACAAACTGATTAACTTAAGCAAATCAGCTGCTTAATTTAAGAAAGTGGCCTGGATCAATATCAACTTCTCAAGCCTTGTAAAAGAAACACCTCTACAACTCCTAGGTCATGAGTCAGAAGATGTGATCGCCAGCTCGCTGAATTTGGTGGTAAATCCGACTAAATTTGTCTCCACGCGGTTGCATTTTTTTTTTTTATTCATAATCAACCTTGTAGGTCGCTATACTCCTTAAACTCCACTGTTCCACACACAAATTATGCGCACCAACTTTTCGTTTCCTGCACTTTGCATACACATTTTTATAAAACAAAAAAAAAAATCAAGCCTCCGCAAAAGAATGCTGAAAATAAAATTGAAACTCATCACCGCCAAAAACATCTACACGATCAAAATGTCGTCTACACTACAACACTTAGCCCCATTCCGCTTCAGTAAGAAGCAAGTAAAAAAAGAAACAACAAGAAACCATAAAGTCCCACACAATCACCACAAATCCCCCCCCACGTTCCGCGCTGCTCCTCAAGCACCAAGCCTGACTGACACAGCAACAAAAAAATAGGAAAAAAAAAGAATTCCTCACTTTTGAGAACGTATATTCCGGAAGCGAAATTCTCCATCTCACTCTCATAAAAACTTCATAACATCGTGTTCGGAATTCTGTTCAACCAAAGCGACAGACAAAAATTAAACGAACGAAAAAAAGAACCAACGGAATTCAGATTCAAAAATGTATTCATTTGCCGAAATGAAATAAAAAGATACAAAACTCGATGTTTGCGCTCCACTCGTTACTTCACAGTGTACTTGAGCAGATACTCAAGAACTCATTACACAGCCGAGCATCATGGTTGGACCGTTGTGATGATGTTTCATGATCTTGATGGTGATCATCGCGTCGAAGATGACGACGACTACGACGACAACGACGAAGAAGAAGATGCTGATTACATTTGGCAGACCAGACACGTATTGTCAGATACTTTACCCGCTGTGCAAAGTACATTGATGTGGTGGATCCATCTCATAGAGTGCGAGTATCTCGAAATGTGTCATGTAATGCCATCGCATTATGTCATTTTCAGATTAACATAAAGTTTGTGTTTCTGGCCGAGGACAGTGTGTGTGCGCCACGAGAGGGGTGTGTCCCACGATCGGTACTCATGATCGTGCGTATACCGCTGAGAAGCCAAGTTCAAAATCAACGGTCTCTTCTTTTTAGCCAATTACGAGTACTCGCTCGTACTAGATATGAATTCCAATCGTGCAACTGATCTTTGCGAACAATTAATATGATGATGATCAGCGGCGATCATCTGTACAGCGGTTGTTGGTAGGCTTTTCAATCGAGCAGGCGGGTGGAGTGTGCTGACGCCGACGATCAACATTTGAATGGTTTCTTTGAGCTATTTATAGACCGTAGATCTTATTTTGTGTATGTACGCTGATCGCGACAACTTTGAGACACGTATAGAAGCTCCCCCTTTGTTTCGATGTAGACGTCGTCCCATCTCTCTCACTGAACTAGCTATTTGCGGTCGCCTATCTTTTTATAATTCTTAACTCCTTTTTAATTATGCTGTTATTTGTTTGTTCCAGATGTGGGCGTGTGTCGTCAAATCGAAATACTCAAGTCATGTGAAGATCACTTGATTTGCTATAACCGTTTGCTAGAAGATCGACAGAACCATTGACCTCGAGTGGAAAAATTCCATCAGTACAACAAAACAGACAGCACCAGCGGCTGGTAAGTTTGTAATGTGTTTTCTCGTTTTATATTGCGACAGTGTTACAGCTATAAGCACAAGATAAGCGAATAGTGATCAGGATCACTGATCATCAACGTAACTTTGTTGCGTTATATAAATCAAAGTCGGGGGGTATCTTTGAAAAGATCGCTCGAAGAGTGATGTAAACGTATCTTAGAATTGACATATTAACTGCTGGAATAGTGCAAGGTGCTCTTAGATGACTTAAGTGGGCTCAAAAGGACGACACCGAGACTCATATGAGTCATTTAAACTGAAAATAACCCGACTTGAGTTTTATTAGGAAGGTTAAATGATTATACGATTAGGTTTGTTGTTTGCTGTAGGAAATTCATTGCTGTCAACTCGAGCAAACATACTAATGAGAGTCTGTGATTAATCGATCTGGAAAAGGAAGTAACGCAGTCGATCAACGAACAGAGTCGTTAATGAGGAATGTGCGGTAATCCTTGAACCTGGCTAGCAATAAAGTTGATTTCACACCGAAAGCTCTTCCGACAAATACGTGGAACTGTGTTGAACCGGTGTTGCTGTGCTTTTGGAAGGCTTTTCCCCTCAGTACGTTTTTGAAATTCCCATAAAAAAAACATATTTTTTAACAGAAAAGTTTCGGACCCCCGGGTTCTCCTTTCTTTTCTCCACTAAACTTTCTGGGCCCAACTAATAATCATTTTTAACCTTCGCACTAAATGTTTTGTAGGTCACAATGGGTAAATTTATGTGGAAAATTTCACCCGATCTTTTGTGACTTCGGCATATCAACATTTTCCACGAAAAATGACGCGCGTAATCGTAGCTCAAGTGATGCACCTGTGAACACTGGATATGGTCAAGTACTATTACTCACCACGATTGCAATTAAACGAAATCTGGGCCTCGAATTGTGGACTAGAGACGTATCAGGTGGGGTCTACTTTTTATTGCAAATTGGCCTTAAAATTTGACCTATAGCGCCGATCCAGCATTAGACAGGTTTCTGGTAAACAGATGTTGTGTGTCAAGCCACATACATTTCTCATTTCCCAGACTGGGCAAAAGATGATTGATGACTTCATTGATTGATGCTCTAGCGATAATGATTGTTTTTGAAAAGAAATAATTAAACATGCCACTCTGAGGGTTACGTTCGAAAACGACATTGTAAGGCGCTAGGCGCATGATGTTTATTTGTGTAGTTATTTATGTGTATGCAGAATGTGTTCTTTGTTTCTAGTGAATTTGCACTTGTGTATTACAGTGCGGTGGGTGCCGGCAGACGACTGTATGCATTGCGTAGGTTGGAATTTAGTATTTGTACGTCTCCCAGTGCTTTGTACACTACCTACACGAGTGGCAACACTCATTTGAGGAAGATTTATTAAATCGCGTACTGAGAATCCGTGGAAGAAGTTTAAGAATAGAAACGAGTGTCCGGATGGACAGTCTGTCGTGAACAACGTTTGAACATTAGCCAGTAAAATGAAAGGGATCTTCAAAGGCTTCAGTCTAGACGTGCAAGTGCGATATCCTTCACGGGGGCTATGCGGACTTTAATTGAAGTGAGGGAGACTTGTGGTACAAATCTGGCTTTGGACTGGGCTATTCGATACAAATCACATCTGCAAGTTTTCTACAGTAAAAATCTCCCAAAAAACGAACTGTCACAGCTTCCATCTAATCAGAACCAACATACTCGTATCTCCTGCTGAACAAATCATTTAGATTCCGATCTAGCGATAATTACATTCAAATCCAGATTTACACAAATCAACAGTCATAATCCCAATTAATTACCTTCTCTCGATCAAATGGATATGCAAATGCAAACACCAAACACCTGTTTCCCGGCAGTCAAACACATAATGCCATATATCGCCTGTACGAGTATCTGCCTCTAGATACATGTATCTAGTTCTTATCGAAAATTCTCCTGCTATGTTAAGCTCGTCATTAGTCTCCACATATGTACACGTTTATGAACCTACCTACTATACATTTCCATATGCAAATCACATACTTCGCACAACGGCGCCATATTTAACTCGGAATCATTTTACTTCGAAGGAGAAAAAAAAAAGAAAAGAAAAATAAACCAGTGAAACTAGTATCTGAGTATAACTGTGCGACGAGGAAGGCAACGTTTAAGGCAACAGGTGTCCATAGTCAGCTCCGAGCTGGATGAACATAGAACACGATATCATTTCAATAATTACACACACTCCGCACCCGTGTGGGTTGCGTTTGATTAATTTTCAATAAAAAACAAAAAAAAAAAAACACCATTCCATATAATCGCAGTAAAAATGGAAAGAATACCACATAGCAGCCCATCCGAAGGCATGTCACGCCTTTACGGTCTTTCAAGTTGTCATCCATGTCATTACGTAGAGCACAGCGTTGAGGACAAACCCGTCATCATCCTCGCATCGTTACCAATGCTGAATTCCGACCCCTAAAACAGCCTTGCCGCAATCCGTCCACAATTCTATAACCAGTGTGCGGTGCTCATTAACCTCAAAACCGGTGGCCGGTCCGCCAAATGCCCACGGCACGGTGGGGTACAGCCTCAAGATTGAATATCGCGCCATACTTTCGATCGATATCTACAAAAAGTATCTAATGACTCTACGAGATAAAAATGAGACGACAAGACGAGTGTGTGTGTCTAAATGCTGATCCCTTTACCACAGGCAACTCCGCACACATGAGCGAAAATAGAGTTCTCGTAGAATGCAATAAAATCAAATCGAGCAAAGAGAAAACTATATACAACTCCAAGGGGGAGGCGCAAACATTGAAGTTTTCCGGTCCTTGCTACTGGGCTTGCTGCGATTTGGCTGACGACGATAAAGCGAATATGACAAGCCAACTTGTCTTACCAAATGTGTTGTAGAGGTAGTCCTCCTTGGTGAGGGAAGTTGCATTGATGGGGGACACACAGGTAATGGCTTGTCTATTAGTGATTCCAGGCAGGCCTTAGCTTGTTTCATACTAATTCCACTAATTCCGCACGAGTGGCAGGGCGAGACTGTGCAAAATTCTCTTGAAAATTCTTCAGTCGGAGAGTAACTAGTACAATTTCCTTAAATACGATTCAAAAAAGACACGCAGTTGATCTTTGCTGGAAGAGAAGCAAGGCTTCATTAAAGGTGCGCTGACTTCGATGCGGAATGCATCAAACCAAACCAGATTGAAATTGCTGGCTTGGAAGTTTTCGGTTAGATTTAACCTGGGGTTCCAACTGTCAACGAAGGGATCTTAAACGTTGTTCATACGTAAGCCTCTGATTGTTTTAAGTATTGTTGGTTGTTGCCAAAGTTCTCGACTACCTGTCGACCCACAAGTAAATGCTTTGCTTGGCGGTCTTGTATCCAACTTAATAAGTCGTTTGTTAATGGACCAGTAGCAATTATCTCCTTCGATGGATCTAGGACTTATACGCCTTTACTGTCGAAGACGACAGTGTGACCTCTTTTCACGATGCAGCCTTCGCAATGTATTTTTGAACGGCAGATGCGACATGGCTCTTTATGAAAGGGGTTTCAAGACGCGTTTTTGAGAGTTCTTTTTGGCGAGTCTTTGATGTGCCTTTTTGATAGATTTTCTTTCTTACAAATCCAAGTCGTTTGGAATACGTTTTTAAAGAATATTTTTTTTTGTGCGGTTATATAAGTTTTTCTAACACTTTGGCGCGTTTTCTGCCAAGGTTATAAGAAGGTTTTAGATTGGACTTTCGTTTGCACATTTTGGGACAATCTTTGGATTCTTTTGAACAGCTTTTTTAGATCCATTTAAAGAAGCTTGTTTTGAAGCGTTTTCAATGCTTTTACGCTGCGTTTTTAGCCGGTGTCTCGACAAAATCTTGACGGTTTTCCGGAGAGTTTCAGATTTATTTCTGTTTTTTATTAAAACGTTTTGATGAGAGTTTCGAGTCGCCTTTTTTGAAGCGTATTTAGGAGGATTTTTGAGCACCTTGTGTTCGTCTCTTTCTAAGCCGCTTTCTGTCTGTTTTTTAGGGCTTATCTCGTTTTGATAAGGAAGCCAAAGCCAGTAGTAAGTTGTCAAATAAAGAAAGCCTCATAAATTCTGTGAAGTGTCTTACGAAATAGAGCAGTGAATTTTTCCATAGCCGGAGAGCTGTAATTAAGTGAGTAAGGAGCGCTGTAAGACTCTGTAAGACTTTCACCTATTCAAGGGACTGTATACAACCTCTAAGAACGCCCACCACACAAAACGCAAGAAACCTCTCAAAAATCACTCAAAAAACAAAACACCCCTCACATTTATCAGTTTGGTAAATTGTTTCCCTTCCAAATCTTCAGAACGAGAATTAAATTTAAATGATTTTCAATGACCTCGTCGGTCCAAAGCCACTCTCTGTCCTTAAAAAGTCACATCATAAGCTTAAATACGGTAGAAAAAAACACCAAAAAGACATAATCCTTATCAGGAACCAACGTCTCATTAAAGAATGAATGGAATGTGACAGTTCGGTGTATCAAATTCGAATGTACTATGTCTATAATAATAAATTATTTCACTGACCGCCCCCGGGCGATAAGAGCTCCGAAATTGATGTGCACCGTGGGCAGAGTTCAACTGATAGCAAAGCAGGATTTTTTAATTTTCTTTAATTGAATATTTTACTAAATATTTTCATTATCGGGGTGTTTGAATATTTTGTCTTACTGATAGTGACGCTGATAGTTTGTCGAAAGTCAAGGGTCATTTTGGATTAAAATTATGTCGAGTGTTTTTGATATTTATTTTTATTTCGAATATTTTCGAAGTGATTTCGTATTAAAAACTGTTTATCTGGCAGATTACGGTTATTGGGTATTGGGATTACGGTTATCTGACTCTAGATGACCCTTCAGATTTTGAGTCAATTTCTTTTCTGAATGCTGAGTTTTGAGTGATGAATAAATGTATTTAATGTGGGTTTCGAAATGTGGGACGAGTTTTTTTTTTTTATGAAGGTTAAGGGGTACATTGGAGTAGCTATAGGGATATGCGAATGCTGGGATGGCAACAGTTGAGGTGGAAGACACTACTTGATGCTGTTTCAATATATTTGGGAATGGGTTAGAAACTCCATGTTTTTGACACTGTTTCGTCATTATTTGAGACAACCTTCCAACCAACAACTAGCCTGACAGCTGACAGTCGATTTTGCGCTCGTTTTGGTTTGCAATTTCATCATTAGCACACTTGCGACAAGCGACGGCCTTAAGTGCTCGAAATTCAGATACCATTTGAAGAGTGTTTTCCTTAGATGATTTTTTTTTTCGAATTAAGAATGCTCGAATCATTCAACTAAGCACGAGCTGGAGTAGCAGTATTTGTTTAGCTCATTTAGATCATTATTCCTAAAGATAAAGTCGATCAACATCAATTTCACTATTCTAGACAAAAACCATATTCCTTCATGAAAATGACGTTTTTAAGTTCGAGTTCGCTAGTTTCATTCGCTTAGCCCGACGAAATAAGTGATACCCGCGTGCACCAGCCAAACTGCCAGCTCTATTTCTTTTCTCTTTTCATTCGCAAAGATTGGTCGCAAAATGTTAATTTTAAAACAACTTCAAGCTACCTGCCTATAAGAAGTAAAAATAAGTCGACGTAAATCGCTACACCTACCTTCTTAATTAAATTTACAAATCCCCAGCTGGTCATGTATACATTCCCGCATAACTATACTCGCATGGCATTCTTCCGCCGACCGGCCACTATAAGTAACAATGCTCTTAGCGCTACTTAACAAATCCCATTAACCAATCTAAACCATTCCATGCCTTTAAAGCCAATTAACAGCATCATTAGTCGAAATTATCACATTAGGCAGACTCAATTCAAAGAAACGTGATTGACACTCGTTTCGTCTCTCCTCTGAAACGTCAACTTTCCACCTCGAAGCAATTCGAGTAATTCAGGTATTTTCGAAATTCATTAATTTCTTCTGCTTCAGTAAGAAAGTAAAAAGATCGTCCCACCATACAACCAATATACCCACAGAATACATCCAAATCTAATTAAAAAACAACAAAAATTCAAATACCCACGGTGAACATTTTTGTCAATCACAAAAATAATGCAGACACTGTGAGAAATACAGAAAAAGAAAAGGAACCGGACCGGCCCGCACCGCACTCTGTATGAAGTACCAAAATTACGAAAAGAAACCAACAAAAAAGTAGCTGTTTGTGTATCTCGATCTCGAACCGAAAGAGCCAGAATAAAAATTTGAATTTTTATATCCACACACTCGTCGAAGTAATAAAATGACAAGCGATCGAGCGAGACATCCTCGACGACGATAATGATCGCCGAAGAGAACCACGAATGAGAACGAGAGTGAGATGGAATTGATGATGATTGTGTGACATTCCTATTCAGCGGGCCAAAGGCAAAGGGGCGGCTAAACTGGCGACGGGGCATGTATAATATGATCCGCGATCCACAGCGATCGTTGATCGCGCTGCGTGCAAGTTGAAATTTTATTCTTCCCACTCTGACAAAAAAAAAAAAAATAATACTATCACCGCTTAATAACTAACTGGACATGCACTGGGCATAGTCCCTCCGTTTACCTGTCACGCACGGGGGCCATAACTTATGCAAAGTGAACGCATAATATGCCTTTTTTTCGGCAGAGTTAACGGACGGCCACATACAGATGTACTATAGAAAAAAACACACACACACCATAGTAATCAACCTGCGCAAATGAATTACGATTACGATAAAAGAAGGAAAAGAAAACGAACGAACGAATGACGAAAGCAGAAAAGTGTACAGCGAGGAACGACAAGGAACGCACAGAATAATGAGAATGAAATGCACGTACTCGGAAAAGTCATCAGCGTTAGCGTAACAGGCGAAACGGGCTAGTGTTCTGACTTAACTGTGACTTGGTTCGAATTCGTTAAGTCAGTCTTCGGATTTCACTTTTCCGTTACAGTTGATCGTGTACGTCGTTCGGAAACGGACGATATCGAACTTCGATCCCTTGTAACGCGACCGGGGAGGAGTTGGATAAGTGCGATGAAGAGTAACAAGGCCTGTGCCACAGTGTTAACTGTTAAGTGTGAACACAAATTTGAAAGGAGTACAAAACAACAAGAGCTTGGGTTGACAAAATCTGAATCACGTTCTGTTTTGAAGGAATCTGCTCGCTGATAACCCCACAGTCGGTAACAGCGGTCGTGAAAAGCCTGCAACATCAGATGCATCCAGAATGTGTGGTTGACGATCGACGTTTTTAAAATTTCTTTTTCAACATGAAAAATTACCTGAAAGTGTATCTATTTTCGAAATTTGTCTACTCGATGAGCACAGCAATATCAACAGAAACAACATCAGCAGCAGAAGTTGCATTAATTATATTGATATTATTATATTAAATATATTAAATATATCGACAGCTACTTTCTCAATGGTGGACAGTGTCATAAGTCATTAAAAAACCAGTGGCTCTTAAAATCGCTCTGGCGCTGTCAAAGTTGCTGTTGATATTGCTTTGTCAATCTGTTTCCTATTTTCGCTGTTTGAAGTGGGATGCCAATGGAATATTAGGGGACCCTCCACGAGGTCGTTTATGACAGATGAATACTGTGTATAAGATGAAGGACGTTCGGTTTTCTAGTTTAGTAAGTCTGACAGCTGACTTGATGTATTTCAGTTTTTATTGGCCCAGATTGTGAATAGTTTTTTCAGTTGACGTTCATGTGGGGGGAAGCCGACAAATATAAACAAGAAAATTCTGCCTGCATACTCAGTTGACATTTCGAAGTGTCAAAATTCAAAATAAACCGCGAGAATATTAAAACTATTCAAGTTCACATTCCATTCATACAGTACAGAAATCTAGTTGACATTTTACAGGAACTTGGTATCCGAACGTCCCGATTAAGTGTGTATTTATTTATCTAAAAATGGTATCCCTCAGTTATTAAAGCTTAGAAATATTTCCCTCTGCTGTCAGTAGGTGTCTTCCTCGTTTGGGACTGAACACTGAAGATTTCTTACGGCTTACGTTGAATGGGGCATAAGTCTCGAGAGTCCCACAGAAACGTAGTAAATTCTCAGCTGCACGTTTCACTTCCTGACACCGGAAACTATTATGTCTTTCCAAGAGGCTCGAAGGGGCTCCAACTCCAACCAGAGTGAATGTTGTTGTTCTATCAGACAACGCACTTCAAATGAAAATTCGGCAAATATTTTGCAACAGAAATAGTCAAGGGCTGTTTCCTAGACGAGGAAGATCTGTTGTTTTCCCCATTCAATGTTGGTTACCTTTTAAATAAAATAATCAGTACAAATTATCTCGAAGCTAGAGCCCTATTCCCTACCTAGGCTACTCAAGACGGACGGTGAAATCTCTATGAAAATCAGATTAAAGTTAAGAAAACCTTCTTCCAATACTTGCCAGTTGATACACGTAGCTTATAGGTCTGTATATGATAACAACTTCTCGTGATAAGCTTAAAATAGTATAGCTTCATTTATAACCTCAATAAAACACCCAAACTAACATTTTATTTATTTGTTTTCGATGTTCCTACGTGTGTTTATTTTAGTGGCGAATTTCGCGGGTACGTTCACAGGGAACTAGAATTCCATCTGACAAATTGGTAGTCAAATGTCAATAAATATTGTTCCATTTATAATTTCACTCAAAGTTTTTGCGAAAATAGAAAGTACAGGGTGAGTTGCATATTTCGGGCTTAATGTTTTTTTTTAAAACCTCTTAAATGTAACTGAATTTTATGAATTGTAATTTATTGTTTGGAAAGCTGAACTCATCTGAGCTGATGTGTTCAACGACGTAGGTGAATGGGATTCGAATTTAGAACATAGGGTTCGTAAAGTTGGTCATTAATAAAATAAAAAAGACTGTTAAATCACCCAAAGTACCCTCTTTCTATATCTGGGGTAAAATCACGAGGACTATGCCCGTATATCATGATTATTAATCGTATTAAATTCAGGTGTAACTTTGGTCATTTCGAACTAATCCAAAATGTGACAGCTGCTGACAGTAGAGCTTGAAAAAATGGTTATGTAGCTATTCTAAACGAATAGGGCAACCGAATGTTTTTTGTTTTCGCAAAATGAATTAATAACTGTCGATATCGAAATGTGCGACAGCTTTCGATCGAAATGTCTACTCATTCAGTCCGAAAATAGACATAAGTTCATCGGTACACATTTCCCGTTGCAAACTAAGGGCTCTTCGCTCCTAGAAAGTGATTATAAAGTCCATTCGTCAATACAACCTCACGCAAACCAGTATCAAACTTTCTTTACTGTTTTCTCGCTCTGTTTCTCATTCGCTGGAACATTCTGGAAACGAAACACCGCTGAGAGTTATCTGCTAAAGAAGCTCCCCCGAACAAAACAAAGTTATACTGAGAGGAGCACACTCCACTGACACTGTATGCGTGCACTGTGTCCATGTGTCTAACATCGGTCGGTATTTGTTGTTAGCCAATAGATGGCCGCGATTTTGACTTTTGATATCGATTATCGCTTCCACATTCGTCAAGGGAAATGTATACAATGTTGCTGCCACCGCACACAATCATCTTTGGGTCCCAGCAGAAGAGCGCATTGCGCATAGCGACCGCCACCAGAACTAGAAGCCCCAACGAACCGGCAGCCGACCGATATTCACTTCGTTCTCCACCACACTCGTTCATTTGATGGTGGCGCTGACTCGGGCCAGGCCAGCAGAATAGCGCGCGACAACGACAACGGATCGCGCGAGATTTTTATACGGATTCCGGGACTCGGTGTGTGAACAACGTTGCGGTCGGATATAGTGTTCGCCTCGTGCGACCAACGGAAGAAAAAAATCTCTTCATCCCATTAAAATATATATAAAATAGTGTGTATACATTTAACAAACAATTTGCATACAGAAATTATGTAGATCGAATGTTGTGTAGGTTTTTTGAATCATTTGTCCTGATGCGATCGTTCGAATCGGTTGATATTGCCCACAGTGTGACGGTGTGTCGGATCAGTTGCGAAAAAATCGGCCATATTTGTGTTGGAAAAAAAAAAATTAATAAACGGTGCAGCTATATTTGAATTGGCGAGGATCAGTAACAATGGAGACAAAAAAAGTGAACTATTTGATTGATTTGTGACAGTGACAGTGACATTTGAATGGATTTGAATGCGTTCAAGTTTATCCGCATGTAAAAATTTAAAAAAATGGATTACAAGCACATGGAAGTCAGTCATCATGCTAATGTTTCTTGAAGGACGTCTGTTCACATCTTACCGGGCAGCATTAGACGTGAGTTCTTAACTCTAATACTGTCAGGTAAAGATGTCGCCCGAGTCCTTATACAACAAACGAGATTCGTTACACATGTATCTTGCCGACGGATATTTGCATGCATATTTAATTTGAACAAATTTGTACATTTACCCCAAAACAGATATATTTTTTAGATTAAAGGCGATTCAAATGGTAAGAATTTTGTTATATAATGATTTTTTTATATATCTACTTGTATGGAAGAAATACTTTTGCTAAATTCTTTTACGAGAATAAATTAAAATGCGGTTTTGCAACGCCTCTTCGTCGATGAAACCAGCGCGATATGGCAGCTGAAGTCGAATGTGTGTAGCTAAAGTTCAATTTGAAGTAGCTAAGTCTGACTTTTATAAGTCTCAAACAGGTTATTTCTTAAAAAAAAAAAAATTCATTGACAGCTTAGTCAATTGGATTCCGAAATTTGGTGTGTTTTATCCACTTCATCGATCTGGGAAATGTCAGATAACGTTCCTACATTTAGATGTCACATCAAAGTTAAACAGGTTAATATCTGTTTCACCTGTTTCACAACTTGCAGTTATCAGTTAAGGATGTTAGTATCCGCTCCTTGATCAATCTCTTAGGGACATATGAAAAAAAAAGATTACTGCCAAATGTCAGTATTTATTTCGGACGACTATTAATCAAAAATTCGATTAAACTTCATCATTTTCACCAATGGAAAAAATTCACTCCTTAAATAAGAAATATCGTTTTCGGTGCATATTTTTAGAACATCAAAAACAAATAGAACATTAGAAATTCTTAGTAGTATTCGAAAATTTGATAGCTCGAAAATTCAATTCAATTTGCGCCTTTCAAGAAAAAAATTTTTAATTTCGAGCATTCCAAAAAATAGTAAAACGCTCTGTTTAAGATCGAAATTCCTTGTTATGTTCGAAGATGTGACAGCTTTGGATCGAAAATTCTACCCAATATGCTACGTTCACAAAAAAACCTTTGAATATTCCAAATTCTTAAAGACAATCATCGCTAAAAATAGTAAACCGCTCTGTTTGTAATCGAAATACCTCGTCATATTCGAAAATGTGACAGCTATTACATAAAAAGAAGACGAATCCCTTCATCTTTATCACGAATTAATTTCCCAAACAAAACATTACGAATGTAACTTTTTTGACAATGAAAGCAATATCTCATCGAAATTCGTATGCACATATTTTCGAAAACGTGACAGATATTAATAGACAAGTCGATTTATGTTGCTATATTCGGTGAGCTTCTAAGATATACAAGGTCAGCAGTAAACTGCACTGGAGACGATAATATTTGTTACCGAAATATCGAAGTATGTTCGAAAATGTGACAGCTTTTGAACAGGCGCATTAATCAGTGGAAATGATATTATCTGTAACCGAAGCGTTCTCGAAAATGTGACAGCATTTGAATAGAAACATAAATCTAGCTCATTTTCACAATTCGAATAGCTGTATTTAAATCGCAATATCTGCTGCAGGCTTTTTAAAGAGTGCCCATTAATATTCGAAATAGAAACGCGTAGGTATGGATATTCGAATATTGGAGTCGGCTAATAATCACAAATGGATCAGCAAATCCCTAAAAGTGAAACATTCCTAAAATACACATTATTTTTTTTTTTTTTTTTTGATGTGTACTCGAACGTATTTCATTCTTAATTCGAAAAATCCTAACAAAATACTCTTCCGAAGACGAAGTTTGTTTTGCTGCGAATCGCCCTCAATGTTCCTCAAGTAATTAAATCTACTTTCGAATGCGTGTCTAGTACCATGCTGCACAAGTCTCCACATCGCTCTATTGTCCTTCGTGTCTGAAGCGCTTTATGTCGGCTGCACAACAACTTGTCTTGAACGCATTTACCCCGATACGGTTGGCTGCCCAAAGTGTCAGTATATCTCTTTGACAGCTCCAAAGACATAATTCATAGATTAACCGGTGTTCATGTTACAAGTAAAGTTAATTGGAAACCACTTTTTGCGGCTCCAAATACTGTTTACCTTGGAATTAAGTTGACTAACCTCAGACACAGACCCGATTCTGTATCGGAAGTACATATTTAAATCAATCAGCGCCATTAATTATTATTAATCGAATAAGTAAACCAATTAAGGTATGTACATAACAGTAACCGAGTGTGTGTTGGGAAAAAATAGTCAAGATTGTAAATTGCATTTTGCTCCCTAATGATTACTCTCCGCCATAACCTAAATATCTGGAGCGGTTTTTTTTATTTCGCACTTTCTGTTATCCCTTATTGTTATTTGTATTTCATTAATACAATCGACCGGCAATTACTATTAGTCAATTAGTACTTATCGCAAACAGGGGCCTCCATCAAGAGTCATAACTCCCAAGCGCACGGTTGTTACGAGTACCTCCTTTCGATCTAGACTTTGAGTTCAGAGTTGAGACCTACTTCGATTGGAGTAGGCTTGGCTTTTCCCCTTTGCTCTCTCTTTCTGTTGCTCCGATTGTGTTTTTATTCCGGTAAACGAAATCATTTCCTCACAAGTTCAACTGCCACTTCTTGCGCCAGTGGGTTTTTCTTAATCTAATTTTTTAATTATGTAGATAGTTTGTAAAATGCCAGAGGTAGGAAAAAAAACCATTCAAGTGATCGATAAGCACTCCGTCAATTCGTTTCGTCGATGAAGTGTACCTGAGAGGCTTACTGTATTTTAGATTAGATCGGTTGGGAGTAACGAAAATAGAATTTCGTTCGAAAGTGGAATAGAAAAGACATAAATGCGGGTACAAGGTTTCCGTTTCTTTGGGCGGAGGTGGATGAAACTATTGATATCGAACTTTCGATGTTGTTGGAATTTTTACGGGTGATAAATATTTGTCAGTCATTCACACCGGGCATACGACTGAAGATGTAAAAGGGTTTTGAGCCATGAGTACTTCAAGTATATGTGGACGACTTAATTGCTCGTTAAAACCACACATACTTGTCATACGACAAGTACTATTAAATCAGAACTAGATTAAAAAATGTCGACTTCAATCGGTGTGTAATCTAAGGTAGTCAGACACGAAGTTTGACGCAAATGCGCGTAGCCGTAGCTGAGTCTAAAGTGGATAGCGAAAAACAAAACATGTTGCTCGATGATTTTATGAGAAGTTCCTTTAATTCTGGAGCTAGCGTAAAAATTCCGATATCGCCCGCAAATCCGCTGTACGAAGTTTCAAGCAAATCCATCCGCCCGTTTAGGACCCGGCTAAGTGTACAGAAAGTTGCATGACTGATTCGCACGAAGCCGCCTCGTTCTCTGCAAATTTTTCTGAGGGTTTTCTTTCAAATTTGTATGAGATAAGTACCCACCTAAGGGAAACTAAATAATGGCCAGGAACTGTAGGCCCCACGAGCACCAAATATGTAGTTTGAAACAAATCCGTCCATTAGGCTTATATAGATACCTAGCTCTCAATTGATGTGCGAATTTTTCGAAACTCGATTACTTGGTTTTGACTCAAACCTTTTGAGTACTTCGATAGCTGGGTTGTGCTTATGAATCCCAGTCGCCGTTGCCTTTGCAGCTACTAATCCCAACCACTCCTACCTCTGCCACAGAAATTAAACATTCGCCTTTCAAAACACACGACGACTTTCAACGCACGAGGCGTCATAGCGTACCTTCACCTTTTCCTATGCTGCAGTTGCTGTTAAAATTCAAAACGTGTGTTTACGACTCCCCAAAGTGGTTAAAATTAAAACTTCATTAACAGCAGTTCCTGTTACTACACCGACAATTGTTTGTAAATCACTTCAGTATCGGTATACGATGTACGTGTACTCGCAGCTAGAGTCGTTTATTGCTAATTAAATCCACAAGTTGTTGCTGCTCTTTGAACCGTGCTCTCTTGTTGCCCCCAGCGCACCAAGTTAAATGGACAGGTTCCCGAGCCACCGCTCGTGCTGACGCTCATGTGCTCGCCGAACTTGGTCTCGCTTGCTATGCGCTAATTAATAGGTGCAGATACACCATGTATCTGGCGCTTTTCTCTACCATCAATTGCACTGTGGTTTCAGAGGGGAAGCACCAGTGTTATGAGATGCAGTAGACCAACTACCGGGAACTGGAGAAGGAACCAACTATAAACGTATACTTCAGAAAAAATGTGGATGACTACATCCCCAACCAGGTGGGCAACACACAGCACCGCATTCATAAGTGGACAGCTAACATTTGACTGATTTGAAAATTAACCGCAGTGGAGTTCCAACACAACCCACGCTTCGGTTTTAGAGTGTGGGTCGATCTGTGATCGAACCAGCATAGGTTGGTGCCATCGCTGAACGAACGATAACGGCGCGAGGTGTGAAACGACAATTGGCTGCATTGTGCAACGGGTGCCATCCATTGTGGATGCTGGCGGTAATTGCTGCCATTATACCTGAGCTAGCGGTGTGAGTAATACGGTGTATTAGAGGGGCGGCGATCAGTCCGATATGAGCAGGTAAATGGTGGAGGGACACCTGCGCAAGTGTTCTTGAGTAAGTTCATAAATTGATTCGATACACATGCGTATTTGTCGTAGCGAGCAACCGCATAAATATTCAAATGAGGCAATTATTGTTTCAAAGCCTGCGTTTGACGAATTCCAAGAATAGAAAGATGTGATGATAAAGGTTTGTTCTGATTTGACAGTCGACTGCGGTCATATTTAAAAATATATTTTTCCCGTCATCAATTTCGTAAGAAGACCTACAAGATTCAACAACGCTTTAAAGTTGTTCAAAATTACTATCAAAAGTCGACTCATGTTTGAGGGAACACCTGCAATGGGAGGCCCGTTTTGAGCGTACTTTTGAACTCACCAATTGGAGAGAATAGGGTGACCAGTTCCACACGATGCAAAATGAGGACAACCTCAAAAGTCTCGAATGAAAAATTGAAGAGCAAAACAACAACCAAAATAACAAAATATAAATATTTTTCTTTAACTCATCAAAACAAACAAAGAAACATCAATTTCACCAAATTCAATAAAATAAATAAAAATAAATAAGTTATAAAAATTAATTAAGTCCATTTAATCACATTATCTAATGTTAAACGTAATCCTGGTCTAGATCTGACAATATTTCGTTCAATTACATTTTTTGTTGTGTGTCTTCGTTAAACGTACATTTACGTTTTGGCATATTGTTCCTTAATGCACTTCTTTTCACTTTCAAAAAACAAACAAACCAATGTGGTATTTACTCAAACAGAAATTGCACTGTCAAATGACAGGGTGTGTTCAAATGATTGTTAAAATAAAACTAAATTTGGTCTTGTGTTCAGAAGTGAATGAGTTAGGGTACAAATATAATATTTTTGGCCGTGTTCACACCAGAAAGATGTAGAAAATTTCTGCATTAGTGTTTAAAAAAAGTTTAGTTGCTGTTTTGTGGTGTCGAAAAATTCCGCAAACAGAGCAATCCCAAAAGGAGGACAAATTGCATAATTTTTCAAAGAGATATCGGACTTTTTTTTTAGATAAAAAGGGGGCGCCTGGTCAGCCTACCCTTGAAGAATATTCCGCAAAGTTCAGTGGTTAAAAGTTATGATGTAGCTGACCTCAAACATGTTTGCTTATTTTATTTCACAGTTTCGTCTTGGTTTAAGTGAAGTTTAGTCGCCATTTTGGGGTCAAGAAACTTAGGCTCAGACTGCTGATGGTCGAAATTTTCACTTTCACATCTCTTTTCATAAATAATTTGAATTAAACGAAACTTGTCAAAGGGTCAACGACGATATAACGCACTTAAGCCGACTTAAGCCAGTATCAAAAAAGACCGAAAACAGATTCAAGTTTAGTCGCGGTCGCGATACACAATTTCATTGTAAAAGCGCTGTGGTTAGGCTAGCAAACTCCCATTCAATTCTGTATGGTTCTCTCTTAATAAATTGGACGTCGGCGTCGGATGTCGAACGCTAAGGACACTCCCAGAAATTTTTATACGAAATTCCTGTCGGAGTTCCACAGAAATCTTTGTTTGAGACAAACACCTCCAAGGGAATAGGTAGGCTTAAACTACATTCTAGGCACAGCCACTTTCCATTGACAGACGCCAAAGAGGTTTGCCTTTAGAAAAAATAAAACAAAAATCTAAAGCTATTTGCATGAATGGGTGCAACAAGTCCTAAACGATCCATTGAATAAAATCACAAAATCTACATACGCAATAGGCATATGTGACTCCTGTCAAAAAAAAAAAAAAAAAAAAAAGACCAACAAACCATGTAGAACCGGAAAAAATGTCACGTCTCCCACATAACCGACCACCACTAGCCCACCACCAATCGTCATCATTATCGTGCGCGTTCGGACCGCAATCATTGGCGCGTTACCAACGAGTACTCGTTGAGTTCCTCGAAACCTCATTAAAATTTCTCATCACATCCAAATTTACCAGTAAGGTCTCGTCCACGTCCACCAAGCCACCAAGCGCCTGGATCCATCGTGTTCGCTGCGTCTGCATACGACAACATTCCGATTTGATTCATTCTTAATTTGTTCTTTTCTTGGGAGTCTCGGTCTCGGTCTCGGTCTCGGCCTTTCGGGCGCACTACTCAAGACGTTATCGTCCCGGGGAGGCATTCACTTTTTTATTCTTGTTTTTTGGGAAGAACTTTGTATTTTTTTCAATTTCTTTCGCTTCATAGGTGATTGCACTTTGGAAATTCTTGCGATGCATATGAGAAGGATCCTGAAACTCCGCACTCATAACTTGAATGGATTCGGGCGAACAGTTTTTCGTTAGGTGACACGCTGTGGTTGTTGTTTTGGGTTGTGCAAAAAAGGAATCACCAAAATTCCACAACAGGTCAAGAACATGTGTTTGGGGTCAGACGGAATTGTCAGCGGATTTGTCGAGTGAAAAATATTTTGTTAATAAAACGGATTTTTGAATAATTTCAGACGAGGAGGACGACTTTAGTGGCAAAAAGTCGCCCTACCAAGCACCCGTTTTCAACATCCGGACAAAAGGGGTGCAGTTCCTGACTGAGTCATGGAAAACAGAGAAGTCGGCGGCTCTACTTCAGAGGTAAAGAAAGAAAGTCCTGTTCATTTGGAAAATGAACTAGCTAGCTGGGGAGCCATGGTGTGTGTCCAGTATCACAGCACACTGTACATCGGGAGTAAAGAAGGTAAGCAATTGACTTTGAAAATATCTTTCAAGTTAAAGTTAGCTAGGAGCACAGAAAGTAGTCTCCTCAAGCAGACCTTCTTCCTTTGACACTATTCTCCCGTTACAGTCTTAGAAGTAGCAAAAAAAGAATCCAACTGCGGTGAGACTACGACTCTATCAATCTTGAGGACGCATACATTGATTGACCAAGCTATCTGTGCATTTACCGCTGGCCGCTGATTGAGAAAGGAAAAGCAGGAAGCAATCCTCTATACCAACTCCACACACTGTCTATTGAACATAGTTCACGCGCCTCACAATTACAATCCAACATCCTCCTCCTCCTCGTCCGGCATCTCCTCTCCCTTCTAAACCGATCATCATGTCCACATTGACTACTCAACACAGACGACAACAAAATCACGGGAAATTTGTCAGTCATAGTAATAAAATGAATTTTTTTATTACCTCCTTTTGTCTTGATGGCACATCACGGATCCGGATAGTCGACAACAGTCGTCTTTGGCGCGTCTTCTCTCGTCGCGCCTTCTTGAGACACTTGTCCAAGATAGTGTGGCAGCGATGGCAAAGTGCTGCCACACAACTGAATATGGTCCAGGCAACTTAATCTTTTTGGTCTTTTCATCTGGGGACAGGTTTTATTATCTCCGTTTGTTTCCCTCTCTCGCTCGGCGCTTGTGGCTTTGGCCGGTTTCTCGAGTATTATGCACACAAATAAGAAATTCCGGCACCAGGCGTCGTGTCGTTCACTCGCCATGTGACAACACTGGGCTAACACGCACGCAATACTGTTGCTGGATGAGGCTGGTGATGGCTCTTGTGTGTCTCTGTCGTTCGTGTTGTTTGGGCTGCGGCGACACAGGTGAAGTTGGCTTACATCGCGGGCCCCAAGTGGGTTGTTCGGCTTTAGTTCACACATTTGGTTCAGTTCAGTAAAGTGGGATGATGGCAATAATCGGAGGGAAATGGAAAATGGACATTAAATTGGGATGATGTGTTGTCTGGTTGTATATTTATAATCCAGTGTGCGTGGTATTAATTCCTTCTGTCACTTTGGGGATCTCTGACCTCTTTTTTGGAACGATGATGCATCCATCCGTTGTGGCATACTGTGCGGGGTTTATGTCTTTTTTGGAACGCAGGTTGAGTCATGCCAAGTTTTTGGTTGGTTTTTGGGTGCATGTTGTTTACAGAATATGCAAATTCGATGGGAGATTGCTTGTTTTGGAAGAGCAGGCAATTGCAAACAACCTACCAAATGCCCATACAAAGTTGAGGTTATAATGAATCGTTCTGTCTCGTGGAGCCGACAGGAGAACAAACCACTAACGCCGAGCGTTGGGTTCTTTTGACGAAAGGAAACGGTTTTCCTGTCGGAAGTAGAGAGACTTGCTTCTAATATGTGAGTCGGCGAGTCATTATACGATCGCGCGTTGCCACGGGATAGTTTCTTCGACTTCCTGACAAAATCTACTGCTTTTAAGATTGCCCATAAAGAATCCAGTGCAAACTTCTGAAAGGACCAAATATTTAGTGAGTAGTATGACCTCTGAAGACGAAAATATGGACAATTCAATCGCAACTAGACCTTAGATCCTGTTAAAGCTCTCGTGAAAGCCACAAGCCTTAGCAAGTGCAAAAGACGAAGAGCAGCACTGCCAGCAGGAAGCAGATATGCCGCCTGCAGACCAGATCTTTAATCGAACTTGACTGCATTAGAAGTCCGATTGATTATTATTGTTCGCCCAAAAAAGGAAACGTCCTTCTTTAGACGGATAATAAACAAGAATTAGTAGTTCAAATTCGGGCCGAGCGGTCGATCGAAGTTGTGTGCCTGCTTGTAAATGCAAGCACACACACTTGGCCAAACCTCCGCTGTAAAGGTGCAACGTGTTTGGCACTTATTGCCATTTGTAATCGGTCAATATGGCAAGGTTTATGATTCACCAAAAGATGGACCTGTTATGTGGCGCATTGCAAGGTGTAATAGATTATTTCCAAGCCATTGCAATGGAGATCCTACCCTCTGTGTTTCTTCCGGAGAGCCATTGAAATTCGAGCCGCAGTCACCTCTCCATGAACCACCAATCCCGTAGACTCATGGAGAACACCTGGTGAGACAAAAGTACCAAATATCATAAATCCCTGATGGCCGCAGACAAAAGATATCTTTATACACCAAAAGACAGCGACCCGCTGCTAAAATTGATGTTATGACAAATAACACCCGTCGGATAAATCATCGGTGTAAGAATTTCAAATTAGGGAGTGTCGATTACACCATTTATTGCCCGCCTCGAGCCGAGTCAGTGTATCAAATCAATCGAATACCAGTTACGTCTGAAAAAAAGAAAAAACAAAAAAAAAAAACATCTTCATCTCGAACCGACCGACACCGGCTCGAACGGCATTCAAGAACAAACCCATCGCAGAATCGCTGGGACTTTGTGTATAAATTTCCCAGCAACTTGTTGCATCTTTCATCCTGTCAAATGAGACTCATTAGCAAGGAATGCGTTTCACAGCTTTCGCTGCATCTTTTCGGATTCTAACACACTGAGGCTTGAAATAAATGTACTAACGGCGTAGTAGGTTCGAGGAAAGGCTAATATTAAACACTCAATGCTGGGGTTGTTGAAAAGCGCTGCACTTTCGGGCTAGCTTCGCAGTACCTATAATTTCGTCACTTGTCGAAATTCACTTCTGATGTTAACTCTCTGATACGTTATCCGTATCGGGCCAGAGTGAATGTGCTTGTATGATTGTGTCGGCCGTATGGCCGATTAGAGAGTGAGTTGCCACAAATTGATATAGTTTAAGTTATTTTAGTATACCCAGCGCAAGTATAACCGTTTTTCGGTAGGCGATTAGATATGGCGGGGGCTGAGACTTCAAGTCCGGAATGTGAAGAACTCAGAACTCCTAGTGAAGTAGATTAAAATATTCGATTGTTCAGTCAGATTATAGCTAGCGTTGTCAAAGTAGTCGAATTTTAACTGGGAAAAGATTAATCTAGCTTGAGGTGGATTTTCTGAACCACTAATCTGACAGTTTTGTCTGTTAGCAAGATGAAAATGCAGCTCTACCAATCCTTTCATATTTTTGAAATATTTCTCAACAACAAAAACGCGTTGTTCGTTAGCGGAGCGATCCGTTTTGAAGTACCCAGGGGTCAGATTCTGAAAGACGAAAACTTTTGACGTTTGAACCTTTCGCCTTACAGAATGCCGACCCTGGACTGTCAGCTGTAACGCTGTCATATTTGTTCGCATTGGCAACACTTTTGCAAAAATTAAATTATACTCTTCCGAGAATATTGGGACGCCCCTTACATTTATTAGAGAAGGCCTATTTTGATGCCTGATGGCTCACTAAATGAAGCCTTTTGGTTCACCAAGAAGCTAGATCTTCTGCCTCAAGGTAGCGTTTTCATGGTTTTAGTAAAAGTCGGTAATATTTTTGCATATATTTTTTGATCCAGTACGGACCCGGTGCACCGAATATTAATTTTTTTAGATTGAAGTTCTTTTTCGAAAAGATCTTTCACCTAATTTTTATTCTTCTACTTTCTTCAGGGTTATAGGTGAGATCCCTTTGATTCGATTTCGCTGCGTGAAAAATTGCGTTCCATTCTATTAAAACAACGCATAGATCCTTATCCTAAGTGGATCCCCCATTCCTTATAAGCGTAATCATATTCACTCCACTTAGACGCTCATAATGCGACCATACTTATCCAATATCACACAACAACTCCCACTCCTCCTCACGCCACCCCTAGACAGCGGCCTTCAACTAGTATTATTTGAAGACGCCCCCGGGGAGCGTCGTAATACATTTTTCCAACTACGCTTTTCACAGCCTATCTCTACTCAAGCATAAGTTGGAGTGTGTATTATAAAGGACGTTGCCATCGCTATGCGGGTAGCCGGGACCAAGCCATAGGGAGTGGTAGCAGTCGAAAGAGTCACTAGGCAGTCCAGTGCGTGTGCAGCGTTAAAGGATATGGATACAGTCGCGATGTGTGAGCGGAATAATAATGAAATGTTCTGGGACAGGCGATAGGATGACGCGACCACATTTGTTCTATTGTATAAAGAAGTGCTCCCTTCGGGCGCTGCCCCTTTTCGTAATTCGATATCTCCTTTGCTGTGGTGGTGTACATGTATATGTACATGTCTGCGAGTCCGGGGTCATTGTATCCTTGTTTTACAAATGGAAATTCCGTTGTGAATTGTTTTCTAAAAGTGGCCTCTTAATAAATTGTAGATTCTGTTCGATTTGCTTTTCGAACATCTGGCCCAACTGCAGCGTTTTTGTGACCATCTGATTGTGGCGAAACCATTATTTTGGGTTGGTTCCCTCCACAAGCGGGGCATGAGGCAAGCAGCAAATTTACGACCTGTTTAACGGTGATGTTGACCCAATTCCGATGACGGGTCTTCTGGCGGTGGATGCCCACCTTTTGATCGAAAAAAAAAAAAGCGATGCTGAGTGCATTTTTGATTCGATACCCGTATGTCCCGCTTGAATGGTGACGCGCGGTGTTCTCGATCTCGAATCGTTCGTTTTTGTCGCTTTACAGTAACAATCGCATCATAACTTTGGAAATTTATTACCCTTCAGCTTCGGTATGTGGAAGGGGGGAATGAGTTGACAAACTAACGAGATACATGGCAACGGCGAGTAGGTAAGTCGGAAACCAGTTCCAAGTTTTGACAGTGGGACTTCTTTTTTTGAGTGTGTTGGATGCCGATCGCATTTTATGCATTTTTTTCCATCTCGAAACCAATTAGTTGCGTGGATGGTTGGGGATTATGTTAACGATGGGGCCGGTTGCGCATTGAGGGGTAAAACTAGTTGAATTCGGACGAAAGTCATAATGAAAATGATAATCGATGGAACAGGTTGTCTGATTGTGACAGGAGACTTTTTTTTCAGTGGTAAAATGCGCGTCCATAACTAGGACATCGCTGGTCGGTTATCAGTGCACGGTGTTTATTTCTTTGAAATAAATTGGAATTTATTTTTGAGGTGGATTTGCAGGGCCGCACGCGAATTGTGAAACAGATTTACTGGAGCTTCAACTTAGTCGGTTAAGGTTTAAGTAGTTTTTCGATTTTTAGGCTTTTGAGAACAATTCTTAGAGCATTTTTTTGAGATTCTTGTTTTTGTCCCGAATTTCAAGGACAGTAATTTTGGAGGATTCAGAAAACGATCTATTTGTTTTTTTTTTATGTGATTTTTGGACGGCACCTGGAACGATCTTAAGTTCATTTGTATTGGGCCTATTATCAATCGACTAGTTTTGGGTGGAGTCTTGAGGTAGTTTTTTGGTTAAATTTTCGGGTGGAGTCTTATGGTAATTTTTTGGTTAAATTTTATGGCAATTTTTGGGTACATTTTTGGGTGGAGTCTTGGAGTAATTTTTGGCTTAATTTTTTGTGGAGTTTTAGGGTAATTTTTGGAGTACTTTTGGGTGGAGCTTAAGGGTCACTTTTAAGGTAATTTTCGGGGTAATTTACAAGGCAACTTTTAAGTGGATTTCGCATCCGTTGACAGTTTCGTCTTTTGATAATTCCTTGGAGGGTTTTTAGCTGACTTGGAAGATCATATTGGGAGCGACATTTATGGCAATTTTGTAAGAGGTTTTTAGTGTTATTTTTAGGCAGATTTTAACATCAGTTTGTGGGCGATTGCTACGGTTCCCTTTTATGCCATTTACGGCGGGTTCTTAAAACGATTTTCAGAACGGTTATCTCCTACGACTTGAATTGATTCAAATATGAACTGCCCCGCAAATGAAGGTAGGTTCTACGAATTTTCAATTCAATTTAAATTTGACCTATTATTGAACGATTTCTGGATTGATTTTGGAGCGGTTTTTGGGAATGTTTGATCTTGTTTTGGAGCGATCTAAAATTTATTATTATAATTTATTTTTTTTAAAAGAGATCCCTTGTTATTTTTGCTCATTGAAGCAGTTTTTGAGCGATTTTTTGAGCAGCCATTGGGTGGATGGCCATGAAACCCATGGGAGCTATTTTGAGGTTATATACGTGGGCTATTTCTGAAGCATTTACTGGACGATTTTTCAGGCGACTTTTAGTTAGTTTCAGCTCTCTGTGTTTCGAGATTATTTTCATAGCTTTTTGAAACAGTTATGAGAACTATTTGAGGTTTTTTTCTATTTGATTCAATCATTGATCGGCTCTTGGTATTTTTTAAATTACCTTTTTCAGATATTAATTCATCTGATTTTTGAGGCTGTTTAAACTATTTTTCGGCTGGATTTCGGAGTAATGTGTTTTTGACAAATGCCATGCCACTTTCTCTGCTGCAGTTCTTAATCCCTGCGAGATACATTAACCCCTTCCCCAACAGTCGACTAGAGTTTAGTTTCTTACACTTCGGGCTTAGCAGCCAGTTTTAGACCATTTGTCGGAAAATCTTTCTAAGCTTAAATTGTATTGTACTTCTCGCAATATAGTCCAACTGCCTGCCTACGTCTGAAATGCAAACCGCTCGAGAGTCAAAAGCTTTATACATCTAGATGTCTTCCGTAACAACTAATCTATCAATTCCGTTTGCATTTGTTAGTTTCAACTGAAAAAAAAAACAAAAAAAAATTGTGCACATTATGTTCCCGACTCGTGTCTCAGTTATTTGCTCATTAATAGTCAAAACCTATTTTCATCCATTTTCATGCTGGACGGAGCTATCTTATCAAAGTTCACAACCTCTCTTCGCCATTTCTATATCAAATGCATTTGGATCACGTCAGCATTAGTTACATCACTGCTAGTTGTCCCTGTTTACAAATAACTGACTTGATTGTTCAATACGGTTGCATAATGGAGCGAAACGTATATACATATTTAATTTATGTCTTCCAAGTATCTGATACAATGTACGACGAATGCGATTTATGAAATGATCGAGGTTAAGGATTGACATATACGAATGGTAGCGATAAGGTTTATGGTTTCGTTTTTAGCACAACAATCTGAACTGTTTTTTTTTTTTTTTATATTGAGAAAGTACTCGTATGAATTGTTTTTCTGCAGTAAGGGTGGGCGCACATCAGGGATGCCAGACCTTTCGGATTGACGACGAGTGTCCCTTTTTGTTAATGTTAATGTTGTGAGAAAAACCCCCACGATTTGAATTTGAATGGCTTTTTTACAGAATCGGTAGTAAACATGTTTTTTCTTCGCTTATTTCAAATAGCAAAATACGATCAGGTATCACTGGCGCACCTACGAATAACTTGTTCATTCTGAAATTTGCCTGAAGAAGGACTGTGGCCATTTGCCAGACAGAGAGGCCTTTCGTTCCCACATTCGTTTTGAAGCAAATAGTGTCGCCCCATCTATCGGCGAGAAGGCAATATCGAGAAACGCAGTTGTCCTCCATGACAGGAGGATTTATTCCGCCGCTGACTAAAAATTACAAAACGATCTCCTTGGAAGCTGTGTTAACCCTGTAAAATGCAAATTCCCCAACCAATCGTTTTAATTCCTCTTGGATGTAATCCAAATAGAATGACACCACCACCACCAACAACAACAGACTCGTTTTCGTTTTCGGATTAATTAAAGAACCGACTTTGTTAAAAATTAATATAATTTATTGCTTTATATTTAACATTCCCAGCGGACTGCGGTAATCACCTTCTTCTCTCACATACAGCCAACCAGCACCATCCTTCCCACCTTCTTCTTCGCTTATACAAAATAAAAGTGTCACCACTTTATTGTTGAATGTTGAAAGAAACGAAAAAGTATTTTAAAATATTTCTCCTTTATTTCGGCTCATCCCACCTCTGTTACAAAAAAAGAGAAAAAAAAAAAAAAACATTTCCCCAAAGCATCGTCATGGAACGGTATAGAAGCATCCACAGCAAATACAAAAAAAAAAAAAAAAACCAAACCCGAACAACTTGGAGAACCATCTTTCACGTGTGCCTCTGGTTGGCTATTCTAAATTTAGAAACTCAGAGATAGAAAACTTTACAAAAAACCAACACAAAAAAGCCATAAAAATTCAAAGAGATCGGCCATTAATTTGCGTGTGGTGACTACAAAACTCTGGTTGACTGTTTCACATCTACGTGAATGAGCGGTCACTCAGTGGACCTTCAAATTGACAGAATTTTCACGGAGCAATTAATTTATGCATTTTCTTCTTTTTCAAAGAAAGGAAGAAATACTTCAACTATTTAAAAATTCCAAGCACCAGCAGCAAGTACATGGGGATGTATATTTTTTCCTTCTTTTTTTTTCGACGTGGGTCGTAATATTCTCGAGCCTGGATGTGTTGGGTCGAATAATGTTGACGCACGGGTGACACATAAATTTTGTTTTCTTTTAAATATTTTTATTTAAAAAACAAACTCTATACGCATAAAACTGTAATTCGTTTTGTTTTATTTTGTAAGCTTTAGGACTTTCTGGAGTACTCAATTTTATTTTTACATTTCTTTTTTTAGTGGAGGATTCGGATCTTTTTTGACATTGGAAATCTATTGTGAACAGCTGCATTGTCTTTGCATTGGATCCGTTGATGGTGTCTGGCGCTTTTTTATGCTCAAAAATTTTTGTGTGGAAAACAATAAATAACAAAGGTATTTTCGGAGCCGAAATATTTTGAAAATGTTTCTCATTTATTTAAAATAAAAAAATTAAAAAAAAAATCTTCAAATCTATGTTGGAAGGACATTTATTTTTCGTTTCGAAATAATCATGACGATTAGCGATGTCGTGAATGATGGATATGACAAAGTGCTAAGAAATGTTGGAGTACCACCCAACTGGTAGGTATTTCCACATCGACATGTCGATGTTGCCCTATTTTTCCTTGTTAGCAGGGCCCCCTCCCAAAAGCACGTCTAATTTTGTAGGTGCTACCTCATAACGCTGAACAAAATTTTGCTAGTTTTTGTTTAATTTATGTACAGGGGTGGGCTTATTTCAGGTCAATGTGAAAGCCTAAGGCTTGGGGGGCTTATATTATGCTGTGCGCCTCATCACGAACGTTTGAGAATAAAAATAATAGCTTGTAGAAAAATGTGATACATCACTATCCCCTGGAAATTAATTACGTGACGAACACAATAGTTGTCAAGGATCGTCTATACCGAACGCGGAAATACTGTACTCCAGCAAAAACAGGTGACAAGTGCCAAAGCGCTGCAAATGCTAATCGGTTTTAATCAAACAGTCATTTTAGAAACAAAGTTCAGAGAAGCTCTCCAAAATAAGCGCCCTCGAGAAGGCTGCCAAATGTGGGCGTCAGAAGACTCCTACTGTGGCTGCAGGTCTTAGCTCAGCATGGTTCTGTTCCCAATAAATCTCAGAAGATTGACAGTGAGACCATGCATGCTTTGCGTATTGTAACTACAACCCATAACTTGCACAAAATGGCATTGCACCCGTCGTATACCGTGCACCTATTCATTGTCTAACGCAGCCCATTACTCGCAGACATATACTATTACCGGGGTCATTGCATTTCGTTAAATTGGTAGGCACCTACAGTCAGTCATACGCGTAGGGCATTTAAATATATTTCCCATTTGGCTATTGAAATGTTAACTGAACTCGTGCCTATTCGAAAAAACGAAGCAATTAACCCCGCAGGCCGGGAACACATTAACCAATATTTATGTAGGTTTAGTGAATTTTCGGTGTTTATACATTTTGTTGGTCATAAAAATGCAAGATAATTAAAATCACGACGAAATAAAATTTTAATCAAATATATTGATAATGAGCCCCTCGATGGCGGTCGTAAAATATGGGGAAACAAAATAATGTTCGGTTCGAGTTTAGTATGGGGTTACACTTATTGTGATGCTGATGTTGTGGATGGATTCCTTGATTATGCAAATTGAACTGTATTCAAACACAAAAACAATGTCGAGTTTCGAATCGATTTAGAATTAATTAATCGACTATAATGGGACACAGTGCATTGGATTTACATAAATGCCGTCAACACAAATTGAAGCGGCAGGTGGGGCATTATTCGAATTTTTGAGACAGAAGGTTGCTTAGCAAGCTGTGTAGCTGACGTCATTGGGTGCGTTCAGAAATACTCGACTTATATTTATTACGCTGCATTGTCTCTGGAGTTGAGACTCTTTAGCAAAAGGTTTTTTTTTCTTAGAGTTTTAGCCATTTTAGACGACTGCTTTTCTGACCAGATCGACGGCGCTATTGAACCTCCCACTGGAAAAACCTTTAATCAGTGAAAGAATGTAGCGTTGGGAGCGACCAAATAAACCTTCACCTTGCATTGCTAATGTCCATGCGTCTGAGATATATAAGAAGACGAGGTCTTTCAAAGAGTCTTGTTAGCATTCTTGGCAAGGTCTGTACTAACCTTTAGCGTTTCTAGTTCAAAAAAACAGCAAGCTTGATTTTTTTTTCACTTCGGATCTGATGCGATGTCATAACTAGAGTTTATAGCGTAGCAGAGGCTTAGACGAAGCGTGGTACTAATCAAATTTTAGTGTCCAGGGTAGATCTTTTGAACTCACAATAGCGAAAATTACCATATAAAACTACGCATTGTGACCCACAAATATTAAGCGTCAAAGATAAAATTGTTATTCCCGAAGCCTTCTCCAAAATTATAGCTGAATATTCTTATGCCGTTTCCTTAGACTCACCAACGTAGTGCTTCTCCCATTTTTCCCCAGCGTATACTCTGTTTTGTTCGCATTCTCGACCTAACCCATTTCTGCAGCAGCATCTGTCAAAATATTTCTTATCCAAACACGCCAGTGAGTTTGACAGCTGGTTGAGTTCTGCTTAATAAGAATGACATCCGCGTATATTTCTGCACAGACTGGTGAACAATTGTTCGAAACGCTCAAGCCAACGCAAGTGGCACAATTTATCACAAGTCTATACAATTAATTGCTTGCGCGGGTGACATTAGGTTCGTTCGGGTACTTTTTAGCAAACGTAAATTTATTAAAAATCTGTGAGAAACTGTGCGAATGCTACCTCGCACTGAGGAAATTGAATAAATTAGAGAGGAATTTTATTTTTTCGTAATTTTCTACTATTAAAAGTGAAGTGACAGCTTAAAAGATAAACTCTATTCATTTTCGTTTTCAAAAATGTCGGTGGAAGAAGAACATATCAGCGGATTAAAAATGGTAAGCGGTGTTTAGCTTATAAGAAATTCAATTGCCACTTATTTTGTAGATGCTGCATTTAAAGAGAACCTTGTCCAATATCAAAATCATATTTCTTAAACTTTTTTTAAGAAAATGAGAGATTTCCCTCTCGATTTTTGAGATTTGCCATTTTTCATTTTTCTACGCTGAAAGTACACGATGGCTGTCACTGGGCCATTGACATGACAGCGCATAACCACATTATCTAATTCCCTTTCTGGAATGAAAAGCTGTCTGGGAGACTGTGTCTTACATAGGGAGTGCCTCAAATCGATCGCAAGGTGATCAATTTGGTGGACGTTTTTAAAGACTTTTTCGGGGCACTATTCGCGTTTATTTTTGGCACATTTTCTGTCATTTCTTATATCGGTTTTCTGACCGCTTTTCGGGGAGGCTTTCGAGCGGTCTTTGGTTGTTTTTATTTTGTCGTTTTTCAGTAGTTATTTTGAGTAGTTTTTCGGCGTTTTTTAGCGCCTTTTTTATGAGCGAAAGTGAGGTTAGATTTCGAATGTATTGGGAAAGTAGACGTTCACCGATGTTGTTACACAAATTCTCAAACAATATGCAACAAGTTCGGCATAAAAAATACATATCGTCCAATGATCTCGGTCCAAATGAGCTGCCCAAAATCCATCCACTGTGAGTCTCAATAGAAGAACTCGAAAATCACTAGCCTTAAGCTATCGACTTGATTATTATCTATGCACACAAATTCCAAGAACGCTAATCCCGTAATTATGTAGACAAAAGAATACATTTACATAAAATCGGAATCGGAATATTCTAGAAAAGGTAACACGAGACAGAAAATCATGTTGCCATGAGTTCTGCTTTCCTGCCAGCTTTGGCCGAAAGGTCGACACAGAGCTTGTCCTACAAATGGCTAACCTTTTGAAATAGAATACATTTTTCTCCTTGATAAACTCTGCTCCGCTTACATAATGCTAACAATTTCAACAAGACTGTAACGGCACGAAAATAAAGTTAATCTCTTATATGAACGTCTCAAGTCGCTGGTGATGACAGATGACCCAACACCGGAGTGTATGGAGGCAACAGGCTGTATAGATGTATATTGGTATTGATAAGCGTTTCGCAGTTAATGATGAGCCTCTGACTCTGACTCGGCGCTGTTACTGCTTGTGGAAGCAATTTATTTATAAATTTGATTTCCACATCATGCCAGAGGTTATCATTCCGTCGGAGAGTGTGTGTGGATGTAGGCCATCGTAGAGAGTGAAGCCAATCATGTGCAGGGCACTGAGATTCATTTAAAATTCCGAATTCGAATGCGAATGGGAGTCTTATGGATTCAACTTGAGATGATTGAGGGTGAATAAAGGAATAATTAGTCCAGGGAGAGATAGGAATATATTTTTTATTTGCGCACTTTTGCTGCGCTGTGTTGCTAGGCTGGGCGCAAGATAGTGCGACGATTAAGATGTGCTGAAGTGGACATTGTTGTGCGGTGGCGCTTCCTCACCCCTAACAGTGTTTGAAAGTGATTAGGATACATTGCAGTTGAGGTTGTGTATATTTTTAGAGCCCATTAGGGAGGTTGCCGGGCAGAAAAGAGAGTGAACTATCAGTGTGCAGTTAGAGGAGTTCAACGCACATTTGACGTCCATTTTCATTACGGCGTCTGTGCGTTTCAAAGTTCATAGAAATCACCTAAATGGACGATTTAAGCTTGCGTCAGAATGCGATCGGCGCACGAGGAATCTTCAAAAGTAAAGAAAGCAACTCGATTCAAAGTCCAGACCAAGAGTTCTGGAAATGTCTCTCGAGCAACGTGCGCGCATATGCTTCCCATTTTTACATGTCTGATGTCGGGCAACCTTGTTTTTTAAATACCCAAACCAAGCTATACTGTTCCAATTCAATTATTCACCACGAAAACAGAAAATCGAAAATGCATTATTCGAAACTATAACACCTTTCGGAATAACTAACCGGCAAATGCCATTTACATATTTGACTCCTAACCCAGCCTTACAACAACCTGGGGGGCTGTGCTTTGCCTAATATTTTGTTATGCATTCCCTTCGCTAGTGCCGGGCGTCCGTCCATCTATCCATCCACACCATAGCCACATTGTCCGTAGATCGTTACGCGATCGATTCATTATGCATTTTTCGAATTACAATTGTATATGGGGGTACGGCGCGCTGACGACATGCTTACATATACTCAGCACTCGGGGACTGCCTTGCTTAACCCACTCATTGAATATTTATGGGCCGGCCGTGCAGTCCGTTGACGAATGACAATTTTCGAAAATCAGAATATGCGGTCAAGCAATTGGCTGCTGAATATACAGTCGCTGGGGACTACATCCTGTTTCCCAATCGGACAGCAGTGATGCTCAGGGATCAAAGGTGTCAGAGATCGCACTCACGAATACATCTTTCATGGTCTAGACCCGGTTATAGTAGCTTGGCTCTAGAGTAGGTTGACATTCAACAAAGTGACCTCTTCACCTGGTTTATTTTTGGTTTCTCTATCTGTGTTGCTTTCGTGATCGCTGCGCTGTCAGTCGTTTGTCATACAAATAGAGCTTGGATAAATATTTGAGCCGCTTTAATGGGGAAACCTACTCGAACTCGTTTATATGTGGTATGTACATTAATTCCCCTGAGAGTGTATAATTATGGTTAATGAGGGAAGCAAATAAATTAACGTACTTTAGCAACACTGCATCGGTTCAATGTGATTGCATGTATTATTACGGGAGGGGCACAGTGCATAGAGTCAAGATGTTGTCATTTGTGCCCATCATAATACATTCAGATTGAGATTTTACTGATGAAGCTTCTCTAGTGCGGAGAGGTGATTATCGGAATGTGCGCACTGCATCGTAAATAAATAGAGGTATCTGGCTTTTCGAGCTTACGTACATGATTAGGGTTACTAAATTGAACTGGTGGTTTTCGTATCTGATTTTGGATTCTAAGAATGTTTACGTTCGGGGAGAAAACATTGTAAATGGGTGCGGTAAGAGGTGGACAGTCGACTGGTTGGGGCATTGGTTTTATAGTCTTATACTCTGACGTTGTTTGAATACACAATTTCGTATTACAATCCTTTGCAGGACGTAGGCAGATATTGTCACAAATGCAAACGAATGACAGTTCCGCGGCTGAAAGCTAGAAATTTAAATTGAGATATATGTACAGGGAAAAATGTTTTTTTCTCAATCATTCGACGGTTTAGACAGATGAGGAACTGTTGTCCAATTGCTCCTACAGCAGTCTGCAAGCTCACCAATATTCACAGAACATGACATCGACCTCCGCATGTTGTCCTTCTAACAGGCTCAGAGCAAGCAGTCTGTGGCTTAGAGGCTCGTTCAGTAAATTCCGACTGCATCTTTAAATTTTTCCTTTTCTGCCCGCTTTCAACAGTCGACGATAGTGAAAGCCCCAATTTCAAAAAACAACAGTCATAATTCGAACAAGTAGCGGTCAAATTTTCTCCTTTGCTAAAGCGCCACCTATCTTTCAACGATTCCTCATGCCGTTTAACTACTACTCTACCGACGCCATATGATTTTTCATCTTGACACAGTACGTCAGTTTAACTTGACATTTTTGCACTTGTAAACAATTATTATTCTTTATTTCTTTTTCTGCATTCTCAATTTACAGAACAACTAATTCAACTAACTAATAGAAAGATTAACATAAAATGCGACGCGCAAAGCTATGACTAAAAAGCCATCTGAGTAAGGCAACGCCTCAGCAGCGCAAAATACCAAAGTACTGTTTCAAATTTCTTGCAGGAAAAATAAAGCTTGGGAAAAAGAACGACGTGATCGTCTTAACAAAACCTTCGATGAGCTAGCAAAGCTTCTGCCCAAATACGACCCATCTGTGGTATGGAGTAAGATTGAGATTATCCAGAAAGCCATTGCCTTAATTGCGGACCTACAAAAGAAACAGGGCGACTACCTTAAGTCCAAGGATCCGGAGCTATTCAGTGAGTTGTGGTTCGGTGGATGAATGGATGCATAAAATTGGTTCTTTGAATGTCTATTCGATAACGCTTACAGAGGCCTATGAGGAGTTTGTGGACTGCCTCAAGTTCTACCAGGAGCGCAATGCACAGCTGACTGAGTTGCTGAAGAAGGCAAAGGTGGCTCTGCCACCTGTGGTGCTGCCGCAGTTGCTTGTCGATAAGCCAGACCTGTTGCCAAAAGAAGAGAATGCAAGTGCTGTTTTGCCACCAAAACCGAAAAGAAAGCGAAACAGGCCGAGAAAAACTGCTCCAGATGTTAGCGCTAAGAGCACGGTCGAAAGTTTGACGAAAAAAGAAGAGGAGAGTACTCCAAAGAAAGCTCTAAATGAGAGTATGTTTTTTCTCTTACAGATGTTGCAATCACTTATATCATCCGATTTCAGGTGTACCCAACTCTCTTTTGGCTCCCGCGGAGGTAGTGGCAAAACCTACCGCATTCATTACAGCACTGACTCGCGAAGCTCCCCGTGAAGATCCGATAACTGCACCACCTCCACCAACTCCTCTTGTACCCGCTAAACCGTTTATCCTTCTACGGAAGCCATCTCATCGCAGACTGAAAATGATTCCCAAACCAACCTTTCGAAAGTGCTACCCTCATCCAGATAGGATGATACGATGGGCTATAGATGGACCATCACTTCTCAAGTGTCCCCCGAAACGACGGCGCCGACCTAAGAAGAAGAATTTCCGCAAAACTGACCCCGCAGCGCGACTCAAAGTGGAGACCATTCGCGAGCAGTCGGTTTCTCCCACTGCAGCATTTCTCCTCTCATTCCCCGTGGTCACGTCATCGATGCTGGGGGGCAAGCACGTCGAAAATGCCGAAAGCGCAGTCAGTTTGGAGAATCTTAACAACTTCTTTACCACCGACGAGTACAGCAAATTTTGTGATCAGAACACAGTAGTTGAGGAGAAGTCTTCAGCGCCGATTCCCGTAGAGAGTGCGGTTAAGCCGATGAGCAGGGGCAAACCAATGACGGCCTTTACTGTTTCGGCTATAACACGACCAAGTTCGCCAAAGAAAGCATTAGGACAGTGCGACCAAGTGGCGAGCAAACGAGCCAACAACGATTCATGGATAGTTGGGAACAATTTTATTCGGAGCACGCCTGTTCCTTTCTTCGAAAGTTGCACAAATTTCACGAATCCGAATACGATGATGAGTTCCACGATTCAACAGGTATGGATAGTCATACTTTTGTCTGTAATATTTCTATTGCTGCCTATTCTCAGCTTGAGGTCAGCTCAGTTTACTTATATCGCATCCGTTCCACTTTTCTTTTCAGATCCCACCGCAGCAGCAAGCATCAACAAGCAAGTGCTCCGTCGCCCGTTTTGCAGCATCAACTGCTGAACAGGTATCATCAGTCAAACTAGAACCATTGAACTGTGCACCCGGTCCGAGTAAATCCAATTCAACGGGCCAGTTCTTTCCGCGATACAATCACTCCAGTACGATGCCAACTCCTAATATAACCGAATCGACACCAAAGGCATCGAATGTGACGATAAACTCCTTTGTGGTGCAGAAATCGTCAGTTCTTGCTGATCCGCCGTTAGCAACAACCATCACTTCAAAAGCAGCAACATCCGGCTGCTCACCGATCCCGAGTCAAGAAGGTCTACTACCCAAAGCAGTGTCGTCGACTGCAAACTGCAAAATGTCTTCGAAATGTATCCCTTCCGCCTCAACAACTAAAGCCAAACCATCCGCCAACTTGTTCTATTCTCCTCCAAAGAGTTTCTTTCATGACTTTTCAACACAGAGTCCTACCGCCGATCCTTTGATTTCATCGGCAACAGCAGCAAAGACCCTCGCCTTCCCCTCGATTAAGACGGAATTCCCGTGGCTTGTGCCGAACACAAACTCATTCACTGCGCCTTCCACGCCGACAACAATAACAACAACGGCGACTGCTTGCAGTCTAAGCACGAGCTTTACTCCATTTGACTTGGCATCCATTGTCTGTGAGTCGCTTACTTCGACGAGTTTCACGTTTTCCCCGGCCACAGCAAAGTCCTCCGAACCGGCTGTAGTCGAAGCTGGAAACAAACAGGGCTCATCCAACAAATGCAATCAAATGAATCTGTTCCTCCCCTACGAGGAGACGCAGTACATGAAACCGACCGAAAACCAGGTGTACCCAAGCGCCAAGGCCAAAGACATTTCCGATCAAATCTTCTATGACTGTGAACAGAGCAGACCCCAGCAAAAGTCACATGTCAACTGGATGACATCGCCAACCACCGACTATACCGCAGCTCCGGCCGCTCTACCGCTGCCTCCAATCGACTTTGGCAACCAGTTTCCCGCCTCAGCGAGCTTTGACTACAATTTCAGCTGCCGTAAGGACTCCTACGACGATGACAACCAGTTCATCAACTGGTCACCGACAAAGCCTCTGAGCGCGGACTTCTCCAACGCCTACAGCTACGAGAACTTTGGCTCCAATGAAGCACCTCCCAACAAAACCGTCAAACAGATCTTCTCCGTCAGTCAACTTGTTGATCAGAACACCGCTCCCCTGAAGAAGGCTAAGCCTGCAACACAAAAGTCCGCTCCAGTGAAGCAAACCTTTTCCAACATCTACTCCGCCGAGTCGTTGATAGCGAAAAAGGACACCCACCACATGACCAATGTCAACAGCTACTGCAATACCGATGCCGCAAACACCCAGTCGGACTTCCACAACACGACCAACTACTTCTACAACTACGCCAACACTCAGAACTGCTTGGACAATGACTACCTGAGTGCGAGTGGTTACTCGTCATCCGTTTCCACAGTGAAAACTACCTCAATGCTTCCGTCAACGGCTGCTGTGATACCAGCTTTTGATGCGACCGCAGCTTCATCGGCGGGCAACTACTTTGCGCACACAATTTCGTCCAACACCAACGATCCGTATGATCCGACGTATTTCCCCAGCAGCAACTACAACCATCCGACAGCAAACTGGAAGGGTCCGCCTGTGAATAGCTACAATCAAGGTCAGTTGTACGGTGCAGCGGAGCCGACTTGCCAGCAAAACGCAAATGTTTCAGGGAACCTTACGAACTTCAACCTGAGCTCCATATGTCCAGAGATCGATGGTAAAAACGGCACGAACGGCTGGTAGGCGTTATTTTTCTAAAGCTGTTGCTTAGTTGTAAACTGTAAGCTGTGTAAATTTAAACTTTGAACTGAATAAACTATGAGTATTTCTAGGTTTTTCTATCTAGGTCGTAAGGGATTCTTTTTTTGCTCAAACTAGCGGTCAATCCAGGCGGAATACATCCTACTCTATTACTGCGAATTATATTTGGAAGGAGGTCACGGTCTGAGCGTCCAATTGTGCTCATTATTTTCAAATAACAGCTTAAAATGATAACAAGCACATTTCAACGGTCCCCCAAGTTATAATGAAAAACAGCCGTGGTGAGGAACTTGTTTGTCAAAGGATGAACGCAGTTAGTCCATCTAAGGCAGTTAGTTTATGACCCTTAACGGACAGACCGTCTTCTTATCTTCAGAGGCTAGAGTGTGGGTCTAAAGTGCCTCGCGTCATAATCGTGTGTTCCTCCCACAGAAAGTTATGGCTAGTTGGTGAGTATTGCAACTCACATCATAAGTTTGTATTGTTATGTCTCCAACATCCTTAAAAAACAAGCTCTAAACTCATCGCTTCAAAAAATGAAAGAGCTCAATTAAATAGCGACGATTAGTTACACATGCGCGTTCCTGTAATGGCACCATGTGTTCAGTTGTCTTGTCGACGTTACTTGTGCGGGCACTTCCCCATTTCCTCCTTCCCTATATTATAGTGACAACTGTTTTTGTACTCACGGGGCCTGAAGTAGTAAATGCCAAGAAGTGATCCAAGGAGCCAGATAAAACCCCAATTTCTCTTGCGGTTGCTGGAAAGGACACCTCAAATTAAAACGCAATTCCTTCCAATAAATTGGTGATTTTCTATATTTTTTTTCCTTTTATTTAATGAATTTCCCATTCGATTTCCTGACATTAGAAATGGTTCAAGTGTTACAAACTAAATCACTATTATCGTCTATTATTTGGTTGTTATTGATTTTCAAAATGATGGCGTTATTTTTCTTCTTTTTCTTCAGAATTCTTCACAGAAAATTGTCCTTATTGCTGTTTCTTTTCTCTTTTTTTTTCTTATCAGTTTGCTAAGTATAAATCTTAAGTTAGTTGTGAAAACGAAACGAAAACTGTTACTAAATCAATCGACAAATCTATGTGGGATCCTGAAAATCATTTCATCTTACATCGTAATAAAAGTAAGTATTATTAATTTAAATAATTTTGTTTGGTATTGTGTACAAAAGTGTTTTCTTTTTTTTATACATTCACACACGTCATAAGTAAAATTACTAAATATGTTTTATTTGTAAAAAATATTTTCTAATAAGTGTATGTTTGACCGTTTTTTTTTTTTTTGTCCGTTCAACCATTCAATTTTATTTTATTAGTGACAGCAGATGTGTGTGCGTAGTTGGAAAATGTAAGAAACAATAAACACAAAAAGCGAATGGTATTTTTCATTTGTTTTTTGTTCTTATAGTATATTCCTTTTAAATTTAATTAACTTTGCCGAAAGCATTTTCTTCCTTTTCTCGAAATTTATTTAAATATTTAATTTTTGTCGAAAGATGTTTTCCAAAATTTTTGATTTTGATTTTTGTTTTGTATTAACTTCCACTAGTTACGTAATATAAGTACAGCATAATTTTGTATTTATTTAGAAGCTATATTCTATTTAAATTAAGCAATCAAATCACAACACTACATTCAAGTTTATGTATAATAATATATATATAATTTTTGTTTGTTTGTAAAATTTATGAATAAGTTTTTATTTCGTTTCTTGTTTAGATTTAAATTTTGTTCAACTACGCTTAAAAATTTTAATAGGTAGGTAATTTGTTGTGATATATATGTATATGTATATGACATGCAAAGTGGAAACTGGAAATGAATGAAATATTTGGATCTCAAGCGCCGAACAGAATGGTAAGGGAACTCAAATTCCATCTTGAAACAGAAGTTCTAGATGGAACGATCTCTAAAGAGACGATTGTGGAATTTGCTTTAGTCACCATCTAAAACTCGCAGCGTAGAAAGCTGAAGAAATGAATAAGCAAGAGCATTTTCTTCGACTACCTATAGCCCCTAAACCTGCTTCATCTCTCAGGAGTTATATAATTTGTCTACTTCTGTTTAGTAAGAAGTTTTGTGGGCGAGAATGAAATATAGACAGACCACTGTCGCAGCCATCTAATTTAAGCCCGGACTCTATAAGCCTAGTCCGATTCAGAAAACGGACATGAAAAGAGCTATTTGACTGTAAAGTCACTCAGGTTGGGTACCTAAAAAAACACAGTTCCTCAGACCACTCACTGCGAACACGAAGTGTAAGTGGGGTTGCATTATTGCTTCCGATCACTGCCACCTGAAAAATGATTCTGAACAACACGAATTTAACCTAAGAAACCCATTGGCAGCTCCGTTTGGCGGTGGGCACAACTGCCCACAGACATTAGGAACCTAGAGAGTTTTAGCAAACTCTTCGTGGCCTCGATAAATCGTACCGAGAAAAAAACCTAACCCCACATAAATGTTCCTGGCCCCGATAAATCGTACCGAGAAAAAACCTAACCCCACCTTTTGAGAGCAAAGCAGCTGAGCTGTCAGAATCACAAAAAAAAAATCGCACTCACTGACGTGACGTCACATCGCAAAATCGAGATCCATTGAAAAATTGGTCAAGAAATACTAGTCGCCCAGAAATTGCAGCAGGTGTGCACCCAATTATGCGAAATTCCATTTCGAATTGGACTAGAGTGCATATTTGTACTAGATTCATCGCCTTAGCACCTGAAACTATGCTACGATATTGTCATTCTCAGCTGTTATATAGCAAGTGCAACTGTGCTAAATTGTCGAGGGAACTGTCATCATTCTCAGCTGTTATATAGCAAATGCAACTGTGCTAAACTGTGGGGGGAACTGTCATACAAGTGGATTTGGTGGAATTTTCTGCTACATGCTGAAATTTCTGGGTGCCTGGTATTTCTTGACAAATTTTCAATGGGATCTCGAATTTTTCTGACGTCGTGCGTGGGGAATTTTTTTTACGATTTTCTGCGAGAGCTAACTTGTTAAGGTAGTGGTGGGGGTTAGGTGGGAAAAGCGATTATTTTTCAGAGGTTTGTGTGTAGGTTAAAATAAACCCACTATCTACATTTAATTTTTATCAAATGGGGGGGGGGGGGGGGGGACCACTTCTTATGATCGCAAACGACATGTGTGGTATATTTCTATGGTGCGATATTGACAATCTTGACGTCTGCTTCCCACGTGAAGTGATTTTTTTCCTTATCGGACCGGAGTTTGTATTGCTCTTTCGCCTTGATGCTTTTAATTAAGTTCACACTCAAGTTGATTCAAAATGTTCTTTTGGATTAAAATTTAATTAGGAGCACAATTTGTAGGCTTTAAATTTCGAATATTTTCCGAATGAATTGGCTGATTGCGATAAAATAAAAACCAACTCGATGCGTACGTTCTTCCATTCATTTTGTTCAGCACTTGGATTGAATTTTATCCACTTTTGAATGATATTTTTCTTTTTTTATAATACTATAAGTACATAATATAATATATAATAGAGATTCCATTAAGATGTTTTATTTAAATTTTCTTTTTCTTGTAATAATTGTAACGTTACAGATAATTTTGTTACATTTTTTACTTCGAATTCAAATTGTTGTTGGTAGTTAGGTGGTTAAATTTGTTTTCAATATTTAATAAAAGAAAAACATATTTTTCACGATACTTGGAATTGTTTTCTTGTTGAATTCTTTTATTTATATATAAAGTTTAGGATTGATTTTGTTATAGGTAAGATATTATTGTGTGTGTGTGATTTAACAAAAATAAAGTAATTGTGCTTTTTGGAAAGAGATTAAGTGAACAATTCAAAATGTAACTGAATAGCGAAACGCATAACAAAATGGTGAACACAATTCAAAGAACAAAAAGAAACATAAATCACATGCTTAAATGAACAATCATTTTTTTTTTTCAATCATTTATACTTTGCGTTTATCAGTCTTATAAAGATAACTTGTTGAAATTAACTTAAAGAATTAACGTTTAAAGGAACTATAGAAATTAAAATAAAGCAAACGCAATGTATGGTTAAAATGTAGTTTTGACAGTTGCTACATAAATGTAATAAACAATATATTTAAATGATCAACAGGTCTGATTTCTTTATAATTCCATGCTCCGTTGTTGCGCGCTGAAACTGAACTGCGAAATACAACAGGGGGAACCGAATTTCCAAGAAGCCACTTCGAAATATGCGTCGTCTTGACAAGTTTTTAAAAATTGCTTTCCATCCCACCACATTTTAGCGAACGATGTTAAACATAGACTGGTAAAGTGTGACTTTTACTCGCCAAACTGATCGCGACTGATGGTGGCAGAACGAAGTCATACGTTCGGCAACTAGTGTTTCACGCCCGAACGTCAAAAACAGTGCGCGTGACTGTTAATGTCTAAATCACTGTCTACGTTATTTAAAGATGTGAGTTGGCGAAACTTTTCATACAAAAAGATGCATTGCAACCAAAAAAATATTTAAGATGAAGGTTCGAACTGTCAAACAGGCGACATCCTAAAATTATTATATTATAATCACCATCTTATGTTACACGGATGTCAGATTGTGAACGGAAGTAACGCTGCATGCAAATATTGGGGCCTTCCCCTGACAAATCCCTAAAAATTTAACAAAATTTAAGACTACAACCAAAATAAAATAAGAACAAAACCAAAGAAAAAACAGTTTGTGTTTAAAAATCATAGTTAGGTTTATTTGGTAGTTAAAATGTATGCACAAAATTAAAAAAAAAAATTAAAACAAACGAATAAAATCACTCATACAGAAATATCAAAGCAGTGTTTGCCACTTTTGCTTCAAATTGTTCAAAGTCAAACTTAAAAATTACAAATTAAAGCTAAATGCAAATGAAAACATTTTCAAGTAAAATTTCCCTTCTTCTCTTTGAATTTACAAATAAATTGTAAATAAATTGTATTCTTGTATAATACAGAGTTTTCGTGTGCATCTCTTCCATTTTGTAAAAACAAAAAATATGTAAAGCAAACTAAAGCTATCACTCATATGTATAAAAGTTAATAATAATCTCAGTGAAAATATATGTGTGTGTAGTGTGTATGGAAGATCAGTTAATAAATTACAAAATAAGAAAAATTTATATATGTATATGTTATTTAAAATGTTCTTATCGAACAGAAAACACAAATTTGACACAAAACACGAATAGGTATATATAAATATTGTTCTTCTTTATAAATATTTAAATAGAAAGTGTACGAAATTAAAACATGCTGTTGTTTGTTACAGAAGTAAATAAACATAAACACACCTAAAGAATAATTGTGCAGATTTCTGTTTCGTTTTTTTTTTGCCCCTTTTAAACTTACATGACTAAAGCGACTACAAAATACGAATGACTAAAAAGTTGTATATTTTCTTTTTCGCAACACATACATAAAAAAAGAACTATAATTACGAAGATAATGTTTCTTAATTTTTCATCTCTTAGTACCTTCTTTTTAATTTTTTTTCTTTGCTTTATCACTTCTTCCCCTTAAATAAAACTAATACAAATCACAACGGAAAAAGAAACGTAAGAACCTGTTTATCAAAGATTATCTCTGTTTCTTTCATATTTTTTTTTTGTTTTTTCTTTTTTTCAAACAAAGATTACGAAAAAGAATAAGCAAAATACACATCAAAAGAAATGGCAAATTAATATTATGCATCTAGGCTAATAAAATTTCCAAAAACACACAGACTACGTATTTAAGTGTTGTTCTTTACATACTGTTAAATAATTAATTTTACTTGTTTTTTTTTTTTTGTAGAAAACAATTTCCTTTAGTTGTTCTTGTCATGTAATAATGTTTGGGTTACGAAATTTGCTGTTCTGCTTAAATTGTCTGTATATATGTATAGCTTAGCAAGTATTATATCTTCTTGTTTGTTTTATGCATAATATCAGAATAATAATGATAATTAAAAATTATTTCCTTTAATTTTAGTCGATTTTATGTTTTCCTTACGGTTGCTGCTGTAATGTTGTATTGCGAGTTTACAAATTACACTGCCATAGTATCGTAGGCTGTGAATCCTGCGCCGCTTTGTTGTTGGAATTGTTTTGCGCCGGCTTCGTTTCTATTAAAAATGTTATTTCAAAAAAAAAAAAAAGAAATGTAAAATAAATAGTTTGATTGGATTTTGTTTTAATGTAGAACATTAATGGAAGAATTAAAAGCAAGCTTAATTGGATGAAGTATTAGGGGAGCATAGTATACTGAAACAAGAAGCAGCGTTCTCGAAAGTATGTTTTGTTGTTTTGATGGAAGTGTTAGAAAGCAGAGTCTAAAGCGTGTGGTACTTAATCGGATTAGTATTTGGAATTTTTATTTGGAAGCGGACCTTTGCAATGCGTGAATGATGGTACAAAGTTTTAGTCATAATTTGTAGCGCTCAGTTAAAATTTTACAATACCAGTTGCGAAACAGCAAATTGTCTTTTGTGACCTAACAAATATTTGAGTGGAAGGTTACTTTTAATTTATACTCATCGGTCCATCGATAAGTTTAAGTGCTTAAGATTTGGTGAAGAAGAGGTTCACCGCCTCCGCTGCCGTAATATAATAAATGATTTTCCGGGATACACAAAACTATGTCGTAGCTTTATCAAAGATAACACATTCAGTGACCATTTACAGACTTACAATGGCTACTTTATGTATTTCATAAGCTATTGCGACCTTGAATAAATTTAAGAGAAAAGTTACAAAGACCCTCCCATTGTTTTCTAGCAAATGTGCGAAGAAAGCATTTCCAATCTTAAAAACAAGAAGTCCCACCGTGTCGAGTCCTGTTTTTTAAAATTCCGTCTATGGCGACTCTATTTGCAAGAGGACTTTAGCCCTTTGCATTGAAGTAAACGTAACCAAATCGAGTCCGATTTAAAGAGGTCCAAGTCTTAAAAGTAATGGAAGGAGTAATGCTTGGTTTTTCTTTATAGGATTTGCTAGGTTAGGTCAGTATTTAAATAGATATGTTAAAGTAATTTCTTGTTAAAAGGACCGAACTTGGTGTCAAAGCTGACCGGTCGCTTTTTAAACTCAACACCAGTTAAAACTAAAGAGTTAGCTGTGGGCAATGGGTCCACTTGCACCTAAGTGGGGTGCGGCAGGACTCGCTTTTGCCGTACCCACCCATAAACCTAACCTAAGCTGTGGCTTTTAATGTTTAATGTTGATGTCGCTAAAAGCATCTTTCATCATCAGAAATGGTCTTTATCAATTCTTTTTGAATGTTAAGTAATATATTTCATCTGACGAAATGAACAAAGAAACCACCCACACTTTAGACCCTTCCACTTTCCATTACAATGACAGAAATATAAGCTTGCTAAAAAATGTTCATGTAGTGTTCGTTTTTAAATTTATTACCAATTAAATTGTTTGTTTTTATTTTGCAACTGTAAAGGGAACCAAGGACAATACAATATCTAAGCGGAATTCTATAATTTATATTCGCGGGATTGCACGAACGTATTGATCGATTTTACATTAAAAAAATTGTTAATAATAATTCTTCGCGAATGTGCTTAACCACATTATGTTCCTATACAGTGTAATTATTTTTGATGACAGCAAAATAAATGTTAATATGTATATTTGGGGGGGAAATAAAATAATTAAACAATATTATGTCGGCCGCAGATTATACAAATAGAATACTGTTGTTTTGCTATCAAAAATAAATTATTGTTGTTAGCATTTTCGAAAGTTAGTTTGAAAATAATAAAAAATAATAATAAATAGAACAAAAGCAAATAGGAAAAAATAAAAATCAACATAACCATGCGTATGAAAAGATAAAAACAGCAACATAATCGATTAGGTACATATTTTAGTATTTATTTACAAATGTTAGTACAACGTGCATGCAAAACTTACTGTTTTCGGCTAGCGGTAAGAAAATACCATTTTGTTAATAGAGCAGACAGTATTTTAATAAAAAAAAATTATTACAAAATACGTACAATTTATTTACAATATATGCAATGATTTTCTTTTCTTTTTTTTGTGTATAGCGAATTTTTGGAAAAAAGATTACGATTTTCATTTGACTAGAAATGCTATTGTTAGAGTTTTGAGATTGTAAACGGTAAAGTGTTTGAATATGCCGTCATGCAAAGGTCTTACACAAAATTTGGGCATACCTTGCGTTGGAAAATGTCCAGAGAATTTCCAACAACCAACGGATTTAAATAGCGAATCTAAGTAAAAGATAACTTGAACAAATCTCTAATAGGGCAGCTTATTATGAGTAACTCTATGGGAACTTTACCCGAGGATGATTATTTAACGCCATTGACACCGAGCGGTGTAGAATGCATAATGGCTGACTTAATTCTTCCACTAAACCCTTAAAGTCAGGCAAAATACTTTAGGGGTCAAGCTGCGTGACTATGCAGAGAAAAATGGGACATCCAATCATGTCAAAATTATAAATAAGGCAAGCTTGTGGGGTGCGCTACGAAGCTCTGGGAGGGCATAATTGCAATGAGTGGTCTAGGAAAGGTTTTAATCAGTGTTTTGTTTACGAAAAACCTACGCTAGATGCAATATAAGCCTTGCAAAAGGTAGAGCTTCAAATAGCTTTTATTGGAGATAGAAACAAAGACAAATATATGAAACAGTGGCTGGTGGAGCGCCTGGATTGCGTCGTCGAATTAGAAATTAGTTTCCGCTGTCATTTTTATGTATGTAAGTCATACGAGTTATTCACTTATAATAAGTGAACACAATACCTACAAAACACTGCGGCTTTCTATATAATGTTAGACAAACATCGGTTGAGCGGCAAGTGGATTCTGTCTATCTGTCTTTTACCTGTAGCCCACCGAAGCAGCTGAGTTCTGACCTGACATACTTTTTCATGAAATAGAAGCTGATAGAAACAAGAATGAGGTACGAAAGACAACAATGCGATTCCACAAACCCGTAAACATTTAAAAGCAAAAATTCAACAGTCAACAACTGATGGCAGACTTTTGCTTCAACGACATTTTCAACACGTCTACACCCTCAATGATACACAATCGTGTGTACCCATCCCTTCCAGTCCTAACCAAACTAGCAGATTACTAAATTCTGTCAAAAATACTAGAATTTCTATTCAAACTTTACGCATTCGAATAATTGTTGTAAGTTTCAATCAAATTTGAAGACTTTACGTCGTGATTAGTACGAACTGTTAACATTCTATTATTTTCTTTTGATTAATCATTCTTTGTAAATTTTTTTTTTTACATTTTAACCTAACCAACAAAGATACATTACCTTTCGATTAATTTTCGCATTTCTTCAGTGGTACGTTGATCCTTTTGATGCGGGGATCGTTTAGCTGCATTTTTTTTTTTTTTTTTTTTGGTTCATTTAAGATTTCAAGTATTTTTTTCGTAATATTTTTTGTTATGTTAAGTTTTTTAGAGATATTTCCAGAGTTAAATGTGAAATTATAAAAGAAAAACAAAAAAAAGTCAATAAAAAATGTTAAAAATGAAAAAAAAAAAAAATCATAATTCGTTCTCCTATTATAAATATAAGTGAAAATGAATATGAAAAATCTCTATTTTTTTTTGTAGATATCGTTTGGGGACTAGTTTTTTACATGATTCAAAAGTGCATAAAGAATATTCAACTCAAGAACAAATAAATAAATTGACAAGCATTTTATAAACACCTAAATTACGTTTAAAAGAAGGATAATTAAACAAAAAAAAAACACTTCCTAATAAAATTTGCCTAAAAAAAATGAATCCCATGCAATCCACATGAAAATGAATGAATTATAAACATTAAGTTAGTTACATAAAGTCTGTAATACAATTTACAATGAGTGTACCCAAATGACCGTAATTTTGAGAAACAGAAATTTTAAATTCACACACGCAAACAAAGTGAAAAAGTGACAGAGAACTTAAACAAAAATGAAAATAAGTATTTTTTTTTACAAAATTTTGTGTAGGGCTTTGAATGAATTTTTAGCAAAACACAGTGATGATTATTAAATATGAAAATAACGTATAACGTGACTTGTAAAGGTACAATCGATTGGATTTGAAAAGGAGTAGCGATTTGAATGAGTTGCTGAAGAAATTTTTATACACGGATACTTTTTGCTGAAGATTAACAGGAATTTATGAATGAAAAATCACCCAGGGCAATTTTGTACATTGACAAATCGGAGCGTAACGAAAAGTGAAACGCAACCGAGCAGTGAAATGAGTTTCATAATTAAATAATTGTTAAGCTCTCACTTTTATAAAGGGGTTTCCAACAGGGACGCTACAAAAGTAGAGCGACAGGGACAGCAAACGACGCCGAATTTCTTGCCGCTCTTTTGACATTTCTCTTCAGTAAGGTTTGCCATTTCATGATGGAAAGATATACGAGCCAACAACGAGTCGAAATTATTAAAATTTACTACCGAAAATCGGAGTCAGTGGCCTCAACGTTAAGAGCGCTACGTCCAATTTATGGTCGTCATAATCGTCCTAGCAGATCAACAATTGAGCGTCTAGTGGAAAAATTTGAGTCCACAGGCACAGTACAAAATGTTCCCGTGCCAGTGAGACAAAGAAGTGCCCGTAGTGTCGAGAATATTGCTGCCGCTGAGGCTTCAGTTGAAGAAAGCCCAAATGTGTCTCTCACACGTCGTTCTCAAGCGTTGGGCATCTCTGTGACGTCGTTGTGGCGAATTTTGCGAAAAGATCTTGGCCTACATCCTTACAAGATTAAATTGACGCAAGAACTGAAGCCGCTTGACCACCAAAAGCGCCGTATGTTCGTGAATTGGGCTGAGCAACAACTTGAAAATGATTCGGACTTTCATCGCAAAATCATCTTCAGCGGCGAGGCTCATTTCTGACTGAATGGCTTCGTCAATAAACAAAATATGCGGTATTGGTCAGGCAGCAATCCACACGCACGCCATGAGTCATCATTGCATCCCGACAAAATTACGGTTTGGTGTGGTTTATGGGCCGGCGGCGTCATTGGGCCGTACTTCTTCCGTGATGATCGAGACCGGCACGTTACTGTGAATGGGAATCGCTACCGTTCAATGATAACCGAATATTTTCGGCCCCAATTGGATGATATGGACTTGGAGGACATGTGGTTCCAACAGGACGGCGCCACAAGCCACACAGCGAATGTCACAATCAATTTATTGGAAACCAAGTGTTATCTCACGAAGTGGTCCAGTCGCTTGGCCGCCTCTGTCGTGTGATTTGACGTTGTTAGACTATTTCCTGTGGGGCTACGTCAAGTCTATGGTCTATGCCAACAAGCCAGCGACGATTGATGAACTTCGCACGAATATCGAACGTGCAATTGTAGCAGTATCGGCCGATTTATGCTTGAAAACCGTCGAAAATTGGGTTCAGCGTCTGGACTTCTGCAAGCGTGCCCGGTGATGGCCATGCAAAAGAAATCGAGTTCCATACATAATGGCATCGAACGTACTTTCACAGGAATAAAGAATTTCATTGATACCCAAAACCGTTTTTGTTTTATTTAAAACTTTTGAAACTTTTGTAGCGCTCTTATTGAAAAAAAAGTAATAAAGCGCAGCTACTGCGTTTCATTTTTCGTACTGCTTCTGCTTTATACGACGACGTGACCGCGTTTTTTACTTGTTTTGATGTTGCTAGGAACGCCACGGTTTCCTTTTGCAATTTTGGTTTAATGGCGAAGCCAATAAAAATATACGCGGTTTCTATGGTATGCTGGTTTTAAAAATGAAAAGAGGCCAAGCGACCGCACCGGCAATAAAGCTTGAAGCCTCAAAGAAGCATTGCGGCTGTGCTATCATTTCTGTTCAAATTTACACAAAAGAGAGTTCAAATGACATTTTAGGAGAAACTTCTTCAAAGTTCATCTATGACAAGCCGTACACTCGACGGATTATCAATTGTCAGACACATCTCCAAAGAGCCACCGCCAGATGGATGCATTTTTAAATTCCGCACCCAAATCAAATCCAATCAATTGCCACAATAAATTTACTGACATTACTTACAACTAATTGAAAATAAAAAATGTAATTCCCCGTGAAAATTCCTAACAACAAGACTTATGTATGACCCATGAGAATGAATCGAGCATTCCAAGCAAATAAAACATTCTCGAACTTCCAAGTTTCGAACTTCGATTCAACCAGAGGGAATGATGGTGACACTTTAGGTGTACATTGCATTCATGTGGAATGAGTGAGAATGATGATTGATGAAGTTGAGTGGATATTTCATTTAATTTCAAATAATAAAATGCACACATCCATCTAGGAACAGAGTGTTCATTTCGAAAACGATTATTCGCGAACGAAAAACGAACCAAACACAAATGCCACTTTATTCTACGAACAGAAATAAAAGTGATGTTCGAAAAGAGATGCTTAGTCAATCACTCACCCTCCTTGGAGTCTTCTATGCAAGTTCGATATGAAGACAAAAGGAAATATTAATTTTGTTAAGGTTGCTGTTACACATATAAAATTGTTTTGGGGGAACATAAACAAATAGAAATGAAAACAACCCTATTCTGACAAACGATTATTTACACGAAAGATTTTTCTGTTCGAAAGATTTGTCACTTACCGCCATAGTTGCCTCGTGGTCCATGATCGCGGTCGCATTCAGCCTCTGAGATCTCATTGCTCTCCTTGGAGTCATTGAAGGAGGAGTTGCTCATGTCGTGGTTGCGTGGTGGTGGTGGTGGTGGTTCAGGGGATCCATTACCTGGCATATTACGAGATGATCCTTTTAATTGTAAAAGTTTCAGTGGTGCAAATAAAAATATGAAAAGTGGGACCGGGGGTTTTCGCTTCTGAGTCACTTACCGACGCTGCGACGACCCACAGATCCACGTGAACCGTAGTGATCGTATGGTGTGCCGTATGGTCCGCCGTATTGTGAGCCGTATTGGTCTTCTTCGGGTGCGCAATTGGCTGGGTCATCGTATTCGGGTCCGGGGCCACTGTACAAGCTTCCGCCTTGCGAGTTGACACGGGTGTAACGGCGCTGCAAAAGAAAACAAACTTTTATCAAACTGACCCTTCATTTGAAACAGCCACCCTACATATTGATCCTCTTCAGCGCAGTTGGCAGGGTCGTCATATTCGGGAGCTGGAGTATAGATGGAGCTCTGTCCACCTTGGCTGTTCTTGCGAGCATATCGGTTAGCACGTGGCATAGACTGCGAGCCAGATCGTGAGTGTACATGGCCTGGGTGTCCTGGTGGTCCCATGGTGCCGGCATGTCCGGGTGCTCCGTGGCCATTCTGGTGTGGGAAAGTCTGGAAGTTCATTGCCTTGGTGGGGTCCATTTCTTCGCGGAAGCCGAGCAAGTGGAACGTGGCATAGGGACAGATCTCATCTTCCATACCTTAGTGGGGGATCATTTTGAATTAACACAAGAAGAATTGCATTAACAGGACGTCACCAACTGGCGCTTGTTTATATTTCAGCGTTTTATGCAAATTAGAGAGCAAACGTGCGACTACAACCTGTTTATACACACACTCATCGGTTACCTTTGTTACAGAATGTTAGTAATGATCACGCAAAGTCCCAAAAGTTATAGACAGACCAAGAGATAGACTACGTTTTTAATCAATTCAATAAAACCAATTTAAATTTGAACAAAAAATCAATAAACTGGGACAAACTTAATGGGCGTTTAGTATTATAACAAAAAAGGCTATTAGTAGCGCGTAAACAAATTATTAAATTCAATTTTTAACCAAAAAATAAGGAACAAAAAAGTTTAAACTCAATCCTACCTGGATGTCTGTGATAACATTCTTCAGCACCATGGCTGTGGCCATAATGCCTGGGCACTGGTGGTGGCTTCAGTTCTTCGTAGATTGGACGACGAGGATCCCATGTGGAGTGGTTTGAACGCATGCCACGGCCTACTTATTTATTTTTACACATAACATTTATAAAAATTTAGTTTTTTGATGGATTCAAAGAGGGACGAGTTGCAAATTTGAAAAAAAATAAAAAAAAATAGAAAAAAAATGGGAAAAGCGAAAAATTAAAACAAAGCGAGTTGTGGAAGGAATAAATTAACGGAGATTAGTAAAATATGTTACGTTTTATTGCTACGTTCTAAACCCTTCATAGAAGTGCTAAAGTCTATCGATACTGTGTAGGTGTGTTGTTTTTTTTTTTTGGCACCTTAAATTGTAAGTGAAGAAGGGAAGTCTATAAGGTATCACTGTCAAAGTGTGGAGACCGTATTTTAGTTTGCGAGCTTTGCAACGGATTAAACGAGTTATCTGCATCGCAAAGAGCTGGCAAATTTTAGAAATATATTTTTAAAATCAGAGCTCAATTCAAGAAAGTTCCAACTCATTCTCCTCGGTGAGAGGGTGCATTTTTGGGCTCGTATTTAGGAAATATTATCGCTGGGAGTGAGAGGTTTTTAACTAATTTCTTGTAATCGCTTGGGTATCGGTTAACTGACACTTAGCACTTCTGTAAGGTGCCTACTCTACACAACTATACCACGTAAAAAGCAAGCACATTTATATCGAAAGGACACACATCTTTTAAACTATTGAATGTAGAAAAATGAAAAACAAATATTAACTAAGATTTATCTCAGATGTCACATCTAGAAAAATATTAAAAGAAACCGTCTATTTTGTACAAAACGATATTAAAAGTCGGAAAAAAGTGAAAAATAAAAATCTACACATTTAAAATATAATAAAAATAAAACTCCATTAGGTAACTCCCCAAGTGGATGTTATTTCCCGTGTTAAAACAAATGCAATAGTTAAACAATAATAAAACAAAAACAATTTGTAGATATTGTCCTTCAGATTTGATTAAATTTGGCGATTAGATGCTTACTTATGACTGTACCTCGCTTAATCCGGTCGCAGGTGTTGTAGTTGGAGCCGGGCACGGGTGGCAACTTCCTGTTTGGTGGTGCAATATATCCCAGTTCGTCACGAAGGTCTGGTCGCCTCTTGTCCAAGGTAGCGCCGGGTCCCATTGTCTGATTGTAAACTACATCGTCTAGAATTAATATATGATATCGAACTCTCAATATGTGGCTGAAGATGCTTTTGTTACCATTTTGTTACTGTTTTTTACTGAAATTCTTTTACTTTTCTGTTTTTGTCTTACATTTTGAAAATCCATCGTTTTACTTTAAATCACGAAATTTAGATTCAGAGCAATAGAAAACAAAAATTGTGCGAATATATTTTGGAATCAAGATTTTCGGTGCACTTACAATAGAACAGACTAAATATAAACTTTTGACATATGCTTTGTCACTTAAATCTTTTGCAATTGGTTTTACTTTGGTGCATTGGAAATTTCCTTGTTAATTACTTAATTTATGAATAAATTGATGATGGTGCGCTATGATTTACTTTTTGATTTCTTCATCAATATATTTTTTGTTTTGTTTGTTTTTGCGATAATGAAAGCATCTTTGCTGTGTTAGAAGAGGTTTTATCTTCCCCATGGGAATGGGGAAAATCTTCTAAAATAAATAAATTGGATTAATAAAGAAAGAAAGAAAGATTGGTTTTGTTTTTTTTTTTTTTTTTGAAAATGAATAGAAGATAGATGAAAGAGAATAGAATGATAGTTTACACACATGAAACTAGGGTTTTACTAAACACACTTTATCCGATTGTTGTGTAGGGGGAGGGGGATCTTTTGTTGTTTGGTTGGTTAATTTTTTTTTCCATTTATTATCGCAAAAAATTGTTTAAGCAATTCGAGTTTGCCAATTGTTTGATGAGGATGAGGTAGTTATTAAGATGATTTAACACATGAAATAGACATAGTTTTGGTCAGAACTTGATTATTTCTTTTCGAATTTAGGAATTGTTTAAATTTAAAAGGTGAAAAGTTGCCTACCCTTATGAAATTTCTACCAGTCTTGAACAAAAACCCCACCTAGCTTTTCTATGAATTTTTAGTATTAAATTAGTTATTTTGTTTAGTTAATGTGCTTCCCTCTGCCCTCGGTGCCAATCACCTTAAGCGGGCGCGAAATAGTAGAACCTTGAATAAATCTAAAGAATAAGAGCACGTTTATACAGCAATTCACATCAAAATACAGCTCCAATTACAACTTAGAAGTTGGACGAATTTATTTCCATCGATTTGAAGGTTTTAACGTAAACAGTAGCATTTAGTATACTCCATAAATTTTGACCAAAACTATGTTCATTTCACACTCAAAATACTTACGCAAGTTTTATTTGTTAAACATTTAAGCTGAATAACAAAAAAAGCACAGTAAAGCAATAAACACAATACGCTTACAGAAAGACACCAAGAACATTGAATTAACCAACCAAATTTCGAAAAGAAAAACAAATGTAATAGAAGATAATGTTTCATGTTGTTCAGTGTGTAATGTGTATGTGTCAGAAGTTTAGATTAAAATAGATAATCAGATATTTAACGCTTAACAAACATGCTCTAATTATTATTTTGTTTAAATATATTTACACTTAAAGATAATGGATAACATTGAACATCTAACTTTGGATTATTTATTATGTTTGATGCAAAAACAAAACGTTTAATATTATCGAAGCCAGAAAGCTGTTTCAATATTTTTGTTTTTAAGTAATAGAACGAACACCAAAAGTAAATCATTTGTAAAAAAGATCTTGTGATACTTATTTGTTTCTTTGGATTTTATTTTTCGAGTTGTATTATGCCAATGGACTGTTTTTTTTTTATAATTAAAGTAAAATGCTGTTTGTTTATATTAACGATGGTGTCAGAGGAAAATAAAATTATTATACTTACCTATGACAGAGTTTTGAAGAATGACAACAACAAGGAAAGAGAATATTCTTAAAAATGAAAGAATTTGGAGTAATAAATCAAAAACTAAAGGACCCCGAGTCTGGGTAACCCAAAACTATTTATAAAAGTATGAAACTCATTCTTCTACGCCCTTCGCCGAATAACAAACCAAGATGGTTAAAAGATCTGCAGGGAGAAGACACGGAAATAGTTACGGAACCGGTGGCGTATGAGTGACATTTCCCTTGCAATAAAAGCTACTGCAATAAGACTTAAGTCATTCAAACTGAAAGTCGTATACCAAGACTGCTTTTAGCTATTGTCTCCCGGCTAAGATTGGCTTCATGTTAAGAATGTTAAGACGATGCTTAAATCGACGCGTCCAAAGCTCCGCATATAAAGTCGATAGCGAGCCTTCAGTCCGCCAACAATTGAAGAACTATTTGAACAGCAGGGACATTCAAGAAAGAAGCGACTTTTAGTGGATCTACCTGTATTAATTAATGACGTCAATTATCCTCATATTATCATTGAACTATGTGCTGAATTCAGACTTCCCCTTCGACGACTATTTATGGATTTTGAAAAGACATTCAACAATGTCAACAGGGACTTCTCTAGGAACTAATGCTACCACCAAAGCTACCATAGAAAGGTTTTACTATCGCCTTTTGCATAAAGGGAAGTCGCCGAAGGAAATATGGGTTTTTCGTTCATTGGAACTATGACCCACTTAATACAGTGATTTCGCCAATCAAATGATTATACTTCATAATAATTCAATAATTAACCATTAGACTTAAGCGCACAAATCATAAAAAAAAACTGACACCACCGCTGAAAAGTGTATACGAAAGAAAGAAAGAAAGGAAAAAAAAAAAAAAAACTCAACAAAAACAGAAGAATAAAATGTTCAAGTATTTCTGTTAAATATAGAGTAAAATAAATTAAAATCAAGATTAAAAGAAGATTATGTAAATAAATCATTTTAAGCTGCAATGCACAACACCTACAGTAAACATCCTTTTGTCCTCCACGTAAGTCATCAGCTCTTCGTCTTGATAGCGCTACACACACAACTAGTATACCCACCGCAACAACAATGCATGTCGCAATCAATGGCACCATAAAATTCAAATCTAACCATTCTGGCATCCATGCGGGCATCCTGATCCTGGTATTCATGTTACCCGAACCAATGCCATCGTCCAAGGGGGCAACAGTGCCTAGATACGTACCATTAATTGCCAGAGATTGTATTTTATCGGTTTTATATCGTACAACAGGCACACATTCAATTTTTTTATATTTTACCACGATGCATTGGTAAGTTTTTGTTTTTTTTTTTAAGTATTTGTAGTTGTTTTGTATTGTGTTTATATATATATATAATTTTGTTTTCAAACATAAACCATTGAACACAGTTGAAGAAGAAAGAAATAAACAAAACGAGAAAGAGAAGAAAAAATATCGAATTAATTATTGCTGTTTTTGTAATACCTTTGTGATGATTGCCTTTGCTACGTAGGATACAAATAACAATAATGGCAATGATAATAACAAGTAGGGCAGCTACCACCGGTACAATTAAATTTAAATTCGACAAGATGATGCGAATAGTATCCTCGGCGGTTAATTCGGGTAAATCACGCGAGGGGGCGATTGTCCCTGTAACAACCAAAGGTAATTTTGTTTGTTTTGTTGGTCTATTTTTATGTACCATTTTTTTTCAATTTGTTTTTTTTTTTTTATACATACACAATAACAATAATAAACATTTTTTTTTTAATTGAAAACTTTGAAAAACGTGAACGATTTTGTTTGGGAACATAAATTGCTATGAGTAACGAGTAGTGATAAAATGGATGTAACGGTAACTTTGAACTCTCAGGCACTAAAGTTGTAATATTGTTATAGAAAACAAAGATTGTATTATGTAAAATATATTTTTCTTGTTAGTTACTTAATGCAATTTGTTTTTCTTTCAAGTAAAATGTTTTTTGTTTCTTTTTTTTAATTTAAACTTCAAGACAATTTAACTACTGATTAACGAAAAATGAATAATCTGCTAATGAGAACAGCGTTAACAATGGTTTATTTGAAATAAATTAAAAGGAAAATATACTGTATAGGGTTGGCCCTAACCATATTCGAATAACATAACATTTCATAACGAAATCAATACTTTAAACGTAAATTTTTAATAGTAAACGTAACTAAATTTAAAGAATTCAAATAAATGCTAAGTCAATAGAGATTTTATTACTTAGCAGAGTTTGTTTTGCACTTTTTTGTTTACTTTTTTTTTTTGTTTTTTAAATAACTTTGGTTGTTTCAGGAACAAATGTTTTCTAATTGTTAAAATTCCCCATTATAATTTAAAGAAAAGATATTAAAATCAATATGCTTTAGTACTTTTAATGGCAATTCAATAAAAATGAACTCAAGTAAATTAAGTGTTTTAGGTTTTCGAAATAATAAGTAATGCTTTCTAATTAAAATCAGTAACAAAAAACAATGCTATAGAGAAATTATATTTATTTGTTTAAGACTTAAAAAACAAAAGTAAATGTATTTCTATGCTTTGAAGATGATTTATGCATTTGTGGAGGATAGGTTTCTTTAATAATAATGCTGCCAATTGATAAGTTAAGGGCGTTCATAATGAAATTGAAGTTCAAACTTCTGTGCGGGGATCTATTGTCTTACACCGCATAGGAAACAGAAGTTTTCTGAGGTGTTTGCAAGAGCGAATTATACATGGCTACGAGTTTTAGGCCCCTTTGGCATATTCTTTAATTTTGATTACCTTCCAAATACTGTTGAACATTTCTATGTCAAGCGGATTTGCTTCGCTATTTGAAAGAACCTTACAGAGATTTTTTTTTAACAACTACACCTAGAGTTCTGAACTGTTTTTAATAGCTGAATACGTTGGACGTTGGAATAGTTGACAAATGCATACGGCGAATTGTTGGGTTGATCTTATTATAGTTTCCTTAATGAATATGACTATTTTTATGGACAGTGAATCAAAGATGCCGCATAGTGCTTGGAGAAGGGGCTCTGCTAAATGTGCTCCTAAATTCAGGCAACAAAAACGTGCTTTAGAAAAAGGTAACCTCGATACTACAAGCTTTTTAAAGAAGCCGCATCATTAGAGCGGTTGGCGTGCATCTACCTAATACAGATGTGAACATCTTGACCGCACAGTTTCCCAATTTTTCAAAACGAAGTTACGCCTCCTTTTAATAGTTTTGGGGTCAGAGAAAGTCCTATTTCTGTAGGCGATTGTTAAATTATTCCGCTTCTAAAAAGTCGCTAACCACAAACCCATGAATGAATGAATTCATTCAAACTAAACCTTTAAAAATAAAACTGATTCGCGGGTATCTGCGGCCAAGAAAAGGTTTTCATTTGAATGAAATGTCAGAAACGATGAATATTCGCTTGTTCGCAGTTAGCAGTTTGTCAGCTGTTAGCAGCCCACTGTTTAGACCTACGTTATCCAAACCCTCGGCTTTGTCAGAGAAGTTTGTTGAAGATCGATCGGTGTAGAAATGTTGTCACTTTGACATCTTCGAAATTAATTTTACCACTTGCTGAAGTAGTCTATATTAATCTCATTCGGTCGAGCTCAAAAAAGGTTATGGTTCATAATTTAATGTTAGTAAAGAAATACTTCGTCTTTTTCATCATTCTTATTAATAAGTTTATCAACAGAAACTATAAAATTGTCTTACCCCTATAAATAAACATGTAGCCAAACAAAGTTATAAAATAAAATAAATCTAGGGAACAAAATTGAGTTTTAAGCTTGTTTTATTTAAAAATGGGCAGACTCTAGCTTGTACAAAAACATTTAATAAGAATGTTTAATGCCACGTTATAACGCAGCCAACTTCCCTTCAACCAGTAGTTAGTAAGTCGTTAACGTCACCTTCAACGCTGCTTTCGCAAACGAGAAATATTTTTATTGTTCTAGGTCACCCTGTTAAATATTCTTTGCCAAGTTATCCCGTTTCAAAGAAAGTCCGATGGGCGGAGTCTGTCTTAAGGAATGTTTGTCCGAAGCGATGCGAGTTCAAGCAGCTTGCTATGTTTTCTGTGCGTCTGGTGTTTTTTTCTGAATTTCTTCTCCGAATTTGGTGGAACGTGGCAGAAAAAAATTGCATTTGCATATACAGCGAGCGCTCTTGATCAGATCAATGACAATTTTTGTCCTCAAATTGTAATTTGTCAACAGCGAAGGATTTTTTTTTGAATTTTCCTTTCTAAATTATTCAATTCAAAGCGTGGCATTCATTTTGGAATTCAAATTAAACATCAATCAGTTTGTCCTGCAATGTCCGCGCATCGTAAAGTCCTTCACGCTAATTGTTTTAATTTTCGCTGGTTTCTGTCACAGGTTTTTTTTTTAAAGTTAGTTGGTTTATGTATTAGTTTAGGACAAACCTTTTTCGTTCTTCATTCATACTTGGGCACCCTGTTTGAAAATAGCAATTGTCCCGTTTCGAAATTGACAAGTCTACGATGTGTGGGAGGAGTCATCGATAATGCATTTTTCCCGTCTCACATGAACTGAAAAGTTGGGTTTCTATTTTTGCTGTTCGCCTGGAAGCTGAGCAGTGTTCATGTTTACTGACTGACGAACATCATCACAATTCACACCCAACTTTGTTCGAAATTATCGTACATGTGTGGGTGGGAGGTTGTTGTTTCTTGATATATATATTAAGAAAAATTAAAAGTGTTGGGTTTTTTTTATTGGTTTCTGGTTAAATGACAAAAGAAATTGTCAAACAAACACCAGGCGCACAGGAAACATAGCAAGTTACATCAAATCAATCGAGATCGGTCGGTAGCCTTTGTCCATAAACATTCTTAAAGAAAGACTCCGCCCTCGACAATATTTTTGAAACGGGACCACTCGGCAGAAATTATTTGACAGGGTGACCTAGAACAATAAAAATATTTCTCGTTTGCTTAAGCAGCGTCAAAGGTGACGTTAACAACTTACTAACTTACTGGGTTAAGGGAATTTGGCTGCGTTATTGTGTGGCATTAAACATTCTAATTAAATGTTTTTGTAAAAGCTCGAGTCTGTCCATTTTCAAATAAAACGAGCTTCAAACTCACTTTTGTTCGCTAAATTTATTTTATTTTGTAACTTTGTTTGGCTAGGTAGGTACATGTTTATTCATAGGAGTAAGACAATCTTATAGTTTCTGTTGATAAACTTATTGATCAGAATGATGCAATAAAAAACTAAGTATTCTTTATTAAAAACTACTTAAGTCTACTAGGAATTGCCGATAAATCTTCCAAGTCAAGAAATTCTCGACTTCTATTATCATTCATTTGGCTTTTCCGGCTGTTTGTTTTAACTGGTAAAAGGGATTTACTCCACATAAGTGCAGTAGACTTTAGACACTTTAAAATGTCTAATTGTGAATCATTTTTGTTTCTAATCGGCCCATGCGTTATCACGAATTTTAGGGCAGATTTAGCATTTCGTATTAGGCGCAGAGAAAACATAGCAAGCATCCGAAAACCAGCAATTGAAATCTTCAATCAGTGACCACTTGAAAACCGCACAGCTCCCCAACCACTTTAGTCACTCCTTGATCAATTGGAGTTCATTTCGAAAAAAAAAACTCACACCCTCTTTGGATTTGTAATCTACCTTTCTGTCCTTCTTTCAAAAGGATATATTCCTTAGTTAAATCATCTATAAAACAGCAAGAACGAAATGGCAAAAAAGGGAAACGTTAGTAAAATGAAATATATCTCCCCCCAACCGCCAACCAGCACTTACCGGCAGCAATTACAATGATTTATTCGCAGAGACTCGTCAAGGGTCTGGAGCCCGTTAAGTAAAGGACGGAGAATTGGCGGGATGCAGACAAAAGTATCCATGTAGGGCCTTAGAAAACCCTAACCCTAAAGTCTGGCTACACTTTTGGTAAGAGGGGTATTCCTCGCTGATTGAATTACAGTGGTCCCCGATGAGATGCATTTCGACCCGAAAAATTTACTATTCCTTTGCGATTCTTCTCGGTCATCGCAATAGCCTGGAGATCAGAAAATAAACGACCACCGAACTGACTGGCATTTTGTAACGTGTCAGACGTTCTTTGTCTACTGTGACTTTACACTTAGCTAGAACGTAAAGGACCTATAAACGACTGCTCTCGAGTGTCAAACGCTCAATAGAGGAGCTGTAGTTTGAATAGGTCTAATTTGGCATTTTTTCCGGGGGTCGAACTTGAAGCCCCTCGTTCAGTACCTCAACATAGAAACCAATGAGCTGTCGGACTGTCAGTATATATCCATCAGTCAGCGACTTGTCGAATGACATTGAATTCGGCCTGAAAGACTCTTCTGCAGTTCGGAAGGTCGAAGAGGAGGTATATGTCCAAGTCTGTGGAGAAGACATCAGCAGCGACAGTGGGAAAATCCTTCAGATCTGAGTTCGTCTATTTGCGGAGGTGGAAAAAGACACCGGTACCGAGTTTTTGATCCTTCGGTGAATATGGACAGCGGCATCGAGTGCATTTAAAACCTACACTTTCGTATCATATTTTTGTGGCGCAAAACTCCCATTTATTTGGCTTTATACAAGCTAAAGGACATGCACGATTCTTTGGAACAGAGTTAGTGTGGCCCTTCCTGTATACCTGGTCATTCATTCGCACTCTTGTCGAATCGGAAGAGGATTTAATGCCATACATCTTTTTCCAGCAAAACGTAATCGGGCCACCGCCACTCTAACGCATTAAGAAAAAACCGTCTGCACATACATAATTTGGAAATCTGATGTCTGTTTTACAGACTCGCAAATTTGTACTGCAGGAGGTTGCTGGGGAACAGAATAGTGAAATTGACTCCGCAAATTGCTTGATCAGAAAATGATTTAAGTCCGTAGATCTCTCAAATGTCGACCAAAAATTACTGAAAGAGTTTCTTTAGAAGATATACACCAACAAAATGGATTTCCCCTCCTTAAGGACTAAATCACTGAAACGCGAGGTCAAATTGATTGATTGATAACCACACGACATAAGAGTAGCCTACGCAAGTTCGAAAACGACAGCAGACTCATCGAAGTTTGATAGAGCGGTGTAAAAACCGTGCTGCTTCTTTACTGCTCCACTGCCGAAATTGTGCTGTTCTGTTAATAGGAAGAGGTCTCCGACACTGCCAATATTGCGAGAACGAAGCTACGAATCAAGGGATTTTCTTTCGATTTTCTTTGATTCCTATTTTTACAATTTCCGCTGTATTTACTGAACTATGCATCGATTACCAAATGTCTAAACCTACACCTACCGTTTGTAATTTTTTTTTTTGAATGCAGTATTCAGCAAATTGTCATTATTTTGAATGTCCCGAAAGAAGCATGCTCAGAAGACACTTTCAAACTCTGTTCTTTCACCTCAAACTCTGTTCTTTCACCTCACAAAGCGAGGGTAATGCCTTTGGGCCAAAAAGATCGGGTCCATTTAAATCAAACGAGTGCCTTCGAGATCATGAACAAATCGTGTTTCTACAGCATTTCAGGTTCAAGTAAAATTTGAATAAACCGAGTAAACCTTAAATCCTGTCAAATCATTTCACACGAATTACAAATCATCTTCAAGTTTCAATTTAGAGTTTCAGCTACAAATGCTCTCTATTCATATTGACACCATCTTTTCGAAGTGTTCCAAATTATCAATCATTTTCTTTACAATACTAAGTTTTGTACACAGTGGTACTTGCAAGTTACACACAATTCTTTTATGTTACAGTGGGGCAAACCAAATACGACTCTAATAGGCACATTACATTTTCTATGTCAGTTCATGTGCATTTGACAAAATAATAAAAACAAACACAAAACAAACGAAATATTTAGTTTTACTTTTACAACACGAGCTAATATAAAAGTGGGGTCAATCAAAAGAAAATATGGAGCATTTCTATATACTCTTCGTTTTGGTTTCTTTAAATTAAAAACAAATAACTTCGTAAATCATATATAAAAATAATGTAAAAATTAAAAAAATAATTATCTATTGTATGCTTCGTTCACATTTAACTATTTCAGTTTCAAGTTTTCACATTTCTTTACATTTGATGTGGGAAAAACAAATTGCACTTACGCAATCAAAATATATTTCAAAAATAAAAATTTGTCATTTTGTTTTTATATTTTTGTTAACGGGAAAACATAAATCTTTGCCAATTTCATGTTTCATCATATTTACAAAACAATTTCGTCTTTTGTTTTCTATACAAAATTTTGTTCAAAAGGGGGAAAAAACAACATTTATGAAACAGAACAGAAATGAAATTCGTAATTCGAAAAAAAGCTAATTTGTTGTGTTTTAAAGCAAAAATTGTTTGTTATCGAATCGAAATGAGAACAAAAATAAGCAAGTCAACTGAGAACAGTGGAGAAATAATATTTAATATGAAAAAGCAATGATTTCTACTTAAAAGCAGGTGTAACGAAAATTATTTTTAAAACAAATGTATCCAAAAAATATGTATTGTTGTTATTTGTATACTGATGGAAAGGGATTCATATAAGTAAAGTATATATACAAGCTTATGATAGTGGAATTATAAGTTGAGCGAGATGTGCATTGGTATCCTTCAAATTTAGAGAGCCATAATATTGTGATGACTGATGACACTCCGTGGGAAGCTCGACGCTTTTCCTTCCATGTAGGACATTCCCTACTCATATTCAGCAACTGCCTACAGAAAGTTTGCGGTGAAAGAAAATGTTGTAAAACGTAACGCAGTTCACTACGAGTATATGGGAGGCAGGAATTCATAGTTACAGCGGTGAATTGTTAACAGCCATGCGACGGAGAGAGCAATGGAAATTGTCGGGCGTTGAAAGACATGGTCATCGAGGCGTTTTCTTTACCGCTTAAGGTGATGTTTTTGGGAGCGTTTTTCAAAGCGCTTTTAAGGGTGTTTCTGGTGCAATTTATGAATCATTTTTTGGTTTTTTTTTGTCCTATTTTGTGGGGTTCCTGATAGAAACTACAAAAAAACCAGCAGAAGCAGCCGCACAACTACGTCAAACAATTTCTTTACAAGTATTAATAGTAGTGTAAAGTTTTTAAGCAAAAGTATTGTATGCATAATAGTTCATCAGCCTACTTAGCACAATTCAGCGTGCGAGTTTCGATGAAGCAAATTCAGAAAAGGTTTATGCCACTTATGCCATCAGTTTTTGCTGTGTCTCTCCCTAACAAACAAATGTGGTATTCGTTTGGGCTTCTTCAGATTTGCCCTCAGATTTCAGATTTCGTGTGCTTAATCGAACGCTCTTGCTATTTTTTGTGTTGATATTCGTGCGACTTGAATATGTGTAGTCTTCGACACTTTTCTATGCGCTTTCCATTCACTGGTTAAATTTTATATTAAAACATTCGAAATTTCCGTCCCGATTGATTTCTAAATATTTGCACATAAATAATTTACGAAAATAGATTCACCCGATGCACTGCCTTTCTTTAATGTAGAAAAAATTCACGCAAATGTAAACAAAGTCCACCAGTTGTCAAACTCAAATGCATTTGTATTGGTAAATCTGAAGCAAATCTGAGAAAATATCTAGATTCGCAAAAGTGCTCTGAAATCTGAAAAAGATTGCATAAAAATTGCTCTGAGGGCAAAAAAAGTGCTCTGAGAGCGCCCAATCGAATACCACAAAAGTAAACCTCCCAAGCCGCGTAAATGGTAATGGATCCATGACAGCTACAATGAATGACAGATGAACAAACAATAGCAAATCCAAAGCCATTCAAATGTCAGCTTGGTCTGTCGAGGTAATTTTTCAAAAATTATTAAAACAAACAAGTAAAGCTAGACACCTGGTGTGCATGGCAGTAACTGTGCTTACAAGAATAACAATACTTTAAACAAGAAGATAAAAAGTTATATGAATCCTTTTCCATCATCAATATAGTACGTATATACAAAAGCAATTTCAAATCTATGTTCATTGTTATTTACAAAAAGCATTTACAAGACCACTTACCCCCAGTAACAGTCAGTGTGGCAAAATCGTATTCAGCAACTGTAAAGCCAGCTGAATTGTGTGCAGTTATACGTAGGTTATACCATGTAGCTGGCTCAAGATCTAGCACGACGTAGTTGTTATCTGGCTTCACATTGTTCGAGATTTGATTCCACTCAGTTTGGTCCCTATTGCACAACAAGTGGATGAGTAGGGTGTATGACCGAATTTGATGACACTTACCTCTTCTTGTTTTCAACGACGAAATGTGACATTGGGCAGCCGCCATCTTTCCACGCCTTGAAGTGCAGGCTAACCGAGTTTGAGGAGACTTCAATGAATCGTGACTTCTCTGGCAGCTTTGGCTTGTAACCCTTTGTGCGTGTGTTCAGAATGTCGGAGGCTTCTCCAGCGCCAATACTGTGGGATTGACACGAGTCAGTTGTGTGCTGTGGAGAACTTTGTTTGCAATGTAACCACTTACTTGTTGAATCCGGTGGCATAGACTTGGTATCTTGATCCGCAGAAGAGATTTTCAATTGTAGACTTTTGAGCTTCGACAGACACTTCAGCTGTTTCCCATTCGCCGAATTCTGGAAGAGAAAGAACGGCTTAACGATTGCGAAACAAATGAGCCCGACCCTTCTACTAACCTGGTTTGTAGTGGAGTGTATATCCATGGAGAGGAGCAGAGTCTCCTTCATGGGGCTTCAATTTAACGGTCAACGCATCGGTGGTAGTGGCTGAAAGTGTAACCTGTGGTGATTGGGGTGGAGCCAAGACAATAAGCTTGTGTGTAATCGAGTCCTTAGCGATGGAGTTCTCAGCATGACAGGAATACTCTCCGGCATCCTGACGAGTGGCAGACTTTATCAACAACGATCCGTCGGGCAACAGGCGCATACGATCATTTGGAGTGAACTCAACACCCTTGATCTTCCATGTAATGTCGGGAGTGGGTGATCCAACAGCGAGGCAAGGCATCTTAGCGTCTTCCTTGAATGTGGCAGTGAAGGTATCGTCGAATGAGGCAATCTTGGCAGGAACTTGATCACTTGGCATGGCTATAATACTCTTTGAGGGCTGTCCTTCGCCAATGTTGGTGCTGGCTGTGACCCAGAATTCGTATGGCTTGTTCTTTTCGAGTTCGGTGGCCTCCAGACTCATCTGATAGTGGGGGATTTTCTTGCTCTTTGGTTCACCTTCGGCTCCTTCAACTTTCGAGTAGACTGTGTACTGTTGGATGACACCGTTTGGTTGTGCTGGTGGACGCCATGACACGAGAATGGCTTCGTGTCCCATGACTAGAGCTTTTACATCGGTGGGTGCTTCAGGAACTGTTCGCAAGAAAAAAAAAAAAAAAGAAAACAGTGTCGTATGTAGTTGGAAAGTGCCGAAAGAGCTCAAACTTACCATCGGGTTCGGTTTGACAATGGATGGGGGCGCTTCGAACTCCATCTCCTCCGGCGGTAGTGGCCAAAACTTGCATGGTATAGTTGGTGTACTTCTTCAAGCCATGGAGAACAGTGTCCGAGGATGCAGTCTTTTTGTAGTGGCGTTTGGTCTCATCTAAATTGAATTCAATTAAGAGATTTGGAAGAGATTGTTTGGGTAAGAGTTCGCAGTTTACTTGGAAGTGCCGCTGAGGAACGCATTTGGGATGAAACTGCTTACAAGCAGGAACTTTTTTGGTTAACTTACGAACTCTCAAACCATTTAAGGCACCAAATATACTTACCATACCACAAGTCGCTGGGTGAATACACAACCTTGTAAGTCTTAATGACTCCGTTCGCCGATTCCAGTGGTGGGCTGACCCATGAAACGCGAATTGTTTGCGAAGTTAATGTGGTGCAGGCAGTGTCACTGGGTGGTTGGCTTGGTGTGCCTTCGGCAGTGAATTGTTTCTCTTCATCGCTCATTGGTCCGGCGCCGATTTTATTGAAAGCCTGAATGACAACCGAGTACTGGGTGTACACTCTCAAGTTATTCAATTCAAGGCTGTGCTCCTTGCCCTCTTCAGTTAAGAAGTTTACAGTCTCGAAAACGTACGAGCTGTTGGTGTTGGATAGTTTGTAGCCGACATAGTAGCCCAAGATCTCGCCATTCCATTCGGTGCGTGCTGGTGGCTTCCATGTTACTCGCAGAGTTGTCTGGTTAACTGGTTCGACTTTAATGTTCTGCGGCTTGCCAGATGGCGCCTCTTCAGCGGTGATAATGGTGACAGCTTCGCTAGACTGTGATGTTCCAATGGCGTTCTCGGCAACAATGCGGATATTGTACGTTGTAGCTGGGCTCAGTTTCTGTACTTGTGCTTCGGTGGTGTGTCCAGGTACCATGACTCTGTCGATTTCATCCCATGATGCACGTGATCTCTTGAATTCAATGATGTACCGATTGAGAGGAGAGTTGCCGTCGTAGGGTTGCGCCCAGCTAAGTTGAACTGATCGTCCGGATTTGTCGAGCACCTTCAGGGCGTATGGCATCTCGGGGACTTCTTGAATAATCATGTTGATACTGGCATCGTCACTTCCAAAAGCATTTGTTGCGACACAAGTGAAGAGAGCCGAGTCAGAGCGTTCAGTACGTTTAATCGAAAGACTGGACATAACACCGGTGGACAGGATCTCTTCGCGAATGGTGTATCGGTTGTCGGTCTTGGGGTCCAATCGCATGTTGTTCATGTTCCACAAGATTCCAATGGGCTTCTCTCCCTTGGCTTCGCATTGCAACACGGCTGGTTCACCTCGTCGGGCAGTTTGATTGCGGAGTTTCTCGGTGAATTCGGGTGGAGCCTGAACGCTGATCATGATAACAGCGGAAAGTCCTGAACCAATTCCATTGATCGCTTCACACAGATAATAGCCTTCGTTGTTCTTCTGGATGTTGTCGATGAGCAGTGTGCCTTCTTCTACGCGAATGTTATCGTTCTTCTTGAGGTCCTTGTATTCGCCAGGTGTGTCGCCTAGAAATATCAATACAAATTACTTTCTTTTCTCTTTTTATAATCCTGAGTCTTCTACTTACCAACAGCCTTCTTCCATGTGACGGATGGCTTGGGGAATCCATCGGCTTTGCATTCAACCTTAGCGTCAGATCCCTGGGCGAAAGCTTTGTCGGTTGGTTCCAAAATCCATCTTGGTGGTACTGTTTACAGGGTTTGGTATAATTTTGGATGAAAATAATGACACATTAGACTTTTTGACACATGTCTGAGTGATTTTAAGAACAAAAAGCATGCGGAATAGAAGTGTACTTCTTTTGAGCGGACGGCACGGACAGTATCACGTGAAATGGATTTCATTTTTACGTTCTAATTTGTTTAGTTTATTACAGTTAATGCGTTTTTTACAAGGCAATTGTGCGAATCAAGTTTTTAAGTTTGTCTAATGTTTTCGAAACCATTTCAGTGACAATTCTACAAAAATATTGAAGGTTAGAAAAGTGCGAAAACTTTGTTCATTACTTACGCGGCAATTTGGACTAGAAATTAAATTTTTAACTTATTTTTTAACAAGGCTTTTTAGCTCTCACCATAATGTGCAAATATTGTTTATCGTTGCGGATGAACTGAGCACTAATTTAATTTGCTTCGAGTCAATCTACGACAGTTCCGAAAAGAAGACAAATCTCAATGTCACGATAGGCATAAGAACAGCTGACAGAAGGATTTAAAATATAGACAGGAAAATTACCCAGGCATTTTCTACGTACACAATTCTCTTATAGCTAGCTGAAAACCAAGAAATCAAACTTACGACACCTTTCTGAAACTTTCTGCTGCAAAAGTTAGACTGTCATGGATTTCCTTATTTTTGTTTGCGCTAGCCAAAATTTGCACTAATAGGATTAAATTAAATTAATTTCACCAAATCAACTAGTTCAGCAATCTGATTCTCTTTGCTGACTAGGGGAACATTTCGATTTGGATTTACTCAGTCGCACAGCGAAAAATTAAGTGCTTCCCCTATAACATTCCGGCGAGATCCCTTCGGTGAAATTGTGTTTTTTCTGTTAAATTGTAAGGAAGCAGACATTTACAGAGCCTCTTCATTTTTATCTACCTTACTGCATTTAATATGCAGACATGAATAAGAGTTGGCAACACTGCGCGTGGTTCCTTAAAATAATCTCCCAAACAGCGCACAACGATAAACAAAAATTTGCACAGCAAAAAACCAAATTCAAAGCGATTTATTTTTCTTTTTAATTCGAATGCGTATACGCCAAAGGAAACTCCTTCAATATTCGTGTAGATCTTCTTGGAGCTTAAGTCTATTTAAATAAAAATTCAACTAAAATGTACTAGAAATAGTAAAAAAAGATGTGGACAACATAAAGAGGATTAAGAACGAAATCAAAAGAAGCAAAATTAAAAGAAGCATGCACTCGAAGTGAGAACTGATTGAAAAATTCGTCAAATCCTTTTCAGCCAATTCGCAAGTAGTCTTCGATCGAAAATTAGTAGTAAATGAAAGTGAAGGAATATTCAGGGCGGGAAGGATGGACAAGGATTTCGGAAGCATCGAGAAGGAATAAGAGTTGGGAAGGAATGAGTGTGTTTTTTTTTTTTTTTCTGGGAGTATTTTGCTGTTTGGTTTATTTTTTATATTTGCGATAAATTGTCTTGTGAATATTTTCTTATGGAATGCACGACACATTGCTTTTTTTTTTACAAATACAATTTATATTTAATGCGCACAAATTGCAAATTAAATCATAAAAAAAAGCAGATAATGCTGTTTTTAGTGTAGTTGGTGTGAATTTCATCTGCCAATTGGTGCAAAGTTGTGTGCAATTATGTTATTACTTTTTCTTTGTTCTTTTCAGTGTTATTGGGGTGATGAAGAGAGTGTGGAGTGCTTGTTTTGGGTTATTTGTATGGGAGTTCCGCTGTTTCGCCATTTCACACATTTATTTCTTTATAAAAAAAATTAATCAACAAAATATTGTTCAATCACTTTAGTTTGGTTAAGGATTTCGATCTGATGACATGTCGTAAGATGATTTGCATTTTTGTTACTCATCACATTTTGATAACGAAACTAATAACAGAAAACAAATTAAATAACAACAATTGCATGAAGTAGGTGGTCTATGTATAAATATGTACAAGGTTCGATTTCACTACATCGTGAAATGTTGAGCGCATTCAGCTGTTTGGTGATATCGAATTAAGAATTTTAAATAAGCAAATACCTTCAGCTGAATGAGAGTATTCCTATTCATTCAGCAGTTTCAGCTAGTCTAGTAATTTTTGTAATCTTTTAGAAAAATTTAATAAAAAGAGAGAATTTCCACCTGTCACTGGGTCATGGGGAAGAATTGAAAAGAAATTTGCAAAGAGGAAGCGGAATAATAAGAAAGCGAAGTCGTATATGGAAAATCAAATACCCTTCACAGCGAGTTGAGCCGTTTGATTTGCGGTTCCAGCGGCATTTGTTACCGAGCACATATAGCGTCCAGCGTGATGTGATGCAACGTGCTGAATTATTAGCAAACTTGTCTGCCGACCAACACTCATTAGAGTAGCCACAGACGAGGTAACAACTTTCCCATTCAGGTTCCATACGAAAGTGAGTGGTAAGTCACCCTTTGTCGCAATGCAAGTCAATTGGACGTAATCACTCTCTTGGCTGACATCAGCGGACAGTGATAGTGGAGCCAGGGTGGGAATTTCTTTAAAAAAAAAAATAAACGGGAAGGAAACAAATCAAATATTGTGGAAATCACTACGAAAATAAACATTTTTGCACGTCTGTCTGGAAGCTGTGGGTAAAGGTAATGGCCGTGGTCTCAGAAGGCTGTGTTAACAAGGTGCTTACAGGAATTTTCAATTGTTTTTCTGAAATATGCACGAATTTATGAATAACGAATGCATATTTTTCACTGCTTGTATCGTTCGTTTTGGAACTAACGAAGCGGAAACTCTTTGATATACCCATTTTAAAACATCGTTACAATTTTAGCAAATAATTGTATGCAGAGTGGGTTCAACACTCATCATGATAGATGGCAGTAGTAGTCCTTTCGAATGGACAAATAAATAAAAAGTAGTAGCTAGTTTTCTAGTTACTACGGTGCTTTTGGTGCACAACAAATGCTAAATAGAAAGGCTTGTCGCCAAACAACAGCGCTGAAAGCTTGGTTCCCTTATTCAGCTACGTCTAAAAAATAAAAGTCTCAATTAAGCAAATTCAATAGTTACAAGCAAACAAACGAGACACACAGCCAGTCAGCGACACCACCTTCAGTCAGACGCACATTCACAAATCACTGATAGTAAACATACAACTATGTAATGAAAATAAGCCTGCCCACCCTTCACTTTAAGGGCAGCTGTCTTCCGACTTTCACCCGCCAAATTCTTCGCTACGCACGTATAATTTCCCGAATCACCAATTGTCGCTTGCCGTATCGACAGCATCAGTGTGTACTCATCGATCTTGTGATAAATCGATCGCAGCAGCGGCTGATCATCTTTCAGCCAGTACAAATCGATTGGTAAATCACCGTTGGTCACCATACACATTACCCTCACCGATTGACCGCCATTGACGCCATTCGCATTGAAGTGGAACCGATCGATGTGTGGTAATTCTTTTCACAAAAACAAATGTATACAAGAAAATGTAATAAGCAGAAGCTGTACAAACGAATTTGTTGTTAATAAAGTGAATTATATTTGATATATTGTCGTGATGTGTTAAAAATATTAATTTTTTGTTTACTTTGGTAGTAAACAGAGCCCAATGCACCAAAGGTTAATTTTGTTCGGGAACAAGTTAATCTAAGCTAAATTAAAAAGAACAAACTTGTAAGCAACTGAAAAAATATGTTTGTATAGGACCAACCCTTAACGGAAAGTGTTGTAGAAACTTCAGCATCGCCGGCGCGATTTGCGCCCACGCATGTATAGTTGCCCGCATGATTTCCATGAACACTTTCGATATTCAGCGAACTGCTACGTTTGCCGTGCATCAGAATCTGTATGCCGTTGACAGTTTGGGCCAGCTGATCATTGTAATACCATGTGATATTGAATGGGAAATCACCATGTACCACGGCGCAGGTTAATTGAAAGTAGTCACCAACGTAGAGGGGTTCATCGGCGTTCGTTGGTAGGGGAGCGAGCTTAGGTGGAACTAAATGTGGAATTGGAAGACATAGAGGGAATGTTGGGGGGGAAATTAAATACAAATTTAAATGGGATGTATTAAACAATAAAAAGAACTAAAACTAGAAGGGATTTATCGAGTATCCACACTACCGTTGACCACGAGTTGAGCGGCATAGCTTGAAATGCCGGCAGCATTCTTTCCGTAGCATGTGTAGTTTCCAGCGTGCGATCCTTGCACCGATTCGATTGTTAGAACGCTACTGCGGGACCCCATTTTCGAGACGGTTATACCCAATGCCTCGGCGGTGGTTTCGTTGAGACGAATGTCATTGTAGAACCAGTAGATCAGCAGGGGATGATCTCCGTGAATGATCGAACATTGCAGAGTGAAGTAGTCGCCGGGGAAGAATGCATCAGCGCCGGGAGAGAAGGGCGCGATTTTGGGCAGAACTAGAAGGAGTTTCAATGTAAATGTAGGTTGCTGTTCGTAGGGGAACGGTTTGATTGATGAAAATCTCCCAACCGATTTCTTTGAACAACATTTTGGTCACTAAAATATCAGTTTTCGACTAAAGAACATAATCGGACCCAAATGGGCTGCAAGAGATAGATCGATTCTATGTCCACGGCCGTCACTGTACTGCTCAGGCAATATTCGGTTGCAAAACTCTTCAAAAATTTGTGTTGTACCTCAAAATATTCGACCAAAAAATGGCCCGCTTCGTGTAAACAATTTCCAAAACTGTTTTCTGTATCAAGTGTGTGCGAAAATGTTTTTTTTTTGTAATTTAGTGCGTCTGCATGCAATTTGCCTCGCAAAGCTTTGCGTATCATTTTCCATTCATGCATTTTCAACCGTGTGAATTACCCACAAGCCAATTCAGCATATAAAGGGTGATTTTTTAAGAGGTTTAGAACTTTTTTTAAAAAAAAAACACAAAAAATTCGAAAAAATGAATGAAATATTTATTTGAACCGATAGTTTGAACCTTGCAATTTAATGTTTAAAGATAATTTCATGCAAATGTTGACCGCGGCTGCGTCTCAGGTAGCCCATCCGCTGAGTCCAATTTTGGCATACTCTTTCACACATATCGGCCGGTATCTCACGAATGAATGCATGGATGTTGGCTTCCAGTGCGTCAATCGAAGCGGGCTTGTCCCTATACACATTAGCCTTGACATACCCCCACAAAAAATAATCTAATGGTGTCAAATCGCACGATCTAGGCGGCCAATTGACCGGCCCGAAACGTCAAATTAACTGTTCACCAAACTCGCCTCGCAATTGCGCCATTGTTTCGCGTGCTGTGTGGCATGTGGCACCGTCTTGTTGAAACCACATATCATGCAAGTCAAGAACTTCCATTTCGGGCAAAAAAAAGTTTGTTATCATCGCTCGGTAGCGTTCACCATTGACAGCAACGCTGCGATTCGCATCATCTTTGAAGAAATATGGCCCAATAATGCCGCCGGCCCATAAACCGCACCAAACAGTGGCTTTTTCGGGATGCATTGGTAGCTCTTGCAATGCTTCTGGCTGATCTTCACTCCAAATGCGGCAATTTTGCTTATTTACGTACCCATTCAACCAAAAATGAGCCTCATCGCTGAACACAATTTTTCGATAAAAAAGCAGCGATGAACATTTCGAACCGAGCACGAATTTTGATAGTAAAATTCAATAATTTGCAAGCGTTGTTCATTTGTAAGACGATCCATGGTTAAATTGCAAACCAAACTGAAGCTGTTTGACAGTGACACAAGGTACTAAACACACGTCAGCTGTCAAAACCAGTGTTGCCAAAACCAAACCAGCTAAAAAATCACCCTTTAGTTTAATTTTTTAGGTTTATTTTCATTCAGAAGAGAGGAAGAAAACTACAAATAAAATTTAGTAAGCAAACTACTTAGGCATTAGTTTAGCAATCAACTTCTCCATCTCTAACCATAAACACTGAGTTCGGTTGTGAACGTTTGTCTTCCGGCGCGATTTTTCGCATGACACGTAAAGTTTCCCGCGTGATGATCATCGACCGAGTCAATTGTCAATAGACTACTCCTTTGGCCAGCTTTAATCGTTGTTATGCCTAAATTCTCACTAACTAGCTGATCGTTAAGGGTCCATCGAATGATCAGTGGTAGATCACCATCCGGAACGGAGCATTGTAAAGTCAGATACTGACCAGTCTGTGCTGGTCCCTTTTCAAAGGCGAACGGGATTATTCGGGGAAGGACTGTGGGGTCATTTACAAAAAAAAAAAAAGAGAAACAAAAACATAGCATAAGTAAATTGAAAAAAAGTGCTCCACCTATTACTTTCAACTGAGTAGTGTAACTAGCCTTGCCGGCATCATTCGATCCCTGACACGTGTAACTGCCAGCGTGTCGATCGGTTACACTCTCAATTGTCAGCACACTACTGCGACGGCCCATCTTTGCAATAACTAAATCCATATCATCCGAGATGATTGGTTGCTTATTGAATGTCCAAAGAATATTCAGCGGCAGATCGCCCTCAGTGACGGTACACTGATAGGTGATGTACTGTCCCAGATGGACGGGCTGATTGCCAGAGGAAAATGGTGAGATTTGTGGCGGAACTGCGGATGGGAGGTGTTAAACAAAGACTTACAAAAAACAAAAGAAACTCAAACGGAAAATCTGTAAAATAATATATCTGCAATAACCATTGACAACTAATTCAGCGGTATACATGTTCGATTCAGCTTGATTTTTCGCTTTGCATGTATAGTTGCCAGCATTGTTGCCATTAACCGAATCGATTGTCAGCACACTGACTTTCTTGCCAATCTTCGATGTTGTTGTGCCGGAAAACGTGTTCAGCGGATAATCGTTAAACAGCCAAACAATGTCGACGGGTAAATCTCCCTTCGAAATGGTGCACTGCACTGTAACAGAATCCCCGAAGTTGGCGGGTTCGTCTCCAAAGTCAAATGGTTTAATTTTTGGGGGAACTGCGTGTAAAGTCGGATGGAAGAGGAACAATAAAAATAGGAAAACACAATCGGAACAAAGAACTGTGATATAATAAGTATAAATTAAATTGCAAATGCGCGATGTAAATACCATTAACAATCAGCTCAGCTGTGTGTGTTGCACTGCCAGCTGAATTACGTGCCCGGCACGTATAATTGCCCGCGTGCCCGCCATGAACTGCATCAATTGTCAGTACACTAGCACGTTTGCCATTCCTCAAGATTGTTACACCGAAATGGGAAGAACCCATTGTTGCATTATTAAGCAGCCATTCGATATCGATTGGCGTATCACCCGACGAAATGATACAATTCACCGAGACGGTGTCCTCGAAGCTGGCTGGCTGATTGCCAAAATCGAATGGAACTACTTTCGGTGTAGCTGAATTGAATGAATGAATTTAGAAGCGGAAATGAAATGAGAATTCAGCATTGTTCAATTTTGTAACCACAAAAACTGCAAACGAAACGAACGTGGTTACGTGAAATCTGCGTAACTTTGTGAATTTAATCAAAAAATTGTATAGCTGGGAAAATTACCGACAAACCGCATGAAGCCTATGATTGGTTTGCTGAATTGCGTGCAAAACAGTCCGTAATTGGACGCCAGCAATTTCGTACGCCAATCGTTTTGCTATCGCATTATGCGATAACCGATTAATAGTTACATCAAAGGGCAAGAGAATAGTAGAGGATAAGTGAACAATATACTGCGTACGTCGAAATTCTGCTACGTTCATTTGAAACAGAAGTTATATCCGAATGGGTGCCAGCAAAATTCACTATTCAAAGGTAAGGTTTCCGCCTAATTTAAGAAAAACTTCAACAAATAAGGCAAAACCATTCAAAGAGAAGCTGACAGCTCACAAGGTTGAAATAAACCTAAAGTCCTTTTGAAACCTGAAAAGAGTATGAGCCTCCGATCCCTGGAGGCTGGAAAACTTAAAAATCTAAACAAAAAACACATCCGACAACATTAAGCGTTAACTGACAAAAGCTCACTAATCTAAGCCTATTAAGCAATAACAAAAGCTTCACACACTCTTGTGGTGAATTGCTCGCAGTAGCAGTAGCAGTAGCAGCAGCGTTAAGCATCAAAGCGTTTTCTTTCTGTAAAAGCATCTCATGCAACTTGTCAGGAATTTTGAGGGTATTCGAATTCATCGGATCGACAAACACAACAGTATAACGTCAAAGTAAAAATAAACACAAAACAAATGTCGTTATCTAATCCACATAAGTACCATTGACAATCAGCGCGGCGGTATAATTTACAGCAGCCGCATGATTTTTCGCTTTGCACGTATAATTCCCCACATGTCCCGCATGCACCGAATCAATCATTAGGACACTCAAACGTTTGCCCATTTTTGATGTGGACACACCCGAGTACGAATTGATTGGGTAATCATTGAAAAGCCATTCAATGTCAAGTGGCAGATCACCGCTTGAGACAAGACAATTGACCGACACGGAATCTCCAAAATTGGCCAGTTCATCACCGAAATCGAAATGGGCTATTTTCGGTGCAACTGCAAAGAATTGGATTTAGTTTGTGTGAGTGTATGGAGTGTGCAAAGGTAAAGGAACTGAAAATTATGAAATGAAAAGCAAATTCCCGCATGCGCTGAATGTGATGAATGTGCGCTGAATTCCATAGATAACCAATTAGAGCTGTTCTGCCCAGAGTCCGGTTGGAGGATGGGATGCCAGTATATTTCAAAGAATTTCGGTGGTGGATTCAACAGAAAATCATAAATTTAACGGAAACTAAAGAATGTCAAACCATTTACTACAAGTTGTGCCGATTGCATTGCTGAATCGGCTAGATTTTTAGCTTTGCAGGTATAATTTCCGACGTGCCGCGCGTGTACGTTGTCTATTGTTAGGATGCTGGTTCGCTTGCCCCCCTTGACGACAGTTACACCCGAGTAGGAATTAATTGGATAGTCATTGAATAGCCACTCAATGTCGATCGGTTGGTCGCCAGACGATATAAGACAGGTAACAGAGACGGAATCTTCGAAATTCGCCGGTTCGTCGCCAAAGTTGAAGGCAACTATGTTGGGCGGGACTGAATTGAAGAAATCCACAAATGAAAGTTAGATTAAATTGAAATTTATAAAGAGACCGAGTTTTTTAACCGATATTCAGCTGATGAATAGACCTGGCTCACAACGTTTTTCTAAAGGAAATATTTTCTTTTTGGGAGTTTTGAGGAATATTTGCAAAAATTAATTTCAACAAACCAAAAGTTCTACAAAGAAAAATGCAAGTAAATCCAGTTGTTAACCATTAACTATCAATTCAGCAGAGTATTCACTGTACGCAGCAACATTTTTCGCTTTGCATGTATATGTTCCCGCATGGCCTGCATGCACTGAGTCAATTGTAAGCAAACTTGTTCGTTTTCCGCCTCGCAGAACAGATACTCCAGCGAAGATATTGACCGGTTTTCCATTGAATAACCATTCGATGTCGATGGGAAGGTCCCCAGATGTTATCAAGCAATTCACCGATACGGATTCTTCAAAGTTCGCAGGTTCTCCGCCGAAGTCGAAGGGTGCGAGATGAGGTGGCGCTGCATAAATATTTAATCTAGTTGTCATTTAAGATAGCTAATGATGCAGAGAACCAAAAACCAGGGCATTCACCACCAACCACAAAGCAAAAAATGCTTATTTAGAGGCAATTCAGCAACATATAACCATCAGCTTAAGGAAGGACATCCGCTACCGATAAAGTTTGCCGAAGCATCATTTTGGGAGGAATTTAAATAAAAATGGGGGGGGGAACACAATCAAAACATAGAACCACAAGACAATTTAAAACAAAAAATCAATATAAATACCCTTGACTACCAATTCAGCGGTATAATTTGCCGATTCAGCTGAGTTTGAAGCTACACACGTATAGTTCCCCGCATGATTAGCTCTAACATAATCTATTGTTAAGGCGTACGTTCGTTTGCCCAATTTAGCCGTCGATATGTCCATGTGTTCATCAATTGCACGACCATTAAGTAACCAAACAAAGTCGATGGGGAAATCACCAGACGTAACCAAACACTGAACACTAGTTGATTCACCGAAATTTGCCGGCTCATCACCAAACGTAAAATGGGCGATTTTCGGGGGTACTTTTAAGGAATGGTAGACAAAAAAAAATAAACTAAATTAACAAAGAATCAAAACAAACTATCTTTTAAATAAACTTTTAAACAAATTTAACCATTAACAACTAATTCAGCAGAGTATTCAGTTGAGTCGGCTTTATTTTTCGCTTTGCAAGTGTAATTTCCGGCGTGTCCTCCGTGCACTGAATCGATGGTCAGCACACTTGTTCGCTTCCCATTGCGCATAACAGAGATTCCAGCAAACACATTGACGGCTTCCCCGTTGAATAACCAGTAAATGTCAATTGGTAAGTCCCCAGACGATATGAGACAATTCACAGAGACCGAATCTTCGAAATTCACTGGCTCCAGGCCGAAATCAAAGTGTGCTATTTTTGGCGGAGCTGAATTAAGCAAGCAGACAAATGATGGATTAACGATATATTCAGCAAAGTGTTTTCTACAGTCGACACTCACAGCACTTGTACGAAAACTTATTGGTAATAATGAGATGTAAGACTTTAAGAATCCCAGAAACCCCTAGTTAGAAATTTGTGCAAGATCTTTAACTCCCAGTTTGGTGTAATGTTTGTAGTGTATGTGACAGCTTGTGTGTGTAATTTGTAAGCGCTCAAGCGGGAGTAAGCATAACTTAATGAATTCAAGGAAAATCGCAAAAATCTTCAAAAAATACCATTCACGATCAGTTCGGCTGTATACGAAGCCGTATCTGCTTCATTTTTCGCAGTACAAGTGTAATTTCCAGCATGGCCACCATGAACCGAGTCAATGGACAGCACACTGATTTTTTTGCCACCTTTCACGATAGTTATCCCAGTGTACGCATTTATTGGCTGGCCGTTAAAGAGCCACCCCATATCCATTGGCAAATCCCCGAGGTATATCAGACAATTAACCGAAACAGATTCTTCAAAATTGACAGCATGATCGCCAAAGTCAAAGGGAGCTATTTTGGGAGGAACTAATAGAAAAAAAAAACGTTAAGACAAACAAGAAAAACGTAAAATATCACACATCAAAAAATGGCTCAACAAAGTATCTACCCTTGACATTCAATTCAGCAGTGTAATTCACTGATGCCGCATCATTCGATGCCACACATGTGTAGCTCCCCGCGTGATTCGCTCTTACATAGTCAATTGTTAGGGCGAACGCTTTCTTTCCCAATTTAGTCGCTGACAAGTCCATACGTTCTTCAATCCCCTGGCCATTGAAGAGCCACACAAAATCGACCGGAAAGTCCCCAGATGTAAGCAAGCACTGCACACTCGTTGACTCACCAAAATTTGTTGGTTCATCACCGAAATCGAAATGGGCGATTTTTGGAGGAACTTTGTACACGAGGATGGGATGGAAGAAAAGGGAAACAATTTTAAGGAACACATCTAAAACATGACAAACCGTCGACTTTCAATTCAGCTGTATGATTAACCCATCCAGCTCTGTTCTCAGCAATACAGGTGTAGTTTCCAGCATGCTTTGCTGACACTGATTCAATTGTAAGCTCATGGATGCGCTTGCCCCGATGAGAGGAGACAATTTCAAGATAAGGTTCAAAATCTTTGTCGTTCAGCTTCCACGTGACGTTCACTGGCAGGTCACCGCCAGCAATCGTGCATTGAACCGACACGAACTCACCATAACTTATAGATTCCTCTCCAAAGGAGAATGCAGATATTTTCGGGAGAACTAAAACAATTTCCTCAATTAGTTGTGCAAACAAAAACCTGACGAATGCTAAAAATGGCGAAACAGTAGAGTTTGGGGTGAAAATATAGGGCAGTGGGAAAAAAAACGTTTATTTCTTTTGTTCTGCTTCAAACAAACCATCGACAATTAGTTCAGCTGAATGATCAGCAGATCCCGCCGAATTGCTGGCAATACACGAATAGTTGCCCGCGTGCTTTGCTTCGATCGCATCAATCATTAAACTGTGTATTCTTTGTCCGCGTTTTTCGGTGAGAATTCCCAATTCCGGAACCAATGGATGTTTGTTCAGCGTCCACATAACCGAAACAGGCAGATCTCCACCAGATATTGTACAATGAACGGAGACGGGTTCACCGAAGTTCATCGGCTCATCGCCGAAGGAGAATGGGGTAATTTTTGGAGGGACTTGTGTTAAAAAATGGAGAAAAAAAAACGAAAGAAACAATTACTACTTATTCATATAACTGCTGCAAACCATTAACAATAAGTCGAGCTGAATGAAATGTAACGCCAGCCTTATTCTGCGCATGACATGAATAAACTCCTGAATGATGACCGGCTACCGATTCAATGGTCAGGACGTTGACACGCTTTCCGATGCGCGACATTGAGATATCATGGAAGGAGTCGATCGTGGCGTTATTCAGCATCCAGCTGACGTTGATGGGTAGGTCTCCACCCAGAATGGTACATTGGACCGATGCTGGTTCGCCAAAGTTCAGGGGTTCTTCGCCGAAGACAAATGGGGCAATTTTAGGTGCAACTGTTTTAAACGATAAAAGGCAGACTTGCCATTAGACAGAGGTACACTGATTTCAATATAAATTACAATTGCTGCACAAGAGCGGAATAACTGCCTCTCAAATAAATTCGATGAACTCAAATAGTCAAAATACATACTAAACCAGTTTAACACGTTTTTTTGATCGTCAACTTTAATTCAGCTCAACAGTTCCGTTCAAACAGCCGAACTGCGACAGACGCAAACTTAAGAACATAGAGCGAAAATAAGATTAAGAAAAAACACAAAAAACAAACTAAAACCCAGCTGAACTCCCACACATTTTCGAAACAAAGGCAGTTAAGACAATACGGGAAAAATGAAATGACACTAAAATTATTCAGCAAAGCTTCAAACCATTCACAACCAATGCTGCAGTCGATTCAGCCGCGCCCGCCCCATTATTTGCTAAGCATGTATAATTCCCCGCATGATCAGCACTCACAGCCTCGATTGCCAAAGCGTATGTATGGCGCGTGAATTTAGTTGTAGCGATATGCAAATGTTCTGGTAAACTGTATCCATTCAGCTGCCAGTTAACTTGCATTGGCCAATCACCGCCCGCAATGGTACATTGTATAGACGCTGGCTCGCCAAAATTCAACGGTGCATCGCCAAATTGAAATGAGGTTATGCGTGGCGGAACTAGGTGTACACAAAGTTATTATTAGTCAATAAAGCTACAAGTAGGTAGTGTTCTAGTCAAATTAGTTCAAAAGCTAGGTAAATTTTCAAATAAATCCATGCCACCCGTGAGGTTGTTAGAAAGCTATAAATTTAAATACCATTGACCGTTAAATTTGTACTATACGACGCTTGCCCGGCCGAGTTTGTGGCAGTACAAATATATGTGCCAGTGTGGCCGGGTGTTGCTTTCGAGATCGTTAGAGCACTTGATTTACTGCTAATACGATTTGTGCGCATTACCGGTTGCAGTTCGTTGAGTCGTGAATCGCCGGCATATCGCTGAAAACTCCAGTTGATCTGTAAAGGACGATCGCCTTTGGATATTTGGCAAATCAGGTCGACTGAATCACCGGTATTGATAATCTCTTCGTAGGTGAAGGGTATAATTAGTGGCGCAACTAGGAGAAGACAAATATTTAAATATATTTCCAAAGTATTTGCTTAGCTGAATAAATTCTGATCGAGCTGAATAGGATTCAATTGACTCGAGGTATAACAAACTGTTTTGACGCGCTGAATGGTACAAAAATTCGATTAATTCTATAAAGATCACTTGCACGTGTGTTCATTAGGAAAAGAAATGGACATAGGTGTCTGTGTGTAGGAGATACAATGTGTATAATGTGGGATATGACAGAAAAAAGAAACATTGAAGAACACTTAGATATAGACGGAAACATTTATATAACGAAAATAAAAACTCGAACCATTCACAAACAGTTCAGCGCTGTACGAGGCCTCGCCGGCGCTATTTTTGGCAATACACGTATAATTGCCACTGTTTTCCGCCTTCACAGACTCCACAGTGAGTAAGCTGATACGATCACCAATCTTACTAGCCATCAAACCCACGTGCGAGAAAATCGTTAAATTATTATGCGTCCAGCGGATTTTCAGCGGCAAGTCACCCTTTGAAACGTGACACGTCAGCTGAACATTGTCGTCGGAGTGCGCTTCACCGTCAAAGCTGAACGGATGTATGGAGGGAAGTACTGTCCTCGGATAGGTTTGGGAGAGGATGAAATAAAAAGACAAAAACTATGTAAAACACTCTTTAACAACCATTGACTTGTAATTCAGCTTGAAAGACACTCAGTCCGGCAATATTTGACGCGATGCAAGCATATACTCCACGATGACCGCCTGATATGTAATCAATATTCAGCGTACTCGACTTTGATGACATTCTTCCCAGTACGATATCAGAATCACCAGATATGAGTGTTTTATTATTATGTGTCCAGGTGATGTTGATGGGTAGATCACCCTTTGTCACCGAACACTGTACCCCAATGCTGTCACCGGAATTTGTTGATTCATCGCCAAATGAGAACGGAAGGATTTGGGGTGGGACTGATGGCCAGGGATAAGAGAAAGAAAGGGTTGAAACAAAAATTTGTTAAACTAACAACTACGCAAGACAAGTTTAAAAAGGGTTGCTACCATTCACAAGCAATTCAGCAGATTGTTCAGCTGATCCAGCTTTGTTAATGGCGATACACTTAAAGATCCCGCGATGATGATCGCTGATCGAGTCGATACTCAGAGAGCTTAGTTTCTGTGACATTTTCATTATGCGAATGCCATCTAGTTCGTTTGTAATGGGATTGCCATTGAGTGACCACTCGATTTTTAGCGGAAGGTCACCTTTCATTATCATGCATTGAACAGCAGTACTGTCACCGAAATTGGAAGGTTCTTCGCCGAACATGATTGGCATTATTTGTGGCGGCACTATGCAAAAACGTAATAAAAATAAGAATTAAACCTGAGCTGAATGAAATGAAAACGATTAAAGATTTGCCAAACTTCAAAAGCGGTGGAAGGAAACAAAAACGAAGACAAATACTGAAGGAAATGGCGAAACAGCGTTAGGCGAAGAGTCAGGATGCTACTAAACTAAAAACAAAACGCTTACAAAGGTAACGCAACTACAAACCAACCATTAACTTGCAAATCGGAAGCGAATTCGCTACTTCCGGCGCTGTTAGTGGCAATGCATTTATAAACTCCACGATGAAGTGCCTCTAGGGAGTCTACGTTCAACGAACTAGTTCGCTTATTAAGCCTCACTAGACTGAATCCGTGTTCGCCATTAATGATTGGCGCCGAATTCAAGGTCCAGCGAATTTCGATGGGCAGATCACCTTTCGGCACAACACAGCTCGTACTTGCTATATCACCAATGTCGGCGGTATCTTCACCAAAGTAAAAGGGTAGCACTTGGGGAGGAACTAAAAAGGGATACAAACCAAAAATTAAAGTACCAAAAAAACACTTGTTGCTAGATAAAACCTATTGCTAACCAACCATTGACTTGCAACTCAGCAATGTGCTCATGACTGCCTGCTTTATTTCTTGCAATGCACTTGTAAACCCCACGATGCCTAGCGTCTAGCGAATCTATATTCAGCGAGCTTGTACGCGAATTCATTCGAAAGAGAGTAAATCCATGTTCACCAGATATAACTGGCGCTGAGTTTAACGTCCAGTGGATGTCCATGGGCAGATCACCCTTGGGTATCATACATTGTATACCGGCTACCTCGCCAGTATTTGCGGGTTCATCACCAAAAGAAAACGGCTGAATTTGGGGCGGGACTTTGGAAAGTGGACACAATTAATAATTACCAAAAGCAAAATAAGAACAACTACATAAAAGCATAATGATTGTGCTGTTCAGTCCATCACAAACCGTTAACATGCAATTCAGCTGAATATTCAGTTGTTCCTGCCACATTTTTGGCAATGCATTTGTAACTACCGCGGTGTTGAGCTTCGAGGGATTCAATACTTAACGAGCTGGTACGTGGATTAACTCGCGACAAGGAAAATCGTTGTTCGCCAGAGATTATGGGAGCTGAATTGAGAGTCCATCGGATTTCAATAGGTAAATCGCCCTTTGTAATCATGCAAAATACTCCTGAAACTTCTCCCGTATTTAAGGGCTCGTCTCCAAAGCTGAACGGCTGAATTTGAGGCGGAACTTGGGACAAAACCAAAAAAAGGTAAATTGAATTTTCAAAATCAAAAACGAATGTCTACAAAAATAAACACATTTCAGCAAATGACAAACCATTGACATGCAATTCAGCGGAAATTTCATTTGTGCCCGCTTTATTTTTCGCAATACACTTGTAAACTCCTCGATGTACGGCGCCCAACGAATCGATGTTGAGAGAACTTGTGCGAGCATTCATTCGCGACAACGAGAAGCCATGTTCGCCGGATATAATTGGCGCTGAATTGAGTGTCCAGCGGATTTCTATTGGCAAATCACCTTTGTGAACTAGGCAAAATACAGCGGCCATTTCCCCTGTATTCGAGGGTTCCTCGCTGAAGGAAAATGGCTGGATTTGGGGTGGAACTGTAAACAAATCAGGGATGTAGGTTGTAGGGGACGGGCAATTCAAAACCAAAGTAAAACTGAAAACATGTTTTTTATGTGTATAAACAAAACAAACTGTTGACTTGCAGCTCCGAAGTAAATTCGGAATAGCCTGCCGAATTGTTCGCAATGCACTTATAGACACCCCTATGGCCACTGTCTAGGTAGTCAATGTTTAGAACGCTAGCACGTTTGTTCATTTTCAGCAAATTGAATCCGTTCTCTCCGTTAACAATAAGTGCCGAGTTAAGTGTCCAATAAATGTCTAATGGTAGATCTCCTTTGGGCACCATACAAGTGACGCTGGCGATCTCTCCACGATTGAGCGGCTCTTCACCAAATGTGAAGGCTGTTACCTGAGGGGCGACTAGAAACGTTGGGTTGTTGCAAAATGGCGAAACAGCAAAGCGGAAATTTTAGTACCAATTAAAATTAACAGAGATCTTAAACCTAATCGAGACGAACCATTAACTCTTAGTTCAGAAATATGCTCAGAGGAGCCCGCCGAGTTGTTTGCTATACATTTGTACAGCCCTCTGTGCATTGATTCAAGTGAATCAATGTTTAGTACACTCGATCGTTTGTTCATCTTGAAGACATTGAATCCGTTTTCGCCGCTTACAATTAGCGCGGAATTGATAGTCCAATAAATGTCGAGTGGTAGGTCGCCTTTCGGAACCATGCAAATCGCACTCGCTATTTCACCACGATTCAAGGGCTCCTCGCCGAAGGAGAATGGTGACACCTGTGGCGGAACTTTAAAGAAATAATTTCATTTGTATGAATGGCGAAACAGCGACCAATAGAGAAGTAGTAAGCAAAGACCTTTATGTTGTCACTTGTGGTAAATTAACTCAAACAAACCATTAACACGCAATTCAGCTGCGTGTTCAGCTAATCCAGCTAAGTTAATAGCAATGCAGCTATAAACTCCACGGTGTTTAGCCTCTAATGCATCAATGTTCAAGTAACTTGTTCGCGAATTCATTTTCATCACTGTAAAACCATCTTCACCAGAGACAATTGGCGCTGAATTAATTGTCCAGTGGATGTCAAGTGGCAAATCACCTTTGGGCACTGTACAAATGACGTTTGCCGTTTCGCCGCGATTCAACGGATCCTCACCAAACGAGAATGGCGACACTTGTGGCGATACTTAAACAAAAATATTTGGAAAACTGTCAAAAAGAAAATGGCGAAACAGCATAGAACGGAAAAGAAGTAGTAAGCACAATCCTCTTTGTTGTCACTTGCGAGTAATTTACTTAAACAAACCATTAACCCGCAGTTCAGCGGCATGTTCAGCCAATCCAGCTAAGTTTATAGCAATACACTTGACAATTCCCCGATGATTTGCTTCTAAAGAATCGATATTCAAGTAGCTAGTTCGAGGATTCATTTTCAACACTCTAAATCCATCTTCACCGGACACAATGGGCGCTGAATTGAGTGTCCAATGGATATCAAGAGGGAGATCTCCTTTTGATACTGTACAAATGACATTGGCAGCATCCCCACGATTCAAGGGATCCTCACCAAATCCAAACGGTAACAGTTGCGGCGGCACTTAAATAAAAATAGTTTACAACTTTTAGAAGAAAAATGGCGAAACAGCGGCGAAAGGGATAGAATGAAGCGAAACACTTGTTTGACCCTGGTTAACTTTACAACCAACCATTGACTTGTAGTTCAGCTTCGTATTCAGCTATCCCAGCTAGATTGATGGCGATGCACTTGTAGATCCCTCTGTGTTTCGCTTCTAGATAATCGACACTCAGGTAACTGGTGCGAGCATTCATTTTCATGATAGTGAAACCGTCTTCACCAGTAACAATGGGAGCTGAATTGAGGGTCCAGTGAATATCAAGCGGTAGGTCACCTTTTGGCACTACACAATTGATGCTGGTGACGTCGCCCATATTTAAAATTTCATCACCGAAATTAAACGCCATTACGTAAGGAGCAACTAAAATAAGTCAATTTGGAACATCATTCAGGGCAGTATGTGGAGGGAAAACACAAAAGTAAACAGAAACAGAAACAGAAAAGGCAAACTGCAATCCTAACCATTAACTTGTAACTCAGCTAAAAATTCAGCGAATCCCGCCTTGTTGTTCGCAATGCATTTATATGTGCCGCGATGTTTGGCTTCGAGCGCGTTTATATTCAGCGAACTTGTCCGAGGATTCATACGGAACAGGGTAAAACCTTCTTCGCCCGATATAACAGGTGCCGAATTCAAAGTCCAGTGAATATTCAGCGGTAGATCCCCTTTCGAGACCATACATTGAACCCCGGCCATTTCACCGGTGTTCATCGCTTCATCGCCGAAGCTGAATTGCATTATCTGCGGGGGTACTTTGGATGGAAAAACAAAACGAAAGACGAAACCATAATCAAACGAAAATCTGTCGTAGAACAGTAAAATTTAAACAAAAACAATCTATTCAGCAACCGTTAACTTTCAGCTCGGAGCTGTACTCAGTGAATCCGGCTGCATTTTCTGCGATGCACTTGAACACCCCACGATGGTTTTGCTCAACCGAGGCTATGTTCAGCACACTTGTCTTTGCTGACAGCTTCAGAATAGTAATTCCCTCTTCGCCCGTGACAATTGGCCGCAAGTTCAAGGTCCATTTGATATTAATGGGAACGTCTCCTTTAAGGATCATGCACTGTACTCCAGCGCTCTCTCCAGTGTTGGTTGGATCGTCACCAAATGTGAAGGGCAGAATTGAAGGCGGAACTAGAGGGTGTTAGGAAGTGAACAAAAACTCAACAAAAACTCAAACTGCTAATTTTCTAAACACATAAACCCATTTCTCAAATACCATTAACATGCAACTCAGCAGTATGTTCGACTGTTCCAGCTGAATTCGAGGCTACGCATGTGTAAATGCCGCTGTGGCGTGATCTTGCCGATTCAATACTCAGCACGCTTATCCGTTGTCCGCTGCGGGTAATGAGGATACCATCATTCGAACCAAATACACGGTAACCATTGAATTTCCAGAAAACCTCTACAGGTAGATCACCCTTGGTGACGGCGCAATTAACAGTGGCCATGTCCAAAGCGTCCACAGGTTCCCCAAACTCGAATGGAAGGATTTGCGGAAGAACTGATTGAGAAGTTATTGTTGCAATTGAAAGGTTTTCGGACAGGGAATGGTGGTTTTGAAACAAAAAGAACAAACGGATATCCAATAAAAAAAATTCATTTAAATTGTTAACCTTTAACCGCCAACATTGCTGAAACTCTAACAACCCCCGCGATGTTTGTTGCCACGCACGAATAGTTTCCAGCGTGCCTTGCCCTAACCGATTCAATACTTAAAACGCTAATACGCTGACTATTCCGAGTAATAACTACGCCATCGTTGGTGAACACCTTCCCGCCGTTCTTCGTCCAAATCACGTCAATTGGCAGATCTCCCTTGTTGACAGTGCAGTAAGCGGACACCATGTCCATCTCGTTGATGGTCTCCTCGCCAAAGTCAAAGGGCATTATTTGTGGCAAAACTGATCAGAGGACGGTGGTGGTGGAAAGAAAAAGCAAAATTGTTTCAAGGAAGGACATAACAAAACCCAACAACTACTCGAATTATTAAAACAAACAAAACTATGCAAAAGAGACCGTTAACTCTCAGTTCAGCTGTGTGAAAAGCAACACCAGCTGCATTCCTAGCGACACAAGTGTAGTTGGCTCGATGACGAGCATGTACCGACTCAATACTCAACATGGTGATCCGATGGGTGGTTTTTGTGATAAGAATTCCATCGTTGGTTGACAGTTTGCGGCCCGAATTCGGCGACGGCGCTGTTGTCCAATAGAGTTCGAGTGGCATGTCACCTTTGTTGGCTGTACATGTCGCCGAAACCATGTCGTGCATGTTTATGGTCTCCTCGCCGAAGTCGAATGCGACTATTTGTGGTGGAACTGTGTGAAAATTACCAACGTTGTTTGTAAGCACTGAGCTGAATACACTTCCAACGGTGTTTTTGACACATATATCCTGTATTTTCCCCAAAAATATTTTAGCTGACATCATCAGTTGCTCGGTGTAAGATTATTGACTGACGTGTAGCAGACAGACAGACGGATGATGATGCCAGCTTTGTAAGAAACCTGACTTTTTTGTCAAAGCCAGGAAAGAGAAAGAACTAGTAACACTTACCCATGACTTGTACTTCGAGTGATCCGCGTGCGGAGTAGCCTTCAGCGTTTTTGGCAACGCATGTATAGGTAGCTTGATCCGAACTCCGTTCGACGTTTTCAATGATGAGGGTTCCATTGGGGAAGACCTTCTGTTTGCGGTTGATTGGCAGCGGACGGTTGTCTGTGGAAAATACAATATTTGTGAAATTTGTTTCTTTTTAACGTGTAGTCAGCGAAAATATTACCTCTTTCCCAAACAATTGAATCAATCGGGTACCCCGCGACCGGACAAGTTACAATCAAGTTCTCTCCGGCAACAATAGCCTTCTTCTCCATTTGCCGAATGTAGGGCAGTCCATAAACATTCAACTTTGCCGAATGCTCAGCAATTCCAACTTTACTGCTCGCAATGCACTTGTACAAACCGCCGTCATTAGCGTGCACTGAGGTGATATTCAAATACGAAACGACATCTCCATTAACTGTCACATACTGTCCAACCTGATATCTGTCATTGTTAGCGATCTTCTTTCCGTCTAATTCCCATGAGATTTCAGGTGTGGGATTACCGCCGGCGATACACTTCAAGAACACACTTGGTCCGGGATGCATGGTTTCTTCTTGGAAAGCTTGACGGATGACGGGTGGATCAAAACGGCCGCCTAACTTCAATTCAGCACTAGCTTCAGCACTTTCCTGGTCGTTGCGAACGAAACACTGATACATTCCCTTGTCTTCCTTCTTGACCGACTCAATTCGTAGCACTGGGTCGCTGTGGCCGATTTTCTTTCCATCCTTAAGCCAGCTCACGGTCTTGATTGGATTTCCTGTGTATTGGCAAGTGAAAACGGCTGGACGTCCAAAGTCGACAGTCTGAGTGGGTGGGTCGATTTTAGCTGCCAATGGTGCGGTCACAGTGAGGACAGTTTCAACACTTTCTCCACCAACGGAATTGTTAACAACGCACAGGTATTTGCCAGAGTCCTCAACAACAGCGTCTTTGATGATTAGGGTACCGGAAACTTGTTTCACACGATCGTTCAAAACGACAGCTTGTTTGCGGGTGGTTCCCTCGATAAATTTATACCACCTGAAAATAGATTTAATCGAAGGTTTAGCAGATGTAAAGATTTGTCGGTGGTGTGTGAAGATGAGAAAATGAAATGCGAGCGGTTGGTCTAGATATGTATTTAAGATTCAGCGGATCGAAGCTCTGATGGAATTTTGTAAGCGCGCAGTTATTTTTGACATCGAATTTGCTTGCTTCTAAAAATTAAATGAGCCATGCAAACTAAAGAAAACGGTACAAGACATTTTGCTGGCAGCAGTATAAAGTGTTGAGCAGGCAAACATTTTAATAAAACAGCATTTCATTTTCCCAGAGCTTTTTCGTGTACTCATTCGATGGAAACCTAAGCAGACACGGAGATAATCAAAAGCTACGAAACTATTATTGTGGGATCCTTTCTGTCGTTTTGTTCGTTAAGGTACAGACAGCTAAATTAAATAACGCATGCAACGGTGCGCACTCTACCAAGCAGCAAGTTGGACTTATAGATCTCTTCGGCCTACGCCGCACTTGAAACTCCGTCATGCGTATGCAGACGGACATAGTCTGGCTAACCTACTGTAATTGGACAGAATTGAAAGCACTTTGGAACGAAAGACCTGTAAACTGGAACTGGGTACGCCTGTCCCGGACACAGGCCCACAAAACTTCCATTCACTGGGACCTCTTTGAGATCAATGCTCTTGGACGATACTCGGGGGTTTGACGTGTCCAATCGGCTCTACAAATATTGATTCGTTCAACTTCTTACGATACGCACTAAACAGCTAAAGAAATGTTGGATAAACTAAACATTTTTTTACCTAAATGCTGGCATAGGGTACGCTTGACCGAGGCAAAGTATCGCGAAACTCCGGCGAGTCCCGACAGTGAGTTCTTGCAAGCGGTCACCGGACACTGTTGGGGATACACTCCCTACCGGCTCTGTGACGGACAAACATGCATAAACATTTAACAGTGTTTCAGCAGAACTACAACTTTCATGAATGTTGGAATGGGCTACAAATGATTCATCAGCTGGCAAAGTTTCATCGTATTACCTAAAAGTTGGCGTCGGAAATGACTGCCCCAAACACGGCACTGAGGCGTCAACACCTTTCGCAATTGTCAGCTCTTGTAAGCGGCCACCGGATACTCTCGGCGGAACACTCCCCACCGGTTCTAATGAGATTTAAACAGTTTTTTTTATTAAATTAGCTCCTTACAACTAACATTGAGATGGGCACCCTTCACACTGAATGATCGAGACAAACAAACAAACAAACACCAAACAGAAATAGATTTTAAAGCCAACGATTAATGAATAAAAAGCAGGAATTCCCAGATTAGCACCAACACAACCAATGCGAATCGGTTTCGAACAACAAAAGCATTGCCAGTGCCAAAACTAAATAAAAAAAATTAAGAAGCACAAGCTAAAAGTATAGCAACAACAAATTAAGTGCGAAACATATTCTGAATGAAAGTGGTGACATAAAAATTGTGTTCGATTTGATTAATAATAATAAAAAAAAAAAAAACCAACTTACCTGCTACCGTGGATGATCTGTCATTGATCCGTCCGTCAGTAGCAGGTCCATATGGCATCGCAATTGTGATTGTGGTGGCATTTCAAACTGGGTAAACTTTCGCTCACTCTCGTTCATTTATTGTTAGCTTTAATAACTATAAAAAATATTAAGTCAAAAAGGAAAAGAGAGAAAGAAAAATAGGATCAGTGATTATGTAGATTTGTTTCTATTTAGCAAAATATGTTATATAAACTGTTTCTTACATGAAATTTGTGTCAACTTAAGTAAGCTCCCTAGCCAATCATTAATTCATTTGGTGTCTTTCTGTATTGATATTTTCGTCATTCAAGTGAGAACAGCATTTGTAAAGCGGTCCGGCATTTTGTTCCATTTTTTGGAAATTTTTCAAAACCATCTGCAGTTAAAGCCATACTTAAAATGCAACCGAAAAAGTTGGAACAGTGTGAAAATGAGTTTCTTTACGTTTAGGCGGTCATAGCAAAAATTCTGTCAGTTTAAAAATTCCACGTGAAAACAATCACAACAAACCAACCACCACTGATGGAAATCCATCAGAAAAAAATTCCTGACAGATGGAACAGTAAAGAAATGATACATTTCAGTGGAATGATTTGGAATTTTCTTTTGGAATTAAATGAGAATTGTATCAGAAAAAATTTTCCTTACGGAAAAATTAATTAATTATTCTTATTTTATTATTACTGCTCATGATACTTTGCAAAATGTTCACTAATGCAACCATTGGCATCACCTTCAACGTCAAGTGTTCATTATTGCAAAGTTGATCAAACTGATGCGCAAAGAAAATGACAACAAGCATCACAGAAATACCTGATGCGCTGTTGATTCGCCGGCAAATAAGTAAGAAAAATGTCGGAAGAGAAAGAAAAGTAAGTAAACATTTTAATCAGTAGATATGATGCTTTTGGCACACAAATTTATAAATTTTGGTTGAATTCTTTATTTGAATTTTTCTCACAAACATTTAATTGTTTTAACAGCGAGTATTTCAGCGCTGCGGAGGTAAAGACTAAAAACTTTTATTAGCAAAATTTCCATCTTGACATTAAAATGTTTGATGTAAACAATGCGTTCTAAAACTCAAACGCAATATTCAATCAGAATCGCATCAATTAACTGTGCATCGCATCAGCATCGCAAATGTTTGACGTTTCTGAATTTTTCTGAATCATAGTAAAAATTCTGTCAGAAAATTGTTCCTGTTCAAGTGATTGAAGAATGTCTGAACAGCTAGATGTCGCCACACTACTAATTCCCTAGATATACTTTACAATAATTTTCTTTATGGATAATCCTCCATGAATCCTCCTGTTCTATGATTTCGGCCACTTTTTTGAAACCCATCAACGAGGTAGGACTCACGCAATACAAACACCGAAAACCCATACTCTGCGTAATCAATTTTTCTCTTTCTCGAACCCCGAAAACTCCCCCTCAAACAGTTTCCATACGAAAACAATTACAACAAGTCAACCAGAATTGATTGGATTCCGTCAAAATTCCTGACAGGTGGAACAGTAAAGAAATGAAATATTTCAGTGGAATGATTTGGTTTTTTTTTTTGTGGAATTGACTGAGAAGTAGATCGGAAAAAGTGAATAAATTATTTTTCAAGGAAATTTTGAGATCATTTGTTTATTTTTTTTTATGAAATAACTTTATAATTGTTAGGCAATATTTTAAGACCAAGATCGAGTTCAACCATAAGGTTGAAATGGTAAAAAAGTCAGAAACAAAAGTTCGCTATTTGATCAAGCATAAAAGTTTGGCATCTTCAGTAAAAAAGAAAAAAGTCTTGTACTAACCTTATTAAGGGGACAGGAAACGCCTGAGCCTGACAGAGTAATGCAAAACTCTGCCCAATAGCTTTGACAAAGGTCGAGCTCTTTGCTTCTGTAGAAAACGTTGGTGCCTTGGCGCCAACAGGTTCTGGGGTAAAGAAAAGTCATCTCATGCATTTTTACTTGAAACAAAAAAAAACCGCTTGAATGTGAGTATGGCAACAAGGGCTTGACTTGAGAATGACTTTAAAATGATTTTTGAATTTTTTTGGTGGTTCTGTTTAGAAATTTAGATCATAAGTCATTGGTAAATACAGTTAAAAGGGTTTTCTTTTCTAAGTCCCGACGATATAGTTAAATGCAAGAAAAGGGGAACCTGGGTCTTATTCCCTGTCCTCGACTGTTATTTTTGGGGACCTATTGCTTTCCCTTCCACCTATTACTATGATGTTTCCATGGTTAGAAGGGTCACTAAATCTGGACGCTTTAACCTCACCCCTCAAACCTATAATTGTGTCCTAAGTGCATCTTGCCTTTTTTTTAAAACCGCCACCTAACCTCACCTTATCAACGGTACGGGATAAGCCTGTGCCTGACAAAGCAGCCCGAAGCTATCATTCGTCGCGTAACCAAAAGTCGTGCTTTTAGCGGCATTCGAAAACGTCGGTGCCTTAAATCCAACAGGCTCTATAAATTAAGAACAAAAAAAAAAATAACTCATTTACAAACCTTATCAGTGGGACAGGAAACGCCTGAGCCTGACAGAGTAACGCAAAACTCTGCCCAACCGCTTTCACAAATGTGAAACTCTTCGATTCCGCAGAAAACGTTGGCGCCTTCGCACCAACAGGTTCTGCGAAGAAGAAACTCATTTAAAAACCTGTTTACTAAATTCTTCTCCCAAAAAAAAATGCCCGAAAATAACATAAAAAATGCTTGACTTGAGATGTTTACCTTATTAGTGGAACGGGAAATGCTTGAGCCTGACACAGAAGAGCGAAACTCTCACCAACGGGACGTTTGAACGCCTGCAAAGTGAGATCGGACGAGAATGTCGGAGCCTTCGTTCCAACAGGCTCTAAAGGGAATTACTTGTTAGTCCAGCTAGTCCCTCAAAATACTCTGCCCAAATATTGAAATAAATACCCGTTTGCTTGACCTGACCTTACCTAAAAATTGGCACCGGCAAAGCCTGCGCCTGACATAGAAGACCGAAACCCTCACCAGAACGACGTTTAAATGACAGACTGGTTACGTCGTTGGAAAATGTTGGAGCCTTTGCGCCAACCGGTTCTAAGTTAAAACAAACAGAAAATGTGAGGTTAAGTAAAGTTTGATGAAAGCTACCTTATGAGTGGGACAGGAAATGCTTGAGCTTGACACAACAACGCAAAACTTTGTCCGACATGGCGGGTAAACGAAAAACTCTTAAAGTCCGTGGAGAATGTCGGCGCTTTGGCACCCACAGGCTCTGTTGAAAATGGGGATATTGAAAAGATTAGAATTTTAGATAGGTACCTGCTCCGAACCGAGTTGGAAGTGCGTCACCGAGTTTTAAACAGAAGTGCATAGAGAGGCGAGCGTATGTGCTGAATTAGATCAATTTTAACCCATAGCTATGTATAGGGTTGGTAAATTTACCTAATCAAAGGTACTGGATAGGCTTGAGCTAGACAGAGTAACGCGAAGCTCTGGTTTTCAGACCGTGTATACGAAAATATGTTGGAATCGGTGGAAAATGTTGGAGCCTTAGCACCGACCGGTTCTAAAATACACAAAAAACTTAGTTCATTTGATTCAATTTATTCACAGAAGTTTATCTGCTGAATTGTTGGGATATGCCGTTTCTAATTTGGACGGCTTGTTTTTAAACACCCTACCTTATCAATGGAACCGGAAACGCTTGAGCTTGACAGAGCAACGAAAAACTCTGATTCACAGACCGAGTGTAGGTAAATGAACTGGAATCAGTCGAAAATGTTGGAGCCTTTGCGCCGACCGGTTCTAAAATGTGAATTAAAAGTATGCAAGTATTGAATTTTGATTCCTAAAATAAACCGCTGAATTGTTGGTGATGGGCCTTACGCTTATAAATGTGTTTACCTGATTAATGGAACTGGAAATGCTTGAGCCTGGCAGAGCAGAGCAAAACTTTGCTTTACAGAGCGAATGTAGGAAAATACAACGGAATCGGTTAAAAATGTCGGAGCCTTGGCGCCCACAGGTTCTGGAATTTGTGTTGAAAATGCATTTGGAAAGTTTTCTTAGTTTAAATGCGAGAATGTTGGAAGGTTTTAGGAGTTGCACGTAAAAACCAACAGTCCGGAAAGAGCGAATTTTTCGACAGTATAGCTCCGAAGAGAAGACCGTTGAATGAGGTAACAGAACGGACTTATTTTCTTTAATTTAAATTGTAATACCTCGTCAAAGGAACTGGAAATGCTTGAGCTTGACACAAAAGAGCTAGATCATGTCCTTGGGTTTGAGAAAAACTGCTTATTTTGGACACTGAAGCAAAAGTCGGAGCCTTAGATCCAACCGGTTCTGTGAATTCAACAAAAATGGGAATGAAATTGCATTTTAAGAATATTTTGTTGCTAAGCTGACAAAGTTTTTACTGCTTGAATGTGCAAGGATATTTTGGAACAGATATTTAGAACATTTATGTAGGCACGCGCCACCTTTACAAGAACTCGAGAAACTCTTACGAATACGTGGACTTATTCCAGAGGGAAATGCAAACATAATATATAAGCAACTGTCTGACTCATTTTACCTAAAAAGGGGAACCGGGAAAGCTTGAGCTTGGCATAGCAACACCAAATCACTGCCAGAGTTTTCAAGGAAACTGCTCGTTTTGGAGGCGGTTGCGAATGTGGGAGCCTTCGCGCCGACGGGTTCTTGAAATAATTTTCAAAGTTAATGAAGTAAGGTGAAAAATGGACTGCACAATGTTCAGATAGGAAGCTACCCCAAATTAAAAACGGATGTGGTGTTCGCATATGAAAATCGTTACCTTATTAGAGGAACCGGAAATGCTTGAGCTTGACAGAGGAGAGCAAAACTAGATTCAACCGTATGAATAAATATGCTACCCTTCGAACTAGAAGAAAAGGTTGGTGCTTTAGCTCCAACGGGTTCTGCAAGAGAAGTTTATTTATATTTTTGTTTCGAAATTTGCCCGTTTGCTGAGATAGGTACCGTACCCACTTTCCCCTGTCATTAACCACGTCTTATATTCAATCCTTTTAAATGCTTCCAATTAAATGTACTTTTACCTGAAAACCGGTACCGGATAACCTTGTGCTTCACAAGGCAGTGCTATTGTAGACTGTTCTGGAGTATGACTACCAAATGATGTTGCATCGCTTGGAAACGATGGCTTTTTATATCCAACGGGTTCTAGGGTAAGATTTGTCAATAAATCAAACTATTTTTAGGGCTTAAATTTGTGAATTGTTCATTAACATATCCGCTGAATGTTGGAACGAGGGTGTATGCCTATATGCGTCCATTTTTCTAATCCTATTTATCAGTTGCGTGTCAAAATAAATCCTTCTCGACAGTACCTAACCATAAATACGTTTTAAAAAGGTCATGATCAACTCTAACCAATAAAACGGACAACTGTGAACATCGTCGTAGGAATAACAAGTTCCAACACGTATTTAGTGAGGTGCTACATCGAACAGACTAAGTGCTTACAAATGGCAATAAAAAAAAATCGCATTCAGCGCTTAGTCAACTCTAGTTAAAACTGATTTTCTCCATAAGGAGCCTTTAAAATTCAATTCAGCTGTATATTTCAAAGCTGAATCAACAACTTCCTTTATTTGGATATTTATTATTCGGAAGATTTCAGAATGAATAGTTTACCTAAAAACTGGAACAGGATAGGATTGTGCTTCGCAAGTTAATGCCAGCGCCTTATGTTGGGGCGAACTTATTGTAAACGTCGAGGCGACACTTGGAAATGACGGAGCCTTGAAGCCAACAGGTTCTGGGAAAGCAAATAATAGCTGAATAATGAAATGCACTGCAAATTTGAATACTGGGATGGAGAAACCTCTTCGCGTAATAAGGCGGGATAAGTGAATGATTGAAAATTATATCAAGACTTGTCACTTGGCGGGCTTATATATATACAAATTTACTTTAAGAGGTGACTCTGCAAACTAACCTACAAGTCTTGCTTTGAGTTCCTAATATTTAAATACCTAAAGATCGGCACGGGAAACGCTTGAGCTTGACAAACGAGGGCAAACGTAGATCCAATGCCTGAACGGTGAGAAAACGTAGCAACTTCTCCAGAAAAGGCAGGCGCCTTCGAGCCCATGGGCTCTGAAAATTAAAAATGTTAAAGGAAATTAACTGCGAGCTGTATAGGGTTAGGGTAACCTGCGCCGATCTTGAACTTAAGAACGAATTTTATCCATATAACCCTCTGACACAATATATGAAGAGCGATTTGAAACAAATAAGGAACGCAGTTAGCTTATTAATGGCACCGGATATGCTTGAGCTTGACATAAGAGGGCAAAACTTGTACTCAGTACTTTTTGCACTTGTATGAGCTTATATTCCAAAGAGAATGTGGGCGGCTTTGCTCCAACAGGTTCTAAATTGGATAGTTAATAAATAGAAATCGCATTCACGCAAAGTTTTAAATTATGGACTACTGCTTGAATGTCGGAACGGGTGTGCCGTCCAAAGGGCCGTGGGTAAGACACTAGGTAGGTGTATGTCATCGGGAAAAGTCTGAATCGTCCCAGTAAAATCCGTGCTGGCCCTGTGAAAATGAATTAACCTTTTCATGCAGAAGCAGTAGGACCTATTCTAATAAATCTAGTACCTAGTTGACAGAACTTCGCAGTAGATTCAGTCCCTATAAACTGAATAACTCAGAACGATGACATTCATAATTCAGACTAGGAAACTTCTTGTCTACAGAACTCCCTTTCGATTAATAATAATCAACAGGTCGAGGTACCTTCTATTTCAATAAACCCCATTCAAATGCCACTTCGAGTTCACCAAATGCCGCTGTCATGTGTGTTCATTAACTACCATTGTCTGCACACACTCACGAGAAGCACTTGCCGTTCCCAATCCAAACTCCAATCGATGCCAGTCGGCACTACACACTCGACAGAAATTAACCTTGGCCTCGTGCTCGTGCAAGTCCGTTCACCTTTCTGGTTGAAATGTAAACATACCCTCAGCCGCCCACATCGTAGACTGCCTCTTCCGCTGCGATAAAATAAAAATGCAGGTCACTCTTTTCAAGGATACTCACAAATGCAAAAACAGTTTAAGTTCATGAAATGGCTTTTTGCACACACGTGCACTTGGCAAATCAAAACAAAAACCCCACTGGCGACAACTACAGCCGGTAGAAGAAGACGGCAAGCAAATCACTTTCATAGCCGTTAAATTGCAACAAGTTGCTTGACCCAAAACATCGCGAAGCCGACGACGACCTTCGGTGCCGGTTGGCGTAGTATATCTTCCTTCTCTATCTTTCGTTTGCAAACAACTCGAGCAAACGCAACGGCAAGTGCCTGTCAGTTTCGGTGTCACTGTAGTGGTAAGGCCTCCGCTATGAATGAATGCAACCACATGTTGCGCAAAACCGGTCGCTGTCGGTAATCGAAAGTCGACCTACAAACGTGACACGCCAGTGTAAACATAAACAAAGCGAGAAAATGTCCCATCTCCTCCGAGAGCGATAGCGCGATGTAAACAAACCCCTCCGAGTTGGCTCTCTGAGCGAAAATTCCCAAGTTTGAATTTCTCTAATTCTGTTTTAATCACAACATTCGTCTCTTTCGAAGAGATCGGATTGGGCAACAAGTTGCCAAGTTTGACACTTCATTTAAGAGAGTCATTTCCCCAGGTTAGCTGAGCTCCTCTCAACAGTCATGCGCAACAATCGTCTGTGCAAGGGAGACAAATAAAGGCATTCACCTTCGGATGAGTAACTGAAATGGCAAGAAAACAAAGTTGTTTTCTTTTATTTTGCTTAGCCGAGAAGAACGAGATGAACGTATTTCGAGGTTATGAATGAAGTTGCTTGTTACTTCAATGGGGTGGTGTTGGTAGGCAGCTTTGTTTACTCTAGCACTATTAATTATATCTGGCACACATTTAAGCCAATAAAATGGGGAAATAAACAACATTACTAGGTACCTAAATGCCGGCACCGGAAATGCTTGCGCCGGACATAGCATAGCAAAATCCAAACCATAGCGCCGTTCAATGCCCGACCACTTGGTGTCGATCGCGAGTGTAGGCGCCTTTGCCCCAACCGGTTCTATGGAATTTCATAAGATAATTCGAATCGAATCAGTGATGGAATATCTAAAAGAGTGAAATAACCTGAATGCTGGAACAGGAAATGCTTGCGCCGGACAGAAGAGGACAAAACTCTTAGTCAGCTCGCGTTCGAACCAAGAGCGTTTCAGATCGTTGTTGGAGAGCGATGGGGCTTTAGCTCCAACTGGTTCTGTAAAGATGAATAAATTTGCATGAATGGTAAAATAAGTACTGACCGAAAAGCGGGAGCCGGGTACCCTTGCGCTGGACACAAAAGCGATATGGCACGGGAATTTCTAAGCTCCAGAGGTTTTTGAATTAGCGCCGGCATTTTCGGAGCCGAACTCGAGACTGGTTCTAGAGGGTTTTTTACAAATTAGTTAAAGGTGGCCTGCGAAGGGATTGTTGGGATGGAGTTCTGCTTATTTGACCAAAGATTTTGGATTTACAGTTTTTAAATCTGTTTTATAAGGTGGTGTCTTTTTTTGGCAGCACTTTTCCCAGCGAAAAACAGAGAACTGAGAGCTTTTTTTATATTTATGTCGAAAACAAGACTTCCGGACTGCTTTACGTGGCTAAGTGAACTTCGTTAAGAGACTGGGTCATAAAAAAATTGAATTTCAACTCGGAACGCGCGGCACATAATTGAGAGAAACAGCTCGATATACAACTAACCTAAAACCGGGCGCTGGATAGCCCTGAGCCGGGCATAAAACAGCCGTACGCATGCTTTGCTTTATGACATTCGGCTTGTAGGTCAAGGCGTTTATTGATGGCGGACTGCTCGATACAGGCTCTGTAAAGGTTCAAAAAGCTGTTGTAGTGGAAGGCTAAGATCCGCTGCAACTGAATGTCGGGCTAACGGGCTTACATATGCTTACAAAAGGCCTAACATTTTTATATACATTCCACAAACCTGAAATTCGGAGCTGGATAGCCTTGAGCTGGACAGAGAATCGAAATGCTGATAAGCTGACCGATCAATATGGGTCTAGCACTGACCGATGGCACTTTTGGTGCCGTACTCGAAACGGGCTCTAAACAAGATTGGTTTATGGTGTTAATGGGGTATATGGTTGTAAGGAGGCGCCTCATTGTTGGGATAGTAGTATTATTTTAAAGTACGTACCTAAAAACCGGCACAGGGAAGCCTTGCGCCGGGCACAAAATAGCAATTGTCGACTTTTCCGGGTACGTTTTCACGTCGAATTTCGAGAGAGACGACACCCTCGGCGTGGCGCTACTAACTGGCTCTGAAATAAATGTGTGACGATGGCAATTTTATTAGATTGAACTTTCTGATGGTGGGATAGGATTTTGCTGAGAATTTTACAAAATTGATACGCAAAACCGAGCCTGCACCTGGATTTGGCATTTCGAAATATTAACAAGACGGAGAAGAGTCGCCACTGAGCCTGCAACTTATTATAGAGTAGGTACGAAATGTTCTAACAAAAGTACCTTCCTATACCTTATCAGGCTAAACGGTGGCCGACCACTTTTAGGGTAGATACTGTCAAAACTCTTCTTCGCAAGGTGGTGCTTTGACACCTTCTCTTCTATACAATCTAGAATTCTAGTCTGCTTAAGCAGTCACTCTATAAACAAACTGGACCGTAAAATACTAATTTACCGAGTATTCGTTCATGCAATTGAAATGAAGGTCAAAATGGATGAATATAGATTTGAAAGACGCCTTTTTGGCTTTCACAAATTGGTACTGTAAAATCTCACCGAAAACTGGGCACCGGGTATCCTTGGGCGGGGCATAAAATGCCTAATGTTCACCAAGTTCCACGAACTCGATTCCGACCTTTTGAATCAGCGCCACACGAGGAGCGGCACCGCTAATGGGCTCTGTTGAGAATTTGAAAGTGGATTTCAGCTCTTTGATTGAAAGAACTCTACAACTTAACGATTGCACTGAATGTTGGGAGGAAGTCTGACATAATTCAAAATGGCTGTTAGCATCCAAGAAATAAAACAGAAGTAGGTTTTGTGGGCCGAATAAGTATTTAAGCCGACTGAAGAAGAGCGGATCGGCGGAGTAGTAAGAGGAATTTTATGGCACAGCAAACCCTACATTTACATCCCAGTTTCGCAGGCCTACTACAAAAAGAACCAAAGCTTAAAACGAGCCTACGAGATTTACCTAAAGGCTGGCACTGGAAACGACTGAGCCGGACACAGCAGCGTTGTGCTTTGATGCTGTCTAACATCGACATTTCGTGTCTTATCGCCGGAAGTCAGGCGCGGGCTTACACTTCCTACTGGTTCTGAATTCAAGAAAATTATATTTCATCCTTAAAATAGCAGTTGAAACAAATAAGTAAACTAATGTTGAGATAGGGGGGCCTATATAAGTTTAAGACGGATTTTTACCGACGGTTTGTTTGGAAAGTACTGGACTGGAATTGTATTTAAAATACCTGTAAGCTGGCACTGGGTACGACTGTGCAGGGCAAAATAAACTGAACGTGCTGCCAAGTGTGGATTCTGCATTTTTCAAACGGTTTTCAACACTAATTTTTGGTGCGACACTGCCGACAGGTTCTGAATGAGAGAACAGAAATTAGTTTGTACAAAAAGTGTCTAGAAAAATGGCTGAATGTTGGATCAAGGGGCTTACAACGAGCTGAATGCATAAAGTTGCAGCCGTATGAAATATAACACTTCATCGCGAGTTGCTGACATTCACAAAGTATTCCCAAATCCAGCCGCCATCTATGAGCGAATACAGTACGAATTCCATATAAACTAATCTAGTACTTTCAGTGATATTTCCTGTGGTGCTACCAACCTATAATGCGGCATGGGATAGGACTGTGCGGGGCAAAACAGCGCAAATTTGCTTTCGATTTTAGCTCCGGCATCACGAAGACGCTCGCCGATGTTGATGGTCGGCGCAACACTGCCAACGGGTTCTATTAGATTAAAATGCAAATATTGTTTTAAATATTCCGTATACCGAATGCTTTGTAACTTGAAATTGGGTACCATGCTGACACGTTCTTAGCTCTTAAAAATATGGTCGCATATTGATTTACCTATAAAATGGTATCGGATACGACTGAGCGGGACAAAACAAGCTCAATGTCGCATTTATAGCAGCTTCCGCGTCATTTCGGCGATTGGCTAAATTTATTTTAGGCGCCACACTGCCCACGGGCTCTGTTTATGAGAAAAATACATGAACCTGGTGAAATTGAAAGTGAATGTTGAGGAAAGAGTACACTGATGTCACATTAAATAATATGTCAGTCGACAGTCGGCATCGATGACAGTTCGAACTAATTGAATTGCCAACTGTCACAAAGTGCTTACAATTTTCGCTCCCACACATGTCTGACAAGTGAGGCTTATGCCTTTTGAAATGGTAGACTCAGAAAAAAGAATCGAAATGCCTAACGTTTTTTTTTGGTTAAATTTAGCCCAAATAACCAAATTTCTGCTCAGAGAATCAAATTGTTGGCCATGATGTAGGAAAATAGTTATGGAGAGTCTTTAATTCTTACGCTGATTGGTGGATTCTGGAAAACTTAAAAACCAGTTCTTGTTATCAAAAATAATTGTTAAAGCAAGAAGTTTTAGTCCGCAATTTTTGAAAAATCTCAAAATTCTTCGCTTAACAACCTTTTTTTCTGAGTGTATAGTTACCTAAACGCTGGTACAGGATAAGCTTGCGCAGGACAGAAAATAGTAAGGCTTTCGGTTATCCCTGCTTCTGCGTCCTTTCGCCGATCGGCGACACTGATTTTTGGTTGCACACTGCCAACGGGTTCTGTGATAAAGAAACCATTCTGAGTTCTACTTTTTGAAAAAGCCTGCCTGAATATTGCGACCTAAGGTACCCTCATCCGTGTCAAAATTAGTTATTAGACACAATCCTCTTTTAAATGAGTATAGGTTTAAAGCTTAAAGGTGGAAATGTTAAACTTGCTTCAAAATCGTAAGGCAGGTTCAATTTCTAAGCTCGAAGGACTTTGCATAAACTAAAAAAACCAACCTATGCGCCGGTACTGGAAAAGATTGCGCCGGACAGAACAAGGCAACGGATAGCTCTCGCCTAACTGCAGCATTTTGCAGTTGATCAGCAACACTGACTTTTGGGGCAACGCTTCCCATGGGCTCTGTGGAAGAGTTTTATTGTAGAACGAAGACACAATTTTGCTACTGTCGACTGAATGTTGGGAAGGTTGTCAAGTGGGACAAGTTTCAAATGTAAAAAATGTCGTACCTATAAGACGGAACTGGAAAAGACTGCGCCGGACAAAACAAGGGTACAGGCAATCCACTTTGAACGCCGGCATTTTGCAGTTGACTGGTGATGCTGACTTTCGGTGCAACGCTACCCATTGGCTCTGTAAACAAGGAAGATTTTAACTTTTCTGTTGCGAAGCTTACTCAAGCTTTTTAGACAATAATTTATAGATCTCCAACAGTGACGAAGACAGACAAATGGAATTGTGGACATTTTTGTAGTCGCTGGCTATCTGTAGTATTGTCAACTGATTCGCTTAAGTGTGTCTGAATGTTGAGAAGCTTGGGCCACCCTTAGAGATAGGCTTTAAAATTATTAATACCTATAAGCTGGCACGGGAAATGACTGCGCAGGACACTGTATGGCGATTGCTAGACCGAGCTGGACTCTGTCGTGCATGAATTCGTCTTTTTTACTAACTCGGGGAGCAACACTTCCAACCGGCTCTAGAAGATTACAATATTTAAAGAGAAGGTATTCGAAGCTGAATGTTGGGTGGGACAGGCCTGTGCCTCAATTCTGCGTTCTAAATAAATATAGGCACAGATATTTCTTCACAAAATAGAAGACGTGTCTTACCTAAAAGCTGGCATAGGATAAGACTGCGATGGGCATAAGAGATTCAAGTGAAGACCTAATTGTCCACCAGAAAAACTCATTTTATCCTTGATCTCAACCTTTGGGGCAACAGATCCCACCGGTTCTGAAATAGTTCGTCAACATATTTTATACAAAAAGAGGGTTTTAAGTAAACGTCTGAACATGTTGGGAACAGGTACGAAATATGTTGCTAGCACAATTTTGGCAGAAACGTTGGAACAAAAGAAGACATAACTTCTTATTAGGATGACCCTTTACATTTAATCTCCAACTTTGACCGGTTCGAAGTCGTTTTTACGCCAAGAACGGTTGGTGCAAGATATAGCTTAACAAGAAGGCCGTTCCGATTGTTTTTGAACAAGCTACTTATAGTTCTTTTCTAGCCCGCAACTGTCAAAAAAGAACGTCTTCAGAGCCAGGAACAACTTTAAACAACCAAAGGGATGAATTTTCTTAAATTCATTCATTAAACTAGATAACTACGTCGAAAACGTTCCCAAAGGTATTTCGTAGTCCAATAAAAATATCGACCTTACCTAAAGGCTGCCATCGGATAAGACTGGGCGGGGCATAAAAGACTCAAATCATTGCCCAGTTGACGCATGGAGAAACCCATTTTGTCGTTCATATCAACTTTGGGTGCAACTGATCCGACAGGCTCTGAAAGTTTAAAAAAGAAAGTCAACCAACGCGGTTCGAAAACGATGTTGGAAACGGTACCCCACTGATTGATCAATATATTTTATTCAAATTAAATGTGACCGTAGATTTCTCGTGAAAATGTCATAAGCAAATGAGCACAAGTTTGAAAATAATGCGGCTTGAAAGTTTACCGAAAAGCAGGCATTGGGTAGGACTGTGCCGGGCACGTCAAACTGATATCTACTCCGTTCCAATTGTCAACGTAGTTGATGCGATCCTTGGCATCGATTTTAGGAGCCACACTTCCAACGGGTTCTATAAAAAAACATCAAGGTATGTCAGAACCAATAAGAAGAGTCAGAAATCACCTGAATGTTGGCTTAAAGACGCGGTTGCATTTGGAAATTTTGGTCACTTAACTCAAAGAGGTAAAATCGTCTTTTGCTTTGAGCTTGTAGCTCGACAAGCACTACAAATGGGCATGAACTAAATGTGGCTTTCAAACGCTTATTTTTTTCGAACTGACAGTTTTGAAAGCTAGAACTCATGCCTCTCACTCGCTCCTCAAATAAAGTCAGTGCGTGTGTTCACTCTCCAACCCTCGAAACCGACTTAAAATGCAAACTCCCATTTTTGCTCACCTAAAACCCGGCACGGGATACGACTGCGCGGGACAAATCAACGCAAAACTCCGATGAATTTTAGTCCGAGCATAGTTTATCTCGTCTTTAATGTCCACTTTCGGAGCGACACTACCAACGGGCTCTGAAATGCCAAAGTAAATAATTTTGTAGGACGTGGAATTCTAAAAAAAGACTGCCCCAAAGTTGGAATAAGCTAACAGCTAGGAAAAAGTCTGTTTACCTAAAAGCCGGCACGGGATACGACTGCGCAGGGCAAATCAACGCTTTGTCCGAATGCAAACGGGTTTTGGAATGAGTGAACTCATCTCTGTCGTCGACTTTGGGCGAAACACTTCCAACGGGCTCTGAGGAAAACGAATGGCTTAATGCAATTGAAACAAAAGTGACCGATAATGTTGGGATAAGGCTTTTAAAAAATTCGCACTTAAACGTTAAATAATGTAGCGAATTTATTATGCATTTAAAGCGTGTTTAAATAATACATCCTACCGAAAAGCGGGAACGGGATACGATTGGCCGGGGCATAACATTGCGTAGTTATTCCCCAAGGCCACGTGAACGACTTGATACTGATCGTGGAGATTTATTTTGGGTGGCACACTTCCAACTGGCTCTGTGTAAGAGGGAAGAATATGTTTTTATATTCAAACGGGGTTAAGCCTTAAAAGTTAAAATGTTGGTGTAGGGTGGCGGCGGACGCGGTTTATGTGTCCAAAATTTGGTTTAACTTGGAGCTTTGACGGAATCAATTGCGGTAGGAGCGTCGATGTGATGCATGGAAAGCAATCCCCAGAAATTTGTACCAAATTTGTAACGCTAGACACCAAAAACACCGAAATCAGACCCTGTCCTTATTTTTTCTACTATTCTTTGAGACGTAACCGACTGAAAAATTTGTATCTACCTCACAGCTGGTACAGGGTACGCCTGTCCCGGGCACAACATGGCGTAATTTTCGCCAGCTCTCACCTCCATGTTGCGGAATTTTTCAAGTAAATTGATTTTCGGTGCAACACTCCCAACGGGCTCTAGAAGAAAATCATTACCACCTCACGCGTTTCTACTGCCTACAACTGCTCTGAATGCGGGGCTTGCGGTGTCCCTCTTATATACTACCAACCTGTAAGCTGGAATTGGATACGACTGTGCTGGACACATGAGATTTAAGTCCTTTCCCGACTTCGCACGTGCATTTGACAGCTCATCGGCTATGCCGACTTTGGGTGGGACACTTCCGATGGGTTCTATAAAAAATTAGCCAAATGTCATCCTATCAGTAGATGGCATCGATTAAAGTGCCTGAATGTTGCTTTCTTATCTACAATCAGTTATCGTCAACAACAATGCTCCCCGTTCATTCGAAAACTCAATAAAACGGTGTTTACCTATGTGCTGGCATTGGATACGACTGTGCGGGACAGAGCAATGCAAGACTCGTGCCCGTTGATATTTCGCGTGTTTGCAGCTTATCTTGGACATTGATTTTGGGCTTAACACTGCCAACGGGCTCTGGAATAAAATGCCAAGTTGTAGATGGTGAGTATTCTCTAAGCAACCTACCTAAACGTTGGGATAGTCGGCGCAACACATGTCTTATCATTTATCGATAACTGGAGCTAAAAATAAAATGATTACCTAAACGCTGGCACTGGGTACGATTGGGCTGGACAGAGCAGCGAATATGATTGCCCGCGGCGAGCATCGACAAATTGATGTTTGTCTTGGATGGTGATCTTTGGAGCGACACTTCCAACCGGCTCTGGAAAGGCGTATGCAAATGGGATCAATAGAGGATCAAAGATAGATATACCCTCCTGAAGTTGTTGGGATAGGGGGTTTTTTAAACACGATTTTCGCCTAACAAATCAGGTCAAGCTACTGTCAAAACTCAAGTGTGACAGTGATGACAAGAAGTACCTCAAAATAGCTGTCAACAAGGTGTTTGTTCAATTTCTACTTAGGACCTGAAAAATACATGTCAAACTAACCTAAAAACCGGCACTGGATACGACTGTCCGGGGCATAGAATTGCAAAACTCTCTCCCGCCGGAAATTGCATCATTTTCAGTTTGTCGAGGAACGCAATTTTAGGCGCTTCGCTACCGAGGGGCTCTGAAACATAGAAACAATTTAAGGCCGCCTGAGAGATTTGAGCAAACTTTTGAATGAAGGGATAGGGCGATGATTAGCTGTTTTAAAAATTCACCTAAAAACCGGAACAGGATACGATTGCCCTGGGCAGAGAATCGTGAAACTCTCTCCACTTGCAGCCTGCATCATTTTGAATCGTTCCAGGAAGGCAATTTTCGGAGCTACACTGCCAACGGGCTCTAAAAATACGATAGACGGTTTCAAAATCTGAGCTTTTCTGAACAAATTTCCTGCCAAATGTTGGAATAGTTCGATAAGTGACTAGTTTTCAAGTACCTGAACGCGGGAGTTGGATAAGACTGAGCTGGACAGAGCAGGTTAAAATGATGTCCAACTCTGGATTTGATCATTTTTAGCTCATCGCCGACGGTGATTTTTGGACTAACGCTGCCAACGGGCTCTAGAAATATGACAGATGGTTCTTAAATCTGAACAAATATGCTGCCGAATGTTGGAATAGTTCGATAAGTGACTAGTTTTCAAGTACCTGAACGCGGGAGTTGGATAAGACTGAGCTGGACAGAGTATATTCAAGCCGTGTCCAAGTCTAGCTTTGAGCACTTTGAACTCATCACCGATGGTAATTTTCGGACTAACGCTTCCAACAGGCTCTAAAATGTTGAAAAGAAAACAGTGAGAGAAGTGGTGAGTGGAAAACAGAAAAATAAACTGCCAAAGTGTCAATTGGAATAGGGTTTCAGTCTAGAATAAGTTCAATTTGAATGTTCGCACAATAAACTCGCATTGACGAGGTATAAACCAAGCGTACTCCACAAGTGTTCGTTGAAATGTCAGAGCTATGGATCTGTTTCAAATACACCTGGACCTTAAAACAAGGTTTAATAGCGGATCAACCTCATTGTTGACTTCAGTAAGCTCTGATGAAGGATATGACCGGGACCCTTAAACCATTAACCGATTCGAATCGAAAACCACCTCTTAGCTGCCTGGATTCAACTTACTTGCGTCTTTAAAATTTACCTAAAAACTGGCACCGGATAAGCCTGAGCTGGACACAAGAGCGTCACATTTCGATTTTGTTCGATTTTGATTGTTCGCGAATCATCACCAGATGTCAGCTTTGGAGCGACACTTCCGACCGGCTCTTGAGTGGAATGCAGACTTGTTAGCAACATTGTTAGGTTATAGTAGAAATGTTTGACGGGATATGCCTTCTTTTACACTTTTGGGATAGGGTACTCTAAGAGAATCGGTTTTTTAAATAAATTACCTATAGAACGGCACTGGATAAGCTTGAGCTGGACACATCAACGAGGCACTGTGACTGCTTCGAACTCGCGGGATTCTTATAGACTCATCACCAGCAGTAAGTTTGGGGCTCACACTTCCAACAGGTTCTGAAGAATGTTCCAAATTAAAAAGTTGGTTAGAGTCTTGTAGGGTGCAATTGATTTAAACAGACAAAAAACCGCCGAGATGCTGGGAAGAAGGGGATGGAAAGCAAAGCGCAGTTCACTATCAAGACTTTTATGTCATCAAATGTGAGTTTTGGAAAAATGCGCAGTTACCGATGGCAGATCAAGTAAAACTCTACTCTGAATATCTGCCTGTCGAGGTGGTTTTAAGTTCAGCATTGAAGTTGAGACGTTTTGTTACAGAAGTGTGTATAGATTGTTTTATATACCCCCAGGTTTCGCAAAAGATATAAATATAACCTAACGCCTAACCTTAAAAAAAGCCGGAATAAGAACAATACTTTGCTGAATAGGTGACAGGCTAATTTCAAAAGGGAGGGCTCAAGACACAAACAGCAGATAAGTTGTTAACAATCGATTACTAAACAGCAGATAGCACTTTTTTACCTAAAAAACGGGACAGGGTAAGCCTGAGCGGGACACAACAAGGTGGCGTTCCGCTGGTAGCGAATTTTCACAATTCGCGACTCATCTCCTGAGGTTAATTTGGGCCTTACACTTCCAACAGGCTCTGGGAAAGATAACAAAAATGTTTTCTAAAATATTTTGCCAAGAATCGTCCTAAAAAAAACTGTCCATTGTTGAGAATAGGCTAAATATGCATTCATCTCTCTCTATAACTGCTTACCTAAACACCGGCACGGGATATGCCTGAGCAGGACAAATCATGGTTATGGATGCCGCCAATTGAATAGAAATGACCTTAATGTCATTGCCAGTGGTTAACCGAGGACCGACACTTCCCACGGGTTCTTTAAATTGGGAAAAAAATAACACGGAACAACTCAGTGAATCGCAGTGAAAAACCGAACAAAAGCACCCCAAATGTTGAGATAGGTTCAAAATTGCATTGCGCCTACCTAAAACTCGGTGCTGGATATGCCTGTGCCGGGCAAAGTAGGGTCAGGCTCTCATTTGATGCTGATTTAAAACTGCTACTGGTCAGTGTTGTTGGGAATTTCGGTGAAACCCTGCCAACTGGTTCTGCAATTTTATCACATTTTTTTGTTGTTTTAAATTCAAGTTTGTATAGTAAAAAAATACTATATGCTAAAAGAAAACATTATGGACTTACCTTAAGCCAATAAAACAGTTTATCGGTAACACCGCGGTGGATATGAATATTTAAGTTATAAAATTACGTTGTTTCTCAAGCTCAAGTCAAGCATTTCGGATTTGGTATGTTTTAAAATATTTTTACAGTTTTTTTTTTTCGTTTAAAAAAGCTTTAATATTTAATTAGTATCATTTTGTACAAAAAGCAGTCTTTGTGTCTGCTATCACTTTTATGTGATTTTTCTTATGAAAAGTATTATTATCATTACACGGACGCGCAACAGGGTACCCTATCCCAACATTCAGGCAGTTTTTTTTTTTTTAATATTTAACAACAATACTTTGACGTTCTTTGAAAAAGCCAAGAGCAAAGAAAAACATTTTAAGCGAAAAATGCTTTTGATTGCAACTGCTACGAATTGGGTGGGTAAATTTAGTTTGATTTTTAAATAAATTCCATCAAAATATTGTTGTTTTTGGTTATGTATAAACGATATTTAATATATATGTAATTGTTTAACTGAAAATATTTATTTTTTAGTAACATTTAAAGCATTTTATAGGCAAAATGCATTTGAGGAAAATAATGAAATAAATGTCCGATTCACCAGAAATATTTCGACTTTCCAATGACCCAGAGAAGAAATTGTTACGGGTCATTAAAAAGCGAGAAAAGATTGATTATTTATTTGGCACATTATGAAGAAGTTTTAGCACAATTTTTGAGACATTAGAACTTACAATTTTGATAGAAATTTTAATGTAAAAAGAGGAAACTTTGAAAACAAAAACACAAATGAAATTTTGATGTGAAATAAATATTTTCAGTTAAAATGTTGGTGGGCGAAAATGTCATATTTGTTATTAATTTTACATAATTTGGTTTTAAGAAATGGTTGCCTTTAATATTAATGGTTGACGCAAGGGGATTCTCTTTCTTTTACATAGAATTAGCTGTCGACAAGCTCCTCTATAGCTCCTTCAACAGACCAGCACTCTGTAGGGTACAGATCATCAAACGAATAAACATATTGAATTTCATACAATTTAAAATTAAAGTCACCACTTTAAAAATGTATTTTTAAGGCCTCAAAATTGTTTCTTATACATATGACATTTTCCCTTTGTTAACATGCCAGCAGTTATTCTGTTTATCGTTTCAAATTTGGTAAGCTATACGAAATCCACACTTAAAAATATTAACACCGACAGAGTTTGACGTGACCGACACTAATCTGATTGCCTCATTTATGGGTGAGTTTTAATACAAAAATTGACACATTTTATTAGTAAATTAGCAATTAATTATCAGCGGAGGTGACCACATTATTTTAAACCGATTCATCGCTACTTATACCTGGATCGAATAGCGTAACTAATTTCAAATCAGTGGTGTTAATTTTTGTTTTAACTATTTTTTAAGGTTTAATTCGTTTCGCGTTTTCAATTTAGGTTAAGTTGAAGTTTTATTTGACCTTTGGTAATGCAATGTGGTCGTCTTAAATAGCTGAAGGCATAACGCAGTCAGAAATGGATTGTACGCGTAGACAAATCTGCATTTCAGTAGATTTTAATAAATATTTACTGCACTCAAACAAAAATTACCACTTCAAGTGTCCACATTAAATTTAAAAAAAGGTCAACACGACGAAAAATTCGTCACTATTCTTCAAAATCGAGTGTGGACACCTGAAATCATTATAAGAAAATGTATACGAGTTTTATAAAGTTCATTTAACTGCTGACATGTTCCCCTATTCATTACATTTAAATAAACAATTTTTAAATATAGTAACCCAACTTACCTGTGATGACCAAGCGACCCTTAGTAGCACTCAGTCTGGTTTCGCCAGTTAGACGATGCTTGGTGCGACATTGGTAGCTCTTGTAGCCATCTTCAGGTCCAACTTCGCGAATATGCAATTCACCAGATGGCAGAACTAGGTACTTTCCATCTGTGATTTTGGTGGGTTTGGAAATATTAAGAAGACAGAGAAAAAAATACATTAGTTAATGTTCTGTTAATTGTTCTTTTTTTCTACAAATTCTATTTTAAATGCAAGTGCGGTTTGTGTACAGATTTGTAATTTTTCTTATTAAAGTGATTTATTTTTTTATTTCTTAGGTTGCCACTTGCATTTACAATGAAATTTGTAAGACGTCATGCTTTTAATTTATTGCTATACATAGGGCATGCAGTGTTTTATTCTTCAAATGACTTTAGGTAACTGTTAGATGTTACAATTTACTAGTTGGCATTTTTGACAGTTCACAATTTACAAAAATTCTGCTTTAGTTCTCGATTTTCAAGTGTCAAATATTTATGAACGTCGAATGAAATTTTTGAAGAATAAAATGCGTAAGACTAGTTAAACTCAATTCCAAATTATTCATACACTTGCTTTAATTTCTTTTTCGAGTGCTCTTTTTACAATTGTAATTTGAAATCAAGTTTTCTTTGAAACAAAGTGGCAACTTGCGGCAGGTTTATTCTGGAGAAGCCTAGTGGCATATGTTTTGATTTCAATTGTATTTACTTAGGCATCATTTTTAGCTTTTATTGTTTACGAAAAGACAGTTGAATGTGAGCACAAATCAGAACAATGTCCGCTATAAGGAGTGTTGCCAATTTCAAAAACATACCTAAGAAAAACACATTTTATTTGAAATTAAAAAATATCTCCAATCAGGACCTCAATAAATCGTGACCATTGTGAGGAAAGGAAAAGATGTCGCCTATAGAGTGACCATTAAACTTGTTCATGTTTTAAATGGATCCTTAATGGTGCCCAACAAATAGAAATCGCAGATCCACTGTTAACTTGCGTTGACTTAAAGTCGCTTCTCAAAACTGATTGATTTATACTGACTTAAGTTGACTTACATGAATTTAAAATGACTTTCGTTGAATTTTTTCGATTCTAATTGACTGCTGAACTCAAATTTCATTGATTTTTAATTTGCTGGGAGGCATTTGTCATTCCTAGCGAAATTTAGTTATTTTATATGCCACAAGTTGCCGGATTATTTCCACATGCAATTTTTGAGAAAATTTTAAACGTCACTATTTTTTGTTTAAACTTCAAATAAATGCAATCTACTCAGTTTAAAGTTTTCCCAACATTAACTCTACGCTTAACCTAAGTGAAGGGGGATTATTAAGGATAAGGAAAGCCGTGAGGCTTATGGACATTTGCGGATCATAGGATTGTAAGGATTTGGATGTCATAACAAAAATGATGACAAAAGAAAAAGAAACGAATAAACAAATATTTAAGTCCCTGCAATTGAAAGCCTAGTCCGAAACCTATCCAAATAAATTTTGAAAACAAACGTTTACCAACAAGGAACAAACATAAAAAAATCAACGAAAGGAAATTAGGAATATGAAAACTAAAACAAAAAAAAAAAAATTCTTTTAACAATTTACCAATTGGAAATTGTCCCGCATCATTTGTGGCAAAGATCTCTCTTTCTTCGTCCTCAACCCATGATGCAACGGATATAAAATCACCAACAAAACTCGGTATATGACATTTTAGAATGGCACTATTGCCACGAAGTACAGCCTCGTCCATCACGTTAACGGTGTACGATTGGGGGACAACTGTGTGTTTTTTTTAAAGAGGGGAGATATTTTAAATTATTTTTATTTTTACAAGTAAATTGAAATGGAGCGCCCTACAACAATTTTTAATATTTTTAACCGGCTTTGTGTAAAAGGAAAATATTAAAAAAAAATATACTGGCAGAAAAGTGTCAACAACGTTAGACATTCAACAGGTTTTAAACATTCAACAGAAAGTTAGTATGTACAAAAAGTTCGTATGGATCGATGACAGGTAGTGAATCATGGATGCGAAATGGTCATCAAATTGAATGGCGCCCAGACGCTCAAAAAAAGAAACCTGGTGCGACTTTGTAAGAAAAAAGCCATTAAAACAAAGCAAAGTAACCCCAATGAAACAAGCTCTATCAAAAAGTGAGTAATTAGGAACGTGTGCAAACAAAAATGGCGCCCAACACTAAACCTCACGTAAATAATTTGCCCAGACGTTTTTAAAGCCTACAATTCATCGGCAACTTCCTTCTAAGACACATAAATGGCGCCTGTGGACATACGGTAGACTAAAAGTGCGTCTGATCAGCTCCGAAAATGCGAAAAAAATATGCAAAAAATAGCGTCTACGACATCTGAGTTCAGATGGAGAATTCGCTCGGAAGAGAATGGGAGAGCCTGTCTTTGAATAAGCCCCCAATTTTCCTCAAATTCAGTGGATGAAACTCAACAAACTGAAGAAATCATTGGATCTGTTTGTACGTTGGAAAAAAGTCTTTAAAGAAGCTTTAATTTTAGTCAGTAAGATTTGTATCGATCATCCAAGGCTGTTCTACGTCACGAGTGCGAAATCGGAAGGCGGCTTTCCGTCTTTTTTAAAAATCAGTTCAATTGTGATGGGTTTTCAATTCACTAGTCACAGAAACAGTGTCCTTAAAAATTAAACAAAAGGCTGAACCAAGACCGAAAGACCGCTCAAGACTGTATCTGTCATCTGCAGTGATTTAGGTCAGTGGAATAGATTATGCAGAAAGGGACAACTTCTTCGATTGGGGGATAGTTCGAAGAAGGCAAAGAAAATGTATCGAAGAAATCAAAACCCCAAGTAGAGTAGTATTGAAACCTGAGTAGCGAAATAAATTTGAAACCACCAGCGCCACCTATTGCAATCCATTCAAATCTAAAAATATTAACCATACAAATATTTACTATTTAAATACACGCCTTAAAATTTCAAATCAGGATCATTGGTATAAAGGAAAAGGACTTATAGAAAGCTTATAAAAATTACAGAAAATCGTGTACCCGATGAGCCATTTTTAATGTAAGTCCCTCCTTCGGTGTCCACCCAATCGGTGATGTCAACATGATCGGCAACAAAGGACGGTGTCTGACATTTGAAAATTGCTGAATTGCCCTTAATAACATACTCGTCGTAGACCTGTGACTCAAAGTACTGACTCACAACTGGAAGGACAAAAAAACAAACAAACGGGGAAACCCTCGAAATAAGTATACACAATAAAAGGACAAGGAAAAACTCTTATGGAAAGGACTTAGGGAACCTACACTAGATTCTAAAAATAACGCAAATCGCCTCGTGTCAGTTCTATACCAATCTCATTTCCACTGCGATACATTTCGACACCCTCCTCATCGATCCACGCCTCCACGTCGATGAAATCCGCCACAAACGATGGAACTAAACACTTTAGCGTAGCCGAATTGCCCCGCAGCACAAATTCGTCAATAACCCGAGTCTGATAGAACTGATGAACAACTAAACAAATAAGAAAACAAAATCAAACTCAACGCAAAGAGCAAGGGGATTGTATGGGCTTTTACAGGAACTACTCAGGACCTTCTACACACAGAAGCAAACATGAAAGAACTCAAACCGGTCTCCTTCTCATTCTCGGGATAGTAGGCAGTTCCATCCGAGTCCATCCACAAATCAACATAAACAAAGTCAGCCACATACGACGGTATTTCACATTTCATGACAACCGAATTGCCACGTATCACGTACTCATTGTCCGCCTCAGATTCATAGGTTTGTATAACGACTGAGGGGGAGAGATACACAAATCAAAGAGAGCAAATAAAGTCGCAGTAAAAAAATGAAAGAAACAAATCAATAAGGACGAGGAAGTGGAAGCTTTAGGAAATCCCCTATACGAAGTTGTACCGTAAGCCTGCGATGAGTTTTCCCGCCACAATTCGAGACCCTCCTCGTCGACCCATGCCTCGATTTGAACGAAGTCCGCCACAAACGAGGGTATCTTGCATTTGACGACGGCCGAATTGCCCTTGATCACATATTCGTTCTCAGCTTCGGTTATGTAAAATTGCGAAACAACTAGAAAGCATACAGCAGAATGTGAATAAAATGAAAGTAAAAAAAAAATGGACTGGGATATTCGGAGGATAAGGGGAAGAAGTAATAAGCATTTATCAAAGACCCGAACCGTAGTTGTCGGAAAACGTCAAAACGTCGCCATTCTCATCGATCCAAGACTCAACGCGAACAAAATCAGCCACAAATGACGGAATCGAACACTTGAGGACCGCCGAATTGCCTTTGATGACGTACTCGGTCATTATCTCAGCCTCGTAGAACTGATTTACAACTGCAAGCAAATAAATGAGAGAGTTCAGTCTGTCCAAGGACCAGCAAAAATAGAAAACATGTCCGACCCCTAACTTTAAAACGCGCTATGAGTAACAAGTTGTGGGTATTCAAAAAAATTGTAATAAATAATAAAAGCATAATTGAAAACAAGGAAGATGCATATGTAAGTGGGAAAGGATCATTTTTGAACTAACTACTGAAAATGTTAAACCAATCGAACCGTAGTTATCGGAATGCCTCAGCTCGTTGCCCTCTTCGTCGATCCATGATTCGACGCGAACGAAATCAGCCACAAACGACGGTATGGAGCACTTCAACACGGCCGAGTTACCCTTTATGACATATTCCATCAGGATATCGGCACCGTAGTATTGATTGACAACTAGAAGAATTTTAAATGGGCAGAGAAATAATTTGTGGGCGATGCCAAACGTAAGTGGTTGCGGGAAACATTCAAATAATAATCGACGAGTGGCTTTTTGTCACGCGAGTAGTTTTTGTTGCCATTGGTATGAACCTACGGACCGACCTACTTGTGGCACGCAACATCAGGGTGACTATTTAGCTTACAAGCTCGGCGATGTTTGGGTGACAAAAAGGTCATGGCTTCCGATTACCCTTGACTTTTAAATGTGGACTAAAGGAGCTAGCGGAGACTTGGATAAAACAAATTCGGCAACACAAAACCACGGAGTTTTAGAACTAAAGAAATGGTCCGGGAAAAAAAAGTAACAGTGGTTAGGCACTTAAAATACGAGGCAAGACTATTGTCGGTTTATAAACTGCGGTTGTTTCACAAAATGCGGCTTCAAATCACAGTAGACACATCACCGGCCGAAGTTTTAAGAAAGTCTATATACGAGTACAGCCCCTTTTCGACAAGAAACTTCGATAAGTCTGCCTTGCTAGAGCTAACGACCTCAACAGATATTCTACTGAAACAAAAATTCATACACCTCGGATGAAGGATGCTTCAAGAGTGAACATCGTCACAGTTCTTGGTCTATACCCTTTCAACAAGACTGGCAATTGTGATAAAATCAAGGCTCTTCTACAATGAAAACGGGTTGTCAAAAACAGAAACATTGTCAGCCGAAACCCTCTACTGACATTTAATTTTAGACGCCAGCTCGGTAAAAAATAAATAATACAAGCTTCTGCCCTAAAACGTAGACCCCTTCTATAAGTCTTCTAGAAGTCCAAAACGTAAGCCCCTCAAAGGTAAAAAAAAATGTAACAAACTATAAATTTGAGCGAGAAAAAGGAAAAGCAGGTATCCCCCTTCACAACTTACAACTAGAATAGGTTCATGAAACTTTGTGCGGTTAGTACCAAAGCTATCTTGTGGTAGAAATTCAGATCCATCACTGCCCACCCAAGCTTCGACTTTTACAAAGTCCGCTACAAAACTGGGAATGGTACACTTGAGCACAGCTGTGTTCCCCTTGATCACATACTCTGACACGACTTCGGCTTCGTAGTACTGGTTGACAACTGCAAGAAAATTATTTAAAAAAAAATATATTTTCCTGTTCCTGATGTATACAAAATGCGCCTCTCCCTAAACTTTAACTAAAAGAAACCAAAAATGAGGGATAGGGAAAAGGAATTCCAAGGATCACATTCAAGAAAACACCATTCCCAATCGATTATAGTAGATTTATTTTTACCCTTCCCCTGCGCCTGGTCCTCCATTGTCGCGTACAAAGATCCCGTCTCGTCTTGCCATGAGATCACTTGAACAAAATCGGCGACAAACGATGGAATGGAACACTTCAGGACGGCCGAATTGCCCCTAATCACGTACTCGTTGTTCACCTCGGACTCGTAATGCTGCTGAACAACTACAACGAACCAGAGTGTAGAGCATTTTTGTGCAATTAATATTTCTATTATGACAGCGACTACAATTAGTGGCAGTGTCCACACAACCTTATAATTGACAAGAAGTAATTGTGAAACAACAAGAAGTCACTTTTAACCGGAGAGGGGCAACGAATGTGTGAGAAACTTAGCCAACCGTATGATGAGGTCCCGGCGCAGTGTGGTGGGTTCACTTTCTTCCCATAAATTAGCGAAGGTAGGCACAAGTCCAAAAATATATTGAAACTTGTTGGTGTGGCGGGCGCGTTCACTCTTGTCAATTTCAATTAGAATCTGAACAACAGGAGGCAGCAGTCTGAAGGTAAATGGCTCAAAGGGCTACACGAAGGAGGTATATCGTCGGCATGAATGGTGGATGTGTCTTGTCACGCAGACGAGGTTGATTGCTGCCGGAGACAGTCAGTGGCAATGAACTGCAACGAGAACTGACACAAAGTGTATGCGAGAGAATGCATCAAAAGTGGAAGCGCATAATGAATGGGAGTGTGAAACTGCTCGAAAGTTGAACCCTCATAAAGGGAGGAAGGGCGACGATGCTATTGAAATAAGTGTGGAGGCGTTTTTTCTCCTTGGTCTTTTGTTTGTTGTTTCCTCAAAACTCAAATGGGATGCAGTTTGCTGTGTATTTCTTGCGTAATCGAGAGGGACCGGAACCGGAGCCCCTTTTACTTTGTTCTGGAGGGATTTTGTAAAATTCCTCGTTTATAAAGGGGATAGTTCTAGAAAGTCTTTTTGAGAAAAAAACAATTACAGGGCTGTGGCAGTTCCGTACTGTAAGCCGGTCTTGGAATCGGAAAAATCCAAATCCAATTTTTTCCACTAAGCGTGTGACGCTAAGGCGCATCACTTGTTGAGGTTTTAAAAATGTCAGCGTGTCAGTTGGCCATTGATGCGCATCACTTCGGCTATCACCAAGGGTCTTTTGGGTAAATCTGTGGCAGCATAAAAATGTCTACAAGGAAACCTCTCACCAATGTCTGTTATAGTTGGGCAACTCATATTTTCACTTCCGACAGCAGGGAAAATTTAAGAATTTGTTCTCAATTCACACTTGCTTAGAGCAACAAAACCATGAGACATAATTTCTGACTTAGGTTTAACTCGATTTTTAAAATCTCTTCGAAAGATGGACAAATGAGCAAAAGAGACGTGAGATTCCTCCCAGTGTCATCGTATAGAGCTGCTGGGTACTAGGAGCTCGCAAATAAATCAAGCCGAGGGCTGAAAAAATTTGAGTACATGCAGATACGATCGAAATTTGCATTCCGGTAGTAGAAAAGATACACAAAAAAAAACCCACCATTTCTACATCAAGGAAGCTGCGAGAGCTTCTTATTTCTAAAAAGAGTAAGCGCTTGAGTTATGGGAACGCTGACGGCGCGAATTTTGATTTTGGGTGACAGTTCGAGCGAAATTAAAAGCAGAATCCTTTACATCGAGGATCAGTTTATAGAGAGCAACATATTCGAGAACAAAAATCGTACAGCATCGAAAGGTCCTGTACAACACTTTTTGAAACGTGGTAAGAGAACAATGAGCAGTCTAGTAAAAATAAAGTGCACGATTGGGTCGAACGAAACTTTATCGTTGATCAAAAGTGCGGTTTTGAGTTTTAAAAAAATAACAAATGAATATAGATCTGCTTTTGGGTAGTATTTTTTGAGAAATAACTTTAAAAATGATTTATTATAATTTGTTGAGAAAAACTAAGAATGGGATCTTAGTAAGTATTTTTTTACTATCCTAAATATGTATTTTGATAAAAATCGTAACAGCGGTTTTTGTTAAATTACGCAGAGAAAACAGTAACAAATATTGAAATGGTTTGTTTGGAAAATACTATTGCTTAGCTATTTAGCTGAAAACTGCTTATTCGACATTGTTCTGGATGTAAGCATTACTTGGTTTTTAATGTTTAACCGAAATCGAAGATGGGGTTTTCGAGATATGAGCATTTTTAAAATTTGCGTATTCGGTGATTCGAATTGACAGTTAAGGGAATTTTTAAAACATACATTTTTCTCTTAATATGCATTTTGGTCGTTTTCCTGCTAAACCAAATTTTTAAGAACCTCTTGTTTATAAAATCCATAGCACGATAATATCTATTGACAAAAACTGAGTTTGGTATTGAGATAGAAATGACCACATTAGCTTAGGTATTCATCTTTGTTAGAATCGCATGGACCGTTTTCGAGATGGGTATGTCCAAATTTCAAAAGTAGCGTTATTCGATTCGATTTTTACAAAAACTGGGCATGCAGTCATGTTGACCTGATCAACTCAAGCTTAAATTACGTATCAAGCTTGAAATCGTTAGAACCGTTTTCGAACAAATCAAACTGGTACGAAAATTGTGTATGGGAAGTACCATTAGTTTTGAGGTTACCATCGAAAAAAATGCCCAGGAGCTGTAAGCCCCCAAACTGCAAATCCGAAGTTTGAACTAAATCCGTTCAGACGACACACGGACAGACAGACAGACGGACAGAATTTTGCGACCCACTTTTTTGAGTTCATCTATCATCGTAAAGTCAGAATTGATTGTAATCTCGAGTTCGAAATATTGTACGAAAACAATATTATCTCTCTCTATAATCTTTTCTATGTAATGCAGAAAGTTAGAAACTTCCTCAAATGAAGGGTCTTTAGCAATCTGTGAACTTAATACTTGAAAATTCTTTTCTGAGTTAGGTCCTTAAGGAAGCCTGTGGAAACAAATACTCTAAGAAGTGAAGAAAAGGTTCCTTTGGACTACGGAAATAAAGAGAAGACGTTCCGAATGTCCCTATTCCTCTCTTCATGATAAACCTATCAAGACTGAGAAAGTTACCCACTTCCCTCATCTAAACTGAGAAAAATTAAATCCCCACAGAAAGATCCTCAGAAAAAGTTCAGATGAAAAAACCAAAAACAGACAGAAAATCAAAAAAAAATAATTGTAAGGATTTTTTTTACGGATATCCCGCCTTCATTTACTAACAACAACTTAACGAAAATAAAATAAGAAAAAAAAAACAAACAAAAACAAACCATATTCAGTTCCCGGTAGGAAATTCTCATTCTGATCGGTATGCCAGGATACCACGCTGACAAAGTCCGCCACAAACGACGGAGTTTCACACTTCAAAACGGCCGAATTCCCACGAATGACATAGGCCTTGTTCACATCCGTATCGTAGTATTGCGACACCACTAGAAGAGAAGAAAGGAGTTCCAAGCGCCCGCCCATTCGAAATGTGAGAGTCAATAAACGAGTAAAAATGAGGAGTCCTCCACCCCGTCGAATCAAATTGTAAAAATACGTAAAAGACGAAAACCCAACGCTAAAGGAATATTTTGCAGGATATAAGTGTAAGGAATTGTAGGAATTGACATTCACAGCGATATTTATTATATACAAAAGCACGGCATCGGCCACCACAAACCGTATTCAGTTCCAGGATAGAAATTCTCTTCCTGATCTGTGTGCCAGGACACAACAGTGACAAAGTCCGCTACAAACGATGGGATATCACATTTAAGTATCGCTGAATTGCCCCGAATCACAAATGCCTTGTGAATGTCCTCCTCGTAGTGCTGTGAGACAACTGCAACAATTTGCAACAATATCGATAACATGTCGTACGAAAAGGATGTGATTGGCGGGGGGGATATATTTTTATTGCATATACCAAATGAAAATGGACAAAGGGAAGAGGATGAAAATAAAATGTTACATGTACATAGACAAGGGATGTATGATGGAGGTCAGGGTGGGCGGAAGGGGACATGCACTTCTAAAATAAACTCTAACAAGCATGACGTCGCCCTAAAAATACAGAAGTGAATGTGTGTGTTGCTGTGTCGCACCGTATTCAGCTCCAGGAAAGTAGTTCTCATCGCTGTCCGTGTGCCAGGATACAACTTCAACGAAGTCAGCGACAAAGGATGGGATCAGACATTTAATTACAGCCGAATTACCACGAATAACATGCTCCTTATTGACGTCGGCCTCGTAATACTGTGCAACAACTGTAGACGGTTTTTTTTTATTAAACAAACAGAAAACAGCGGGCGATATTAGATGGAGCGAATTTTGTGTGACAAGCAGAAGAGATGAATATGGCGTCAGGATGAAGAGAAGAGACGATGGGATGTCAGATTTCGATCCAATTAAGAAGACGGTAATGGTTGGAAATGTTTCAAATGATAGGTTAGGGAGAAGTTTCGAACTGTCAAAAGAGATAGGTATACGCTGAGAATGTTGACGTGGAATATTTTTTCGACAAAACTGAGGGCCAATTGACAGTTGCCTCAGTGGGAGAGCCGACTTAGTTCTAATTTTGACAGTCCGGCCTCAATCTATAACTCTGACAAGCAAAATGAAGAAATGTGCTATTTTTATATTTTGACATTAAGACGCCAACTGTCAACACTGAAATCTTGCAAAACTTACAGCCAGCATTAGAGGTACAATTTCAATCGAATCGGTCGGGAAACTTATAACAGAAAAACGTTCTTAGATAGACACCACAACCAACTGGACATGGAAATAGCCAGTCAGGGAAAAAGTTTGCTTGTCAGAGTTACAGATTGAGGCCGGACTGTCAAAAGTAGAACTAAGTCGGCTCCACCACTGAGGCAACTAGCAACTGGCAATAGGAAACAGGCGATATTTTAAATCGAATCAAATTAGGGGTGTCAGATTAAAACAACTCAATATCTAGTGACAGGTCGCTAACAGGGTTGCCAGATTCGGCGCATTGTCGTATTCTGTGCTATATTGAGCGCCCAACACAATTTAGGCCCACATATCGTTCTACAAATTCTGCGATTATTTCGTTTTTTTTATTCCTTCACAAAACTACAAAAAAAAAATATTTTCGAACTTACAAAACTTGACTCTTGCAGTGCAGAGACATCGAACAGTCGTTCAACTTGCAGGCACATCAATTTATTTTGCAGGCCTTTTTATTTGACACAAGCCACAAAAGCCAATTGCAGAAAATAAAAGCCAAATAAATTTCTCGGAGCGCATCAGTGTTTTTGTGCTTCTTCCTGGGCAACGATTTTGGGCTGCATTTTTTTAAGGTTTCGGGGCTTAAAGCAACAAAATGCTGGCAACTTTTGCGCATCAGTGTTTTTGTGCTTCTTCCTGGGCAACGATTTTGGGCTGCATTTTTTTAAGGTTTCGGGGCTTAAAGCCACAAAATGCTGGCAACTTTTGCGCATCAGTGTTTTTGTGCTTCTTCCTGGGCAACGATTTTGGGCTGCATTTTTTTAAGGTTTCGGGGCTTAAAGCCACAAAATGCTGGCAACTTTTGCGCATGTTACTACGTTTTATTTAATTTGGATAATATGTGCTCTGAGTTGTCTTGTGCAAATAGTTCCACCCAATATTTCCTTTTATTTTGTTTCTTTTTTTACTTAAATTCCACCACATTAGTAAAACCGTATCATGGGATTCGTCGGATGACATGACAGCTATAGAAATTTCTGCCAACACGGTTCAATGTTAGAATACGTTCAAATAAGAGTTGCGTATTGCTTATTGCTAGCTGATTATTGCTCATACCTTGTTGCCTCAGTGTGAGAGCCGCCTAAGTCAACAACTTTTTGAGTAGAGTACAGAATTAGATCAGCCACCTTTTATGACTTGCTTTTACTACTCTGTTTGAAATTGCTGCTAAGCATTTGACACTTACTTTCCCTTTCGAAAAATCAACTCCAATTCGAAATAATTTGGAACCCATTCAAGTCGCAATAAAACAAAAATTATTCACTTCTCATCTAATCACATAAATTAGCCCAAATCCGTCATCCACCACGCCCCACACTAACCAGGCACAAAACATTCTCTAACCACTCAAAAACAAACCAAAGTGTCATCTAATAACCTTTCTGCGCCAAATCCTAAGGCCAGCCTAATATTCCTAAAACTTGTTCAGTCTTCTTAATGAATGGTAATTTGACAAAGGAAACAAAAAACCCACCAACATTGTTACAAGTCACGACATTTACGATAGACTATTACTTAGTTTTTTTTCCCGCATGTTCCGGCGGTACTTAGCCAAGTTTTAAACGGGCGAGATGGCTTTTTCCGCGAAAAGCACCCAATTTTCGAGCCGCAAAAAAAAAAACAGTGTTTTCTGTCATTTGCGCAGATTTATAAACAGGACTCTGGCGGACGGCTGTAAGGGCGTGGTGCCGCGGCGGCAGAGAATGCGGAATTACTTCCGCGAGTCTTGATTAAACACAGTTTAATGTTAATTTTTAATTAGCCCTTGACGGCGCGGTAGGTTTATGAATGTTACGTGCTCAGGGAAGAATGGCTGCGACTGATTCGCGTGTGAGTGGCTGGCCGGTATTGCGAAATGGAGAGTCTTGTGTAGGAATGCCTACAATGGGAATTAGAATGAAGATGCACACAGGCAGTGGTTGCATAAAATGATGATGATGATGTGAGTGGCAAGTGATTTAATTTTAATTGGCTTTCATGACAGAGTTCAATGAAATTATAAGCACTTTGTTGGAGGTTGAAAGATACATCTCTAGAGGTCAGTTTGCGAGGAGAGTTTCGAAGGAAGGCGTGGTAGTGCCTGTGCAAAGTTATTGTGCTTGCAAAGAGATATTCGAGGGAAATTGTGGTAGCACCTGTGGGCAGCCACTGAGCTAGTTTTCAGTAAGAGCCGATCAACCTTTCAGTTGAGTTGTCAAGGGTTAAAGGAACGCAATTTGGAAAAGAAAAGATTTAATGATATTCAAAGGACAAATCATAGATCCCACAGAGGATAATTGATGTCCAAGTAAAAGTAGTAGTAGTAGAAGTAAAACCTCCAAGTAAATGGAGGACATTTCGGGAGTTCAAAACTGGGCCAGAAAAAACCTAAAAAATCCGACACTATTCGTGGATTACAAGCGAAGCCTTTACCGCCTGGATAGATGTCACTCCGGCCATACATTACGTTGAAAACAAGTTCGCATACGGCTTTCCCCCTTTTCCAATCGCAGCCCAGTTCAGTTCTCTTCCCTACATTAACAGCAAGTACCCTAATTAGACCAACATCACGGACAGATGAATGAGTGTTTACAAAAAAAAAAATGTATCATCCATCTCAACCAAATAAGGAAGTTGTGTAGTAGAAAAAAATTAAACGTAAAAAAAACCAATAAAAAGCCGCTCTAACAAAGATGGGAAAAAGTGAAACAAAACACACCAACGACGACCACAACCAGCAGCACAAAGAGCCGCGTGGGAAACACAGTCATGGCCTACAAAAGTGCAAAAGTAAAGTATACATAATCCAGCTACATCTGTCATCTCTTGTGGTGTCGCTTGATTCTTCTTAATTGGATCGAAAAGTGCAGCGTATTGTTTCGCCGCCAACACCATTTGTATAGGGCAAAAAATCAATTTAATTTCAACGGCAGACAGAGGAGACGAAACACGGAACACGACCGAGCCCATGAAAGACTCAATCGGAAGCCCAACGGTGATGGGGGTTCTGGAACAAAAAAAAAGAAGACATTTCCATTCGATTTGGTTCTAAACTCGTCCAAATGAATCAGTTTGCCTGTCGCTCTCTAGAACAATGACAACTTACCGGCTCGAACATGAACGTCCCGTGAGATAATCGATCCAAATTGATTTCTAGCCAAGCATGCATAGACCTGGGCATGTACTTCCTGACGGTAGTCTTCAGCGCGGAACGGTGGAAATACGAGCTTGCCATCAGATGACACTTGCCGCAGTCCGGGGACGTCACCGACCGCTGTACCATCGCTGCGAATCCAAATAATTTCGGGTAGAGGGTTACCGCTGGCTTTGCATTCCACTTCGGCACCGGTAGAGTTGGAGAAGTCGATTCGGTTGGTGGGTTCCTTATTGAAGACGGGTCCTTTTTGGTCGGCATCTGGGGGATTGCCAGCGTTACCTGCGAAAGAAAAAAAGGGAGTTATGTGATAAATATCCTGTCAAGTGGTTGTAAATCAAATTTATGAGTCGATTAGGTCAGAGAATCGGGCAGAGACGTACTTGATGTGCGAATTTGCGTACGGATTGGGTGTGGACGCCAAATCAGATCGAAGAGGGAGTGCTTCCTAAGCACGAGTGAGTACAGATTATTTCTGATTCTGACGGCGGATGTAATTAATTTACCGGTGATGTGTGGTGTGTAGAGTTTGGAATTATGAGAATATACTTTTACATGACACTATTCCGTGTTATGCACACATCTCACAAGCGGAGGTATGTAGCACATTTGTAATTAGAGTGCGTTCAGTTCCGCACAACACTGACGACGAACTGAAAGCATTCTCAGACACTTGTTCTTTGAAAAATTGTATTTTAGGAAGACCCAAGCTAGTCTACTCAAAAGCGCACTCGGTTGCACCTCAAACAATTAAACGCACATTTTTCTGTGCGCAGTTGGCTTATACCTATCAAAACAGTTCATGTTCAAGATTATATAGTTCGACTGGGGATAAGACCCCCCAACTACGAAGAAAATGGTGATTATTACTATTTTATTAAATATTATTTTAAGCAGTCTTGAAATTATTGTGTGCGTTAATATTTCTAAGTAGGAAAATTCGAAGTGGCAACACTTTTATGTCAAAAAATATTCTCAAGTTAAGTATTGGGATTAAAATCATTAACATTTCAGTAGCATTTACTTTGAAATGCGTTTCGCCCTATGAAACAGTTTTTGAAACGTCAAAATGGAGGTTTTCGTCAAAAATTGAGGCAACCATCGGCAACTTTAAGATACATTGACTCTGGTTAGGGGAGTCTATACTTCACACGCTCCACAATTCGTACTTTCAAACACAAAAATGATGAAAACAATGCGCACATTCCGTGTGCGATAGAAAGTCTGTTTATTTAAGTGTGCGCTTAACAAGTTTCCAAACCACATCTAAGAGTGAAGTGCAGATTATGAGTGTACATTTTTCTACCGGCCATTTTGCCCAGTATTTGCGTTATATCTCATAAATATGAATGTGCGCGTTCGATTTAGAATTACACAGCACTACACAAGCCGTATCAGAGACATTTACAGTCCTTATCCAATATTCCACCAAAACCCTTAAGAAGAAGTTATTATTCTTGACATTTCATGACAAATGACATCAACTCAATTGTCATTCAATTCTATCTGAAGTTTCAAACTCATCCAAACAAAGTGATTACAATTTTAACCGACAGTAACAATTTTAACACACAAATTTGTACTCACGCATCCAATTCCCACTAAGACAACAATAACAAACTCGCACTCATTAATAATCTATATAAAGTCCCAAAGATCAACAACGACGAATCGTGCCCCCATTCGGTAGCACACATCGGGCGACAAACGTCATTACTTGCACCCAATTGACAGTGGTCTCTCTTAATGGAACCCAACACGAAGTCAATCTATCTGCAAATGAAAGTGCATTCAACGAAAACGTCAAAACCTCATTGGCAGTCGACAGATCGACTTACCGACACAACGACACAGAAGCGGCCTGCCTTTGAGTACATTAATTAATTAATTCCAAAGAGCATGCGCTCGCATGTTCGTATAAGACCGCCGCGACACGAAATGACAAAGCGGACTAAACGGACCCTTCCCATCCGACATCCGACAAAAAGTTGGACACTCAAAATTGACTCATTAATGAAATTGAAGGGTAAAGTGATGTTCCGTTCCCTGTCGGCGTCGATAGTCGATCGTCGTTCGCCCATAAGTCGGAGTTTACGGTTTGCTGGCTTGATTTGTCGCTAACAACACATAATAGCAACACAAGTGTCATCGACTGGAAATGCATATCGACCATGGCGGCTGCAACTTCCGTTTTGATTGTATTGTGGAATTTGTTCGGTTATTCCCTTTTGTTCGTTGTACGCATGAGTTAATGAATGCCGTATGGTCTGTCACGAAATCCGGAGGGGTGCTTATTAACATAATACAGAGTCGACTGATTTTGGTTGGCTATTTTGCATATCATTCGCATGTACACACATTCGTGAGTCACTGTTTTTGGATTAATTGACGGGTTTGCGCAGATGGTAGGGAACTGAAAGCAGGGGCGGCTGCCAATCATTTTTGACGTTCCTCTTGAGTTCGTTTTAGGTCACAAAAGGTTATTTTTCGTGGACAATTTGACGCAAAATTTAACCAGGGTGGATAATTATGCGAGGCTAGTACTTATTTTAGTGTGTTTAAGCAAGTAAGTGTGCTTTACGACAGATGGCGCTGTAACTGATCCAGAGCTTCTTTCTTACTATAAGACTGGAGTTGGGCCAACTCAAAACTGATTGTCAGCAATTTAATTTTTAATTCCATTTGCCATCGTAATAGCTGTCCCGCAATTCCCTTCCACTTTCGAATTTGCGCAGATTCTTCTAAAATCGGACGTAATCACTCATTAAATTCGGAAAATGTATTCTAAACATAAACATCTCACACTCGTTGTTTACAAATACACAAATCTTCCTGTAAAAGCGGTGAGCGGCGAAAAATAAAAACAGTCTAATCGTACATTGGCGCGTAAATATTTTTCCATTCGTCGCCTGTATCTCATGAATAGTAAATTTTGCGGCAAAGGCATAAATGCAAGTCAAATGCGCGGGTTCTATTTAAACAGATTCAATTTTACGAATTTATGTTTCTTTTTTGGTTAATTTGTGAATGGAAATTGTTAAAGATATGCGCGCTCCAATCAAAATGCTGTAAACGTCAACTTGATTAGACTTCAACTGGATGGGTTCCGGAACATTGCCGGCTTACAAAGTAGTTGACGGTAATAAACAATACAACTATGGTCATAAAAAAAGCTCACACGAATAGCTAATGATGCTGAATCAAGGAATTTCGTTCACACATTTCCGTGACCATGGAACAGAGAGAGAAGTTATTTGCTGTTTGATACACCTAGGTGCGATGATCACGAGGTTAGTTTATGACTTGCTAGAATCTATTACATTTTTCGCTTTAAAAGCAACAGGGATGTCAAAAGAGACATTGCCAGTCAAAAATTTGCTTAAACAAACGTCAAGTAAAACATCATCATCATAATCACCCTGATGAATAATGACATTTGACATTTTCGACCAATTAGACACTTATTTTGACAGCCGAAAGACATCCATCATAGTGTCACAGAAGTTAATGCGTTCTTCAATTGCGATCGTCATTGCAATTAGGACAACAATACTCCGCAGCTTCCTGGTGTCACACACACACACACACAAATGCATTAAACTTGACAAACTATTATTATCAACAAAGAGGAAATTGATAGCCACAACAGAGTCAATAAAACTATTGCACTCAGATACATAAATATTCATAAAAAGACCATTTGCGGCAAATGGAATAGAACAAGGAAAAATAAAGCAAAACCAGACGAGAATAGAAATTTGTTCTCTTCCTTGGCCAGTCACAACAAATCGATGTGCGGTGTTACAAAATTGAAGTTCCATCAGAATCACTGTACTATTCATCCGATTCAAAGTGAAACGGATTTATCGTTTGGATTTTATTTACGACACCAAACAACAGCACACACGCCCTATGGCTATGCACTAACTAGCACTTTATGCATGCCAAGCTTGCTCTCTGCCACTTTGAAGTGACACAATGTCATTGCACGAATCCAATCCATATTTGTATATGTACAGAAAGATATCTAGCAGCTAGCAAGGGTGTGAAGATGGAGAGAGCTGGAATGGGATGCTGTGGAGTGGGGGAAAAATAAAAAAACATTTTCAGTCTCGCTTACTAAAAATAACTCCCGAGGGGAACATGCAATTGAGATTCTTGGTCGTCTGGCAGAGGAGGACTTTATTTTTATGTATTTTCTTCATTGTGGAGCTAAATTGGAAAATGCCTTTTGGCAGTCGTCTTTCTGGGCGTCGCGTCGCATGGAATATGGATTTGAATGCATTCTGAGGATGTACGATTGAGGAATGCGACTTTGGAACAGATGAGTGCGACAGTTATGGGGGACGTATACGTTTAGCCGCATCCTCCCTATTCTCTATGGAATTCCAAGTCCGAGATCGGACTGATCGTTCTGATTGGAGCAGCTACGGCAGCGTGCGTAGTCAGCGCGCTGAAAAGTCTATTAATCAAATGACACTTTTAGAATCGGTTAGAAATAGGTGGTGCCCTAAATAGTTTAACTGGCAACTCTGGGTATTATTTAAGATGCAAGTTGAAGCGGCAGAAAGTTTTATCTACGAACGAGCCATCTATGAACAACAAAGAGAACTTGTGATCTGATATAAGCCCATCGTGTCCAGGGCCAACCTTAAAGAACTACAACACTTTGGGTCGATGTACAGCGTTCTTTAGTCGCAGTTATTCTTCCTTAAACCGGCCAAGAACAGGATTTTCTTATAACAACACTTAAGGTCGATGTGCAGCGTACTTTAGTCGCTCTTTCCCTTCCTTTAACCAGCCAAGAACAGGATTTTCTTATAACCACAACACTTCGGGTCGATGTACAGCGTTTTTTAGTCGCTCTTTGCCTTCCTAAAACCAGCCAAGAACAGGATTTTCTTATAACAACACTTTGGGTCGATGTACAGCGTTCTTTAGTCGCTGTTATTCTTCCTTAAACCAGCCAAGAAAAGGATTTTCTTAAAACCACAACACTTCGGGTCGATGTACAGCGTTTTTTTAGTCGCTCCTTTCCTCCCTTAAACAAACCAAGAACAGGATTTTCTACTAACTTCTCGGAAGTACCTTAAAAATGATTGAAGCAACCCTACAATAAGCCCGATCCGACAACCGAAAAGCTAGAAAACCTTAAGATTCATCAAGCGACTAGTTTAACACCTAAATCGAGTTCATTTTCCACAAATATACGGAATCTTCTTCGCCCAGAGCAAGTTTCGGTGTAGGTAATGTTTTTTGAAACATTTTTCCCAGTGAAAGCCTGTTGTCATTTGGCACTTAAGTCATGCCACCGCAAACTACTTGTTGAAAGAGCCACATCTGTCTGCGCTCATGTTCTACCTTTCCACAATCGATCAAACTTCCATGCCGGTCGACGGTCCTTCAATTTCTTGTCCAAACGCCCCACGCAATGTTCCTTTTTCGATTTTCATTCACCGAATAATGTAAAAAGAACGTAGCCAGTCAGTCGAGTCCCTCCCTCAGTCCTCGCCCTTCCCGAGAAGAGTCTCATCCGAAACAGATTCATTGTCTGAAAATCGTCTTCCTGGGCACTTTTGCTTACTGCGGGACAAACACAAAGGGCGAGGAACGCCGCAGAATATATTCTCTCTCTCTCTCTCTCCCAGCAAGAGCAGCATTTTATTGGAGATAATGTATATATCTAGCTATCGATGTGAACATTTTATGATGCCAAAGCGTACATGTATAAAAAACAGCAGATGTTTGGCAGCTGCAATTTTTTCCTCGCTCCGAGAAATTCATCTTCTTCGTGATTTTTGTGCGGATATCTGTTGAAAGGCAAGTGCGTTCGGCGTTCACGTTGCCACGCCATGTGTCTCTTTTTGTTGCTTACATCCATTCTCATCCATTCTGTACGCTTCTGGTGGATTTTTTCTTAATTATAAAAGGAAGCAAGGGAAATTCTCAAAGTTAAATAACTTTTTGTCAGCAACTACTCGTCGTCGGTCCGATCTCTTCCGCAGTGGACGACAGTAAAACAAATCTTAAGACAAACGCCTAAACATTTGCTTCCACGAAAATAAAGTTGAGCAATGAAAATAAAAGAATTAAAAAAACAAAAAACCAAGAGAAATAAGGGAGAATGTGCGAGAAGGCCGACATATGGCGATGGCGAAACTGGAGCTGCAGCCATAGCCGGAAATTGTTTTACAAAGTGTAGAGACTATGAACTGGATGTCCGCTGCCGCCCATCGAATTTTTAACTGCACGAACGTTTCACCGTCTAGCGTCAGCGTGATAAGTTGTACATTTTCGAAAGAAGAAAATTGATCACGGGTGTGCCTCAAAATAATTGAGTTTGAACTTGGGATAGAGCGAAATTCAAATTGCGCGCCAATTAAGCGGCAAGTAGTCAATTATGGGAAGTGGCTTCCAAGCGTGTGTGTTTTAATTGTGTAACCTTCGAGCATGAAAATAAATTCTCCTGCTCATTAATAGATTTATGAGGAGCGGTCTATGTGTTCCTTTTATGCTTACAATTTCTATATTTGTAGCACCAACAGGGAAAACTCCCATCTACAGATATAGAACGAGAATGACTGCCTGAAGTTGTCGCCGATTCAATTACTGTGGCGTTCCAACTAACGACGAAAGATGGCGGTCGTCAAATTCGATGCGGTTTGTTATACGTTCTGTTTAGTGTTTTGTTGTGGGGAAAGAAATTAGTTTTGGCATGTTGTGACAGACAGGTGAACGCCTGTCAAAGGTCGGAGAGCAACCGATTCGAAGGAACCGGTCCGATTTCTGTGAGGGTCTGTCTGTACTTCTCATTATGTTAAGACCTGATTCATAACTTAAACAACTTGGTATATTTAACACAGTAGGTCTCGCCGACGATTTAGTCATCATTTTAAGAAGGCAATGGTTGTTTGAGTTGGCTACAACAAGTAGAGCGAATGGCCCTCAAAGCTCCAGCCCGTAGAGTCATCGAGTCTAACCCAGGTGGACAACGGAGTAGAAGAAGACCTTCTTCTGAACTTATTATTGGTTAATATTATCTGCAGAGCTCTGTGGGTCTATTCCCCGTTTCAGTTATGCTAAGTCACACGATTAAATGTGTCCCAAGCTATTTGAGATGTTTTACAGGGCCCCTTGATAAGAAGAGCTTCTATTGGGCTCTCTGAACGAGCTATACGTGTACGGAAACTGAAAGAAATTTTGTCGCTTGTTGCCCGCCCACAGATGATACAATTCGACCCCAGATTGGCCAGAGACTTGTGGAAAAGGGGCAGCTTTTAGTTAGAAAACTGTAAGGAAATGTTAACAACATAGATGCTAAGAGTTCACATAATGTTGTGTGCAGTGCAAAATAGAAATGAATCAGAACGAATTGGAACAGTCCGTTTCTGGGTAACTCAATACAGACTTACATTTTACTTGCGTAGTAAAAAATAAATATAAATGCAAAAAATGTCGAAAAACTCCTCTTCGCCACTGTTATTGACATATTCGCGATTTTTTCCGTAAATACGTGGCTTGATAAATACGGATTCCCCAACTGTACGCACAAAACCCTTAAACTAAACAAAAGAAAAATGGTTCCTTTGAAATGACTAATCTCTATTCCCCACGCAAATGTTCTTGGAACACCCTCGCCAGGATTGTGACTACAGGTAAGAGTCTAACGCAAAGTCCCCCCGCATTTACTTGCGAATAACAATGCGTTCCTCAGTCGAAATATGCAAATCAAACGCTAAGAGGAAGTCATTTCGTAACCCGTTACTTAAATCATGCTCGAACACGACTCTGCACAGCGCCAAGTCTGCAAAAGTCCACATTTTATAACAATAAAGTCCGAATATTCAAATTCCTGTCCAAGAATTTATTTCGTGCACACCTGAATGAAACGAAATCTTCATTTGCGCTCAGATTCTCTCCGTCCAGCAGTCGACCACTTTTGTACCATTTCATCATAAACATTCACTCAATGTGTACGTTCTTTGAATTTTAATCGCAGAATTAACCACAGATACGAACTGAGTGTCACCCTTTCTCATTCGAGTATTATATATACTCCCTCTATGATCAATGTTCACAATTTTGGTTTAAATTCCTTTTTTAGAAACGAAACAGAAACACCAAAGCGCACACACCACAATGAGGGACAGATGCGGGACTACGATTGAGTGTTGTCATGACTTCTCGTGCTCGTTGGCTTTGTTTCAGGGTAACCAAACGTGACTCATGACAATCTCATTACCACAACGACCGTGTTCATGTAAATAAAGTTGATTTCTGATTTGTAACAAAAATCTATAAATTTGAGTTGCGTTTGGGAAAATTCCTCCTCGTCTTCATTAAGATCTACTTTAAGATAGCCTGCACCTTCGGTCTCATTCGAATTCATTGAGTTGCCTCAATGAAGCAAAGCAGGATCTGAGATAAGGGCTTAGACCTTTGTGGTTGGGCCCTGGGACCGCAAACGGTCGAATTTCCATAAATAATTATGAAGAGTTGATTCGAAGAGTGATTGTTTTTTTTAAAAGTTTGTATGTAGTTTTAAGAGTCTGACGGAGTGTTGAAATGTGACACAGGCGACGTTGCTATTGCTGCAACAAGGAGCAAGCTGTACACAAGTTCAGCTCGAAATCATCTTGAAATTAATTTTCTTCGCTGAATTTCAACCTGTATTAATCCTTTCAAGGCGGTCTTGGTGGGATATTTTATTTTTATAAAAATGTATAGAGTCAAAGAAAGAAAATATGAAAAGGGCGAAGAACTGTCAATGTTCTCGAGGTTGACGGTCATAATATCAGAGGCAAAGAACACTAACTTGAAGGAGAAGAATCACTAAGTCCAAATTTGCTTTCCTAAAGTTATAAGTTGCGTTTATAAACATGAATGGATGGCGCAGCCGGTAAAATATATAGACCCTTAGGCATAGCTTTATATGTAACCATTCGTTTGTGTGGACTTTTATTTTCAGAAACAGAGGCAGACAAAAATCAAGAAAATGTCAAAAAAGTCTGGAAATGGTACCGTGTGACATATGGCACAGTTTTACTTTTTGGATAGCCGATTACCTTGTAAAGCCAAAGACGGTAATTGATTTTCCAAAAAGACTGTCAGCCTGTCAAATTGTTATATATATATACGTTGTGCCAGATTACAAGATATATCTTCCTGTTTTTCCAAGTTCTTTGAGCTCCAAAATATGTGTACAAGACTTTTTTACCTCAAATTCGTCAAATTTCAAGATTCCTGACATCAAAATTTGTAATTTAACAAATTAAAACCACTTTTTCTACTGAAGAAAACCTTTTTCAATTAATTTCATTATTATGTGTCCCTAATGTGAGTCGAACAGACAACTTCTCTTTAACCAACTCTAAAGCAAGGAAACTATTTGACAAAATAACTGATGGAATGTGTTTTTGGAAAAATGTTTAAGGAGTGAAAACAGCGGTTGGAAACTTAGCATATCCAATCTTAAAAGACTTTATTTTCAATAGTTTATCGCTTCCACGTTCCTCTGCAAAATGTTGAAAGACTTTTTACATAAAACAAAAATTGGTAATCGTTAGAGTATTGAAACAAGTAAAAGTTTAATCATTTCAAAGGATTTTTTATGAAGCTGATCTTGATATAAGCAAGAAGATTCGAAATAAATTCTTAAGTTACGAAATTTCAAAAAGCAATGGCATTAAACTATTTGAATAATTTTCTTCTCGATATTTATGTCAAAAAAATAAATAGAAGTTTACATTATATTATATTGTGTTTCGTTCTTAAATATTTTTCAAAAATCTCCCAAAAAAAGATGCGCATTTAAATAGTCCGTAGCGCAGTTACTACATGAAGTTGTGGTACAACCCTTTCACACAAAGCTACAAATTCACTTCTGCGGGTACCACAAATAGCAGCTTACTGTTATACGCACATATCAAATTGTAGCCTTTTGTTATACCATCTTTTGCTTTTGTAACAAAATGAAATGCTGGCTAAAAACATATACAATCGCTTGATCTACACTGTTAGTTGGAAAAGACGGCACAAAGTTGCCTAAACATTGCTGAATGCGGCAACGCAACAAAGCTGTTTGTTTTCTGAACTTTGGACACACATTTCATGCCGAACTAATAATGTTTCCCTCCGAAGGTCAATGGCAGCCAGAAGTTATGCCTAAATGGACGTTTTGCGTCGTTCAATGTTTACCCATTTTGTTGTACGTCAATTTTGGCAGCTTATTTGTTTGTACCCACTTGTGCCGCGTGCATGAATAGTCCGTTTCAGTTGTAGTATCGAATCAGTTAATGAGATCAGAATTCACCGCAGTCGTTTGAGCGAGAAACGTCTACAGAGAATAGAGCCAAGGTTATCTGCAATAAATATGCTCTGCCTCCGTGAAAAATGCTCTCTCTAATCGTTTCTGTGTGTATCGCTTCTGTCAATTAAAAAAACGAATCTAGATCATCAGATTACCACAGATCTTCATGTCTGCATGACATAAACAGATCGACTTGGAAAATAATAAACAGTCCCGCCACCAACTGCGGTTAAAATTGATCGCACGCACATATCATGTTCAGCTTCACATACACATATTCGTCATCGCACGGAACGGCTGAAGTGAATCTACAAATTGGACCTCTCTCGGTTCTCGAATCAACAGCGTATCTTCAACTACATTTATTTATCTTAAATTGTCGCTCGTTTAATCAATTATTATGAGCTGGCAATTTGTTTACATCTGCACTGCCGAATAGAGTCAATTTAAAATTAGCTCACCACATGTTCAATAACACGACGCGATGCGAGAAATGCGTTTGCATAATACTCCCGGTGAACGTAGCCGCAAAACTCAATTTTGCAAATTGTTGCACACGTTTTTGCGCATCCCGCAGCGGGAGTTGTATCAATTTACCGACTTTGCATCACCATACGGAATGGCGGCTGATCTTCTAGATGCTGCGGTGGGTATCGTAGAGGTATATCCGCGCTGCGAAAGTGTCGAGCGACGACGATCCCAGCGTGTGGAAACCTGAGAACCGCTTTGGCAACAAATCTTTTGTCACAATTCTTCAAACGCGATTACTCATTTATATGGAAGGCAGTTGAACACTGGCGCGTTAGGAGGATGCTGTTGAGTTGCTTTCTGCGTGTGTGTCGCGGTTCTAATGAAATAGAATGGCGAGGCGAATGATGAACGTTTTGCCGGGGGCTGGATATGGCTATGTGAGTTGGTCACAGTGGTGGGTGACAGTTGTGGGTACGACAGAAACAAAAGCTACAGATACTGTGAATGTAAATAGCGGTGGGACCAGAAAACTTGATGAAAGTAGGATTGAAACGATGGTAAGGGTTTCACGTAGAAATTATACAGTCTATAGTCGCTCTGTAGTAAGGAAGAGGTCAAAGAATAAGCTTTGCTGGGCTTCAACTCAGTTTTTCATTGATCAAGGCGAGGGAACTTTGACAGGTTGTTTACGATTGAATACTGCGTAGTCCATCTGGCTCTTTATGCTTACAGCCATCTTAGACAACTGATCGCTCACCTTCCTCACCAGTAGATGTCGCTATAGGAATTATAGATAAATCTTCGCCTTTGCTTCTAACAAAAGATGTCCTTATACCCTTTTCTCGCATTAAAATTGATGAGCAAGATTTTTATGCCGTAGACGAGCTTGAGACGGTCTTTGGTATAGGATCGTCTTTACCCTCACTCCCTTCAGTTAGGTAGAGCTCTATAAAAACTATCTCCACCTTAAGTAGGTGGCTCGGACTTCCCTCTTTATGGCGCCACTGACTCTCAACTTCTGGTCACAACTGTTCCGCCAGTGACACTAGCGCACTCATAATACAAATGGTCACTCGTGCGTTTTTGATCCACATCAAACGATTCTAGCATAATTTCGCATGTCGTTTATGCGAACAAGATTCCATAAATACCAACCGTGCGCATCGTGCGAGATATGTATACCCATTACGAGAGATGTTACGAAAAGGAAGTTGTGCAATTTTCCTCTCAACGCGCGATCGAAAGATGTGTGTCGCGCATTCGTTCGGTCTAGATCTGTCATCTGAGGAGGTGGGAAAACGTTTAAGTTTTATCCTGAGATTTGTTTTGCGGTTGCGGGTTTTCTCAAGAAAGCGACAGAGGAAATTTGATCGTATGTAGGCCTTTTCGAAAGAAGGTCTTAGCGGAGAGGTTGAAGTTGTGAGAATGGGCGAATTTTTGAAGCCGTTCTAGTCACAAGTTCTGGCCTGTTTTTAGAGAAAAGAGTGTGGGGCTATATCCTCTGCATGTTTGACTAAAATTCGCACTGAACCTCTCAAAATGTTGGCAGGCCTGGAGGTCTTTTTATAGACTTCGACAGACGTCATATTTAGCTTTTTGAAATGCCCGAAAGATTGGATATTCTTTAAAAATTTACAGTTTACAATTTTAGTTGCTTTAATACACCCAAACTTATTTCTTGGCTCAAAAAAATCTGTTTTTTCCTCGAGTCATTAAAATTAGACTGACACTGCGCGCCCGCCATTAAGTGTTTATCAACCCTGTTAAGTGTTTACCATTCATCAGACTTATATGCCATTAATGTTCGCTAATTGAATGATGACCTACTCAATCAGTGTTCATCGTGCCGACACAGCAGTTTCTACGCTGAAAAATGGCGACCTTTCGCCGTTTATATCGCGCTTGCCATTCAACCGTCTCGTCCATACACCACTTGTCTCACGCGCCGCACAACAACGGATGGCGGTTATTTTGATCGAGCATCCATGCCGCGCTGGACGACTAAGTAGACTAACCACTCGGTTGGAATGCCAAAAGATTAAATTTGAAATTGTTTCGCCACTAGACATGAAAACTGCATTTGCTAGGATATGTGTCTTTTTCTTCTTCTTTTTTTTTGAAGCTGACAAAAAACTAGGTCGACAAACTATTAATTGACGGAAAAATTATATTCTTTTGTCCGCATTCACGACTTTCATTTGTTCTAGCGAGTGATCGCGAAAGGAATGTGAAAAAGGAATCGCCAGGAGGGTCTCTAGGGACAAATGCGGTTCTATTTATAGCCAGCGGCCGTAGAAATGTATTTATACCTTCGAATGTTTGCGTTTGGGTTGCGTGTTTTTTTTTTTTTTTAAATTCTTGGTATAAGAATTAGTGGAATAATTTATTAGGTGATATTTTTATAAAAGAGGTGATCTATTGCAGGTATTTGTAAAGTGCTACGAAAATATTAAAAACACTCCATTAAGTTGGCTGCTTAACAAGTCAAAAAGCGTTTTTAACTATACCCTGTGAGTTATCGATGACATGAGGTTAAGTAGCATGGGGAAGAGGCTGAAAAGGCTGGTGCTGTTGACAGCAAAATCATATTTTATGAAGCTTTCAGTTTGAGAAAAACTGCTTAGAACTCCCTCGGTTAACTCAGGTGTGCACTCCCAGTTGGTTGGGATCTTCTTTGACACGTGAGGTCGACTTAAAAGTTTCCCGTGCCCACTTTTTCTGGCACAAAGACTCATTGGAGCAATTTCTGGGCTACCCATCTGCCCTTGACAGGAGCTGCCTTGTCTTTCCTTCAATTTCGTTTGAAGCACCGTCCGTCGACAGATATTTGAAACTTTGGATCACCATTTTCTTGGTTTATCGGCAATTCAACTCAAAATTCAATTTTAAAATGAACTGCCAATTTAATTCTGAACACGTAGGTCGCAAAAATGACGCATCAATGTCACGCAATTAGGACCAATTTTAGTATTCCTTGAGACATTGACGGACCCTTGCAAACCTAAAACCGGTGGAACGACCCTTGAAATCGAAATATGTCGGTTTTGCATTTATTTTTTAAGGGTTATTCCATTCGACCCTACAAACAAAAGACGCCTGGAAAAGTTCTTAAAAGAAAAACTCCCAAAAGACCTTGATATATATTCCACAAAAAAAAACCCATCCACTCCTCGCGGAGCACTTAAACTGACTTCCACTCTGCGTCACAGTTCTCTACGCGAGAACACATTTAATTACACCCAAATGACTCGAACTCGAGCTCGTCCGGATCCAGACCACACCAGACCACACCAGACCAGACACTGCACAAACTATCGACCGGCATTATGCCAAGATTGCACTACTGTGTCGCTATACCCGTAAGCAAACATCGCAATGGCCCAGTACAGTCTGTGCCAATAATAATGGTGGCCATTGTCCACAAAGCTACTGGAGAAATATGAGATTTGTGTGAAGAAGTCAACTTCCCCTCGGATGCTGAGCACCGACCACTGACCGCCGACCACTGAACAATAAAAAGAAATGCCGTCTGGTGGAAAATGTGCGCAAAACTGGAAACAGATTATGTCATAATCCCCACCTCTTCTACGGCACACACGCACACACTTGAATGATAAATCGCTTTATCTTGTGTAGTTTTATGCTTTTTGCAGGGTTCGGCAACCTCATGAGCGGCATGGGCTTATTAATGGGAGCCGGAAAGTGAGCTTGATTATTGTTTTCACAGAGGTATTGTCACATGTGGTGTACAACATCAGCCTCACACCTTGTGCTTTGACATGCAACATAGAGGGGGGCGTCAGGTTGTTGAGTCACGCCCGTCCACACCTCCCAGTAGAACAACGTATTCCTACTGCATGAAGAAATAAAAATTAGCCGTCTAATAGTTTTGACTTGTGATTGATTCTTGGCACGCACACATGGTTCGAATGTCATGCGTGTCGACACGGACTGTCGTCCACCTGTTTCGATAAATACAAGTCTTGTCGTGTCCAATGGTAGGTGGAGGTGTCCTCTCGTCGCTTTGCCACTTGGAATCAACTTTCGAAGATGTCAAACGAAGTCCCACGTTCATCATACAACATCACCGGCACCCACCACAACAAGTCAGAGCTGATATAGACAACAACTCCTCCGTTCAACCTAGATTTTCCTGCAAAAATCCAAAACAAAAATATACGAGTGGGCGCATTTTAACCGTTGCGTTGTAAACATGCCCGCGCGACTTCATTTATGCGCTGCACATGTCCAACCGGTGACCGGTCGGAAAAAAAAACAATCCAAAACGACCCACAAAAACAACAAAGAGACGTCAGAGCCGCCTCAGCGATAGTGTCACCTGCCATTTTTGGAAACATTCACTCTGCCCGAGTAGGTAGGTAGTCAGCTAGTTTATCTTCACGTTTTGTTGTGCGATTTGCACAGCGAAAAACCTGTTCGGCAGGTGATCTCTGTGCAGTCAGTGACTGATGTTGGTACATGGACACGGCTTCCTCTGCTCTGTTTGTGTTTTATGATACTCTCGAGTGGAAACCGGTTGAACAGATACACATGCGTTTAACATTGAAATATACCTTCAATTTCCACTATTGTACGGACACAGAGGTACTCTTTATATTTGACCTCGAGTTGGTGTAACATTCGTTTGCAGCTGGTTATTTATGGCAAATTTTTCTTGCACTTCCATAATCCACAGGTGGGTTGGGTGTAGGACAAGTTGCCGCGCAAAATTAGATATATTTCGGTTTAAGTATGTCAACAGAATTGGCAGAACTGTCAGAACTGTCATCACTGGCAAGGGAACTTTGACGCCTGATGATTCTTCGAGGTTCTTAAAACGTTTTTCTCTGGGAATTATAATTCTTTGGTGTATATAACCTCACTTTTACTGGATTTTTATCCGCCATTACGAAGTCCGTGATCCTCTTACGCAGGCACACAATCTACAGACATTCATTACGACTCAACTGACGTTGACAGTAGTACCTACTGAAGACGTATCGTCTTCCAACTTTTACTTTTAATTATTATTTTTTATTCATGACTTATAATTTACATAAATGAATGTCTGTAGATTGAAAATGCATAAACCAGTCAAGCACCATGAAATGGATGAGATGCACATTCTAAACGGAATCTTTATAAACATTTTTAGTTCCGAATTGATTAATTCAATTCTGAGTCTCCGAAAATTGATGTTAGGCAAAAAGCTCTTAAGTCAAAAATTGCGGTCTGTGTTTTTGATTGGGTTTAACTCAATTTTTTTTCTCTTTCGCCTAAAGTTTATTTAAATCTTTTAGAGACATCGGTCCAAAGACTTAAATAAACTTAAGTTTTTATTTAAAGTCGAGACTATAGGATTTCTGATAAAGACGGCGCAGAGCCTTAGCTGAAAAATAGTCCACGAAATTAGGTAGCTGTCAAAAATGGTGTCGCACTGTCAAAGATGGTTCAAATATGGCGTCGTACTGTCAAAGATGGTTCAAATATGGCGTCGTACTGTCAAAGATGGTGTCGCACTGTCAAAGATGGTGTCGCACTGTCAAAGATGGTGTCGCACTGTCAAAGATTGTGTCGCACTGTCAAAGATGGTGTCGCACTGTCAAAGATGGCGTAGCACTGTCAAAGATGGTTCAAATATGGCGTCGTACTGTCAAAGATGGTGTCGCACTGTCAAAGATGGTGTCGCACTGTCAAAGATGGTTCAAATATGGCGTCGTACTGTCAAAGATGGTGTCGCACTGTCAAAGATGGTGTCGCACTGTCAAAGATGGTGTCGCACTGTCAAAGATGGTGTCGCACTGTCAAAGATGGTGTCGCACTGTCAAAGATGGTGTCGCACTGTCAAAGATGGCGTAGCACTGTCAAAGATGGTTCAAATATGGCGTCGTACTGTCAAAGATGGTGTCGCACTGTCAAAGATGGTGTCGCACTGTCAAAGATGGTGTCGGACCGTCAAAGATGGCGTAGCACTGTCAAAGATGGTTCAAATATGGCGTCGCACTGTCAAAGATGGTTCAAATATGGCGTCGTACTGTCGAAGATGGTGTCGCACTGTCGAAGATGGTGTCGCACTGTCAAAGATGGTGTCGCACTGTCAAATATGGCATCGCACTGTCAAAGATGGCGTCGCACTGTCAAAGATCGGTGTCGATTTGGAATTTCTCTAGCTTTTTTTCGAAATCTACAGTCATTGTAGGTTAATGGGTCATTTAGCTACCTCGGAATTAGTTTCAGGAGTAGAAACCTACTGATTTGATAGCTGCTATCGTGTCAGTAAAAATGGCACAACACAAACACAACAAACGAGCCGCTTCCGCGACTGTCAAAACCAACAAGGGCGCACTCATTCAATCAAGAGAGATTTAACAGTCCTGTTTTTGTTTCTCTTAAAATAAACGGGCGTCGGTTTCACGGTCCATCTTAAATCATGCTAAGTATCTGTACTCGGTATCTCGGACGAAAACTTGCTGATGAAATCTAGTTGTAGAGCTTGCTAGGGTGACGCTTTATCGGCTTTCTGGCGAAATGCAAAAATTAGAGGCTAATGGCCAGTGAATGTCGAAAATTCCCCTCCTTCAAACAAAACAGGGCGCAAAACATCGATTGTAGCTTCGGCTGTCTTAGACGTAGCGCCGTCCTGTTGAAACCAAATGTTGCCAATATCCTCCTCTTCAATTTTTGTGAACAAAAATTCGTTCAACATGGCCCGATAACGATCGCCATTGACTGTAACGGCCACTCCTTGCTCATTTTCGAAGAAAAATGGCCCAATTATGCCTCTGGACCAAATTCCGCACCAAACAGTGACTCGTTTTGGGTATATCGGCTTTTGAATGTATGCGTGCGGGTTTTCTGTGCCCCAAATGCGACAATTTTGCTTGTTTACATACCCGCCAAGACGAAAATGAGCTTCATCTGAAAAGATAATTTTTTTGCCAAAATCGGCATCTTCTCTAAGTCGATCACAGGCCCACTTATTTCCAATATTTCCCAGCGTTGTTCAAGCGTATGCACAACCATATTCGTTCAGCGGAAGGATAAAACTAATAATCTGTCGAATCAGACATGAGCTAAGTGTTACCATTCGCGAAATAAGCACTAGTTGAAAAAAAAAAGTTAGATGGCGGACCCTTTATTTTAACATTTGCGCCTTACGGAATCTGACCCCTGAACTTTGCTATATAAAACTCTTCACAACTGAGCTCGAAGCCAAATCAATTGCCGTCAGTTTTTTAACTATACAAGTAAACATACGTGTGGGATACCAAAAATGCATATCGCTCCCGGCGGTGATTAATCACCTCCTCAAAATTGTACCCAATTTCCTGCCTCAACAAAAGAACACAAATTGAATTTATATGCATGCGTGACTTCTCGCATTTGGCCAACAACTATTATGCGCCATTTTTAGCTCTTTGTCGAGAATATGCGCAAATATCGAGAACATCTTTCACTATTTGACGTTTCCATACCCGCGCATTAGCATTCCACTCGCGAACTGGGAACATATTCTTATTTTTCAAATTCAACTTCAGTTTCACTTATGCAAAGTGCCAGACTGGGGGGGGGGGAATTTTATTTAAATAAATTTTAAAATTCGATTTTGGTGTGCAGTAATTAACCATCCACCACTTTACAGCTGTTTTCTATCACGAAAAAAATCTCAATCACGTCTCCTTCGAAAATTCATCATAAAAACCAGTCGGCCACAAACAAATTGGTTGTCAACTCTACATCATCGTCAAGGTGCATCAAACTGTCTGTTGGACAAAAATGTTCCTTTTGTTACAAAGGAAAAACGCCAGCCAGCCCCAATGGCAATGACCTCTTGTTGTGCGGTTGTGGCGTCTTGTTCAGTTTGAATTGAAAATCAATTTCCATTGGAGACTGCCATTGCACTTTATGGAAACTAATGGTCTCTCTCTCTCTGGCGCTTTTGATTGATTTCCAGATTAATTGAGAGGTTCTTGAAATTGTTATTAGTTCGTTGTTGGCCATCAAATTGTTATTTAAATGGTTTTTAGATTGATGTCGCAGAGGTTTCGATTACATGGAGTTGTTTGGTGGTCAAGAGATCAACGACGAAGGAATTCAATTGATTGATATGAACTGCTTTCGACACGATTTGTAAGATTTCCTACAAAGTGGCTACGGGTGTCGAAACAGCAGGCGAGCTATTAAAATCCGACGTTTAACTCCCTTGCCAACAAAGTCAGAAACATTCTCTTCGTATGTGGATTTCCGTGCGACGGAACTCTTCGCTCATAAAAAATTAACGCTTTTCCATCAGGCATCTGTCAAAAATGATTTTAATTTTCGTTTGGCAATCAGAAGACGAATGTCAAATGCATTGGAAAGCCTCAAACGTGAAGACGCATCAGCATCAACCAATCTTGACATCAAAGAGTGGAACTTACACCATGTTTATGTAAACCATGTTTATGTAAACCATGTTTAAACTGATCAGATCACGCATGGCGCTCTCTCTCTGTTTAAGTTTTAGTGCGGCTTACCACGAATGGCCTTATAAATCGCGGTAATCTGCTGATTTGTATGCAGAGCGCGTCTTGACGGCGGCAAAACATGTTATGGATCGAATATGCTAATTTTTGAGGTGGAGCAACTCTCGCAGACATTTCCATTTGTGGCCACAAAGCCATGCGATTTAGAAAAGTTGATCTAGAGCGATCTGGTTCACAAATTGCCAGCAATTTCGTCGTCTTTTTAACCTCCATGGAGTAACAGAGAGTATAAGTGAAAAGTGAGTAGTTAATCAAATTGAGAATAACAGAGAGAGCCCCCTAAAAGTGGATTGTGTTCTTCGAAGCGGTTTTTGCCACATCCGTGAACGACATAGAACGATGCCTATTTTACACACGAAACAAAAGCAAATTCCGTCACTTGCTGCTCGTTCAGGGAAGAGGCGATTCGACCCCTGATTTTGTGTTCATGATTGTCTGTCCTGAGTTAAAAACTGAACCCATGAGTGGGAGGGAAAAGATGGCTCTAGGAACCTACCTGGAAAGACACAATAGGCTACTCTTGTAACCGCAGTGCCAGAGCCCTTTGAAGGCTCTCCCGTCTTCTAATCTAATCTAATCCATCCCATGACAAACATTTATTACCTATGCGCTGAAGGGGTAAAATGCATGTGCCACTAATTTCCTCATCACCTGCATTTGCCAACTGAAAAACGCCCCCGCAAACCCCGTTGAAACGTGGCAACATTGTATCCTGGCACACTCATGAAAATGACAAAATGAGTGCTCACCCGCACTCTCCCCCTTGGTATTGAAAACGTGACTCGCTATAAACACAAGGCAGCACACGAGCGAACCAAGAAGGGAATATTTATCGGAAAACTTCTTACTAACCATGCACAATATGATGCGCGCACACACTCACCTCCCACCCCACACACCGAACACCTTTTCCAACCCTCCTTACTCAGGCCCACATATGGGTTTTGGGACAACACACTGAACACGTTCGCACGGCGAAGAAACGTGTTCCCCTGATGGTGTTTTTCTAGCACCGTTCGCTCCAAATCCAAATGTAGTCAATAGATTTCCACATGGGAAAAAAAAAGCCGAGTCCCACATCAAAGGAGGGTGGTTTACACTTCTGGTACATTTTTCAGTACATTTTTCGGGTAACGCAAAGGAGTGAAGGAAGAGCATTTTATTTATTTTTTGTCAGCGGTCGTCGTGTGGGTGAACGATCTTTTCTCTACGTTTTTCTCTTTTCTTCGGGTGTAATTAAGTAAACCACAACATGTGGAACATATATATGAACCCTTCGTCGGTTAGAAATGGGGATGACTTGTCATCAACACTTTGTGTGGTTTTCAGCCCCTGTTTCCATAGAAATGGATTCTTTTGACACAACTTGGGGAATTCGATCGTTTTTTTTTTTGTTTGCGCTCACGGGAAATCCCTCTCATGCTGACAGCTTCCTCTTGATTTCGTTCATCTGAGCTGGTGCATAGAGAAAAGGTTTCAGTTTTCCCAATACCGAGGGTGGGCTGTCAAGGGGATGCGATTGGAGTGGAGTGGGTTTAGTTTGCACTCGGTTTTGCTTTTCGGTCCAACACTTTGGGTGTCAACCACAATAGAGTGCAGATTGACACTGCATTTAAGTGATGACTCGTAGCGATGGAAATAAATACGCTGTCACCTTGTGTGGCGTTTTACGGATTAACGAGTGTTTCAGTTTCGTTTTTGAGTTAAAGACGGAATCGTTTGTTGAGTAGGGCGTTATTTTGAATGTCATTCAGAAGTGTGAGCTTTTGTGTTTTGTACATATTCAAAGTAGAGCGAGTTGATTGATATACAGTATGGTGGACAATAGAGGTATTCGCACTCAGCTCTTCAAACAAAATCGCCAACAACTTGACAAAGGTTTAACTGGGGGTTGATAATCCGCGCTTTCTTCACGACGTGGACCTGTGCTGGAGCGCAATGAGCGAAATCTTTGAGGTTAAACCTCTGAGAACAAATAAAAGGCCAAAGCGTTTGCTACTTTCGAATTGTGATGCGTTAAGCTTGATTTGTTAGTAGTGAGCGAGTGTTTGGCCTTCCAAACTTAACCATTCAGACGTTATTTCTACTCACACTCACGCTCACAAGTCTGCCTACTTAACTGGAGATAACTTCACATTCAAAAGAGTGCCCATTATAATGTCACATTGAAAAACGCGCACTTGCTGTCGGCATCACACGGTTATGGCACTAAATTTTATCTATACTTAACTGCTACATTGGTTTGACACACTTTACCTAGAACTCTTCTCGCTTTCATTACAAAACAAGCAAAAATAAGGTCAACCTTAGTTTCTCCCTTCACCCGGAGGGTGTAGCTCTTTTTTGTGACAATTAATGGGCAAAAGTAATGCTTCGCTCTGAATAAATGTTTCAAATGCGTCCATTAAATATGTATGTATATGCACGCCCCCACATCCCCGCGGTACCAACTCATGTACAATCCACTTAATCCCACAGCACATTCACATTTCTGTGTGCGCACCATTAACGACAGAAGCCCTTAACGATGAACAAATAAACTTTGGTCTTCTATACAGTGCGCGTACAACGGATATCATATGTATTTTGAAATGGAGTGCAGCGCCCGTTATCAAACAGAAGGAGACGGAGACACAACAGCGACCGAAGATAAAACAAAAAAGATTTTCAACCGTTTAATGAGGTGCGGAGTCGCTATAGGTATATCTGACATTTTTGTTGGCACTCTTTCAGTGTTTGTAGAGCGGTTTAATTTGGTGGCCTAAGCAAGGACTTATTAGAGCAGTTTAAGGGGATAAATAGAGAAGGGCTTGTTTGTTGTGTACAAATTGTTACAATTTGATATAATTTTCTTCTTCTTTTGCCGCCGCACAAGTTTCAAAAGAAGTTCCGCTGATAAAAGACATTTGTTGTCGCAGAGCTTTGCCGCATAAGTACATCGGGAGTATAAACTATGTATGGAAAGTAGCTTGGGGGTGGTTGAACTTTTTCCAGACCAGCTAGTGATTGCGACTTTCTGGGGCACACAACGGCGTAGATTGGGAACATTTTGACATTAGTTTATGTCGACATATAGTAGCCAAGCTGGAAGATATCGCTCTGCACATTTTAACGACCATAATGAGCTGTTGGCTATTAGCCGACGATCGTACTGCCCGCGGAGAAGTAGTAAAAAAGTACGACTTTACATGGGACAAGCCCAAAACTTTAATTTATTTGAAATAAAATATGGTGCAGGAGGGTTTGACAGAGTCAAACACCAAATTAACTAACAAATTTGTGTTCCGAAAGATATAGAAGAAGCTACGGACTATATAAAACTAAATTCGGAGCACACCCACCATCAACAGCCAGCACGCGAGCCTCCAGGCCCATGGGAAGGCGAAGGGAGCCCACTTGAAAGTTGGTGGGACTTAAACAGTTTATATTTATGTAGACCGAAATACCTGCTCCTGATTATCTTTGAAGGAAACCCAGATAAAGGCGACTTACTCAACCATTTGCGAAACCTACATAAGTTGGAAGACCTTCAAAATTAGGTGTAAGAAACGTGTTTATGTCGATAAGAAAGAGAATCGGGCCTAAAACAGAACCTTGAGGTACTCTTAAGTGGACAATCGCACGATCACTTTTTATATCATAAACCTTACCTCGTCGTGGCATATTTTTCAAGGTCTATACCAACTAGGAAGTCCTGTATTTGTGTAGAATGAGGTGAACCAAGGTTGTGGCCTTGGAGAGAAACTTCTAGGCCGCGATTTAGAGGAACACCTTGAATAGGAACTAGAAACACCTTCCCAAGACTCACAAGTACAGCCGTATTTCAAAAACAAGAAACCCTGTGTCTACTCTAAAAGCGATTAAGAGCTATTTTTCTAAGGAAAAAGTCACTTCTTCGAAGTTGGAACCAACAAATGGATATTTCACTGAGAAACTTCATTCCGGCTTTTGTGCTCTTCGCATTTTCTTATCACTATTTTCCCACACCGATCACTTCAGTTTTCATTTGAAAATACAAACGTCATTTGGCGATCTTAAAACGTAACGCATTGAGTTCTATCTAAGCCTACTGCGCGATCTATTCGACAAAATTGCCGCTCTATTAAGCAAATTCAATCCGAAAGATCATAAGTGAACTAGCAATGCCTTAGCCTTCGCCGTTCGACCGCTCAAAGTCCCTGCTAACTCGAGCCCTAATTTGAATAACTACTGATTCGGATTCAGTTGCAGACATTTTGATTCTGATTCAAATTTATTCGCTTCTCTTACGCGCGGTTATTTTTCCATTCAAATTGTCTGCGGTTCTTCCCGCTTGACATTCAGCAGCAGCGAGGGCACAACTGATAAGTCTGGCCCCGTGACTAATGGCATACCGTCGCCCCCCATGCTTTTTAAAAACTGAACAATGACTCAATTGAGTTCGGTTCGCATATGTTTACAACTGCCGGTCGATCTGCTCGCACTAATTGAATTTATACCCACAAATTGGACTTGAAGTCGGCTTCTGACTCACTCGCAGATGGATTACACACAAAAAAAATAAAAAAAAATTAAAAAAACTTACCGAGTGCAATAAATGCGGCAATTAACGTAATCCACTTAATTATAGAGTATCCCATGTTGATGGTGATGCTGTTTGTTGAGACGTAATCCAAGGAAATTTTTCTGCACAAATGCACTTGATTTTATATATTTTTGAGCTTTTTTCTAAGAACTCTCTGTGTAGCACTTTATTTATTTTTGTATTTAATTTTTCTAACACTTCACAAATTTTTTAGAACACTTACACACTCGATCGATGGATCTTTTACCGAAGATCGCTGTTTGCCGAATATGAACGATCCGGATTCGGACGAACACGGGACTTTCGGATGATGCGGGACGCCGCGAACGCACGCGATTAAGCGCGGGTTGTTGTTGTGCGAACTGGAAGGAGAAAAAAGGACAAACAAGTTTATTAGTTTGGAAAATTGAATATTTTATGTGAAATTGAAAAATATAGAGTCGAAGGCTTGTTGATTGAGGTGTTTTGCTGGTTTTTGAACAAAGTGCTTGACGGAGAATGGAGAGTTGGCAGAGCATGCGGCTATTGAATTGATTGCCATTCCATTGAACTTGACACAAAAACAAGGAATGGAAGACATTTTGTCGGATAGGGAAATAGTCAACTAGAAAACACAGGCAAATCGGATAGTAAAGTAAAGTCGAAGCGGACAGTTTTATGGGATCTACCTAGTCTCCGCTCTTTTCTATACTAAAAATCTACCCATCTAGCTTGAAATGCAGTTCATGAGATTGACAGTAAGCTAATTTGAAAACGATGTTTTTTTTATGGGACACCTATCAGTACCCAAAAGTTAAGCAAACTTAAGGCGGAGGTTAACCTAATCCCTTAATTTAGTGATTTATATGGAAATGGCATATTGCTTACAAAAAAACCAACCAAAGATAAGACGAATGCGCAATAAAACAGTTCAGAGGGGCATCTGTTATAAAGTGGAATAAACTGGTATATTTTAGTTTGATTCAACCCTTCTCTTAAGGAATATAGTGCAGAAATCAGTTTGCCATGAGAACAAAGTTGTCCACATGGACTGATCACGTCAGAGCACGACCATTTTTACTACTCATTGGTGCCATCCTGACCGCTTCTTCAAATCGCATTAATCGCATAAGTATTTTGCTGTCTACTACTTTTCCACTGTTTGCCTTTTTGTTACTTGATCCTTTCCAATTCAAATTGTACTTAGACACACCCTTGAACAAAACTTGCTTCAGTGGGTAAGATTACTTGAAAGTTGACTCTATCCAAAGGACCCTCCCCTTCGGCAACATTCAGCCATCCCCCCAATTCAGAAATTAATGTTCCAAGACGTTTCCAGGATAGTTTCAGGTGTCACTTGAACAGTAAACAACTTTGTTCATTTGAGCATTTAATCTAGTAATTTGAATAGTGTTTTCAGTGACAAGTTTCCGCCCTTCGTTTTTTTTTATGTTTAGGTATCCGACTACATTTCGCATGTAATCCATTTCGATTATCGATTTGATTAGATTTAACTGGCTTCTTTGGGAAAAGGATTATTCGCCGTGGCAGGGAAATGTTCTTCGACGCGTCACAAACTAACCAAGGATCAATGGCAGTTAATGAGCTCGAAAATTTTGTATAAATTTGGACTTATGTCTTAATAAAGCAGCACGCTTAAACATTTTCCACTGCAATTTTCACAATTAGTTGTATGCATTGACAAATAAAGGAATATTCTTGTTAAATTCAGCTTAGAGATACATTTTCGTGAGCAGACCCGGGTTTTTCTAACAAACACTCCTATTCAAAGAGCAAATTGACGGTTATGTGTCATGTCCAGGGCGATGCGAGCGCACATGTTTCACATCGACGAGCACATTCACATTTTATCAATTTCATTCATCCTGTCTATCATCATTTAGCGAGCATTATTCTCCCTCTGAAACTGAATAAATTCAACGGCGTTGGTTTCTTTTTTAATTAAGGGTTCCCTTTCCCTCCATCCAGAGCCACAGAAAAAAACAAGAGAGAACAAAAAATCCACGCCATCACTGCACACTTCAACTTTGCTGAATGGAACTGAAACCGTTGCCCTTCTCGGACGTGGAAGTGAATCAAAGTTAGACAGAGAGGGAACACATATTTGATTAGAGAGGGGTTGTGAGCAATGCTCAACTGACAGATGGCTTACAGATATTGCTCACCTGATGACTAATTTATGATTGAATGGGTTCAAATGTAAGCAACTAGCTGTCTTGTTGGAAAACGCTCCTCCTTTAAGCTAATTGTTATCCATCCCCTATCCCCAGGCTCCTGTTGCTAGAATTAATCTTAGACATTAAGCGGAAGTCACGAAATGAATCTTGTCTAGCAACGGCTCAGCCTGGAGGTCTCCTGTCTTCTCGGGCCTGCTGACGCAACGCACACGCATTGTGTTTGGATGGGCACACTTCAGAGGTCGTTGATGCACGAGTAGGAAAGGAATAGCTACAGCATGAACTCCTTCCGCACTTAGATGACGAAAGGAATTGTATGAGTACGGGCTCTTGAGTAATTTAAATTAATTACAAACCACACAAGAATTCCACTCAAACGATGTACTAACGTAATTGAGCTAAAAATATACCCTACGTATATACAGCGCTGAATCAAAGCCATGAAAACCGGTATCGGAATATACCTACTCGAACCGGGAGCGGTTGCTGTGCATTTATGCATGCGAATCGGCAAGAGGGATGAAATTTGTCCTCCCTCGTTATTGGTATTGGTATGGTAATTTTATTTGGCAGATAGATTGAATTACTACTGCACATTTTTTTTGCTGTTCGTTGTTTTCCACTTCGTTAACATCTTAAGGGGGATAAAAGGTCCTCGGGGGACTGTTTTTTGTGGTGGAAACTGATACATTATTTTTTTGTCATTGACAGAGACACAATTTTGAAGCGAAATTCATTATGACTAAGTTCACAATGAATTAAATCCAATTTTAGTAGGGGTTCTCAAAATTCTAATTTACTTAATCTGACAGCAGGTTGACATATGAATTTTTACTGACCAACGACGATCAAGTGAATAGTTTTCACAGTTGAGAAGTGCAGTTAACAATTCACCCACGAATTTCACGATGGAGTTTAAGTTGACATTTGAATGCTGACGAAGGAATAGTGACGTTACCAACCAATCTGGTTGTTCCGTTCATGAGAAATCTAGGTTAAATAAATCTAGTCGACTGTCAAATGTGAGTTGATTATTTGAAATCTCTTCTCATGCATTTAAATACGGAGATTTCAGCTGTTAACTGCTTTTTCTAATGCCAATTGTAATCATAGAACAGTTCAAACTGTCAGTTGCTTCTTGCTTACTGGGCACGTTCGGATTTCTAGTGCAGTCAGTCTGACAGCTGACCGATTTGATGCATATCAGTTTTTATTCATGTAGATTGGTCACGAAAATAGTCTTTTTTTGTAAGTTGACGTTTGTAGGCGACAAGGAAATCCTGCCTGCATACTCAGTTGACATTTCAAAGTGTCAAAATTCAAAACTAACCGCACGAATATAAAAAAAAAATCTAATTGACTAAAGTGAACGCATTCGTAGACAAATCTGGTTGACGTTTTACATGGACTAGGTATTCGAGCGTTCCCATTGTCAAATCTGTCAGTTGTTTTCTGTACTGTTCCTTTTGTTTTGTAAAAATCGATGAAAATATCTCGCAAAATAAAACTCATAAGCGGTAATAAGGTTCGCTCGAATGCGAATTGCTGTTGAAGCAAAAGTCCGAATATTTCAGACACAAAATGGGTGTTTATTAGAGCGGATTCAACAACATCTCACTCACCCTTCTACAAACCTTCTATTACTCACATGAGCGCACCTTAAAACTGAGTAAATCGGACCCCAAAAGACTCGCAACGGGTTGGTCACTGGCCAAGCATTAAAATAAATGCTAAATAATCATTACATCGTAAAAATGAATTATTTCAATCCGCAGGATAACAACCCCTAGCTGGGAACATAAAAACACACCCTCCTTCCAAAGAATGCTCAATATTATGCTAAGTTCCATGCTCCAGACAAAGGAAAACAAGGCTTTTTTTTTCTTCTTCCTATCCTAAGCCAACTTTGGCGCACGCTAAAAAAGGGTCGCTACTAGCTCAAATAAAAAACAAAACAAAAAATCCCTCCAGCAACTTCAGGCACGCGAAACTGGGTCAAGCGTTTCTAGAAATAAGCGCTCAGAAACACGAGGAGGACGCATGTAGACAAAACCTACCGGAGGTACACTTTCCAGTTCGCTGACTGGAGAGAAGGGTGGTTGTTGGTGGCCCGTCGCCCCCTCTCATTATCATGTGCTAAAACAACAGTCGAGGGAAAAAGTCAACAGACTGCAAATGCAAACATTAGTCGAGTGAAGATAGACAAGGCATTCACAGGGAATATGTCAAGCAAACAGTGATAGTTTTTTTTGTTTTAATTAAGGTTGCAGTTTGAGTGTGGGATTTGGTGGTTTTTGGTATAAATTAGGGTTCCACGGAACAAATATGGATAACGTCCACGAAAACCGGGTTTATATCGTATGTAAGAAATGAATGATAAACTCCATACGGAACTCGTCGCATTATCCTGCGGATATTTAGACGTAAAACAACGAAAACAAATCAAACTTTCTAATTATAAGGACGCATAAATCACACAAACAATAATCATCGACCACTTCCTTCACGCAAGTGTGAACTGAAATGAAACGAGTCTTCTTTGTGATACGGAGAAGCGGAGGCATCGCTTTCGAAATAATATTCATCGCCTTTGGTTTGGCTATAAATAGCGTGCACACAAAAAGCCGAAAGACAAAGCAAAACAAAGATACTTCACAGTAAGAGGATTCAAAGGAAAAAAAGGGATCATGCCCTTGATGGTTAAAGTGTATGGCATAGGCAGACACAATTGCGTGCTGAGAGGATGGATTCTTTTGGATATTTCCTGGGAATAAGGGCGAGGAAGCGAGACATCTAGAAAGAATCTTAATTATTTATGCTGAACGTATTAGGTTGGATTCTAATTTTGAATTTTCGGGACGTTAGCAATTACCTACTATTCCAATGCGATTGCTTGAACAGATGCGCGTTTGGCGGAACGATCTGATTTGAACCTTAATAATTATTTTAAACAAGCAGCATTTTTCATTTATATCGTAGAGGAGATAGACTCCGTTTTGTTGTCTTTTGTGAGGCAACATCGCATGCTCACTTCTCAGATGTTTGGGCAAGTTCCTCTAGGAACAAAGGATTCAAAACTAAGCGTGGAATTGACCAGCTTTGTAGTCTATGTACCAGAGACTAGAGAAAGTGAAGTTGAAAGTCGGTGTATAGTGTGTAGGTACCGTGGGTTCCCAGTTACCGAACGAGTAAGTCGGACCCCACATTCACCCATACATCCCACCCCTCTGCTTTATCTAAGGGCACTTTTAACCAACCTAAATGTTTCACCGTATTCTTAAGTAAGCGCGTTCTCATAGCTACAGAGAATTATATACGAAGATTAAGCAGGCTCCTTTACGATCACCTTTTCTGTGGAAAACTTCCCAGTATACGTTAACCTATGATTCGACAGTTTAGTTCGGCAAGACCCAATGATAGAATGAGTGCGCAATCGAAATGAGAAAGTACAACACCTTTTCAACTGTCCAGCTAAACCAACCTCACTAACCCCAGAAACTGAGGTGGCCCAATTCCTCGGACTTAGACGAATGATGAGTGAAGCTGCTGAATTAACAACAACAGAATCTAGAGACTACATCGGAACCGAAGCTTCTTTAGATGCTACATGAATTTATTGCCCTTTATTATCCTTTATATTGTTCACTGGTCGTTGGTACCTACCTAGAAAGTAAGTCAATCCATCTCTGGACAGAGTTTTACAACCATCTTTACAGGTATAAAAAGTTCAAAACTCTGAGCGACAAAATGAAACAATCTACGGTTCGAAAAACAATACAGCCGACTTGAGTATGTCCACTTAAGAGTCATCTATAGGCCTGTTTAATTGAACTGCCTGCGGAAGATTCCACTTTACTTTACTCCGCTTTCTGTCGAGGAGCATGTAAGTCCGATTTGTCAAGGGAATGAGTTTGACAGCGTCCTAAAAACGTTGGTTGTGCGCGGTCTGTGCCTGTGCTAATAATAAGAGATTTTCCTGCGCAAACTGATCTACATAACCGTCGCAACTCATGCTTCCTCACGCCTCCGAAAATTCCAGCTTCTTGCGTACTTCCATAAACCATAACGCCACTTGGTATCTCTTCCATTTCCCATACCAATCGACACTCGGTATCAAACCTACTCAGGTATAAAAGTAAAAATACTTTGCCTACCTAGTAAGAAAGCAGTTAGGTCCCTATGAATCTGTTTTCTCTTTTCCAACCCACACTACTGCGAACATCCTTCTTTATACCTGTTCACAGGCGCAAAACAAAAAAACAGAAAAACACCCGTGCAGCGTAGACTCATCATCAATAGCGATGAATTATCTCTCGGTTCTGGCCTGCAAAAAAACACTAATGAAATGCCCTTAAATCATCAACAGCAACAACAACAACAGCAAAACTACCATCAACCACTATACCATCCATCTCAGGGTGAACATCCTTTCAGACGACTCGAACTCGAACGACACAAAATAGAAGAAAACAGAAAACACCACCCCGCCATCTTTTTCCCAGCACAAAGGGATGATGATGATGGTGATGGCTCATCTGGGATACTTTGCGCTCTAGACAGAACTAACTATACTCGCAAATTACATCCTTGGCATAGTAAATCGCACAAGTGCGAAAGGGACATCCACACAAATCTACACCCAATTTGGATCCTGCGCAAATGCGAAACGCAATCGACAATGAAACCCGATTTTCATTTAAACACTTTTCAATTAAAATTCACTAAAAATCTCGAATTCATCCCGAAAACACATCCGCTACGATGTCATCCTTTCATTGAGCCCACCATTGCTGCACACATTTGCAGGGAAAAAACGATTTTTTTCAATCCAAAAAAATGACCCACCCACAGGACATTTTGCGAGATGAAAAAAAAAAAATAGCCCAAACACATGTACACACCCAAAGTTAGTTACCAAGCCTACCACCGAGGATGGTTATTTTTTCTGCGAAAAATCAATAAATTCTCAGTTTTTTGCACAAAACAATCACTAATAGTACAATGCCGCAGTGTTAATCGGCACAAAAGTGTCCGAAAAGTGTCCGAAAACTGCGTCGCAAGTGTTTCGCTATTGATTATGCAAATGGACGCGCTGCGGCGATCAAAAGTCTGATGTTTTTTTTTTTTTTTTTGCATGTAGGGTGGCGACGGTTCTTTTTTTTTTTCCTATTCCTTACCGTTGAAAAACTGCTAATATCCAAAGGTATTCTGGTTGTTGTATAATCCACAATTATGTCCAAAGTGTAATCCAAATACTAGTAGATGGATGGTGAATTAATTTTTTTATGAATAATTTATCCACGAGGGTGGTTTTTAAACACTCGAGTGTACACGAACCGGAAGAACAAATTCGCGTGCGGAATAACCTCAAACAAAACTGCCCGACGACGCCTCGACGATGACTGAAAGGGAAAATCTTCCACAGATATGTTCGATGCTACTGTCAGAGCAATGTGACAGCGGACAGCCGAATGGATTTCCCCTGCGCGCGAAGGGGAAACTTGAATCTCTTAAGTGTGGTTAGTTAAGTTGAGAGGATTTGTTTTGGTTTTTCGGTTTTGTTTTGATCGCAACTTTCGCTCATTCGTCAGTGTGGCACTGGCAACTGTTTTGGCGGCAAATGAAAGGGAAGGCTTTTGTTAGTGTAATGTCTACTAAAAGAATGATGTAGCAGTGACTGTTGGGGTTGAGAGAAGGATTGTTGGCTGTAAAGTGGATGGATGCGCATTTTATCGGTTCGCCGATTTCTACTTGCGGAACAAGGAGTTTCGAATGGTTTCTTATAGGAATGGGGTGTAACTCTAGAATTGCAGTGCTAAAGTCAGGTTCTAGAGGTGTTTGCACCATCTTTTTACGAAGCAATCTGATTGCTTTCAAAATGATCTCAACAATATGCTATTGGAAACTATGATGCCTGTCGCATATTGCTTGATAAGATTGAACGAGAGATATTGCTTTGCTTGACCATAAAAAAGGTAAATTCAGGAAGCAAACTCGTTGCACACTTGGTTGAGAAAGTATAATAGATTGGAATTTAGAGACATTAAGATCGAGGCAGTTTTTGAGACACCAGGTGGGAAAAACCTGACGAAGTTTGAAAAACTGGGTAGCATTGTTATTAATCACCCCTTCAATATACTTAATACTCGTATTTAGGATGAAGATTATTGAACCTAGCCTACTGTCTTGTGGAACACACCAACTGGCGAGATTAGTGGTATAATTGATGTACATTTTATAAAGCCGTGTTGGTTAGTGTTTGGACGGCCGCAGTGGCTTAGTCAGAGACTCTTAACAGCTCGGCAGCCCATTTAGTTAGTAAGTTGGTTAGCGTGAATAAAGTTTGATGTTAGCTTTTACTTCGAGGTCGTTTAGCTTGGGGACAGTTAGTTTCCATTTAAATCGATCCCTTTTCGTGCACCGGTGTTATGAACGAAGACCTTGCAAGGGTCTAGAACTAAGAAATTGGACACATTCAACGGTGTAGTCGTCTTAAGTCGACAAGATTTGCCTGCAATTGTATTTTCCTGAAGGCAAAAGCTCGATATCAGAATGACTCTCGGGCATTCAAATGAAATGTCAACTGAGTACATTCAGTCGGCAAGTTATTTGACTAGCGCAACGTCTAATGAGTGGGAAATAATAATAAATCTTTTCCGTTGACGTTTGTAGAGAAGTAACCGACGAATTGGTCATCTTAAGTCGACTAGATTGGTCGGGAACGTCACTTTTTGACTTGGGATAAATGGGGGCGACTGTGTTCGGCATTTTTGGTGCCCATAAGTTACACGTCGTTCACATCACAGTTCAGTTTGAAAGTTTTTATAGTTTTAAATTGTTGGAAAGTGTAATTCTTGATATAATTTCAATAAATTCGTGACTGAATACAAAGATGACAGTTCGCGTGATTCATCTCGTCCAGACCGACCAAGACGACTTGAGTTTTTGAATGCGCCCTTTCTAAAAGCGGCGTATGGCTCTCTCCGACTGCATCTGTCAGAAGTTATATCAAATTTTATTAAATGGTGGTTTTGGTGGGCCAATCATCTCCGTAACCATGTGTCAGCTGTTAAGCTCCTCATAAATAAAAACTCATGCATGTTTTATGTAATTATCTAAAACATTTATTTTATATTGAGTATATAGAATAGTTTATGAATGCTTACAATATCTTTTATTATATTATTTTGCATTTGTATACGACTACCTTAGTAGAAAAGAATCAAAATGAAGAATGTTCTAGAGTAGCCCTTAAAAAACCAGGAAAAGGTAAACTTTACGTGTTCAAATTCAAATGTTATTCTTTAATAATAAACAAACATAAGTACTACTGAAAGAGAAACAAGTATGTCGTGTGCATAATATACTTCAAAATAGGTAAACTTATCAACTAATTGTATATCACTCAACTTAAGTATGTTTCAACTACTATTACTTTATAATAAAATATTCTATGAATATTACTTCTATACATAATGGAAGAAAGACTTTATTGAAAGAAATCGTAAGAGACCTAAAATATGCGAGACTTTGGGCGAAGTTATTACTTTCGTTTGGCAATTTGAGAAATCATAAGAATACTTTTACGTTGAGAGCGCATTGGGTTCAAGTGTCAAACAGATAGCAGTACCAACGCCCGATTGGGCGATTGTATTGAGTAGGAAAATTGGTGCAGCTGACGTTTAAGTGTTATTTGTTTGAGTAGACATCTTTTATGTTTCGCTCCTAACCCTGCAGGGGAAGCCTTTTTCAGTTCTGAGCTCTTGTTTAGCAGTTTTCTCGCTGAATTGCATTTCAGAATCAATGTTAGATCGCTTTATAAATATTTGTTTCAGTTGTTTTCTTGAGTATTCTACGTGTAGATTAGTATTTCTACGATAAATTAAAGGAGAATTGAGTTCCGAGTATTTTGGGTGAGAAAATGTACAGGAAAAGAAAAGTAAGCACTATTTCTAGTTCTTCCGGGATGAATCCTGAATAATTATCTTATTCTTCTGTCGGGTGACCTTGGTTGCAGGTGGGGCAGACAGTAGCCGTCTTAGGTTCTCCTGCGGTATCGCCGCTTGTTCGGGCTGAGTTTTCTTCTTGTCGTTCGCAGCACTGGTGGATGCTACAGCGCCACTGCTACCCGCGTGGTACCTCGTGAGCACTTGGAATTTGGCAAACAACTTGTTTTTGGTCTCCCTCTCCTTTTCTTTGATTTTATCCAGTGGCTTGTACTTGGTCAGCGCATCGGGGAGGGGGCAAATCTCTATATCGCCCGCCTTCGGTTTCAGCAAGCTTTTGTTGGCCTGCTTGTAGAAGTCCATATCGAAGTCGGATTCAGCTGAATACGTCGATGGACTGGATGGACTCGGAGGATGGTGATGGGTGTGATGGGTGAGAGCAGCGGCTGCCGCTGCTGGGTGTATGAATCGCTCGTTGAAACTGGAACTGGCACTGGTCTCTTCGGCCAAGTGGCGGAGCATGAGCGTGAGTTTGGTTTCATGTTGCCGCTGCAGGAGGACGGCATTGCGTTCACCCTCTAGTCTAGCCTGACGAACGGCGTTGCTGAGGACACGTTCTTTCCATTCCCAGGCGTCCTTCTCGCGTTCCAAATTCATCAGTTGAATTTCGAGTTTGCGACTGGAGTCACGCAGATCGATGACTTTTGTAAAGTACTTGTAGAGAAGAGTTCGCATCTCTTCTGGGGAGAGCTTGTTCAAACGCGCCATCAGCATTTGTTCGCCTTTTTCGCGTTGCAGCCTCTCACTAGTGTCGATAGATTTGCGGCCGCAAATCAACTCGTTCTTGAACTCAATTGCGGCGTCAATCGCTTCAATCGCCTCGTCGCATTCGAGCAGTTTTCTCTCCTCCTTGTGCGACAGCATTTTCTCCTTCTTCAGCTTCCTGTCCAGACTGCACCGCTGCTCGAGAAGGTGATCTCGGGTGCGGCGCAAATTTCGTATTTCGTGTCGGAGCGACTCCTTTTCCTCGCCCTCGCCAAAGTGTTCCAAATTATCAGACTTCTCCTTCAGCACATGATCCAGGTGCGAGATCCTCGCCTGGACATCCTTCAAGTTTTTCCCCTTCTCCTCGACAGCAGTCTGCTTGGTGTTCTCCTTCTCTTTAATCGCTTTCAGCTCGTTTTCAAGTTGCTCCTTGAGTTTCTTCTCCTTTTTCATTTTCTTCTGCAAGTCGTCAACTAGACGCTTCGATTCCTGAACCGACTGCTGGAGCTTCTTCACCTTCTGTCCACTTTCGCCGGCAATGTGCTTAATAGAAGCCAGATCCTGGAGTCTTTGTTCGATGTGCGAGGTGAGAGCCTTCAAACGTTCGATATCTGATTTGTCCTTGCCACTGACCACCGCCTTGGACAGTTGTTTCTTCGTCTTCTCGTACTCACCCTCAAGTTTTCCCTTTTTCTTGTTGAATCGATGTTTGGCCGTGGTCCGTGTGTCGTTGTTCTTCACCAGCTCCATAATGATGTTCTGCTTCAGCGAGATTGTGTGTTCGACTTCCTTGATTTGTCGCTGCTTAGCTTCGATGTCTGTGGCGATCTTACGAAGCTTCTTCTGAATCGTTTCGACAGGCGAATTGATTGCCGCACACATTGGATGGTTGAGATCGGTTGAGCTGTCGAGGAATTCATCTTGAGATTTCGTCACTTGCTCGCGGGAGGCTACTCGGTTGAGCATGGCGATTTCGGCACTGCTCAGGCTGGCGCCGGGCTGAATGGATCGACGGCGACCTGTGGGGAGTTCAATGTATTAAATGGTGTATGGAGTGCTAAAGAGCGAGTGGGAATGATTGAGTGTGTTGAATGCTTACCTCCAACCGAGGAAGATGCCCTTCGCTCGTCTTGGCGGAAACTCTCGTTGCTCTCCATAACAGCCTTGGGTTGGTTTTTAATGAATTCCTTGTACTTGTCATTCACTAGGCTATCAGTCTTAATCTTCAGCTCATCCATTAGAGATTCGAGTTTCTCTGCGAGGTCAGGACGCTGCGATTCAGAGTCACTTTCATTGTCCGAGTTCTGCTGACACGAAGTTTCTGGTTCACTGACAGTCTCGTCGGGCTCCTCGGCTTCTTGTATCGGTACCAATTGCTTTTGCGAACGTACAACTTCACTGGAACTCAAGCACTCCTCGCACTCTTGCTTGAGGAAGAGCCATTCTTCGATTTGTTCTTTGTCCAACTCGGAGATTGCATTCGACGAAACCAGTCTACGTAAAGAAAGTAATTTAAAAACGGTTTCCACTTACTATGCCCTTTCATACTCACTTGGCGAACAGTCCCTCTGCGTTTGAGACCAATTTAAACCACTGGGAAGCGGCGAATTGTAATCCGAAGCTGTCGCCAGGGTTGCCTACCATATGCTCCGACGCAACCTCTGGTGAAATCGGTGTGTTGTTGTCGGAGAACGTGTTCATTATAACGTAGTTCCTCACACACTGAACCTTGAAGGCGAACTGGAGGTTGTAGATCGTTTCGTTCACATCTCGCTCGAGAGGCGATACACACAATATCAGCAGAGTTTGAGCTCTTCCCCCGAACGAGTCCTTCAGAAGAGTGGTGAGAGCTGTCTGATTGTACTGAATGTTCCCATTTCCATTGTACATCAGAACCGGATCTGTGAGTGTGGCTACAATTCGTTCGAGAGACTGTAGACCAAGATCTTTTGGAATACTTGTGTGCTGGTCCATGCTGTTGAGCATGTACATACGCTCAGTGCCACAGAGATCACTAAAGCTTGCCGTCGATAGGCGGTGCTGAATCAGACCTTCCTTCGACACCCACTGCTGCTCCAAAGTTATTGTAAACAAACTATGCGACAGAGTCTCGACGCCAGTTCGGTTATTCAAGCCGATTTCCACCCAATGGAAAACCTCGCTGACACTTGCACACGATACATTGCCCGCTTCTAGCAAGTCACGTATATCATCGTCACATATCTCAACCCATCCCACATTCACAGCAAATGTACGCTCGTGATGCGTAGACATTTGCGTAAATATCTCTCGAACGCATCTCTGGACTAATCCTTGCTCAGCTTCGCCGTAAACACAATCAAATCCTCGACCAAACAGTGTATAACTCTTACCCGTTCCCCTCTGTCCATAGGTGACCACAGAAGCGTCGAACCCTTCCAGAAACAAACTCATCAGTGGGTACACCGTCTGATGGTATAGCTGTGCTTGAGGGCATTCGAAAGGCAGCGAATGGGTCACCGGAAACGAATGTGGTCCAACTTGGATGACTCCGGTGGCAATACCTCCGATGCCGCCGTTCGGGCCCATTGGAATGGATTGGACGCATGGTGCTTCTTCGGTAACACACGGATAAACACGGACGGCAACTTGTATTGGGATCTCCATGATTCAAAAGACGCTCTCCGAGGCTAAAACCACACTCTACACATAGTTAAATGCGTACTTACGGAATCGATGCACTTTTCGGATAATTTATGGATGTTTTTTGGGATGTGCGGAAGAATTTTTTCAAGGAAATATAGAACTTTTGCTCGGTTTTCCAATTTGGCTGTCAAATCGATATTTTTGCGACCACAACTGTGGGGAGTTTTATAAATGTAAATAAATTTAGTACATTTACAAACCAAACTGTAATACTGCTGCGATGCCGGCTATATTTGGGAACATTTTTATTTCACGGGGCTACTTTCAAAGAATGTAATATGAAACAGTTCAATGTGGCTATATTTGTGTGTTTGCATCATTATAAATTTTAAATAACTATTAACTGCATGTTTTAAATACAGAAAACAATATATGCTTATGTGTATCGAAGACTTCAGATATTCCAAACACACGAATTAAGAGCACAATTTGGACTTTTCGGGCTTGAAAGGATGTTAGAAACATAAAATCTGAGAGTAAATCTCATTATCCAATGCCAAAAAAACAGCTTAATCAATTTCTGAGAAAATCCAGATTACCTTAAACATAACTAGAACTCTAGGTAGGTATCCACCTTTAACGTATTTTTGAGCCAACGCGTATAACAGTTTATTAACTAGAACTACAACCAACTTCACTAGTCGATGAAAAAACACATTTTCCTTGAATTCACGGCGGTATCGTAATTATTTTTTTGCGTTTGTTGTTTTTCTCTTGAAATAATTTAGTTTTTGGCCCATTTTCACCGCTCGTAAGCCATTTAACTTTTAAACAAATAAAAAAAAATGTCTAAAAGAAGAATTGAAGTTGGCGAAACGTACAACAAACCAAAAAAGTAAGTTCACCCTGGCCATCTAGAGATCCATTTGCAATTTTTTAGTTCGTCACCTCGTTGCTCAATTGTCAAACCAATGAATAGGGCTTCCGTAAAGTACGATTTTTGAAGCAAACATTATTAATAAACGGAAGTGGGTTTTCTTATGCAGTTTTTATCAAGTTGAAGTGTGTTTCAATAAATGTACAGTATTGGCAACGGCAACGGAGGCGAAGGCGTTTTTAAACATAAGTCACAAAAGCGTGTGGTTACGCGGCCCTTTACACGCATAACTCAAATTTTGCTTCCCTTTCAGAATACCAGCAGATAACATTGTCACCGCCGGCACCAGCAATGTTGCTGCGCTGGCGAATAAGAACTCAACAATCAATCCGTACAATAAGAAGGCTTTCTCGCAACGTTACTTCAATCTATTCAAGAAGCGCATTACGCTGCCCGTTTTTGAATATCAAGCGGATTTCATGAGACTTCTCACCGACCATCAAAGTATCGTGTTGGTTGGTGAAACCGGATCAGGAAAAACTACACAAATCCCACAATGGTGTGTCGAATTCGCTATATCAAGGGGCGGAAAAGCAGTTGCATGTACCCAACCCCGTCGAGTGGCAGCAATGTCTGTGGCGCAACGTGTCTCTGAAGAAATGGACGTAGTTCTTGGCGAAGAAGTTGGGTATAGTATTCGTTTCGAGGACTGCTCCTCGTCGAAGACTCTCCTCAAATACATGACAGATGGTATGTTGCTGCGCGAAGCTATGTCCGATCCCATGCTGGAATCATACCAAGTGATCCTGCTCGACGAGGCTCACGAAAGGACTCTGGCTACAGATATTTTAATGGGCGTCCTGAAGGAGGTCATCCGACAGCGACGGGATCTCAAACTGGTCGTCATGTCTGCTACACTTGATGCTGGTAAATTCCAGCAATACTTCGACAATGCCCCTCTGATGAACGTGCCGGGCCGCACACACCCCGTGGAGATTTTCTACACCCCCGAACCGGAACGCGACTACCTTGAAGCTGCCATTCGCACGGTCATCCAAATACATCTCTGCGAAGAAATCGAGGGCGATATTCTGATGTTCCTCACCGGTCAGGAGGAAATTGAAGAGGCCTGCAAGAGAATCAAGCGTGACGCAGACAATTTGGGACCAGAAGTTGGAGAATTGAAATGCATTCCCTTGTATTCCACGTTGCCACCGAATCTCCAGCAGAGAATTTTCGAGCCAGCACCACCGAAAAAGGCCAACGGAGCCGTTGGCCGCAAAGTGGTCGTATCGACAAATATTGCCGAAACATCGCTGACCATTGATGGCGTGGTGTTCGTGATTGATCCCGGTTTCGCCAAGCAGAAGGTGTACAACCCACGTATCCGATTGGAGAGTTTGCTGGTGTCGCCAATTAGTAAAGCGTCCGCTCAGCAAAGAGCCGGTCGTGCTGGTCGCACAAGACCCGGCAAGTGCTTCCGTTTGTACACAGAAAAAGCGTTCAACAATGAAATGCAGGACAACACGTACGCTGAGATTCTGCGATCGAATTTAGGTACCCACTGACCGTACATCTCTTCTTTTCTGACACTAATCGGCAATTAACTCTCCCCGCAGGAACCGTTGTGCTTCAGCTGAAGAAACTCGGTATCGACGATTTGGTTCATTTCGATTTCATGGATCCCCCAGCACCGGAGACCTTGATGCGTGCCTTGGAATTGCTCAACTACTTAGCCGCCCTTGACGATGACGGAAATCTAACAGAACTGGGAGCTATCATGTCGGAATTCCCCCTAGATCCACAGCTGGCCAAGATGCTGATAGCCAGTTGTCAACACAACTGCTCCAATGAGATTCTATCCATAACCGCAATGTTGTCGGGTGAGGCCTTTAATTTTGATTATGATTTCTTTGTTTATGAGTTATGTATTTATTGCTTTGATGGTGAGGAGGGACTTGGCGAGTAGGATGGTGAACAAAGTGGTGCAGAGTCGATTGAGTTTCGTTGTCATGCAACCAGCAACCAGAGGCTACAATGTAGATATTCGCTTCAAAATAACTTTGAGAACGCTCTTCGATTGGGCTGGCATGTCTTGCATGTCTTTCACTTGTAAGATTCACCCCTTGCAGATGTGGCAAAGCCTTTCAGAGTTCCATTCTAGTTGTGAATAGCTGGTCGGTTCCGGAGGACAACCGCATTGTTCATCCCTTAACCATAAACTTAAATTAGGGGAAATTTAAAGTCTATACATGCGCCCCTAAGGATAGAGCAACCCCTTTTAGGAGCAATGCCTATTAATTGGCCTCCACAACCACCGTCTTTGACATGGCCCAATACAAACTGGCAACAGAATTTTTGACGCTATGCGGTCACAAGCTTGCATTCATCTGATCGTTCTTGTCCATGTAGTTCACCCTAGCCCATCCTCCTTCCATCATTGCGTAAGTAGAAATTCCAATCTGACAATCGAGCTGTAGAATCTGTACATGTTTTTCGAGCAGCATAAAGTTTCATGTGCGATTTCCACGCCACTACATGCGAGTGTTTTTCATTTTGAATCAAAAAAGCGCAGCTTTCTCATAACACTTGATTCTCAGTGAAAACAGCACGTAGTGGAGTACAAGTCAAAACCAATCTATTGCGTTGTAAGCAGTAAACATTTAAATAAAAAAAAAAAAACAAATTGTTAGCCCCATCGCACATGAAACTGAACAAAACCATAGCCCCTAGGTGTCTTTACTACTCTTCCTTCATAAACACACACAAACCAATCCAAAAAAAGACAAATCAACTATATTTGTGGGACGTAAATGTGCCCCAAAAAAATGTATTTAGTCCCTCAGTGTTTCGTTCGACCAAATGAGGCCAAAAAGGCGGCTGACGAGGCCAAAATGCGTTTTGCCCATATCGATGGAGATCATCTGACATTGCTGAACGTGTATCACGCTTTCAAACAGAGTAAGTTCGCCCCCCCCATTTCTCACAAATTGATTTTCTCTAAGATGTGTCTTTTGTTTTATGAACTAGGTAACGAGGATCCCAACTGGTGCTACGAGAACTTCATCAACTTCCGTTCGCTCAAGTCTGCTGACAATGTACGCCAACAACTTGCACGCATCATGGATCGTTTCAACTTGAAGCGCACCAGCACAGAGTTCACGTCAAAGGACTACTACATGAACATCCGAAAGGCACTCGTGCAGGGATTCTTTATGCAAGTGGCACACTTGGAACGCACCGGACAGTATCTTACGATAAAAGATAACCAAATTGTGCAGTTACATCCGTCTACATGTTTGGACCACAAGCCGGATTGGGTCATTTACAATGAATTTGTGTTGACTACAAAGAACTACATTCGTACTGTGACAGATGTTAAACGTGAGCTTGAACTTGTCCCTTGAACTAAACCCATTTAGAGAGTAAATCAACTTTGTTTGTTCATTCACAGCCGATTGGTTACTGACGCACGCTCCCCAATACTACGACCTGAACAATTTCCCACCTTGTGAGGCGCGACGACAACTGGAACTGCTGCAGAATCGATTGGAACAATACCATAAGTTTTAGTTTTAAGGTCAAAGCTTGTTATGCCACACAACAGTTTGTCTACGAGAGAATTCATTACTTGTTTTTAGTATAATAACAAAAGAAAAGGAGGTAGGATTAGAGCGATATGTGGACGTGTCTAAAGCACTGTTTTATTTGTTAGTTTCTTTGGTTTTTGCTTCACTTTATTATGGTATTTCCAAGATCAAGATGTATGAAGAAAATATCTTAGAATTTCTATAGTAAAACATTCAAATTACACAGAACTACAATTTGTATATGCTAATAATTCTACACAAATAAAGACATTCAAACGAAGTGGAGGCGGTATTTCATTTGTGCGTTCCGTCAATATACCATAGAGAGCTCTGCAAGAAGCGAAAGATAAGCGGAGGAAGGGTTGGCCTCATCTTTAAACGACTGAATTAATTTTTGCAGGAAATTTTAACAACTTTTCACAGACGGGACAAATTAACCTGCAAATTGGCAGCACTGTTTTCCGTCAGTTTGACAATTGTAGTTTCTACAGTTTCTCGTCTTTTTGTTTGTATTTCTAATGCTGCGTTGAATTATTTCGGACAACTAACAAAAAACTGTTCGTTTCCTTCCACGCACCGGCTTCTTACCCACATCCATGGCATAGCTACCTTAAACTGTGATAACATCCCCTTAAAATGGTAAATTCAATTAACATTCCGCCACTAAAATACGCTAATAAAAACTCTCACCCCCCAAATGACAGTCTCTATTCGACAAAACCTACGAGGAGCTTATTCATCTAAAGACGATCGATTGCAATCAAGGTGCTGTGCGCGCCATCCGCTTCAATGGTAAGATTTCCGCTTCAACGAGACTGAAAATGTATATAAAGGGGGTACCCGTTCTTAGTTGATGGTTCGTATTGCCTATCCTGTGGATCAGATAAGAAAGTCAAACTTTGGAATCCCACCAGCGGACTTATGCTAAAAACGTACGGCGGACATGCAGACGAAGTAACCGATGTAGCCGGCAGCTGTGACAGCTGTCACATAGTCACCGCCAGCTTGGACAAAAGCATCATTTACTGGGACGTGACCACAGCACAGCAGCTTCGTCGTCTGCGGGTGCACGCTGGCGGCGTGAAATGTGTTCGATTTAATGAGGACTCGTCCATAGCAGTCTCTGGGTCTAGGGACAATAGCGTAATGTGCTGGGATATCAGGGTTCGTAAGCTGGAACCCGTGCAGACAATGAAGGATGCAAAGGATTGCATAACGTCGATTGTTATTGACGACCACAAGATTATTGCTTCGTCTCTTGACGGCTGCATTCGGTATTACGATATAAGAGCCGGCGAGATGGTTTGCGATGATTTGGGGGTGCCCGTTACGTACATGGTTCAAACGAAAAAGTCAAACTGCATTGTTGCTGCCTGTTTGGACGGAAGTGTGCGCCTGCTTGACAATAACGATGGATCTCTGTTGTCCGAGTATGAAGCCCAGAATGCGGAACAATATCACATCGAGTGCGGCATTATGTCGAATGATTTGCACATTGTGTCGGGGTCGTGTGAAGGGCATGCCGTTGTCTGGGATCTGTTGGAGGGCAACGTTCTGCAGAAGGTCCTCATAAGTAAGGTGCGCTTATTAGCAAAATAACTTTGGGGCTGACGTTTTCGTACTTGCAGGTTCAAATGGCGGAGTGGTTCATTCACTGGCAACACATCCGTCGGGAAGCAAATTACTCTTGGCAAGGAAGCGAGATATGTACGTGTTCGGCACAGAAGCAGACAGAGAAGATGTGGTAGTATTGTAGGATAATTGACTAGACAATAAAAGACAAGCGAAATCTGCTTATTCGTCTTCTAAGTATGACCCTAAAGGAAGCTACTCCAAATGGGGGATTCTATGTGAACGGTTTACAAACAATAAAACAAAAACATTTACAAATTTCAAAAAGTACACTTTAAGAGATGACACAGTATTGTCACAAATGCAGTTTAACAAACCGTTTTTGCATTGAAGATCTCGATCCAATAACCATCGGGATCCTTGATGAAAGCCAATCCCTTCATGCGGCCATCGTCGGGCTTCTTCACGAACTCGACGCCCTGTTCTTCGAATCTGAAATACAACATAAATCTTCATTTCAGTTATATGCTCGCGTTGTAATAATTACTTCTTGCAAGCGGCATAGACATCGGGTACCATTAAGCCGATGTGACCATAACCTCTTGGATCGGTATTACCAGTGTGATACTTCTGATCTGGATCGCTCTCGGTGCCCCAGTTGCTACAAGTAGATAACAGCCGCGATTAGACACGCTTCTTATCTCAAACGGCTTACACTTACTGTGTTAACTCCAACGTTGCCTTGCGGCTCATCGCCCACTGGGTGCGCTGCTTATTATCAGAAGGAACGTCAGTTGGGCTCTCGTATCTAGAATCAAATAGATTTCAGCTTTCAAGCAATCACATGTACTCCTGCTGATAGCACCACCTTACCCCATGAAGTACAGCGAAAATTGGGCATCGGGAAAGTCCAATTTCTGCAGCAGAGTCATACCGAGCACTCCAGTGTAGAATGGCAACGATTTACGTGGATCCTTGATGCGATACATCGTTTGTTGAAAGAGGAAGTCCTAAAATAAACACGACACGGTCGAAAATATTCCAGCTGCTATCGCTTTCCGACTTACCTTCGTTGCAGGATCGGCCGACTTGCATAATTCATTTGCTTCGGAATTGGTTAGACCGGTTACCTCAGCCATGATTGTAGATTGGTTTTGCGTATATTTTGGGCCTACTTTTACAGTATTATTAATAGTTGTAGCACCACCCACAGTGCTTTGTAATATTTTGCGAAAAAGTGACAGTACATTTGTTGGAAGCCGCATAATTTTTTTCCAGAACGAAGAAATTTCCCTTTCGCACTGACGACTGACGGCTGCCGAGCTGACGCAGACGCGTTTTCCAGTGGTTGTGACATCAGAGCGTAAAAATGTACGGGGAATTATTTTCTAGTCCAGGCAAAAACCCGATGTTAGTGAGAGCACTTTCGAATGAGTTACCTAGTTTCATTGTTTCCCTTTCCAATTGAAATTTATATAAAATGTTGAGAAATGGGTGAATGAATAAAAGGTTGTAAAGCTAGTAAGCAGGCATATTTTTGCCAATCCTTATTTTAACTCTGTAGTTTAATGGCGGCCGGAATATCTCAATACAGACGATGCATTGTATTCGCAGGAACTAGCGCAGAAAACGTTAGAGCGGAATCGCTGACATTGATGTCAGTCCTCCGACTGAAATACTGTTTTAGGGAACACCTTTTCATATTCTGGCAGGTTTCGTTTAGGCCTTTATTTGACAAGTGTTCATTTTAATGGGCGTTTTTTGATATGAGACATAGCACTGAGAACAAGCTGCTTTCGCCAATCGCTGGGTCCACGGAATCACAAGGCAATTGAGTAGCAGGGCCCCTCACGACTCACGAGCAGCTAAGTAGAAATTAATACGTGCGAGCGCTGTTAGTCGGATGTATTCAGTTTTATTCTGGGTTATGTTTTGCGAAGAATTCCCGCCTGACCTTTGGTCGAATTTTCGAGAAAGAGTTATCGGAGTGTATAGCGACGTATACCTTTTCAAAGAGGTTCGAATACATCGGCTAAGATGCCTACGAAATAGAGAGGATAGGCATAAATTCGCCTTCAGTAATTCCACTCCGAGGGGCAACGCCGTGGAGGACGACCGTACCAAAAACTTGACTCTTTTTTTTCACACTCCGTCGAATAACATTACCGGTGACGCACTGAGTTGAAGGGGATAAGGGGAACCATAACCAAAGTGGAGGCCGCAAATGGGTCGAGCTGGTCGCATGTTGTTTGAGGCAGGTTTGAGGCCTAGGTTCCCTGCACCAAAGTAATGGAGGTACCCAACTGTTGAGTAAAAACAAAATTGAATTTTTTTCATATATTTTTTTTTTTAATTTGCATCAAATATTTTTGTATTTTTTCATTTTCATTTTCACTTTCATTTTTTTTTTTTGCTTTTTTCATATTTTTACAATAATATATTATTTTTCTAGGGTTTCTGTCTGTTATCAGTTTCTTTATGCATAGTTCTTTTATTTATAATCATATTAACATATATATTCATTATTAGAATAATAATAATCAGCAATAAAAATAAAAATAAAAAACAAACAAGAAAAAATAATTAATTAATAATAATATAATAATAGTACATATACATATATATATATATATATATATATATATAATCAATTGAATTAACCTAGATCTTTTGTTTTCTTTATATTCATCTCTTTGTTTACTCTCATAGTAATTTCTTTACAAAACAAAAAAATTAAATTAAACAAAATTACTTCCAGCGGAAGATGACAGTAACCAAGAATCGATATAGAAAGGCATAGTTTTAGTCAATAGTTAAATGTAGGTGTGTTAATAGAAACGAAAAGAGTACTTTGTTGTTTTTCTTTTCTTTAAATGAGTAAATCAATCAATTCAATTACAAAAATATACACAGTCACGAAGAAAGACATTTTTATGATAGGTTTCTCGTTTGCTCGCAGTGTTCTTTTCCAGCTTTTAGAAAAAGGCAACAAACTAAAGAAAAAATTACACATATTCCGGTTGCAATTGCTAAATATCTCTTTACATTTCTTTCTTTCTTCTCTTTCGATTCTCTATAGGTTTGTGTTTTTGTTTGCTTTATGGTATTGGCGGTTCCATTGGTTGCTTGACCTTTATTTTGCTTCTAATTAATGTTTATATTTTTAATCAATTATATTATATATATATAAATACACAAGAGTATTGGCTAATAAAAAAATAGTTTGTTGTTTTATTCTGTTTATTTATAATTATGTTTGTTTATGTTTAGTAAGATTGTTTCCTCTTTTCCTTCGAAATTGTTCTAAAACCAACAAAAACAAGAAAAATACTAACTAAAAGTCAACTCAAACAGAGCGAGTGAGAGAGAGAAAGAAGAGAGAGAGATAGTAAAGGAGGAAAATTAAAGTATAAATAGGTATATATTGCGCTAAAATTATATCGCAACTAAATGATACAAAACAAAAGTTTTAAACTAACATTTTTTGTATTTTATTTTATAATTAGGTTTTTAGTGTATTTTTCGTTTAATTATTTGTAATTAAAGAAAAAATCCAAGTCCATTGTCCGAATGAGTCATGCAAGAGTTGTCATTTGTGTGAATTTTCTTTTTCAAGGGGGGATAAGGGGGTTTGTCTTACAATTTTTTTTGGACACAAGGTTTTTCTTTGTGAGCAAACTTCAGGCTTAGTTTTTGTTTGTTTTTTTTTTTCTTCTTCATTCTTTTATTTTTAATTTTAGGCACAATTTTTCAGAATTTCAATTCGTTTATATGTAAGCTTTTCTTTTTATTTGCTTTGCATTCAGTTTATATGGTTTTTTGTTAGATTTATAGATGGGAATGAGGAGGGAGCTTACTCAAAATCATCGCTTATTGTGTATACTATTCTACAAAACTTTGTACAAATTGGTTGAACAAACAGAGTGCCGTGTTGATAGGGTGCACTGGGCTAAATGTGTGCTTTTAGGCAGCGAAGCGCGCTGCTTCCATAATTAATCTACTTTTATTCTTGAGTTATAAGTGAGATGGAGGCCTTGCTAGAGCAACTTTTCGGGATCTCTACAAATTCGAATTTTTGGGTTAAAAATATGTGTAGTCCACTGATCAAGGGGTAGAATAAATTATTGGTTTCGGAATTTATTAATGTTGTCTATTCTAGTTGGGTAAAGACCCAGAAACATTACCGCATTGGGTTGGAATCAGAGTAGTTGGTCCGTTTTTGGTGGAAAGCGTCAAAAGTAGCCTTTGTCAGCTGCTGACGGAATCACTTGGAATAGAGAAAGTTTCGTATTTTCTAGTAGCCGTATCGGCAATCTACAATTTTCTTGAAGAAGGAGTACTAGAGTTTGCTTTCTTAGCGGGGATAGTGGCGGGCCGATACATAGCAAGTGAAAGGACACTCTTTCTTTCCCCCACCGACGCAACTGCGACAAAATCGTCTGCGGCGATTTCTATTTATTTCCGGAAGTTTCATCCATACACCAGCAAATTTCAACCCCAATTTTCGCTATGCTAGCAAGTTCAAATTGGTGGATTGCTGCCAAATCTAACGTCGATTGGGGGTCGTGCAGTGTTACCATTGCGTGGTTGGCAACAAGTTAACATTGTTTGTGCCAACTTGACTCGTAGAGCCAAGTGATTTAAATGCAAAATCCCCTGTAATAAGAGATGATACTTAATTGCCACTATCTACCAAGGAAAAGGAACCAAATTGTGGGCTAAATAGTTATCGTATGAACTGCTAACAGTTTGCTTTCATGCATCAAAGGGCGTTAGCAGTATTAGCTGCACTATTTCGAGCAACCATACGAGTTCTTAAAAGGGCAAATTAATGGAGGAATCTTAAGCTACATCTTTAAAAGGTTGTGTGGAGGACAAAAAAAAACCAATTTTCTAAAGCTTTGCGTGGAGCTGCTGAAGTAAACAACAAAAGTATATAGTAGTTAAAACGGAGAAACAAAAAAAGATCAACAAAAGAAAGACTACCCGATCCAGACAGGTAGACCACATAGAGCCGAAGTCGCCGTGATAGACTAATACACGCCAATGCGATAGCCAAATAAACTAACAGCCTTAATCTGGACTGCTGCCAATTATTGCCTGTGCTTAGGCAAACAAAAATTGCCATATGAACGCCTTAGTACGGAACATGCGTGAATTTAACTCGTAGACATGGTCCGACGAATGCGTGACCGCTAAGCTAGCTGAGGAGTAGACCGTGCTGACTAGAGAGGCATGTTGGCTGAGCCCGAGGTTCACTCCTCACTAGAGCACCATCTAAAGCGTGTCTTTGTTCCGCGCTCATTCCGAAACAAAGCAACATTCGTCAATGATCTAGCAGGTTGGCAAGACCAGTAGCTAAACTCAATTGTAAGAAACAGTGCAGCCTTACCCATTGCTATCCACTGCAAACTGCAGACATCCGCTTATTACTACCACAATTGCCATCGTATCTGGGCTTTAGCTGCCATTCAAAACTACGATGATTCTGAACAAACCCTGCCTATACGTTTACAATTGAAAAGAAATGTACAAAATAATTCATTTGGCTAAATGCTTAACTCGTTCGAAATCACCAAAAGATAAAAAACTACGGGTTCCAGTCATGCGATCAGTTTTTCAAGTGAATTGGAACGACCTACGCGTGCGAATGAGAATAAAATTTACAAAGTAGCTTTTTCGATTTTGGTTTTACTCTCAGTTTAAACAAAAAAAAATAAATTTGTTCTGTTTGTTTTCTATACAAGAAACCACTATTTTGTTTCCTTTTTGTTTGCTCACTACTGTGAGTAACTTCTTCTTTTGTTTTTCTGTTTAATTCATCGTGTGTATTATATCTAAACATGTTTGATTTATGAATTTAAAAAGGCATATTTCGTAAGGGCATATTCTCTATTACATATATTTATATATAGGTTTTAGGGAAAAATAAATTCTATCATTTAACTAAAATTAATCAAGAAGACGATAGTGTTTCTTCCATTTCACTACAATATTGAATGTGCTCTTTCTTTCCTTTTTTTTTTTGTGTACAAACAAAATGAGAGGAGGAGATATTCAGAAACAGCGAGAGAGAAATATATATATAGAGAGAGAGACAGATAAAAAGGGATACTTGCTTTTTGATTCTTTTTACAAATATATATAAATATTTCATATTAGTTTTTCTGTTGCAGTTTGTTTCGTTTTGTTTGTCTACCCCGTAGTGGATGCGGTTAGTTAATAGTGGTCGGTTAGAGTAATAGTACACAAGTATTTGATTTGAATTTCAATGATCATCATCGTCTGAATGATCAGATGAATTGGATTCGGACAGTTGTAGGTCATCGTGTAGGACATTTGTAAAGCTACCGTTCGCATAGCCGCTGGATTGCTGTTGCGTTTGCTGTTGTTGTGGCGGTATGGTAGGTTGTAGAATTGGAAGTTGGTGTTGCATTGATTGCTGCTGCAGGGGCTGTGCATTTTGAGAATAGTCTTCGATGCTGTCATCGGATTCCGAGCCGCTATCACTGCCGCTCGAATCGGTGTCCGTACTTGAGTCTGAGGAGCTGAGTACACCAATTTCCTGCAAATGCAAAACAAACAAATAATCGTAAATTTCAGGTCAATTTTGGCTGTCCAGTGAATGCTGCTGTTTTTAAGTACAAAAAATATTGAAGTTCGACGGAGAATACTCCCGATTACAACGAAGATCCTAAATCAACTGGAAGTAGTTAAAAAAAATGTAGGCGTTCTCATTATTTCATATAAACAGACGCTCAGTATCGTTCTCCCAATGCAGAAAAAAGAAAGGGGCATCTCTAATCTGCATCAATTTCCAACACCTGACCACCAAATATTCACAACACCAAAGTCGGAAACATCCTCACCAATACCTTTGATGGATGGCAAAAGGCGATTTAGACAAGGTAATGCATCCGCTTACAAAGTAATGCTTCAGAATACTCCCTGTGAATGATTCTAATTAACGGAGCGTCGACCAACTAGTTACAGAACGCATAGAACTGATTATTCTCTGTATGAAACTACGCGCGAATAACAAACACTGCTCTGCAACCAATTATGCCATAACCAATCTAAATAGGCGACTTACAGAGCAAGTCGCTCTGTGTCGCGCAAAAGAAACTCAACTGAGCATCACATCCAGATAAGTTACCAACTGCACGCAATCAATTACTGAGAAAATAATTATCAAATCAACCACCTACATAGTGTATTATCATGTGACGGCATCAGTAACCACAAATGCCCTTATTAAGCACAACTTTGTATTTCATAACACAAAATGAAAATAAATCTTACCTGCTCTAGCGCCGCCGTAGAACTAGCCAACACCTGCGATGCAGTCTGATCTGCACCTATACTGCTCATGCTACTACTCGGCCTGAAATTATTGCTACTGTTGCTACCAATGCCGCCCATGCCGCCAATCGCATTGGAATTATTACTGCTAGAATTATGGTACATTCGGTTGTTTTGATTCTGATATTGCTGCTGTTGCTGTGATGGACTTGGCTGTTGCATTTGTTGCTGCTGCTGCTGCTGATGCTGCAGTTGTTGATGCCATTGCTGTTGTTGCGATTGTTGTTGCTGCTGCTGCTGCTGCTGCTGGTGTCGTTGATTGTGGTGCTTTTGTTGCTGCTGCTGCGGCTGCTGAGGCGGTTGGTGATTGTAGTGCGATTGAGTTTTCGGTTGCTTTTGCTGCTGCTGCTGCTGTTGTTGGGGCATATGGAAGTCAGCAGAATTGTTGTGGCTAGACGCTGACGATGAGGATGACAGGTTATTAACAGAGCCAGCTCCACTGCTTCCGCCGCTTCCACCGCCTTGGAACATTGGACCCGCATCATCATCGTCAATTATCATTGGAATGCTTGGTAGTGTTGCCTGAGCGTTATTAGCATTCCATCTAAAATCAGAGAATCACAAAGACATACAATCCCAGCACCAAATTACAAACAGAAAAAAAAATACTCACGCTGGAGCTGATTGTGGACTTTTATGGACAGGGGCGGCCGATGGCGATGAACCTTGTTGCATTGGTGAGTTGCGTGGGACAAAACCAACTACAAAATTTTGACTCGAATTTAGTTCTGAGCTATTTGGATGATTATATGTCAAATTATTACTTATATGATTCTTTCGACTGCCGGTAGAAACTTTTGTTTTCGAGGAAACTCTCATTGTGCTATTTTCTAATTTCGCAGCTGGCCCAACAACTGTTTTGCTTGTCATTTCGCTCCTGAAAAACAAACAGAAAAATGCAAATAAATTGCGGCCCTTCTCGCTGGGGGTGTGAGTGGTTCACAAGTAAAACTCTTCAAACCAAAGAGGTAAAGGAACGTTGTACTAACCGCGTTTTCTTAACCTGTATATTGTGATTTAATTTCTCTAATGTCATATCACCTGTCTTTTTATCGAATATAATTAAGCATTCTTTTGTATATTTTTTGTGATTTCCCTTATAAACTGTATGAGGCACACCGGAACTTTCTGCAAAGAAATACAAATCAAACACGTTAAGGTTTCTGTTGGCATTTATATTACACTTATGTTTTAAAATATCAATAGATAGATAAAATGCTGGTCCTAAAAAGTAACCTATACCTATGGAAACTGTCCCGGAAAGTCTCCCAATTATGACTTACATTCACATCAACCTTTTGAAGCCACTCCCTTAAATATGGCAACACCATTTACTTATTAGGGCGACAGATAGTTTGACTAAATAACCGCTTGTCTGACATGGAGGTGGCCAACAGTTGACGTTTTAAAAAGAACAACAACAACAACAAAACAAGGCCATAGTTTGAGCAATCCACAAATAACCAACTTACTAAGCGGCCATTTGCCTATCAAACTGGATTCCTCGCATTCGTACATTAATCAACAGTCGCTTGATCACCTCGTTTCCCCCCTCAACTTCAGTATAGCTACACATAGTCAGCGGCAAACACATTGTCGTGTACCAACACAATACAAAACAATTGCAAACTCAAATACTGGCCATTCTGACTGAGAGCCAAGTCCAGTCGTCGAGCCGTCGAGCTACTCTTTCTTGTTTCCTACCGAAAAAAACAACAAACTTTCTCCAATTTCTTAGAATAGTAGCTTTTTTAACTATTTTTCTTTTTATTTTATTGTGTGATCATGTTCATTAGTCGGATCGAGTGGACGCCACTTTATAATTGATAAACGTGAACCTGTTGTCTGCTGGTATGATGAGGATGACAATGATCAAAAGAAATTGGGACAGATGCGTAACGCGTGACACTTTTGAGGCAATAGTTCACCGAGCCGTAGATATTCGCACATTTACAGCAATATCGAACCAATGTTGGCCATAATCTCCTCGATGCCTGTAGCTGTACAATTGTAGGATGCTATCGCTGGTCCGGTTACGGCCGTAAGGTCGTGTCGGATTTTCTGTGCACAAGTCTAGCTTGACGTGCGGCGCCAATTTCTTAACGAAAACAAACCAACCGATCGTCGGTGATGGTGTTTCCATCAAAAATTAATTTGAAACAAATTTAAATCTTCATATACGAGTATAGCAACAGAAAAGAAAAAACGATCTTTTACTTGTTTGGCGTCGATTTACATAATTTGGGTGGTGCGCGGTCGGTGTGTGGTTTCGTTCGGTTGACTGGTTAGTTGGTTTGATGTGTTTTTCCCTACCCCCATTTTTAATGTCGAAACAGTTGAAATTTGCTTTTATATTGTTGTTATTTTAGATCTTGCACATAGCACAGAGAGTCTTTTTCGAAACCGGTCTGGCGACGCGGCATATCCCATGGACCAGGAAGAGGGGCATCAAAATGGAACCAACAAAAAGGAGAACAACACTCGAAGGGGTGTGTTGCTAGACTACTTTTCGAACTACGAAAACAAAAGTAAAAAATAATGCAAATATAAATACATAAATTGAAGTGCTACTCTGCGGGAGAAGTGCTACAGAGAAGGTGTTTTGAATTTGTTTGCCTCTTGGGATAAACACTCGATTAGGGTACACATTTTTTCTTTGCCAACGGCATTTGTACGTTTGAAATTTCTAATAACTTTTAAGCGATTGGCATAATAGAGTTGGGAGACAAATTTAAAAAAAAATTGGCGCCGAGATCAAAGGAGCATTTCGCGGATATCACAAGCGGGCTTTGTCTTTTGTGGAAACGTAGGAAGCGGGTTTTATAGTCCAGGAAAGCGGCATTTGTAAATAGTGCATAGTCGCATAACAAATATTTAGGTTTAAGAAAGACAAAGGTTAGCTTCTTGCATCTAGTTTAGTAAGTCTGACAGCTGTCTGACTAGATCTTTCTCGGTTTTGATTGGCTGAAATCGGTCATGTGAGCAGCTGCTTCCGTTAGCCGATGAACCTAGTCAGGAAATTCGTGGCTGACTGAGTACTTTGTTGAAAATTCGGATATGTGGATGACGTATTGGAAAATTGACGTTCCCGACCAATCTAGTTTTTGCGTTCACGTTACATCTTATCCAGACCAATCTAGTCGACTTAAGACAACTAGATTCTTGAATGCGGCAACTAGATTCTTTGATGTCCCCGTCAGATAAAATCCGTTTCCTATCCGTTTTGTTGACGTTTAAATTGAGGAGAGAGAACCCGCACTTGTTCAAAAAGATGGGGGGGACAGTTGAAACTCGAATTTACCAAGTCTGACAGCTGGCCGAGGTACCGTAACTGGATTGATCACGTGAGCAATGTTTGAAGTTTATGCAGCCGTTGCAGTCTGTCAATAATTTCACTGCTGCTTACTCAAGTGACATTTGGATTGGGTGACTGACGTAAATGCAAAAAAATCTCGTTTTCGCATGAAGGCAAACTCTAAGTCGAGCCGACTACTCTATTTGAACTGCCGTTGCCGCCTTATCGATTGCAGCAGAAATACAGCGAATGTCGCTATCAATTGATTGGCAAATAATGGCCGCGTTAATCTGCTTTCAAATAATCCAGTAATCGTACCAATAAGATGCAGTTTGCTATGCACCGCACAACGTATTGAACGCGACCATAACGTGCTAAATAAATGTGAACTTCCTCCTCTTCGGAATAGTCACATTCGAAAAACAATACATGTGTCAAAATATGCGGATATGAATACTAGCTTCTCATTATAAGAGCGGGAACAGTCAGTTCATAGTTGGACTTGGTTGAGGGTTGAGATTTATTCTATTCGCGAATTTGTGGAACGCCTTATTCCGCATGTGCTACGAATAATCAACTTGCTACTCTCAATGGTAAGCCAGGAAAATATGGGGTCAACCCAAAGTAACTTATTACCAAAAGTTGCTGTTGCTGAAAAGTTCAAGACAATGGTCACAGTCACATAACAAATGTTACTTCTTTCGATCCAATGTAAACATATGAGTCAACTTATAGTGACACAACACCAGAAGCACGTTCCAGACGAATGATACATGCTCCACAAATTATCGCAAACCGCATGGAGAATTAGTTTGCTCAGTTATTGTAAGAAACACTCGGTTTTGTGTTTATTAATGACTGGCCGCTCCAGTCACAAAAGTACTTCGTTATAATGACAACAGATGCTAGCTGTCACGACATCTGACTCAAATCATTGTTGTTATGCTAGCTTTGTCACTACTGGGATTTAAAAGGGAGGACATCTCAAATAATTGGGACAGAGGGATGTGCGTTCGAAAGAAGACGAGGAGGTGGTAAATTCTTGATAATCTACGTATATATAAAAGGTTCATGAAGACAGCTCGTTTGACATTTTACCGCTTAAAAATGCCCGTCAGTAAAAGCACTTTCATTTCCAAACGGGACTAGGATCCTACATGGACCTCTTGCGGCCACTTTTTATTCATTCGGGGGTAGCGCGCTGGACTACAGACCTGCATACAGGCCGCAATAAGGAAAAGGACGTAGCTCCCGCGAACATCTGCGAACATATCTAAAAACGAAGCTTCTCGGATATAAAATACATAGATAATTGCAAGTTTCTCCTGTTTGTGCAAAACAATAAAAATGTAAATCAAAACGTAAACTAACATACCCACTGATCCTTTGCTAGCATAGTTTAAATTCCCCATCACTGAAAAAAAACAAAAAAACAAATTCCCACAATGAAAATTAGCGAGCTTCAGTTGGCAAAAATATTCAGCGAAAAGGATATTTAAATGTATAAAATATTGTATTTAACGAAAATGTCTATCATTCTGTACCAATTTAAAAGAAGGCTTGTCAAATCAAAAGTTGTTCGCATTTATTACCCTAACCGTGCGATTTTGTGTGTTTTAAAAGTGGAATGCATTTTGATTCAGAACTCGACAGTATAGCAATTCCGTCCAAGCCGTGGTTAATTACATTCGCATTCAAACTATTTCGTGTTGGCAATCATTTCTCTGAAGTCTGATCTAATTTTGAGTTTCACTTGGCCTCGTCATCGGAGCGGCACACCTGGGTAACAGCGCTATTGCGGTGCGCGCCTAATGAGCAATGGGCTCCGATTGCCTAATCGGCCTGCTTAAGTCACGAATTAATTGACTTTTTGAAACGTCCCCCGCCATCAGAGCGGTCGCCTGTAGTGCAACATAATAAAGCATAGTTGCCTTGTACGCGCATCAATGCGCCGCGAGAGGGTTTTCCCCATTTGGTGGTTTTATTGCCGGCTTACACCGACTACACTGTGCCGCTAGCCCCTGGTCGCAGAGTGGTTAACCAGCAGAAGAAGACTGTAACTTGCTGCGCTATTACAGTTTCGGAATTTTGTGCCCGCTGTTGGCGACTGCGGTGTACCTACACTGCCATGAGAGAGTTTTTGGCTTTTTATTGGCCAGGTTTTCATATGTATATAATTTTTTTTGTACTTATATTTAATTCAGGTATTTGTTGTTTTACTGGCGGTCGCGTTTTTCTCGCGTCTTTCTGGCGAAAAGCGTAAAGTGTTGGATATGCGTAAAGAGCACGACCGAAAGAATTCTCGGCCTTGAGGTTATGTGCTGTTCATTGTTGTTGTTGGTCTTCGAACTCGATTTCACTTGATTTAGTATTTTTTTTTCTCTCCCTCTCTTTCTGTTTCTCGCTGTGTGTGCTGTGCGCTGTGTTATTTTCGTCAGCCCAAAGGAAGGTTGTCCATGAAGGTGCATCGCATCGCAATGTGCATTCATTTCGAGCGGGACACGAGGAAGCGGATTGATTAATAAGGTCTCTCGTTGGGTTCACGCGGAATGAATGAACAAACGGGGGGAATTCGAATTTTACTTCGCTGGAAACAAGTATTTCTTAATTAACTTTCAATATAAGGTGTGCTCGGAGGAGAAATCTCAGCTTGTTAATTTGCCAGCCTGTCGGTTTCAGAAGTCAGACAATTTATAGACGAATTGACGATCATCATGGCTCGGAGCTTGAGAAACACACAGAAATAGGTCAAATGGAATTTTGACGTCAAGCTGAACAGTTTTGTGTACTTTTCTTTTCGTTGCACGTTAAAAACGTTTGTTCGTGAGGAAAAATTTCAAAATAACGATACTTGGGAGAGTAATGAATGCATACGTGACTTGAGTCACGAAAATGTGTAGGTGTCGAAGATAGGTGAAGCCGCAGGCTGTGTTATTAAGGGAATTGCTGGCTGCTAGAAGCGACAAATAACACCGATTTCTGCGACTTGAGGGCAAATGCAATTTTTTGTCTATACGATAATTGGAAACGTTTCGGCCGGAGCTATGAAAATAATCACAATTACAGATCTCAGTCATATGCAATATGTCTCTTTGGATGGTTGTTCTTTATTCGATCTTACAGCCCGCTGCACCTCACTGGACTGTTGCAGAAAGCAGAAAGGGCTATGCCAAATGTTTGCGGTTAGGGGGAGTGACACCTTCCAAATTATTGTACCGACCTCACACTGCGGATGCAAAAATGACTTCTTGTTTTGCGTCAGTTATACAAGAATGTCGACTCATTCTTGTGCCTCACCGGGTACGCAAAAGATCTCATGGACAGACTATACTATCAATCGTCCAAACGTTTATCGATGGACAAGTAAAACCACTGAAGCAGCCAACCCGTTCCGATTCCATTCAGATCTTGAACCAATGCGAAACAAATAGATTCTTACACCCATTTGTGGTGAGAAGGCTGGGCTACATCTTCAATTTGAGGAAAAACAAAATGAATACCCAATTCTGCTGCTTATCCAATCATAAATAAAATTACACAAGTCATTGCTCCATTCGAGTCCGACTCCTGTTCGACCCAAGTCGTCAACGGTTCACTGACATTTAATCGGTTACTCAAGCGTCCGGTTCGTTCATGCCCAATTTGACAGCAAAGAAAAATCTAGGAGAGGCTATTTGATTGATATATCTTTATCTCATCCCAGGCGTAAGATATCGCAAACAATTTCGTTTCCTATAACATTTCATTCCCCATTCTCCAGACTAACTCAACAGGTAGCCACCCGGAGGAATGTCAGTGCCGAATCATTCTCTGACATACTGACACTGTTTTCAATCATAATCACTTGTACAAATTCTGTTCTACTCACGTACTTATATGGGAAGCTCTGCTTCTTTTGGTTATACTCTATACACCACCATACAGACACGACACTTTGTGTTCTAAGAGATAGTGTCGAAATCGAAATCGAAACGCGGCTAAGAGTGAGCTGGCAAGTAAACAGCAACAGCAGCAGCAGCAGCAGCAGACCCTGCAATTAATTTGATTACTTTACCTCCTTTTATCAGTTTCTGAGCTTAATAAACAAGAGTATGGCAGTTCAGTCTTTATATGGTTGATACTCTCTGTCTCTATGTCTGTGGATCTATATTTGATAATTGATTTCTGTCTGTCGTTGTAAACAACGATTGCAGTGGTATGGGGCGATTTTATAATCATTTTCTTCTTATTATTTTTTTTTTTTCCAAACTCAATCGAGGATAGCGAGCGGTCGAACAGTAGCAGCGCCACCGCCAACAATGAACAAGTACAGTACAAGTACAAGTAAAAGATTGCGAAATTCCTCTCCGAAAACAGTCAGAGAAGAGAGGCAACAAAGAATCGAATCGAGAATAGACAACGTGATGGAGAACAAGTAATCGACAACAATAGGTGCAGCCAGGTGTGGTTTTCCCTTTTTCTTTTCTTTTTTTTTCGGTGGAATGTAAATATTTTTGTGCGCTCTAGATCCAGAAACAGAAACAGAAACAGAAACAGAAATATGTATCTGCAGAGTGTGGAATCTCTGTTGGCTCTGGCTGGTTGTTAACAATTCAATGTGACACGTACTTTTTGCACACGTAAGTCAATAAAACAAATGGGCACGTTGTTGTTTTCCGTTCTATAAAATGGAGCGATGAATGAAAGTGAAACAACAAAAAAAAAATGAAATGAACTCAACCGCAAGCTTTGCCTAATTAGCGAGAAGTGGAAGGTAGAATATACCAAGAGGATTATTTTAATTTGCAAGCTGTTAAGTGGTTGTATACCTTTAAAGTGCGTCACCCGAAGCATTTCTATCAGGTTTTATTTGACGCGGCCTGATAGTTGCAGTAATTCGAAAATAATGAAGGAAGTATAGTTCTTAGTTATTTATGGATCGAAGGTGAGTGCAGCCAATTAGAAGACCCAAAAAGTGCAGAAGTAAGTGTTTAATGTTTATAGTCTGGCGACGAGTTAGCACAAGACATAATTTGGGTCATGAAGACAATAGTCGTTATATTATAATTGAAACGTCTGCCGAAAAAGTGAGGCTTTACATTTTTTTCTGATGATAAAAACCTCACTTCGAGATCTATTGTAGGTATACCATAAGTTTAGGTTAGGTTTTAGGTTAGAATGGAGTGCGCGATGGAAAAGAACTCGTCACAAATATGCGGCTATTGATCTCCGTTTGTTACATTCTGCATTGTTATATCCGGGAAGCCAGCTAGTGGTGATCGATGCGTCACGGCATTTCTTACCTCACCCCAGCAATACAACAAAGAAATGTCACTTCGGCAGCTTGCAGTATAATTCTTTTCAAGTGGGTATCAAATAACCTGTTCTGATTCTTAAGCTCATATTAAGCTCCTATTGAAGGGGAATACATGTTGACTTTTCCAATGGCGTTGTCGACTTGCGATACGTCAAACTAACATTAATCTTGTTAAGGCAACATTTCAGACGTTCAAGTATCTATAGAGTTTAGTTAGTCTGACAGCTGTATTTCGGTTTTGATTGGCTGAAATCGGCCATGAGCAGCTGTTTCAGTTGACGTTTATGAAGAAGTAGCCGACGAATCTATAGTCAAGAAATTCGTACTAAGTTGACAGTTCGCATATGTGGCTGACGTAGAAAAAGTGACGTTCTCGACCAATCTAGTTCCATCTAGTCCAGACCAATCTAGTCGACTTAAGATAACTAGATTTTTGAACGCGCCCATTGCCATCAAGCAAAAAAGAAAACTGCAGCGGAAACGGTAAATGTTTTTTGACATAGGTTCTGACAGAGTAAATTGACGTTTCGCTAGACCTAAGCCGTCAAACTTTCACACGAATAAATTGACGGCCGTCAAAAAATCACACGAAAGTAACCGCCACTTCCTGATTTTGCGTCCCCTATTTCCATTAACAGTTAAACAGTATTTAATTAGAACCAATAACAACGTAAACATCTCATGAAGCATTTCAATTCACACTTGATGTTCTGTTCGGACTGAATCACGTGCTGAATTTCATAATAATTGCTCATGTTTGTCGCGATGGCTGTACGTGATTTATAACAAATCACATAAGTCGACCAGTGATATTAATGGCAACTAATACTGGCATGACAAAAAGTTGCAAAATAAAAACATCTGTCAATGTAGTTACACGAAATTTGTAAAACAAACAGAAATGGACGTCGATAGCATTCAAAGCAAAGTGACATATAGGTAAAATTATAAATTCCCGTGTGTAATTAGTTTATTTACTGTATAAACATGAAAGTAAACAAAACAGACAAAAACACGCTTCATCCAGCGCCTAGAACGTGACCATTTCCAGCACGTTTTACATAAATGTATCCGAATGACATTGCTCGCGTCATCTGTTAATTACTGCCGACTTTCTGTTGTTTCCAAATACAATCAAAACCAATCAGTAGGAAGACACGAGGTTATACTTCGAATAGAACAAGTGCCAACCTACACGAACCTAAAGTTTCCTTCTCTGAATTTGGAGTGCAAATTGTTACAAATTAATCAAGAAATATTGAGACAAACTACTTGATATAGAAAGTAACATTGTTTTGCGAAAGAGCTATACGCCAACTTCGCAATTAAATAACAAATAGCACCTATCTAACTGTTATGTAATAATAAACTACAATCAGATCGCCTTAAACTTGGCATTAAACTCCCCATCGGTGTGTGAAAATGAAAACAGTCGACCGACAGTCGACTCGACTCGAATTTCATGCGATAACAATTCAACCAAACTTCCAAACACACACACACATGCGACACAGCCCATGCCCACCCTTCTCCACGCGACTCCAAGGAGTTGTTTGCGGGTTCCACTTAATTACCTTTTTATCGCAGAAAATTAAAATATCAATACAATAACAACAAAAACCGAAATCAAACTTCAAACAGAGATATCGAGTGGTGTGTGATGGGAACGGAAATAACGGCCTTGTCCGCGCCACACCCACTCCGCGTAAAAGAGTACACCTGTCTGGATCTGTACTATTTACCCCATCCGAGTCAATGGCATTTACTGGTCGAAGGAGGGGCGGTTTGGGTTGCATTGAGATGCAACTTGTCGAACGCAGACCAATTTGATTATTTTCCACACGATTGGATCTAAATCAATTGTTTTTTACACACGTTACGAGTGGATACAGCGGCTCCCAACGACCAGCCCATCGCACCCAAGGAAATCAAATTTTTAGGGCAAAACCTCCTCGCCAGGTGAGCTGACAGCTCCTCCAACTCTGACACGGATCAATCTACAAATCGCCATAGTTGCGGTGATTGTGTCATATCGTACGTATACATAACTTATGTGCTGCCAATTTTCGTTGATAGCTGTGCGCATTTTTTCTACTTTATATTCACACACCAACCGTGTTAAATTGATTGAGTTCAATTCGAGTTGAGTTGAGAGTAGAAAGTCAATTGAATTGTGTGTGTGTATTTTGTGCTAGTTGTAACTTTGCTTTGAAGCGGTGGACTGTCGGCGGTGCGGCCGGTGGCAATTAGACTTTGTTAGATAACAGCCTGACAGGTGACAGCTGGTTGTGTATAATTGACTGCGATTTTCTATTCGAATATACATTTTCAGTCTAATTAACCGCTTTCTTGGATTACCGATAGAATGTGCTTAGCATATGTGCAAATTAGCCGAAAAGGGCTGATATAACTTCTGCTTGAATTTAAAAAGTTAGATGCGACAGCCCCTTTAGTGGAGCATTCTCCATTTCAGTCAGAACCATTCAATTCAGCGCTCCTTTGAATACACTAAACTCAGCAGGATTTGAAATGTGTCAGCAAAACGCATCAGTTCGCGCACATGCTCCAACTAAAACAAAACGTCTTGATACTTCCAGGATGCGCGACGACAAAGAAAACACTTCCTTCGCTTATGATTATGAATCACAACTACGCACACAACTCCAGGGCAGCAGTGCCGCTCTATACCACCCTGTGTCTTAATTAATAACAAAATAACAAATGTTCATAATTATCTGTTCACACCGAAATGCAAGTGTACCTCGACAAGGACGACCATCACTGGCATCGTCAAAACTGCTATCAACCTGCGCGAAAATATGCTTTGGCCGCAAATAAAACCAGATATTCGATTAGTGCTGCATGATACAAAGTATAAACGACCTCCACCTCTGACACCGCATTATCTGCACCCTCGTTCCGCGGGAGCCACCCTCGCCATCGCCATAACCCCAACCGCATCATCATTACCGCCCTCTTTTCCTCGACAGAAAATCTCATCCGATGATGATGAGTATCTGCTTCAGGTGCAATACGTTGGTGTGCCTCTTTCTCTCTCTCTCTCTCTATCTGTCTATCACTCTTGGTGAAGTTATTCGATTTTATTGTGTAATAATAGATCTTTTAAAAATAGGCAAAAACACCGAGATATAGATAAAGAGCAAGTATAACAGCAGAGAGAAATGGGACAACAAGCTATATAGCAACAACAAATAATAATAGCTGAGCATACCATCAGCAATAATTAAAAACACAACGACAAAACGAAAAGCAACTCAGCAGTACAGCGTTGGGACAACATTTTTACAGAGGCGCACAACGCGCGATATGAGAAAGCCACTAACCGGAGGAAGAAGACATTTTCAAGGCATTCCCAAAAAAAAAAAATGTATCTTCGCGTGTATGAAAATGACATTTTCAATAAAATCGCTTACATTTTAGCTGTTGCTGTTGGCCGTAAGGCTTGCGAAATGTTTTCTGCATAGAAAGTGAGCGTTGTTGGTACAAAAGTGTCAAAGGGAGTATTGAAAATCCGTTCGAAACGAAATTAGCCTGCCTGATTCACTTCCGTACGAGATTCGAATAAAACACCCACGCGGACATTGTAGAGAGGATTTTATTTCTTCGCAATCAAATGGCTTCAACTGTCATCCGCAAGCACAGCGGTTCCTCGGTGCAGTCCGCTTCACATTTTGAGAATTTTCTATTTTCGTACCCACCACGTGGCAAATCCCGAGCCAGTATTCTGACGTTTGTAGCACCGGGGTGTCCATTAGGAAATCTGTGAGTCACCACTCACCATGCCCACAACGTTTTAAGTGGCCATTCCTTTTCGCACAATGACGCTTGGCTAATGATATCGTAACAGATATTGACAGTTATGAGGAGTTTCTCAATTGTTTGAGTACCCACTGGTGAATTCTTGATTGCCACTCTTACTCACCAATCTTTGTCCTGGAGTATTCCGGTGTTCTCGTATTGCCCTGGAATCTTTTGGGAGTCACTACTCATGTTGTGAGTGGCAGTGCAGTGCGAGGTTTAGTTAATGATACTGCATAAATATATTGACGGGCTTTAGGTGTGGTGAATTGGTGACTCACTGTCTACCGTTTGGATTATTATGTCTATTCTTAAAGTTCCTAAAGAAAGCCCTCACTAATCCCACTCGTTGACAATAATTTCACTACTTCGAAGAGCCAATTGTTAACCTAACTCTAGTCTCTGACAGTCAACTCGTATACTTATCGCCACTTTAATGGCCTTTGCTTGCTTATCACCTTGATTGAAGATCGAATAACCAAGCCATTTAGAAGGTCATTGGTGGCAGCTTAGTTGGAGGGGGAAGAGAGTACTTTTGACTAAGTCTATCGGGGGAAAATAGCTCGTGTGACATTGACCTCCTTGGTCAAGTTTCTGTAGGTATTTTTGTAAAAGTTTTAAAAAGGAACCATGCAGTATGGCCACGTCAAACATGAGCATTGATTCTGATGGTTTTTTTGAAAACACCCATCCGGACGTGAATACATGAGAACCAGCTCTTTTGTTCAACGAATACAAATTTAATAACTGCATTTTTTCGGCAACACATCTGTTAATAATTTAATTGAACGAATCTTGTGAAATTCCTTGCATATCGATTCAGGTACACATTATAAAGGGTCCGCCATCTAACTTTTTTTTTTTCAACTAGTGCTTATTTCGCGAATGGTTACACTTAGCTCATGTCTGATTCGACAGATTATTAGTTTTATCCTTCCGCTGAACGAATATGGTTGCGTATACGCTTGAACAACGCTGGGAAATGTTGGAAATGTTGGCCTGCGATCGACATCGAGATGATGCCATCTCTCTTTTCAGATGAAGCTCATTTTCATCTTGGCGGGTATGTAAAAATGCAAAATTGTCGCATTTGGGGCACAGAAAACCCGCACGCATACATTGAAAAGCCGATATAACCAAAACTAGTCACTGTTTGGTGCGGAATTTGTTCAAGAGGCATAATTGGGCCATTTTTCTTCGAAAATGAGCAAGGAGTGGCCGTTACAGTCAATGGCGATCGTTATCGGGCCATGTTGAACGAATTTTTGTTGACAAAAATTGAAGAGGAGGATATTGGCAACATTTGGTTTCAACGGGACGGCGATACGTGCCACACAGCCGAAGCTACACTCGATGTTTTGCGCCCTGTTTTTGAAGATCGCATTATCAGCCGCAGAGCTGATGTTGTTTGGCCACCTCGGAGCTGCGATTTGACACCGTTGGACTATTATTTGTGGGGTGCCGTAAAAGATAAGTGTTACGCCGACAAGCCAGAGACAATTGACGCTTTAAAGGACAATATTCGTGAAGGCACAATCGATAATGTGCTTAAAAATTGGACCGATCGTGTAGGCTACTGCATGGCCAGCCGAGGCAGCCATTTGAATGGAATTATTTTCCATTATTAACCGGAAGGATTGTACTTTCAAATAAAAAAAGAAATTCGAGAAAATATTCAGTAGTTTTTTTTTATAGCATTTTCAAAAAAAAAAAAGTTATTTGGCGGACCCTGTATGTTGCTGGTCTATAGTTAGGTCTTAGGTTAGGACTGCCTGTTGCTTATTTTCCCCACGGTGGACGTGAACAGCTAGCGCAGTTGGTTGATACATCTAAATAGCAGTGAAAGCCTTTTTAACGTATCCTGTTTTTCAAACTTACGTTTACTATTGAGCTTAATTGATAAACTCGAAAATGTCACAGAATGCATGTTCATTGTCGATGAATTCGCTGAGATTTCGTGCAGCAATGTTAAGGTGGGTATTTTTTTTTATTTAACACCAACATTAATGCGTGTGCAGAATAGACAAAATACAAATGCAGTGGATTGATGACTCCATTCAACACTCATCTAGACATTTCGAATGCAAGAAGAATATTTTCCTGACATGAATTATGTCTCGCGAAGTTGTAGTGCTAACTACGACACTTGATTGACAATTGACAGACCGTTTTCCAACAAATCGAGCTATTCCTTTTTTTTTTATTTAATACACCTTGTTATTGAATTAATTCGAGAACGCCGGCATAAATAGTCATCACTTTGCAACCGAATCGAAATATCATGCGCTCACTTCCAGTGTACCTGGAATTTCCATTCGTGTTGTCAATAGTTGTTCAACTGTTGCAATTGAATAACAGGCGAAGCAGATATCATTATGAACGGCTACAATTATAGCTAGGAAATATAAAACTAAAGTAGAACGTCAAACGAAGTGGTTGGTTATTGTTTTGTTTACGCCGTCAATTGAATAAACGTAACTACGCACTTGTCTAATAGCAACTTGACATAACGCAACTACGCGAATGTAAACAAAAGTTTCTAGACTACGGTATTTTTCCTCTATTTTAATTCAAATAATTTTATTGACAGAGAGATTCGTCCACCTGTCTTCTCGCCGTTTTGCTCCCCTCTTACGTGGGGCAGTTGGCAATTAAATTAAACCCTCACTGGCGCACTTCATTAGTGGAGAAATGTTAACTCTCCTCCACAATGGCTCACGGCGACGTCTAGACTTTAGACACACTGCTGTGGAGTTTCAAGGAGTTTCGTCTCAAAGAATGCACGGGAAATCGGCTGAGATCGAGATTTCTGAGGAGAAATGCGATAAATTAAACGACTTTTACTCGGTCTATGCAGTTTTGCAGAGCGAAGAGGTAGAAGTTAAAAAAAAAAAAAATATAATACACTCTGGACTCTCCTCACCCGAACGAAATGGGTATATTCCACTTAACGCTCCGTTGAGTTATGAGTGTGCGATGTACTTACATGCGATTATTATGTCATCGGCCACTCACAAAGTGGGAGTAGGTACACATGGATGCGGGTGGAAATTTAGGCCTTTATTTTTTGCTGCTGCTTTTTTAAGTTTGCACCATATGTACCGCACCAAGGTGAGTTGGTAGATTCGCGTATTGAGTGGAAAATCGTGTGCCCGGGGATAGTCTCACATTGCCGGGTATAAAATTGGATGAACGTTTTTGTTTAAGGACTGTCAAAGCGGTTGGGTATGAATCGTTTATTTGAATTTCATTTAAATGCGTCTGAGCTTCACCCAAATCAACATAATGTTACCTTCATCTGTTGCTACTGTAAGGGGCACGGTGGGGAACCGTAAAACTGTCAAATAAAAAAAAGACTTTTACGTATTCGTGTCTTCACAAAAGTTTCCCAAGATCGTGGAGCAAACTGTGTTCTTATTTCGGGAACCAGACAGATCCAAGTTCAACGTCGAATTACGTGGACACGTCGTATATATATATATCACCCGCATCTGATTCACACTGTGCTTTGGCGATTCCATAAATTATCTTTCACATTCGAAAAGGTGCCATGTTCCTTGTGTCATTTTGAGTACGAAAAACCGCACATAACTACACCCAAACGAGACAGCATTCACGAATTTGAATTTCCCATTCCTGGACAGGGGCAATTGGTCATGGGCGCGCTCACTTGAACAGTTTATCGCACAGTCTTCACTGAAACCGTGAACGCTTTTATTCCCCCGAAAGAAAATACTATTTAGGGCTTGCATTTTTATACAGTTTGATTAATTCTCACTGCGACCGCTACAATTTAACAGACAAAAGTCGATATGGGCAGCAACTTTGTTTATCAATTATTGTTTATCAAGTGTTTGTAATCGGAACGTTTTGCGGCTATAAATAAAACTAAAACACAACATCTACTTTACAATCAATTGTCAATCGCTTTGTCGTGACATTCATTCTTCCGCAGTCGGACTGAACGATTACCGCACAGCAAATGCATTTGAGATATTTCCCTTTTGTTTTATGCTTTCTTGGGCAGGTAGTCGCTAGGCGAAAACCACATTTGGTAGTAGGTAGCGCTCTTGGCGATTTTGGGTGAACGAATCGGAAGTGTGTTGGGTGACGTAAAGCCCGACAACCGCTTATTATGATCTTTTTTTTTTTTTCATGTATAGAAAGACCTAAAAGATAGGTGGATGCCTTTCACTAGTTCGAAAGTTGTTGTGAAGGGGGGCGGCGCGAATAGAGACTACAACTGCAAGACGCTGTCGTAGACAGAGTTATGTGTTAGGAAAGCACACGTTGGCACGACTATTAAGGAAGCAAATGATCTGCAAAGGGGTCAATCAAGGCACTTAGCTGTGCCGTTTTCGATGTGGCATGACATTTGACGAGTTTTATTTCTACAAGAGCAATAAATTAGCTACATGTGGAAACGGTGCAACTTATTCATTTGTTCCTAGTTCCAAGCCGTGACCTGCTCCAGAAATTGATGGCGCAGGGTTTTGCACCGGCTCAGACCCGAGAAATATTCTTATTTAATCTATTGCCGAAAGAGGTGCGCTCGCAGTTGGAGTCAACTTGCGCAACTAAAAGCGGTGGTCAGGCGTGTACGTTGGTATCTGAGCTTGGGTCCTAGATCAGTGTCTTGGGAGAGCTGGCATCAATGGGGGCAGTTTAAGAGGTCAACAAACGAACAATAAACACGGTATAGCACTGGACTTCTAGGTATATCGCTCTTTTTTCTTTTTTTGAAGTAGTATACAATATACTTAAACGCCACCACCTTGATGTAAGGCAATTTTTAGTTTCTGGGTGGCTCCCAGGCCAGTAGCAGCTATAGATGAGTTCGCGGATGGCTAACACATCAAGCAGCATGCACCGTGACGAACCTCAATGTCCTAGGCCTGAGCGGCGCTTAAATCTACAAATGGCCTTCTGTTCAGTTTTTTCAAAACACCGCTTCAATGGCATCGAAAAAGAATTGTTCTTTAAGCAAATAAACAAGCAAGCTAAGCGCGGTGAACTGAAGTGAACCACAATTGTTATCTTTCCAATGAAATGAAAAACACCAAACCGAACTAGTTCCAAGAATTTAAGCGCATATTTCCCGATAGAATAAACAGCTGTTCTACGTGCAAGCGATACTTATTTCAACTTAACTTGAAAGTTTTATCAGTACACAGAAACTCACAGCCAGGCCGTATATGAAGTTCTCTGTGCAAGTCGGGCGATTGTTTTTCAGTAAGTTATCTATTCTGCACTCTTTATTCGATAAGATGTCACACTCCGGCATTCTTATCTCAATCGTGTAGATATGTACATACGTCCAGTAAATCCATTGACATCAGAACGACAGTTTTATTTGTCATCTCACAGAAAAAACAAATTTAAAACACACGTTTTCCCTGCCATACGTCATGGCAGCTACACATGTAATATGGAAATGCCTACCGTTCTGCCGACGCACGTTCTCCGTTCTGAGTCACAATAACAATATCTATTTGTTTCTATTTTGTGAAAGAAGAAAAAAAAATCACACTTGTACGTAGCCCGGGGGGATTCCCTTTGACAACTAGGATTAACCCAGAATTCCAAAGAAAAGAAGCTATTTTTCATTGTTTCTATTTATTGTTTCAAATGTAGAACAACCAATGACGCGATAGATAGCGTAACCATGACAGTTGCTAACGAAAAACTCATTCCGATGCCATTTGTGCATAAAGGTGCAGAGCTCGCCCAAGTGTGGTCTGACCATGGGGTATAAATTACTGAAATACATTCAACAGGTGACCTTGGAGTTGGTTTCGTAATTTTTAACCAACAATAATAATTTTATTTTTCTCGATTTTTCGTCGACGCGTTAATAATCGAGTTAGTCCGAAATAATTGTATGCAACGGAAACAAAATTGAGTTCGATCGACGGAACAATAATTGAAAACCTGTCGGTATGCGCGGACAGGTTTGAATAGATGCAGTTTGACTAGTGTGCAACGATGATCGAGAATGCGAACAGAAAGCGATACTCGTACCCCTTCAAGAAGGGGAATTATATCCTTCAAAGTAACAGTAATCCAAAAATAGTTGCTTTTTCAGTAAACAGAATAAGTGTCACAAATAAGCATGGCACGTGATATATTGTGATATTGGTAGGGGAAGCTAAACATGCGTACGATGAGAAATAAAAGTCCAAAGATAAGATTAAGAATTCAGCGTGTTGTGTTCATACTGTCGGCACGGTCAGTAACCATTCACGAAGTTATCTTTTGGGATCATCCATAGAAACAGCGACTGAATGCGGTTTTAAACTGTTTTCAACTATGGAACGCTTGAAGTATTTAGTATGTCGCGAGTTCGACCCATAAAACGAATGGTTGTGCCTAAGTTACCATACCTGGACCTGTTGTAGCAGCTTTTTTCTCACGGTATTGCCGCTTCTACGGCGATTGTCAAAAGGCCACTAAATAATGGTATCATCTGGGCAGTTGCTAAGCAAGTTCAAGTCCGTGAAGAACAAAGCGAGAACTAGAACTGTAAAAACTGCCACAGAAGCATTTCTTAATCTTAGAGTTGGGTAGAACCACTTCGAGCAAGAAAGTCGCTCACAGAGATGGATGTAGAACTCGGAGGTAGAATCAGCGTTTTTATGTACAAGTCATAAACGACTGAAGTACGTATATTTTGCAAGCAAAACAAAAGCAACTGCAGTCACGTAGCTATTGCTGTTCAGGGGCGGCGATTTAGCCCAAGGTTTGATTGCACTGGTATCAAGCGTTTCGCCAGCTATCTGTATGAGAAAAGGGCACACACCAAATGCAATGGATGTCATGGAGTGCGCCTACTAAGCCCACGACATCCCCTCAAACGCTTATCTTATCATGCTATGTTTACGTTCACAGCTTAACAATCTCATTCAAACAATATAGGTAAAAGGAAAAACTTCGCAGGTACTTACCTAAATTTGGCACGGTAACAGTAACTTGATTATTTGAGCCGATATCAACGTCAGCTACCCTGTTAACATCCACACTAGCTGGCTTAAAATCATCTAAAAGCAGAAAACATATCGTCATCACATGACCATCCATCATTTGCACCCAAAAGTCCACCACAACAGACAGGCCGCAGCAACTGGACCAACAAACAGGCGCATCGCCAGCTTGCCGACCATCGTGCGTCTCATCGTCACGTGAACCTTTAGAGCGAACCACTATGGCTTACATTTTATCGTATGAAATGCAGTCGTTGTATTCTTTGAGTTAAATGTGCAGCCCAATTTCAACTCTCTGACTTCGCTTCCGATATTCAATCGATCGGCCATGGTGGCCTTCTGTTTCGTCATCATCATCGCCGTCGTACTGTTATTGTTGTTGCTGTTGTTCTGATTGCTGCTAGCTGCTGAATATTGCTGTTGTTGGTTATAACTGTTGTGGTAGCCAGCCCCACTGTTGCCACTGGAACCACTTGGTCCACCACCACCACCTGCTCCACCACCACCGGCCGACGACGAAGAACCAGTGGAACCACGGTTCAGATAATAGTTCCTCGACGTTGACGGATTCGTTGTTGCTGATTTGCGGGGAATATTCGTAAAGGGAAACGACTTTGGGTTATGAGCCGACTTGTGTGCCTTAAGCACTCTCAGTAGGAATTGCTCCAACTGTTGCTGACTGCTGCGACGCTGGCAAAGACAGAGATCACTGCCAAAGCTTTCGCTATTCTCACTGTTAAGGGTAAAAACTATCAACGCGATCACTAGTATAACATAGTCCCGATGCTGGCGAAGGAAGGTTTTCGTAAGTCGCGGATCTTGCTGTGGCCTTTTCAACTCCAATTCACTAGTCTTTTGCGTTTCTTCTGTTGCTTGGCTAGATGCTAGTGGTGTTGCTGCTGCTGCTACTGCTTCTTCTACGCTCGTTTTAGTTGCTATTGCTAGTGTTTTTGTTGTTGTTGGATGCAACGTTGACGCAGGCTGACAGCAGGAGTAATAATCACCACCACCACTTGTACCACTACCAGGGAAAGCTAACATATGTTGCGTGTATATGCACGGCGTGAATTGTCGTTCCCCCCACAGCTTTGTGTGAAAAAAACAACGACGACGACGACTAGACTATTTGTGTGCGTATATGTTGCTATATTATTGCTGCCAGTGCCACTGCATGCGCTCGCTCGCTCTACATGGGTGTATGCGTGCGGATAATATGGAGAGGAGGGAAGGCGAAAAACTTTCACAAGACACCTAACCTCCAAAAAACTTATATTAATTCTTCCTCTAATTATATTGCATCCGATTCTAAGACTTTACACATTTTCGCGTTAATAGACTTTATTTACACACAACAACCACTAGTTTGAGGGGAAGAAATTTCAATATACCCTCACTCACTATTCGCCCCACGAATTTCCGTGTCGTAAACAATGAATTGTGGCAAACAATTTCAACAGAAAAGAAAAAAACAGAAGCACTATGTAAAATTAACATGCGACGAATGCGATTGGATGGAGAGAAATTATTTCTTAAATTCAACTGATTTTGATTCCTTGTTTTTTTTTGCAATATTTGACTTTTTTTTTTTTCTTTCTTGGTGAGATTTCGTCGTGTCGTCACGTAAAAAAACCAAAGAAAAATGTCAAAAACCTTGCACACAACGGAACGAATGCCTATGAGCGTGCGTGTGTAGGTAAGGAAAAGGAGAAAAAAATTCTAGACGTTTTTTTTTGGAATTTTCCCTAAGAAATTATTCACTTTTTTTGGAAATTCACTTTTCCCGATCACAGTTGTGTGGTGGAATATATTTTCAGATTTCGACGGATTTTACGGAACCGTATGCGGACGAAGTTTTATAGCTCGGTTAGTTTCTCGCACGATTTGGGGCCATTGTTGGCTTATTTTTTCTTTTGCTCTCCGACGACACGGTGGACACGAACGATATTTTCCACGGCCTGTATGTATAGGGGAAATGAGATGTAGTACTACCACCTGAGAGCAGGCAGTTACGGCGACGACGACGATGCCAGTGGTGGACAGATAGATGGTTGTTGCTGATTGCGCATTGAATGGAGCGAGACAGACGGATGGATCTGTGGGGTGGACTTGAATTCAGTGGGGCGCGGTTGGTGCTACTGATGGCGAAAATTTCTTCACGAATGTCAGAATGAAGAGGAATTGTTAAGAATTATAGGCGCGCTCAAACTGAGAAGTCCACTACACGTCAAACAGTTTTACATTGCCCCAAAAACCAACTTGTTACTTGTTACATGTTACAAATGCCAAAGGACCGATTTTATGTCACCTCCTCCGAGTCAGTCTGACATTATGCAAGCGTTTGATTAAGTGCTAGTTACATAGATATCTCTGTTTTGCTTTTTTTGATCTCAATTTGGGGAGATATCTCGTGAATCGTGTCCTTAGGGCCCGATTCTGCATCACCGGGTTTACTGGTGAATAAATCCTTACTACAAAAAGTTGATGAGCAACTGTGATTACAAAATATTTCAGTTCGAAGTAAACGGTTGTGAAGATAATTGCAAATTAATTAATTAGCCAGTGTTCCCTTAGAGCTTGTTTGATTTACAGAGATTGGCACTTAAGGACGTTTTGACATCGTTTACTTCTAGTCTATCAAGGATTCATAAAGTGAGCGGCTGGAGCGGTACGCACTTTCTATTGATTTTTCTCCTTCATTTGACAGATGCTTTGTGTTTTGGTATGTATTGTCTAGTTCAGATCCTGTTTAAAAAATACCTATTTGTTTGTTTGTTTTTTACACAATGCAAAGATTGCAATAGTCTATTCTTATTTTAAAATAAAATATAAAAACGTTTACTGTGCATGCAGAAAAGAGAATTCAGTTGTGAATTAGTTGAACCTCTATGTGCATCTTTTATCTCCGAAAACACAGGCGTGTTTGATGGGACCTGTAAAAAAAGTCAAAGTTCCGGAACTCAAATAGAAAGAACGATGCCTTGATTTCAAATATAAAGAGGAAGAGAAGAGAGTTTTATTGACACTTCAATTGAGGATATAATGCCGAATTCACAATGTCGCGTTGACGCGCGCGTGCGTTGACAGATTATGTAGAAACAAAGCGTTCATATGCTGCCACACAAAATACAGCTTCAGGCGTTGAGTCGACTTTAGATCGTAAATATCGTAAAGTTCAACGCGACGCCTGAGTAGAGCTACTTTCTACTATCACGCGCGTTTGACAACTTGAGAATTTCGACTTGTTCGATTTGAAGACATAGAATGTGCCGTTCATAGTTGGAGTGGCACAGATCCACTAATGTTTATCACACACAACTTTTTAAAGAGCTAAATGATGTTCTTTCAATGCAAATTAATTAATTAATTGTGTGGAAATGACGAATAACATTTTTTCTTGTAGAGCAACTACTGATTTCTTTAGATTTTTTTGGAGAAAAAATATTAACCAATTATGGTTGCTTTTTGATTTGATACATATAATGTTAAATATGATTTTCTTGTATTTTGGAGAATCCTTTTTCAATTCGTGCATAAAAATTACAGGTAAAAGAAAAAAAGGAGTACACTTGAAATTTTAATTCTGCTCTGAATTTGTGTTTTTTAGCCAAGAAACAAACCGAACTTTTAATGTGTCATACTCTTCTCTCTCAACGCGCATTCGCTTCAAAGCAGCATTTCGTATTACAAAATTGTTGCTCGCGCGCTTTGGCACTTAAAATCGTAAAATTTCGATAAAGCGTGTCAAAGCGCACCGACGCACGCACGCGTTCAACGCGACATTGTGAATTCGGCATAAAGGTGAAAGGTAGAAAAATTTAGTACTGAAATAAAACTGAATACCGGGTATCTGTGACCAGTCTGTGACTAACGAATATCCGATTTTTCGCAGTTTGCTGAATGAATATTCCTTCCTTTACTTAGTACACGACAAGAGTTTGTGAAAGCACTGTAGGCATCTTTCTACCATGTTCAGATTTTCATTGCGGCTGACTGCAGTCATCGAAGTACCAGCTTCTCAACTGTACACATAGAATAGTAAATACACAAACCAGATTTGAATTTACGATATTTGAAAAGTGCTGCCACTCTCTGGAATCTTTAAGCCGTACGAACATTTTTGAAAAAAAAAATAATAAAAAAACTGGCGCATAAAAAAAATAAAAAGGTGGAAAAGACTGCGCTATTCCTAGCGCTTGAGCTACAATTAAATCTCTGCCTGGTTGACTGTCACTGAGAAATTTTCCCATGAAATACGAGAGCCCAATTCCGCCTTTAAGGTGAGTCTCATGTTTCGAGTTATGTAGCTTCGAAGGGCGAAGAACCACATCTAGGACCGGGCGCCCGAATGCAGACTCCGGCGCTGGCGGCCCTATCAGTCTTCGTTTCGTTAAATACATCAACCAGTGAAAAAAATATACAACCTGTTACAATATTCGCATAATCTGGATACCAAATGGATATTAGATAAGTGAATCCTATTTTTAGTTGCACACACAATCGACCAACGACTGAATTAATTAACGAGCCAAAAATAAGCATCATCTCAAATTTCATCATCAACATCCCCGTGTGAAATTGCTTCCAAAACTAATTGAATTAGACTGCGAGGCGCGTGTGTGTGGAAGGTATACAGTATACAAGCGCCTGCCCACCTATTATCCTTTCAATTATGATAACAAGCGTGTTGTACCTACACCAACCGCTAAGCACAGGTTTCTAACGCAACCTCATCATTAGATGTGTCATTCATCCCTGCTATCCATGGCTGCTGTGCTACACTAGTTATTTTCTTGTCATGGCGGTTATAGGAATGGCAATGGACCAACCGCGAGCCCAGTGCTTCAACCCCCGATGTGTTATCCGCTCAACAGGCGGTGGTTGGCACTTTGTGTACTAGTGCTCTGCAATTTTAATGAGATAATCCGTCGAGGGTTGCATTTTATTTCCCGTGCGCACGCTGCTGCCACCACCCGCAGCGTTGTTGATATGGAAATATGAGTCTGAGCATACTCCGGCAGTAGGACGTGTGCATGGACGTCTGCTACCTGTCAGGAGAGATCGTGTGATTTTGTTAAATGAACAGGTAAAACAGCCGCTCGGTTTGAATTTCTAAAAATATTTTGCCACAAATAAAGGTGCGAGAGTGAAAGAGTGCACATTTTGTTTTGTTTGCGATCTTTATATTGAATAGATATTAATCTCATTGAGAGGACAATGTTGCTTTCTTAATGACATATGAATGAGTGCAGGAAATGCCGCCGGCTGAATAGAGCTCTCTGTAGACTTGGACATTTTTACATCTGATTAACCCACAAATGGTGCTCGCCTCTTTCAATATCGCTTCGTGAAGGATACACATTTATTTGGAAAGGATTTGCCATCGTAATCGTGCAAATCTTCTTTGAAATTCGTCTCTGATCCTTTTGTTGATAAATTTAAACACGAATTGGAAGGATGTGACAGGAATTTGTGGTTGATTTTGCAAGAGACCGGACAATCCTTTGCAGAAATTGACATAAAAGAAGAATGTTGGAGATGGTGGGGATAGGTGGGCGCAATTTCGTGCAGCAAAATTAATAGAAATAAAGCGGTTAAGATGTTAATCGGCATAGTACGATTCCATAATCGCATAACTGGAACTAATGGAATGTCAACGACATGGCATGCATACATGGAAACGATCTCTACAGTTGCTGCTATAAATATGAACAAGAAAGTTGGCTTCAAGAGCGGGATTTGACCGCGAGGTAGGAAGTACTGTCCAATGACACAACGGGGCAATTATGCCTACAAAGAACAAAGATGAATTTAAGACCACCTGAGCGCCGGACATTGGAATAAAGGCGGCAACCACCAGTGACCAGTGAGGAGAAGGTAGTTACTAATGTGGTGTTCGATTGGGCACTCTGAGAGTACTTTTTTTGTACTAGGTCCAGCACTGTTATGTTTAGAATGTGCGAATGTGGATTTTTCCTCAGAGTTGCTTAAGATTAAGGTACCAAGCCAAGAGTGCGTTGGAGTGTGACACTAGTCGAGTTTTGTTTACGTTTTCGTGACATTTTTCAACTGAAAATGACTGCATCGGGTGGATCTTTTTTTTGTTAACTATTTATGTACAAACATTTAGACATCAATCTGGGCGCAGATTTCGAATGTCTTAATAAGTTAATCAGTGAATGAAAAGCATTTAGAAGAGTGTGGAAGGCTACACAAACATTCCAATCGCACCAAAGTGACGTTTTTACGTTCGATTAGACACACGAAATCTTCATAATCTGAGAGCGAATCTGAAGAAGCCCAATCGAATACAACAAATAAGTATTCCAGCAGCGACAAGTGAGGCGCATCAATGGAAAGCTTTAGCTTCAAGCTGTGAATAAGCATCAGGCAGTGTATAGCTCAAAGGAGAACCGGTTGTCGCTCTCTTATGAGTGCATTTTGACGTCTTATGTTTCATTAACATATAAAACCTAAGACGTTGGCTTAAATCTAAACCAACGAAATTCCCGTCGACATGGAAAAGGCAAATTTATTTTTAAAGTTTTCTTCTAATGATTTATTATTTGCATTTTTCAGATATACTCTTCTTTTTTTTTTGAAAATAATTTAATATCTTAGCTTAGACTCTTTAATAGTAGGTATATACTTTTTACATTGCAAAGTTTCAAATACAACGCTCTGCTCAGCGCTGATTTATAATATCATAAGTGTCCGGTTTCTATCTGCGGATACATCAACAACTTTCCATCGAAATATTGTGTCACCATATTTACACGAATTCGCAGTTGAATTCTTTTTAAATTTCATATGTAATTGATATATAATTCCTCGTCAATTCATTATTGCTATTTCAATTACTACATTTAACTAAATTCGATAAAAATGTGCACTGATTCAGAATAAAACGCTAGTAACTAGGAATACTCGCTATAGTTTTTTTTTTTTTTTTTCTTTTTAAATATTGCAGAAACAAATAGAAAATAAAAATGTTCTAAGTTTAGAAAATAATAAATAAATCCATCATCTTCATAAATTTACACGATATATAAATAATGAGTAATTATAGAAACAAGTATAAACAAAAAAATGTAACCTAAAATCATAAGTGCTGATACTCGCTGATATCGTACAGCGGCATCGAGCCCATCACACTGTGCAGATGCGAGTACGCCACCGACAGGGGCGCCATTTGATGGCCCACTCCTGGTTTCTGCGAAGATAGTGACAAGCCTCCTCCGGCTGCAGCAGCCGCAGCGGCTGACAACGCGCCGCCACTAGACGCCACACCCACCAGCGATGCATTTAGATTACTAATCGCTGACAGGTTGTTGTTCGAGTGACCACCACTGCCACCTCCGTGATGATGGTGATGATGATGGTGTTGCTGGTGGAGGTCTGCAGAGGAGCCTGTTGAACCAGCGCCACCACCACTACCAGCACCTGTGGACCCGGTACTCGAGTGGAGGCTGTGTCCGTGATGCGCTGTCGTTGTATGATGGTGGTTCGCTGGCGATAGTTGTTGTTGCTGCTGATGGTGCTGTTGCTGCTGCTGCTGCTGCTGCTGCTGCTGCTGGTGGTGATTCGTTGTGTTGTGCTGTGAAGACTGTGCGGTGGATTGTGAGTGTTGTTGCAACATTGAACTGGGTCCTTCCATGTCCGAGTCACTGGACGAGTCCAAGTGCTGTTTATCCGAGGTGCCACTGCAAAGAAAGGGAAACCAAATGTTTGATTAGAATCGGATAATTGAGACAGGGATAGGAAATGGAAATATTTACTGATTGGTAACAACAATCAGGCTGCGCCTGATGCTCCCATTTGTTTGACAGTAACATTCAACACATTATACCTTAGACAAAATAACCTTTGACATTTTGTTTAGACCACAAGAAAACTGTTATAATAGAATAGTGCGATTTGACATAACGTAACTTAATCTGATGGACCTCTGTTAGTTAATGGCGCAGAAAGTGACGTCTGTTACGCAGAGGTTTTCGTCACTCTTTGACATTTAAAGAAAAAAATTGCTTGTTTACCCCTTGGTTGTTATTTTCATATACGGTTTCAGGATTGATTGAATTTTTAGTATTTTTTGTAAATATAAACTTAACTTTGTATATTTGCCTTTGCTTTAAGCAACGAACAACTGATGTCTCTCGAAAATTAGCTGTCAATGTGTACCTACCCTTGTCCATTTGACATCTGAGAGTACCGCTTTTAAATAAGGACCCGATTTCAATCAAAAATGGCTATGAGATAATACTGTCAACAATTGAGACCGCCTTTTAGTCATCCGTTTGAAAGCAACAATAATTCAGCGAATATGTATATCGGCGTTCATGGGCTAACGACCTTAGCATATGGCATGCTTTTGAACTTCAATACGCGTGCCTCTGTCTTTAATTTGACCCAGAAAACATGGAATCATAATATCCCATTTCATTCTTTGCAAAACTCGCGATACGGATACCTTATTCAAAATAGCCATTTAAAACAAAAAACTACTCACGGCTTTTCAAACTGTTCACAACTACACAGAAACACTGTGTTTAGTTGTGTGTGTTCCAATTTTCACTGGATCTGTGTTTATTTGCTTTCCCCGCTCTACAAACACAAGCTGTGTGTACAGTGTACCCTTGGCTGGCTACTTACACACATTTTGACATTAATGAAAAAAAAAACTCCCTTTTGCGCTCTCGTACCTACATGCACGTTCTCGTACTTTGCCCGTTGCTGGCAATGAAGACGGCAAAAGCAACACAAACAGGGAGAAGATGAAGTAGAAGCTATTACGACAGTGCTGCCCCTCGTTTGTATGAACAAAGTATCAAATTACGCCTCTCGAACATACACACATCCACTGGCGTTTGACAAACTGACAGGCAGACGGTAGGTATCTGGCGTGGCGACTTTTAGTCCACAAAGAGATGAGTATTGCCAAATGCTTGCGGCAAATGATTGTGGGGTGTGTGCGTGCGCTTTTATTGCGCCAGAGATTGTGCGTGCGTACTTCAATTGTGACGTCTCTCCGTAGTTACATTTTACCGACGGCGAAACACTTCCGTACAACTGAGTACGCGTACAGTTGGTTGGCTTCCGCTTTTCCTCTCTTTTCACCGTCTTCTTTTGACAGAGGGTCAACGATAAAAAAGGAGGTGTGTCAAAACCAGCCTTTTGATTAATTTAATAAATCCTGTTTGGTAAAACATTTCATTATCCTGGGTAATGGATGCAAATTGGCGGGTGATGAAAATCCCATTGGGATTTTACAATCATTTCCATTTCATCCATATGGGTAAGATATCCGGTTGCGGTTGGCCGTACACTTTCCAAGGGGATGTCGATTCACAAGAGGATTTTACGATATTCCACTTTGGGGAATATTCAGACACAGCGATGACATTTGAGAATTTGAATTATACCCAAAGTGTGCTGCTTCTGTTGGTGTCAATAAATTTTTAGTTAAGTGGTTAAGATTATTGACAGAATATTCTTGGGATTAAGTACTTTTCTGTGAAATGAATTGAGATGTTGTTTATTGGTTGTACGAAGTAATAGAGGGGTTTCCCTAGGGACCTGTTAAGGGCACACAAACGAGAGTGCAACAGTTGCTTGGCTAATTGACGTGGACAATTCGGTTTTGGGGTTGAAAAACGTTAGACGAATTGGAAGCCAACTTGGCACTGCTGATGGGTGTAGGGTGTAGTTGGTAACTCTCTATTTTGAAGTTTATGTAGCAGAATGGAACCTTCCGCTATTTGACATTTTCCCCTTTTTTGTTGAAGATTTAATTTAAAATCGAAATAGCCCTTAAAGTGCTCAAGCGCAGAAGTTCGGTTGAATTTTCGTGCGACACCTATAGCAGTGGCTTCTGTCGGATATTATATAAAGAATAGATTTAACTATATACTCATATCCGCTCAAGTAAATGACCACTTCCAGGCAGGTCCTATTCTCCATTTTCTATCGCACACAACAAGTGTTATTCCATTATCGTGGTCATTACTTTTAAAATGTCACCGACAAAATGCTGTTCAATTCAGCCACGATAGTATCTCATTCGCATGACAGTTGCGCGCGTCAAATAGATCTGAAATAAGAAGCGTCCACTTTACCATTAATACACAGAAGGAGATATACCTACGCTTCTCAACGAGGTTCAAATTGAAAGTAAGTAAATAACATAATTTTATAATTATTATCCTCCTCGCACAGCCGCTGTCAGTCTGTCTTCGCTGGTATGGGGTAGTCTATACGCATACGTTGTTTTATTGCAATAACGATGATGATGGTGGCAAAAAGATATGTGTAGATAGTAGACTCAAATCGACCACCACCGACGGTAAACATGTCGATGATGAAGATGGCCTCCGTACAAACCGCACCGCAAAATTGTGGCCACACCAACACTGCACTATAGGTACATATATGTGTGCCCATATAATACAACCGAAAGGGACTGGTGTACCATCATCGCACGCTGTTGGCCTCCCTGGACTGTGTCGGTAATTTGATATTCGATACGCCATTAAAACTTGTAAAATTGAATGAAGCGGTCTCCCGACATACGTATATGTATTCACAGAACGGCAAAGATATACATACACATACCGAAGTGAAAATATTTATAGTTGGACTTGGAGCCCTATCATCATTATCACGGGCGAGATAGTAACAGAAGCGAAGCAGAAAAAAAAAACTCAGACAGTGGATTTTACTTGGAATAGGAGTTACGCAATACTTTGATTGGCATAAGGTGCATTAATTTGGTTAATATGTCAGGGAATTTGAAGTTTCAAATGTCGCACTGACAGATGGGATCAGATGAGTGGATTCAACGGTGATCTATAAATCAAACTGTTTTGAGGCACACTCAAATGATGGTTCTAATTTTCGTCACAGTGAAGCCTGTGTTAAAATTCATAGGGATAAAAATGTCAATCAATTACTTCAATATAAACGAACATTTAAGAGAAAACTCTGATCCGTCAAGCTGTTTAATCAACAACCTCCCAATCGTCACCACTTGATTGATACTCAAGTTACAACATTTTGAAAATAAGAACAATGCTCTTAAAACACCTCGCATATCATCAACCCTTAATAAGCGATCCCGTACTTGACATTGGCAAAGTAAAATAAAAAAAAACTCGAGACATACAACGACACCCTTCCAATAAGGTAAGAAGCGCAACAAACCAAACGAAGCCACACAATTCGAGTGCTGCTCAATCTTCACCTAACCGCTTCTCAATGTGAAAGTCATTTCACAATTATCACTATCACCACTACAAGCGCATAATCCAAGCCAGTCCCAGTCCCGGATGTACTCTTTCACCACCCCCTCTCTAACAGAAGAGAAAGAAGGGTTGTGAACTTGGTTGCCTTTTGTTTTTAACACAAAATAAACAGTTATAGAGGAAATGGCTATGCAAACATTCTTTTCAGCCAGGAATTCGATGTAGATTCTTGGTAGAGTGCCCATTTTGACATTGCGCTCCCATCTGTCAATCCCTCTTTTGTATAGTATTATATGCACACACGCACGAGTATAGTACGAGTAGTACCTCTACTGTTGGGGGAAAGGTTGGCGCAACCTAGCGAATAACGCTACAGACACTCCACGAAGATACGGTTTATTTTGCACCACCACATAGTTGCTCATACAGAGGTTCCCTGTTCTCTACTGCTCACTCACTCACGCCTATGGAGTCGGTGCGGTTTTGTGTCGTCATCGTCAACGTTGTCGCTGTCGCTGCCTTCATCGCCGTAGGTATATCTATATATACATATATCCATTAATACCCCATTATTATGGTATAGTGAAGAGAATCCCGTGAAGGTATCAAATTTCCAAAAAATTGTTCTTTTTTTTTTCCAACCATCACTCGTTAGTTCGTTCGTAGTCTATATACCTACCTACCCTTTTAGATGGATAAATACCTCTTCAATAGAAGCTTGCAAACGGTTTTAATACACTTTTTTTTATTATTATTTTTATTCGCTTTGTTTGGCTGTTCTTCGTTTTTTAACAATATTATTGCGCACTGGGCTTAAACGCATTGACAGCCAGGCACATGCAGAATTATGAAAGAATGAGGGCTTCTTCACAGAATATGAATGAAAAACAACAAAAACAAAAACAGAAAACACATAGTTAAGGTGAATATTAATCTGAATTTGTGCAGTGCATAGAATTAAGATGATCGCAACAATGTGGAGAGAAGAAGTGATTCTTAGGGAGGGATAGCATGATAACTTAGATGGCTTCTTGCTTATTACTTGGTCTGGCACCTAGCGTATAAATAGACTTTGTGTAGGTACAGTAAGTTGGTTGGTTTCGAAAATGTTTGTAGGTTAGGTATAAGTGTCAGTGTGGTTATTGTTATTAGGTCTATTCGCGTACTTTCCCCGAGTCAAACACCAACAATCTGTCAAACATACAAAATTGAGCGAAAATCTCTCAGAGAGCTGCAAAAATACCCCAAAGTACGTGGATAGACTTCGAGCTACTTTGAGTCACTTTCATCGTTGACATCTAGTCCATATACCACAAATATATACCTTTCTGCAACATATATGAAATGTTCTAGCTTCTAGGAGAACATTCGGCCACCACCGATTTTTTTTTAATTTTCACAGATTTTCTTTTCCTTGGCAATTGTTTTTTAAGACAGATTTTGAATTTGTTTCTTGTCAACTTTTAGCATTTGACATATTTATCAGTACTTGCCCGTTGAAATTCTCTGAGCTGTTCCGAGCCAAGAGAGGAACTTCTCGTTACTCGTTATTTTGCTAATTTTCCCTTTTTTTGTCGTTTTTGATGAGAACGTGTGTAGAATTTGTGCGATTGCGAGAGATTTAAACCGCGTAAGAACCTATTATTAATGGGCCTTAGGCTAAACTATCAACTCCACCTTTCTTTAAGGGACATATGACGTTTTTGCAAATGTACCTACCTATAGTCTTATGTCATTGGGTTTCTTATACGGGTAAGACCTGATGATATATCTACGTATATGAATCTAGGAAATGTAGCACTATAAAAGTATTTTGACAAGTTGTCTATAATTAGGAACTTGCACTGTGACGTATAGATATTTCTTGCCTTGTGAAGTATATTTAATAGCAAATAGAAAGCAATTTTTGTGACAGAATTATACTACACTAGAAAACGTCATGGACCACTCAGCTCATGGCTACACTGCCAGAAAAGTGCTGCCACTTACATTTTTTTTATTATTTGCTTTTGACACATCGGAATCAATCGGCACAGATTCTGACGGTCTCTGACAATCGCTCATCAAATCTGTCTTAGGTTGGCTACTCTTGACGAAAGGGTATAAGATATCAGAATAAACTCCATCGATGTTCTTTACAAAGTAAGCACCGCAAAGTCATGTTTTTCTCCCGTTCCATACCGCACTAAATATAGAGCTCTAGATCTGTCACAAAATCAAGCTTTATCGCCTGAACACAACAGTCCACCATGAAATACGCGCCCCGAGACTTCCTATTTCGTAACATTTCTTACGACGGCTCGGATTATTCGTCGGAACAGACGCGCCAATAGATATCTTATGTATAGCCTTTGCAATTCGTACCCGTGCAGGGTATATTTCTGCCCAACTTCGACCTCGACGTCGAACAGAACTATGTCCGTGGGTTTCATAAGAACAATAATCAATAATCAATTTGGGTGTCTCTGATAATTGCGCTTTTAATCGTCTTGTTTGGCGTTAAGGAAGTTTACAAAAATACCCCACCAATTCCAATTCCAACTCAGTTATACCGCACACCCTTGTCAAAATCAAAACCCCCCTGTCAACCTTAACATAAAATCAAAGTCAAGAGAGCCCTCAGCTGAAAAAAAAAGTGTTTTCTAATTTTAATTACCCCCTTTACTTCACCCATAAAAAATATAAATAAACAGAACCCAAACGACAACGAAACACCTCACTGCATCTGTAAATGTCAGTAATAAATTCCAATTTGAAATTATTGTGATCGTCCCAGTGAAATGCAACCACAAATCTCTCGCCCGTCTCGTCGTTTGGCTTATAACTTATTATCCAACATTTAAGCCCCTTACACCAGTCCTCTGCGTCTGCGTCTCCGTCGCTTCTCATTTTGTTTATATTTATTCCCTAGTTCCTCTCGCTCAGATTTTAACTGATTCCAGTCCCGATATTCAGATAAAAACAAAGGTTAAGCGTAAATATCTCAGGTAGGCCAACCAAACCAGCAGAAGTCATCTCCCGCTTTGGTCCAGTCTGTCGGTGCACATCGCGCAATGAATTTTGCGTTTTGCGCTGCTGCTCGCACACAACCCAGACTATAATCAAATGGAAATTTATGATCAACACCTATGAGATGATGATGAGATAAAAAAAAGCCAATAACGAACAAAATTTAATCACAACAAGGATAGGTAGGTCGTCAGCGTATCGCATGCACATGCCAGTCTCTCACGCGCACTACCGAGAAACTTGTGTGCTGGCCGGGCCGCCCCCTCCCTACAACCACCTGTGTGGACCCCTTATTTGTCCCATTTTTATTGTATTTAATTCAATCGTTCGTAAGGCACCTCTCTGGAGGACACTCCGCCCCTCCACCGAGCATATACAGCGTTCAGTGTCAGCGAGCCTCATTTGTACGTGTTATACGGGTATTTTATTACCCGATCCAAGACCGATTTCAAATGAACAAACGTTCAGATCTCTCGGAATCGCTTCCACCTGTGTTAGCGCAGTTCCATCAGCCAGATACAAATGTTTCTCTCTCTGCTCCGGCAGAGGGGCGCAAGATGTGAGGGGACGAACAAATCTCCGCGATCGGAATTCCGAGATAACATTTTTTGACAAATTATCGGGGTTTCCTCGGGATTGGGATCGCGTGTGCGCAATCGCAACGGGAGGGGAGTGCGCGCGTCTACAGTACAACGGCAGCGCGGACAAACGAGTGAGTTGGATTAAATGGGTGACAATGACAACTGCAGTTGTAGAGAAACCACCAGGCTTGTAATGATGACGGTTGTTTTGGGCATCCCGCACAGTTTGTCATTTAATGGCCTGCTGTTGCGTGATGCTCGGGGGGCTTCCTTCCTAGAATGGAGTTGATGGAGTAGGTACCAGCTGGTGGTGCAGTTTCGAGACAATCATTTTTGATGGCCTGGTGGAGAGTCTACGATGTATTTTTGAATCAAACTATGTATCAAGATACAATAGAGCCATTTAACCTTGCAGTCGAATTTTTGCGAGAGCTTGGTTTGAATCGGATAGGTAAGGTTGGGCGCCTGTCTTGTTCCACGCACACTTGGACCAGTGTTTTGGGTTCACTGTGGTACCGAAGAGAGATGACAGAGGGAGGTGGCCACAAATGTTTGGATTCTATACTTGTGCTGGGTTAGATTGGGTATTGGTAAAGCAGAGAAGATTTGTCTTAGGCCCTAGTAATAGCCATATACGTAAAACGCAACCGTTAGACTTGTCCTTTGCTTTTTTTTACCACTTTTGGTTGAACTCAATATTGGTCTTAAAATGTTGCTTATGAACTATAAAGTCAGTTTATCAAAAGAAATCTTTAAATTTTCTAGAAAAATAATTTATTCATTGTTCCCTACGAAAAACCTTTTCCATGCATTATCCTTAGGGAACAGTTGCTTTTTCCTCTTCTCGAATGCTTGTATTTAGTCCATTCAGTACAAACTTATGGAATACTTTGGTTCATCGAAAAGAAGTTCGGTTAACTCCAGATTCATCGCTAGGTAGATGAATCAACTAATTTTGTTAGCAAATTCTTCGGTTTTATCAGATATTTTAAATACTATTCGTAGTTTTCTTGAATCTTTGAATTGTGTATCTGCTATTTTTCATAGATTACTTCTGGAGTGAAAAGATGGCTCTAGGAACCTTCCTGGGAAGGCACAATAGGCTACTCTTGTAGCCGCAGTGTCAGAGCCCTCTGAAGGCGCTCCCGACTCCTAATCTAATCTAATCTAATCTAGATTACTTCAAAAGCGTTCCCTTACTTTTTCGTAAGGACTCTCTCTGTGAGAGAATTTATCCCCGCCACTGCCGTTTTGACAGTCTTTTCCATTCTTACTGCAAAAGTAAAGGTACCAGAATCATGTCCATGTAAACGCTGTTAAACATGGCTTACATTTTAAATCAGACACTTTGCTCGGACTCTGTAGTCTGTACTCCGGTTAGTTAGAATTCAAATCCCTCCCCATAGAGAACGCGTCCTACGAGTACACCCAGATACCTATACCCCCAATTGTGCTGCAAGCAATAAAAAATCTCTCAATCGGACACATCATCTGGAACAATGTGTGATATAAAATGCAGCACCACCATAATCCAATTGTTTATAGGATTATAAAATTAAATACTCATCATAAAAACAATCCCGGCTCCTTGGCTGTTGGCCCCGCACCCTGCCAACCCATCGCCAGCACCCTCTTTCAATATTTATCTACCCGAAGACGATTAAAATCCAGCTTATCGTTCCTTTCTGTCTTCATATACGATACGTATATGGCGCGTCTTTCGAATCCGACGCTCGTTTAATAGCTCAACCAAAGCAAGGCAATGTGGTCGCAGTTGTAGAGACCTTGTCTCTCTCTCTCTCTCCCTGGCACACATGGATGCGGATGGAATAAGAAAAACAAAACCCGCATTTATATATAAAAAAACAAAAACAATCAACGCGCTAATAAGTACACACTTCGGTCCAGAAGGGAACAAATTAAAACAAAACACTCGTCCAGCTAGCACCACCAGCCGCGTTCACCATGCTCTGATGTGGATCTTTGGCACTGGGCACTGGGCACTGGGCAGTCCCAGCGAAAAGGTTACTAAAAAGTCACATTAATCGCATTAGTGACTTTCTGGAGTGGAGTCGTCGGTCGTCGGTTGTCGTCGTTGTCTTCGTTGTCGTTTCTGTGTCATATGACGGGGCCAAAGGAGGCCTATGTCAGCGCATGAATGCCATGGCAGGCAGAATTCAAGACCAAAACGCACACACTGCATGCGCACATTTACAGGACACCATATGGAGTCGAAGTGTTGGGTGTGGAATTTTGCTAAACAAGCGAGGAACATGGTCCGGAGATTGTGTTTAGCAAATTGTACCAGCAAAATATTCGAAGACTCAAATAAAAACAAAGAGCCGCATGCAAATACAAGGAGGAAATTGCAATCCACCACTGCAAATGCGCATGCAAATTGTTTTATGTGCAATTAATCGAAGCGATTATCGCGGGCCATCAGCTAAGGCGATTTAGAGTACGCTTGGAATTGAATAATCCAAGTGGAATGAACTGGTAATCGGAGACACCGAATTACGACAGCTGTTCTAGACTGAATGGCGTATGGATAGACGTAATCTTTACAATCGGTGTACCAATCTTCCGAGGAGTAAGGAGGGCGTTTTTACGCGCGTTTTAGACGCACGCGCCTTCATTACTTCACTGAGAACTTTAGCACACGAAACAGAACAAGATGTTGTTAAGTGTGACATGAGGATTCTGTCCCAAGATGCCATCAAGCTAGGAGACTGGCTACAACAAAAGTCTCAAAAGCAAGTTCCTTAAAAATGTTCTATTCATCCATATACCCGTGTCGTGAGCTACCTCAAGGCCCGCTCCGAAGACGTACCATGTTCAAGCTTATTATTCAGTCAAATATAAACCAATGACCTTTTAAAAATAGATCAACACCATTCGCATTCCTTCAATCGGCCTTTCATCCCCGGATGGCAGCGTTCGCCCCAAAATAATAAATATTACGCACGTGCTTACGTCACAGAAGCTCGTTCCGCAAAGTCATTCATCTTTCAACCGGACATTGATATCCTTTTATTCATCAAAATGTAATACATCTATACTATTTATGTTTGGGCGAATTCAAAATGACTGCCATGGTATTTAGTCAAAAAGATCACGTTACATCGGTAATATTGTTCTTCTGTTTTGCTTTGCTCTTCCCGTCTGAAGAGCGTATGCTCATCGTACTGTGTATATAACGTGAACTTGTTGAAAACTATGTCCGCAAGTGCAGATAACGAAGAAATCCAAAGAATCGTAATAAATATACAGCGAAATAAAAGTAAATAATTAACGCCGCCGACGCCACACTGTTTGTTGTGAAATTTAAAACTGATACGGAAAAGGGGTTCGTTCCACAAATCCCTTAGTCAGTTGTCAGTGCTGCAGTTTCAAGTTTCAAATTGGAAGTGGTGGTTGTTTTACTTCCGAAGAAATAAGTAAGAGTGTAGTTGTATGGTGAAACAAACAATAATGACAGCTGACTTCTGTCAAAAAATTAAATGGTTCCACTTCTAATTCTAACTTTAACTATTATAGGACTGTTCTTTTAGTTTTGCTAAGGGAATTTAATTAAGACTGTCATATAATGTTGTAAAAAAATGACACTACAGTGACAAACAGAAGTCTTCAACTTGTCTGTAAAATGGAAAGACTTTGTTAGTTTATTACAAATAAAAGCTGATTACTACTTAAACACAAGGGACTCTCCGATGAACGCGTCCAGAGCGATATCATTTATTTATAAAACAAGTTTGAGCACTGGTTCTCATTTTATGACTGTAAAAATACGCAATGTAAACACCTTATGTGGATTTATTGAAGTCTTTTTTGTTACAAAGTGCGCGCTTTCCAGATTAACTGTCAAACTGCTTTTCTCAGAATTTTACTCAGACTTCGCAGTCAATTTACTTTGAGCTCGTAGAATGCGCTCTGATCATGATCTGAACGAGAAAAAAGATACACAAATTTAGAGCTCTACTATGTCACAAGACCTTTATTTTGACAGTTTGAAGTTGCCTCCTAGTCATGGGTAGAAAAAAACTTGACCTCCTATCTATTGTCGTTTTCCATTGTGCAAAAAGAGAGTCCGGAATCGAAAAAATCACTTCTGAAACCGTTCCATTGGCACAAAAAGTGCTCTTCTGGTGACTCTGAGGCGAGAATTTCGCTTCTGGATTTGAAGTCGGAATCCACCCAAGAAGCAAATGTAGTTTATGTATTTCAAACAAGTCAGCTGACAGCTGCCGTAGATTATTTTTTGGCATTTCACCAATACTTTTGTGGATTCAATCAGAAGCAGTTTTCTTGTTCCATTGGATTACAGAATGAGTGAAACCAAACTGTTGACTGTCAGACATTTGACAGTTCTTTTAACTCTTGCTACACAAATTTTGTTGAGTGGAAAGTAGTAAGACGCTAAAAAATGGTAGTAAAGTTCGTTCGGGTGTCGTTGTATTTTACGAATTTGTCGGGCTTGGGAACGGTATTCAGCAAAAAATGTCAAAAGTCGTAGAAAACCGCAAGAATAGAAACAGATCTTTTTCGCAGGCGGCCCCAACTTGGCAGTTTGAGACCTACCAACTTGCACATTCCAAAAGTGTTTTGAAGAAAACGTGTTATAAACTTGTGAAGGATGCCATCTTTGACAGATAATTAAAGCAGTTGCTTGCGCAACAATTCGGAAAGGTGGCAAAGTTTGTAGTTCTGACAACCTTCTAGAGAAAGATAGTGTGAATTGTATAGCAAATGCAGATAATTCCTTCTTGCTCTGCGTGGTGTCGGCTGGATTAACGTGTGACGTACAGTTTACAGAGCCGCTATTCACAGACGTCAATGGTTTATAGCCACACATATGTCAACCTCACTGTGGAACCCCTTTGAAAGAGGCGCCTGACAAAATTCCAGATTAGTCCATAGAATTGATAACTTTCTTAACTCCCCATTAATAGAAGAACATTTTTTCTTGTTAAAAATCCTTTCCCTTCCTCATCATCAGGGCGAATTTAATTTACACATCCACTTTTTGCACTTTACTTGACAATCAAATGATATCCGGTTACGAAGTTTATTTCCATTCCATCGAAAAGTGAAAATGTGATAATGATTGCATTTGTTTTGTTTTATCTATCTTTCTCCGAAAACCTACATCATCGTCTGCTGACTGCTGCTGTTCCTGGCCATCGCCCCAAGCCGAACCACCATCGAATCCCCTATTTCAGTGTGTATATACGCTCCGTTGCCATGGCTCTAGCTCATCGTGACACGTTCCATTGTTTCTGAGTGTATCTTGTGTGCACATTAGGGTATCTTAATTTCTTGAATATTTTCTGTTGGCTTACATGCGGGGGGATCCAGAGCAAAAGTGTCATATTACCCATCAACACAGACAGAAAAAAAAAAGGTATTCCTCTTGGGCTCTTGGAGTTCATTTTATATGCCATGCCTTTGGCATTGGCTTGAGCCGGAGTTTGTTTTGGGGTTTTTTGTTCACTCATCCCTTGAAAGGGAACTTTTATTATTTTCTGTTCCCAATGCGGGTGGTGGTGAATGGCAACGGACAGCTCATTTTTTGTGTACAAACACCTGAAGAAGAAACTGGAATAAGTTCAGTGGACCAAATTATGAAAAAGGTTCCCTTCAGGCTTGATCGGATTAGATTATTACACTTTCCTTCCTCCTTTGTTCAGTCGATTGTTTTGTTTTGTTTTGTTTTTTTTTTTATTCGAAATAGAAAAAAACGTTTTTTTTAAAAACGAAATTTAATATGGCGCCTAGCTTCACTTAGCATACTAGTCCGTTACACATTTTCATTGGTTTCTATACAGTTTTATGGAGCCCAAAGTTGAATATTGAAATTGTATCTGTGGACGCGATTGATCTTTATGGGCTGTTGTTTATTGCTGACATTAAACTAACATTTCCTTGGACAACAATTTGTTGCAAAGTCATAAAGTTGTGGTCTTTATTTTTGTAACGATTGGTTTTACTGTCATAGAGTTTTGGGACGGTTAGTTTTTATGATCAGAAATGTGTTTTTGTATTTAGTTTTTAATGCGCGCCGGCAGTATATCAAATTTCTTTGACAGTTTCCGTGATGACTGACAAATGGAATATGCCGGTCGGTTTAAGTGGCGCTTTAGGAGAACGAAACTGCTTTATTGATTTGTGTAGCTGTACCTCGTTCCGATTATAGCCTGATTGTAAGAATTCAATGGAGGAAGGCGATTTTGGCTTGAGGTTGCCGTGTACAAAAAAAATCTGATTATGATTAAAAAAGAGTAAGAATGAATTGAATGAATTCATATTTTATAAGCAGTCAAGACAAGTCCTGGCCGAACGATTATATCAAAAGTATCAAATGCACTCTTTCGTGGTGAAGACTGAAACGAATATTCATCTACGCTCTACCTTATATGAGTGATAGAAAAGCTCAACAAACTTGCTGTGCCGCATCTCCTCTTTAACCGGATGCGTGCATTTTATGTTAATAAGACGACCTTTAAGAAACCCGACAAACAATGCTTCCCTTGTTAGCCAAAACCGAGTGGAAGGAAGGATTCACAAAGCAGCCGCTCATAAAAATCCTCTCCGTCAATCAGGATGTATGCTCGCACTGCAGCAGTCAGTCATCTGTATCCTCTTCAGTTTTCGACTACACGCAGCCAACCATCTTCCTCATTATCGTCATATTGACTTTTGCTTTTGTTTTTCGAGACTTTTTCCGCCCCGAATATGTGTGCGTGTACATCCTTTGGTTTTCAATATGAAACCGCCACTTATCACTGACCGATATCTTAATAATGTTTACTCAAGACACAGATGGGAATATAATGTGCAACAGAAGGAAATCCACATCAGGCCATGAGCGACAGCATTCACAAAGTTGCTGACAAACACATTTTTATATGCACATCTTTCGTATGAGAATTATTATTTATTTAGCGGCCACTCAGTCAAGGATATACACTCGTACGAAGCGACGAATTGAGAAAGGTCGTCGCATTGCCGAGCGTACATCGTATTTCTGTACAAACGTATCGTTCCAAATGATTTGTATCTATATTTTCTAAATATTGCTCATAAAGAATAAAATGTTTTCTTTTTTTTTTGCCAAAGTGTATCTGCATTTATATGCATGTGGGAGATATCACATACGAAGCCTTGACATCAATACTGAGGATTTACATTTGTATTTATATTTTTTTTTTTTTTTTTGTGGATATTCTTTGTTTCATAATTGAATTTTGTTTTCATTTTCTTGAATTTTTGTTTGCAACTAAAACCATGTGTGTGCACAAATATTTAACAAATAAATCACTCGGTGAACTCGATGGGATACACATGTGAACGAATATTTATGAAGTTAATCAAATCCATATGCGCACTTACGCATTTTGTATATAGTAAATTGTATAATGACATAAAAATGAAAGACTCACTCTTTGTGCTCGGCCGCACGGTCTCGCTGTCGTCGATTTTTAAACCAATTAGAAACCTGGAATTAAAAATGATGGATGTCTGGTAAAATAAGCAGTTTGGGTGGTGTAAATATTTAGCGAAATAAAGTGAAATGGTCAAATAAAACTTTGTCGTTCATAGTCGCAGTTGGGAAGATTTTTGTCTCCACATACTATGGAATCCTGAAATAAAGGAGAGGAAGGTTCGTAGTAAACAAAAAGCTCCAACACGAATAAACCGGCGGACAGTTCTGCGAAGTTTGTGTTTCCTTTCACGAAAAAGAACGTCGCAAAGTGCCAGCGAGGTATGTTAAATCGACATGGACTTCCGAGCCGTAGAATTATGAACACTTTTCAACTTGCGTAGTTCACTCGTCGGATCCCAGTTTTGTGAAATGTGAACACCTAGCTGAGTTTACTTTACTTTCCGCGAGGGAACCTCTCCATTTAATTTTATTCCGCATCCGATCGACCGAATTGAGAAAAAAATCACAAGGATGGAGTTTTACGAATTGGCAATACTGACAGCCAGCGATACCACTTTACTTCAATTTAGGAAAAATTTTAAATAAAATTAAAATCTGCTCCCTACTTCGCACGTTAAATTTACATCTACTCTGCACTTTAGAAATTCCTGCCTTATTTAATCTGCTTCAATTTTAATAAAAACAAAAATTAGGTCTACTTCGATCTAAAAAAGGTTTTACACTCTTTCATGTAAGCCCAGATTCACAGTTGAAAAGAATAAATCGCGTCAAACTTCACTTTAAACACAAAAATTAGATATAACAATTTTCTGACGTTTATTATTCGTTTCCTTTTAATTTTCTGTCAAAGATTTTAAGCGTTTGGTTTGGTTTTGTTTCCTGCCTGTCTGTACTGAAAAGTTTGGCCAAAATACGTGAAAGAATTACTACAAACGCGGTGACAAGATATTTTGAAATAATCCAGAACATGAAATAAGATTGGTAGCAAGAATTATAAATTAATAAACTATCTACTTCACTTTTTGGGTAAAATCTGTTTCCCTTTTTTCTTTTTTCTTTTTGTAAGTGGTAACGCTGCAGTGACGGCTGCTGACTTGTGCTCAGTTTGATGGTTTAATCTTTCATAACGACTATAAACCTACGATACACGTCCCCAGCAGCTCTAAAATCTAGTCCAAAGCTAGACCGGACTGCGACCCAGTGGCGGCGTCTTTACCCCCAAAGTCGTGTACTTAATGGCACGCTACCAACTTCCTACTAAAATAAATACCATCATGATGAGCCTTATTTCTACAGCTTAGAAAAAAAAACCCACTCCGACTCCGATCTCCCACCACTTGATTCGCAATTTTTCGGAAAGAAAACTCACCTGTGTCGTTGTCAGTCCAGTAGCCTCTGCCAGCTCTCGTTTCTCCCGCGGCGATGGATATGGATTGTGTGCATACCAGTCTCGCAGAACCGATCTTGATTTTTCCTGTACGCACAAAGATGAGAAATAGAAATTAAAAAATTAAATAGTAAAACCAACACTTCACACAGTAACAAAAATACATCCAATCCGTTTGCCCCTGCATCACCCCGTCGAATGTAAAAAAAAAAACAAATATCAAATTTCCAAGTCCCTATATTTAAATTCTCACTCCCGCCAACTGGAAACATTCGTTGTCAGTCATTAACACACTGCTACAGTGTCTTTAATTAAAAGAGAGGAAAGATAAAACAACTGCAACACCAACATAACGATCGTGTGATTAACAAGGCTTAATGCGGCCATAAACTGCATCCATGACATCAGGAAAAAGGAGACAACCAAAACAATAAGAGACAAAATGTCCCACACAATAAAACGCTGAAAATTATGGAACCGGAAACTGAAATGAAATCGAACAAGCGAGCGAGCTTAGGCTTACTACACTCTCATGCATATCTCGTCGTGCGATGTGTCACTTTTTGGATAATATTGTGACGAAATGGGAGTGAGAAATATAAAGTAAACCAAAGTCCACCGAGAGGCGAAGAGGGGAATATAAATCTTCACCTCAGTCCAGAATTGAAAGATCGTTAATCGTGGATTAATTTTTAATTGCGATTTGGACGACGACAGCGACGCCGCCCCAAGCCACTCTGACTCCAGTCGTTCGTGTCGTTTATGGGAATTCCACAGAAGACACGACTGAAATGTCATTGCACCTGTGCGATGACGTTTCGGTTCTAGTACCGTGTTTGGCATGAAATTACAAACGCGTTACCTGAATGTCTGCCGCAAATGCGATTAGTTTGCATTTTCCATTTTTGTTGCCGGTGCTGAGATGGTGAATGAAATGAGTGCAACTGAGAATTTGGCAACGGTTTTTGAAGGCAACGTCATGATTCACAGGCGCAGCGTACTCGGCTTCTGTTCGTTGGTATAGGTAAGTGACAGGCTTTAAATCTTCGAAAGAAAAATGTTTAACCTTTGCTAAACAGAAAATAGTTGACGTAAGAGTTATATGTTCAGAAACCTAAGACCAGCTGCTCACAATTAATCCTTCTATTTTTGGGACGAATGAAAGGGGCGTACAATTTTGTGCCGAATACTGAATTGAGAAGCTTTCTCAAGACAGGTGCACTCTCGCACGTTTGTCCGACGTTTGCGAGAGGCGGTGCCCTACACCTGAAGATATAAAATGTGTTTTTCCAGCGGTTCAACCTAGACTTCCTCATCCTCGCTCAGTAGTTTACGGCCTCTCTCACATTTTCTTCGGACAACACTTGAAGAAAGCCCGCATGGACATTCAATTCAATTTCCACAAATCAAGACATTGAAAAACTTCTCCAATTGGAAGCCCTTGTTTTGTTTGCCAATTCCAACTCATGTGTGTAAACAGTTCTCAGTTTTTTTTAACAGCAGAGGTTGTTGTGCAATTTCACATTCACATCCCTCACCCGGTTAAACCCGAATTTTCCCAGGACTCAAACGTAACACAACCCACCGAAACATTCATAGGTTTTCACATCCCTTACCCCGAACGATTTTAGCACAACTCACCTTAAAGCAATAGCTCGTCTCTTCGCCGTCCCAAATTGTGCGTGGCAGTGGAAATTTACGACGGACGCGATATTTACCAACAGCACCTAGAGGTCTTCCACGCAGTTTTTCGGCTTCAACATAATGCGCTGCACAGAAGGGGAGGAAAAGGCAACAAGAAAATTATTCACCAAGGATATTTTTATTTTTATTTTTCATTAATAGCGCAGGTGTATTTTGTTTGTTTAAAGTTGTATTTACCTTTCAACCATAACGCCTGCAATTTGGCATGATTGTGCGGTGAGAACTGATGGTGTTCCAATAGTCTATAGAGCTCCTTGTATTGTCCCCGATGGAATGCAACGACTGCCTTTGCTTTCAGCACAGACTCGTTCAGCTGCAATTTATCACATTGTGGCAGTGACCATAGAAATCGTCCCAGTCTTTCAATGTTGCCAGCTTGTTGGAGGACCTTTTCCAAAACGACATAAATTTCAGTATAAACAATTAATTGAAGGGAACAGATTTGAATGCTGTGGATGTATCAAAAAATATCCAAAGTGGACAAGGTTCTGAAAAAGGATTGCCACCAATAGGTGTATATATTTTTTTACTCTCCCAATTGAGATGGAAAATTTCCCACAATATGCTAACACTGCCCAGAGAATTTATAACGATCAACTTGTCATATGCCAAAATTTTTGTGGGTTACAACAGGGCGTCACTTCCGAAGAGTAATTTCCTTAGTTATCTTCAAGGAACAACGACAGAAAGAAGGAAAGAGGGAGATGGGATATTTAATGGTAGAATGTTCCCTTTAGTGTTTGATCAGAATGCGTTTTCTTAGTTGGTGTTGGAGGTAGTTTGCAGTCACTGCAATCGTACACTGAAGGTTCATATATTTATATACGATTTGACACATTTAGTTTGTGGAAACGATATTAAAAAAGTGCACGACTGAGTCGCACTTAATCGTGCTTTCTTATACCAATCGTAAGCGGAATTATGATGTCTCGAAGAGTTTTGTAGAACTTACCCAGTTCTTAAGTAGTTGGTACCACTAAAGGACTGTCATTTGGCAGCTCGGGCATACGAGTAGTGTGTTCGAGATTGTTTATGTCCACATCGGCGCGCGGCCACGTAAGACGTACGTCCGAGTTCGCTTGGTAAATTATAGCTAGGTATTTTTTATTGTATTGGTAAATACAATTCTTTGCCTTAAGGCTCCTTTTGTGGCATAGCTACATGAATAAACTTTTATTCTGGGCCCAAATTCGGACTTCCTCTGCTATTTTTGCAGCAAGTTACTTGTCAAAAGGTAGTGGACACCCTTAATTTGTGTAATGTCTATGATTTTTCTAAATAGTATTCAAAATTTCACTCTATACTCGACATTCGGTATACACTTTTCGAGATTGAACCACTAGGTAGACAATTGTGAAGTCAAACCCTTGGCACCACCTAGTACCTACCATCACCGAAATGACTCACGTGGAATGACCAAACTCTGTGCACCGAGTAAAGTTGGCGGCAAAAATAAATATCCACTCGTAAAGTCACAAGATCTAACTTTCTAATTGCAATCGACTATAGAAGATAAGCTATTCCGAACACCTTGACATCGAGCGCACCCGACTCGACTAGTCTCAATTAAATCACCAACAAAAATAGTACCAATTGAGTGGCGCGCACAAAACAAACACAAAACCTATAATTAAACCATCGTGCTTCGTCCTCCCCATAGAATCACATGTACTCGAACAGCGAGGAAAATGGCTCACCTCACAAACGCACGCCACTTGCTCCTGTGTAAACCCAAAACTGGGCAACGATTCTCGACCTCCGCCAGAACTGTTGCCGCCACTACCATTTGTGCCGCTGCCAATTAGTCCACCGCCCACCGATCCGTTTTGATTTAAAATGTCTAATCCACCGCCAGTGTGGTTATTATTGTTGCCCGTATTGTTATTGTTGTTATTGCTTGTGCTGTTATTGTTGTTATTGTGCTGTGCTGCAATTGACAACCCCGTCGGACTGTATGGCGGTGTCTGTCGACTGCTTATCACCGCCGCGTTAGCTGCTGCCAGATCGTAGAAATCTGTCGCGGGATGCTGGAGCATTTTTTTTTTCTTTTTTTTCTTTTTGTAAATAAATAAACTTTGTAACTCTCTAAAGTAATACTTTTTCGATTTTTTCAAACAAACACATTTCCCACTAGACAGATTGCGCTTTTTGTCGCCAACACAGTGAAGCCATTTTCTGAAAATAGAAATAAAAGTAAAATTTGTTATTCAGCAAAAGAAATAAGAAATATTTTCAAAACTAATTTAAAACTACAAATATCCAACACATATTGAACGGATCGTTTAATTTGAGATATGTCACATTTGATGCACATCAGACGTCAGAGATGTGCGGTGCCGTGTTGACCTTTTCGAGTTTTTGCGCACCAGGCGATTCGAATTCGAAAATGCTACCTTGTCACAAAATGCAAGCACACTCGCTTGAGTTATCAGTTGTTGGCGTATGTTGTGAGTATCGTTTGCGCAATTAATTTTTGACGCTGCCAGATATTTTACATCAGATTTTGAATACATTTCTGACGTGTGGAATTTTTTTTCCCCTGTCATTGAACTAAAAATATTTCGAATGAGTTTTCAAATGATAATTGTCGTTGGACAACGATTTATCTGACATGTGTTCATTTGCTGCGTCAAGTGTAAATACACACGAAATATGCAAAAAGAAAAAAGAAAAAAACAAAAATATTGTGACGTTTGACTGTAAAATGGAATGGAGCCACTTTGTCAGTTTAATGCAAGGGGAAAGAACTAAATCATAATTTAAAAGATTTGTAGGAGCTGTTTGACTGTGATGTGAAACCCAAACTACCCGAAAAGGCTTCGAGAGTAGCAGCACTTTGCTTTAGCAATTGGGGATTTATGTTAAGATTGACTATAGGTTTAGCCACATCCGTTTTGCTGAAAGGTGATGATGCTCAAGCTTTTATTGAGGTTTTTTTTCCTGAGTACAAAGTGCACTTAGGGAGTTATCCAAATAGTTTTGTGAACGACGGCGAAAAAACGATCGGGTTGCAATTTTTCCAAGGCATAACCTTTTCGACTTTGACTGCGATTTGTAACCCAAACTACCTGAAAATGCTTCAAAAACGGCAGTGAGTGGCAGTACTTTGCTTCAGAAGTTGGAGCTATATTTTAAGAATGACTAGGTTTAGCCACATTTTCCATCAGTTTTGCTAAAAGGTGATAATGCTTAAGCTTTAATTTAGGCTTGAATACAAAGTAGATACTCATATAGGGAATTATCCAGAGTTTTACGAACGACTGCGAAAAACGATCGGGTTGCCATTTCTGCAAAGCATAACCTTAGACGTAGATTTCCAACTTAGGGGGTGCTCCAGTTTCCGACTACCAGCTTCTCTATTCAATCCGAGCCACAACAAACCATTTATTGAAAAATATGTATATCTTTCCCCAGACTGCGGAACTGCTTCAGTTCAAAATCTCTGCCCAGCCATATGTCTCTACTTTGTCAATTCCGATCTGATCTCATTTTCGAGAGCCCAAAAATAGCATCACCTTATCCCGTATAAAATCTCAACAGGAAGCACCTCAATTTCGCTCCCATTCCAAGTAGATTGCGATCTGTGAAACTTTTAATATTTCTCTGACAGAGAGAGAGAAAGAAAAAACACCTCCAACCCATCACCCTCTCCATCCGACACAATATCTAATTTTGTAATAAAATCCCCAACGGTATCGAGTGTGTGCGGCGGCGGCGTGTATAAAATTTCCTCTCCTTCTTTTATTTTTTTTGAAAATTCTGCCCTCGAAAAGAATTTACGACAACCGCCCGAGTGAGAACATGTTTGTATCTCGAAAACGACGACCAAGTGTAAAATCTCCAACGTTGCACACTTTCAGCGGGAGTACAAAGAATATCGAATGTGCTCCGATGAGACTGAACCGAGTCTCTCGCACAGATCGTATTCGTATGTTGTTCTCGTGTAATTTTAGAATTCTTGGTAATATGGGAAGTTTTATTTTTAAAAAAATATATATCTTTTCGAAAACAAAGTTTTCAGCGCAGCGCACACATTATACACGTGAACGAGTCGCAGTTTGAAAATAATATATCCACCACACATCCGACTTGGAAGCGGACTGAATTATGATTAGGTGTTGGGTGTATGGTTTCGAAAACAGCTCGTTTACCGTCTGGGATTGGGAAATTTCTCGCTTTCTTCTGTAGGGGACACTAGGAGGTCACATATTCTGGAGAATGTTAATTATACATGAAATTCCATTGTAATAAATCTTTCGAAATTGTTGGTAATAACCATCAGCCTCCCGGCGAGTTGTTTACACATTTAAATCGCTTTCCCTCAAATAATATTCGAATGCATTTGCATGTGCGTTGCGGAGTATGTTCCGGGGAACATGATTGAGGAGCTGATTTTTGTAGGGTGCTTTCCTCCGTGACGGCTTGTGTGCTTTGTTGGGATAAAAAAGCAAATATTATGCTCAATACTCCATAAAATTATTTCATTTAATGCGGTGTGGCTATGTTTTTGAGTTTATTACTTATGGGGGATTGGCGGATTTGTACAATATGTTTGGAATTTCCCAAATTGCTGACGTAGGACGTGGTGTTTTATCAGTTGGGTGCCTACGCACTGTGCGAGTGATAGGGAGGTGGGCAAATGATTGAGTCAGTTTGGATAGTGAAATAAGGAAATTAAAAAAATATTTGGACAGCGAAAACTGGAGCGAATTTATACAGTTGTTGCCGGGCGGGAACTCACAGGAGCTTTTAAAGATATCTATTTATATGAGTGGGAACATAAAATGAAGAAGATCTTGAATAGGAATAAGAAGTGTCGTTCGTTCGATAAACTGATCCAACGATCCTGGGTGTATGATATGGTTGGATCAAGTTCGACGTTTAACGGGGTCTTTTGAAGAAGAGTCAGGTATAACAAGTTTGTCCTCTTTACGATTCCCTGCGAGTGTAGACAGTGACCAGCAAGAGGTTGACCCTTCGCAGTTATGTCCTTAAGAGATACGCGGTAATCAACCGCAGTTGTAGAGATCTTATCTAGAAGCCGGGTTCGAATAGCCACTTCCGTGAACGAGCTATACGTTCACGGGATTAAGTCGATTTTACACGTGAAACAAAAACAAATTCCGTCCGCTGATGCTCGTTCACGGACGACGCGATTCGACCCCAGGTATTTAGGTGCATGTAACAACAAACACCTCTGCGATACCTACCGTATTCATCGACAATCAGGCTGCGGTTCGACGGAAAGCTCTGATTCCTTGCTTGAATTGACTTTTTCCCGACGACCGTTCGAATCGCATGATTTACTGATTTAAAGACAGTTTCAAATGAGCCATAAAAAGCATCATTTGACGATATTCTGCCAATAGTATCTTCAACAGATTCCAGATCATCTTGACGTTAAGCAACAGGAGCTAGGCTGGTAAGAAATGGAGAACTTATGTCCGTCAAAACAGCCACGTACGACCGAAAACCACAAGACACACGACTACCACCAGTCCATGCTATATCGAACACCACGAAAGAATCAGTCTCTACTCCGTCCAAATATACACTGCCTTACCGACTAAGAGGTGCTAATAAGTATCCCAAAGACAGCTTTGCGGTTTAAATGTCAATCTCGAAAAATGTCACTGTTGATGATGGCCCTCAAAAAAAAAAAAAAAAAAACACCGCATGCAGATACAGATTACAGAATACCCGATCTATTTGCATATTGCATTCACGCATCCACTTGATGGTTCATCATTCTGATGATGTGTGTGCATGCATGCACTTAAAATACTCACAGCTTCCGTCACACAGCGCGAAGCTGGCGGCCAAAAGGGACAAAAATTAAATTATAATAAAATGTATCTACATGAGAGCAAAGTATCTTGTGTGTATCAACACTTGCCAGCGTTGATCTCTAGCTGTTCGGCTTAATTATGCCAATTTACTATATTTGTGTGTTTTTTTCCCTCGCACACGAGATGTGCAATTAATGCATACAAACAGACGTTTCAAATACCACGCGATAACTGAGCGATATTCGCTTTGATTCAATTTTACTGCGTTTGCGGTAGGTGACGAACGGATAGGTCTGACTGGCTGTGCCCAAGATAAACTTTCATATCCACCCACGTCTGAAATGTAAACTCAAAGCACTTCGAATGATATGATAAATGGCCAACAACTGCTGTATTCTCTGACGAGCTGTATCTGAAGCGATGTATTTTCCCACAAACCATCAGATTCAGTCTCACAAATGAACTCTGCGATTCGGATTTGATTTTTTTTTCTAAGAAAACAACGCACAAAAATAAATAAATAATTAAATGATTTACGCTGAACTCGCGTAATAAGATAAATTTCACTTCGGCCAAAACATGAGATATATGTGCCATCAATTGCTTTGCGTATGCGGTGATAGATGAAAAATTCGCTGTTCGCTTTTTTTTTGTACATGCGATCCCATTTCAAACAAGTATCCAAAAAGTCGAAACATCCAAAATCCCAAAAACCAAACGAAATTGCTGTACCTAATGTATTTTCATTTTTTAACTGCGCGCGGGCGAGTCCGAGTATACACGGGTTGGCTGTGCGCCAAAAATGCGTATTCATCCGAGTTCTTGATTCTCTAGAATTTCATTTCATATAGTTTTCATTTCATGTGAGAGCACGCGAGTAAAAATATCCGTTTGGTCTTCGCTTGCAGACGCATAGGTGGAATGGTATAATAATAACAATAGGGGTAGTTGCTTCTTGGTGATGTTGTCCTTGTGAATGAATTTCCTAGCGCTGATAGGTTGCTTGGCGAATTTTGGACTTGTCTTAATTTATTGAATATTTACTTTGGAAAAGAAAATCCGCGGGAGGACAAACAACACTCGAAAAGTAATTTATTAAATGTTTCAATGGCCATTCGGTTTCGTATTTTTATTGTGTCAAAACAACGGGGACAATGCGCTCGATTAATTATTTTATTTATTAACATTTCAATACGATTTTGTGTGACGCAAGAAATATTTATAAAAATCGTACTATCTGACTTTGTCTGGACTTGGACGAAAGCTTTATAGCAACTTGAGGCGTGGACATAACCAAACTGTATAGGCGGGTGTGTCGGGTTTCTCATGTGTGTTTGTTGGGGATAATAATCGCACTTGTTTGGGGATATTTTAGAGCTGGATCCTTTTTTCACGATTTGAATCTTATGGCCTATTCACAGCGCACCGAAAACGGTGTTTTCGTCGAAAACCCGTCCATGCGTTCACACCGAGCACCAAATAGTGTTCGTTTGACGTTTTAATCGGCTGTGAGACACTAGTCATGAAACTTCTGTGTACACTATTTTGGTTACAAATTTCGATCGCCTTAAATCTATATATATAAAAATGGATCTTGGTTTGTTCGGATGCTTAAAACTCGAAAACGACTGGATCAAATTGGATACTTCCTTCTGCGGATTTGTTCGTAATTACTCCGCGAAGGTTTAGGAAAAAAGAAAAATTTAAAAATTCTCAACAGGTGGCGCTGTAGGCTGTCATTCCATTTGATAGCACAGTATATGTTCTTTGTGATTTGATAATTTGGGCTGTGTGGTCACGGAGGAGGGGGGGGGGGGGCAATGAATTAACTAATGTGTACTGATAAAGAAGTTGTACACTTTTGTAAATCAAGAAAGAAAAATAAAACAACATTTGAAAGAAAGTCAAATTAATTTTAAATAAAATTTTTAAATTTACTATTATTATTATTTTTTTGTTAGATCGTTAAGTGTTTTGTTCTGTTTTTCCAGTTGTATTCAAAATTTCAATTGCACCCTTTTCGTTCGTTTGCTATCTGTATTTTGGCTATTTCAAAGGTAAGTTAGTGATTTGTGAAAACTGCGTGCGATACGTTAAGAGCGCTACGTCCAATTTATGGTCGTCATCATTTCTAGCTGAATGGCTTCGTCAATAAACAAAACATGCAGTAATGGTCAGGCAGAAATCCACACGTCCTCCATGAGTCATCATTGCATCCCGATAAAACTAGGGTTTGGTGTGGTTTATCGGCCGGCGGCGTCATTGGGCCGGACTTCTTCCGTGATGATCAAGACCGGCACGTTCCTGTTAATGGGAATCGCTACCGTTCAATGATAACCCAATTGGATGATATGGACTTGGAAGACATGTGGTTCCAACAGGACGGCGCCACAAGCCACACAGCGAATGTCACAATCAATTTATTGGAAACCAAGTTTGGAAAACGTGTTATCTCACGAAATGGTCCAGTCGCTTGGCCGCCTCGGTCGTGCAATTTGACGCCGTTAGACTTTTTTCTGTGGGGCTACGTCAAGTCATATGGTCTATGCCAACAAGCCAGCGACGATTGATGAACTACGTGAAATTGCAGCAGTATCGGCCGATTTATGCTTGAAAACCGTCGAAAATTGGGTTCAACGTCTGGACTTCTGCAAGCGTGCGCGTGTTGGCTATGCAAAAGAAATCGAGTTCCATACATAATGGCATCGAACGTACTTTCACAGGAATAAAGAATTTCATTGATATCCAAAACCGTTTTTGTTTTATTTAAAAAAACGTTTGTAGCGCTTTATTGAAAAACCCTTTACATTATCTATTCCACATATCTACATAAATATAATTGTATTTAAAAGATAGGATGAAATTGAAAGTCGGCTCAGTTATAATTTTGTTGCGCAACCTAAATGCTCCGAAAGTTTGCAACGGAACGCATTTGATTTGATTGTGAAGAATCTCAAATCGAATGTCATGCAGCAAACGATTTTGAGGGAAAAATTCAAATGCCAACATTTTCATTCAGCGGAATCCCCTTATTCAGAACGATTTGCCATTCGTATTTGAGCGTCTTAAATTTTCCGTGTGCCTCGCAAGGACAATCGCTGGATATTTGTGGCATCAATTCAATTCCCATGTTTCTCACATGGTCAATTGTATATGGCGTGCTCACGTGTGAGCAAACCCATCGATATTGCTATAATATGTACTTCATTTATTTCATAAAGCAGCACGTGCATTCTGCATGCTCAGAATTATTATTTTTATTAGGTACATTAATGAATTTTGGCGGAACGAAGTTCGCTGGGTCAGCTAGTATATGTATAAAATTAGTTCAGAGTATTTAAGAGTAATATTAGCCCATCAGTCAAGTAGCGCAGAAGTCTTAATACACCCAAATATTTGGTGGTTTTCTTAGCACTTTCTTATGTAATATAAAAATATGCATGCTACTTTTCAGTGCAGTTTTTGGACATTTAATTTCGATTCAGTGTAAATAATACCGTGATTTCGTATATAATTAGCACCGGCTTTGAAAAATTATACCTATTTGCGGTATATAAATTGTGCTATTGGTGTAAAAACTGTTCTGCTACTAGGATATAATTATACTCCAGAGGTGTGCTGATAATTAGCTCAAAATATGCACCAAATGGTAAACAGTTTACACCATATTTTGGTGAAAAACTATTCGATGGATAAAATCCATCATTAAAATCCAAAACTCATAATTTATTCTGATTTACAATTTTAACCGAGGCTTATTTTTTCAATCGGAAACAGTTTGAGTTAAAAATTACACCGTTTTTTAGGTTCCGTATACCCAGAGGGATAAAACGGAACCATATTAGTTTCGCTTTAGTCCGCCTGTCCGACCACTAGACCAATTTTGTACCCAGGTCTTTATCAGAAACGTGGAAGGCTGAACTTTGCACACAACATTCGGCATAACCTCTAGTTAAACGACAGATGGTAGCGATCCATCGAGTGGTTTTAGAGTAATAAGTGATTTGGTGAAAGAAATATTTTCATTCGCACAAAAAGCTGTTTATTTCTTGATTTACAGAAAAATGTATGTGTATCTTTTTTGTAGATCGTGCTCGTAGCTTTATATGTGCCGAAGACTGTTTTGTGGAAAAGTTAATATTTCAAAAGATATTTACAAAAAACTGTCGATCACTATATAAAGTACACTCCTTTTAACCATTTTTCAATCGTTATTGGTGCTCTTAATGGATTTCAAATGGAATTTTCAATGAATACAGAACTGAACTCATCCTCGTTGGAACTTTTCCAATGGATACTCATTCTCATCCACGCATATTGTTGTTTGTTCGCAATTTCCAACTCTAAAGAAGTGCGGAGCCTTCGGTGCGCGAGAGACACTCAAACTTCGCTGTAACAGACCTAGTAATTTATTTTTTGTCAGATCGTGAACACACTTTTTCTCGTCTCTAGCTAAACTTAAACAAATGACAGATCCAGTTTGACAAGTGACATTTGTTCTGAAAAATACGTTTGAACTTTACTGAAACTTCTGTAATTAATAAATGGTTTCCATTGATATATAAATCATCAATTTTACATCTTATATTAACCTCGAATTGTCCTGCTTCGAATGTAGTCTAATACATACCATGAAAACGTCTTTTTCTGACCATTTTTTGACTGGATTTCAACTTGCCGAATTTCGACTTACTGAAAAATGAAGACTGACAACTACGTGACAGCTCAAAAGTTTGACAAGTAAAACTCCATTTATTTTCGTCTTCAACGATGTCGGAGGTATAAATTGTAATTGAATGTTCTCCTAGAACATATCAGCGCACTCAAAATGGTAAGTTTATAAAGAATTTAGCTAGTAAAAAAACAACAATTCCAACTTATTTTGTGCATGATGCATTTAAAGAAAACTTTATCAAATGTCAAATTGACATTTCTCAAACTTTTTGTAAGAAAACCTATGAAATTGAGATATTTCTCCCTCGATTTGTGTGATTTGACATTTTTCATTTTTCTATGCTGAAAGTACACGAGCGAATAAATTTTCTGGTTGTTTTTTACCGTTTTTTTAGAGACGTTCTGTTAAAAATGAGTCAAAAATACCAAAAATGCGACATAATTAAGTCGATATGTATAGTAAAACAATTAATCTTTGTCTTCGTTGTAAATGTGGCCCTCGTCCAAAATATACACCAATTGCTGAATTTGGAAATAAAACTGCACCAATTTAAAAGAAGAATTTCCATAATTATTCAAACATTGTATCGTTCAGTACTTAACATTTAATGTAGATGACTTCATATTGGCTTTTTCGTCACCCAGTTAAACTGCGATTTTGTGGAATGTAGTTTCAATAAAATGACGCAAAATGCCTCACAGCACGTGCCACATTTAATTTATGGAAGGAAGCACTCGGAGTGCGCATAATTGACATGTGAATTGGCCTTCAAGATCGCGTGATTACACACCTTTGGACTGTTTTCTGTGAGAATACGTTAAATCTACTTCCGACACGGTTACAAGCCTTCCATCAGAAGCATTAAAAGGTATATCAGAACCAATATTGACATGGGTGGACTAAAGTTCGACTGGCTCACAGAAAAGATCCTCGAGCTTGTTGAAAAGTGTGTTACAGGTACACATACTTTTAAATATACAAATTATCCACCTTAAAATTTCTCTCGCCTGTCCCACCGATTGCTTGACAAACTGCTATCGTGAGTAGACTTCTCAGTTCAATTGAACGACCTTTCCAATCGTTAAGAATATTTAAAAATATTAAAATTTGTAGGCTCTTCGCACTGTCCAAACAAATGTTATAACTGCAACAATTCGCAATTGGAGAAGACACTCGAAAACATTTCAGCGACTTTTGCTCAATTCCCATTCCATCTGCGGTCATGAACAGGTCTTAGACCTCTAACTGCCGACCGCACCACCACCCAATTTGCATAACAATACATCAACAATCACGCTTAACATTGAAGACCAAATCCAAAGAATTCCTATTACTCCTTGTGTGAACGGTCTCATCGTGTTCGACAACATTGTAGATTGGATACTCATTCAAATTCATTCATTCACACTTCTTCGTCGTCTCCCTTAGCTTCATTTAGATGCATGTCTAAATGTTGTAACAAATTTCGCAAAGGATTTCACGCGCGCCAGCAAAAGTTCAAAATGACAAATGTTGATCAAATGCCAAAATGACAGCGTCAGTGTGTGCATAATTTGTACCTCTCTCTAATGTTATACGCAGAGATATGCATCGGTAATTAAACTAATATTACAGCTGCGGAGCCATTGTTTACGGAGGGATTCGAATACGCGCGTTGTATCCAATTTATTATTGGTATACACCGAATCTGAGCACCGGACACTTAAAATTAATACTACGTCACCGCGCAGTGAAATTAAATGAATGAAACAAGTGCCATTGTGTTAGATAACGATACACAAACAAACTAAAAGGAGACACGTTTTTTTCGTAGATATTTTCGTATCTATGTTGGTTTTTTTTTTTCCTTTTGAATGAATCTTCGCATTTGTTTGGATGGATGCTGGGCTTAATTGAAATTAGCAAATGTTTAATGGATCTCACTTGTTCGTGCTGGGATAAAATATTGTATTTCAGGAATATTTTCGTGATGTGTCGCCAGCGATAAATTATTTTTGCGACGACGCATTTAAATTAATAAAAGAACAAAAATATACACGCGTTTTCCTCGTAGAATGGATTTTTAGATTTTTAGGTTTTTAGATTTTTACTTTGGCGTTTAGTTTTAAAAAATAGATCAGATTTATGCCGGGGACATTAGGCTTTTAGAACATGAGTAGAAATTGGTTAATGTGGGTAGATTCAAGACGGTTTGTGTAATGTATCAAAACCACAGGAGAACTAGGTTTAAAAATAAAGCGCGATGCCGTTGAGGTCAAATTAATACTTATGTTAATGCGTTTCAGCAATGGATCGGTTCGTAATTGAGGAATTCTTTGTTTGGAAAAGGCGTGATGTAGATTAATGTGGTCGATTGATTTGTACAGATAGATATGTTAATTCCATTCAGATAGAAGTATTTTTTTTATCTCAATACGAGGGAATATAATTTGTTGAGTGGCATCGCTTTCTTTGCGCTGTACATTCAGTAGCTTGTCAGTGAATATGGGTAGTCCTAATAATAAATTGTTTCTTTTCTTAAAGATCACTCGGCCTAACCGGTTACTAGAGAATGTGCATATTCTGTTGGCTGAGAATTTTAATTAAAGCGTACATTGGTTGAAGATACCTACCAACAGTGATGCCAACCCAAAATGATGCCTTTTTCCAAAAAAAAAAATGATGCCATTTGGGTTAAACAGACAAAAATTGCACATTTTACAAAGGAATTGCAACTAACCAAATTGTTAACTGAATGTTGCTCAATCGATGGTTAATTGTACCTTTTCTAATCTTTATATTTCATATGGTTAAGGCTTGGTCAAGTAGAGAAATGGAAAATTAGCATGGAACACAGTTGTGAATGAAAATTAGTGATGCGACTTCGATTAAGGAATGTTCCGGATTTACCAAATTCAAAAAGTATTTGAATGAATTGATTGGAAGAAGCAAGTCATGCTAAAGGGCATAATTATGCCTCAGTTGGCATCACTGCCTACCAATAAGTACGTGGAAGACTCTGGTTTACTAAGATCTGGTCTAGATCTTTAGATTCATCACATGAACAGTAATATTTGTCACGTTGACAGGACATTTTCCTAAGACTATACAGCTCAGTATTTTTCCAATTTTGTGAACATTCGAAAAGCATATAAAAAGTTATTCACGTTCATGAAACATACAAGAACAAGCAGTCCGTAGATGGGCAGACATAACCGGCCATTGTCCAAGGCTTTGTGACCGGAAATGTTCCACAACCGTACTAAAGGAAATCCTTAAACTAAGCAGGACCTGAGAACAGCGATAGAAATCCTGTCTGGGCACTATCTTCGCGGGAAACATGCCACAAGACTGGCATCTATGTGTATTTTCTCACACACATACTCAAGCGAATGTCATGGCGTAGCACGTGCGGGGAACAAAATCTGGGAAACTACGTTTCTAATAATAGTATAGAAGAAATAGGGCTTATTAATCAAGCTCAAGCAAAGGTATTTAAATTTTGTAGGGTTTAAAAATACTTTGGGGAAAGTTCGTAGGTGCCTAGTGCCTTTTGACGGTTCTCAAACCTAACCAAACTTAACCTGTTCAAGTTCAAGATCCTTTACTTTACTTTACCATTTTAATGCACATTATACAGTTTAATATTTCCTTCATTCATGGATGTGTGTCACAATCCTTGCATGCGTCTTCTTCCAGATTGAGATTGATGTCGCCTTTGAAAACGATTTGATCACTATGTATCTTTCTTTAATGTCTTAATAACAATAACTATCTGCGACGAAGCCTATGAACCACTTTGAGTTCCATTTTAACTGCCCTGAGTCCCTGACCCACTTAAATGTGGACCTCATAAACAAATTCGACGATCAATGATCTTAAAGATCCCTTTAAACCCTATTCGCATCATATAAACACACACATGACAATGAAAGCTAATGTATACAAAGCATGAAATTATAGCTATTTCCATGTTGAAACCCCGGGCTGTATTATGACTCTTAACTCGTTGTGTCTCAATCACTTTTATGGTTGAGGACAAGATAAACAGAAAGATTCGTAATAGCGATGGATACTTAGTAGGTACAATATTGTTTTGTTGACACTTAAGTTGGCGACATCAGAGCATAAATTGCCCAGAAGATGAATGCATGCGGCAGGTTTAAGGCTAAGATTACACGTGTCATTTTTGTGGCAAATTTTGACATGCTGACGTCACAAAAAAAAAACGCTCTTTCCATTATCACTCGTGGTCGTGTGTCTCCCGTGAGAGTACGCTGCAGCAGCCCGAGTGAACCGACGCTTGACAGCCGATAGCAAGTAGTGACAAATTTAGGACAATTGTTTACGTCACAATGACGTCGGCATGTCAAAATTTTCCAAGAAAAATTATACGTGTAATATACGCTTATAATACTCGGGCTGGTGGAGCAGTCTTCAAAGTAGAAGGACAGTGGGAGATATGATTTTTTTAATCCTTGGGTTGCTATCAGCAAACTGAAGGTTGACAGATTTTCATCTCAGAACAATAGTGAAGGTGAGGTGGGGCACACGTAGATCTCGAATTGGTCCTTTCCTACAACATGGATTCAATACTAGATAGAGTGCAACAATACTTAAACCCGTCGGTGGACATAGAGTTGACTTACATCGTTCTTACATCGCCTGAAAAACACTCAATACTCAGGGACACAGAGGCAAACAATTCTCGCATTAATTGTTCGGGACAGAAACTTTTCCTCGGGGAAACTCCAAGTCCGAGGTGGAACAGCATAACTCCGAGGGTTGCATGGTCACGAATGTGCTCAGTTGCCTTCTTGTGAACAGTTTTCAATAACTTATTACCTCGGTAGCCTTTAGCCGAATCATTGGAATCTGACAACTATCCTCAGCCTTAACTCTTGTTGCGGCGTCTTAGTTGAGATGCGAACCAATCATACACAAACTTTCGAAAACCTGTCCTTTATTAAGTTTTCGGAGAAGCAAAGCGCAGGCTCCACCATACATCAAAGGAAAGATATGAATAAATCAAGTGCACGACTGGGTCGAACGAAACTTTCTCGTTGTTCAAAAGTTTGACTGGTTGTTTTCTTATTTTATTATGTAGGTAGGTGAAAATCCGAGAAGCGATGCTAGGTAAAAGAAACGGTTCATGAAATATACGAATAGTGTTAAATAAAATTCCCTTTTGGGTTATTCATCTGATATGGCAGTATATATCAAACAATGTGAGTTTTTATGAGTTGAAGCTCTCAGCAACAGGCAATTGTGGCAAGTTCAGCTTAGAGAGTTGCAAGCCTACTTTACTGTTGGTCTTAGTCCCGAGTGCTGATACAACTCATAGCGATTTGAAATCTACTTAAATACTCCTTTTTCTATATCATTAACTGTCACATAAGATTCATTCTGCTCTAAGTATGCATTTTGGTCAAAATCCTTGCAGCCGTTTACCAGGTAGACTAAAGAAAACCAAATTTTTCAAAAATGCCTTTTTCCAAAAATCCATTGAACGATGATAGGTGTATAGACAAACTGAGTTCTTTTTTAAGCTAGAAATATGTAATAGTAATAGACCATATTACCTTAGAAATGAATTTTCGTTAAAATCGTTGGACCGTTTTCGAGATGTGTCCAAATTTCAAAAGTACCATTATTCGATTTTTTAGCGAAAAACTGAGTATGCAATCATGGCAACCTCACCTACTTAAGCTCAAATATCAATTTTGGTTGAAATCCTTAGAGCCGTTTTCGAACAAACCAAACTGGTACGAAAATTTTGTACGGGAAGCACCATTTAAGTTGAGGCTACCTGGCAAAAAAAAAAAAACAGCATCGAACTGGAGGTCCAAAAACTCCAAGCCTAAGTTTGAACCAAACCGTTTAGGGTGTAGGCCTCGGGCTATACGGACAGACGGAAATGTCAGAATTGATTAACATCTTGAGTTCGAAATTTTGTACGAATAAAATGTCTTTCTCTTACTACCTAATCGAGAAAGTTAAAAATTAAAGCATCAAAAGGGTTGATCAATAAAACAACTGACAAGTGTCAATTGCGATAAAGTTGTACCTATATATGTAGGAAAACCTTGGTTCTATTCGTTACATGTCTCGACTCTTGGTTTGATTCAACGGGAATCGAGTATTTTTTCGTTCAAAATTAATGGCTTTAAAAGCTCTTCATACTAGCACTGTCTTGAACGCAGCCCCAGAAAGGTGTCAGCATGGACTCAAGTCACTTCTACAAGTTATACAAGTATGTCGAACTTGAGGTTCGGTACTTTGTCTACTACTTCTTTGAAATGTCAACCACAGGGGCCTTAGAAAACTTGTCCAAAAATATGCCCACACTCGACAGCACTCATATGGATTAGTCCCACAGGCACATATTGGTAAAGGGTCTTCCAAAAGGGACTTCCGAACTTTGACAGTTGACAGCGGCCATATTGTTGAAGCTACATCTGTCCAATTGGCTGTCATTTATTCAGTCCGTTTTGCCAAATCACCATGGACGGACATCGCGTCCAACAACACGTGCAAATGATAAAATTGTTTTATCAAAATGAGTGTTCTGTTGAAATCGTCCTAATCGTCCTAACGAGAGGACGATTCGCAGTGTGGTGGATCAAAAATTGTCCAACCCATCACATGAGATACAAGAGCGTTCAAAATTGGACATTTCGGCGGACTTTTGAACGATGTTACATTCCATACATGATGTACCTTTCAAAGGAACAACAAATTTCGATTGTAATTATCTCACACGCACTTTGTTTTATTTAAATTTGAAGGTAGGAAAAGCTCTTGTAATGAAAGACCCTCTATTTCCATTTTGATCATAGCTTCGATGGCGCTTCTACCGCTCAGCAACTGAATCATGGGTGAAAGATCATGGAATAGCACATTCGCGCATCAAATAGCCAAATAGAACAAACACGGTCACATTAAATATAAGCTCCAGATAGGTATCCGGACGTAATTCGATACTCTCTTTGTTTTTGCAGCCTTTTGCCGTCCATAAACAGTACCTTATCTGAAAGCCCTAGGGATGCAAGTTGGCATTTGAAAAACTGTCTCTAAAATAGGGAGCTTTACCTACACATATCTAATGATTGCTCTTATGTCTTATGTGCTAAATGTTTACATTTTGATCGTTGAATCACCGCCGCCGCCAGTCAGTCCCTGTTGTGGTTGTTTTGTATCCAAAATGTTGTCCAAATGAAAAATGTCTATTTTTTAATCTCTTTCCGCACAGAGTCGCGAGTTATCCTTCTCCGGGCCGGTCAATTATTATGTAAGCTTCAGGGTTTTCTTTTCTTCGACTGACACGTGCAAATCAAAAATGATCCGCCCAACAAAACAAAAGGCAACAAAAATCACAACAACTTTATCTATATGTGTATATTTTATATTGATGCGGATTACTTTCGGATTTCGCGACACCACAAATTCCGTTTTATATTTATTCCTCTCGATTATGCATTTTTTCTTCTTCTTCGTATTTATAAAACAAACACACGGCGGGGCGATCGAGAAACAAAAGAACGAAAATATGACGTCAAGATCATGAAAATTCTATGACCATCTTCTTTTTTTTTTTTGCTAGTAGCCCGACGAATATCATCACATGGACATGCCAACGGATAAATAAAATTTCGAAATATACAAAGGAACAACAAGAAAATGCCACCGAAAGAGCGATAGATAGGTACTTTTTGTATTCGCCTCGAAAGATACACAATAAGAATCCGACCTCACGCCAAGACGTTGCACGATAAACTGAAAACCAATGATGAAACTGAATACGATACGATCAGGAATAGAATTTCATCTGTGTTGAGTGAGGGCGCAGATGAATGGACAGCGACAGCCGAGCAAAACGGCACGCCAGCAGCGGCTGTCAAACTGTGAACGGGCTAGTGTGGGTAGGTCCAATAAGAATGCGACCAACACCGAACAAATTGAGGTGTGTGTGTGGGGGATTTTTTTCTTTTCCATTGCATTGGTGTGTATCCGTGGGGTTATAGGAGTTGAATTAGAGTTCATGTTGGATTGGGGTGGGAAGCTACTTTGGGTTGAACTTTTGGTGGAGTTGAAATCGTGCTTTAAGGCATATATCCCACCTTGAACACACACCCACTCGAATGGAGTGGATGTCCATCGCCGTGAGAAGGATTCGCAATCGAACTCTCCTCCTGGTGCGGAACTGCCATTTTCACAAGCGAGAAAAACCTGTTCCCCTGAGAGACCATTGTCTCGGCAACGGTGCCAGCGTAACCCCTCCCTGCAATCGCAATCTACTATCTAAAGGGGCGTGCGCAAGAGTGTCGCGTGTGAGAGACACTATTGTTGGATTGAAACACAATGAGCTGGTTGGTTGGTCGGGAAGATGCACGGTGTGTTATCGACTTGCGCGATGGCTGTACTCTCAGGTAGTCGGTACCATTTGTATCTTGTCATGTTTTTAGAGGCTGTAGTGATACCTAAAAATTGTAGGTATCGTTGCCGGGGATGCTGGGCTGGGTTTGGTGAGATTTTGGATTCGGGGTGTAGGGGTTGTGCAGAGGACGTGTGTTGTTATTCTATTTTTGTGCTTGTTAATGAATGAGACTGTAAGTGATACCGAGGGTGCAAGGCACCTGCTTGTTTGTTAAATTATTATGATTTGGTGTGGCTTTTGTGGTTAGCACTTGAACTGATTTTTTTTTGGTTTGTTTCAATCAGTCAGTGGGTAGGTCTAGGTGTTTACCTACACTGGGTGTTTGGAAGTGGGTAGAGGGAAGGTAAAAATGTGTATTGTATTTAAATAAGCATTTAAATAAACACTTTTGTATAATAAACCTACGATTTTGATGTAGGTAGGTTATATACCTAAAGCCAAAGGTACGGGTGGGTATATTTTGGTAGAGAATATAGGAAGCCACCGCCAAGGGTTGTGGGCTGGAGATTCGTATCATTTAGTGATTTGAAATCATTTATGGCTTCTCAACGCAAAAATATCCGTGGGCACCTAGTTAGGGAGGTTTTAAAAATGTGGTTCCTAGGTGTAGGAGACAATAACAACTTTTGAGGTCTGTCTAAGAAAAAGATATTGAACCGCAAACCCAATCTAGGCGATAAAGTCGGCAAAAGAATGAGTGAACTTTCAAAAAACCAGCGCGCCAAGAACGTGCCAAAAATAAAAAGAAGAGACTTTTAAGGCGGAGCTGGCTTGCGCTCCTTACCAATCCATCTTCTGCTATACTTTGACAAGTTCGGGCGGTGTGTCATTCACACCAGCAGTCTTGTCTTAAGCTTGCGGATATCGCCACCCTCGGTCGGAAAATCACACCAGTCATCGTCAAGGGTGAGCCGATTGAGATTGTAGAGATGTGAGTCTTGATCCCTTTCTATGCCCTACCTAATGGCTCTTCCTATCCGAGTTGGGAACATGCTTTAAATGTAAACATACCACTGAAGCTTCATTTGAAGAGAAGTTCCTGCTCAACATTAAAGTAAATCTGGGAACATAATACAATTGTTGACATCTGCAAAGCCTCGCGGCGCTTGTCTGCAGAAGATTATTTACAAAATTAATGTTACATTTTTTTGAGTTCCATTATTTTGAATGGACTTGAATTTTATAATGAAAAGAGAAAATTTAACTTCTTCTATTTAGGGAGAAGAAGCAAAAATTAAAAATGATGTAATTAAAAGTTTAAATGAACAAAGTTTAAATATCATTCTTCAGCTTTCCTTTAAGAAAATTGGTTTTGATGGATTACGCATTTCTACTGGGATTTCGTTTGATTTTGTTGGAACTGCTACTCTGGCCGTACTGGTTCCAATATCTCGGAATGATTCTTCTTTCTTGCTGTCTTTGTCTGGTATTGACAATTTGCTGTGCTGGAATTTTATAACTGCTTTCATTTTTAAACTGTGTTAGTATCTCCATCTTGAAAAGTTGTTCTATATTTTGTAGAAGGCTCATTCTGCTATCAGTTTGATGCCACTGAAATTCACGCTGACGTATTTGTGATTAGTGGACCTAACTTTGATCCTTGTGGTACCCCATGTTTCGCCTTTTTCCTCCCTCAAATGTTCTTTTATTTTGACTCTGTATTTTCTGTCTTTCCGGTTGCTTTCAATTTCCCAGCCACGTCAAAATGGATCCTCTTACTCCAATCTTTTCTAACTGAATAAAAATGTCTTTGGGGCATAGTGTGTCGAAAGCTTTTTTAAAATCAATGAATAGAGCGATCACGCACTGTGGGTTTGCTCCAAGCTACTATACATATTTGTAAAATGTCCATGCAATCGGTTTATGCTTTTATTTCGCCTAAATCCAAATTGGCTATTTTCTAAGATCTTAAACTCTTCAATTTATATCCGTTTAGTCTCTTATATACAATTTCTTTCAATACCTTTATCTATTACTGGGATTATAGAAATTGGTCTATAGTTCGAGATCTCAATTTTCTTATCACATTTGTGTATTGAGCGAACAACTGAAGTTTTGAGAGATACTGGAACTACCTATACCTAGATTGCTCCAAACTGATATATTAACTATTTTTGTAGCTACACGGGCCAAGATAATTGAACGGTTTTTAAGACTTTTGGGTCTTATTCCATCTATTCCTGCCGATTTATTTTCGTTAAGTGACTTCTTCCAGATACATTGAGTGCTGCTTTTTTTTGCGAGATGATTTGCGAGATTGTTAAAGTATTTTTTTCGTTTGAAAAGTTTATAGCCAAGGCCGCCTACCTAATATTAAGTTGTACATAACACAGAACCGATTACCTACAATTTAGGCTGAGGCCACGCAGTGAGCGGCAAGCGGCAGAGCGTCCCCTGTCAACATTTTGCCTATAGGACATCGATTTATTTGGAAGAGAACACAAATTCTAACTTCACTTTCTGTAACTGTTCGAAGTTCATATAGCCAGATACACACATAGCTCCTAAAAGTTGCCATCATTTAGGTCCCTCTAACAATATCCTACGCCAAACCTTCAAGAAAAAGGTAGGAACCTATAAAATTCATTGCATCCAACTATTGTCCTGTTTTTTTGTTTGTTTTTTGTTTGTGCTGCTCATCCTTCATCCAATAACTATGAATAAAAGTATCGAATTTCATAAAATAGAATCTCTAATCAGTCAGAAGTCCTTCGCTAAGACGAATTCAATGTGCGGTGCGCCCTTCCGTCAGGCTCAATGTATTTGTATACATACACAGCATAAGGGAGCCGCGCTGTTCTTCTCGTTCCCTCGTTCGTCGTCATTCCTTTGTCTATATGAGAAAGGCGAAAACAAAGGAGCACACGAAATTATAATAAAATTGATAATGACGAGACGATTAATTTCCAGGGAATGAGAAAACTCTTATGAGAACAAATCAAACCCATGCACGGTCTATTGACTTTAAGTCCTTAGCTGCTGTCCTAGTTCTTGTGACATTTTGTCCGGGTATACCTGGGAGTTACAATGTTGTGTCCTCCGGAAGTGAGACATATTCTTGGGCAAAACAATAGAGATGATAATGAAGTTTGATGTTATTGCCGATGCTGTTGACGGACAAAGGATCATAGGAGGTCAGTCGTTCGCCTCTGATGAGATAACAAGAATGGTTAACAAATTTCTTCCCTTCTGAGAAACACTGTCACATGTGACAGCCGCCTTGAGGTTGATCCAATTTGTTTTGTCTCAAAATTAGCCTTCATTGTCATGTTTGTGTGTATGAATTCCCGAACTGCACGAATGCGAATCAAAACTTTTAACAAGGAAATTCCGTTGGCTTGAATTGGTGTTGTATTGTATGGTGACTATATGCAACTGTATTACAACCCCAAATGGCAATCGCATGCAAAAGTGCAATATTCCGGGTGGATATTCACATGGCAGAGGGCAATTCGGTTGTGAAAGCAGCTGCCATGAGAAGCTTCGCCCAAATGAACATCGAAAGGAATAGTTCGTCGGTCTCAGCACTCTTCGAATTGCCAAAGTTGTATCGAGTTTGGTTATTGGTTTTGATCTCATTATTTGATAAGAACTTTTCAAATTAGGAAAGCAGCCAAATCACCCCTCAGGCTGCAATTTGTGCTGCGCATTTCGTAGTACGAAACGAAATAAATTTGTAATGATATCGTGAAGGTTAATGTGTAGGTAATAAAAAAATAATAAGCGCACAGGTGCTCTCTCAATTTAACATTTCTTTCGAACCTTCTATGGCTAGGTAAAGTTGTAGTGGATGTTGGTTGAGGACGAATATCCTTTTTTGGCCACCTTTCGTATCCTAATTTATTGATTGCGCAATGTTATCAATTGTTTGCCTGCGTTTTATTGATTGTTATTTTAATGTAAATTCATTGCAGTGCCTACTTTATGAATAAAACGTCATTCTGACATCGGGGTTCTCCTCTACTCCTACGTATATGTGCAAACTATACCCATGAATCCAAGAGAGAGAAGATGACGACATTCGCATGATTCTCTGTTTCTATGTCCATTTTGACAGCTTGTCACCCCACCGAAATATATGGATCTTAAGGTTCGTTCGGGTGCTTTTTTGCAAACGTAATATTAATAAAAATTACCTGAGAAACTGCGTGCGAGTGCGATCACGTACTGAGAAAATTGAAACAAAATAAGACAGAAATCCATTTCCCCCTCGACTTACTAGGTTTGTTTGACATGCCTAGCACTAGTGCCCACTAGTGCGCACTGAGAAGTGTCAGCTGATTTTCACACCTGTAAAAAAAAACCTGCACAACCCTTAAAACTTGGCTACTATATCGAACGCAAAGTATGTCGCCTTTAGTCTGTCAGTTTTTGACATTGAAAAATATTTATCTTTTAGTGAAAGAAGTGTGAAGATACAAAACTATTTCTTGTTTATTGTTAAAAATGAGTGAACTCAATTCTTTTGAATACCAAATTCATTTCTATTTACCTATATCCCTATGAGCAAGTGAATGACAGCAAGCGAAATGACAGCGCGACTCAGTACTGAATTCTTGCTCCGACAAATTAACTGGGGTTTGTTCATTTGTTCAGGGCACAACTAGGGCGCCCTAGAAGGCAAGTCAAACACAGCTTTTCAGTACTAGGGCGAGTTCAGTGCTATATCGAACACATTAGGGTTAAACCAGTGCGCACCAGTGCGAGACAGCTCAAAAGTTTGACAAGTAAGACTCTATTTATTTTCGTCTTCAACGATGTCGGAGGAATAAGTCGTAATGCTCGCCTAGAACATATCAGCGCATTCAAAAAGGTACCTATAGTGGTTTAATAGGTATTTAGATTAAAGAGAACCTTGTCAAATGTCAAAATGACATTTCATAAACTTTTTGTATAAGAAAATCGGTCAGGTAGGTACTTGTCTTCAAACTGAGAGATTTCTCTCTGGATTTCTAAGATTTTTCTATGCTAAAGTACACGAACGAACCAATTGTGACGGAGGAGGTGGCGGAATTTTCAACACAAGAAAACGTCATGCACGCGTGTTTTCTCTCTTGGCTTTGACGTATACCAATCAAAAGAGACCGTAAAAAGGGTAAACCGATTGCGGTAATCTTATAAATTTCCTTCACTCATGGGTGCAACCGCTTAAAATATTCAATTTATCTAGTCCTAGCTAATCACACTCTTTAGGGACATCCAAAGTAATAAACTACCCCACGTCACGACTGCAGCTAGTTCTTAAATCCCCGTGTGACTACGGCCAACCCAGCGGTAAACACATTCCTCATAATTAAAGCAGCAATTTAAGCGTTCCGCAAAGGTGTCTGTGATTGCAGTCGATAAGTTACACACCCAGCACCTATAGGCCAGGCTGTAAAAACCGACTCGTCCAGATGATAATGGCATGGCGGCGCAAAGTAATGTGCTCCTTTTGACAACTGAGAATTATCTGCTTCGCTCACGAGCCATTTAAATCAATTTAACGCGACGAACACGTTTTTTTATTGAAATTTATTGACAGCCAAGAAACACCGTATAGATTCTTGTTTTTTATGTGTGCTGCGCGATTTCTGTTTTATTACTCACATTCACTTATTTATTTCCCTTTAACGTTGTGCGGTCGCCTGTGTGCGTGCATCAGGTATCCGTGAATACTTTGAGGGTTTTCTTATCTTTTTTCTCTTCGCTGGCAAATTGCTGCAAATTGTTAAGCGAAAACCAACAATTACGAGGACATAAATCAAATGTTAACTTCTTTCGTGGCGAGCATTGGGTGTCAATAAATAAAAGGAAAACGGAGTGCGGTTCTTGGTGCCAAAGTCGTCGCTCCTTTTCGGTGCTCGCGGTATAAGTGAGTATGCGGCTGTGGTGCGGGATGAACACGAATTAACACCAAACGATTGCTAGTGTGAGGTCTTTTGGCGCAGCTCCCTTGGTTTACTTAGGTATACCTATTCTTGAGCGAGAGTCAAACGATGGGGAGATGCTGAGGACGCACTGACGTGTGCAAGTGCTTCTGGGTCGAACTCAGTGGGGGGTATAGGTCGCCAAGGATATATGCGAGGTGGAATATAGGGTATGCGAGCCGTGATTACAAAATCGCATCATGCCCTTTACACCCTATTTCATATAGAACGTTGAATCGCAAGCTTTGCATGCTCACGACTAGACTTGAACGCGTGAATACGAAAATTCCTAGCTATAGAAGGTCTTAGGAAGACTGCGTTGCTAGTTGACGACCTTCTGTATCATTTTTGGAGCTTTTTTGTTATCTCTGCCCCATTATTCGCGAAGACGACAGTGCCAGCTGACAGGTAAATTCTCATGAATTTACTCGTAGCACCTACCTGAAAGAGAGAAAGCCGATTCGTTCTCCAAAATTCGCACTTCACCTTAGTTGAACGCATTAAGACCATCCCCTTCGATTTAAAAAAAAAAACGCTTGCTCTCCACCGGGAATCTCATCAGATTTACCCTATGGATGAGAAGATTGCCCGAGGAGACGCTGGGGTCTTCAAATCTCTCTCTCGCCAGCGAACCCTTCCAGCGGAACAAATGCAAGCGAATCAGACTAACGTCGTCGCACACACAAAAAGCAAACCAAACGGATTGCCCGCTGAACACACAGCTCGGCTCCCCCGCTGTTCGGCCAAAGCGACGTGAAAATTGAATGATTAACGATGCGGCTAAAGATTATTAACTATTAACACACATGCGGTCGTTGTCGTCGACCCTATACCTGCGAGTATAGTGTGCTGCGAGGCACCATTCCCTCCTACAGTCTCATAACTTTTGCCACACGTACTCGCGTTCGTGATACATCACAATTACACGGCAACTCTGTAATTAGCATCAATTAGTGATAATGGCTCGTTGCAAGCGGTATCCGAGACGTGGTTGGTGGTATAGTTCGTGCACCGACGACGGCGACTCCCCCTTGGGGCTGACTCCAATAAATCTCCCTAACGCCTGGGCTCTTGTGGAATTTAATTGAAATCCTCCTCGCGTAATCGCGGCCAATTCATGCACTCGTATCGAGATATATGACCGATCGGCAGGGATTCCGTTTTCCTTCGCCCCATTCACTTATTTCGAGAGAACGCCGTGTCAGAGCCGCAGCCAAAGTGTTAGGCCGGGCCTTGTTATTGTGTGAATCTTGACAGGTGGTGCTGATTTATGACCGCGTGATTGAGGATATTTGTCAGAAGAAATGAGTTTTTATTATCGCCATTAATCACTCTCGCATAATTTTCTCGCCTCGATGGCTTATTAATTGAATTTAATGTGTGTGTATGTGAGCTCATGCGATGCAGCCAGAGTTGGTCGAAATATTTGCATGATTTATGCGAGCACTGGAGGACGGCCTCTTGAACTGGTATCGAATCGAAGAGAAAGGTGCATCATCTACTTCCTGTTGCTGGGATATACCTAAACGTAGCGATAGAAAGTATGCGCAACACTCCGGGTCCTATAATTAGCGCGCGATTGTTATTTGGTGATGGAGTGATATCCTGTTGACCAGAGCGGAGGTGATAAAATTAATCAAGTACCCGTAGAGCACGCACGACAAACGCACGTATAGGATTTATGTTTGCAGCTTAATCACCGTGAATTTATGATCGTCTGTCAATTTAATTGATGGATATACATTTCAACTTTCAAGTGAGAAGAGGAGTTTATTTGTTTTGTTCGACACGGGCGCACACTCGGATCGTGTCTGGGCCCATGGGTGGTTCCACCTGGGTGTTATGTTGCAATCATCATCCAGGGACTTGTGATGTTTGCTCTCGCGCGAGTGTAAATCATGTGTCAAGTTGGGTTTTCAGTTTTGACAGCGAATCAGAGATAATCTGTTGAAAGTTTTGTTAACACCAATACTAGGTGGGCGCGAGAGCTGTCACTGGTCAGAGGGAAAGGTACAGTTTGGCATCGTTGGGGGGCCGGCCAATGCTGAGTGGTTGCGATTTTATCGTTTTGATGGTAATTTTTGTGGATAAAATTGTAAAGATGGCGCTCAGACAGATTTATTTGGCATTTCTCTATAATTTTAATTTATTCCACCATCAAAGACGTCCGTAAAAGAATGACAATTCCAAGGCCATAAATATGTGTCTGCTGAAAACTCTGCCTGAATTATGAAACGTCACTGCACGATCTTAGCCATCAGTCACAAAAGGCAGTTAGGATCTGTGAGACTAGCTACATTCAATCGAGCTGTATTTTTTCCCCCTAAACTTGCTTTATAACATTCAAATGATGGTGTGCCGAAGTTATAGTTTGAACAGAAAGAACTAGTCCACGAAAGCACTTTAGAAGCGGTAGCTGGATGTTGATATGTCAGTCAGTTCGCAGTGCCTAACAACAAAGTTCAGCTTTTACAGCATTTGAAAATAATTGATTTGGCCCAAGACTTATTCAAACCGTAGACAGTCCTTTCGACAAGACCTCCCACCTCCTCGCAGGCCAAAACTATCCTCCAGCATTGTTTGCCAAATTGCCACACTACATCACTTGTTTCTTGCGTTCATCCTTATCGATTTTGACAACTATTCGCCGCGAGAAAAATGCTGACCAAACATAAGACCAAACGCAGAACCCAACTGCTCCCAAATCGAAAAACCTAAATCAATTTTAATTTTCATTCAATTTAAAGTTGGCGCGCTTCTGTGAAATCGATATCCCGAGGGCGATTCAAGGTATAGAGCCACACCAGTAACACAACCCACCAGATCGAAGGTGTTAATATTCAATTAGACCCCAGACATTGTGCGCAATAAATTATCCTTCAACAAGATTTCGCATCTGGAGAGTTGAGCGCGACGTTTAATTTGAGATATGTTTCTGTCCTCGCGCAGAGAAAATGTGAAAGGAGAATTAATCGCCATCAGCAGTAGTTGCGGGAGCATATGTGCGAAGTCCACAGGCTCACATTGCAATTAAATGTTGGCAGAGAAATGAAAAATATCGCTAATTTGTTTAAAAAGTGCCAACACCCTTTAACCGAAGGCAATTATAGTTTGCGTATGACCTGTGGAATGTGGAACCTCTCAAGCTAAAGCGAATGCAATGCTTTCTTGATGCACGACAATTGATAACGGCATTTATGCACCGGGTCTGTATCTGGCTGCAGTTGGTACTTGGTGCTACCTGGCTTAAGAAGGTTCTACGCAGATGTGGGCGCCTCCGCGATTATGGGATTAAACGTATCTATTTCCACTCGTCAGTGAGTGATATCAGTTGCATCGCTAAAACTCGCAGGGATAACAATCAAAAATGCCAAAAAGGATGATTTCATCCGATTAAATAAGGGATTCTCTCATTGTCTTTCAAAAAGGGAATTCCAATCCCAGCAAAAGACTCGCAAGGCGCCTATTTGTGTAATTTTCATTTTCCATTCGCATCGCAGGATGTAAGGTGTATTTCTGTTTACGATAATAATCACCGCAAAAATCCAGATCTCAGACTGGGATTGTGTTTGTTGTATTTATTTTGGGCGGTAATTGGCGGAGATGTTTGCTTTGGAAATTGGATATGGTACAGGTAATGGAAATGGACACACAAACACAAATAAAGTTGTAGTAGGATAACAATTAACATGGGAATGCAAATGAACAGGGGTTTTTCTTTTTCAGTTTCAGAACTGTCAAAAAAGTTCGTATTTCCGTTTCAGCTACGACATTTTAGTGTTCTGAATTTGTATTTCTATTTTCTTTCAAAATACGATCAGAGCGCACTCATTGAGCTCACAATGGAGCATGTTCTTAGTAGGTTTAAATTAAAACACAAATCGTGTTTGACAGCCAACTTTAATTTCTGATCTGGAGCTCCAACTTCGTTATGCTTTGTCTAATGTCGTTTTCCATTGGGATTTTCAGCTTTTGCTCTCGGTTTTCAGATTTTTCCTGCCCAATGGAACATAAAACGAGATTTTTTTCTTCCTTTGTTAAAAGTCAGCTGTCACGTACAGCGGAGGTGTAGTAATTGCGTGCTAAAAGCTCCACTAAAAAAGCACGCATATTGTAATTTGTGTTTATAAAGATCCATTCAATTTATGTTTGTATCCATTGCAGCGGCAAATGGTTTTGTATTAGCGTAAGTACGTGTGAATCGGAAATCGCTTTGACTTTTTTGTGGCCAATGGGACAGAGAGTAGAAAAGCTCTGAAAAAAGTGTCAAAAACGTCATAAAATCAGAAGTGTGAATGCTAGAGAAAATGAAAGCTGATCGTAAATAGCTAAACGGACTGACGAAATAGAACAAATACTGTTCAATTCTTGCATTTTGACAGTCACATGACAGCTAGTGCTCAAAATGGTTTTAATAAATAAATCAGATCGCTCTGAACAGGAAAATAAATATACCTACACCTAATGCTGGTGCTGCCATGTTTTATTCATGTCCCAATCTGTCTGTGGCGCCTTCATTATGTCCATCCTCAATGTTTCCGTGTACAAAAACAAATAAAAATCAAAACTAATCTCCACCATCATCACAATGTGGCATCCAACACTTTTCGGTTATCCATATTTGTCAACTGTTTGGGTAACCCTTTCATTTCTTCATAAGCCTGTCAAACTGGCATCACAAATGAGACCCAACAAATAGAAAATAATAAAAATAATAATCCAAACCAATAAATGAAGGGAGATGATCTTATCTGAGAGCGCGAGCGCCTGTAGGATTTATCACTTGCACGCCATGTGGTAAACGGAGATCCTATACACGTACACAATAAACATACCTGCTCGCACAACTGACTAGCACCTAGCACATTGCGGGGTTCAATGTCTATTTCAACTGCAGCGCGGTGCAAATGACTGTCACTGGTTTAGCTTCCTTCATTGCCCGACTGAGAGCTGAGTCCCCCCCCCCCAGTGATATTGTGTTGCCTTATTAATGTGACCATTTGTGGGATAGTGTCAGCTGGACCAGAAGTTGAAACCGACAACGATAATCTGGTGACCATTTCCCCCATAATTCATTACCAGTGTGTATCTCATATCACGGTAGTGCAAGTGGAAGACACACGGATGCACACAGTGCACACCCAATGCGCCAACAACACGCTGTAATGTGGCACAACATCACGAACGAATGTCCTGGTAATATGTCGTCGTTCACGACCGATCTTCTCAAGACCTCCAGGTGGATGACGAAGTGTTTAGTTTTTCCATCTTGTTGTTGTTGCACCCAAAGGTATGCTCTGTGGGGTGGAATGAAGTGAAAGATGAGATTTGTATCTCGAACGTATATCTCGATCTGGCGATAATCTTTCGGACTTGAGGAAATGCATATCTGTGAAGGTATTAACCAAGCGATTACTTCGTGGAACATTGGAAATAGCCTGTTCGGACCGTTGTCATAACATACGTATATGGAACCACCAGTTGAAATGGCATTTCATTTGGTGACGATTTGAACATCGCGTCGAACAAACGAGGGTACATGCCTGCTGTTCCATTCACCACCGCACAAGTTGTGAAGAAGATATTTCAACTGAGGGTTTTTATGTCGCAGTTTTACGTGGGGCAACGGGCAAGGTGGTTATAGTGTGTGTTGGACTTCTGGGCTAGGGGTCTCTGTTTTGGATTTGGCATTCGTTCCAAAAATAAAAACTCTCACAAACGAATGGTAGTGTATGGAGCTATGATTCTATGAGCCTATTGAGCCAACTGTACCCATAGCGGAAAATATCGTTACTGGTTTTTCAAGGTGGCGCAATGGAAAAGACGAAAGACCCCGCACAGCGATCCAGCCCACTAACCACTGCGCCCATACATCTCCCATAAAGTCCAGTTTACTAGTGTAGCTCATGGCACACAGGCGACTTGACTCATGAAGATCACCACCGTTTAAATAATAATCCTGCAGAAATGTTTTGCGATAGCAATTTGTCTACTGATTGTTTAGTTTTTTTCTTCAATCGCGTATATTTCTGCAGACAGGATATTGTGTGCTGAGTCGCGAAATACGATCGCCACGATTACTGCGACTTGAAAGCGAAGGGTACACTGTGACTGTGCCTGCGTACGCATTGGCAAACGCATGCCAGATGGAATGCTCGCGCGATATCCCCATGTGAGACTGGATACTCTTTTGGTGGCTCATTTTTAGGGATACGGTACGGCGTCGCACATGACACTTCGTTGGCACATCGTAAATTATTTATTTATTGTACAAGGCTTTTGTTGTTGGTTTGGCTGCGCCTTGCTTCTTCTTGGTTTTATGGATACACGCTCCCCGTTTCACCCGCAAGTAGTTTGTCTCAATTTTTATGAAACAGGATACTCGAGCTGATCATAAATTCTCATCGAATTGGGAAAAGGGGAAAACAAGTAAGATACAGAAAAAAGACTCGCACATTGATTTGAGAAACTTTATGGTTTGCCGTCGGGTCGAGCAATCAATAAGCCTGATGAGCAAGAAATCGTAAGTAAATTTGTTGGTCGTGCATAGAACATTTACAAAAAGCAGATCAGTTTCGTTGTTCCACGAGGCGCGTAAAATTTGAGATCTGAAAAAGATTTCTGGTGGTGGTGGCCCCAAAGGAAAACGGCATTAGTAGCAAAATTTATTATATTTTCTAAGTTGTTTCATGTCGTTTACATTTGGTTTACATTTCGAGATCCACTTTTTCGATTTCCTCTATCGTTGCAATAACACTGGGTAAAAAAGCTAAAGATTGAATCTAAGTTTCAACCTAAGACTCCTCGTCTACCACAGTATAGCCACTGAAAGATCCCATGATGCTCTTTGCATCCCTTTTCGCCCTGTGTATCAGCTATACGATTAGACTTTCCAGAAAATCCTAAGTCGGTAAACTCCGCAGATGGATCTGTTGACTAACTCCCTTTGCTACGTGTGCCATTGCGATGTCCCACAATACACATAAAATTATTATGGCAATAAAGTATTCTCAATATCTTCTTTCTTAACAACACCCTCACAATAGGCTCCTATCAGCCATCGTATGATTTACCTAATAACTTACCTAGACAAATATCCAACCTGGAAAGTGCCAACTACAAGGAACGTCGTAAAACAAGTGGTTTCTTTTATTACACATAATTTATTCCTAATAAAATAAAATCAAATTAAACAATCTAAGTAGCCGGTCGCTTCTTCGGAGCTATCTGGTTGAGCATCTCCTCGCCCTTGTTGCCTTTTGCTGTCCACGATGCCTTCCACTGATCTGGGCTCAGTTTATAGGTTTCCAAACGCAGCGCATTATAAATGATACGCCCAAAGATTGTTCCCTTCAACTTGTTCTCCTTGGTCGACAGTTCCTTGGCTATTCGCAGTTTCTGTCCTTCGTTGGAGGCATCAAACAATTTCTCCAACACTCTTGATCCGCATCTTCCCAATGCCAGATCCATATAGAATCCTTCCAGCAGTTTGATGAGTTTCTCGCGCGACTTCTCGCCAATAAATTTGCTCTTCAGGAATGCGTCGGCAATGAAACACCCATTGGGCAGCTGAAGTGCGGCGGCCAGGTCTTTTGGTGGCGTCTCCAATATGCAGTTAACCAAGAAAATCGGCTTGTTGAACTGCAGAATGTCTTGAATAATCAGAGAGCCAAACAGGACAACGTAGTTATTCTTGTCGTAGGGGAGAACCTCGGCCGGTTTCATTTTGAGCATGCAGGCGAAGAATGACTTTGGACGATCCGCTCCATTTTCGGTGGTGCAATGAAGTGTCTTCTGAAGCCCTGTAACGAATGCCGCCTGTTTGCTGTTCAGACGTAGACAGGCGCTGGAAAGCGAGCTGACCACACCGGTGTTGCCGATCTCAACGATTTTCTCCAAGTGGTCGACGAGCTCATCGAACACTTCCTCGAATACACTCTTGTCAGTTATGTTGATCAATAGCTTTTGTACCGAAAAATTGGTGTGTCGACCTTTGGCAAGATTCAAAACACGTCCAGCAAAGAGCGTGGTGTAGATATTTCCGAGGAGCTTGGGCTCTGCTACAGACATGAGAGTTTCCAAAAGGCGCTCGCTGCTTTTTATCTTAAATACCGATGGCAAATTGGCTTTAAAATCATCCTCTGCCGTTGATGTCTTTCCGTTTTCATTCTCTTCGTCAGGTTCCTTTTGGCTTTCATCCGCATCGGCAAGGTCCTCCTTCGCTTCATTCCTAGCCTCCTCTTCGTTTTCCTGTGCCAAAAGGCTTTCCGACACGTTTACGTCCACGAAAGCTTCGGCAAGCAGTTTCTTTCCCAGGCGCTTTAGACCTTTCTTGTCCACTTGCGAAAGGGCGACGCAAATAACACCAACCAAGCCGGCAGATTGTACCTTATACGGCAAGTCTTTGAACTGTGGCCACATTTCCAATCGTGACACGAATTCTTTCATCAATTCGGTCCACTCACTGGGCACTTCGAATGTAGTCTTATCGTCCAACAGGCTTTTGTCACCAGTCTTGGATGCACTGTTGCTTACAGGCTTGCCTTTAATGAATGCCACCTTGGGTGCGTGAATTCCAGAGAGGCTAAATATGCACGTACGGATGAGATAGCTGCCACAATTGTCCCAAACAAAATCCTCCAAATTGTTAAGCAGGAACTTGCTCACACGCAAAACAAACGCAGCGCACTTTGTACGATGGTCCTCAGCGAACTCTGTGGTCAAGTTGTACTTTAGATCAGTGACAAAGTCTGTTTTAGGTTTCTTGTACTGAGTCTCATCTTCTTCCTCCTCATCCTCCTCTTCTTCGTCGTCAGCTTTACTTCCACTGAAGGCTCGAATGAGTGCAGTCCCCAGCATTTTCTGCAGCACATGCGAAGCAAATGGATCAGAACATAATGGACGCAAATTTTCACCAAAAACTTCAAAGAATCGCTCGAGATGCCCGTGGTCGGAGAAGCCAATGAGGCTCTCGAGAACTTTGCATACGATTTGATTCGAAGCGAGATTAATCTCTTGCTCCTTAGTTTGCTCCAACACGTTGTTGGCCATCGAAACTGCAAGAGAAGACAATGTGATTTGATTCATTTAAAAATTCTTTCCACTTACCCCTTTCCTCAGTGGAGGTGCATGGCTTATTTAGAGCGGCGAGGATGCCGAGGAAATATTTAAATTGATCCTCTTCAATGTGAGTACCGCGCCCGAAATTGCCTTTTTTTGCAAAACCTTTGGCATTGGACAGAAAACGGCTGCCAGTACTTTTCTTGTTGCGTCTGTTGAATCGGTTGCCATTGCCATTATTTTTGAATGGCGGTCGTCTGTCGAACTGTCTGCCACCCATGTGCATTTGTTTATCAAAGGGTTTATATTTACTTTCATCACCCATTTTACTGTTTAATAGAATAAAGAAGAACTTCTTAAATTTTGTTTGTGGAAACCACGCTCGTGCCGGGATAAGTATGTATGTAATATGACGTTTTGGAAGGACAGAGATAACTAGTACTGTTGAGCTGTTGAATTTCAGAATGTTCAGAATTTAATTTGAAGGCGATATCATATGGTATAACATTGTTTAGCGACGGAAATTGTTTTGGAAAAAAATTCCTGAAGATAACGAAAATAGTCGAGCCGATTCTGATTTGTTTTCAAAAAACATAGTTAAGGGCCAATAATATATTGAAAAATATTGAAAACCTTATGTTGTTTAGTTATGTGAATAAGTGAATTTTTAGTGTTTACCTACAATAACTAATTTCATGCACTTCCACCTTTAACTTCCTATTATTTTCTCGTGCCTTCTAGGTGTCGCTGCTATCTCTAATGTGACTTCATCCGCTGTCAGCCTAGCCTATTTGACTTCCATCACAAAGAAAAACAAGCGAAAAGCGAATTGTTTACTTTAAAAACAATTTAAAACACTATTTTAAGTAGAAGAAATACGCGAAAATATCATATTTATTATTACTTAAAAAAATGCTGACAACAAAAGTGGGAAAAGTTGGCAAAGTTCTTGTCTGTGGAATGAAGGGCGTTGGAAAAACTGCTTTAGTCGAACAACTTATCTATGGGAATATTACAGCAGAATCTGTGAATATCTATTTACCCCATATGTGTTTATTTAGTAATTTAGCACAGTAAATTTAGGAAATCCACTCAACAATCGAAGATATCTATGTAGCAAGTGTTGACACTGGCAGAGGACCCAGAGAATCTCTTCGAATATACGATACAGCTGGCCTACAGGTGCACAATTCATTCAACAAACTATAGAAAGTTACTTTCACTATCAACTTTTAGGGCAAAGCACAGCTACCACGTCACTATCTGTATTTCCCTGATGGATTTGTGTTGGTCTATGATCCAAGTGATCCCTCAAGTTTGGATATGTTGGACGACATCAAAACGGACATCGATAAGAATAAAGAGAAGAAAGAGGTAGCTATTATTGTGCTTGCCAACATGCGTTCGAGAAATGGCAATGGAAAGCGCTTGGAATCTCCGCCATCGTCACCAGATCCAATTGATGCAATTCTGAGCCGGGCAAATAGTTGGTGTGCTCGCGAACGAATAAAGCACTACACAGTGAATGCTATGGAACGTGCATCGCTGTATGAGCCGTTCATCAATCTCTGTGCACGCTTGCACCCGCCACAGCCAAAGAGTTCATTCCCACAGCTGCGTCAGGTTATGCAGAAAACACAAAAGAGTGATGTATGATGTTGTCTGTTTCCGCAGCTGCCAGACGAATAGTATTGAGAGAGCCAGCCAATCGGCGTGGATAGAATAAAAGTAAGGATCAGCCCCTGGACGAGGTGTGCACTGAAAGTATTTCAACAGAACAATTGCATCCATTCATTTTGTATTAACGAATCCATAGTATTCTTAAATTTTAAAACTAATTAAGCTATTCTGTAAGGAAACCTTTGGTTTTTGTTTGTATTCAAGTCGCACAAGATAGTGTCCTTCTATATTACCGCCTCGTTAGCCAGTTCACCTTTTCGCTTAGTATTTATGCATATGACGCCTACGTACCTGTACGTGTTATTTTTTCCGAATATTATTAGACAAATAGACGCTTTGCTCAAGCGGAGTTCTTTGCATTAAACCACTTTGTACTTATTTTGTTTCAAATTGTGAGGATATATTTATTAAAAAGTAAACTAATTATATTTTATCAATGAGTTGTTTAATTAAAAGGTTTTCATTTCCCGGGCGGATCTGCATAGTCGTAGGGCTGTTACTGCGTCGAAGAACTCCATGGGACGGCAATATTTAAAGCCTAAACTTAGACTTACCAACATTAAAAGGCTACCACAAGCAGAGAAGAGTTTAGGCCTCAAAGGCGAAGTTGAAGAGTAAAACGAATTGTTAGTAAGGCTAATACCTTTAGTTTGGCACCTTTAATAACTCAGAGTAATAAATACATGATTGTCGCGAATAAAAGCACACAGAATACCCTAGTTCGTACAAATTTATTTCTACAAGAAATGACAAAGAACACACACGTACACAACCATCTGTACATAATCTTAAAAATAAGTCTCTAACATTGGGACACAAAAACCACAAGTACACAGGTGGTCTTTCTATAAATGTGTTGACATAAATAAAATAACTTATCCTGCAAAAGTCCAAAAGCGAGGTCATCACTTCCATTTCAAATTGTATCGCAACTTTCTCAAATGTATCGCTGTGTTGAAGACGAAATCCCACATAGGGCTGCTGATGCCATAGCCTAGGTCCTGATGTGCAAAGTGATGCTGATAGTGGTACCGTTTCATGTGGTACATGTGCTTAAACGTCGGGCTTCCATAATGCAAGTAGTAATGCATCAGATCATAGCACAAATAACCAAACAGTGCTCCTCCCAATATCACTCTTGGATTGGGCACCAAATAGCTCACAGGGAGGTAGATAATCGAAGCAAAAATTACCCCAGGAAAGGGAGGAAAAACCAATCGTTGCGGATCGAAAGGCACTTTGTGATGCAGCCCATGAATCAAGAAGTGGAGAGTGCAAACAATGGCGCTCTTTTTGTCATCTGTTTTCATATGGAAAAGCCAACGATGGAGGCTGTATTCGAGGAGAGTCCAAAAAATGATGCCAACTGCGAAGTAGAGTGAAAGGCCAAAGAGCTAAAAGAGAAGAGACAAGTAAATATAGAGAGGTCACTTTGGGATACAGATAATCTTACCGTTCCATACTCAGAGCGATGCCAGCTACCGGAAAATCGATCATTTATACAGTAGAGTATGACTGGCACCCAAAAGGTGGGTATGGCCCACCAAGGGGTTTTTGTGCACATTTCTAGGTACCAAGGCCCGAACAGACGCAATGGACGATCTACTGGCTTATGCACCCATTCATCGTAGTATGGGATGATGTTTGAGATCTGCGGAAGCATCGCCTTGTTCCAATCGACTAGGTGCTGAAAATAAAACATTGATTTTTACCAACAATTTTCTATCAACTTATCTATTTCAAAATTCCTGACCTTAACAATCAAGAAATATTAAAAATATTTGAAAATAATGTATAAAACTTCTTTTTCCAGGACAATTCATTCTTACTGCACCATATTCGCAGGTCCAATTCACAATAAGAAATGTCACTTCGAATTCCGAACACCTCCTCAGTGGAAGTAATTTTAATTTTTGTTTTGCTCGCAACAACAACAAGTCATATGTTTGCCGCATTGAATTTTCAATTTGAGTGAGTAAAATATTTCTGTTGTTTATTTTAAAAGCAAATTCTTTCCAAAATCTTCACAATTTACTCTCGTAACTTAAGTTATCAATAAAATAAATATGTTGCCAACATTAAAAGGAGTTTTTCCCCAACCAAGTAAGTGACTGCTAGTTGCCAAAGAAACCAAAAATCCTTTTATCTTGATTTTTTTTCTCTGTTCTTATAAGAACTTCAACATAAACGAGATTTTCTTCGTGAGAACAAACTTTTCTTGAAAGACTTGCAAAGGAATTCTAGCCGACAGCAATTGCAAAAGGCAGAGGAGGAAGAAAAATTAGCCGAATTAAGAAGGCGACAGCGACACAAGTCATTGGACACTCGACCTTTTCTGATATCGCGACGGAGGCCTAGTTCTGGGTGCTCTTGTGAATGTCTTAATACCATGCAAACAGGACAATGCCCTAGACCGGTGTCGTCAGCTACGAATATTGAACTGAGAAAAGTCGAGACATGCAATCAAGAAGTACAAACGGATGATATTGTCGACGAAGAGTTCCTTTATCAAGCTTTGAAGAGGTTGTAAAGTTGTTAAGTTTTCCACGTATTTGTTGTAAGTGCGTAATTCTTTCAGATGTTCATCGACTGATGTTGGGGAGGAGGCGGCATATAATCTAGTTGCTAACAATCTGACTCAAACAACACTGGATGATCACTTCCACGTTAACGAGGCTGGTTCAAATTTTAATATTAATTTTCATAACTTAGCAATAGATACGGATAGACTTCCACCAAGTAATACCAGTACGCAGTTGAGTACAAAGCAGACGACTAGGAAGATACATGAACTGGGAGGTAAGAACCATATTTCAATACATGGATGGAGTAGACTGCCATCCTTTTTTACTGGATTCGGGGTCGACAATGTTATACACAGAGTCCATTTAAAAGTGTCTGGAATTATAATCAAATAATCCCATGCACCTTTGCCGTAATGATTGGTATTACTTCTGGCAACAGACGCAACAGACCCTTCACTGATAGTGCTCTACTCAATGGTAGATCTTTCATTTGCAGATCGCCAAGACGTTCGCCTACCAAAGTATCTAGAGCGAGAAAAACGAGAAAAGGAAATTAAAAAGCAAAGAGACCTCGAGCGAGACCCTCACTGTCCATCTGGATATGAGCCACTCACTGAAGAAGAACGACAAAGTTCTCTCAATACCGCTCAAAACAGTAAAACTTACACAGCTTCATTTATGTACCTTTAATGTACGTTTTCATTTTGGTTTTTCTTTTTTAGAATTCCAAGCCCTCATTGGTGAACTGAATCACATGCCAATGACAACTGAAACTCTACGAATGCGTAACCGAAAAATGGAAATTGAACGTGAACTGGTCGAACTGGAGAACGATATTCGAATATTTTCGAAACCTAAAGTCTATGTGAAGGCAAATGCGGTTGGGATGTAATGAAAGGGAGGCGCATTCGTTGACATCATGCAATGTCAATTTACTGTGATCCTCCTCCTAACGAAAGTCCATTGTAAAGCTTGATAAAATTTTTGATAACATTTCCCAAAACTGTATTTAATCTTGTCAATTGATAAACAGAGGATACTGAGTTAAATACATGTCCGTACGATTTTATCAAAAAATAAGGGGAGCTTTATCTTATCACATTCTTGTGATTAATTGCGCTAATTTCATTTACATCTTATTCTGGTGTGGCAGATCTATCGGCGTAGAAAATGGTTTTGAACCTTGTTATTAACACTATAAGACCGTTTCAGCCAGAAGATAAGCCACTTTTTGGAATAAGTTTACGTGAGTGAACGCAGGTTCAATTTGAAAATGAAATAAAGGTGTGCAATTTTGTACGTCACAACAAGAGTGGTATTTTTATTCAATAAGGAAAAGGCGATAAGGAAATTTAGGTGAAATTTGTAACATCCAACGCAGTTGGTAAATGGGACGATTGTACGAAATCCCATTGTGTCTTCGGCCCTACCCTTGTGTCAACAAAAGCGAATACTGAAAAATCGGACGAATCCCGGTGTGGTACACGTTTCGTTCATGTATGTAAACATAATTTTAAACAACTTGTAGTGCATGTCTTGAAAACATGTAAAATTACCGCACAATCATGTTCGATTACTCATACTCAAATACGACCCCAAGATTACGCTCGCATTTCGATTGCAAAATTTTAAGAAATACCTTTAAAAGTCTTACCATTAACAGGTGCCTAAAAAAACGTTTTCGTAATCTAAATTTGCCATAACACATGTTCAACAAGCACCTACCTAAGATCTTCTATTTTTTTTCAGATATATATAGGTACATAGACAGAAAACAAGAAAAAGCAGAAGAAAACTATGCACTTGTAGTCAATACCCAAACAACATTTTTAGAAAGATAACACAAGTGCCGATAAGAACAGTTATATTAACAGCATTATCTTCTGCGAAGATAAAAAAAAAATAACCCCAAAACATCAATTTTATCGAATTCATACCGCTTACCTCTACATTTAAGAAGATATACCTACGTACCAATTGCACACTACACTGTGATTCGGATTTTAATTTTTGTAGTGTTTTTGAATAGTTTAAGGCATGGCAAGGACCTGGACTAGGGGAATTTATTTTCACAGTGCAGAATATAAAATAAAGTCTCAGCCGCGCCATTACAAACTAAAAGAAAAGTGTACATTTAACCATTTGCGGTTGAGGCCTGGTGGGCGATCCTTCATCTGGGATATGAAACGCGGGGACAGTTGGTTAGCGCATTTTGTCTGGGTTCTTATTGACCTGCAATAATCAAGTGATTCAAGATTTTTCCGACAATTGTGTCAGACCCGATGATTGACACTTCACCTATGAAATAATTTCAGTAGAAAAAACCGCTCTATGCTAAAAAAATCATCCTAGAGCATTGATCATTGCCATACGATCATGCTTAACCAAACTCTGTGTTCGGCGATTTCAAAATCACAGATGGAAGTCGAAATTTAATCTTAAGAAAACATAGCCCGTAGGCACGAACAAAATTCATTGATTTAATTATCCAGAGTGCATAATTATTACCGTCGTGACAAATAACAACTTTGTATAAAGTACAAGCATACAATTTCTGTGTAAAGCGGCCGTTTTGAAGTTAGAAATTTCTGTCCCATGCTCTCATAACTGTCTGAAAATGATCCGATGATAATATTTTAACACAATTGACATGTTGCATTAACTACAGCATTGGAAATATTCTAAGAAATTTAATTAAATTCGCTTAGCATAAACGACATTTTATGAGAACGCATAAATATCCTCCCATTGATTCGAAATTTTAACTAGTGCGAACAAATCAAGAGCAACAGTTGAACCAGAATGTACTTGCATTAGTATAAAAAAAATATATAAAAACATATAGATATTTCACATACGCCGTGGTGTACTCGCTCAAAATAAAATTCTCCTTTGTTTAGAACGCCAAGTTCCTGTGTACTTGTTTGAAGTTGTGGGTGTTGGCAGACGCACATCTTATCAATAGTTTCAAGTGCACTGCTGACACAAATTAATCAATCGAATTTATAACAAATAACATTGGGTAAATTTCAGACAGTGATATCTTACTAATGCTAGGTCCAGGTCTAGCTGACATCATAAGACATTCACCCTTTCAAATAATTAGAGAGTTCATAAATACATATCGAAGAAAACTTACCTCCATACTGTCATCCAGTTTGACGTTCAACGAATTGTTATTACTGTCATCATTGGCCTCTGTTTTGTTACGTTTGCCATGTTTAACACTTCCGACCTTATACTCATTCATAAGATACATAGCGGCGTCCGAATGTGGTGGTGCCTTCATAAATCTTTCTGTCATATCGCTGTCCTTCAGTCCGTTAAGTGTGGTAATCCCGCCAGGATGTTTTTTTAAAAAGTTCTTGATGTCATAGTAATTTTGTTTAAACTTTACGATAAATTCCTGATTAGTAGCGGCGTTCGATGGGGATGATGGTGTTGCTGTTGAAGGTCCACCCATTTCAAATGCCTTTTGTTAGCTAGAATTTTTAAAATTGATTCGTTGATGTTATAATGGACTCAAATCAAGCAGGAAATGAAGATAAAGAAAATGAATGAAAGCCGTTTTCGATATAAATGAATAAGACAGAACGCTTTCAATGACAGTTCATACTAACAATATTCTCTATATAAATTCGCACCGCCAAAAAACGACTATTTTTAAGGATAATGTGAATGGCTACGGGCTTTTAAACACATAATATTTCTAATAATAAGACAGTTTGTTGAAAGTGGTTAAAATTTATGACTTATCAATTCAACAATCAATTGAGTTTGCTCGTTTTTTATAGGGTTGACTAATAAAAATCGCCTTTATTTGGTGCGTAGACACTGTTCACACACTTGTTTATCAGATGCACTCAATCAATATCAATTTCACAACTAATTGGAGCCCATTCACCACATAGTACCGCAATATAATACCCGTTAATATGAAAAAGCCGTTCGATCACTTTTATTTCGAAAAACAGCAATAAATTTACGGCACTCCCATAGCTGGGTCTTGTCGATTTAATTACGGGATAGCACAACAATCGAAATATTCGCAATCATTTGAATGCAACTCGCGTTACAACTTATCAAACTATATCAACAACACAATTTTTGCGTGCACTTCTGTTATAATATTGTTAACCGATTGTTATCACAAGCAGCAAGTAGTCTAGTCATCACCGGAAGTTGTAAAACTCTTTACAGGTATCCAAAATGTTACAACCTGTAATGTCAGTTGCAAGAGCGAAATATTCGTCAACCACAATTAGAGGTGTGCATGCGAACCTAAAGGCAAAGGCGTCTTTCCCGATGGGCGGTGCAGTGAAATCTATTCTGTGGCTCCAACCGCGAAGGAAGGACAGGCAGATGCTATTCCTCGAAAGAACCCTACATGGAATTATTTCTGGTCAATATTCTTACCTCTCTGTACTCTGTCCTTTAGCAACAATTTTTCCCGTCAACTGTAAGTGCACTTTTCAACCCGAACTGAGTCTCCAAATAGTTGTCGGTAAACTACTAAACCAACATGCTTCGTAGCCAATTCGACAGAACTTAACCAGCCGGCCGCACAGCTCTGGCTTATCAGAGTTTATCAGTAGGTAATATGACTGATATCATCACCCATGGTTGTTGTTGGCTCTCAATTTAGTGCAGGTGGAGCAGGGTAGTTGGGGGTGCGTCTCTCTACCTACTACACATATTATCTACACCAGCATGTGGGATTCTTTAGCTTTTTTACAGGTGTATCACTTGCTACGGTGCAGGGCAATATGAATCATTGATTGGATTCCGCATTCGATCGAGTTTGAGACAGGATATTTACTTTTATAGTTCAAGGACAAGTGCGGAAAATTGTGAATTGCTTTTGCGTGTGGCAGGCTCTTGATATGCAGAATATTTCCCATCAGTATGTGTTGTTATTTGAAAATGAAAATTCCACGCCCTGCACATGTAGAGCAGACACACCTCACAATTTATTGATGGACATATGGCAAAGCAGAACTGGTGTTTGCTAATTTATTGTTAATAAAACGTCTTGGCAGGCAAATTTTAATGGTCAGAAGACACACGCGCACACATAGAACTTTAACAGGAGGCATACGGAATGATGTGGTTATGATTATGGCTTTGTGAAGTCGATAAAGATAGACTTGAGGATAAAAATGTGTGTATACTGATTCGACTACACTATTTGTTAGGCTTAATACAGGTAACAAAAGAAAAGGTTAAAAAATTAGGACTTCGAACTAAAACTTAAAGCTAGGGAGCGAAGTGAAGAAAGTCGAGTTCGATGGTGGATATGGAGTGTGAGTATAAATAAGCAGAGTAATACCGGAGGGGCTTAAATTGACTCAAAAATGATTATATACGAACATTTTCGATATGGGGTAGGTTATAGTTCAGGGCCCTGGACCTAGCTTCTCACAACCTTTCGTTTTGCGTAAGTTTTTATTTTTACGGCGAATGCCGAGTTCGAACGGCTAATTGAGGAGCTCTTTCATGACAATTGTACTCTCGGATGTTCAGGCTTTTGCGAGAGGGTGCACAGTGGAAAAAACCGTATGTGTTAATTGTGAACCCGAAACCAGTGTGGAAAAGTTGAAATTTGGCACTTTTTCGAGAGCCTGGCCCAATTAGTTTCCTATTTTGGCCCATTTTCAGTTGGAAAATGAGCTTCTATTGCTTTTATTTCCAAATAAAAACCTTTTAAATGTACCGCAGTTGCCCCTAACAACATTATTATAGTGTTTAGCGAGCCAATGCTTGTTGAGTATGGTTCAAAAATTCTAAATTTGAAGAATAGCCGTAGAAATGATACTTTTTTTATTCATTGGCACTTTTTCTTGCGACTTTTCGGAATACTGCAGCGGTCACACTGCCTGAAACCCCTTGCTCAGTTTCCAACCACCAACAACTGTGCCCCTACGTCCAAGAGGGTAGCTTAGTTGCTTATCAAATTATCAGTCCCCGGGGGATTGTGATGTTTCAAGTGCGGCATTATTAGAACTGTCAATAAATAGCAAACTGTAACGCATTCAAGTGTTTTATTTACATAAAAATTTATAATTTCCAAACGGTCCGTGTCTGCCCAGAGCCCCGTTATACGCTCTGCGCTTATGACTATAAGTCCACGCAAGTTTGTAGTTTTACAACATAAATGATCGTATTAAAAACATTGTTTAAATACTCAAATAACTGTAGTGTACCACTACTGTCTTCTGGCGGTTAACTACCTGTATGAATCACCTACAGTATTAGTCATTTCATTATCGAAAATATTAAGCTATTTTGCTTGTGTGTGTCAAAATATAAAAAGATAATCGTAAAATCAAAGTATAGTTATACGACACGCCAATATCGTTCAGAGTCCAGTGATCCAATATGACGAGTAATATTTATGACTATTTATGATATGTGATTGATATTGAGGTATTTAATGACATCAGAAATAGTTGTTCCTTTCATATAAGTCAAGTTGGTCATGGACGTTAGCAAGCATACTTCGAACTCGAACAAGATAACAATGTTTTCTGGACTAAGTCCAAAACTAATTAAAGGAGTTATCTGACGTTTATTTATCTAGATGCGAACAGTTTTTGTTGTTGTTTTGTTTTGTGTTGTTTTGTAAACAAACCCAGCTGTACTCACGAATAATTCTTCATCGTCAGATAGACTCCTTTAACTGATTGTTTGTACAGTTAAAATTCAGCATACCAATTGCGATAACTATGCGATAAGCACATGTCCCAAATTATTATAAATGTAACAGAGAGGCTGACAGCCGTAATGGATTTTGTTGTTTACCAAGTTATTTTTTAAACAACGCCCCTCATTCATTAACCTGCAATCCTGCATGCATAGAAATATACGGCTTAATCGCCGCAACAGGGACCGATTTGGCAAAGTTCAACAACGTGTTACTCGCATGGATATAGAATGCAGTTTAGTGCATCGAACTTTGAAGAGATTGTGTGAACGAATAGACATTCTTATTGAATCTACATCTCTTTTTGCGAATTATACGATGAAAGCGTAGCCAACTGTCACTGGCACACTGTTGAACAAATCAAATGCACTTCCAAAATCAAATCGCCGAACGTGTTTACAGATTATGCTCCCTTTAAGCATATATGTCACCCTTATCTCAGTAGGTAAACGATTCCAATCCTTATCAGTCTTATCACAGAGAATATCAGGTAACAAGGACAGACGATTTAACTCCCCTTAATATGAGTTGCTTATGACGTTGTTCGCAATGAAATAAATGCACCGGCTGAAGAAGAGAGATAACCGCCAATGGGCGAGGAAATCAAATAACTGAGTGGGTGATGTGATAGACAAGTCCACTATATCAAAATGATTGACATAGCTAGGTGGGATGGTGATTGTAGGTGGTGGTTGACCTATGTCCCTTGGCAGCAGTAGGCACGCTTGCGATCGCACGGCGTTAACTCGTCGGTGGGGTGGGATCTTGCTGCCTCCCTATGCACACATGCTTATCGTGCCTGGATCATTTTTGGTTTGCGTCGCGGTCGATAAGAAGTTAATAAAGAGAGGAAGGGAGGAGGAAAGAATTTGAGAAAGAATTGGTAAAGCGCGAAGAAAAAGAGGCATATGAACGAATGAAGCTGATGTTGCGAAACATTTTGGACAAGCCCTCCCCTTTGTACCTTGTGAGTCGAGGTACACCGTGAGCGTGACTATCTTTCGTCCACTTTAGTTAAGATAGTCCCAAAAGAAACCCTTACTATGTGCCTACCAGATCGCAACCCTAATGGCTTTGTATTGAACGCGTGAGGACTTCATATCATCATATGCAACAAAAAAGGACAGAAAATAGGATCATATTTTTATTGTTTCAATTTATAGTGCTTTTTACTTTAATGGACTTCATAGTTTATAGTATTTTAAGAGATTAAGTGTGTATGTGCAAATATTATCTAGGTGTGAATGTTTGAACTAATTAGGTGTATTCAGATTTAGTTAATTTTATATTTAGGTAGGTATTTCTTTCACGTTTTATATATGCGTAGATTTAAGTATTTTCAATAGGTAGATAATTAACGAAATAGACTTAGGATTTTTACGAAATTGTATGTGTTTTATGTATTATGTATAAGAATACGTATGTATATAGTTATCGCCAAAGAAATTTAATAATGCACTTGCAAATTGTCCATACGTCGAAAGTTGTGGCCACAAGTTTCCTCCGTACTGTTCAACGGCCGCTGATGTGTTTGTCTTTTATTAAAAAACAATAAAGTGGCAGAACAGGGGTCGAACTACCGCATCCGTGAGCGAGCCATACGTCATTGAATTTTTAGGATCTTACAAGCAAAACAGTAACAAATTCAGTCACGTAGTCCTCTATTACGGTAATTCAACCCCAGGTTCAAAGCTTCTCGCAACCATTCGTTTGCGTGGATTTTGCTATCGGGACTATCGGAGAAGTCCTAGTATTTGTTTCTACATCCAAGCGTCTGAATCGAGAACCTTTCTCAAGGCAGTTGCGCTTTTGGAGATTTGTCACACACTTGCAACAAGTTTTTTCCAATAAAAGACATTTAAATATTTCCATTATGGTATGTTTATCATAAAACTCTAATAATAATACATGTATACATAAATACAACATTACACAACATTACATCAATATTAAGTGTTGTTATTTTAGCAACAAACTATACATAATGATAATATTATGTTATGCTCTCATTATACAATTTACTGATAACATAGATATATGGAAAAAATATTTTTTTTTTTATGCGTTTTCTTAAGAAATGTTCAACAATTAAACATTCATGCACAATCGAACAGGCTGCGTTTCCTTGCATCTGTGATGTGTTATTCGGTATTGGATGAGCATATATGGATTGATTAAATATGGGGCACGCTTTGAACCTTACACTGGATACTTTAAGTATGATCAAAGCTTAGAATATGGTGAAAGATGAAATGTATCTATCTTGTAGAATTCAAATGATTTCTGGTTTTTCTGTTAAGAGTTTCGGCCTCTAATGGTAGCCATTAGTAACTTCAATGGCAAGTCCATTGCTGTGGCCATTTAGGTGGCCAATTACTTTCTTCGCATCGACTGAAGCTGTCTTTAGCTTCTTGCAGGGTGATTCAGTTGTGTTGGTTGCGAAGTCAAACTGTGGGGAGAGGATATTTTTTAAATAAAAAAAGACGTTTATTTAGCCAAGGGCTGTTCGTGACCTACCCTCTGCTCCAGTGCCATGTGTGAGATTGGTGGGAGACCAACACAGGCCCGCAGAACATTCTCAATTGCTGCCCTCTGACTGAAGAGCGAATTCACAACCGGAGTTCCCTTTGGCACTAGCGGAGCCTTGCACAAGTAACTAAGTATCGATAGCACTGGTTTGAAAGCGACCCACGGAGCGCTAGCTACGCTATTGCTCTTGAGGTGTATCCTGGAGCAGAGTTCACCAATTATTGCCAAATCAAGGATCAGCGGTGACGCTAGGAGGGAATCTTCACAGGTATTGTGAATTACCAAGGTGTTGTGTCCGCCCATCATTATCTCACTGGTATATTCATCCATGGCGCGCTTACTGTCGCCGACATATGGCACGTACTTGATGACAACAACATGATCGGGGTGCTCATTTGGCTTATAGAGTATGCTATTTGACTCAACCATATCATCGACAACGTTGCTCTTGGATATCTAGAGAGAAAATCGATTTTAAATAGTGATTAAATAAATTGATGTCCCTCAGGTGTACCTCTTTGGACCGGAACTGTTGCGGTGCTGACAAGTTCTTGCCGTCGTTGTTCCCCAAATGGTTATAGCTGACAATTGACGTCGGCTTGATTCCCGCACCGACCAAGAAGTCAACCAAGACCGATTTGAGCTTGGTCTGGCCGGATTTGAAGTCGTCTCCAGCTATGAAAACTCCGTGATGCTCGGCCATTTCAAGCAGACCAGGGACGAAGGTGTTTTGGGGCGATCCATTGATGTAAGTGCACTGTAAAGTAAAAATCGAATTGTAAATTAAATACAAGAGCCACCGAAAGCTACCTCATGTATGTAGGTTAGGTTTTATGTTGTGGTTGAAGTGTCATGAGGAATACATCAGTAGGAACTACTCACCCCCTCAGAAATGCTGGCCATTGCGAAAATAGTCGACGGTGAGACCTCAGCCTTGTTTGCCTTTAGCGATGCTTCCAGTTCAGCCATAGTTGTATTCAAACCCTCGGCAATAGAGCAGAAACGCTCTGTATTAGCTGTCCAGATAATAAGAACCTTGTCCACTCCAGAAGTTGCCTTGAAATCTTGAATGTCCTTGCGAATCTGTTGAAATTGTTCGTACCTGGTTCCGGCGATAAGATTGTCAGCACGTGTCGATTGGTTGGCGGCAATAAAGTCAGGATCGTAGATCGATGGACGTGGCTTCTTCTGTGAGAGATCTTTATACAGTTGATCTTGCAGTTTTACATCGAGCACCTGAGCGCGGCGCATCGAATCGCCAATGTTAAGTGAACTGATGTCCCAACCATCAACAACTAAAAAGATAAAGGCATTAGGTTAGGTTAGATAAGGGCATGGCATTCCTTTAAACTAACCAATATCGTCAGGATTAACCATCGGCACGAGATCCTTCATTGGAATAAAGACATCCTTGCCCTGTTCATCGTTGCCCAAATAGACTGTGGAAGCTTGTGTAATCGATCCAAACCAGTTTGCCTTCTGTACACCAGTTTTCTTCCTCCACTCCAGCTGACGACGGTTAGCTTCTAAGGCCGCAGTCAAAGTCGAACCGTTATTGCCACCCCAACCAACTAGCATAAGACCCAATTTCGGCACCTGTTTATCAGTGCGGATTTTGATCGACATTGTACTTGGTGTGACCTGATATAAATGAGTGAGAAAAGTTGATTGGTCAGATATTAAATATTCATATAAGGAACATCAGATTCAAATTTTATTATTCCCAGAGAGTTCTCGCCACTTGAAAACCCAACTGTGCAGACACAAGCTAAAATTAATCTATTTCAACGTCAAACTCACCAGCTTGCGTACTTCAGTCAGGCTTTGCAAATAGTGATATTAGTAAACCTTCCACTGAAGAAATTCTACCTACATGTCATCGACAGTAGACAAATTCCCCGCTTATTATGTTAGACATGTCTACCAGGCGGTATTGTTTTAATAAATATTTACAGAGCGAAATGTGTTTCTTTATCGTCTGAGTATACCTACAATATAATCCGCCCAAACAAGCAGCATGAGTTGCTTGTGTATAAAACGACGGCAGGCTTTAGATCTACCTATACAAAAAAAAGAATATATCACAACAAGGCTACAAAGGTTTATGCCGGCCGGGCGCTTCGAACACGTTTGAATTATTTATATTGCAAATGATAGGTGTGCCCCAAATTTTATTACTTCCCGCTATGGCGTCCAGTGGTCTATATCGGAATTTGTTTTTCTGCATGCTAATCATGGGTCGGGTTATATTTACCGGCAGTGGTTAACAAACGAAAAATTGCCGCAACGAAGAGTCGTCCGATAAACCCATAAACCCAAAGTCTATACAAAATAAGGCGAAAAAACCAAGCAGATAAAAAATATGTGATTGATTAAAATCACCGAAAATATTACCTGGGTCATTGCCTGAATCATTTGTAGTGTTTTTTTTTTTTTTTTGTAAAAACAACGAAACTACACCTGACAGTCAGATAAATATTACGTTGGATAAATAAACTCTTCGACAGGTTTATTTTTGATCTTCGCTATGGAAATTCTCATAGTGGTGTAATTTCAGCACCGAAATAGATTTTTTGTTTATCATTGTCGGAGAGAAAAAACAACAACAGAAATCGCCGTCAGCAGTACTCAACAGTGTTATTTCGCCGGCTGCATAATAATTTTAAAATTGGTCAAGTTTAAGGCTGTTGTAAATGTCTGAGGGGAGGCTATTGTTATTCAATTGTCTGGTTTATTGTTTATTTACATTCTCAGATTTATGGTGAGGAACATATGGCATAGTCATGTACCGAATAGACGTCAGTTGGGTGCTATTTAAAGAGGGATTTGGTTGATGACTTTTACATATGACTCTATATGCGGAGAGGTGATGTTCTGTCATTCTATGTGCAAGGTATCAGTTACTAATGTCGTTTTCCATTGGGACCCCCAGATTTTTCAGATCTCAGATTTTACGCTGCCAATGGAACGCGCAACGAAATCAATCTGCTTTTATAAATGTATAAGCAATATCAGCTGTTCAAATTGCATTTGTTTTTTCCAAAAACACAAATGGATAGCGACTTCAAACATGTTTCCGCATTTGGATTGAAAGCAAACTTCTTAGAATGACGTAAAACAGGTGTGAAGAGCATATTGGTATTGTGGCAGTATGTGTAGTCTGAAAAAATATCGAGATCTGCAAAATGTATAAGTGCGTCGTTTGGCAGCAATATCAGCTGTTCAAATTGCATTTGTTTTTTCCAAAAACACAAATGGATAGCGACTTCAAACATGTTTCCGCATTTGGATTGAAAGCAAACTTCTTAGAATGACGTAAAACAGGTGTGAAAAGCATATTGGTATTGTGGCAGTATGTGTAGTCTGAAAAAATATCGAGATCTGCAAAATGTATAAGTGCGTCATTTGGCAGCAATATCAGCTGTTCAAATTGCATTTGTTTTTTCCAAAAACACAAATGGATAGCGACTTCAAACATGTTTCCGCATTTGGATTGAAAGCAAACTTCTTAGAATGACGTAAAACAGGTGTGAAAAGCATATTGGTATTGTGGCAGTATGTGTAGTCTGAAAAAATATCGAGATCTGCAAAATGTATAAGTGCGTCATTTGGCAGCAATATCAGCTGTTCAAATTGCATTTGTTTTTTCCAAAAACACAAATGGATAGCGCCTTCAAACATGTTTCCGCATTTGTATTGAAAGCAAACTTCTTAGAATGACGTAAAACAGGTGTGAAAAGCATATTGGTATTGTGGCAGTATGTGTAGTCTGAAAAAATATCGAGATCTGCAAAATGTATAAGTGCGTCGTTTGGCAGCAATATCAGCTGTTCAAATTGCATTTGTTTTTTCCAAAAACACAAATGGATAGCGACTTCAAACATGTTTCCGCATTTGGATTGAAAGCAAACTTCTTAGAATGACGTAAAACAGGTGTGAAAAGCATATTGGTATTGTGGCAGTATGTGTAGTCTGAAAAAATATCGAGATCTGCAAAATGTATAAGTGCGTCATTTGGCAGCAATATCAGCTGTTCAAATTGCATTTGTTTTTTCCAAAAACACAAATGGATAGCGACTTCAAACATGTTTCCGCATTTGGATTGAAAGCAAACTTCTTAGAATGACGTAAAACAGGTGTGAAAAGCATATTGGTATTGTGGCAGTATGTGTAGTCTGAAAAAATATCGAGATCTGCAAAATGTATAAGTGCGTCATTTGGCAGCAATATCAGCTGTTCAAATTGCATTTGTTTTTTCCAAAAACACAAATGGATAGCGCCTTCAAACATGTTTCCGCATTTGTATTGAAAGCAAACTTCTTAGAATGACGTAAAACAGGTGTGAAAAGCATATTGGTATTGTGGCAGTATGTGTAGTCTGAAAAAATATCGAGATCTGCAAAATGTATAAGTGCGTCGTTTGGCAGCAATATCAGCTGTTCAAATTGCATTTGTTTTTTCCAAAAACACAAATGGATAGCGACTTCAAACATGTTTCCGCATTTGGATTGAAAGCAAACTTCTTAGAATGACGTAAAACAGGTGTGAAAAGCATATTGGTATTGTGGCAGTATGTGTAGTCTGAAAAAATATCGAGATCTGCAAAATGTATAAGTGCGTCATTTGGCAGCAATATCAGCTGTTCAAATTGCATTTGTTTTTTCCAAAAACACAAATGGATAGCGACTTCAAACATGTTTCCGCATTTGGATTGAAAGCAAACTTCTTAGAATGACGTAAAACAGGTGTGAAAAGCATATTGGTATTGTGGCAGTATGTGTAGTCTGAAAAAATATCGAGATCTGCAAAATGTATAAGTGCGTCATTTGGCAGCAATATCAGCTGTTCAAATTGCATTTGTTTTTTCCAAAAACACAAATGGATAGCGCCTTCAAACATGTTTCCGCATTTGTATTGAAAGCAAACTTCTTAGAATGACGTAAAACAGGTGTGAAAAGCATATTGGTATTGTGGCAGTATGTGTAGTCTGAAAAAATATCGAGATCTGCAAAATGTATAAGTGCGTCGTTTGGCAGCAATATCAGCTGTTCAAATTGCATTTGTTTTTTCCAAAAACACAAATGGATAGCGACTTCAAACATGTTTCCGCATTTGGATTGAAAGCAAACTTCTTAGAATGACGTAAAACAGGTGTGAAAAGCATATTGGTATTGTGGCAGTATGTGTAGTCTGAAAAAATATCGAGATCTGCAAAATGTATAAGTGCGTCATTTGGCAGCAATATCAGCTGTTCAAATTGCATTTGTTTTTTCCAAAAACACAAATGGATAGCGCCTTCAAACATGTTTCCGCATTTGTATTGAAAGCAAACTTCTTAGAATGACGTAAAACAGGTGTGAAAAGCATATTGGTATTGTGGCAGTATGTGTAGTCTGAAAAAATATCGAGATCTGCAAAATGTATAAGTGCGTCGTTTGGCAGCAATATCAGCTGTTCAAATTGCATTTGTTTTTTCCAAAAACACAAATGGATAGCGACTTCAAACATGTTTCCGCATTTGGATTGAAAGCAAACTTCTTAGAATGACGTAAAACAGGTGTGAAAAGCATATTGGTATTGTGGCAGTATGTGTAGTCTGAAAAAATATCGAGATCTGCAAAATGTATAAGTGCGTCATTTGGCAGCAATATCAGCTGTTCAAATTGCATTTGTTTTTTCCAAAAACACAAATGGATAGCGACTTCAAACATGTTTCCGCATTTGGATTGAAAGCAAACTTCTTAGAATGACGTAAAACAGGTGTGAAAAGCATATTGGTATTGTGGCAGTATGTGTAGTCTGAAAAAATATCGAGATCTGCAAAATGTATAAGTGCGTCATTTGGCAGCAATATCAGCTGTTCAAATTGCATTTGTTTTTTCCAAAAACACAAATGGATAGCGACTTCAAACATGTTTCCGCATTTGGATTGAAAGCAAACTTCTTAGAATGACGTAAAACAGGTGTGAAAAGCATATTGGTATTGTGGCAGTATGTGTAGTCTGAAAAAATATCGAGATCTGCAAAATGTATAAGTGCGTCATTTGGCAGCAATATCAGCTGTTCAAATTGCATTTGTTTTTTCCAAAAACACAAATGGATAGCGCCTTCAAACATGTTTCCGCATTTGTATTGAAAGCAAACTTCTTAGAATGACGTAAAACAGGTGTGAAAAGCATATTGGTATTGTGGCAGTATGTGTAGTCTGAAAAAATATCGAGATCTGCAAAATGTATAAGTGCGTCGTTTGGCAGCAATATCAGCTGTTCAAATTGCATTTGTTTTTTCCAAAAACACAAATGGATAGCGCCTTCAAACATGTTTCCGCATTTGTATTGAAAGCAAACTTCTTAGAATGACGTAAAACAGGTGTGAAAAGCATATTGGTATTGTGGCAGTATGTGTAGTCTGAAAAAATATCGAGATCTGCAAAATGTATAAGTGCGTCGTTTGGCAGCAATATCAGCTGTTCAAATTGCATTTGTTTTTTCCAAAAACACAAATGGATAGCGACTTCAAACATGTTTCCGCATTTGGATTGAAAGCAAACTTCTTAGAATGACGTAAAACAGGTGTGAAAAGCATATTGGTATTGTGGCAGTATGTGTAGTCTGAAAAAATATCGAGATCTGCAAAATGTATAAGTGCGTCATTTGGCAGCAATATCAGCTGTTCAAATTGCATTTGTTTTTTCCAAAAACACAAATGGATAGCGACTTCAAACATGTTTCCGCATTTGGATTGAAAGCAAACTTCTTAGAATGACGTAAAACAGGTGTGAAAAGCATATTGGTATTGTGGCAGTATGTGTAGTCTGAAAAAATATCGAGATCTGCAAAATGTATAAGTGCGTCATTTGGCAGCAATATCAGCTGTTCAAATTGCATTTGTTTTTTCCAAAAACACAAATGGATAGCGACTTCAAACATGTTTCCGCATTTGGATTGAAAGCAAACTTCTTAGAATGACGTAAAACAGGTGTGAAAAGCATATTGGTATTGTGGCAGTATGTGTAGTCTGAAAAAATATCGAGATCTGCAAAATGTATAAGTGCGTCATTTGGCAGCAATATCAGCTGTTCAAATTGCATTTGTTTTTTCCAAAAACACAAATGGATAGCGCCTTCAAACATGTTTCCGCATTTGTATTGAAAGCAAACTTCTTAGAATGACGTAAAACAGGTGTGAAAAGCATATTGGTATTGTGGCAGTATGTGTAGTCTGAAAAAATATCGAGATCTGCAAAATGTATAAGTGCGTCGTTTGGCAGCAATATCAGCTGTTCAAATTGCATTTGTTTTTTCCAAAAACACAAATGGATAGCGACTTCAAACATGTTTCCGCATTTGGATTGAAAGCAAACTTCTTAGAATGACGTAAAACAGGTGTGAAAAGCATATTGGTATTGTGGCAGTATGTGTAGTCTGAAAAAATATCGAGATCTGCAAAATGTATAAGTGCGTCATTTGGCAGCAATATCAGCTGTTCAAATTGCATTTGTTTTTTCCAAAAACACAAATGGATAGCGACTTCAAACATGTTTCCGCATTTGGATTGAAAGCAAACTTCTTAGAATGACGTAAAACAGGTGTGAAAAGCATATTGGTATTGTGGCAGTATGTGTAGTCTGAAAAAATATCGAGATCTGCAAAATGTATAAGTGCGTCATTTGGCAGCAATATCAGCTGTTCAAATTGCATTTGTTTTGGTAAAAAACAAATAATCAAACATGTTTCCGCGTCTGGATTGAAAGCAAACTTCTTAAAATGACGTAAAACAGGTGTGAAAAGCATATTGGTGTTGTGGCAGTATGTGTAGTCTGAAAAAATATCGAGATCTGCAAAATGTATAAGTGCGTCGTTTGGCAGCAATATCAGCTGTTCAAATTGCATTTGTTTTTTCCAAAAACACAAATGGATAGCGACTTCAAACATGTTTCCGCATTTGGATTGAAAGCAAACTTCTTAGAATGACGTAAAACAGGTGTGAAGAGCATATTGGTATTGTGGCAATATGTGTAGATCTGAAAAAATATCGAGATCTGCAAAAAGTGATCCGAATCGAAAAAAAGATTGATTTTTTTGCCCATGGAACATGAAAAGTGATTTAGATCAAAAAAAAGATTGATTTTTTGTCCCAATGGAAAACGACATAAGAGTGGTTAGAGAAACGCAAATGTTGTTTTGTAGTAAATGTAAACTAGTTTTCCTATTTAATCCATCAGAAGACAGTATACTGTAGTGTATTGGACCATATTTACATGGGACTCACACCCATTCGTTACGGGACTTTATTCCAGTCAAGCCTCAATCAAGGCATTAATATGTATGGCTATGCATGTAGTGCAAACCGCGTTACTGTGGACATGGCATATTTATATCTCCATATAGGTACCTATCAGTCTGACTTTGTTTCTTCTCCTTTCTGCAGTACTACGATTTTCATCATGCATTTACAACAACTACGCTCTACTTGACCCTTCCGAACTCCCAGTAGTTGTTGGAATTACGTGCTGGGATCGAAGCTCAAAAAAACACACCTATTATAGGATTGTGAAAAATAACAAGTCGCATTTAAGATGTCATAAAAGAGGCCTTCAACCCCCTTTAAGTTAACGAATTTGCATAAGTAACGTGGTAATCGTTTGGGCTTCTTCAAATTTGCCCTCAGATTTCAGACTTCGTGTGCCTAATCGAACATAAAAACGCTCTTGCTTTTTTTTTGTGTTGATATTCGTGCGACTTGAATATTTGTAGTCTTCGACACTTTTCTATGCGCTTTCCATTCACTGGTTACATTTTGTATTAAAACATTCGAAACATCCGTCCCGATTGATTCCTAAATGTTTGCACACAAATAATTTACGAAAATAGATTCACCCGATGCAATGCCTTTCTTTGCTGTAGAAAAAATGCGCGCAAATATAAACAAACTCCACCAAATGTCAAAGTGAAATGCACTTGTATTGGTAAATCTGAAGCAAGTCTGAGAAAATATCTAGTTTCGCAAGTGCTCTGAAATCTGAAAAAGATTGCTTTTTTTGTACTAGACGCACATAAAAATTGCTCTGAGGGCAAAAAAGTGCTCTGCGAGCGCCCAAACGAATACCACATGAGAAAATATCTAGATTCGCAAAAGTGCTCTAAAATCTGAAAAGGATTGCTTTTTTTGTACCAAACGAACATAAAAATTGCTCTGAGGGCAAAAAAAGTGCTCTGAGAGCGCCCAATCGAATACCACATAAGATAGCTATGGGCGTCGCATTGTAGAACTAGGTATATAAGTAAATACATATAGTGTCTTACTCTTTCATTAAACGAAAACTTATCCTACATCAAATGCATACAAAATATAAATGCGAACCTTATAGCAGCAGCTGCACATCATTTATGCAAATCAGTTCAGACGTAGGTACTGATCAGAAATGCTGGAATAGATGCATTTAATTTGAGAATGCATCGTTAAGGCATTTAAATAATTACTCGCTCCAGAAAAGAATGAGCTGCTGTCAACTTATTAAAGCGTATAAAACGTGCTCTTCATAAAATATATCACGCCATTCAAATTAGCGTCAATCTTCCGATCCTCTATTCAAAATGCAATGCGCTGTGTACTATTCCACACACTAAAATAATTTTAAAGCTTGTGTTAATTACGAATGATAAATATTCAAAAAGAAAGCGATTTACTTTTACTTGCTTTTATTTCATCTATTAAATGTCAGGAACTGGATTCGTATACCTATCTAGGAATGCGATGCACATAACAAGACAGGAAGTTGTGGTGTTGCTTTGGCGAACACTAAGTGCGTCTTGTTCTGGCGTATACTTCTCAAAAAACAAAAAACAAAAAACTCGCTTAAACAGGCTTGACCATCAAGAAATTGCTGTGTTAAAATAAGACGCAAGTATGCAGTTTTACCATGAAAAAAGATTTCCCTCCAATGCAGCATTGTTTTACTTAAAAAAACCGCAATTTATTGTCCTTATCTAGGTGTATGCCGTATGGTAAGGACAGTTAAGTTTCTTTATAATTCTTTTTCATAAATAAATATTGTTTAAAATATGAAGTCAACATTGACCATGAAAAACATAATCGCGGAAGCCGCATCCCATTTTAAAACTGAAAATCGATAAATGCACCCAACTGCGCCAACAATAACGACGACATAACCCTCCATACGAACTCGTTAAACAATAATGCGCCAATCCCCCACACATTGCACAATGCATCGATGTGTGGGTTGCACTGGCAAATCTTTGTATCTATCAAATGGTGAATAGAAATCCTCAACGGAACGTTCTAGAGCACCGGTTATTAACAGCGCACCACCTACTTAAAGGTCGAGACATTTTATTTATCGATTATCTGAAGTGAGTTCAAAAGGCGAAAACAAACAAATCGCGCGATTCCCTAATGATGTAACCATATTAAGGACTAAAAACATGCCACATGGCATAACCTTATTTTTCTCCAACTCACCTGAATCTTATCTCCTTGCAGCTTCACGGAGGAAGTTTGATACTCATAATCGACTACAATATGGTTTTCATCGATTTTTACATTCGGCGAAAGGATTTCCAAATTTGAAGCACTCATTGTAAAGGATTTCAAAAATATATTTATATATCTGATAGAAAAAACAACAGTCTTTAGTGTTCACAGCTTTCCTTTCAAGTCCCAGCACAAAGCAAATCACAATCTAAATTTGGTATACACTTCTTTTCAAACCACAAGATATATTTAATTAGAAAACTGGTTGTCAAACACAAGCAAAAAAAATCCTTCACTTGGGAAGAGTCAAAAGAAATGCAGTAGCCTTATTCGTGTCGGTGGTACAGCCTCTGGTTGCGGTGTTAACTGCTTGAGCTATCTCAAACTTATGAGCTTTCTTCGGCAGCCGGCGGATCTATTTATTTGTGGTGATGGGGAATGCGCATGTTTTAAGTATGGAACAGCTGAGCAGAAACAGGCAACACTGGAATCTAAGTTACTGTTGCTGGCACGGCTCCGCCTCTGGCACTGTGCTGGGTCGATGTTAAATTGGACAGACGCATGTAGCAGGTGTATGACGTGTGCACATCACATGTACAAAGAATTCTAGAGAGGAATCGAATGGAATCGCTTGTTGCCGGTATGGGAGACAGCAGACAGATCACATGTGTTTGTGTTTTGTATTTCGTTTCTGGATTTTAGTTGGCGGTTTTTTTTTTTTCTTTGCTGTTTGATCGTGATCATTTTGTTTGTGCATGTCAACAAAAGCACGGGAGATCGAGGTTGTGAGGCAACATTTGATTGCATGTTTTTTTCTGTTGAATGGTGGTCACAATGGTTAAGTGGTTAATGTGCGAGGGGCCCCAGTCTCGGATCAGGATCCCCGGAAAACACACAAATTTCACCTCTAGTGATCGTCCGAGGGTGTGAATGCTTCTCCTCGTTCCAAAAAAAAAGAAAAAATCAGCTATGCAATGGCGGAGGTCTCTTCTTCCATCCCACGGACTAGCCATAACCTACAATATTTGAAATTATTGACCAGTGTGCTACGGTGACTATCTGTGTGGAAGATTTCTATTTGTGCTGGCATTTGGCACGAGCGGACTTTTAAGAGAAGTCATATAAGAAATCACACACATAATCAAGCCCGAGAAGCTTAAAGCTTGGATATCATGCATTGTACGTGTAGATAATGACCTTCGCCATTCAAAAAAAGAAGGCAAAAGCCGGACGGCCGGCTAGATTGTTCTGTTTTTCACAATTGGACAGAAGCAAAACTAAATTTGTATAACTACTTGCGGAAAACTTTGAATTTCGAGTGGAAAATTCCGCCTCTAATACAATTCACTTGCACTTCGTACATAATAGCCTGCACGCAGGCAAATAGGGTTCAATTAAACGGAGAGGCTGAATGAATTCGAACTGCATATAGACTGGACAATCTACGGGAAAGGGTGACTGCAGCACAAGCACATCTGATTGGGGGTGCGCTCGTAAACAATACACCGAAGAACGGCGCTTTAAGTGCGCGCCTTTAGCACGCGAAACGAGGCCACGGGTTTAAGTTTTCACACAGTGCGTACTGGCTGTATAGGAACATCTTCACATTTCTTGAATTTCTTATGAGAGCACATTGGCGATCCAATCGCTGACAAAGCGGAGATGTCGTCTTTTGTAATTCGTTTGTTCCCATGATGGAAAATAACCAGCCAGCGAGCGACTATGCTCATCTGGATGGTAGTGGTTGATTCACAGGAATTCTGGATAAGTACTGGGTTGAGTAGGAATAGGAATCTAATTGAAATCGCTTTGTGCATGAGGTCTCAATTGAAAAATTATGATTCTTTGATTGGACGTTACTTAGTGGAAGGTTCGCTGGAATTGTCTTGACCAGATCAGTCCACTGCGGTATTCTCATGGTAAAAGTCGAAGGCAGGCGACATGGAATTATAACACTGAAGTCAAGCAGGATTGAAATTGAGTGGGTGATTTGACGTGTATTTACGATTGCAAGCATAGCTTCAAATCTAAGCGCGCTGCTGATAGAGCAAGCATTGTAGAAGATGTTGAGAAGAAGGTTTGAAACTCTCAACTGCTGGAAAATCAAAATCAACAAGTTAACCTCCAGTGTTTTAACTCTTGGCCGCAGAGGAATGTCCTATCTGGTCATACAAATGCCACTTATAATTTCCATTCAAGGTAACGTCCGCCTTGATCCACTAGAACCCCAGGCCCATTAATTAAAACACCAATGCTTGTGTGATTCAAAATGAATTTTTTTTTATTTTATTTGAAAAAAAAAAACAAGAATAAGCTCTCGAGTAAACTTAAATAAATAAAATGAGTGTTTTTCGGTAAATTTCCTTCAATAGAAAAACAGGAAGAAACCAAATAAAATAACCAAGACTCAAATAATTTGCTAAATAATTTACACAAGTGCATTTTAACACGAATGTGATTGTTGCACTTAATTTACACAAACACAGAACAGAACGAGAAGAAATAAATATACAAAAGTAAATAAAATCAAAGCCTAACTAAATAACACGAGTACATCACAATATTGCTAAGTATATCCATTCTTATGTTCAGAGCCGGCAGCGCAGAGGTAAAATGCTGACGCCATGCAAAATTTACGACAAAAAACCAAAATCACACACAATGCAGAGATACAATCGATTTCGTTCTTTCCTCTCTCAGATGCTTCGCTCTATTAACGAACAAACAGTTAAAAAAAAAGAGGAAGAGAAGAAAATAGGCATTCTCAGGGCTGAAAATCAATTATCTAAAAATTCCCACTCGCTTGATGTGTGTGAATTTGAGCTGGTCGGCTCGGGACTCGAACGACCACCCAAATTCTCCACAGATATGTTCCACAACGATGGTATCCTCATACTCTCTGGCATCTTGACCACGGTCGGCATCATTTCATTGGACTCGATATCAGCTATTGGCTGTGTTGGAATGAATTGCAGAGGTTTGTGTACAGTTGTTGCTGAATCACACTCGTCCTCACACTCGTCTTCGTCGTTGATGAAGTGGATTTTCTTACGCGGAGTCGTCTGTACTTCGGCGTCTTCTAGTCGTGTCACGGGATACTGTTTCAGTGCAGTCAACTGCCATGTGTTGGACTCGCTCTGGGAGTGCATTTGTGACTTGAGCTCTGATTGAGACTTTTTGAGTTGCTCATCGGAGATCTCGGACAGTTCGACTGGTTCCAAGTGAAGTTTCTCGGCTAGTGCCTTCTCCTTAATTTCGATTGCCTGCTGTAGAGAATTGGGCGTTAAGGCCTCGGGAAGGAAATTCTTAAAGGATGGCGGTAGAGAGGAAGACGGTTTCGACGAGGAAGGAATAAAAGAAGAACTTGAAGATACAAAATACAGAATTAGTATTCTAGATTATGCTGAGGGTGTGCGTTTTTGGGTAAGTGCCAGGTGAGCCAACTCACCTCGGATCTGTGCAGAAGCTTGCGTCCATTACGGTCGGCTTTGCTGTGAATTCCAAGGTTGTAGGTTTCTCTGGTTTTGAGCCTGACTTGCCCTTCGAAACTCTGGTGCTTTCGGCGATAGCTTGGCCAATCTCAACAATTCCCTCGGTTTTGGGTTTCTTCTTTTTCTTCGGCTTCTCTTCCTTTTTATTACTATTCACCCCTCGATGATGGAGGATGGACTCTTCGAATTCTTTTTCGCCAATTTGACTGAAGATCTCCATGCGACGGGATTGTTCAGCGTGTGGGGACTCCACAGCAAGTTCTATCGAAATGTCCAAGCTGATTTCTTCAATTGGTGGCAGCTCGAAGCATTCCTCGGCGTTAATGATGGCCTCGTCTTCAGCCTCGTATTCGGTTGGAGACTCGAAGAGGGAGGTGCCGAGCACAGGAACTGGTGGAGGCAGTAATGGATTGAAAATAATTTTTGCTGCAAAAAAAGAGGAGGGTTAAAGGAAGATTAACAATTGTTGAGATGGGAAAAGAGGCATTTTTGTGGAGGAACCATAGAAAATCACAGTATTTACCTGATTTACTTGGCGGCTCCGGGCTGCTGGCCAATCTCAGCAGACTTCTCGAACCTTCTAGTATAAAAATCTCCTTGTTGCACACACAAAAGTCAATAATCTTTCTGAAGCCTGTTGCCACCGCTTCGACTTTCAGCTGATCCAAGTTGAGGATATACAGCACCGATTCGTCATGAGTCACCACATACTTGTTAAGGAAAACATCAATTGATCGAAAATTCGTAATCGAATTGGTCACACTGCGACAGGGATTTAAGATAGGTATCTCCCATGCAGCATTAACTTTACTCAGAGCGTCCTTGAATAACAAAGTTTTTTCTACATTTCCGTCGAGATCTGCTATCCATAGCCTCAAACCGGGTCTGCCACAAACTAATTTCGATACGGGGTCTTTCTTAAAAATTGTACCTCCAATGTCCGCAAGTAGTTTTCGGTCCTTCTTCCCCACCTGCGACAATTGCCATTGATTGTTTCTCGGGTTTCGCTGGCAAATTATCGACCGATACAGAGTAGATACGAGTAGATGGCTCTGATTCAAGCTGAGTTGGACAATCTCATATGCTTCGTTAAGTATTTCGACAGATTTGCTTAAGTGCTGTAAAAGAATGCAAAATCGTATAGTACTTCTTTAGATGTGGTGATTTCTTTGTTCACGCACTGTTTGATAATCAAATTCGGTCAGAACAATGACTCCCTGCTTATCGCCCGAGAACAGCTTCATTCCATTTTTCGACCACTCACAGCATGTGATGGTGCAGTGATGCAAATCACGAATGGTGTATCTTTCGACTGGTTTTGCCTTCGTAAATGGAGCAACGAGATTCAAATCGGCTGGTAGTTCCTTCTGAATCTGGAACACACTCACTTGGCCACTGGCTGAGCCAGCAGCCACCATGTACTCAACAGAAGAAACTATTTTCACACAAGTTATTGAAGAGGAAACCTACGAGATATGAAAAACACAACTCCATTGAGAGCGAACCGGTCGCGCCCACTTAAGCACAGTGGCTTTTGCAATGAATGTCTTACCTCAGCGCGGAGTTTTTGCACATCGCCATTGAATCGATTGTACCAGAAAACGATTCCAGCATCGCTACCAAGCGCAATGAACTCTTGCACCACATCGATGCATGTAATCCCCAGATCGGAAGGAAAAAGGCCCTTTTGTACCCGGTGGGGGATTTTCTCGATAATCTCCGTCAGCGGTGCCCATTCGCGTAGGGAATAGATTTCATGGTTCTTTTCCATGGAGAAGAAGAAATACTTTAAGAACACCCTGCTTGTGCGGATTGTATTACTTTTTATTTAATTTAAACAATACAAGCGTTTTTTATTTATAAATATCTTTTCGCACTTCTTTCACCCACTATACAGACGTCATTTGCCGCTGATGATAGATGATGGCGTTTGGCGTTCAACAACAACACAGCTGCGACAAACCCGTGTTCAAAAAGTAATTTTGCGACTTAGGCGACAGAAACTTAAATGGTAGTGAGATAGTGTACTAGGATATGGGTTGGAGATTGGAGCTCTACTTTTTTCTGTACGCTAATTTTTTCAAAATGTGGGGATTTATGTGACATTGAAACAAAATATCTTACAATATTGTTCGTGTATAAATTAAAACATTTGTAGAAATGAAATATTTGTAACTCTACCTACGTAGGTTGGTATCCGCAAGACATTTCCTTACTGATGGAACACACCCATGTCAAAATTCGGAAACCTAACGTCAACTGTCAAATGTTGAAAAAAGAGAAATTTGATTTTTGTGACGACCAGTGACGACAGCGGTGAGACAGCAGTGGAATTAGTTCGCAAAAAACAGAAGTTATTATTTGTTTCTGTTATATTTTTCTCTACGACATATCGCTCAACACGCGTTGTAAATTAATAATTTATAAATACAGTTAATCGTTTGTAACAGAAATTCGGATTTTCATGAGTGCCTGGACATAGTAGGGCGGAACAAAGTTCAACTACCTACCATGGCTGATAACGCTGGGAATTTTCGCAGCGCTGTGCTCAATGAGCCCGTAATTGCAGGTGGTCCCACCCCGAGTGTCATGCGTACTCCATTTGGCAATGTTAGATCACTAGGACCACCGACTATACCGCCGCCACCAGTTATGGCAGTAGGAGGCAGTTATGCCAATGGGTACGGACAAAACAACTTCGGTTACAATGCCAATCCCTTTATGGGTGGCGCAGGATATGGAGCGTTTGGTGGTGGATTTGGTGGCGGATTTGGAAGTGGATTTGGTGGAGGATACGGTGGTGGTTACGGAGGATATGGCGGTTCGTATGGAAGATATGGAGTGAACGCTGCCGATCCGGAACAGAGATTCATTCAAATGGCTGAAAATAGTTCTCGCCCAGCTTTTCAAAGTATTGAATCTCTTGTGTCGGCAATTGGAAATATCGCATCAATGCTGGATTCGACATTTTTCGCACTCACCAGCTCGTTTCGAGCGATTCTTGGTGTTGCCGCGAACTTTGGACGACTAAGGACGGTATTCGCTCAGTTCTGGCAGACATTTGCCATATTTCGTGGCATCAAGTGGATTTATAGAAAGTAAGTTCAGACGGAAAACGATCTCATGAGTGTGAGACTTAAATTTTATTTTTCTAGGATGCTCTACTGGCTTCGAATGTCGAATATGGATCCCTCGTCAAAAGCTTTCAAAGAAGCCTTTGCTGCGGCTTTGTCAGAACAGTCTGGCAAACCGGGTCCAGCTCTGCCTAGGAAGGGAGCTTCGCCATGGCCGGTGTTGGCTTTCATTAGTTTTATTTTCACAGCTCCATATCTGATTATGAAGCTTATTGGAACCGTAGCGGATACCGCACTCGAAGAAAGTAAGTTGTTATGTTACTTTATTGTGAACTTTGATTTTTCTTAATTTCCGTTGTATCTGTTGCTGTTTTACTTTGTTCATAATCTCTGATCAGTTAGATAAGATTTTTCCCCTGTTTACTTTAAAAATAGCTTGTTTTGTTTTTGAGTGGAGTTATACAAGTATACAGCTACTCAGTTGGGTGAGGTGTTTAGCAAAGCTAATTGGTGGATTTAGATTGAGTGGACACTATAAATTCTAAACTATATTCGTAGTTAATGCAGCAAACGCAGCTTTTGCGTGCTGTGCTCAATGCTCTAGGGGTAAACAAAATAATAACTAATGCGCTGGCGATTAAACAATTATATGACCTTGTGTTGTTATCAGTTCCCACTTAGTTTAACCCCGTGTAGGGTAAACGTTTGCATCAATAATGCTCTATCTGCTGTTATATGTTAGCCTCTGTTTGTGTTGCGATGCTGCTTCTGCTAATACTCATTACGATTAACTAACAGTAGAATGATGTATGTTCTTTTCAGCGTTGACAAAGTCAAACCTATTGACTTAATTCATTTGATGCAATCAATTGCCGTTGTCGTTAACTCTAACAGATCCTAATTTTTACATATTTATTTAATTTCTTTCAGCTCGAAATCCCGAAAAGTGGGTAAATCCAATTGAAACATCAGCCTCCTATGATTTCCAAGCGAGGAATCCCACAGAGTTATCATTCCGAACCGGTCAACGGATTCTAGTCGCACCAAAGGAAGTTCAAAACACTCACCAACTCATGAACACCGGTTGGGGTCTTGCTACCATGGATGGCCAGACATCGGGCCTTGTTCCAATCACTTACCTCAAGAGTCCATTACAAATGCGACAGCAGGCCAATCAAATACAACCAGACAACAGTATTTCCCCGCCTCTGGTAGAATCAATGCTGCAACCACAATTACCAGATTTGGGAACGGGTAATTTTGCTCCGGCTCCCCATTTAATTGGGAATTGTACAGACTTTGGCAACCTAGAACGTCCAGCTCTGACTGACAGTAGTGTAGAAGAGGCGCCGTTGCTAGAAGTATAGTTAAATGTAAGTTAATTCGGATATATTTTTTTAGGTGGGGTAAGGTCCTTAAACTAATTTTATGGCTTTGTGTGTGCGCACGGTTTATCAATTTAAATCGATTTAAGTTTTAGTAATGTTCATCTGTTTTTGTACGTGTTTTTATTTTTACATTTTTTTTTTATTTATGTGGAAATTACGAAATAATTCAATTGGAATTTAAATAAAAAAATTTACATTATTATGTGTGAAAGAGAGTTATTTGTTGATTGTTTTATTATGGTTACTTTTTCGGTCAGTTATATACCCACATCGGGAGCTCGAAAGGCCAGCGCTACTAGGTAATCAGATGAGCTGGTAAATTGCTACCTATAATTCCTGTTTCTTAAATAGGAGCAAATTCCTTCAATGGCATCTCTGAAACAAGCAGTACGCCACTGAACTCACCTTCACCTTGATATGAAAGTGACAACTGACAGCTGTCATTTCTGCCCCTTTGACATTTCGTGTTTACTTCTGCCACATGTTTTGATATTGCTCACAAACAAAAACTTTTATAAATCATCAAATTCCAAGTGCAAACAAAAACTATATCATAATAAAAATGGTAAAATCTATATCCTGCATTCCACTAATTAATAGTAACTAATAATTTTCATTAACAGGGTAAAGGAAAGAAAGCATTTATCGATCGAAAAAAATCCGTCACATTTCATCTTGTCCATAGAAGTCAACACGATCCGCTGGTTGTCGATGAAAACGCTCCGCAACGCGTTCTCGTCGAGGCAACTCCAGCCAAACAAGATGTTGACCCAACGAAGCGTCGTGAGGAACAAAAGAAATACGGCATTCAATTTGACGATGATTACGATTATCTTCAGCATTTAAAGAAACCTGGCGACGAGGTCGTCTGGGAGTATGTTGAAAATCCGAATCAAGCAAAGAAGAACAAAGATGGAGAACCGAAATTGCAACTGCCCAGCTCTGTGTTTGCCAGTGAGTTTGAGGAGGAAGAAGGAATGTTAAACAAAGCAGCCCCCAGGCCTGGTCCAAGACCCGATTTGGATCCAGATGTTGTTGCCGCATTGGATGACGATTTTAATTTTGACGACGAAAACAACGAAATGGAAGATGATTTCGTGGTGCAAGCCATGGCCGATGAGGATGACGATGATTACGATGATGAGTATTTGGGTGAAGAGGACGAAGAAGATTTCGACTCTGACAACCTTATGTCTGGAAGCGAAGACGACGAAGAATTGCGGGATCGTTTGGGGCCTCTGATGAGAGAACGTCGTTTTGATGATGAAGAAACTAAATCTCGCTTCACAGAATACTCGATGTCCAGCAGTGTGATTCGTCGCAATGAACAATTGACGCTGTTGGACGACCGTTTCGATAAGTTCTACGCCTCATATGATGATCCCGAAATGGGTCCGCTTGACATGGAGGACATTGAAGGTACGTGGGGTCAGAAGCATCCATACGTCTTGGGCTGTTACAAGCTCTTCAAAAAGTCAAAAACGGTCGAGGATTACAACAAGGAATGGGACAAAGACCGGCTAGAGAAGTATAGAACTGTCGTCGATGATAACGACGATGACGACCTAGTTGAGGTTGAGGTAGACGATCCGAAGAAGAAGTGGGATTGCGAGAGTATACTATCAACCTATTCGAACATCTACAATCATCCGAAGCTTATCGACGAACCGAGGAAGGCGAAGAAAATCGAGATTGACCCAAAGACTGGTTTGCCAGTGAACGTGCTGCGTGGTGCCGACAATGATAAATTGACTGCAAAGGCTCTGGCCAAACTGGATAGTGGCAACGTTCCAAGTGATGGGCCTAAGTCACTGTGTGCCAAATCTGTGATGTCTACTCTAAGTGTCCTTTCGATTCGTCCCAAGGATGAGACACCAGAAGAAAAGAAGGAAAGGAAGCGGCTGCTCAAAGAATACCGAATGGAAAGACGCATTGAACGGAAGGCCAACGCAGAGGCCTTCAAAGAGGAAAAGAAGAGACAGACTCACATCAAAATCAACAATCAAAACAATATCCAGGGCAACAAGATACTGTAGAGATTTGTTATTTATTTTCGTATGTTTAAGGGTCGTCTGTAAGTTGTGTGAATTCGGCAGACTGGAATAAAGTGAAGAATTCTCTAAAAACAATGTCTGGGCGTATTTTATGCATAGCAGGAAATTTCTTGTTGTGAAAAAATAATCAGGGAGTGGCTCGCAAGGGTGCGCGTGATTTTGCTTTTTGATTATCACGCTGGTTCCATATCACCGGCATTGACCCACCCTTAAGCCGTCACTGCACTCCCTCTTCACGGGGAAAGATCCTCAAGTGAATACACTTTTCGTGTCACGAATCAAAAATAAAAAACAAAACCATTTTCTTTATGTACTAAAATTGGAATAATTTATTTCATCGTTTCTATAAAAACCGTAAGTATACATACACTCGTTCAGGGATTAAAATCAATCATTTTATTTCATCCTTTATCCGCTCCATGATTTCCTATAAAGAGAATTGAAATCATTAACTACCTTTGCAACTCTCACAGTGCCGGCGTTAGTCATTCAAACAGTACAGTACAGACAAAAAAGGAAACACCACAAACACATTTTCATATTCAAATAATTTATATTTTCCAAAAATGCGAACATCCTATAAAAATCGAACCTTTTCTAGAACTTTAAGTGTTTTATCAAATTATTCTAGGACATTTTATATTTTCAATTAAATATTTATTGGTATTTGCTTTAATTTAAACTAATATTACTAAATAGAACTTAACTAGGAGTTAAATCTGTCACGATATTTGTCACCTTTTTAGTTTTTTTTTTTCCTATATTGACTCTTTTGTAGGTATATCTTCAAATTAAGTAATAGTGAATAATAAATCTATTCAACTGAGGGCAATCAATAGCGAGGATCAACATAGTCTGTTGTACAACTATGTTGGTTGTTTTTTTTTATGTGTAAATCTAATACTGAAATAATATAAATGTAATATTTAAATTACTTAAGTTATTATCAATTGCAAGTTCTTCTAACGATAACAGAGCAAAGCGAAACCCTATAGGTACTCATAGTTGTAACAATAACACAACATGCTTGATGTTAAACGAATAAGGAAATGAGCGGATAATGTTGGTTGGCAATTAGAAAATTAATAAAACGTTAGGATGCAATTAGTCACAGATATGATGGACTCTCTGGATCGGTTGTCTGTAATAAAAAAAGTAAAACATGTTTACTACAATTGGTCGTACATAATTTGAGAAATATCTTGTACTCACCTCACCACAGGAATCGGCCAACGGTTGTCGCAATAATTGCAATGGCAGCTACCGCAACGAGGCTTACAACTGTTTTTGAGCTGGCTTGTCCTGGAAATTATTTTAAAAAAGTTATTGATAAGTAGAATTGTAAAAGAAGGTTAATAAAAGCAAGCTGCAGGTTTATCTGTTTACAAGGGATTGTCATATATACACAGTGGTTGAAAGAGGGAATAAGCCAAAACGAATCGGCAGAATTCTATGACTGGAGAATCGCCAAACGAGTTGGTTACAGAAACTGTAAAATTCGCTACATTTACTTTAATTTTCTTTAATTGTTTATTGTGACCTACAAAATATAAAAGGTGAAGGTACATATTATTACTACAACAGGTGGACAAATAATTTTACAGCCCCATGATTCCGAAGTAGGTCTTCACTTCACGAATTCAGATCACTCATTTTGTGTGTCTCCAGGTAATTGAAAGCAAACAAACTTCGCCCGGCTTGGTGAAATAGCAATAATAGTTAAAAGAAAATTATATCACGATAAGCAGCTAAAATGTTGTTGTTTTAAGCAATAAAAAGCATCAGCACATTAAAGGTAAATTAAATGTTTTAAGCATACGTAAACAAATGTAAAAGAAAAAAACAATGAAACATTTAAATTAACGAAACAAACACTTACGTTGCAAAGATTTGTCAGCCAGCAGCTGTCGGTTAAAAATTGTGAACAATAATGGGTTGAACAAATTACAGTGAAGATTTTGTTGCACGACACAGGACATTTATAAATTATATTGTGTGTCTGGTTGATTGGTGGCGAGTGTTGGCTAAAGCTACATATAGATAGATAGTTTTGGTGTACCAGCACCTCTGTATAACACTTAACATTGTTTTGTTTTGGATTTTGCGAAAAAAGACAGTTAACAGTATTGGTCCTCCATGTTCCTTAGGTGTCTAAATATAGCATTATGTCTCTGCATTATCACATGTTTTTCATTATTATTGGTTTCTGTTTTTTTGTTAATGTTTATCGAGGTGTGTTTCAAAATTCGTGTGTGTGTATATTTTTTTTTTGTTGGTATTCGGACGTTGGACAAAACACATTTAAAGGACGTCAGCAAAGTTTGCGTGTGTTTTGGGTTTTCTATTTTTGCTCATTGGTTTCATTTTCACCTTTTGATGGATGCACTGGGGTAATTTCATCACCGTATTTTGTAAGTAACTCAATGATGACGCCGTTGGACCAACCGAAGCCCTTTTGCACTTCATATTCGCCACCGCCACCGTGTCCTCCAAAAACTTCAGCATTGTACTAGAAGAAGAGAATTGATTTGGAATTTTCGGAACTATGTCGATATGCTTATAAATATAAGCACTGCCTTACCTTCTCAAACATAGCTTGCGCGTCTCTGTAGGCCTCAAAATTCGACCGAACCCATCGGTGGCCCCAGGTTTTTGACAGATTTCTAGCCTCTGGCGTTCGCAGGTTGTCCAGACCCTCTACTAGGATATATTGCATTGGCGGCCATACATTGGGGAAATCCCACTGCTCGCCACTGTGTTGCAAGGTATTCGGCACTCCGCCGGGATACTTGTCAAGTTTCAAGTCATTGATGTACTTAAGGACAGATTTGGAGATCTTTTCAGATTCAGAGCTTTTAAACGCTTTCACCCACAGCGGGGATAGGTTGGTTGGTGAAAAGTAGTTTCTAGGTTTGTTATTAATCAGATCATAGTCCAGCCATACACCGGCTTCTTCATTCCACAGGACCTCTTGAATACCCTGAAGAGGAATGTCGTCAAATAATTTACAATTCTATACCCGCATGACTTACCTGAAGAATCTGTTCAGCTTTGGTCTCATATTCGGTGGTTTTCGCCACATTGTTGCCCAATAGATAGAACTGTGCGATAATCTTCGCATTCCAATACAAAATGGCGTTCAGTTCAACCGGAATTATCGAGCGGCACTTGAGATTTGTTAAATCACCTTCATTGGTTCCGTTGTCACTGATAAACCAACGACTGCTGAAGTCCATTCCGGACTCTGCGGCGGCCTTTAGCTCCGAATAGTGCTCTTCCTTCATCTCCGGAGTAGGGAAAGCCGTTGATGTTATTATATCCTCCCGGTAGGACTCCGGCCTGGGCCCTGTCGACCTATCACCATAGGCAAACAAATTATAGCCCTTTGCATTCACCGAATGGTTGTTCATCCAAAATTCAAACTCATGTTCCAGCGTTTCCACAGCGTCCAGCGCAAACTGCTCGTCCTTGGTAAAGTCAACATACGACTTGATCATAGCAGCCAATAGCGGTGGCTGGGACCGTTTTGAGTAGTAAACCCGCCCACCGTTTGGTATGAAACCAAACCGCTGTACAATCGACAGGAAGTTCAACAACATACCACGAGCTGTGTGGTACATTTCAGAGTAGAGCAGGCCACGAATTATCCAATATGAGTCCCAGTAGTAAAACTCAATGAATCGTCCACCAGGCACAATGACTGGATTTTCGACCGGAATGATGGAATAGAAATCAGGATTTTTATGCACATCGTCGATCATCTTACGTCCGAGTTCTTTCCAAATTCCATTGAGATCGTTGCCCCACTGCTTGAGATCGGGATCACGAATCAGATCAAGGAAACGTGGTTTCTCTTTCCAATCATCAGGATTCCAATCGACGAATTCCTTACCAAGGTCATCAAAGTATTCCTACAAGCGATGGGGTATGTGCTGTACAAAGGGAACACAAAATTTAATTTTTCACTTACGCTGACGAATTTCTCCAGGTCCTCTTTGGTGGGCTCATTGTTTTTGCTCGTCATAAACTCCTCGAACATTTGATTTGTGACATCTGGTGGAAACTTCAGTTTCATGTCCACAAACGTCTTCGAGTCTTTGAAGATGTTCGCCATTTGGACCGTGTGCAAGATTTTGCCATGACAGTAGACTTCACTAGAATGAGAATAAAATCGGCATATTACAGCAGTGAGTCTGTACATGTTTTGTGGGTAAATGTATTTCAACAAATTCCAGTCGTCAGACTGCCAAGTTTAAGGAACGTAGAGTCTCTAGATCTAGTTAAGAAATACATAGTTTGGAAAACTCTATAGTGTTGTTGGACCCCACTTTGTTCCGACAGCCTCGTTCTTCTTATTTTCCAGAGCCGTAGTTAAACTTTTTCTGCTCAAATATCCAGCGAAAATTGAGGGGGAGACAAACAACCGCCTAGAGCAATTTTTGCATTCGAAAAGAACAATTCTATCTAAACAAAAGCAATTCCTTGTTTTTATAAAATCATAATCACAAACCACCGCTGGTGAGGTTAGTACAATTCATCAGCATACTGGAAATGCTCAATTCTCTAGCTAGAAAAAAACCGTCGACGAAAGTTCATTAATTGTGAATTTCAATTGCAAGCACCTCTGTCCGTACCTACAACAACCTATCGTTCAAAACTACTTCTGTATCAATTTACAAAGATACAAATTAACGTGATTTTTGAGGTACGTTGGCGGACTACTTAAATTTATATCTGGATATTTGGAGGAACACCGATGGCAGCGCATATACTACCGGCAATATCCATACAGAGATTTGTAATCAAAGACCGCTTTATTTAGAAAGCACGTATAAGTAGTGTTTCTTGAGGTGCGGTAATAGTTTCTTTAGCTTCCTTCATGCACGTGTACGAGTACATCTCAAGGAATACACTTCGTATTAAACTTTAAACTTAAGTAATTCATGAATTGTATTTGCGGCGATCTTTCAATCAAATTCAGAAAATATTCGTTGAAACTTCTGATTGACTGATTGATTATTTTCAAAGTGTGGCCTTTAGCAGGTACGAAGTTCCAACAATACCTGATCCAGATTTTAAACTTTATTCATTTAAGTCGGTACGGCAGTCTGTAAAGTAATGGCAGATGCCATTCGCCGGTTCTTAACTATGAATTCACTTGGAATCTGTAAGCCTAATGAGTGTGACTGCGCATTATTTCGTATTTACAATCAAGGATCGCTTAAGAACAGCTACAGGCACCTACATGGCAAGTTTTTATTCGGTTACAACATCCATTGTGGTTCGAGAACGCAGTCAATCATCTGATCGATGGTCGATGTATCTTTAGTCAAGTGGACTGGTGTAATCATTATTGAATAACATCGTTAAAAGGTAGTATCAATTTTTCGAAAGTTAAAAAAATCACAACAAACACAATTTATTAATAATACTTACCAAGAAGGTAGATCTGTTATAGTCCTTGGATCGGGATAGATGGGTATCTCAAAAGTGGATAGAGCTTTACTAACAGAAAAAGCCCGCAGCGTTTGAGGTTTTGAAATTAATTGTAAGACACACAACACCCCCAAGGGGAGGGATCGCAAACTAATCATGATTTCTTTATTTTATACAATTTGGTAGGTACTCTTATTTTTAGTTTAAACTATTTCGCCTTAGGGAAACTTAAAATTGCACAACAATTAGAATAAAATTTAAATTATATTTATGTTTAGGACAGCGAAGAGATAACAAAACACTTTTTAAGTACACGCTCAATAGAACTAACAATATATCACTGAAATCGTAAACGAGTTAAAAAAAATAAACGTATATAGGTAAAAGTCCACCCGCTACACTCGAATCATTATCACAAAAAAAAACAAACGTCCGCGATCGCGCTGACACACGATCAGCTTGAGAATGCTTCTGGTCTTGGAACTGGCAATGTTATTTATATTTATAACCTGCGCTGCCGACTTCTGTTTCTGTTACAGGCTATACGCTCTGACTATGCCATACAGATACAGATAAAGCTTTTATTAAGTGATTGCTTTGACTCTGTTGGAATGGGGCGCTCATGTAAATGCAAGCGCCCGTGTCGCCGCCGCTACACAGAGAGGGTGGAGTTCAAAAATTAATTCAGCAGCGCGATTGATCTATTAGTACACCTTCTTGATGTGAAAAAAAAATGCTAATGGTTTTTTAAATCAATTAAGGAACTTCAACTTGTCGTTTTCTTAAATCTCATACAACAGGTTAAGTGAGAAGTGAGAGAACTGTTTTTTTTTTTTTTTTTTGCCGAAAACGTGTCCTATCGGATACGCTGTAATAGCCAAAAATCAAGTTAAGCTGCTGATGCATTGTTTGACGCAAAATACTGCGATTTTCTTAATTTTATTTCATTAACTGCCTGACGAAATGAAATTTTTCATCTGTTTGGCTAAGGTAAATCACCATTGCCACTTTATTAGCGTTAGATTAACAACTTTTACTTGGTTTCGAGTTATTTAATAAGTTTCGCCCGCTGTATAGTTTTTCGTCTTTATTTGAGTAACGTGTTTTGATTTAATGTTTCTAATTGGGTCGTTCCTGTGGAAATATTTGATAAAGTAGTAGATGATAAGCAAATCAGGGTTGGTCGACCGGTTCGACAGTTCTTCTTAAATCTCTTGAGTGTGAATCTGAGCAAAATAGGGTCAAATTAGAACCTAACTGGTAGAACAACAAAATGAGTTTGTACACAAGTGTTTAATGTGCTTTTGAGTGGAGCGTGGATTATGGAAACCGACAGGGTATAATCCTAGCATTGACTTTTCCACTCTTTAATCTGAAAAATGTATAAACTGCTCTAAATTTTCGAATAAACTTAAAACGTTGTCTAAAAAATGCCTGCTTACCTAAAAGCCCCCAACTGAGCTGGGGGCAAACGCTTCGCCGTCAGAATGCAAACGAGTTTCGGTATGAATATATTCAGCCCTCATCTACTTTCTTCCAACAGGCTCTTGGGCGACCAATGGCTTATTGTAATTAAATACGAATTAAATAAAGATGAGCGGAAAAATATTAGGAGAGGTGTTTTAACATATTCCAAATAAAACTGTCAGCAATCAGCAACATTTATTACCAAAAAGCAGTAACGGGATACGATTGGCCAGGCCATAAAATGGCATAATTATCACCCCGAGCTAAATGGTCAACTATTTGATACTGATCGTGAAGATTTATTGTGAGTGGCACACTTTCACTTGGCTCTGTGTTATGAAGAGAAATTATCAATAGAATATTTTGATTTTTGAAGGCGGCGAAGCCTCAACAAAAAAGATGTTGGTGTAGGGTGGTGGCACGCGATGAGATTTGTGTATCCAAAATTTTGTTTGACTTGGAGCTTTGCTTCAATGAGATGGTAAACGCGTAGATGTTGTTGTTCTTTCTACTTTCTTCTTTCAATTCGTAATTTTCATGGGCGTAGCTATCTTGGATTTCAAGCAATTACGACAGTTTCAAGTTCCCACAGAAACGTCTAATATCAAACCTATGAAGTCCTTTATTGTTCTTTAGCTGTTTTGCTTCACAAAGTACCTTTCTTTATAAGCCGGAAAAATAACGAAATCCCATATCTTTATGACTTTACCTAAAAGCAAAAGCTGATCCATATTTGTGCCAAATATTTGTTAAGGAGACCAGTAGCAGACAGTAGACAGTTATACTTACTCTTTAGACTCATTTGACGATGTACTAAAATGAGAAGAATAATATTATACAAATTAGTAAATGTTATTCTGAATATTGAAAACAGCCCCGGCCTTTGCGAAAAATTGGAATACGTAAAAAAAATTATGGCAAGATCAATACCGTTTCATATTCCTACACAAAAATGCCTGCAAAAACATTGACGAGCTTATAACCTTGTAGGTTAGCGGCGAACTGACGGACGTAAGGCGTAGTTCTTCCCATTTCCAGTGGACTATGAACACCCAAAACAAATAAGTAATTGTTTATAGATTGGAATCATTTTCACCAAGAATTTAAGGACTCGCATGTGCCTATGACTTATTTGGACTTTCGTTTACCCTTTTAATTGTAATTCTTAGTAATAACCTCTCAAATAATTTCATATTTACTGCTTTAATTACAGCAAATTAACAAAGCAAATTAACGCTTCACAACAGAAATTGTACTAAACGTTATAAATAAAACATTGACGCATTTAGATTTACTGTCATCAACAACACAAGACCCCCACTTACCCCTAGATAACATGTCCATCCACAAAAGCCAACTAACAGTGTACCTATTATACTTAATTTAATCTAGAGCCACGCGCATACACGACGCGTCGGTAATCTTCAAAATCACCGTTCCAAAGAATAGTTTTTTTTTATAGCCTTTTTTAGTGTGCTTGTTAAACGGTAATAACGATTTACTACGATCTTGCTCTCTCGGCTTCATTCTATTCGCAGCAACTTAGCTACATACACTCTAAAGTGCAATTACACTAATAACGGAATAGGAATCTATTTTTAGGCTTACTATAGAAGTTAAATTGAATTATTTTCGCAACGCAATTCCTTCAATTCAGACTCGAAACATCATTGTGTGATAAAAAGAAAAAAAATATGACCACCGTCCTTAAGACATACACATGAGATTAATTTAATCAGCGGTATAGCGTGTACGCGCGTCAACAATTCAAACGAATATAAATACGACATCCGACTAAGATATAAGTTTTTGTGTTCTCGTTTTTGTTCCTTTGGAATTTTTTGATTGCATTGGCTGTTGTAGGGGTTCTGTCGTTTTTTAGCTTTGCGGACAAAATTACATCACAATTCAGAACTGTGTAAGGTCTTGCACAGTGAAGTGCGCAAGATAAAAGAAAATGTAAAAGTTTATCTTATGTCAATAAACTTGTTCTTGAATTCTCAAGAGATCTGCACACCGCGCAGACAAAATAAGAGCTTTAGGGGGATTTATAAATTGTAACATTGAATGGTTTTTGTTTTAGATACCTTGCAGCACTTGAGACCGTTTGTTTTCTTGTAGAACAATGCATTTGAAAAGCGGAGAACTCATCGATAAGAGTTTATCTTATAAGTATTTATTTACTTGTAAGCAATAAACATGTTGAGATACTTATTTCTATTGAATGAATTCGATACGATTAATCACAGAAAATTGTTGAATGCCGCTAAAAGTCACAATTAGAAGTGTGATGGCTGATTGGATGAGGAACTACCTCAACAATCGTCAGTTTGAAGTCACGTTATAGTTAGCTATCAACCGCCACAACAAGGGCTGTTCACAGACAGCACCTAACCTCAATATCCAATGTTTTGAAGTATAGATATAACTTGTTGCCACTATTGATAATCACTTCAGATGTAACGAGTAAGTAAAGAAGATTCGACAGCAGCTGAAAAGCGGCTTGCTCCTCATAGTCTGTCCTAAGAAGGACCCACTTGAATACCGCAGAAATGTTTATTGCCTCTTGTTGTTTAAGCGGTTTGTTCACGCATGAAATATATAATATCATTCCGCAGCCTTTCAAAACTCTTTCGCAACACTCGTCACGAAGTGACATAACCCTTAAGACTGTTAAGATGTACTACAACCTTCTCCATTCCTTAGATCAACTCTTTCATTCGTGCGATGAATTGACATTATAGGGAAGAAACAGCTTGTCTAATAGCCGGAAATGTCTTCATAGAGATTCTCACCACGAAGATGAGGCGTATTTATTTCTTGTTTTCCACTAGTGAGTTAAAATATTCAATTTGGTGAATGCAGACGACTGTGACAAGTGTCAAATTTGATTTATTTGTGCAATAATTATCGTACGAAGAAGAAAACAGGGGTCGATTTAAGTTGATTTTAAGTGGGAAATAAAACAAAGCACGTAATGCTCGTTCACGGACGACAGAATTTGACCCCAGATTTTGAGGAGTAAATTAACGATATGAAATCTCCCGTACAAAGAATCTGATGGAAGATTAGATCCATTTTTCAGCCGCTATCACTGCTGCCAAAAAAATCATTAAAATCATTAAAATCATAATTTTACTGTCCACAGCTACAGCGAAAACTCAACTAATTCATCCACCAAAGAATTGCCTCTCGCTCTTAATTGCAGCAACCAAATTATTTAATCAAATAAGGTCAACGTCCTAGCATTCATGACATTTTCTAAACACAAAAGCTCTTATTAGCCAGTAAATGTATACATAATCCACTTAAGCACGTCCACAGGAAACGTCAATCTTTGAATGTGTAAACCCTAAAGTTATGCCTATCCAGATTCAAAAATAAACTCCAGCGTACAAATTGATAATTACCCGAAAAACCGCAATTAACCAATTTATCGCAGAAAGGAAACTACAGACAAACAAAAAATCCTCCAACCGAAATAAGCCCGAACCGAAAGAAAGAAAAAAAAAAACCAAACAAACGATATATTCCTTTTTATAACCAAGTGAGTAAAGATTTTAACAAATTAACGCTCCATGTTTGCATTAAATTGAAATAGCTTGCAATTCGGAGCTGTCACATTGTAATTGCGAAAAATATGTCAAACCAGCCGCATGGACCGTGAACCCTATAATAAATTGGTGCGAATTTGGGTAATTCGAAGAATTATTTTAGATTTCCACTATAAATTAGTATTATGATAATAATGGGATAATTACTGTATCCGGGCAGGGCGTTGCGCGACATCACCCTGTGTTTTTATGATCAAGAAAAAAAATAACAAACAAATTATGACAGTTATATGCCATGGACTATGCTTTGCCGATTAAGAAGCGTCAGTCACGTTCGGGCCAATGCGATGCTCCAAAAAATGCGACAATTTTAGAAATCTCCATTTATTTTTTTGGTTATTTTCACATGGATTGGTTAGCGAGAACTCGCCAATTAAGAAAGGAGGCTCCCAATCAGGGCATAGTTTTGAAAAAGTGACACTAAGGCCCGATTGCTGCTACTACTCATAGCGATTTAAGTTCCACTTAAAATCTTATGTGACAGTTTATGACATAAAACAAGTAAGCCCATATAAGGTATTTAAGTAGAACTTAAATCGCTAAGAGTAGTATCAGCAATCGGGCCTTAGTGTCACTTAGGACACGTGAAATTTTATTAGCCGGACGTAAAATCAAAGCTGTCGCTTGTTTGAAATCAGGAATTTAATAATTTATGTGCATAATCAGCTGTGTTGGTTGTTTCTTTTTAGAGAAATCATTGCATATATTAATAGTTTTTGCAAATGCAAATAATCTGCCTATATTTAAAATAGATAGTGAGCTACTATAAAAAAAAAATACATAAATACATCGTGGGTCTTTTTGCTGATTGTGTATATCTGCGAAGACTGGATTATTTGAATATTTATACAAGCCGCATGTATAATTGAATTAGCTACTTCAGTGGTTCAACGGATTCCGATAGTGAAACAAAGTAGCTACATTTAACACAACAAGTGTTCAGAAATGTAAATAATTGCTGTCTGTAGTGTTCTACTGCACATGCTGGAAAGCTGTTGCAGACTTGTTCGCGCCTATTAACTGCGCTTTAAATGGGTGTTGAATTATATTGGCATTGGTTATGCAGTTGCTCGTCAAAGTACTGCGTCTATATATAAGGTGTCCACAATAGGTACAGCCAGAAGTTCACTCACGCACCAAGAACAAGCTCCTAATTTTCGAGAACGCCTTTCATTGAACATCGCTCCCCTAAAACTATGAAACTCAAGTAATTTTTCCCTCAAACAGTCAGCAACTACTGCAACAAAACACACATTTCGACCTGCAGAACAAATTACAAAAATTACAATAAAATACAAAAGCCACTCTGTCGTATACGTAACATTTCTCTGGTGGCATTTTTCCTTCACATTTCCTCCAATCGAATGACTATTTATAAAACTCGATCTCTACGTAATATTTCTTGGTTGTTATTCTCACGATAATTCATTCCACATTTGACATACGCCACGTACTTGTCTGTTAATTGAGTATTAATAAATGTTATCGATACTTTTAGGTCGGTCGTCGGAAAAGTCAGTTTGTAGGACAAATAAATGCAGTTCAACGATAAATCATACTAACTGGTGGACGTAAGTTTAATAACTTACACTCACTTTAAAAACATTTCCGCACATGTACTTGGCAAATGTTTCAAGTGCAAGTACAAGCACATTTGTAAACTTACTTTGCATTTCTTTATGTCAAACTAAAAATATATTTATGAGCAATACTCATTAGCTATTGTTTGCACGACATTTCCATGGAATATTTCCGTTTCCAGTTTGACATTGTCCAAGGTGGCAGTAAGTTTTAGGCACTGATATGAAAAATCCCCAGAAAAATTCATTAGCAATTCTGCATTCAGCGGCAGAGCAGACAATAATTGTAGGCCTGTCTTGGGAGTCCCCGTGACCTGTTTGTGCAAGTGAATTTATTGCTGGGTATGGGATTGTCGGGTGCTTTTGGCCTTTTTGGAGTTATTAGCACCTGTTTCTTGTTATTTATCATTTTCCGATTTTTCCAACAAAACCTTGAATAAAACCCGATCGATCAGATGTTTGATTATTACGCCTGATCTACTTACTAAGAGGAAAATCAAACCAAAAAAAACTATGAGTACAATATTTCAGTTTATGTTCATATGCGCAGTAAACTCTTATAATTGGGAATGGAATTAGAGACTTGTTGCCTTCTGTATCACAAACCTAGAAGTATACACTTTTCAGTGCGTAAAGTCAAATATCATGGATATGAAAAGAGTTTCGTTGTTGATATCGGAGCTGAGCATTCTGGGTTTCTTCACAGCAACATATTGACTTCAGTTGGCAGCCAAATCTGCAATAATTCGTAATAATTTTTATATTCAAGTCACCAATGGCCGACACCTCTACTACCTAAATGCGAAAATCACTCAATTGCCTATTTGACAAGTGAAACGTCGGAATGGTTGGTTGCTTGGTCTAGGTGGCTGAAATTCCCTGTCTCCTGGTGAAGGAAAGACACAATTAGCGCCGTTTTGATACTCAAGAACGTACTTTTATTTTTGGCATATGTATATCTATTCCATTGTCAATCGACTGAAAGACAGCTATCGACAGAGCACAAGATAACAATCGATAACAACAATACTAAAAACGCAGCTTGGGCCTTAGCAATTGTCTTACGTCCTGGCAAATTCTAATTATATTCCTCATACAAACTTCAACTAATAAAGCTGAAATCTTATCACAGCAATTTTATCACCAATTGGCTGAGTTATTTGTTGCCAAAGATTAAAACAGTTATTCGACAAAAGCAAACAATTTTGATAGCATATCCGTTCCATTGATCTACTCGCTGAATAAGTATTTATTCAACCCTTCCTCTGACAAAAACAACACCAAAAAAAAAAAAACACAAAACAGCTAATTAAGTAAGCATAACGCGATTTTAGTTATATGCAGCACACACGGTTAGTCTCGCTAATTCCGTTTCCGATATGAGTCAATAGCAGATCACTCAAACATGGGCCGCCAGCAGACATATACATTTCCATGTGTAGTACAACATTTTGCGGTATAAAATGTGTCGTTCGTTATATAAAATTATTAAAACTGTTAAAGGTTACAACAGGTAATCATTTTCCACACGTAGCCGAACCAAGAGAGGGAAGTGAACCCAAACTAGAAAAGAACGTGACTTCTTTTTTGATGTTTAACCTTGAAACACTTGATGGTATTCGATTTATTGAATGTAACGTGTAAGTGCATTCAAATGACAAACAGGTAGTTGCTGCGGTTATTGTTGGGAAATGTTATTACCAACAACATATCTGATTGGTTATAGGAGTATGTAATAAAATAAGAAAAAAGTGTTGTAGGATCGTATTACGATTGTTTAGATAAGTTCAAAAGCTTAAATCGTGACAACATGTCAAGTGTTTATCTGTTACTGAATCTGCAGAGCACGTGAGCAGGTAAGAACAAATGGAAATGGACACGAACTGTGAATGGCTAATAAATCGCATCAGAGAGGATCGGCAGTTGGAAGAAGAAGTTGTTCAGAAGAGGTACCCATAATAGTATACGATCTAAAGGAAGATAACACAGCTTAGATGTTACATGTCTGAATATGAACGTTAGGTAATGTTTTAGGAGGCTTTTAAATCTGAAAGTAAGCCTTTGACAATAATATTGTTTAAATAAAACAGTATTCTATTTATTTCCAAAATGCTCCGAAAGAGTGTTTTTGTTTTCCCAAAATAAGTCGGTGCCAATATCTCAGAAAAAACAAAATTTTGCACATTTCTAAAAAGAGGAGAAACAAACGCTTCATATGAAGGGCGATACTTATATGTGGCCCCAAAACTGTGCCAGTGGTGCCAAGTTGGAGTAGGTTACAGTAAGAAGTGACAACGAAGAAGGGTCGCGCTCTGGCAATTGAATTTGAATCTGCGCGGACTTGTATTAAACTTAGTTCCAAGTTACCTTATCGATTTGAGAATTGGAATTTATAATAATTTAGCAAGTTAGTTGATAAGAACAGCTAACAACAAAGAAGACTATCAGACTTGATGATGCAAGGCTTAATTACCTCAAGTCATGAAAAGTCGATAAAGCTTTAGTAGCAAACAATTTAGTTAATTGGATGCACCCACACATTGTTTAAAATACAATGTATTGGAAGGCGGTAAAGTAAGGAGATTAGTTCGTAGATTAGTCGTCTAGAAGTCTATTGAGAAAAAGTGCCCAAAATAGACAAGAGTATGCAGCCCTCTTCGAGACGAGACAAATTCACCATGTGCAGTCTGGAGAAGGATGAATACTATGAAAAAATATTTTATTTATTTTTTTGCAGTGTCAACCATATGGAGAAGGGTTTATTAAAGCAAAACAGAATTGATTGCAGATATTTTTCAATGCAGCAGGGGAGAAGAGCTTGTAAAAATGACGTTTTCCGATACTAGTCAGTCAGACTTCCTCCCTGATTATATTAATACCACTTACAGATATTGTTTATCAAAGCCTGTACTCAACGCCAACAATGCACTCGATTTAAAAAATTCCCCACTCTGTGAGGCTGGTTATTTGGGTAGCTGAACAAAATTGACACCCATGCCATTTATGGTGACAATACGAGTGGTGAGTGCCAATGAAAAAGCTCTGATTGCAACGCTTAAGGAAAAATACCACTGATATCGCTGCAGCACGTTCTCTTCTACCGTTTATACAACTGTATTCTGGTAAATATAGAAAAATCAACTATACATGACAGCCCAATCGCCCACAGGTTCATACTTTAATTACAACTACTAAACAAATTCGAAATAATTCTAGTAAAGTAGAAATGATGTCTGCTCTCACATTTGACACTTGAATAGACAGGCAGACGAGGCCTCTCGTCGTTAGCACATTCATAACTGATAAGAGCGAGAGAAATGACATGATTCACATTTGGGTACATGCCACGAGTCTAACACCTAATTAAAAGTAAACAAAAATGATCGATTGTAATCAGCGGCAAAGGTGATCAAAAGTCGCAGCTATCATCGATCTACTTATGTACAATCATTTCCTTAAGTACTCTTCATAATTCAGTGCAAACTTTGAGATGTGTACTGTCTCCCTAAGGTGTTTTGTTATTCTCGCTTTTGCCACGCGACACATGTGTTGACACGTTATAGGGCTGTCTATTGTTTACACCGCGCCACTCCGAGCCGAGTGCCAAGTGCAGATTTTTTGTATAAATCATTTTTAACATTCGTGTCATGATAGATAGCTATCGGCGCTGAAACTTTTCGCAAAAACTACTAATGACACACAAAAGTTTTTTTTTTCTTTGTTTATAATTCAATTTCACAAACGGATCGTTATCGTTTAACTCAAACAAACAAAAATGAAAATCAGGCACAACAATTACAATCGCAAATTAAATGAAAATAAAAAAACAACAAGCCGCAACAAGTTGCTTATGTACATTTGTATATGTCGGTACCGCTCTGTGTTTGTATTTATATATGTTGTCGTTGCGCGACTTAAGTACGTTCGAATTGAAAGCAGAGACACACACGAGACGAAGTTCTCGATAACATGTGCGCGCGCAATCCGTTTAATCGGTGTAAGCCGGCCAAAGTCAGACGGAGAACTAAAGCTAAATTCAAACTATGGCCAATGGAAGCCTTAGCTTCCCTTATGCCCCGAGCGACGACGGTGCTATGTAGACTTTGGGCTTGAGAGAGTTTCGTGTGTGCTGAACGAAATCTTAAGAAACAACACCAAGACAGCGGCGGCGACTGCAACCACCACAATCGTTTGATTGGCCATTTGATATGGAATATGGGTAAAAGTGTTAAGGTGGCGTTGAGAGATTTGCAGTTGATGCTGAATTCGCGATAACTCATTCGAATGGTTGCCTATTGTGTTCGGGATAAGGTCAGGAAGTGAGATTGCGAGCATATGCAATGAGAAGCTGAGCTTTGTAAGGTTTTGCTGAAAAAGTCTGCGGCATGTGGCTAATAAACCGATATGAGTTCGATATATTTATCCAAATGGTATGTTCTCCACAAGTTCAGCTGACGTTCAGGGCGAGGAGGCAGCAGCTGTTAAAAAAAAAAGATGATAAGACAAGGTCTGATAGCGATGTTAGAGTTTGATCAATGTGAAGGTTAATGTGGAACAGACTTTTCCATATCAAACAGGGGAAGGTTTGTACGAGGTATCTGGCAAATAAAATAATAAAAATAGTTGCTATACGAATATAAACTCGAAGGTGAAGCGTTTATTTGAAATACGTGGTTCCGCAGTTTGTTGAGAGAATGGATTTATTGTTCCAGATACGGGCCCGTAATTAGCTCGTTGTTGCTACAGCTGGGGGAGGATCCTATGTGTATGTATTACGTGTAGACGACCATAAAGTCTTGGAACATCTCGTTCAGCTAAAGTATGGTGACTTGATAAACTGGTCTAGTACTGTGTCTAGTAGCGTTTATACTAACTTTCCGGCAGAAAATCCTACTTTACATTGCTTCACTGGGAAAAATGTTTATTAAAACCCACTTGGCCATACAATTTTAGTCATCGAATAAGATGACAGCCCCATCCCTTTTTTGTATTGCATTGAATTCCATTGTGAAAGTAAGTAGTGACTCCTTTCGGAACTTCAGTTACGGCACTTCAAACAACATCACGTATTTCCTTAACCTTTTAGAACTGCACTTCCAAAGTATAACGACTGCTGGCTATGCCTCGAAGACAGCACATATACTGACCAATTCAACTTTCGTAAAGTTCACCAAAACCAAACAGCACGAAAAGCTCATTTGACTTGTTTCTATTTACAACTTAGTACAGTGTATTTTGAATCATGTAGACCCAGTAGTATAAATCGGTATTAGAAAACCATTGAGTTGTACTCACACACATGACTGGCTGGCCGAAAATTTTCATTATTTTCGTACATTGACAATTGTCCATTAGATCATCAAACCGCAACTTTATTAACACTATATACCAGTTCTTTTGATGCTAAATTCTTGTGGCGGCTTGAACGTTTGTTTAAAGTTGACGGAAGAATTATTTTCAACCAGGGGAAACTTTTGGCATTTCGAAGAAAGTATTTGCTATATTTCAAACCAAACAAATATAGTCGAGCAGATATCGCTTCGAGTCGCGTTTAAAGTATGGCAGGTGATTCTCAACCAAATTTGCGAATTTCAACCGTCTAAATAACCTTGTCAAAGACGATTCCATCTCAACGATAAACGGAGTGGAGAGGTACCCACCGACACCGACCTAACCTAAAAACCACCTCCTTCAATTGTGTTTCACCGGCGTGTCATCATCCAGGCATGTCCAAATAATCACCCACAAATGATTGCCGCATTGTAATTTCGCAAAATGCTGATGTGAAGACGCTCCAGAAGGTTGAATTTGAGTGGTTTCAACGGTTTTTGACATCTTGTCGCCCTCGCCATTTAGCGGAATAATGTGGCCGAAATAATTGTCACCTAATTCGAAGCATTTGTTTCAAATTTAGCACAAACATCATCAAATCGGAGTAATATCCAACAAGTAAAAATCATCATCAATGCCTCTAGCTAGTAGTTTGCAAAACGCAAACTGCGCAGCATATTACAATGGAAACGCTTTAATGCCAGAGTCACAGTGCACCGTACCAGATGCAGCCAACTTGGTGTAGCTGTAGCTAACTTGACTAATTTGAATTTAATTTTAACCTGGCGACGGGGGGTTGGCAAAATGTATTAATTGTAACCGTCCGACATATGTGAAGTAAACACCTGCTAACGCGACACACCGCCTGATCGTGACCAATGAGAAAGCAGGACGACGACAAGTAGATGTACCGAGAGATATATGGGCACATATTCGCGGACGTCAACCTAGCGCTGTAGTTGATGCCGTTGCTGCACGAGATTTGTTACACAGTACAAATAGAAGTGAGCAATGTGGAGCTCAACTATGGCGGGGTGTTGAGAGGTGTGGTGGTGCTTGAACGTGACCTTGGCAAACTCAGCGGATGGGCTCGCTTTTGTGGTTAAAGCAGTTGTGACGGTAGCATTTTTGTTTTCGTTGTTCAGATGGTGTGAAGTTAATGCGGTTTGTTGGTAATTACTTTTCAGATTTACGTCAACGGTTTCGATGGAAGGTGTTGCTTAATGTCATTGAAATGATTGTTTGCATATTGAAATGGAAAAAGGAAATAATATTAAAGGGGTGTTCAGTTTAGACGGGATTAGCTTGAAATTTATTTCAATAAGAAACGGGAAAACCAATCAGAAGTGCTGTCATAATTTAAGGAACTCTATTTATATGTTAGCCAAGAGCTTCTTCAGAACGCAGCTTAATTTGGCTGCAACACACATGTTGAACTCACGCTTTCGGTTTCAACCCTCGAAAAAAAAAAAGAGATTTAGACAGAGACAACTTTAGCTAATGCCTGCCAACATTCGAGGATAGCTGCTCTGAGAAGGCTTCTCAATTCAGGTGTTAGTTTCGGCAGAAAACTGTAGCTCCCTTCCCTTTGACGGTCCGTTTTGTTTCACTAACGATTTTTGGAGATGTCTGGTTGGGCTGAAAAGGCCCCCAAAAGCAAGCACTGGAAATTCGAAAAATTAACGTTCGATCTGCTAATTTCTGATGCATGCTTTTAGGGGGTAATAATATCGAACTTATTTTCTGTTGCATACTATTCGAACGTTGTCTTCAAATTAACAGGTTGTTCCATGAAAGTTTGTTTGCAGATTTTTTCAATCGGTGCTGTATTACGGTTCGTCACAATAATGTTGTCTAGAGTCTTTGATAGATGACGTCAGATTGGACAAAGGGGTGCTACGGATTGAAATTAGACAATTGCTGCAATTTTTCCTGTACAATATACTCGTAGACTATGCAAAAGGACCGCACAAACAAAGTTACACTTGAATATTACTCTGTAGAGAAAATGCACAACTTTACAATTTGTATTTATAAAAAAGACTTGTTTGTTATTTAAGCATTTTGACTGTATAATTATTCGTGATAAATAATCAACATCACAAAATACAAATCCATCCCTACGCTTGGAAGTCCCTTTTCATTATATGATTTCAACTGTTGAAAGGCTCAATGCTCAAAACCTGATTGCAGTGTAATATGAACGCAGGCTTTGTACTGAAAATGGAGATAGGCTTGTATAAATTGGTGATCAACAAGTATCAAAAATTATTAGTGTGAGAAAGTGTCTGTTGCTGGGGTTGTATGGTTGTTTATTGTATTTTTAATGGATTTAGCTACTCCAGAGGGTAGTTTACTTGATGCGTTGCGACTTAATCTACCTATATTTTATTCAGAGGAAGAGTGAGGTAATAAAAGTAGTTGTATAAGTTTGTGAACATTTGGAAAATTTATTTTTTTGGTTATTTTAAATAAAATCTATCGAATTATCCATCTTTTTTTGTAATTCTTAGTCTAAGGAGTTTTAAATTTATTTATGGTGTGTAAAGTGACAACTTTACCTTATATGACTGTCCAAGAGTAGTTGTCTTTTAAAATTGAGCGTATAACTGTGTTTCTCGGGTGGTTAGGTGTACACATTTTCTTTCTCTTATCTATACAAGTGACTTTAATAAAGAAAAAGAGTTGCACCTCGATTGAAATGATGTTTGTTTTCCACTTTAAAGTTAAAACCACTACTAGAGAGAGCCCTCCTCGTCGTATCTCTACACTTCACTACTCACAGTCATTACTTACTCCCTGGTGATGACTGTGAGTGTCGCCTACTCATTTGAAGAGGCAAATGTCTTTTCTTGAATGCCGCTCGGTTTATCAGTTGGACTGTATCGACTGTCCCTGTCCGACACATTGGTGGTATAATAAGGAATCTTAGTCAATTAAGGTAGGTTAAGTATTTAAAAGCTATCATTTAAGTAAGCAATTATCAAATTGCATGAAGGGAAAACATGAAATATTCGCGAACAAACACTTTGGTCGGAATTGCAGATATTGAGAACAATGAACCTAGTTTGCATTAGAACAAACAAACAGCTATTGATATACAAATAAAATCAATGCAATCGTGTAAAACCTGCATCGAAATCGGTCCAATCATTACGGATACATGCAACGTTATTCGTACTCCAGATTTTCTTTGAAAATGTATAAACAGATATTTTACTGCGTCGCTCCGGTGTCAGTCACCTGACAGTTTGCTGACAGTATCTTACAAAAAAGACACCTACTATACTTACTGTTGGCAAAATGGCGATCAAGTTCAAGAAACTTATCACTTGAAGGAAAACAACTCACATCTCACAAATGTGGTTCAAAATTTCGATCATACCAAGATTGCAAATGATTTCAAAAATGCCACCCAAAATTGCGCAATACGACCAAAACTCAACTACAGAGAAACGTGTTCAACTCACCTTTTCGTCGCAGAGAACATGCAAATATGCAAAGAATTAAACGTGATCATTCGTACAAACAGTGTCGGTCCGGCAAGGCAATCTAAATATACTCTCAGATTCAAACAAATGGATGCAAATCACAGAACAGTGTGTGTCTATTTTTACAGAAAGACTCAAGTTTGTTGTTACGTATGTAGGCTGTCAGTTGAGCTTTTGTGTTACCAAACAAAATGTCAGCTTTTATTTCTGTACCTCAATCACTTCGAATAAGGGTTACGAGAGGTCATTGCATCTTGCCAGTAAGCCGCACCTGTTGCAATCAGCAGCAACAAACACATGGTGGCAAATTGGCAGCGAATCTATCGTCAGTGCTGCTTTCATCAGAAATCATGGTTGTAAAGTTTATCTTTCGTAGTCGAGACTGATTCACGTATTTACAGCGATAAGATAGTATGACGGGCTCCCCTTCACTATGGACGATTATCTATTTATATGAATTTAATGAAGCGGGTGTAGGTGCTGGCCAACTACAAGAGATACATTAACTGCCGACCACTTAAGTGGGATTGACGACTGATGAACTAGCTGCTTCCGTTTGAAAACACCATCGGACACGGACACATAACTATATACGTCGGGCAAGTGTGCCATAATGATGGTGTAGTGCGAGCGCTCAATTGTTGGCAATTTTTTAATCAACACGATGAGTTTTATTTGTCTTCCGCTCAGCACGTGTAATGTGGTTAAATGCCATTAAATGAGGTCGCCATCTCTCTGATATTTCTAAAAATACATGTTTTCTTTATTTATAAAAGCGAAACGTATTTAAAAGATTTACTTTTGACAAATAAATTCTAATTGGAGATTTTCCAAACGTGTGCAGATTTGGTTCACTAATATTAATATTATTGCAGCAATAAATTCATACAGATCGGACCTATCGGCCATTACTGGCGAACAAGTGAGCTAGGTACCCAAAGTAGGTCCATAAATATAAGCCCACCTGAACACAGAGAGGTGCAGCCTAAACGGACTTGCATCAAACTTTATTTCTGACAACTTTATGTTCACAGCCCGAAGTAAAGTTCTGGATTTTAATGTAACTCTCTAATTAACGATACTTCCATTACAACGAGTATAGATAGAACAGGCGTCAGTACGTTGGTCTTCTCCCAGCTCGTTTAACTAGTTGGAGGTGTTGCGCTTATCGCTCGTGGTAGGCGCTTGGTCAACTGGCTCTGAAATGCACCGTTTTCTACTAAGGCACTAGTTAAGCCACTCATAAAATGTTGCTTATTATTTATAAAGTTAATTTATCAAAAAAATAAGCAAATAATCTTGAAATTTCCTACAAAAATAATTTATTAATTTGTCCGTACGAAAAACGTTTTCCCATCTACTTTTCAGTCGATTCCACAAAAAAAAACAAATCATTCCACTGAAATAAATATTTCATTTCTTTCCTATTCCATCTGCCTCTAATTTTTTTTTCAGGTGGAATCCGATCAGTGGTGGTGGACTTTGTAGTGAACAATTTTTCTATAACATCTTTCAATCACTTAATCGTGATCAGACTCCTTTTATGCAGAATCAGTGATTTTTAATTTGAGCTGTCTTTCTTTTTTTCCTAAACAAATTGTCAGTGGAAACCCAATTCAAGTGAGAATCCTTGTTACTCCTCGCTTTCCACTTAAATGCAAATTGCGTGCACTGTTCAAATTTTCTGTAATAATTCAAATTTATGCCTTTTTTCTGAAATCTCTTTCTATGAAGAAAATGGCGACGCTCAAGTATCTAATCTAGTAAGTCCGACAGCTGTCCGACTAGATGTATCTCGGCTTTGGTTTTCTGAAATCAGTCATGTGAGCAGCTGTTTCAGTTGACGTTTATCGAGGGGCAGCCGACGAATCTAGTCAAGAAATTCGTGACTGAGTACTAAGTGGACAGTTCGCATATGTAGCTGACGTAGAAAAAGTAACTAGATTCCTGAATGTGCCCAATATTTATTGCTCCAATTCGAGTCTGTCAAATTGTTGATCCTCCATTTAAATACTTTTAGATTGCCTTCCAATGCATGCCACATCTTATACCACTGAAGCATTAATGTCACTTCCATTTCCATTTCCGTTACTGTTTTAATGCAATTGAAACCAGACCCCTCCAGTCCTCATTCATATTTCATTTTCCTCCTTCTCACTAGGTATATTGGATTGCGATTCGAAATGCAACGACAGCGGGTATTATACGTAGGTAAACAAAATGATATGCGAACCTATGCAATTAGATGCGGCGGCGTTCGCAGTATACCTTATTTATAATCGTTTTCACCTTTACTCAAATTGCATGATTGAACGCCCCAAACGACAGAGTCAATGAAACGATTAAATAGCGCGACGTAGCTAGATATTTGAAAACCGCAATACACACACTCTTGACTCTTCATATTTGTTAAAAAGAAAAAAAATATCCCATTATTGGTTACAACAAACTTACGCAACATAAGTGTCAGATCAGAAATCTTTTTCAACACTAAGAGAAAAATTCCCTGCTTTCAATTTTCGCATATGACAGGGATTATTTTATATTTAGATAAAAAAGAATTAGGAAAAAAAAAACTTTAAACTACTCACCCGCCGAAACTCATGTTGGTGTCTGGTTGTGGTGATTGTTGGTTGACTTTCTTTGTTGTTGTGCTGGTTATCAATGTGGTTAATCCTGACAAGAAAAGAGCAATCAAACAAACAAACAGATAGGTACACTTTTTGTTTGCTGAATTAACACAGGTAATTCTCATATACGCGCGCACTTTCACTTTGAATTTGTTCAGAGGTTTTTTGTCAAATTTATCTAACTTTCCACTTTGCCAGAGAATACTTAAAGTATTTTAATACAGAGACCGGTTTATATCGACCGAAGGTCTCCTCTACCGAAGACGTCTGAAGCAGAGTGATATCTAAACGAGCGAAGGTTAAAACGGATCGCCTGCAGTTCTCTCGACTCGATGAAGTGAAAAGATACACACCGCCAACACAGCTGGCACGGGAATAAATAGCTTTTTTCGCTTACAAAATATCGTTATACACGTTTAACGCTTGCAGCTCTCTTTCTGTAAAACGCGATCGGCAATCGGCAAACAGAGGAAAGCGAGAAGCAGCTGGCTTCTATGGCGTATGAGTGAGCAGACTGGAGATTTGGGGGCACCGGCCGTAGAGCACGTATGTGAATATTGTACTGGTATATCGAACTTCTTACGTCGAACTATGCACTTTGGTCAATAGACGACACACTGTTCAAAATCAATTTGAAAGCAAATTGAAATTTAAAAGTATATATCCACAATCCGAACATTCACTTGGGACTGGAACTAGTACTAGTTATTCAGGTAACTATTTCAAATAACTAGAACTCATGCTCAATGTATTTGATAAGAAATTCTTTAGAATGGGTGTGTTTCAGCGTTGATGACGTATGCACATTCAGTTGGTTACCCACGTGGTGTGAGTGTATCTTTATGTTATGTATCTGCAAGATATAATTAATTATGTTTAGGGTTGCGAGAGCGAGAGAACAACGAGTATGGTCTGATCCAGCGTTGCCAGACGGTTAATATATTTCCCCCCAGACAAATCTGAAAAACCCCCAGATTTAGCTATTTTCAAGAAAAAAACCCCTAAATTTTTGTTTTTCATAAAAATAAATTTAAAAACCAAAAAGTTTATTTCAACACAAAGAATTAAGGTATTTAAAAAGAATTCAGGTTTCAAGATAAGAATAATATAAGAAATAAGTAAAAATAATCAATTTTCAGAAAAAAGTCCTAAAGTCGTCTTCATTTTTGTTTTTGTACATCTGTTCGGATGTGAACATTTTAATCATTTGATCAGAAGGGGAACAATCAGAAATTTGTTTTGAAATTTGGCAAGAGAAAATACCAAGAAAGTCTCGCTCTGCTTCCTTCCACCCAAATGATTGTGAACTTTTCGCAAACGCAATAGTGTGTGATGCATGTAGCTTTAGATAGGGGTTAATTAATACACTGGTACTTCTCAATGAATATTGGAATGCGTTGGAATGGAATGGAATTACCAGACATGTTTACATCGGACATAGGTAAGGTACTCGAATATACATTGATTTGGTTTGTTGGTGGTGCAGTTGCTTTCTATTACGATGCTTTTTAGTGAGAAAAAAAAAGAAATTAATTGAACGCAGTTACAAAATAAAACCCCCAGATTTCCCCCTAAACAATTTTTCCCCCCAGATTTCCCCCCGTCGCCCAAAAAAACCCCTAGATCTGGGGGGAAAACCCCCAAACTGGCAACGCTGGTCTGATCTCTTATGGCGGAGAGCAAAATTTGGTGTCAGCAGTTTTTATCGGCAGACAAGTCATTTCAAGGGCAAATGGATAGAAAAAGTCATTGGTATTGGTATTTATCACATTTCGTTTGTGTTTGGGCGAAGTTTTGTTGAGTTGTTATTCTTGAAAGACGTGCATAAACAGAGGCTTCTCGTACCATACATCATATTCTTATGTCAAAATGCCTGTGAATGTGTGTTGCATACATGCCGTTCAAGAAAAGGAGCTGATGGGTTTCTTAGTTCACCTGTTTCTGTTTGCTTATTGTTTTCGGCGTTATATTTGCACCTGTCGAGAGAGAATTTCACAGCAAACTCGTTTGCAACCAATCGATCGCATGGGGAAATAAAGTGGACGACTGGGTTGCACAAAACTTTCGTTTTCAATGCAAGTTCTGTCGAGACTTGAATTGAACCAGCGCTGGCAGTTCCCCGTCATGATAACTCAACAGTTCGTTGTGTTTATTTATCTGTCACTCATAATTTTGTATACTTTTCTTTCGCTACTTCAATTGTGCATTCTTTTTCAACAACTATTTTTCAATCTTTAACCATCTTTAAATACAGCTCAACATGTTTAATACTGCAAAGTGTGACAGAAATGTGCAAGGCTAGAAATAGTTCTGACAACATTCAACAAGGATATATGAAAAACTGACAAAGAAATAACTTAAGGACATTTTTGGGGGATTATGTCAAGCTCTTGCAGGGTGGCGAGGCTACACCAAGGCCGTGACATGAGATACTCCATGAAGATTTATCAACAAATATGATGACCATGAGAACATGCCAATTTAAGCCAGAACCCTACAGGTGGATTTGTGACCTGCTGAGCTCCAGATCAGACTATTAAACCATGAAAGTAGTAGTTTATTTTTGAATAGCTTTATTGTGAATTGGAAAATTCTAAAAAGTCATTGAAAGCCTAACAACTGTCAGCTATAGCTCCGAAAAACAATGTCCGTGTGCTTATTAAAAATAAATAATAAATCATTATTATTTTAAGGACAGCCGTCGTTCAAGAGATGTTTGTTGCTATGTAGTAATAAAGCAAGGACCCAGCTCCGGCATTTTATATTGAACCACTCTTTTTAATATGCTCAAAGAAACTATAGAGAGTCACTTGTTCCATACCACGAGGACAATCAACCTGAAGTTCTGCAAGCATTCGTGATAAAATGGTGTAACTTGGTTATAATTTATAATTTGAATGTAGGTGTCCACAATTGTTGTGTATTTGAAGTTATGACAACATTACCAATTGAATAAATTGTCGAATGCAGTAGTTTCCATACCACAAAGGTGACGACGTGAACTATTAATTAAATTCCCCTATGGATAACAACTTAACTCAGTTTACGTTGCTGGGAAAAAAATGCATTAAAACAGACCCAGTGTTACTCAACAGACTATTTCCACCCGAGACTCTCCTCCTGTATATAGGCGCATCTCTTAATCTTAGAAGCTAGTACTAATGCTGTTTGTCGTGGCCAATTGATAAATAAAAATCGTCGTAAATATTGCTCGTACAGAATTAATAGTTTAAGAACAGCTTAATGGGAAAAACACTTCAATTATAGTATTAAGTGCATCTTAAAGACAAATACTTTTACTAAACATTACAATCGACGAGCATCTTGATGATGTACTCGACTCATGAGAGGTAGAGCTGTCGTTTGTGAGAGCTGGGCTCGTGGTGGTCCTATAATTTTTAATGTTAAAGTCATGTGGAAAAAGTCAGGAAAATTACAGCACCTGACAAATTTAATTAGAATGCAAAATTAAAAATGAACACTGAAATATAACAGTAAACAGCCGAAACTGTTGTCAGAGTGCAACTTTTGCCTGTCCTACACTCATTTAGTAAAACAATGGTAATTTGGTTCACACCTCAAGTCGTCAGAGGAGACTAGAAACTAGATACCAGAAACAATGTATGTTCGTTGGCAAAATAAAAATTCTAGAAAGAATCTATCTATCCATTGTCTTGAAATGCATAAAGTTGGGTATCAGCTTACTAAGATGTGATTAGCAAGAAAATACTCAAGTGGCTGTATATCTTTGCATCAGAATCAATTTTCTGTTAAATTTTCTTAGATCATGATTTTTGTTTTTCTATAAAACTAGTATGGAAATGGTCTACTTTTAAAGCGTCTTCTCTTTGTGTCAGTAATTAATTTGCACATGCTTACAGTCAGACCCCATTCCGCATGGCATAGCTTATGACATTGCGAAGGTCGAAACTATATAATTTTTCTCTTCGGTAATTGTTTGGCTGAACCAAATTTATGTGTGGATACTGAATACACACAGATCCGATACAAAACGAGAAAGTTAACCAAACAAATATGAGGAAACAGTGACGTCGATACTGATAGCTGGCTCTCTTCTGTAAGCTTGCTCTCAAATTGAAAGGCACATGGCAGAAAGGGAAAGCATTATGAATAAATGTTGCCTGCTGATGACTCCACATCTAATAAATTCGTGAGCTGACTAGATAAATCCGCTTCACAGTGTACGAAGACGAGCCCCCCTTTTAATTCCACACCACAAACATTCCCTACTGTGCGATATCTGAATACGTACAACGTACATATTGGTAGATTAAAGTGACTATGGAAATGACGATTGTATCTATTGCGATTCTTATTGCATCAGCCCTCAGTACACGTTGTCATATAGTCAGTTGAGTAGATTCTTTCTAAAGATTGCCAATAATTTATTTAATTGAAGCATAATTGATTTTTGACACACTACATCGTTAAATTAGATTTCATGGCCGAAATTTAAACAACCGAAATAACCGAGAAGAAAACAAAATTGTTAAACAATTTGAAAGAAGATTCACTGCGCAAATTAATTTAGCGTTGGAATCAATTTCAGTTTCCTGACAACACCAATTGGTGTCTGACTTAATTAAAGATTGTCTCAACCAACGGACTCCCATATTCTACAGATAGGACGTACGTCAAGCGCAAATGGATCTGTGTTGATGATTTAGCGCGAGGTTTGGTTTATCCAATTGGAATCATGCACGCTTCTCAATTGAGATTTCCTTTCATTTGTAAATTGCCTCACTACGCTTACAGACAGGTATGCGGGGCTTTGCATTTCAGTTTGCTGTAATTCAACTTGTGTTGCAATTGGACGCGGTCAATAACAGATTTTTTCCAGCTTTTAAGCTGTAGGTAGAATAATCGCCTGAGTCGCTTACTTTTGCGAACCAAATAGGAACATATTATATTTTGTACATATCAATTTAATGCGTTTAAGAAAGATTTATTCATGTAAGCTGTAAGAAGTTCTCCAAGCCTTTTACTGGCCATAGGGGATTTGCTCGCTATCCGTTATTAATTAATTAGCTAATAATGTAGGAACCCTCTTTTAGTGTGCCTAATTTATGGTTAGTGACGGTAGCTGAAGATGTTAAGTCCGATTTTTGTGGGCACTACTCTGGGACTAGGATACATATGGTACTAAAAAAAGACTAAAAGCAGAGCTTAGTAGTGGCGTGTGAGTCCAAAGAAGCCCGATCTCAAAGTCTAATTCAACACACGTTTTTCAAACCGCTGGGGGAAGAATCAGCTCTCAATTAATTAATTATAGTTGAAAAATCCTTGAAAAATCGAAAAACAAACCTAAACGAAAACATCCTTTAAATAAAGAACTTCACGGGACCGTCCAAAGTTGCTTCTTTTACTTCTCAATTAGACAGCAAATTATCGATAGACGTCAGTTCTGGTTGTCACCCAAAATTGCACAAGAAAATATTTTCTAGTACCCAAATTCAGTCCTATTCTTATTTTTCAAAAACTATTCTAGATCCTGCTCCTCATACCGTTAACAATAGGCGTGTTTTTTGAGCTTCGATCTCAGCAAAGGAAAGTAGGAGTTTCAGCACGCAATTCAACAACTATGCTGTATTTGACACTTCGAGGACTCACAGTAGTTGTTGTGATTGCGTGTTGAAAATCCTTAAATCACTTCCGCACTTGTTTACAAACATTCCAGTTGACAAAATTATTTGTGAATGAGGTCTGAGGAGGAGGTATTTCTGCTCCCGCCAACATCAACATGTTTCAGTAGACGATTTATTTTTATTTTCACCCTCACGCATAGTCCAACACACACCTATGCAATTGAATTGCTATGCATCTACAGCTACACTCTTAGATTTGGTGTGGTTTCAGTGGGGTTTGCTGTTTTATACAGTCGAATCAAATGCTTTCAAATTTCTATAGCTAGTCACGCTTTTATGGAAACACACATCGACATCGTATACAGCCACACTAGCCTTGTGCTGCTTTCTCTTTTCTAGCGAATTTAGCCGCTCCTGCTCTAACGTGAATTGCACCATATGACCAACAAACTGACATGAATTATATCAAGATATCTCGCACAGTTCCACTTCCGTCTAGTGAAAACAATTTTCAAATACTTGACAAACAAAAAAAAAACATCCACAACTTCAAGTGCTATTTAGGGGAATATGAAATGATTACTCACCCGAACAGGAAGACGGGCGAGAGGCTTCTTTGCGAGCGTAAAAGTGAAAACTATTGCACCAAATAACCGGTTTCCATGAATGAAACATTCAGCTGAACGAACTCAAGAAAACTAATTGATTAACGAATCTTCTGTGCAAGTGCACTTATAGTGAATATGAGTAAACAGAAACACCCATATGGGGCTTCGCGAAAACGAGGAAAACTGTGCAGATGTCAGTACACCCTCCCGTGGTCAATTCTCTTCATTAACTGATGTCTGAAATGTGTTTCAGTTTGAATCGAACAATGTGTTAGTATGAGTTGAGCACTTCATTATTGTTGTTAGATTGGGACTATTTGGTAAAAATTTCGAACCTAAAATATATAAATTCTCTATGATAGATAGTCGAGAGCAAGAGTGAGTCTTGTATTCTACTCAGGAATACGCCTTGTCGCCTTGAGCTAAACAAATGGGCACATTTGTTTCAGATTTTCAAACGAGGACACTTAAGAAACAATCACTTCACGTGATTGCGTGTTTCTATTTTTAGTGGAGGCATTCTCCTAAAAGTAGTTCAGTTATAAATGAACAACCAATGCGCTGTAAAATTTGTTGCATACCGTCGGCAGTTTCTTCTAATACAGTAGAGGCACTCAATTGTGTCATTTAGGCTTAAGAAAAGTGTTTACAATAATGAGAGACATCTTTTTTAGTTTAATTACTGTTTATTTGCAAGTTAATCATGTACCTAAATTGATGTTTGCAAAAAATTAAAAGCCTACGCAACTGATACGAGGGGGTGTCGTATACTTACTTTTTTGTCTCTCAAAACTATTGTAACCATAATAGGGGGTTCAGACAGTAAATTCGCAGCTTTGTCGTTCGAAAGGAGTTTATTCTAAATTATTGGGAATAGAGAAATTGAACTCTCTTATGGTTAATTTAAAGAAAAGGATGAATAGTACAGAGATACTCGTAAAATATCCATCAATATATATCAAATATCAAATATCAAAATATCAAAAATATCAAATATACATTTATCTCTTCCCACCACCATTCTCCTGTGAATACTTAGAAATGGCGCCCTTCTACCATGATCAGTGATCCCTTAAATGATGAAACTAGACTGCGGAGAACCTACTGTTTGTGATTTTAAAGGACTAACGACTATTTATTTATTTACTATTTTTTTTATCTGGGGCCGCTTTATGTCCTTGCGAGTGTGTATTCAACAGCACCAATTTATAAGGAGAAAGTACGAAAGTAGGTCGGTCAGGTTGCGTATTTTACCGTAGCACAAGTTGATTTAAGAAAATCGAATCAACATTTTCTAGAAAACGTTAATTACAGTTTCGAATCAAAGTGTACCTTTCCACACGTTACAATGCACACTCAACGTTACGTAGGACTATTGCTCATGCTCATCGCATTCGTAGCCGTCACAATATAAATAGCACATGATGTGATGACATCAACTGCCGGTGGAAAAGCTCCCGAAAAACCGGATACTGTCAAACAAAATGCGCTCACATACGAAAAGCTTCTTGCCCGTATTGCGATGCGATTTGCGACGGTAGCACTTTGAAATTCTGTCAAACGAAAATCAGTGTGTCCCAGAAGTTCTTCGATTGGAGGACGTCGCGAGTTTTGTTCAGCTAATAAATAGATAATAAATCTACTTTTTTACTATTTTTATATTCAAGTGTTTTTTTTCTACAACAAACTAAATCAACATGCCTACTGGTGAGTAGAGTTTGTCAACATAAATTGGAACTATTTTGATTATTTCTCATCCTGTCCAGTCAAAATGAGAAAAAAAAATATATTTTTAGACATTTTCCAAAATAGAAAATCTCTTATACGTTGAGTGAAATTTTCAATTCTGTGTAAAATATTTTAAGGTGTGGCATTACACAAAAGAATGTCCAATCAATTTAAATCTATGTCAGTGCATCTTGCATCGTTCTATGATAGTTCTTCATGGTTGACATGATTCTCCCAGCATTGACTACACTGTATTTAACTGAATCTAAACGGCTATCATGACGTAATCTAACGTAAATATATATCTACGGAATAGAATATAAGTTTGTTGTTGTTATAGAATTTATTGCATCGTGTGGCGTCGTTCTGCGGCGGTGATTTATTTTACATATTTCTCTTCCACCGCTACCGCCGCTCCGCACCGATTTTTAATTCAATTCGTTCGATGGGATGGGTTTTTGAATAATAAAATTTCACTTGATTTTCGCTATGGGCCACGTCGTGTCAATAAGCTTTGCCTTGGAAAGCTACGAATTTTGTGGAGCGTAGTTTTTTTTTTGTTGTGTTTGCAATGAAAATGCCGGTTGGTAGGTATTAAGAGTGCTGTTTAATTATATTTATAATAGAAACTGGTTCTGAGTGTGCAAAGGGTTGACTGGTGGAGTCTGCTAATATTTAATAGATGTTGCGGGACTGTAGCTACTAACAACGCAGTTTAGCATAACAATTTATTTCAGTTACCTCTCCCCAAATTGTATACGTATCCAGGTTAATTTTCGTGGCACTTTTTGAGAATGGTGTGGACAACTGAATACAAATGACTTCAAGCTACATGGCATGCCTTAAAATTCTATTCTATTCTTTTAGAGTGCTGCCATAACCCATAAGAATAAGAAGAATGCGGTCGGAGTGGATAGGTGGACTGAATATTAAGCTGGTTAGAATAGTTTACTTGTTTTTGACTTAAGACAGAATGCAGTGTATTTGTACCAACCCAACAGCATTATGCGGAATACTGCAGATATTGTCTAAAGCATGTGCTGTCGTCTTATGTTTGCATTTCGGGTAAATCGATTTCACTCGTACTACGTGACCGGATCCCCCATTCGATGCCTGCTCTTAGGCTTCTGGTTATATAGAGTGGCTTTTTCAGTTTAGTACGTGATGTGCCTGAGTTTTACTTGGCCTAGATTGACTACGTGAAAAGTCTTCTTTTCAGGTGACGTATCTATAAGGTAACCAACAAATCGAGACGTTGTTTGGCATTTCGATTTTGCTAAACTTTGCCTGACAACTCTTCTCTCTTCAAAAGTTTTGAGGCAGTAGACGCCACCTGCCAAAAACTCTTGGACATTTGCTGCGCTGGTAAAGCCCTCTTGTACCTTATTATGACTTACGTCACAACTAATTTTTAATTTTGACTTTAAATATAAAGCTCACTATACTAGCTATTGTTTCCACACAAATTCCGCAATTGTGAGGCTTTTGACTCCCGGCCGCACAGTTGATGTCCGTTTCCCACAAAAAGTAGCTACTAAGCACGCCATATTTCTCATACTTCTCATACACTAACGAATGCATTTCTATTGCGGTCAAGCAACTTTCTTAAAGACCTTTCTGAATCCGCCTATTTTATTATTTTTCTTAAATATGTCAAACATTTCCCACATCACGGCGAAAATAATAACTGCAAACGACACTGTCCACACGTCACTGAAGTGTGAAAAGACAGTATTTTTATTGGATGTGTTCCAAATCCATTATAATTAATTTCCAGAAAAAAAAAAAAAAACGTAAACGTAAGAGAAGTTATCCATTCTAAAACTATATTCGTTTGCATTCAAAAATACGGTCAATTGCGTAAATTTGATTAAGAAATGTCTAAAACCGTAGGAATGTTTGCATAAATTATAATTCCAGATATAAAACAAAAGTTTGTGCTAAGTGCACACGTCAATTTCAAATTTCTAATGTTTCGATTGCGCAGTAGACGAAACAGCTCACCTGTTTGCATCAGAAACATGCTAATTTTCTTAATCATTGAAATTTGTTTGTTTACAACTAAACAAGTTAGACATGCTCATTTATTTTTAGCTGGCGCACTAAAATCCATATTTCTGAGGCACGAGCACCTCATAAGACCCTTCAGGTGGTTTTGTCTCTTTCGCAAAGTAATGCACTATTTTAAATGAGTGATCGGCGCTAATTGTCTTTAGGGCATTATCACATGAATGTTAATTCTGAATGCGTGCCGAAACATCGCTCCAAGTATCTTGTAAATACGATGACAGCATTTCTACTTACAATTTGAACCTCAGCGTCGCTACCACGTCATAAATTCATTTATAACTAATCAAAGGCAAGAATAATAAACATCTTAGTAGTTTCAACTTTTTCCACATGAATATCAATATCAACATGATCATAATTTTGACTCATACCTTGATTCATAGTTGAAGAATCTTCGAGGTCATCAACAGTGATGACAGTTTGATTCTCAAATGACATCATAAATGACGTTTGTAGTGCTTGATAACCTACGTATCGAGGGGTTACCATTGGCAATCTTTCACTGCTCAGGGTCAAGAGTAATAATAATCAGCCCGCTTGAGCAGGGCTAACCAAAGCAGCAATCATTTGAGTCATTCGCCTCATAAATTGATGATAAATCAACGGACTGAATAATATATGATTTCATGCTTTACGTTGTCAGTATTCTAATTAAAGTAAAAGGTATCATGCTTCTTTTGAAGATACGAATGTGGTATTCATTGAAATTCCGCATAAGAAAATGAAGCAACAATAAAGCGCTTTCAGACGTCTATGTCTACATAATGTGTTCGGCGGGTACAAGCGATTGTATGTTTTCCAATCCAAAGTGTTTTCGCGTTCTCTAGCGATGATGTCATTTTGCGATTTGTTGTGGCTACCAAATAGATAGTTATTCGTTTGCGTTTTTATTCTGTTCTGTTTGGTTACTTGTTCTACCTACGTCTTATGTAAACAGCTTTAGTTTGGTGTACAGTACTCCATGTTGGAGCGCAACGGTTTTCATTTTTCAACTTGGTAAAGTTGGTCATGGGGAAGGTGTTAATTTGTCATTAGAGTAGAGTACAAGGTGAACGAAGGACAAGTTGTGAATTTTAATTCTTTTAGCTGTGGAAGCTTTATTATTTCAACGCTAGCAGGTATATATGTATCTCCGCAGTTTTCCATAAAATGGGAGGAGGGGTTGTTGACCACCAAAGGGAATGTGATCGATGTTTAAAGTGATGCCAATTCAGGTTTATTTTATGCAAAGCAAAGAATTGAATATTAATGTTAAGAAATATCGTTTGCGACTTCATAATTACGATTGCGTAACTGACAACTTATGTTGCAATTCACAAACCCCATAATGACGAGTGGGGTATAACTGAACTGTATGCAGTTTTATTTTAATTACTAAGGTGCAGCATGGGCGGAAGTTGGTTCTGCTTCAACGAAGAATATTCCATTGCCATTTGTCGTTAGTTTATTTTTCAAAATGATTCAAGCAATCTTTAGACCCCAGATGCAATATAATCTTTAGCATCTTAAGTGCTCGCCATTAAACAATTTCTCGGCGTGCATATTCATATACGTAGTTACTGTCAACGAGCGAGTTTCCGACGGCCATCACCTCAAAAACCCTCCGCTTTTGTTGTTACACGAGTAATTGCACGCTTTATTAAATAATTATAATATTTAGTATGGGTTCCCATCTCACAATTATTGTAGTGAAGCGAATGACTCATATTATGACTAAAACAGCTTTCATTTATGAAAACTATCTGGAAAGTTAAGGTTAGGTCATTGTTTGCTATATTAAGAGATGCGTTGCGTAAAGAATTTGTTCATAAATTCGGATTCATGTGATAATTGTTATGACCTTGGCCTCATCAAACACCCAAGAGTTATCAGTCTCCCCAGTTACAGTATATTATGTCTCACATTACCATCCTTCTCTTATTTACAGAAGTCAACACTCCAGACAAATTGGAATATGTCTTCTACCCAGCTCCAGGTGGTTGCTTCACATTCAAAATCCGTACGGCTAATGATGCCCATTTGGCATTGACCAGCGGACCCAATGAGTCGGACCCGATGTTCGAAATTTTCCTCGGTGGCTGGTCGAACAGCAAGTCGGTGATCCGCAAGAATCGCACCAAGCCCGACGTTGTTGAGATCCCCACGCCTGGAATCTTGAATGCTGGCGAATTCCGCGGATTCTGGCTGCGTTGGTACGACAACGTGATCACAGTCGGACGTGAAGGAGAGGCAGCCGCCTTTTTGTCGTGGGAGGAACCCGGTCTGTTCCCAATCAATTATGTTGGTATCTGCACTGGTTGGGGTGCCACCGGCACATGGTTGATCGATGAAGGTGAGTTCGTTCTATGCAATCCATATTGAAATGACTAATGTTGGAACTCATGCGTTTTCAGATCAATGCGCTGCTCCTATGGGATTCAAGCCTCCAAGTGGCAGTGGACCTGGCTGCTGGGTGCCAGCTGCTGATGGCACAGTTCCACCTGGCTCCATGGAAGGTGGTTTCGATGGTTCCGAGCAGTTGTACATTGCTCGTGCCGCTCATGAAGGCGCACTTATTCCCGGTAAACTCCATCCATCACATGGTGTAACCTATATCGCATGGGGCGGCGGTGAACACGCCCACAACGAGTACGAGGTCTTGTGCGCTGGTGGCGGTATGTGGGTGCCAGTATCTGGTGCAAATATTCCACCAAATGCTCTGCCGGCTGGTGAAACTGAGACCGGGGAACCATTGTTCATTGGCCGCGCCACTCATAATGGATGTATTGTCGTTGGCAAGGTACAACCATCGCACGGATGCTGCTACATTCCATATGGTGGCGAGGAGTTGGCCTACTCGGACTACGAGATCTTTGTGAGCAACTAAATAAGCACTCAAATTAACTAGAGAATAGAACAATAAATTATTAAAAACGCATAAACTACAATGTAATAGATGGCGCTACGCTTTATTAGCTTTTTTAACATCTATTTGGCCGTGTCAATTAAGTGTAAGCAGCAACAGTACAGTACACACGCTCACATGTTGGTGTTAGTGTAAACTAAAGTAATGAATCTCAACGTAGTGCCTTTTTCATAATCAACTGAATACTGCAAGATCAAATCACACACACCTAATGCAATGACTTACTGAATGTAAATTAATGAATCTCAGATTAAAAGAGTAAAATTTTAAAAGTTTGTTTTATTTTTGCTCATCGTTAATAAAAGAATAAACTATTAAGAGTGTGGTCTTTTATTTACTGAATTCCCCGTGAATGAAAATCCTCAAGTCTATAAATGGGCAGGATCTACAGCCCGTAGAGGGCCCACATGCAGATAAATCTAGTTCAATCTGAATTGAATACTTGGTGTCGCTCATCCTCAGGCAAAGTTTCCTGCACCAGCAGAAGAAAACATGAGCTCAACCAACCTTGTGTGGGCAAAAGCACCGAGTTGGCTAGACGGACTTGCTTGTGGAGTCCTTGAGCGATTGAAACCGCCATCTTAAGAAAAGTTAAGCCAGTTTGGACGGCTTTATGTAGCTGCGTCTTTGAGTTGCCCTCTTTCCAGTTAAATCAATTCACAAGAGGGAGTCAGGCTCTCAGGGACCTGCAGCGTGCAAACTCGGCCGTGCACACTCAAATAAATAAAATGAAAACACCAGTTTGCAATATTTTAAAATTAGAATATGTATAATATATATATTTTTAAATATTATTTTTCATTTTGTTTTTGCTCATTTTTATAAGTTACTTTATTATTATTACAATTTCATTTTATATGATTAATTGTTAAATATATGTATATAGCATCTAATATAATATTATAATAAATATTATGCAAATATTGTATATTAAAACGTACGAATGAAATATCCATACAATAACATTATAATATCATTAATAATAATAATTAATAATTACATATCTCTTGTGATTCGTAAAATTTCTCGCCTGTTTTCTAAACAAATTAATAATAAAAAAAAAACAACTTAAGAATAAACAAATTCTCAACTAATTGCTTTAATAAATAGATTAAACACACTTTAGCATAAAATTATCAAACAAATTTTTAACGTTTTCCTTTAATCATCTCACCAAAATAAATACAAAGCAGAATGCATAATGATAATAATAAAAATGTTCATCAAAGAGATTCATTCTAAAAGCTAAAGTAAATAGTTTGTTTTAATTTCAATTTCTTGTTTTTCTTTTATAGATATTTTTTTTTTTGATTACTTTATTTGTTTATTTTTATTTTGTTTAAGTCTTTTATTGGTAAAATTCCATTATCTTGTTATTAAAACTACTTTCTACATATATTTCCGTATTTTTAGTGGCTTATTAAGTTGATTGTTTAAATAATAATAATTTACGTTTGACTGGCTTGGAAAAGTACGTTTCTGTTGAGTACCTTTTGTTGTTCATTAAAAACTTGTTTACTTGAAAACTGTATAAGAACTTATTGCTACCATCATTTTTTTTTTTTTTTTTATTAAATCTGTTTTGTTCTTGTTTCTTAGTTTTATTGAATTGTTTATTTTTATAAAATGCCTGCGCCTTTGTTTGATTAAATTGCGATTTTTAGTACTTTATTGTTTGCTTTTCTTTGCGTTTTGTTAAAAAAAATTGTCTTTGAAATAACGTTTGCTTATAAATTAAGTACATTATTTAGAAGTAAGAGTTAGCACATCTACGGATTTTGCGTATTCAAATTCCATTGGGCGAATTGCTCTTGCCATTGATTATTCGCATTTGCCTGCAAGAAGGAGAAAAATAGGTTAACTTGGAAAGATATTTATGTGGAGATGATTGAATGGGGAATAGGCTGAAGAACTTCAAATGAAAAGGAGATGAGCTTGCAAAGAACAGAGGAATCGTCAACATGGAATTAAAAACTACTTGACACTTCTGAGAGTCACTCTACGATTTCAACCAAAGCACGAGTGAGTTGAGAGCAAAACTCAGTTCTGCGATATTTAAAGTAAGCGTTGGCGTGTTGATGGTTTCGTGAGACTACTACTGCGTATACAGTTTATTTATTTAAGTAGCGGTGGTGTATATTGTACGCGCGCGCCAAATGTAAAAGAACATTCGCCAAATACGCCAGTTTATACCAGCTGATCAGAAATGCTTGATGCATCTTTCACCCCCAGTTTAGAAAAATTAAATAATTAAGAATCAATGAAAACGCAGTTGCTCAGTGGTGACTATGCTGGACCACCGAGTGAAGGGATTTACGTTCAATCTCTGGAAAACCACAGTTTACTTCTTAAGGTTTTCTTACACTGCGCCACTTCTGGTAAATGTTTAACTGACATTCGAAAGTCTACCGTACCGGTCCTGCGAAAGCTACTAAAATCAGCCATCAAGCTAAATATGATAGGTTCCCTCTTCGCAAAAATAAAAAAGCACATAAACAAACGGTTGTGAAAAGCTATACCTAAGTTTTCTAGATTTATGAAACAGCACGGATGTGCATTTATTTCCGTGCTATATATCCGACTACATATTTCTGTAAAAGGGTACATTTTCAATCTACATTTGGGAAATTCAACTACATGCTTATAGTTTACCTTTTCATTCCAGTCTGGATTATAAGATTGCGATTCATCGAAATCTGTAATGGCATATGAATTTTTTGAAAATTTCCGTAAATAATACGCGTTATTTTTTTGTTTTTTTTTACAAAAATAAATATATAAAATGAAACTAAAAAAAAATCAATTGGAATTTTATACTGTACTGATTTTTGTTGAATGACTCAAGTGTCGTTATAGTGTAGACAAACTCAAACGGATTATAGAGTGTCAGGCGACTTTTTTTTATAAATTATTTATGCATTAATATTAATTAGAAATCAATCGGGTCCGAAATTTCGAATGTTTTAACATAAATTTCAACCAGTGAATGGATAACGCTTAGAAAAGTGTCAAATGCTATACATATTCGAATCGCACGAATATCAACACAAAACAGAGCAAGTGACGTTTTCGTGTTTAGCTACACGAAATCTGAAATCTGGTAGCAAGTCTGAAGAAGCCGAATCGAACACCACATAAAAGTAGCGTGAAAAATGTTTCTTACATAAAATGGCGACTGCCAAGTCTTGTGAGCGGTGACATTCAGTGAATGCAATCAGCTTTCGCGGGTTTTACGACGACAAACATGTTTTGAACACATGTTTTGAAGAAATTAGGCTTGAGAACAGATCTAACGAGAAGTACTGACGTCCAAACAATGCCATTTGAGTCGTCTACACTATTACAAATATAACATGTAAATATTATTACTAAACCCTACACTTTAGCTTCGAAAATCAAACGCGAACATAAAAAGGCCACAATTGCTTACGCCTACAGTTTTATTTTATTTAATTCAAGTTATTGCATGAAAGTCCTAGAGGACAATGCACAGGCTAAGTATGGATGTTAAGATGTACGACTAACCATAATCAAACGCAAAGCTAATGCCAGCATTATTAGCTATAGAACAAATACAAAAGACGCTTGTAAACTCACACAACAATGTTTATGAATTATTCGCTCTAATTACGATTTCTTGCGGGCGAAATTAACAAATAGCTGCTCGGCGTGAAGTTTAATGAGAGTTTAAACATAAAAGGTAAGTTATCCAAGCTCACTGTGAGGATGCCTTCAGAGGCAAATGTGTAGGGACGATAAGACAATCCCATATATATTGTTGAGAGAAACTGAACGTAATGATTGCGGAACATTAAGGAGTTTAGGGGTTTACAAAAGTTTTAATAAGATTGCTTGATACAGAAATACGAGAAATTCATTCATTCTAGTCTATAAAAAAATACGTACACATTTTAGACAATGAATTATGGACTTTGGGGTTATAATAAAATGTACACCACTTTCACAACAGTAATAAGAGTATAGCTCTGTGGCGGCGTCGTTATAAATGTCGTTGTGATACCATTCAACTCTTATCAACTTTTTTTCTTATCAAAGAAAGAGGATTTTTTAAAAACAGTTTCACTCTGAGAGAACGGATAGCCGATCGAAGTTCTATCACGGCACGTTTCATAGATCACACCTTTTACGAAAGAAACTCTTCGAGTATTTATACGGTTTAGAAATAAAAGGTGTATTTGCCTAGAACGAAGGTCCATCAAAAGGACTCACTACAGTTTTAATCACTCAAAGTGTCTCTAGTGCAAGTGGGTACATTCGAATTCATTCGCAACTCGATGAAGGATCACATCTGTTGCTTAATCACTATATGTACGAAGTTTGGCCAAACCAATCGTTTTCATCTATTTGCACTGTAAATGTGTTTTAGAGTTAATATAGAATCGGTTTTAATATACAAAATAACTGTGTAGTGTCTCTTGTTGTATATATGCTAAGGAGGTCTCAATTTTATATTTAGCACAAATATTTAATGTCCCCACAAACACAAAAAAAAAAAGAAAAGAAAACAACCGAAAATCACCCCAAAAATTATAATAAATCAGAAACCAAAAGTTATGTTTAAAAACAAAAATAAATGTATGAATAAGACAGTACACAACAGGTAGAGGTATTATAAACTTCGAAATAGGGGTTGCTGGTGTTCAAAATAAACTAATGCATTCTATAACATACTCAAAGATGGGATTGATTTTTGTATTCTTTTTAAATCAAATAAAAATATATATTTAAACAGTTTTGTATAGAAAATTCTGAAATATGAACATTTCACATGACAAAATGCTTGTCAGAACAATGTGTAGATGAAGAAGAACGTTTTTTTGTTTTATATGGGTGCCTTTGGAACAACTACAAACTAGAAAAATTTACTGTGAAGGTTTATCTGGTTTTTATATATTATATATACATTTAGCATACAGTAGATTTAAAGATGATTATATTAGTGTCTCCATTTAAACATTTCTCTTAACCAATAGCTTATGTATAATAATATTTTGTGAGTGCTGCATTGAAAAAATACCAATATTAAAAAATATATAAAAGTATAATTTAAAATAACATCAAATTTGCATTGCAATTTACCTTCTTCTTTGGAGGGTTAGCAATTTATGCAATACTTCAAAATGTGCGCATACATTATAAGATGCATCTCGTCGATTGACTCGCCAATCTCATGGATTTCGGGAAAATCGTCTGCTTTTTTATTTGTTTTAAGTTTGTATAGTTATTTACATAGTTTTGGTGGAAGGGTAGGTTGTTCAGGTGGATGAGAGAGGAAGTAGTACATTTTTTTTTTTGTTGTAGGAATGTAGCCGGGGACCAACAACATAATTGTACACATAAAAAATAAATTAAACTGATTTGTTTCTGTTCTTTCTATTTGGAAAATAATCTAAAAGAGGTAAAAACAATAATAATAGTAATAAATTAGGGAGGAGCGAACGAGTTTTTCTTTGTGCGTAGCTGTGACTTAGTCTTTCAATGTGGTAGCTTGTGTTAGCGAATAAAAGATTGGAAAAACAAACAAAAACTTACCAAGCGGTTTTATGAACGTTGGCTCCATTTTCTCTGTCTCGGGCTCTTTTGTATAATAATTCGCTAAAATAATAATAATTTGTGTGTTGTTTTCACCTTGTGGTTGGAAAAGTACAGGGTGAGGTTGGCGGTGTTTTATTCTCTTTCCTTATGCGAACGAGATGAGAAAGTAAATAGTTGGTGCAATATGTCCATGTAGAGCTCTAGGTCTAGGAAGCTACCTCTACACCATAGTCTCTTAGAAATAGCGATCGATAAACGGAGAATAGTGCAAATGGTAAGAAGCACATTGCGGAGCGACTCGATTTCACTCATCAAAAGAAGACAAGAGAACATAAAAACAGAACGTTGGATTCTTGCGAAAAATGTCACAGTAAACTATGAGATGGTAAAGGACGTTGGATCCGTCTGCGGTAAACTACACGAGATCAATCGAAGAATTGCACTCGCTATTTCCTGTTTATGTGGACTTAGGAAACGATAGAATGGAGAAGTTGTATCATAATCAGAAAATCAGCTTCAGGAGCATGGAACTTATTTTACCACAGAAGAGATATTAATTTTCTAAAAACATACGAACGAAGTCTCCTAGAATGTAGATCAATTACGAAAAACGTCATATCCTTTCTCGTATAAGCTTTTGAAAGTGGCAATGAAGTCGACCTTAATCCAACTCATTTTAGTAGTAGTGCTTTGAGATAAATTCGTCCTTACAAATCTGTTGGGTGCGGTTGGAAGTAATACTTATTCCGTATTCTTGTTTTCGTTTGAACAAAAAATATCAGCTAATCACTCACCCTGTACTTGTTTGGTTTGTATTGTTAAACAAATAATATTTAATCAAAATAACTGCAAAACATCCACGAAGCAACTATGTACATATTTTGCGTTTCTTTTTTGTTAACAAAAAAATATACATATAAAAAAGAAACATGAAATATGCTTATGCATCTAGCAAATAACTATCAGGAAAATATTCATTTCTACAATATAAAAAAAAAATTAAACATCAATCTCGGTGCGCAAGAGGAGAACATTGAATTCCAGAGAAACATCATAATTCATAAATTTCAAAGATGATGGAGAAATATAAACAAATGGAAAATAATATAACAAACGCAACTTCCAGAGAAATAATTTTAAAAAAAAAAAAAAAACAAAAGAGAACAAAATCAGTTTACCTGTATTTAGTTCACGGACTAGCGAGGACATTGCCGATGAAACTGTATCAGCTGCATAGTACAGGTCATGTGAAGGGTCCTCATCTGGAGTCGGGTTCAATTGTTGTTGGTTTTTTTTATGGGATTTGTGTGGTTTTTAGTTTTATAAAGTTGATACGTAAAATAAAAATTAAATTATACAAAAATATAATTGTTTGTTGCTTCACTTTTTATTTTATGAAAATAAAAATCAGAACAAAACGTATCGGTTTCTATTTGAGATAAATTTAATTTAAAAGGGATTAGGCAAGGACTACCCAGGGACACGGGAAGGGGCACGACAAGTCGACAGTTTAATTTTCACACAGGAGAGTTTATTTAAACGAAAGTAAAACAAATAGTAACACAAATGTGGGCAGAATTTGATACTTGTTTTCCATCAATCAACTAGTTACGGAGTTCTTTGAAGGTTTGAAAACACCGTACCACGCAAGCCAAAGTTAGTATGGAATTGCCTTGGGACAGTAGTATTAGTACAAAAACGATTGGAATAGACTTCTTGCTATTAGTTTCGTGAGGTTGTCTTGACAGTTGAAGGAATATGATGATGGATTAGTGGTGCAGTTCGAAATAGCCTGACGAATACTTGAGTCCACTTAAAATCTCCTCGGTGTGCCCACAATTAAAGAAACACCCTTTGAAGGGAGTGGCAGCAATTAGCATACCGATTCACAGCCTACGCTGCTATTTTATTAAGCTTTGAGATGGAGTACTTCTTTGATAGACGGAGTAGTATCCAACAATCGTAATCGTGTGGATAGCAGGCCAAATTAATATCATTTCTGTTCCGCAAGAGAGACTGAGGACAACATTTTGGTTACGGTAATGACTGCTGTTTCTCCAAAACGAGGTGAACCGTAAAAATTCAAAGAACTTACATAGCTATACACCCAGACTCTGATTCGCGCACTAAAGGATCAATGATAGCAATTATCAAATTCTGTACGTAGACATCTAAAAAAGGAAACATCCAATTACACGCGCACACACAACAGACACATTTGGAAGGACACTTTCAATTTTGTAAACAAACAAAAATAAAATAAAAATCTTCACCCTTGTCAAATCATATCTCTGCCTTCCTATTCGTTCCTTACTATCCAGCAACCCCCTCAATCACATTCACTAGTTTAAGAAAGAACAAGTTAAACTGCCTTCGGTACTCACTTGCAGTGCCATTTGAGTGGAATGCAGCTCGCACCTCGTTCAGCTGATTCAGTGTCTGCTGTTCCAACGAATTCGCATTGTGCATCGATTGAGCCTGGCAATTTGGCGGAATCTGGTGATGTTGCTGGGATGCTGCCGACGACCGCAACAGCTGTTGCTGCTGTTGTTGCTGTTGTTGCTGTTGCTGCTGAACGGAATTTTGTTGGTTTCCGGGCATCGGTGGTGATTTACCCGAACGTGGACTAGAGTTTGGTGTCGAACGTGGACTTGCAGTCTGTTGGTTCTTAAGCATTCGCATGAGGCCCTCCAATTGATCCATTAGCTGTCGCCTGGAGTCCTGGAGGGCACCCAAATGTCCCTCCAGTTCACCTTTGCGCTGCCTCAACGCACGCAGCTCGTTTATTAGCGCCGGATTCTCGGGTGTCATTTGTTCGGCTTCTTGCTGTCTGCGCAGGCGTGCAATTTCGCGCATGATTTCTTTATTTTTCGACTCTAGCTGCGCGATCAACTCACGCTGTGCTCGAGAGTTGTCTGTGGTGATGGTGGAGTTCTCAGTCGCCATTCCCGAAGGCTGTAAAAAAAAAATCCATTTCAATCAAATTAGTACAAGAGGTAAAAGTCTGTGCTAAATACGGCTCTGTTCTCCTGTGCAAGCCGCGCTGCATATCTGGCAATCAATCTGTGTTCCTCGTCGTTAGCCGACGCTGCTGCTACGCGCGATATCGAAGTCCCACCGGCACTGTCCAAGCTTCTGCCTGTAGCTCGAGAATCCAATGTACTACTCCTATCGTAGCCGTGCAGCATGCTCGGATCGGAGAAGCCATTATGCGATGGCAATGGCGAGGGCGGCACTATATGCGACAAATTTAACGTTTTTTCCGGCTGCTCGGGGAATCGTGGCAACACTTGTGCAGTCTTTTCAGGAACACATCGAAAACTCTTCCTTAACGAATGTCCGATCTGTTTGCTGGGAGACTTGTAGCTCGAGTATTCCTTGACTTCGTGATCGTTTTGGTGATTCAACGATGTCTTGCCGTGCCAAAAGCACTCCTGGCACAATTGGTAGGCGTGACACCGCTGACATCGATAACGAAACCCAGTGAAATTTTCTTTATGACAAACAGAACAGATAGTCGGATGAACAATTGTCTCGACCGTGGCCAAGCGATGAAGCAAGGGCAACCAGACGAGGCACGATGGTCCTGGTTCAGACATAAGTATTGCCATAAAATCATTCACGGTGACTTTGTTCTCGGCTGGGAATATCTCCTCTTCGAGGCCCTCCTTATAGTGGAATGTGGGCGATTCGTATACGGCTGCGGGCAGAGCGAGAACTTCACGCAGAAATTCGCCAAGTTTCCATGGGACTAGTTGACCGGCGCCATCGGAGATTTGAGAAAAGATATCTGTAAAAGATAACGTTTCTGAGAATGCAATTGAAATTTATTTCAGGTTATACTTACATCGTAGTTTGTCGACAAGTTTGCCTGAACACATGGTGGCCAGCGCGACTTTTATGGAGAAGACTCGAATTTTCCCTGAGTTATCACTGCAAAATAAATAGTATATTATATTCTGAAACAATCTTACTGTCAAGTTTTAGAGTAAAAGCTTCCTACTTTAAAACGAATCTTCACAATTGGTTAAGCATTGCTTACAAGCCGTGGAAGTTGTTTTCATACCAAAGATTGGTAAGGAAAGTAGTCATCTCAAGAAGAATTTTTCGCTGATCAGTAGGAGGTGAAAAGTACGAAAAGACTTTGGGAAAACTACGCACGAAAGCTTGCTTTTATGTAAATTTTAATTTGCCTTCGGAGTGTGCTACTTTATTTAAAGTTTAAATTTTAAACGGTGTCGCCGATGTGGTCTCACAATAAGCGTCAATCGCGTTTGTGTCTTATTTCCACCACCAAACGAAGTGATAGTAATTATATTCCACATTCATCATCAAAAAACAGCGCGAGCGTTCGGCGTCAGCTCCTTCTACAACAATTAGTGTCTAACACTTTCGCCACAATGTTAATTGAAATGGCTCCTTCCTGGCTCCGACGTCCGTAATTACACATACACCAACTCATTATCGATAAAGCTAAGGAAAGCAAATTTCCCCAAACTCCAAACGAAATCCAATTAAAAGTTCGCTCAACTTAAGTGATACTTGGGACATCGATGACAGACTTCTATAAAAAAAAAAAGAACCAATTCCTCGCCCACTTCCTTTTTATGAGATTTTCTTCTTTTTTTTTTATAAAAAGAAATCGATAGAAATATATTCTGTGGCGTCGTGAAAAATCCAGGTGAAAATGAGATCGTTGGGCGACACGATCGTGAGATGTCTGGTATAGCAAAGATTACAATTATAGCTCCTAGCAGGCTAAGAGAAACTGTCACATGTGACAAAATGACTCTGGCAACATTTTACAAAATGACAATAGAGATTAAGAAGGTTTCAGACGCCTTATCCAACTTAAAGGAAATAAAACGACGATCTCTAGAGAGTGACAGCCATTTTATGTAAGCCATATCGAAGATTGAGGTTAAAAAGTCATACTACGACCAGAACTGAACAAGGTTGTGGTCTTTCTATTTCCTGATTTTTGAGTGTATGTGACTGAAAGATAAAAGATTACTCCAAGCACCTTACTTACCTAGTATATGCAGCTAAGAGCCAGTTCAATAAAAGTCCAGCTTTTGAATCGACAGGAACTTGCTGTGCAGTTGGAAGACGCTTATTTAGATTATGGTAGAGCGATGAGACGAGTGTCTCTAGCCGGGCCACACTGACCTCGCTCTGTGGCTCCAGTGTGTTGAGCCCATTCTCTCGAAACGCCTCAATCACATTCCATATATCGACTAGATGTAGATTTGTTGATTTCTGTATGTACCGCAGCTTGGAAGCCGTGCGATATGACGCAAACCGTATCGAATCGAATGTCTGTAGTCTCAGATCCTGAAGAATAGCAACTCGCGGTTCTAGTTCCATCATCTTTGCAGCTCAGCTTTGCGATTTTATCGTGCAGGATTCTGTAAGAGGAACAAAACGCAAGAATTCAATACCCAGCCAAACCATGTATGCATGTCTAATTGTCAAATATAACGCTCTAAACCATTACTGGAACGCCACATTAAATGTCAGACATTAATAGACCCATCAAACAAATCGCACATAAACTCCAACGCTCGCCCACCCCAAGAGCGCTTTCTCTAGTTTGTCCCAAATCTAGCCAGCTGTATACCAGCCATCAGCAGAGCACATCTAATGAATATAATAATAACATTAATAATAATAACTTTCGGAATTATCCATTATATTCTGGGGAGTTCTTTCGCGTGGCAAGAGGGAAAGCACCAATAAAGGAAATTCCTTGCCACAGGGAATGGAAAACAAAGCGACGCCGTGACGTAAAGAGGGAAAATTATTTCGACAGTTTTTTTTCCGTGAGCCATTGGCCGGAGCAATCATAAAAATCGGAGTTCCTTGGTTAGCCAGTACATCCTTTCGCAGAGTGTCCCGACACTTCCCGCAGCGGTGTAGATTCACATTTTTCTGCCATCACTGCGCTCTACTATACGTAGCCGCGGGTATATGGAAATATTAAAGGCGATGGATGGCGACCATTATTTTGGGGTTGATGTCGAGGCAGGGCACCCCCTAGGAGGAGGATAAAAACAAAGTCGAGAATTTACTACAACATACCGAGAGGTGGACCTGTGTGCTCTTGCAACGAATAGAAAATAAACTTGCTCATGAGACTTAACTCGGTCATTGCCCATGGGGGTGTGCGAGGGCTTTTTCGCACGAGGATATCAAGTGAACGTTACAGATCATTTGCATATAGACTCACGTTCTCTTATACAGTCGGTCAAACTGGGTTAATTATCATGTCGGCAAACCATGAAACGAAGTGTGATTTTCGATATGAATGGGAACTAATGATGGACATAAATTGAGGAGAAACGTTGGCTTTCTATTTGATGGCATGTCACTGTCAGAGGGTGGCTCTGTCCCGTCCCTCCAACAACTACACAACGGATACAACAGTTCCCAGTTAGTAAGTGAGAGCAAGTGTGATAGTTCCCTTTTTATCCTGATTTTCGATGCCTAAAAAGCCTTCAGTGGGATAAGGGGAAAAAGCACGAATTCGTGGGATTTCTAGGAATCTAACAAAAAACATTCAAACTATAAATTTTTGTCTACATTTTCACCATGAAAAAGTGTCCATAAAAAATTGCTCACGTAAATTGTCTTTTATGAGAATTTTCTAGTACCACCAAAAATGGTCAAAGTAATGTTAACAATTTTAATACTAAAGCTTAATTTAATATTATTTTTTTTCCGTGTTATACAAATTTTACTTTAAAAATTCGAATTTTGCGCAAAAAAGTATCGTGGGATTTTTAAGGGAATTTAAGGACTGTGGAATGGGAAAAAATGGGGAAAATGACTGAGCTTCGTGGGATAAATTAAGAGAGAGTCCTAACCACTCTGAATTGTAGGTCTCGTTGCACAAAAGACGGCCATATGTGACGTACTTTGGTTATTCGTTCTCCCAATCTCAATATAGTACACAACCTTGCGGGACAACGCAAACGAAAATTACGCCGAATCTTGTTTTGGGGTTAGAAAAACGTTCCCTAGCTCTTAGACTATTAAATGTTGCAAGCCAAATCCTTAACTTTAAAATAACAAAAAATTAACTAAGGGCGGGACTGATACGACAAATAGACGAGAGCCTTGAAGATGAACTTTTCAATTTGGTAGACAAAAATATATTGCATAAATATCCAGCTCATTTTTGAACAGTTTCACCTCTCACATCAACTTCGTTAATTATTACTCATGCCCACGCACGGACTACCACTGCCAGTGGGACACAATCTTCCACCTATAATCAATAAACCCCTCACTGTACATTAAAAATGCATTAAAACCCCATAAAACTGATCCCTGTATTATCGTTCAAAATACACGCCAAAGGTAAAAACTATGAATAAATTGCCTGATCGTTCACAGTGAAGTATAACAGAGCAGCTTGAACGACGGTGAACAAATTAATTTACACTGCCATCCCTAATTCATCCAAGAAGAGCCAGCGAAACCTTCTCCAAACCTCCTAAGCACTCGCATTAGTATCCCCTTGCGGATGCATAGGAGGAAATTTCACCAAAAATTAATTTATTCCAACTAATTTCGTTCACCCCTCTAGCCGAGTCAGTTTAAACAGGACGCTCCGATATGAAATACTCAACCGAAAATACGAGCAGAACAGAACTATACCAACTGAAATGGCTGACTATGATGATAACGGTGTGGTGGCACACTTTATCCCCAAGTGCAGCTTTTGAAGAGCATGCACCAACACTACACTATATCCACCCTCCACAAGCAAAGTGCCAGCGAATTAGGTTTCATAAATATTTGCGAGAAGATGAAAAGGAAAACCCATTGGAGCCTCCTTCGCTGAAGCACAGCCATCCACCCAGCACTCGATAGTGGACCTGGTTTACATTCCCTGTCATATATGGTATACAGATTGTAGTTGCCGCACCAACATCAGCATTCTCCGTCGCCGATGCATGCAGAGAGGCCCCTTATATGTGGGTAACCGAACTATGGAGTGTTGAATGTATTGCTGCTGCTGCTGATGCAGATATTTTCATGAGGCAAAGGAAGAAAAAAAATCAATCCCAGGATATGGCCTGCATAAAAGTGATTTTTTATCTGTATCATATGTGTCATCTTTTCATCGCCATCATCATCATCATCGTAGTCCAAAACAAAAAAAAAAAAACAAGTGTACATCCTTTAAGGGTGGCGATTCCTTTTGAAAACACAGCAACTGAGCAGAGCACGTTGGAAATAAAATGAAGAAATTAAGATGACGGAAATGGAAAGAAAATTCAAATATTGAGAGCATATACTCGAGTGGTTATCTTTACGGCGGCAAAATGCTTTACCTGATGTCTGTCTGGCTGGATATGCCCCCAGGATATGCATGCGACAGAAAGCATTTCCTTTTCTATTTTTAAATTTAATTTTCGGACCGAATTGCAGGTTCTTCGTAAATGTGTCTGGGAGTTGGGAGAAGCAGCCACCAGGACCACGCTATGTTTGGTTAATGAACTGCAGATTGCATTGTAAATTATGTTATGCATCAGGAAATGGTTTCCGCAGGGTGCCTTTTAGTTTTGTGAGAAGATGCGCTCGGTGCATTCAAATGAAGTTATGTTAATATACTTAGGAAGGCTGTCCGAATTGTTCAGTGCGGTGATTGAATGAGGCCCTCAGCGGTGGAAGAAGGTTGTTGACCGTATAAATGGTTGTCAGTTCAACCATCAGACATCCGCCTGCAAACTGACTAACAGATGTCTGAGGCATAAGTTATCCGTATGAGAATTGAAGTGGAGTCCCACAAGGCTACCTGCTTTCTACTTTGCTTTCTCGGAGGCGGTAGACAAGAATGCAATTGATTGGAATGAGAGATAAATATAACTTCTGTAACCCCATACAATAGAGAGAGAGAGAGTTCCTACAATTTTCTGAAAGGAAGAGAGAGAGAGAGAGAGAGGGAGAGAGAGAGAGAGAGAGAGAAGAGAGAGAGATAGAGGGAGATAGAGAGAGAGTTCCTACAATTTTCGTGCTCGCTATTCATTGCAACTTGCATGTACAAAAATGTACTTCATTGTGAGCATGAGTACTACGTTCAAAATCAGACACACAGCTCGCATTGTCCGCAGTCCGGCTGTCAAAAATGATGGAAAATAAATTCAAGCCAGGTACTCGCATCACTTTCTGAAATGTCCTCCTCGAACACCTCTGATTTATTTAAACGAGTGACACTTTTCAACCACAAACAACAAAGTGCTGAAACTCTTCTCGTCCTCATCTGTAGTTGCTCCGCAAATTCCATTAGAGGCTTATGCGATTTAGTTGGATTGGAACACCAGTCTTCTCTCTCCAAAGCCTGATTCTCTGAGTGGTGGTTATCCTTTACACACAAAGTGGACTAGAACAAAAATGTCATTATATTCATAACGCATCATGGAAAAATGACCCCCGTTCCGCCTCTTCAGTGAATAACTTGGTAGTTTGCCGTTAAAAATTCCTCCACGATTCGGAATGAAAGTTTTCATTTTAATTTTGTCCTTGTCGTCGTCACCATTTGCTGGATGGAAAAACTTTCTACAAATTACCGAACGACCCAATTGCTGAGGGGCCCTCATTGTTGTCATCATTAGAATTCGTTTGGTAGCAAATTGTCGTGCTGTACTCTCGTGTCGGTAATTTTCCCTTTGAATCACATTAAATTGCATGCTTTAAGGACACATGAGAGTCATATTTCAGACTATCCGACTACCATGGACATTGGACAGTGATCCGGGGCACTTGTTATGTGCAAAGCGAATTAGTTAGGCCATATTGTCTTGACGTCATTATGAATGGACATCAAGGACATTCACATGCTTGCACCTCTTTTTCTGTGCAATTATCCTGCGAAAACAAATGAATCAAGGAACCTCTTCCCTTGTATATTGTGTTGCTATAAATAAATGTTAATTAAATAGTGATGATGCCAGAAAGGTCAGACGCAAACATCACACCATCACGACTGAGAGTCTATCATTTGTCTTCCAACGGGTGGCAGGCGGTGGGTTGTCGGAGAGCAGAAGTGAAATCGATAAATTCGCGACGAAGATAAATGTGTGTAGAAGGGAGCGGGGAAGAGGAGAATGGCAATTGTATGTGCGAAAGGATAATAGAAGCGGCTTAAATGAGGATTTTTTTCCCCCGATTCTGCTTTGTTCTTTGAATATGTTTTTGCATTTTAATTATGGCGAAAGGTAAATTGAGGGTAGAAATTAATTGAATGGTGCGGTGTGATTCCAGTGGGGATTCAGATTTATGCATGCGGCAAGGATCGGTGATAAGATTATCAGAAGAATTTGCAAGCAATAGTTAATTATAGTCTACGGATGCTGTGTCATGAACGAGACATTTGATCCAATGAGTTCGAGACAGTCTGGCATATCAGGCGTCGAATCGTCACATCCGTGAACGAGCTATAAGTTCACTGAATTATGCCGGTTTTACACACGAAACAACAACAAATTCCGTCACGTATTGCTCGCTCACGGAAGAGACGATTCGACCGCAGGTTGTTGTCATTGATCTGAAGATTTCAAAAATGCTTCTAAACATGATATGTCGTGGAAATAAGGCCTCAAGTTCAGGTAAAACACGAATCACGGAAACAAAGTTGTAGGTTCCTTCAATTAGTCCAATAGTACAAAAATCGCATGCGAACAAACAGTTTATAGTCCCAATGCTGCATTATATGTGACAAAAGGGAGCGCGCTCAAAAATTGGCTCTAACAGAGTGCGATTTTTGCTCGGTTAAAAAAAAATGGGTTAAAATTAACCAAGTCTCTGTTGAAAAACACCGAGTATTCGTTATTTAACACTGCCGATTTAAATAGGTAAAATTCATACATAACACACTTGATCAGTTGTTAAGAACCAAGTTTCTAGATAAATATCAACCAATTACAACCGAGAAAAATTTATAAAAGGTTATTTTTAACCGAGTTTCCTTAAACAAACTGACTCGGCTATTTTTAATCCACTAACTTTGCAGGAGCTATATTAACAGTATCGCTTGGAAGTTTTTAACCGAAAGTTGGTTGGTTGGCGTGAGTATAGCTTTAGCGGGAGTATAGAGGGTGGGCCATCTAGTGGTTCCTCCTTAAATCATATGTTATTTTGACAACGACAGCTGTTTCCCGCTCGAAATCTTGACAGGAAGTCAGTCTCAAACATCCGCAGAATGAAATGAGTCGCTTTGCACTTGAACAACGTTGGGAAATAAGCCAAAGTATAGGGTCTTTCAAGCAGGTTTGTCAATATTTTCTATCCACAGAAGCTATCTACCTAGGCTCAGTTCCAAATATGTGTGGCTATGTTGAGTTGAGCTCCGGTCAGCTTGGGAGGTGCAACTGAAGTCAACTTGCTCTTGTGAGTAACACTAGCTCCGCTGACGTTTATATCTTTGTTATCTAGACTCTAGACTCTAAGTAGCACCGTGTAGGTTTTGTAGCTTATTGCATCTTAACCCTCAAATATGAACTTTCTGCAATTTAGCAACGTTCTCTCAGACCTAAATATAGATTAGCTCTTCGCAGGAACGCGTTTTCCACAAATACACTGTATGAGGCCACATTGGGTACTTGTAGCAAGGGAAAAAGCCAACCCGTCGGCGATATATGTAAACCTCTGTGGTGTGTGCGTGTTTCGAATTCCTGCAGCAGTTCAAATCGCAGTCGATTTAAATTCGAAGATCTTTCTATGACGCGCAGTAAATTAGTAAGAAAAATTTGTCCTTAATGACGGATTCTTAAAAATTTCCAAGGCTCCTTAATATTAAAGTTCGCTGACAACGAATAAATTAGAAAACACGGCCAGGTAATTGCAATAGCATTCACATTTTAATGCCCGAAAGGACGTACTCATTACGGGAAAAATTACACAGATTTCGTAAATGAACGCAGGTACATTTGCTGCCCACATTTACGGAGCATTACAGCGATTATCATTGGAACACGTTTCCTGCGTTTATTGCAGTAGTCGGTTTTTCCTCTACACCATATTTTTACATACAGTAGCGGGGGAATTAAGTCAAGTACCCATTCACTCTCCAGCTGATGACATAACTACGAGTGAAGATCAAACCTATTTCCAACTTTCACACTCCAAATAATAGCAACAGTAATGCAAAGCGGGTTCATTCAAGTCAGGATCTCCCTTAAAATTAAGTATACGCACCGCAATTACCGAAAACTCTTTCATAAATGCGTTGGCAGAATACAAAACCATTGTGTGTTGTGATCCCACACATTCAATACTTTTCCATCTCATTAACCCTCCACATAATGGAAAGAACACATCTCGCCCATTTCACAAAGTTCCCACTTCCCAGTGTTTAGTACAGTCTACGACGGGGAGCACTATTGTAATGCGCCCCTAAATCCTTCGCATTATGACTCGCAGTCCGATCCAAAAGTTAACAACCTACGGTCGGTGCCGAAACTATAGTTTTAAATGCGAGGCATTCGGAAACCCCTTTCTGACGTTGTGTTCGAGTTGATGGTCGCTTTAAAATAAGAATGCGACGACGATGAACGCCCGCTATTCGGGCGGTGATAAGAAGCGTATACGAGTATTCCCATCTATTTGCCGCAAACAGTAATGCGAATTCGAGCGTCGCTTGCCGCAATCTGGGCCAGTGAAACGACAATGACTGACATTTGTCACCATCCCAAAATTGGATGTACTCATACGAACAGTTGTTGTGCTCTGAGTTATTCAGAACAGCAATCGAAAGTTTCGATTGAAACTGAATTCGAATGCAATAAAGCAGTGCGATAACAGAATAACAATAACAAAGGGGGAAGCGGCAGGATGTGTTGTTCTAGATTGGATTTGCTTCTCTCATTTTGATTTATTGCTTAAAATGTTTATTTAAATCAGGTTTACTACTTCATGGTTACACGAGTATAGACCTTGTGCATGTACGAATATGTAAATCACAATCGATAAGTCGATTTGTGTCAAATGAATTTTCGATTTCTGTATTATGGATGTAGAAGTCGTAACTACTCGAGGTTATCATGTTTTTGGGAGATATGTGTTGAGGTTTCTTCTAAAAAGATGGATTTATTTTGAGGATTTCAACCTAAATCGCGGTCAATGATGGCAATACCCACGGCAAATTTTAAACAATGGTTTATAACTAATGACAGAACTTTTGGTTTGCCAACTCTTAACTTATCCTAAAAAGATTATGGTTTATAATTTAATATTAATAAAGAAATACTTCGTCTTTTTCATCATTCTCATCAATAAGTTTATCAACAGAAATTGTAAAATTTTCTAGCTCCTATGAATAAACAAACTAAGTGATAAAATAAAATAAATCTAGCTAATAAAAGTGAGTTTCAAGCTTGTTTTATTTAAAAATGGACAGACTCTAGATTTTACAAAAATATTTAATAAGAATGTTTAATGCCGCGTAATAACGCAGCCAAATTCCCTTCAACGAGTAAGTTAGTAAGTTGTTATCGTCACCTTCAACGCTGCATACACAAACGAGAAATATTTTTATTTTTTCTAGGTCACCCTGTCAAATATTCATTGCCAAGTTATCCCGTTTCAAAGACATTCCGATGGGCGGAGTCTGTCTTAAGGAATGTTTGTCCGAAGCGATGGGAGTTCAAGCAGCTTGCTATGTTTTCTGTGCGTCTGGTGTTTGTTTCTGCATTTCTTCGCCGAAAAAAATTGCATTTGCGTACAGCGAGCGGTCTTGATCAGATCAATGACAATTTTTTGTCCTCAAATTGTAATTTGTCAAATGCGAACCATTTTTTTTTTTTTTTTGCATTTTCCTTTCTAAATTATTCAATTCAAAGCGTGGCATGCATTTTTGAATTCAAATTAAACATCAATCAATTTGTCCTGCAATGTCCGCGCATCGTAAAGTCGTTCCCGCTCCATTGTGTTCTACATTTTCTAATTTTCGCTGGTTTCTGTCACAGTTTTTTTTTTAAAGTAAGTTGGTTTTTGTATTAGTTTAGGACAAACATTTTTCGTTCTTCATTCATACTTGGGCACCCTGTTTGAAAATAGCAATTTGTCCCGTTTCAAAATTGACAAGTCTACCATGTGTGGGAGGAGTCATCGATAATGCATTTTTCCCTTCTCACATGAACTGAAAAGTTGGGTTTCTATTTTTGCTGTGCGCCTGGAACCTCAGCACTGTTCATGTTTACGACGATCACAATTCGCAACCAACTTCGTTCGAAATTATCGTACATGTGTGGGTGGGAGGTTGTTGTTTCTTGATATATATATATTAAGAAAAATTAGAAGTGTTGGGTTGTTTTTATTGGTTTCTGGTTAAATGACAAAAGAAATTGTCAAACAAACACCAGGCGCACAGAAAACATAGCAAGCTACATCACTTCAATCGAGATCGGTAGCCTTTGTCCATAAACATTCTTAAAGAAAGACTCCGCCCACGACAATTTTTTTGAAACGGGACAAATCGGCAGAAATTATTTGACAGGGTGTCATAGAAAAATAAAAATATTTCTCGTTTGTGTATGCAGCGTTGAAGGTGACATTAACAACTTACTTACTTACTGGGTGAAGGGAATTTGGCTGCGTTATTACGCGGCATTAAACATTCTTATTAAATGTTTTTGTAAAAGCTCGAGTCTGTCCATTTTTAAATAAAACAAGCTTGAAACTCACTTTTGTTCGCTAGATTTATTTTATTTTATAACTTTCTTTGGCTAGGTACATGTTTATTCATAGGAGTAAGACAATTTTATAGTTTCTGTTGATAAACTTATTGATAAGAATGATGCAAAAACAAAAACCCAAGTTTTTATTTATTAAAAACTACTTAAATCTAATTTCCCGGCTGAAGTGAATTGGCTGTGTTATAAATTGTTTGCAGAGGAATTGCCGATAAATCTTCCAAGTCAAGAAATTCTCGATTTCTATTATTATTCATTTGTCTTTTCCGACTGGTCACTACCACCTATAACCTAACCTCACCCAATAAGATTCAAAAATTGTAGTAAAATCACTACCAACAATTTAGAAAAATAAGTTAGTAACAAAAAATATCTGGGTATACATTGTAAAGACCTTCGAGTTCATGTCTGTGTGGTTAACCTCTGTTAATAGTCTTCACTGGTAGAGCGACAAAGCGTGAGGGCGACCCACTGAACTTGAATAGCCGAGGACGTGGTCAGATAATAAAAAGAAATATCTCACTCACACAGACCTCTGCTGCCACTTTCCTGTGTTAAAATTTACCACTGCCAATTTGTGAGTCTGTTTTTTTTTTTTTTTTTTTGTTCCACCAATTCAAAGTAAGATGTTCTGCTAGTATTCATTTCGAGTCCCTTATACATTACTTCCTCTTCAGAGAACAGCCCTTTTCAGCAATCATTGTCAAGTTATCCTTTGTTAGGGAAAATAGTATAAAAAAAAAAAAACTCACTTCTTCGTCTCGCTGAAGACCATTTTTCATTTTTCATTTGCGTAGTTTTATGCTCGTTTAAAGTCCAGTTAAGTAAAATTTAAAACAAAATATCCTGGAGACCAATTCATTTTGGACCCTCCGGACCAGAGGCAGCGAGATTCTTTTCTTATTTGCTTCGCTGGCAAAGTTAAAAGAAAACAAAAAAAAAAAAAAACAGAACGCATTTCAACTAAATCCCCCCTCAAGTGGTGTGCGTCGTGTGCAATTTCTCAAGAAATTTTAATTAAATCGGTATTTTCCGTCAGCTGATGAATATCCGTTCCTGGCAAACAAAAAAAAATTAATAAATATTCCAACAGCGAACAAAAGTTACGGGTGGATCTGTATGACGAAAAAAATATGCATTAAATAAATATGCAAAAATACGTTTTAATTAAATTTGAGTGTGCAACAGCGGATTGGATCCATAGACTGGAGTTCGGTCTCCGACCCGAACGCATAAATTGTTAGGGACAGGTTCATTTCGGGTGCTCCCCACGTGGTTAGCCACGCGAATCAGTGATTTAATCGGCACGCTGCGGTGGACTGTATATACGCCTTTATGGACACTCATATTTGCGTTCAATTTTAAAATTAAAAAGGGTATAGCTTCATGAGGCAGACATATGAGAATCACAAGTGTGGTTGAAAAGCGGTTATTTGGATGGAGCACTTTTGTTTGTGCTGCCAATTTTATCATATTTACTACACATAACAAATGGTCATTGTTCGATTTAGTCCACTGGCAAAGATTATTTGTAGAACGCATGCACTAGACCCCAACTTGACCCTAATCAGCTTAAGAAATAAGTCGATCTGGTGGTGAGACTTAAACTAGTGGAAACCACTTTACGGTCAACAAATTTTGTCCCTGCCCATTCGTTACTAGAAACACTAAACAAATATTGAAAATTATCTCCAACCTGGCGCGCCACATAGTCCGTCATTTAACCTACACTGCGCCAGCCAACAGGCAGAATATTCAGAAACACTTTCAATTTCCATCAAGACAAACTTTTCATTTTTAAGTGCATTTGAAAAGTATCTTCCAGGTCTGACACACAGTCTGTGAGAGGCTTCCGCAACAAGGCTACATCCGCATAATTAAATCTACCCTTTGCGATGAAGGAAGAGCATCACCCGCTCGCGCACCAACTCCTGGCGTCTGTCAATTAAATGACCCAGTTCCCGATGTATTGTCAACTTTTTTAATTAATTTTGAAAGCAACGCGTACTCGTGCACCGGAGCTCTGATGCGATGCCTTGTTTGAGATCCTTCAGAAGACATATCCAAATTGGAAATTATCCCTGCGTTAAGAGTATGCTCTCTGTGCGAGTAATCTGTCCCCAGTGTCGCTGTGACATCACTGTCTGGTGTGGATTCAAACGCGATGACGATTGATTATGTACCCGGTATGCTGACGAAATTGGAAGTTTATAGTAGTTGCGCATTTGGTATAATCTCAAGTCAAATCCTTTTTGTTTTCTGTGGCAGAAAAATACGAGTACCGTGCCGTAAACATTTAACCATTTGAAATCCTTTGGAGTCCCTTTGCATTGAGGAATTCTGCGGTGAAAATAAGAGAGCGGACTACGTGTGAAAGCATTGTTGGCACTTATGTCGTTGTGTCGTCAACCGTCATCTACGTCTTCGTAGTCGCATTTCAGCTTTTGGAGCGTTGCAGTGAACTGAAAGAATTTTCCAAGGAGAAATTCTTTTTCTGAGGAATTTTTCCCATGTACGCTTCGACGTCAAGTAATGACATTAGACTTGTGGAAGGGTTGCTCCTTTTTTTAATGAAAGTGTGTAGTGGGAAAAGGAAAGTGGAACGCGCCAAACACTGGCTGAATGGCAGAGAATTTAGGTCGGCACCGTTCAGTTTTTCCCTCAAAAGTTCGGTGGAAGGTTTTATGTCAAAGAATGCCATAAGATGGCGGAATATTACTTATTGGATTCAAAGGGACCCGGGACCCCCTATTGTGGTAATTTGAGAGAGGACAGATCTACCCGCACATATGAGGTGGGTCTAGAGATGTTTACAAACAATTCAAAAGAAGTCCGAAAAGTAATTGGTTCCTGCTGATGGCGACTGGGTGATTGTGTGGATAGTGTTTTGACGCACATTTTAGCTGATGAGCCGCGAGAAAAGAAAGATTTCGTCGTTTCCCCGGGAAAGTGTCTAAAAATCGCACTCAAATGTGATGACACGACTCTAACTCAACGATGGCTTTTGCGGGTTACGAAAAAATAGGTCTTACCAAATACGCCCTTAATTCGTATCAGCTTTTCAGTGGATGCAAGACCCAATCTCAGATTCAACAGCAATTACATAAAGTACCTTTGCTAGAAAATTAGAAACAAAACCTATAATCCGCTTCGTTGTCTGGTCTCCTGCCTACCTACCGGCAGGTTGTCCCTTGAGCAGTTTCAGCGCTTAACAAGAATACCTTTAGAAGTGGGAATCAGTGGAACAAGTCGTTGATCTCTGAAAACAAGATTTCCTTCAAATATAGTGCGCTGTAAACATTCATTCAACCATAAAACTCAAGAAATATTCGTTTGTTCGTTTGCCCATACCATAAAATTAGTTCGTCCAAATATTGTTTTTACAAGGACGAAGACGAGCGAATTTCTTAGTAAATTCGCAAGGCTGCATATCGACAGTAAAACTAGGGAGAATTCCACTCTGAATTGCAATCACAAAACTGCAATAAAACCGAACAAAAATAATTTCCTTATACACAAACTTAACGATGACACAATTACAGTGAAATTTTCAATCGATAATAATTTGCATTTGGCACACACCATCCAAATGCGATGTCGATTAAATTTGCTGAGAGTTTTCGAAAAATCGAACCGATTTCAAAGAAGCACTTGTATTTTATGAACTCGAAACATCAGGAATAGAAATCAACGCCCCACCTCCCGAAACCCAATTAAAATTGTTCGTCTCGCTTGAATTGAATTATGTCATGACGAAGCAGCCGTCGTCTCAATTTGCATGTCCTGTTGGTTTTCGAATTTAAATCGCAGGCCAGCAGTTTGTGATATTTCCGAATAAATGTGTCAATAAAAGTATCACAACACACATCTGTCGGATATGAAATAAAATTCGACTAACATCTCAATCATGGGGTTTCTCGCGTATGTCTTCATCACCTGCGATGAACACTTGCGAGACTTCAAGATAAATGTCATGTTGTTTGGTTTGACTTTGTTGATGTTTACTTGTTTTGTTGAAGACTTGACGCGGCTAATAAAGTGAGATAATTTATTTATTTATTTTTTACTTGGCAAGAGCTTACACCAATCCGTCATGTGCGAGGCAAATGAGAAACTCGTTGCGCGTAGCGAACTTTCGATTTGAAGTGATGATGATGCGTGGGGGAGTCTTATTTCCGTGGAGGGAAAAGTGCGTGCAAAGCAAATGGGGTTGGCCGATTTTTCGATAAAAACGGTGTAAAAACGGTGCGTGGTTCTGGTTTCTGGTCATGACATCAGAATTCTCGGGGACTACGTTGACCTCCAGGTTACCTGTTTGGCGTTTCTTAATGAAACCGTTGGGTCATTGACTACTTTGTTATGCGTAGTATTATTATGTCTGCGGTATGACGTCAACGGTGGCTTGTAATCGATTGAATTTCGTCATGTGATTTGCAGTAAAAGAAAACTGTCTGTGGAAAGGTACAAATGTGTGCCATGCGACGCGAAAGGAACCATAGAAAGTATATATTTAGTTGAAAGAGCTTTGTTTTTGTACCGATTAAGAAATGTGCGAGACTGAAGCGTCGGACGGGATTATTCTATAAATACGGACGGGATTATTTATAGAAATTAATTGTAGCTACTTACGACTTCGATATCTAACTAATTTTGGGTCAAAATAATTGGTCAAACATATTTCCTGTGACGGGAGTGGTGCTTCAGGGGTTATTGGGCCGCAGAGTGAAGGAATCAATGCTCAACCACGTGCAGTGCTCACTGATGCAAAAACAAAAAAATCAGGGTGCAGTGTACCTACTCATGAGAATATGCAGTTGCTGGAAATCGCTGCAATTCTGTATGCGACATCGAATATTGTGGTTTTGGGGCCTGTATCGATTGAACTTGGTAACAGCGAAATTTATTTTCTAGAATCCTTTAAAGCGATCAATTTGAGTTACACGTCCGTCAGTGCCAACTCGTGACAGATGACAGCCTGCACTGATTAGAAATGGTCTTTGAATGATTAGGGGAGTGTCCACTCCGAGTCATCCATTTTGAAACGCGTTTTCCTCCCAAAGATCGTACACAGACATCCAAATCCTACCTGATCTCTGATACCTGCAGTTCAACATGAATAATTTGTTCCAGTAAAATAACCACCAATTTGCATTTCTTCTGTTTGAAAGTTTTTCTCCCCCACCATATTCGTTCGCGTTCCTACATAAAAGACGAGAAAACATTCATTTTGTAAAGCAATCTACGTATCTGGGACAAATCTAAACTGCAAAAGTCTCACAAAGCGGAAAACCAACGAAAAAAAAAAATTAAAGAAATTCTTTTGATTAATTTTTTTTTTTACTTTTCTATTACTACATTCTCATTTCCCCCCTTTTTCTATCGCTGTTGTGCTTTTTAATTTTCATCGCAAAAATTCAAGTGGGAAAGCATTTTATTCTTTTTTTTTTTCTATTCTCAAAGTTGTGGCTTTCAAACCTAACTTGTATGAGCGCACGCTGGCAACGGAAACTCCGGATATGAAATGGAAAGTGCACTTTACTTTTTCCCTGTTCCCGTAAGGGCGAATAAAAAAAAATGCAAATTCTGTGTATCGGCTGACACACAAAATGGTATATACCTAGAGCAGGGCCTATACAGGGAAAGAGGAGAGTAGGTGCAGCCTAGATAGGATCACAGTAATAGGCAGGAACAGCGTTGAATGGGAGTAAACCTGACATTATTTTGACATTTGTTACCTTGCTGTGGAAGGAGTAAATCATACTCATCTGTCGTTGGAAGTTCTAAATTTTAATGGCTTATTTGCGTTCGAAAAGATAGAACTCTATTCAAGAGCTGATGTCATTTACGGCAAATGGACGGGCTTTTACTGCGAAAGGTGTTTACTAGGTCAGGAGTGAGGTCTGATTTAGGTTAATTATGTGCAAAGCGAGTTTCAAATGCCCAAGGGATGGCACTTTTTCGCCCTGCAAAGTTCTCCCTGTTTTGTGTGCGTTCCTTATTAGTGATTTTTATAAATACGACGCCACTTATACTTTACTTTCTTTGAACTTTTGGGTGAAGAAAAGTAAAAACACGCCCAACGTTATAAAATATCGCTTTAATAGTAATTTCTAATAGGTAATGATAAAGTACATTTTGACCTTTCATAATTTTTGACATTTAACTTCGAATACATAAAACAATGATACCAAACAATGAACTGTTTAAAAAGGTAACCGAGCTAGTACAAAGTACTAGAATATTATAATGGAATCTTTTTTTTTTACATTTCAAATTCAATTTAAAAAAATTATATAATGGAATCATACTTATTCACAGATGCATACTTGCATGACTTTTCTCAATTCAATTCAATTTTTTAATTGTTATTTCTATTCCATTTCAAGATTACAATTCATTAAACATAGTAACAAGTGAACATTAATATACAAAACAAAAAATAAACATATATTTGTTAAATTAAACGAAATTCTGGGTAAAATTGTCACGGAATATTGAAACGGAGAAAGCGGTATAAAGCGAAATGCAAATAAAGGGTCCGCCATCTAACTTTTTTTTTTCGACTAGTGCTTATTTCGCGAATGGTAACACTTAGCTCATGTCTGATTTGAGAGATAATTAGTTTTATCCTTCCGCTGAACGAATATGGTTGTGTATACGCTTGAACAACGCTGGGAAATATTGCGACATTACTTTGAAAGTGGGCCTGCGATCGACTTAGAGAAGATGCCGATTTTGCCAAAAAAAATCATCTTTTCAGATGAAGCTCATTTTCATCTTGACAGGTATGTAAACAAGCAAAATTGTCGCATTTGGGGCACAGAAAACCCGCACGCATACATTGAAAAGCCGATATACCCAAAACGATTCACTGTTTGGTGCGGAATTAGGTCCAGAGGCATAATTGGGCCATTTTTCTTCGAAAATGAGCAAGGAGTGGCCGTTACAGTCAATGGCGATCGTTATCGGGCCATGTTGAACGAATTTTTGTTCACAAAAATTGAAGAGGAGGATATTGGCAACATTTGGTTTCAACGGGACGGCGCTACGTGCCACACAGCCGAAGCTACACTCGATGTTTTGCGCCCTGTTTTTGAAGATCGCATTATCAGCCGCAGAGCTGATGTCGTTTGGCCACCTCGGAGCTGCGATTTGACACCGTTGGACTATTATTTGTGGGGTGGCGTAAAAGATAAGTGCTACGCCGACAAGCCAGAGACAATTGACGCTTTAAAGGACAACATTCGTGAAGTCATTGGTGAAATACAGCTGCACACGATCGATAATGTGCTTAAAATTTGGACCGATCGTGTAGGCTACTGCATGGCCAGCCGAGGCAGCCATTTGAATGGAATTATTTTCCCTTATTAACCGGAAGGATTGTACTTTCAAATAAAAAAAAAATAAATTTGAGAAAATATTCAGTAGTTTTTTTTATAGCATTTTCAAAAAAAAAAAGTTATTTTGCGGACCCTGTATAATTATTTGTTGTGCAAATATTTTTTGGAAAACGAAAAATGAAAAGAAAAAAACAACTTAAGATGAATAAATACCAAAATGAAAATAACGTGAATGAGTGGAGTGGATCTACTGTTGTACAACGTCTTGCAGACGTTGCGTGCTGAAAGACTGGTAGATCCAAGGCCTCTTTCATCATACATATCACTTCGTCATCATTAAGGACAAAGGATCTCAACGGAAACGGGGAATTTATTCGCTGACGCAAGCATTGTATAAAGAATTCAGCGAATTCAAAGACAAAACATCAGAACATAACAACGGCTTCACATGACGTCAATAGAAAAATGGAAACCATTTCCAAATCATTGCATTTACTCACCACAGTGTATGCCAGTCCTACTTGACCGACCATGGATGGCAAACAAAATCAATTATTGCATTAAACACCGTTGACATAGTAATAAAATACATTCCAAGCAAGCGCTCTGCCAAAATCAATAAACCAAACACAACGTTCTACCCTGAAGTTGGCACATCAGCCAGCTGGAAATGGAAAGTCAAGTCTGAATACTCGTGCATACCGTTGAAGTTCCAAATCCAAATCAATGAAACGGCCGAAAAGTCACTTGAGACTTGTTGTCTCCACATCCATAAGCGATCAATTATGGACACTATCCAAATGGATCGAAGGACTCTGTCCGTGGCTGTCACAGAGGCAATTCAATAACGGCATATAAAATGCAACACTCGCCGCGGAAGCCAAGCCAAATTCACCTCAAGTTCGAAATTAATTTCAACTCTGCGGGAAAACACCGTAATCCAATGGTGTAGTGTCAAAATTAAATAATAATCCTAACTTTCCGATTGCATGAATCCCCAAAACACAAACGGGGTGCGTGCGAGTGTACTCCAACATGGATGTGCACTGTGCAGTCGAATTTCGTTCTATAAGCCTTAATTATGAGCTTACGGAGTAATTAAATGAAAACAAATTCACAGATTTTGCAGATTTCCGATGCTGCAGCAGGATGTCCTTCCTCGCAGTGTGTCCCTGTGGTGCGGCGTAAATTTAATTCCCACAAAATTTAAACTGATGTAGTGTGCGAGTGGGTGGTGGTTGCTGGTTGGTATGGGCGGCTGGTGCTCGCCCCCCAAAACGCAGGTGGAAAACATTTCTGCTCTGCATTTCAATTTGGTGGTATTTCCTGTTCCTATTCCTCTGGCAATGGCAACGGATGAACGGGTATACGGAACAGCACTCCATTTTGGAGGAATTTAGTTTCGGAGATATTCGCTTGAGCTGTACGTGCAACCGCGTTTGTGTTTTTTTGGGGAAACTTGTGCTCTACAATGCGGAGCATATACAATTTAATTTAAATAAGCAACGCGAGCTTGTGAGGTGTGAGGGATTAGTTGATTGGTCTTTTTCTCTGCTCTAAATATAAAAATAAATTCGTCTGCCGGACATGGTTTGATTTTTGAAATTAATTTTGATATCTCTGTGCGGCAGGAACAACTACTGCGGATTAGATAAGTTACCGATTCTACCTGCAGCACAAGGATATGCGAGCGAGTGTCCTCAATTTGGAAGAGGATTCAGATCTATCGGCTTAATCAACAGGTATTGTTTGACATGCCAACTCAAACACCAAATAGGGCGTATTTATGGCGTCCGCTCAATTCCTTGTTCGTGTATAGACGAACTGAAACTTAAAAAATAGAATCAATGTTCTAATTAAGCTAAGAATCGTCAGACTGATTAGAAGAGCGGAGTTCGCGAACGTGATATATGAATCGACCGCATTATTGGGTCCCTATTCAGCCTCCCCTTTCACAATTTGTTCAGTTCAGGGAATCGTTCCTGTTGTTCATATTCTTCTGCTGGCAATCGTTTTTTGCGTATCCATTTCGACACAGCATTATACGTCCAAACTATTTATGGACACTGGCACAAAGCCTTTTTTAGAGAAACTCATCCAACTGGCCAAACAATAATAACAAACAACACCCTTTTGACATACAATTGGAGAGTGTTCGCAACTAAACAGAGCCGTGCTATTAAAAAAAAAAAAAGGGGGAAAGGAGAACAAACCTCTCCACATCCTTGTACACAGGACTCCAAAGCGTAGCCTATACATCGCATATCTGCTGCAAAAGCGAAATTCTATGTTTCCCTTTCATTTGTTCTCTTTGCTGCCTGCTCCCTTACATGTGCACAACAAGCAGGATGAGGAGTGCAAAAACATATGCAATGTGCAGAATAAACAGGAAATGCACACCGAATACAGAAGTAGTCATGTGGAAATCGGTTTTTCGTCATTTTCCAAATGAGAGGAGGCACAGAAAAAGCAAAAAAAAACAGAAATCCTGTTCTCAATTTGCCACCAAACTAAAAGCGCACACACCTCCAGGACTCCGAAACAGTTGTGCGCCGACGGAAGGAAGACACACCGCCATGAGTGTAGCCACAATCAGCTGTCAGAACTGTTGATTTCTCTAGTGACACTCGGCCGATTTCGAAGCCAATTAAAGGCCAAAATATCACGCCGACTAAGCCTTTGTCCACGTGCGACTTTTACATGCCCATCGAAGTGTAAGGCAATCAACATGGATGCGCTGAGTGGCACTTAGTGATCTCACATCGCAGAATGATGTTCATTTTTAATTTCATTCGCATAATGTTAATGACAGTGTTGACGACGAGGTATCATCTCACCTCGTTGTCAACTCGCTGAAAACGAACAACAAAAAAACACATTCCACATACGCCAGAGTGAACTGGGTTGAGCTACTTATTTTAACATTTAAACAGGTCGGAGTCAGAGGTACTTACATAATTTATGTTCGGGTATCTGGAGGGAGAGAAAAAAAAACAGTATGTTAATCTGGTTGTATATAATTTAGTTTCTTCTAAAAATGATCGGGGTAAGGGGGAATGGTAAACGTGCTTGATGTGCGAAGTTAATTAAAGTTCTTCAACAACAAGCGAACGGAATGTCGAACAGATTTAAAATTAAATGCAGTTCTGTTAATCAAACGACTTATTTGAACAGTTTGCCGATAAGGATGGGAAAATGCTTACAAATTTGATCGTGTGTTTGCCACCCACGTGCTGAGGGGGTCAATTTCAATTTGGGAATTGGAAATCTTCTCGCTTCGAAGTATAATCACCACTGACAATTTTTAATCGGTGCAGACCACAGCCAAGTCAGCTTAGGTTGCTATTTTGCCCGGCGGTCGCACCTTGTACCCCTCCTTCTGCAATACACCAACGAATTTAAAAAGTAAACCATCAATGACACTTGCAAAAGACAATGAAAGCCAAAGAATAAAAGCAAATGCCCAGAAATCATTTTAGACAACGTCTTGCCCAAACCTTGATCTTCCACAAATGGTTCTCAGCTGAATTCCACAACAATGCAGATATGACAAACGATATCAACATGACAGCCATTCCCATCTAGTTCTAGCATTTACCTATACATCTTAGATTCATAGAACTTCCGTCAAGGAATTATAAAAATGGCAGAAAAACTGTCAGCCTGACAAGGCCACAATGTTTGATCGAAAATTACATTTCCATTGTATAAGGAAGCTAATTAAAATCCGAACAAAAGGCGCCTTTCATCTTTGGAGGAAAAAAAGAATACATCTATCATCAACCTCCTTGGCCCGACCTACACCAGTCATCCTTCCTTCCAACACATGCGGGCAGACCCGTTTGCGGCAACCGTCGTCTGTCTCAAAATGTATCTGATGCCGTACAACGACCAGACAATGAGTCATACAACCCTGAAATTTTCGAAATCTGATTTTGCTTCAGCCCGCTCTGTGTGCGTACACCCATCTATGGGGAGAGCAAAACTCGCCCACTGCGCAAAATAGGTGGCGACGATGAATCGTGGTGATGTGTGACAAAAAATATACACAGAATCCCCAAACAGACATGTTGTCGCCGTGGAAGCAGTTTTCTTGGATACACGAATCGCTCCTCAGACCATTTGCGATGATGACATTAGCCGACTGGATACTAGATACCAGAACTTCGATCGTCCTTGATAGGACGCGCAAAATTGACGCGCAATATACCCAAATCAAAAGCGAAGTGTCCAAGTCGTATGTGAACCTGTGGGTGGAATACCAGTTGGGCGGCAGTGAGGTGGTTACACACAAGTCCGCACTGATGTCATCTACTTTTTTGGCAGAACATGTTTTCATAAATGATCTCATTTGTTTCCCACCATTGTACCGGATGGCGTATTGATTTGAGAGATCTGGAGGACGAACCACCCCATGCTGGCAAGGGAGGGAAAGGTCATTTAAGTTAGGAAAATTTAAACCAAATACGAGCTGGGGTAGGGATGACTCACTGAAATGATATATATCGATATGGCTTCGTTTCTGAGCAGCAGGAAGGTCAGGTTAGATGTATTTTCAGCAGGAAGTATGTGTAGGTATAGGATCCTCCTACTCCAACTTGAAATCGTTTGAAAATTTCAAGTGAAACTATTGGATGGGGACTTACTTCGAAAAACCGAGTCGATTTATGGACGAATAAATCCGGATTCGATGGGGATGAAGATGAATCGGTTTCCGTTTTTTTTTTTTTTTGATTTATTTAAGGAAATGCACTGCACATACCTTTTAAGGATGCCCGTGGGAGGATGGTGATTTGAATAAATTTGATGGTAGGTTTAGGTAGATAAGCGTTGCTGCTGTCAAACGGATTGTTAGATCTCTGGCGTTTGGAAGATATTCTCAGGGGATAGCATTATTCGCCCTTGTTCGCCATGTATCAGGACTTCAATTGGCTCCTTGGTATATTAAAAGGAAGCCCTCCACGAGCACTCAGTATCTGGTGTGAAAAGGAAAGGCGTTTGAGGGATTTCGAGAATTGCAGAGTTCGAATTTTCCCTCAGATCTGCGGCACAAGGAAGGACTTAGGAGCATCATGAAATGAGGGTCGCTCTCTGTGGCAGGTTGGAGTCGAATGCCAATAAATGCCAATACATACATATTTGCAATCATCAAGTTCACGAAACAGTTCCTCCATATCCTTATGGACTTTCATTGTCACATCTAAATCATCGTGTTTGGAAGACGATTCTTTGAGGAACAAGATACAGACACAGACAAAGAATGAGCCGCCGCAATTTTTATCAGCACTCAGGCTGTTCGTTAGAAATTACCTAAGCCCACACCAGCGCTGGAACTGTACGCGGTCAGTCAGTGACACCCCACGACAGTGAAAGGCCGCCAAAAACAAACCTATTGAGCTCGACACTAGCGCTCAGTTAAATTAAATCGAGGGAAGGTGCCAGGACCCAAACCAAACTGAACATGTGTCTCTGCTCTCCTTATCTATATGCAAATATTGCAAGCAGGCCAAGCCATTTCCATAGTACTTGGAGAACCATCATTCCAACCAACAATCAAACGCACAAATTGAATAAGGAAAACCACTTTACATTTCCGCACTTCAAATGTTAATCCAAGCTTTCAGCTTAGCGCCCATTAATTAAGGACTCACCCCTCCCGTTGCTGGATGGTGCAGTTCCGCACTGCAGAATGGAATATTCAAAAAGCAATTATTATGCAAGGACATTGAACCCCAGAGTATGTGTGGAGTCTAACAGTTTACATTTCGCAAGGACGAAGACACAGAATTAATTACACAAAGTGGCTGCTTCATTTTTCCTGTACAAATAGACTTCATTTCCGGAGCCTGGTGGGCTGACTGCTGATGCGTCGTGTCTCCGCTCCATCTCTGGACTTTTTCCTGTGTTTGCTCTGCAATCAATTCGTTGGGAATATGGGACGACAATTAGGAGACGGATAAACTAAACTTCGTGCACAGAATCCCATCGCATAATAGGATTGCGAAGGATAATCTCTAAGCACCAGCCACTGTAAGCTTGAAAAAAAAGAAGCAGATAAGATGGGGCCGAGCTCTAGTGACAGTTAGGAACATCTCTTTGTTCGATAAAGAGGCTGACACTACTAACACAGTCCTGTCTGTCAACGGGTTGAGTGCCTTCCAACAAACTGAAGCTGAAAACTTTCTCACAAGCCTGCATCACAAGCGCGAGCGAGGAATACATTTTCGCGCACGGACACACAGGAAGAGATGGATGCCTTTATATACTTGCATGTAAAACTAACTCTTGTGCAGCGGGCTCTTTGTTTCAAGTTGCCTATCTCTTACAGGATACACATTACGGATTAGCTCCAGCACACTGAGACATAATGGGCACAATAGCCGAGCCCGAGGAACGATTAACAGAAACAACAGAGAGTAGCAAAAAAAAAACCTCTGATGCGATAATAAACTCGCGATGACACTTAATAAATTGTTCCATTGTCCTGGATTAGACGTCAAGAGGAATTAGTGCGGAGCCGACTAGATGGGATGGAGATGAATCAACCGGGATAATTGTTTCCAGCCGTGCCGTATGAAGTGGTTCAAAGGGTGAGGAGCATTAGGTGCGGAACTAAAATGACTGTCCCGGTTGTGGTTATTTTTTCTTTTTTTTTGACTGGTAAATTCATATCCTTGTTAATGGGATTTTCCACAGAAATAAGTCCGAGAGAAAAGATTTTCGTTGACCCGCATTTCGCGATAAGCTTCCGGTGCGCGTCGTTGAGCATTTTGTTCTGGGTGCAAAACGAATTTAAATGGCAAAGTGGACTCCATACTCCGATCTGCGGATGAAAGTGGATTCGAGGGAGCAAGTGCTGAGATGTGCTTGGGAGTAATCTCTAAGTGCTGTTGCGTTTAGTTTAGGTTTCAAATGTTATTATGTGAAATCACGATCCCAAGTGCGTAGCTTAGTGGAGTGAATTGCACTGGCAGTTCATTGTTCGTGAACTTAATGGGGAACTTCTGCACAATGTCCTCGAGTTTAGTCGAGCACACGTTGTTAGTGACGGTGGGATTTTGTAACGTCATGGACGGTTTTTTCCGAGTGTTTCGCATTCAAACAAAAGTTGGTGCATTCAGTTCGGGCAACAGGCTTTCAAAATTCGTATCTTCAGTTGTATACGATTATGCGTTGGTTAGGGAGGAATGCACATGAGCATTTCCAGAAACAAGAGTACCATCATCCTGTCAACCACATATCCATAGCCAAAAACCCATTCACAAACTACATTTTCTCATTCAAAGCGAAGAACCAACGCCCCGAATATTTTACACTGAAACTTGATGTTATTTTCGTAAACTGACATCATCATTCAGGACAACACTCGGAGGGAATTTCAATACAAGCCATGTATTGATGAAATAAAAACATCTACACATCTCATCTCACCACAGGCAAGGAAAATACAAAAATTCGAACCGCAAACGGCATCGGTTGGCCAAACCGCAACAACTTGAAGCTATTTCGTGTTCCACAAGGATATGTACACGACAGCGTTGCACAGCCCTGGTGTCTGTCAAAGTGGTTAAGAAGAAAAATTGAATTTAACGTCTCTCGATGTTTTATCGTCTTCCGGGGGAACTTAGTTTCACATTATGTAGGGGGAAACAAGATCCACATACATATGAGTACAATATGCCGGATTGTAACAATGTGAAATACATCCTGACTAAATATTTATTTTCACTACTAAAAGGGATACATGCAATTTTCCTATGGGATATAATTTAAGCCAGACAACGGAGTTTCCTGTTCTGTTCAGTAGGGCGGGAATGGGTCCTTGGTGAGTTTTTTTTTTGTCTTTTATTTTCACGTTTCAATAATTTCTGTCAAATGTCGTCCTTTAATTCATAATTTTTTTGTGTTTTTTTCGTCTTCACCGATGCGCAACTGTGTCGCTTCCTCTCTGCGTGCATTGTGATGCTTTTCATGGTTTCGATTGTTCTTTTCTTAGGTGTGACCCCGATTTGGAATTCTCTCTCTCTCCGGCTTTGCCTCATATGTGACCTACTCTACATAGAGATAATATATGTGAATGGAATTGTGTGCGTATTATTAGTCGATTTTCGAATTAAAGAAGACAGAGCGCCGTACAGCATCATAGGATGTCGTCCTTTGAAATCATTTGGGGAGGGATACCTGGATAGACAAGGGATTTATGCCCCAATAATTTAGTCGAAAACAAATATAGATATTCATTAAATCGCATACGTGGCCTTGTGGGATGATTGGGTTTGGGTTGTGGGGGAAAGTGTTGCCGGCTTTTGTAAAGATTTACTTCTAGCAGTTGTAATTCAAGTGTTATAGACGGGTCGGTCTGTAGGTGTAGAAACCAGAACTTGCAGTAGCCAGGGGCAAAGCTTTGATGACATTAGTAAATCTTGGATCCATCCAGTAGAACGTCATTATCGGTAATAATTCCGTTGATGTTGCACAGCGATAAATTTAATCGTAATCCTTGGATTTAAAAAGTTACAAATATTTTTTTCTCCGAGTGTTTTCAGCTGTCATTCATTTTTCTACTCCGTTTAAAAGCTGAACTACATCAAGGCAAAAAAGGAGCTTTTGTTCGATCAAATGCGAGAAAATGTTCAATCGATTGTTTTCGATTGAAGCTCGGCTTTGGAAAGATGGTGGGCGCATAGCCATTCAGCCGCGGCTAGCGGGTAATCTCATGAACTACCGAACCGATCCTACAAACGCTCTACATAATAGAATCATTTTTAAAATCCGCTTGCTAAATGGCAAACACAGTTCAATGGAATCTGTTCTTTAAGGAAAGCATAAGATGCATCCAAGGAGCCACGGCAGAAAGTCGATGAAGCGAAGGTACAGGGTCCGCCAAATAACTTTTTTTTTTTGAAAATGCTATAAAAAAAAACTACTGAATATTTTCTCAAATTTCTTTTTTTATTTGAAAGTACAATCCTTCCGGTTAATAGTGGAATAAATACTTTCATTCAAATGGCTGCCTCGGCTGGCCATGCAGTAGCCTACACGATCGGTCCAATTTTTAAGCACATTATCGATTGTGTGCAGCTGTATTTCACCAATGGCTTCACGAATATTGTCCTTTAAAGCGTTAATTGTCTCTGGCTTGTCGGCGTAACACTTATCTTTTACGGCACCCCACAAATATAAGTCCAACGGTGTCAAATCGCAGCTCCGAGGTGGCCAAACGACATCAGCTCGGCGGCTGATAATGCGATCTTCAAAAACAGGGCGCAAAACATCGAGTGCAGCTTCGGCTGTGTGGCACGTAGCGCCGTCCTGTTGAAACCAAATGTTGCCAATATCCTCCTCTTCAATTTTTGTGAACAAAAATTCGTTCAACATGGCCCGATAACGATCGCCATTGACTGTAACGGCCACTCCTTGCTCATTTTCGAAGAAAAATGGCCCAATTATGCCTCTGGACCTAATTCCGCACCAAACAGTGTACGCACTGTTTTTGGCTTTTCACGCTTTGGTTTATCGATGAGGATGCAAGTTTCTTTCACTTTTTTCACAAGATAACGAACATACGGAGCTGACGGTGCTTCTCTTCTTCCAAATTCCGTACGCAATTTTCGCACACATTCTGCAACATTACCATGATTTTCAAAGTAATTTCGCAATATTTCCCAGCGTTGTTCAAGCGTATACACAAACATATTCGTTCAGCGGAAGGATAAAACTAATTATCTGTCAAATCAGACATGAGCTAAGTGTTACCATTCACGAAATAAGCACTAGTTGAAAAAAAAAAGTTAGATGGTGGACCCTTTAGATTGACACAGACCGTTTACTGTGACAACAAATTAAATAAGTCGGATTTTGCATTCAAATACCATCGCACTTTAACCGCAGTTACAAGACAATTAAAAGTCCTGCCCATTTGACCATGTGAAACTAGGAAAATGGTTTATTCGCAGTGCAACCAACGACATCTGACGCCGAATATCATTTTAAACACAAATTTCCATCTAAAAGCCTGCCGTAGGGACATGCCATGTCAGCCCATCTGAAACGAAATAACTCTGCAAATTCCACCCCATTCGAGAGACCGATAACTCACTTCCCCTTTGAAAAAGGGCCCATAAGTGCGCATTATAAACATTTAACTAACACTGCAACATGCAAACATTATACTTTCAACATTCTTCCACGGAGTAATTATCCTCGAAAAGGCGACACCAATAGCAGTGGGACTAGCTCCATATCCACGTAGCACACAAAAACGGAAGTTAAGTCTGAGACCAAACAAAAGAGCGACAGAAAAGAAGAAAAAAAAACTTTAATGGCTGAACAGGAACTCTGTTAGCCGGGCTCCCATATTTGCATGCACATATTCGGAGTCAACCTAAAGGCTGTTTAGTTTGTAACAAACTTCCTGAACTCTCAACTTCAACTTCAAATAACCGATTGCACATTTCGCCACGAAAGTTTCTCGTTTTGCCAAAACATACGTACGTATGAGTATATCTTCTTGGGTCTTCGGCCTTTCATTCTAGCGTTTATATGAGCTAAATCACGCACACTTTGAGGCGAAAACTCGCTACCAAAATAATGAAGGAAGACGAGGAACAGTTATCCTACGGCATCACTAGGGAAAAGTTTTCTTTATCGTTTGACTTCTGTCAGAGAAGCCATCGGTATTTGCTCGTTCAGTGCGGAAATACGTGTGGAGTTCAGAAAAGGCGGTTCCTCCTCGTTCGGCTTGGTGAAAAAGATTTGATAGTAAACGCGAACGAAATGAGGCTTCTTCGGCTCGCTTAGGAGGAGTCGGTTGATTTTTTCGTGACACTACGTCATGAGAGACGGCAACGCTGCAATGGACGAGGAAAATGTTTTGGAACTTTTGACGGGGTTCCTCGAGGGTGGGTGTGGGGGTTGTGTGAAATTAAGTGTGCTTCCCGGCTTGCGAGGCAAGTTTATTATTGTCTCGAATGAGCGCACATTTAATTTGTTGGCCCAAACGCATTACGGACAGATATTAATTGTGTCACAAATGATTGTGCTTACTTGAGGCCTGTCACGCAACACAAATCGAAGCTAAATTTTCTAGATAGGAATGTAGCTAAATTTTGTAGCAATTTTCGCACCTCCCTGTGGTAGAACGGGTAATGGGCAAAAATGACTTGCCACCACTAAATAACAATGGGGCGAAGGCAAAAGCGATGCGTCCAAAAGCATGACAGACTATAGTCCTCGATGGTCGTCCCTTTCGCGTCAAGTCCTTGAAGAAGATACCTCCACATTTTGAGCAAGTGGCGGTCGTGCTTATCTGAAACGCTCATCTCCAAAACAGCCCGAATCAACCATCATCAGAATGTCAAAGCGTCACTTTCCCGATCGTCGGCGTCGTTCAATGAATATTCAAACATATTGACAGGTTAATCTAAGCCCCTGCGTGATGTGTCATTATCGCAACAAGTTAGTGAAGAAAATACGTCAGCAGAATGGTGCCCACTCGAAACAACGCGAACATGACTTTCAATTACATGACTGCCGCAATTAATTGTTGCTAATAGCACAACAAACGAAACGATTGCATTAACTATGAATTTTTCATTTGCCATCATATAAATGCAAATCACTCTCTTGTTAACTACCGCCGACTCTTTTATGCGTCCATTGACAGTGAGCAATCCGCCATTCATGACCAAAGTGCACAACTGACATGCCTTGCAAGTTGCAACTTATACCAATAAATCCGACCGTGTATAGAGAAGGTGCAACCCGCATTGGACGAGTGTGGAAATTGCATCAGTCAACAGTGAAATTCTACTGTCATTACAGCAACATCCATAAATAGGTGGCTCCCCGATGATACGATGATGATTATTGATTTGAATCAAAACAGTTTTTTGTCGCCGCTAAATGGATGCGCAAATATTGGCGCGAACAAAAATAGCCCCTCCCCAGCCATTAGGCTAATGACCAACACCCATTTGTGAGAATGGTGGTAGTGAATGACAAACAGTGTCTAGTGTACTTAATTAAACAGCGCACAACGTGAGACGGATCCAGAATCGGGCTGTGTTCGTGGGGGAAGCACGTTCCAAATTCAATTTCCACTGCATGTTGTAACACAGAAAAGAAAAGAAAAAAATGCTATGTAGAGAAAATGTCTAAAAACGACTGCGGATTTCGTTTTGGGCGAATGCCAACAAAATTGTGGCTGCACGGTGACACTCTCTTTCTCTCTGGTGGCACTGCGCCTATGGCCGGAGTAGACAAATGTCAAAACGCGATGCTATGAGGTTGCCTTGTATATATACGTTGAGTACCGACGGCGCTGTCACAGTTTTGTGTCATAATTTTGGATGTAAATAGTTTCGGTAGCTTCTTGGCTTCTTTGGTGGAGTATATACAAAATTTGGAGTTACTACTTTGGAATTTATGTTGCTGGGGGTGGTTGACCCAAAAAATAGTGCATTTGGGGTTATAATGTGAGTTTTTGGGAAGATTGTCATGTCTGTCCAGATGTCAGAATGGCATGACAATCGAAAGGGTGCTGATTACATATGACTGGGCAGAGGTGACATCACATGCTGATGAAATTGGGGCAGCCATTTGGACAACAGGAAAAGCCTTGTTTCTTACCCGAAAGGGTAGCGGGCTCCCGACCAAGAAGAGTCTCTGCCAGAGACACTACAGTCTTCCATCCTCCGCGATCTCGGGCACATTGCTTTCAGTTAACCGAAAGGTAAGGTTAGTTTAACTATAGCGAAAGCTACTTCCGAGTGTTAAAGAGGTATTGGTCGTTTGAGATAGCGAGGACATCTAGAGCGATGGGACCGGCTTGCATAATCTTCGATTCTAAGACCCAGAGGTTCAACAGAGAAATGCCTAGACCCAGGTGGGGTGCAAAACGAACTGAAGCGCCACCTAAGCGGGCAAGAGGGATTAGCCTCTATATCTACATAGCCCAAAAATGACGGGGAGCACACTGCCTACAAAAGGAGTATTGTACCCCGGTACTCCCAACGACAAATTGTACTGCAATTTTCAATTATTTCGGATTGATCTTTGCTTACTTTGCCTTCACATTTCTCTACTCTATTTTACTTTCTGAATGCTTCATTAAAATTGGTTTCAAGTTCGATTTTGCGGATCCTGGAAATCGTTTTCACTGACAAACACTTATTTTGATACTAAAGTCAGTGACACTACCAAAACAACATGGCCGCCACAGGCTGCCAATATCGAAACCGTCCCATTTGAAAAACACTAGAAATACATTTCTAAATTTTCGTTCTGTACTCCCCAAAAGGTTCTATTATACTCCTTCGTCTACTATAGTTCTTCATCTACTCAACAGTTTATCCGAAAGTCAAAGTCGGCCAAGAGAAGGAATGCTAGCAGGCGAATTTAGCCATTTAACGCCAGAAGTTCAAACTGCCAGCTCATACAAACAAAGCAATTAAAACAAAAAACAAAACTACTTGAGAAAGCCGATATTTTGAAGTAAATTCTTCAAAGCAACCACTCTCCATTTCCACAGACACCCACAGATTTATATGACAAGGTCTGCAGCCAGATTCCAGTTATTAACACCCTCTTAATAGCTGAGTACCCTGCGGAATTTTAATTACTGGCAGCCGAAAATTAAGTCAGAAAGCAATTAGCATTCATGTCTTCTATCTGTTACATATGTCAACATTAAAATTCAATCGCCGTAGCCAGAAGCCGGCTAAACGCCAACTCGTGCCACCTGCCGCCGTGTCATGGAATACGAGTACAAACGAAACCAATTCCGGATCCAGTTGGTCGTTAAATTCAGTTCACTCTTCCTCGTTGCGAATGGAAATCAAAACCTATAGCATACTCCCAACAGAGGGATCAACGATCGGTACGCACCAAACACTCCTCGAAAGTACCAAAAATAGATCTCCCTCTCGCGGCCGTCAAAGATACTTTATTATTCGATCGTTTGATTGAAAGATATATGCCGCGCACAGCCATATGATGAGGGTACTGCGAAACCATCGTGAGGCCGACCATCACACATGTGCTTGATTGAGTGTAAATAAACATCATCGACTACGAGATGTATCTTAAGCTGAACGTCGTGTGTTCTTTTGCTCTGATGCTCGGCGTACGTATGTTAAGTGGCATGTACGATGTAGTCGAGATGATTATTATTATCGGTTGACCCACTTCAGATTGCGGGCGGTCGGTGCTTTGCATGGTTGGACATAAATACAGATTGATATAGTGAATTAAATTGATTTTGTTTTGTCTGCGAAATTGCATTTCAACATGACAGACAGACAACTTGATTGGCTAAACGAAATCGAAATGATTCACGGACATGACGACTCGAATCGCTTTGTCTTTGTTGGTTCTATAAACAGATGAAGTTGTCAACATTGTTTTGACGTTACAATGTCAGCAACACGATTCGAAGAAAGAGCTTTGAATGGGATTAGCTGAAGGGGGCTGGTCGGTTTTTATTTGTATTTAGTCATAAAACCACAGCGCGCTCGTAAAATCCGTGCCGGTCATAAAATTCGCGTGCAGCATTTAGAAAGGACCTCGAAGTGATGGTGGGAAATGGCGGTGGTTGGTTTTGCTCTGCGGTCTGGTTCTAGCGGATGACTGCGCCATTGGAATGAACACATTGTGAGAGCATGCAATAAGTGGCAATTGCATAATTTTGCGAGTCTTTTTTCTACTCGTTTAGTTTTAATAACTTTGCGAAACAGCCGGCAATGGCAATAAAAATGTTTTTTTTTTCTGCCAGCCACCATCAGACGTGTGCCGGAGACGCACCAAGTGCAATGTGGCTGCGAAGTGCAGGGATTTTCCCCAAGCTGAAAGGCAGTGTCATGTTAGGGGCTGTCAGAGATTCGTCAAAGTATTATAGAGTGTCCAAGTGTGTTCCGAGTATGATACTCGATGCGGACAGCGCCAGTCCTATTATACTTTTTTATAAAACCTACATTTGGGCTATATGCCTACTCAATTCAAAGTGTGGCAAGCGTTTATTTCCGCCAAATCTGTTAAAGGGCAGCAGTTATCTGTTGTTCTTTTTGAGGAGGCTCCATGACTAGTGCATCTGGTAAACACCCGGCTTTATAATCACCCTGGAAAAGCATTCTCAACCGTTTGGCACACAAATTGTTGGTCCAACCCATCCGTCTATAACATAAAAACACACAACTGTTTCTAGCAGCCATAGTAAAGCATATTTGAATTCGGAATACACGAAAGGTGGCGCTCACAATCAACTAGCCCCTTAACAGCGATACACTACAAAGTTAACCACTTTTGGTATGCCACAAAATGGAATTAAATTTTCAAAACCAATCGCCTATAGCGCTATTTGCCCACAATACTGTTAGAATGACGCAAACCGCATTTAGATTTTGAAAATAAAAAAAGGCCCAGCTCAAACGAATCCTTTCATCTCTATAAACATTGAGATTATTCATCCAAACTATTTGCAGGGAAAAAAATGCCTCGTCCCCCGGAATAACTAGAAACCATCACGTTCCCAATACAAGCAAAACAACCGCACAGGGCCCATAATCCGCAAAAGTATTCCGAAAATATTCCAAAAATAACGTCACCCCTTCCTGTGCGCCCAACTTATTGATTCAATCCGGACAAAAAGTCAACCCCACACGGAGAGTGGTCCTTTTGCTGGCCATCACTTTAACAATAACGACCATCCCGCTGATGTGTGTATCCAAAAATATCCCATTCGCAAATCCAATGAACATTAATAAAGGAATTTTCCAGCGACGAGCCGCTCGCTACACAATATGAACAGACAACTCAATTATGGCTATTAATTTAATATATAAGCAGCGCTGTCCGTAATTCAACTATTTCAATCGAAAACAAAATATATATGCGTTCCCTCGTTAATGGCGAGGTAGGACAATTTTGCCCGACCCCTGTATGACAGTGTCAAGGTTGTGAATACGTGATTCAATCATAATCACTGCTACAACATTCTCGATTGCGCGGAGAACGTGGTCCTTGGGGCATAAATTGTCACTTTCAATGATATCTGCCGGCAAACAAGCCTAGAACACACAAGATGGAACGACCAAAAGATACTGTGATTGCTCGTATATATACATATCGACTCACCCACACTCACATAGGCAGACAGTTGGATTTGCCTTGTGGCATCCTGCTAAGACGGATAATTTTGTTTGTGTATTCCAGAAATCCAGCTCTCTGGTGGTGGACACAGGAAATGGATTGTGCGACCCGATGGCCTGTGTTAAATAGACTACAAGGGATAGCAGGACATGCGTGTGCTGGCGGCGAAAGGGGGTGGGCGCACTACTTCTCGGCTAATAAAAGAAGCAGCTTGACTTGTCAGATTACGTATGCATTATGTTGTAGGAAATGACAACGACGATGCCGTGGAGTCGATTGATTTAAATGGATTCGTTGAGATGACACTATTAGGATTATCGATAGGATTGGTGGAGGGGGGGGCGTGGTAAAATATAACGAGGCAGAAAGAATGACTGCTTTTCGCATTTTTACGGAGGTGTAGCATTTTTTGTGAGCCATCAAAGTGTTATCCATTACACGGCTCGGTAGTCACGATGGATGCCTAAGTGGGGTTTGTAATATTTCGATGTCTATTTCGGGAAATACGCGGGGCTTCCGACTATGCCATAGAGCGTGTGTTTTTGTTGGCAAAAATCAATCTCGCCTTTCAATATAGTCTTTCCGAAAGACGAGGGAAGGAGCAGTGCTCGGTTTTTACGGAGGTTTGGTCATGATTGGTCGATTTTGAGGCAGGTGGTCAGCCTGTTATCGGGGGACAGATCTTGCTGTCAGAACTAGGATATTCATCCTTAAGTCGGTGGTTGTGGCAGCTCGTAACTGTCGTCATGTGACGTGTACTTATAGTCAAAAGACGAAATACCAACTGCTGTCGTAAGATTCCTTCGTTGTTGCTGGGGTGATTGGAAGAGAGTTTGATTCCAAACAGAATACCCGAGGTACCTACTCACATTCCTATTTTATCTCTTTCAGATAACGCCACTCTGCTGGCGATACAAGCACATAAACGGTGGATAACTTTATCCGAAACCGACCAAAGATAACCGATTGCACGATAAGATAACGTCATCCCACGTGAATTTTCTCAAAGTGCGGCCAAAGCAAAAAGAGTTGTTCCTCGCTCAGTTTTCAATTTAATTGTGAATCAATCAATTAGCCAAAGCGTCCTTAATTAATCCCAATCAGTGCGTACGCCCCTCGCATCTAAAGTGGATTATTCTCAATTTATATCCCGTTTAATCAAACATCGGGTACCCAACACTGCGAGCACTGCCATTGGTAAACTGGTTGCTCCCACTGGTAGGCGGCCCACTCCAATAAATGGCCTGGCAATAAACCTCATTTGAGCAGAAACGGAAAATAAGTCTCCGTATAAGGTCAATGCTCAGTTAAATCCTGTGGGCGGAGATGCGTTGTTTTTGCTATCCCCTTGGCTAAGACCAGACAAGAGGTACTCTGCTCAGTGTGGGCTGGGTGGCGGTTGCAAAACAACAGCAGCTATTTTGAGAATCGCCTATGGAGTGGGTTGTTGGTGCGATGGTATAGTGTGACACATTAAATATAGAAAACTAATGCAATCGCTTAAAAACGCTGAAAACAAAAACAACACCACTATCAAGGGTATTTCAAGTATTTTATCGTTATCGCACCTGCGAGTAGGTACAATTAGCATATAGAGCAACAAATACATGGTGGAGGTGGGAATCTACTTCTACTATAATTAACAAGAGAGAGCGAGTATGTTAAAGCAGAGCATGTTGTTCTGATCTGGAAAAAGTTTACTTGTTTGTTTTTCTCTGTGGAAGATTACAAACGAAATGCGTGATTTAATCTTATGAATAGGTTGTACTTTTGCGATCGAGCGAATGGGTGTGTGTGCGGGCATTGTTACTCAACAATGCGGATGGCAGCACCTGTGAATCATCTTTATAGCAACCCCATAGACAAGTGCAACTCTACTTGTTATATTTTGCTTTGCTAAAGATAGACTTTGACCTCCCTTTCACTTCGCAAAATCGTATATCTACACACCTATTTCAACACACATACAACGATAAGAATGATATATGAGAGTATTAGAGCATTCGACTGGACGACCTAAATGCTCATGCAGCTTGTGCTGTTGACCACAAACGGATTACACCTTCCATGCGTAATTGACCACATCATCAAGTGTTAAGCCATTGTACGAACTACAATGAGCGAGCTGTAACAGTTTGAACTAAACAGCGAGCATGAAATGTTTTCTCTGCTTCCATGTCATGACCGATGATTGATTGCCTGCCCACCGGCTACACGCCTGTACGCAACCGCATTTAAATAGATTCAACTAATCGGGTCAGAATGTTTGTCTTAGTGTTGCGGTAAGATTTTCCGCAACAAGATCTACTCTTTGTTCCCTCTTCGCTCCATCCATGTCCCTCTTTTATTTGGGGTAAACCGCCTAGGGTACTGGGAAGTGGATGGGCATCCGAGGCCCCATCAGCCTCTGGACCACATCCCGGAACCGTAAGCGTACACCCGAGCAGGTTTTCATACGTGGAAATGGCCATGATCATTCACCAAATAGACGGACGGTCTATTTAGCCATAAGATCCGGTTGTGTAGCCCTTCGGACGGAAGGGAGACTCGCTTCCGTCGATTAGCGCAGAGGAAAGTCAGTTGGTGAGCCTGGCAGGCGGCCAGGAGACTCCCACCGACTCCAAGGCACAGCGACAAACAGACGGGCGGTCTGTAGAGGAAGATGAGTGGGGGGAAGACGATCCCTTTAACAAACACTCCACCGTGGGAGCCCTAGACACCAAATACTATGTCTAGTGGCCGGGTGTGACGGACAGCCAACGCCAAAACACACCAACGAACGTCACACAACAATCGAATGTGACGGAAGCAATATGTTCGATGGGTGGAGGGACGACGATCCCTTTCTAACGAATCACCCCGACGCTGGAGCAACGGAGGAGCAGCAGAGGAGTGTAGGCGGACGGCCAACCAAACAGACACTCTTCAGCGTAATAATGGAACCAGTAGAACTACCACACTATCGGTAGGGAGTCTCGTTCGATGGGCATAGGGAAGACGATCCCTAAGTCAATGTCCCGACGATGGAGCAACGAAGGAGCAGCAGAGAGCGTGGGCGGACGGCCAAACAAAATCGCGCACTCACATATCTCACCCGCACAGAAAGTGCGTGAGAAAATCCTCTAACGCATTACCCGGAAACAAGCACAGAACGCAGCATCAATAAAAGCAAAAGGGTACGAACGACGAAAACAATTCACCGGTACTGAACTGTGATAACAGAGGCGTAGACAGAGAGCTACTGAGCAATGAAAGACCGAACGAAGGTCAGCCTTATCGTCGAGGATGCTGTGCGTATCAGGATGGCCGAAGCCCATCCGAGATTTAAGCCTATTGTGAGGGATGGCCCACTATCCGCAAGTCCCATCCCCCAAATCTGCGCGAGAGTCCACCGAACGAGATTAATAAGTCGCGAAAACCAAAAAAAAATACAACCATACCTGTGGATTCTCTGTCACCTCTGTCGGTGGATGTAGCACATCCAAAAAGAAGGGAAGTCCAAGTCCGGTGGGGTAGAGTGATAACAGCGTCCACTTAAATCCTTTCTTCCTTTTTTGATATTTAATTTTCTTTATATAATTCGTGGGGAAAAATGTCGAGTACGATTCCTCCACGAATTATTTTTTTTGTTTGTTTACGTTTGACCAAAGGTCAAAGATAAATTTCTCAAAAAGAGAGCGAACTCTGAAAAGAGAGAAAAGTTCGAAGTCGGCTGGCTAATCTCAAATATACTGGAAGGACCCCACGGGCGAATTCCAGTATAAAAAGAGAGGAACGACTGGAAGTTTTGAGAGGATTAGCGGGTTACGGCAGCGCATTGGTGTCGCATTAAATTGTCCGTTTAGCCCGCTAATATGTATGAATGTGGTGGTTAATGGCTGTGGGAGGCATTGCTGAATGCCAACTTAAGATCCCACCGTTGGGGCCTAATACCAGCGTACGAATGAGAGAGTGTGTGAGGAAGCCAAGCGACTTCAAACTAAGTCAAAACCCTGGAAGTCACTTCTTGGCTAGCCAGCAGTATAGCAAGGTGTTTAGAGGAGTTTTTTTTTGGTGGATTGCGAACAGCAATTTTCTTGGTTTTTTTTTGTTTTAAAATATTACGAAAAGTAAATCGTGGAGTAAAATAGTAAAGTAGCATTTTAGGAAGTGTTAAAAAAAAGGAAGACAGGATAGTGGACCGAGAGGAGCAGAAAGGTGTCAGAAAGGGGCACATAGAAAAAAAACAAGGACAGGAGAGACGGAGAATCCATCAGGAATACTCAAAAATAAAGATAAGTAAAGTGGCATAATCATATAATTCGTTTGGTCAGGGAATTTCTAAAGTAACTTTCGGTAGGCTCTCGTTTCGCTTAAACTCCCGGAAAAGCGGGACACGCGACCCGTTACAAAAAAAGAACCGATTTATAACCTTTCGGACGACGCGATAGTGGGCTATCTTCAACGGTCTGAACACCATTTTGTCCCCTCGTAATCACCATAATTTTAACTCTTGGGTTTCCCCAAGTAAATAAAAGACCGTGCTCCAACGGAGCGTTATAACGTTTTGAAAATCCGTTGTTTTGATCCTTTTCTGACTTTCAGATTTTCCATCGTCGTTTTTTTTTTTGGTTGTTATTTTTTTTTCTCGCCGTTCGGCAAGTGGTTGGTTTCAGAATTCCAAATAAAAATTCTGTGGCGCCCTTATTATTTTTGCAACTAGCGATCGGCACAAAGTGCACACATTGAACCCACCCCCTTCGCTGACTAGCCATTGGAAGCATCCAAAGTGCTACCTGTTGCACACTTTCTTCGTTATATGTGGTCTGTGGCATTTGACACATTCGACCCTTTAACCATCGGTGCAGTGGTGGCTGCAATTTTTGTGCTAATTTAATTTTTTTTATCAATTTATCGCGATAGTTTTCGGTTTGTCCACCAATTAATTCGGCTAGGGAACGTGTAAATTAATAGTAAATAAAGTGCAACATTTGGCACCCGACGTGGGGCTCTTTTCGTTGTATATGATAATACATAAATTCACTGCAACAATTTGTGTTCGACCGAGCGGGATTGGTATTTTCATTGCGTGTTTGGTGGTCAGGGAAGTGTCGTTATTTCGCAAAGTTCTTTTTACTTTTCTTGCTTTTTTTAGGTGATTAGTGTGGTGGAAAATTTTGGTCAAATAAGCTTGGAGGAAGCCTACGGGAATTGCGGAGTTGTGAGGTGCATTTTACCAAGTACATAGGAAACACATTTCTCCGAGTGGGAATATCCAAGTAGGTGGTTCCTTTTTCATTATTTACTTTATATTCTTTTGCTTACAATTGCACATTATTTACCATAAGTACATAATACCCATATATATATATATATATAAATAACTTGAATTAAGTAATTCTATAAGTTTATACATATATACCGATATTTTATTGCTGTGATTTTGGAACCGGGTTTTGGGTATATAGTCGTCTCTTTCACTCGTGTATACCAATTCGGGGTTGCCAAACCAGTAGTTCGTCTGCGTATAATTATCGCTGGTGCAACCAGGGTTACCATTGAGAACGTTTATAAATTGAGTTGTACTTTTTTTACTCGACTGGTTTTGTGGTTAACTCAAACTGTTTGAATATTTATTAGATAATTCTTTTTGTGCGATAAATAGTTGGAAGTGTCAACATTCAGATAACTTTCCGTGATTTTTGCCGGGTTTTACTTGGGTCTGTGTTATTTCAGTTATTCTTTCTTATCTTCCCTGTTTTAACAGGAAGTTTTATACATAATCTGGGAGCTTAGTTGTTTGCTTTCGTCTTTGCGTCGATTTTTTGTGGGTTTCGATAAATAAGAAGCCAATTTTGCGTTGGGTTTCTTTAGTTTAATTTCGTGGGTTTTGTTCAGCTAAGTGTTTTAATAAAATGGAGATTAACCGACTTTCGGCAGAGGAGTTAATTTACGAAATGGAAGCCCGAAGACTGCCAACTGGCACAGTGGGTGACATGAGGAAGTCTTTAAGGGCAACGCGATTATTAGAACGTCGGGGTTCGATAGGAACAGGGATTACGGATTACCCGTTCTCTTTCAAACAAGATCTGGATGCCGTTAAGGCCAAACTGGTAGAGGTAGCCGATCTTTTGAAAGATTCTCCAAGTGATCCGAAGTCTAAGGAATACTTGAAGATTCTTACAAAGATTGAATGGGCTTTGGGTAGGATCGATAGGGCTAGACCGGAGGGGAATGAAGAGTTAGAAGAGAAAATTCAGCTCAGAAACGATTTAATATCCGCTCTAGGCAAACTCACATCTGATGAGGACGATGAGGAAGAAGAAGTAGATGATGATGATCCGAAGCAGAAGAAACAACCACAACAACAACAACAACCATCGCTATCTGAGAATCAATCGCAGATAGCTACAGATCTTTCGCTACCAACGACTTCTGCTCTTGCTAGAGAAATTGTTTCTCACGCAAGCGTCGGTGAGCGAATTGAGCAACATACGGTCAACGAGCGCTACGAAAACTTGGCCAAATGGGGCCTAAAGTTTTCAGGGGAGCGATGTGGGGCTTCCGTAAACTCTTTCTTGGAGCGAGTGGAGGAATTACGAGAGGCAAGGGGAGTATCAGTTCCACAACTATTTAGGTCGGCAGTAGAACTCTTCGATGGAAAAGCTCTTCTCTGGTTTAGGGCTGTTAGGCGTTCGGTCTGTTCGTGGGAGGAGTTAGTGAGGGAACTCAAACTAGAGTTCCTCCCTCCTAATTATGATGACCTCTTACTAGAGGAAATCAGGCGTCGTACCCAAGGGAAGGAAGAGTCCATAGGCGTTTATGTTGCTACAATGCAAAACATGTTTGGTAGACTTTCTGATCCAATATCGGAGAACAGGAAGTTGTCGATTATTCAACGGAACTTGGCGCCATTTTATCAGACGCAATTGGGCTTGGCAGAACCCAAATGTGTCAGGGATTTGGTGGCGCTGGGAAGAAAGTTGGAAATGGTAAGGGCAAATGTGGAAACATTCGCTCCCCCTCCAACTAGTCGCGGTAGGCATCTTCTGGAGCCGGACTTGGCATATGTCTGCACAGAAGAGCCCAGAGTTTCGGTTGTTACTCAAAGCAACCAACAGCGTCGTCAACCGATGAGGTGCTACAATTGCGATGGAGAAGGCCATTTCGCAAATAGGTGTTCCGCTCCTAGGCGTTGCTATGGTTGCGGCGCGGTAGGGACTTCGCGTAGGGATTGTCGTCGATGTGCGGGAAACGCACAGCGGACTCTTGGGCCAGCAGGTCAAGAGGGCCGTCGGAATTAGTTAGGTCACCTGCTGGGGACCGGTTGGTAGGTTCTCAGGTTCATTTAGGTTTCACTTTGGAGGCAAACGGGGAGGATAGGAGACCATATTTAGGCGTAACAATATATGGAATTAGGTTTTTAGGTCTTTTAGATTCAGGCGCTTCACGCACAATAATATGTAGGGATGGTTGGAATATTTTAAAAGATTTAGGGCTAGTTCTAGGCAAAGGTAACATTCAGTCAGTAGCTTTAGCGGATGGGGCAGGTATTGAAGTTTTAGGAGTAGTATCTTTACCGATTGGGGTACAAGACAAAACAGTATTTTTAGAATGTTTGGTAATACCGGCTCTACCACACGTCATGATTTTGGGTGCCGATTTTTGGGCACTAACGGGCGTAGTCCCGGATTTGAGATCGGGCGTGTGGAACTTTTCGAATCAACTGTTCGTTGGCTCTGTCTCCGCCATTAGGGAGAAGTCGGAGTTGGACGTTGCCGAGTTAGGGCAGCTTGAAATGCTTGTAAGCAAATTATTTGAAGACATGCCAGAGGGCTTAGGATGTACACAATTGGTAGAACATAGAATTAGGACGTCGGCAGAACCTATTAAACAGAGATATTACCCGGTTTCACCGGCAATGCAGGCTCATGTAGATAAAGAACTTAAGGAGATGCTAGAGGCGGGAGTTATCGAAAAATCAAACAGTCCGTGGGCCTCTCCAATAGTTCTCATTAAGAAAAAAGATGGTTCATATAGGTTCTGTGTCGACTATAGGAAGTTAAACAAGGTTACAGATAGGGACGCTTATCCACTCCCATACATCTCTACGACGCTAGATAAGCTACGAGATGCGAAGTTTTTAACGTCGTTGGATATTAAGTCGGCCTATTGGCAGATCCCCGTGGAAAAGGGATCGCGCCCGCTCACAGCCTTTACGGTCCCGAATAGAGGCCTTTTCCAGTTTAAACGAATGCCTTTCGGCTTACATAATGCGCCTGCGACGTGGCAGAGGTTTATCGACAACGTTTTGGGTGTCGATCTCGAACCACACGTATTCGTATACCTAGACGATATAATAATCGTCACAAATTCATTCGAACAACACCTTAAAATTTTGGAAGAGGTTTTTAAACGGCTATGTGAGGCTGGGTTGAAAGTTAGTCGCGAAAAATGTAACTTTTGTAGGCCGTCATTAAAATTCCTGGGCTATGTCGTTGACAGGAACGGATTACACGTTGATCCGGAAAAAGTGGAAAGCATGGTTAGGATTCCTGCACCAAAGAATGTGAAGGAAGTTAGGAGTTTTATAGGGACGGTTTCGTGGTACAGACGTTTTGTACCAAACTTCGCCACCTTAGTTAGGCCTTTAACAGATTTGTTAAAGAAGAGTAGGAAGTTTATTTGGACAGGTGAATGTGAGGAAAGTTTTAGAAAGGCGAAGGAGTGTTTGATAACGGCACCGATCTTGACATGCCCGGATTTTCAGCGACCTTTTGTGGTGCAAACCGATGCGTCAGACTTTGGTATCGGGGCCGTATTATCGCAGGAGTTTGAAGAAGGTGAAAAGGTAGTTTGTTACTTAAGTAGGTCTCTCAATAGATGTGAGAGAAACTACTCGACGACAGAGAAGGAGTGTTTAGCGGTGCTTTGGGCGATTGAAAAGTTGCGACCGTACATTGAAGGAGTTCATTTTACGGTCATAACGGATCACTATTCGCTGGTTTGGCTAAGTAACCTTAAGGATCCGTCGGGTAGATTAGCACGCTGGGCAGTGAGGCTCCAACAGTTCGATTTCGAAATAGTACACCGTAAGGGGAAGGAACATGTCGTCCCTGACATGTTATCGCGAGGAGTTCCGGTTGTGGCCGAAATCTCGGATGCGGATTTGGACCCTTGGGTGGCGAAAATGATTTTAGCAGTAGAGTCGAATCCTCTAGAATACCCAGCGTGGAGAGTAGAAAATGGCCGTTTATTCAAATTTGTGAAAAGCAGCCACATAGTAGTTCATGCAAATAACGATGAGTGGAAACTAGTAATAGGGAAAGCAGATAGATTAGGGATTTTACGGGAGTGCCATGATAGTCCTCTAGCAGGGCACATGGGAGTAAGAAAAACTTTTGCCAGAATAGGGAGCAAATATTATTGGCCCAAAATGAGAAAAGATGTTACCAAATATGTTAGGAGTTGTAAAGTTTGCCAACAAGTGAAGCCGGTGAATGAGAAGCCAGCTGGTCTAATGAGAGAGAGAGTAGGGATTTCGAGGCCTTGGGAAATGATCTGTGTAGACCTGGTAGGACCCCTTCCCAAGTCCAGTAAGGGATTCATTTACATTTTGACCGTCGTAGATTATTTTACCAAATTTCCGCTACTTTTCGCGTTGAGGTCTGCTACCGCAAAGGCAGTGTGTAGGGAATTAGAAGATAACGTGTTTCTTCTCTTTGGCATACCATCGGTGGTCGTCTGTGACAACGGCCCCCAGTTCCGCAGCAAGGAACTGCAAGCGCTTTGCCAGGCGTACGCGTCACGATTACAATATACCGCTCATTATCACCCGCAGGCAAACCCTGCGGAAAGGATAAATCAAATAATAAAAACAACTCTGAGAGCCTATGTCTCAGAAAACCATAGGAGTTGGGATTTGCAATTAGCGAAGGTGGCGTGTGCCATACGCACGTCACAACATGAGGTTTTAGGAGTTACACCGTACTATGCGAATTTCGGGAGGGATATGGCGACTTGTGGCAGAGAAACTGCTAGATGTCGCCATAACGAAGTAAATTTAGGCAGAGGAGAAGATTCGTTCAATAATCGGGAAATAGACGTAGAGGATAGGGACGTCGAGACAGTTAATGAGGATGCAAATAGGAGTAAGCTAGAACAACGATTTAAGGAGCTGAGACTAGATATTGGTAGGAAGTTAGCAGCTGCCGCCAAGAAGTCCGCGAAAGCCTACAACCTCCGCCGGCGAGATACCCAGTATCTCCCGAACGAGTTGGTATGGCGCAGAAATTTCGCGTTATCCGATGCCGCTAACTACTATGCCGCAAAATTGGCTCCCAAATTCATCGGTCCATTTAGAATTAATAAACGTGTGTCACCTTGGACATACACCTTGTCGGACGAAAACGGTAAAGATCGCGGTACGTGGCACGTAAAGGACTTAAAGCCCTATCACGATGCTGCGGACGACTAGTCTAGTTAAAAGTCCCAATAACGTAGTTTCCTTTTTGTTTATCGTTTTTTGTATTCTTTTGAGAACTAGACAGGCAGATTTAGCCATTGATGGAAAGGTGTTCCTGTGTTGTGGCGTCTACCTTAGTCTGAAGAAATGGTTTGGGTTTCTAAGAAAACCAAGCCCATTTCTTTGGAGGTAAGGGTGGGGTTTGTTGCGGTAAGATTTTCCGCAACAAGATCTACTCTTTGTTCCCTCTTCGCTCCATCCATGTCCCTCTTTTATTTGGGGTAAACCGCCTAGGGTACTGGGAAGTGGATGGGCATCCGAGGCCCCATCAGCCTCTGGACCACATCCCGGAACCGTAAGCGTACACCCGAGCAGGTTTTCATACGTGGAAATGGCCATGATCATTCACCAAATAGACGGACGGTCTATTTAGCCATAAGATCCGGTTGTGTAGCCCTTCGGACGGAAGGGAGACTCGCTTCCGTCGATTAGCGCAGAGGAAAGTCAGTTGGTGAGCCTGGCAGGCGGCCAGGAGACTCCCACCGACTCCAAGGCACAGCGACAAACAGACGGGCGGTCTGTAGAGGAAGATGAGTGGGGGGAAGACGATCCCTTTAACAAACACTCCACCGTGGGAGCCCTAGACACCAAATACTATGTCTAGTGGCCGGGTGTGACGGACAGCCAACGCCAAAACACACCAACGAACGTCACACAACAATCGAATGTGACGGAAGCAATATGTTCGATGGGTGGAGGGACGACGATCCCTTTCTAACGAATCACCCCGACGCTGGAGCAACGGAGGAGCAGCAGAGGAGTGTAGGCGGACGGCCAACCAAACAGACACTCTTCAGCGTAATAATGGAACCAGTAGAACTACCACACTATCGGTAGGGAGTCTCGTTCGATGGGCATAGGGAAGACGATCCCTAAGTCAATGTCCCGACGATGGAGCAACGAAGGAGCAGCAGAGAGCGTGGGCGGACGGCCAAACAAAATCGCGCACTCACATATCTCACCCGCACAGAAAGTGCGTGAGAAAATCCTCTAACGCATTACCCGGAAACAAGCACAGAACGCAGCATCAATAAAAGCAAAAGGGTACGAACGACGAAAACAATTCACCGGTACTGAACTGTGATAACAGAGGCGTAGACAGAGAGCTACTGAGCAATGAAAGACCGAACGAAGGTCAGCCTTATCGTCGAGGATGCTGTGCGTATCAGGATGGCCGAAGCCCATCCGAGATTTAAGCCTATTGTGAGGGATGGCCCACTATCCGCAAGTCCCATCCCCCAAATCTGCGCGAGAGTCCACCGAACGAGATTAATAAGTCGCGAAAACCAAAAAAAAATACAACCATACCTGTGGATTCTCTGTCACCTCTGTCGGTGGATGTAGCACATCCAAAAAGAAGGGAAGTCCAAGTCCGGTGGGGTAGAGTGATAACAGCGTCCACTTAAATCCTTTCTTCCTTTTTTGATATTTAATTTTCTTTATATAATTCGTGGGGAAAAATGTCGAGTACGATTCCTCCACGAATTATTTTTTTTGTTTGTTTACGTTTGACCAAAGGTCAAAGATAAATTTCTCAAAAAGAGAGCGAACTCTGAAAAGAGAGAAAAGTTCGAAGTCGGCTGGCTAATCTCAAATATACTGGAAGGACCCCACGGGCGAATTCCAGTATAAAAAGAGAGGAACGACTGGAAGTTTTGAGAGGATTAGCGGGTTACGGCAGCGCATTGGTGTCGCATTAAATTGTCCGTTTAGCCCGCTAATATGTATGAATGTGGTGGTTAATGGCTGTGGGAGGCATTGCTGAATGCCAACTTAAGATCCCACCGTTGGGGCCTAATACCAGCGTACGAATGAGAGAGTGTGTGAGGAAGCCAAGCGACTTCAAACTAAGTCAAAACCCTGGAAGTCACTTCTTGGCTAGCCAGCAGTATAGCAAGGTGTTTAGAGGAGTTTTTTTTTGGTGGATTGCGAACAGCAATTTTCTTGGTTTTTTTTTGTTTTAAAATATTACGAAAAGTAAATCGTGGAGTAAAATAGTAAAGTAGCATTTTAGGAAGTGTTAAAAAAAAGGAAGACAGGATAGTGGACCGAGAGGAGCAGAAAGGTGTCAGAAAGGGGCACATAGAAAAAAAACAAGGACAGGAGAGACGGAGAATCCATCAGGAATACTCAAAAATAAAGATAAGTAAAGTGGCATAATCATATAATTCGTTTGGTCAGGGAATTTCTAAAGTAACTTTCGGTAGGCTCTCGTTTCGCTTAAACTCCCGGAAAAGCGGGACACGCGACCCGTTACAAAAAAAGAACCGATTTATAACCTTTCGGACGACGCGATAGTGGGCTATCTTCAACGGTCTGAACACCATTTTGTCCCCTCGTAATCACCATAATTTTAACTCTTGGGTTTCCCCAAGTAAATAAAAGACCGTGCTCCAACGGAGCGTTATAACGTTTTGAAAATCCGTTGTTTTGATCCTTTTCTGACTTTCAGATTTTCCATCGTCGTTTTTTTTTTTGGTTGTTATTTTTTTTTCTCGCCGTTCGGCAAGTGGTTGGTTTCAGAATTCCAAATAAAAATTCTGTGGCGCCCTTATTATTTTTGCAACTAGCGATCGGCACAAAGTGCACACATTGAACCCACCCCCTTCGCTGACTAGCCATTGGAAGCATCCAAAGTGCTACCTGTTGCACACTTTCTTCGTTATATGTGGTCTGTGGCATTTGACACATTCGACCCTTTAACCATCGGTGCAGTGGTGGCTGCAATTTTTGTGCTAATTTAATTTTTTTTATCAATTTATCGCGATAGTTTTCGGTTTGTCCACCAATTAATTCGGCTAGGGAACGTGTAAATTAATAGTAAATAAAGTGCAACATTAGTTATTCAAATAATCCCTTCTAATCGACAGATGAAATCATAAAATTGAACGCCACTTCGCATTCATCTGGCAACAAATTGTTCATCCGATTAGCTCTATTCAAGATGAATCCTCTTACACAAACATTTCCATAAACATGAAAGACAAATTATTAAATATCACCTGCCGCCACTTAAGGTGTGATCAGTGTCCGTGTTTTCTCTCCCTCTCCCTCTCTCTGTCTCTAGCTTTAAGATCGCGATCTGTTGACATTCGCTGATAGCGGTTGTTGCGAAACCGGCCGCGCATCATCATCCATCGTCGGCGAGTATAATTTTGACGATGATGTGTTTTGAATGAAATTATACAAAACAATATCGTGCGAGCTGTGCATTATTTGTATTTCCATCAACATCAGCCGAGTTGATTTATTGTGGTCGCCATTGTAGCAAAAATACACAAACGAATGGAATAATTTCCCAATGCAAAGATTTATGCGGGAAACGACGAAAATTCAATTCTTCTTCACAAGTTACCATTAATCATTGTCGGTTAAGAATAATAATACAATCATCGAACGATTCGGTGAATTTATTTGGAAATGGTTCTATTATTTTTGGACGGACTGTCACCAGAAATTCCTATTTGCTCGAGGGGGTCCTTTTGTCATAGTTATACAAATGGCGTATGGTTAAAAGTCGATGGGAAACATGAAAATAGAAATACGTCAGGTGACCGCGACCACTAAAGTTGATTAATTTAAATAAGAGAAACATGAAATTTTCGAAATTAAAAATGTCAATGCCTGCGGAAAGTGTCTACGGAATTTTAATCTGTAAACAAAAGGTTGTCATGTTCTGCTAATGGATTATGATCAGGTTTGTAGAGGTTGTTTGGAATTAGAAATCGCATGTACAAAGTGGGAGGACCTCATCAGTACACAGCCTTGTTCGATTTTGTAATAAAGGGTTTTTCAACAGGGACGCTACAAAAGTAGAGCTACATGGACATTTGACATTTCTCTTCAGTAAGGTTTGCCATTTCATGAGGGAAAGATATACGAGCCGACAACGAGTCGAAATTATTAAAATTTACTACCGAAATTCGGAGTCAGCGGCCTCAACGTTAAGAACGTTATGCTTGAAAACCGTCGAATATTGGGTTCAGCGCCTGGACTTCTGCAAGCGTGCCCGTGGTGGCCATGCAAAAGAAATCGAGTTCCATACATAATGGCATCGAACGTACTTTCACAGGAATAAAGAATTTCATTGATATCCAAAACCGTTTTGGTTTAAAAAAAAAAAACTTTTGTAGCGCTCTAAATGAAAACCCCTTTATATGTACGAATAGCCTGAGTTAAGGCAATTTACATTGGACTAGTTTTAAATAAATTTAACAAAACCACAAGAATACATATTGAGGATTATTTTGAGACCTGCGGTCGAACTACCGCATCCGAGTGCGAGCCATAGGTCACTGCATTGTGTGGATTTGACAAGGAAAACAATAAAAAATGCAGTCACAGTACTCGATCACGGATGCGGTAATTCAACCCGTGAATTAAAACCTACGACTTGGCCCCAGGGAGTGACCCCAAGTGAGTTAGAAACGAAGTTTGGTCCAAGTCCGCTCCGTGTTTACAAACAGCAACAAAACAATGTCTTGCAATGATAAATAGGAAACCCCAAGGATCGATGGTAAACAGATGGACTTATTTTACTGTCTCATATCCACACCCATTATGGCGGCACATTCTCTTCGGCCAGTCATTCTCATCTGTGACATCACCCGCCACTCGACCAAAAATATCGCCCCACCTTGAGCCAAATTGGCGAAAAATCAGCAACACAGAAAAATATTCTATAAAAACCAATATGTCATTAGGTCAAATTAAAATCTTATTTCTTGTGGAGAATCTCAAACTTGTCTCAGTCTTACTGCAGTCGAAAAAAAATAAAATAGAACAACACATTCAAGAATTTAGAACTCAAAATACCGAGATGACAACCGCATAACGAACGCGTATACTCGTATACACCTTGACACAAAGAACCACTAAAGCAGAACAAACATTTTTTTCGGAATCAAAATAAGTCGATGACATCACCCGAATCGAAATTCAAATGACAACAACAATAACAAGAAGTCTACTGCGGTCTACGAGAAACGAAAAAGAAAATATGTTTACAAAAAGCAAATTATTTGTTTGCTAATCGTCGCCACTACACATTGACTGACTGCGACTGCGAGTTAAAAGCCACACGTGCTTGTCGAAACTGAAAGTACCTATGTATACATTGTACGGATGACATTTCTGTTATCACTTGTGTCACAAACGAAAACGCTGCCGCTGGACGTGTCCCTTTGGTGGGAGTAAAAGACCAAAATGCAACCAAAAGCTAACACCTTTGCAGGTTAGCGAGTGTTTCACACCTTTCTAGTGGAAGTGACAGTGATAGACAGCAGCTGTCAGGGGATATCATTTGCCGGTGTCAGTGTCGGTTAAGTATTCTTTTACTTAATTTAAAAGTTATAAATATCACTTTCATTCAATCATTACAGTCTATGGTTACACCGTTAGCCCATTACCCACGGACGGTGGTGTGTATTTTGTGGCTCTATTGCCATACCAATCGATGGAGTGTGACAATGTAACCACGTAATGCGATTAGATGGACGCCCTTGCGGCAATACAGTGGTTTGGTCTGGCCTTCTTCGTTTTCCGAAAGTAGGTACCTACTTATTATGGTCTTATTTAATTTTGTTCCTGTCTCTTTAGTCTATTTATAGCATTGACACTGCATTTGGTGGAAAATATAATTACCTACAGGGAAACTGCGCACAAGGAAGAACGGGGATTAGTCTGTAGAGGCGTGTGGAGAATTAAGTATAGAAATCAGGCCAGCGGGCAGCAGGCCGTGTTTTTTGGTTGATTTGACAACAATAGACCGAGGCCTGTACATGGTTTTTGTCCCCAAGGACCTATATATGCATGTACTTAATGAAATGAGTTACACCTTCAGTGTAACTCGATGTTATCGAAGACATAAAAGCCGTGGCTGGGAGTATATGTAGGTGAGGTTTGGCTCGTGGGTAGATTCGAATCAAACTTTGGTCCTTCTGGATCTCTTGTGATGCTTCTCAATGGGTATAGTAACCGTTGGTGTTAGCTCTGTGCGAGACTAAAGGTTCCTGAAATCGTTGTTAATAACCTCTGTCGACCGTCCTTACCGATAAAAAGCTTGCGGTGACTCCCATCTTTAAACAGGCTGTAAGACGACGATATTACCTGCGGAAAGGAAGTTCCTTTTCTAAATTCACTGAGCTCACAAAATTCCGCCTGTTTCAATATTGCTTTACTGTCTCTCAAATGCTTGTATTTTTTATTATTTTTAATGTTTTTTTATATTTATTTTGCAGATAATAAGAATTTCATATGTCATCATACTCAGAGCAAGAACGAGCTAAAATTGTTGAATTTTATTATTTTTCCGGACGATCAACTATTGCAATGCAAAGAAAATACCGTCAGCAACCACCTCGTTTCCCAGATTTGACGGCCGTTCTGTTTTTGTCAAGAAACCACAAAACATTCAGGAACTTAAGCAGAACTTTCGCACAGAAATTGCAAAATTAGAGCCAGAAACGTTGGTGGAGTTATTTAAAGGACGTCATTTTTCACACTTAGCTTAATTTTATAATTTATACCTCAATTTTGAAGTAAAATTAAATAAAAAAAGTCATGATCTTTCAATCCCGGATTATGACAACTCTCACACGCTGAATTCCTCACAGTCTGAATGCCAATTACAGCACGCTCGTAATTCGATCTTGATGTTGGCTTTTATTTGCGCGAGTATTTATCCTTAACAATATTTATTTCCATTTTATAAACTGCATCACATACACCGCTGCGAACGACAGTTCATTGTCATGTCAAAGTAATCCCATCCAATGGCAAAACGCTTGGGCGGCTATTGATTTTCGTATTATAAACTTTTTAAGCTGATTACGAAGGGCTGCCCCTCTTGTGTCGTGTCATTTAATGGCTGACTGCACTTGGAGAATTTTGAATTTAAAAGCTAATTACACCCCGACGGTGGAGGTGGTGCGATACGGATGATTTTTTAAATCGATAATTAAAAGAATGTTGTCATAGTCTGTTTCGGTGTTTAGAGGTTACATCCTAGGCATCCATTCACCCGTGAACAATGGGCTCTCGATACCATCAATGGAAGAAGCACATTGTTGTCAACCGCAGTAGGTCATAAAATGGCTTTACTTTGTGTTTTATGGTCTTGAGTTAGTTTATTCTTTACTGAGTGTAAAATAAGTGGAAAGTACTTTGTAACATCTGTTGTAATTACAAAGAATGTCAGGAGGCCATAGGAGCAGGGATCCTCAATGTTTTTGAAGTTGAAGTCGCAGTAGGTCAAAAGTTCATCATTACGTCGGTTTTTAGTCTATTTTTACGTAGCCTGGTCAAATGAAAGGTGGCTTGAGAGTATGAAATACACCATTGCACTATTGGTAAACGCGTCGTAGTTGAAATGACAATGCTCTTGCTCCAACGCTGTGTTACGCACCGCACAGTGATAGCGCATACTGTATCCATCTGTCAGCACTACCAAAACGCTGGCCACTCAATCCAAGCTATCAACTAGCATCTAGCGGATTGGCTAGCATTAAGTCAATGCCATGATTTGTTTGTGTCAAAGTTCTGTACAAACCCTCGCATTTGCACTTTTTCCTCAGTAATAACCGACCCCCCCAGTCTTAATCGACTTGGGAAATCCTCCGGAAATGAAATACAAATTCTCTATCTAACCACACATCGTCATACTGCTTCCCAGAAACAAGGTTCAAAATAAGAAAAAGTCCCATAACCCCGTAGGGCTTCTTAAAATTGCCAATTCGCACATAATCCGCTTCCCGTCGATTTGCCTTTCCCAGGCACATTCCTTTATGCGGAAGAAGCGAATAAAAGCAACTTTAGCGCTTTTTCCTCTGCCAATATCAATCATTGTAGAGGGAATTCTGTGTGTGAAACAGCCCACTTTCCACTTCCGCCGCATAAACGCGGCGCACAAAGTCAACCAAAGCCCAAGTAGGAGGTGTTGAACTAGCCCCGCCGAATTGGGTTAACCCACACGAGCTCTCGAGGAAACTACTCAAGGAGTAGAGACTTTTAGTGTTTGGCGGCTGCCGAAAGAGTGGACTCCACTTCAAAGTCACACGTCGAAAGCTTCAGTTAAATGATGTCAAACGTACTGCGTTTATGGGATCGACTTCCTGTGCTCGGATATGTGCACACACGACATTTTCTAAACAAATCTTCAAAGACGTTTCGACAAAAAAAAAAAAACACAAAAAAAAAACGATTTCCATTTAGAAAATTGGAACAATAACCCCGGTCGAGTATACCTCAAACAGTTCAGTATCTGATGCAGTTGCAAGAGACATCGGCCAACAATAGCATATTGTTGCGGCAGTTGTGGCGCGGAAGCACCGAAGCGGCACAACACGTTCCCTCAGATGACTGGAGTAAGTCTCTGTGAAATGCAATTCACAAGAAGAGCGAGCGCACACATTGACTTCGAGTTTTCTATGATTCTGGCACAATCATAGAGCAGACCAATTATGGCAACAATAAGTCAATTTAATGGGTGCACTCGTCTTTTGCACTAGAAACGTTGTGAAAGAACATAAAAAGTTGACTGGAAAACAATAATTATTACCAGCAAGACGACTTTATTACGTAATGGCGAGGGATATAGGATGGACGACTTCATTTGGGGATGGAGAGTGGCCAAAGGTATCGTTTACTTTGAAAAGTTCGTCTTTCGTTTGGAGATTGTTTTACCGCTTTCGCTTTTTAAATGTTTCATGCGCCCCAGGCACCAGATTTGCAGTAAAGACTGGTGTAGAAAGTATTGTGATTGTGACAGCATAAAGGCATTGCCAGAGTCCATTTAAGAATTTTAGACATATAAGTTTGATCGCCGACCTAGCCACCAATGGAACTATATGACAGCTGCTTCTGGGGCTTCAATGAATAGAAAAAAACAGCAACGACAGAGAGGCACCTTGCAACTGGACCTATGAAACTAACGCTTAAAACGGAACGCTTACAAAGAAAATAATACCAGATTGGTAATGACGAATATAAAAGGCTATAAGTCACTAAAAATGCCTTGCCCAACAGTAAAACATATTTAACCCAAAAGGTCTTCTAGTATGCATTGAAAGTAAGTAAGACAGAACCGCGAACTAAACTGAGCTAGGTTGGTTACAAAGGGCTTAAGGTGAACACACGGTGTGGCGGATACGATGTTTTTGTTGTTGTACCAGCCTCAGTCGTCATTCGTCAGTGGTCTTAAGTCAAAGAATTAAAATTGAGATGTTGTCTTGAGCTCGACGGGTGGACCGTCACATCCTTGTTGGTCTTCAGCTTGAATATTTCAACAACCCACTGTAACCTTGTGTTCCTTTTCAACGGTCGATTTCTTTTGTTTACACTTTGCCCCCCTCCCACAAATGTAACTAAGAATGACCAAGTCAGGATGTTTGCCCCATTTTAAGGCAAATTCCTATTCCTTTGAAGGAATTCCTTAAAAGCATTCCCCGATTAAAAGATTAAAAAGAAAAGAAGCCCTTTTCGGCGTTTCGATTCCAATCCCATTATAATATATACCGAAATTCACTTCATGGATAAAGCCCGGTCCCAGTTAAACACAAGCCATTGTTAATTTCCAAATCAAGCCCTTCAGCATTTTACGTTCTTCATTTGCAAATTAACCCATATAAGTATAGAAGGGATTTTTTCAGCTGCCTTTGGTTGCAACTGATGATACACAAAAGCAGGTCCTTGCTCCCAAGTAATTTGCTCATTTTTCATTCATATTCCAAGTTGTACTTATTTCCAAACGGAAACAACAACAAAACTTACAAGCAATCGGAACAAAAATCAACCGTAGAAGAGAAATCTACGACTACTTTGTATTCGACCCGTATTCGTTCGAGGCGCACATACCTACCTATACTACAAAAGGCGGTAGGTACGGTGGGTGGGCAAACAAAAATCCTTCCGAACTACGACGCACACCGCATCCTTTTCCATAGTGTTGTTCCCGATCCGACTCTGTTCAGTTGCTTGCTATTTGTTTTGAAAGGGAAGCAAAGCAAAAAAATAAAAATTTAAATTCTACTTGCATGCGCGCTTGCCTTTGGATTTGCTCCTTCTTTGCCCACTTTTATTCGCCTTGTTTTAGGAAGAGGCGACGATCGAAAAAAGGGATTCTAGATGACTTACTGTATTGCGGATGTATTTTTGTCGTTCTCTCTGTTCTCCGTCTGTCGTACTTGCACAGTGTGGAAAATACCACAATCCAATGCATCAAAAGCTATGTGCCGACGTTTCTTATCACACCGTTATAGGACCGGAGCGTTAGCTCTATGGGTGCGGAGGGGCGGCAAAACTGCCAAGAAACCCCAAATAACGAGTGTGAGAAGGAAAACGATTGAAATGCATTTTTCATCATTAGTCAAGGAGCTTTGCATGCTCAGCACCAGTGGATCACGGAACGTAATTGCTGGTAAACATTGACGTGCGAGAGACGCCTAACAACGGAACTGTTTGTTTAGACAATTTATATGCGATTGCAAGTGTCATGAGAACATAATAGTGTTTTGCTGATAGCAAAGCCGATATTCCGTGCAGTTGCAGCCGATGGAAGTAAATCACGGTCTGCGAATGTGTCAATCAAGGCGATGATGATGTAAAATCATGAAGTGACATGACATGGCATTGCGCGTGTAAGTTATAGTGATCTGAGTCAGCGGAGATATTAAACAAGACGTTAACTGTCCTGGTTTTGCTGTCTGCTGCAGAAGCGTGGACCTTATTAAAAGTGGAAGCTTTGAGAGAAAGATTCTTCTATCTAAACTGAGAATGCTTACCATAAAATCTACGTCTTTAGCAAACCTTATGATATCTACAAGGTATAGAACAATATCCGTTTCTTTTCATTCAAAAGATAAGCAACTGGCCTATTGACAAATGTTGTTCTTGTCAACATGTTGGCAGTTATATATAATGCAAGTTTGAAAACTGACAGCCGACTAATAATCGCTACCAAACGCAAAGCCATATTGATATTCCATATTCAGCAATTCCCACACTCGCCATCGGCTCTCCACTGTCCACGCCACCAACCAATTAGGTTAGGTTAGGTTGAAAATTATTAATTCATCGAAAAAGAAATACCTACCAGCCAACTTGCCTGTTCAAAGTTAAATCTCGCACGTGTCCATAATATCTTGTCGACCACTTTCGCTTATCAATATGCTGCTACCGCTTGTCGGTGGCGCAGTTATCCAATAACAACAGCACGGAGCCAAGAAAAATGAAAACTATACGTTAACGCCTAAAGGCATTCGCACATATGTTTACATATGCATTTTACGAGTAATCAAGAAAAAACCGTTTGAGAATAAAAAATAAAACAATCTACTGTAAAAAGGACTAGACGGCACCTTCCTCTGACACGCTGCACCCTGTTCCGGTTAGGGCGCGTGTCTTCTCTATTTGTCGTGCTGGTGTCGCCAGCGCCCCCCTTCTAGTTCCTTCATCTCAATCCTTAAATATCATAATAAACAAAAAACTGGAAGTAAACTCTTCCTGCGAAAGCAGCAGTCAGTATCACTTTTGCGCACTGCAGTTAAGATAATATTTTTTGCCCACAGTCACCCGCATATTTTGGAGTGGAAGTGGAGACTGAATATATTTCGTGATGGCGTTACCAGGTTATACAGGATGGCCCATCTAGAAAATGAGCCCCTTTCAATACAGTCTCAAACAGCGCCAACTGTATATGCATTCGTTATAAGCAAGCTAAAAGACCCAGTCTGCTGACTGTACCTACTATGTGATCGCCTGAAAGCACTTGTCAGCGAACTGAATGGCCCCAAACAGTGAAATCTAAGGTCTACTAAGTCCATAATTGACGAAACATGTATTCGAACGGCGCAGATCCTAAAGAAAACCCAACGAGTCAACAGTAATAGGTGATACCAAGCCCTTTCCAGTTTTGGCATTCCTGCCGAACTTGTCAGTTTGTGAACAAAAACGGTGAAGAACGGCTGGACGGCCATGGAGTCACCGGGAAAACATTTGTCAATCGCTTGATACCTGCAGAATTTAGAAAACGATTGGATACCTGATAGAAAAAATACGAGTTCTCCCACCGACACCTAAGACTGGAGCTTGTTAAACGTGCGCGCTATTATTTGGGACAGGTGGACTTTGATGGCTTAAAAACAGGCTCTGGAAACCCTCTTCTGAGAACTTTTATTTATAGCTGGTTGTTATCCACAGATTTTGCAAACATAATATGGGTAGGCAAATTCCTGTACTGTTCTGTAATATTTGATGCGAGTTTTTTTAAGAAACGTAAAGGTGGCAACGCATTTTCAACTATAGATAGTCACGATTAAATTCTTGAGGCATAATACGGCTTCAAGCAGATTTCTGCAAGCTAATAATTGCTGTAGAAAATTTTCCCCTACAACTAAGAGAACTTGAACCGAAAAAGTGCATTGCCCATTGCATAAGCAGTTGCACTCCAATTCAAGCTGAGCTATGAAATAATGTGATTACATGGGCTTAAGCTGTCAAAATACACGAATATCTACTAAAGTTCTGTCAAATCCTATAAATTGGCGACGACATACTTTCCTACCTCAAATGCGCATTGGCTTGAGCCAGTTCATGCAACAATGTTCTCTATACCACCAGATGACACTACTTGCGTTGGGGTTCTTACCATTTTTGGTACCAGATGTCAATTTTTACTTTGGAGTGGTTTGACACCAACTCCTCTTCTCGTCACAACAATACGAATATGGCAACTCTGTCTACCTGAATGGCCCATGGCAATCCTGCTGTGGAGGGGCGTGAAACTGGGAGTCAATGAGGAGAAAAAACTCTTTTTTTTTCTACCGCAAAACCAAATGACAGACGGACGAAATAATTTTGGAAAACCTTAAATTTAACTCACTTGATATTCAGCAGACACTTTCAAATGTTATTCAGCAACGATACTCCCTCGTTTGTTTACTGTTTATTTACTAATAAATCTTGTGTTTAAACAGTAACAAAAGTTATTAATTAATTTACACGGTACCTTTGGAGGACACACACACCCGCAAAAATCGTTGGTTACAACGCACAACTACTAATTTGAAAAGCAGAAAAATTATTCCGACGAACATAGAAAATCGGATTTTACGGCGCCGCTTCTTTTTTCACTTTTCGCAGTCGAAATGATGAATGAAATTCGGAAAATTTAATTTTTTACGTTTAAAAGTAAAATCCGCTTGCTTTGACTTTTCGCACTGTCCACTTGGGAAATTCACTGCGGAACTTAAAACACTTCAAAAGGCCTCAAACTCCATTTAACGCCACGTTCTGTGGAATATTATATTCTTCACTGTTACACCTGCAGCGGTGCTCTGCTTAAAAATTAAAATTCCAAAATCGTAGAAAGAATGTAATTTAATCGAAAGAACCGCCTTCTTGAGCGAAGCAAAGTGAGAAGAAAAAACAAATTTTAACCGAAATAAATAAATAAGTTAAGCGATTTAATTTTTGCAGACAAAAACCACACACACATCATACACCGCCGAATGGAAGAAAACGAATGAGAAATAAAATGACAGCAACTGATGAATGGAACGATGAACGAACGAAACGAAATCTACATATCTACGTTCTAAAACGTACGACATTAGTTCTCTTACTACAATTTACTCGTCATCGTTACGATACGAATACGAACACGATTCGATTCACGAAGCAAAGGCGGGGTAACGAACGGGCAAATGCAAATGTTGGCGCTGGCGCTCCAAAAACCGTATGCCATAGAAAACGAATTGAACTAAAAAAGTGGATTCCTTCCTTCAAAAAAGTACCGTCTTTAAGAGGAATAGAAAATGTCGGCTAGAAAACCGGAAAATAAGTTCAAACCTGGTTATTTTTGTACAACGCTCTTAAGTACACAAACAGTGTATGCGGCATGGTTAGCTGCTGTCTCATTCTGATGGCGGTATAATATCAATATAAATGACAGCAGGTGACTTGTCAAAGTCGGTTTGTCTCTGCCTTACGTGAGAGGAATTGCAATCCAATGAAAAAGCTGATGCGGCAAATTTAAGAGAAAAAAAAAATCATGCGCAATGTTCGTCAGTTTTTTGTATTTATGCTGTATTGGTGTTCGTGTATCGTATACGATACGATATGGGTTGAGTTGCCAAGAGATTTAATTTAACTAACACTACTATTTCTCAAATTAATATTCTCGGATTAACGAATTTTCCAAATACGATTTTTCCGCACCAGTTTTCATTTCGCCTGTAATCATTGCGTTGCTGTCATTTTCATTTAAGACTTACTAATCTTTCGTGCATTTCCGCGTTGGTTCTCCCAGTTTTCCTTGTCGTATTTTGTTAAAATGAAATACCAAAGTGTTGAAATGTAGGGTGCGGTTTTTTTGAGCTGGCAGCACTTTTTACAAAGGTTTGATTTTACCTAGTTGGCTAGTAAGCCCCCCGCACAACCTTCAAACAGAAGGAGTGACCAATATCAAAAAGTAAAGAGATAGAAAATACACAATTGGCTAATAAGTACGGTTAACGGAGCTCATTGACCCCTTTCACACCCTTAACAGATGCATTCCTTGACAGCACCGTTGTCACCACCCCACATTCCTGTGTTTGGTCGGCATGGCATCGTTTGAGTAAACAGAAATTGATTTCCATTCTATTTCCATATCCATGCATTTCCGTTCAACTGCGCTTTACTGTCACCGTTATTGCTATTCATCAACAAGAACAAAAACAACACTAGCAGTAGGCCTTTTGTAATATTCCTAGTGACCCAGTTAACAAATGAACACGATGGCTGAAGGCAAACAGGGGCCGAACCGAGGATGAGTAAGTTATTCCCTTTTGCATTGATTCAGTCGGAAACTTATAAACCTGTTGGCAGGAAGTAATAACGCACGTTTGCCTCTTTACGCTGAGCAAGTGTGAGGGCTCATTGTACACCGCAGCCCTTTTAATCAATTTCAATTAGTTCACTAGGAGTTTTCAGAAATATTAAAACTCGCAGCTCAGTTCATTGACTGTTATTCGCTTCCTTCGAGAATCTATAAAAAGATTTGGAGATATGACTAAACAGATGAAGGTGAGTTAGAGGACAGACAAACAAATTTGTATATAATTGCAAATGGGTTTTTTGCAGGTGGAAAAAAGGACTAAGTCATATGTGGATGAGGCATTTCGCCTGCTCCAAGATCAACCAGGTGTTAAAGATGTTATAATCCTTAATCAGTCGGCGAATCCAGTTCGAACGACAATGCCACAAGAACGTGCAGTTGAATATTGTGGTTACTACGACATGCTGTATCAAAAGGTTCGCTATATTTTGCAACAAATTGATCCCGATGACGAACTTTTGGGGCTGCGAGTGCGCACTAAATGGGACGAAACTCTTGTTTCAGAAGATGGCAAAATCACAGTAATGGTTGTACAAAGCGCGACCGATATGATTCAGTCATGCAAAGGGAAAGTACAAGAGAATTAGAGGAATTAATTTGTTGTTATGTCAAAAAGAAATATAAGCAATTTTAAAATTCGCAATTCTGATCTATATGCCATCGCAGCTAACACATTCACGGAGTTTAAAGGTTTATTTCAGGGACGAGCAAGATTGGCAAGAAATTATGTCAAGGCGGTATGTTTCTTATCATATATTTTGAAAGGAAGGCTATAAATAGTGTAAGCAGTTCACTTCAACACGTTATAAGAATAGTTTACTGTCTAAATTGCTAAAACAACTGGCATTGCTTTTGCTTTTAAAAGCTCACACTGAGTTTTCAATCCGACAATAAATAATTATCAACTTGAAATTTTGTTAGCTAATTATGGTAATTCTATCTATAAAATAAGAAGCATTCTCATCCATACTAACCACAATCTTGCAGTCCAACTTTGAGGAGATAGTACGCAAAAATGAAGCTGTCTCCGACAGAATCGTGGAAAAATCCCGTGGCTATGTTGTCATCAACAATCGCAATGGTGTAGCGGTGAAAACGACTGCTGACAATTCAGTCACCCAAGGAATTATTAAGCAAATAGCTGGGCCTCTTGTATTTTCCGCTAGAAGTGCGATACGCGACTTGGATTCCACAGATGATTTGTCGTTCCTGCGGATTCGGACTAAAAAACATGAATTTTTGATTGCTCCAGAAACGGATTTTACTATTGTCGTAATTCAATAAAATTGTAGTATTGTTTACATAATAGATATTCAAATAATCTACTATGAATGTGAGAGGATTACATCATTATTATTAAATCTACTAAAACAGCTTAATTTTTGTATCTAGCAGTGACTTTCAATTGATTTAATTTACAAAGGGCAACGCGCAGGGCAAGACGTCGGAGTTCAAACATAAAACAACACGTACCTATGTATACGAAACAAATTTTGGGGAAACGCCAATGTTCTTAAAAAAACAAAACCATAAAACAAAACAAATTATTTTTTTCTTTGTCTGAAACACAAACACCCGACTTGGCACCACTTTTTACTCGCTACTAATTTGGTCGAATGACGGCATCGACGTTGACATTTCACTTTTTTGGCAGATGTCAAAAGTGGGCTGCTTGATTCATCATCATAGTAGAATTTTATTTGGAACAAATATTTAAAAAATGGTAAATAATATAACATTTTCATATTCATTAACATATTTAAATTTCTCTCTTCAATTACAGTCACAAGAAGTGGAAGAAACCTTGAAACGCCTACAATCCCACAAGGGTGTAGTCGGAACTATTGTTGTGAACAATGAAGGTGGGTAATGTAAAATTTAAATAAATCATATTTTACTCTACCAAACCAGTTGTTTTCAATAAAATTGTCGGCATAACATGATACATGCAATATTAATATGTTACTAATAGTTAATTTTCCATTCTGCCCAACAATTTATTGATTTAACAATTCGTCGCTAAGGATACATTTTGTTTACATTTTATTTTTGTACACAGGAATTCCTGTAAAAAGTACACTGGACAATACAACAACCGTCCAGTACGCTGGACTAATGAGCCAACTGGCTGATAAGGCACGCAGCGTTGTTCGTGATTTGGATCCTTCCAATGATTTAACTTTTTTACGGGTACGTTCCAAGAAGCATGAGATTATGGTAGCACCCGACAAGGACTTCATTTTGATAGTTATACAGAATCCAACTGATTAGACCTTTGTTATAAATTGAATTTCAAGATTTTGTGTTACATAAATTCAAGTTTTGCACTGTGTCTGGGCGAAGGAAATGCTATCAAATATTGCAAGAACTTTTCCTTACTTAAATTGCATTGTATTGATATAAAATTATTATAGAAGCACTTTTTTATTTATACTGTAGTATTCATATACGAGAAAGAAAATATATCCACTTCCACATTACATAGTGATTGTGAAGGAAAACATATATGGATGTATTTACTGAACTTTGGGGTTGGTTGATAGAAAAAAGTGCATCGCACATATTTACATTGTGAGAAAGCATTTCCCTCTGTGACCAAAACGGCCAAGTTTTCCTGGGTGGTTGCTGTTGTATATAAAGAGCAAAGTTGTAACCGAAAGCGAACATGTGTTCGCATTTTAGAACTCGAGTGATTCTCGTTTGAGTGAGAATTTAATGCGTTGTGCAGCTCAGAGACAATACTCTGGTGCAGCTGTTCTTATTTATCAGGGGTCAACAACTATTTACTGTCAGGTACCTGCAGTTGTTCAGTACACTTTCACAGAAATAATAGGCGTTTTTCTTTTTTAGTTCAGAGCTGAGCACTGAACTGAGCTCGAGCATTATGAGCGTGCTCTGAACCGAGTGCGCTCAGAGCATTCTGATATTTTTTTGTTTTTCTTGTTTTTTTTTTTTCTGTCAAATGTGACTGGAAGTGTGCTTGTACATGTGAAATCATCTTTTTCCTCATGCTGCTCAGTCAATTTATTCTGAGCTCATAGAGCGCGCTCTGATCATGCTCTGAACGAAAAAAGAAACACAAATTTGAGCTCTGATGTATCTGAGCTAAAAAAGAAACACGAAATTTTTGTATAACAGTTCAGGTTCTGCTCTGAACTAAAAAAGAAAAACGGCTAATGTGTCATAAAATAATAATAATAAAATAATCTGTATCACAGTAGGTAGTCCTGTGTGCAACCATTTGGGGTGTAATAAAACTCAAGGACACGGCGAAATAGGTGCCGCACTTTTATCACACAGTAAAAGTCAACGAGTCTAATAGTTTACTTTTCATTGCAGCAATAAAAATGCATTTTTAATAGAATAGACTCGCAGAATTTCAACAGTTTACAAGGTCTTTATAACAAGTCTCGTTAACCTGCAGCTGCGGCTTCGAATGTCTTTTCAATTGCATTGACGTGTTTCTTTTCGACAGACAATGCTGCGCTAGGCAAAAAATTCAGTAGCACAAATTGTAACATCTACCTACCTAACAATTTTCCGCATGGTCGTGGAAGCCAATGAAACACGGCCATTCATTAACTTATGAAAATATGCAAAACTGCAACTAACAGGCCACACCAGACTCTATTTTCCCTCTTCACTGTATGTACGCAAGTTTTACCATTTCAGCCAGCCTCACTCAGAAGACAGAAGAGAAATCAAAACCACTCATATGAAAAAACTCAAAGCACACCATCCAACCATCGAACCAACTCGAAATCATCAGCTGTGTACCTGGAAGACAGTTCGTCTCATAAACACAAAATCCCTCTTCCAACGAATGCTGAGCAACTAAAACCTAAAAGTCCACACCTGCTGCATGTACCGACCGTGTTTTTCTATATAATATGCTACTCAGAAATCCATACTTGGGTATATAACCTCCATTTATCCATCCCATCCCTTTTTTATGCCCTTGCGTTCCGTATATTATGTATGTCGGATGAAAAAGGAAAAAATAATAAAACCCCCTTGCTCCGTGTTGTCTCAAAAAGAGGCAGAAAAAGAACGAATGAAGTCTACCTAAAAAAAAAAAACACGGGCGAACTGTCTGCACACATATGGTCCTCCAGCCCTGAATTTACTTCTTTCCGCTAAATGCTTTTTCCTATATACTTACCTACCAACTGCTGTTGGATACAGCTAGTTGGTGGTCCTAACTCCATAAAGTCTGTGAAATCGTAACGGCATAGTACAGTGCAAAAGCCCCATCATCAGAGCGTATCGTGTAGTCCGTAATCTGTACAGAAGGCATAAGGCAAGGATATACTTAAACATTATAATAATCACTTTTTCGCTCGCATAGTGTACCGAATCGAGTATATAAGGAGCGTGAGACCGAACACCAAAAATTCAAGAGGAGAAGAAAAGGAAAACATCTGAAGAATTCGATATCCTTCGCCTGTGCTGCTGTCAGTCTGCTTTGTACGTTGTTTGGTCGAGGACGTGTGTCGGGATTCGTCCTTGTGTGAATCGGTGTATTCTGTGATTTCCTTTTTTCGTTTGTAGTCTTGTTGTTGTTTTTTTTTTTTTTTTTTTTTTTTTTTCAACCTAACCCCTGTGTAAACTTTAATTCTATTTAAAAAAAATCTATACATAAGTCCCCGTGATGCGAAATACAAATATCCTTTTGACAAACGACGAAATAGCAATTGTTAACAATCTTATATGGGAGAAGCCAGTGCGTGAGGTTGCGGCGAAAATCGGTCGAAGTCTGATGGCCCTGCACTACTATCTAAAGCATCGTGATAACTACCCGCCCCCAGGCAAGATGGTGGGTGGTTCAGGTTCATATTCATCGAAGGAAAAGGAAAAACGAACATCCCCCATCACTGTTACGACAACGACAAAGACCGCCTCAGGGAAACGGCCAAAAACGGAGCCCCCCATGCAGGAGTACCTACAAAAAGAGAGGCTAGCATTTGCCACTGTTTATTTGAATTGGAGTGAGATACACTGGCGCAGAGTTGTCTTCCATGGTGACCGTAAGTTTAATCTCGACGGTCCAGACGGATTTACACACTACTATCACGACATGCGAAACTATGAGCGCACGCTTTCGCAACGACCTCGTGGTGGTTCGGTCTTCATTTGGTTTGCCATATCCTACGGTGGTCCGATTCGATGCGAGGTTTCGACTACCAAATTTAAGTCGGACGCGTTTGTGGAGTTTTTGCAGAGCGAGCGGACTAGTATCACCACGAAAATGGATGGTTGTGCGGACTTTATTCTTCAGGATCACATGAATACGTTCCAGACGTATCAGAACTGGAATGATGTGAAGGGAATCAAGGCACAACAGTGGCCGAACCTGTCACACGATGTTGACATTACAGAGAATGTATGGGGTTGGTTGATTCGCGAGGTGTACGATGGTGGGCGGAGGTACTCGCGGAAAGATGATTTGGTGTCAGCAATACAAACGGCATGGACACAATTACCGTTGCATTTTATACAAAACTTGTACAGCACGCTGCCGGAGAGGGTGATGGAGTTATATTACACAAATGGAATTTACACGAATTGCTGATGAAACTGAAGGCGTTGAAGAGTGGCGTGCTGTTAAATGTAATATTATTCGAAAAAAAATCTAGCATCGTCTCGATGTTTCTACTAATGCTTTTTGAGGTTAACTGGAGGCGATCATTAAAAACGACGGCGCTGATTCACCAATTTTGGGTCGGTCAAAGTTGTTACGATTTATTTTATACAATAAATGCTATCATCGTTTCTTCCGTCAAATTCTATGTTTTTTGGAACTTGCTAAGCAAGACACATTTGCTTATCATCTGAGGATAGATTGAGGATTTTCCGCAACGTTGGGAGAAACGTTTTCACGGTTGAAAGTACAGGCAAATGTGTTTTGCCTCTAATAGACGAACGGTGGATGTTGACGTTTCACAGTGAAGGCCAGTCAAAATAAGAATTGCGGGAGCCATCTCACACAACTAGCTAGAGATCATCTCTCCGAGCATCTTCCCGCTGCTGAAAATTAGGTAATTTATAAGGCGAGTTCATCAACGAGGAAACCAATTACACAATCATCGCCAGTTACCAAGATGTAAGAGCGATTGGAGTAGATGCTCTACAGTCATGGACAAAATCTTGTCGTCACATTCAAGCTCTATGTCAAACCTCATCTCCGACTATGGACAATGTCATTTACTTCAACTGTTCCTTCATACCTCGTCTCCTACGGCCACTCCAAAAATAAAACAGACAACAACCTCGTCTAGACATTTAACAGTCAAACGTTTAGTATAGTTAGTTTTTAGCCAAATATGTACATAATACAATACAAATAACTTATAGTTAGTGTTTTAGTGAAATTATTTAAAATTTAATTACCAATAAAAGAGAAACCTGATTAATTTCTAAAACAAAAAAATATAACAATGTGATGCGATAGAAGAATAAATTATCGAAAATCAAAGAATTCTATTTTGTCTTGGTCTGTTTTTTCTCTCGCTCTAGCAAAATGATCTTGTATGGGAAATCGAAAAAATTGCACGTTTCGCACGATCCTTCATCTCGCCCTTTTGTGTGCAGGATTGAATGGGTTTTCTTTTATGTCAGTCTTTAGATATCCTACGTTTCAGCAAGGAATATAGGTACAAGGTTTTGTTTACAGGTTTTTTGTTTTTCGTTTGTGCAAAACTACCAAAGGAAGGGCAGTGTATTTCGAACAAAGTAAACCAGATTTCGTGCAGAAAGGACTTTTCAACACAACTAGCACAATGGGCATTTGAGACATTGGATGCTGCGGCTTTTGTTCTGAGTAATATTTGAAGAAATCTTTGTTGGGACTTGGTGAAAGATGAACGGAAATATATGACTAAAAGGATCGGCACAACAAAGAAACAGGTGTTCACAGAGACTTGGTTTGGGGAAGGAATCAATTGTTTTAAGGATTTGCAGGGATTTACCTTTTAAAAAGAAAAATAATTTTCCTTTAGTGAGGGTAGGTATACTTCAGAAAATTGAAGAGAAGAAAGCAGCAGTTTCCGACTTAACAAAGGTACACATTGCTGGGATTCTTTTTAATAAAAATGATATTCAAGTGTTTGAAAGAAGTCTCGTAAAAATCCTGGATATTTATATGCGATCCGACTCCAGTTCCTTAATGACAGGTTGATGTAAAATGTTGTTCTTGCGTTACATAGTTTAACTACTCTGGTTTGCTCGAACCTGTCGAATTACCGCCTCAACGACTGGGCAATACGCTAAATCGGTAACAAGAGCCAACCAATACCATACAAAGTTCCATATTTAGAGCAAACCCCAGCTTATCTATAAAATAAGATTAGGCCTCGAATATCGCTCGCTTATATAAAGTTCGGCACCTTCTTCTCTGCAACCAGTCATTCAGCCAGGGGAACACTCTTTTCCTAATAAGCGGATGGTGCGTGGAAGAAGAAAACAAAGTTGCTTTGGAAAAATGTTTGATTTCCTTGTAATGCTTTTTCTTTCTTTATTTGTGTTTTTCTTCTTTGTTTTTGTTCAATAAATCATATATGTATTAATTACTTTTAATTCCCTTAATTTGTTTCTTTTGTCATCTTTAAGATTATTTTGTTTGTGAATTTTAATTTTGCCTTTTTTTTATATTATCTATGTTTTGTTAAAAGAACGCAATTATAATTATTTAAAATTTTTTTTTATTCGTGTTAATAATTTTTAATATTTAAATATATTTTAATAAATTTGTATATTAATCAATTGCTTCTGTTTTGTTTTTTCTCGAATTACCTTTTAGATATATATAATATATTTATTTTTCTTTAAGTGAGGGCGGGTATTTGTTGTTGATTATTCTTTGTTTCTGTTTATTTTTAAATATAACATTATTTATTAAATGGTTCTCGTTAGATATTATTATGTAATAGTTTCCATAGCTATGTATGAATACTCTTAATTATTTTAACTTAAGTTTTCAACACAATTCATGGCAATGAATGTGATTTGGTGAATGCCGTTCACTGCTAACATGCAAATATGACAATTTTATTCTTGGAAAGATTTTATTAAACCAACCTAGGACTAGATCCTTTAAGACATTTACAAACACTTACCGTTTTGATGCTCCAGTTTTATATTATGGTCAGTCAGCTTTGAATATCCGATAGAAAGAATAAAACTGAACGCACAGATCCGACTGCTGCAACTTCATGTTTACGCCTGCTTTGGAGCTTCTTTAGTTTATAGGCGAGCAATACATGCATCCAAACAGCTAATTGAGACGCTCTTTCAAGACAGTGTTACTCTCGGATGATGCAGTGGAAAAAAACCCTAATTTGGAATCTCGGTTTTTGCGGTATTCGGCAATAAGAGAATTGAATTGGCGCCCAACGACAGATCATGAGTGTAGACGCTTTCAAATCGGTAGTTCAAATAAGCCATAAAAAAGAATCGGTAGGGTGCGGTTTTAGTATAGAGCATACATTTCATCCGTCGAGTTAGGAATTTCAAACTCATTTGTTTTCCAGACGCCAAGTAGCAGTCTAATTTAATAATTCTTAGCCGGATCTCCAGTATAGTGTATGCTCACACAACGTTTGAAAGTATCATATATGAGACGTTTTGAAGGGATATAGCTCCTTCTGACACACGGAGCTGATAGTCAAGTGAATGAATGGTCGATTTAATTGGTAGTTTGGGCGTCTCCAAGGGTAGGTCATAAGCCACAACGCAGTGCCTCTTTTTGGCATGTTCGCGTATGATTGTAGAGAGTGACCTACCGTTACCTATATAGATCGATGGCCAGTTTGGGGCCGAATTACCGCATTCGTGAGCGAGCCTTACGTCACTGAATTTTCTGGATTTTTAAAGCAAAACAATAACAAATCCAGTCACGTATTACTCGATCACGGATGCGGTAATTCATTAACCCCTGCATTCATGAGAAATCATTGTGCAAATGCGAGAGAGCATATATTTAGAGGAAGTACGCTACATTAACTACAAGGGGCCACTTAAATTCTGCAGATAAGCTGTGAAATCTGCGTGTGTTGCCAAAACTCGGTCGACCTTTCATTTATCATCGTGTTTTCCAATTATTAATAGGTGGTTTCGCCACTGTTTTGGTAAGTCATTGAAAAATTGTCGTGTCCTCCTAGGCGAAGTTATCAAGTTGGACAACTGCGTGTTTGTTTTTATTTCAACAAGGAAAAATCGCTAAAGTCGAATTTGACAATTTTTCAGTAGATCATTATTAAAGCTTTGCTAACAAATTTAAAACTACAAATGGTCCTAGACTATCTATTAAAAGTAAGAAAAGACATGCTGGATCAATTTCGTCTAAGCTCGGCTTTAGCAGTTTTTGTTCGTGGCAACCGATTTATTCGGGGCACCACAATCCGTGGTCGCTTTAGAGCACACCCGGGCTTTGGAAAGATATCGATTGGACTTATTTAAATCATTTTAAAAAATAAAAAAAAAAACACTCTCTACTAATTAATGGGCAACACTGGTCGTTCGCATTTAATCACATTCATTGGCTGTCATGGTGTTAATCTCTTCTATTCCTTTGTTAAATAATTTTATCTTTAAGATAAGGTAATTATATTTTAAATTTTTTTTGCTTTGTCTTTAATTAAATTAATAATAGTATTATGTAAATTTTGTTTTGTTTTTCTTTTAAGAATAATTAATGGATTAATGCATTTAAGAGTTTATAATAATAAAGGTTAGTATTATGTTGTTCTTTAATAAGTAATATTTCGTTTTGTTTCATTTACTTTTCATTGCAATTATAATGTATTTAATAATAATTGTTATTTCGTTTTTAACTTGTGGTTATATTATCATTTTTTTTAAGAGTTCTTTCAATATATATTTTGTTTGTGTTATTATTTTATAGAATATATAATATTGTTAATATACTATGTCCTTCTTTGTTTTGCAAAACGTTATATTATTTAGAGATTATTAATTAATGTATATATATATAATTTTCTTTTGTTGTTTTTGTTTCATCATCTTGTTCTTCTTTTCATTGTGTTTTATGTTGGCAAAAATATTTCTTTTGAAGTTTTTTTGTTTTTTAAGAGTTTCTCTTTGTTGTTGTTTTTTTTTTTTTGTTTTCTTTTTTGTTTCGTTTGCATGTGCCCTTCTTATTTCTTATTTCATTAAACTGTATTTCTATATAATTTCTTGTTTAGTCTTTTTTAATATAAATTTCCCTTTTTCTTTTGTTGTTTCAATTGTTTTTTTGTTTCATTATGTAAATGTGTTGTTTTTTTTTTTTTTTTTCATAAATTAAATTTAGCAATAAATAATAATGATATAATAATATACACATAAATGTATAATGTATATAGATAGATTTTGTTTTGTTCAATTATAATAATAAAATTTGTCAAGGTTTATAGAAACTGCACAGGCAGAAATGGTAATTTACCGACGTGAAGCGAAGCATTTGCCGGTCTGTAAATAGTCGTTAGGGTAAAGTAAATATGTAGTAAATGTTGTTGTTGTTTAGATATATATATATATATTATATTATAGTAAATTTTTTATATAGATCGTTTTGAAAATGAAATTAAGTGACATTTTTGAAGGTGGTGTGATGATGACGAGTAGTGGTGGTCTTTGGTTAGTGGGATTTTAGCTGTGGAATGTTCGAATTATTGAGTGGATTATCGAAGCACGGCACAGTTTGTTATGTTATAGGAGAGCGTTCGTTTCAAATGGTTGTGTGATGTTACACCTTTGGCGGACAGAACTACGGTCGTTACCTGCTTATATTTAAATTGGTGGACTCTTCTTCTCTTAAGAGGTTATGACTACTCTTATGGTACATCTCGATGTTTAAAGCGTGCGCATTTCAGAAATTGTGATAGAGAAGACAAGGGATAGAGGAGGAAAGACAGAGCCAGTCAACGTCTTTCACATTCGTGTTGTAAGAATATCTATTCTACCACCCCGTAAAAAACGCTGAATATTAACTGATGCGGCTTGGTTGTTAAAGAGGCGGAAATGCAGCTAGTAATTTTGAAGACTTTTTGTGAGTGTGAGCCTTTTTAAAATATAGTGGATAAGGGTTCCACCTGTGGTCGACTCAAGGTTGGGATATGAACAGTGCCGCTTTTGTTCGTGCAGAAGCACAAGCAACCGCCTATTGTTAGATCTACAATCCACTCTAGAAGAAATTCAACTAATTCAATTGTAAGCAAACACGAGCACACCGCTAGAACTATTTCCTCCTTAAATACTGTGATCAATTGCTATAGGTTTATCACGGTTTTTGTATGGTTTTCCTTCAGAACCAAAATATTTGACTCGTCTCTCTATAACATATCAAGAACGTAGGCGTGTGTGCGGGACAGAAATCAATTGGACAAGATCGCATCCGCTTCCTTGCAATTTCTCGTAATTTGCCTGCTTTCCTTTTCAAAAATACTCATAAATTGGTTAAGATGGGATCAAAGTTGTTAGTACCTTACAAATAGTAAATTTGTTGCAGCAGCTGGACCCTGAATTCGGTTATTGTTTTGTTGTTGTTGAAGTTTTGAATTTGAATTGCCAGTTTCATTATTGTTATTATTGTTTATTGTTGTTGTTACTGTTGTCGTACTTAAGTTAGGTGGTGGGGGTTGTTGTTGGTGTTGTAATTGTGGCTGTTGTGGGTGTTGCTGTTGTTGGGACAGCAGCGGCGTTGCTGATGATACTGTAATAGCTGTTGTATTAGTGCCAGCGGCTACCTTTACTCCTCCCGAATTACTAACATGGCCAGCTGCAAACATGTTTCACCTATTTACGTGGCTGCGATTGTGATTTGGATTGAGGCCACCCGTTTGATTTGTATTGCCAGAGTGTTGAGCTGAGCCACCAGGTCCTAAAAATAAACAAAAATCCCTCAAACCTTGATGAACTGCGCATTAGATAATACATCAATACTACCTCCATAGTTCGGTGAATGTTGATAATAGTCTCGTCGATTGTATTCCGGTTCGTATTCCTGTGTCTCATATGGTGTCCGCGATGTTTGTCCATGTGGTGGCCCATGCGTTTGTGCATGGCCATAATTGTAGCTGTCATAAGCCTGCGGTTCATAGGCTGTTTGTTCGTCATATCCACGACTGCGAGAGACATTGCAGTTGAAAAAACAAAAAAAACAAAAAAAAACTATTTAACCGTCAACACTCACCTATATGACTCGTCCATAGCACTGCGAGCCTTCTCCAATATCGACATCACTTTCTGCTTTGGGGGTATTGAGTTCTTTGCAAAGGACGGTTGCTGCTGTTGTGTTTGTTGCTGTTGCGGAGGTTGTTGCCTGGAAGAAGCGGGAAGAGAAGACGATAAATTGAAATTGTTTGCTGACACCGCCGCCGCCCCATACATGGGGAGCAGATGATTTTTCTGCGGTTGTGCACTCCACCTATATCCATGATGTGAAGCGTTTGATTTGGATGCCATATGTGAGCCGCCGCTGCTGCTACTTCCGCCACCTCCACCGCCACCGCCAACTCCTATGCCACCACTCACAGCCGATGACTTCTTGTTGTACGGTTTCGTATCGTGATCCGAAATTCCAGTATTGTCCATTAGTTCACGCAATTGCTCTTGTCGTATAACATCATTGCTGTCTGGTATTAAATATTTTCTCAACTCCGCCATAGCGTATGCTATTCGCGCATACGCTTCAGCTGGCGGTGCTATTGTGGAAATCTCGACATGTAGATCGCTATTTAGATGGGCATACTTTGGATCCATTGAGGCACGTAACTCTTCTTCTTTGGCACGATCCCGCATTGAGTTTCGGCCGAGTACCGTCATTTTGCAGAGCGTTTCCTCTTGAAGGCGACGCAGTGAGTTACCCTTGGGACCAAGGAGTTTACCCACAAAATTGAACTGCAGTTGCAAATTAAAACAGTATAATATTTAGAGCACATCAATTGGAATAGAAAAACAAACTTACTTTCGGATGCTCACGTATAGGCACAAGTACTTTTTGTGATACCCGCAGAGGCTTCTCACGGTAGATATCTGCATATTTTTGATCACGCGATGGGATTCGGCCTGTAGATTGGACTTTTTCGATTTCTGGAATTGATAGCGTTCGCATAAAAACGTGAGAATGAATAAAATTGTTGCAAGCATAATAATTAATAAGTTCAACATCAAACGGGCAGCACCGGACAGTGGCACTCACCTGCCTCAGTGGCAGCTAAGTCGATAATATAACAATTAATAGAACGCCTAACATTGAGATCAATGACCGATAAAATTGGATATTTCATGCGTCTCTGTCCCAGATGCCTTTTGATTCAAATGAAATGCATTCTGTGTGGCTACTCTCAAAACAAGGTCATTTATTTATTTGAACTGTTTTGGGTAGGTAGGCATTTCGCGAGTTTTCCAATTAATTGCCGGTTATTCCTTTTGCCACTTTTTTCATTGTTTTTTTTTTTTTTTATTTATTTTACCACACTTTACATACCCTATTCTACATTTAAGTATCTGTCTCGCTCAAACTGACATTCCACCGCAGAAAACAAAAAACAAATGAGATACCAACACATATCAGGCAAATGAAAGAAAACCAAAAGGATCATGAAGTCTGTTAAAAGAAAAAATGGAATTTTCTAATTTTTCCAACAAGATTACTGCATATTGGAAAAAGTTATTAGTGATTACATGTACAAAGTCTGTCACCGTGAAATAACTAAAGAGCTCTGTTTGAAACAGAAATAACAAACGAGACCCAATTTGAATGACAATACAAGAGCAGTAATCCTGAAAAATGCCGACCAATACATTGATTTTCAGCCCCCTACTCTTCGCCCACAAATGTTGCGTTTTCTGAAACCACATATAGGTACCGATTTTTACAGCATTTATAAATGGATCCCAAATACAACACTACTTACCGCTCTCGAGTAACTTTTCAGCGATGGGATACTTCTTGTCCATACGATTCTTCTCCGTCAGACAATCGCGAATGTACTCGTTCGCCTTGTCGTTCAGCTGGGGTCCATCACCCGGATGATGATCATGATTGGAGTTGTCCCCATTATGTGATGGATGCGGTCCTCCGCCGCCAGCGTTCCCACCAACTCCTCCACCTTTTCGCTGCTTATAATCACTGTCGTCGTCGTTGTACGAGGAATAGTCGCCATTGCCATCGTATGCTTCGGTCATTTTCTTGTTGCACCGTCGTCGTCGTCGTCGTCTTTCAAATTCCAAGACGCTGCACCGAAACTTGCAAAGAATTCAAACGTAAAACCCTTAAAAACCCAGCGAAATTATAAGGCAAACGAAAAAAGAAAACTTCCTAGCGTGGAAACTGTGAATTTTTTCCTCCCCGAGAGAAATTTCCACAAAACTACGCGATTTGCGAAATGAACTCGGCGAACTCTGGATGAATTGATTTTCATTTAAAATAAAATAAAGGGAAATAAAAGAGACACACACCGACAGCGAGTGGGACGCATACAACCCGTCATCAAGTCTACTGCGCTCTGCACTCTCACTCGGCTGGATAGTGAAACTAAATCCAAACGAATGGATATCTCTTTTTCGCAAGTCTCACGGTTCACACACACACGCGCGCGCGAAAGTAAAGAGGAAAAGTCGTAGCAGACAAGTTGCAGTTCTAGCTTTGGAAATTTAAGATTTTTCTTTAAGTTCCATTCTATTTGGCCGTAGCCCTGATTCTGTGGCAATTTCCCCGAGTTATCAAATGAATATTTGATGATCTGATGATGAAACAAAATGCGAACGTTTGAATTTGAGAATTGAGATGCATCCGTAGTGGCAAAGTGACCATTTGCAGTGCAACCGAACAAAAAATAAGCTAAAAGGAAAACACAAGAAAACTCAAAATGATTGCACTTGGCAGAGGGAGAAAGTCAACCAAATGAAATGGCACGCAAACTCCAAGTCAGTGTGCTGTGGTGTGGTAGATAGTTTTCTTTTGTTTGTTTCCGTTCTCGTCGGTTCATTCATCATTTCTCTGTTTCTCACTCAACGCAGGTGAAGTGTAGATAATTACACTCAAAATTTGTTTTCCTTTTTGTATAAAATTCAACAGAGGTTGGAACTTCAAAACTTCAAATATGTACTGTCTCCGCTTTCAACACCCCCTTGATTAAACGAAAGCCAATGGTAATTGATGTTGAGCGGAGGGGGATCTTAAAAAAAGATTAAATAACAACAAGTAACAACACAAACCGATTGAAGCTTATTATGTAGAATTCACATTGATAGAATTCCTGTTTTTTTTCACAACGGAAAACTGTACTACCTAGTACCTGCAGCCGGAAAGTATCATACCAAAACTACTCCGCAACCCTGCAACAGCAACATAGCACCCATGTAGGTGTTGGTGCGACTGCGGCTGAATGGTACTCATTATTCGTTATTCGTTTGGCTCTCGTGAATAAAGTGGAGGCTGGTCCATTCTGTACGCAGCTCATTCGTATTTGTATGCGAATATTTGTGGAGCTACTTACATAAACGAAAAAAAAAAGAATTTATAAAATAATAAAATTCACAAGTAGGAAAGGGAAAGAAATAAAATATATTCATTATTCATTTGCTTCTCTCGTTTTGCAAATCGGAATTTGGAATCTGTTCCTAGTTAAGCTTTGATATAAATTATTGTGAGTTATTTTCGTTCCATGTGAGTAGGTATTCTTTACCTATTCCAAATTCAATTTTACTAATTTATATATAATTTTAGTGATACACATTGGGATAATATGATAAAAGAGGAAATTCTGGACACAAACCAATCTGCGGACAAATCCAGTGAGTGGACCGCATGCTTACCATCCTCATCGATAACAGCAGCAACGGGTGTGGAGGCAAAAGCAGAGAACAATGAGTTCTCAGACGCTGATAATTCTGTTCTAGGGTACAGGTCAATGACAATAACTGACGGGCGGTTTTTTAAACGAGTCCCAGAAAAGTGCATCTACAACAGTACCGTTGCCACTTGCGTTAAATGTGAACCGGGCTATGTTGAAATCAAAGGCACCGTCAATTCTTCATCGAATTTTCTTTGCCACCTCAAACGGAGGCACGGCAAGGAAGCGGTCGAAGAATATACCGAGTATTTGCATTCAAAAAAACGACCTCGGCGTCACTTCAGCGATGGATCAACACGACAGGCAAGGGGCAGCGCGAACGCTATGATGTCCCAAGAACGCTTGGAGAGTCAAGTTCTGAAATTCATTATCTCGACTATGGTTCCGCTGCAGACTGTTGTAAGTCCTTCATTTTGTGCCCTCCTTCAAACGTTTAACGTTCCTGAGAGTGATTTGAAAGCTCTTAACAGTGAGAATCTTACATTGAAAATAGAACAGCTATCAGAAAAGAACAGAGGCCAGATAGACAAGGGGCTACTAGAGGCTGAACATGTTTTCTGCACCGCCAACGTTTGGAAAGGAGGTGAAAGACGCTATCTGGCCATTACGACACATTGGATAAATTCAGATATGAGGAGACAGTCAGCCGCAGTTGGGTTTCGAAAAATCAGTCGCAGCTTCCAAGCTGAAAATATAAAATATGATCTTGACGAGGTTCTGAATGAATTCGGTGTACGAGGAGCGGATATAACAGCTATCATCGGTGAATTCTCGTGTAATTTCTTAAAGGCCTTCAATGTACTTGGCATAGAGAACAAATCTGTGGACGGGCATGATGAAGACGACGAGAATCAAAACCAACCGGAATGGGTTAACCTAGACAATGAAATATTACTCGCAACGCAACCATTCAAGCAGCTTAAATGCTCTGCACAGATTCTGATCACGTGTGCTTCTGTTGACGTGGCCCGTACGATCTCAAGCTGCACACAGTTATCAAAGATGCATCAGCGGACTATGAAAAAGTGCAGCATTATCTGGAATCATTTGCAATCGGATGAGCCTGTTGCCAGCTTAACTAGCCTGACCTTAACAAGGCCATCTGCAAAAAACTGGACGTCCTTCTACAACTCGCTCAGAGAAATTCTAACAGTCAAGGACAAGTGTGTCGAGGTTTTCCAATCCGTTGACATGAAGGGCCTAGAAGAAGCCGAATTGCTTTACCTCGAGGAACACTTAACATGTACAAAGCCCATTGCCGATGCACTGACAATCTTACAGGACACGAATTATACTTTATTTGGAGCGCTTCTACCCACTTTGTTGGCGTTGCGGCGGAAGCTGGACAAACTGCTCTCTCGAGAATGGGTCTTTTGTCGACCTATAGCTGAGGCAAATGTTCGCATTATTAATGACCGATTTAAAGATTTCTATAACTTTACCAGTCCGCAGTCAGTGAATGCAGCAGTAGCATCATTCTCGCATCCAGAATTCAAAAATCTTTGGCTATCGTGTGTGGACAGCAAGTACCATACGCAACTTTCGCAAGCATTCAAAGAAGCTGTTGCAGCACAATTAAAACCAATAAAACCAGAGGTGGTCAAAATTGAGGCATCACATCACGATTTTTTTGATTTTGGAATAGAAGACGAAGTTGCCGAACAAACGCAATCAGTGGCTTCGGTAGTGTGCCAAGTGTCGAATTTTTTCAGTCACTCTAACAAAGGCCTTGACAGTTTAAATCACTTTGCCGAAATTAAAAAGGTTTTCCTTAAATACAATACACCACTGTCTTTCGTTTGCTAGTTTGGGAACGATGTTTACCTACGATGCTTTGAATGAGGTGTTGTCATCCGAAAGACTGGATCAAAGAACTGTAGAGAAGCGAATGTTGCTTAAAGCGAACGTGAATATGCTGCAATTGGATTAAGTAGTAAATAATAAGGAATATATCAATTCATGCTCAAGTAGATTTGGTTGTTTTGTATTTGTTGTTGAGCGATGCGCTTGTCGGCACATTACTCAAGCAGTTTCTTATAGATTTGCGGACCATCCGGGTGTTTAGAATCGTCGCGTGCGAAGTAGTTGAAACCTTACTCTTCAAGTGTACTTACACTATTCGATTTGCAGCAGATGGAATTCTCCATCAAAAAACAAACACATGCTTTAAACTTTATTATTTATTTATTCGAATACAACAGTTATCCTATTATATAACTAAATTGCATCTCTAAAACAGTCTCGAAGAATTAATACGAAAAGTGAAACATGATGCACTTACCTTCTGACCCTGCAAAGTGGTACTTTTATTGATTTATGGGTTCTACTTCATTTATAGTTGGTACTACCATACTAACAAAAATTATAATCAAACGAGTTATAGACTCTTCGTCTTTTCAGTTACTTGTTTACACTTAAGTTTCTCTTTTTCATTATATTTCCTTACGGATTATCGCTATACGTATATGCATAGGTATATAATTTTGAAATTATACATTCTTACTCTTTATTATGCTGGGCAACAATTTTTTTTTTATTAATTTATTAAATTAAAATTCATTTTTGTTAGTCCCGTTTGTTTTTCGAAAGCCAAAAATAAATAAAAATATGTAAAGATGAGAATCATTATGAATGTATTTCCTTTATCGATTTTGCTTATTGATATTTTTGGAAAAACGCAAATGGAGACGATTTCGATGAACCACCGCTTAATGAGTCACGTGGACGCTTCGGAACCATCTGGTATCGGTGGGGTGGAGGTGGTGATTGCGGTGGAGGTGGCCGCTTCAGTGTCGCCCTTTGCGACATATGTCGCACTATAAAGTTAATTATTTATTTATTATTTTATTAATTTATGCGTAAATGCTGTTATATAAGACAGGAGAGATTATTATATTTTCTTTTCTGCCTTTGATAGGCTTTTCTGTTTTATTGCTTTTCTTTGGGTTATGTTTGCCAAAAGATTATAAATCTGTTCACGTTATAATTGCTATTATTCAAGTACCACATTTAATCATGGACATGAGTGAAGCGAGACTAACTTGTGCGTACTTACCCGGCGAATATGAGCTGTAGCTGTGGTGCCCCGTCTCATACTCATGGGAATCCTCATGCTCATGGTGGGTCTCATATGGTTGACTAGTGATTTTCTGCAAAATACTCACTCCTCCCTTGTGCTCGTAGTTTCCTCTGAATGACAATCTGCGGAAGGTAAACATTATACAAACACGTATTGAGCAATGCATTTAAGACCATCCTACCGTCCGTTGATTCTGGCGGCGAATTTAGCTGCTTTTTGCGCTGACTCGGGGTCGGCCAAGATCTCCTTTAATTGGCCCTGACTAACTTCATCATTCTTATCGGGAATTAAGTACTTACGAATTTCAGCCAAGGCGTATGCAACACGGGCATAGCCTTCTGCTGGTGGGGCAACTGTTGAAATCTCCACGTACAGGTCTTTGTGCAAGTGGGCGTGTCGTGGATCACCGGATTGGCGGAGCTCTTCCTCCTTCGTGCTGTCACGCATTGAGTTGCGACCTTTAATCCCAATTTTGCACATGGTCTCATCTTGCAGGCGACGCAGTGAGTTGCCTTTTGGCCCCAGAATCTTTCCATTGAAATTGAATTTTGGAAACTGCTTCACTGGCACAAACACCTTTTGGGTCACCTTCATTGGTTTTTGTTTGAAGACATCCGCATGCATATCACGGCCTGGAATGCGACCGGTTGTTTGTACCCTGTCAATTGCTTCATTAATCAACATGGCAGCTAAAGGGAAATCGCCGCCGAGGCGTTCTTTTTCAGTAATACAATCGCTTATAAACTTCTTTGAGATTTCGTTCAGGCGTGGTGCGTATCCCTCCTCGACGGCTTCAGTGCTTGTTGGATTTGCGACTTTTTCCATTTTGCAAACTGTTTTGTTCTGAAACAAAAAATATAAATTTTATAGTTGGTAGTCGTCTGTCGTCATGTCATTGTACTTCCAAACTAATTAATGAACATTTTTAAATCAATAATTAACAAAGCAATAAGTCGCGAGCAACTCCAAAAAGAAATCTGTAATCTGTAAGGGCTCTCGATTCCAAAAAAACCAACATATGTGCTATTTTTTTTTTATCAATTGAGTACAATAAATCCGGCCTTCAAGTGAACGAAATGATAATGCGTCGTGCGTATAAATTAGGTATACACTCATTTTTCTGAAGCAAACTGCAAGATAAAATTAAATTATATATACTGCTTCATCGGTCTGGTCCACTTTGCGTGTCCAATCGATATCTATTTCTAGCAGCTAGTCATCCCGTTTTCTGTCAATTTAAACGGAGACATAAATGCAAAATTGTGCAATAGAACATCATTTCAAAAAGCAAAAAAATAGGTGGGTATGAAGCCGAACTGAAAATATTGAAATCACGAACAAAATGGCAGCACAGGCAATACCACTTTTATAAAATAAACTCTTGACTAACTGCAGAAAATGCGAAGTTAAAATATAATTCACTGTTTTTTATTCCGATTCTATCACCTTTATTGTTTGTTTTGATCCACAATAAACCGCTTATGTATTTTATATTTCCTAGTCTCACTTTATCGAGCGACAACCAACGCACACGAATGAAATTCACAGAATAAAATAAATTCCAATAATCCAATTCATTCATATACACCACCACACCGACTCCTGAGGTTGCTGTTCTAGTACATTTCTCCAATGCTTGCTGGTATCTTATGGGCGAGGTGTTGTTGCGGGAGATGTGATGTATATAATCCTATGTAGGTATATTGGCGTTTCTATTCAAACGAGTTATTTCCCCTTATGGCGATGGAGGGTTCAACAATCGTTATTAGATTATTTACCTGCATTGGAAATAAATACAAGGTTTGTTTTGCTTTGCAAATACCTACCTGATTAATTATTTTGATAATAAATTGCCGGCTTATTTTCATATTAAATTGCCGGCTCTTTCTTTGATAGTGTTAGTTCGAGTGATTCCGACTTTCGAATTTTAGGATTATTCACCCTTAAATTAATTAAATTGATGGTAAAACGCTTAATCTTTTAGCATAGGTAGGCATTCGAAAAAAAAAGAATCCTAAATGATTAATAATTACTAAACGAAGTAAAGCAAAAGAGCCGCATGCGTGAACTAGAAGTATAGGTAGGAACCTAGTTACAATTTGATAAGAACTTTAGAAGAAAAAAATCTACAACTCCGTTTATTCCAGGGTTAAGTAAGTCCAGGTTCGTTTTATTGAACAGATCGGTACCTATCTCGGCAAAGCATACGAGTACTTTTTCATGGTACATAAATGTGTTGAACGTAAAATTTCATCTGATCAATTCTATTAATTGAATTTCCCTTTCACATTTTGATTATCCTGACTTTATTTGATACAAATTAAGAGTTATGCTTCGTATTTTTTTTTTTTTGTGATTATTTCTGTAGGTTAAATTGATCTTTATCGGTCACTGATGTTATTTAAATTTATTTACTTACTTGCAGCTGAATTCGTGTACATGTAAGACCCATTTCCTTCAAGTTTTGATAAGAAAAATAAAATTAAACAAACACATCCGTCTCTCGTCGGCAACATGTTATTTTTTTTTACTTAAGTAATATTTTATTAATATTTGTATTGACAAACATGTTTTTTGCAGTTTGGTTAGCCTAAGATGGGGTAAAAACTTTTATTGAACAAGATCTGAAATTTCTTACAGCTTCTATTTTAATTGCGTTATAGTTTAGCGTTTAGCAAAAATAAACAGGTCATTAATGTTTAATTAGTTGAGCATACAATTTTTATTTTGGCCATTTCATTTCTTTACTTTTCTATGTCTTGCTTTTATCAAAGGTTTTAAATATTGCGTATACACTTTTGGGTACAGCAGTAGAATAATATCTTAAGTCTTTGATAGTATTTTATTATTTCATACTCACGCTTAGGTTGTTTAACAACTTTTTTAATTTCAATTTTACTTGTTTAACAGCGACACTTCCTAGATTCTTGTTACTTTTTTATTAAATTGGTTTAAAGTGTGCAATTTTAAATTCTGAATATTGGTTTCTTTATTCCTTTCATATTAATTTGATGTTAACAAAACTCGTCGGTGAACTAAAATCATAAAAGCTTTAAAATATATTTGATGATGACCATCCCCATTTCGATTTTGGATTAGCAACCGACTCGGTACAAGAATTTAAGACGAAGGGCGATCATTTGAATGGTTCCAAGGTGCGACTGATTCCATTGCGAAGTTCTCCACCATGTGTTCTACTTAGATCTAAAGAGAAGCCTACAGCTTGTGAGGAACAGAGGAACAAGGCAATTTTGAGGGTTTTCTTTGTTCCTTTAAGTTTTAGAAGACGTTGTTTCTGCTGTTGGTGACGGAGTTGCTGCCTTATTCTGTTTCTCGCTTCAGACACTAGACTCGAATTAGCACTACTCAACTTTTAGCCGGAGATGTTATTTTGATTTTGATGAAGCCAAATTACTTACAGAATTATGTCAAAAGAAGTTGCTCCATTCGGCGTCTTCGAAGTGTCTATTATTGTATTTAAATGTTTTCACTTAAAAGCGATTTTAAGTTTGTTCTCCAATGTACAAACCTACAAATAAGTTGAACAAAAAAAAAAAAAAAAACAAATGCAAAGAAAAACACAAATTTAACCTTTGTTATTAAAACGCCTTTATATATCTAGGTATGTGGATATTTCTTTTTCTGAATTATATTATGGATCATTAATATTTTTTAATCTGCTTCTAATAATTGTACCTGAAACTGGATATTTATTAATTGAAAGGACGATTAAGGTTTAACTTTAATTTTGTGTTTTTGTTTTTAAACAATACATTTATCCGCCTTGTGCTTTTTAATTTATATTTCTTCTTAATAATTTTGCTGGAGATTTAACAATATTCTCAGTGTTTTTTTTTTGTTTGTTTAGAAAGAAAAGGAAATCGCATTTGTTTATAATTGGGTTACATGAATATAATTTGTTTTGATTTTTTATTTACTTGTTTATCTTTTTTGTAAAAAAATGTTTATTTGTATAATTAATTTCTATGATTTGTTTTATTACTTGCTGCGTCATGAATACGTAGAAGAACTTGTTATTTATTTCTTTTTTATTTGTCTTGCTGTCGAATTTGATTGTTAGCGAACTCTCGGATATGGTGCAGCTCTATAGCGTACATTCTCACGGGAGCGTGTCGATCCAGATTCATAGTGATTTGAACTTGCTGGTCGGTATGCTGAGGAACGACCGTTGCTTGTTTCTATAAATTTTAGATTTCAATTTATATTTAAAGATATTTTGATGGATTTGTATTTGAAAGATATTTGGGTGGTGGTTGTTTTTTCTTTGGTTTTCTTAAAATTTTGCATTTAATTTATTTACATACATGAATATAAATATGTATTTGACTGTTGGTTGACATTTTTTTTTTATTTATTGCTGGTTTAGAGTTGAGCGATTGTGTGATATATTAAAACACATTTGTTGTATTTTATACACCGCGGCAAAGCCGAACGTTTGATGAGTTATTTATTTTCGGTTGTTGAATTCGCATTTATAAATCGAAATCAAAGCACCGTCATGCTCGATCACACACACACACACACGCACACTGTACTAAGAATACGAACAAATAGAAGAATAGAACTTACTTGGGTAGCCACTGTGGGAGTACGACGATGGATGCTCACGCCGGTACTCCCCTCTCTCGTAGGATGAACTTTCATAATGTCCATGTGTCGAGGAATGTTTTGGTGGTGGAGAGTACCTACCGTATTCATGGTGATCGTAGACTTCATGTTCTCGTGGTCTGAAATGGAAAGAAGTCACTAATTAAATATGTACTTTTATGTTGTGATAACTACTCGGAAAATATTAAGCAGAAGTGTGCTTTGAATAATAAATCAAATACTTGCGACTTATACCTTTGCGACTTGCTGACTGGGTAAGCATCATCCATGGCGTAACGCGCCTTTTCTAGAATGCTGTAAACTTTTGGCTTAGTTTGTTTATCAAATGTAGGCGGTGGTGGTGGGCTCCTGCAAATGAAATACATACGAACAATGCTTATTAGTAAGGTGGCACTATTAAAACTTGCAGTTGGCCATCGTCGGCAACTACCTATACAATAAATTTTAAACGTAAATTTTATTCAACTAACCGACTACCGCCATAGGGTGCACCGTACGCCCTAGCAATTGGATGCTTGTAGGGCTTCTCCTTTCCAATGTCCATTACACGCATTTGTTCCTGACGTATCTCATCGTTGCTATCAGGAACAAGAAATTTCCTGATCTCTGTAAGCGCATATGCCAATCGAGCATAAGCCTCTGATGGAGGAGCTACTGTAGAGATCTCCACGTGAAGATCACGATTCAAGTGATTATACTTTGGATCACCGGACGTTCTTAGTTCTTCTTCTTTGTCGTGATCACGCATTGAATTTCTTCCCAAAATTATCATTTTACATTGTGTGTGCTCTTGCAGCTGGCGAAGGGTGTTGCCCTTAGGTCCAAGGATTTTACCAACAAAGTTGAACTAAAAATTAAATGAAAATTAGCCATTACACATTTGTGATATCCAATTAATTAAGTAATTAACTTACTTTTGGGTAGTCTCGAATGGGAAAGATAACTTTTTGAGCAATCCGAATCGGCTTTTCACTGTAAACATTTGCGAAAGTTTCGGCACGAGGAATTCGTGCGCTAACAAGCACTTTTTCAATTTCTTAAAAAAAAAAAAAAAAAATAGGTAAATAATGTGGAAAAAAAATTCGAGGCACCTTACGGCTCTCGCTGATAAGTACTTACCAGTGTCCAAGAGTTTTTTACAAATCGGGTACTTTTTGTCCACCGATTTCTTTTCAGAAAGGCAATCTTGTAAGTATTCATTGGTTTTTTCATTTAGCGGCACAGTGTCTTGCTGCTGGGGATGATGGCTGACCTCTTCATCGCGATGTTTCCTCTTATTGTAGTCAATATCATCGTTGTATTCATTTCTATCATATGACCTCGGCATTTTGTTTGGTTTTTAGTATTAAATAAATAATATAACACACTTTCTTCTAGAATTTGAGGACTACGATTTTTATTGATGCAAAGAAAATCAATTTTCAAAGCAAAATGGTGTTTTTTTTTTCACGCAGTCGAAGTTTGTTCGCTTTTGCACAGTCGGTAACGCAGAACGGTGTCAAACTTTACGAGCCCAGAATATTTAAGGCAGTCAACACAATATGCAGGGTGTTAATACTAGCCAGAGATAATGATTCCAATAGGTATCTTTGATCCTAGCAGAGCCGCTTAGCAATTTGTTAGCTTCAATTTCCTTCGAATATTTCATTCCGAGTTCATCCTAGAGATAGTTTTAAATTGACTTCCAGTTGTTTGTTCTTCAAATGTAAAAACATGTGGTTTTGTTTTTTTTTGCTTAGTTTTGTTTAGAAAGAACATTTCACAAAAACAATGTTGTCATGATTTAAAAAGCATTGCTTTAGCAACATTCTTGACGAATTAATGTAAACTCAGATTAATTCGACAAATCTCTAAATGTATATATATATCTGAACACAACTCCACTATAAAAATTATTTCTTATATTGTGACTTCTCACAAACCTACCCTACCGATATTACCGGCATTTTCGACGCACTGGCAGCTCCAAGCCAGCAACGTGCCTCAACGCAAAAGTTTAATTGTCGTCGCCATTGCAGCTGGTTCTTCCATTCGTGGATTTCTGTGAAAAACGTAATTTTCCTACTGATAAAAGCACATTGAGTCTGAAAATCATTTTCCCGAATAAAGACTAAAAACTTTAAAGAAACCCAAAGAAAAATGAGCGACATGGAAATGGAAACCAATGGTATGGAAGATCATAATGAAAATGGTAGAGTGCGATTGAATGAAATGGCTACGAAGTACATTCAAGATTTGTTAGCGGAAAAATCTCGTATGGAAAATCAATATCCACTTGCTCAAAAGCTAATAGATGACGGTAAACCTAAATTTGTTGAAAAAACTAAAATTTCGCCAGAAAATAACATTTTTATATATATAATTTCCCAATAGCACTTGAAAAAGTTCACACAACTGGAAGGATACCTACACGTGAGCAATACGCTGATGTCTACCAACAAAAGACAATAAAACTCTCACAAAAAGTGCATGTGCCCATTAAAGACAAGAAGGTGAGTTAATTAATTGGTGGTTGGAAACATTCAGTTAGCCATATTATTAAAAGATCATACAACAACATATAAGATGGATGAAATCGAAATGGTAGTTTGTCCCTTCTTTCTTTCGAAGGATTAGATCATGCAATATTTTCTTCTAAGTACTTGATCCTAATCTATCGGGTCAATCCAGTGTGTATGCGCATAATTGGAAATGTTTTTTCTTGTTTTTTTCCTTATGAAACTGCTCCCAATTAAACGACATCGAATTGTTTCGCTGTTGCTCTTTGTTTTACTACGCATTTAGCGGTCATGATAAAAACGTTAAAAGACAGAAATCAGTACCTACTGCGTCCTTGTTTGCAAGATGTTTTCATCTCAATATAGTTATTCCAACCACATAGTAGTGCCTATTGCAAATAGATATATGTACATTGCACCAAGCTCAATAAACACTAATTCAGCGATATCACAATCTCACTAAAAACACTCGTCTTATTCTTGCAGTTTAACTATGTCGGCAAATTGCTCGGTCCTAAGGGTAACTCGTTGCGTCGTCTGCAGGAGGAGACCCAGTGTAAAATTGTGATTTTAGGACGGTTCTCAATGAAGGATCGTGCCCGCGAAGAAGAGCTTCGCAACTCAACAGACACCAAGTATGCCCACTTGAATCTCCCGCTCCACGTGGAGATCTCGACAATAGCACCACCAGCTGAAGCCTATGCTCGCGTTGCCTATGCCCTGGCCGAGATTCGCAAATATCTCATCCCAGATAAACATGACGACATCCGTCAAGAGCAGCTACGCGAACTAATGGAAGATCCAGAAGCCGCGAAGAAAATTGCCCAACGTGCCCAAATGGCAGCTGCCAACCCTAAGCCGCAGTACCAACAGCCTATGCATCAGAACTACAATAAGTAAGTAATAACCTGTGGTCCCTAGGGCAAATGTTTTTATTTAAATAAAAGTTACAAATCTTATTAGGCCTCGATACAACAGCAACGAAAATGGCGGCAGCAGCGGGTATCCCAAACAGCAGCAACCCCACCAGCAGCAGCAGCAGCAGTACTTTGGCGGTGGCTATCAACAAAAACCCTACGCATCAGGTAAATCCAATTTAATAGAAAATCATTAACGTTCGCACAATCCAAAGAGCCCAACTACCTATATAAAACAATCAACAACAAAAATGCTACTATACAGTTAAAATAATGAAAAATCATTATAGCTAACCAGCACGCACCATCCCACCCAGCAACATCATACAATTACAATGTACGCGGCGGGGGCGCGCGCCAACGCACTTCACCGTATCAGTTTTCCACCAGAACCAAATACATTGCCTAACTTCTTTTCTCTTTGTTGTTAGCAACGTGACGCGTCCCCTTCTAGATCCTTTGTATTTTTGTGCATTTTGTGTGTGTCTTTGACTTAATTTATTACGCGCACTGTCGATTCATACTAATAAATCGAAACAATTGTTGAACAATACTAATCAGACCGTTCTAATAATACTATAATAAATAATTAACACGTTAACTAAAACCACATGTAACTCGATTTGTCTAAAGTAAAAACCCCTCAGATATAATATTGAAACAATCATATAATAAAAGAAAAAGAATGTAACAAATTGAATTGCTCTTTTAATAAAAGCGGTTGCAATCATGACGGGCTAAAACGTACGGCGACGATGCGAACCACGACAACGTACAAGGTTACAAGGAACCGTCACTGGTCATCCTCATTCATTATAATTTATATCCATCTGTTATCCGATCTTCTGACTTTAGCTTCTTGAACAGGTTTGCATCGTAAAGTTGGCCGTTGACATCCTGCAAGTGCTAAGTGCTTGGATGAAATCTTATACCGAAACTTTCCTATCCTGCCCAACCACCATAAGATCGTCCAAGATCATCCTATTAATATAATTGAAAAACCCATCGCTTTACACTAACATTTCTCTTGCATTTATAGCAAATTCGAGGAACTACAATCCGAACAATCGACGCACATAACGTTTTTGAGACTCGATGTTCTTCAGTCTGGGATGGAATGGAAAGATGCAACGATCATGGGTTGAATACTGGAAATGGCATCACATTCTTCGCTTATATTTTATTTAACAAAAAAAAAATAAAAAATATATATTTTACTCTATCAGTTATAAAACTCCCAATTTGGGGGCATGTCAACTCAACTAACACGAGGTAAGTTTATGAGAATGTTTGATAATTTATAGTGCCTAAATTAATTTCCTCAATCAAGCAACATTCTAGAAAAGAACAACTGTTGGACAAAAGTTAAATGAATAAAAATACTCAGAATGGTAAATAATAATAATAATAAACAGTTAATCCAATATAAACATATTATAACACAAAAATAAATATTATTCATTGTAAAATAAAATAAAAAGATGATGATCATGCAATGAAAGAAACAAACGTGTTGTTATTTGCCTTTTATTTTTTCAGCCACGGTTCGTGCGTATCCCCCCCTCTCGCATGAGCCGACAGAAAGTTTTACCATTGCCATTATGGGTTTCCATCCAAATCGTATCTCGCAGTAGAAAGAGAGTGGGCATTACTGTTAGTAATACATTTTTAGTTTCGACTCAAAATTTAGCATTTCACAGTGGCTTTATTTTCCATAGAAATTTCGCAATTGTGAGCTTCCGTAAATTTAAAGTCGATACTATAATTTGTTCAAATACCTACCGCGCAATAGTTTTGTGTGGTTATTGTACTCAAAGTACTCAAAGTTCGTGAGGCTCACAGGGTTATGCTCTATTGAGCAGTTACAAAGCGAGTCACATCACAACCGGATCAATTTCCCCGTTCCCCATTGGCATGCACCCAATTCGAAAATTATTTAAGTAATTTTAAACACAACTGTCATCTATTGTGAGTTTCCGTGGGCTTATAGCTGACAGCTAGTGGCTCGATATTGACAACAATTCGAATGTGTCATGTCAACCGTAATTCGCTTGCCAAAGTTGTTGCTGCAGTACGAATGCGAAGACGCACTTTCATGTTAATTCATGTTTTGCATTTCACAAGAGGTAATAAAATAAAGGATGTCAACAATTGCGGAACTAACAATCCAAGGCATAAGAAGCTTTGGCACTAAATCGGATGATATGCAGGTACGCCGCTATTCTTTATTTCGTACACTTTATCCACTAATGCAATTTTAATCCCGATTCCAGCTAATAAAATTCTCCTCGCCAGTTACACTTATTGTAGGAGAAAACGGCTGCGGAAAGACAACAATAATTGAGTGTATTAAGTATGCACTGATTGGAGAGGCACCACCTGGTAGTAGCCGCGGACAGCATTTTGTTCATGATCCGAAAATTTTCGATTTCTCGGAGAGTTTAGGGCAAATCAAACTTCGGGTAGGAAAAAAAATTAAAGCCACTGTAGTGAGCCTAATTAAGTGTGTAACTTTAGGTGAAAAATATCCGGGGTGAAGAACAAACAGTATGCCGTTCAATGAAACTGAGTTATAGACGTGGAAAATTGGTTTTCGCGACTTTGGACGGTACCATAACCTTCGGAGGGGAGTCGATTAGCAAGAGATGTATTGATGTTGACTTGGCTATGAGCGAGTTTATGGGCGTATCAAAGGCGATCATAAATAATGTACTCTTTTGCCATCAAGAGGATTCCAGTTGGCCGCTGGACGAGCCCAAGAAGCTCAAGGAAAAGTTTGATGCGATATTTGGCATTACCGAATACAACAAAGCGATCGATAAGTTTATGAAAATGCGAAAGGATGAAATGAATAAACTGAAAGTCAAAGGTAAGTCAGTGAGTGAATCTTTAGCAATTTCTTAACCGGTATCCTTGTAGAAAGTAATCTCAAGTATCTCAGTCATTTGAAAAAAGAAATGGAGGACAGAACAATTGATCTCCAGAATGCGCACGCAAAGTACCTCAAAGCTAAGACCCAGTGCGCCAAATTCGACGAGGAAATGAAACCTATCGACGATCGTTTGCTTGCGATCAGAAAAGTCGAATACGAAGTCGGCAAGCAACAGGCAATGAAAGTCGAAGTCGAAACCAAGTGAGTATTTATTGCCATCCGATAAATAGAATTTTATGATGTCATCACTCTCAGACAAAAAAACTGTCACGACCAAATCTCGAAGCTAACAAAAAAGATCAAGAAACCTTTCGAGGGTTCTATTCAGCAATTGGATCGGGAAATACGGACATTTTGTGAGAAAATGTCCGAAAAGCGTTTGGAGAAACAAGAACTAGAGGATAACCTAGCTTCTTTGGTCAGTCAGGAGAAGAAACTTCAAACTACATTGTCGGAATTGGATCGTAGGGCATGTACACTGATCCAACGCCGACAGAAAGAGCAAGAGAGTACCGCCGAGAGGGCTGAAAAGATGCGTACACTTTGTGCAGATTTGGGCATTCATGTGGATGTTGACTTGGAAGAAGCCGTGGAAAGGGTACCCGAATTTTTGGGAAAGATCAAGCAGTCTATGCAAGCGGAGGAGAAAAAAATCAAAGACACTCAGGTGGGACATGATAAGGCCGACTACGAAAAGCAGATACAAATCGATGAGCTGCGCGTAAAAAAGGCAAAAATCGAGAGCGATATTGAGGCAATGCGAAAGCAGGTAAGATGTGCTTTCCACAATGAGGAAACGACATTTTGTGGATATCTTTTAAATTAAAAAATTTGGTCCATTAAGTGGATCTTTAAACAATTAAACAATGTCTGCTAACCTTGTATGGTTTTATTTATTTTTTTCGTTAAGAAAAACCAAAATGAGAAAAACTTGCAAAAAATCGGAAAGGAAATCATCGACGTGGAAGCCTCAACTCACCAGTTGAAAGGATTTAACGAAAGAATTGCCAGTATCGATGAGGTGTATGAAAAAACATTGAAAGCTCTAAAACAAGAGGAGCTGAAGAATTTCATAACCGAGAAAAAAGCGAACGTAGCACGTTTACAAGATCGTTTTCGCACGCTCGACAAACAACTAACATTCCTCAACTCAATCTCGAAACTGGTAGCCGAAATTAATTTGAAAGAAAAAGAGCTCGAGAAAAAGGAATTAGAAGTGCGTCGCATCAAAGGCAAACAGAGTGACAACTTGAAAAACGTCCTCGAAGGTCCAATAGAATCGAATTACAAGAGAACCGTTCAAATTGCCTATGAGAAGTTGCAGCGTCAAATCAAGGAACTTGCTGCAAAGATAAATGACTTGAAATTGAAGGAGCAGGGCCTGGAAATAAAACGAAAGACACAAAAAGACGAATTGACTCGTTGGGAGAAGGAGCTTACCGATGGCAATGATAGTATCTACGAAAAATGCCATTCCACCCCATATGAGGAGCTGTTGGCTAAAAGCAAGGAGAACGTGTCCAAGTATCAATTAGAACAAGGTGCGCTCAAGTCATCTGAGGCGATGTACAAAAAGTAAGTCTTAATCCCATTGTTGCTGTGGTTGTTACAAACTGTTGCTTGCAGATATATTCATAAAATCGAGGAAGATCCTCAATGCCCCCTGTGCCATAGTGGAATGTCCGAAGGCGAGGCAAGTATTTTATAGCCAGCGAGTTTCTTTGACTAAACCATAGTTTTCTAGGCGTCTCTCCTCACCACGGAACTCTTAGACGAAATCCATCGTCTTCCGGACAACATAAATCGAATAGAGAAACTACTTAAGGGTGAACAAAAGAAATACGAAGCACTGATACAATTGCGTCCAGTGATTGACAAAGTCCAGCGCCTTGAAAAGGACATTCCATTGCGTAAAGCGGAACTGAAAGTACTTGAAGATAAGCTCGCCGAAATTGCTAATGATGCAGAATCCTGCCAAATGCTTCAAATCGAACCAAGTGCCAATTTGGATGTCGTCAACTCCATGCTGGGCGATATGAGTTTACTTGATGAAGCAATCAAAGAGGTTGCAAGACTTCAAGGCGATTTGGGTAGGCTGAAGGTAAGAATTTATTACGAAACATCTCTATTACGCTGAATTACCGTGGCCCTTTGTAGAGCAAACTCCCGGAAGGAGGTGCCAGCGAATCGATTGACGAGGTTCAATTGGAGAAGACCACTGTATCAGCAGAGTTAGAAAACGAGCGAAGTGTCTTGGAGAAGAAACAAACTGACTATGAGAGGGGCAACGATACACTTAACAATTTGAGAGAGGAACGTAATAAGTGTGTTCAAACTGATACGGAACGTATTTGCATTGTCTGATTGTTTGTCTATTTTGCAGGTTAAAGGATGCAACAATCAAGCTTCAGGAAGGTGTTCAATCGTTGCCACAGCTGAAGGAACGTAAGGCCGAGTTGAATAAGCAAATTGATGCGAATGCCACCGAAATTACTACGCTGCAACAGCAATTGCAACCGCTAAAACAGCTGCTGACGACAAGTATTGAAGAGAAACAAAGTGTCAAGGACGTCAACCGCAAGATCGTTGTGCAAATGCAAGCCAAATTGGATTCGTTAAAGAACTTGGATCATGATACGCAGAGGTAAACATTCATTATTACATTATGTAACTGCAGCTTCCATTCTGACTCTAGTTACCGTTCTATACTGATACTATTTTCTGTTGTTTGTAAACATATTTTCCTGCTTCAACTGGGAAGCTGTATACAACCGAAGCCGGTTCCCTTTAGCATAGTTATTGATAGCATAAGCGCCACTATGGTTTCTCCTGTTAAATGTTTGACGCTAGAAGTGGGCTTTTCTCATATCCGCTACTGTATTGAAAAATAGGGTGTAAGTTCATAACACAACAGAAATCTTTAGTAGTGAAATCGTTCATACATCGCTTACGAATATGAGGTACTCTCTTACGTATGCGAAAAATGATCATCATCGTTTCTCAGTTGTATCGCTTGGTTTGGCTTTCATTGTGTTTTTTAATAGAGTTCATCCATTCGTTATAAAGTTATCGTGAGTTCTTGGAGAGTGATCTTGTCGATGTTTTTTCTTTGAATGTGTAGGGCTGGTACCGGCTGTGGTGAAAGTGAAAGTTCCAGTGAAAACGTTTGTCTTGTAGTTTGTTGCTTATACAAAACCACAATTTTGTTTTTATCATTCCGATAGACTCAACCGAGAACTGCTGGAATTAGCTAAACTCAACCTAGCTGAAGAGATTGAGCGATTGAGGAATTCAAGAAAACGCTATAAAGACGAATCCACAGCCAAGGTGAGCTTTTAACATTTTTTTTTGACCCCAAACATTTTATATGCATCCTTCCCACAGGCAAATGAGATCGCGAAAACCTCCCAAGATCTAGAAGCTGTTAAAATCGAGGTGCACAATCAAGACGCCATAGAACGAGACCTCAACGATAATCGTGAACTTAAAGAACTCCAACAATTGGCCACCAAACTTGACGACGAACAGGTCGAACTCTCCAAAGTCTTAGTTGATTTGGATTTCCGACGAGTTGCCAAAGAAAAGGAAGAGCTCATTAAGAAACGCGATCAGTCAACCGTACGGAAAGGTGAGCTTCTCGGCCAGATGGGTGAAATCAACAACCAGATCAACAAACTGAAACGTGAAATCGATGAGCCCAAGTTCAAGGATTCCATACAAAACTATCGTAGAAGCTTTTACGACGTAGAAGTCACAAAGCGTGTCATTGCCGATCTAGGACAGTACAGGATTGCACTCGAGTGGGCTCTGCTGAAATTCCATGCTGAGAAAATGGACAAAATCAATCGTTTAATTCGCGAGTACTGGCGGCAAATTTATCGTGGCAATGATATCGACTACATTCAAATTCAAACAGATGAAATGAAGATGGACGCATCAGCGGATCGGAAAAGAAGTTACAACTATCGTGTGATTCAGTCGAAGAACAATTCCGAGATAGAAATGCGAGGACGTTGCAGTGCCGGACAAAGGGTTTTGGCATCATTGATCATTCGAATGGCGCTTGCGGAAACGTTTAGTTGTAATTGTGGGGTATTGGCACTGGACGAGCCCACTACTAACCTGGATCAAGCAAATATTCTGTCGCTGTGTGAGGCGCTTAATAGAATCGTGGATGAGCGAAGGACGCAAACTAATTTCATGTTAATTGTCATCACTCACGACGAGAATTTTATTTCGATGTTGGGAAGGATAAATGGTTATTATAAAATATCAAGAAACAACGCTGGAAAGTCGGTGATTAGGAAGACCGAGCTGGCGCCTTCTTAGGGGAGGAGACCATTTTTTTTTGTCTATTACTTCATTACTTATTATATTTAACTTACTGTTGTCATAAACGAAGCGTACATGTCTTGGACAATATCCATCATTAAAAACATGTTTTTTTTTAATTTTTCTTTATTCCCGCATCACATTGAGAAATTCAATGACGAACACGGGGCTTTTGAGAAAATATTATGATTTATATGCATTCCCTTTAAATGCTAGAAACCCCCGTCTAAACATATTCCACAAGTCAGACAAAATACCCACACTCGAATGACCACTTTTACTTCGAAGTTTAGTTTAGGTTGACATTGTAATGTTATTTATTTCATTTAATTTTTTTTTAAAATATTCATTAAAAGTAATTGCTAGATCAGTACTTGCTTTCAGCCATTTAATGTTTAATCTAAATAATCTAATACCGGCAACGCAATTAAATGCATGCCACGCAGTTTGCCGTTACTCAATTTAAAATTTTGGATATAAATTAAAAATCAAATGTAGAACCCTCCTTGTCAATTTTATTGGCAATACATCCATTCATACAAAACAATTAAAATAAACTATCCTAAAATGACAACACAGCTAGTGGATTAAATTGAATTTACTGTAGCAGATTGTCTGCATAAATTGATAACAATGTTTTGAATTCAATGTGGCAGCCAAAAATTACAGATAAACAAATAAGTGAAACGAAGAAAATGATAAATCCACTTGAATCTGATTGTGAGTAGCTTTTTTACACGAAATTCGCAATGCGAATGGTTTGCGAATTCAAGGATGCCCATGCCCTACTATCTGTTCGCGTGTTCATAGCTTGCAGGATGTTAGCATTTCTGTTCGCTTTGTGTAGACACCACTCCACATAATTCAACAACCTCGCTTTGGAATCACTTCGACCTAATAATCTCATCTGCTTCAAATTTGGCATTACCAACTAGCAGGCATTAATTGCCACTATAACTCTTCCTTTCAACAGTCGTCCACATGACTAGTGACAACGACAACTACTTTTTCTTTCTCATTGTCTCAAAAAACATGATACCCCACGACCATAAATCAACTAATCGGTTAAATCAATTTGCCTGCCAGTCACGGACCAGTATCGGATCATAATTTCAAATTGAATTCAAATAAAAGGACATTTTTTCGCCAATAGGACATAGCTACACACGAAAAGAAAACCAATGACGTGCTCTTGCCCACAAACAAGCCATTTGCATAAATGACGTTAAGACAGAAAATTTATGAAGCTTAAAATCAAAAAATCCATTTTAGCTGAATATTAGGCGAAAACATTTGTCAAAGGACCAATAGAAACAGAAGCATTTGATCCGTGAAGTGCCAAAACAAACCCATAAATTCCATCCGATGTTTCAATACAATTTACGCCCCTCTTGGATGGCTTTTTGTTGTGTGTTTGACGGCGACACGTAGCCAAATAAAAAACTATGAAGAAAACTATAATGGGAGTGTACTTTGTGATATGAGACTTTTGGGTGATTGATTCGTCTGTAATGGATATGTGGTTATGACTAATCGCACTGCGGGCCATGGTCTGAATTGGAGAAGTGGCATAGGACATCTAAACCTAAAGCTCCTTAGAAAGATAACGAATGTTGTCCCATCTGGGTAGAGTTTATAGAATTGCCGCGAGTAGTTTCGCCACGGTTCAATCTTACACTCTACCCCTGTTTAATTCATCATGATGTAAGACATCGGTTTAAGTTATGGATGGCTTCCGTTAAATTAACCATACGTGACGTAACCCAAATTATTTCAAGCGCTGTTTTAGTTGTGCGGTGTAATATTATATTGGATATCTGAATAAAACCGATGCGAAGAAAAGGCAAAACTTTACGTATTCCATGTTTCGCCACACCAACAATATCGCCATGGAAAGTTTATATAACAATTGAAATATGAGCCTCAAAACATCTTCGCTGACATTTAAATTAGGTCACCAATCCAAATTGATTTGCAGGAGGATTATATTACTCCAGTCGTAGGAGTAACTCGGTACTCCCTTAATCATGAATCAAACCACCCCGCCACAATGCATCTAGTACGGTTGACATTCTCTTCCTTGCAAAGTGTAGATATCAAAGCAATTAATCAACTGCCACAAGGACAATTTCATGTCCCACTGGCATTTCGTTTATGAATAATAATTATTTGTTAAACGAATAGATTAATTAGAGCCTCAATTTGATTTCGAGCAAAGCAATGAGTAAGTCTTCATTTGCATAAAGTTGACGGATGACCTAACAGCCGATTTAAAATTTATCCACTTGTAAATATCATTCAAACATCTCTAGGCGTTTAATTTTCGTGTTGAAAGTGATTATTGTGTTTATCAGTCGAAGGCAAATAAGAACTTGATGGGTTCGCTAGAGAAAATCACCTCTAACTTAAATTAATATTTTTGTTTTCGATAGAAATTTATAAATTGTTGGAATGTGAAGCTGAATTGTATTATATCTACTGCCTCTGCTATGCGACACTACTTAACATATTTTATTTAAATGATTAGGCATCAGCTTTTAGTGGATGTAACAGTTACGAACGCGTTTCAACAAAGATTCTCCAAATTGTACTGATCCGGAGGCGATTTCGTTGATCGAAAATGGGACGCAGTTCATGGTAAGTTCAACGAACTGATTTTCTTAATATATTCTAAATACATTTCGACAACAAAACATACATAAATAAGATAGCCTATGTTCTCACATGTATTACCGACCAGGGGCCCTACTCTGTATCTCGTTTCAAAAGTAATATTTTTCGAAAATGAACGTTTTGTACTATCTATTTCAAAAGCTGAATGAAATGTACTACCAATCCGATTGAAATTCCGAAAGTATTACAGAGTACCAACTTAAAAGCAGGGCCCCTGCTGCTTCAATTATATATATTTGTATTTTGCAACCCTCACTTTTATGTATTATGTGTACCTACACAAGTATATTTATAAGAAGCAATTTGCATCTTAACAAAACTGCTCTTCAAATTGGAAACACTCTCTTGAAGCACTATATTTGGGTCATGAATATCTTGGTTTCGGCTTGCTTAATATTCCAGTTAAGCTTCAGATTTTAATGGTAAACTGCACAACTTCCTTAACCCGAGGCATACCAACTTGAAAACCACTGCATTTACTAGACAAACATGATTACCACAATAACTCGAGGAAAGCAAACACTATGCAAAAGCTACGCGTGCGATTCCTGTTGGCACCCTTTCATCTGAATAAAACGTCCATTCCGGTATTGTTGCCGCTTAATCCTCCTTTCAAATAATAAAATCATTCAAAGACGAATGTTTATCTGCATGTAACCGCACGTCCATGAGGGTCCAAGTAAATTCCAAATGTAGACAAACTATACATTCGTTCCTTGGTCTAAATAAAAAAAAATTATTATAATCATCCACGCAGAGAAAGAAGTGTATACCAGGATAAGGATTCAATTTGAGTCAAAGGGACTTTCGGTATCCGACCACAGACCACACACTGATCTCTTGCGTGCGGAAGACGTGTTATTAAATTACGATAATAGAGCAGATTGTTTTGGGCAATTTATCAGTAAGACAAGTATCCGTTTAATTTATGAAAATGTATTTCAGTTCCTGGCAATCGTCAGCAAAAGATTGGGTGGGTGATTATGTTTTGAAGGGAAAAACTAAATTAATTGTTTAGGCGGTTTGTCAGCTAATTCGGGATCTGTTCCTAGACAATTTTCTTCTTCTTTTGAACTACATCAATCGCATATACTCACATCGCAGTCCAGTCATTGATCCTGTGTGTCCAGACTCTGTGATTTATTTTCATATCGTCATGTGAGTTGTAGATGCTACGAAACCATCCAAGACGTGAGTGACAAAATTCTCTTTTCACGCATTAACTCACAGATGTAATTTCGCCGAATGTTCAAGACATTGCTGCGTTGATCTTCATTCGAAATAATTGGCTTAAGCAGCACTTTATGCACATTACAATCTCAAGTATCATAACGCAATTCCCCGACTGTGAATCATCCCCCCCCACTACCAAAATGCTGCGTCTTCCTTGCGGGTTATTTATATGTTTTCATTTAGAGAAACAGATCGATAATGTTCGCATGGTTGACATCGTAAATCCGTTTTCCTGTGAGTTAGCAATTTGCAGAAAATGGAGCGCGGGAAAAGCAGGGAACTGATTTCCTGTCTGCAAAATATTCGGAGCGACAAATTTACTGCTTTTGTTTCTTGTGGTGGCTCTGTTTCATGGTTGAAGGATGATGTTCATCAATTCTGACATATGCTACTAAGGATGGGTGTACCTGTACATGCAATGAAGGAATTCTTCAGGTAAGCGCTTTTGACGGCGTCGCTTGTGCATACTTCATATCATGGTGCATATGCTACTGCGATTAGAATGTAAGAGAATATTTGATGTGATAAATTGCGCTGCAGGGTCGCACTGCTTGAGATATAAGCGGAAAGAACAACTAAAGCGATTTGCATAATGAAGTAATATCTGTCAGCTTGATGCATAATTTCTCCTATAAAGAGAGAAATGCTCTTTTACCTATGAAGACGCAGTGTACTGGAAAATGGTACCAAGAATATATTAAGAAATCTACTTGCTCGTGTTTATGTCTCGAAGTGTACAGAGAATCGAGAGTTTTTAAAATGTTTGCTAGGTGCCACAGGTTTAAGCTTAGTTTCGATTGAACAAAAAATGGGATGATGGCTATTTGAAATTGTTTCATCATATTTGAAGGACGTTTATTTCAAAGTCTACTTCCTTCACGAACAATATATTGCTCCACATAGTTTTAACATTCTGGTGGCGTATACGTAGCATTTCCTTGAAGAATTGGAGGACCTAGAGTCAAAAACTCCGGTGCAATTAGATATAAAGAATTCAATCTATATTAAATGCGTTCGGTTTCTATTTCATTGAAATAGCTACTTAATATTATTTTAAACAAAATGTTTAGCATATTAACAGCACTAAAAGCATTTTTTTCATGTGAAAATAAATACACTGTAAAGCTATTGCTTAAAGTTTTCGAGTACAACTTTTCCCAGGATAAATTATCCAAATATCACTTCCTAATTGCATTTACTAATTAGCTTGTAAAATTCCCTAGCAAATTCCTCATTTTAATTACTGTGTGCGATGAAGACTTCCCCGACAAACTTTAAGTCCAATACCCAATGGACAAGCATTTATATAAAATTTGTTTGGCGAAACTTTCCCCCATTGCAGGATTTGTGGTTTAAGAAAGACCGAAAGAACAACATTTTAACTACACAAAATCTGATGGAATTTTCTCTAAGGATCTACGAGTACTTGGGAAATTGCTTGTGTAATATTTGCCTGAATTTAATCAGGCACATTGCCTTGACTTGATGTCATGACTTAAACATTCCACTGGTGTTGGCTTTTATACAAAAATGAGATATCTAGTAGTAGTAGAAGTATATTTTCTATTAAGCTTTGGCCAAGGCAAGTTCGGAAAATTTAATTGTAGCTTAAATCGTAAGCACAGAGAAAGGAACGAGGGAATAGATTCGCCACCGCCTTATGGTCAAATCAGATACACTCGTATTCAGAAATGTAAGCACAAGAATGCATCTTCCCGTCGATGCAATTTGGAGGAAACTCCTTGCATTTACAAACTGATGGAGTTGGTAACAATCTTGTCAACGCACAGCTTCAAAGTTCTCTCAGCTAACGCTCACAAATTACCCGTGCTTGTATTACATCAGAGAGAAAAACAATTCCTTTCGATTCAATTTAACGAAAATAAATTGAGTGTAATCACAATGAATCCACAAAAAAGGAACTAAGCTTTTCGCATTTTAATGCCTTCCGATGCGCCAACCTGAAAACCACCTCAAAAGGATTAAATGAAAAAAAAAAGAAGAAGAACAGAGCATGTATTTTTCTGACTTGCGAGCTACCGCCACCAACCACGAGCTATAGAAAATCCCGCAACAATTGAGACAGCAAATCCCTTTGAAGACTCTCCCCAAACCACTAGTTACACATAAACCATCCATCGTAAAGGTCTGCTACCCACTCCGAAATGCCGGCATTTTTACTGTCTCCCTAAATAGATTCACAGAATTTCAGTAGGATGCTGTAGTGGGGGAACATCTCATTCGCCGACAGAGATGTAGTATGCAAGAGCAAATATATATTCTTTATGCAGAAAAAACACACCAGAAATTGTTAAACTAAATAAAAATAAAAATCAATGTTAGGATCAGAATGGAAGGGAAGTCATCCGTCAGCGGGCTTAAACTGTCCCAATTTTACCCTCGGCAATATTCTGCTGTGGGTTGGTGTAAAAACATTTATCAGCACCGAGTTCAAAGGAGAACAATTGTGTGCTTGTTGTACACACACTCACCATTTCAAATGGGTAGGCTGTCGGACTGAAAACGGTCGTTATCTGAATGCTTATAGTGTTTGCTTAGGAAATTGTTGGTAGTCCTTTCAATTGTAACTCTTTTAATTTTGTAAGGAAATCACACTTTAAGTTACTGGAAGAAAAATAAATATTGAAATTTGTAGGTCGTGGTTCCCTAACTCTTCCCTTGGTGCTCTTTTAACGTGTTTATGAAAAACACTGTTCAAATTGGAAGAACTTGTCTGATGTTGTTTGGCTCTAATTTTTTTTCTAAATGACAAAATCCGACTCTGTTTTTTGATGTTTATTTGAACCTTTAGAATTTTATTGGCCATGTCGAGAAGATGATATCGGCCAAATGGGCGCCGCCACAATTGATTGCCATACGGGCTCGTTTTCATCACTTCGGCGAGAACTTCAGGCGACAGATTCTCACACTCGTGTCAAATGTTGTCCTTGAGGGCTTCTTGGGTCTCGGGCTTGTTCACGTAAACACGTGACTTCACAAAAACCCACAAAAAAGTCTTGAACGGTTAAATCGGGCGATCTTGCGGGCCAGTGCAAAACGCCATAACGAGAGATGAGGCGGTCCGGGAACGCCGCCTTCAGAATATCGGTTGTGGCTCGCGCAGTGTTAGCCGTAGCTCCGTCCTCTTGGAACCACATGTCCTCCAGTCCTAATTCGTCACATTGCGGCAGAAAAAACTCGGTTAACATGGCCCTATAGCGCGCACCGTCCACTGTTGTCGTTTGACCAGCGGCGTTCTCGAAAAAAATGGCCCGATGACTCCTCCAGCGTGAACAGCGCACCATGCAGTAACTTTGAGCGGGTGTAATGGCTCATCGTGCATTACTCGTGTATTTTCGGTGCCCCAGAAGCGATAGTTTTGCTTGTTCACGTACCCGCTGAGGTGGAAATGAGCCTCATCGCTTGTATTAGAAATTCAAATTCGCTATAACAGCAAGTTTTGTTGAATATAACATGACGGTACAGATGAATTTTTTTGTTTTGAAAACATTTACATAATTTCCACCCCATGGGGAACATTAATGCACACTCGGCACTAGTAAAGTTTTACTACTATATCCTGCGTTTGTGAAAGGAGTATGTAAATCGACTTACAGATGGATGATTCGATTGTTGTGTTTGTTGGATGTTTGTTACTGTGTATTGATTTGGTGCGTAGTTCTCAGAGGGCCAGGAGGTAATGAAAATTCAGAAAAAATGAACCAAGCTGAGTACGCTCACTGTGCTTTCTGCACTGAGGCGAAATGAACCGTTGTAAAATCTCTCTTGCACCATTCTTAACACTTAACACGCATGGACGTACACACATTGCCTTGTTTCGACTTGAACTCAAAATATTCTTTAATACTTCTATATAAAAACTACATAAAAAGGGCAAAAATACATCCAACAATCTGTCCGCCTACCTATGAATAGTGAGTTCCTTTTTGTTTTTTTAGCACAATGCAATCCCTTTCCTAATGCAATTTATCACTGGCCGGCCATAGGCCGTTTCCTAATTGATTAATGTCCCCACGCAAAACTAGAAATTCGCAGCAGCTCGTCGCTGAATGTGTACCGCATTTTCGTAGCTCGTCCATTATAATTCAAACTGGTGATGAATAGCGTTTTAGAATAATTTCTAATTTGCATGGCATTTTTGTCTGCCGAAAAATGTTCATCTCTGTGATGTTATAGTCGAAAATTTTCGCCTAAACCTAGTTGACATGTAACACACATTTTTGGATCGATTCATCACGTGCGGAAAAAAGAGGTTTTGCAGCATAGTTATGGAGCTGCATATTCGCATTAACAAATACAACATCCCATATCCGTAGGATGCAATGTCTTTCATAAGTCATTAGGCAAAAATAAACGAAAATGTATGGTTTTGAAAGCTAGGACTCGAACATGAGGTGGTCACTACCAAAAAATGTTTTCACCAATTATAACGAACCACAAATCAATAGACTACGTCAGAGTTACACTCCCTGCGAACTGTACAAAACAAGTAAACATCATGGCTTAAACTCTGTCAAAATGGAAATGTATATGCATTGATGAATATTTTTGAACATCCAACAGAGATTTAAATATTAATTTGAAGCACCATATTCTGATTATTATTTTGACTGCAAATAACCCACTGATTGGGCAGGATTACCAGTAAACCTTTCCAATAACCTGCCACTATTGGGTCAGTAAGCATCAAACACAGTTTTACCTGATGAGACGTCAGGCTCATCTAATCACTGCCATTTTAGAAATTCAACGCAAATTGAATATCCCCTTTTCTATTGTACAGCAAATCCTCATTGGTTAAGCAACAATTATTCAAAAGGGGTTACATGATAAATCACTCCCTTCGTTCGTTCGTTAGTTCGCTCATTATTTATTATTTAGGCGCGAGTGAAGGCCTAACTAAGTTTTCAGAGACTTTTCCATTGAATGCTGGGGCAAAGGATTTATTCAGGCATTCTAATCACAGGGCATGGTATAATTTATGACTCACCAATCGGAGTGTTGAGGTTCGCGAGGTTTACTTTAAAATGCGTTGCTTTGAAATTCATATATTTTGAAATCGGGTCAGCAGAGAATTTATTTTTAAGCGGCTTTTGAGTTGTGTCGGAATTAGTTTTCTAATGAGCTGATGGCAGCTACGAGTATATTATATGAAAGTCGTTAATATAATTATTCAGGCGAACCAGGGCGAAATTGAAAGAACAACCGCAACGAGTATAGAATTGTGATGTGGTACTTCAATATCAATAGGAAGATATGGTCGCCCGTAATACCGATTTGCAGAGGTTAATAGTCTCCGGGCCGTAGTATTGCGGTATGCCCAAGTATTGTGTTCGTATCTTCTTCGCCAGGGATGTAGTTTTTAAAATCCAATCACATCTTGGGTATCTGAAGAAAGCCATATTGCGGCGTAACATTAAATTAATCGTAGATACCCTTTGAAAATACCAACTTTTACCAAATTTCGACCCTCGGTTAGTGCATCTTGCTTCGACGTTATCTCAACAATATAAAGTCACAAATTGAAGCCTTTTTGCCCTATCTTTGTTACCCATTTCACGTAGCTCAACTCAATGGCTTTCTTAAGATGTTTCAATGAACGTGCGCTTTTGTTCAGCATCAAGTATGTGCTTTGGAAATATTCCAAAGACGCCAAGTGAATATTCGCGCAAGCACAGAGTCGAAAACGTTAAATACCTACTTAGTGAAAATGTGAAGAGTGCACCTACATTCACTGCGAAGTAGTAACGCTAATCCAAAAGGTGCGGGGAAACTACGGAAGAAGAAGCCGGAAATATCGGTTGTTGAACATGAGACGAAAAACGCGAGTACGAGTATATATTTCCAAAGAACTTGTTGCCATATGTTCAGGGTAATGCCACTTCAAAGTTTTACCGGATTGAAAATGATTCGTAGAATGAGGTTGCGTGTCGCAGGGGATATACGTGTTTTTGTTTTTTTCGGTTTGTTTGTGGTTTTTGAAGTAGTTTGCGCTTTACTACAAGGAAGCACACTCCTTGTATATCAAGTATATGCACAGTACCTCGCAGCATTCAAAGTCTTGCTGATCACTTATCTGATCTAAATGTATTCGCTTTCGATGAGCAGATTGTAAGGTTAGAAGTTGGTTTTTGGCGTACACTGTTCTATATCTTCGCTTAAGCAATATTATTGGAAACAGAGTTATGTAAATGTTTCATCCACTTGTTCAAATTTCTTGTAAAGTACTGAGTGAGTGGGTCGTTTAACAACAATTTTGTTTAACCAAATATATTCCGACGACCCGACGAAAACGCTCAAAAAATCTCCGAAATTCGCAAATAAAGCCTCAAAAATATACCAAAATCTACACCGAAGTTATAACCTAACCTAAAACGACCAGAAAATAAAACCAGGAGACCAGCCGGATAAATGCATAAGAGCAACCGAAACAAACCGATACTTTCTAAACATATTTTATTCACAGTTTATTCTTGAAATTGCTTTAACAACTCGCCGCTAATCATCATCATTAGCACTAACACGACACTTCCCCGCATGGTCTAGACTGCACCTCTCGGCCATCCCAATCAAAATACGAGTCCCAGTTCTTATGGTACCATTTGTACTATCCTGAGGAACTATTAAGTGTGATGCTGTCAAACTAGACAGTAGCAAAACACCGACCACAAGGTACACACAAATCCAACTAGCTGAGAGCATTTTGCAGATTACAACAGCTTGCTTTCAAGTTTATGCAAGCTCTGATCGTACGTAAGCAGTAATTGTTGATTATGCTTCGAATTGATAATGAATTGAGGTCGTGAAAAATGCTCAGGTCATGAGTATAAAACGAAAATTCATTCTTATCGCTATATGAGTGTAAAGTGAGTATAAATGCGTTGCCGCCAACGTACAATATTTGCTGGTATAATCGATTATTATGACGCCGATAATGTCGAACATCTGTTATCACTTTTCAGTTATACATATATTTTTTAAAATAATCTTTGTATAAACATTGAACTTTGCTAATAGCGATGGGGTTCAATATCGGTAACAAAAGAAAAAATTTCCTGGCTGTGAGCAATGAACTTTATACAGCAACGACTTTTTAAGAAAATCTGAATCCACTGACATTTTGTATACCACCCTCGGTGCTTCCATTTATAATTTTTATCAATTCCATTTTAGGCCTGCATAGTGCTTTCCCTTCCATCACTAAAGGGTCTTGATTCTGCATTTTTGTGCCTGCATTTAATCATTATACATTTGGTCACAGCATCATTGAAGGAATGAAGGGACCTTCATAGCCACCCAGGGTTTCTGTAGTTATACAAGTAGATATTGCCCATGTTTTAAATCTCAAAGGAAAACCACATTTCTTACGATTTTTTGTATTAAAGTGTCCTTCATATCTTCCTTCAAAATTTCATTGAAATGCATAATTTTATTTCCTCACTCTAAAATAATAAGTCAATGAAAATAAAGCAATATCGAATTTTTCGATGGTGCAAAATGTATATATTTGCATTTTTGTGTCCATTTTGTGAGCCAATTTAATGTTGGATTTTAATTGAATTTAATGATCGTCCTGTTCACATTAACATAATGCCTTATGCCGCAATTTCCACTGATGCGACGTGACGTGCTTGAGAATATTAAAAATTTGTTTGCGACTTCATTAGGTCGAAATGGGGTATATAATAGAAAAAGTTTTTATTTCTTTGTTCACCAGTACCTGGAGATGGTAATGTTTCGCTTAATAATATGCTAAACAGTTTGCAGAAGGTAGATGTTTGATAGCAAATTAAAACTCGCACAAGCAGAGGCACTAATTGGCCGCCATTAAATAGGAGCGATAGAATTAAGGGCCTTCAAAATGTGGTCTGAATCGAAATTTGAGAAGTATTCCAAAAAAAGGGATGGTCGGACAAGTTATTAACTGTCTTTCATGTTGCAGTGGCGCTCTTAGAGAAATTTGGACAGAGGCAGGCAAAAATGGGTTTGGTTGAACACTTTTTAGTCAACTTTATTTCATTTTGTATAGATATTCAGTCAACTACTGATAACAACAAAATAATTCAACCCCCACTGCCTTCTACCTTTACCCAAACTCCGTATGTGCCGTACGGGTATATGTTCATCCACTCCGGATGTTAACCTGCGTAATTAAAATCAAAAAGGACGATTTAGCTGCCTCCCTTTGTGAATAATGCATTTGTTCAAAAGTTTGTTAAATTGTTCCCCACATGGGGGCAATACAAAAAGTACCGAATTCAAAAAAGCGCATTTGTATTATGTATCTACCTTAAAAGCCGTAGAAAGCACTCACGAGCTGGGAATTGAATTAAAAAATTAATTATATCCTAAAACAATTAGCTCATTGAAGGACTTTTCAACTCTAATGCATCTGCAGCAGTGTGTGCCGTTTGGTTTTATTTAAACTTTAATGCGCATGCAGCAGTGCGTGCCATTTAGTTTTATTTGTGTCGAATTAATTGTTAATTATTTTTAGTAGTTGAAAAGGAATTCATGAACGGCCATTATAGTGGAATGACCACAGTCCGCTAATTAATGCTGAATTAGTAAATGAACATAAATAAAGTCGAAATGCTGTTTGGCCTTACAGTCAATAGAGTATCCAGTATTTTTCAGTTTAAAAGTACTCATTTTTTACCTGCTGGAAATGGAAGAGTTTATGTTTCGACACAAAATATTGTGTCACCTAGGCCATTAAATGCACTCAAGCGATGAGCTCCAAATTTGTATTTCCTCCAATAAGAAGCCAGCTGAAGAAAGAATGGAACAAGTGAGGAAAAACATCATCAATAGCTCAGCACAGCATTAAGAAAATAACTTGGCACGACATACATCCTGTGATCCTGTGGTAGGCACTTGGTGACGTACGTCCTCATCATTCTAAAGTGGGCAGAGTGCTCGTTCTCACATTTGCACTACGATGATATACAAGTAGGTATACACAACATCCTTTGCACAGCACTACAACACCAAGGAGAATGAAAAACGGAAAGACCAATTATTCATCCAGTGAGTCTGAGTTGTCTCGTCTCTTCACCACCTCGGCAAAAGTTCAAACGAAATAAAAAGAAAAATTTCTTTATGTTTCCTCTACTTCAGTTGTGGACAGGGAAACTGAAAGGTATTCTTCAGACACAGTAGGACACAAAACCTTTATCTGTCGACACAGGTTGTTATGGTTCCTCATTTGCACTTCCTTCTTAAAGTAGTATCTCTTTAAGTTCTGGTAAAAGGAGTACGAGACCATGCTCGGTGTGGACATTGCCAATGAAAGTAAGGGATAGCCTTCACTTCTGTCAGGCCAGATATTGGTTTCACACAAATAGCCAAATGCGAAATTTAACTAAAAGTAGTAGTAAATCTGTCAACCGGTTGAACGAAATTGCTGTAGAAAATGTTTAACAAAACAATCCTGATAAGAATGAAGAATCCAATCGGCAATAGATTAAAATCGAACAACCTCTTGTCCGTTGACAAAAAAAAAGATAATTCTCCACTGCCAAAAAGTGTCCTCTCATTAGTACCTCTTATAAAGCTCCCATTTGGCTATGCTCTCCCACTGCTTATAGTATGAACGTCCACTATCAAACTGAAAGTTATGATATATCAGACCAAAAGACCAGAACGTATGACGTTGCCGTTCGCCTTATTTTTGTTCCTTGACTGCAAGCTGTAATTTGTCCTTTTCTTCTTTTGACTTGCGACCAACATGGATGTATATGCAATATTAAAAACAAGGAAGGAAAGGCAGCGGAAACATCATGCTACCTCGGACGGTACCCTCCTCGGTGCAAATACAAGTCAAGAGATACCTTCAATAATCACGTTGAATTTAAATTTAGTTCTGTAACTGCATTTAAGAATAAAACCCAAGTGAGGCGAGGGCGATATTTACAGAAAGTTGTAACTCCATACGTTTTGAATTTATTGGTACCAAAAATCGTATTAAATGTTGAACTTTCATTTTACCCTGTGAAAAGCGCCACAAAGCAATCAATCAATTTGCCATAACTTTTGACACTCTCCTGAACCTTTTAGTAGGTAGTATAAGCAGTGGTGCAATCGGCTGCTTTTCTAATACCTCGCGGCTCCTCGGATGATGAGTAAAAACGCCACATTGAAGGATGCAAAAATAAGGATGCACAACAACAAAAAAAAAAAAAATGATTTTCATGGATCATTAAATAATTCAATAAAATTCAATTCAGCAGGAAGAGGATAAATCGAATTTTTATTGCATCAAGATGGTGTTGCGCGAAATATTGTTGGCAGTTGCTCAAAAACCAGAAAATGAATGCCCGTCGGACGTTGTGACGGTTGAATGTTGATTTATGATCCTCTCACGTTCATTGTGGTGGAAGATTTGAAACATTTATGGGAACCATAACCGCGTTATAGTTTCCACCACTATTTTTGCTGTAGCTAGTTTTTTTTTGTTGCGCGCAAATATTCATAATTTCTTTCTCTACAAAAGTACCCCAGCAATTGAGTTCAAGAGTTCTTTTAATACAGTTCAATTAGCGTCATATTAGTAAACCGCTCTAAAATAATCGGATTTATATTACTTCGTCTTTGTTGAAGTCTGTTTTTCGTCAGTAATTTTGCTCGACATAAATCGTCAAACATAGAACTATCCCAAGTTCGATAGCTGTTGCGTGGATGTGGACATGACCACTTTACTGAATTTATTGGGGACGATCAATGTGTACTGTGCGATGGAGGCACTTTTACTGCTGCAGTATAAAAATACCGATAATAATGTTTATGTCAATGCCAGTGGGATTTTCTTTTGAAGGATACTTTAGTTTAAATTTTTTGTTTTGGGTGACTTGCATTTACGATATAGAGGACTATAAATAACTTCGCTCTAGAGACGCAAATGGTTTCTTAAACAAAAGACGCTACAGGTTCCCTTATACGAGGAATTATTTTACTGATGCGTGTTAATAAATTAAATGGTAGGATATATTCGTTGTTGAACCACATTGGGCCATCTGTGTCCATGTTGGATGTGTGAACTTAGTTTTATTTAAATTAACTCTAATTTATTTCTTCACTAAGCGACAGCTTTATTATTAACATATACGTTCTGATGTGTAATTTTTTTCTTTTTTTTTTAGTTGACAACTGCAACTGGGGTAAGTTATTTCAAAATTTATGTAATATAATTTAAATATCCCGATTTAAGTAAAATGTATATTGGTACATATGTGTCGGCCGTGGTTTGGTCGGAAGTAGAGCAAACGAAAAAGAATCTGAAACTAACTGCATCGAGACAATTTCTAATCGTTGTGTGGCTTCAATCTTCCCAAATCAGTTGCAGAAGCATAGAAGAGTCAAATCATAAAACTATCCCTTGTTGGAAATTCGATCAGGATATTAAAATCTTACAATTTTTGACTAATTAAGACCCCAGACGTTTTAGATGTCACTAAAGTTATGCCAGATGAATTCGGTTCTTTCTGTCAGGACAGCAGAATGTTTCGGTGCGTTAACATTTTTTGGTTCGCTTCTTCACATTGCGTTACGTTACCATGCTTTCAATAAAAATGGAAGTGGCAACGCAGCTCGTAACCATCCATCTTGGTTATACTACATGTTTTACCGTCGCACGTTCTGAAAGTTAGATTGAAAAAATTCGTTTGTTGACTTAGCAGAAGGTTTACTTTTTCCTAATGATGTTTCCTTTTCAAACTTAGAACAATATTATGTTTCTTTCGCAAAGACATTACGGGTACGTTACTCTGTGTTAAACAGACAATGTGCGCACAGTGCAATTTATCTTTTTAAATTGCCTATAAAACATACATCAAAGGCGTAGAAGCGAAGCAATTTACCATCACACTTGTGAATATAAAATCAACAACACAACATGTTCTTCTTGTGATCCTTTTGTGTATACACACGAAATTGTCATTAGAGCGAATTGTCGCTGTTGGGTGAGGGGAGGAGGAAATTTCAATTCCAAGAAAATTCCATTACCTTATGAAAATTACTCACAAATTATAACGTTGTCAGTTCTATGCAAATTTATTGCACTTCAGCGAATATTTGCTTTGATGGGTGTATGTGCGGTAGGTACAAAAGAATTTGAAATATAAATAAGGGAATAATGAAAACCGCAATTTATTTCGGGATAACCATCGACTTGACTATTGTGTGCTGCATATCCTCACATAGCTAATTGAAAGCTTAGATTGGTGCTTGTTTTCTTGGTTTTCTTGTATTTGGTAGCTGAGGGCTGGTATTGGAGCTTTGTTTCTTTGCATAATTTATTTGAAGTCAGGTCTTTGCTAATTTCCGTAGCGTGCGGCACCTAATTACGGCATTGAAATAGGATGGGGTGGAAACTTGTTTCAGGTGATAATTATAATTTATTGTCGTATATAATTAATTCATTCGGTTGTAAGATGTAAGCACTGAGGTGACAATTTTTAGTATGCACTGCAGTGGTTGTTATTATTTAAATAGATACTCGTACTAATGAAGCGGGCGTGTATTCCTGGGAAATAAATTAAATAATAAAATGGGATTGGAATTCTTTCGTGGAAACAAGAAGCACAGGAAAGCGCTGACACAGAGTGAAATCACATTGCACGGAAACCAGTTCAGTGGCGATTTTCTGAATCTGTTGTTTCATTTTTTACATACCTTAATAAGTGTCTTAACTATTTTATTTTGATACGCATAGCAAATTCTGCACATCCATTTTGAACATAAGTTGAAATTCCTCCCCACTTTAGAGATGACCAATATTTGAACCATTTGAACATAAATTCGTATTCTACAATTAAATTTCTTTTTAAATTTCCAAAAGTCCTTAATATATACACATTTTTCTTTTCAAAGCCATTAAAACCCGCCGGAGTGTAAAAGTTTATAGACATTAACATCACTCCTTAAAAACTGATGCTTTCAAACTGTGATAAATCAAACAGCTTGGTGGTTAAATACTCCCCTATATTGCTGTAGAATTTCGACAATGAACAGGTTTAATACTTCAAATGTTTTATGTTTCTTAATTCATTTTGTTCATCCCTTTTCCTTCAAGCATGAAAGTGAAGTTAGATAGATATCACCTTTATTTGTAAGCAAACGGTCACTATATAAAATTTATGATGCCGAAAGAAAGGAGTTCGGAGAAAAATGTATATATCTAGATCGACCCAAAGTACAAAGGTGGTTTGCATTGGCGCAGGACATGAGTGAGTTAATAATAATCTCTCGATTTTGCCCTACCCTTTGAGGGACCGTGTATTTATTGAGCATTTCAGTTATTGAATTCAGGTCTGTGGAAAACTTGTATGGCATTGTATCAATGAATTCAATAGTGAAAAGAAAGGAATTTTTCAATTTACCAACTGATCCAAATAAATAAAGGTAGAAAACATTGCGAGTTTATTCTACAGTTGAGCTTATGAAAGGGTATCAGATATAATGGCGATTAAAATGAAAGTGTGCACAATAAAAAGAGGGCAACCTCAGCTGACGGTGATTTAGTTGAAGTTTGTGGTAAACCGTTAAACCAATCAGCTAATCTTTTTGGCATCCTTTCAAAGTCGACTCGGACAATATTGTTTAACAGTCGTGAATAAATAGAAAAGTCAAAAGCAGTACATTGGTTTTTTGGCCATATTTGTGGCGTTTTGGTCTTTACTTCAATTTATCATTAAATCAAGTGAATTGCGAACATTTTGTTTTGAGTGCACATTCATTTTTTATTTGGCTATTACATTCCAATATCAAATTGTAGGTTAAATTTTGAAATCTTATTCTTAGACCTTTTAGCTGTCAATTAATAGTGTAATGCTCAAATTTGAGTACGAAGTTCTTGTGCACTGGTCTGTCTTGGGACTGTAAGCTGTATCTATAGCTCTTTCAAGTGCGTAAAATAGCAAGTCTTTCCACAAATACTCAATGCACAGCTACTGAGTCAGCACATTCATTGACTAAAGGGCAAGAAAGCACATCAAGTCCTCCAACTTCTCGATGCTTTATGTGCCTCCACACCATCTTTCGACGTGGCATCCCCACTGCTTTGAAGACAAGGAACAAGTGTCACCCCTTTTCGTCTCACTTTGTCCCATTCTAGCGTGTGGTTATAACATTTTTATGACATACTTTTTACGAGTTCAAAAACACAAAGTGGTTTTCAACAGAAAATATTGTTTGAAACGTGTTGGTGCGTATGTGCACCGCTTAAATGCCCCTTCATCCTTTCATTGTAATAGAGAACAAAAAGACCTCGGCGAAGAAATCAAAACGTACTTAGGAAAAGTAAAAAAAAAAATCCGCTGACAACAGTTTACTTGTTTGTCGTGGCGCGCCAAGATGTCTGGTTCTGTATATGATTTCAGCGCGCATGGAAAAATTCTATACTTATATGCATACACAAACTACACAAGCTTTTGGACTACAGAACTTTTCTGTTTACCAATGTGTCAAGGTATGATACATCTGATTAGGAAATAAAACTTCGTGGTGGAAAATACTTGGTGGCGTTGGTGGCGAACTTTGTTGAATGACAAAAAACCAGGAAAGGAAGCAGCACACCATTAGCTTGACCTTGTTAATTTATTTGTATTAAATTGTTGGGTTGAAGGGGGAAATAGATGCGCGATGTGTTTGAGTAGTGTACACCTCTTACTCACTGTCAGATCGTTGATAAATATCATACCTATCTACTGTCTTAAGGATGCCTGCCTCATGCTTGGTCTGTTGCCATAAATCGAATCTAAGAACTGCCATAAAACTGTTTCAAGCCCGCACTGGCTGTGCCGTATTCCGTATTCGTAACCACAAGCAATTACCCTTGGCACTCATCGCTCATGGCTTTGTAAGTAGTCTTTGGGTTGATTTATAGGAGCAAGGATAGATGTTTATTGAATGCAGCGTAATCGCTATGAAATACCTTCGCAGTTCCTGCATAATTCTGACCGCAATTTTTCATACACAGAACAACAATTCGCAAAGGATTATTTCTAGCTCTACCCTCGCAACCATGCAAGCACTATCTGTGCTTGGAGCAATTATATTTTGTATTTCCCAGGCTTACTACTGAGGTATATGCATCTCTGGCACAATAAAAAAGAGAGATACAGCTTCAAGGGGGTTTTTCACAATCGTCCAAGGTGCGGTGCGGTCTATTGCTCACGTTAACCTACATTTTCTGGACACAATTGCATTTTTATTCTCATTTTAATGTTGAACTTAAATACCTACAAGCAAAGCAAAGCTCAAAGGATGTATATATGGGTTTGACCGGACAAATGAATTGCCTTAGAGGATAGAAATTGTTAAGTGAGTTGAGTGTTGAACTCGGTAGCGCGTGTAGGTATAGAAGTAATCAAAACCGAATATTCAGCAATTTCTCGGTTCGTTTAAATAGGTGGCAATACGAGGAGATTTTTTTTCAAAGATTTTCTAAAGTTCGAAAGATTCAAAGGGTTGTTAACTAATAAATTTGGGACGAAAGTGTTGCGGATAATCTTCGTTCGATAAGTTGTTGGTAGAAGAGCCGGATAATCATATCGTGGAGCTGGGTTTCCAACCAGACGTGTCCCTTGGGCGATGGTTGGGAGGCCACTTTTCAGCAAAAGAAACTATTTTTTTATCCCTATTGATGAGGTCGTACACGTGATAACATTGCCAGCAAAAATGTTTTCCGGCTTCCTAAAACGCTAGTGAAATAATGTAAATTTTCCTTGCTGGCAAAGGCCATGTACCTATATAGATCCTTTAGCTACAAATTTACTTGAGTATTAGACGTTCTTGATGTGTTATAATTTTCCGTGGATCTCAAAACTTATTTTTTATATCTGAGCAGGTATTCTCTATTTAAATTTGTTATCAAAACACACAAAATTTCCATCACATATTATTTCTATATATATATATATACAAATACAAACGGATAAGGAGAAAGTTTTCGTCTCTAGTTTCCTTAAAACATTTTTCTGACATTTTCGCGTTGCATATATTTAAACTTGACGCTTTGGGCCCATCTCAGCAACAGTTCTGTTAGACTATTCAACCAGTTCTACAACTTTACCCAGCATTTGTCGTCTTCCAAGAAACCAAATTCCAGATTTATGAAAACTCTGGTTTCACACAAAGTTTGCAATTGCGAATGCAGCGTGTATCCTTTTCTTTTATATCAAAGTGCTCCAGGTGAGAGAAAATCCAAACAAATAGATACACAAGAAGGTAGAGGGAAGAAAATCTCTTTAAATTGAATTGAAAATTAGAAACAAACAATGAAATGGAAACAAACAGAATGTCCTGTACATGCAGGTGCGATGTCTCCTGTAAAAGTTGTTGCGATTTTGTTCGTCTTTGTCTCGGAAAAAAAAAAACCATAATCATCCCACTGTGCGTTGCCATCCTCAGTTTCCCTGACGGGTGATACGCTGTTAGAGGATTTCAGTCACGGATTAAGAAATGGATATTTCTCCAATTTCAAAGGCATGGACAATTAAGGAAGACACGCACGATTTTTATCAGTGCTTTGATGTCAACATCTGGCTAAAGCGCCTGCTTTCTTTCGTTATCTTAAAAGACATCCCATTTAAAGTGTGTATAGCTTTACCACGCCAATCATCACAGTATTGGATTCTTACCTTTCTGCAAAGGGGCAGTGAATAGCTAAACCTTTAATAACATCTAGGAAATCCGTCAGCTGCTGCTCCGAATAAAATTAAGTTCTGCAAAGAGACTTGTTACTCAATCGCCAGTCACAGCTTTCTTCAACTTCAAGGGATTCATATTCGAGGCTAGAGTGAGAGGACGCTTGTGTTCTGGTTGTGATCATTAATTTAGCTTCCAAAAATACATCCTCCTCCGAACATAATAATAAAACGAATGTTCCTCTACAACTCAGCGCTTACAAATTATATAAAGTATACCATGCAACCAGAACAACTTTTCCAGCACCATATGTTGAAACTTATCCCGAGCGCTGGTAATATCCTTGCAAGTTTGAAATCACAAATGTGATTGCACACTCCAGGCGTGCATCGTGCGGATTTGCAAGGTGACACCTCGCTATGTGAGAATAACAGCTCTCTTCATTTCGTCAAAAAAAGTCTTTCTGATTTTAAATAAGCGACACAAGTTAAGGACACCAATATCAGCCCCTTTGGGCATTTATAAAGTTTACAACTTTATTGGGGCGTCGTAGGTTCTACCTACTTTCTTAACTTCCACTTGTTTTCGCTGTAAATTTTATTTTTGTTGTTTCAACTTCGACTTTTTGGATACACTGGAACAATTACTCAAGTAGAGTAAGTGCGGCAAATGTGGCCCACCCTTAACGTTTTTTGAAATAAAACCACAAATTTAAGTGTAAATATTTTTGTTTTTATTTAGCAGTCTTAGAAATTATTTATATTTCAATCCTTTAAAACATTAATTGCAAAAAAACACATAACAAACAAAATAAAGGCAAAAACTTAAAGGAACTTCATTATTCACTTTTTCAAAAATTGGGGCTAATATGGCCCACCTGGTGTTAAATATGGCCCACCTTGAGCAATGTTTTTTTTCGAGGAACTTTGTTGATTTCCGATATGACCTCCATCATGTCCTCCTTCCGCCGCGTCTTCCATGGTTTTGAACTTTGTTTAGTGATTTTAGCCTTCAAAATAAAAAATAAAAAAATACAAATTCAATCGAGAAAACGACGTGTCAAATATGGCCTACCGGGACATATTACCCACACATGGGGTAGGCCATATTAAACACACGGTGATATTTTCATTCATTTTAATTTTCAACACACTACACAAACTTTTTTTTAATTATAATATCACACAAATTAAGAAAATATTTAACACTACTTACTTTTAGTAAAAAGTTACCAATTTAACACAAAATTTAATATAAAAACACTTAAGAAAACTTACCGAAAAATTACATCGAAAGCAAGAAAAACAAACAGCGCCGTATATCGTCCGCACCCGTCGCGCCACACTCACCTCGAAAGAACGAGGCTAAACCGGTTTGAACGTGTTCGCGATGAACCATTTTTTATAACGTTGTGGGTTTTGGTTTGGGAAAAAATGGAGTAGGCCATATTACCCGCCTGGGCCACATTTGCCGCACTTACTCTAATGGCTGTACATAACTTTCATTGGTAGTTTCGTCGGTTGAATAACACAACCAGAACTATGAAAGTAAAGACACTTCAATGGAACGGTGGCGTTGGTAGTGAGGATAGCAAAATTGGAAGTCTGTTGTTTTGTTTTTGAAATTGTTTTTTTCTTTTGCTAAGGAATGTGAAGATAGTACAGTGGCGCCATATTGGCGTCCATATAAGACAACTATGAGTTGACTTTGTCTCAACCTATTTTTGCCAACAGATATGGTTTGCGATGACTTGCAATTAAGAAAGGCAAGTCGAACTTTGAAAGCCTTCTAACTAAAAAGTGGCGCATGTGTCAGTGACATAACTCAATAAATACGAAGGGAGAGAATTGGTTCTTGTTTTTCAGGCAAAATTTATGAATTTCCGAGGCGTATTATGAATTTCCGAGGCGTATTACGCTTACGGAAGCGATAATTCGATCCGATAAATGTCAAGCGTCATGCATTCATCACTACCCCACTGTGACACTATCTTTAACAAAGCGTCTATTATGATTACCATTTCGAATTCGTCTTTATGTAAATTTCGTAAAAATCATAAATTATTACGTAATGACCCAGATAAAAAAGATATCGATGGACGAGAAAGCTTCAAACATGGCATTTTAATGGGTCCCGTTTACTACCCAATTGACCAATTTTCGTCTGCGATTTAAAACTAATTTAGGCGTTATATTTATACCACATTTAATCACCGCACACAATCGATTTATTTCCGGTTGAATCGATATGTCACTTTGAGTGCGCTTCGGATGAACGCTGACTGCCTCCATGACGGAACCGTCGTACAAAAATGATGATTTATGGTATCGTTTCACACTGTCATTCAATAAGGGAAAATGAAAACAAAAATTTGCATTTGAAACAAGGGAAACTTTCAAACATATTATTATGATTCATTAAATCGTTCACCCATAGGTAATGCTGCTCTTCGTACTCACTCAGTGATTCGATATTCATTTGACAGTGATTTATGTGGGAATACTTCTACCTCAATTCAGGACCCACTTGAAGGTGGAGAGCTCCAATCTTAAAGCAGTATTTCAGGACTTGGTGTACTTTGATCGTCCATTATGCTTGCGAAATTAATAATTAAGTTTTAAAGTTTTTATTCACTTGCAGGAGATGTTTGGAACTGGTTTTCGCCTTTGACGTCAATTTGTAGTTCTTCTATTTCTTTGAAAGTCGTACATGATATTATATTTATTGCACTTCGAACTTGTTTTAGATGGCAACCAATTGTACAGCAGCAAAAGTTTGCGGCTACGTGCAATCCCCACTTCCACTTGACTTCATATTCGGACTTCAATCTAATGTTAATGGTTTTCACCTAATTTTAATGGTACCTCGCATTTTATGTGCACATAAATGTTCTTTCTTTTTGTAATGTACGCACTACAGCTATTCGGTTACTTTGGAAGCTTTCTGAGGAGCACAAATATTAGTGAGCCGCCTTTAATTTGAAACCCAACCGAAATGCAATTTTAAATTCAAAAAATTCTTTAGTCAGCTATTAGCGTGCAGAAGAGAAAAGTTCTTCACCCGAAATTTATGGATTCTCCCAGTACGCGGTAGTCCCACAGCAGACCAATGTTTGTCCATTTAACAGCATTTTTTATGCACATTCACTTGACAAGCTCTAGATACTCTGCAGATCGGTAAATTTCAAGCGTCCTTTCATTGTCCCGCGTTGTTACATAATTCATGAACGGACTAGCATCAGTCAAGGGAGAGCACTCAGCTTCGCATTTTCTATTTCAATTTAACCAAATTGAGTTGTGCTGTCCATACGAGCTACGGGCTACCTTGTGCAAATATTTGCACTTAAAATGCAAACTTAATTTAATTTGCATTAAATATCGTAAAATATGCGCCATGGACCATGGTACATTATTTGAATAAAAATTGGTCGTAGCAGAGTGCGATGGCAGCGCCTGCAGTGCTAACAAGCAGCCCCATTTTGTGGGAGGCGAGGTGTGTGTGAAACTATGTAGACCACATGAGCTCGGGTTGTCTTCTGTCGCTAGGTAACTCGATAGAGGAAATCGGTCACTGTCGACCGGTTAAAGCAATTCTTCTGGGTATCGCTTTGCGAAAACCAAAATGACAATTCGAAGAGACGCCTGTCAATTAATGTCTGTCCTTGGATTTTTTTCCGATAAATATAACTTGGAAAACAATAACTTATTTCTATAGTATTTCGATTTGTTATATTTTTCATATGCTTTTGGGATCTGTGAGATCGACAAAATCTGTACTGTATTATTATAAAAATTGGTATGGTCAATATGTCGAATATGAAGAATATGTTTGACATATTGGTAGAATAAACTGACTGGACTGTGAAGAAATAAAGTCGTGCCCTACTATATGAACTCTACTGTTCTTCCCGATTGCATTCGGTTGCGCATGAAATGTCTTACAAAAAGGGAGTGTGAATGATCGAATAGAAATATCTCTCCGTATTCCCTACAAAACTGATATTATGAAATTATATGCTGACTGTTGCATGCATATCATTAATTACTTTATTAAAGTGCACGGTCGACGGTACACAAATATGTTACCCACCAGCGTGTCGAGCGCAGATTTACTTAAATACCTGGATAAGTGCGGGGGATATATTTTTAATTTCAACAATCGATTCGGCACAGTACAATCTGCTCAATTTGAATAATCTAATTGTTACATTTGACTGGCCTTGGATTACGCCTTTCGAACAGTTAAAAATCCCATGGTCGATGTGCTACAAAGCTTATCGATTGTCAACAACGGAATAAACATTTTATTTACAGAAAAACCATTGAATTTGAGATTATTGTTTAAATTGTAAATTCAGTGGACTTGCTTTCCGGCAAATTGATTTAAATAATAATCCCACACATCTTCCGCATATAGCTGCATGTGTCAAATTGTTCCCTCTGCTCCATAAAACAATGACAAAAATGCATGGTTGGCATTCTTTTTCGGTGTGTTTTACAATTTACAAGCCACCACAAAAACAGTTGATATCGCAGAATAGGGAAGCCATCTATAACTAAGCATTTGAGTGGCCAGCAGAATTTTGTAGGTACATTTTTTGGAGTGCGCATTTTCATTGTTGAAATGTATCAATAATTAGGGTCCTAAATAAAATTCAAACAAATCTATAATGCATATTAGCAAACAGATGCCAAGCTGTATTAGTTCACCTTTCTACAGCAGCCTACAAGTTATATCCTTACCATCAATAGCCCGTTGCGGTATAGACTGCGATTCCCATTAAATGTGTCAAACACTCCTCACCCTGGTTCTTCCCATTGCATCTTAATCCGCTTATCTTACGCAAGAGCCACGACCTCCCGGGCATTGCCGCACCAAACCAGGATTAGGATACAATCTTAAAATTAAATTAGAATATTTTCACTCAACATTAATTAATTTCTATAGGTTGGTAGAGATTTAATTACATTTTGAGCGCTGCGGCAGTGCGGATAACACTTCTAAGAAATTTGAATCCAACCATCAGAACCTGCAGGAGATGGATAATATTTCAAGACATCAAATGACAACAGGAAGTGCGAAGGGCGTCTTTGCAACGGAAATATCAAAAGGATATCAATATTCCAGAAAAAAAATCCCAGACAAAGTTGTGTTTTAGTTTCTGTCTTGGGGAAAGAGATCGCAAATTGTACCATTTTACGGAGAGAAATGGAATTTGATACTGAATTTTAATTTGAATATAGTTGCCCTTCGGTCCTTTGGCAGTGAGGGAGAAATGCATTTGATCTTGTGTTCTCCTCACATTCCATTGCGGCACTGAGAAGTATACAACGAGTAGGAGGTGGGGATGTCTGGTTTCTATGAGTTGAAATTACCTATTTAATTTGCAATTGATTTGCTTGTGGTATTTTTATAAAGAACAATAAACATAGTTCATAGGACTATATACTATATCGACTTCATTCTACCTGAACAAAGGCCACTTAGCCACTCTGCCAGTTGCTTGACTTTCTCGCAAAACCTCAGGGAGTTGTTTCTGACCAAAGTAAAAAAAATTATTTATTTAATTATTTATTTAAATACGAAATTGTTTCTCTAATTGTATTCGTATCTTCCCATCGCTCACCTCTCTCTTTCATCTTCAAGTACAACACCCCAAAGCCATTCATATATCTTCGCCGTATGTATTACTTTACTACACTCCAGGGGATGGCGGGATTGTGCGATTGACAAGATGAGGATGATTAGATACATGTACGCGATAGGAATCACTTTGTTACAGTAATGGAATCATGCAATATAGAATGTGTCCAATTTGGATTACATTCAGGCCGCTGGGATCCAATATTTACAAGCACAAGTGCTGCGAAGAAAGACGACGTCTTGTCTGTAGGCATAGTTAGTATAAAAATCCACACCATTCACCACACGAACGACATAAATATCTTTTAGTCGAATGTGATTTCGTAGATTTGTTGCTCAATGAGTTCATTAGTTAAAATGGGCAAAGTGCCTAATTAGATGAGAAATTCGTTGGCTTGTAGCAGGTACTTACTTGTTACCCGATTAATATTAACAGGTTATACTATAGGCCGACTTCGATGTAGTGGCGTTACCTTTTTTTTCAAGTCATAAACAAACATGCCAGCAACTTATTGTTGAAGGGTGGGTCTTGCAAAAAAAAAGTGTGACGGCATTAATGAGAAAAGGCAACAATTTTTCCCTGTTTGTCTCTATTAATGTTGAACGTCAGCCCTATGTCTTAATGAGGATGACACCACAAATTGTTAGACACAACAAGCAAATTCAATCTTCAACTTTGTGCAATCAATGGATAGTATCATCTTTCCCATCGACGGGTGAAATGAAACAAATTAAGTCTAACCTATACCTTAGTTATGCAACAATCCTTCGATCAGTTGTGAACTCTACGCCATACAATCGATTGCGTAAAGTAAACCGACACCATGCTCGCTGGTGAAGATGGTGTTATATTATGGGCAAAGGCAATCAGAAAGTCATTGATTGGAAACTTTAGTAGCACACCTTGAATGAAATAAATCAACTTTTTCGATTGAAACTTTAAATCGGATTAAGAAAATCGATAACAGCCGATTGATGACTGTACGGCAGTGAATGATTAATTCTTAAGCGACCGTAGTGGAGTAAGTGACTTCGTTTCCAGAATGCTGCCAAACTCACCACAATCGAACTTCGGATGTGTAATCCTTCAAAAGGCTGTGCCATTATTTTACATACATACTTACTTCAATTCTCTATGAACGAAAAGGTGTTCTTACTTCTTAACCAACGCAGAGGCAGCTGGCCATAGAGAGACCAACCATTTCTTTATGTGACACCAGTGAATAAATTTTCTTCATTTGTAAATGGAAACGTAATAGGATATAATTCTGGACAGGCCCATGTTTTATTTAACAGACATGAATGAATTGACTAGTCATCCGTCAGCAACTATCAGATAGCATCGAAAGACCTCACATTTCAATTTTCCGCTCAATAAAAATATTTCCCTACAAATTTCTTGTGTGTATAATTTCTGCGTACAATTCGCCGAATTACTTACAGACAGTCTACCCAGTAGCCGTGCGTGCATTGGAGTTTTATCAGCTCCGTCGATATGTTTTTGCTAGTGGACAAAATTCGAAGTTATTTCTGCCGGAATAATGGCTACAACTATTTAGGATGCGTGACGATAAAATCCTCTTCAAAATTATGATTTTATTTAGTTAAGTTATATTCAGTATTCATGACTAGACGTAGTTAGTGCCAAAAAAGCACTTTAGCAATTTTCCATAAATTTCAACAAACGGCCTAATTCTGGTTCCAAACTGTGGTTGAAGCTTTAAGCAAATCTTTTCAATGGCAAAGCGATGTTCGTTATAAAAAATCACTGTTCGTTCAATTTTAATTTGCAAATCTCAGTAGGTAATCGTAGTTCGGTTATGACATTTATTCTGAAATTGAAAGAAATCATTCAGAAGGAAAACGTTTCGTTAATGAACTCATCCGGATTTTAATTCTTGGGATACGGAAGGGAAATCCATAAAAGCGATTTCATAATACTGTCTAAGGTGAAGCATCCTCATTTTATTTTGACAATTTCAAATGGGTTTTCTGTACTTTTATCTCTGCAGAGAGTTTTACGATTGACATGGAAATATGTCTCACAAAAGTTTCAGTCGAAAAAGCTGTTCTATGCGCTGGAAGTAAGCATCTCAAGATTTCAACGAATAGAGGAAGGATGTGCCAATGAAAATCTTTTAGCAAAAGCTCTCCAATGGATAACTATGATGAGGTAAAAGTGAGTCCTTTCCGCCAGGCAAATCGAGCATTATGAATTTTTGATGCATAACTGGAGGTAATGGCTTCACTTGTAAAATTGTTATTTGAATTCATTTGATTATTAGCAAATGATGATTAGTTTTTAATTGCTGTTTGCATATTCTATCCAAGCAGTTTTCTATTATACACATATTAAGGTAGGGAAGTTGAGAAGGATAACCTTTTTGGCACTTCTATCTGCTAACCATTGTCGGAGGCTTAGCAATCAATGTTCGGGCCAGCTGAATTTGATAACTAGCTTGCATCAATTCTAATTAAAGTGAAGGTATTAAGGAAATTTTATATTCTTCGGTCTTCAAACCAGTCTACTTTTGATTAATATCCCGTGATTTAGTTAATTCAATTATATTTATTAGGGGTCTCGGATTGACTTTCAAAATCCATTATCTGGTGGGCGTCGCAGCTAATTTTATTACTTTCCTTTTAACATCTTCTTGGATGAAGTTTTAACAAAATTAACGCCAGCTAGATAAAATACTACTTTCTTGAATATTCTTTTGCTTTATTATTTTTCTTTTTAACGACTTACTGGAATTATTTTAAATGAATGAATATTATTATTCCTGAGCAGGTGTTGATGTTTGTTTTTTTTTTATTTTTGTTTTGTTATAAATTGTGTTGTTTTCCCAATTCTAACAGAAGTTATTGCAAACTTCTTTTGTCAATATAGATTCAGCGAATTTTCGAATTTACTATGGCGGCCATTCTAAACTGGGTCCGCAATATACTTGCAAACATAAGAGCTGATTCGGCAAACCTTGTCCAATCAAGTTCTTAGACAATATACGTTTCACAACGAATCAAGGACTCAAGTATTCGAAGATCTATCGCTACGTATATTTGATGAATTCCATTGAATGAAAATAACTCCCCACTCGGAACAGTTCAAGTGTTAGTCCGAGCAAAATAAATGCTCTACATCGTTGGTATTGTTTGTATTATTTCGTATTTAAGCATCTTCCAGTTTGTTCACATATCTCCTGATACTCTGATTGATTGGTCCAAGAAAGTTTCCATTTGTGGATCAACAAAATAATAATTCTCAAGTTGGTTCTCAGTGTGCCATTGGGGAACATTTTGTTCTCCCTGGCAAATCCCAGTTCAATCGCATGGACGCCATTGAAAAAACATTATGATGGAATAAGGAATGTCTCTACTTGAGGTATTGGTTGAAAAACTTCGTTGCCAACATCCCCAGAGAGGCCGCACATCTCCAACTTATACTATCATTCACATTTTAGTTTTGGCACAACCAATAAGAATAATGCTTAGCACAATACTGGAACGAAACAAGATTATGTATTCAAACATATATCCGGAGGAATGAGGATGCGATTGAGTCGAACGAGTAGAATATAATTTTGTGAAAATGGATAAGCCTGGAAAGTCTGTCTTTTCTGCAGGGAAATTGTTTTTAGTTTGGTAGCGAAATTGTGTTCGCTTGTCGGAGATGGGTATGCAAACTACCAGTGATATACGAAACCCTTTTTTTACGAACTCAAGCATCCATAGAGTGTTTCTACTTTATGTGGAGTGATTTAGAAACAACCAAGACTGTGATTCAGTTGGCACTCCTATCGGGTTTCGAGCTCTTGCCCAAGAAAAAGTAAACTATTAGGGACTTATTACACGCCGATGAGTTTTTGGCTACCGTACCACCACTCGGATTGGTTTGCAAAAGGAGGACTCTCACATCTCAAGCTTGTCTAGCGATTTCTTTTTGATAGAATTGCGGTTTATGTTTCTAAAAGCGGTACGTTTGCTGACAGAGCTTTGTTATTGCCACAAACGTTAAGAGATAGAAGTGTTCACCAGGACTCACGCTAAAATGCGTCTATTTCCGAATGAGTTCAATGAAAATTGAGAGAAATTTGCGCACCACTTTGTATATTTTATACGAATTTCATTCATTTACTCAGATGGCAGGCTACCAAATCCGCGGGCGATCAGCTGAAAGTGTGCAAATCCTCCCTTTTCAAATTTGGTGCTTACTTCTAATCAAACGCTTTAGTTAAGAACGTGTAAAAAAATGCTTCCACAAAGGATATACACCCTCATCTCATTACCAAAATGGTTGGCAGGCAAAGGGCTGCTAGTTCTCTTAAATTTTAGGTGTGGAGCATTATTTCTAAATCGAAAAGAAGTGCTCACAGTTTGTTTCCGCTCGCTCGTTTGGAATGCCTCTGTGATAATGAGGAAAGGCATTCTTTGCCAATTTGGCTTTTGCTCGTTCCGGCAAAATGTTCAATCATGTTGCTGCAGCTCTATTCACAGAGGACTACCACCACCTGGTTGTAGGGCTTTTCACTTCTATTCTAAGTGGATCGAATGATATCTCATTTGCATTCGCAAACAGACGCCCATTTCAGCCGAGTCCAGGATTTTTTCAAATTGCCATGGACGCGATGGTGTAAGTTCCATTTTTGTTTGCGCCACGCGCATTCTATTCGTAATTGGATCACGTTCTACGAGGAAGGTGTTATAATCAAACTTGACTGCATTTCCATTTTGAAAGAGCGTACAAAGTCAACGGAAATAGTTTTTCTTTTTAGTGCCGCATGTGTCCTGGCAGTGCAATCATTGAATAGAAATGAACAGATTAAGATGGCTCTTAGGGTGATGATTTGCATTGATGCTGGAAGGCATACGGGCGCTATTGGCTGCGATGGTAATATGCGTTTCGTGGTTGAATATTTGTCGCTTTTTCAACCGGATGTTGTTTCAGCAAGTAGTTCATATACTCTTGTGCAGTTGTGGAGTTAGGGAGTCAAGATACATTTATCCATATGTACATGTACCCGTACATCACCACATTCAATATATTGTGAAGAGTCTCAAAATGCAGAAACTTTGATTACCACATACCTTGAAAATCAAGCAAGCACCTAATACAAGAATTCAATTGAATGCTCGCAATACGCACGAATTGCAATAATTTAACCTTCTCTCTCTGTTATTCGTATTTAGTTATTCTCATAGTCAATCATTCAATCAATAGCTCCCGTCTATCACTCCATTTATCCAACACATGGAACTTGTAATCCACTCTTATTTCAGGCAATTTACTTGTTAGTCAAGCTTTGTGCACAAAGACGCCGGTGCAAGCATCACCGTACCTACACTAATTAAAATGAGATGCCTCACGGAATGTTCTCAGGTTGAATTCCTATCTGTGTACTCGCTTCATGGATATAATAAATTTACAATCTACAAGAGAGAATCGATAATTCCCACATATATCCTTCTTGCTGCTGTGAGTTCAAAATGTTCATATAAAGCTGCCGGGAAGTTGGCATCAAGTTCTCTTTGCCCCGCATATTCGCGGTGTGTGCTTCATGCCCTGGCAATCTATTACTCAAGTAAAATGTTCATCAATTAAGACGAATATACGTTACTTCGTTGGTTCCGCATGGGTATACTTTTACTTGAACAGATTATTCAATTCAGTGCTGCCCCGTAGGTGGGTTTGAGCCTTGTGGATAAATGACACATATACTGACAGTAGGATAGTGTGCAGGGGAGAACATTAGTTGATCATGAATTAAAAACGAATTGGTTTTAGTAGTAGTAGTACTTAATTTCTTAGATAAATTTTGTCTCGTAAACTTTAACCTATAGTTAGCTGGGAAGCTCTGTTAATAAATTTTCTTCTGATAGAAGTCCAATTTACATAATCCCTTCAGCTGCTTCTCCCAATAAATTTTTCGAATTTCCTGACTCACTGTTTTCTGATCAGGAAATCCGCCAAATTCGCTTTGCAAAGTCACATCATTCATCCCAATTTAACAAGACACCGCATCAGGTGTTGGATATGCTTCACAATATTGAAGACCCATGCCACCTGTATGCCGCCTCCAATCTGTAGGGTGGCATTTTGAATGAATAATCGTGAGACAAATACTAAAAAGATGTCCTTCTTCGCCAAAGTGCAGTTGACAGCATTTTACAACGAAGATAAAAGACAAAATCTTCTGTCCAAGGTTCTGTGCAGGTGTGTGCTTTGCTGGGGCACATCTTGTTCCAGACATTTGTGCTGATTGATGAGCACCTAGAAAGGCAAAAACGCTCAAGCTTCTGCCAAACAGGTATACCGACTTTCTGATGCAAAGTAGAGTCACTCTGCTTGTGAGTTCAAAATCGAAATACATATGCAAGCACTATATATCCGATGTGAAAGTGCGTAGCCAATTACCATGCCATTGCAATTGTTTCTTGCATTTCACAATTAACACGCGGGCAAGGACTTGCAAGCAAGAAATATTACTCTGTGTCCTTTTATGCTGATGTTTCCTTTGCGTCATCTGATCCCACTGAATTAATTACCAATGCAATTTATTTACTCGCTGGACTTCGTCAAGCTGACCGCTTACAGAAGAAAGGCAAATTTTTCGTAAATCTACAAACCACCCATTCGATGTTGAAAAATCTTCAACGAACTCCGCCCTAGATGCATTCGGTTGCAGTCTCCCAGGCATTAACTTCGCTCAACTGTTTCCAGGAAAGGAAGACTGTACTGGTTTGACAAATGACTACCCCGGAAGCGTTCTTATAAAAGTAAAAAAAAAAAATTTACCTTATACCGTAGAGACCTCTTTTTCTTAGAATTTCCATTAAATTATTTAATTTCAATAAAACTGCCATAGCATATTGTGCCCGAAGCGAAAATATTGTATCGATGGATGGAAAATATATAGGAAAAATGTATAAGACTACAGACAACACCCTTGCCATTTGTAAGGAGACGAGGAATGGGATAAGTCATAGTTAGGTTTAACACCTCATGGTTGACATACTTTCCATATAAAATAAGCTTTCCCACGTTTTGTTTCCACTTTCCCATTACAAATGATATCCTTCTGAGCAAATGCATCGCTTTATTCTGCTGCGTGATGTGTTTTCCATTAAATTTGTTACAATGGATGGACCAAGCAAAAAAAAAATATGAATCTGCCAAAGCAATGGCGGGAGGGATGTTGTTTGTGTAGCTGCATACCTAGACATACATATTCCATTCAGTGATACTGAATCCTCCTGTATGGCAGGTGTTAATTCTGTCAACGTGTTCTTCCACAGCGTACGCCACATTATACTTTCCAAATTTAGAAAGTGATACGACGCGAGGTCTGTTAGATTATACCCGTACATCATGAGCAGAGAAAGTGCTTTTTAATTATATCGAGATAAGGTCGAGCGCCTGGAAGGGCTCACCTCTTTTCCAGAAGGAGACAAGTGATTTATTTTTGTTAAGAAACAAACTTCTGTAGGATGCTTCATTTATCGCTCGAATCGCCAAATTTGTGCGGGAGCTGACAGAAGGACGAAATTACGTGTGCGTACAGCTTATTTGTATCTTTTTTACCCATCATATACGTACATTATGTGTTAATAGGTGTGTGTAGACTTCCGCAATTAATATAGTTTGGCGTAGCTGTTGTGCGGCTGATGGAAGAGATGAAACTTGTGTCGTGCAAAGGTTCCTTCAACCCTGAAAAGTGCAAAGAGCTTCCTTATGTAAAGATATTTTTACTCTGGTCGGGTTTTTCTCAGAGTCTCCCCGCTGTTCTTGTTTAAGAAAACTTTAATTCACGAAAAATCTAAGATCAGAAATAAAATTTGACGTGCCCCCTACATCGAATAAAATGTCACCCCATTCTACAACCTGCACTGTTTGTTTGTTACTTTGGGCCTTCAACAGAAGATTTCCATTAAAGTCTATGGTATACAGTCGACTTGGTGTACTTTTACTTTGTCTGAACAAAGTTCTGCTATATTACTGTGTGTTCTTCTTATGCAAATGGAAAAGGAATACATACATACTTTCACCACAGTTACAGATCCTGAGAACACGAGACTGTCCTATAGGTCACTTCAAAGGCCTTTGAACAAAATCTGACGTGGGAAGAAACATGTGCTATCGCAATCTGATAGCATTTACTCCAATTTGATTAATTCCGATTGAAAGATTGCATTTCTATAGCACGAAGGCAAATATAAAAGAATATTTAATCTACCTCGTATGCCTTTTCTATTAAATCACTACTCTGACATTAAAAGTAAATTAAAACTTTGGAAGCCTATCATTTTCCCGGAGATGGAAGGGGATCGGTATTCAAATGTTATTCTAACAAATTTCAAAACGTCTCTTACTTAAGTAAAAGGTCCTTTGACACTGAATGAGTGGATGAAATTGAGTATTTAAATTCAAATCTAAATGATTTCCAGTATTGTATACTCGTCAACTTGGTGGCAACTATCACGTTCTGACGTTGAGATGGTGTAGTGTGTTGCTGAATTCACAAATCGAAAATGGTTCGACAGTCAACTCTCAAACAAAGAACAACTTTTAAGGTTGCGAAAGATACCGTTAAATATTTATTTTGTGAAACTCAAGTATGACAGGTCGTTCGAAAATTTGAGGCTTCTGTGGAATCGTGATAGGAATGACATCAATACTTGAAAAACATTTGTCTGTTTTTTATTTGACATTTTGCATAGGAGCAGTCGCTTTTATATATGGAAACCAAAAAGTCGTTCTTCTTTGGAAGCGATTTTATTGTTTCAATGTGCAACGATTATGTTTTAAGAACATGTATTTACTGTAGGCACTGACAAATGAAAATAGCGCATTAAATTTTGATTAAGTCACAGCATTCATCAAAGCTGAAAATTTTTGCATTTGCCTTCTGAGTTGGTTGGAGTGCGTAACGGATCTATTTTGCCAAACCGAAGCAACAGCGATTTCCTTGCGAAAGCGTGGTGGTGGTGAGGCACAAAAATAAACATATTCAAATCTGAATAAAAAATTCGTTATCCATCCCATTATTCACTGTGCGATAAAACTGAGCACAGTCATAACCTTCAGCGGATCAAGTAGTGGCAGATCAATTCGCCACCAGATATACACTATCCAAAGATAAGAACCCGCAAGGCTAACAAGGGATAAATGTGAGGACATTTCTCTTATTGGCGAACCGTCATCACTGTCACTCTTACCCAAAGCTCTGCTGATCTCCCATCAATTCATTGAATGTACTGCCTATCTATTTCACGTACCAGCATCCATCAAAAATATATGCGACCAATTTCAAAATGAAGTCATTTCTCTTGCTTCCATAAGTAATCCTTCACTCACTCAAGTGAGTGTGGCAACTTTATCACAGACAGGTTGAGGGTACTACAAGAAATTCATGTCTAGTTTGTTAAAAAAAATAAAATAAAATAAAAATATACACCCCGTCAAATGTTAAACTAATAGAAATCAATGTCAACAGGAGAGAAGAGGCATCAATCAAGAAGCTTAAATGGGCGAGTATTTCCTTTCGGCAATATATGCAACCTCACGACTGAGCAAATATATTCATAAATCACCCACACTGCTCAAGGACACGAAATCCTATTCATAAGCATACTCACTGTCAGTATGTGAATGTGGTGGATAAAAATCTCAATTTTTATATGAAGGCTCATGCCATTCCGCTGCTAAGTTAGGCGACTTTTCACTTCACAGTGCCGAGATGTCAACTGGCTAAAACGGCAACTGGAAAAAAAAATCTACATTAATGATTTATTCAATGAAACCCTAGATAGACGGCGCGCGGTAGGTTCTTCAATGGCACGGATGTTGCATCTATTTTTCGAATTGAAATTCAACACAAAACAGTGATTTTGGCAATGCTTGCTTAAATAGGTAGCGGCACATTGTTTCAGTTGGGAATTTTGAATAAAAAGAGAAATGAATTATAGCTGCAGATATATGATGCATTTTTTTTGTAAAAACGAATGAAATCCATTCAAATAAATTCATCAACTCGCATGCTGGCTAATTAAAAACGGCATTGGCGCCGAGAGTGCCACGAAATAAATTAACGGACATGAGATGGGAAATCCGACAACCCGATCGAAATTAAATGAATCTCGACTTTTATCACGAAAATTATATATGTATATTAAAGCTATACATAGTGACGACAAGTGTATGGACGCATTTTTTTTTTTTGAAGGACGACAAAGTTGTGCGATATTGAATTATTGAATTAATACAGCTGTATAGTGAAATTGTGCTCAAACATCAAATCAAAAAACAAATACAAGCAAGCTGGAGGTTAAACCTATTGTCAGTCAGTGATTAGTATACTGCGGAAGCATAAAGCAAACACATTTGCACAGATCATTTTTCGTCGTGAGTATCAGTTGGGATTTTTTGTTTTCGCTTAATTTTTTGCATGGCATCAAATCGAGGTAAAAAGTATTCGCAGCTCCAAATGTGTTTACAGTGGGTTTCATTTTAATGACAATGCCCTAAATTGTTCGTTTAGGTTAGTGGACAGTGGCGTAAGATATGCCCCACAGATTTATTTTCGGCGTACATTAATTTCTGCAGTTGCCCATAGTTGCATAAACAAAAGATGGATATATCGGTGCTATAAATGCCTGCTTTATAAATGTTTCCTTTAATAATTTGGTGTGCTTAATATAGTATTGTTTTACTCCACTATTTATAGTAAAAATCCCACGCAATCTCCGTTCTGCGTGACGTATGACTACCATCATTAATTCTGACACACTCTCCGCAAAAGCAATTTCCGACGAAGCATATCCTCAAAACAATTGATGTGGTTTCAGCAGACCGCAGACTACCCAATGAACCGACATTCTCCACCTAGTGTAACCAGTCAGTAGATTAATGGCTTACTACACCAGAATCGATATATATAACGAAAATCATTTCCCATCAATACAAACTGGAGTTGTCTGACTCTCTGCCTATCTGTGTTCAGGATAATACTGACCATTTAACCTCAAAAGCAAATTGCATTCAGCAATAAATCCAAATAAAGCTGACAGCAGAAACACGGCAAAAAAGGGGAAAAAACAAAAACAAAAAAAAAAAAACTATGTACGCAAGAAACCTTTAGCTAGTTATTTGCTTTCCACTCATTGTTTTCCTGATGGGTAACGTTTAACGCAACCATTGAAATTTACCATCGCAGGACCATACAGTCTGAAACCCAGTGAAAGCCGGTATTTTATTACATTTTGCATCCTTCCATAATAGATGGTTACAAGATTGATTTTGTGTGCGCTGTCTTGCATTGTTCAGAAGAATGGTAAACCTCCCCCCTTTCATATCGATCTTTGCTGCATCAGGAATCACAATGCACTTGTATTTATAGTAAACAATTCATTCACATTTTTGCCTTTGGAAGGGCCGTCATTGTCATGGTCATCAATTTGGGCGGTTACGGTGCGTGAACTTGGCACTCCCAAAGCTTAACAATTTAGCTCTCTAACGATGTAACTGCTTAAACCAGTGCAGAAGCAGTAATTGATAACCTGAGAATGTGTACCAAAAACTATTACCTCAAATTTGATCAGTAACCCTCCAGCCTCCTTTATTAAATAACCCGACAAAATATTACTTACTAGCTAATTGCAACATCTCATTAAATAATAAAATCCTCCGGCGAATTCCTAATATTCATTAGAGCGAGGGAAGAAAGTATTGTCGACAAATTTCGAGTCCGATACCCCAGGCAAGTCTTTATGTAAACTCTGCTCGGCAAAACTTTTCCCTTCGCAGAAGTGGGGGACCGAATAAAAGGGGGACGACAGCATTTTATGCAGGCGCAGTGGCTTAGTGGTTAGTGTGTTGGACTACTAAGCGAGGGGTCCCAGGTTCGAATCCCGCACAAAACCCAAATTCCAACTTAGGGTTTTTTCCACTGCGCTGCCTCTCGCGAACGTCCGACAAACATCCGAGAGTATAACTGTCTTTAGAGCTTCTCAATTAGCCGTTTGGAATCGGCATAAAAATTGTAGATCCCTTCCATTCGTTCCAAAAATAAAACTCACACAAAACGAATGGTTGCGAGAAGCTAGGCCTTGGGTCCCTACGGACCTGTTGCGCCAACTATATATATAGACAGCATTTTAATTACACAGGCTCGAGTTGACTTTTTGTAGATAGTCTATACTGGTACCGGGGTGACTCGTTATCCAATATCCTTTCGCCTTTAGTTAACCAGAAGTAATTTTAATAGAAACTGATGAGAAGACTTAGTATGCAGAAGGGAATGGATTTTGAGCGAATGGTCTCGTGGATACGTACAAGTATTTTATTCCCTCATCCCTTAATTAATGCTACATAAGTATTGATCTACATATTTTCTCGGCCTTCTATAGTTGCATAACTTCGCGGGTTCAGTGTCATAATAGAGCACCTCGTTTATTTTAAAATATCTACCACCTGACCCAGTTAAATCAATATTCCAAATGAGCACTCGGCAAGCACTTCTTCGAACTATGGAGGTCGCCCTAAAACAAGCAAAATCCCTTTATACTGACACATAACAATGCAAATCTGAGAGCTCGGTGTGTAAATTATGCGAAGCACATAAATCTTCCTTGTAACCCTTTTAAGCCAATTTGCATACAATTTATGCAGTGGATACAAACAATTGTTCATATTTCTCTTCCTATTACCTAACTGTTGTACGAACGGTTGGTCTGTATACTCCAATCCAAGCGAAGTGGGAATTATGCAAATATTCTTCTTTTTAGGGATGCGTTATAGAGCTTTGTGCCGCTGGCTCCCCATTGTGCATTTGAATTTCTAATCGTTCTATCCACCAATGCTCTTGATGATCGAGGTCGATGTATAACCAAAGGCTACTTCTAAAAACTATATCCTAACAGAACAGTGCAAAGTTCTCTACCATCACGCATTTCTCTGTATGGTCGGGGGAAGTATGACTATTTGAAAATTTTATTAAATATGTTAATGCTAGCAAAAGGAGCTTTATACTTTTATGTCTTGTCTTATCGACGGAGTATTGCTTTAGTAGAAACTTTTAATCTCGAGAGTTAAATCGTCGGCTGCACCTGCAACTCGAACTTTATGTTTGCATCTTTAGTGATTGTATCGAGAGAAGAAATCATAATCATACAGCTTATCCTCAAATCGTCCACTGTGTGTGAAAAAGCCACACACGCCTTCCTGCCCTGCATTATTTTCTTACTTAGGACGAATATTAATGAGTTGAGTGTAGTTTTCCTGTGGCAATGTTTTTTTTTCTGGACGAAAGTGCGATCGTTGACCCTTGTTTATTTCTGACTTGTGAGTTCCATTCTGAAAAACGAAGAAAAAATATTTGGTAAATAAAGTTTTTGCATAGAAAATAAAGGAAAATAACGAAAAGCCTGAACTAATTAACAAAAAAAATTCGAAAGTAGAAAGAGAGTTATAGTAAACATAACAAATAGTCAATAAAATCATCAGAAATTCCCGATGTGACCGAAGAAAAATAATAATTTATAATGAAAAATTAATAAAATGCTTTCTACGTAACGACACCCGAATGAGAAACATTTCATTTCAGCTAAGTAAACAGAAGTATCTGCCCTAAATGGCTATAGCCAATTTAATCAGACGGATACATTCTTCTGGCTAAAAGTGATGTACTTTTATGCAATAGCGTTTTGAGTTCTGCTCTTTTCAGTCACCACAGGTGACAAACCGCATCTCAGACTCTCGGCTCGAATTAAATACATTTCAATCGGGTTCCGCATTTTATGTCTCATTGTAATGATTTTTGTCTGCTGAGATAAAGAATTTAAGAAAATTGACAACCCACATAAGCGTATCGAATTTCGCAATATTTGTCTTCGATATCCAATTTCATCACAATCACTGGGTTCACGATATTCTTAATAGTTTCCACGCTTTGCATGCAACCAGTGGGTGGAATTGATCAATAGAGCTATCACAGTCGATTTTCACATGGATTATTCATTGAAGATAGTCATATAAATTACTTGTTGGTTATGCGGTCTTTAAGTGAGTGAGATGTACAAAAATATAACCGACTTCGAAGCATATTTAATAAGCTTGTCTGCAGACGTTGAGTAGGTCGAGTGGAAGACGGCTCTTCCGATCTTTCTGCGAACAGCTGGAGGAATGTACTCTCGTATGTAGTCGGGGATCCCTCAGCATCTGAACTGGGAGAACATGTTTCCATGTTGAACAGTCTTTTGAAATTTCAACACTTGAACACTTGGGACTGTACCACTTTCGTTGACATTCCTCTCATTTGTGGGTAGCCTTTTGAAAAGTTAAATCCGTAAACTAGGGTTTTATAAGAACATTTGGCACCATCCCACGAGTGGCTCTATGTAGAAATCTGTCAGTGAAGACCTTGTGGTTTTGTCTCAACTTCATTATTCGAACGAAGACATTTAAAGCTCTATTGATCAATTTTATCAAGCGTTTGGAATGCACAACGTGGCAAATGATAATAAGAAGTACTGTGAACACAGCAAGGGAAATGAACTGAAATATGCTGGCAATCAATGAATAATTTTTGAACGCCCCGTAACGTACGCAATGAGACTTCATATGCGGAAGCCGATAGAAAGGAGTTTCATTCGAAACGAGTGTTTAACATGCGGCTTAACGTCTCCTATGGTGACTGTCAAGACCAACGTGCCAAATGCTATGGCGCAGAAGTACAAAGCTTTGAGTACGAAAAATGATATTATATCCGTGCGATTAAGTTTATTGACCATTGCGTACGTCGTTTGTAACTACTTAGGTAATAGATGGATATTTTTTCGGAGTTTAATCAAGTTGAATTGAAATGGTGTCTTCTTATGTTAAATTACAGTATTACACTAAAAGCATTTGAGCATGTTTATGGTGATAAGTTATGAATTATTCATAGGTTTCTGGTTTATATACTGTTTTTTTGGGGAATTCTTTCCTCCTCTTTCAAATAATAGTAATTGTGTGTAGTGGTGAATTTTACTTTCCCGGCACCACCTTATTCTATGATTTTTTCGGGAATATTATTTGTCTACCTCTAGATAACAAGACACTTGGACACAGCCAATTTTGTGCTTCATTGCAGTTTTGCAACCTTTAGGTACCTCCAGAATAGTTTCCTCATAATTATGAAAGACTTAGCTGAAACCTATGAGTAGTTTTCGTGTGCGACTGTGTTATGCGATTTTACTTTCAATTGATGTATTGCGTAGATTATTATTTATTTTTCAATCACATTTCAGGTTTCTACAAAGGAAAATGTTTATTTGTTTTCTGCGCATTAACAGTTGTAGGTTGTTTTCAATAAAGAAATAGCCAAACGAAAGTCTGACAGTGCCTATGACAGCAACAATTTTAACTTGGCTATTGCCTTGCCAGCTTAACTTATTACTAACTAGACCAAGAATTTTACTGTCCTAACTTAAGACTATTTTTTATTTTTATTTTCTAATAAATCCTCGCTCATCTACACTGCAGCCTAAAAGGACTTTTGTACGTTTTTGTCAATCACAATTCCAACTTTTTAGTTTTAATTAAGTAACTCATAGCAAACCGACAGTCTGAATATATAAAATAAGCGCGAAAAAGCATATAAAACTGGGAAATTTTCCCCTGCTGAAAAACAGCTTTTCTGAGATAAAAAGAGAGGCAGGACCGAAGCTCTCAGTTCACTCTTGAGTCCTTGCTTTAATGGTTCTCTCTTATAATTTATTAGCTATTTTGTGTTGAGGAAACTTCATCTGTGTCTATCCGGATCGGGAATTAGGCCAAAGTTTTGACTCTCTCAGTCTCTTTCTCTCTTGGAAAAATTCGTAAATATGGACCATTTGATGAATATTTTAGCCGGCAAATAACGTCTATACAAATATGTACCCAATGGGTATTTTTTTTTTATTTCGACTTTACAGAGAGTTGACGGTGGAATTATAATTCTGTGATAAGATGGTTTTTCACCCAGCACTAGGACGTTTTTTAATTGATTAATGGTCCTGGACGAAAAAAGACTATACCTAATGTGTGCAATTGGGGAATTCTCACAATAAATCATACCGCCCAGTGGTGGTGTTGGCTATGCTGTCATTCTTAAGTCATCTGTAATCTTCACAGCAATTTGCGGCGGCCGGAGGCGTAGCAGTCGTCGTTGGTGACCGGGCTTCGATGATATTTGATATTGTGCTTGAAGTTCGTAAACCTTCACTCTAGCCACTCTAGTCAATATCGTTACAAAATAAAAGTTTTAGGTTCTTGACCGATTGTAGTAATTGCCTGTGTGGTACTGAGAATTTAATTATTTTTTTTTTGCTGTACAATTTGGGCTACAAAGCTCTCATGTACCAGCTGTGGAATGGTTGGAAGGGATAACTAATGTGGCCACATTAAGAACATTAGCCAACATTCTCGACTCGTTGAGAACCTAGCACTGATAATACGCTGTCGTTTGCTCTGTGTCTAAATGAATGGAGTGGATGTTTATTTTGGTTAATAACGGAGGTATCCCATTAAGGATTTTCCGCAATCGTAATCATTGTAGGGTTTTTGTTTGGCTTAATTAATCAAAAAACCACAATGTACGACCACTTACATTATTCTATTGTCATGTAAAACGTTGTAAGGGGCAGCCTACTGGTCTGCTTTTGCTTGGTTTATTATTGTCCCAAACACCAGATGTAAGGGATACATTAAACACTTTAAGGTTGTGGATACTGGATAATATTCAGCGTGGTATTCGGTGGAAATAGCTTGAACCATTTATTTCTACCAAAAGGAATGGAAATAAAATTTAGCGGTCTACAAATGAGTTTTCAGAAATTTCCAAGGACGCAATTTTAGCGTACCACCAAATACCTTACACCCATTTGAATTCTGCTGCAATAAGATAGATTAGTATCTAATTTATTTTTTTTTGTAAGTCTAAAACAGCTCTTATTAATGGACGTTTCTAATAAATTTGTTTGAGTAGGTATTTAAAATGCAGAAAATAGTGCTTCTTTGTGTTATACAGTAGATATGTATAAATGTACATGCCTACAATTATATGTACTCCTTTCGTACAAAAAAATCACGCAGCTATTACAGACTCTTCAGCACATTTTCATACTACGGTCAGAAATCACCCGTTGAATCTGTAATTAATAGTATTCTCTGTTCTTCCTTAAAAACAACTGGTGCCAAAATAAAACGTCTGTAAATGCGGATTATTACCACGTAGTTTTATTTTTAAAATAAGGATCAGATCGCGCTTATGAAATGATAATAAAACGTTGTCATTGCTAAAGTCCATCGCTCCATCTTTCCGCCTACACTTTGCAGTAGGTCCAAATATTTGATTGAAATCAAAATTTTTCCAATGTCAAATGTATCCCGAATAAAGAAAATTTATCAATTCTCGTACCGTCCCACAATCCTTCGTTAATAGAAAAACAGACCGAAAATCAATTCGAATTTTTCGTGAATCAGGTAATTTGAATGCAGCCCCCGAAATAACTTTCCATTCCATTTATTATCAGTACAAGGGTTGTTTCTAAATTTTCCTCGTTATCTTTAAATTGTTCGAGGTGCTAGTGACAGGCGAGAGCCATTTTTTTCGCATACATCCGGTGCTGTTTTTGCCACGGCCCTCATTTATTCGAATTATTTTCACTTTAATTATAAAACTTTTGCTGCTCAATTGAGAACAAAAAAGTCTACTCAAGAAGAAACACCCTCTCGAGGGGAAAAAAAGGACGAATTAGGAGAGCTCCCGCGATCTTTTCATAAACTTTTCTCTGCCAGTTTCCTCTCGTGTTCCCAATCTTATTTTTCCTTCTCTTTTCCCCGAAGATGAAGAATTTATTTAGAACCGTTGTTTTAGAAATTTTCTATCAGCCCCATGGGGAGTTCTTTTCGAACAAAGCATATCACAGACGAGGGGACCAGAAAAACGAAGCTTTAAATATCCATATTAATGTATTTTGCAAGAGGGTAAGTGTATATTGGTAGATGTGTCCCACTTAATAGTGAAAAATGTCGTCGGGTGCGAGCGTCAAGGCCAACAGTTTTAATAAAACTTTTGACTAGATTTGTGTACAAAAACGTGAACAAATATTAACATACAAACATCTCATAGCTACAAATGACCCCACGCAAATAGAATAAAAAAAAACGCTATGCATTTATATTTGTGTGTCATGTATCAAGTATCTCGTACTTTTCGAAATTCTCTTAGCCTCAAAATAAAAAAAAAAAAAAAAAAAAAACAGCCGCACCTTTCGTGTGGAAGTCATGTGTGGCATTTTTGATATGTCAGGTCAGGAAAACACCTCAAAGCAATCTTGTATAACCACAAGAAATAGAGCCTTTAAGACAAAGCAATGGAATTCACCTCTTCCCCTTTCTTTTTGTCATGTATATTCTTCTCGAAACAAAAGGTCATTTGGTTGAGTTGTCAAGACGAAGAGGCGAAGAGCTTGTCTTTCCTCATTAAAAATATTTGTGTGTGCATAAAGTAGAACATTCGAAAGAGGCAAGAATTCCTTCTTTTGAGGTTGTTTTTATGAGAAGAGAGGAAATGGTAACGCTTTTGTTGCAAATAACATCCTTTCTCTTGGGCGACTTTCGAAATCCGACAAACGACTTTTATTTTAATTGAACTGTACGGTTTGAAAATCATTTTACGATGGTTATGGTTAGGTGCGTTTATTATTGAATTGCGGTTTGGAATTCGCAACAAGGACGAGAATATCTTTGACATATAGAGTGGAATTGGTTACTATCCACTTTAATTTTATTTTTTTACAGAGAACCAATGATAATACCTCTCGCGAACGTCTGACAAACATCCGAGAGTATAACTGTCTTCAGAGCTTCTCAATTAGCCGTTTGGAATCGGCATAAAATTGTAGATCCCTTCCATTCGTTCCAAAAATGAAACTCACACAAAACGAATAGTTGTGAGAAGCTAGGCCTTGGGTCCCTACGGTCCTGTTGCGCCAACTATATATATAATGATAATACTGTCAGGAGACTGAATATCAGTAGCGATCTGAGGTCAGCCAATTTATTCTGTTTCACCTTACCTGTGAGGATAAAATAATAGAAAAACTACTTTGGCGCATATTTAAGAGGTCTGCGCGTACGAATTCACGGATAGAATCGGAAAAATATCACAAAATCACAGTTATAATGATTAACCGTACACGGTATTGAATTCCCTTATGGACTCCTTACAACACTCGTTGTCACTTCAGCCCTAATCCCCAGTAATCTACATTAAATCACGTACGCCAAATCACACTTGCACACAGCAGCACATACACTGGCATATGTACAACAAAACGAAAGCACTAACTAATCACCGAACAATGGTCACAATCAATGTACCTAGCTATGGTAGTAACGACGGCTCACAAACCGTATTATTTACCTTTTCGGTATTTTTTCGTCTCGGAAGAATACGTGACTGGTTGGCAGCACTTGCAAACCAACCCATATGACACGTACGCAATTTACCAAGGGGTCACACCGCACGATAATTCATTTTGAAGTCAGTAAATCCAAGAAACAGGACACAAAAATAAAAATACTCTGTCCCATGTCATTAGTGGAATTGCTTCTGTCATCCCTTTCACATTTTGACAGTTCGCAGCCGATACTGAAATCAGTAAATCCTTAAGGCACATACACATCTTTTCATTTATTACCAATCTCTTGTGTAAACACACAAACGCAAACCTTCAGCCAAGGATAGATCAAAAGTTCATTCCAGCGCGTTATAGCTTTTTCATTGAATTATTGCGAAGTAGATAGCCCCTTTCCCGTTCCCATGCCATTCGTCCGCAAAGAAAAAAACATTGTACTTCCTCGCGAAAATGAGGATGCTAAACAAGAAAAGGAAACCAAGCACCAGGGGGAAGGACTATCGGGGGCAGCACATACTCGTATCCAAGTATCTTCCTCCTTGGGTGCAGGAGATGTGTTATTAAATTACGATACGAGATTGTTTTATAGAATTTTCGGTTAGGTACTCAATTTATAAGAAAAATTTTCAATTTCTTCAAGGATATTTGGAGGGGGGTGGGGAGCGGACACAGACAGCATGTGGGTGGATTATGATACAGGTTCAGAAATAAGTATACAGCCAAATGTGGAGAGATAACAAGATAAGACGATGAATGGTTTTGTTTTTACTAACAATGCGGCAAGAGGACTCGTCGTTAAGGACGAGTTTTAGCAGAAGCAGGTACTCGAAACGATTCCTCTCAGATGTTAGATACTCCGCGTTTGCATTTAGCTTTATTGCATTGGCTGCCACGTTTTACCTCTTCAGGCAAGACTGACTGTTCACGACCTGCTGCTGAGTGAGGTACAAACAGGGATCAACAATATGTATATGATTCTCTAAAAAGTCTGTGAACGAGTTCCATCCATGATTGGGGATGCTAATTGATTTAATTTGATTTCAATTGAAGTTTGTTCGTTACATACGAGTACAACTAATGCAGCAGAACTTGCGCATAATAATCAATTCACAATTTCGCCCGGATCTACTTTAAAAAGGTGACTCGCATGATGGGTGTATTAATTATGTTAATGTTTACCCATCGTTTACCCACTGTTTGAGTCTGCAAAGTATACAATTGTGTGAAATTATTCCTCCGTCCCTATTCGCACGGTAAAACCCTCTGGTCATTATCATCATCCCTATCCCGTCACATCATCCTTGTGCGGTGAACAACGAGGTGATTTATTCTAGAGAGTGTTGCTCTCGCGAAACTCTCAACGATGATTTATATAACACACAACGAGGGAAAATAATTTTTTTTATTACGACCTGATGATGGGAGGCGATTAAGTGCCCCGCAGTGGCAGCGACGCCAGAATGAAATATGATAGCTTCGTCGGCAATTCCCCATATGATGGTTATGTAAAGTGTTTCGATCGTTTTGTTTATGTATCAGTTGTTAGTGTAGGATAGGACTGGAGAAATCCGTAATTTAGAGTAAAGAGAACTTTAGTACACCGATTTGTTTGAATTTCCTGTCTATTTATGTTTAGAACTAAGGTTACCTGTGCCTATTTAATATACGCTGCTGCCAAAGTGAATAGCTGGAAGAAGGCTTAAAATGTTTGTTTATTGAAAAAGAATTTTATAATCTTTGCATTATAACCTATCAACAAAAGCCACAGGCGTAGCTAAATCAGTGGAGACTGCTAGAGCACATCCATTAGTTTCTATCTGGGCCGCTTTTAGGGAAATGTTTTATATGAATAATTTTCCCTCTCTTCCTCCCTTTATATATTTAAAAATGAAGACAACGTTCAAGTACTTTAATCTTCCATTAATCAGTAATCCTAATCAACAATGACTTCCGTGCCCTTCATTGCAACCGAGAAGTTCAACTCAATTTCGACAGCACTCTGATCGTTCGTCATGCATGCACGCACACATGCTTAGAGTGAGTCCTTCCATTTGCTGAGCTGAAAAGTTTCGTAATTAAAATTTAAATAAATTATAAGATTTCCATTGCACAGGCTTACAGTTTAATTGTCATCATGGTCGAATCCTAGAAAGTAGAGTTTCTACTTGGAAAATCTTCAGTGACCTTTTTGACAACAACGAAAAAAGTAAAATAAAAGAAGATTCGACAGTAGAAGCCATCCAATGCAATTACAACGAAAGTTAGTTACTTGCGAAGCAAGCAGTTTGTAAAAAGTTTTAATTTTTCATTTCGTAGTTGTCTTGTTACTGCTATATCAGTTTTTTATTTAATTTAATTTTGTTAATTGCTTTACTTGGCTTTATTGTCTTGTCGTTTCGTTCGTTCGTTCGTTGGTAGGTGGTCCAGGATATTGTCTGCTACCAATTGCGTTTTTTTTGTATCAGCACGGTTGCTATTAAGTATACCCTTCGCTCATGAGTTTAAAATAGTGAATCCGTGACGTCAGTTTGAAATCGACTCTATTGCATCGCAGAGCACGCTAGTTCTGAGTCTCGGCCAAACTGAACGTTCAATGAAATTAAATTATACTCTACGTATTATACAAGTATGTGAAAGGGAGCAAATCCCCTTCAGGGCCATCACCATCCATCCATGTACAAGTCTACAGAGGTGAAATGAAATCAGCGAGTCTGAGTCTTGGGAACAGCTTCAGTTGGTAGAAAACCGCAAATATCATGCAATAACTGACTTTTTTAGCTGCCTGTGTTGAAGCTAAAATGAAGGAGTCAATCCAATGCGGTGCTCGCAGAATGCTGCAAGACTGCACTAAAGTGCTCCCATCCACCTTACAATGTAAAACTGTTGTACTTCGTACAAGTATCCGACACCTTCGAAACCTTAGAACTTTTAAGTTTTCCATGAAAGTATGGCACAGTAAAAGTTTAATTCATCTTCTTTCTTTAACACTGTTTCCCTTGGCGATGTAGTTTCCATGGATGCAAGCAACTGTGTGTGTGTGTTTACACAAATAAAAAGTTTCTTTTTACTACAATTTGATCCATGTGCTTGCTTTGGGCAAAGTATTCATAAACCCCGAGGGGAAGGAAATCTATAAAATCTGCAAGGGCAACAGTGAAAATTCCATTTAAAACTTTTAATTTTACTTCTGTCAGACGCTTGTATGTGTCACGCGCAACATAGTGTCATCCGCAATCCGAGCAACATTCTGACCGACATATTTAATAACAAATGAATTAAGTCTCGTGAGAGCTGTGCGCATATAAACAGCATCATCTGACAGGTACCACCACTAGAGTAATATCCCCACCAGGGATGCCTATGGAACATTAAAAGTTAAAGATAAACATCCTACAAGATGTTTGGTATGCATTAGCTACATGGCCCCATGTACACACGAGCAATCTTCCACTTAAGCGGAAGCCAATTGCCTTTTAACGACATTGTTATGCTAAGAAATTCTAATTTGCAACACTTCAAGGAGGTGAACACATAGTTTAAGGATCCGTAGCTGCTTCCTGCCAAAATATACCCCCCAAATTAACAATTCAAATTTTAATTACGGAACTTAACGCTAATGGCAGTGCTCTTTGCTTGTTTTTTTTGCTGTCTTGCTGCTCTAGTTAGCTTCTGCATGGTTCTGGGTATGATGTGCACCTTGGATGTACGTAGTAATAATTGAGAAACTACACAACAATCTTGTAAAATTTGAAGCGCTACATGCATGGAGCATGGCGGTAGATAATTAGCACTGAAAGCAAATGGCGGTGGGAATTGCGAACCACCAACACTGAAAAGAAAGGCATGTTGGCATGAGTGTACCTTCGTAGATTTTGGATCCGTACACCAACCATCACTGACCTGATAGGGCGTCGGACTGTTTGCTTCGGCACTGCACTGTGCACATTCTGCACTAATTAAACTGGCCGGTGTTCAATTAATAAGCGGTCACTTTGCTGACACTAACAAGGCGCTGGTGCCTGCCGCAGAGGAGAAGAAGCGATTTCCTGTATCCTTGATTGCAAGCAACGGAAGTCGGCAAAGTATCCATGCTACTGATTGCGACGCAAGCGTTAGATGCCATCATCCTTTGATATGGGGTGAATACGCGTAAGGCAAACCTCTTGCCATCCCAACACACCTCGTGTTGGCGGTTAATTAGAACTTGTCCATATAATCAAGTAATTATTGTGTATGTGGTTGGTTGTGGGGTTTAGAAGAAATAATTGGTTAAATTTGTTGACACACTTGTGAAAAGGGGGGAAAACATATTGATTTAATAGCACAATAGTCGACAGGATAGTTGCATTTAATTAATTTGCCCTCATTTAAAAAAAAACGTTTGTACCTCGCCCATAGTCGTTTTTTAATTGCCATGTTGAAATTTTTGAGAGAAAACACCGCCACTACGAGTGACCTCCCAAATGCTTATGTTTATCCAGATGAAGTAATTAATTCCGCTTTAAAAAAGCTTAAATGCAAATTACACACCTCACGATTCCATAGGACGGAGTCAGATTTAACTGCTGCACAAATGATATTAGAGGGCACAAACATCAGCTCCTTGAATTCGGCAGTTAAAGCCGTATCAAATGTCTCAAGATGTGCGGCAAGGAGAACACGTCGCATAATTCACCCAAGACTCGTTTTACAAAAATCACATTTTAATACCAACAATATTTTTTTTTAAAAGAAAAGGAAACTTCGTGACAAAATCCTTTATGGTTGAAGCCAATGCCCATGGCTTAAAAATACGTTAAACGTGACCACAACGTGACTGGCGCTGCACTCACGTATTTCGGCTTAAATTGTACGCGCCGTCTGACGGAGAAATATATACCACCTCCGGCTCCGTTGCAAAAAGGTCAAAGTTTTCCAGTTTTAAGATACTCCCAACGCCAGCTACCACTGCCAAATATGTCTGCTCGGTAGCTGGCACGATTTAGCCATTATTTGGATGCCATGACTCCCTGCGAATATGCTAATATCCTTCTATCTCAGAGGTAACGTGTTATGATTGTCCTACGCGAGATTCGGTCGAAGCACAACGCCATCTTTTCTCTAATGACCAGTCGTTACTGTGTAAGGCTTCTGAGGATACCTCGCCTACTTGTTACTCCCTGCTGACTGACATAATAGTGTTGTGCGTTGGACTTTCTATTTTTTGTTGGTATCACACGACTTCGCAAAGCCAAATGCAAATGAGACATTCTCAGCATCCCAACATTGGGGCGGTGTTAAATGGCAATGAAGGCAGCCCCAATGTGAACTGGAACTTAAGTGCAAAATGAAAATTAAGTGTGAACCAGAGATGCCTGGAAATTAGGTCAGGAAGTGGCGGTCTTCTTTGATCTTCCCGACTAAAGTGAAGTGTAACCACCCTTCTTTTCATTAGCAAAAGATAATAAGGGGCCGGACGTGACGTGCCTGGTAATATTCCACCAACTGCTATGATTTCCACACAATCAGGGACGAGGCGAAATGAAGCACACCGATTGGAGCAACAATTTAACATAGACTTGGTGCCTTACCACACCGTGGTCACATACTGCAACATATTGTACTATTGGGAATCACATTTTCTCAAGCATCAACAACAGGCGACGGCATAGCTTTTGTCTCATAATCCTTAATTATCTATTCTGCGGAGCAGGACCGGCCATTAAGGATGCAGAGGTTGGTCACTTATCGGTTTTCAGAGGATTAAAACTGTAAGAGAGAGGAAAGTTTTCGTAAGTTTTTCCGTCGTCCACAAAATGATATTGTTGTTCTGTGCTGTAAAAGGTGTCACGTTGAAGCAGAAGTTCGTTCGTACGGGTAAATTGGAAGCCGCATCCTCACTTGAAGTTCCCAAAGTGCTCCTTGGACAGATAATTTGCGACTCGAGGTCAGCGTATGTGGATGCCATTCGTGCCATTAAATCGCTTAATTGGATATCAGTATCAGGTGCCGATTGTACGTCTTAAAGAGGGTTGCAATTTATTAGCCTCTTGGATAAAAAACCGTTCGTACAGCTAATTCTCTTAGAATAATAGTTCAATAAAAGAAAACATATCTCCGTCCATCCGGTTTATCGTGGATTTTACAAATAATAAAAAAGGAATCCATACGTGTAGTGAATCTTCGGTCCCTTTAATGACGTTCATAAACCCTCAAAAAGGACAAACATAACAATACGACATCAATATGAAAGGAGTGCCTATACACACAATAATATTATTCCCCTTGTACTCGGTAATCCCGTTTACTGGTAAAACAAAGATAAACCGATTACCATAACAACGTGAAGTCAATCCGGACAAGCGAAATACCATGTCAGCAAAGTCTACTGAATATATGGTCATGCTGGGGCCGAACGAGCCGTCATCGATTTATTGTCAAATCGAAGCGTGAACATGTGTTATAAAGAACCTCCTGACGCGCACCAATGGAAGGATTCTTAATTGTTGTGTCGATGGAGGACTCTGGAGCCCAGAATAATAGTGACATACGAAAAATATAAAATGAATCCTATTTTATGTCGATTTAAGTAGGAGCACGAATGTGGCTCATCCAGTTGCGAAATCGTACTCATAAAAGAAGTACGGGTTGTGAACAGAAAAATGATAGCAGTAAAAGCTGCTTTCGTGGACCACCATTCACCGCCAGCCAGCGCCACCCGTAGGGACAGGATTTAATGGGAAACGAGTTTATTTGTCGCGTTCAGATGTACGATATGAAAAGTGGCAAGGCTGTGGATACTGATTGCTATGTACGTTTTTGTCACTACATTGAAATTGTTGCAGTTATTGACTGGTTGGGAAGCTATTGACTGCTTGATACTTAGTTAGCACAACAATCAAGTCCATGATCAGTCGCCTTCTCTGGCTCTTCGTTGTGTCACTGGATGACTTTGTATTTATAAGTGGTTTGCACATCAGTTAAGACATCTAAAATGTTTCCCGCTATGAAACCAAAAATACATTTCTAATAAGAAATGACCTGTGAATTAGATTTTTCTACTCTAACACTGGCAGAGTTTGGAGCTACAAAAACGGCTGTACTTATAAAAAGGGAAAACTTCGTGATATTCAGTCGTGCAGTTTATTTTATATGACCCCACTGGCCTTACCAACGCGGGGAAAGATACCAAATGTTTAATTTAAAATGTCTCCTCTGCGTTCGAAAATGTAAATCAACCTATTTGATGATTGTGTTCGTTTGGGGGATTTTTAAAGATCTAAATAACCCTTGGGCGCAGTGGCTTAGTGGTTAGTGTGTTGGACTACTAAGCGAGGGGTCTCAGGTTCGAATCCCGCAAAAACCCAAATTCCAACTTAGGGTTTTTTCCACTACGCCGCCTCTCGCGAACGTCTGACAAACATCCGAGACTATAACTGTCTTAAGAGCTTCTCAATTAGCCGTTTGGAATCGGCATAAAATTGTAGATCCCTTCCATTCGTTCCAAAAATGAAATTCACACAAAACGAATGGTTGTGAGAAGCTAGGCCTTGGGTCTCTACAGACTTGTTGCGCCAACTATATATATATATAAATAACCCTTACACTGCGCAGTTTGAGTGGTGTTGCTTAGACGTGTTTTTGTTCATCTCCACCGAAGGAAGGAGGCGCCTTTCATTTCGCATTAATTTCTCTTTTTCGACTAAATGTCTCTTCTCTTTGTTTGATTTCTTATACGCTGTGAACTAATGATTAAGTGTGTGCCTTGACCCTTGGGACCAACAATGATGTAAATCTCTCAAATGAATTGCCGATTGTGATGAAATGAAAACTAAATGCTTTGTCTGCGAAATCCATATGTGAAGGGGTTGAGCCAAAATTATCCAAGCGGTGTCGTCTTGAAAGAGATGGTCGTGTTAGTGACAAATTTAACTGTTAATTTCAATCCACCACTGGTTGAATTATACATACCCACTAATAATAGGTTTCAGAATTACTACATATCTACCCTTCAGTTTTTTAACGTTGCAAGCAAAAAAAAAATGGTTTTCTATGCCACAACTTTTAAACCTTTGTCAGTCTACCTTAAATTCTGCACTACCCGAATATCCAATTGAAAGAACGAAAATGTTTGCTAACGTTGCGAGGGCTACACCTATGGTACCCACCCTCAGAATTCATACATAATGAAACAAAACTGCTGGGTCTATAATATTTACGTGAAGTGTGAATCTCGCTATGAGCCTGCAGGTGCAACTGGCTGTTTATTTATTTTTTCTCATTTTCCGTTGCGCATTTCAAAAAGGATTCACTGTCCGTGTATATGGAAATGTAAAAAGGTTTAGTCGAGCTGTTTCGTTCCGAAGACTGATGGGGGTGAAATCCGCATGAGTTTACAAGCGAAATAAAATCGACTCTTTTTTGTACAAAATTATTTTTCATTTTCAATCGACCACCACTGACTGGCACGTCACAATGACAGCACACTTGACAGCGGGAAAGAATGATTTTTTTGTGTTGGCAGCTATCTCTTAAAATTTTAAATGAACATGCAAATTGATTTATTTCGCAACTCCGCACTTGAATAACGATGAAAACATTTCTCGCTCACGGTCGCGTTAATATATTTTATTAACTGATTTTTTTTTTTTAAATGGAGAGGTGCGGAGGAATTTGTAAAGAGATTAAAGCGGAAACTTTCAGTAAACAGTCGGGGATTGACTGGAGCCTATAGTAGATGAGCTCCTGGTGTCGCAGAAATGTTTGGTTTTTGAACACGCAATATCAAATTTAAAAAAGAATATACCTGTCCCTTTTATAGGGGGCATATTCCCACTACAACTTACAAAAAAAAAAAAAAAAATCGGGTTACTTGATTTTATATTCATTTACATAATCAACATTGCAGTAACTCGTTTTGATTTTAGCTGAATCCAATTTTTCGCTTGACCGGTTTCGTGTCGAACAGGTGTCGTATTGAATAATTTAAAAATTTAAAAAAAGTGGAACCAATTTCACTCGGGGTATTTTTTAATTTCTTTTTACTGTAGGCTCTTTAAGTTCACTTGAAAGTTTAACTTCCAAATCTTTCCATTGAGTTATCTTTGCCTTCTTAAAAGTTGGGTTCATTTATTGGAATATCCTTGCCAACAAACTTCAGTGAAATGAATTGTTGACTCTCACTTGCATGTTCTTTAAAACGCCTCCATTACTTTTGTCAGGAATTTTTCTCTTTATGCATTCAAGCACTTGGTGGTGGCTTCCTGCTTGACACATCAACTACTTTTACCAAAGGGATATCAGTTAAAATTTTCAAGTTTTTAGCGCGTTTCACCACATTTTTCAATCACCCTGACAGCGCAGCGGCGAAATGTACACACAAATAAGGCTAAGTGGGCGCAAGAAAACTTTGCCTCTTCAAGTCATCATCCAAGCCGTTGTTTAATCCTTGGAGTGTTCTTTCAGCTTCTGCCGGGCCTTTTGGCAAAAGTGAAGTTTCCGCGCCAATGATGTTTTTTCTCAATTGAAAACACCAACCCTTTGCAGAAAAGGTTTCTACTTCAACAAAAGAAAGTAGCCTATCCGTCCGATATATTGCAGCAGTAGGTACTTGCGAAGATTCGCTTTGATACGACGCGCTGTATGTGCTTATACTTACCCGTGGCACAACCTCCTTTTGAAGCCTTTCGTTTTATAGGTTAAGTGGATTGAATGAAATCGGGTTTTTGCATTCGTATAAAGAGACGGGGAGGAGTGGGTTCGAATTCCTCTATTTGCTATGAATCGGGCGTCGGGCGATACAGCAAGTTTTCCGTGGACTTTTGCGCATTTTATTCGTAATTGGATCACGTCCTGAGCGAAAAGGTGTTGTAATGAAACTTGACTGCAATTTAATTTCGAACTGGTCGCGCCAGCCAAAAACATCCACAGCAGGAGCACATATTTCTCAGAATGAAGCGAATCTCCTGGCAGAGCACATATTGAATGGAAATGAACAGATTAAGCAGAACAGACTGCTATCAATGAGTTGGCTATAATGATATTGGGTCCGGTGGTATTTTAATTCTCATTATACTATCATACGAATAATCCTTTGAAAACCGTGTGCGCAGTCCGTTGTAGATAACGCATGGCCCATCCAATTAGTTTCTAGTTAGGTGCTACGAGTGACACACAAATATGTTGTTTAATGTCGATCTCCAACTTTGATCTACCTTTCTCTGCTTCATTGAAAAAAAAAACCTCGACTACGGATAACCCATTCTGCGTTCGTATAGAAAATCCAATACAAAAACCCCAAGCTGACTTGCATCATTCAAGCTTACAAGGAGCGAAGCGTGGAATTCTGCCACACTCGATCGATAACTGCACGAATAAGTAAACGGATTTTACAATTAAAACAGCCCACAAGCCCCTAGAATAATCTTGCAAAAGTCAACGCAGTCCACAACTATGCCTACTCCTGTAAAAAGTAAACCGAAGTATATAATTATTTATATTTAGTGGTTGAAAATGTCAATCATACTTAACCATGTTTAAAGCGAAAAGGGCAATTGAATAGGAAGTTAGAATAACAATATTCCGTGTCCATCATAGTCTTTATATTTGTCGCAGACACTATCACTTATCTTTTTATACAGTCGCATACAGTAGTATTATTATTTCATATATATTTTTGTCTTCAGTTTATCTGTCTGTTTACAGCTTTATCCCAATTAAAAGTGTAAATCATTTTGAAATCTAATTTGCATATAAACCAAAACAATGAGGCAAGCCAAGTATATGAATAAATAAAAAAACTTAATATTTCACTCTCTATGGCAATAAATACGTCTGGCGCCTTTTTCCTTTTCATGTCCTGAACGAAATAAAGAAGAGCCATAAATCACATTGCCAATAATTCACAAATTATTATATCCAGTTGTAATAGATTTGTATCTCTGATAGTCTTCTCAAATTCATACGACAAATTGTTTGTGCTTCTATAAAAAAAGGATAAACTACAATAAGGGAAAATAAAACTGGTTCTTTTGCGGACATCCTCAAGCCAAAGGATTACTATTGATTACTATTTGCCCTTACAGAATGAAACCTATCCTTGGTGTGTCCTTTCTAATACATATATGTATATAGTCAGTCTCTCCAGGAAAAAGAAAACGATAAACACAGATTCATAACCAAAGACACATTCAAGCGGCACTCACATCATCAAAGTGGATTAAATCGAAAACTTTCTGATGCCGGTTTGAGTGGATTACCTACCTAACCTTATCTTCAGTAATTTTCTTTGAATCAATAAATAGCATGAGACGAATTTTAGGTATACGTATGCTTTTCTACAGCACCCACGCAGTGTATTTAGTTAGTCACATAGGGTGATACTAGTTTGGCGCATTATCTTTAAAACAGAGAAGAAAAGAAAGAAATGAAAGGACAATTAAAGGGCAGGTTGAAAAGCTTCCGAGCATAATAATATCCAAGCAAACGAGAATATCGATAATAACCATTGTCCAGTGATATCCATAAATGATTTTATCCCTCCAATCCTACCTTTTGGAAGTGCGATTTCTAGGAAAACAATTTGTATTTATTTATATAATAGTTTATCTGAAGTATCATTATTAATCATAAATAAAACCAACCAACGCGACGATGCCAGCCACTAGAAATACTGGTAGGGTACAACACATTCCAATCCACAAATTCTATAGTTTTTCAGCATTTACCATCGACTTGCATTTCTACAATCTTCAGACCGGGTGCTGTTTTTAACCAATATTATATGTGATACATATCAGGGTGATAAAATTCTCTGGGAATATAAGTTGACTTCTGATTTACGAAACAAAAAACCGAAAGTCTATACAAAAAGGAAAAAAAAAAAAAACAATATCGCATTTCCCTTGCGTGGGGAGAGCCTCCACCATCTGATACCATTGAATCAATTGATTCGTTTGCGTCTGGGGAATCAATTTGACGGTATGAGAATCGAAATGGTGACGTGATGAATTCATAAAAGCAAATGGGCCATTTTTATTTAAATTTCGTCCTTTATTTTTGTCTTTTTTTTATTGGATAGCACGCTGATTAAATGTCCTTAGCAGATAATTTGAAACTCAATTTTCCGTACGAAGTTTGTTTCAGGACGTTGATTACATTAGTTTGGCAACTACACAGGGTGTCAGAATCACTTTCAGAGTGACGAGAGGAATAATTCGTACCACTAAGTGAGTGAGTGGAATGTGTAATCGGAAAGCTTATTTTCGTATCGATTTATTCCCAAAACGATTTGAGTATCATTAAGCAAAGGATAGTGAATACATGGTCATTCATTTTAACTATTGACAAGCCTTGCTCAATGGGTTGAAATCAAGTGCATAGACCGGATATTGAAAGTCTTCTTCTTGGGATCAAGGCTTTTCGCAAAGTCAGGGTTCAGGAGCCGGAAAGCAGTAAATGTGACAATTGCATTAAAACTCTTTTCTCTGTGGTGACAGATTGAATTTCAGTGCCAATTCAAGAGCTGCAATTCAATAAATTGTTTTTCCCGATAAATACTTTGCATCACATTTTTTTGTATCTTCAGCTCTGAACCTTATTACGCGCCTTTGAACTTAAATTTCGTCTTCATTTCTCTGGAAAGCATCATATATAAGTCAACACAAAGCAAGCGTCGCCTCCAACCACCAATGAAACTAATATGACCTTTGAGGTTTGATTTTGATGATTGATGGCAGAATAAATACAACTAATATTTCGTCTTTACAACTTCCCACAGGCAGTGATCAATTTCCCTTTCAGTCTTCAAACATCAGTGGACTGTGCTTCCTTGAGAAACAAGAGCCCAATATCTATCAATTGTTTTTTTTTTTTTTTCTTTCCTATTAAAACATCCGCTTGTTTGGCTATATTATGCATGGCCGAAACTTGGAAGAATATCTGCTTCCTTGGCAAATAAAATCCTTATTGATTCGCCTAGAAAAGTTTTTGTTTGTAGCCCGAAAAATAATTCTCAAGTCTTGCACGTACTCAGTTTGTCAATTGAGAATTTGTTGCTCTCGATGGCAAATCCCTGGGCATTTGCGTGCACATCGTTAAACAGGAATGTACTGTACAAAATATAAGGAGGATGGTTATTTTGGGAATAAGATAGACTAGCAGAAGTATTTCGCATTCAATATCCCCAGAGAGTCCAACAAACTGGAAATATATCTTATTCGCATCTGGTTTTGCTTTCTTTCATAACACAAAAAGGAATATATTCACACATACCTACTCTGTCTATTATAAGGACTAAGCTTAACATTGTTCTACCCCAGTGCATGTTGAATGTTGATTTTGGGCTAAAGATATGATGTGTATCTAACAGAAGGATGCATTTGAGTGGTTCGCATGGGGTTGAGTCGGATTTTGCACGCTTGTTGTTGCGGTGAATTTTCGGCAAAACCATGTGGAAATAGTTCAACATAGACTATGGGGCCTATGCACACATCCGAAGAATATTGCTTCGGCTCCGGCTGAAGCAAACACAAATTGAATTCGTATTTGCCATTCATATTGGAAAGTGTAAGACCGTGTATTGTGTAATCGGCTTATACCCACATAATATGCACAGTTGTCATGGGCATACGAGTATGAACTAGCTAATGAGAGTGTAACGTAAACTAACCTTGGAATCTGGGAAATAAACAAATGCCCTCGTCTGACAAAACGCTTTTCATAGCTGTAGGTGTATGGTTAGCAAACTGGGCCAATTTGTTATCATAGGTACCTACCTATGCATCGAAAATACGTAACGAGTTTTGACAGTGAATATGCTAATAACCATATCTAAGGTTTTTGAGAAAGCTCTGTCTTAGGGTGGGACTAAACCAAATAAGCTGATTTTAGACTTGAATTATTATTTGGTTGCTTAGTAAACTTTTATAATATTAGGGTTATAATGAAGCTTTGTTTTTGCTTTTTCTTGAGCGATACTAGTTATAAAAACTATAGTACCCTGTGGTGCGGTAAACTCACCATTCCAGTCAAAAGTCCTAGCATTTTAACTTCTTTTTTTCACTTTAAATGGAACCCTTCCAACTGATAACAATGATGGCAATTTCGACGGCACTCCATTGTGGGTCTTTCTTAATTTCAAACCAAACTTCGCCCTAAAAAAAGCTATCAACAAAAAAGCGTATAAATTCAAATGGTTGAAATGAAAAAAAAAAAAAAAAAAAAAAAGAAAAAAAAACATATTGAATTTCAATTATATCTTTTTACACATCCAAAGCGAAAGGCCATGTCTGATCACACGTTACACCAACCGTAAGCGAATACAAGGGCAAACAACGAGGAAGGAGTAAAAAAAAAAAGTACTAAACCAATGATAGATATATGGGAGAAAAAGAGCCACAGCGTGCCAAGAAAGGGACACAACGTAAACAACTTGCTTTGAAAATTGAATTAAACTGTCAACATCGAAACTGCAATCGATAAATCGACATCCTGCTGGTAGAACAATCCCGACACGGATTCCTATCTCAATATCTTGTTTTTCGTGTTTTCCCACATGTAGGTACTTTTTTGCTTTGCTTCTATTTGTTTAAGTAATAAACATAGAAACTCGTACATGCCCATGAACCATGATACGATGGCGTACATGTGTAAATCCGCAACGAAGCGGATCAAAATGTTGCCTATTTTAAATTTAAGCTATCAAAAAGGACTATAATGACGACGATGACGATACAAAAAGCGGAAAATGAATAGAGCAAGACGATGCCTAAGAAATGGGATACAAAAAAAAACTACAACAAAAAGGACGATTTAGCAAGAAAAGGATTCCCCAGAGATTTATGTTGACTTTAACATTTTGCTATAGTACCGAATAAGCCTACCACGGTCTGTATAGTAATGATATCATGGGTTCGGCATGTGTACTAGTTGTTGCATGGGTACTCATGGATTCCTTTTAATACTTTTTTTCCTCCTCGCAAATAAAAAGGATTCATCCAGGCTTTGCTATTATTGCAAGGCTATGTGTTGGTACTTGGTATACATATGTGGTGAGCATGAAAAACTTTTTTGCTTGTATCGCTTTTGAGCTCCTACTTGATGGTACGATGGCAAGCGCTCTCCCAGCCTAAGATATATTGTGTTAGCAAACTTTGTGGCATGTAAGTGGCGTACGGATGTAGTGGGATACAGCGACTAGTAATAATAAGATTTGCCTGAAGTTCAAAAGGTATGTGGGAGAATCTTGTAGTTGGAATATATCGATTTTTTATGAAACCTCAGACTTTTTGCAATTTTGGGGTGTATAAACACATAAACACATTATATACGCTCATGCGTATATGTTTGTATATGATTATGCTTGGTTGCATATTTAAGTATTTCTGGACGGCAAGTGTCATTTTTTAAACCATTTTAGCATCTTACCTCATATTTATTTAATTTATGTAGAATGAAGTTCCACTTCTTCAACTTGTTGTTCTTAAGTGTATGAGGTTTTAGGATACGACGTCTCATTCCGACGTAGACTGAATTTGAACCTCACAAGTTTCTCCTTCAGACCGCAATTGTTTTTGTTTTAAAATTTAAGTGGCATACCTTTTCTATGTGTGTATTCTCCTTACCAATTCCATTTTCTACTATAAACATAGTCTCAAAAGCAATAATTGCCATCATCGGAAGATAAAAGTTCTGACTACTGCCTTAAGAAGTTGGTTGTTTCCCTAGAACTTGTTCAAAATTATTATTTAGTTTGATTCCAGTTACTAGAAAATGTCAGTGTGTTATATTGACCAGTTTTTGGCTAACCAAGAAAAACTTTTCTTTAAAGCCTTTCCAATGAACATTTCTGTGAACTGAAAACTTCTTCAAACTGTCCACATCTTAACTGGATCGAAGCATCAATCGAATAGCAACGACCCACAACTAATGACACTGACAAATTCCAAGCGAACTAAATCGGATTACACACATCCAGTTCCAGGAACAAGTGGCCAACACTGCAGAAAAGTTGTTAAGTATTTCTATAAAAAGATTGTGGCAGCTGGCAGGCATTGTCGTGGTCGATGAAATGCTTTTCGGATTCGGAAACTTAAATAAAAATGGGTGAAAATCAAACTTCAATTTCCTTTATGTAGACACTGTAAATAGGAGTTGTAGTCTTCGAAAATAACCCTATTGTGGTTTTGAGTTTATTAGGCACGCAAAAACATATAGTAACACAATCCCTGGATATCAGTACCTGCCATCCTAAGGAGGAAGTTCATTTCGAGGTTTCGGTTTAACTTGCAGCCAAAGACGGATATCGGATAAGCATTTCAATAAACTACAGTCAATGGAATGAGTTTGGTAGTCGAAAATGTAAATCGATTGTCATCACTAGCGGTGGTGACTGGCAGTAACTATTGCTGTTCGAACTTTCAGTGATGTTTTTCGGTGCAGAACATTGCTTCCGAAGTGGTGATATTGTGTAGGAAATGCGAAGAGCTCAAATTGAAGTAATTGGTCTAAAATTTTGGTTTCAGGTTCCATCGAATTCCAGTCACCAATTAAAAAACTACAATTGCTTACTAATTCTCTAAGATAATTTAATTTATTATATTTGACTCACTTTGGTGTAAATACAGCCGACCCATTTGTGTGCCTTAATCGTTCAGTACCAGAAGTCGTGAATTGTATTGAAAATCCTATCTGCTTCGTCACTACTGTCGTTCGTGCCATCTACACCGCTTCCGATTTAAATAAATTCGTATACAGAACGAAGCGAAAGCGAATAAATAAACAAGTACAAAGTACTGCTCTTTCTTACGTCAGAGAGTTCAATTTTCTCTACACTGAACGTTCTAACTTGTGCTGAGGGTTTTTATTGCCCTTTCCATGTATATCTACCAACAACAAAAGGTAGCTACAACAATCCAATTGATGAGCAAAATCAATTCATGCGCATCAAAGTTTTGGCTTGACTGAGGGGTACGGAGCCGAGAAAAGTCGACAATGTAACGAGCCAACCGAGTGAGTAGTAGTAATAAAATTGTCCTATATTCTTCGAGTGCTTCAATCTTATTATGAATTCAACTCATAGAACATACAGCATCAATATATTGACTACAGATCCAACACCATCACAACAACGTGAGCAATAAATAAGTAAGAAGCACTTCCGATCTATCTCCTTGCGGCCGGCGTGGCGCATATTTACCTGTTACATATCCAATACTGTTTGGCTTTCAAGTTGGCCATAAAATCAACTGACTTTGATGTAAGTTAAGATATATATTTTGGAAACTATCGTCTTATTGCGATCCCTGCAGTCAGTCAGTGGTATATACAATCTATATGAGCTTTGCGACTGAGAGAGCTGGAGCGAGTGCAAATCTCGAGGTCATGCATTTTAAAATAACCAAATCGAGTGCGGTCTTGGAGATGCCTTTTGTTGTTTGTTGCCAATTTCCGATTGATTCGAGGCGGGCGAGCACTAAAGTGGTGTATAAACATAAACAACGTTGTTGCATTGTTTCTTGTGTGGCGAGATTTTTCTAAAGGAATGCGAAGTGAAGGATACATCTGTTTCCAAAGTCAGCATAAAATATTCAGGCAATTTGTGAATGCAGTGGGGTTCCAATTTGGTTTTAAATTCTATTTCTAGGCGAAATTTATATTTTGCAGCAACGTAGTGAAATATCTTCGGCTGGTAGACATTTATTTGCATATACATTTGTGTAGTAAACATCCCATGGTAAACATTTCTTTAAATAAATTCTACCAAAAATAAATAAATGCATGGCGGAAAATATGTTAGATCCTTGAGTAGGAAATTTAAAGTTTGGGTATCGTAACCCGCTTCTTTGTTAAGGGTGAGAGAGTAGAGTCACGGGCATTTGTGACGCGATTTACTTGACATATTTGGTGGGTTTTTCAAGCCTGTTTTGAGCTTTTTGGATTGTGTTTCAGGGGCATTTTGTCAAACCATCGCCACTAGATTCGTTTTTGTTTGATTTTCTTTTTTGAATGGTTGAAAGGTTATCAGTGGTACACTCTGCACATCACGTGTCGAATTATTGATCCAGAGGCAGTCGTTGTAGCATGTAATTTTTTTGAGACAGGATCTGAATAGTTTTACTTTCCATTTTTAAAATCATTTCCTTCACTGGAGTTCATTGCTAAATTACCAAATACTTCACGGTCATTAGTTTACAAGATTAATTGGCTCTGATATGTATGTTTCTCCAATTTTCATAACCAACAAGGATTATTAGCAGTTTATCTAAACTCTTGGGTTGCATATTTAATAAACAGAAAAGGGTTGCGAATGTCTTTCTTTTTCTTACATCGTTCAATGAAATTTCCAAGACACCCAAGCCAGGGTAAAACCTATACAACATCAGCGATTATGTCGGGTCGTTCATTGCTTCTTTCGAAAATGGTTATAGCTACAAACTACCATATACGAGCGGCGGAGAACCAAGGTAAACAGTTTAAAGTGGACCGAACCTCCATCGCAATGAATAAAGTATAAGATGGGATTTGTTGGCTTGCGTGAGTCTCTTATCTCTTTGTTGCCGTCGCTTTATAAACTATCCAGACACTAATCCCGGTTAGGTTAATGTGTATTGTAAATGGAAAACCGTAAAATTGATACAGTAAAGAAAAAGCAGATTAAGAGGTAAAAGGAGCTTAAGATGTTTGTGGTCGTTTTTTTTTATAATATTTTGGGTGGATTTTCTTGAAATAAATTGTTGTTGGTGTTTGGACGATGTAATTTTTTGATATCAAACAGACAAAAGGATTGTGGTAGTTTTCCATAGCATATTAACAACTGAATTTGGAGGAACAGGGCTTAGGAAGTCATAGCTTTTAAAATTGTTAGGACTGTTCTATAAACACTCACCTTTACTTGGTACTCACTCTCAAGAGTACAAAATTGTGCTGTTTGTAAACACAAATTCTCATCATAGGTCAGGTAATTCGCATATGAATAAGGACGATGGGTGTAAATATTTTCCGTCGATTGTGCCCGTAATATCTTCGCAGCGTAATTGTGTCCGCCCTTCTACTGCCATAATGATAACGTGTGCTTAATGTATTGAAGTTAAAGCACTTTTGTCCGAGGAAAATGCGCTCACTCATCCTTGGCACGGATTACTCTACTCTTGCTCTTGCAAAACGCGCTCTTTGTCCTTTGTGTGTAATTACGATGTCAAAAACTGTTACTCTTGCCGTGGTAGTATAATTGTGACTCACTTAAATCACTGTAACCTGTCAGAGTGCATTTGCTGAGCGCTAAAGTTTGCCTTGTTATCCTTTCGACAAATACACACACATCGACTTAGTCATGCGGGAGGAAACGATTACAAAAAACAACTTTTTTTCATTCCATCTTTTTGGGCTCTCCTTTCTACTACATATTTTCGTTTCATAGTGCTCAGCGTCAGCAGTTTTTCTCGAGTACTCGATGGAATGGTTCGACCTTGGAGCGAATCTTATATGAAAGCACTTTGGAGTGGGGGATAAATTCTGAAACTGTCGATCTAATCGCAGGGAATTAATGAAATCCTTTGGAGGAGAGAGGGAAAAAAACTTTTCGGACCACAAAAAGTTATTTTTCCGTCAGAGGAAAGGGTGCGAGCTGAGTAGGCCGACTACGTCTACGATTCGGAGTTTCTTGATACTCTTTTGCATGTTTTTCCATTTGGCATTGGGTATTAATTAAATTCAATTAACCCAAACTTAGGGTCATCCAAAGTTATTATTGGCCAAATGAGGGCAAGTGATTTTTCCTTAGCCGTCGGCATGTTTAGGAACGGAAGCCAATTTTCCTTATTAAAAGATTTGTGGGTATTCGAGGAGAAAACATGATTGGCATGTTATGTTAAGAGGGACCACCGGGCATACATATAAGCGAGAAGGACATTGTAACTTGTTTTGCTTGTCCGGACACTTAACTTAGGGAGATAATTGGGTGAGATGACGTCTAATGCCTTCCAAATGGATTGGTTAGGAGTTCATATGATGATGCCTGTCAGATTAGTTGGAGCTTTCTTATAACATTTATGAATATGTGGAATAACTGGGTGTCGTTTTTTTCCGGTCGGAAAAGTTAATTGAACATGTGTTTGAGGATAGCGAATCGGGAAGTTTGGAAAATGTCCATTCAATTTGACTATTTAATTTGGTTGACCACCTATTCGAATTTTATCCAAGGTATCGTAATCTTCTGAAAAATTACCTTTGTATTTCGTTACCAATTTATTTAATTTATTTTGCAATTGGTACACTGGATATCGAAGGACTCAGTTATTTTCAAATCAAGCCATAATAAATGTCAGTTTAATAATAATCTTCTCCTAGTCATCTTTATTCCATTTGTATTGAAGAACTTTCGCCAATTAAAATCATTAAATCGAGAGAGAAACTGCGGAAACTTTTCCGAGCCAACCATCATCTCTAAAATATTACTTTGACCATCTAGATGCGGGTAGCTGATAAAATATAATTATCGTAAAACAATCCGGTTAATTTATAGATATATAAAAGGCTATACAAGTCTGAATAGAGAAAAACCATTCAAATTCATCACTATCCGCCGAAATGAGTTTGCTTGACTGAAGTTACATAAATTCTTCGTACAATAGATACACTTTTTGTGGCTTCCTCTGCGAATTTTGTTAAAACAGAAACAGAAACTGGAACAAATGGTTTGCTGTTTTTTGTTTTTTACTTTTTTTGTTTTATTTGGGAAAGGTTAAAGAAAACTCTCAGCCACATTTAAATTTCGTTCAAAGTCGTCCTTGTTAAATACAAGTTGAGGTACACGTCGGAATTAAATATTTGAGAACTGCAGTTGGATCATCAGATCATTGATTTTATTTTTCATACATACAAAAATGGATCTTGAAAATCCTTTATTTCTGTCCGGAATATAATAATCAGAAAGATAAGAATTCAAACATCGACTCGGGTTATAACCGCATGTGAGGGATTTTATATAGTGGCTAAAGAGTTGACTGCTTAGAGTGGGTGAATTGTCAGACAGTGGAAAGTAACTCGAGTGCCACCCAACACAGAAAACAGTGCACTCACATATTTTATACACTAAAAGAAATATTGACCCGGCATACATGGCAATTTAAATCATAAGTAAGTAAAAACCCCGCATTATGTAAAAACAAATGCTGATTTCAAACCAAGCGTTCAAATCCCACAATTGTTTATTAATTAGATATTTATTCACAGATAGGCACGTGCGTCGGTCGTCCGCAATAATAAATTACCAACCAGCAAGATTCAATCTAAATTCATAAATCTGCGTCAACCGATCCATCAAATATGGCAGCAAAAATAAATAAATTATAAATTTACCTACGGTCGGAATTACTCACCGACGGCGTCGGCATAGTATATATATTTTCAACTATTGTCAGACACGGTTGTCAACACGTAACACATTTCTGCCACAGACCGTCATTAACAAACCAATTTCGTTTGAAATCGTTATCACAACAAATAGTAAAATATTTGTACACACATATTTGAGTGCAGATATATGTGCGCACATTTGTATCCACGAAATATTTGTGGTCGAAAAACCGCAATATTCATGCAGAAAATTCAATTTCCCGACGCTCTATTTCCCGTCTGTTTATAGTGGCGCCAGATGATGCCTAGCATTAGGTGGTAGTAACTCGTATAACACCAGAATGTGTTGGGTACGTTACTTCGAAAACCTATCCATGTCCTTTTATTGAATACTTCCAGTTCTGACAATCCAATAAGCTCATTCAGATGGTTTTTTGATCTTCTCATCCCTTTTGGAATACAGCTGTAAGATATACTAATGAACCTAGTCATGTAAATACAAACACCGTTCTTCCGCGATCGATCTTTTGATAATCATGTGTGAAAATGTGTACCTATCTAAGAAATAAATTCGACAGCCCTTAAAGAAAGAAGTGTGATGCGTTTCGTCAAGAATCCGCAGTCAACGAGATCCCAATGTCGCTACCTAATGCGAAAGAAGACATCTTCAAAAAGTTTTCCAATTCGTTTTCCATTTGACTTTGTGGCTGTGAACCCGCATCACAAAGCAATTTCGAAGAAACATATCCAAAGTAATCAAGATGTCCCCAAAGTCATAAACTTTCACCATAAACCAGACCAAACCTATTAACTTTTAATATCTCACATTTACCGCCATAAGGGTGAATAATTAACTTTTTCCCCGTATACAGTGAGTCAATGCACCATCCTTCTCATTAATTCCATAACCAGCTTCAATAACTGACCGCACCCGCATAAAGCCCTCCTTTAGTGTCACTAATGACTAATGACAGCAATGGCAATCCGAAGCCTTTGTCAAAACTCCTTCAATAAGATTCAGCTATGCCTGAAAAGTTTAGGAGAGCTCGGTTGTATGCGTTATTTGATCCCTTGTCCTAATTAATACGCTTGTTCGTACGTCTATCATCCTTCACTTCCACGAGAATTCATTCCTGTTTTGCTAGACACAGTCATCCTTATCATCCTTAATGGTTATGGACCAGTGCCACCATCTCTTGACTGTCGTTACCATGTGGTGGATTACAGCATACCTGAGCGTAGTGTCGCACGGGCTGGAGAGATAGTAATTAGTTACGTGCTCGAAAGGATTCACGACGCGCAAAAGTTAATCCTCGCTTCCTAGCGAATGAAATTGAACGTGCGGCCGTAGTCGAATCTTCTGATTAAATCTAACCGACTGCCAGCTATGGCATGAAAATGCGAATCACTACTTTTGCGGGCGGAGGAAGAATTATTACACTTTAGTTTTTTGCTAGCGAAAAGACGCGGATGGAGACGAAGCCGCATACAAAAGCCAAATCCGTTGGGCAAATGTGAATTAATTGATGTTCTTCTGTGTGGATCCGAAATGTTAGCCATGTGATTTGTTCCTCGATGCTGCCCTTTTTTCCAGTCGCTGGAGTTCAGTGGAATCGTGCTTCATTAGGCTTATGCTATGAGGAAGACGGGCAGATATATGGACTTGAAAGCTTAAGGCTGCACGTATTATGTAATCAGATTAATATTAATGACTTGTGCGGTGCAGAAGAAAATGTTACTATAATGAGGAAATGTGTTAGATTTATTCGAATGGGTGTATTATTGCTTTACATCAGGTATTCCTTTAAGGGAAGGTCTTTTCAGTTCTGTTCGACATTTCGTACGTTCAAAATAAACAAAGAAAAAAGACGACAAGAAGCCATTCAGGCATACTATTATAGAGGTCTTCATGAGGCAGTAATATAAATCTTTGAATCGAACCATTTAATTGGCCCTGGGGTCCTGAATTACCGCATCCGTAAGCGAACAATACGTCATTGAATGAAGTGGCCTGTGGATTTTACATGCATAACAATAACAAATTGAGTCACGTAGCACTCGATCACGGATGCGGTAATTCAACCCCTGCTGTTATCAATCGTTAATAATTATTGCAAGAGATATGGAAAATCCAACTTCTTATACCGGTCCGCCCCTTGGTCGTTTATCTGTTGAAGTTCAACAATAGCACGTCACTTTTAACTAGGTCAGTGTACAATGTGACTGCCAGATGTAATGCCCATCTACTTTTACCACGTTAACACATTCTCACAGATATTCCCAACTAACCGACATCAATTAGACAACCCCCTAGTTGAACAAATAACCTATTGGCATAGTAATTTGCATCAAATTGTTGAAATGTTGGCTGGCACCGCATACAGTGAATTAGTCACTACCGCACCGCTAATATGTTGATTGACGGTCGATACAAATGCACATGCACTTGAAACCGTTCTAGGGCGAAAAAACCACTAAGGCACTCCGAATGGATATTTATTCTCCGCTGATTTTAAGGTTACATCGGCATCACCGCCAACGAAATATGTGGAAGCAATTTGTGCGGACGCAAAGTGGGCGCCTATAACACGCAATGCAATTTCCACGCAATTCGTCCGTGTGTTGAAGGAATTTAATTGAAAATTGTTTACATAACTCTGCTGCTGCACACAGTGTTCTGCAGTGGGCGCCCTTGTGCCACTTCATTAAGTGCCTCGGCCCTCCTCTCGATGTGTTCTAATGAAAATATATGACACCGCAGAAGCGCCAGTTCCTTTTACCAACTAGTAAAATGATTACAGTGGCTCTAAAACTTTTAAACAGTTATTGGGTTTTATCTGCGGTAAGAGCGGATATTTGTGAACACCATAATTGTAATGAGGGTGTTTTCCATGTGCGCCTTCGAGGATATCTATTTGTGGTCACATTATTGCAGCGAAAACTAATAATGGTAACCGTTTTGCTGTGGCCATGTGGTATTTGGTTTACAAGCCGGGATGGTCGCGTACACATCTCAACTGCACTTGTTGTGTACTTTATGCAGCGTTTAAGCGGCGAAAATGGATGGGTGGCACATGCGATTTATTTGTACACTTAGCAAAGTGATGTGTGTCTTTTCGTTAAGAGTGGTTAACGAATTGGGTTCGGTTAAATGACACTGACCTTTTGGGGTCAAATTTGTGACTGTTAATTTTATTAACAAAGCCTACTTCTGATGAAAATATCTGAACAACATGAAGACTTGAACCATATGCCTTTTCGACTTTACAACTGCCCCTTAGTTTTTGAACCCTCAGCGCGAACGCATACATTGTTATCGAATACAACAGTTCGACTCAAAAAAAAAAAATGTCTAAGCTGCTTCAAAAAGTAAGCGTAAAAATAGCAGCCAATTGGAGCTTATGTTCGTATTCCCGATACTCACTTGAATTAGTCGAAGAAAGTACATCCAGGTTAAATTTAACAAACTCAGTCAGACATTTGTCAAGTAATAGTATTTATTGTTGCCTGCATCAAAGATTACAAAAGACTATTTGTAAAGCCTAAGGGTCCTATAATCGTTCGCGAGTCGAATGTTTCATGTAAGACGACATCGAAAGCAAAAGAACTCCGCAAGGCAATGTGTTAAAGGCATTTACTAAATTTAGCCGTTCCTTTGTAAAACTTCTGGAAAGTTCGTTCCATCAATCAAGCCATTGCAACCGAAAACTTTCTAGAGTCTACGACACAAAGTCCACCTATCCCTTCCTGATAACCACTCAAGAGTATACATACATATATTCTTTGAACACTAATAACATAAATCGTCTTAACGCCACCATCCGTGACACAATTCAAGTTTCGCTCCTTCCATGTGGGTATAGCTGCCCAACTTTATCAGATCCAATCACACAGGTACTTCACCTGCCTAATAGTACGTTTAGTGCAGAAACTTTGATAACTTGTTTCGCCACAAAGGTAATTTGTCGAAAAGCACCTCCTTTCTGTTATTTCTCCCCTACCCAATTTACCACCTTGAACATCGCACAAAGGAATCTGCAAATAGGATTACAGACCACATTGTGATGTTATGAAGAGTTCTACATGTAACTTCATATCGGCGTCTAAAGTTTAAGCCTTTAATTTGAACAATAAATTCAGTATTCTATAATGTGCATGGGAAAAGTGACGACGACGTCTTCTACGTGTTCGAATGAATTGAATTACTCGTATTCATTCATGCAAGCACTTGGTTAAGTCATCTTGTCAGACAATGAAATGAAATGAAGCATCATCATCTCGAAAAAGAAAAGCGAACTTGTGCTTGCAATTGTAAGTGCAACAAGCTGATGTACGAGAACTGGATAGCACAAGTTAATTTCGTCCTTTGCTCAAAGTTTAGTTTCAATTGAGCTCGGCAAAGGTGACTGCCAGTGGCGAAAATGTGGATGGCGTTGCAATCAGTGGGATGTCCCTGATGATGGGAAATTTGTAGAGAGGATTGAAAGCAATCATTCAGATTCATCAGCATTCAAGAAGTAATTTTCTGATGAATGGAAATAATGAAATCTTCATTGGCGTTAAACGAATAGATGTTGATGTCCTTTTTGGGTAGCGTATGAATTGATGACGACGGGGATTGTTCAGAGAATTGCAATCAGGATGGTAGTGAGGGTTCTAGGTGTGTTGGAGATCTGTTCGGTGCTCTATTCTAAACGAGAAAAAGAAATGCCTAAAGCAACATCACTTGCTGAGACACTTCAATTAGTACGACCATTACCTACCGGGTTGATGGGGATTGTACCAGTGTCGTAAATATGTCTTCGTGTAAGCTTCTCTAATTACTATAAATCATCCTATGGCGGAGTAATCGCTCACTAGTGTAATTAAATTTCAATTCAGTGCGCAATTGTATTAGCTGTAACACAACGCAGGCTTTCACTTAAATCAATTTCGTGCGATATAAATCACACAACCACGTTATCTTAAGGCATTGCCTCAACCAACAAGACCCCAATCAAACAATGTAATGCATCTAGTTCCGGTGACATTGTCCCTTCTTAACAAGGACGCAGCCAGCATTTAATCATTTACCACGTAGATAAGTATAACGAATGCCTTGTCCCGATGGCAACTTGTTCGTCAATGATTTAATTGGAATTTATCTGAACTCACGTTTTAAGTGCGTGGGACAAACGGCATTCTCCTTAAAAAGCTGAAAGGAGCCTCCACCCATCAATGTACTAGCAAAACACCCCAGGGCTTTTTATCAATGATTTCATGTTAGTCCGTATGGCTGTTCTGATACACGTAGTAGAAGATGCAAATGAGTGTCCGATAGAAATAACTAAAAGGTTTTAAATCACCTCCCAAAGATATCAGTCTTAAGGCATTTAATTCACTTTAAGGATGGAAACTTTCACTAAGAGCCAAGGGGGACTTCAAATAAAAATAAAACAACAATCAACAAGGAAACATAAAACAGACATCCATCCACCCGAGCGACGGGAACTTATCCTTGTCCTGCAGCAACCTCATCCTTTGAGATGGTAATTGGTCTAAGAAATGCCCATCCGTCTACTGCCAGATTTATACACAATAAAAAGGGCAATAAAAAATGTTAAATTCGCAAATAAAATGAAAAGAAGACGAAGTGGAACAAGCGCTATAGGTATCTGTTAATACCAACGAGTATTGGAACCGGCTGTGACACCGTCCTATCCATGTTTCACATTTTCAACTTTAATAGCTCTCCCGAGAAAAAGGGACCAGCGTACTTCTTTTTCTTTTTCGGTATAGCCAAGTGCACATGGGCGACTGATGCTTTGGGTACATGTACGATGTGCCGTGGGTCCAAGCGAGGATGAAAATCATACTTGCTTGGATTTATGAGATTTTAGTTATAAATAGCGTAGAAAGTAGGGAGTTAAATAAGAAAATGATGAAATTTTGGACTCGCCGGAGGCTAGTTGTTAAGTTTTGTCAAAATGGGTCGAATATCTGTTTGTAGGTGGTGGACAAAAAATAAAACATTAACATTAAATTTGAAAAGTAATCATTCGCTTCGGAGTTCTCCTGCGTGATAAAAATGGGGAACTGACAATGGGCGAGTTCTTCACTAATATCTGTGGCTGTGGGAGTGTTTTATTGGTGTGTGATCAGATCATATATCGTCTATGAATGGAATGGTGTCATTTATGACGATCTGTTATTCATCAGGAACATTAAAAACGTTTGCGACTATGTTGAAACGGATTTCGTATACGTTCATTGGAGGATTCATATTTTTGTGCAGGGCGAGCTAGTTCAGTTATACAATTATTGTTAAATGAAGAACTTGGCTTCGTATTTATTTATTTATTTGTTTGTTCGGTCAGAATGTAGCTCGAAGCCTTCCACTTACCAAGCAGTCACGCTACTTCTTCACTAGTTCCATCCAGCTTTGCTGAATTCGAGTTTAGATGCGAGACACAAAATAAAGAGCCGCCTTAGGAAGAAAGTTATCAACAGATTCTGAAGAAGTGTAGACGAAATGCTGCCGTTTGATATCGCCACCCCAACAAACGGCTCGACCGATTGGTATGAAATTTTTGTATGAAACTTCGTTCGCCAGCAGGCTGGCATATAAAAACCTCGTTTTCGAAAGTAACAGGTTTTTAATGTATAGTCGAATTTTCGATTCAATAACGAATGTTTTCCTCGTATGTCACAGTTGTATTAGAATCACTTCACCTTACACCAGCTGTATCCTTTTTCATAAGCACATTTCGAAAGTAATTCCCTGCTTCTGCTAAATAGTCTGTTTCCCACCTACCAATGCATGTAGTTTCTAATGTGGAGCTACCAGATTATAACCCATAAACCAGTATAACAGATTAGGTGTTGTCCTTTTGTATGTTTGGTCGACTATGGCTTTTAGGATACATTTTACTTGTTGCTCTGGGGAAGCTGCGCCACAGCAATGCTGCTGCAGGTGTTTCTTACGAAGGATATATGAGTAGCTTTCAGGCCCCAGGGAGTTTATTTTATCTAAATGGGACATTTTGTGGAGTGGATTATTATTGGCTTCATGTGCTTTCAAAACGGAGGTTTTTGTCGAACATTTATGATACATGTGTGTTGATTGTGCTTGCAGGTGTTTTGTGCAGGTATTATCAGGCCTGTCAGAAACATATATATCACTTTTTTGGAATGGTGCTTGCGATTTTAGGTATCAACAATATTTTGAGTCCATAAGGATTGCTGCACATGAATGTGGATTGTAGAAGGATACGAAAATGTCAACAATGGCTACTTGAGATACCACCACATAGAGCTAAGGCCTTCGTAACTGCGTTATGGAGATGGTCAGATGGATCTGTGTTATCCAGATGGGACACTTATATAAAGTTCATCTTCAACAAAAAATCCTCTAGAATAGATTTGGCATACATATATTTTTAAAAGTGATGAGCAATCCGTGCATGTAATTAATGTGTCCAGGGTATAAGGGAATCGTACTGTGTGTTGGAGTTTAAATTAAAACAAATGAACAAATTATCCTTTGGATCATGGGTAGACAAAATTTCATAAGCAAATATGAACTGCATCGCAAAATTAAATTCTCATCAAAGCTATTGTCAAAATACTCTTGGATTGGAGAGTAAATTTTTATGTATGTTTTGTGGTGGCCTTTAGCTGTGGACTTTGGCTTATGGCTTGGATACGCCTCATCCACTCTGCTGGATGCTGAGCTATGCGTGTACTTTATAAAGTGTTTATCTGGTAAAAGATTCAAAATTAAATTTATGGTTTATGGTTGGGCTATTATTGGAGTATGTGCTGTTCCTCTGCACTGCTGGTTTGTTTATGTGGGCGGCATTGGATTGCTTGCTAATATCAGGAATGTTAATAAAATGGATTTCATTTATTTTCATTTATATATGAGGGAGAGAGAAACGTAAACCTCATCTGGACAACGGCAAAGCAGAATGCGGGAACATTCTGTGTCAAATACGAATTGAGAGGACCCTTAAATGATACTCATAATGTCAATAGTGAAACGATAACATTATATTTTTGAGCAAATAGTCGGAACATTGTTTGCTATAATAGGCGACAATCAATGCGCCTGACAGGACATTCATGGGATATTTGGTTGAACAGAGGATGTAACACAATGCCAGTGGAATTCGCTAAACAGAAGTTTATAATGAAACTGAATACCATTAGTAGATTGTGCAGATGTGGGCGAGTAGGCTCTTTATAAATACAGACGTTCATCCGGACATCTTAACCACTTCGAAATGAGATCTTCAAGTTCACTTCATGTTTAAACGATGGTGATGTTTATAGTGGTTCGAATAACAAGCACGAGAGTCAAAACGTGATAATGCCCCATTGCAACAGTAGTCTATTTCAGGCCAAGTGGACAAGGACATGACATATAAATTGGTTGAAACATGCACAAAGATCAGGTTATCAACTAGCCAAGAGTTCTTCCATTCGATAGAGGCGTCCTGCAACACGTTATGTCACTTTTGTTCCCCTTAAAAGTAAAATAACACGCAAACTCATGATTGTGTTAGGTTTTGGTTTGCGCACCAATTATTTATTTTTGAATTGACCATTTGGATTCCAATTTCGATTGCCTCAGTTGCCTGTGGTTGGGTAAACACATTCGGGACCACTGTTTTTATCTATTCCGCACAAAGGATGCTTGATTCCCCGTTCAATCGAATGGTTGAACATTTTTCATACTGGTTACAGTTAAAGTATTCCACGATCTTACGGTACTATAAAATTCATTGGATGAGTTGTACTCTCCCAAATAGCTGGATGCAATGGAGATTCAATTTGAGATTCCTCCTCATCACTCGCGGCTCTATGATCAGCAACAACCACTGTCTTGACATCACTGCAATCGGATGAAATGGAGTGGCAAATCTTAGCAATATCATCGCGGCGCACTGAAAAACACCCTATCCCGACCACAACTACTGACAGAGTAAATTCTAGAAGCAAAATTATTAAACCAAACTTTATGGACATGATTCGACTATGAACAACGTACACCTTAAACTTTCTGATGTCTGATCAAATATACGTTGAATTTTATAACCAGAAATGGAAACGGCGTCATACTGACATTACAAACAAAAACAACCTCTCCCCAACTGGGTAAACGTACATTCTAATGGTACGCTAACTACCTATACACAATGTGTGTTTGCTTGTCCCAAAAAGGTCAGCAAGACATTTTTTTTCGAATTTTTTCTAGGTTAGTAGCGTTTGATGTGCACAGATGCAAAACAGCTTTTGAATATAATTAAAACTATAACGACAATAGTTTTGATACCCGTCATGAGTGTGTCAATGGCATTGATTTTCCAAGGAAGAAATTTAGTATCCTCGTCCAGTATCGAAATACAAATCCCAACACAATCATGCGTGAAGCCGGTGTTTTACTCAATTTTAATTAATTCCTGTAGAAATGAAATAACGCTCTGAGATCTGAGTGAGTGAGAGCGAGTCTTCAGCCAAGGGGGGGTAGATTAATGTCAAAGCAAGCTGAATTGCAACAATGGAAAAGGACCGCCCGCAACACAGCGAGGATTAAAAGTTTTGTTTTGGTTCCCTCGTAGGGGTATAGGTCTCGTGTGTTTCATGCGTGCTTATGAAGAGACCGAGGTAGATTTAATTTACAACATTGTTGTTCTGCTTATGTTTGGTAATTGGAAGATGGAAAGGAAGGATATTACGAATGCAATTAACTTTATTAAGCAGGAGGATTTAAGAGCACTCACTTTAGGAATATCGAATCTATATAGATGAGCAATATAGCGCGAGCAACACAATCGTTGGTTCCTGTTACCTTGTATGCTAACTTAATTATGAGTTTGAGTTTGGAGCCCATGGAATTTACAATCGAAGGTTGATAGGGAGGGAAAGAAAAAACTGCCTCTACAGTACAGGTTTAAAATTGCTGGTTATATTTTCGGTTACCAAAATCCACGTGGTAACTTATTTCATAGTACATCCCAAAAAAGATACCTCGAGTTGGTTGACACCGTCCCAGAGCTGTTCCCTCGCAGTTGTGTTAAACTTTATTATAACAGTTCACTGCATGCGGCATACGTACTGTATACATTATGCCAATGAAGTCAAATAATTCTGGAATTAATCTGCACTTTATTTTTACTATCGATCAAACCAATGCCTGTAAAAAAGCAAACCAATAAAGCTCGTAGAGTCAATTTCATCACAAACTTTAATTAGCACACAAACAAATGATTCTCGCATATCGTAATAAGTAAAGAGGGAGTTTACCTTTAAGCAGGCACTCCAAACCTCAATGGAACAATTGGTAGAACTGCAAGCCCGGGCTATACACTTGCACTCACACGGCTGTTGATTTAAAATTTCCATATTAAAACAATGCAATCAAATGGATACTCCTCCTGGAGGAATTTTATTGATGTACGCTACCACAATGGAAGCATTTTTTAGTACCATCGCTGCAATACTCTTGTGCACTCGGAAAGCTCAACATCAATGCTGGCTGTTCATTTTATGATGTTGTTATGCAATTTTAATTAAGTTTTTGTATTAACTGTTAATATTTCAACAAGCCAAAGATTAAGTGGACCGAACACGTTGATTGAAAAGAAAAAACGAACCTGAAAATGACAATTCTCTTGGCTGGTGGTGGACTGGTGGCACGCTGATGAATTATTCAACAACCTAGGATAATAGAGGCTTTTACAGTTGATGCAGAGTAGCTAAAACTACCAAGTGCTGTGTTTAAGATGTGCATAACAATTTTTGTTAAATCAGCAAACAGAGTGGACGGTTTTAGAGCCACCGCATGTGGACCTTACAAGTCTATGTGGGCAGTGTATAAATTTTCAGTTTATATGTTCAGAATTAATTATGCGATATAGGCAGGAAGCTAACCCAACTCTGATCCTATCCACCTTGTAAGCTGCAGAATTCTGCCCTACATATATTATTCCTGGCCCATGAATATGATCTGGCATCCGTACATGATTGATGTTTGCAGCAGTTCAAGTACTTGCATGTGCCGCCGAGGACGACGAAAACATCATTCAAGATCGTCGCAATAGGGGGTTAGCCTTGGCTCACTTATCACATTATACCACATTTGAAAATGACATCTTATTGAATTTGTAAACGGAGAAGCTCATGTATGCTTCACAAATACATCTGTTTAATCATCCTCATACGCATATTCGCAATGTTGACAGACACAATATGTCAACAGTATTTTCACTCAGATCTAATGAAACAAGTTTTGACACAATTCTCAGTTTATTTGGCATGAAACCCAGCCGTATTTCAAACAATGTTTGTGTATAAATACGTTATACAGACTCCAACTTAGTACACTTCACAATGACTTCAAAGCTTGCTCTTGCATTCGTAGTTATATCTATATTCGCGGCTGTATACCAGCATGCTACAGCCACGCCCATTTCGCTGGAAGGAAGACCTCTGAAAATTGACATAGATCCAAAGACTAGATCTTGGCTGTCCCTACGAATTTGTCAAAAAGGATCAGACAATTGCCAGAAACTACTCGCAACTGCTGCTGACGATTTGGCCGACGACGGCTTGGAACCAATAACCTTAAATATTGAAGAAGATGGAGATGAAATCGATGATGATGAAGATTTATATGATGCTGACGAAGAGAGTAAAAATTCAAAAGAAGATGCATACGACGATGATGATGATGAGAATGAAAGTTCTGACGAAGATGCATATGACGATGATGATGATGAGAATGAAAGTTCTGACGAAGATGCATATGACGATGATGATGATGAGAATGAAAGTTCTGACGAAGATGCACATGACGATGATGACGATTTAAATTACGACAACTTGTCAGAAGATTCAAGTGCAGACTTAAGCGATTTAACGGATCTTCCGATTTATCAAATAACTCCCGAACAACTTGAAGATATTTTAGGCGAGTAATTTTGTAGTTCTTGAATATTGTTAAAGTTTGTACTCAAAATAATGAAAGCAAACTAATTACTTGTGTTTATATAAAAGTGGAAAACTTTATTAAAGCTATTATTTATTTAAGTTGAAACTGCATTTTTTCTTCATTAAATTTACTACTCAATAACAGCTACGAGTGTGAAAAATGCAAATGCTTAAAACATATAATTTAAAAATTGTAGAAGTGCAACAAATATGAGGTGTTATTTTCAAGAATTTTGTGAAATTAGTCTTCCCAGAGAAATCGCTTCTTCATTATCTTAAATTGAGCTGAATTTTTCCATTCATGCGTTTCTTTTTGTTCAAAATAGTAGAAAACTGTTTTTGGCTTTATTTTGGTTGGTGATATTAATCGGCAGGCTTAACACTACTTTTGATGCAATAGTGATGAAACTTTTCTATATAGGCGGTGAGTAATATACCCATACCTGAGCTCCGTAAAACATTATCGATTTGATGCGGCGATTTATAATCTAACAGTTTGTTTTTAATACAACTTTCGCATACGTTGCGTTTCTGATTACTTGCTTATCCATAAATAAGGGTTGCTGTGATTAATACTCCTAGTTATATGAACAATCTGACAGGTCTTATAATTTTCCCTTTCACACGACCTTTTCTCATATTTGCCCACCACATTTTAGTCTTAATCTCTCTATTTTAGGTTACATTTCTACTGGTCATGGTCTCAGACAAAAATGCTAAATTTTCAGCGTACATTAAGGCATGTACCTATGTATATAGATATATTTCTATCTGATCACGCTTCCATCTCTGCTATCGGTTTTGGACATTCCTCATTATTTTTTTTTCCCATTCCATCGCGTAGTTACTTTGTGCCGTAAGGATACTTTGGGGTATCAGGTTCAATCTCCACAAAAACACAAAGTTCAAAATGCGTCTAAAAAATACTTGACAGAAAAACCGTCGTCCAACATGCTACCTGGTATATTCAATTAAATAAGAACATATTTACCCAGATGACGTCGAGTTCGACGTAGCCCCGAGCTACTACACCAAGTCACCGTTTATACCGAATCCCAATTTCACAATATTATTCCATCATACATTACATCACGTTATATATCTGTTTAAACATCCCCAGCCGCATGTCGAAAATTCGTGTCATAATTTCACAATGTTGATGCAGTGGTTTCACATTTTACAGGCATCGACAAAATGTTCAAGTTCATGCCCCATGAATCTCTAGAAAAACGAAAATTCCTTTCCAATATGTTTGGGTATAAATACGTTATACACTTCGCAAACTAATTCAAATCTAATTTGGGCTTACAATACTTGACAATGGCATCAAAGTTTACTCTCTCAATCTTAGTCGTAGCTATATTCGCGGTTTTACAACAACAAGCTACAGCGGCTTCTATATCGGTACTAGGAATAGCTGAGGAAATTGATATAAATTTAGCCAATAGGCCGTGGGTACCATTCAAGATTTGCCTAAAAGCATTAGGCAGTTGTCAGAACTTAATCGCAACTACTGCTGACGACTTGGGCGTTTCCTTACTTGACAACGGATCGGAACCAATTACGTTGAATATTGACGAGGATGAGGATGTTGGACCACTTTCCGTAGAAAATTTATCAAAACTTTCGCAAGAGGAATTGGAGGACTTGCTGGAACTTCCGCTAGAGAATATGTCTGCCGAGGAAATTGATGAAATTTTCATTGCAGATATTGCCTAAGGCTATACATGGACAGGACATTTAACGTGTCATCTATTTTAGAACCTCACAATTCAATGGCGGCAGATTTTTCTCATTTTACTGCAATAAATTGAAAACATTCCCGAAAGCTTGCGGTTTTTGTGTTTTTATTTATCGCTCAATACATTTTTGTCAAAACTAGTGCATGGATCAGAGCCACATCAGTAACACTTAGTTTAGTTATCTAAAACATGTATATAGCACAGATAAGGAATAAATCTTTCACGATTGGTTTCTTAACTGTCTAATAATACGACTCTAAGTTGTACGTCCATTAACACGAAAGTGCACCGGAAAATGTTAACTCAAATTCCGTGCCCCAAAAAAAACTAAATAATGAAACTGCACTTGAATTCACTTAACCACAGCAAAGTGAACCGCTAAGACGAACATCACATAACTTCAGTAATGTGCATCACTTTAACTTTATGTATCATCTAAATGAATAGTTAAACATTCCACCAGCCATAAGCTTCTGTCCAAGTTGCGCTCTCATAGGAGAAAACTCTTAACTCATATTTAATTAAATTCTCGCAATGCGACACTCCGGATTGCATGAATACTCCTGCGATTTTTGCAGCGATGAACTATGCATATGAGCACCTCCCATCGCATACCTTTTGGGACACACGAAATGCAACCAAAAACAAAAAGTAATAAGTCCTTGCAGAATTGCATGCTTCAAAACCAGAAAATTTCTCTTTCGAAAATTGCAAACAGCAGTAGTGCCGTTTTATAGCGGCGTAAATGTAAAACGATAGCATAAAAGTAGAATGTTGGGCCACAACAGCATGTCCTTTTTGCCTAGAAGTGAGAAATTTGCAAGGATAAATGCTACAAGATCGTCTGCACTGGCCATTGAAGAAACTCATCCAGTATTCCTTGCATACGGAACGAATGGTTTTTTATGTGCGGATGTATCCTTATTTTACCATCCAACCCCCGTCGTTCCCTGATTTTTATTTCTGAAATTTACACATGCACGGATAGTTCTGCAACAAGTTCTAGCCTGGGTACCTACGGTTGAGGTTATTTGCTTAAAGCAAGCAATGGTGACTTGTTTGCATTCTTTCTGCAAATAGCGTTGCCTGGGTGTCGGGACTAGCTATAAAGTTGAATAAAAATAAGCTTTCGGTAAAATTGCCAAAAGCAACACTTTCAAAGTGTATCAAGGAAATTGTTCAATAAAGTCGCTCGCGTTGCAGTAAGCCACCAAGAGACAGAGAGTACATTTAGCGCTACACATGTAAAGTATTTTGAAGTGTGCAGGAGAGGGGTTACAGAGGGGAAAGTGGAATGCACAGCGACAGAGAGAGACATTTTAAAATATTTGCACTTCTGTGGTAGTTTATTTTGGGAAATTTTAAAATTACATGAACCTTCGGTAAGCCGATTTGGGATGAGGTTGTTTAAATAAGTGTTTGCAGGAATGATTTAGTAGCAAACAATAGTGAAGCTGCACTAGATTAAGGGCGACGTGAATAACTTGGCCAACTTTAAGAGAGGGAAGTTTACGAGGCCTTAAAACTGTTCCGTTGGTTGTTGGATATAATCAATCAAGATGCATGTGCAAGAACTCTTTTTTTTTCAATTGTGTATTGTATTTTCTCCTCCTTTCACATTAAGATGTGGATGACGAATAAAACCATTTTCAGTTGCTTCACATTTGATTTGTTTATTTTGTTGCAAACATTGACAGGTCGCACTATCCTGCTGTGTTACACAGAGGCGAGTTGAAAAGGCAAAGTTTAAATTGCACCAATGGGTTGTTGATAAAGTTTGTGGCATTGAAATTATTTAAACCTAAATTCCTCAATAGAAAGAAAGTGCCGCTAGCTGGCTGAAGTAGAACCAACATAGCAATGAAGAGAGTGAAAAAAACCGTTCTTGGTGACATCTTAGAATTTCGAATTCTTCGTAACTAAGTTGAAGATATCTACAAGTCGCCGGAGACACTAAAGGTGCTGTGGCAAAATTTGGCATTTATAGGAAAAACTTTTCGAGCTAAATGACAGTCTGTTCAAATACAGAATAGGTACCCAATATTATGATGGTTTGCAAATGTTTGCTTTTTTTTGCGATCTTTTTTTTATTACAACCAATCGGTGAGAAGGCTTGCACGTGGAGCCTAGTATATACACAATGGAAGCTTATGTAATTGGCTTGGTGATGAAGACTTAAATAGAAACTTTAGAACCAGTTTGTGCGTATACTTTTACTCAGCAAAATGAGATACATACAATTCGTTTAAAAGCCGCATGAACAAGCTATTTTTTGTTATTTTGAACACTTGTGTAAACGGCCTTGAAAGGATCTTGCTTTTACAAAATGCAAAATGCAAAACCCTAACTTTAAGAAAGAATAAAGTTACGAAATCTGAGATGTCTTAGGATTTTACGGAATTGATTTATTATTGAGAATAGCTACGGCATTATGTCGATCATGTTCTAAGCGGTTGGTGTGTGAACCTTAAAAGTCTAAGCCGCTGCTACCATCTGTCCTCCCACGTAGGTTACAGCTTTTTAGGAAACATTTCAAAATCGTCAAGCATGCCCACTTAAAGTCGATGAGAAATGATGTGCCAAATACCCCTCCGCTGACAAAATAATCTCGAAAGGTCTTATAAAAAAAGCTACACCAAAACAACAAAAAACACACGCCGTCACACATAATACAAAGTGCTCCTTACAAATCTTATAACTTTTATTGGTACACCTTCAGGTCTTTATCCACCATCCATACTCTAACCACCGTAGAAGTGGTTCCTTTCGTCTATGTTTGTCGGCCCTCATTCCGTCATCCAAATGAACTTCAATTCAAATATTCCCAACAGTCCTTCGTAGTCCTTCTCCATTTCTGCCTTACTCCCGGTGAATGGGAACTTCAAACGCCATTATTACTCTTGGCAAACAACACGAAGAAGCAAAGCGAGAAAAAAAACACCAAAAAGAAATGGAAAAGTGAATTGAACAACAAAAAAAACAAAAAGTGCATTTCGAGCTCCGCCGCGACCCCCGTTCGAAAATCCTATTCGAGCCGTCCGCCTTGGAGTGGATCTTCTGGGATCTTATAGCAGGAAGCAGGAACTGGGGTGTGAGTATTCATACATAAATCACTGCCAAATGAATAATGAAGCGTTGAGTGAGTGCGAACAGTTCCATCTCCTCAGAAGTGGGAAATGTAATGGAATTGCGAGAATAAGAACTCACCCCACTGCAGCTCATAATGATATGTTGAAAAGTTTTTCTTGTCTCCTCTGTTGGTATTGTTGAGAATATTTTTTGGATCTTACTTTCCAAAATTGATTGACAATCAGAGGAGATGCCATTATTATAAAAAGACATGCGTGTCTGGTGATACTTTTTCCCCTGGCTTGTTTCATCGAAGAAATATTAAAGTGCCGGTTATTAAGTGCCTGTTTTGCGTTGGCTGCAAATGCAGAGCTGTACCGAGGGATTTGGAGAACAGAGAACCGTCGTGATGTCATATTCGCTATGTTTTTTTTTTTTTTTTTTATTATGTACAATTTCCAACCGAAGGATTTATCTCATAAAGGACGTTTCTCTTTATCCAAGATAAACGCGAGTCAGCTGTCTTTTTTTGACAGTTGAATAGATTTTTTTAAGGGAAAAACTGTTCCAGCTTTATAACTGAAGGCGACCGCAAGGAATCAAGCTAACTGGGAGCATTATCTATCAATTTACTTACTGTCCTTGAACTTCTTACACAACTATTCGGGCGCCTCAACTTAATTATACTTATAACTTAGAAATATCCAAAAACTTCTGCCTTTGACTGTTTCTCTCTCGGATGAAACATAGTTTTTCCCACTACAACACTTCAATTTCAAAAACAGCTCACTCTCAGTCTCAGGTCTCCGCAGTCCGCACCACAGAGCAAAATTTAATAAAAAAAATCGTTCAAGCTAAACAAAAACTCTTTCTCGCTCCGTACACACATATTTGTTTTCAAGCTACGCACGAAGAAACTTATCCTGACATTATATCCGTGCAATGGCTTCGGTTGCTAACCAGCACGGAAGTGATTACACACACTCTGTAATCTATTGGCAAGTTGTCACCTCGCTTTCTGCTGACTTCTTTTGTTTTTTTTTGTTCGCAAAAGTCAGCGCAAGGTCTCTACCAAAAGGCGCGTATCGTATCGCTTGCAGGTTAAGGAAACGGCACGTTGTCGTCGGTTCAGTAGCGGTCCCGCAGGGCAATGAGAAAGTTTAGCACTTTATTTTGGCGTCGTACTACTTTCTTAACTTTTCATTGTTTTCACTGGAAAATTTATTTTTGTTGTTTCGCTGTTGATTCTTTCGGCAAATACAATTACCCAAGTAATTGTCGCACATAAATTTCATCGATTGTTTCGGGTGAATAACAACAACCAGCAAAGTAACCAAGCAAAACAACACCGGCGGTTCGGAGGCAGCTGAATATAAGTAAAATTGTCTTGTTTTCTTCTTTTGTTTTGTTTGCTGCTTCAATCGAATTTTCGTCTTAAGTGCTTAAGTGGCGCCTTGAGGTACTTTTGTCATCAATGAGCTTGGCATGGGATCAGACTTGGGCCTACTATCGTAAATCTAAACGTAAAATGATAAAAATTGGGGTCAACACAAAACTCTGTGTGGTTGTCGGCAGACGATTTTATCGCAAGGTTTTCTTCTGCGATGCCAAACACAGAAATTTACTGTAGTACATCATTTACATAGCAGCAAACAAAATTGGAATCTCTTAATAAGCGGTTTGATTTCAAAGTGTGTTCAATTACATGAAATCGAAAGAGTTTTGCATTATTAGCTGAACATTATGTTTTTTTTTTTTTTTTCTTATGGAATTATATGTGCGTTGATGGATTCCAAAATTGCGTTAGCAGCTTTGGCCCATAGGTCAATATACCGATACTTACAACCGCTGTAACCACTCTTTTAATACGATTTTCAGAATGCAATCCGGTGGTGTAGGCTTTAATTAAAATTTGCAGCTATCTTCAGATATATTCGCTACTGTCGTTCCTAGAGAAAAAAAAAAACTCAATACCGCATGCAATGCAGCCACAGCCACATGTATTCCACAGAATGTTCTCCATTGCAGGTATGTAGTTGACGTGCTTGGCTTCAATAGAACGTGCGCAGTTATACGAGCATGTGATCACATTTATGAGGAAACTCCACCTTATAATAGCTTGAATAATCGTTAGTGCGGATGGAACAGATGAAACCAACCGTAAGTTGGGAATATTTCCACTTACTTGAAAAATAATTGCATTCATTCGATATTCGAGCAACCACCCTCAAAGTTTCGCTCAAACTGTGGGGTGCCAGAACACCGTTGTACGTGTTCCTGAAATGAAAGTGAAATGCAAATAATGCAACATTCACAGTTTTGCAGCCAGTCCGTCTCTATGGCTTGGCTTGGCTACTTCTATGCTCGCTGGATGCAATCAAAATTCGCGAAAGCTTTATATATGGGAAATTGGCATTTGTGGCTTTAGCCATCTGATCGTATTCCACGAACAATATATTATTTCGTTCCTTTCGTATCCCGAGGAGGAGGAAATTGGAGCATAAATATGAACGAATTTCGCTTTCGATGGTGCATTCAACAAGGCAATAAACGGAAGAAGATTCTCCAGAAAAATATAGGTCTCGGGACATTATGAATTTCATCCTTGCCAACATCTACTATAGAAATAGCGATGCAGGAATTTCCTTTTCCGTTTTGGTATTGTCTGAACAGATAAACTTGCAGAAACAACAATACCACTGCGACAAAGACTGTTATACGACACGACTCTTTGTTAAGCTAAAAAAAGGAGATATTCAATTTAAATTTGCTCTTGTATTTTATCCCAAAAATTGAACAGCCACGTTGAAGACAATTGACGAGAACGACACGAAAGAAGACAACCATTTGGAGTGTGTTTTAGTGTGCGTCGCAGTGTCTGTGGGTTGGTGGATTAAGGCGAATTAGTTTTCCTAATGGTTCCCAGTGTTCTATCTGTGGTAAATCTGGAGTAAAGGAAACTACCACTATCTGTGGGATGCTATTGCATTGTTCAAACATGCGGTTGGATTTTTCTTTCCGCTATTTCAAAGTCTGAAGTAACAGTAACTGGATTACATAGTACTCATATCTACGGTTATGAACAGTAGTGCCCTCGTTTCTGTGGCTTTTGTGTTGCAAATTGGATTTTGAATACACAATTTATCTGGTGAAGATATTGCGTTTCCTTTCTGTTTTGCGGAAACGAGGCACTGCACATGCACTGCGATGTGTGATTACTTACTTAAGACTACGCTAAACTTATTATTCCGAAGGATGTTTGGTTTTATCGTGTTAGTTGAAGTGGAAATATATCACAGCATTATGACATTGTTGTCATAAAGTTGGTCTAAAATCTTTGCAAATGAAAGGAGTCCATTAAAATTATCATTGGCTTCGGGTGGTATCTGCGTTATGTACTTCTATTAGATAAAAAGTTTTCAAAATAATTCAAAAAATTATAAAACATTTCATCCGTTTTGACATTTCTCTGCTCAATTCCACAGGACATCCACTTACATGCGTTAGAAGAGTAAAGCTTATGTTCCACGTGCCATTTTTCGTGGCAAATTTTGACATGGCGGCGTCATTATGACGTAAACACTTGTCTTAAATGTGTGATCACCTGTCAAGCGTCTGGTGGCTGCTGCAGAGTACGCTCACGAGGGACAATAGAAAAAGCGAATTTTCGTGACGTCAGCATGTCTAAATTTGCCACGTAAAATGGCACGTGTAGTCTTAGCTTAAGTACTTACGGGTTCTTCTTTATATCAACGATCTAAAATGTCTTTAAATGACCCGACTCAGTAGTTCTTCAGTCTTTTGTATTACTTTTAAACCACCATGCAAAGATTTGAACTATATACATTGGTAAACGTCTGCAACAGAAATCCTTTTGAATAGCACCTAACTCATTAAATACATCCAATAAAGGTATTCCCATTTCCTAAATCTGCTGTTACCATTCTGTCAAATTGTCTGCCCCCTACTCAAACGAGTTACACTTTTGCCACATCTTACCCTCACTTGGCGATAATCGTTCCCTTAATCTCTTGCAAGCAATTTCTTGCCCTTAACCCTTATAAACATTAACTACACCATCTGATAGAGATAGACTATAACATTTATCCCTCTATTCATATCACGTGCCAGTGCGCGTCTGGTTTCTACGCTTCTCGCGAAAATCGCTAGATACGCTTTCATCTGGAAACGCCTTTCATCGCTTGTACCTACATATTTCCTCGAAATTAAATCATTGAACCTGTGTTTCTTGTTATCAATTCATTAAAATCGGGTGATTGAGTTTCTTGCTGAACCCGTACAGTTTCCTTTGTGGACATAATTTTGGGAAATAATTTCAACAACAAACAACAGGCCTCCTTTCATCGACCGGTAAATGGATCAATACGACCGTCAAAGACAAGAAAACGAAATTATCCTTTGCCAATTTGCTATAGACACGACGACGACGATGTGTTAATTTTCGTTTCCTGTGTAAACCTGTGCCCAAGAAATATGATATCCTTTTTAAGGGTAAAACACCCAAACTCAAACCCAATCAAATTAGCACCCACATCTGGTGTTGTTTTGAAATATCCTCATGCTTACATGTATCGGTATGGTATCCCCTTGCTTGTTTCAATTAATTTGTGCGGTTTCTGTTTTCCTTTGTTATTTTTGGACTTTTCTTCTGTTCTTTTGTATTCGATTAAATTTCAAAATTAAATGTCAATCCCATGCAGGATTTCTTCAAGATTAGCATGTCGCCCATGTCGAAAATCCGCAGTTAGCTGCGCGTGTGTGTAATCATTTTCATGGAGTAAGGCTGTCTTTTACTGCCAAATTTACAACAATAAACATATTCAAAATCAGGCCGTTATGAGCTGGTTTTTTCGGTAGAAAAAGGTTTTTGGTTAAAATCATGTTCAACCGTTTGTTGCCAAGGATAACTGTGAACCTTTGTGAGTCTTCCACAATGTTTCGTTATTGGTATATGCAAACTTGTGCTAGGGCTTCATAGACTTTTATATCTTCTTTACCTTCTGGCACAATTTTCAAAGTGGAAATTCATTCTTCGGGTGACATTAAGTTTAGATTGAAGTATTTATTAATCTGTTATGTCATTACTATAAGAGTGCGTTCGAATGAATATAGGCTTAGACCGGCGTACGAAGCCCTACGGACTGTCTGTTTTCCCACGCCAATTTACTTAATTACTATGCAGTTTGCAAGCTCTGCTGCTCTTTTGTGTTAGATTTAATATAGCCCCTGGGTGCAGCCAACCAAGCCCGCATATGGTAACTACGTGCACACATTTTATGAAGCCTCTCTCAATGCTTGCGTTACCGCCCAGATAACCGATTCCGGGATTAATTGATGAATTTAGCATCGCACATCTAATTGGGTCAATTCCCATAGGTCACATATGACAATGTTAATGCTTCGCGGTGCTCCTTTCGCTCAAATTGGCATGCAAATAATATTCCGTATTACACACGAAATTTATCCACTCGAATAAAATCCTGTGACAAAATTTGCACATTCATCATAATATGCTATGCAGAAACACACATACATTCTACGTCCCACCTGGAATGACTTATTTAAGAGAAACTCTTTTTAATAGTATGGTAAAGTGTGAAATCCAATTCAGTTCTTTAATTTAAAACCGAAACTAACGTGAAAGATCTAAGGATGCAACTTCTCATGTGTGCACGCCATGCAAAAAAGAAAGAATATTCTCAACCGACACATTTCGTGCAGCATCCACCACGAAGCACCTCCCGCTCTGACAATCTTCAATTAGTTACTAAATTGAGGTGTTTCAGGTGGGAGAGGGAAAAGGAAGAGGGAAAATCGAGGACCACCCGACAGGTGAAGTGAATTGAATTCAAATGTTGAAAATAAACTAGCAACAGAATTGTGTGCAATTAAACAATTGAATTTAGTATTGCTGTTCCGCAGTGGATCCTGGATGTTGTTGAGAATCACACGAACCGTGATTATCCGTCTTTCTTGGTCTGAACGAAACACCTGTTTGGGTTATAATGTGGCACGAGGTGCCTGAACTTTAATTGCATCTTTCAAACTCAATAACTAGTTTCGGTAATGGAGTTAGTTGGTTGTTTTAGTTTTCACCAAACGTAAATGGTGTGCCAGGAAAAAAATTGTTGTGAGCTTTTAATGCGATTGGCACTTAGGAGTTGCGTTTCGTGGTGCGATGTGATTGTGAAGTCTGTGACTGACCTAAAAGATTGAGGCAATTTATTTTATTTTCAGATTTTTATTTTTATTTCTAAAAATCTACTTGTGTAGATGATTGTGGCATAATAATTGAGTGTGAAATGCGTTAATGACAACTTTGCGTAGCAGACCTTCAGGGTACGCACACTGCACACACACCAAAGTGATTTATTTCCTACATAAACTACGGGCTCATTCAGATAATCGTAGAAAAAGAGTGGCGGTTATTAGAAAAAGGCATCCAAACAGAAGAAATTGTTAAGACATGATTAATGAGGTTATACGTACTTTTGAATTACAAACAACCAATAAAATAAACAAACTGACAGAACTAACTAACTCCAGTGGATATCAGCTCAGGACTTACATACAAAGTTCGACTCTTCTATTGAATAGGTATACGTGTTCATACAACAATTGGTAAGCAGGTAATAAATAATGTCAAAGCCTGTAGTAACAGGAAACTTTGTCCTCACAAATTGCAAAAACGGAAATGCCCACATTCGCTGTTTTCTTTGAGGGCGGTGGGACTCAACAACGCAAGCAGCAGTAAACAAAGTCGTAAAAAACGCATTCTTTGGCTTAATCATCCAAAGTATACACAGTTGGCAAGTTTCGACGTATTCGAACTGCAAGAGTGCAAAGTAACATGGCACAAGTTCGACTATTCCCTGTTCGTGAAAATTCAATTTTCATCCGCAGTTTACCCTGCCAGTGCATATGGCGATTACACCAAATCCTTCGTGACCTTTCTTGAATACGTATGCCTTACGTATGTGTGGATCACGGTGACACCAGAACGAATGAGGACAGGACAACATAAACTACCAGCGATTGCAGGATTGCTGCACCCCAAAAATCCATTATCATCTCTCAATGCATCGGGTCGGAACGAGCGTGCACCGAAGGATGAGCATCTATACAGAATTCCGCACAATGTTGACAGCCATGGAATTAGGAGCTTCAATGAAGATGCATAAAGTCGTGCTGTGGAGGAGGAGCAAGCTACCCTCTGGATTTGGCAGAGATGTGATGTGGTTGTTTGTGGGTCAGTGAGAGAGCTCTTCTTTGGTTTGAAGTATATACTCTGACATTTGATTTGGGAATAGTGGCTGTGCATGAAAAATCATGAACGTTAGGGGTTCGCAGGATTATCAAGCTGTTGCGGGTAATGAATGGTGTCATAGCTTCCGAACACGTTATTCCGTGGTGCAATTCGTCTACTTTTTGTTTTAACAAAAAAGTTTCTCATTCCAAAAATTGTACTTAGTTGTGAGTGAGTTAACAATAATTATCTCACCGTTCAAATATATTAAGTTTTCTGAAGCCGACTGAAAACTTTAATCCGATGGATGCAATACAAAAAAATGTGCCAAAAACAAACGCGGTTGAATGTAAATTCTTAAAATGAAGAACAACTGGCCAATAGACACTTACTCGTATGTAGTCGGGCTTGGCCGAAGCTTTCACGACGCAAATTCATTTCATTATCTTAACACAGAGCGACATTTTTCTGAATTGACTGACAAAATTCTCCCGCAGAAGACTGCCAACATTTAATGCGACATCTATTGTTCAAACTGACAATACCTACCTATGCCGAGAATATTTTTTTATAATTGATGGATTATTGTTCGGTCGTACGCGGTAAAAAGTGGCTCGTTCCCTTGGAGATGACAAAAATGATTTATTGTGCACAATACTTAATTGGTATCAACTACCTAAATTTCTTTTGCAAAATGAAAACAGTGGACTCACGCATTTAGAAATTTACAAGAGCACTTGTCAGCGGGTTCAACTATTAACTGAATGTCGTCATAAATTGTATAGCCACAAATTAATCTCCATAATTCATTATCCGACATCATGAAGCATACAAAATTAATAATCTTCCAATTCGCAGTTCATAAATCATTGGCAATCTTCTCTCTCAGTTCTGGACGACCATGAAAAACACGCAAGTAAAAAACTAGGTACAATGAAATTTGTTCCTGTATTGAATTTTATTTTCGGACTAACCAAACACCCACAGTATTTCGCCGTTGGGCGGCAACGAATAACTTTGTTAAATTTCGATAAATTGAACAAATCAACCCAACACGGTTTATCCGGATGAGTATGTTCGTAACTCAATACCGCACCTACACTGTTGGCGTTCGATTAAAAAGCATCGCTTCCTCTCATGGATGGAATTCTCAAATCCCTCCGAACATTTTCTTGAAAGAGGACAAACCAGTCGATGGACTTACTCAAACATTTCACGTAGCTATGAAGAGAGTGGTATATTATATAGGGGCAGGCCAGCCAGGCACACCAGCTCATAGAACAACCCTCACATTATATCCCAAATACTCGTAAATTGTGTTTTTGAGAAAAATATTGATTCAATTTAGCGGGAATACAATTTAATCGAATTTATATAACCCTTCGGACCCCAAAGGAGATCATCCCTTTCTTTTTCATATTTGCGAATTCAAGAGTGTTTCTGTTCAAGGTGCGATACAAAGAAACCCCCTACAGGGATGAGATGAAAATTTAAATGTGAGACCAGTGTTGGTCCATCTGGTCGTCATTGCAAAATGAACGTGACTTGATAATTTATTTGCTGCTGGTGAAGAGGGACGACACAGCTAAAAGCACAGATGGAAACTACAAAGAAACAAGCCTTTTGGATATCAAATAACTTTGTATAGTGTGTTCGAAAAGTTGACGAACTTCTTTTCACAACATTTTTAATGTTTTCGTGTTAGTGGTGGCAGGTATAGAGTAAATAACGAAGTGGAAGCAGGTTTATGCTTTCGTGTATGATCCTAGATGTTCTCATTTCCATTTTGAAGTTGAACTCTTATTCTTTTCAAACTGCATTTCAAATGTAAGATTAAAACTGATCGAGCTGAATGTGGTCACTGACTTAGGCCCAATTCGAATTACATTAGGCCCTAGTTATAGCCATACGTAAAACGAAACCGTAAAAATTTTCTTTTGCTTTTTTTGACGACGTAAACCTAATGGTTGAACTCAATCTTGGTCTTTCAAGTGTTGCTTATGATTTATAATGTTATTTTATTATTATTTTTCCGTACGAAAAACTTTTTCCCATCTACCTCTCAATCAATTCCACAACAAAAAAAACAAAATCATTCGACTGAAATATTTCATTTCTTTACTGTTCCATCTGTCAGGAATTTTTTTCTGATGGAATCCAATCTTCTTCACCCTGTTCCAACTTTTTCGGTTGCATTTTGCGTATGGCTATACTGGGTCCTTAGCAGAAGCGGCCAAGTACATAGGTATGACTTATTCTTATCCATCATGAATAAGTAGAATAAGAGAAATTTCGCATATTGGCATGTTCATTTTAATAAGCCGGTGTGTGGAAAAGACATGGATTAATAATTCTCGAACTGTCTTTAAAAGACAATTTGTAATTCACAATCCTCTCTCGTCCTTGTACCAGGAGAATACTGTAACAGAATCGCATGATTAGACGCAAGTGTGCCTTTGTCAACTACTTATGATTGAAATTAAATGTCACATATCTACTTAGCAGGACGGGAAATGTTTACCCGGAGTGACAGCGACGACGAATCCTCGGATTTCGGAAAGGTAAGATAGGCGAAAAGAAAATAAGAAGGAACATTTTATGGTTTTCTTTCGAGTTCCCATTCGAAGAAACTTTTCAACCGCTTCGTATCACCTGTCAAGAAATGTGTGTGTTTGTATGTGTGTATTCTTAGAAACCAGCAATGCCGTACAACGTGGTGAAGAAAGTTTCCCTTAGGGAGACCAACAATTTTGCAGAAGACATTGCACCTGATTGGACAGGACATTTCTGTTTTTGTGTACTAATTCAATTTCAAGAGATTTCCTTGCTTTCTTCTGTGAATTTGTTTATTTGGAGGATATTTTTCACCTGCGATTGAGGAGAACAAGAAACTTCCTTGCAAATTGAATAACATTCATAAATCTGGAATTGGAAGACATTAAATTCGTAGCTAAACTTTTGAATGTGTTTTGCTTCAATTTTGCTTTTCAAGAGCGTTCAAAACACCTTGCGTTTTCTTCATAGAATTCACAATCAACAAAAATTATAGTATGCTCTTCTTAAAACTAAATGCCAAAACCATGTTAATATACTTATGCCCAGTGGAGTCGTTAATGATCAGAATTCCATCTCCAAAAAAAAATGTAGTCCCAATGTTCAACAGTGGCTGGACCAGCAGAAGTTGTAAAAGTGCTTGGAAGCCAACGGAAGAAATTTTTCACAGGGACTAAAAAAAATAAATCAGCGAGTGTTTTTTCAAGTAAATAAATAGTGGAAGTGGTGAATATGGGAAAACACACAGCGAAGCCAGTATGAGTGCTGAAAATAGCTAAAAACCTTTAATTTTTAAAATGAGAATGCCATATATAAGTATAAACATCAGTATGCTGAGAGCACGGCACTTCTCCCGAATGCACCACGCGTTTAGAAGAGAACATTCATAGTCTCTGGGGAGGCTGTGAGATTGAGGTCTATTGCCCAACGTAAGTCTGTTGAATACTGTTCGGAACTTTTCAATTGCTACACCGCAGTACTCTACAATGTTTTCAATCTCGTAGAAAAAGCTTTTTAAGAAAATCTACCACAATTTGCCACCACGAACTGATGAATATTTAATGTGATTAGTTTTCAGTTGCTTCTTGAAGCCCCTCCGTTCTTCAATGACCAAAGCTCAATTCACTTACCCAACACGCCCTCTCTAAGCCCTTGTACTTAAGTCGCCAATGAGTTCTCTGCACTTGAAAATATTAAAATTCAAAGTGGAATGGGGAGAGAATTCAATTGTGTTCAGTAAATTTAGGTTAGCGCCGCAGTACACCGCACCGCACCTTCGCCGATTATGAAAAAGAAAAAATCTTTTTGATTCTGTAGCGATTTTTCGTTGTTGTTGTTGTTATGGCAGGCAGGAGATGCTTCCAACTGCCTTTTGGTCCACTTCGGTTTCACTTCACCTAGCAACAGCAATCATGGAGAGCCAGGAAAATATACCTAAAATGTAATTGCTTTGAGCACAGATAGAGTTTCCATGGAAGCGTTAGTGGAGGTAGCAGAAAATCCTATTCGGTCGGCTGCTCGGTAGATATATGTAAATTGCGGTCAGGATTTTTTTCTGGAATTTCACAACTGCTGCTGCATTCAATGAACATCTATACATCATCTCCCTAAATCAACCCAAAAACCTTTGCATGCAAAGTGCTATGAGTGTTGAATGTAATTGCTTGTGGGTGTGATCACCTATCTGATGGTGGTTATGTTGAGTGATGCTGACTATTTAGAAATGAAAAGGAGTTTCCGTGTATGTTTTTAAGAATTTTGAAACAATTTTTAAGCGTTCACAAAAGGATTTACTAAAATTCTCCTTGTAGGTAATGATGTGAATAGACTTACAGCCACAGATGTGTGCTAATTCCAATGAAATTTTATATGGAGATGCTAAAACGAGAGGGAAGTAGCTATGCTGTGTTATTTCTTTTAAAATGGCTTCTGTCAGGTCTCTTACCACATTAGCCATACTCGTTTTCATAGGGAACCGATTTTCCATTTAAAATTAACACTTGTCGGGAACAAAAGAGAGCGCCGCTGGCCATGAGACTGTTCGCTATTATTACCGCGACAGATTAGCATAAATGCGAGTGTTTTTTTAAAGCCCAGGATTGGGGTGAAAACTCAAATGTGAAGAGGATAAAGTGTGCAATTGTCCGCGGGCTTATTTCTTTATTATAATTTTTCCACTCACTTGTTATTGCAAATTCTATTCAAACCACGGATTTTGTAGAGTTTCCTTTCTCGCTGTATAATGAGATTTTTGGTGTGGAGATTTTGTGTTTTAAGCTGTTGCATAGCACCGTTGATTAGGAACTTGAAATTGAATCAATGAATGAAGGGCGAGAGGATAAGAATAACAACATTTTGGACGTTTGATTGGATTTGTAAAGCACGGAAATATTATTATTTTGTATGTTTCCTTTTTGTTATCAGTTGCAAATGTCCCGTCTATTCACCACAGATTGCAAATCGTAAGTGGCAATGCTTACTAGGAGAGATACGTCGGACTGATTCAACTTAATCATAGTTTCAACGAGGCTACAATAATTTTCTTTCTCAAACAATAGCTAATCCTTGGGAACTCGAATAAATTTACGTCACAGCTTAATGGATGTATTTAAAATGTATGCCTTTCGTAGATTTATAAATGTTGTTAGTCCTTCCATCATATGCTCCCCACATGGTATAATATACAACAATAATACTTTTAAAAATACTTAAAGCTGGGAATGCTTTTCAAATAAATCCTTATGTGTCCACGGAATAATTCTCCTTCATTTCTCGTAACAAATGTGCACTTGAATCCATTAAAGTGTTTTCTAAAAAAACAAATTAATATGTTCGAAGGAACAACTTTATCCTTTTTATGTGGTTCTCAAAATAAACCCGTATTTGAAAAAGGGTAAACAACTTTCTTCAACCCTCTTTGTGGTTGTCATAAATTATTACAGTTCAGGTGTCTAGAAAATAATATCACGAAATTTATATGTTTTTATTGGGTCCAGGACGTTGGCGCTATTTGCTAGCCACCATTAAAGTGACATATTATCCTTGCCCATATATCCCGACAGGAAGAATCTAGTGGTACCAGAATAGAAGACAATGCCAAGAGAAACGCCAGTATGTAACAGTGGCGTGGCGTCCATATAACTCGATTCCTACCGAGTTACCTTTTGAAATCTCCTTCAGGCAACACTATCTATCTACCAAAAACCGAATATACATGAAACACTACCAAATGAATGTGAATACTCACCAAATGGTACACACACACAAAAACACTCATATAAAAATCGTGTGTGAATCCATTTTCATACAACGTCGTCATCGTCTCGTGGCGACAAAGCGAAGGTAACCCAAAATAAGTCGGGTTATTAAAGTTCTCACTTTATAGTTCATTTTGAGAGAAAATTTGCTTGTTATCTCTTTTTTTCTTCCCTGAGTACTTTGTCTGACTCTGACACCTCTTTGTTCAACACCCATTGTAGAAAATAACCCGCTTTTCTTCGAGTTATTCGCGGTTCTCACAAAGTTCATTTTGACTGCCGAATACGGAATGAACATTTGTTTGTATCTCTTTTTTTCTTCCCAGAGCTGAGTACTGGTACTGGCCAGGCCATGGCCACTGGGGGTTGTGTTTTGGGTATGTCGTATGTGTTTGTTTGGTTATGAAATGAACAAAATAACACGCTTTTCTTCGAGTTATTCGATTTATTCTACTTCTGCTTGTCTGATTGTGAGGATAATTGCAGGTAGTATGTTGAGGTAGGTGTAAGTGTTTTGGTTTACAAATTCAGTTGGCAGATTGCAGGGCATGACTTAAGTGAATTTAGTAATGTGAACCCAATTTGCAAATTTACAATGAATGATTTTCTTTCAAGGTACACAGGTGTAAGGTTTCTTATATTTATATGTGATTAATTTTGCTTCGACTTCCCATTTTAAAACATTCACGCCACGCCACTGGTATGTAATAACGCATGGAAATGCGGAAGCTATATCGGTTGAGTGAAATATCGCTAGTAATATCTGCTAGCAAACAATAAAGACGTTTAAGGACAAATAAATATTAATACGCCCGATTTAGGGAAGCATTTGACATTGTTTTTCTAAATTTGTATAAGGAAAGCTGTATCATTAAAGATTTAAATAATACAAGTGAAATCGTTACATTATACTAATTCTATTAGAAAAAAAGTCGTGAAAAGAACTGTGTATGTACGACATCCAACTGGATAATTTTATTTCTTTTTCTATTTCAACATCAGCCAACCACCGGTGGAGCCCACACAAAATTTATTTATAACATTAATGAGCAACACCACTTTACATAATACCGTCATAATATTAGTCCTTCTATAGCATTGAAATAAAAACAAATATTAAAGCGAAATGACAAAACATAAAATAGATCCTCTATAATAGCACCCAACCTTCAGACGTCAGACCATGGAAAACAGTATACAGTGCACAATCTAACCTAAAGATTTATTGCTTTTCAGGGGCCTAAGGGAAAGGTAGTGCGAATAAATTGACAACGCTTTATAAATTTACTCGACAAGAAATCCGTTTTTCATTACATTAATTTCATCCCCTAATTAAATTGCGATCAACCATTGGAATCCACCCAATAAATTCTGACAGTTCGCATGACAGTTACACCAGTTAAGTTTAATGAAATATTTGTAATTTGCTCGAAACAAAAATTCAACTTGAACACAGATGGAGAAATAATTTAATCATTATATATCAATTAGTTGCAGCGATGCTGTTCGAATCCGTAATTATTCTGTTCAGCGTCACGTAAAGTATAAAATTGAATTTATAACGGGGAATGTTGAAACAAAGAGACTCTTTAAAAAATTAAATAAAAGTAAATCGCTCGCTGAATTTAGGTATACTAATTTCATACAAACAAACAGTAATAAAAATGAGTATCCGATGGTAAATTATACCATATAGCTGTCCTCCTGTAAACTTAACTTTAAAAGAATATACCTATATTAAAAAAATGTATATAAATACATTCTGTTCTATAAACAGTTTACCAATCAGCTGGTTAAAACTAATCACATTTGTATTAACCATAACTGTCGCCAGTGACGCTTTGAATATGTTAATAAATTGAATATCTGTCAGTAAATGCTATTGATAAACTAAAATATAATTAAATATGTTGATGTGACTTTTAAAGATACATTAAATTAGCTTCCGTTAACTGTGTTATTATTGTAATTTCATTGTTATCCATTCATGCCAAATGATTAATGAATTAACATTATTTCATTAACTTAATAATGGAAAACTGTTAGTGAATCAGTTTTACGGACAGGTAAGAGGAGCATTTTCGATCAATAAATGATTGTTTTCTGTTGGTAGGCATAATATTTCCTCTGTTTATTTTCTTTATTTTCAAATACATGTACTAGAAAGCTCAACGGGATAGTGTATCCCGACACAAACTACCAAACGGGTCGGTTTTGTCTCCACAAAATATCGGGATTATGCCAGGGGTCAAGAGACTTATTCAGTGATGCTTTCAATTAATTTATTTGATGAAAAGTTAACAAAGAATTGATTCAATAATATAGTTTTTACATAGAGTTTGGCCTTATTGATTAAGCCATCATTTCGTTCCTTAAAGTATTGCTTGCATCAAATACATTGCTGACCATTATCAATACAAACTTTATTATTGAAAAATCAACTTAAGCAACTTGGCTCGTGTAAAACTGAATTGCATTCACAAAGTTTTTCATATCTACTCCTGATTCTGATCACGTATAGTTCTAAACTTTCAGCGCTCAAGAACTTAATCCCACGTAATCCCTGTGTTGATAGGGAGAGGCCACTCAATGACTCATTACTTCAAAGCACACTCAAGCATCCATAGAAATATGAATAAGTTGCCCTTGAATCGATAAAGCTACCCCTAATCGAGGGATGCGGGTGGATGGTTCCGATTGTAAGCAAAGTCTAATGAGTCTCTAATTGCAAAATCCATTGACAGGCGAAATCGGTATCATAATGAATGTTGAACAACTTTGATATTTATCAAAGTAGAATCACTTCAACCGCCACATCTTCATTTGACTGTGAAATGAATGCGGCACGGTGAAAGTTAGTTGCGGATTACCGTGTTGTTAATTAGAGATTGGAATCGGAATAAGCGTGAAATTAAGCTGTTGGGTGCATAAAGATGAGTAATCGCAATCGTTCTAGGCGTTGCGTCATGAAAAGATTATGGAATTGTATCGGAGTTTTATAAATGGCAAGAGGTCTGTCACAAAACTTCTAGAAGGTGCGACTAAACGGTTTTCTGGCAAAGATGTTTGGATCAGGGAACCTGTTTCTCTTCTAAGAAATCTTTTATAACCAGTGATGGTTGTTTCCTGTCGGTTTCAAACTGATTTCATGTGTATCTAGCATACAACTTCAATTAATCAATCTACAGATTTTGTCCATATTAAAATAAAATGTCATCGGAGAAGCAATTTGTTGAAACTTATTTTATGCAAGTGCTGTGTACATACGATACATAGAAGTTCGAAGTGTGAACCAGTTTTAACCGAAGAAACTTCAAAGTGACATTACCCTCTGACAACCAAATTCCATTCTGCTTTGTCCTCTTCACAACGAATGATAGCTGGGATCCGATATAGATTCGTATGAGATTTCTATATCACATGGATAAATGCTCCCTCACAACCTATCCTTCTTAGTTGAGGTTTCTGACTCTCGCGCTTGGGTGGATAGATATCGTTTTACAATTTCTGGAGCAGGATAAAAAAAATTATGAAGAAAGGGAAACGAATATCAAGAAAAGCTCTGAAGATATAGATATAGAAGATATAGTTTAACCACGCTAGACACTGATGCGTACTAACCGCTTTAAGTTTAATGCACCAGAAGTGCATGTATCCTGTGCTTGCACCAACGACGTTGATGTTGGAAACACGAAGACAGGGCAGGGCATTGGCTTTAGTTGAATAGACGAATCCTTCTGGCAGCGCCGACTTTCGAACATTTAGTGATATATCTTAAAGTTCGTAAACCAAACGGTATAACGCGAATAGTTTCTTACATTTGAATGGACATGAATTAGGCACGCTTGGTCACGTGCACCCACGACTTTAGAGTTGATGAGAATTATCCACTACACATTTGAAAAATGTTTTCGATTCATTTCTACTAAAGTCTGGAGGTAGTACCTTTTTAGAAGGTATCACGACCTGATGATGTAACACCTGCATAATGTACATGCTTTCGTTACAAGTGGTGTATAAAAAGTGTCAACTTTAATAAGCGTGAAATTGGCGGCTACCAGTGGGTTAATTTTCTAATACACACCAACTGTGGCTATTTGAAATCTCTGTGTTATCCAAGGGGTACTGGTCTACCAGTTGAAATGGATCCATCCTTATCGCCTTGTCCTTCTATACAAGCAATTGGCACGTTAGTCGAATCTGTATCGCAGATAATTAAAACCACTTTAAAAGACTTTTCGCAGACTGCAATTTGCTATCCGAATCTTTTCGTATTTGCCTTTTACTCATTTCCATACCTTTACCGAATGCACAATTGGAAACTTCAGATAAACTCCTTTTCACTGGATCGATGACAAAATTCCCTATTTCGAATTCGTATCACAAACGATGCCAAAAAGGTAGCAGGCGGGCAAAGAGAAAGTTCTCGTCATTGGCAAACGTTTTACAAATCGTTAGCTTTCGTTATGCTTGGCTGGGTAAATGTTGCGATGAAAATGACACATTACAATTCTGTTTTTAGGGAGCAAAACCTCAGAAAAAAGACTCACCGAAGAGAACAGCCATAACAAGGATTTTGTGCAAAAAAACGGTAGAGCCCTTTGCCAATGGTGAAGGTATGTGTACATAAATGATACACCACCGAACGGCGTGGAAATGGAAATACGTGCCATTTGTAAAAGTACTACGTTTGCAGCTGATTGAAATTCAATAAAACCCTTGCTTCGGTATCAAAGAATGCCAAAGTAAAGGTACTTGTGCAATTGTCCTATATACGTACTCCTAACTAATTCCAGAAGCGTTGCCAAATACATTACGCTTGACAAGTTGGGAGAAAAGTAGATATGGTACTTATGGTGAGGATAAGGAATTTATTTTACTAGCAGGACATCCGTATGTCCGTGGTTTAAGCCATGCGTTAAAAACTATCAAGTGGAAGTGGAAGGCAATTGGTGTGTCAATTGAATTGAATGGAGAATCCCTGGTACGATACTTAAAATAATAACGTTAGTCACTCGATGCAACCACAATAGACGCCCGTAAGACAGGTCAAGCTATCTGGGTTTCTGAACATTTTCTGTAAAAATAATTTGTATAATGAAAGCGCAATGGCCATTTCTTTGTTTGCTCTAGTTTCATACGGTTGAAAGTTCTTTGTTATAAACGTTCAATTTGGAAAAGTTAATACAACCATCAATCAGGATAATATAGGTGCATAGACTTCTCCTTACTTAACAAATGTGGATATCAATATTCACCCAAGAAGTTTAAGAGAAAGCGAGCTATTGCTGAGGTGTAAAGGACTGTTCTATTAGAGAAAATGCTGCCGAAATTAAAACCATCGTTTATTTGGTAGTTAATGTTTCGTAGCTGTTTCTGATTTGAAGATAGCGAAGGTGTCGGTGAATGTGATAACGTCTTCTGCGTAACTATGTATGGTAGTCAGGATTCCTGAAAAGTAATACCAAATTAGTTTCAGATTTTCGTTCTCCTTTTCTAGAGAAGAGCCCTTTGGCGAATATTTGGTTCAGTGTGTCAAGAAGAAAAATATACAACTGCGAACTCTCGCAGTTGTATCAACTGGTGGCAGCCATAAACCTAATATAAGCATTAAGCACCCCATTATTTGGGGTAGCTAGATGGGATTATCGTTTGCTCCACTCTGTACAGCGTTAAGCTCAATTTAAGCTGCTGTTTTACGCCTGCAACATAATCACTTAATGATAACGGCTCATGTAACAACTTTATTCGATAAAAATACAACTTCCTACTAGTGCATACTGCATAACAATATATCTGCCTCAATGTAGTACCTACTCTCACCTAAGTCCATCGGTCCCATAAAACATCTGCGTGGTTAGCAAGAAGAAGACATACGTGAGGGCCATTTCATTTTCGTAATTGTAGCAACGATGCGCTACGACAAAGTTTTACGAAGCTCATAATTTAATAGCATCGCGATTAATTTTATGGGTGAAACTTTCAGTGCATGTCATCGTCATTTAGTTTACCAACAAAATACTTTTACATAGTAGCAAATCCCGAGTAATTCGTGGGCGGTGGCTGGGCTAAACACATTCAAAGTTAACTTCTGGCGGAAATAATAGAAAAATGTTCTTATCTTAGCTCGGGAGACAAATTTTCCGCTCTGAGTTTCAGTATAGTTTTTTGGTGTGGGATGTTGTCGTCACAATATGTGTTAGGTTGTTTTTCTTCCTTGGCATGTTTTTTTTCTGTTTTCTTCTGCAAGAATTTGCGACTTTTTCCAGCCATTTATATAAGGATGATGATTACTCTGGGGAGTGTTCGATTCTTATGGTGACAGCTGAAACTTCACCATTCCATAATCGTATAGGTATATAACACCTTTTTATTGTGCGCATCCGCAGTTTTCCTTCCTACACGATTTGAATATAAACTTCAACTTAAATTGGCCTTCTTAAATTTGCTTCACATTAGGAGATCAGATGAAATTATATTTTTCCACAAAGTAGGCCTGCAAGTAATTTTTTTCCACACCACTGGACTTTCCCTGATATCGGAATTTGTTTAATTACCTCGGATGTGAGAACCTTACCAAGAATATCACCAAACTATAATTACTTCACACATATCTTCATCCTTCCTTGGCTTGATGACTTAATTACACTTGCCCTCACCACGCCGTACCACGAATATCCCAAAATAAATGAGGTAAAGCATTATTTCACATAAATTATTCAAAGAGACAAAGCAGCACCTAGTGCCAACCTAGCATGTTGTTACAACAACAGAACACATAATTCATAAATATTACAATTTAATTTGATTACATAAGCATACAAACAAAGTGATCTTAGCATCCAATTAACCGTAATGTGGCTTAATATGTATGGAGAAATGTGCATACAAGGGTCCGATGGCAATGGGTGGTTAGGTAGCTGCCTACCGAAACTCGATTGGTTTATGTTAAACTATGCGTTTGCTTTTCCAAAATGAAATATGTACTTGCCTCGCACAATTCAATTTGAAAGTAGTATGGTTCGGAATCGCGCACTTACCTCTACCTCATCCCACACAATCAATGAAGCAATTAACAGCACGCTACAAATATACGTTGTCGGGTGATAAATTTCAATAATCATTGACATCGTTCTAATTTGCCAGCCATTTTCGCAGGCTAAAATTCGCCCTTGTATTTTTATACATACAGGTGTGCGCTGTGAATAGTATAGGGTTGTGGGTAAAATTGAATTAAAAGGAAATAGGAAAGTATGTGTCAAATGGTGTGTGCTCCCAAACATAAAAAATGTTAAAAGCCCAAGTTCAAAGATATTCAAACTGCTGCACTAATCGCCATGTTTGTACTCTCATTTTGAGGTCCCATTGGGTTTTATAAATTAGAATTTGGCTATTGTGGCATAATTGAGGTTGACTGGTAAAGTGTAACCAAAATTTCCCCTAAGGAACCATGCATATGTTGATTTCCCAAACATAGCAAGCTCCCTTTCACCTCCTGTTTTGCTGAGACATAGCCAACAAAACTCCACATAATTCGATTTAATGTGGCAGGCGGTTCGCATTGGTCAGAATCGAAATAATCGAAATATCGAGCTCCCCAACCACTCCAGAGATAAATAACACCTAGTCGTTCGACGCTAGGTTATTAACGTGATATCGTACCTCCTTCTTTCGTTCGACATGTTTTTTTTTTTTTTTTTTTTGCCAAAAGAAAACAATTTCCTTCAAATCATCTGCGATATAAAAGTATGTGTATGTGTGTATATTGCTTGCACGCGACTTGGCTTTATCGCCCACATCCTTCCCAGCGTTCTTTTTTTACACACGAGAAAGAGGTTTACCCTACGAAGTACCCTGGGAGAAGGAACACCGCTCCTCGCATTGTTATCACATTTTCAAAACTTTCAACTTGTGTCTTTGCCCACAGAGCTATACAATTTTTATCTTGCGGTGCAAGGATATCCTTTTTATGGGGCCTTCGTCGGTACTATAGCATAAAACCACCTATTGAACGATTTTTAGTTCCAACTCAGCGATGAAACTCTGTGTTATGTTGCTTAAGCACACGCCGGTCCAAACGCTGTTCAAATGTATCGCATGGGGTGCATTTGGGTTAAAATGACGGTTTTTTTCTTAGATCCTTTTCTGTGTTTATTTTTCACCATTTTCGGCATGGAATCGATAACAGTTGTGAAAGGGAACTTTTAACTAATTTGAAATTCTTGCAGTTCGGTGGTTTGACGTTCCAAAAAACATTACCGCTAACTTTGCGACCAAGGGTACATCCGTCCTTTTTTCAAACATTCGCCTCCATCTCAACGTACAGTTAAACCACAAAATGTACATAGTTAAACTTTTAACCATGTGGTTGAATGGTAATGTTGGTTGGTTGTGATGTTGTTTGCTTGGATATCTCTCTTGATTTATCTGCGGGAATCACTTCCAAAGCAGGGGAAAGGGTTAGGAGTAAAACTGGTAATTAAAGTTGCATTTTGCTGTTGTCCCTCTCTCTGTGGGGATTGCAAGTATTGTCCTCATAACTTTCTGAATGGACTCTTGTGAGACTGTGTCTGTTTGAATGTGCCGATGATAGAAGTTAGAAGGAAGCACTAAAGATGATTTTATGAGCTCATATTTTTTAGTGGAGCGCAAACGGTAATCACAATTTGAGCGACTGCTTTGTCTCGCAATTTTAATTATATTTGTTCGTATATACCTAGAGCAGTGTTGGATATTAAATTTTGTGGAGCGTAATTGCCCGAAGTGAAGTGTGTGAATGGTTGAGATCTGATGCTATCTGATACTTTTTCGGTAGATGAGTAAATGGTTTCTACTGTCCCGCAGACAGTTGTGTCTATCAAAATGCCGTAAAGATGACAATAAAATTGTTGATCTACACGAAACACAGGATGGAGGACAATGAATGGCGAAATGCAGGAGAATAGAAATGGTTCAGACAGTGGATTTGAGAGGAACCTACAGTTTCATTTTGGCTTATGTTTGACATTATTTTCTATTGTCTGGGGTCAAACAAAACCGATGAACTCAGTCATTGAGATCAGGGCTCAAATCTTTTGTTTGATATGAAACCTTATTCTCCCTTAGTGAATGCAATTATAGATATTTCGATTGTGAGTCGATTCTTAAAAGGAACTTGTTTATCTGTTTGTTGACTACAGTTTGCCCTTTGGAAAATTTTGTCAGTTTACTGACTGTGGAAAATAGTATAAAACAATCCTCATTGGTTTATGAGAAAATGTTGCAATATGAAGTTTTTATAGGTGACAGTAAAGCAAATATGCAAGATTTCTTTATCTCAAAATGTTGTTTCAAACTGGATCACTGTCCGCTCTTATTGAAAAACCCTTTAGTTATCGGTAATTTCTATATCCACCTCCGCATTAGCTGTACTTACCACTAGACATTGATTGCCCATCTACCCAAAGATCATCCACTTTGGTAGATTCCTTTTTATATATTTCAGATGGATTATCTTAATTGTGTAGCGTAGATATTTTTACTGTAAATACATACATACACAAAATTACATAGCACAGGACTTAGATCCTTTGTTAAAATAATTTGATTGATTCATGACATCCATGCATCTTGAGCTTTCAGAGACTAATTGTTATTATTACCTCACGAGCGAATTTGGGTGGATTTTCCAATACATCAATTTCCTACTGAATCATGAATTTCTAAAGGAAAGGAATCCACGAATTCCGGCTCCTTGGTGTATACACAATGTTATGATTTATTCGCCAGGTGTTGGTGATTGTGGACAATATGTGATTTATTGTTTTCGTTCGGTATATAACGGAATGGAAAAATTCCAATAGCATAAGTTTTTGCGCCCCCTTTCAACAAATAAGGACTGTCATTAGTTGTCCAATATATTTGTTAGATGACTTTAGGGAAACAGCGTTATTTCTTCATAATTTGAAGCCAGTTTATTTATTAGATGGCTAATTGTAAAGGTATAAATTGTTTAATTGGAAATGTCCTTTATTCTGTTTTTTGTGAGTTGTAGAACAGAACTGCAATTAAAATCTCATTCACTACCATGTACCAACTAACGCAGGCACAAAAGCCTCATTTCCACTCCAGCAAAAAAACTACCCATTTTCGACCTACTACTGAAATGATTACGTATTGCCTACTTTAATGGGGCAATCCATGTATCGTTGTCACGTATTTTCGATTATTTTCACAAAGACCACCAGTGGTCTAAAAACGAGACGATAAAATAGAATTTCCCGGAAAAAGAAAACCGACCGAATGTGTGATAAAACATGTATGTACTTGTACATGGTGCGTAGCAAGATAGTACAGCTGCTGACAGAAATGAGTACTATACGGTTTGATATGACCTGTGTATTCAGTGAAGTGGTGGGTCATATCCGTTTGCAATCGCCTTCAAACGACGAAATGGCTGGCTTTTGGCAGTTGTCTGTGCAGAGCAAAAGAATGGCAGAAAGTTGTTGGATGGAGTGCAAGTGACAAGTAGTATATATTAGAGTTAGTAAAAATCCGATTATTAGGACGACGCTTATGGCCTTTTGATGGTGCATTATATGCCGTTACATGAACGTTGGTTGGTGGAACATCCTTTGTGGATTTACTGATAATAAAGAAAATGAATGTATGCAGTGATAACTGTCACTATATCAACATTCATTCCGTATATACTTTGCGGATCTACATAAAATGTTTTTTGTTTAGTTATAAGGAGTTTTATAGGTACACCATCCATAACTCACTGTACCCTTTTCGATTTCTGGGTATAGAGGCCTCTTGAAAGTGCGATGGGTGTGTTATCCTCAAGGTCTCGTCCTGGATTGACCAACTCTGAGAAGTGCAATCGTGTTGGCTCCATCAGCACATTGATGACTTCTTCAAATCCTGGTGTTTTAAGCCACGTCGTTCATTTATCTCTATCAGCGCCACGCCTACCGATTTCACAAGCTTAACATTACCGCTCTCCCCCTAATGCTATCCACTCCTCATTTATCTATATTGTGAAAAATACTAAACCAAACGCGTTGTCAATGGCTTCCATTTTGCTTGGTATGTGCTGGGACTGTAAAAATGAAAAAGTCGATTCTGCCTACGAACAAAGTCATTAAGATTGCTCTTTGAGTTCTTTAGTTGACTTTGTTTAACGAATTTATGTATAAAGCCTTTGTAAATTCTGCATAGATGGTAGATGTAAATATCGGCCTTTTGGTTTTTCTCCTTAATCCGAAATCCAACTTCCAGTTTATGACACACAGAAAATGTTCCTTTGAGATTCCGCACTCTTCCATGTAAATGAACACTTGAGCTCTTTTCTGCCGGGCGACAGCTGTGACGGTTACAAAGAGGGGAAATTTACCTACTCCTACACATTTCATACATATTTCGCAAGACTGAGAATTTTGAATTGGGAAAGAGCATGATCCCATTAGACCACAGCAGTGTAGATACCACATTTTGTCACAAATACTGTATGACTACGGGTGTATGGAAATACCCTGGTTAAATTACAAATTTCTGTGGGAAGCTAGCTCGATAGGGGATTTGTCATTATCATTAGAGGGAATTGGAACCAGATTCTTTGTACAAAAGAAACGACTCATCTTCGGTTATGTTGAGGTATGCAACTTTGTGTGGTAGCACAAGAAATCATCGGACAGATGCAAAAACGTGGTCGTAAGTGCAGATTTCACAGATTGGTGTAGGTTGCGATATAAAATTTGACCCACAGGACTCCTAATCCGTTTCGGTTGTTGGATATAAATCACCAATCAAATCAATGATAATGGGCAATCAGAAGTCGGCTTAAAGAATAAGTTCATTGATAAATAAGCTATAACTGATCTTAAAAAATAGCTATAAGATCTATTCTACTGATGGTAAACATACATAGAAGCCACTTAAAATAGCGAAGCACTGTCCGACATCAACAACCTTCATTCCTTTTAATCTGAACGCCTATCACATAAATTAGATTCATTTACAAGAAAGCCACACCCATTTACATAACAACTTATCGTGAGCCGAAAACCCATTAAAATCCCTGTCAACTTCCGCCTATATTGATATTATAGCTACATCTACGCCAAAGGAAATAATGTCATCCCGCTTAGCATTTAAACTTTACATAATTAACATCGCAATTATCAACGATTATGGCATGCTTTTGCTCGTAAGTCTTCTGCAGCGTTGCCATTCTTCCACACCCTGTTGCACTAACCAATTCCAGAAAACTCAAAATACGAAATACCCACCCACACTCCGTGTAGCTTTTAGGGAAATTTTAGCTGCAGTATGGTTAATTATCCTGTCGTTAATCCTGTACCTTGTAATAAATTCAAGTGATTAATTATTTAGGACCAGCAAACATGGGGTTGTGCCTCGAGAAACTTTACCCGAGTTTTTAAATGCAACCCAAGCCCATAACTATGTCACATCCAGCATCGTTCAAGAAACCCACTTTTGTTCGTTTTATTTTTTGAACAGGATGTTGTGTAGCATGACACAGTTAGCGCACGAGGTATAGAGCAAAATTTAATAGGATCTCTGTACATATGGTGATAGCTGTTTTTCTCGTTCAATTTAATACCAAACCGCATCCATAAAAAGCGTGACATTTATATTATCTCCTCCTGTGAATAGAAATGATGTAGACATATCGCTGCCGTGCCATAGATGTACATATAGTGTTGCGAGAATCTACCGATACTGATTGGCAGTCACAGCCATGTTGTCGACATGTTCCTTTCGAATGGCATTTTGTTTTCTCCATTGTCGCTGTGTTCGGATACAATGGCAGGAAGAGGGACGTTACAGATATGGAATCAGTGCACAAGCACACACTCAACCCGAAACTCACATCCTGAGAATTATTTTCGCTAAAAATCATTCTCTTTTTAAACTCATAAAAAGTATCCCATAAAATTTTATAACCCACAATGGAGAGAATGATAAAGAAAGCATATAAGATGTGGGCGGCCTGTGACGTGAGGCTTCAATGAATTTCTTTGTCTAAGCATCAGTGATGCTGCGAAAATGACAGATGATGATGACGATGCGGAAGCATACACCATGCATCAAATGGAATCTTCGTTTGTGGGAGGATTCTTTACTATCCTTTGTTGAATAAGCTAAGCAGCATTTCCTATCCATTGCACAGGGATACAGGGATATGACAGATGAATTGAGTGTGGACTTAATATCGTTCACATGGGTGGCATGCATAAAATCGACGCAATAGTAGATGCAAATTATGTGCAACTGATTTTGTTTATAAGTGCATTTCGTTGGTTATCTTATAACTTATTCAGTGTCTCGTACTGATGATTGTGGGTGGAATTCAAATGCGTATCCATCCAAGTCTTTCCGGGACTACCTTCTGAATTGTTTAAAGATGGGCTTGGAATGGATAAAATTCAAGACTGTAAATCTGGAGTTTTTGTTTCGAATGTAAAATATTATAACGTAAGGCTTAAATTTGAATCTGAATAACGATATAAATGCTACAATTCCAATATTTCTTCCTTAAAGGCAAAAGCTAAAACTGGCATGCTAAAAACAAACTCGAGAGACCTTTTATCCATTATAAAGGGTGATTTTTTAGCTGGTTTGGTTTTGGCAACACTGGTTTTGACAGCTGACGTATGTTTAGTACCTTGTGTCACTGTCAAACAGCTTCAGTTTGGTTTGCAATTTAACCATGGATCGTCTTACAAATGAACAACGCTTGCAAATTATTGAATTTTACTATCAAAATTCGTGCTCGGTTCGAAATGTTCATCGCTGCTTTTTTATCGAAAAATTGTGTTCAGCGATGAGGCTCATTTTTGGTTGAATGGGTACGTAAATAAGCAAAATTGCCGCATTTGGAGTGAAGATCAGCCAGAAGCATTGCAACAGCTACCAATGCATTCCGAAAAAGCCACTGTTTGGTGCGGTTTATGGGCCGGCGGCATTATTGGGCCATATTTCTTCAAAGATGATGCGAATCGCAGCGTTACTGTCAATGGTGAACGCTACCGAGCGATGATAACAAACTTTTTTTTGCCCGAAATGGAAGTTCTTGACTTGCATGATATGTGGTTTCAACAAGACGGTGCCACATGCCACACAGCACGCGAAACAATGGCGCAATTGCGAGGCGAGTTTGGTGAACAGTTAATTTCACGTTTCGGGCCGGTCAATTGGCCGCCTAGATCGTGCGATTTGACACCATTAGATTATTTTTTGTGGGGGTATGCCAAGGCTAATGTGTATAGGGACCAGCCCGCTTCGATTGACGCACTGGAAGCCAACATCCATGCATTCATTCGTGAGATACCGGCCGATATGTGTGAAAGAGTATGCCAAAATTGGACTCAGCGGATGGGCTACCTGAGACGCAGCCGCGGTCAACATTTGCATGAAATTATCTTTAAACATTAAATTGCAAGGTTCAAACTATCGATTCAAATAAATATTTCATTCATTTTTTCGAATTTTTTGTGTTTTTTTTAAAAAAAAAGTTCTAAACCTCTTAAAAAATCACCCTTTACAAACAGGTTTGTGTTTCTAACTGAAAGAAATTCAAGAAAAGAAGGTAGCGCTAAGCTTGTTAATTTATAGAGGAAAGGAAAGAATACATAATAAAGTAACTACTATGGCAGTGAGAACGTAAAGAAAGCTTATGTCAAACCAGTAGTGCTAGCATTACCTCAACACAATTTGTATTATTAAAATAAATATTCATATCTTTTCACGATGGCTGCATTTATTATATTTAAGTGGTCCGAAATAAGAACCAGGCCACGATGTCACATTTCACGTTTACATTCGAATGCCCTACTCGTGCACTCTACCGGATTGTGTTTCTAAACTAAAACTACGAAACACGGCACAATGACAGGATGGATTAAAAACGGAAAACCAATTCAACCTGTAAGACTTTTCCTCTCTGGGCCTCTGGCACTTACCGCTGCTGCCGGTCGCCGCAGCTAAAGACTGAAACAAATAAAGGAGGAAAACGAATTTGTTTTCTTTCTTTAATTCTTTTTTATTTCCAGTTCTGTCGCTGTCAGTGAAGGATAGGCAGTAGTAAATAGAGAGCAAGTGGATGCTATAATACATTCATCACCCGACGCGACTTTACAACTCATTTGCACTTCTTTCTTAGAGTGCTGCCTCCAGTGGGGAAATGAACACAGGTGCTTTAGTTTTTGGTTCCTCTTCCCCTTCCCCTTTTTTGTTTACTCCTCTCTGGTTTTCTTACGTAATTCACAAAGTTGTTCTCATTTATTCTGCATTGAAGTCGAAATGTATGAATGAAATATTTAAACAAATAACGCAATAAATCTGGCAGCGGCATTAAATTTAATGTTTCGTAATTTCTCGGCCTTATAAAACATTTTACAAGTAGTGAACAGCATCCTTCGGTACTCGTGTTGAATAATATGACCAAAGCACAGATTTAAGTCGGCTTTGCTTTGTGCGAAACTGCAATTAGGAATTAGCAAGCAATGCAGTGCTAATCTCATGTTGATATTATTTAACCATCACTACAACCACTTTTTGTATAAAATTTGAGTTATCATATACTCAAAGTTTTCCAATAATTAAATCCTGCTTATATTTAGTAAGGTGAATGATGAGTAGGTACGTCGCTTAAAGCTTATATAATTTATAAATTTTTGGCACTTCCAATTTAAATTTAATTTAGTAAAATTGTTAAATAATATGCTGTTGCCGTTGTGATCTGGAGTACTTTTACAATTTTCACCATTGCACAAAAAAATAAGAATCAATCAATCAATTTGCACAATTCTCTTTACTTCAAGCTAAATCATTCTAAATATGTGAATTTTCATGTAATGTTCCATACTTGTTGGTATAACCGCAAAAGGCGTATATAATCCGTGTGCTGCCAAATAGTGCATCGAATTACGTAAAAAAGTGTGCACAGGCCTCGCTTCTTCGACCAAGAATTATTTTCATGGGCCATTAAATAAAGTTCGGATCAAAGTGAAAAGAAAGGAGTTTTTCGTGCATCGATATTGCACATTCAGAGACCAGAAATGAGCAGCTGTCAGGCAAGGTGATTCAGTTCGGTTGTTGGTGGCGCAGTATTGATTTATGTTCCAGGTTAAACTGCTTTGGCTTGGCAGCCATACGAATGATAGGAGTTTTCAATTTATTTATTGAGAGAACGTGTAGTTACGTCTTTGTTATTGTTATTTCATTGCGACAATGCAAAGCAGAAGTGAAGTTGCAGGAAATACGTACAAAATGCATATATGATAGCGTTAGTGATTAAGTACCTAGTTAATATTTACCGTGCAACAATAGTGTATTGTTCGACAGGCTCACTCCACCAATCAGTTCCTTAATAAAAAAAATATACCGAAATAAGGAAATTAAATTTTTAAAACATTTCACAAGTATCTCTTAAATACACAATTGTGACTAGAATTTAGAATTTCGTTCTAGGATCCGTGCTTATCCATTTTATATGAAAATTCCATCCCAACAATATTTGTGTGGGCGAAATATAGGTATGGCACAATTTTAATCAAACTTCCCCCACATTCCTGACTTAAATTGTAAATTCAATATGCGTATCGCGAAATCAGTCAAAGCAAATCAACAAGCACCCTCCAGCTACCCCTACAATATTGACATGGCGCACAGTAAGGTGGGTAAATTAAAAAACAATGTTTATATTTAAATTATATTAATATCAACTCAATTGGTTGTTCGGCATGAGCCGCTTCCATGTGTGAAAATACTGCCGGAAGATATGATCGTAATAAAACATGTGTAAGTACTCGTACCTATACCCTACATGTTCACCTCCATTAAGCCATTTGCCATTCGTGCCACAAATAGAACCCTCTCCATATATTATATACGAGCGTTTTTCTTTTACGAGTTTTGTTCGATTTTTTTTTGCAACCACACTTAATACTGATAACTATATAGAAATGTTTTAATGTTTTTTTTTTTTTTAATTTCCTAACTCAATTCATAGAAAACAAATTGTTTCTATTTAACGCGCAAAATAATGTTTATGGACTCCACCCAGCGAAATAATGCATATAAAGCTCATAAATCGAAACAATTTTCGGATAGCATTAAAAAATATCAAGCAAGAAGGAATTTTTACGTCTCAATCTGATTCGGTCCCTTTTCGGTTGGAGTTTTGGATAATTTTATTTATTATAACCCGCACGACAACGTAAACGCCTTCAGCGCAGCAATTTGGTTTTATTGCGTCGAAATGGAAGTATGTTTAACATACTCAGAACTCTCTCTAGGGATTGCTTTACTCTTCATGTCCAATCTCGTTTGCCATCATAAATGCATAATTTTATTTGTGCAATTCAGTCCGAAGCGCTCATAGGCACCCAACCCAATCTCAGACCAAGTCATAAGCGCGCATCGTAGCGCAACGCATTGTTGAAACACTGTGAAACTAAATTTCAGTATGCTTCAGCATGGTAAGTTAAACAAAACTATGTTTGCATAAATGACAGGATGCATGGAGCAGTCAAGTAGAGGCATATAGAGCTTAGCAGGGTGCATGATGATGTTGGACAAGCTGACAAAAAATAACTGTTTTAAATGGAAATTGTTGAACTCGAAACAGGACGGGATATGACCTGGAGTCGCAGACTATTTTGTTTGGCCGTTAGAAACCAAATGGAAACTAATTCTTGCAGTCTAATTCACCCATTTTCTATTGACTAATCTCCTCCAGGATTGTCAGTGTAGGTAGGTGTTGTGTCGGAAATGCACATAGATTGAGCTTTTGTTGCACTGTGTACAGAAGGAAATTAACTTGCCTCAGAGCTGCCTAGAATTATAACTGAAAACTTGTTCGAATGAGCATGTGGCTAAAATTGATGCATATACTGGTCATTCGAGTCAGTCATGTCTAAATAGAATGAAACTACTGCGAAAATTAATGTGAACATAAATGAAATAAATGAAAATTCTATGTATAACTGAGTTAGATATCCTTTGCCTGTCAAACTTGTCAACATAAAATGATCCCAATATTTGAGATGTATACGCCTTCCATTAAATTTGCAAATGCTTCTTGGTACTCCATGAACTGGTGCGAAATTCCAGAAAAATAACTTCCATGGATAATTTCTGGCTTCAAGGAACGGCGTGGACGCAAAGGTATTCCATATACAGTCCCTACTTGAGTTTTCAGCTCAACTGCTAGCGAATTCATATCCAAGTTGAAAATCTTAAGAATTTTGTGAAGTATTTTTACCCTGCAGCAAAATACTTGCACCTGTGAGTCTGGTAAATATTCACAAAACGGCGGTATGCTGCGTCTTCTTTGTGCCTTGCACTTTTCATGAACCAGGCGTTAAGTGTAGAGTGTACAGCAGACTTTTCTTTTGATGAAGAATTGAATCACTTAAAGAGCACGGTAAGGTGTGCTTTTTGGATGAGTTTGCATTTTGGTATCAAGTAAAATTTTAAATTTCTTTTAAAGGATATTGTAGTGGAGTGGATTAAAAGAAGGATGCATGTTTCGTGGCACTAAAATTCGTTGAAATGTATTCGTTTTCTGAAAAAAGAACAGACACAGTGTTCTGTACGCAAGTTTTCTAAATGTTTTAATATTTGCCTGGTAGTTGTTGCTAGTTGGTTTATAAGATGAGTTATCCCCACTCTGTTCTTGTGCGATTAATCAGCAGCAATGTTGCTGGAAGAGATGTCCTGACCCAAATGCGAAATTATTTCCTGATTCTTTGTCGAAAATTAAGAAAATGTCGTATCGCTGTTTTATATTCAAGATTTTCCAGTGCTGTGGTGGAAACTTGACCGAATAAAATATATTTCTTTGAACGAGCCAAAGCTAGTCGGAGAAAGAACTCAGTGCACGAGCATTGAAAAGCAATTAACGTGTTGCTTTTCAATTGCATTTGAAAAGACATACCTTACGTAAAAGAAATATTAATATTTGGGATTGGACTTTAATATTACATATAGATAATTTCAAAGATTTCTGCAAAAGAGATAAATGTTAAAAATAAATCGGATACGTTTGAAGGTTCTTAACGAAATAAGCCATTTGTTCGTTCTCATCTAAACCATGTGATAAGCCACTGGCAAGACTCTGATTTACAGCCAGCACATTGTTTGTTTTCGGGCATGATACTGCTTAAGGCTTACGTAGCAGTAGAGACAATTCCTTCTGACCTACTAACCATTTAAATCCGTTCGATACGTGGCTGTGGATACATGTTTCTCATTGCCGTGACAGAATGCAACTGCTATAGTTGACGCTGCGTTTATATAGTGAAAATCCCTGCTAGCCGAATATTCAGTTGCATCGCTTTGTACTCTCTCGTAGAGTAATCCATTCGCATCCCAGCTCTACGCTCAAATATATACCTAGCGTTGTCGCAGCGCATGCAACTTTGACTCCCCACACAAGCTGTATAGTGTCGTGTCATTATTTCCCCCCGTTGACATAGCGATGTCAATGCCAGTTATTTGACAGGTTTGGGATATTTTTTAAGTTTGAAATTAAAATGTCATCGAGCAGCCAAGGAAGAATAGTGTTTCACAGCAATACATATCCAGCTAGAGAAGTTCAATTCAATGTTTTGCACGAACTGATATCTGTGACAGCCACTGCACTATCAAATCGATTGTGACCCCAAGTAATGTAGGTATGTAATGTAGCTTCATATATCACCAAACACATGCATTGGCTCATTGGGATTTGTATAGTTGAAAATGCATTGCGTTTCACTATCAACGGAATTGATTCGATTCGAAACGAATACATAGTAATCGGCGGTGGTGTTCATATAGCCGAGTCTCTAAAGGATATACATTTTTTGTTTGTATCTGGCTTTTGCATCAATATTGAGAGTGAAATACTTTAGCTTTCAGCCATTGGTACTCTATGAGTTTCTCGTGATTGGAATGAAAAAATTCCCAATGGAAATTTCAGTGAGAACTGAAAACTTTATGCTAAGGCAAAGTCAAAAACGATGTAAACAGGACCTTTGATGTCAAAACCAAATTCCGACGAGACGACAATAATTTCACATCAATAAATTTCACAGCGCCGATATTGACACAATTTGCCACAAGTCGAAGCTTATAGCTGTCACTAGTAGACTTGCGTTTATAGAATGATAATCGGCTTAAATTGGTTTCATTGATTTCGTGTCGACAAGAAATGCTTCAACTTAACGTCCGTGCAGTCAAAAATGTAAGATTATTTACCTAAGTAGAACTATGCATTTTTTCAATTTTATCTGGAACAATAATCAGGAGTGAGTCAATACTGCCGACATATTTTTTGTATTTGTTCCAAAAGTCTCCGTTTGCTTTTAATTTTAAACTTTATGGCTAATAACTTTTTTAATATTAAACATCATTGCACAGAAAATGAAAAATGCATTTCCTTAAGGATTGCTAACAAAAAATAAAATACATCCTTCCCGGGATACCATAAGTCGGAAAAAATGATGCCTCTAAAGTAGCGAAAACCTCCATAAGTATACTTAAGGCGTTTCCAATAATCCGACTTTCCTACCTTTTTGGCGAACGAAGAGAAAAAACTTTGAATCCTCGTGGGCACTGACCTCTTCAGCGCCGTAAACTCTTTTAAAACTTTCACATCCCTCCTATTCCAAACCAATGTTCTACCACACTGTTGGTCTGAAAAAATCCAAACAATAAATACATAGAAAGGGGAAGAAAAGAAGCGGGTAACCTGATTCTGAAACCTCAGAACGAGGAAAAGTAGTGAAGAAGGCATTGTGAAAAAAAAAAACTTTGCAAGTCATTCCGAAAGTCAAAAACTGGCACTCGAATGTCAGGATGAGGATGAACTTTATCAACTTTTTAATCATCAATCGAAAGATGGACAGGAGCTGCAATTATGAAGTCAGCCATTGCTAGAACATATCTTTCAATCGATTGAATATGATATTCGGTCTATTAATTAAGCCATTTGAGCTCCTTCACATTGCATTTCTTCTATTTGTATTTATTTCAGGTTGGTCATAGTGGACGGACACTTTTGAACGCATATGTTTGTCTAGAAAGTGGGATCCCTCTACATTTGTCCAAGACACTACCCTTATCTGACTAAATAATGACATCCGTCTACAAGTACGAGTACATGATAAGTGTTGTGCTCTGATGAGCATATCGTAACGACTACCGTCAACCCAAATACTCCGTCCGTATAATGGTATATTATGCTTGTGCAATGTGCATATATACAGAGATGCAAATGTATTCATTGCAGGCGTCCTTGTGGAAATATTTGATGATAGAAGCAGAAGGATGTGCACAATGAAAAGTCATTGTATTTACATGAAGTTCTATGTGGCAACAGGACACAGAGGAATTCAAAGCACCGATTATGTGGACTGTGGAATAGTCGAAAATGAAAGGTTTGCAGGATTGTTGTGTTAAGTGAATTGAAACTGAAACTAACTAGACTAAAGAAGTCAACACTAAATGTAAAAAGAAAAGGCTTCTTTTGTAGCCGATGATAGTTTTGCACATAGTCGCCTTTGCTCTACCTATCTTTGATACCTAAATCTGTTTAATCATTTTGTAAGGCATTAAGCATCTCTGAACACAAATTTTGAACGCAAAGAATTCTATTCTGCACCGTGATTAATAAAACCACATAAGAGTTAGAAAATAAACAAATATTCTCTTGCAACGCAGTAGAATGGTAGAATGCACGAGAAGCATCAAGTGTGCACAAATGATGCTGTCTAAAGCACTTACACCTGAGTTGTTTCTCCACATCATTCCACCGCAAACATGAATGCGCTCCCACATACCGAAATAACAAAAGAAAATCCGTCAAAATAGATGAGCGTCACCCTTTCAGTGCATAGCAGTGTTGTTAGGACTCTCTCTTTATTTATCCCACGAAGCGTACTAATTTTTCCCATTTTTCCAATTTCACAATACATATTTAAATTCCCTGAAAAATTCCTCGATACTGTTTTGCGAAAAATTCGAATTTTTAAAGTAAGAAATTATATTAAATTAACCTTTAGTATTAAAAATCGCATTCACAATTTACATGAGCAATTTTCTTATGGACACTTTTTCACCGTAAAATTGATGACATTGCAGCAATGTTTGAATGTTTTTTTGTTAGATTCCTTAAAGTCCCACGATTTCGTGCTGTTTTCCTATATCCCACGGTGGACTTTTTAGGCCGCGAACTTCACACAAAAGGGGATAAATTCCCACAATATAACAACACTAGCGCCACCGACTCTTACACCCCCACTTCACGAAAATTCCTGATTGGCAGCCAGCGTTGCCGCTGATAAATTAAAAAAAAGGGGGCTTAAAAGGGGCCCGAGCCGAAAAACGTGGCCCCCACCTAAAAAACACAAATAAAGCAAAAAAAAGAAAAGAAAGGAAAACAGAGAAAGAAAGACGAAACACTTCCTTTCATATGTTTGCATTCTTTTTCATTCAATAAGCACTAACATCTTGCTTAAACTGAGAAATGGGCTTTTTTGATAATTTTTCAAAAAATAGGGGCCAAGGGCCTTGCTACTGGCATGCGAAAAGTATCGATTCGCACTCGAAATCAAAACATTAAAATTATGTAGAAAGAAGTAAGCGGCAATTTGCGGGTGTAGGAATTTTAAGAGAAATCCCTTTTGAATTACTACACACAGCGGTTTCGGCCGTGTCTTGTGCATAAAGTTCCCGTGCAAGTAAATCATTTGGTATAAACCACCGTGTGTATGAACAAAATTCTGTGTTAGATGAATAATGGGAGAACATTTTATAATACTGACAGAATAATATGTGTACACCTACACAGGGCCCTTTTGCAATTAAACGTGTGCACAGTGATGACAGGCAGACAACGCGTCGAGAGCATGCGGCATGCCCATATGCGACATATTGGTAAATTTACGCATTTCACGTATACGTTGCATACATTAATGAATTGTAACGAACTTTTTGATGTAAAAGGGTAGCATATCACTTTTATGTTGAAAGTGGGTTTTTATGTACAGGTACTTGGGTAATTTGTCAAGCACACTTGACAGATTTCACTGACATAAAAAGTTCCTGTAAAATTGGCTTTTACCTTTTGCCATAACTTTTCAGTTCGTTCATGTGCTAAACATGCGAATGTTTCGATAATTTTGAGCTATTGGTAGAAATTGCAGTTTCTTTTATATCACATTGCGACTAGAGGCGTAGAGCTCAGGGCTTTGAGGTAATTCGAAGACTTATTCTGTTTGCAAGCCTTCAAAAATAGTACAAAGCGATTCTCGCCTGAGTAAGTGACGTGAATAGAACTGCAGAAATTTTTTAAAATTTCCTTGAGCCTGTTGTCGAATTTTATATGAGGAGCAGTTAGATCTGTATGAGAAGCAGTTTGGCAAGATAGTCCAGTAATCTCTGAGCTTCTGCATTCTAAAATAAATATAATCAGTATGCGAATACAATGTAGGACCTTAGATAAAGTTAAAAATAATTTATGCAAAGTGTGGCACTCGAATGTTTAACGCGCTTTGTGATATCGCATATGACTTTCCTGGGGTGGAATCGGCTAAAGTGGTAGCTGGCTGTCGCTTTTTTGACTGTCGTTTTTGATTATCAACTATTCTTTGGTCTGTGTAAAGCGATCACTAAAAATGTTTGGGTTCTTGGCAGCACTTACAAAAAGAAACATCATTTCGGTCAGCTGTTGGTTGGTTTCGTTTGTGAAAATTGTTTGCAATTGTTTGTGTCCCAAGCTTTGTTTTTCCTATAAGGAATGTAAGTTTATGGAGAAGTAAACAATATTTATATACATATTAAAATTAATGTTTTCTTAAAGGTCACACGCAAGAAAAGAACAAATAAACAGACTCCAGAATATTTGCTTTATTTCTGAAGTGAATTCTGAGCAATCGGACTTCTTTGTAATACTTTCTTCATTTCTTGATTATCAACTATCACCTTAGCCGATTCCACCCCTGCATTAAACGGACAAAACAAAGTTAAATTCTTCGTCAAATAGGATGATAGCAAATAAAATGGTATACCTCATGCTAAAAGTATAATTTATCTTTTGTCGCTTCTCGAATCTCAGATAACAAACTTCACTTTGGAATCTTTTTTCTACTTTGGAAAATAAATTCAACTGGAAACTGGTAATCCTCTTCGTCTCTATCCGTCTTCTGGCGATAAATCAGGCGAAACAAACAAACTCAATTTGCTGCATTTTCTTCTGCTCGGATAGTTCTGCAGAAGTGCACAGTCAGTACATGATTAGGAAAGCGTACCTAGCATACGAAGGACGAATGGAAACAAGTAACATCACTCATTCGACTTAACAAGAAAGCAGGTGTTAAACTTACTCCAGATCAACATTATTGATGACCTATACCGCCCACCCGTGCTTGAGGTAGAATTTTTAATGAATAATCCTGAGTACACTTCAGAAGAGTTTCCCTTACATCATGCCTCATGCGATGCAGTAGTCAGTTGAGTTGACAATCCCTTTACTACGAAGATGTAAGACAAGAACTTCCTTTCAAAGTTTTTGTGTTTTATTTTTCCATGTGTGTGTTTTCATGTGCACCTTTTTGAGACATCGATGATGGACGAGCAGATCAGACAGAAAAAACTCTCAAGCACGCCTTCACCTACCCACTATGTGATGCACGAACGCCTGCAAGTGCAGCACACTTGGAAAGGATGAATGTTCCATATCGGTTATGAGAGTGGAATCCGTTTGGAATGTCAATTGCCGGAACAATTGTTTTGTGAATCTGCATGCGTACAAGGGATGACGCCGCCGGTAAGGGAAGAGAAAGTTTTGTATAATTTTTCATTGCTTACACTAGTTTCCACGACAACTAGCGCATAAGAGGAGAAACATTAAACACTAATTAGAGTTGTTTTGTACTTGCTTTGATGAGATGAATAAGAGTATATACGTGAGCAAAATATAGGGAGGGTCATTAAATTTTGTGCTCCTAGCTCCTAAGTTTCTTACCTTCCGTTTCCGCCGCCGCTCATTTCTTTTTAGTTTCTTTTTGCATGAAAAAAGGTGCTGAAGGCAATGTTAATTGTTAGCATATCATTAAAAAGTTCGTTTTACTATAATTGACTTTTGAAGAGAGTTCATACTCACTACATAAAGAATAAGCGATCATATTCATTTCGTTCTTTTGTTTCAGTGATGGTGGTAGTGTTATTGTTTTTACTAGTTGGTTTTACTAATAACTTACAGTATTTTAACTGTATCATCAAATCTAAATTTAAGCATAAATATTAACAAACTTCTCAAGCCAAATATTATAGGTACCTCTGAATTGGTTATGATATATTTTCGTGCAATTTGGCTAGCCATAATCCATTTTCTTGTTTTCTTTTACACACCTCTTTATTTTAAGAGAAAACTATTAGACAAAATCACCTTAAACTGACAACAACAAAAAAAGTGTTAAGTAAATGAAAAATCCTTTTTTTTAGCCATGCCCTTCACATTAGTAATTCCTTTTCACTTCTTTTTATTACTTCCCAGTTCTCCATCTGAATTAATTACTGCAGTTTTTCATTCCCTCAACGGAGCTGGTCCCATCTAGGTAATTCCTTGATTCATGAATAAAGTGGATGGCAGAGCAAACAAAATAAAATGGAAAGTAAATCCATTTCTTTTGCGAATCTGCAAGCCCTCCCATTCAATGTTGAAGAATTCTCTCAGGAGATCCGCCCAAATGCATTCAATGTTTTAGCTAACAACGTTTGCCACATTTTGTTTGCACCATCAGCCGCTGGATGACATTTGCGGATGTCAATTTATATTGACCCAGCTCACATACACACACAAGTTCTCTCGAAGCCTTAAGATAATTCGATAGCAAGGAGATATATAGTTTATAAAGCTAATCGACTCTTAGTCCAAGAAAATTTAGCAAAATATGGACGTTAGAAATTCATTAGACAATTGGCAATGATAACTCCGTTTAAGTTAGCGACCTCCACCTAATCCCGACTAATATGCACCTGTCGTCTTTTCATTAATTAAGTGTAAATCCGAGAGAGGATAAGGCGATGAGTTTGATGACCGAGTGAGTACAAGGCAATCAGACTGATGACGTTGCAAAGCATTCAACAGCCCCCGCGCTTTAACGTTACGAATTTCTTGTTAGTTACAAGACCTTACAAAACGGTCTTGCAAATTAATGAGATTACGAATGCGACTAGGAAGCTGCCTATAAGCCACCATATGTGCGCAAATGTGAACGTCTAATTAAAGTATCCGCTCCAATCCTCGAGTAGATTTCACATAAAATTGTCCATTTGAACACTTGTTCTTGTTTAACCCTATTTATTACAGAGCATTCAGCTGAACTTATAATACTAATCGCAAACGATGTAATAAAAGGGCTGCATCACACTGTTCCTGAATTCCTAAAGAGGATATTCCACTTCCAACCTTTAAGCTCTTTTCTACTTTAATGAGTGAAATACCAGACAAAATTGTTTCGCAGTTAAGTTCGCTGCCAGTGAATCCTCTTAATTCAATTTTTCAGACAGTTATTCTCCTTCTATAGGTACGTCCTGCGAGTTGCGGTGTTGTGGGTGGCGGAACAGAGCAATCTCTCATGGACAGCTGTAAATACTTTAGTGTACAACAACTAAAGGCATACAAAATAATTATTGTTAAGGGTTGCAAAGTTACACAAGGAGAGATTCTTTGTCCTTTGCCGCAGAAATGAATTCGAATTTGCCACGAGTCCGCTACTTTCCTTCACTTTGTACACAACTTCACAAAAAAAAATGTTTTTTTGTGTTTTATGTCCTGGAGCTTTCATGTTTACTAACTTGCCACAGTAATTCAGAGATTTATATAAGGGTATAAGGGTGTTAGACGATTCTTATTTTGCTACCCGAAAACAACCTGGAATAGTTGTTTTCATGTGGAGAAGAACTGGAGAACGAGGGAACAGTCGATTAACAGAGAGAGAGAGGATATGTTACTCCTTCCTCTTATAAATTTGAAAATCCTTAATGCATTAAGAGGACCTTTGGGCTGTAAAAAAAACAATTGGATTTATGTTAGGATCAAGGACGAGTAGAGAACAGTTGCCAAAAATAAATATATCTACATTTTGTTTCTTTGTACGTGTACGTACAATGTACTGTTTCTGAAACTGTAAGAAATTTGAAACACGTTAAAAAGAAAGTTTAAAAACAAATTAAAATTTGATTTCGTGACTACGTAAGTTCATATGTGTCTAGTATAAACTCAGTAGAAGTACTGTTTTTTTTATGTTTGTGCCTCTGAAATTATTCGTATGAATAATTGTGTAAATGTAAACTCAGCAAGCTCAAAGTTAAATAGAGGGTTTTTATATAGAATGTTGTAACTGATAAATATAGAATGGTTGAGGATAAGTGTTTTAGTAAGCAAATTCTGTTGTATCTACATATTGCTTGTTTTGCATACAATCACATGCATGAGGTGAGCTATTCACTTTGCTGAACTTAAAAGTCTACATTTGGATGTTTGGCTTCGAAATAGAATTTGCCTGAGCTATAAGAAATCTTTGTCGGTTTCTTTCCATTTGTTGTATTGTATCGTATCCTTTCTTTTTATTTCGGAGAAGCCAGTGTGCTTTCAATTTCTTTTCCTCTCAGTGCCCGCTTTTTCACAGAATTTCATTGTTAGTTTAAACTCACTATAGTTCCATTCGCCCCGCGGCTATGTCAATTAGCCTAAGCCTGCTACCAAACACATTGCCGTATAGGCTTTGCTTAACAACAGTCCTACAAAAGATGTTTTCTTTTCCCCTCTTTGTGGTTAAAATAGTTTACTATGATTTTTAAGGTATACTATAAAAAAAGTATTAATTAGTTAAGAAATGCTGAACTTTCTCCTACATACATTTGTGAACAATAGGTCATAAATAATCTCCTTCACCAACAGTGAGTAAAAGCTCTTTTCTGTGTTATTTCCCATTATTTTGTGTCCTTTATTCGCCGAGAGACTGAAGTAAAAGTTTCCACTAGAGCCGCCTAGCTTTCCTCTCATTTTATTCATTCCTCTCAATTTCTCATCCACAAATATTTGAACTTTCTCTCTATATCCCTGGCTCTCTAACTTTCCATCAGCCAAGGGAGATTCAACAAACAGATTCAACAAATATCTTTTAAAGTTAAACGCATCCGTATAACATCTTCAGTTATTCTCGGCTATCCATTCGAATTAGATGCTGCGTAGGAGTTGCTCTTAGCGGAAAATTCCTCTTTAAAAACGTTGTTCTATACAAAACAAAATTTAGTATAACGCATCCTTTCGCTGTTTTCATTCCCGTGTAATTTTATATTTTAGAAAAGTGTTTGCACTTAAGTTTGCAATTGAAGGAAAAAAAAGGATAGGAAAAATATAGAAAAAAAAAAAGTCCAACCCCCCGGACTAAAGTGTCTCCTCTCCATCCGACGACCATCATCATCTGTGGGTAGTCATTCAACCTCTCGCTAGCTCACTCTCTCATTTGCGCTTTGAAGTGTTTACACATTTGTTGTGATTGCGAAATATCCTTATTCCATTGTGCGTCGACAACAACTTAAAAGTTATAAAATATTGAAAGAAGGAAAAAATAAATTTCCAACAAAAGCATAGAAAGAAAGTGTCAACAATTGAAAACGTCTGCGTGCAACGTATTATTTGTGGGAAGACTAAGTGAAGAAAAAGTGAAACGAAAACGTGTTCGAAAATATAATAATTTCACAATTGGTCTACATCGAATAATCTCGAACGGGTAGGATCTTGAGATACTTTGGATATAATTTGCACGTAATCCAGGACACGTCCTAACCGAAAGGTATGTACCTACATACTTGCATATATTTCTTGTACGCAGTAGATATCCCTTACCATTTGCTTAATGAATGACAAAACGATTCTTAGAGTTTATTACATTTTAATGATCATTGTTCTGGGAGGCTGGATGAGTAATTGAAGCTTTGTGTCTGGATAAATCTATTTCACATTCCTTTTTTATCTATATTTAATTTGCCTTCAATGATATTAAAACGATTTCCCATTTGCAATGCAACGTGTTTTTCTGGGAGAGTTGTGAGCTGTTTGTTATCCAGGACTTTCTTCGGCTTTCAAAATACGGTTTTCTTGAAAGGAATGCAAAAACAAATATATGTCATTGGTCACATATACAACATTGCGACGTCAACGCAAGCACTGTCTGTACGTGTGTGCACCTATTTATATATAGGTACACACGGTTGGATAAGCAAGCAAGAGATTTCGTTTGAGCTTGTGTGAGGAATGGCAAATTGGTTTTCTGAATTGTTGAGAGCACAAACCATTGTTTCTCCATGGTCTACTAAGTGGTGGTGAAATCAGTGGGTGTAATATATTAAAATATTTGAATTCGACGAAATGCGAAACAAGGACTTGTCCTCGCATAATATGTGCAGGCCACACTTGTACAAAGGGGTTTGTTGGTGAAATCGGCTTTCGAAATGCAGCATCCCAATTGTGTTTGAATGTAAAATGTTCATGCATGGTAGGTCTAGGTATATGTAGAATAGTGTGTTTTCTATTTGTGAGCGCTTCTGAGGTAGGTTTTTGGTAACGCTGCCAGATGCCTGTCGAATGTTCAATGATGTTTCAGATCATTAGACCTGAATAAGTACCATTAATAGTTGAAACACTGGACGCTTCGACAGGGAGTTCACATAATCCTATAAACACTTAGAACAAGCCATTTTCATGGAATTTTTGGGGCGACTTAGTATTGAAAATCGACTAAGGCATTCAAAACTAAAAGTGGATTGTATCTGATGTAGGTCGCAAAGGATTGCATTCGAAAATAATTATCCTCTAGCAGCGAGATGAGTTGCGATCCGCTGTATTTGAATTCTAGATAGACCCTTCCACACACATTTTTTCTATTTTTCAAGTCATCCAGAAATTTTACGATTCGGGCAGATGCACAATCCTTCACGTTTCGCGTTTTTTCCTGGCGAATTTCTTAAAATATTTGCGACTGCGGTGAATGGAGATAGCTTCGGGTAGCTGTCAAAATTATTTATGTAATGTCATGACGTGGGTTAGTGCTGAACTACTAAGGGGGGGGCTGAAAGGTTTGATCTCCCGTAAAACACAAATCGCATCCATGTTATTTTTCACGCGCAGATATAACGAACAACTTGCTTCTTCTAACATACAGTCAATCGATAGAATCAATCATAATGAAATATTGGCACAAGTCATTTTCCAACCCCAACTTTCGACGCGAATTTCAAGTAGAATACACAAATTGTGTCAGAAAATCATTGGACGGTATTATTTTCAATTGCAATGACTGCGGGGTGCTAGCGATATTGTTCTTGAGTTGCAATTAAGCTGCAAATGATTGTGGGAAATTATGTTATTAAGTATGTCAGTCAGCAGCAGCAAGCACAGCCAGCAGGTGATGAGAAGCTCTAGCATATAGACAGATACAACTTGGTTCATTATTTCCCCTATCGAAAACAATGTACAGGAATGTACGTTGTCTATGAAAGTGCAATTAGTGAGTATGAAAAGTTGGCTCGATGAACGTATTTAATTTACAGGTAAATGGAGTGGAGTATTTTTTTATTGCAAAATGGCTGTGTGTTAAGTTTTAAAGTCAATTAATTAAAAGGCATACAACAGTGCATTCGATTGGCAAATTTGACGAGTCTCTTTGCATACTTAATGGAATGATGTATAAAACTGAATATATATTTATGCTAAGTGTTAATACCATATCTTATAGTTCTCGCTGTCGATTTCGGAATGATCACAAATGCGCATTGGGCGTTTGAGATTATATTTAGATATTGGTAAATAGCTGGCATAATGATTATCGTTAGGGTTCGTTTGGACTGGCAATTTGCGACCGATTTGATGAGTTATATAAAAACTAAGAACATAGGTACTAGTTTAGAAAGAGTGTAGCAAGTGGATAGGAGGACACCAGCGCACCCTCCGGGAGAGCATTCAGTTCCATTTCGAACCAACTCGTAGCACATACGACTGAAAGAAGTTTAACTGATCAACTTATATGACCAAAATATTTTAGAATTGCCTGAAGTAAAAATAAAATAGAAAGAAAAATAAGAAATACGTAGACAAGAAGAAAGACATATGTAGAGATCAAAAAAATGTGATCCCATTACATTACATCGCTCTGTCGCCCACTCAATTATTTTCAACACACTCTATCACAGTATATTGACACACTTTGTTCGAATGGTTTGCTCTCCACCAACTTTCAACCTCGGCATATGTCAAAGTCACAAAATCCACAGTCTGTTGAAAGAGACTGATATATGATATCAAATATTTAAGGAAAACCCTCAATAGATACCTGAACTAAAGAGCCTTCGACCTATAAAACCTCTCACGCAAATCCATGCATGTGAATTGACCCTTTTTTATGTCTACCCAAAAGGGTTAAGCTCATCTCCAGTATACTCTTTGAACTGACAAACACAATAAATCTTAAAAGGAAGACAAATCTCTACTTCATATTTTTCATGAATAGAAGGAAGACTTTTTTTTGCCCGTTTCCCTTTGGTAAAGTTTTCTATACCAGATCCTTAAACGCAGTAGTTACTTGCTCATCGTAAATAAACAAAACAGCGGAACAGTCAATCAGACAAACAAAAATAGAATGAAATAAAGGAAACTTCATTTTCAGGAGGAGAGAAATATTATTTTCTTTTCTGTATGCGTCCTTCCATCAAATCATTCTAACACAACTTATTTCACGCATCTTTGTCATTAGTTTGAGTAGGCGCGTGTGAGAGAGGCCGATTTTTTAACCCCTCAGGGCGCTAGGGAGTAGCGCAAATACACTTTTCACATTTTGATTTAATGTTCTCCCTGAAAGATCTGCTTCAAAAGGCTTATCATTTTCTTCTGGGCTTGGCAGTTATTTTCTTGATTAAACTCATGTTTTAGAATAAGCAAACGAAGTGCGAAAGATGAAGGCAACAGAACGAACAAAAAGGTAGCAATTGCTGGCATCAAACATGTGATTTATGGTACTGACTGACAGGTCTTAACTTTTTTGGCACGTGATCCCCCAGGATATGCCACATATTATTTTGCTTAAGTGAAAAACACAAACAATAGCGACTTTTTAGGATAATTATTCCCACATGCTAAAATATGAAACTATGGTGGTTTTTAATGTGTCAAGATGAACCCAAGCGCCTCAGGGAGTTGAACTTTTCCAGATAGGAAACAAACTTTTCAGTATTTAGAAAAATATAGATATACATACGAGTACACTGAAAAGATCCACTCTTGGTTATTTAATTTTGCAAGGAGACCGAAGGCTAAAAAATCAATATGTTGTTCACTAGATTGAGTATACCTGAGCATATCATTTTGGGGCAATGAAATTATTGTCCACCCAGGCTCTGCTGCCAAATAGAGCTAGGGAATTTTCTTGTCAATCGTTGTATATGGAGTAGATGTCTTATAAGGCTACAAGGTTTTCAGTTTACGGAAGCGTAAAAAATTATTAAAAATTATTAAAATCAATTATGTATTCCGATAATATGTTGGCCAGAGAAAATTTGCTGCGCAGACACCGATCATCAAATGAAGATAAATATCCCGAGGCTTGATTCCTGTCAACAAAATACAATTTGTATATCCACCACGATATCACAAAATCCATCATTACAGAAACCATGGTCATTTATTTAATTTCGTTTTATTTAACAAAACCAAAAAATTACAAAACGGGGTTTCATCCATTGCGGCCCATTAACCACATTTCACTAAAGAGACGACAAAGCAAAAAAATATATATATATATAGTTAACAGAAAAAAAGTTGCCCACCATCTCTCACTAGCCTACGTATTTCATCAATCAACCCCACTCGGTGTATTTCATTTATTAATGTCAGTTACAAAAGAAAAAAAAAAAAAAAACAGGAAGAAAACTTTTTCATTTTATTTTGAAATGTGGGATACATGCGGAGTGAGACATTTCCGGATAAATTTGTTTCAAAAACTTTTAAAAATTCTCTCGGATCTCTACCCATATGTCCAGCAAATTTGGTGCCCTGGGTCTAGAAAGAGGGGCGTCCTTCCAATATATATCGTGTCCAACCACTTGACTGACCATGTGCAAACATTCTCTTTATTGGTAGACTTAAAAGCCAAAGACAAAAAGAGCTGCATGTTTAAAATTCATGGTTAGGTTTTTTGGTTAAAAACCCAATACCGATGATAACTTTAAATGAAAAAACTATGCACCATGAAAGAGACATATCGACAAACATTTTCTGAGATAACATTTTAGGCAATTAAATTAGCTTTTTCTTTAAAACTCCGAAAGTGTGTGCTAGCGATTCAAAATAATTTAAAAATTGTACTTGCCCTGAATTAAATAAGGAAACCGGACCCGAATTGCGGATGCCTGTATAATTAGTTCGACTTTGGGAATATTAATTATTCGCCCCAAAGATATGTAAATATTTGCGGTATATTAATAAGGCAAATGCTGTGGGGTGTAGCGGTTTCTATTTTTACTTAATTTGTAAGGTAAAAGGTCGTATGTGTCTTTGTATTGTGCTTGTTTGGCTGTTATTGGTACAAGAAAGAAGGGCTTTATTTAAAAATAAATACTTGAATAATTATCTTCAGTTCTTTGCCTGATAAGTTCGTATAAGATTTGATTGGATTATTAATTGGGTCAACAAAATAATCTAAATCTAAATCTTTAGATGAATTTACGGTTAGGTTATGTCTACCAGTATATAGAGATCTTAGATTTGATACCAGTACTTTGACACTTTTGTAGTAAAAATTTGTTGTTTATATCTCTGCCACGTGAATAGTTTTACTCACTGCCTTTCTTATTTTGATTTCTTTATTCCATAATATAAAAGTATGTATGTATATGAGCCTCACAAAATACAAATATCATCAACATTCCCGAATCCATTGCACGCAATGTTGTATGAATGTTCCATGCAAAGTAGCGCATATAAATATATCCAAAAGACGTACCTTAAAATGATCTCATTGAAATAAATTTGGCGCCAGTACTCTCTGATATGTTTCTATTATTTTTGCTTCTTTAATTGCTTCCTCCTTGAATGATAATAATAATGTTCTACTATACGTATTTTTTAATAGTTTCAATTTCCCTCTACATGAGTTCTTGTTCCTAAAATCATTTGAAATTGAAAGCAAAGGGTCATAAACACTGCCCTGTATGGCATATTCCCAGGACCATTTGTAAATTTTCAATTCTTTCAATGACAAACCATTTTTTAAAGGAGTTGACTGTCGCCCCCAGAGAGTGAACGAGTAATAGTTTCTCAGGCGAGTGAAGACAATTGATAACGATGTCGTTGGGACAAAAAAAAAAAGTATTCTCTTTAGAATTCCTTACTTCGTCAGTGTGTTCGGAAGAACGAGAAAAAAAATCTCAATTGACAATAGATATACAAAAGCTTTTATCGTCGACAAGAAATCTTTTCATTATCGGAATTCTTGGCAGCAAAAAAATTTGGATCCTCATTTAAAAGTCGCCTGTGAATGCTTTCGAACTGCGCGTACTTATCAGCTTCGCTCGGTTTTGTTACTTTTTCTGCCGCAGAGGATTCACATTGAAGTTTAACTGGCGTCAAAGACGACTTTATGTGCGTTTTTGTAACGTTGTCATTGTATTAATGCTCTGTGTTGTTGTTTTTCGATTTTACCGTATGAACGTGATCTACTTATGCAAATAAGAAATGAATTTACCTTTTCTCTTCAGAATATCAAGAAAGAAAAACGAACAGACAATACACTCCTTCTGAAGGGTATGGACATTCTTGAACATACACATATATCTTAAGTTCACAAAAGGTCACTTCAAAGAACTCAGATATCTACTGCGAATAAAAGTAGAAAGAAAATATAACTTTTCTACCAATAGCGGATAACATATCCAAGGCCATTAATTCCAGATTGATTAAACGTGATAAAAGGATGAGACAATTTTTGAAGGGGATATTTATTGTGTCCCGTTGGCGGTATTCTATGCCTAATATTGTTATTGTAACTTTGAAATTAAAAAAGTTGAACCTTCGAAGTTGGGCCATCTTGAGGTTATCAAAAAAGTTGAAACTGTTCGGAGCTAGTCCTTAATTGATTTATTTAAATTTAAACACCAAAGAGGACGGAATTTGGCAAGATGTAAAAGTGATTTGTAACATCAATGAGGTCGGAGAAGTTTTTAATGTTCGTTTTAAGCGATCTCAACACTGCAAGTTCTATATAAACCTAAACTGAACACTAGAACCATAAAGATGTTCCATTGATTTGACCGTTTTTATAAACGTGAGCCTAGCTTAATGATAGAATTTCAGTTTATCGTCGTACCTGCAAAATAACTTGGCTGAGATATGTCGTAAATAGAGACAAAAAGAACCAATATCGAATGCACCATGTTCATTATTTTCCATAAATTTAGTTTTTTTTTAGGGCAACAACCTAGGCAACATCATTAATTTTCGTATCATTATTCGAAGCCGTGTGATATCAATTTCATGTCCGTTAATTTATTTGGCCAATTAGATCCGTTGTGCACACGATGCGAATGAAATTTTTAATTAGCTCAATGCATTCGATGAAAATTGATGAATTTGTTTCAATGGATCTCTTGCTCGACCATCGCATTTGCAATTGCATGCCCATTAATTGAGTAGGAAATTGAAAATGTTTGCAATCTATTTCGCTCCCCTCACCCGTGCTCGTTTAGTTCAAACTAACAACGACAAAATAAAAAAGTAGAACACTATAAACCCCATAAACATCAAGAAGCGGGTGCACTTTCCATTATGCACCCTTTTGCCAATAACATTTGCGCCTCTCCTCCCAGAATAGGCAGACATTATCTGTTTTTTGTATGATTTTTCAATTTATATTCCAGCATTTTCGGCGGAATTTCAACTCGAAATGGAAATGGTTTGCATGTGATATCAAGGCTACCGCCCCCGATTCCTACGCACACATTCAAATGGGTGCCAGGAATTCAAATTCACCGGTAGTATTGAATAAATCATGAACATTTTTTCGTCCTTTTTCGTTTCACGAGTTGACATCTCGGCAATGCCGTATGCCTCCTAGTTTATAGCAAGGAAATCGCATAAGCATTTGGATAAACATTGAGAATTTTATCCGTTTTCAGTCTCACATAGCAGAGCCTACTTGAACATGGCTGGATAATATAATATGTTTACACGAAAGCGCCGCAGCACATTACTGCCGATGCCGAAGGCAAATTCGGGCTCATTTAAGCCTGTTGACTGATGCCTTTGCTTCCATCCTGACATTGATTTCTATTTAGATAAACGTTTGACGCCGTGCTTTTTTTTTCGTGAACAAAAATGAATTTATTTGGCCTTTCTCTGCCTTTTTGTGAATAGCTTCCCATGCACTCAGAAGCAGGAAAAAATCCTCTGGATTATTTATGATAGAAAGAAAAATGTCTTTATTGTGAAATTGGTCGCAGATATTTATGATGGATGTTCTCAAGCCTTCGATATAAGAAAATGGGGAGTCGGATTGGGGAGTTTAGGAGAAAGTCGTTCACTCAATTGACGTGGGGGTAGAAAAAGCTTGGATGAGGGTGACGGCGATGATGGCTCGTGAGCCAATAAGAGAAAAGTTTTTACATTTATCCCTAAAGCCTTTTGCCTTTTTATGTGATCTTTTCGCCAGGGGTGTGGTGTATCTGGTGAGTTTCGGAAGGCGGATGTCTGTGTCACTACTTGGGCGGATGGTTATGATTGTATACTCAGGTTTCGTCTTTTTAAGATAAATCGTTTTGATTGAGAATTTTTCATTTCAGGTTGCTTTGTGTGAGTTTTGTTTTCAATTGGGATTTTCGAGGTGGTTTTGAGATTTTTGCTGTCATTTATCATTAGAAGTGTTTTGGAATGGGAAATGGCGTAAATTGATGGCAATCGCACAAAATGTCCACGTTGATGTGTTTAATGCATTGAACATGGGAGAATAAGTAGAATATGGTAGAAACTAGCAACTAATGAGTTTTGAGAGAAAAATAATTATTTATATGGGGTGACAAAGATGTGAATAAACAATGTGCGTATTCAATATACATGCATACAATATAAATAAACAAAACTACATTGGCATTATATTTTGCACTGGCAAACTTATATCTATACAAGTTCTCTGTGCACGTCCATGCTCCGGAAAGACACCCTCATTTTATATAATGGCCCCCTCTCCTCTCTCGGCCGATTCGCTTGTTGAAAAATTACTTTCTTCATTAATGTTATCATCCAAGGCCAATCTGTGGAGGTACCTTTAATCGTAAATTACAGATATCTACACTTACTGATGCTGATGTTGCTAGCAGCACTGGCAAGGCAATATGATCGTAATGACCTAATTAGGCACAACAATCACAATCGGATGATTACATTTCCATTGCAGATGATTTCTCGTATTTGTATGTGTTTTTCACTTCGAGCAACGACGAGAAAGAAAATGAATTTAAATGAGAGTGAATAAGAATACACAATGAGAAGCTATATTCGCAAGGACGGCTCACTAATACAGGCCGTGTGTAATGGAAATTTCCATTTTTTTTTTTTCATTAGGAAAGACAAATTTAATTTTAGCACAAAGAGGTGTAATAATAATTCGTCCTTAACTGTTGCGTTTTGTTTATTTTTTATTTTATTTTAATTTATCTAACGCTTGGTACTGCTATACGAAAGTACGTATATAAAAAAAAAAATTGTCATGTCTGTTCGCTTTATTTTCTGTTTGCTTTTATCCGTAATGTTGAATAATTTTTATTTATTGACACTAGCAGCAACAGGGCACAGATCACAGGAATATTGGTTGAATTACTTTGTAAATTTTCTTAATGCCAAGTGTCACATACATAATCGGATCACTTTCTGTTTATTTCCAACGGTCCTTAAGCCGGAATCCTTATCATAAAACCATTCGAGACATGTAGCTTTTTGCAAATTTCTTTCCTCTCGGTAGCAACAACGAGTTCATTTTTCTTTCTTACAATTTAAGTCAACAGCACAAAAATAAAGTGAAAAAAATAAAATAAAAATCAGAGAGGAAAACTTGAAGATATTCACTGCGACGACTACTGCACGGAAACTCGCTGTGGAAACCTTATTTCATGGTTAAGACGTCGAGCAAAAATTTGTAAACTGGGGCAGTGAGAAATTTAAGTTTCGCTTTTGCTACCAAATATTTTTTTTCCTATTCTTGCTTTTTTGCTAATTATTATTTCACTGTAAACTTTTCTATTTGGAATGAATTTCAAGTCAAACGAGGGTGAAAAAGCTTCCTTTTGTGCACGATGTTGCTTTGGTGCACTTAGCTTAGGTATCTACCTTGAAGCACGCTATTTAGTTGAGTTCCACTGTAACCCTTTGTACTTTTGAATGTGTAAAACAAAAAACAAAGAAAAATCGTGCACAACATTGTTGCTGCTGTTTTAGGTTTTCCTCTCGGTGGTCGTATTTAGTTCGTAGTCGTGACCTGCACGAATATGATGCTGATGATAATGGTGATGGGTAGCCAGCTCTTTCGAGAGAACATCTCACACACGGCACAGAAAAAGCAAGAGAAAACCATAAAAATAAACAATGCAAGTTTCCTTATTGAATTTCGTATATACTACACACTCAGTGTGCACACAAGTAAACTACTGAGGATATCATGGAAAATGGCAGATTTGGTAGCATAACAAGTCGCTACATCGCAAATGCTGTTTTCTTGCACTCTCCCGGTATAAGATAGTTGTTTAGAGTTGGAAGTTGATACACTTAAAAATAATAGTTTTACTCATTAGTAACTCAATTGTGACTGAAAGAGAACTATGTTTGGAATTGTCTCAGATTTTTTGTCAATCAGTTTTTGTGAGCTGTTACCAGTAGGTAAAAGGTATTACTTTCGGGCATTATAACCTCCCTCAAATATAAATGCAGCTGTGTATAATTTTCTCACCACAGCAAAAACTTGAGTTTGTTAGTAAGTTCATTAGGCAGGAAATTGCGTATATAGAATTGGGTCCGTTCTACTAAGTTGCTTCTTCCTATTGTCTAATCGAAGATTGTTGTAACCTTCTACCGCATAGTCAGTAGGATTATTACCGTTCGTACTTGTTTGCTAAGGTTGATCTGTAATTCTAAAGCTAAAGTCCTGGGACTTAAGTCAGCCGAGCCATTGCTAATTTTCCAATTTGCTTTCAAACTTTTTTTTCTGAGTTTTTCCTGTAAAACAAAAAAAATTTGTCTTTTACTAAGTTGAAATTTGTTAGTCTTGTTTTTTTTTTTAAAATGATAATATTGGCATCATTGTGAAAAATGTATAAAATCGAATAGCTCTTTAGTGAACATTTGTCAAAACATATGTAATATATTCCAAGAACTTTTTTTTATGTTTGCAGGTTTTCAAAACTGAAATTAAAAAACCAGGAACCGGATAATGGATGTCATATCAAAAAATAATTTATCAACTTCTGAAGAACGTACATCAAAGAGTACTGGTAAGTCAAATGTTGTTTACTTCAGGGCATCCATAGCAGTAGTTGCCCTAGTTAAGTTAACTTTTTGTTGAACTATCATCACAGTAGGAATGGATGTAAAAAATTGAATAGCAAACAATAATACCAAAAAATAGCGAACGAGTTTGAGAGGAATTGGTTAACTATTATAGATGACTGTGCTTTCACTTTTCATTTGGTTAAATATAATGTGTGCCAATGCAAATATTCCGAGTAAATTGGTTGAGCCTCATACACAGCAAGAACTGTGGCACCGCTTAAAAATATTTTCTATTGTGTTATATCAAGTTTTATATGTAAAAATTTGCTTCATGCAAGGTCCATTATAGTCGCAGATGGGTGTCGGGGCTTGTTTCGTAATTAACTCTCTCTCTCTCTCGTGAACAATCAGTTGAGCCTAAAAATAATATTCGCCAACAAGATCATTTCTAATGTTTTAAAATACTTAACTTCACTGAGGTAAACAAATGGACATTAGCTGCATAGAGCTTTACTATATGAAAGTGGACAAACAGTTTGAATGGATGCGAATATACCATAAGCCCGAAAGCTTAACAGAGTAGGTTGCTCTGCGTCAAATAATGTTTGTTTCCGCTAATGTCAACATTAAAGCATATACTCTCCCACTCTCTCTCTCTCTCAGAGACGGAGACTTCATAGTTTGTATTTCATTGAAATCAAAATGCGCACGAAACGTATCTTATAAGAGCTTAGGCAATTCTAAACATGCACACTGCACAGGTTTTCTAAGGACTTATTCATCTCAGCGAAAGAGGAAAAAGAGGTAGAGGCAAATCCTTGTGTTTTCTTCTCCTATTTTTTCCTCTGAGCCATGTGAAAAAAAAAACCTTACGCGAGTCGTTTTTTGTTTATATAGACTAACATATAGACATACCCAAAGACAAAAAATAAACAATAGAAAATAAAACAATGAAACAAGTTCCTTTTCATTCTTCAGCGTCACATATCATGAAAGAAATATGGCGACTTGCCAAATATTTATAATGTAATGCACCATCCTCGTGTAAATCTTTGCCGGGAATTGCAGAAGATTAGAATATACAGCCTTATGATTGTTAGTACAGAGTTTGTATATGATTTGTAAAGGATGCATCACTTAACGGCCGGACTACGCTTTCATTCGATTTTTCTGGTGTAATGCTTCTATCACGTATCATTGGAGGGCAAAAATGATAATATATTGAAATTGAATTCCTTTACGTAGCTATTTGATTGCAGTCCCTTGGGAGAAACGAAATTAAATTCTGAATAGATTTCTTCAATCCATCCTTTTCAATGGGACTTTTACTGTATACATTACATACGTAAAGCCAACCCGAGTTATTTTTATTTAGAATTTTTTTATGGCTGTCGTTACCAAGCACTTCTCTTGGTTACTGTCCTATTTCTTGTTATTTTCCAGGTTTTATGTTTATTTTTCCTCTTTTTTCTAAGAAATTGATCACCATTACGCGCAACTAAGACTGTACATATTTCTGTGGTTAAGACGTTGAGGTGCAACATTTGCTATATGCCAATTGCACTCTGAGTGTGCATATTACATCTTGAGTCTTGACGTTATTATATACCTCCGCATAAGAAAAGGGGATAGACACAATTGATGTTACGTATCGGAAAGGTGGCTCACCGATCTCTTGAATGCAGCCAGCAAGGGTGCATAAAAGCAATCTTGTATAACCCTTGGGCGAGTTCTTCTTTTTTAATAGCGGTTTCAGTCCATAAAGGAGAATTAAATTGAAGATACATCGTGGTGCGATTCATTTTGCATAGTTAATGGCAAAGATTGAGTTATATTCTACAGAGGATAACAGTGACCTGGTAGCACATAGAAGCTACATGGAAGATTTTCTCATTCTTTCTGGTATACAGCTGTCGGTTTAGTTTAAATTTATTGTTCAATGTGATTTGCATTTGAGGTAGTCTGTTGTTCGAAATGCAGGCAGGCGAAGACCCAGACAGCAAGTAAATGCATGTACGTATTGATGGGATATGTTTAATGTTGCACTATCGATCTTGGTGTAGTCTGCGAAGCCCTGTCTGCTAAATTCATATAAACTATTTGAATAAATTTCACAGAAGTTACTTCTGCAAATCAACACAAAAACTTACTTTTTTAACGGTCGACTGAGCATTAAATTATTGTGAACTCCCTTCAGCTATTATTATGATATATATTTACCCGCTGGTGAAACAATTATCAGATGACTATGCATGCATACTATTTGGGTTGTACTATTCTGCATCTGCATTCCAGCTGCAGCAATTAAAATAAGTTTTACATTGCAATGGCAATTGCAATGGCAACATTTACATGAACACAAAGAGGATGGTCCCAAAAACAAGCTCTCCAATTAAATATCTTTTGACCTGGGAGTCAAACATGTTTTTCCCCATATTTTTTTTTTTTTAATTTTCCACTCCGAAAACCAACAAAAATCATGGCTTGCATTGTGTTGTTTGAAAAGGAAAATGAAACAAAAATGTATCAAATGCACCTTTCAAATCCTTTTAGAATATATGAAAGGGGAAATTGAAACAATTTAAAATCTTTTAAACTAAATAATGCACACTATTGAGATTCTCAGAATGGGAACGAAAAGGAATTGAAAAAAACAATTTTTTTTAGCAAATTTACTTGCTTGAAGTGCAATACGTATGCAATGTCGATGTGTAAGCAAAATTCAGTTTTCTTTGCTGCAAAACCAGCGCGAGAAACTTTTCCCCATTGGTTGCTGTGGCGTGGATTTGCAGCCGAAGGCTCATCCATTAATTGAATTTGCAAAGATTTTCCTCCAGTGCATCGAACTGGAAGTTTAAATTTATGAAAAACTTTTTAAGAAAATACCATCCATAGCAAAAAGCGAACTGAGGAAGATGGTAGGGGTGTCAGAACTTGGGAATTAATGTCATTTGCTTTTCAATAAGAATTGTTTTAACTAGGAACTCCTTGCTAGGGTAGATATTGCTGAGAGATAAGACGAGTATGTATATAAATTTTAAATTCATTTATTTATTTAAGTAATGGTACTAACGCGGTTCTCATTTCAAAATCTATTTTATGGTCCAACTGTTCTGCATGAGAACGATCTCAAAGTTGCCTATAAAAAAAAAATGAAAATTACTTTTTAATAAAATAATCGTATACACTCAACCAACCAAGTGGCTAATTTGTTTGTATCATGTATCTTCAGGGCTGACAAGACACAGGGTATACCGAATTTATTACTTTCTCGTCTCATCTCGCACGTTGTTTTCTATATTTCACAGACAATTGAAGCTTTCTTCATGAGTTTTTAGTTGAATTGAGATCAGTAAGGGTGACGGTGAAACATTATCTACATATTATCTAAATATGTTCTCGGACTACAAGAGTATAATTATGGAAAATACAAACCCTCCAGCATGCTTTGGCAAAGGCGCACCACAAGTATAAAAACATGATATCTATGTTGACAAACTGTTAAAATCTTGGGTACATCTGTGATTTTCCTGAGCGGATGTAGATGTGAGGTCGATGTATCATTGATTGTACTGTGAACACTAAAAGTACTCTGAGTAAGTTATTTTCACTGTAGAAAGTTGTATAAGAGCAAACTGTATCCAATTACTTTAGTTAATCCTATGAGATTAAATTTCAAAGTTTCGTTAAATGTACTTTTAAGTTTTTTTTTTTTTTAGTTCAGTGCATCAGGATTTTTTCTCTTACTCGTCTGCTGTTTTAATTAAGTTAATGCAGCAGGTGTCATGAGGGTATAAATTTGGTCGTTGTTTTCTAGTTTAGTGAGATTTCATTTCCATTTATTGCTGTTCGTGTGTCTCTTCGTCGGCGTTATCTTAATTAAAAAAACGATTTCAGTCGGCCTATGAACTGCTATTTTTGGTCAAAGCGTTTGTAGTGTTTTTATTTTTCAACCAAACTGCAAATGCGAAGAATATAGATTAATGTAAATATGTGCACATCATTTAATTTACGCATAAATGTATTCCATCTTAGAATAAATACTAAGCTAAGTCTGTTATGACAACTCACATCTGCACGATCAATTTTGTACCAGTTGACTTATAGTGCACACTATCAAAATAATAGCACCCAAAATATTTCATGAAGTCGCAAATTGATCCACACTAAATCCGTTCGAAAAAATTGTGCCAGGTTCCACGCTGATGCTATTCACGTTCATAGACTTACTTATTTCCAAACTGTCCCCCACATCCAGTCGAAGCGATTGTCAAGAAGAGATTTGTATTCTATGTAATTCCTGCTACTAAATATTCAAATCACATTCCAACCTAAACTCGATCCAAAGTATTTTCCTTAAAGACAAACACACAGCTATTAAGGACATTTTTCCAATGAAAGCATTTACCCATAGTACAAAACACACCTAAAAATTTGTTAACACAACTCGAACATCAGCTTTCTGATTCATCATAATCCGGAGAAAATCCCCCGCGGTAATCTTCCATAGGACATCACTACACAGCAGAAGCAACGGAACTTAATATACCCCACAGTGACACCCGCGGTCGGAATTAATTGCATAATTTATGCGCGAGACGAAAAAAAAACACATAAACTCTGTCTGCTGTATAGCAATGTCGATGATGATAGAGTGAAAAAGGATGGCAACCACCCCTTAAGCTATCACGTAAATCTACATCTTGCGATCGTCATTCTGGCTGGCAAGGATTTTTGGATTTTTGCCTTGTTGGCAAGGCGAGCTCGTGCGCGTCGGTTTGTTGTCATCGCCTGTGCCATGATGTGTTTGTCAATTGAATGAAATTTGCTGCTTTTCTTCGAAATTCTTCTGTTTGTTTTCCATTTGCGAAGGACATCGCTCGTTGGGGCCCATTTTCGTAATTATGGTGACACAGTATGTAAATTACAATTTCCTTTCTCCACAGTGTGTAAGTATCGTGTTCGCACCATCAGGTTTAATTATAATTGAGCAGCAGAACAAGGGTCAAACTGGAGGAAGCACATCAGGATTCTGGATTCATGTGGGTAATAATGTGTGTGTATGCGGACTTTACTTGCAGCACACTGCACTGAGGGGACGGGATGCGGACGCATAATGCTGTCAAGCTGGCACACAAAATGTGCGGGTACATGTTGAAAATGTTATAAAGGCAGGAATGCTATGGAGATCCAAACGAATGATAGTGGAGAGGGTTATTTAATTTAGAATGAAAAGTTTTATTTTTGTTCAGTCAACATCAACAGCTGTGATTGGATTGGTGATATCCTAGAATATAGGTAGTGGTCTTCGATGAGAATCTGTGGTAAAACTTTCATAGGAATGAAGTGGGATTAATAAGACAGAGGCGCGTCATTTCGAATACACAATGTTCAAGTAGAAGTGAAACATGTGACACGAGGAAATGGTGACATATTTTGTAAAGGTTTGTTGCATATATTTGTATGTTTGCACAATAGTATGTTCCAAATAGATATGTATAATTTGTCCGCTGACAATATGCGAATACATGGACACATAAACCCGCATGCTCGGACCGCTTTCAGGCCAAAGCAATCTTGGAACTATAAATTTGAGTTCGATGCAAAATTGTTCACAGCATTTCTTTTTTACTTCACTAAAAATAATCACTACGTCATATTAGACAACCAACGAGAAGTAGGTACCTACCTATCCTTTTCAGTTTGTCATCGTCCTGTTTCGAGAATTATTTTTAACTCAAGTGAGCTGTTCACTGAACTTGTGTGTAAACATTCACATATGAACTCCACCCTCTTACACTAACATCGCATCGTCATGTTATTTACCAGTTCTATCTCACCGGCCTTAATCAGCTGAGACATGTTGCCATGGGCCAGTGAGCTATCATTCCTAATTAGGAAAGTTTCCCAGAATGGCAACTTTTTCTCTGTTGATATTTGTTTTTCAGCTTGTACTTCGTATATTGTAGCAGATGACTGGAGGAGTTGTTTCATACACTGCCTGCCACTCTCACACCCAGAGCCGGGGTGAGCAGCACAATTGTGTAATGTTTTCGGTTAAAGTTCTTTTTACCTCCGGTGTTAACCGGCCTTAAGAAAATGAAAGGTGCAAGTGACGGTGTCAGACTTGTCGTAAACGGTCGTCCTTTTTTGTCAGTAACGAGTATCTGCGTTGGTTATGGTGGTGATGAACATGATGTCCTACATCAGTGAAGTAGACACATGCCAGAATGGTGTTAACCTTTTGTAAATGCTTTTTCATCTCAGGGTTTCTTCGTTTTGTTTTTTTTATCACATTCTCCTACTCTACAATGAAGTGTCCTATGGGCCATGCTGATGATAGAAAGTTTAACCAATGGTGGCCTTGTGTGTCTGGGGTTTTTCTACAAAAATGGCATAGTTCCGCAAAAGTTAGCAAATGTTTTCCGCAAGACGGTTTGTGTGTTTTTTTTTTTAATTTCTTAGGGTTGCTTCCCCCTTGGCTTTGGGGTTACGTAGCATTTTAGGTATTTAGTAGTTACTATTTAATCAGGGAGAGAGTGTACAAAGTACACACAAACTAGGAGATGATGGAAGTAAGTTTTTTTTTGTTTTTCTTAAAGTAAAGACAGAGGCTGCTTGACAGTTTTGATTTGTCATTATGTTTTATTAAACTGAAAGTCATTCTGTGGTCTTATGTCAACAGATATTGAGAATAATAGGTAAAAAGTGTACCTAAGTGGTTTCGGAGTTACTAGCATGACGTATCTGAAGTAATCATACCGGTATCATTTTGTTTTAAGGGCATATGACATGCGTTATGAAAAAGACCAAAGAGACCAAAAGGACCAGAGAGTATTATTAAAGAGTATTAAAAAGAGTATGATTCAAAAATTAGAGGGGAAATAAAGTAGGAAACTTATTCACCGATGCAAGGGGAACAGTAGATTTGTTCGGACAACATTTTCAGTTGCTGTTAATTCGGCATCATTTAGAGAGACAAAAATAATCCACATCGAGTCAATTTAGAATAAGTTCCACCGTCCATTACAAAAAAGGTGAGTAGGGCTAACTATAAAAAGTCTTAAGATTAACTATAACTTGCAGCATATATAATATCATTGCTGGCAACTCAGTTGCACTCATTCAACTGCGCCTAGTGTGCGAACTCACAGTTTTGTTCATTAAATTTCATCAACTCCTCCGCATCAACTAAATATTTGCTATGCTCTACGTAGAAACGAAAGAAGACAATTTCCAAAAAAGGACGTGACTCCTTCAAATATATTAAAATATGACACTTCAACTGAAATGTCAATTTCATCAGAGAGTCGCGCTCGTATAAACTTGCTTATACAACTCCACAGGCAATAACTTTGTGCGAACATTTTATTATTCCACTCTGCTCGCCTATGAAGGAATAGTGTTGTCCTGGATGGAAAAGTTTACTATGTATTCGGCACACTTTTCCCGCGTACTTCGTGCACATCGTATAATTAATTTCCCCTCGTGATTCTTAGCTCCCAGCAAAAAAAAAAAACCTTTACCACTTTTTTTTACGCTTGAAATAAAACCGCGCCACCGAAAAGGACCGTAAATTTGTATTACAAAGTTGTTTCAATTTTTCTGTTTCGTTTTTGGGGGGTAAAGGCAACTTAACCAAAACTAATAGAAGGAAAAGGTTTTTGCAGAGGTGGCTTTATTTTGATATTATACTTGTGGGTGAGCTATTCTAACATTTCGCCTTTTTAAAGCATCGGGTAATGAGGTTTAAAGTCAACAGGGTATATAAAATGGGGTATTATTTCAGTTATCCTTATATATCAATCATTTTAATGCATTTGGAAGGAATACAAAAAGGATGTGGGCTTAAGAAGAGCAAGGAAAGGCTGATGGGCGTATCTACTCTCGTCTTTGTTTATCCATTAGAAAGCCGACCCATTTATAAGGATGATCTTTAGAAAATTACCCATCATCCGTGTCATTGCGATATTAAAACAAATTCGTTTTACTAAATGAGTTCGAGATTTATGCTGAGGGACTGCAGATTGATTGGACTTTAAAAAAAGAAAGGAATTAGCTGGAAATAATCAGAGTAATCCTCACATAAAAGAGATAAGAGCTGATGTTTTTGGATACCTTTCCTAGTTGTGGCAATACTTGTGCATTATGTTCAGAGAAGAGTATGCTTGACAAAATATCAATTGAACTTGATCTATTCTGTTTTACTTTAACACACCAGCTGCTTACTTCGCTATACGGTTGCCATATACTCGTAGCATGAGAGAGACAAAGATTTGATATTTCATTTGTATGAAATCCCGTGGACGACTTTGTCTATCTCCCGCACTTTTCACCCCACAATTATAACCACATCGTGTATAGAATCACATGAAATTTGCTATCGCTTAAATTGGGACCTACGAAGTCATTTCCCAAACATCGAACCATCACTCGTTTGTGTGAGCCTTCATTTTTAAGCCGAATGAAGAGCTATCATAGCTATCCATCTTTGTGTCTATCTTCATTGGTAGTGCTGCCTGTTTAGACTCTGCAAGCGCATTTCATAGAAAAATCCCAATGGAAAGGTTATTATCCAAATGATGTTTATAATCATAATCCTAAGCTGTAAAAGTGTTCTTACTTCCTTTATCCACTGTGTTCATTTCCAAGCCCTTTTGAGAGAACAAAAAAGGATAAGTATAGAAAAGGGAAAAATACTTTGAAATATGGGCTCAAAGTGATTGCTTCACATTGCCAAGCCTTTCAGTCTTGCACCCTTAACCACGCAACGTTTATCTCCGATTAACCGTAATCTCACCCTTTAAACAAGCCACAGGCTTCTGCTTTGTTCGTCATTCTTAACTTTATCTCCATCCTTCAACCAAGCGAAATGAATCATAATAAGAAATTCTACATCCTGCGCACTTATTTTTTTAATTAGATTCTCCTTTCTCTTGAACCATATAATGAAACATTAATGAGTCCTTTAAGTGTGTATTTTGTTTGAGTCTCGCTACACTTGTTGATGTTCGATGGGATGCTTTGCCTCAATGACTAGCATATGATGACGATGTGCGGGCGTAGATTATAACGCAAAAACCATTCGCTCTTTTGCGCTTCATTGTTTAGTTATTAACCAGGGCTGTTGTTGTTTCTTCACGAGGGAAATTAAAACTCATGTTTGGCACTTAACTTATATGAAACGCTTAGACAGCTTGTACCCATACACATATTGAGATGACATTTTAAACAGTGGAAACTCATGCTGTTTTGACGTTACATTACTTTTGATGACTGTAATATTTCACAATAACAATTCGTACCAGAGTTGTGTGAGTTAAATTATCAGGCGAGCACTGAACTGAGCTCGAGCATTATGAGCGTTCTCTGAACCTACCGTGCTCAGAGCGTTCTGATGTTTTTTTGGTTTTCCTGTTTTATTTTTTCTGTCAAATGTGAATGGAAGTGTGCTTGTACATGTGAAATCAGATTCTTCCTCAGGCTGCTCAGTCAATTTATTCTGAGCTCATAGAGCCCGCTCTGATCATGCTCTGAACGAAAAAAGAAACACAAATTTGAGCTCCGATGTCTCTGAGTTAAAAAAGAAACACGATCTTTTTGTATAACAGTTCAGGTTCTGAGAGAAGAGAATTTTGATATAAATGTTCACATTTTGAAAGCGTTTTACGGACTGACACAATTTCTAACATTGAAGGAAGAGAAACATTTATTTAATCAAAACTTAAACTCGGTCCTGGCTATAGAAACTAATATTAATTGAAAAATAATTACTACAGAGTAGTAGAGCGATGCGCTATAGATTTTCAATTACTCGTATACGTTAGGTATCTACTTTAAAGCACATCAGTCAATGCCATCAGAGGAACCAGTGCATACGGAGTTCCATAATTGACCCAAATAAACCACGTGTATTTATTTAAACAAATGTACTATATACCAACAGTCAATTCATGTATACTTATGGCAAACTTTGAGATAGACAATGCGAACAAAAACAAAACCTGCATTTGTATCAATGAATTTTTTAACTCGTTTTCTCCATCGCTCTGGGGAAGGTCACTCAAATTTGAAATGGAAATCAAGAAGGAAACGATTTTTGACTAAATGCTACAAACCATCATCCTTATTAGGTCTAGACTTTATATTGGATACCAACCGCTGGCAACGTAATTAAACTTTAAATATGTATAAATCCCTCGTCTCGGTAAGACTATCGCGGTTCCACAATTAAAATCATTAGGCATCCGCAATTACCTACCACAAGTATTTTCTTTCAAAATTTCAAAAGGATCCATTTTCCTTTTTCCCTCTTCCGTCTCTCAAGTATTTAAAAGAAGTACTGTGATTTACCTTAAAACCGAAAGAGCGTGCGGTTGACTACCGGCTTTAATGTTGACCCTGAGCTAGTTGCTTCAAATTTTTTTTTCCAAATAAAATGATGCACCAAATCCATACGAAAAGTAAAAATTATGCAAAAGAGCATACCCTTCCAAAATAACGAGAAAAAGCAAACACTAATTGGAAAGGCAGTCTCACAAATGTGCGCTAAGATGCAGATTTTCCACAACAAACCACAAGAGAGGCAAGCAGCACCGTTTTTGAAGGGGTGGGTGCAGAAGAACATCGCTTAATTATGAAACTTTTCGCTTGTGCTGGAAATTCCTGGTCACTAAAGTTATATCACTTGTAACAGTCAGTGGTTATAATTTGTGTCAAATTTTAGGGTTGCTTGCAGAGGACGTCAACTGAAGGTTGTTTTTTTAATGTTTAATAGCCCATTTTGTATAGTACATTATAAATTGTTTTTGTTTTCCGAATCTTATACGAAGGTTGACTGGGGTTAGGATGGTGTCAAAATGCAAGGGAATTTCATGACCTTAACCGCCGAAATGCATCCGCGGTTTGATGCACTTAATAATTCTTCGATTGTTGTCTTTTTTACGTCAAGAAAATAAATAAATATCATGTCATTGATAGAATCGACAAAACAAAAAAGACGGATGTACGGATTGTTCCTATACTTTACTTTGCTTTGCTGAAATCTAAGCAAACAAACACGCCTTTATCTAAATTACGTTATCATCACCCTCATGTGTTCTGAAATTCCTCCTAAACCGCCTTCTAGTCACTCCATACTTGAAAAATATTTTAAAAAGCGTAGGCTTTGGCTGTCAGCTGACACAGTTGTAAAACGCCTAGTCTATAATTGGGTTTGCTAATAAATATTCTTAAAATCCGAGAAAACATTTCCTCTTACTTAACAAATTCTGTAGCCGAATATGTATGTTTGCGCGTATTTCTTAATTATGTAATTGTACGAAGTTATCTATTGCTTTTCCTTGATTGGTTTGCCAACTCAATTCGGTTTTGTTATTTTAATTGCTATTCTTTCTTTTGCAGAGAAACTCAAAATGTTAGACATAACCCGTGATAAACCAGTAAAAATTGCCGTCAAAGTTGCCGTTCCTGTTCGTGACCATCCAAAGGTGAGTTCATTCTAATCTAAAAACGAAAATCCATTTAATTCGAGGAATTCAGACTTTTTAATATGCGTATACTTGCAGTTCAATTTCGTTGGCAAGCTGCTTGGTCCGAAAGGCAATTCCATGAAACGACTCCAGGAGGATACAATGTGCAAAATGGCGGTTCTTGGGCGCGGGTCAATGAGAGATCGAAAAAAAGAAGAGGAGCTGCGTGCGAGCGGTGACAGTCGATATGCACATCTCTTCGAGGACCTTCATGTGGAAATATCGACATTTGCTGCACCGGCCGAAGCACATGCTAGAATTGCCTATGCGCTTGCCGAGGTACGACGATTTTTAGTCCCGGTGAGTAGATATATTCCTTGTGCGCCCAAAATTGTCTATCTATGAGTGCGTGACTGGGAGACAAAAACCCAATCAATTGCATTTGACCCGTTGCAAATGTGTTTGTGACCGCTTCTTTTTTTCAGAGAAAATGTTTTTTAAATCCCCAAACAAGCGATGTGTATCGATGGGACATTGTTTGTGGCGGACAAATTTGCGAAACCCATTCTGTGGGGATTATTGCAGCTTTTAGTCGAAGTTTGTCCTATTTTACTTCTCACCACAAGTAGTGCATGATTGAGAAAATTGCTAGATTCACTGGTTTTTTGGTTTTGGTTGTTGTTTTTTTTTTTTTTTTTTTTTCGCTTTCCAATTCCCAGCTATGGAAACAGTAATGTGGTGCCCCCGCTTAATGGATAAAATAGATATCAGGAAGAATTTCCATTTTTTTGGCACTCTATCTGAAGCCGGGGTGAACTTATTTTACTCTCAATGGATATGCTGGTAAAAAACCGTTGATGAATTGCCATCATAGTTCACACATATTATTTAAATATATATACTTCAGCTTGTTTTGAACACATGCAGTATCTTAAGGGTTTTAAAATAGTTCCATTAATTTTTATTTCATCTTTGAATACGTCAGAGCAGAGGTCGTTTAATCTTTTTAAACGAAAGAGAGTCCCATAAAACAACTTTGAGTCATGATACAGCTTGACATGATACAGCATTTTCTTCTTTCTGTTAATCTCATTTTCTACACGGTAGTAAAGTCTCCGAGTTGGCGTAACCGAACTTTTTAAGCCTAAAATATATTCTTGAATTCTGAGCTAATACCAGATAGAGTAGATACCTTGTGGCAAACGACCAAAGAAACCCATAAGGCCCCAGTTATAACCATACGTAAAATGCAACTGAAAAAGTTGTAACAGTGTGAAAATGAGTTTATAGGCGGTCATAGCAATAATTCTGTCAGAAAAAAATAACAAAAAATCAACCACCATTCAGAAAAAAAATTTCTGACCGATGAAACAGTAAAGAAATGAAATAATTCAGTGATATGATTTGTTTTTTTTTTTTTCTTTTTTTGTGGAATTGACTACGAAGTAGATCGGAAAAAGTTGTTCGTACGGAAAAATGAATAAATTATTTTTGAAGAAAAATTAAATTATAATTCATAAGCAACATTTTAAGACCAAGTTTGAGTTCAACCATAAGGTTTAAGCGACAGAAATAAGCAAAAGAAAATTAGAATAGAACTCTACACCGAAAAATGTTTTCTGATTAGAACAATACAATGAAACCATAAATTGTTTTTAAGACTTGTTTCATCATAAGAAGAGCAATTTAAGGCAAATAAAAACAAAACGATAGGCTTACTATTTCACAATTTTAAACAACATAAACATAACATAACGTAAAATTAGACTCAGTCGATCCGCAAATAAAATGAATAATTATAATTGATTAGTCCCATAATTGCACATCCACTTTCCCCTCATCACAACATTCAATACGTACTAAGAAAACGAGATCTACTTCCCGCCTACAGGTAGGCACAAAATTTGCTATTCCTTACTTAAACGTATATGCGCCTTGTACTCCCAAGTTTCCATTAATATGGGGAGAACTCAGCTCAACTCCTAATCGAAGTATGAATATTTCCTTCCTTATATTCCGCAGGCAATTATAATTCACTTCGTACGTAAGAATTGTGTTTTTTTAGAGAAATAGCAACGTTTTCTTATACACGAAATACCTCTTAAGAAATTTGCTAATATTTAATGTGTCTATGGGTTGCAATATAACTAAAGTGTGTTGGGTTACCTATGTCCTTGTTTTAACTCCCCGCTCCCATTTGATTATTACACGTTTACTTCTTGCACTACATAATTAAAGTATCATGTTTGACTTTCCACCCAAGGCAAAACTCAGCTACACACTCTGTGTCGAATAGTAGTTGATGGGAATTTTATGATGGCCTTCTCGCTTCCTCTCACTCGCCCAATGGTTTGACGAGTCGTCATGTTTATTAAACACAGCTTTCAAGTACTTAATGCTCGCCGCGTAAAAACCAAAATGTTATCATATGACACAGAAAAATATGTATGCCTACACACAGGTATCAGGTAGATATGTCTGAAAAAAGGGCATCGCAAACAACATCCGAGTATCTTCTTTAAGTGCTTTCATTTTAATTCACATTTAATGATGGTGACTAGACATGAGACCTATAATGATACTTTTGTTGATCTCTCTCTATGCATAGAAGTAGATAAGATAAGATTGAGTTATCCTTCATAGCAGCTTATCGATTAGGTTAGAACTCTCATGGTGCAGCTTTGTTCAAGATGAAAAGGTACAATAAACACAACCCGACGTCGCTTCCCAAATATTAGCTCAAGCTATATACTGTGATATGAAAACCAAGCAAAGAAAAGATAAAACGTTTTGAGCCTAATTTTGCAGCAAAACAAAATATCGATAAAGGAAGCACACTGTCTTAACCTCTCATTGCAATAGGCAAACAGAACTGGCGGAAACAGGATGTGCAGTATGAGTTTATATGGACACCTACTTACAAAACAACTTCCCAATGAATACAATTTGGCCGACAATTTTCATCTAAATTCAACGTCAGGCTCTCAATTTTGTAGTCATCTTTCGGATCTCATATCCACAGAGGGATACAAGAAGAACAATCTTCACAAATTAACCCCAGAAATTGTTTTAATCAATTGACCCATCATAAAGATTAAACACAAAACAGAATCATCTACCACAATATCAATTCCCAAGATAGAAATATTAGAAAAAAATTATTTTTTTCTCGAATTTATTCGAATCCGATTTCGGCCAACCGTTCCTTTATTATAGAAACATGGAAAAGCTAAGCAAACAGAAAAACATACGCCAATCCATTAGTTCTTGTTCCATTAGCAAACTGCTATGAAGTGGAAACCAAATTACATGGACAACCGGCGAAATCCTGCCTGAGACATAGCGCGTTGGTAATGTGAAGCAGTGACCACCCATGCATGAGTAGGTCTGGTATTGCCTGTCGTGGGTCATACAACGATGGAGAACATATCATATATAGATGCACGTATATGCATCTCCAATAGCCGGAAACTCATTCATATGTGCATCTATTTTTTGAAATCGGGATTTTCGTCAACTTCCTCTTGAGCTACTCGTACGTTTAGTAACTGCCACGATCGAAGCAGATGGGAATGCAATATACATTTTCGTTACAAATGTAAACCCAAATGGTTTTTAGAATACAGGCCTAGGATTTTGCAACAACTATTTATTTATTTCATTTCCACACTCACAGTACATACATACCTTAACCTACTTGTGCAAGTAACTGATGGCTTAAATGTAATCATCTTAGCACAAAATATCCAATAGAAAATTGAATTTAGTGAAATATTTTCCCAAAAACTATGCGTCGCAGTTATGTCGCTGAATCCTGACTCTTTTCCCCAATTTTCATGAGACATTAATCCTTTATATTCTTTCAGCTCGCTCGCCGTCAGAAATACACTCAAATAATATATATCCAGTTCAGAAAAGAGGCCGGCAGTTGCCTTAAAGGGAGTTTTTCTTTTATTTTTTTGAAATACTGCCATACTCCACACGATACTTAATGAGATGATAAAGAAATGAGTTAGTTTTCTCGAGAATGGCCTTCACGGTAGTTGAGCTCCTTATGGGATATTTTTCCCTCTCGAATTAATCGATAATGCAATTTATTTTTTGGGCAAGTTATAGGCATGTTTCGAAAGAGGCTAGATAATAGAAATATTTTTGACTTGTATTTATCGGACTGTGTGCGTCGGTGAGTAATCGGGTTTATCTTATTTTTCTGTTTGCCTTTTCTTTGAATTAAATGAGCTGAGTTAGGAAAATAATAGGTACAACAGTAAAAATAGAGGGTCGTCACAATTTACGTACCCTCTAGAGTGGGTGAAAAAAATATCCATAAAATTGTATCTTGGCGGAGAAGCCACTGAAATGTAAATCCTTATGATTATGATGAGGGTGAATATTTTTAAATAAATCTTTATGTGCGCTTTGTAGTTGAGTAAAGGGCGATGTAAGGATCTAATTCGCAAAAGTGTTTTATGCATCATTGTTTGCAAGTTATTTTCTATAGATTTTGTGCCAAAAATATCATATTTATCGATATTTGTTATTCATAAGTCTTTAAGAGGTTTGGAATTGTCAATTTGTACTTATAGCTGTCAGGGCTTGTCATATCCAAATGGAAATCATGAACGTAAAAGCTACCGAAATTACTGATTGACCTCGTTGAAAAATACAATACATGTATTTTCTTAAAAAAATGATATATATGTATGAGTCAAAACTCATCCTTAGTTTTCTTAAATTGTTCGCTGCAAAATCGAAGGGAATTTATAACTGCTTAAGTTTGTCTATACAATTAACTGCATAAAACAAACACCTCCATCTCCATCTAATTTTAAATTTTATTGGCATTTTGACAAGGCCATATGACTAGAAATCAGACTGCTTGCAATAGTCGATAAGTAAATATCCAAAAGGACACCCACATCAAAACCTACAATCTTCACATTTTTATGTATGTCTACACAACAGCAAGGATACAAACAAAAACTCCACATATATGAATGCATCTATCCAACCCCCTGATGGTTATATATACATTTAGTTTGTATACCTTCCCGATGCAGGAATTGCCATCAGCACTATGTACCCGCTGTGAGATCTACACATCAAAGTCTCCGTCCCCTGTGTGCCCTGTCCCATTTTTGAGCTTTTTTTCTAGTTAAATCATTTGAAACTGTTGCAGCCCCAAGGATATTTTCTGCACTCTGGACACATACGAGTAGTATGCTAGGGATTCAGACCACCGGCCAGCATCATCAGAGTTGTTATTCTATAACGGTCCACATACTGGGTGCAGAAACAGATGCAAAAGAGAGAATGCAAGGAGAATGGACACAATGAAATCACCGACACGACTATGGAAAACAAATCTCGATCTTGTGTTTTTCTCGAGGCATCGGGTCATTACAAAGTAGTATAGGTACTTTGCTCCGCTGTATATGATGAGGGTGCTGTCCTGTACATAGAGGCAGAGCCTCAGCGACATAATTCCATATTTATTGAGTAAAATTACACTCAAAGCGTTGTATTTGCTATCTTTTCTTTTCCTGTGCTTCGCTTAAGCACGGATAATGGCCTGTGGCATGGCGATTGATAGTAACCGTAAGAATGAACACAGAACGCATGTACCATTTTGTGTTGAAAAGAGAAATCATTTCACATTTGATTCAAAAATGATTCCGAAATTAAAAATTGGGGTACAATTTGTCGTGGGGAGTACCGGAGTACGGCAGACGAAAAAGGAGTACAATACTCCTATTGTAGTACTTTCGACAACGCTGCTTAGTCTCCAACACTATTGCGATACTAAAATCTATACAGTAACTTTAAAAAGGAAATGTTAGAAGCAAAAACACTGCCCTCCGTAGAGAAATTAATTGATGTTGAGATATTTTCCACATATAGTTCGTTTACGCACTAACACTAACCTCTTCCATACAGACGCTCCATTTCATCACCGTCCCCCATTGTGTGTTGGTAAATGTTTTGCAACCATTTGATGATACTGTGTTCTACTCACTGAAAAAAAGCTAAATCCCCGCTGCACACTAACGTGTCCAACGGAGGACTAGTATCGGCCAGTTTACAATAGCTAGAGTAAACGAACAAGGAGTCGTAATTCATTTGTTTCCTATTCCGTGTCCTTTTCGTGATTTGTTCTCTGTTTCAACTCCATTTTATTTTTTGTTATCCAACAACTTTTCCTGAAGCCAAACTGATTCTCATTGCGAATTCTGATATGCTCTTGGATAAACAAAAATGTTTTCACTGCCATCGTTTTTACACACTTCACAGATGTTCCTCTGGAATAGGGAAGAGAATAAAGTGAAATTTGTTTATATTTCGCATGGATAATTCTGCTGTAGCATTTCCTGCGGCTATCAAAATACGTCCGTGTGCGCAAAAGCTTTTCCTTTGGGAATATGTAATTTGATTTGATTCACAATGTACCTGTATGATGTATGTATATGCATGAATACGTATATAATATGCTGTTTGCCTTAGAAATTGAAATTTCAATGTTGGAATTTAATTTTTTCCATTCTGTTTATTTTTACTTGCAGGATTATCACGATGACATCAGGCAGGAACAAATGTGGGAAATGCAAGCTCTAACATCCACTCCAACACAAGGTCCAGCGGGAGATCAGGGTAGCCCGAATGGCGTCACAGACATGGACACATCAAACGATGAGCGAACGGACCTGGATGCATTAGGCATGGATTGCTCTGGCACAACAGATAAAAGTGATAGCAACCAATCGAGTACGAATAATGACAGCCACCATCATAACACAGTATCGAGTGCAGATAGCATATCGGCTACAAATACGACGTCAGGTGAGTGCGGACTAGATTTTATAAATGCGTGTTGAATTTGACGCAAATGCTCATGGGGGAGTACTTTATTGCTCACAACAGAGAGATGAAGGACGAATTGATTTACTGATTTAAGTGGATTAACCGACGTAATTGATGTCATAAATTGTGAGCAAAACTAATTGAGCATTGTATGCTAGATTTATGAATGCCCAGCCCTTTGTGGTATTAGAAGGAATTTCTTCTTCAGGGAAATAACAAGCCCAGAAGAAGTAGAGCCATCCTCTGCTGAAAGCATCATAAGCTGCATTAGGAAAGTAGAAACTCTAATAGCCTAAACAAATTTTTCTGATCCTTAGCACAATAGTTCTACTTAGGTCGACGTGCTTCTTATCGCACGTCAGATTTAGAATAAAAATAATTTTTTTTTGAAAATATTCATTCAAAATGAAATGAATCAATTTGTATTAAAATATTTCTTTGAAAAAATGTTCAATGAGAATTAAAGCTTGCCGAAAAACAATTGTTGTAAAAAATGTTTACTCTAACCACTTCCAATGTTTGATTTACAGAAAGTGATTGGATACGCAGATGCGACAGAGGTATCTGCATGTAAATTTTCGGATTTTGGTTTTGATACGAGTTAGTTTACAAAGTATGTTAGCGTACAGTAGTAATTCACTTAAGCAAGATATAATTCTTCAAACCATTACTACATATTCCGTTAATAAATAGATCGCATACGTTCTTTTGGCGTTAATATAACGAATACTGTTGCATTAAATTTCATGAAACCTCTAGATAAGGTCCAGGGGCTCTATTTTCAATTTTCCATATGATTTTAGTTCACCCATCAGCGATGGCTGTAGCAATTCAACAGCAACTGACTGCGGTTGGAATGGCTGGTATCCTAAAGCCATCTACGGGCATTGCAGCAATCACAGGTCTACCACAAACACAATCAACACTAGCTATGCCTAGTGAAGCTGAAACGACGACATCTACACTGGCACTGCTTGATCCACCTGGTGCCCTATTGCACCCAGCGTTGCGTGGTGTTAAGGCAGTCAATATTGGTAAGTCATATTAGATTCTACAAGCACACTATATAATTCCCCTTATTTTTAACCAATAGCTGGACAACTTGGGCGCAAAAGACCCCTCCTCGGTGTGCCGCGTTCCGGAATGAATCCCACCAAACGCACAGTCATGACACTTTTAGCGCGTGCCAAAAACTCTCAAGCCATTCACTCTGTACGAAATCCAGCAGCAGCTTCCGGTTTCACTGAGTAAGTACCCTCAAAATGTATTCGCCTTTCAACAATTATCTAGAACTGCCTTCCCTCTGTTAATGCTAACTCACAGGACATCACCCCAATTCTCGATTCTTTCAAGCAGTCCACTACAGATGTTAGCCTCACCCTTTATTCTGCCACAACCAATGGATCAATCAATGGTTGCCATACAAAAGGAGAGTCTGGCACAGGGTGTTTAAAAACGTTGAGTAGAAGACAGAACTTTTTAATTAACCACCACCAACAACATAAACACTACCGCCCAACAAAAGAAACACAAAATCTCCCCAAAATCCCCTCTTTCTATTTCTTACAAAAACACAACTGAAAAAAGCCCAATCGATGCCAAATTAAGCATAAAAAGAAAAACAAATTTATATTTAACATACTTTTTAGGGACTAAAACACAAATCATAAAAAAATAAACACAATGAGGTATATTTTTAAATTAATTTAAGAAAAAAAATATATTTAAATTAAACAAACAAAAAAAAAAGGATAAATAAATGAATACTCATTAATTTCCCAAACGATGAACACGCAATTTTTTATATTTAAAGTTAAAATAAAGAGAAACCCGAAAAGAAAAAGAATATATTTATATATTTTTTTGTGATTTTCTTTTTTTATACTTATGAAGTAGAGTAACAAAAATAAAATATAAATATATAGCAGCCACCACAAGTAAATCTTAATCGCATAATCCCACTCCTCATAAAATTAAACAAAAAAAAATAATTTTAAATATTTTAAAACAAATACTTTAAAAGGTTTGATCTAAATGGTGTACATGAATTGAATAGCAGTAAAATTTAACGAAAATTTCATCAAATTAAAACTAACTGAACACTAGAGCATAAGTGATTAAATTAAGTTTAAATGCAATATAATGAAAATAAAACAAAATCAAACACATATAAAATTATTTATTAAAAGCATATAACTAATTTGTAGCGAAATTTTCAATACAAGTGCTTCGAATGCGCACATTTCGAACATAAGTTAGCGAAACAAAAATCAAAAGAAAGTGAAAACATATTTGTTGAATAATTTATAAAATAAATTCTTTGGCCAAAAGATCCTAAATAACATATTTAAATAAATGAGCTGAATTAAAAATTGACTTGATGAAATTCTCGATTTTATTACATATTTTCTTTTTATAATTTAGCCCGTTCTTTGTGACACCGACGAGCTTGATTCATTTTTAAATTATTGGTACGATTTTCGATGTGACTTAAATCCATTAATAAGTATACGCGGTTAACATGCATCGGTAATATTAAACGACGGTTCTACTCTAACACGTGGGTGAGCTTCATAAATTAAATAATATTTTAGTGTTCTGGCAGAGTGGACAAATTCTGTTCTTCATTCACCACATTCAATAACTCCGCCCCCGTCTTCGAAAATAGTTCCAAAAAAATCTATTTTCGAATAGCTGTAGTGAAAACCAGCGTATGTGTACATCAATACTGCAATTGGAGAACAATAGCCACCCTAAGCTATAAGGGTCGAAAGTTTTGAAATTAAACTCTTTTGTTTGGAGAAAAAAGTCGGAGAGATGACTTTTGAACGTATTAAAACTGTCATCAAAAGAAGCGACCGACCATCCAAACAGTTTACGTAATTTTGGGCAGAAATTAATCTAAGGGATATACTCAAGTCGATTTTACTACCCACCGCGAAGAAAAATACTATATGCTGGGCTGGATGAAATAAAATTCAATTAAAAAAACGCATTGCCACGCGGCCTAAAGGGTATAAAATGAAAACTGTAAAAGAATCAGACAGAATTCCTGTTACATATTCAAGGAATCTTTGAAAAATTGTCTACATCAAGCAATTAAGGTTTTTTAACTATCTATATTAAATACTCACATGCACGTGGATATCCTTAAGAACTTTCCAAATGGGAAATGATCTTTGAAGAAATTTCACACAGATAGTCAGAAAAAGGAGCGCAAACATGGCACGATGTAATTTATTGCAATCCGTGTGTAACAAATGTTTTTTTTTTAATCTGATCCACCTTCACAAGAATAATAGCCTTGGTATTCATGTTAATATACCTACTGGCCTCTGCTTATATTAGACTTTTGACTTTTGAGCAGATTATGGTTCATTTAACCCGAAGGATATCGATTTTTGCATAGCTTATATGTACCTAGTGGCTGGGTAGGCATTTTAAGTAGTCACGATAATAAAGTTTGGCATTTTCATTTTTTATCTGATATAGAAAACCATGGAGAGGGGCTAACCATAAATGGGAATTTCGTAATAGGGTCGTTAGTTATGTTAAATGGATGCTATAAGCCAGAAGAAGTTGCTTAGGGAATAGGTTAATGGCTAAATGGATGGTGGATATTTTAGTGGTGCAAATTAAATTTATGTACTAATTTATTTTAATACGATACAGCCGATAGACTGCAGTCATTCTATCCGCTGTTTGGGGACATGGCTCAGATTGGACGAAGACCCTTTTTAAGTGTATTTTGCCTATATAAACAAATTGAAATCCCCTGTGGTAATTATAAAGTTTTCGATTTGAAAACTGGTCGAAGGAGAGATCGTCAGAAAATGGGTGCACCCAAGCATGCAGTTGGCTGCCTTACACTGATTAAACTACCATATTAACATAAATACGGCTTTAAAAGCGATTTTGTGTAAAATACAAAAAAAAAAACTTTAGTTCAAAACCAATTATTTGCTTAATCTTGTCACTTAGATAGCATGTTGTTTTATCGATAACTTTTTACCTTTTTTGTCATTCGGCATTCCATTGTGCGAACGTCTAAATTTAGAATCCTTCAATCTCAAAATGGGTCTATATTGTTGGTTATCGTACGGCGCAGTGGATCACTGGTTAGTGCGCAAGATTCAACTCGCTCAACCGTGCTACTTATAAGATCTACTATATATATATAAGAGACTGAACTCGAGAACGGATAATTTAATTTTCACGATTTGGGCTTGATGGATTCACATTGGCTCAAAGATGGACATAGGCTACTTTTAGTCGCGAAAGCAAAGCTTGCCTATTTTTACGGGCCGTGAATTTGATAAGCCTCTATTTATTTCCTTAAGTAGTGATTATGCCTATTCAATTACTTACCAGCCATAAACACTTTTCTGATTACAGCAATCTTCAATGAAAAATTAAATGATTTAAGTTACAGTGAAAACTGGTCGTTGTATTCTTAATTAATCATGAATAGATATTAAATCTCTTAAATGCTTATACATCACATCCATCATAATGAATCAAGTTACTTGGTTATCAATAGCATGCATTGCTGGCATTTACAAACTTCACCTCCAAACATTCCTTTCACAGATTAAACAAAAACCGATATTGCATGTTATTTTTCAGATGCATTCTTCCACCAGTTTATCCATAATTTAGAAGCTTCTGTAGAAATGAGCATTTCTCACAACATCTCTATGGATGTTGCTGTTTCCTAGCCAAAGTGATATCCTCTGGAATCGCTACGTGTGGCCATTGTATATAGGCGCACATATGTTGCTCTTAGTATGTATTTCTGCCTGCAAGCAAGAAACACTTGTGTTAAATGTTTTGCACAACAATGACGTGCTAACCCTCAGGAATGTGCATAGGTATATACATGTAGAGCATAAGATAAGACAATGGCTCAAAGGAGTATGTCGAGGAGTGCTTCCCGCATTGTACATATTACTTCCCGTTAGATGAACAAAATGTTGGACTATATGCATGGGATAGATAGTGCAGCAAAGTGTCAAGCATATTATCATCACACTTTGCATTTTTAATTACACTATGATGCATTAACAAACATTCTGAAAACTGTTTTTCAAACCTTAGATTAGGATAGGTTGAAAAATAGTCTTTACAGCAAGCAGTAAAATGTGGATGGCACTCTGGCCACTTTTGACTAAGCTTTTCACAAGATGTTTCCTTTACCTCAGTGCAAGGCCTTTTTCAAATCTGTAGTTTCTCTTGGACATCCCTTGATTGTTTGGTATACTGAATTCCCAGTGCAGCATTATTATCCTATTTGTAGAAAACTTCTTCTTTTTCTTTTAGCAAGTATATTAATTTTTGATGTGAAATTGCATTATTCGAGGAAATTACTGTTTCCCGTCAGATATTAATATTGTCGTTGTGTTCTTCAATTTCCTTTTTCCCTTCTGGGAAGCACGTTTTTTAATTAAAATTGGTCGGAATTAATTGCCTTCGAACTTTTCGAGTATATCGCATAAAGTTAATACATCTAGGGTTGCTGTTTTTGGAATTCTGTCTTTCATAAGATAATCATGCACCAGGGTATAATGTATACATTTATACGAAAACATGGAAAATCGCTTGTTGACATTTTTCACAAAAACTGACTTTTCACAAATATAACAACAATTTCGCTGCATGTAAAAAAAAAACAATGTTCTTCTTTGACCATCAAACTAATCAAAGTGATGCAATTTTAATTGAAAAATTGTGTTTATTTATTCTTGATATGCTTAATTTAATTTTTACGTGTAAACATATTTGGAAGACTTTATTCAGTACAGAGGGTTTGTCATTATTTCATTTTCCATTTTTTGTTTTTGTCATAGTCATATTTGAAGACTCAATGGCGACAGCATTAATTACTTTTTTTTTCTATACGTTCATAGAAACAAGCTAGAACAGGGCTTAGCGTATTGTAAGGAATCAGTAAACGATCGGGGGAGGGTGGGGCGGAAACTCTGAGTATAATATTACAATTATACTTTATAATAGTTATATACCGTTGAGACAATCCATGATTTTTCGCAATGCAATTGGAACGGTATGAAGAAGGTATTCAAAAATTCTGATTCTACTATGGCAAGAGAACTCAAAAGCTTAATGGAAAAGACCTACAATTTTAGAACGTTACTTACATAGGTAAGGAGGTGGAACCGAGACACTGCCTGCAGGAATGCGCTAAAAGGTTTTTCTCTAATGTCCCTCTGGATTGGAGTCGAGGATACTTTGGGCCAGAGTGTTAGTTAACATTTTCCCTACATGTCTTAGGCATCTAGGCTGGTTTATTGAGGACGTTAGGGACAAGCTTATTTTATGCGCCCCTTAAATCGATAAACAGGTATCAGTATAAATCTCCTTACCCTTTTTTAGAGACAGTGGACAAAGCTATATATGTATAGAGTATAGTACCTTATACATGTATGCGATTATTTTTTTCTGGTTTAAACAAAAGAAAATGTTTTACCTCTCCATGAAGTTAGTTAATGTACTACACCCAGTATATCTTTAATAATAAATATATGTATACTCCCATTTTTGAACTATAGGGAGAATTCTTTCTCTAAATTTTACCTTTGTACTTTTACCGGTAATGAAATATAACAAAAAAAACCTATCAATTTTAGCTGTGCACAAATATACATTTCATACTCCCAAGACCAACTAACAATTTCCTCTAAATCAATGTGAAAAAGTACCCCAGTTCCAGAACCAATTAAGAGCAACGGAAACAAAATACAAACGAAACAAAAAAAAAGTCCTACCCATATATAGGGAGATACACAATCCAGGAAACAGAAGAGCTCTCTTAAAATAAATTGCATACTTGATCCTTTCATCTATCAATGTGAAATACACTATGGCGCAAGTGGCAGCGGGAGTATACGAAACAAGCGTATGTATGTTTCAATGTCCCAGCATTTCATTTATAAAACCCAGAGTGACACTCCAATTCCACTTTAATAACTTCTCATAAATTTGCAACCCTCAACGAAATACCCATGTGTAGGTACACCATCAATGAAGCCTTTTTGTAAAAAAAAACGGATCTATGGAAAACCAAAAACTAGAAACACAAATTATAAAGCGCGTACACCTGCAGGAGGGATACATGCACTCACTCAATCTCGTGTATCATTGACATAAATCCTAAATAAAATTGCATAAACTTCCGACAACCACCTTTTATAGATCATGTATCTCCCATCCTTACACGTCGAAAAACTGCACACACATTACTTTCCTTTTTGCAAACTGTACTTACCTACTGTTGAACTTGGACAAGCAAATTTTTGACACAAAGACACAATCCATGGTAGGCAAAATGACATTCAAATTGTCCTAAACCTAATCATTGCAGCATTCATTGTATACCTATATTCAAAAATATCTACTTTAACTATAGTACTTCTGACTCACATATGATGATGGATATGATGTTGCAAAAAGAGATGAGGGTCCTTTTCTCGGTGAACCGTAAAAGTGTTAAACTACCTTTGCCGAGCATGCGATGCACAAGTATTCTGTCTCGATATAGGTATTCAAACGTATGTATAGATGCACTGGTTCAAGAGGACATTGAATGTATTTTCACATCAAAGCTTGACTGCGCTGAGGTTGAGTGTATGTTTGTATCTGTTATATAGCAAAACACTTTATCGAAATTGTTCAGTGAATTGATGTGGTTCTTGAATTTTACTACGCGCCCATTTTAAAACGCTTCACACACTGTGTGTAAGAGTATATAAACAGAACACTTGAGTTAAGATGGCTTCTCAACGCAAGTACTTCTGGAGATTGTTGGAAACAAATTGCACTCTCCGGAAATTCAAAAGGATATTTAATGAGGGTGTTTCCGGAGTGATTTTCCGAAAGTGGGAATTTGAAAAACAAACAACAAGCATCTTAGTACATATGGGTGTATGTACAAGCTGGGAGAATCAACTTACCATGATATTGTTGATGAAACAAGATTACACGAGGGCACGCAGGGTTATCAATTCACATTTTACTCCAAATATAGTGATTTCCATTTAAAATAATAAGCTAGAGTAAGCCTTGCTAGATTTATGCAGATTTTTTTTAAAGAATTTAATCTAATTGAAGATAGGATGCCATTGAGTGCTGAGACACCGGGACTCCTCCAGATAAGGAAATAATAATTGGATTTCCATCATGGATCTCACCCAATGGTGTAGCGAAATATTTAATAACTTTACTATATGGCTATTTCATCCAAGATTTGTAACCTGGTTTGTATAACCGAATTTTTATTAAATTGTAATCTTGGTGGCACAGTTGGAAATACCTACAATGCCATTTCAAATGCGGCAGCAGTTCATCGACTATGCCTACAAAATGTATGAAAATCTCTCTAACGAAATAAAATCAGTCTCACCAATTACCAATAGCATTTGTTTGCTATATTAGTATTCGAAAGTTGACACAGTAATTAAGAGACAATTTAAAATATAACGGCATATAATGTTAAAATATCTTATCTTATCTTTTATTTCGCAAATTGGTTTCAAACAACAGACTGGCAAAGTTTATTCATTGTAGAATCACAAATAAGTACTTTCGCTAACAACGAATCTCGTGGTGTTATTATTTTTATTTCCTTTGGGGCAAATGTTTGAATAGTGTTGAAAAAAAAACGTCAATTATAACAAAATATGTGTACATAAAACCCAATGAAGCAAATAATAAACAAATTACATTAGAGCTAAATTTCAATTGCATACTAAATAAGTAAATGGAAAATTAATATATTGCTAAACCCACACCAACACAAAACAAATAAATGACAAAGAGCTTTTTATTGGTTTCAGTTTCAGTTTATCTCAGTGCGAACAATTGTAATTGATCCATTAGATGTCATGTTTAAAAGCAAATATTTAAACAAAGAAAACAAATGATGAAACTATGTCTAACCGTACCTTTAGCGATAAAAAAAATTCATGTATCTAGAAAGGATAATAAGCACAAATTCATACCAAAAAACAAGCAAAATGGCGGAAATAGAACAATGACGAAGTAAGTATAATCGCTGTTTGCTTAATATTGATTGTTATATTGAAGACAACAAAATAAAATAACTATACATTAAATTGCATGATCTAACAAACAATTAATAAAGAAATAAGTAAATTTTTAAACGAATAACTGCAACTAAAACCGAAGCAAAAAGGTAGACATCTAAAACGAACGAAACTTAAAATATAAATTAATTTATTTATCCTGGACCAGAGTGTTTGTTGTTAATCATAAATGTAATAAAATTGGATTCATAAAATTTATTTAACGCTTAATAACTAGATATTCGTTAAACAATATTTTCCTTTTTTGTTTCCTCGTGTTTTTTCATAGACATCAAGTATAAAAAAAAAAGTTTAAAAACCGGACTTTACACCGTTAAATATTTAAAAGGGTATAAGCATAACCTTATAAAGTAAAACTGTATGTAATATAAAATCAAACAAAGTTAAATGTAAAAACAATAAACAAAACAAAAGAAACTGGCAAAAGCAAAATTATATCACATGTTGAATGTGTACTAACTATTTAAAATGTATGAAACAAATTGTTAACATTTTTCAAAAAGAAAATAAAAAGAGTCTTTTAGAAAGTATATATATATACATATTTAAATTTAAAAAAAATATATTATTTAATAAAGCAGCATTATATTTGAATTAAATAAGTATAATATAAATCCCACTTAGTAAAAAAACAAAAAGTAGTAGCATATTAAAATCCCCTTCCCGCATACATAGATTATAAACCTACTTAAATACACACCAAACAAAAATACATTTTAAATTACTGGATGTAAGCTAAATATATTGTTAAATTAAAACTAAATTAAATAAAACCAAAAAGCAAAACAACAAAGTATATTTAAATTAATCAATAAGTATTAAACAAAAGCATATTAAATTTATTTGATGTTAAACTAAAGCCGTAAATAAAAATTTAAAGAAATTTTAAACAGAAACATCATAAATAAATGGAATATTTACAAGTGAAAACATTTTTGGTATACTTTTTTCCGTTTGCATTTAATTTTTTGTAAGGCTTTTTTATTAGGAGTACTTACTTGATTATTATTCTGACTCTACAGCTCGGGGTTAATTGTGCACTCCAAATCGGTTGTTTGGTTCGTTCGGATGGCTATATAGGTAGAGGTATCATAAAGAAGGAAGTGTACCTAAGGCGGCTATTTTGATTATGAAGGGAAATTTGGTTCATTTGAAGTAAAACTTATTCCTCTAGGCTCTATTGATTTGATTTGAACTAGTTCACCAGGGGTCGCGGTGGACATACCTCAACACAGTTTTCTCATTTTTCTTCAACCATATGTTGAATTAAAAATCGATTGGTACTATTGGCAAAACACATTATTCTGGTAAATTAGTATACATATATTTATTTAATTAAATATAAATACCTATATTTTATATATGAAATTAAATATTTGTTCAAGTCTTTCTGCAGGTCAGAAGCGTAGTATGAATAAAATCGCATTCAATATGCCACCGTATAGGTATATATTCAGTTCATTCATTTTTCTTCTTCCTCATCAATGAGGGAATGATTCTGACCACCTGAATGCGAGAGATACCCATACAGTGCAATCATTGATATAAGATACCCTTATTCCATGATAACCATTGAGATAAATCATGTATTTAATCACATAACCTTTTTTTGAAGTATATACAAATATTTGGAACGAAATTTTTAAAATATCTATCTATCCTTAAACGGTAATTTATTTCAAAGTTTGTATATACTCCTCATAATTTATTTGAGGTATACATTGACAGCTAATTTATCAAGCACAACACTTCATTACTTATTTTCATGACAACATGACATGACCACAAAAGGTTTTAATAATAAAACCACTTTTTAAATAACCAGTTCCAGGATGTGTCTTATATTTGAACACTTACCCAAAAAAAAAATCCACAAAATATCAAATGTGCAATAATTTACATCTCCCAAAAAAAGTTAAGTAATGTTGATTCATGTTTGCTCTATTTATGTTTCGTGGAGAATATATATTTGATCCCTTTCAGATAGGGAAAGTATGTAATCTATTTTTCTCACATAGAGCTTGTACTGCAGTACTTACAGGTCAAGAAGCATAAGGTTGGTCAAGTGTAAGCTTTTTATTGGATTCGCTCAGCGCAACAACATTTGTGGCTTCGAACTTTTATTTCTTAAATATTTTTCTTAAAGACATGAACTTTCAAATTAAATAAAACACTTACAAATCAAGGTAATAACCTGTAGTTGATTACATGACAAATGACAGCTGGAGCTGTCGAATTCTATAAAAAAAATGCCCTCTATCTATTTTTATTTTAGTGATGATTCTGTTTGCTAGTTAAAGGAGTTTAAAACTACTGTTTTTACTATCGTTTTCTCAGATGTTATTGGTCCTCTAGCAAAATATTGTTTTTTTTTTGTGAAAGGATTTTCTTTATAAGAAATTTCGAGGCTTTCCTGATATTTTTGTTTCACTTTTCTAGTAAATGACATCAAATTTATTCTTCCCATTGATTTTCTCACAAATGTCATCTGTATTTGTTGTGTGTTTAAAAAGATTATCACGCATTCTACATATACCATAAACGTGCTCTCACGTGATACTATAATCATTTTGACTGTTGTTTAGTGCCGACCATTGCCATTAATCTTTACTTGAGTGTCACCAGTCATACGAGTCTTATATTTAAGCACCCATCTTTAATACATTATAATCGATCTTAATTAAACTTGATTAAATAACAATCCATCACTCTCACGCTTAATAAAGGGCTGAAAATTATATCACCCACAATATATTAGGTTGCTGTCTCCCGAAGTTACGTATCTCTATCAAGCTACAAAACCACTTTTTTTCGCCCAATTATAATATTTCTGAGCGCCTGGAACAACAAACCACTCAACAGTGTATCTTTGCAGGTATAAGAGTACACAAATCTTGAAAAATGTTTATCTTGTTTTTGGCCTCATCCTTCCCGGATGAGAATGCAGATACTCGTAGATAATGTGAAAGCAACAAATCTTACCGGGCATACATAATCCTGATTTTTTAATGACGATGCATCTTTTGACTTTGTAAACGAAACATTAGCAAATACAGGACTTCTCATAGACTTGTTTATTTGCTTGTTTTCGCCTCGAAACAGGCATACCAAGATATTTTCTTTTAATTAGAAATACTTGAGGACACACTCCAGAGCTTAGAGATAAATACATTTGAGCTACTATTAAAAGTCTGTGCAATTACCCGTATGCACCAACAATATTGACATCTAGTAAAAATATAAATACTTGGTATAGGGTATAGTGTTTACCAACTGACATTTCAGATACTGTATTAGTTCGTTGTCGGGAAGAAAAATCTATTTTCCCACTTTCTTAAGTTGTATTTCTGTATTACTCCAAAAATGCAAACCTCTAGCCTGATGGCCTCATTCCAGCAGCAGTTTTTGTTATCATTTCAGCGGCGATATCGACCGAGGACATGCTTACAGAACCCAACTTGTTGGTGGATGTGAAAATGATGAGATTTTAAATTAATAAACAATCAGAACCGTAGGAATCTACTATGTATTTAGTTTTATGACCCACAGAATATTTTAGTTAAAACACCCGACTGATTGTAAAAAAAATAAAGATCTATCTTGTTCACATCTTTTAGTTAATTTTTACATTCAGTAGGATTTTTTGTTTTTTTTTTAAATTCACTTTTTATTTTTATCTATTTGTCCTCCGTGGAAGAATAGGAATCTAATGACACCGCAGTCTTCAAGGTCGGTCAAGCCGTTTAGGTTCCAGGAGGTCACGTCGAAGCAGATACAGAACAGACATAGCCACACGCGCGAAACACATTACCCTCCTTCTATCACCAGTCGGGTAAAAAGCTTTCTGTATTTTTTACTTCGCATTAGTTGAATTGCACTGAAGATTACCTTTAATATTGGTCAAGTGTCTTCTTCAAATATTCTGAAGGTATACCTTGTGCTACTTACATTAAACTAAAACCTTAGAGACATTGATAGTGCTCATGGCCTAGCCCCGAAAGCCAAGTCATCACAACGAAAGCACACCACTTTTCATCTCAATTTTCTTAAACTTCTCATCTATTAGAGATTAGAGACTGTATATAAATTAACATCAAAAAAGAAGCGACATCAAGGAAACGGAGCCATTCATAGTTCATTCATTCTAGAGATAGATCCGAAATTTATTAGGAATATAAGATTATAGAAATATTTAAATTTCGTAATGAAATGAAAACCCTTGAAACCAATATTGTTAATGAACTTCCATTAGATGCCATCTATAAGCCACAAGTAGTCTCAATTTCAGCACCTGGACGTCGACATGTTAGAGATAAATGCGTTTGCCTTCCCTAAATATAGAGGTTTCAATTGACAGCCTTACACTACCACTCCCCGTAATGGGAGCATTTACGAATGTAATTGATTCATTGATGGCTATGGCGAAGGAACGTGAATACTGATGCTCCGTTACATTTAAGCTATGTTGGTATATGAAGCCATAACATTTCTGGGAGAACGAGAAGGATTTTAGATTTATAGAAAAAAAAGTTTCAATATGAATACGTAATGCGGTTGACTGCGGCGTACAATTTAACATAATGGATATCGTTGAGGATTGAAAATTTCACGGGATCAAAATTCCATCGAAAAATCATCGTATGCTGAAATGAAACCAATCATCAACATCCATTCACCAATGTCATGCGGTCAATGAGTTATGGATGCAGTTGTCCCATTCAAATAATCAGTATACCAACGTTTGTAATAAAATCAACAAAAAATATCAATAATATTCGAAATAGAAACAATGGGTTGTCTGTTAGGGAAACTCCTAGATAATCCGAGTTATTAAAGATTTTGTTTTCGATCAAAGAGTTGAAGTCGAGTAAATATTCAATCCTGGAAACACGGAAATACCACCTACATATATACTTTTGGATGGGTACGATTGATTCTGGAGCTTTATAACATTAGAATTCCGATTTCGCTTCGGATGTGAGGCCGCGGGGTTTATATTCTAAATTTATTTTGTTCCGAAACTGATACTTCTAACGCAATCTGAGTGTTGCGCCGACTATTTATTTTTTTTACGTTCCGTGCAGCCACAAGATTTTCCCACAAATTTTAAAATAAACATGTAAAAAATGTCCGTATGGTATTTATAACACCTGTCGAAGATCTAAGGTGCTTTTGTTATTGGTCAATTAATAATATCCAACCTTGCGGAAAAGGAAGATATTACCCCACACCAAATACCGAATAAATTTAGCCTTGGAAACAGTTATTAGCCAAAGAAACATTTGTTAGGTCTCTTTATGAGTATTTATTACGATTAAGTGGCCCTTTTACGTTAAACCAAGAATCTGAATCCCAAGTGGTAAATTGGGAAAATACTTTTCCCCCTCCATTAAAAAAATTGCACTGCGTAATACAAGACAAGAAAATATCCCTTTACACACCATTCTACTAACTCATTAGAATGTTTTTTTCTCTTGTTTCTTTTAGGGGGTTGTTCATCAAAGTATGTACTATTAGTTTCATATTTATCCCAGCGTTTACTGGAAGTAGGATTAGGATAATAGCATACTTCCTACTTTTTGTATCCTCTGCACTGCATCCTTTTCCTACTCCATTTTTTACCCTTTTTGTAGAACACAACCATCTATTATACATTGGTCAATTCTAGTGTTAGCGCTTAGTAATCATATCATCTCAGACAGGAATACAAACCTAGGTATCCTGATAACAATTATCAGCACATAATTATCTCACTTGAAAAGCTATCAAATATAAAGGAAACGGATTTCCACGTTCACTTGTTCTACTTTAAGGATTTCACTACATCATAAGGTTGTGGGTGTGGGCAGATCGACTCAAGTGAAATGTTAATAGCACCATAAAGGTGGGCTATCAAGGTAAGTTTGGCTAAATGAAAAGTGAAGTGGTCGTTGGTTCAAGAGGTGTCGATAGAAGGCTTACTGTTTTTATGGGTTATTATGGAATGGTTCTGTTTTCGTTTTTCCTGAATTTTTACTTTTATTCTATTTTTTTATTTTCTTGCGTTGCTTTTCGCTTCCTGCGTTGGTTTTTATATTTCTTGGTTAATAACGTGACTATACAGTTTGATTTTTGTTGTTGTGTTTTCTTTATTAATATTCTATGGATGATTGCTGGGCGTTTATTGTTTGCCTTGATGTTAATTCACCTGGAAGTGGAAAGTCGTAGTATGATCAGAAAATCGTAAGACAACTCGATCTAGTGGCTTTCTTTATACTATAGAGTTCAGTGGTAGAAATTCTACCATTTTAGTAACCTTGTTTAAATGCAAAATATTTGAAAACAAACTACACACAGCATTGCATCTCTGCACAATCTTCCCAACAAAAGGAAAACAGTCGATTGTGTGGTTATGGCAGTGAAAGTGGTTGTCAAGTATTTCCCTTAGCCTATTTATATGTACCTAAGATTAGACATCCGGGTATTCCAAGTACACACAATACTACGGAAATCATTTACAGTTAAGTTTAAGTTTGTTTGATTTAAGAAATTTATTATTAGTACGGCGCACTGTGTTTATGATTAAATTTGAGCATCGTCCATATGGTTTCACCTGTTATTTCAAATGAGCTGCATTATCCGAGCTAAAACTTAAGCCTTTCTTTTTTAAATGAGCGCACAGATCAATAAAATTAAAATTCAATTTAAAAAATCTAACCCCTGACGGATTCTGCCAGTTAAACTCTTTGCCACCTGCCAACACATTTAATGTCAAATGGGGCTTACTGTACAGTGAAACCATCCAAATGTGGCTGGAAAAGAAAATTAATAACTAGATTTATTTGTTTCTTATCAGTTGCCTCGCATTCTGCCACAACCCGGCACACGCATTCCTTTGAAAAACTTAACCGACCTACACATTAATCTCTGAAATGCTACACATTTCACTGAGTTTTTTTTTTTTGTCAGTGCCAAGATGAACACTATTGTCAAGCAAAAAGCACCATAAACTAGCTGTACTAATATATTAAGACTTCTACAGGCAGAAAAAGGAAAGGAAAATAAGAGAATGATTCTGCATGTTAATTCAGCAAGCACCCGATAACATTATTCAAGGATGTCGTATGGGATTATCTCCAGGATTATGTTTTGACCAAAGTTTCTTCACATCTTCGACACAAACAAAATATGTATCTATACGCAAAGCTATGCAGCTGTGGGTTCACGGCACGGCATTGCATCAGCAAAAGTAGATTACCAAATGATTAATTTACATCCCGGCGATACTTATAATCATTTTTGGTGTCTAGACTAAAATTTTCAAACTCACAGTATGATTTAGTGTACAGGTTAAAAATGATTATTAGTAAATCCCATTGACATAGATTACATAAAAGTTAAAGTGCACCTTTCTCTGCGAATTGCGGAGACCGCCCAGACCCACCACTAATTGAGAGTTGGTTTTCGGTGGCAACCATTAGTCTGGTCTCAACTTGCCAGAGAATCGATTGAGATACCAAGTATTAGATGTTGCTCGGCTAAACTTTGTATGATATTGGATTAATTGTTCGCCAGAATAATTGGTTGGACGGCTAAAAAAAACCCAAAAAATAAAGGTCAACGCAGCTCCTTCGAACAGGGGCAAAATATATTTTCTGGTGAACAATGTTTTTATATTTTTATCATCATCATACGAGTAGTTGCTGTTCGTACGAGTATCAAATGTAACCATCGCTTTCGCCAAAGGGACTTTTATAACCATACCTATGATGATTTGGAATAAGTGTCTGTTGCCGGATTTTTTAATTGTTTTTTTTACTTTTTATTTGTTTTTGGATAATGATTGGAGAGCTTTATCGTTACTGTTAAGTTAAGAAAAGAAATACACACAATGAATTTTCGTGAAGGCATATATTGTTTTGAGAGACATTTTTAAAGTGCGGCTCAGTCGTAAAAAAAGACTATGAGGTATGAGCACAACAAATACTTTTAGACCAAAGCTAAGTTTCTTTACTGTTCCTGTACTGTAATGTAGCAAAAGTAAATTCGCAACTCAATTCATATCACACTAACTTGCGGTACTCCGGCTTTCATATTGTTTGTGCAATGAACAAACGAAATACAAACTATATTTTCCCTTAAGTTTTAGGTTGCGTAAAGTTAAGTCGAAACGCAAGTCTGACTGGCGAAAAAATGGCGGAATACGATCCGTTGAAAGTGAAGGAAGGAACTTGAAGATTAAAAACAGGCTAAAAAAGAGAGAAAGGTAACAGGGTGTTTTGTGTTGTGTTGAACAAATCTATACAGAACATTTATTGTTGCTACATATTGAACTAAGTTCCCTATTGTAGTCATGACAAAAAAAAACAATCATTGTACTATTTGACAAAATCTTCCCACAATCATATATACACGGTAAGCAATGTTCCCTCAATCATAATAGTCTAGTCAGTGAATCCACTTTCACTAAACATCTTCCAAATGTAAGCAAACAGTTTGTAACATTTAAATATAAGCGAAAAACGAAGAAAATACTCTCACAGAGGGGTAAATATATGTCTGTTTTCGACTTTTTTACGGGAATTGGCTAGCCCTTGTCCTTGCCCCAAGACTATGCTTATAAATAATACGTTCAATAATAATCCTTTTACAATATAATCTTATATCCCAATCCACTCGACGAATATGGAAATCAGTGCTTCGAGCTTCTACGATCCTTAGAAATGACGGATGGAGTTGATGCAGAAAGAGCACAGCAGTAGTCAATGAATTTTGTATTTGCTAAATTTTGTTAGAGCGACATATGAGTCGAGTTTTTCCTTTGGCTATGCCTTCCCTCTGTCCTGCTTGCCTTTCTTTGGGGAATTATTAAGGATAACACACAAGCATTTATCCTCTCATAAGGATAGAGGGAAATAAAATTCATTGTCACAGTGCTCGGATGCTGGAAATGGCCCAGATGGAATCACTAGCAGTAGTCACACCAACAAAAAAGTAGAGAGGGGGCGGACCAGGTTTAATCCACTTAGGGGATGTGAGAAGTCAACCAACCAACCGTCCGACCTAGAGAGTGAGTCTGTGTGACAAAAAGATACTCTAACCATGTCATGGAGCAGCATCCCGCATGTATGTTCTTGTCCATTTGTAGGAAAAGTAAAGATATTAAACTGAATAACTGATTCGCTCCAGAAGACCTGAGGCACTATTCAGGAGGTTTGCTAAAGAATCCCAAGCTATGATATATTTCTTCAAAGCAACCATCCAAGGATCAGCATGGTATCGCTAAGAAGTTGTGCACGTACTTAACATACGAGTATATACCAATATGTGGAGAAAATGCTAACTGTTCAAAAGGATGCATATGTTCAGGAGCGAAGGCGAAGGATATATTGATATATCAATAAAGAAAAAAAATGTATAAAGCATTTACAGCGACGTATAACCGGCCGTCCATTCATGGCCGTCCATTCATAGCATCCATATAAAGGACTCGAGAAACTACGCAAATATTTTTTTTTTTTGTTTTTGTGTCACCACCGTTCATTTTTGCATATTTAAAATGGTCCTTTTGTTTTCTATGCAAATAATGTCATCAACTGAATGCCGGGAAGGGTGTCAAAGGGGTGATGGTGTATGACAATGTCAACACCGTAATCCTTTTAAAGCGAAAAGTTTACTTTTCTTCCTCAGTTTGCTTTCGCTGTCGTTGCCGTCTGTGCTATGTGCACCCTTGATGAATCGGTCAATTTTGCTAGCCGTTGTCTCTTTGAAAAGTCTTCATGAAAGCTTAACTACTTCGTGGGACTGCTCAATTTGCGCATGGTGCCCATGTAGTTCAAACGAATTGGAAGGTTCTTTTTTCAGCGGATGGTTTGTCACCTGTTTCTCATCCTCACTTACTTAAGATATACTTTCTACATTTTGCGCCCTCGTCAGTGAACGTTGAAAGCGTTTACGTGGTGATTATCATTCGATTTTGATTTTGAAATTGACATTGGTCGGTAGGTAACAGGGTGAGTGTTGGGTTTTCTTTACTGGGAAACTGAACTGTAATTTACGTCTATCTCTCAATAGCCCTGGGGGATACACTAGAAGGGTTAGGACCTAACTTAACGCCCACTACATGCCTAAATAAATATTAAATTGCACTCCCAATTGTTTATCAGGCGTTCCTGAGAATATGGACAGTGAAAGAAAGACTACATGGCGGCACTACTATAGGCTACCAACCAGCTTATAGTAAATATAATGGTGAGAAGATAAAACGCATTTAATTCAAAGAGAAGCGTCGATTATCAGCTTTGCAGACGACATAGTCGTGGTAGTTGTGAAAAAAAAATAGAAGTCGAACTACACCGTAATGAGACTGTTGCAAATGTACGTACATGGCTATCTAGCGCAGGTTTGAAACTCGCCGACCACTAAACGGAAGCAGTACTGATTACGAGTAGTAAAGTTCGGAAAACGATAACGCTTAGAGTAAGAGAGCATGAAGTAGTTTCCCAACCGTTTATTGAAAGTCCGAAATGCTCGGGTATATAACGACAAGAAAATATGAAAGGAGTTTGAGTATAGCAACCTGGCAACAACAATGGATGGATTCGTCAAAGGGAAGATGGACGCACAGGCTTATACCAGTGATCGATGTAGGGATTAAACGGGAACATGGTGAAACTAACTTCTATCTGACTCAGTTCTTGACTGGGCATGGCTGTTACAGAGAATTTATTTTCAAACTCGGACATGCAACCAGCGCAAATTGCTCGCATTGCGAAAATGTTTCTGAAAACGCGGAACACGTGTATTTTCATTGCCAACGGTACCGAGAGGATATCCCTACGCGACCAATTCGGAGAGTGGCCCACTCCCTATAATGCCGTAAACTTTATGCTTCAGAATGATGAAAACTGGACAATTGTAAGTAACGTGGCGGTGCGCATACTCAGCGATCTTAGACGCTTAGAACGGCAAAGGAAATCGAATAGTTCCAACAACAGAGCGACAAGCTAAGTATTGATACATAGAAATTCATATTGACAATTTCACGAAACTTCAAAAATTTCGGCTCACCAACACACTCTCAAAAAAAATTAACCACTTGAAATTATTCGGTTCGTGTGGATAGTATTTTTTTTAGTAATAAGGTTACGTTTGCTTGCTGAGGGAAAACAAAAACATTTTGTGCAACTTTTCTTAAGTTATTTTAGAAAAGTTCACTCTTGAAATCGAATTTAATAATATTCAAAAGCGGAAAATGCACAACTATGTTTATCCTAATAGGTTTCTAGTATATAATACATCTCTGGTAGGTACTTCGGAAGACCCTATTGTACCTGCTATCATTGGATATTGTATATATTTGGGGGAAATAAATCCATGCATTCCAGGTTATATAGAAGTTTGCCAAATATTTTTTTTGAAATGCTTTTCAGAAAAACCAGAGAAAAACACAATTTGAACATTCAAGTTAAAACGTCGCAAACATCATGGTAACCCATGTAGAAAGATAACGTAATATCGTGGTAATAGGTAAATATTAAAAACAAAGTAGGTAAAACAATATTACACCTAATTCTACAAAAAAACAAAAAACGATTGTTGATAGAACCGAAACGAGATCCCATAAAATTATAGAAATATTGATGAATCGTGTCTTTGCTATTGCAGACTCCGCCATCTAGCTATCGCTAGTGCCGATACTCATAATCATGCCATTAAGTATGTGTTTACAATCTACCTACTTAATATTTATATCCGTATTGGTGACACTTCAAATTATTCTTTTATCATCAGCATCTTTATTGCTATTCATACAATTTGCTTAGTGCTTTGCTCTAATTTCGTTGATAAAATTCCAACCCGCCCTTCGCCCATCCCACCGTCTACTTAAAGAAACACGTACCAACTCCATTCTCACAGTCGCAAAAAAGGTTCTACGTACATAATTTGAGAAAGCAATTCACCTGTCAAAATTAGTCGTAGTTATAATTATCTTTCACTTTCAAAAATGTCGTACAGTGGAAAATACTGCTTTGCTATTGACCGAGGTGGTACATTTACTGATGTTCTCTGTGTTTGTCCCAATGGTGAAGTGAAAACGCTAAAACTGCTTTCCGAGGATCCAGCCAGGTACACTGACGCACCGAGAGAGGGAATTCGCCGCATTTTAAAGCAGGTAGGCTTGAGAAAATCATCAATTTGGCTAAAACGTGGCATTTTTTAACAATTCTAGGAGACAGGTAAAGAGCTTACTGCTTCTGGACTCGTCGATACTTCACTGATAGGATGGGTTCGCATGGGAACTACCGTTGCTACGAATGCCCTTCTGGAAAGAAAGGGAGATCCAGTTGCTCTGGTAGTCAATCGTGGTTTTAGAGACCTGTTGTATATCGGGAATCAGGCGAGGCCCAAGATCTTTGATTTGAACATACGCAAACCAACTAATTTGTACAAAACTGTCGTTGACGTCGATTGTCGTATTGTCCCAGAGCAGAGGGGGCGTTGTCAATTAAGTAAGGGCTTTTATTTGTCTATAATTTCTTCTGTTATAATATTTTTCTACTTAAAGGCAACTCTTGGAAAGTTCTCGAAGGTGCTGCTGGAGCTAAGTACCTAGAAAAGTCGTCCATCGATGAAAACGCAGTAAGGGTGGATTTAGAAAAGGTTCTCGCAGAAGGAATCTCATCGGTCGCAGTGGTTCTTGCTCATAGCTATGCATGTCCTGAGCATGAGCTGAAAATTGGCGCTATTGCCAAAGATCTGGGATTCACACACATAACACTTTCCCACCAAGCGATGCCAATGTGCCGGCTAGTTGCGCGTGGGTATACTGCATGTGCCGAGGCTTATCTTACACCCCACGTTGAGCGATATCTTGCAAGGTGACTACTATTTTATAAACAAAAAATAATCTTTATATAACGAAGCTTGCTCCCAGCTTTAAATCGGGTTTTGAGAACCATCTGAGAGGCGTTGATGTGCTGTTCATGCAAAGCGATGGTGGACTTACGCAAATGGAGAATTTCCGAGGAGCCCGAGCGATTCTTAGCGGTCCAGCTGGCGGTGTAGTCGGCTATGCAGTCACGGGAGCAAGGGAAACTAACCAAGCATTGATTGGCTTTGACATGGGTGGCACTTCCACAGATGTCTCCCGATTTGCAGGCTCCTATGAACATGTCATCGAATCCACAACCGGAGGAGTCACCATTCAAGCACCTCAGCTAGATATTAATACTGTGGCTGCTGGAGGTGGTTCAAGGTTATTCTTTCGTTCGGGACTGTTTGTTGTAGGTCCAGAGTCTGCTGGAGCACACCCAGGGCCTACATGCTATAAAAAAGGCGGCCCTCTCACGGTAACGGACGCGAATCTAATACTAGGGAGGTTGCTGCCGCAATATTTCCCCAAAATCTTCGGGCCTGACGAGAACGAAGCTCTCGACTTTGAGGCAACGAAGAGTAAATTTGAAGAACTGCAGGAAGAGATTAACTGCAACCTCCACAAGTCACTGAGTTTGGAAGAAATAGCTTTGGGATTCATTCGAGTTGCCAACGAAGCTATGTGTCGACCAATCCGCGCACTGACTCAGTCCCGTGGTTTAGATACGTCCTTGCATGCATTAGCTTGCTTCGGTGGTGCTGGTGGACAGCATGCCTGCAGCATTGCTCGAGAATTAGGGATGTCGAAGGTTCTTATTCACAAGTACGCCGGCATTCTCTCGGCATATGGCATGGCTTTAGCTGATGTTGTTCAAGATGTCCAGGAGCCTTGTGGGCTTCAGTTCTGTGCGGAAAACTCTGCTATTTTAAAGGAAAGATTGGATGCTCTTGCTTCGAGATGTCGAGCAAACTTGCAGGCTCGAGGCTTTGAGGAGATAATTTTGGAATCATTTCTTCATATACGATATGATGGCACTGATTGTGCGTTAATGTGCTCTGCTACGAAGCGCGAGGAAACTACCGATGCGGTCGACATTCTTCTCTCCTCCTACGGTGATTTTTATGCAACGTTTGCTGAACGCTACAAAAGCGAATTTGGCTTTGTCCTGCAAAATCGAAAGATCATTATCGATGACATTCGTATGAGGGGGTCAGGTAAAAATAAAACTCCACCAGAGTTAGAGGTTCCCGAGGCAAAAAGTGTAGCTCCTGAACCGCAAGGAACAACGAGAATTTATTTCGAACAGGGTGCTTTCGACGCACCCATTTTTCTAACATCACTTTTTCTAGCTGGACATACAGTGGATGGGCCAGCAATCCTAATAGATAAACTCTCCACAATACTGTTGGAGCCTAATTGCAAAGCTAAGGTAACTCAAAGTGGCGATTTGGTTATAGACGTTGGATCCGGTTCAAAAAAAAAAGTTGGTACTAAATTGGATGCTGTTCAGCTTAGTATCTTTAGTCATAGGTTTATGAGCATTGCGGAGCAAATGGGGAGGTATTTTAGTGCATATATACTTGTAGTCCGTTACGTTATTGATTTGTATCTTTACAGAGTCCTTCAACGCACATCGATTTCCACCAATATTAAAGAGCGTTTAGATTTCTCATGCGCCCTCTTCGGTCCCGATGGTGGATTAGTGAGCAATGCTCCACACATACCGGTTCATCTTGGTGCCATGCAAGAGACTGTTCAATATCAGCTCAAAGTGAGAGGTGACACCTTAAAGGATGGTGACGTGTTGCTCTCTAATCATCCCCAAGCGGGAGGGTCACATCTGCCCGATTTGACCGTTATTACTCCGGTTTTTTACAAGTAAGCGGTGGCTTTCCTTACAAACGTCAAGTTCTATGAGTTTTTCATATCGTTTTTTAAGGAGTCAACCAAAGCCAGTCTTTTTTGTTGCATCGAGGGGTCATCACGCCGATATTGGAGGAATCACACCAGGATCCATGCCACCGCACTCCACCTCACTAGCGCAGGAGGGCGCTGCCTTCAAATCATTTCTGATAGTTGAAAACAATGATTTTCAAGAAGAAATGGTGGTAAAGCGATTTACCACACCAACTGGTGCCAAGGGCGCTACCGGTACTCGGAACCTTTCTGATAACATATCTGATCTTAAGGCTCAAATCGCAGCCAATCAAAAAGGCATCCAATTGGTTTTGGAGTTGATAGATTCATATGGGTTGCAAGTGGTTCAAGCCTACATGAACTTCATCCAACAAAACGCTGAACTTGCTGTACGGGACATGCTGAAAGAAATTGCAAGGGACACAAAGGCACGAACTGGTTCAACCATTCTCACAGCCGAAGAACGCATGGATGATGGATCACCGATAAAACTCTGTGTTACCATCGATGAAATTGAGGGTTCTGCGTTGTGTGACTTTTCTGGGTCGGGCTATGAAGTTTGGGGCAACTGCAATGCTCCCAGAGCTGTTACACTCTCAGCTCTGATATATTGTCTTCGCTGCATGGTAGGGCATGATGTTCCCTTGAATCAGGGGTGCTTGGCACCCATCCAGATTATTATTCCAAAGAACTCTATCCTGGATCCATCAGATGGCGCCGCTGTTGTTGGTGGGAATGTATTGACCTCCCAACGTGTAGTTGATACAGTTCTAAGGGCATTCCGAGTGTGCGCTGCTTCTCAGGGATGCATGAACAACGTAACCATTGGCGATAAGGATTGGGGCTACTATGAAACTGTTGCTGGGGGCAGTGGAGCTGGGCCGAATTGGCATGGGACGGGTGGAGTTCATACTCACATGACCAATACGCGCATCACTGATCCAGAGATATTAGAGCTGCGTTATCCCATGATTTTAAATAAATTTTGTTTAAGAGATGACAGGTCAGGAGGCGACGGAGCATTCCGAGGTGGTGAGGGTGTACATCGGGAGTTGCTCTTCAGAAAACCTTTGACTCTGTCTGTACTGACGGAGCGTCGTACTCTCCAGCCGTATGGCCTAAATGGCGGGGAACCTGCTAAGAGGGGACTGAATTTATTAATGAAGACTGATGGAAGAACTGTCTGTCTTGGCGGAAAAACTGCTGTGGACGTGGACACTGGGGTAACGATTTATAAAGTCGAGTACGATTCATATACATAAATTTGTTGTTTTTTTTAGGATATTTTCTCAATGAAGACGCCTGGCGGTGGTGGCTATGGAGTTGCGGTGGAAAATAAATATACAAGCAACAGCCTAATCGGGGATGATCAGCAGTATGCAGAGCGAGGAAGTGTCTTTGAGTATCGCCAGGCTCAGGAGTCTGTTTAATTGAGATGTGTCCAATGTTAGTGTTTTATTTTTTCTAAGGATTTTGTTAAATGTATTGTGCAATAGTGGTACGATGTTTCAAGTAAATATAGGTTTGCAATATTTAGATATAGTTACAAATTTCAACAAAGTAAGACATCAATTTCCACGACGTCTTTATTTAAGTCAAAAACCAAAGACTATCCAATTTGTATGTATAGTCTTTGGCTTACCTACGAAAGACGAAACTCTACACGTGCACCGATTTGTCAATACGCATTGCGCAGTTGTTTCGCTTTGTGTGCTCGATACACCATTAGACAATCCATGGTCTGTCTATACTCTATACTACTCTATTTTTCACAGACTCGTCTCTAAAAAAGTAAGAAACACTCTTAAAAGCTTGACAAATGACAAATGTTTTGGTGTTAGTGTAAGTAGGTGTGAATCTCGCTCAGAAATCGAGATTCGCAAAATTGCTCTGACTCGGAAAAAAAGTGTTATTTCCAATCACAATCATGCATTTTAACGAGTCCATATTGATAACTGATTGTTTTTCGTAACAGCCAGCTGTGTGTCATAAACATTGGTGGTAGTGAAAGAATGTGTAAATCTGAGAGAAAATCTAGTTTTCGCAAAAGTGCCTCAGATCCAAAAAAAAAAAATTAATTTTTTGCCGAATCGAAAAGCAAAAATATTCCACTTTTCATTTATTCTCTTTAACGAACTTACCTATTGCGTTCAACCCTATTTGGTTACGAACACGCCCCTAGTGGCTGAGTTCAATAGAGAAGAAACTGAAATAAAACAAACATCTTTCACGTTCGCCTGTCAGCAGAAGAGTAAACGGCAAAAGTCAACGCCGTTTCCCTCTTGCTTTTCTTCAGTCACCTTTCAATTACAATTGTTATTAGTAGAGGAGACATCGTTTGTCTCTGGCTATTGGTTCTAATACTGATTGGTTCATTCGCTTGGCAGTACGTTATAAAAACATAAAAGAAAAAAAAATGTTTTATTCATGAAAATTGTCGCCTACCCTTCGAATTCTAAACACAATACACAACAAATCACATAAGAACTTCAGCTCAAAAACTTGTCGAGAGGTTCCTGGTACAATTGAAGCTGGAGTAAAACCGTCATTAAAACACTTTCTCAAAATGAAAAATGTATTCGGCCGTAAAGAATTTTTAAAGTGAAAGTTTTTATTGAGTATTAAAATTGTGTGTTTAATTAATTAGTTTGTTGTCTCTTTTTCCCGAACCAAATTGAGCAATGCAATGCAACGAACCCACCTTCGCTTTCGCGGACAGTGATACAACAATCAAGTCTACTTCAGACTTTGCAATTAGTTCATCAATCGATAATGATGACAAGTCATACTACGATCTAGAGATTCTCTGTTTGCAAAATAGTGAGTATTTTAAGGATGATCCCTCGGATAGAGGCCAACGGCTACATGCAGCATTGGTTGCATGGGTGGATTGGATAAAATTGTCTAAGGACCTGGTGGAAAAGATAAAACTATTTGTGCACGAATATGATTTTGATGAGCATACTCCGGGTAATGGCTACAGAAGTTTTGTCACCGTGACCAATGCTTGTGTAAAATATGGCTTAAAAATCGTTCAAAACCTCACTGCGACCCGAAACGCAATGTTTTTTCGTAAGAAATTTTGTATGAAAGAGGTAGAGTCGTGTAGTCAACTGCTGTCAAGTCTTTGTACGTGCCTCAAGTATTTGCTTATTCTTCGCGAATGGTCTCCAGATGGAGATCTCTTTGCAAAAGGGGAACATTCGGCGGAGGAGTTATTTGAGATGGGCGACACAATTAACCAGTATTGCTTCTATGGCCGCTGTCTTGGGTTTCAGTATACAGATTCGATTAGAGGTGTTTTGAGGTTTATTTCAATAGGAATGGCAGGGTTTTCTGAGTCATTTTATTGCCAGGACTCCGATGGTCCTATTGCCAAGACAACGAGGTCTGTGTGGACGGGCGGAAAATATTTCTTAAACCCTGAGTTGAGAGCCCGTCGAATAGTGAATATCTCGCAGAATGCCAACATTGACTTTTGTAAATCATTCTGGTTCTTGGCAGAGAGTGAACTTATGCACAAGATTCCTAGTATTGTTGGCAGCTCAATTAAGGTCAACAAAATGATCGAAATCCCATCAGAACCCTTAAAACTGCCATCGGTGAAGAATTACAACAAGGAGGAAATTGAAATAGAAGAAGAACTCATCGAAATACCAGTGCCAACGAGTCATGTGGGACCGGGAACGGTTTCCGTACGTCTGCTAAGCTATAACCGCCGTGAAGGGATGCTTGGCGAGGGAGCACGCTGGAGGAAGTTACTACCACCCAGCAAAAGTATCCTTTTCCACTGCCATGGCGGTGGATTTGTGGCTCAGAGCTCAAAATCCCATGAATTGTACTTGCGTGACTGGGCTGTAAACCTTGATACACCTATCCTGTCTGTGGACTACAGTTTAGCTCCTGAGGCACCATTTCCACGGGCTTTAGAAGAAGTTTTTTATGCCTACTGTTGGATGGTTAAAAATGCATCTTCACTTGGTACAACGGCAGAGCGAATAGTATGTGCGGGTGATTCAGCGGGTGCGAATCTCTGCATCGGAATCGCTCTTAAATGTATTGAGTGCGGAATCAGAAGTCCAGATGGCGTATTTCTAGCGTATTCTCCAACTTTGGTTAGTTTTGTACCCAGCCCGGCAAGATTGCTGTGCCTAATGGATCCCCTCCTTCCATTTGGCTTTATGATGCGCTGTCTTCAAGCATATGCATCTCCCAGTAAAGAATACATCCAAGAAAACAAAAAAAAACAAGAAACCCTCAACAGCATCACAAATGCATCACTTAATAATATGTCCTACTACTTAGACAGTAGCGTCAACCCCTACGCTAGTACGCAGAGTAGTCGCCGTACCTCGGCAACAAAAAGTCCAGTTTCATCGTCTGCCGAAAATTCTAATTGGGAAAACCTGAAAGCTGGAGAAATTCGCGATGGAGTTCTAATCGAAGCTTCCGCAGTTGATGACAACAGTGACACCTTTGCCAGTGCATCCTACCATAGTCAGACTGTTGAGCGAACAGATTTGCTATCACCAGAGGACAACAGCTCTTGTATTTCCTTTGAATCCGATTCCCAACCAATAGTGCATATGCCAAAGGAGAACGAAAAGGAACTCATCACTGCTCTGAATATTGAAAAATCGGACTCGGAACATTACATCGATCGTTTTATTGACAAGTACGTTGTAGATACGAACAGTATAGAAGCAAAGGAGAATGGACTTCCTGTGCTGATGAAGAGTTTGCCCAAAACAACTTCCGAGGAGAATCTCTTAATAGAGACGGGAAGGGAAGTCATCGCAATTGACAGTATTCCTGGAAGACTAAACAATGCCGTCAACAGTATTTCTTCAACTCTAAATAAATATATAGCATCGAGTGAGATCAAAAGTGGTCACAACAAGCATTGTATTCAAGACTTAAGGAACATGGACGCGTTGATAGCAAGGAGTCCAAGCGTCGAGTTTCAATTTGAAGTGCCGAAAGATCCGTTTTTGTCACCATATTGGGCAAAGGACGATTGGTTGGCAAAGTTTCCAGAAACTAAGATTCTGGTGGGTTTTTATTTTGTTTATTTGAAGACTTCAATTATTTTTGTTAACAATTATAGATGCTATACGAAGACTTATATAGATCTGATAAAGACAAAGAGTTCCAATTATTATTCCCTAATTTAAGTTTTCAAAGCAGATTTTATTTATGTAAAAATATATGGTTACGGCTGAAGGTCACAATCGCAACTTGAACAAGCAAAATACACGGAAAAAACGAATCCATACCTATTACTGTTTTTGTGTTTTTCTTTAACACAAGCTTGCGAAAATTCTTGACATTGGCCTTCCACACTTACCTTACAGGCAAGTTCAGGAGAACTACTGTTCAAAATACCGATTGACCAACATTGCCTTTTTTTTGTTTCTATTACATAATTGGATAACGTAATCACAAAATACATTAAATTTCGTTTTCTTTAAAATACGTCATCATTTTTCATTCGCTCGTGTGCATTTAAGCCGGCAGATACTTAAGACTCATAAATATACCTGATGTATGTTGTACCTTGTACTGCATGTGCATTGTATGAAGGTTGTCAAGCTCATGCTGTTGGGCTGAAAATTTTATTATTTACCCATCAGCTTTAGCATTGTCGCCTTGTACAATATGCATATATGATATAATTCAAAATAACATGTGATTGTTTGAACAAATTTTTGTTCCAGTACATTTATAGTACTCACGTTTTTTATCAACTGAATATAAATATATGTAAATGTTCATTCGTATGTATAGGGGAACTTCGAGGTGCAAAGTTCAAAATTAATTGGGTATGTATGTACATCTATTCAACGGTGTAACGTTCAATATAATTCTAATTTTTGCTACGGGCTGAGTAATTAGATGTGTCAACCAAAAATCACGCATTGGATAATAGATTTGAGAACTTTGTTTCACTATTGACTGTAGTAACGCTTACGGATTACCGCTTTTGGATAGTTTATAGATTCAGTTATTTTACGATTACTGTACGATTCCTTAGCGAAATTGTTTTCAACAATTAACTGCGGAACCACAGTCTTTCCGTTATATTTTGCACAAAAGTTGTTTGTTTATTTAATTTTAAAAATGACTAAAAATGAATACATTCTTGTTTAAATATTTTTTTGACTTTGTATTGTTACATTTCCAGACGTTAGACATGGATCCATGCCTAGACGATTGCGTTATGTTTGCAAAAAAACTGAAAAAACTTGGTAGACCGGTATCGTTGGACATACTAAAGGGTCTACCTCACGGTTTTCTGAATTTCACAATGGTAAGCAATTGAAACAGCTTTTTTGTGTATTAACAATAAGTAACCTTTTTTTTTGCAGCTTTCAAGTGAAGCAATGGATGGCTCAAAGCATTGTATTCGGCATTTGGATCAATTGCTAAAAGGAGTATAAAATGTGCGTTTTCTTGTGATCTATATTTTAACTGCAGCTGCACCGCTTTTATTATTACATATTTTATTTCGAATGATCGATATTTATATACACCACATTTACTTTGTAATGCAAAACTAGGCTTTTCAAATGTATTCCTTGTTCTTTTGTTTATTGATTCTCAAACTTACTATACAACTCATAATATTATAAAACTTACATCTCACATATTGATATTATGCAATACGTTTGAAGAATACGTGATTTTACACAATTTATATGTAATCGGGTGATATAAATTTGTCTACCAAAATAAGAAGATATTTATTAATAAAGAAAGAGATTTTATGAAATATCGTTTTATTTTTTCATCAATTTGGTAAGGTACAGTCGAGGGAATACAAAACTTACCACTTTATGTAAGAATGGTGCCAATTGTTCTAGCAGAGCTAACTCTACCCTATTTAAAAATAACTTTTAACAGATTTTAGTTATTCTACTCTTGGGGCGAACTAGAGATGAATGAATTTAAAGAGATGTATATATTTCGTCTATCCCCTCAAAACCTATTTGTTTACATTTTTTGTTCTTATTATATCAAAGTAAAATAAGATTTTTAGCACGCAATTACAAATTCATAAACTACCTGTTGGTTCGGATACAGATGGCGGTTTTCGTAGAACTAAGCAGTCATTTGTACAACCGTTTCCGGTTTCTTAAAAAGAAAACATTTGAATAGTCGCAACCAAACTCGAATTTCGTTTTCCTAGACAAAAATAAAAAAATTCGTTTCTTCATTTCAAGTCAGAAGCATAAGTGAAGTCGACAGTGTTTCTTATTCATTATGGCTAGGTATGTTTAGGAACGGAAGCAATAAAGAAAAACATTGATGAAGAGCTGGATACTAAACTCATTTAAATGCTTTTGAAATTACAAGCGAATCACTATTCCTGATGGTTGAAGAGATTTGTTATCCTCTTTGGTAAGATACCTAAATCATAACTCACGACTACATCTATTGCTAAGTTAACCGTTAAGGCGATCATTTAAAAGTCTCCGTGATTGATTTTTTTATAAGCTAAAAATTGTTCATCTTATAACCTCATAGAACGAATTGACTTACGTGATTTTAGTCAGTAATCTGTGGAAGCTTCATTAAGGGACAGGCTAAAGATGCAAATTGTACACATAGAGATTTAAAAGTCTCGTCTGTTAGTCAAGGTTCGAAGAAATTTCGGAATCGGATTTTTTCTGATCATCTAAAAAGTGAGCACGTTCCCTACATACTTCCAGGAGTGTATTTTGCTTACAGACAAATCAAACCGGCTCCTGTGCTGTTACTTAATATCAAGATAACACCACTCCCAAAGACGAACTGACGTCAATGGAAAATTAAACTAGGTATATGTGCAAGCTGCCACTCGCGAGTCGAGCATGGTTGCTTAGCTTCCACAGACACAAGTAGGTACCTATACTCATGCACTAATTGCTTCTCCCCCTAAAATGCACATATCCCCATAAATTATATAGAACCTAATTAGTAAATCAATAAGTGACCAGCATTTCATTTTTAATCTTCACTAATACTATAAATTTATTTGTATAATAAACATGTACAGTATATTCCTCTACCGAAGAAAACCAATATAGCGTTGTATATTTTTTTTTAAATTATTTCCTTCCAATTGGCATACCTTGTTGCTGGCGTTCGTTTCTGTTTATTGATTATCGTGTTTGCTGTCTGATGACCGCCACTGTGTCTTAAAAGGCCACCCTTACACACACATTTTTCGATACCATAGCTTAATAGCAACCTTTGCCTCTAAAAACTGCAAACTATGCTAAATTGCGTATTAACAACCGAAATAGTCTCCCAAATTCGTTCTTCAAATCTGCATCAATGTGAACCCAACATGCAGATACTTAAATATTGGTATGAAGTTGTATCTTATATACTATCATTACAATTAACAAGGATCACACAGGTTTAGCGTTCCAACGCGGTGGTAAATACAAGTACAACATAACTATCGATTTTCTTAGTCGTATTTACTTACAGTTACAATCCAAGTACTCAAGGAAAGCATTTTCAAAAAAAATTAATAAAGAAGGAATCTCAAGGTCCAAAGAGATTGAGAAGCATGTGCGGTGGGCTTCCTTATTATGCCCACAAGCTTTTCAGTCAGCCGCCACATAACAATCTACTTGTGGGCTTTCAGTTCCACAGACAGAAAATTTCAATTTATTAGCTTTTCAGTCTTATTTGTACATTTTCCGGGCTTTGTTTACGATTTTGCTTTTGTTTTCCTTTTCGGTTGTCCCATTTGAAATTAACTTTGTAGGTACTACCTTTTCCAATTTTAATGTTAGTATGAATATCACCGTCGGTGTCATCTTGGTGGTTATTTTTCTCGTCAAATTTGTCTTGGCGAAACAACAGATAAAAAAAGATACCTGGTGATTATCGTTAATAATTGCGATGGTATTTGGCATTTGAAAGAGCCATATATGCAAGAATTTGTGTTTTTATAAGTGAGATGTGGATAAGGAGTAGATGTTAAACATGCATTTGCCATTTGATTCACCGCAAATATATTTATGTGACCTTATTTCATGTTCGGTAGAATTAAACTGGTGGACTAAACGCAACTAACAAATAAATTGCATGCCGATTTTTTTAGTACATTCTTATAGCAGTATTTAACTAGTTCGATGACCCAAAATTGAATTGAAGTGGCATGCTGTCATTCTTTAATTATTCCCCTCGTTGTTATTTCAAATAAATATTAAAAATTGTCTGTCAAACGTTGGAAAATCCCACTGAGAGCTTACGGTATCAAATTAAAAGAGTCGCTTCTTTACAAACTTGGACCAATTGGGCGAAGCCGTTAAAAAGTATCTATGTATATAGTTCATACCTTTTGACTTTTCAGTTAAGGTTTTTTTTTTGTGAGCAGCAATGACTGTGTTTAGGAATATTTAACAGCTTAAGGAAATGGGTAGCTACTTTTCGACGCAGGTTTTTCTCATTTTGCCTGATTTGTGATGTTATATTTCTTCTTCTTGAAATATTTTTTCACACACATGCCAATAAGTTAATGAAGAAATATAAATTACCCTGAGGTTTTTTTGAAACGTTAACCTTAGCCCGAATCTCCTATATATAGGTACCTTAAGAAAGATTGTGTTTAAACATATTTTCATATAAAATAAAAATATTAGCCAATTAAACCACACTTCGCGTGAAAAGAAGCAATTCCTGCTTTTTCGCATGGGTCATAGGTATTTTGTTGGCTTTCAATTTCACTTAACGATTTATAGAGACAAAACATCCAAAACTCACAATCCAGATTGTTTTACGTTAAAATGTGTTCGTAAAAAAGTAGTTAGCAAAAGGTCCGAGTCAGCAAAATAGCAGCGTTTTATTCATACCGATATGAGTAAAAGGTAAGTCGCACCGCTTTTCGAACATATCGAAAGCTGGAGGTAGGTAAATTAAATAGATTTTTTTTGAGTAAAATGCAATTGCTACGTTTTGTTCACACCACCCTTGTCTGTAACACCCATGAACACATTTCAGCTTATCCATGAACACTGCATTAAATTTGTATTCTTGTCCAGGAGCGGTAGAAGTTCAGTTGATTTAACGTTTTAGCTTGAAAAAGGTGAGCTTACCCGACCCCGAGTAAAATTGTTCATATATTGTTACTGCTCAATTGACCCAACACCGCCGTTATTGTACTACTTCCCTACTATCAAAACTAAAAATTACTAGAAACACAAACATTTGAGGTTCCAAACTAACAACCTAAGTTCCATCGCTCAAACCATATCACAAAAAATGATCGCCATTATAGCTCATTCTCAAGAATATCCTCATTACCTGTGTTTGCAATTGCATGCTTATAAATACAAGTTACAGCCCAGAAATATTTATAAACCAAATCAGGTACCTGTAGGTGCAGCAATGGATCTAAAACCCACTAAACGTCGTAAAACCGATATCGTAGGTTGTAGGTAATATATTTAATATAAATGATTTATATTTTTCTATTTCTCACCAGTAAAAAAATAAAAGAGAAACGAACCATAATAAAGCTCACTCGCTCAAGTAAAAGTTCACCTTTATAAATTCTAAAATGACTTTTCTTTTATCGTGCAGGTGCCGTGCAGGTCGTCGCAAATGAGAAATCAAAATGCCAACACGCCAGTCAGGCTGTTATGGGCTCAGCGGTTTGTTTTAGTTTCTCGTCCTATTCTACTACTGCCGTTTTTAACTCGTATACCCTAGAGAAAATTTTAGTTCTACATTTCATTTCTCCAGTGCGTTCTTGTTCATTGAAACTTACCAGTTTTAATTCCTATGTTCTGTTATCGAAAAGTATCCATGAAGTTTATACGCTGTTAATATTGACACTTTATTTGCTGTGTCTAAAAATAAATCCGTGTATCCTTGATACAGGATTATAGATGAAACAACATTGTTTTTGTTTGTGAACACGCTTGGAAAAAAATACTAAAAAGATGTTAGTAAGCTTTGTACCTTTGCCTGTATATAAAAAAGATAACAAAATGATGTGCTTAGAAGTTAGTGCCAAAAATGAGGACAACCAGGACACGGACAGGTGTCCATTAAAAAATTGATGTCCATGCGATGAAATAAGACCGACACATGAATTTAATACATCAACTCTGAGAGCAATGAATGAATCTAAGTGTACACTATCCATGATTTTGTTCGCCTTTGTAGTTAAAGTGAATGTTCGTTATCCTTTAATGTTTTCTGAAAAGCATCTGAGTGCTAGTGGTTGGTTTTGTCCCAGTTGTGGTGGTCGGAAGCCAACGTTGTTGTCACATGGGCAGGATTTTATTAATTCATAGTGTACGTTTCGGTTAAAACTTTTTTTCACGCTGCCTCTGTGGTAGATTGTAGAAAAAAGTAATAGTCAATTAATTATTGCAACACCAACGCCAACGACTGACATTCATATTATATCGTGGACGGAGGACCACGGTATGAATGTTATGCGACTTCGCTTTTGAATGCAAGTATTTTTTGTTTGGTGTGCGTAGATAGGATTTAAACTAAAAAGTAATTAAGGTACGTATAGAATGTTATGCTTGTGTACCTCACAATATCTAGCTATGGTGAGAGCGAAATGTGCACTTAGGCAGTGTTATCGTTATCGAGCCTTTTTCCGTTAACACACATACAGCACTCTGTTATAGTGTTTTATGCAATCAGTTTGGATTTGTGGCTAAATTCGTTTATGAATAATCATCCCCTCTTTGCTTCAATCCACATAATAAATCTTTTAAGTTAAGATATAAGAATATGTTCCTGCAACTGGTTGACCGAGTCTAACTTCCCAAGTAACAATTTGACTTCGGTAAGTCGCTATCGACGCTATTTCCCCTCCCGCAATATTAACTGCATAAGGCCTACAGGAAACAAATCTGGCGCACTTTTATACAGGTAGGGCATTACCGAAACTTTATAGAAACCTTATAGAAGCTTTATAAAAGCACAAAATATGAAAAGAAAAATGTATATATTTTTTTTTATTCTTAAATTTTTTCAATTTCTTATTTTTTTTTTATCATTAACAAAACATAATCTAATTGACTTATTGCAAATTTTCAAGCAGTATTCTTATAATTTATATTTTACTTACAATGGGGTCGCACTGAGAATCGAACATGAATCCTGTTGCGTAGTAGTCCAATATACTATACCCCTAGGCTAATTCGTTATAATGCTTTAGAAGTGGTAAATCTGAACTACTTGATACATTTCATTGCTTCTGTAATGCCTCCTGTCAGAAGCTCTAAGGAAGCTTCTCGAATGCGTTCTCGTATCACAAGCTTTACCGAAGCAATTAACTTTCCACACATCTCCTCAACATTTTCAGAAGTCTAATAGAGATCTTATTGGAACTTAGTTTCATATCCCTCTATAAAGCCTGTGTATAAGCTTCGCAAAGGACGTACAGAAGTTATTTTGGAAACAATTACTTCGAAATCGGTCTACTTCGGTTAACAAATACTATAGAGCCTCTATAGAAACCGTTGCCTACAGAAATTACAAATTTGAACCTTACCGAAGTGAAATTATTACTTGGGTTATCTTCAATATGGAATGGAACCATGCGCGTATAGATCAACTTCTAATGTTTAATTAAGGGAATTTAATCATTGAATGAATAATCTGGCATGTATCCATAAATTGTAACTTGAACAACTCATCGAGGTCCGTTCAATGTTTCTCGACAGGTTGGAAATAATTAAAAACAATATTATCAAAGCTCAACTTATTTTCGGCAGAGAACAGTGTTTGACCATTTTTCATTCAGTTTCTGTGTGTATTGCTCTACATAAATATGATTATGTGTTTGTTTGTGAGGCATACACTGGGGCAGTTGGAAGCCTCCTACAATTTTGTATCGAGGACAGTACATATTTATTTCTATTCATAATCTCTGACGCTTAGACGTTTATAAGACGTTTTCGAGAACCTCTCTATTAGTCCAGCGCTGTAGACAGTCCTAACTTCAAAATAAACTTGAATGTGTAGGTTTGTCTTGCAAAAAGTAAACATAAACATTAATGGCGGTTTTGATCAGGAGGAATGAAAGTGCCTTCCCACGGAGGTCCTGTTTAAGCCATGAAGACAAGTCTCAGTGCCACCTGTGCGCAAGGTGAATAATCTATCTAAATATGTGTTTCCATGTACTGTTTTCATTTATCATTTACTTAATTATCGGTAACATAACGACTACTAATTTACCGAATGAAATGTAGGTAGATTCTCAACGTTAACATGGCAACTCATATTGGTATTTTAACACGTGTCCATGCTGCATTCGCAATTGCCTCATTGCAAAAGATTATCATTATCCTCGCATCCTATCACATGCACAACTTGCGAAGAGAGAAAGAGTAACGCTGTTTAACAGAATTACAGCTTTTGCACTGCAATGTGCAGTGTTGTGTGCAGTGCATTGTGCAATGGTTTGTTTGCAACACTTCTCCTTAGTACCTTCTTCTCAAAACACCATCTGGCCTTTCCATTCCATAAAGTGCAGCGCACTTGAACTACACAAATATTCACTTCATCCATTTGTCCGCATCATAACTTTTTTTTTCGAGGTCGCATTAAACATCAAAGGCTTAAAAAGCCTTTAAATTATAGCAGAGGAGAAACTATCTTCTATACCTACTAGGTTAGATAGTGATGCCTTGCTCGCACTCGATACGTTAATCTGTTCATAAAAGTAATTAATTGCACATTAGTGGTTATTTTCCCATTCATTTATGCGTGACAATGCGATTTCCCCGATTGGAATGCAGCCAATTAGTTTTTGTGTTTTTTGTTTTGTTTCTGATATCGTACATACTTATATATTATCATTTCGTCCTGAGGTGGTTTGAACATGTAGTATCCGTAAATCGTTTTGACACTCAATTGGCACAACTTCAGTAGTTGTAAAATCTAAATCTCTTTCAACCCCACAAAGATTCTTATGAATGGAATCTAACCTGACCTAGGTACTACGCTGTCACAAAAAAATAAACACAATTCAGCTCAGTGGAAAACTGCGGCATAAATATTGGCATTGCACAAAAATGTTTATACACACTCGTATACAGTGGACTCTGATTATCTGAACTACGATTTATGTAAAAAAAAATCGGTAAACTGAAACACAAAATTTGTCACGGAATTTTAGTTTAAATATCGCTCAAAAATTACTGTGGCAAATTGGTGTTTCAGTTAAGTGGAGTCGACTGTATACATATAGGAGGGGGCAGCGTCCTATTCCTTCTTCTTTAATTGTTTGATGCTAAAATGGTTGACATATGTGAATGTGCTTATAAATATTATGCTAAATTAATGCATGTAACTATATCTATCTATCTCCTTGACTAAATCTGGAAGTGTATGCTTCAGTCGGCAGAAGAGCTCATATCCCCCAAATGCAGTAGGTATATAGCATATGGGTGAAAAGATTCAGCATGCCGCAGCATCGTTTAAGCTGAAATATGTTCTGTATAAAAGGTAGGTACATTCTTACTGCCTTGTTAAAGGCCGCTAGCCAGTACTCACTCTGGGTACTAGCCGGATGATTCTCTAGCAAGGCTATGCCCTACACACCACTACACTCTATAAAAGTTTAAAAAAAATGGAGAAGAATAACAAAAAAAACAAACATTTATTGCCTTTAAGATTTGAGACAGACCGGAAATTCTTAAAGCGAACAAGGTATGCACATGTCCAAGTAGGATTCCTACGAATGTAAACTTTTTTCCTAACTACATATTTTCTTTCTTAGAATGAATAAAAGTAGGGGGTATTTTAGCTCAACGTTATTCAGGTCTCGTATTTGGCGAAAAAAAAATGTTTTTCGGCTCCAACTATGCATTTGCCCAACAATACAGCTATTCAACTTTTCAAACTTTTATTAAACCCTTAATTGTATTTTTGGGGGTGATATTTTGGTGGCATTTATTTAATTGGATAGCGATAGGTAGGTACAGGTACCGATCAGCGCATATTGATATAAAAAGTGTTATTGAATGCAGGTCATAAAATTAGGTCTGTAAAAGGCTTCAACAATATTTCAGTGGCAAAAAGGGAATGAGTTAATGTTAAGATCGCATGCACCGTACCCTGTTCTATATTTAATTTTTATTTTTTTTTATTCAAATATATATTACGGTTGCTGTGTTATGTATCAGGAAACAAATCTTAAGTCGTCTCCCACATCTGAAGTCAAACCTTTAACCTGTGTTCCTGAAAAGTGGCTAAAAATGTTTCCTTGTTGACACAGATTTGCTTCCGTTTGTTTACAATAATCGATCAAGTTTGGTACAACAACGATGAGGTTTGGTTTCTGATGGTGAAGGAATTGCTTTTTTTACTACGACTATAATTGTTTTCATCGTCTTTGACCTGTTGCCCCTGCAATATCAAACTCCATTGGTACAATAAACTAATAATATGTCAGTATTTGAGAGAGAATACGTGCATTGTACAGTAGATACCACCCGCTATAGCGTGTGACCTAAAAACATGCGAGAACGTCCTGTCGGAATGCCACATGTTATATTCACGAGCATATAATCTAAAAGTATAAGTTGATTTAAATCATCAATTACGGTTATGACTTTGATAGTTGAAACAATATTTTTATTTTTTTTTTGTTTTCAATCAAATGGGTACATCTATTGTTGCTAGATTACTTAGTAAAAAAATATACATAAAAACGACCACCAAAGCCTAGCAACAGAAATAATTTATCCCTAAATAAGTCCCTACTAAGATGAAAATCGGATATATATGTAGGTACCTACTACAATATATATAGGATTGTAGTAAGGCATCTAGAAATTGGTTCATTGTTTTCATAATTAACTACCTATATGATAAGGTGATAATATAATACATAACATAAAAGACGATAATTTAATGTAACAATCAGCAATCAACTGTTAGCGCCGTTTATATTTAGCTGTCATTTACATCACATAAGAGGCCGTTTGCCGTTACCTACATATTTTTTCGTTGCGATGAATAGAATATCGACTTATTTTTAATAAAACTATGCGGGGTGAGTTGACTAAACAAAAATAGGTACACCTGCAATCATAATGAAATTGGAAAGGGTTTACATTTTTAATAGTTTCAAACTGGGGGAGCGATTTTCTTTTCGTCTGGCTTTTAGTCAGAAATCCTGTCCATTCGCACAATAGATACCTATGTTAATGTTGTCGACGTCTTTTGATTTTTTCTACTAGGTAGGTACCTATATATAGGTACAATTTGCTGCAGTTCATACAGTTCGGAGTTTAGGGAAATATTTTCGCTGATTTTCCAAAAGGTGTGTTCCATAGAGTTTGTTAGTTGTGTTCCGTCTATATATTAAAACCCACTAGTGTACCCTGGCCACTTTTTCGTAAATGTATTTTATGGTAGGTGTAGGTAGTTTTTGCTTACTTCTTGATAATGTCAGAATATCTATAGTGCTTTTTATAGCTTTCATTATAGGCAGCTGCAAAGTATATTAGATGGAGCCAACAAAGTATGGAATATATTATATACTGTTCTTATCTGTAGGAATACTGCTTTAAATTATATCACAGACGAATTACAATCTGCTTGAATTTTATATTTGCTTTATACTAACACCAGATGGTAGATATTTTGATAGCATTGTTGTTTAGCGACTAGGTACAATGAAAAAATTCGTTACCAATCGTTTAGTATCAGTTTTTATTGAACGAATTGAAAGGACCTGCATATTTTTATATTCTCGTTTCGTATATATTACGAGTATACATATATTTTATAACTTGTGCGCTGTATTGGTACTCAGGCGTTCAGAATATCTGCAACAATTTTTAAATTTAGGTTGAAGAAGATTATAGGTGTTTGGGGTTAACGTTTAAAATTAACAGGGATTTATAATGTGATTGAAAATTTTGAAGAGGCGTTCTCGTGCATATTATTAAGGAATTAGGATTGCTTAAAGTTTTTGTTTTTTGGTTAAGTTTTCTTGATATGTCTAGTAAAGTTTGCAAGCGTTTGCATTTCACATTAAACTTCTTATAGTAGTTTTTCTCCACTTGATGCATACGATTTCCTTTTCATATCATTAGCCTTATTTAACTTAAGTAAACAAAATAAGATTTTCGATGGACTGGAATTGGGCGATAGGCGGAATTACCGATGAAATACCACGTATTTCGGGTCCGGACTGCATTGATTACATGACAAATCGACGCCGCATAACTGAATCGGTGGTCATGACAGTTTTGTGCCTCCTGGTCATACGATGGTCCTGCAAATGTATGGATCCCATCGAAGTGCCAACCGAACCTCATCTACCACATTCGCCCATGAGATTATTCCTTTTGATACTTATGTGCTTCATATTTGGAGTTGAGATTGGGTTTAAGTTTGCCGGAGAATCTGTGATATTTGCCCTGAATCCATGCCATATCCAAACAATAATGCAAGTATGTTATACCCGCTGTAATTTTTTTCCAATTCCACATTATTCGTTGTTTAAGATATACATTTTGGCAGCGAAGCCGAGTAAATTTACGATAGCCTTATTTAGGATACAAATGAATTATGCGAATGGACCACTTCTAGCGTCCTTGTTTCCTGAAGTCGAAACCAGAACGTATGCATTCGAACGGTGCACCTACTGGATACAACATGCCTTGCTGTATATTATTCCCGTATATATATTAAGAAGTGGTAAGATTTAATAGACCATTCACTAAAATTGTATTTAATAATTTATTCTCATATGCAGGAGCTTATAAGGCGGAAAAGCTAAGTGATTATTATTGGGCCGCAATCGGAACGGCGATTATGTATCTTTATCATTTTAATTTTTTGACTTTTATGTCTGTGGTAAGTTTGTTTACATGATATTATTAGTTTCAACTTTGAAAATCGTATGCTCAACAGCTCACCGGAATTAACCTCAATCATATGCTTTGTGCAGCCATAGCCGATCCATTTCAAGGTAATAACTATCGAGTAGCTGCAGTGATACATGAGTCAATTCTATGCCCGTTTCTCAACAAAATAACTGTTCTTATATTCGCGAAGTCCGATGTAAAGCCTTCATTAGGCTTGCGTGTAATAAATAACGTGCAAAATAAGACACAAGGAGTGGAAACAATCGAAAATACAATACCGACTACTAAAATTGATTAGTATATCTACAATTATACAAACAATTATAGATATTAAAACTTAAGTTGTAAATCGTATCTACATTATGTAGCTTAGGCTTAGGTCAGAGAAATTTATTTCAAATTCGAATGTTACAGTGAAAAGTATTAATATTCTAAGTGTCGGGGTATTCCAGGATTAACTTTAATTTCGTGTACACATTCATAAAGACTAAGCAAACATAGGTGAACTGTATACAAACAAAATGTAGTTCTGAACTGAACAGTGCATGAAAAATAAGAGAGAGCAAGAATTTCAAAATTGTGATTGTAAATTATTCATAAAGAAAAAAATAATCAATAAGAAACCAAAAGACAAATAAGTAGATTTCATTTTTTTATAAAACCTTAAGATGCAACCGGATCATGATGGCAGTGTAAATAGAAAAAAAAACAATAATAATTAATATATGAAGCTGTCCATTTGCTTGCTCTTATAACAAAAAGTAATAGTAGGTAAACAAAATATTACAAATATAAAATGTAAAAAATGCTGGTCTCAATAAAAACTGTAACATTGGTTTATATTTTTTTCCCAAGCTTTTAGCGAAAATATTTATCATAGAAATAAATGCTTAAGTTATTTCGTTTATTTTTCATTCCTTAAAATTAACTTAACCGTAGTTTAACAAAAACTAATGATTTAATTCAAGAAATGTGCTTTAAAAAATAAAGTACCATAAGTATGCGTTACCTATCAACATGAATAAAGAAACACGTTACACGAATTTTTAGCTTTTATAAAACCAATATGTATTTTATTACAAGCAATAAAATGGTCACAAGAAAAATTTCTGCAGCGATATCTTTTATTCAGTACAAGGTAATCAAAATGCAACATTGTGTATGAAATTATGGACTGGACCATCAAACAAAAATTATAAAAATAGTAAATATGAAGGAAGATATTAGAGAGAAAAGCTACAAATATTTGCAGCAGGCTATTAATGGAGCCAACGAAAATAGTTTTTAAAAGTATAGAATATTGTGATTTAGTCTGCGTTTAAAGGAAAAACCCAGTAATCTCCGATAGAAAAGTTTGCGACAACGTCAGTGTCAAATAAGATTTGGGGATGTTCGGATACCTAGTTTATGTAAAACGTCAACTACATTTGTCCGGACTAGGTATCCGAACGCGGTGACCAGGCAACTTGATTTGTTTGATTTTGACCTTATTTTCTTTGGAAAAGGCCCTTCATACATTTTTCAAAAATTATTATTTTGCAATAAGTACATTTAAAATGTAACACGACTGCCTATCAAACACTATTATAGTGTTATGTTAAATATCGTGCGAAAATTCAAAACCGAGATTCATCTAGTCAGACAGCTGGCAGACTTACTACGTGATCACTCTGGGCCATTAAAAACTGGTACACATCTAGTCATCCAGCTGTCAGACTTACTAAACTAGGAATCCGAACGTCCCCAGTTTTAATCGGCTTTTTTATCCTACAAAGGGGGGTAACCGCCACTTTTGTCTCAGGTTCGACTCTCGGATAGATTCAAATTACATCTCATCACTCTCGCAAACCCAAAAACGAAAAAAACGAAAACCATTGGTCGTGAGAAGCTAGGCATAGGGTTTATGAAAAATTGTCCGTACATAAAAAAGAATGTTCACAGTTCACAGATATCAAAAGCAAAATTTGTTTTAGTATTATCTCTATATTAAAATATATGTATTTAAAAAAATTGCCCCACGAAATTTGTTGGGTTATCTTGGCTTGTCTACAAACTGTAAACAGCTTCTTCCTCCTCCGCGTCTGTTGTGCTTGAAAATCGTAGCCGATACATGCCGTGGCCATCAAAGTCGCCTAGAATGATGGGTAATCTGTATCCAGTTAACCGTACTAGATGATGAAATAATGGCGCCGGATCGTTAGCGCTTGGCAGCTATCCGACACCTTGAAGGACGACCTTTAACATATAATGACGAGATTATCGGGTTTCATCTCAAATTCGTTTGCACACGCTAGACCTGTTTGAACTGATAAGCAATGGCCCTTGAAACGAAAACCCTGATATATCGTCACCTCAGTATTGGAGTGATCTAAACGACAAAAACCTAGTTTCGAGAAATTGACGTTTAAACTTTGAATACGAATAAAAAAAAAACCGTCAGTAAAACGACTATGAAACAAATTTAATAATTTAGTGGCTATTGAGTTCTACTTACACTTTAGTTCTTGTTACATTTGGGCAGTTGGTGTTTTTGTGATCTCAAGTTGAAAAAAAGGAAAGTGCATATGTGGCATGATTTTTTTTTCAAATAATGTGTTTTTGTATGGTATGAGGCACTTTTTGACCAACCTATGTGGCATTTAAATATGGAACGAGATTGTGATTTTTGAATGCGTATGTGGCATATTTTCATACAAAAGTTAAAATAAAAGCATTTTATAAAACTACTATTATTTTATTTTTCTTGTATTTTTTTTTTGTTAAACTTATTTTTTTATGTAAAAAACAAGGTAAGTTATCATTTCAAAGAAAAATAAGTCTGTAATATACTTACGTTTGTTCATAACTGGGATCTAAAAATCCAATATTTCAGCTTTTTGAAAAAAATTATAATACATTTATTTAATGCCTTCAGAGGCATAGAAAGGGAAAAAATAAAACAAAAGGTATATTATCCAACTTTTAATTCATATCAAACTTTTATAAAATGTATTGTTAAATACAATCCAGAAAAATGTAACTCCAAACCCAAAAACTACGTTAACTATATAACATTTATTTAAAAAATAAATAAAATTATAATAATACTTTTAGTATTAAGTCTTTGAACTTGATCACTGCTTTCTTTTAATTTTACGGGTTGTTCTCCTTGGAGTGACTTCTTTGGCTTTTTCAGCCTCAGGTGTACTTACATTGGCATCTTTTAATGCTTGATTTTTAGCAAAAATTGCGTTGTAATATGCCACATCAACCGTGCTTAAGCATTGACTTTAAGTCTTACTTTTTTTCTTCCGTTAACAACCATTGGGCTAAGAGCGGCTTTAAAACAAAAATGGAGGGGGCTGGGCCATTCTTAGGTTTTTTAAATAAAACCATTTTCTCAAAAGGAACATCATTTGCTAAAGTGTTTTTGTGTTTTATAAGATAAAGGTCTTTTGAGCTATATCTCAACATTTTTAATTTGCAGAATGGTGGCATAACCAAGCTTTTTGGCGCTAATTATAATAGTGTGCGTTACTTACACACTAATTTTGTGTAGAACCGTAAGACGCATTAAAACAAACAATTGTATGTATGTGCCATTTAGATACTACCAACTACAAAGCGTTTAAAGCATTTGAGAAATGAATTGTATGTATGTATCACTTAAGTACTGAACACAGTAACAGTCTACAAGGCATTTATGAAGTCGACGTATTGTATGTATCACTTATGCACTGAAATCATATTTAATGCCTAAAAATTTGACTTGGTATTTGGTTTGTATGTATCATTTAAACACTGAAAAATTATTATGCATATGAAGCACTTTTGAGGAAGAATTGTATGTTTAGATCATTTAAGCACTGAATTGGTGTTTGCAAATGAAGCATTTTTTAGTTCAATTGTATGTATAGGTCATTTAAAATATTTAAGAAATTTCAGAAAAGTTCATACGAAAATGTGAACTTCACATACTAAGGCTTATGTGGCAGACCAATACTGACCATTTATTTCCATAAGTGCGTTTATATCATTTGTAACACTGATATCTTTGGCAATAATGGAGATAGGACAGATTTGATTACACCAAACGAAAGATCTCCTTTTTGTCTCTTAGAAATCATTCCTAACTCAAAAACAGCAAAAATGCATATGTGTCACTCCAATACTGGGGTGACGATATATGTAGGTCGCGTTCAGGCTGCAAAGATATGAAGAATACCAAGGAATATATCAATGACCTCAGCCCAGACTATATGAGAACAAAGGGGCTACAAAGAAGGTAACCGTGCTCGACAAAGGGTGTTTCGGGAATAAATATGAACTATCTGCAATTTCAGTATATTGGTACAGGGTGTTCCGAAATGTTCAAGCGGCCGTTATACTTTAAATAATAATAAATAGTTCACGGTATTGGACATGGAGTAGTATTTTAAGCATTTTAGGAAATGCTCGTAAACACGAGTTTACCAAACTAGGAATGATGAAATTTCTTTGCTTCCATAAGCATTAATTGACAAGACTGTTTGCCTTTCCAGCGTCAGCTGATGCAATTCTCAATTAAAAAGTAAACACAATGCATTTTTTTTTTGCTAAATTTTAATTCATATTGGTATTTGTGTTTTCAATTGTTTCATTTCTTAAAAATAGTTAATTAAAATATCAATCTAAATGTTAATTTTTTTTTTCATCAACTATTATGAGTTTATTATATTTTTATTTACATTCTACATTGTTGTTTAAATTTATTATTTATCTTGTTTGTATGCAGTAGTATTATTTTTTTTAAGAAAACAAAACTCAAAGCGAATAAAATAAAAAACACGTGTTTTGTAAAGTACCAACAACAGAATTTTGGACTGCAAGGACAGTTATAATTCTAACTATTCTTATGAAGACTAGTCAAGTTATAGTACACAAAAAAAAAACATTTATACATGTTAAGTATATAAAAAGTGTCTTATATATATGTATATAAGTATTTATATAAAATTTGTATAACTACAATATAATTTTTAAGTTTTATTTTCTCATCATATATATTTCTTGTATTGTTTTATAATTTTAACCAAATACTAAAATAAGCAAATTCGTGAAAATGTTCCTTCAAGATAAATAATATATTTTCTCTATTTGGGAGTACATACCAAACTGTCTTTAATTTATTTTATAATTGTATATTGTATATACACATACATCTTGCTGTAAATAAATGTCCAATAACAAGACGAAGAGCTAGTAAAAAAAAAAAAAGAATAATAATGCACAACTCCGAAAATAAAACGAAATTTTTCTTTTTAGTATGATTAACATATACAATGGATAACTCATTTTGAAGGTCATTATAGGAAAAATAACATAATCTGCCATGATATAATATATGCATAGCTGAGAGTTATTTTTTGTATTTGTATCAGTAGATTTTTTTTTTTAGAAAAACAAATTGTAAGTCCTCTTCAAATGAAAGTGAATAAAATTGAAAATAACATGATGAAGCGGGACACAAGTCCTTATCTGATAAATAATTTTGCGAATGCAACAAGTTAACAACTGAAATAAACTCTAGAGACAGTAACTATGCGATTATTATTATTCTTATTTTGCTTTGTTTTCATTAAATATAATATAAATTTGCAAACATTGCGTTACCCTTATGTTATGTTTAATTGAACGCTTATTTGTATCAATGCTTGCAAACACTTGAGGATAGTTTGTCATCGTCTTCTATCGGTCTGTGACCGATCGAAACATTTTCTCGCTGCACACAAAACTCAACGCAATACACGCAAGCTATGCATATTTAGTCAATATCGCTAGTTTCTATGAGATCATCATCGTCCAGATCGGGAGACTGGTCTCTAGTTCTTGATAGGCCAAGGGAATCGTTGGTAACCTCCATATATCGCATGTCGTCATCCGAATCACAGTCAATCGGATTTCCACGACCGTAAGCTGCGGGATAATTATTTTTATTTGAATTAAATGTAGACAATACAAAAAAGTGAAGGAGCCATGGGTGAATGTTGAATACGTTCACATCATGGCTGCATATACTATTGATAGGATTTATACAAATATTCGTGAAAGAACAGTTGGATCTGTTTATAATACGAAACAGACTTTAGAATTAACCGAGAGATGGTGCGCTGGTTAAGGTGAGAAAAGCAAAAATATAAAAAGCTGCGACAGATATTGCAAAAGGTTGTTGTTTTATTTAGTGCGGATAGTATGCAGTTTGTAAAAAGGGGTAAGTTTTAAAAAAAATTCCGGACTCAATTGTGTAAATGTTTCTGTAAACATTTAACATTTTATGGATTTTTAGTGGACTCCCGGTGAGATAAGTTATCAAATCACAAAAACAATACTGCGGTACGAAATAAGAGAAAAAAGGGGAGTAGGTATTCTTCATGTATCTTTGAAGAAATATAAACCCTATTAAATAATTGTGTGAAAATATTTGTGCAAAATTCGCACTTCGTAAATTCTCACAAATAATTGCAAGTATCGCTTTTTCAATTTCTACATTTATATTTTACTATTATTATTTTAAGCTAGTATTATAGTAAACAAGTGAACTATAATATTGATCTTAAGGAAGTAAGCCAAACAAAAAACAAACAGGAAATAATAAAGGTGAAAAACGAAACATACCTTCTATATATTTCCCAAAATTGGGTGGCACCAATGTCTTGGCTTTCTCAATATCTTCGTAGGTACAGGTGCCCTTATCAAGATCTAAAATAACGTTAGCTTAACCTTCACAATTCCCCAAAACTAATATGTTCAAGCTTTACCTAACAGTAAGCCCATCTGTTTCAGTACCTCTGCATCGTCATGCATTTCAAATTCATCATTAAATTTGAAGATATACTCAGATCTGTAAGAAAGAAACCAAACCGTATATAGCAACCTTTAACTACACTCTCACCCACTTACTTATCATTTGTAACGCTGCAATTGATTTTCGTTGATTTGTGCGTATTCACTATGATGAAGGGCAACTGAATTGAAGAGTTCGGTGTTGGAATGATACCTTGCCGCTCAGCCTCTTTATTGCGTTCCACCAGACTTTTAAATGAAACTTGTTGCAAAAGTAGCTCCTGTAGCTGTTGCTTCTTTGCTTCGATTCGTTCACGCGTTTCCGAGTTCTCCTTTTCTAGCGCTGTACATTGCTGCACCGAAAATGTAAATATTTAATTTCAAACAAATTATCAATCGCATTATAAAAACTCAAATCAAACCTCCACGGAGTTTTTAGGCAGACCAATCCAACGTATTTCTTTTTTATCTTTAGCTATAATATCCATAGCCATCAGTACATTTAAGGCATCGTATACCCGACGTCGGATATTCTTCTGATCACAGTTTGCCGAGTCGTAGGATTGATTTTTAACCTCTTCGGCCACAAGTTCATCGGCCACCTCATTGTAAGTGGTTGTGCCCTTCTCTTTGACCTTTTCACAAACCTTCATTGAGAAATGCTTTAGTCCTTTACCCGTTTTTTCTGGTTTCCGTTTTCTTTGTACTGACTGTCCGCTCGTGTGACTGAAACAAAACAAAATTTGTAATTGGAAATTGGACTATTTAATTTGTTTTTGTTAGTTAAACTTACGCTTTTGATTTATAATGTGTGGGCTGACTACTATTAACAAGATATTTCTGATTCTTTCTTTCGGTCTTTATGACCGGTTGCTAAGGGGAAAATACAATAAATGATAACGAAATAATAATAAATAATTATTTAGTTAAAGTATTGACCCTCGAATGCTTTGCAGAACTGTTGCTTAGTACCTGCGCAGAATCGAGAGTGGCGAAATTTATAATTTTAATAACTGACTTTAATTATTCCTAAACACAAAAAGGTTTTTTAATGCAAAATAAAGCTATCAAGGTCGCAGTTCGGAATATGGCATTTTGTACATTGAGTATTAAAGCCAGCTGATAAAACGTACACTGTTATTTTTGGTCTCTTCCATAATCTATCACCCTTTATAAACGGTGGTTTAAGTTTTGTAATGATTCTAAGCTCTACACCATTGGCAGTCCCAAATTTTGGAACGATCCTTTAATCGTTCCTCCCTATCAGGTGTGATTTTTCCAAAAAAAAAACGAATGCAGTTTGAACAGCTGATATTTCTGCCAAATAACGCACTAATACATTTACAAAAGCAGATCAATTTCGTTGCATGTTCGATGAGCAGCGCAAAATCTGAGATCTGAGAAAATTATCTGGTGTTCCCAATGGAAAACGACATGACTTGCTAGCAAAACTAATTAACCATCCTCCGAAAAGCTAATTTTTTTTCAAATGTAGCCTTAAATTAAATCATTTCAACTCACAGAATGTGTAGTCTCATATTTTATTATAGGACTTGGTGTTTCATATTTGAGTGAGGTCTGCCGGTCAGAAGCTCCTTGTGCTGTTATCACTGTATACGTTAATTCATCTGCAAAATGTATGTTCGTCGGTTTACAAAACGCTTGATACATTATTATATTATTAACTCACTATCCGATGATTGTGTATTGTAGCTGTGCTGCATTTTCACAAAGTGTGCTTGATTTGATCCATCCTTCATAAGTCACAACGCAAGCAAGACAAAAACAAAATAAATACACCGTCAACAATCTGAATATTCTTTCCGAAAATATAAAAATGCAAAACATGGAAAACTTGTCTCCAAAACTTACCAGTTGGGTGTAACCTCCCATGCCTGAACCGTGTGTTGTGTATACACTACTGGTCGAGCTCATCGGTTCATGTTCCTGTTTGATTTCGCCATTCTTTAAAATCTTCAAAATTTTTCCTAATCAGATAAATCAAAATAAAATTTATTAAAATTATACATAAAAGGATTTTCAAAAAATTTGGTGATTTTCCCTTCTGGATAAAACGATTAGAAAAAAGCGCGATCATTCGTATCTTCTTCATTTCAGCAATTCTTGCCTATGTGGATGACTAGATATATTATGCTGACGCACAATGTCCAGTATACTAGAAATGCATTTTCCTCCAATTGGGAAAATCACTGTCCTCAAACAAAAATACACATTGCAAGCGGCATTTGATGCACAAACTTACCATGCTCATCCTGGACAAAATAATTTACTTCATCTGCCACCGTATGTGCCATAACAATTGTATCTCGCGTAATTCCTGCCGCCCGAATATTTTTACTAAGACTACCTACGTTTCCAAAATACACCTTATCGCCACAGCAGCCTTAAATAATCGCACGAAATTTAATTTTTTACTAGACCAGCTATGATCTTGAAAATCATACAAATCATTGAGAAAAAAAATCAGGGGGAAATAAATTTCCGAAAAAAAAGAGAATGATAAAAAAAAACTCAAAAGCCCACCACACAGCGCGTAAGTCAAAATGGCGAGTAAAATCCGTGTGCATACAATTTTTTCGCGAGTATTTTACGCACTAGATGCGACAAAATTTTTATTAATTCGATATTAAAATCTTCAGAAAAAATTCAAGAATCCGTCAAGCAGATTTGATTTCACATGGCTTTAGAAATAACCGGGATATTCATCGGTGAAACTTATGATACTTTAATGCAAAACTACTAACTTTGGGCAAGCAGCTGATTCGATTTTGTAGGCGAATGTCGAAGCGCGCGCCAAACGACGAAAACACGCATCACATACTGCGGCCGCTATTTTCGGGAGTGCCGTGAAGTTGGCATTTTATGTGCCGGATGCAGAGAATTGGTAAGTAGATGGCGCGGAACAGAAATGACATTTTTTAATAAACTGCAGAATGTTTGAAAAGAATCTTTTTTAACTTAAATAAGAAACGAATGCACTTTAGTAACTGATGCTAAATTACAATAGTGTGATGTTTTTTAAAGGAAATATTAGCGGTTTTTAAATTTAACAAAAGTTGCAACCATATATTGGTCCTAAATTCGGACATGTTGAGTTCGATGTAGATACCAGGTAGATACTTGCAGCTGTCAGCTGTTGTGTACACGATTGAACGTTAACGTTACACTGTTGTCAAAAAACCAGAACCATACACGATAAACCGGTGATTGGACTATTTGAAAACAAAAATACGTTCAGTTCATGCGGAAGACATTAATAAAAATATAACAAAAATAACATTTCGGGTATGTTATAATTAGATTCTAATTACCAATTTTCGTTGTTATACTTCGATTCGAAAACATATTACTGGATAGAGATAAAAAAGGAAAACCGTTAAGCGCTGTTCCTGTGTGTTCTAACCATCCTTCAAAGCTATTCAGTATTACTTTGCACCACTCATTTTAAGATTTTTTAGCAAATGTTTAAAATGGAAAAGAGGAGTTGATTCCGTTTCCTTCAGTTTAAACTTCAAATTCAAACCCAAGAGGAAAAACCACACTTTTAGTTGTGAGAAGCTAGGACTGGGGTGTTATGAAATAACTTGTGACAAGGATTGCACACCATTTAGAAGAATAAGCATTTCATTGTAGGATCTTTTTAAAAAATGGGATACTGGAAATGACCCATTTTTATCTTAAGCATTAAAAAGGATAAACAATTTTTCATCAAAAGAAGATAGACAATCACCTAGCCTTCTAAATTTGTTAAATCAAACTATCTTCAATTAGGTACCTATAGCTAAAATTAGACTGTATGCCAATTATGCATATAAATGCCAAAAGGCAAATGACGAGTCTAATCTTACCTTATGACATATTTGTAAATTTATAATTTAGGTACCTATCTACCTATAGACCTTTTCATACTGAACGCGGCCAATTATTGTTAAACAATATTCCCATCTAGAGCTTCTTTATACAAGAACTTTCACATACTGTCACTTCCACCATTAGTCATTTGACATTTGATTATTTATTTTTGTGTTTTTAACTACCTAGTTTTTACACAAAAACAGATGTTTAAATAATCGTTGTATTTGCTGAAAATATTATTTAAATCTAAACGAAAACATTTTAAAGTTTTTAATTAAACCCTAAATCTTTAGTTAATCTTAAAAGAAAAGCCTGAAAATTAAGAGGAAACAATAAAACGAAATACCTAACAAATCGATTATTATGGTTGGTATTATTGACGAGTCGTTTGTGAAATTTCCAATAAATTCTCGTATACGAGTGAATGATAACAGTGGCACTATTAAATATGTTGGAGAGGTATATAGCTTTTTTTAAAAAAAAAAAATAAAATACATTTTAAACATTCTGTTTCACAGGTAAATGGTTATGTGGGTATATGGCTCGGTATTGAGTGGGATGACCCCAATCGTGGTAAACACAACGGCATCATAAAAGGACAAAGATACTTTCAGACCGGACATCCTACATCTGGAAGTTTTATACGCCCCGGTAAAGTGGCTACATGTGAATCTCTAGAGGAAGCCTCTAAAGATCGTTATCTTAATTCGTCTGGAGTTATTTTGGACAAGGAGTTGTTACGTGAAACTCAAATGCATATGCAGGCATCTCTAATGGAAATTGTCGGCATGGACAAAATTGCCAGAAAGCAAAGTAAATTCGAACAGCTGACGGAAATTAGTGTGGATGGATCGAATGTGAACTCAGCTGGTTATTTAATGGAGTTTGTTAATTTGACAACTGTTAATCTGAGTCGTACTTTAATATGGAACTGGCAGACTGTTGCGGATATATCGTCACAAGTACCTTCACTTATCAACTTGAATTTGAGGTACGTTGTTGAAATGAGGGTGGTTTTTAAATGATTTAACTTATTTTAACAGTTGCAATCGAATGAAAGTGCCTACAAATGAACAAATCGTGGATTTGGAATTTTCTTTTCGTAATTTGGAGCATATTAACTTGGGGAACTGTGGGTTTACGAATTGGAATGATGTTAAAATGACTGCAAAGCTTTGGCCAAATATTTTATCACTTGGATTGCAGGAAAATGCTATTTCTGAACTTACACCTGTCGATTGTATGGAGATATTCAGGAATTTACGGTAAGAACGTGTTTTTTGAAATTAGGTATTGCTTACTCTCTTATTGCATGAAAGTCAACTATTGCTTTTATCTTCAAGCTTAATTTGAATACAAGGAGACATTTTTGTGTAGCTTACATGTATCATCTACGTATTCGTTTTAATCTGGTAATCTTTTGTCGTTTTCCATTGCGAGTTTCAGATCTTGGATTTTTTATGAAAGCTTTTGCAATTATATTATTTTGATTCACACTTGGTTTCCTTAGTGGGGAATAAATTAATTTAGATAAAAATAATTGCTTTTGTGTCTCAATAGAAAACGACATTAGTTTCGATTGAATTGTCATCAAATCCAACATATTTGTCTCACAATCTTATTATGTGCGACAAAAGGCATAAATCTGTGATAAATCTAAAATGATGAACTAAGCCGCACAATACGAATGTAGCAGAATGTGTAGAAAATATATCTAAGGGGCATAACAGTGTTGAAGTATATATTTCGTCTTTTCAGTGAACTAGACTTGCATCGCACAAAACTCTTCGACTTCGATCAGATTGTTAAACTTGGCAATATAAAAACCCTAAAATCTTTGAATTTAATGGAAAACGGCATTGACCAAGTTAAGCTTCCCGATTGTGAACCCACTAAGAAATTAAATATATTCGTTGGTCTTCAAAAATTGAATCTTTACTATAATCCGATTTACGATGAAGTGAGTTGATTTTTTGGTAATTATCTGACAAGTTATCTTACATGATTTTGCCCATAGATTGATACATTTAATGAGCTCGACAAACTGCCAGTTCTAATAAATCTTAGCATGACTCCACATTTGAAAAGCGACTTCGATGAAATGTTTTCCAAGGCAATTGCAACTGTTCCCCAATTAAAAGTCATAAATAAAATTGAGATCACAAAAGAAGACCGACGCGGAGCAGAGTATGATATTTGGAAGAAATACGCCTTAGATTGGTTACAGAGTGAGGAAAATGCCAATTTAAAATTGATGTTCCATAAGAAACATCGGTCATACTCATTATTGGTTAAAAGTAACTCAAGACTCATAAATTTTGATTTTCATTTCGTTACTATCATGTTGTTGTTTTTTTTTTTTTTTTTTCAGAATATGGATCTCCGGCTGATTTTATTCCACAGAACATTAAAAAGGTGTCAGCTTTGATAAAGCTTCGCATTCAAAACAAAATCACCGGTGATGTGTGGGAGAAAAAAGTACCTCGCAAAATCTCCGTTCAAACTTTACAGGGATTGATAATAAAACATTTTAAGCTTGAGAATACAATGCCAAAGCTATCGTATGTAGATGCAAATCATCCTGAATTGGTTGTGGAATTGGAAAATTCGTCGAAAAATTTGGACTTTTATTCTATTCAGGAGGGTGACACAGTTACCGTAGAGTGGTAGTAGTCTCTAATGCAATGCATCATTATAAAAGGATATTATACTCTAAAGAACATTCGGTTGAATATTAGCGACGTGAATATTATGTACTAACATTTCTTTAAATAAAATTATTATTCTTTTTATTAATTTAGTGACTCGGATTGTCTCTTTTTCCTAATCCCATAGAAGGAAAATAAAATGTTTAGCAGAATTGAAAATACGGTCTTTAAATACATTATTTAAGAGAATTTTGCGAAAGTAAATGTAATGCTATCTAGTAGTTTATAATTCACGACCGTTCAAACGGATGCATATATATTTCAGGATTCATTAGGTAGGTACCTATCTTATTTATTATACGTAGACTATTAGCGGCCAACTTCATCCAAAATGACAAAATGGCGAACATAATACAATTCAGATTTCGTTTCAATATTAAAGATGTATTCGATTGGGCGCTCTCGGAGCACTTTTTTTGCCCTCAGAGCAATTTTTATGTTCGTTTGGTACAAAAAAAGCAATCTTTTTCAGATTTCAGAGCACTTTTGCGAATCTAGATATTTTTTCAGATTTGCTTCAGATTTACTAATACAAGTGCATTTGAGTTTGACAATTTGTGGACTTTGTTTACATTTGCGTGAATTTTTTCTACAGCAAAGAAAGGCATTGCATCGGGTGAATCTATTTTCGTAAATTATTTATGTGCAAATATTTAGAAATCAATCGGGACGGAAATATCGAATGTAAAATCTAACCATTGAATGGAAAGCGTGTAGAAAAGTGTCGAAGACTACACATATTCAAGTCGCACGATCATCAACACAAATAAGAGCAAGAGCGTTTTTATGTTCGATTAGGCACACGAAATCTGAAATACCACATAAGTATGGCTATGTGGCTACGGCTATAGATATTGGTATATAAAAAAATCTACTTATATTAAGATTAATGTCGTTTTCTATTGGGACCACCAGAAATCTGTGCAAAATATATTTGTATTGTGGTTGTATGCGTCTGAAAAAATATCGATGTCTGCAAAAAGTGATCCGAATGAAAAAATTGATTGATTTTCTTGCCCAATGGAACATGAAGTGATTAGATTAAAATAAAGATTGATTTTTTGTTCCAATGGAAAACCACATAAGACTGGATTGCTCTGGAATAAATTTACCGCGAACACATAAGCTAGATTGATCTGTAACCTCACTTTTCCTGCGTCAGCCACATGTATGAACTTTCAACTTACCTATTTCTTGTTCCATCGACCACGAAAAATCTGAAATCTGAAAATCCCAATGGAAAATGCAAAACGACATTAGTCCAGACCAATCTGGTCGACTTAAGATACCTACATTTTTTAATGTGCCCATTGAACGTGTCCATTTGTTTTTGGAGAGATTTGAGTTGTCACTGCGTAGAGAAGATTGGCATTTGAACGATTTGAACTGTCGACTTTTTTTCTCGAAACAAGGAGTGATTTTCTTAATATATTGAGCAAACATAAAATATAAATTATTCTTAACAAAATGAGAATTCCTTTTGGGAAACGACATGCTGAGATCGCCACATCCTTGTGAGTATTGCAGTACAGAATAAATTTGGTTTAACGTTATGCCACTCTTAGATAATAAACCATTTCAATACCATAGTTATGCAACCGTCTATGATTTTCCTCCTGGAAGCAGCAGTTTTACATAGTGCTTTCCCTTAGCATTTCAATCTACTTTAATAGTTACCTAGTTTGTTTAATTTATTTCGAAAATGTCAAAGATTTGTGAACATTTAGCAAGAACAGGGTCTTTTAAAATTAATATCCAACTCAATAATATTTCTGTATTATATTTCATGTATTTAGTTATTTCATACTAGTTTACAAATATCAGCATCGCATAATATGCACTTAGATGACTGCTTGAAAGGAGCTAAAATAGAAATAGAAATCATAATGTAGATATGTATTTCCCTTTAGTTCATCTCCAGATCGAGGGCCCAATATTTTAAACATATGACTATGACCTCATGCAAAGTTGAATTATTTTAACACTTCAAAAGATGTATACGATTGTTTAGAATAATACGAATGGAACAAAAGCAAACAATTTGTTAGGAACTAAAAGTGGTGATTTGTATTCATCTGTAGAGTGAATTTATTTAAATGCTGATTAGGGTCACAGCTCTATTTAGATAATGCAAACTGATTTTGAAGGAAATTTAAAATAACTTTGCTCGCTGTGTGCTTCTATCTTAAACTTATACCTTTATCATTTAAACGTTAAAAACATTGACAATTGTAACTACTTGTATAGGTACATTCTTAAAATGTGTCGATAATCTTATTGTCTATATTTTTCTAGCATCCCATCCCTAATTGGTTTTGGAGGAGCCGCTTCACTTGGCGTTCTTTACTTCACAGATTGGAAGCTTATTCTTCAATATGTTCCATACTATGGATCTAAATTCGAAAAGACCGAAGAATAGAAACAGAATGTAAATTAAAAATGTATAATAAAAATGTTTAAAGTCCGAGATGTTTTAGTTAATTATTTTGCTAGCTTTTGGTAGCAAAAGTTGGGGTCATGATAGAGTAACGTCACACACGATCCAACGGACGATAATTTCGCCTAAGGATCAAATGACCAGAAGAGAATAATATGGGAAGTGGACATCTCAGCTTAAACAAACTGAGTGTTAATTATCTATCATTTTCTTTGAACGTCAATTAATCCTCTCCAATTTAAACAAAACAAAAAATGAAGGACTTTACAGGTAAGTACAGTCAATTTAATCATATAGTTTTAATTAGATTTTATTAGTTAGATTTTATTATTTATTGAACGAAAAAGAATGCAAAAATATGAATATGAAACTTTGATCTTGAACTAAATAAAAATATTATAAACTACCTATCTGTCGAAATCAAGCAATGTATTATTTATTTAGGAAAAGTTCCCTAAACATGGTTTGCCTCATCATCGTGAGGCAAGTATACCCACATGCTTTCGTTTTTAGCGCCGGTAGATTTGGTGTGATTTAAATGATTTTATTAGAAAGCACTGGGGTTTTCCATTATGATGTGTTCATGCATGTGAGGCGATTGAACACTCAAGTGACTACTAGGAGTTTCTCTAAACATCAATAGAACTTGATCAAGTCGTTTAGCGTAAGCAATTCTTAAAATGCAAAATTTCTGAGCGTTAACGACATAAAGTTTAACGAATTCATTGTCCTTTTGCAAAGTTTGCAGACTGATATGAGTACCTATCGTATCCGAATTTCGAACTTGTGCAAGCCACTTCACTGTAATCCGAGAGGAGCTAAAAAAAAAATTCTGTGCACGATATTTTGTCTGTCGGTGGGTATAAATAAAGTATAGATACCTAGACTATAAAGACAGAAGGCAGAACCCGATGAAGAAAACAAAATACGACAGCGCTATCATCTAACCAAAGTAACAGCTCTAGACTGTCTACGCTGCGTCGTATGGTAGGGTACCGATGTAGTGTGTGCCTCATGGACTCCTATGTCTGTAGTAAAAAACGTCTGTGGATTTGTTTACATCAGCATTTTGCGATTTTATTGCATTCTATGAAGATCCACAAGGTAGACTAAAAACTATTTTTTTACTCTATGATGTAAAGCTGATGTTTCTAAACTTCGTTTTTTGAATTGTAAGTAAAAGTTCTCGTTCATCTGTAGAGTGCAGAACTAAAAAAAAAAAATTGCCTGAAAAAACATCGCTCACACAAAGCTCAAAAGAAAACCTCCAAGTGTCACTGCCTAAACTGTTCTCCAAAATCGTATGCACAGATAAAAACGAAAACGTCTTCCAATATTATAAACATCTTTTATTTATTTATTTTTAGTGCAAAATAAAAATTAAAACAACAAGAGAACATCATGGTTATAACTTAATTTGATTACTCTCTTATAAAATGGTTTCCCATTGCATCCCACACTAATTTATGCATTTTTACTTTAAAAATTGTTTACACTAACTCTACGTCAATAATAAACTGTATGGTTATTAATCGATTTTAAATTTTTTAGCATATGGCTCTCCGTCCTCTAGTCAATTGAATTCCAAATGTTTTGGCTGTTCCCATGAGAAGCAGTCGCGCCCGAAATGACCATAAGTACTCGTGCGTTGGTAGATTGCTTGACGTAAGTTCAGGTCCTTGACTATTCTGCCTGGTCTCAGGTCAAAGTTAGCTTTGATGATGTGCAAAAGCTCGCGTTGTGTTTTATGGGATGTGCCATAGTCAAAAACTGTTATAGAGAGTGGTTCCGCTACACCAATGGCGTATGAAACTTGTACCAAACAGCGTTTGCAAATCCCTGCTTTGACCAATGATTTGGCGACCCAACGCGCTGCATACGCTCCCGAACGATCAACTTTAGTGAAATCCTTACCCGAAAATGCGCCACCTCCGTGAGCCCCCCATCCACCGTATGTGTCGACGATGATTTTGCGTCCTGTTAGGCCTGCATCTCCCATTGGACCACCAATAATGAACAATCCGCATGGGTTAATGTGAACAATTGTTTTTGCATCGAAGTATTCTTCTGGTATTACCATTTTGATAACCTTCTCCATGACTTCCTTCCGAAGATCCTCGATTGTTATCTTTTCTGAATGTTGTAATGAAACCACTACTGTGTGTACACGTTTGGGTACGGTTGATCCTCGATTAAGAATATATTCGCAAGTAACTTGGGTTTTCGAGTCAGGTCTAGCCCACCAAAAATCACCGGCTCGTCGCAATTCAGCTATCTTCTCGTTCAATTTGTGGGCCAATACAACTGTCAGCGGCATGCACTCCTCTGTTTCGTCGGTTGCGTATCCAAACATAATACCTTGATCACCTGCCCCAATCTCATCTTCTGAACGATTGATGTGAACTCCCGCTGCTATATCTGGAGATTGTTGCGCCAGTGCTAAAAGTACATTGCAAGTCTTGTAGTCAAAGCCCTTTGATGAATCATCATAGCCAATGTGTTGGATTGTGTCTCTCACGACTTTCTGGTAGTCAATGCATGCGGTCGATGTTATTTCACCACAAAGTAGAACCATACCAGTCTTCGTAACCGTCTCGCAAGCTACCTTGGCGTTGGGATCCTGCTGCAAATGTGCATCGAGAATTGCATCACTTATCTGGTCGCACATTTTATCGGGATGTCCTTCACCCACCGACTCCGAAGTGAAGAGGAAAGATTGGCCGTCCTCCATATCATATTTGCCATCATTGCGGGTAGAGTAACCATTTGCTTGAGGAGCACTATTAGAAGTCTGCGGCATTGTGTTGTTCTCTTACGTATCTTTGGAGTGTGCGCTCAAATTAAAACGTTTGGAAAATGGTGTTCCTCTGTGTAAACTAGTTGTTTAAGGTATTTGTTTCACTCGCAAAAGTTTATGTTAACACGTTGTGCAACTTGATATGAATTATTTAACAATACACGTGCTACAAACCCGCGTGCTTCCAGACCTGACAGCTTACAACCATAAAATTAGAATTGAAAATTGTATACCTTTTACGGGCTATATAAAGCTAGCGCACGGGGGAGGGAAGGAGGGGCAGACGATTACGACGACGAAGGAACAGAATTTCTGACAAGAGTGGGATATTGGTGCGTCCAGGCAAGTAGCACAAGCAGATAATTTTATTGAATGGCGATGTGAAGGCACGTGTTGGAGAAATTAAATAACACAAAATATATACACCGACTAACAGGGAGGGTCCTTGCCACCACCTAATGTATTTTTTAGCAAGAAAAATATAGCAATAAAATCACCGTTCCGATAAATTTTGTAGAAACTAGAAATTCCAAACAGCTTAGGAATATTTTTCTCCCTGAACGTGCCTGAAATTCCCTTTAACCTGCAACCTTATGGGCTAATTCCGCTATGAAAGGAACATAAATGAAAGAGTTCAGAAGCATCTAGCAGCTTCTAAGCATAAATGAGGGATAAATTAGGCAAAATACATTGAAAGTTTTTGGGGATAATTGTTTAGTATTAAACTAGTTGCACCGTACTAATAAAAAATTCAAGACTCGCCTTTAAATTTACGGAAGCTCAAAATTGCGAAATTTGTATGGAAAATATAGGCATTTGTGAACTACTTAAATTTAAAGTTTAGACTAAATGTTGATTTGATTAAGTTGAAAATAATAGTAGATACACTAAATATGGAATATTACGTTTTTGGAACGTGAGAGGCCTTGTCCTTTTGACAGTTCGACAAATGTCAGTGTTACTGGATGTCCATAGATTTGCTTCGGTGTTGCTAGAGATTAGAAAAAATGTGTTAAAGATCTGATAAAAATAAATAAGATTTTGCATTTCACTATGTAAAATTTCAATTTTAAAAAATATTTTGCATATTTGTACTCGATCCAAAAATTAGATGTAGTATTTACTTATAGAATAGCTACAATAAATGTAGCGCATGCTCAAGGAATTCTTCTCTTCATTTTACAATTGTGAACTGATGATAGGATTCTGACCAATTCAAAGAAATGACAAGGCTCCATTCAGTAAAGAAAAAAAAGAAGGGTTCAGTTGGATTTTTTTCCAATTCGATGCAAATTCTGTAATGGCTTCCTATTCTGCATCCTCGATGCAAAGTATTTTAACCATTTAACTCAAAAAACGCCAATTAAATTATAAAAAAAAATGTAAAAACATCTGCGTTGAGATATTGCAAATTATATCGAACACATTAAATGTGATTGGTTTTGGTGAAAAACAAGTGAAAACAAAAATAATTCTGACCATATTCAAGTTGTTTTTTTTTTTTAATAAAACTTGCACTCTTTTCTTTATTTTTTAAATACATGATTTGTGGAATTAAAAAAAAATAGTGTAGTAAGAAGGAATAGAAATTTGTCGATAAAATGGATGAAAGGACATTAAACGATTTACTCGAATGTTCTGTGTGTTTGGAACGGCTTGATACGTCTTCCAAGGTCCTGCCATGTCAACATACCTTCTGTCGCAAATGCCTTGAGGTGATCTATTTCATTATACTTCTTTGAAGAAGAATATGTATCTATATTTGTCTTTTTAGGTGATTGTCGCAAGTCGTCAGGAACTTCGTTGTCCAGAGTGTCGTGTGCTAGTCGATACGAAAATAGATGATTTGCCACCCAATGTTTTGCTAATGAGAATTTTGGAAGGTGGGTTTTTGAATATGCTTTTGCGTTTAACGTAGATATAATGTAGTTTCAAGCGGGAATCTTTGAGATGGATAAAAGTTGAACGGATTTTTGCTAGGAAATTCCGTTGCACAGCATAAATGGTCAGGTATTGTTTTATTAATTTGTTCTCTGGAATGCGGTTGGTATAACGCAAATGCTGGCTGTTCTCTGCAAAGAAATATTTGTAGGAGTATAATTAATTAATGCTTTTGGAGCTATGTCCATTACATGTTGTGTACCAATTACATAGAGTTCGGCTTATTATCTGATTTGTATATTATGTTATAGGTATTATATTACGCACATAGACTAGATATTAGTTTCACAATTTATTGAGTACTGTCCATAGTGACATTTTGCCAAAGGTGCATGCGGTGTGTCGTTGATATTTTGTATGGATTTGTTCAAGAAAGTCACTCAAAATAAACGATATTTTAATATTTCTCCACCCAGTTTATCAGCTTTTTCATTTTCCCGCACACCACTGCCAACCTGTACCTGTAGCTCTTTGCAACAGAGACTAACAAGTATAGATTTTATTATCCTATCGTCGCCTGGCTGTCGATAAAAAAAATAATATCAGCGTGTGGTAGTGCAGTCTCATCCAAGTCCTAAGTAGGAAATTGTCTAAATCTTATGGAACTGGATAATTCAAGAATTTCTGAGTAAAATCCAGTACCAACGTCAATACAATTAATTTTTGATTATCGGCCGTTCTTATAAATGAAGGTCGATTCGTTGGTGGTAGTTGATTATAGGTAGTGTAATTTGTCTCTGCTGTAAAAATAAGTAACGAATGCTAAATCTTGAAAAGGACTTGTGTGCATACATTATTCCTTAAATATTTTTGTAAAATCTACGCGTACCCATTCAGGCTGGGTTACAAACTGTCTGCTTGGCTTAGCAGATTTTCGCATGAAAAGATGAAAATTTTTCAGATTGAGTGCAACTTCCAGCCTTGCTGTGGATTATGGAAAAGATCAGCATGGCAAGAATTTTGTAGCCAATGCTTTACGAACTTTTCATACTTAACAAAGTGTCTTTTGGGAGCGGGTAAGTAATAATTGTATGACAAGGGAGGTTTTGGCTTGTGTGCAATGTTGTTGTAAGTAATTAATTGTAAAGGGGCCACAAAGCAGTTGAAATTTTCAAAAGACGACGACTATACGTGTGATAATTTTATTTTAATTATTTTTTAGTGTAAAGGTTTTATTATTTGAAGCATTTTCTGGTTAGGGAATTGAAAAAATTCTTCAGTTAGTACTTACTTGTTAAGAGATAAAATACAATATTTTAAATTATACTGTGAATATCCACAGAAAAAAAACGTTCCATTGAAACAAATAATATGTTAGAACTTGATTTTATACAAAAATGATTGAGTACATTATATTGTTATTTATTCTATTCCTATTTTTATCACAATATCTTCTTGTTTTAGGTATGAAAAATGCTGCCGCAAACCAACATAACTTAAATAAGTCACCCAAAATAAACCTCCCACCACCCGAGGGACAAGTTGTTGGCGCTATTTTAAGTGGAGATGGCGGAGTCGTTGGTGGTATTTCCATCATTAACGTCATTGAGCAACGTCCATCTAATACAAATGTAAATCAAAAAGATAAATTTATAAAATGTCCTGCCACTGATCGGATGTTGCAATCAGTGCCTTGTCAACAGCAGAAGCCTAAAAATCTCACGATTAATGACTTACAAAATCAGCAGCAGCTACATCAATCATTTCCGCCAAATTTGCAACAATTAGCACAACCACAACAACAACAGCAGCAGTTAAACATATCTGTAACCAATGAAAGGGGATACGTTCCACGAGTTTTTGCTTTATACGATTTCTTGTCGAAAGAGCCCCAAGATTTGAGTTTCAAAAAAGGGGATGTCATCCTTTTAAAACGAAAGGTTGACGCTAATTGGTTTGTTGGTGAACTAAACGGCCGCGAAGGTACCTTTCCAATAAACTACGTTCAGATCATCGTCCCCCTTCCCGTTCCACAGTGCATCGCATTATATGACTTTAAAATGGGACCGAACGAAGAGGAAGGGTGTCTTACCTTCAAAAGAGGCACGATGATCCATGTGTTACGCCGTGTTGATCACAATTGGGCCGAAGGCAGAATTGGTTCGTGTATAGGAATCTTTCCAATTGCTTTTGTCGAAATGAACGCTCTAGCCGAACAGCTTCTAGATGGAAGTATGGGTCAGACAATAAATCATCAGCAGCACATTGTCAATGCGACGCCAAGAATTCTTCCACCGATACCATTAGAGTCGAGCGCAAATGATTCGACCAGTAGTTCATCGACTGTCACCACAACAAGCCCAAATTCGACTTGCAGTAGTAATTCTAGTTCGAATTCAATCCCAAGTAGCCCTGGATCAAATCCAACATCGCCTCAAAACAATAATTCAGCAGTTAAGTATCGCGACTACAAGGAAAAGAGACATTCGTTGAACGTTCTCACATCTGGCGCAAATTTGAGTATTATCCAATCTAATCGGCACTCAGCAGAAATACTAAGTGTTCCCATTTGCGCGGGACATGAGTCCAATTCAATTCAAAGTCAAAACGTTGCAGCAGCTCAAAGTTCAAGCACGACTAGGCCACATACTGAAGTAGGAACTCCTACGCGTGATCAAAGCTCTGCTCCAAGTCGAGTAAATGTGCTTAAGACTGGAGGTCAACAGAATATTCCAACAACCCTGCCGTGGGGTTATTTAGCACTGTATCCATACAAGCCTCGTAAAACCGACGAACTTGAGTTGAAGAAGGGTTGTGTATACATAGTGACAGAGCGATGCTTAGACGGATGGTTCAAGGGGAAGAATTGGCAGGATGTGTCTGGAGTGTTTCCCGGAAACTATGTTACACCACTACGAAGTCGAGATCAGCAACAACTAATGCATCAATGGAAGTTCGTTCAAAGTAGTCAACCTGCGTCGCCGCAAGTTCAAAGCCCAAATAGCAACAAAGGTGCAAATTTCGCTCCGACTGGCAATGGCATTAATATTTTGGAAAACATTAACATTCAACTATGTCAAATGTCGAGTGTTCCCCACCAACCACCAGAATTACCGCCACGAAGTGCTGCTGGCGGTCCTTCATCAGCATCATCCTCATCGTCCGTATGGGCGAAGCCATTGGGCTATCATATGGAAACATTTTTCGGTCGTAAATGTGGAAACGGACAACAACAAGTGCAACAGCTACAGCAACACAAACAGAATGCAGCTGCTCTGGCAGGGGGTCAAACAGTCAAAAGGCTGATCAACAAGGAGTCAAAAGAAAAACACAGTGCTAGTCAAGAAAAAACGAAAGACCTGCATGCCTCATCATCATCGTCTGCAGTGAGTTTGATGAAGCGCCTTACAAATATTAAAAGATCGAAGTCACCCAGCTCGAACAACGCCACCAGCAGTATACCAGTGAATTCGTATTCCATGGATAATCCTTCGTTCGAGGAAAGTGCAGCACCAGTTAACCAACCTACAACTACGCAACAGCCAATGACCCAACAACCGCCAAACACACCTAATGACCGTATGCCGAACACTGATGTAGCTTTGCATCCTGTTCACGTGAGGTAATAGGAATCTTTTAAATAGCATCCGTATACCAATCAATTGAATATTTTCTTGCAGATCTGGTTCTTGTCCAAGCCAATTACTTCAAAGTCTTCCAGCTGACTTGAGTGGAGTATACATTTCGAATGAATCAAACCAATCATCATTCGGTTCACAGCGACTTAAAGCGAACAAAGACCGACCACAACTGCAAGGGTGAGTTTCTCATTCGCTACGTCGTTCAGAACAAAAGTGTTAATGTTTTATCCCCAGCTTACGCCAACAGGTTGATGGAACTTTTCGGCTAGCCGCACCAGGGGGAGGCACTTCACTCCTTATTAGCACATCATCGTCCACCCCATCAAATAATATTCCTCTAAATAAAACTCAACAACCAGCCCTCATACATCATAGAAAATCTCAGAGTCTTGATGCAAATACGATATCAACTCAACTGTCCAACAATTTACAACAAGGAGCTGCAAAAGGATCAGCACATATTCGAGAGAGGTTAGTTCATAAAACTAAAACTTTGCAGTTCTTTCAGGAATTCTAATCATTATTGGGATTTGGTTTTGGTTTGGTTTGGCAACTCTTTTAGCAGGTTCCGATGTATAGTGTCGTACCCACCGAACAGTGAACTTGAATTGGAACTGAACGTTGGTGACATTATTTATGTGCACAGAAAACAAAAGAACGGTTGGTACAAAGGAACCCATTCCCGAACTCATAAATCGGGTTTGTTTCCAGCCTCCTTTGTGGAGCCTGATATATAATTTTTTTTTATATGTTATATAATTCGTTGTTAGGAGAGTTCTTAAGAAAACGTTGCCAATGTAATATTCAATTTTTATTAATCGTTATTTTTAAATTGTATCCCACCTTAAATAATTTTTGTTTTTATTTCAAAATTTGTCTTAAGTGCTTCGCCGTTGGAAGTTAGATTTACAAATAAAGTGATATTAATGAGGCATAGCCACCGTTTTCTCTATCTATGTTCGATGTTTCATTACTATCTTACATTAAAGTGTGGATATGATGCATTTTTTAGTTAACAGGCGGATGTCACTATCGCATTATATATATCATATTTGAGCAGGTTAAATAGTTTAGGTCTCAGTGGCTTCGATGTAAGTTTGCGGAACTCCTATGCTAGGATCCCTGGTTCGACCATATTTATCTAAAAACTATCGCACAAGTTATATTTTAGCCTTAAAAGTAAAAGCCAAAGACTTCACATTTCTTAAAAAAAAATGTGTGAGATATCCATACATAACCCTTAAAAAACGACACGAAGTGTAACTTGTTTTCTAATTTTTTGTATTGGCTGATTCTTGTCAAAAGACACTGGCAGCTAATTGTGACAATAGTTGCCTTAACACAATAAAACATTTAATCAATGTACTTAAGACATTTTTATTAATTTTTCTTTTTAAATAAAAATTGTTACTCATTATTATGTATATAATACAAATCTCCAATGACATACACAATATGTATTTTGTTATCATTGGAAATGGCACAAACTTTTAGTACGTAACATTTTCTATCTGAAATATTCTTTGAAAGAATTTAGGAAACATGTATATTAGCTTAAATAAATAAATGTGAAATCGGATAAATTTATGACATTTAAATTAAAAATTTAATACATAATAGTAATATGCATATATAATAGAAATTATGACAACAATTTAACGTAATTACCTATTCTGTTAATAGTTAGAACAAATACAATTCTTCTACTAGCTACGATATGTTTTTGTAGTTAGTTGAATGTAAAACTTAGCAAAACCAATAATTAACTAGTTATAAAGAAAACTTGTAATACCATTTTATTCGTTAGTAACTAATAGAAAATTGAATGCAGTAGGCTCTTTGAAATTAATTTTCTATTCATTTATTTTTGATCATGAGGTTGAGTGATTTACTCTTTGAATCTAAGTAAACGAAACTAATATCCTATACATTTATTTTTAAATCAGAAAATACTGCTTCAGTCTTCAATTCTATACTACTTGTTACATTGCAGCTAACGATTTTTCTGGCATTGTCCTACATGATATTAAAGTAACTTAATGCTTATTCTCAATAAACTAAAACATCATCTTCGCCAACCACATTTTTGGATATTTTTATACATACTGAAAAAGTAAATTTAAAACCATGCCACGCATTTTTTCAGAGTCTGCTGTAAATAGAAATTGAGTTAGAAATTTTAGACTTGGATCTATAACAAAAATAAAATCGACAACATGTGATCTTTTTTATATAGCATATATATGAATATATTTACAAAATATTTGCCCGATTAAGAACATCTTCGTATGCATTGCTTTATTTTGTACTTTTGTTTAAAACTTTTTTGTTGGGTGTTTCTTTGTTTCTATCAAAAAAAGATAACACTTTGTTTAGTTTGTAGGTTTTTGATATTATGTAATATATATTTTTTTTGTACCATTAGTTTTTATTTAGATATCAATAAGAGAGAAATTTACTTATAAAGACTAAAGCACAAACTGAACACGTTTAAACAAAATATTCTGATGACAAGTTTTTAACAAATGAATGCAAGAACAACAACAAGCTGGTAAATATAAATTATGTTACTAAAAGTGTGTATACAATATTAAATAAAAAATATCAGTAGTCATATAATACGACGAACAAAATATTTAATATGCATAAATGTTTTTCAATGTTTTATAATTAAACAATCAAAAATTACTAAATAATAAAAACTTGATCGTTCGATGTAAACCTTAACCTAAGTGAAAATAATTACATAGCGAATAAAATTATTAAACAGCTACAAATATTCTCAGTAAATTGTAAGACCAGCTCGAATATTTTCTATGTAACTCAAGAAGTACTACTTAACAAACCTGACGTTAATCTTACCAGTGTAACAATAAAATATATCGAATGAAATATACGATCTTCTCTATACAAAATCTAACAAAAAAACATAATATCAGCGAAAACAAATAGATAATAGTAATTTTAACTAAAAAAACAAATAAAACCTTTATGAATGTAAATTGCTGTCGATATTTTAAAATGGGAATGAATAAACATAAAAATACAGAAACGTGTACGAAATTTGAGTTTTTACACATATATATTTCAATTTATGTCAAATTACTATTTTTTCTTTAGACAATTTGTAACAGATGTTCCTGCAATTTCGGTATTTGCAGGAAACATTAATTTCAGCTAGGTGAAAATTCTATCGAACTTCCACTATAGATAGATTTTAACTGCATAAAATCAGTCACGGACTAACTTCCGAGCTTTCGCTCGTCTTCTCGTAGCAAATATTCTCCATAGCAAAATATAACAATCAATTTTTTCTTTTCACTATAGCTTTTCGTCTTTCTTGACCCGTTAGTATGTGATACACACAAATCGTATAGTGAAAAGATTTTAAAGTATGGGCCCCTGGGCCACTCGCGCAATTGGGAAATCGGTTGAGCGGACTCGTCACAAATCCGCTAACCAAACCGAATATTAAAAAGAAAAAAAAATTATAATAGCATTAATTTAATTAATCTAATTCCTATAAATTCAACTTCATCCAACCCTAAATATATTGTAATCTCAACCCCTCTCCCCCTACAGTGTTTTTGTTAAAAAAAAAGCCTTAGATGGAATCAGTACTGCTTACGAGCAGATTACACAACTTCGCGATAGTAATCGCCAGATTTTGGCCAAATCACAGAAAGTTGCTTATCCATTTCTATAAAAAAAAAAAAACCCTATCCAAACTCTGCCCGATCGTTGTCACTGCATGCACAACTTAATTCATCCGTAGGCAAGGTACAAGAGTAAAGTAGAGGAATAATTGCCTTATCCCATGCGGTGTCAAAATTGTCAATTACTGGAGCATACAAAAAACGGATGCACAAATAATCCTTCTTGCCGAAACTGTCATCTCGCTTACCGGAGCCCCCACACAATTGCACTCGTGTTTCTTGTGCGATGTGGGATCGGTCTCAATATTATGATCTCCCACATTAAATCATTTCTATCAAACCGAATGTACAGAATCGAAGCCGACAATACGTACCTACTCACAGGTTTTTGATTTAAACGATGGAATTCCGCAAGGCTAACCACTCTGTCACACTTTTCATAATTGCATATAAAGACAAAAGCGAAATAATTTCAAAGTTTAAGAGAATTGATTGAATCATTATTGCAAAATGCGACCAAATAAACCGTGCAAAGCAAAGATTTATGAATGATTAAAAGAGATGGATGTCTTTCGTACGTCTACCAAAACCCATTTGTTTACATTGTTGTTTTTGTAATTTCAACCCCCGTGACTTCATGCATTTTTGGGAAAACAGCTTGTAGGTATATATATAATAATAATTATATATCTCTGTATTCCATTATCTTTGCCTAGGTATTGAAAGGATGGAGAAATCAAAATTGGGACAAAGACTTAATTTTCAACGAAATAACTGTGAGTCCTCGAAGTGTCAAGTATAGTTGTAGTTATTGTAATTGCGTGTTAAAAATCCTACTTTGCTTTGCTTTGCTGAGACCGAAGCTCAAAAAAACAGGCCTTATATTAATCGATTGATCGAAAACGACATTTGATTTATGAATATTTTGGCATGATATCACCGTACCGGTACATTTAATACCTTCTAGTACTTTTGCATTCCTACGTTTATTCTAAACTAACTACGAGAACACGATAACTCTACATTATGCGAACTGTCATTTGGCCACGTCAGCCCAATCATTATAATTGGCCAATCAAAAACGACCAACTCATTAATATGTAAAGTAAGAGGAGGGAAATAGTGAAAACAATACTACGTTTTATTAAATTTTCTCTACGGAAAGAAGTCCAACAAAGATTTTGATCGGTAACATTTTTTCTCAATTAGTTGGAAATGAAAAGAAACAAGCATACCAAATTATTTTGGATAAAACTACTCCAGCTATAGTCATCTCTGGGTAACCTTACATCGATTACACCTTGGAACAGAGAAAAAAAAATATTCACAATGTCTACGCCAGTTTTCATAACCGTTCCAAGGTACGTTGCTATTTCACCAAACCCACTATCAGCGACAACAGCACCAACTATGGCAACGAGCTCCAATTGTGGAGCATCATCTTCAGATGAGTCTACAGTTTGCTTGCGTGGAAAAAAACGTCGCTTGGATCATTTATCATGGGAGGAAAAACTTCAAAGAAAGTAAGTTCATAGTCTAAAATATTTCTAATGGAAATATGAGTCATGAGGCAATTTCTTTCATAGAAAACTTAAAAATCGTGTAGCAGCACAGACTTCCCGCGATCGAAAGAAAGCGCGCATGGAAGATATGGAGCAGCATATCACTGAACTCACTGAGAAAACCGAGATTCTACAAAATAAATGCGACAGCCTTCAAACCATAAATGAATCGCTTCTGGAAAAGAACCAGAAACTGGACAAAAAAGTCGAATTTTTGAAACAACAGCTCGAGCTATTACAAAACTTGCAACAGCGAAACGAACATCAGTCGGAGAATTGTGTTGATTTTGATTCTATTCTCAAAGGATCTGCAGTATCCATTTTTAACCCTCTGCCGCAGGGAATGAGGGAATCTCAATCGATTACACAAAACAACCAAAAGCAGTGCCGGAGCAAATACCATACACCCTTGAGCGGGAGTTCAGCTGCAGCGCTCTGGAAGATTGTAGCGCTTTGCCTTCTATACAAGACATGCTCGAAGATTTCGACGCCACTAAACTGGAAGAGCTTGCCGAAAGTCTACTCGCAGATATCACTGCAGACATGGAGAGCAGCCATCCACAAGGCCATCCAGATGCTACCCAAGATGCGGGCATCGCAGAGCGATTGTCTAGATCAATGGTGGGGACCGCACCAGAAGTCCTGGAATCCAGCCAACATACAAGCCGCAACAATATCAACGTGAAAACAAATACGGTAAACACAACAGAAGCACCTTTGGACACAGGTGAAACTATATACGGGACCTATGACGAGAAATCCAATTCCATTACAATTATAGTCGGCGATGATTCAATTGCTATGAACGAAGCAGTCGAAGAGGTGTACTGTGAGGGAGAGGGACCACAACACGCTGAGATTATAGAGTGTGGCATGACGTCCGATGATGTTAACAATGACGACGAGGATTTTGATCCAAGGGAAAATTGTTTGTCTGTTCCTACCGCTGGAAAAAGAAATAGTATGAGAAGTCCTTTGTCGATACATTCGTATTCTGATCCGGGGTACGAGTCTATTGGTTCACCACAGAGTGACATTGACAGCACGATATCAACATTTGATGAAATGGTTTGGAACAGTAGTATATCTGAGCTATTTCCTTCGTTATTGTAGGACTAGTTTTTGTAATCCAATTGCGATTTAACTCCTACGTTAATGTAATTTATTTAAGTTTAGATGTACATCCCCAGCGCATAAGTATTGTAATGGATTAAGCAACAATTTGTATATTATTTGTTGATAGTTATAAGGTTCCTGTAAATAATAGAAATTAAGGAAATGTGTATGTAACTAATTTTAAACTGTTGTGTTTTAAGTGATTAAAAGATAATAACTTAGCAGCGGAGTTTGGTGATAATTTTAAGACTCAATTACATCTCCTTAGTGCACTTGTGTAATAAGACGGGTAAAAGTTCCTTCCAAAAGCGGCATTTGAAAATTTTGGATAGCCAAAACTATCATCCGTCGCTTGTCTTCCAAAGCCTTTTTCACTCAAGATACAATTCAACGCATCCATTTAAATTTTTAAATTGTCCGACTGTTTTTGATATTGAATTCAGAGGGAATCATTGGAGGAACATCCGAATATCATTTTAGATTCATAAATAACAAAATCAAAGAATCGCTAATGATGCAAGGATTAATATATTTTTATATATATTTTTATCTTTAAACAAAGTATACATAAAACAGATTCATAAATAACCAGATTAAAGAATCGCTTATGATACGGGGATTTATATCTCTTTATATATTTTTATCTCAAAACAAAGTATACATAAAACATTTCATTTTCTGCTATGCGATTCTTTGGAGGTTGTTGATATTGTTAGCGATATTAATTTGCCAAATGTCTCAACTAAGTCCGACGTGACTCTTTCAGTAATTTGCTTCAATTTACCATTGCCTTGGCCACATATCAGGCGTTCTATACGAGCCGTCGGGCAAATAACTTGTACTGATGCATAGATTGTATCTTAAATAGAAAAGAATGTTTATAACCATTACATGTCTAATTAGCCATGTGGAATGCTACTTTTCTCTTCATTGTAGTACTCCATCTGACTCTGCAGATTATATGGTATCTCCTGCGGCAGATAATCCAATAACCTCGCCCGAACACTTTCAACTATTAAGTCAACGGTTGGCTCATCTGTAAATACATCCCTTGCGTAAATCCACGGCTTAGGTTTGGCCTGACGCAAGAGATAACTCTGCAAAAGGAAGCACTTGAGATAATCCTTCATACGAATCAACAATAATTACTCACCATTATTTCACTAAGGCCATCACCAATGATAGAGGAAACCATAAAGATATTCGAAAAATTACTCCAACCAGCTTGACGAGTTTTTAAATCTACTATCGGTGGTCCATCAATTTCACTGTCATTAATCTTTTTAGGCTTTCTTGTTCCTGACAGTGTATCATTTGATAATTTCTTTACCAAATCCAGCAAAATCCTCTTCGACTTAAGTGCATCAATTTTATTAAGAATCAGAAAGCTTTGTAGAGCTGGATATGCCTTTAAGGTGTCCAATACTGTAGCATGAAGCTCATTCCTTGTCCAAGAATTGGAAACATCATGCATTACAGCAATAATATCAGCATGTTGGATTGCATAGCGATAGGCACTCTTAAAACTCTGTTCCAAGTTGTGTTTATTGATTTCTTTTTGAGTCACTAGGCCAGGGGTATCATAAAATACTAATTGGATGTTTCCTGTTGTAAAGATTGCTTTGTTGGCCTTACGAGTTGTGTGAACTTTAGTAGAAGTTGGACATACCTTTAAACAAAGAGGAAATATTAAAAAAAGGGTCTGTTTTTTTTTTTCTATTCAATGTATAGGTACTCTTTGATGAATAAGGCTGTTAATAAAGGTACTCTTTCCGGCATTTGGCACACCGATGACTGCAACATGGAGGCACATTTGTTCGTTTTTTACTTTTTCGCTGTCTTTGCGTGCAACGGCATTCATCGAAAGTTGTTTGGAGTTTATGAGTAATAAACATTTAGGGTTATTTGATTTAACTCCACTTAGAATTAATTGTAGAGATTTATGAAATAATATTGCCATATTGGTGCACCAAATAATAACTGATTGTACACTACGATGTTACGCAAAATGTTTGATGTCAGTGAATTGTCAAAAGTGACTTTAATGTCACAATACTGCCAAGTACCAAGTCTTATGTGGTACATATTCGATTGGGAGCTCTCAGAGCAATTTTTATGATCGTTTGGTACAAAAAAAAAAACAATCTTTCTCAGATTTCAGAGCACTTTTGCGAATGTGGATTTTTTTCAGATTTACCAAAACAAGTGCGCTTAAGTTTGATAACTGGTTTAGTTTGTTAAGCTTTTCGTGAATTTTTTTACAGTAATGAAAGGCATTGCATCGGGTGAATATATTTTTGTAAATTACTTCTGTATAAATATTTAAAAATCAATCGGGACGCAAATTTCCAATGTTTTAATATAAAATTCAACCATTGAATTGAAAACGCAGGCTTATGGAACATGCAACGATATTGATCAGCAATATAAGCTGTGCAAATTGCATTCGTTTTTGGAAAAATCAGAAATGGATATCGACTTGAAAAATGTTTCCCTGTTCTAGACAAAAATAAAGTATTTTTGGTGATTCGTAGTCTTCAGATGACGAGGATAATACGATAAAGATAATAATTCCTCCAAAATTATAGTCATTGCCATTTATGTATTTCGTTATTTTGGTGTTCACGAAACTTTGCGCATTTGTTTTGAAAGCAAAGTATATTGGTATTGTGGCGGTATGTGTTAAAAGATTGATTTTCTGCCCAATGGAACATGAAAAGTAATCCTTCTAACGATAAACAGTTTGTAACCGCCGGCTGTGTGTCAAACATTGGTATTAGTGAAAGTATCTATGTGTAGATCGAGATTTCTCAAAAGTGTCTTCAAAAAGAGATTAATTTTTATGTTATACCTACGTCCTTTAAAAACATTTGCAATTCGTCTATTGCAATTTCGTTTTCTCTCAAATTTTCTGTCTGAGTACGAGTGGTACATAGAAACGAACATCGACTAATTCCTGGATCACTATCTAAATCTAACCGCTAAGTCCAATGATGATAGTCACAATCTACGTCACTTTCGGCAGTTCATTAACTGAATGTGATAGCTCATATATTAAGCGATGGGATCGCACACAAATCTTGTACTTAGACAGTCTACATAATAACGATTGATTATTTACATTATCGTAGTTAATAAAAATGTTCCGACACAAACAGTGCGGATGCGCCAAAGTAAAACGTAATTTCAAAAAAAGATATTTTAAAAAAACATAATAATAGGAGACATGCACTTAGAAGGTAACTATTCGTTTGCTTACTTACCTTATATTATTTGTTCATAGGTACTCGTCGCTAAGTCACATTCATACATCTGTCGGAAATGCGGTTCTTAGCTCGTTTGCAGTTTTTAGGTATTTATCAAACAAATAAAAAGTGATTTATCAGTGAATCAGTCAGGAATCCGAATGTATCAACTCCTGTACTCATAAAACGAGCATGTACTCATTTCTGATAGATGGAAACATAAACAAAGCTAAACTATTGAATTATTCAAAGACATAATTAATAGAAATTGTTACAATTTGATTGATAAAGGAGAAAAAAAATTTAAAAAAAGTTGAAACTTGAGTTGTGTTACTTTTGCTTTTCACATAATAACAGGGATTTTCCTTTCTGCAAAAGTTGACTTTCATTAAATAAAAAATTGTGCAGAAAAACGTAGTATATCACGATTTTTTGCAAAATTTTAAAATTTATTTGCTATTTACTATTAGATATATTATTTTGTATTTCAGGAATATTCTATTAACTTCCTGCTTTTATATATGTTGTATAGCAATTATACTAGCAATCAAAATTTAAAATTTGTAACATAGATAACACTAGCACAATTCGTCACCTAGTTTCGAGAAAACGACGTTTCAAGTTTGAGTACGAATAAAACAAAAACCTTCAGTAAAACTGCCATTAAACAAATTTATTTATTTAGTGGCTAATGAGTTCCATTTACGCTTTTTTGTTTTAACTGGGCAATTGGTTTGTTTGTAATCTCAAGTTGAAAAAGGAAATTGCAACATGGCCTGATGTTTTTTTTTTTTTTGTTTTTTTTTTCAAATAATGCGTATTTTTATGGTAAGAGGCACTTTTTGACCAACCTATGTGGCATTTAAATATGGGACAAGATTGCGATTTTTGAATACTTATGTGGAATTTCCATACAAAAGTTAAAATAAAAACATTTTTTTAACAACTGCTATTTTATTTTTCTTGTCGTCTTTATTGTTAAACATATTTATTTTATGTAAAAAACAAGGTAAGTTATCGTTTCAAAGAACAATAATTCTATAGTATAACTACGTTTGTTTATAACTGGGTTCTTAAAATCAAATATTTCAACTTTTTGGAAAATTAATTTAGTGCCTTCAGAGGTTAAGAAAGGAAAAAAAAATAAAACAAAATATGTATTGTACCCGGCTTTTAATTCATATCGCACTATTACAAAAAAAAAAATTAAATAATTATACATAATGCAGAAAAATCAAACATAATTTGAACAGTAACTATCTATAAGGCATTTATGAAGCCGATTGTGTTGTATGTATCACTCATGCACTGAAATCATTTTTAATGCTTACTTTGACTGGGAGCTGGGTTTGTATACGTATCAAATAAATACTGAAAAATTATTATGCATATAAAGCACTTTTGAGGAAAAATTTTATGTTTAGATCATTTAAGCACTGAATGAATTTGTGTTTTCAAATGAAGCATAATTTTAGTTCAATTGAAAGTATAGTCCATTTAAAATATTTAAGAAATTTCAGAAAAGTTCATACGAAAATGTGACCTTCACATACAAAGGCTTATATTGTGGCAGGAAAATACTGACCATTAATTCCCAAAAGTACGTTTATATTATTTGTAACAATGATATCTTTGGCAGTAATTGAGATAGGGTAGATTTAATTACACCAAAAGAAAGATCTCCTTTTTGTCTCTTAGAAAACATTCCTAACTCAAAAATGGCAAAAATGCAAATGTGTCACTCCGATACTGAGGTGACGATTTCTTTTTAAGGTGATGGAAAATCCAATTGAGTTTACTAAATCTTCTTCGTAACCTATCCCTAGAGCATGCAATCGTATAACAGGGGCGGAATCGCGAGAGCCATGAATGAGCTCTTATTTCTCTGATGATCATAAATTAATTGTTTTAAATAAAACGAATTGCTAATACCATTACTCTAATCTATCTGATTGGCAGCTCCTAGGCACTCTGTCTGCAGCATTTATTGTTGTTTGTGAAATAAAGTTGTCCAATGCTCTGCACACGAAATCGTATGTAAAGTTGAGATACAGCTTGGAGTTGGAGCCCGTAAAGGTGGATCTGGATAGCAATCACATTGTTGTTCTTGCGGTAAGCACACGCACCAAAAGCGCATTGAAGCTTACTGTTAAATTGTCATCAATGATTTCCTTAATATGATTTTTATTTACATTTATCTGGAAATACAAAATAACAAACGCATATGCGAAACAGTTCTACCAATCGTGCTTGGAATTGATTGCAAGTACACTTCTGCCCTTCGATTGGATGAGTCAGTTTAGGACCAAAAGATAAATGAATACCGAATATCCATATCCCAATGCATTTGCTACCGAAAAAACATAATCTTTTCTATCGAATCTATTATAAGAGAGCAACAGTTGCAATAACGATTCAGCAACATCTTTCAATATTCCAATGCATTTGGTATCGGAAAAACATCATCTTTTCTAGAGAATGTGTTTTCAGAGAGCAACAGTTGCAATAAAAATTCAGCAACATGTTTCCTGTGTTCGATGTCCTTGTGATGAATTTGTGAAATGCGCAGTGTAGTTTCTTCAATTTCGTGTATGATCTCTACAAGTGGGATTTGGTATAAAAAGGCTGAAACAGTTTCGATTTCATCAGTTATTTAAACGTTGTCCTTAAAATCGGTTAAAATAGAAAAAAAAGAACAGTGAACCGTGAAAAAGTGTAAGTGAAACAGGAAATTCGTTAAGGATTATGTTTACCCTTCCTTTTACTGTAATTTCGGTCTCGGTTTAATTGATTAATAAATTACATTTTAAAAAAAAAAATGGTCCTGGCAATTCGTGTAATTTCTAGTTTCAAAGTATATTCGTTGCACAAAAAAATATTATAAGACTTAAATTTAATTGAATAATTGTTTTTAATAATGAAAATTGATAAGACTATTATAATATTTATTTTAAGACAGTTTTGCGAAAATGTTCTTATTGTTCGTAGTGAACGTTAGGCATTTTTTTAATGAATTTTTTTTTTTTTTTCAAAATCGCTTTGAACTTTGAATGAGTGCTTTTCCCTAATACCAGTTTACATTGAAAATTTTGAATTTTTGTGCAATAACAAAAGATTTAGAAAATATTAAAAAAAAAAAAATGGTCACGTTTTGTATAACATCCGCATAGTTCTTGAGGATAGTGTATAGTGTACTTATATTAGAAAGTAAGCAAATACATTTTCAGAATTTATTGATGGAATAAAACTATTTTACAGATTGTTTGGGTTTACAAATATAATGTTTATCCCACTATCATTTCATTCCAAACAAAATAAACGGAATAAGTAGATAGGTTCTTATTTCACAACTAACAAAAATTAACGTTGACGTGGGTGGTGAATCACATAATGCATTTTCATATCTATATACTGTATATACATTACAATAATAATATATATATAACGCACTTATTACGTAAAAATACTCGTTAAATTTAAGAGCAATCCATAGTTTTCAGATCAATTAACAAGTTTGTATATAAATAACCATAAACATGATACGACTGTAGCGAGCTCGTCTGGTGGTATATCACCAAATTACTGACCTGATGATGGTATCCGAATTTAGGTGAAATGTATTGCTTTAACTAACTAGATATGTACCGAGATTTAAGACAATCAAAAACAATTAAGAAAACGCATTGATTCCAAAATACTTCCATTACTAGAAAATTATTGGATATTACATATCCACATAGAAAACGAAAAGCAAATTCAATCACTTACTGCATCTTCCGATCTAACTTCTGGCATGACTGTTTAGACCCAAAAAACAAAGTTTTCTGCAATAATAATGCAGAATTGCAGACCACAAGTAAAAATATCTGTAACATCGAAAACGGTCAAATAACTTTTCCAATTATTAAAAACACTTCTTTGTTAAAAGAGTATAGGTATGGTTTAATTAAATCCGATTGGCAGCGATTAGTTCTTACAGTGTTTATTGAAAGTTTCATTTGTTAACATTTCGACAATTGAGTGGACAGTTGAAAAATAAAAATTAACACTGTTTCTATCATTCGTACTAATATTACCACCCTGTCCTCACGAAATTAATATAATAAAAGCAGATATATAAAAGCCAACCATTTCAGCTAATTGTATAATAAGCGACCTGAGATCAACGCGAATCTCCATGACAAAATGCTTCATTATATGAGTACAGTTTGAATGCGGCAATCGCAAGCTCCTTAAAATCAAATCACTGTACCGCGGTGTGCGATCGCATTTAGGTCTTAAATTAAATTTGTACGCCCCTTTGCTGCAGTGAGTTTTCACATACTCTTTGGAATTTGTCAACATACACACACACAAAATATAATATGACTCAAAGTTCTTCATCCAATTATTTTACATTTGCCATAACGCTGTATTAATCTAACGCTATTCGTAAAATGGTTTTTTAATTACCCTTGATGTAAAAAAAATTCTTAGTCAAATAGTCACCCACAAAAGGTTCCAAATAATTATAAATTGATTTTCGGTAATGTATCCATATGCTTTCTAATTAACCAAAGAAGCATCTTATTCAATTTAAATATATATTTCGGCAATATTTTTGCTTAATGTTTCGATCAAAACAGATTTTGAGGCTACCCGTACGTTATTTCGCCGGAATAGTATTCATTCTCCTACAGATATACTTTGCAGGCAATGTGTCGTCTACAATGTGCACTACGTAAATGCAATTTGTTGAATTCCCATGACATTGAAAGGGCCGCATGGCTACATCGTTAGGGCGGTCGGAAAAAATGTAAATTTAGTTAAACAAAAATTGTCCTAGCCTACCAAACATTATACTCTAATCGTTTATCATTTTATTTTTCTATTTTCGTTACATGATGTACCAATAATTATTCATTTACTGTTTGTTTGCTGATCTGAATGCAACAGAACTTTTATGTGGCCAATTCCAGAAACATTGCTGTAGGCTTTGTAGGCTGCATTTTTGTTGTCAACGAGAGAGGGTGTAACTAGTAATAGGTACACTTTCACCTGCATGAAACGAATACTGCAACGGGCGGTGCTAAAAATGACGAATGAAGACTTAACAAACGATAGACATAGTGAGCAAAGTAGCAATGATGTTGATAACAACGCTCAATGGAATAAGGCAACCACGTCGCCAAGGAATGCTGAGAAAGCGGATGAGTCAAATGAAGATAAAAATGATGAGACAGCAACGAAGGTTACAAACCTATTGGCACCCAAGTTCATAAATAATGAGGTAAGTTATTTGTTTATGCATTTTAATATGAATTTATGTAGCTTATTCAAATGACATAGCTGGCGATTGCGCCGAGATAAAGCAGTTATTAAGGTCCAAATAATATATTTGGGGCCCCACATGTACCTAAAGAGTAAAGAGTAATAGGTATGTTTAAATTATGTCTTTGAAAATAAAGTTATCTGAACATATATATTTTTTGAAAAGTACATTCATGGAAAAGTATATGGTATAAATATAAGAAAAGAAAAAAATAACATGAACTGGAACGCAGCAAATGATGTGCCAATGATGTAATGTTTGCTTGTTCCATGCGTCTGATCACGGCATGATTGTCCAGTACTATAAGGAAATTTCTTCCCTCCACCTGACTCTCAAGCAAGTAGTCCAACGCATGCAGCAATGCAATCATCTCAGCCTGGTATACGGAAGTGTGTTTAGAGGGCTAACGTGACGGGCTAGTTCCAGCTCTTCTGTATAGATACCGGCACCCGCTCCGCCATCCATTATGGATCCATCTGTGAAAATCACTATTTCACCACTCCTTTTTTCTGGAAGTAATCCGTTCTCAATACAAGTTTTGCGATTCCTTTCCATAGTACGCACCCTTGTCATCCCATTCCTATAGGCGTGTTCAGCTCCCTAATCTCGTTTTTGACAAATTCTAGGATCTTCCTATGTCCAGAGATGGTACCACGATTGTGCCATTTCGCATCCCGATACAAACGAAGTGCCGTTAGTGCCGCTGTTTTCTTAATAAATAAGTCTAGCGGTAAGATCCCCATGATTACTTCCAATACATATGTTGGTGTTGTCCGTATTGCACCTGTAACTCCTATACATGCCAAGCGTTGGACCAGATGTTTTCTGGGAGGCTTTCGCCCACCATTCAACCGAGGCATAGGTGATAATGGGTCTAGTTATCATCATTGTAGACATCAAGTATGCTGACCTAGGCGAGAGTCCCCACCTCTGTCCACATACACGTTTGCACTGATATAGTACCCTTTTAGCCTTCTTGACCTTCTCCTCAACATGGTAGTTCTAAGTAAGTCTAGTATCTAGATAGACTCCCAGAAACTTAAATGTAAAATGTAACTCCGAGGTGTTGACTGTTGTTTTGTTAATGATTGTTACTATAAAAACGAACATTGTTCGAGACACATTTTTTGCTCTAAATTTTCATAATGACGTTTAAAATTCGAATCGTAAAATTTAGTTTGAAAGGGGCGTACTTTTTCGATATCCAGATATCGCTTTTTCGCGTGCAAAGTGAACAAAAGTTAGGCTTTTTAGTATTACATACTTAAATGTAAGCGAAACTAGTAATAGTAAATTTCCCACAACTGTCAAATTTTCGTATCCTGAATTTGTTATGACTCATGAATAAGTTACCTATGACTAATGAATTATCAAGAGTTCAAAAAAGAGAGAGTCAACAAATTTGCGACAAATTTGCATTGAAAATGTTTATTTGGGATAGTAAAAACTGACCATTTATAGTTTTATAATTAATTGCGTTAACACGTTACAGATTTAACCAACTCTGAACAAACCAGCCAACAGCAAGAATTTCCGTCTGTTGTAATATTTCTTTATTTGCGCGTTAAGCGCCATTTATCAATGATTTTCATTTTTGATGTTTCCCGTATATATGCTATCTCAAAAATATTTATACACAAACAACAAGTCCTTTTTCTATACGACACGAGATACGAAGAAACGTTTGAGGTTTGTAAGAAACAAACCAGTTTAAATTGGAAAAGTTACAACCACCCCATAGATCATTAACATTATTTAACACCCTAACATCATCATCTCCCTTCTTTTCCTTTAAATAAATATAATATGTATGTTCCTCCATTTGCAGCGGGTCCTTGTAGTGTCCATTACCGAACGACGACGCGAGACGTGGGGTCAAAAAGCAGAATTCCTGTTGGCCGTTGTCGGTTTTGCTGTCGATTTAGGCAATGTCTGGCGATTTCCCTACATTTGTTATCAAAACGGTGGTGGGGCATTTCTCATTCCATATTGTGTGATGTTGGTATTTGGCGGATTACCCCTGTTTTATATGGAACTGGCATTGGGACAATTTCACAGGTGTGGTTGCCTAAGTATTTGGAAACGTATCTGTCCGGCGTTAAAAGGTGAGTTTTTTTTGTTATTTCTTTTTTCAGCTCTCTACTTTTAAGATAATTAATCCCAGGTGTCTCAAAATTTGTTCAATTAAAAAAAAAATTATTGTTTCCAATAAATATTCGTCCTATTTATCGTCCATCTGTTCAGTTGTGTTTATCTTTAGTTTTGTCCCTAGAGGGTGGTTTGCAATTTTTTGATCGTTATATAGGTTGTTATGTACTGACTACACAGAACACTGAACGTGATTCTTCTGCAACAAGTTTAAAAGCGTGTGGAAACAGAATGCGTAAAATGATAATGCCAATAAGGCACGTTAAAAGTGTTCTATACCTGTGTTTTACGTCTTCTTATTTTTTGTTTGGATTCGTCTCTATTCCTTTAAGATGTATGTACTTATATAAAAAAAATACTGCGATATAAAAAATGTAAACGGATTCTGATAAATACTCTTTTTTTATGGTTTTGAACAAGGACACCAGCTACTTTTACTGCAAGGCAAAGTACTCTTGCGGCCTTATTGATAACGTCTCTTGCACTTGCGATTGATGCGGGTGGCATAAGAGATTTCATACATTTGAGGAGTTAAAAATATGTCATATAAACACATTTACTCGAAGAGATTATGTAAGTTGTAGGATATACTTTGTGATTGCCAGTTGTTACATATCAAAGGGTATGCCAATCATTTTCTCCATCCATTTTTGTGTTTACACATTGAATTTTGTTCAAATAAGACTCATTATAACCGATGATGATGACCGAAATCCAAAAAGGAATGTAAGGCAGTATAGCAAGACACTATGTCAATACTTGAACACGTACACATATTCGTGGATATAATGTCAATACATTTAAAAATATATGTATAGAAACCATTGTCTATACGTTTTCTTATAAGGGCATGATGTTGATAAGTTTGGTGAAGGTGTGTCGACCTTGCAAAACAAAAAGGGTGCGTATTGACCAGACAATTTGTCATTTGTCGCAATGTCCCGTAAGTTTTAAATACATATATATATAGTTGGCGCAACAGGTCTGTAGAGACCCAAGGCCTAGCATCTCACAACCATTCGTTTTTGTGTGAGTTTTTCATTTTTTGGAACGAATGGAAGGGATCTACAATTTTATGCCGATTCCAAACGGCTAATTGAGAAGCTCTTAAGACAGTTATACTCTCGGATGTTTGTCAGACGTTCGCGAGAGGCGGCGCAGTGGAAAAAACCCTAAGTTGGAATTTGGGTTTTTGCGGGATTCGAACCTGAGACCCCTTGCTTAGTAGTCCAACACACTAACCACTAAGCCACTGCGCCTGCAAGTCTTTAATATAGTAAAACAATTATCTAGAACTATTGTAAAATAAATATGTAATGTCTGTTACATAGATCTCTTTTGTGGTTCTCACACTAAGCAAATCTTACACTTAACAAATGAAGTAAACAAAAAAATATTTTTTATTAATTATAGATTCTACCTAGCATTTTTACTTTATCGTATAAAATATTTACAATAAGAAAATGTTCAATTTTAATATGCGAGAGTTCTCGCACGGGCACTCTATTCTGCATACCAATATGGGTATGCGTTATGTTAATTTGTGATGTAAAATGATCACAAATCAAAGAAACAGAATCAAATTCGAATCCACTTTTTCTGGATTGAGTGGACTGTATATCAGTGTAATCAGAATTCGGAAATCGACGAGAGTTATCACAATTTATACAACGGGTGCGACTGTCTTATATAAAAATAAATCTTAAGAGTTCTATTTATTATTATTCGCTTTCAACAATTCTAGTCACAAAATATTTCGAAATCATTTAGGATTTGATGTATAGTATATAGGTATAATGCGGTTGACATAAGAACTCTCTTCGCTTTTGCGATGCATCCGATCCAGTGTGTAAACACACTTTAACTAAGTTTCCATTCAATTCCCTTAGGGGGGTTCAGCGACTAAAACAATGGAACTTCTTTGCATTTTTTTTTCTGTGTGACTATTAAAGTTTAAATTCGATCCTTCAAGTTAATATAGTGGTATAGTGGTAGCCTTTATGCGTATGAATTCGGTTTGATTAACTTCCTCTAAGAAGCAACAGTCTCTTCAATAACAAACTTAAAATTAAAGTTTAAATGTTTCACAGGATAGATATGTGTTGCACACATAAAGGCAATCACCGCACATTTAAACTTGACACCAAGAAGTCAATTTGTTTGCTCGGCATAATCAATTTAATACCGATAAACTTCTTAGAATACGTCGTCGTCGTCGTCGTCGTCGCCATCATCGTGCTACTGTGCTGACTGCTGAATGTTATTTAAGTGAGTTTCTCACTTCGTTAGTTGGTTCTGTAGAAATTGTATGTTTTTCGTGTTTCAAAATTTGTAATTTAATTATGAAAAATTAATCGCACAATGTTATGAAAGTCGTTTTTGGGAAGAAATCGTATGTCGCATAGAAAGTTTTTGAATACAGAAATAATTGCGATATTTTCGAATATAGTGATGTAGCTACTTATAAAGAGGATTGGTAGGCTTTGTGAGTGTCTTAAGATTTTACTTTTCTTCATCTTGAAAAAACATCATGAAAAAAAGCCAGCATTTTTTATAATTTATGATACCGATTTCGCTATTCCCCTACCTTTCGAAATATCTTTCAATAAATGAGGCAGGCCTTGTTTTAGTGTGTAGCCAAGACGTTAATTGGAATAATAGTCATGCCAATATTTCTTATTTTTTCCGCATTTACTCATATTCGTGAATGCTATTTCTTGAATCGATTTAAAGGACTCGCTTCGCTTCAAGAAATAACAGTATAGGTTAGGTATATAATTATGAAGTAATAAATCTAAAAGGGATATCTATGCATACTTCTACTATATGCTCATAGGAAGGGAAATTAATACATCTACGATTTACGAATACAAATGTGCATTGCCCATTCGCCTTTATTATAAATACATTAGCTAAAATCCAATTATTTCTTACAGGTGTCGGCTATGCAATTTGTTTGATCGACATCTATATGGGAATGTACTATAACACAGTCATTGGATGGGCCGTTTATTACTTATTCGCATCGTTTACATCAAAACTGCCATGGACATCGTGTGAGAATCCATGGAACACGGAAAACTGTATGCCCGTCACCTCGTCAAATTTTACAAACCTAGCTACCACACCAGCTCGAGAGTTCTTTGAGTAAGTCTTTATATTATTATTGTTATCCTTCTTGAAAAAACAACAACCAGGCAACAGGGATCGCATGCAAGCAAATTGATGCAGAAGTGTGTTTTTTTTTTTGTAAATGGCAGGCGTCAACAACGGTCAACGATGTCTTCCATATTCCATTACCTCCAAGAGGACACATTTCATTGTATTCTTTTTATTTCGCTTCCTTTACAATACATTTCTTATTTCCTTAACTTCTCTTCCCACAAATAGACGAAATGTACTCGAACAGTATAAATCCGATGGATTGGATTTTATGGGACCAGTTAAGCCAACGCTGGCGCTATGCGTCTTTGGAGTATTTGTTTTGGTTTATTTTTCACTTTGGAAGGGTGTTCGAAGCGCCGGGAAAGTGGTTTGGGTAACTGCGTTAGCACCTTATGTAGTGCTCATCATACTGTTAATACGTGGAGTGTCACTACCTGGTGCCGATGAGGGTATAAAATATTATCTTACTCCCGAATGGCACAAACTTAAGAATTCTAAGGTGAGTAAGAATGGAATGTTTGAATTTGTAGTTCTGAATTGTAATTTGCTTTGAAAGTCGTGCTACATAACTAAATGTAAGATTGCACTGCATACTAAGTGGTAAAATTATTATCATATCTGTAAGATCAAAATAAGGTTATGCATTCTATCTTATATCGGAAAGAAACCCGAAAAATAATTTTCCGAAATTTCGGGATTTTTGATTATCTTAATTTCGGTTCTCAGGATTCTGACCTAAACCCTATGTGGGTTTCCATTGGACACATGATTTGTATTTTATATATGTATGCATATAAATATATCCTTGCGCAAGAAGACTTAACTAGCTCAGCTTTTTTATTTAAATTCCTGAATTTAACAAAAATATTTGTATTTTTAGGTTTGGATAGACGCAGCATCTCAAATATTTTTTTCGCTTGGACCAGGCTTTGGAACGCTTCTGGCTCTATCAAGTTACAACAAATTTAACAACAACTGCTATCGCGATGCCTTGATAACAAGCAGTATCAACTGTCTTACGAGTTTTTTAGCTGGTTTCGTGATTTTCTCTGTTTTGGGGTAAGTCTATTAGATATACCACCCAAAAACTTGCGCTCTAACACACCTGTTATAGCTACATGGCGCACGTTCAAAAAACCTCAATTGATCAGGTTGGCCTGGAAGGACCTGGCCTAGTCTTCATCGTGTACCCAGAAGCAATAGCAACAATGAGTGGCTCGGTATTTTGGTCAATCATCTTCTTCCTAATGTTGATTACACTTGGTCTCGACAGTACTTTTGGTGGTTTAGAAGCAATGATAACAGCGCTTTGTGATGAATATCCGCGCGCAATTGGAAGGCGACGAGAACTCTTCGTGTTGCTCCTATTAGCTGGAATCTATTTATGTGCATTGCCAACCATGACTTATGTAAGTTTACTTTTTCTGTTTAACTATTTCGAGTGATGTGGTCAATTAATTATCGGCGACTGTGTACAGCATTAGAAATCCATTAGCTTGTCCACACTGTGGTTATCTGTTTGTCTGTGCGAAAAATAGGCCAGATCATGCCTTCAAATCAAATGGTTCATTAACTTTGTCAGAGGTATTTTCTTATTTATTCATGAGATTGGTATCTTTCAGCAGATGGTATAGCTCCTATGTATAACATATATTGAATGTGTACTTCCTTGGATCCTTGGTTTTAAAGGAATTGCAGTTGCTGATATGGTTATATAGTTACCTACATGTGTGAGAAAAGAATCTCTTAACCGAGGGGAGCGAGACGTATTAAGATAAACATTTCAAGTCAGCCACTTTGATGTTGCCTTTCGATAATAAATCGGATATGGACATGGTGGCTCTCAACAAGTACCACACATCACTTAAGCGTTCTATAGCACCTGGAAAGTGATTTGTGATGCAAGTGGCATAATGGATTTTCACTATATTTGATTAAATTAGAAATTATAATTTTGCCTCTTACGAAAACAGGATTCAAGATAAAGGTACTATTTGAGTACGAGTGCTTTTTGGAAAATATATACGATGTAATGAACATGAATGGAGATATGTGGATGAGTCCGTTTCGTTTTATTGATTTTCGTTCTTAGTTATTTGGACTGAAAAGGGAAGTAACGATTTTTGAAAACTTTTCCAAATTGCGAACTGTTTGTGAAATTAGTTGAACTGAACAAGAATATAATTTTTGTTGCGGATTGCTACGCGATGAAGTGGAGATAAGTCTATTCTCCTATGGAGTGAGTCCGGATATAAAGTGAGGAGTCTTCTGTGAGTGTATGTCACACATTCTTCTTATTCGGTGGGTAGGTCCATCGAAGAATAGAAGGTAGATACTCTAGAAAATTCGAATATGGAAGAAGGATGAATTTGCTAAAAAGGGAGTCAAATCCCAAGTACCGGTGGCAGAGAGTACGAAAGCAGGATATAATAGAGTGCTTAGTGTAATTTTTATCGTTCAATTGATCTGCATTTAATTTAATTTCGAGAAGTGACAACTTCCAATATTTCCTGTTCTCGTATTGCATTGTTCTTGGAACTGCAAGGCAACCTATATTTAGGTTGCGAGAAAGATGTCGGTTGAAAACAACTGACATACAGCGTTACCGTTGTGAGACTAGAGTTATAATTTGGCACTTTTTTCGAGGACTCTGATACAATTTTTTTCTTTTTTTACCCCTTTTTAGTTAGAAATTGCAATTCGGAAATGGTTCAAGAACGCGGTAGCCTATCACAACACTAGTGTTAAGCGAGACAATGTTTATTAAATATTGTACAAAAATTCTTAATTTGCAGAGTTACTTCAAAAATGGCCCTTTTATCTTTCACGTCCTTTTGCGATTTTAATAATTCTGCAACGGTCTTGCTGAGTATTAGAGAAAGGTTATACATTTTACTTTTTGTTTTTCAGGGTGGCGTTTATCTAGTGAACTTCCTCAATGTATATGGACCTGGATTAGCAATCCTATTCGTTGTTTTTGTCGAGTCAGCTGGTGTGTTTTGGTTTTATGGTGTAGACAATTTCTCTTCGGACGTGGAACAGATGTTAGGTGAAAAGCCAGGTATTTTTTGGCGCATTTGCTGGGCCTACATTAGTCCAATTTTCTTATTGGTAAGTATACTATAATTCTGCAGATTATGCACCAGACTAATAATTTATTTAACAGTTCATTTTCGTATTCTCATTTCTTGGCTACGAGGACATGCTCGGCGACGAGTACCAATACCCAGAATGGAGCATTGCTGTTGGTTGGGCACTTACTGGCTCATCTGTCTTCTGCATTCCAATTTACATGATCTACAAGGTTCTGTCAAGCAAAGGAAATTGTAGACAACGAATGCATACGGCATTTAAGCCGGAAACGGGTATAGTGTCCGCTTTACCCGGCCAACAAGGAACTGCAGTGTGACATAACAATGTCAAAAAGCATCAAAATATTTTAAGTAGCATTCACCAACAACCATTTGCTTCGCCAACAACAACAACACATATTACAGATAATAATCAAATAAAACAAAATTCTTTAAATTATTCTAACCTATACAATAGTAATGAACAACAACTCTATACTAATTCTATACATCATAGTAGTAGTGCTAGTAACTTTAATCAAAGCAATCTAGATAAGTCAATATCTGCTGCTAGAGCTGAGGACAATAATTATTTAATACTCAGCAGTTGTAAGCCATTTCAATTTTCATTTTCAAGTGAGTGGCTCGTTTAGATTGAACGTGATTACAGAAAATTTGGTAGTTATTTATTTTCGGTGGGCATGACAGTATAGATTTATTATAAGTGTATGAGTATAATCATTATTTTGTACAGCCGTCATATCATACCAGGAATAATGAAAGAATTTTACGAAGTCCTACATAACATTTGAAAGCGAATTAATACTCACAACTGCAAAATTTACAAAATGTAAGCGCTAGGTATACTAAAATGTATACTAGGCTTAATAGTACCTACCTATGTTTTTTAATCAAATCTAGAAAATTAAGACAAACTAAAATTTGTTATTTAGTTATTATAATTATATCAACTTATGTGTAGACAAACTAAAAATAGTGTGTAACTAATGAAATTTTAAATTGAAAAAGTGCTTTGGATATTTAAGATAAACTGAAACAATATAGGTACATAGGTGTAAGATTTGATATGTTTCTAAATATTTGTATACATATAAATATGAAATTTAAAAGTACATTTATACATATATTTACATGTTATCATATTTAAAATAATATATATTTGTTAATTTTGATATAGAATGTAAATGGCAAATACTCTTGTACTACGTTTTATTTTTAATCAAAATGTTATGAAATAAGTGTTTACTCGATGGGTATTTTGTTTATAGTAGTAGGTTAAGATATTTTATAAACGTTTTTTAAACATATTTGCAAAGCAGCCATTTGCAGAGATTTTTAAAGAGCAATATTTTACGGTATAAAACTGCAATCAGCCATTTGCAGTTTTATGTTTTTTTTTCCCATATTTTGTTAATTAAATTTATGTATTTGTTTAGTATATGTGTATATATATTTCGATTCAAAGAAAATTATAATCGCTTTTTGATTTATTATTTTTCATAGATACAATCCCCGGATTCGATTTTTGAGGCGGGTAAGGTCGGGTATATAATATGCTCCAGCACAATGCATGATCTTTTACAGTGCTTACAGATTGAGATGGTTTAATGCTAAAAAAATTAATAAAAGGGCCTTTGACACACTGAACACAGGAACTACTATAAAACATCGTTCACCAAGAACTATGTATCGATGCTTTTATAGTTCTCAATATCGATTTTAAAACATCGATGTTTATGAACGATGGAACGATTTTTCAAGACATTGATGTATCGTTTTCATCCCTTATCCCTATAATTTGCCATGCATAACAATTCAAAGCTATATACCTGCCTACAAAGGTGAAATTCCTATACCAACTTTTGTAAACATTGCTGGAAAACTATAAATGCAATCCTTTCGCAGGACCTTCTTTTATTTGTTCATATATATAGACCTTACTTGCGGAGTATGCCACAACTGCACTAAAGAAATAATAACTCAATACAGTAAATACCTTTCGAAGAACAAAAAAAAAAAAACATATTGGGGATCGAATGTGTTATGTACTGGCAATAGCAACATGTAAAATGACAAAGTTGTATTTGTTTCTTTGATCGACTATAGGTAGAGGTAGAGATACTGGCAGAGATCGACTATAGGTAGATGGTAGAGATACTGGCAGTGGCACCGTCACATTGAATAGTACCTAACAACTATGAACGATCCGAAAATGCTTAGGATAAATCGATCAGTATAGTAGAACAGTATTGTAGAAAGGTATAATATGAATATAAGATCTGTACTGTGTACCTATATATAATATGTATTATACCACCTTAAAAACATATAATGCTCCATACTAATAACAAATTTTAGTCTCGACTTTAAATTTACGGAAGCTCACAATTGGGAAATTTGTACGGAAAATATAGCCACTTTGAACTACTCAAATTTAGAGTCGAAACTAAAAATTTGTATAGGTAAGGCCCAATGCGTAAGAATCTACATACAGGTATAGAAATCATTGCTTAACGGAAATTGGCAAAGATCTTTGGGCATACACTAAATGATAGCCGTTGGGTTGCAGATCTTTACTGACAAATCAAATACAACCCATCCTCTGATTTTGCTCATTATCTAAAGCTATGCAATGAGCTTTAAACTGCCACCATTTAGCAAATAGCTATATTAATGACTATTTCCATTGAAGAAAGCAGTACATATTTAATTTGACATTTCCACCGACATATTTCAGATTTCAAATTTCGTGTATCTTATCGAAAATTAAAACGTCATTTGCTCTTTTTTGTGTTGATATTCATGCGATTCGAATATGTGTAGCTTTCGACACTTTTCCAAGTGTTTTCCATTCACTATTTAAATTTTATATGAAAACATTCGCAATTTGCGTCCCGATTGATTTCTAAATATTTATATATAAATAGTTTACAAAAATAGATTCATCCGATGCAATGCCTTTCTATGCTGTATAAAAAGTGCAGGTAGATACAACATACACACTTAATACTGATTGCAGTAGTTGAAAAAATACAGGTACCCATATACCTATGCCACAACGGTGGAGTTCAAATTTTTAAAGTGTCGCTGCTGAAAATCTGTTTAACTTTCACATTTAAAATCATCGCCTCTTCAGTGCTTTGATGAGAAATCGAAAAAAATGTGTACCTTAACACATACAGTTATTTTTATAGTTCAGGCTGTTTGTGTATTTTATACGTTCTTTTATGTATTAACACTTTGTAGGTCGCTTACTTACAATCACTTTCTTGGTTAATACGTACGTAGGAAAGAAAAAACGCTGAATGCATTGTGGAGTTCGCATACCTATTCATCCCATACCATAGGTAGGTAGCATTCAAGCTACATTATTTTAAATCAAAATCAAATCTTAAATACATATAACGTCCATCGTGGGGAAACGCACAAAACTATATATACAAATATAGGTACCTTCCAAACAGCAAAGCAAATTGCATACAACTGCAACTGCGCCATTCCCAAAATGCGTTTCCATCTCACCATATAACTTTACCTTTACCTATGCCGATTGCATTTACACTTTTCCAGTATTGAGTTTTAATACAATAAAAAACATAGAAAAGGTAACGCAACGCTTGAGTTTACTTAATGTCATCATAGACAACATTATAAAATGGTTATGAAAACAAAATACGTATGTTACCATCGAAACAGAAACGAGTATATGTGCGTTAGAAACTCCATTCATCGATACACAACATTTCATAGTACTTGGTGCACATGCACTTACCGACACCAGGTATCGCGTAGCTTTGCAAATGGAAATGGGCATTCTATTCGAGAAGAATTTCACGTATCTCCCTTTCGTTTTGCAGTACGCAGCTGCTGCGAAATGATGGCGGAAAAGATTGCTTAGTACAATTCTCCACTCTCTTTTCGCACACGTTTATTGTCCGCGACATTATTTGCTTACGAAAATTTGACATTTGTACTGCAGGGCTACCAGCTTTTATAGGAGGTATGGAAATTTTTGGCGGCAAAAATACCTAAGCTCAAAATGAAGATCAAAAATGCATATTTTTTTTTGTAATTCATTGGCACAATGATTAAATTGTTTTGAAAGACAACAATGTTAATTTCAAAATAGGCGGTCATAGCTAAAGTTCTGTCAGAAAAAATTTACCCTACGAAAAAAATTAAAACAAGTCAACTACCACTGATAGGATTCCATCAGAAAAATATTCCTGACAGATGGAACAGTAAAGAAATTAAATATTTCATTGGAATGATTTTTTTTTTTATTGATTGTTGATCGGAAAAAGTTATTCCTACGAAAAATGTATAGATTCTTTTTCTAGAAAATTTGCTAATTTATTTTGATAAACTGAAAATGATAAAAGAAAATGTTTACGGTTTCGTTTTACGTATGGCTATATGTAACTGGGGCCTATACGAAAAGAGTATGTTCGCAATTGAATAGTGGATTTTTTTTTTTTAAATCCTATGGAGCCTAAAAATCACCAAACTTTAAAGTAAATAGTCTAAATTAGGATAATTCCCAAATGACAATTTTAAGGAGCCAGCGGAAAGTTCGAGCACCCAAATCCGAGATAAATAGCCGGTGATGGCAACGCTGTTACTTGTGCAGCAGCTGATGGAAATCTCCGCAAATGATTTTCCGCTGCCTTTTCGCAGAAGTTCCGCTGTCCATTTGGAGACCACCAGCAAATTTCGTTTCCGATCTTGAGTATGCATTAGAGAGTAGATGTGGATGAGAAAAGGAAGCACCAAGTGCAGTAAGTTATACTCGTTTAATAGTAAAAGGCAGGGCATTCGTTATGTTGCGGATCTGTATCCATCAATAAGAATTTCTCGTTAAGCTGTGCGCTGAATTTGCCTTCGGATTATTTCGTTTGACTTGGTTGTGTATTGCGTAAATTTGAGATGGTATAGAAAATTTATGACTTTCTGGTACTGAGCTGATCCTAGAAGGGGTGTTTATGATGTTTTGATAAGTATTGACAAGTCTGATTCCTTGTTTATGTAGGTAATATTTAAATACTTTTTTAATTCGTATACCTATACCTACCTATTGAGTTCTTATACATATATACCCACGTACAGTTAGATAAGTAGTCACCAAATCAAAATAAAATACCTACAGAAAGATGAATCAAATTAGTGTTTGAATGATTTTTAGGTACTTACCACCTACCTACACACATTTTTACATAATTTCTTGTATCTAATCAGACGTGCCAGATCTGCCAATATTGACAGGTCTACAAATGATCTAACAATGAGCTGCAAATGATCTGACAATAGCGAACTACCTTACAATAACAAATTGCCAGTTCACGCGGCTGCCAGTTTTTGTCCCAAATCTGACAATTTGATTCGCATATGGTTTGTTTACAAATAATTTGTCTGACAACGCTTTCAGGTAGAAAATTGCCAGTTCACGTGGTTAGCAGATGGTTGCTTACAAAATATTTGCACATCCGTCCCATAACACTAGACGACCTCGTAATAGCTGGGACTGTCAAAAATGGACAATTTATGACCACTAGGCATGCGGTATAATCTTGAATTGAAAATTTAGATTTTTATGCTTTTGGCGCAGTTTTTGTTAACAACAATCATACTTTAAGCGTTAGGCATAAAGTAAGCGTAATAAGAGGCTAGCCTCACATAATGTGTCATCTAGTCGCTCATACTTAAGGCGATTTGTCTGTGTGATAATATTTCCCAGATTTATCAAATATACATTAATAATAGTTAGATAAACAGTTTCATATAGAAACCAGACCAAGTTTTCCATATCCATATCCATTCAGTTGATAGATATAGAGTTTACATTTATGTTCGAATAAAAGGAATCAATTGAGAAGCAACCGAAGCAGTGCACACAATCTGAAGATGTATATTATGTTTTTCCGGGCGGGGTTGACCCTGTCTTGAGCCCATATCCTAGAGCTACTTCCCCTACTCATGCTAATATAACTGGACCGGACTTTGCTGAGATCAAAGCTCAAAAAAACACGCCTATTGTATAGCTAGCTAAAAAATTCGTTTTGCTGAAATTGAACAATAAAATTAAAGTTAAATTTTCGAAAAAACAAAAAAAATTTTCTGGAAAACAAAAAGTATTCCCTTTAAGCTCAGTACAAAAAATACATCAAAAAGGGAAATTTCCCACAATCTGGCAGATTTGCGCGCGCACATGGCGACAGCGAGTTAAATCATACCTTTTTAATTTTTCTGTCACAGTGGATAATCGGACATAACACGTGACTTGGTGTTCCTTCGAATCTCTTTTAAGCGTTTTCATTCGCTGGTTAAATTTGGTATTTTTAAATCATTCGAAATATGCGCCAAAAGATTGGTGCTGAATTATAGTATGTACATAAATAAGAATATATTTATTGCTCAGAAATTTAAAAATATCGTTTAATCATAAGGTATGATCGACTAAGCTTTTGTATAATTCTTTAATTAACTTTGTATGGCGTTTGTAAATCTGATGTACGAAGCAACACAAGGCGCCGTACTAATAACAAATTTTAGTCTCGATTTTAAATTTACGGAAGCTCACAATTGCAAAATTTTTATGGAAAATATAGCCACTTTAAACTACTTTAATTTAAAGTCGGATCTAAAAATATTTATTGGTAAGGCCCAAGAAAAATATGATACGTCTGTATAGCTTTTTAAAAAACAAATTCGCACAAATTTTATAAATTTTATTAGTGTTCAGCTAGAAAAAAAAAAAACATTTTTGAAACGATTTAGTCCCATAAAAAATGCTTAGAGTGTTTGAGTTAATTGCTTCGACATTACATATAATTAAAACGTTAAACGCCAAACTGTAATACTTATTGGTAAAGCCCGGGGAAATAAATAATATTATGACTTTTCATATGACATGTCAAGTGACACATAAGTTCGCCTGTATTCATTCATTATGACTTTTCATATGACATGTCAAGTGACACATAAGTTCGCCTGTATTCATTCATATGGCTTCTCAACAGAAGAGAATATAAATTTTTTTGGCATTACACAATGTACGCTCCAATCAATCATTATTCTGTCAGTTATGCTATATATTGCTGATTGAAAGACGAAAAGCTCCAGACTTGTCTCATTTGAAAGACAATTTTTTCAACGGTTGTTTTGTTATGTGAGTGAGGGTTCAGCCGCAAACTTAAGAAGTTGTACAAAGACGTGGTTATAGGCCGACCAAAATTTACAACATTCACATCAATGATCAAGCGGATGGGCAACAATGATGTAGCTAACAGGACCTTCGATTCACAGCCTCAAGATAGAGACGAAGACGACAAACAAGAAATAAAAGCCATCGCGTATGTGTCAAAGTTTATACATATGGGTAGGTAACTAAGTACATATAGGTTGGTATTTCGACAAATTTCACTTCAAATAATTTATTTCTGCATCGTTTATTTATAATAACATTATACAATTTTTCAAGAGTCAGTGCAGGAATTTTGAAGATCCCTTCAGCAACTGCACCATCTAAATTGATACTAATATTATCCCAAATAAAACTTAGGAACATATATTTTTCGATTTGTTTTCAAAAAAACAGTAAGATCCAGTGTTATTATACCGTAGGATTTCCCTCTCATTTCTCAATATTGATGTCCCAATAAAGCCTTTCGTATGAAAACGGGGAAAAGCAGCATGTTGGAAATTTCTTTTTTTTCTGAAAACATTTTCCCTAGATTTCTATTAAATCATCTACATTAAATCACCATGATTATCAACACCGTTAATGTGCATAAAAATAGATCATATGAAAATTGCCTTTTAGCTAAATTTTCTGGTACCTACCAAAACTAGTTACAAAACGTATAATGTTAACAAGCTCCGATTTTTATATTCATAAGGTTTATTTAACGTGATTTTCTTTCCGTATAATACAAATTTTATATTCAAAAGTTAGATATTTAAACAATAAAGTATTGCGAAATTAAATTAAATGTTAGTATCTACGATCAAAAGGGAAAAAGAAGAAAGACCATACGCTGCATGGAAAATAAAGAAAAAACAGTGGTAAACCTATAAAACTTACCTATTAATATAGTAAATTTAGTTCAGCAAGCCATAGTAAAAGTTAATTGTGTAACTTTCTGATATCTCTGAGCCTGAGGAGTAGCTCAGTGCTGGATTAGATAGGAATATCGTTAGGTTTTTCCTACATCTAACATTCCTAGGGTAGTTCGCGACAATGTCAGTGTCAAATAAGAAGAACAATCCAAGTGAGAGCTAAAAAACCTGTAGGAAAACAAAACAGATTTTATATGCCAGCAGCGTAATTATGTTAAAAAATAGTGAAAAGTTTAAAATAAAGTGCAAAAAAACAATAAAAGTAGGTAGGTACCTATTGTAGAATTGAAAAATTATGTTTATCAAATATAGGTATTGGGTAAAAGCTGTGAAGTTAAAGTTTCCAACAATATTTAAACAAAACACTACTCTGGCCATTATAAACTGGCTTTGTTGTCCTAAAAGTTTTTTATTTTGTTGTTTGAACGAAAAAGATATCCCATCTATTAGTATGGGCTTCGCGAAACACTCTTTTCAGCCCTTAGGAGTCAGCATAAAATATTATAGTAGATACAAAAAATAAAAACTAGGTAAAGGTCTTATGCAGTCCTTTTGGGTCACGTCAACTTCTTATTTTTTTTTTTTTTTTTTTTTTCAAATTCCGCCATTTTGTTTTCCTATCATTGTAATGTCAATTGGAATCTGTGCCATGCAAAATACAAGAAATAAAAAAATTAAATGCTGCCAACCGAAGGGTAATGTGATAGAGTTTGGGAATACCACATTTTTACATATACCTAGGTACCTACTTTACACATTTACATTTATGGTTTTAACCAGAGATGGATATCTTTCGTAGATCGTAGGTACGTCTATCCCCCCAAAACCCATTTGTTTACAGTTGAGAATGTCGAATTCTTGTATTAAATTAATTTTTTGGGAAAACAGCTTGTAGGCAGCCGCCCTTCCACTGGAAAGTTATAGGTATATTCTCTGTATTCCCTTATCTTTGGTTTTAACATTGTATTACAGATCTGTGCAGGTACCTACAAACAGGCATGTTACGCTTATTTGTCGAGTTTTTAAATCTTAGACTCAAACGGTTTGGCTGTTACCATATTGTACTTACTCGTATTTCATCATATCAATTCATCATCAATATTCTCAGGAATTGTAGCACAAATCAAGAACTGGCAACACCGAGTTGTATGTTCTGTTTCTGTGTTCGACCGATACGTTTCAGCACCACCACCACGCTGCGTATGCAACAACAATTTACATCTAATTCTGAAAACTCAATACATTTTTCTCATCGTTTACCCTTAGCAGCCCCCTGAAGACCATTCACTTTCACAGTTCACACTGCAGCAAGCAGCACCACAGCCGGCAGAAGAAGTAACACAGAGCATTACGCTTCGCTTTGACTTCCATACATGTCCATACGAAACGAAAAAGACCCCATGTGAGAGAACAGCTCTTCGCTCTATTCAACATCCGTATGAAAAGCCGTAGTACAGCAAATCCATGAACAGCCGTACGTATGTATGCCTTTAATGGTAGCTTGCAATCTTGTATGCCTGACTTTGCTGGCTTATGCTGTTTGGCCTGCTATCTACTCCTCTATAATACCGAATATTCGCAGCGCTATCTGATTCTGCTCTATGTCGGCTCGGCCATACAAAATCTGCGAGTAACATTGTATGTGTGCGTCACATCTGCCCTTCCCCCCCCGCGCTACAACCAACCCCTCTATTTCTCATCTACCACCTATCAACCACTCACAGCTTCATAGCTCATAGGTATATTCATATCCATCAACGGGGTAAAAGGGAAAGAAGAATATTTGTACTGTGGCGCTGGCAGGCAAGCAGCATAGAGATACGAAATACATTCAATTTTGCTTGGCTGTTTGTTCCCTGTTCATTCGTTCGTTGCTGGCTGCTTTGGTTCGGCTTTCCCATACAACAAATTCTACCAACGCCGTTGTCGCTGTGTATTCAGTATTCTATAGTACCACAGTGTAGGAATAACGTCGAATACGAATACGAACGAATAAAATTCAACGAAAGAAGAGCAAAAATCCGACAGTACAAATTTCCAAGCAACGTTTTCTATACTGTGTGTGGTGGAAGTATCTCGTACTGCTTGCTTGCCGTGCTTTGCTTGGTCGTTTTCCTTACATCTGAGAGAAGAGTTTTATTCCATACAAATTTCTCGGTCAAAATAAATTTTTAGTGTCCATATTCAAATATAAATTACTAATTTAAATTATTCAGGTGAGTGAAATTTGTTGTTCTACAATTTATCGGTAAAACCTGCAGGTATTTTATTTTTCCAAATCCGCTAAAATTAATGGCGTTTTATTATATAAAATTTTGAAAAATCATCGACCCATTTTGGCGTGGGTTTCTATGAAAATTTCTTTTCATCCAATTCCATGGCGATTTCATATAATTTGTACTGAAAATGGTCGCACTTATCGCTTCGGCTTGTTTTTACGAAATATCTAAATTTGTTGGCAGTGTTGAAACGGGCAAATTACATATTCGGAATATATGATTATTTAATAATTATTTGATAAAAAATTTTCGTCTCAAAAACGTTTTCGTCATCATAAAAAAAATTCTCAAAAAATTTGAAAAAAAAAAAATTCGAACATGAATTATATGTGTATTCGTTTCATATAGTGAGTTGGTTTGCTTGCTTCTATAGCTATAGTCGGCGGTTGCTCTTTACGAGCGTGTCGTAAAGGGGGGCGGCGACGGTAGGAAGGAGACGCAGTGGTGAAGGCGACGCTGACAACGAACGACGATGATAATGTTGATGGGTTCATCCAGGGGGGAATGCGACACGGTAGGGGACACTCACTACTCCATTGATAGACTGAAGGGGGGTTGTTTTAGTTACGTGCATATTGTATACGGCAGGGGAAAGAAACACTTCTGCTGAGCAGCACTACAGTGCCAGTATTAGTAGAGAAGTACTTAGGACTGAACTTAAGGTATATTTTAGGTTAAAATTTCTTTCAGATAAATTGTGTTCCGTTTTGTTAATTATTCTGTTTTCGCATTTAATCTGGTAGTTTTCTTCTTCGATTTGATTTCAACCATCATGGCGGCGATGAAAAGAGCGCATTTATTTTTACTTATAAACTAGTGTAACCTTTATGTGTTTGTTAAGGTGTGGATAGGGGGCAAAATAACGAATATAGGTACACAGCAGATAGTGGTGTGTTTAATTTTATTGTCAAGAGTTTGGCCAGCAAGCCTTCAATCGAACTGATAAACCAGTAAAAAAAAAACATCAGACAGGCATGATGTAGATACACCAAAAAATGAGAGAATATCAAATAATAAATAAATCGGTTTTTCCAAATGGTTACCTTCCGCGCGCGCTTTTTATTTATTTTTTGTTGTGTTGAAGTTAAGTGTTTTGTTTATACTTTTTTCTTATATTGCTGCTTTTCAACCTTGCAGTAAATTACATACCTAACCTATAGGTACCTAATTTGAATCAGATTTCCTCGAATACTTTTTGTCACTTTGTGCAAGGAGGTAATTCATGAAAATAACCTTTAAATTCGTTACATGTAGCCATTTTGTAACATTTGAAAAATGGTTCCCATGGGATAATTGAATACTGGGTGTTCTCAATTAAGGCTCAGTTTCGACTAAAAACCATTTTGAAACTATTAAGTTCGTTATAAGGAAGGTATGTCACATTTAAAAGATGAAACTCGAAAAGAATATAACATTTTTAGGAATAATTCTTTTTTTCAAAATTAATTTTCTTACAAATGTTAAGTAAAATGACATCCGAAAATATTTAGTTCCTCAAATTCGTAACTTTGAACCTGTTTCTGGCTCTTTTGTTTGGATTCTTCGTTAATTAGGTAGGTACCTTTTTAAGCAGATCAATTAGAATTTTAAAGTTGCACAAAAAATTAACCAAATAGATACCTACCTACCTTCCCAAAATACAAAATCTTTAATATTGGGAGAGAATTTTAAAGCCACAGTTAGATATAATATAACAAACTAGGATATTTTTTTTTTACAAGATTTCACTAAAATGCCAATAAGCAGGTTTTTAGGACAAAGATAATGGAATGCATCATTCATCTCCTATGGATGGAGTGTATTACAGTTACAGCTTTACACAATAATGCACACATATTTATTTATATGTTTGATTTGTCTATGGCAAAAAATACTCTCTTATTCATAATAATCTGAAATCTGTATGTTAAATTATTTTCGGGAAAAATACAAAAACTAATAATTTATCAAACCTCAAGGTTGATATAACATTTAATATTTTGAGCACCCTGTATTTTAGAAAGAAATGACCGAAACCGATCGGACACGAGATTTTTTGTCATGCGCACAATTCCATATTTTGTTATGTAGGTACGTATCTATGTAGTTTTGTCTGAGCTATCTTCCAGTATTGTTAAAGAGTTTGTTTTAATGGCTGCTTCGAAACTTTTAACTTGTTATACTCAGGTAGGTATTAGAGATAAGAATGGCAATGTATTCTATGTCTAAATGCTAAAAGATTCCGTTTTTTTCCTATTTTCTGTAAATATAATTTTTATAAAATATTTAAAGTGAGTTACACAAGAAACAAGATTCGTTTATTTTCTGTTTTCTCTAATATCTTGCAATTTCGGAAGATATTGTGTTTATTAAAAACTCTTATCAATTACCTATTTATATATTTTGTAGTGATTTACGCTTGCTTCTGATTATAATAGGGTTAGTTGGATTGTACGACAGACAAGTTAATGTCAGTCCAGTAGTAGTAGTGCATGTACATTATTTATCGTGCCTACTCTTTGCGTTCACAAAATAGCGCCAAAAGTTATTCGAATATTTTACATAATTGCCTTTTCTCTTCATTCGTCATGCTCATGTTGTTCGTTTGAAATGTTTGCAATTTTTTATCTATAGCTTATCTCACATGTGGAACATATTGGTTTCGTGAAAACGCATTCAAAATATTTTTTTTTTAAGAGAGCCAATTCAAACTTAGTAAATCGTGTTAAATTTTATAAATGCTAGGTAGGTAGGTACTCTATTTTTATTAAAACACTGAATGTTGATTCATTTAAAATTATTAGCTCCAGATTATTAAGGCCGTGTTTCTTTTGCGCATTAAGCATTTTCTATAAATGTCGCGTTCTTAATGAATTTGTTTGCTCTTGTAACTTTTCCGAAACTAACAGGGTCTCAATCAAATAAATTTTGTACAAAACTAGTTAGGGTAGAGTCGCCTGTTTCCGAACATCCCCAGTTCTCGAACACTTTTTGCAAAATCCGTTATACTATCGTTAATTTACAGTTTCTGCTTTCCGTCACAGCACACTTATACGTATGCATATTCCCTTTTCACTTACCATAAGTATCGCATTCATACTAATGTATCTTATGTCAACAAAATTCATAGTTTGCTTATGGGTTTCAGTGAGTGCGGTAGATCTGTTTTCTTTAAAAAAAAAAAAGTTTCAGTGAACGTCTAGGAAAAGTTGTTTTTAATGCAAAATTGATCAGGTAAGTTATTTAAACTGTGTTTTTATGATATTAGTGCAATTAATTGTAATATTTAATGAAGTTTTGTAGTACATTAAAATTGAAGTTAACTAGTGTTTTTGGGCTGTTCGGGAAAAGGAACCTAATTTTTACCGAGTTTCCTAACCCGAACACAAGTGTTCGAAAATAGGGGAAAATGGTTAGTTTTCACATTTACTTCATTTGTTAATAAATTGCAATAATTAACAAAATCAACTACATATATGAGGTTTAAGAATATTTGAGTTTTTCTTTCAAATGAAATCAAAACTAAATGTGTAGGCCCATTGTTAGCATTTTTTACAGACTGTTCATTATTCAATGTCGGTAAACTGTTCGAGAATAGGCGACTCTACCCTACTCTGTACAAAAGTTGCGACTTTGAGAGCAGCATATAGTTTAGTTACCTACTATAATTATAAGAACTACCGATAGTGGGAAAAAAGTATTTATAAATATTAGAGTCCTTAAAATGTTATTTAATATGTTTTTTTGTTGTTTGACGATTAAAATGTGTATGCATGGAGTGGTCCAAGAGGAGTAAAAAGATAAGCTATAAATCAGTTTTGTTTTTGTTTATTATAAAATTTGCAATTTTTAATCCATAAATTAATGTGCGTGCTTGCAAAATAGGAGGTAGTAAAAAAAAATCTAAGAAATATCCAGAAACATTAAGCGAACCTACACAAAGCATAAATAGGAGATGTTTAAAAAAATCGAAGAAATATCCAGAAACATAAGCGAACCTACACAAAGCATAAGTTAAACAGTACCTATAGCAAGAATCTCGTGTTATGGAAAAAATGTTGTACTTGTATGCATTAACCAACTACCCCTGGAAAAATTATTCAACACCACAACTGTCATCAATGTGCCACCCACAAAAATATCTTCATCCCATCATAGCATTAACCCTTGGTGTGACGTTGTTGTTTTTGTTGTTTAAAGGAAAGATTGAGTCATATTCCATTCACATTGCTCTTTTGCATGATGTTTTGTGCAGACTTTTTTTCTCAGCTATAGGGCTGTTTCGGTTCTTTTGGTAAAGGTAGGTACTGTTGAAGTTGAAGTTTTCTACTCCATAGCGTAGGCACTTCGAGAATTAAATGTATCTCTCGCTCTCAGATAAAGGGAAACCGATATTTAATGCGTATCAAGTCGTATGTGCTGTTAATAATACAAATAGCAGGGTGGATACTACTGGGATAGGATTTACTTGAAGAGTAAGGTTGATAGGTAATGATGGTTAGCTATCAGTCGTCATATACTGGTCATGTACACCTACAAGCAACTATCAATATGACATACAATTACGCATGTACAATAACACGATTACCAATTAATAATTAATGCTACATTAATTCCATAACACAGAAATAGTTGTGCACTTGTATTGTTTTGTGGCAGGTTAAAAGTTAGTGGCCTATATTCACTTGATTATAAGAATAATATACACAAATTAAAAATATCATCTGTTCTAATTAATCCTCCAATGGGGATTTGAAGCAGAGTCCAGTTTTACGAAAGACCACTTAGCGCGGTTTTATTAGAAGTACAATACCTACTCTTCTAAACTGTTCGAGAATAGGCGACTCTACCCTACTCTGTACAAAAGTTGCGACTTTGAGAGCAGCATATAGTTTAGTTACCTACTATAATTATAAGAACTACCGATAGTGGGAAAAAAGTATTTATAAATATTAGAGTCCTTAAAATGTTATTTAATATGTTTTTTTGTTGTTTGACGATTAAAATGTGTATGCATGGAGTGGTCCAAGAGGAGTAAAAAGATAAGCTATAAATCAGTTTTGTTTTTGTTTATTATAAAATTTGCAATTTTTAATCCATAAATTAATGTGCGTGCTTGCAAAATAGGAGGTAGTAAAAAAAAATCTAAGAAATATCCAGAAACATTAAGCGAACCTACACAAAGCATAAATAGGAGATGTTTAAAAAAATCGAAGAAATATCCAGAAACATAAGCGAACCTACACAAAGCATAAGTTAAACAGTACCTATAGCAAGAATCTCGTGTTATGGAAAAAATGTTGTACTTGTATGCATTAACCAACTACCCCTGGAAAAATTATTCAACACCACAACTGTCATCAATGTGCCACCCACAAAAATATCTTCATCCCATCATAGCATTAACCCTTGGTGTGACGTTGTTGTTTTTGTTGTTTAAAGGAAAGATTGAGTCATATTCCATTCACATTGCTCTTTTGCATGATGTTTTGAGCAGACTTTTTTTCTCAGCTATAGGGCTGTTTCGGTTCTTTTGGTAAAGGTAGGTACTGTTGAAGTTGAAGTTTTCTACTCCATAGCGTAGGCACTTCGAGAATTAAATGTATCTCTCGCTCTCAGATAAAGGGAAACCGATATTTAATGCGTATCAAGTCGTATGTGCTGTTAATAATACAAATAGCAGGGTGGATACTACTGGGATAGGATTTACTTGAAGAGTAAGGTTGATAGGTAATGATGGTTAGCTATCAGTCGTCATATACTGGTCATGTACACCTACAAGCAACTATCAATATGACATACAATTACGCATGTACAATAACACGATTACCAATTAATAATTAATGCTACATTAATTCCATAACACAGAAATAGTTGTGCACTTGTATTGTTTTGTGGCAGGTTAAAAGTTAGTGGCCTATATTCACTTGATTATAAGAATAATATACACAAATTAAAAATATCATCTGTTCTAATTAATCCTCCAATGGGGATTTGAAGCAGAGTCCAGTTTTACGAAAGACCACTTAGCGCGGTTTTATTAGAAGTACAATACCTACTCTTCGCATTTGTTGAATATATAAATTTAAAAAATAAATAAAATAAAAAAATGTTTAAAATAGTAAAGGGTTTTCCAATGAGAGGTGTTATTGTGAATGACCCGCTATTTCGGTAGCTGTTACTTTTGAAGCTTTTATTCTTTGACAAGTAGAAACTACGCCATTACTAAAAATGGAACGATACACGCTTCAACAACGCATTGAAATTATTAAAATTCACTACAAAAATGGTGAAAATCTTGCAGTCACAGAAAAACTGAGAATATTTCTGCTGTAGCCTAAAGGGTTTTTAAAAAAAATTATTCTGTACGCTGCTTAGTTTATGCTCTTCCGCAGAAATTCTGTTCTTTTAAATGCGTTCTGTCTCAATTCAATCGCTCCTGCAATAATTTATCAGTCAGAGAAACAAAATGTAATTTTTTGCACTTTGCTCGATTTCTGACTGACCAATTTTGCTTCTGCAGAAAACACTGCCAAGCGTAGTACGGACATGTTCCGAAATGAAATTTTCCGGAGTGGAGAATTGTACCAAGCGATCTACTAGAATTACCAATTTTTCCGTTATCATTTCGCAGCAGCTGCGTACTGCAAAACGAAAAGGAGAAAAATAGCGAAATATTTCGTTCATGATTTCGTTGTCACTTTTGTATGGAATTTTTCGTTTCGGAACATGTCCGTAATAGGCTTAAGATAGCTTGGTTGCTAAGGTAGTTGCGATCCACTCTTCATAATGTACTACATGGTTTTGGTTTCTTTGTACATATTATATTTACTTATAATTGCAATTCTCTATTTTAATCATTTAGCCATCTATTCACTTAAGTTATTCCCTTTTTATTACAGTAATTTCTTTCGAACCAAAATCAACAAGAAAAATGACCACTGAAAGGCCAAAACGTCCACTATCAGCATATATGCTGTGGTTGAATGAAAACCGCGAGCAGCTTAAAAAAGAGAATCCAGGCAGTAAAGTAACCGACATTGCAAAACGTGGTGGTGAATTATGGCGCGCAATGAAGGACAAAACTGTAAATTTTATTAGATTCAGTTATACAATAGATACGGGTGCTTGATTTTTTTTTTCTTATTAAGGAATGGGAAGCTAAAGCCATTGCGATGAAAGAAAAGTACACAAAAGAATTGAAGGAATATGAAGCCAATGGTGGAACTGACACAGGCGCCAAGAAGCGAAAGACAAAGGCAGCCAAGCCAGCCAAAAAGATAAAAAAGAAGGAGACATCAGAGGAAGAAAGTGGCGAGGATGAAAGCGATTAGATCGTTTAATTTCATGTTTTTTTTTTTTAATTATTACATTGCTTAAATGATTTCATAATATTTTCTATTTCATTTTCATTTATTCATAAATGTATGGAATGAAACAAAATAAATGCAAAACATATTTGTGTAGTGACATCTTATTGTATTCTGCTGGTTTTGCAAAGCAAAATACAAAAGATACAAGATACAGTTAAAAAAATCGGAAAAAAGAGTGTTAATTAAAGAACGAAGCAGGTCTTTATATATATTTTTCCCTTTAGATTGTAAAACTAAACAAATATAAATACTTTATGTATATTTAAAATAGTGAACAAATAAAACAAAAATGACACAAACATTTCTTTATTTTAACACAATAACACCCAGTAAAAAATAGTTAAGATTACAATGTATTCTTCTTCTGATAAACCAAAGAGAATACAAAAAAAAAAAAACAAGATAATCAGAAAAGTCCACAAGAGTTTGTGTAATAAAGAGGTATGAGCACATTGTTAAATGAAAACTCTTAATTTAATTTTACCTTTTATAAAGTTATTTTATAACTTTGAATACCTATAAAAACATTACAGATGAGAAAACAAAGTCACGGGGCCTTTGCTTGTATAGAGGAGAAAAAAATGAATGCAGTTTGTGTAAAATTAAAGTGTAAGATGCAGAAATTACAACTGTTGAGTTTTTTTAAAATAAAATATATATGTATATATGCAAATATATATATGTATATATGCATATATATGTATATATATATATATATATATATATAAATATATATATATATATATACATATATAACTCTAAATCTATTTTACTAAACTAAAATATGTAATTAGAAGTGAAGACCCAAACGAATTTCTTACATTAATAAATATATATTTACGTAGGGATATAAGAAGGTAGATATGTTAAGCAATTAATTTTTGTTTCTTATGAAAAGCAAAACAAAATATGCCTAATTATTATCTCTGATGTAGGTGCATGAATGCGTTTTGGTTTCCCTTTGGTTTCTGTTTTTCATTTAATTTTTATTAAATTTTAATGGAATGAACATTGAAAAAATCTTAATATGTAAGTTTACGTGTAAAAAATGTCAAGCAGAAAAAACTTTTTCCGTAGTAATGAATAAATAGAATTTAAATAAAACTTACGTGAAAACTTGTTTTTTAAAGAAAATCACACCGTAATCACTTCTTCGGTTTGTAAATTCTATCTAAATTTTTGCATCACAACTTTGAATTGTTGCAGTTTTGATCATAGGTACGATGAATGTTTTGATGAAACTATCAACTTGTTTGTACCCATTCTCATTACGCGATGGTGAAGCATTGCTTTTTAGTCAAATGCCCTTTTCTAGTTTTCGGTGCGAACTTTTACTTGGGCAAGGTCTACCTCTACGCTCTACTAAGTTGACGCTCTGGGTGAAATTTTAACATTACGCTTTTCGGAGCGTTTATAAACATTTGCTTACATGTCGTAGCAGACCCGTTTCGTTAAAGACGCCCTTTTGGTACACGAAACGCAATTAATAAGAGTTATCATTCGTCTGATTTTTATGTAGTTTTCGTTTTTTGATGTAATAGCAAGGTAGTACAAGCCACTTATAATATTAAAGTTAAGGCTGCCCTTTTAGCCGTTCTTTCCGATTCGTGAATAATGGGTGCTCCCATTTTGCTGGCTGCGTATAGGGGCGTTCGGCGTTGGTTTGCCCTTGTACTTTGCGTGTTGATGTGAATTTCACACAATTATTAAAGAACAGAGCGTGACTTTGTGAAAATCCTTTCTTTTTTTACATTGAAAGTGGTTTAAATGCGAGCCACCGTCGACCCCCTGGCCTAAAACTGCAGTAACAATGGCTAATCATGTAAGGTTACTTATTCTTTTTTGAGTTCACAAAATATAGCCGATGTGAGGACCCACCGCACCTCCTAAATGGTGGTTGTCTGCTTTTCAATACAAGTCTTGAAAGAATAGCAGTAAATAGTTCAGCAGGATTTCATCTAGGAAAATTCCATTGCAGCCGCCTGGACCAAAATGAAGTGCCTTGGAGAGAAAACACTCCTCGAATACCTAGTACCTATTGGCTTCTTATCGAGTTTAAACTGCTTGTACCTACTGTACCAGTATATTTTTTTCCTTGCCTGTAGGAATAACTATTCCCATACTCTACACCTACCTACACCTTGTAAACCTTCACATTACAAATCAACGAACTATCATTAAACTTAATGCGCAAACATTATATACCTAGGTAGGTACCTACCTACCTAAATTTTGAAAGTCTTTGGCACTGATTTCTATTTCATGTGTGGTGTGAACTAGACATAGGTAAATTTGAATTCAAATAAGTGCCTTCTTTAAATAAAAAAAAAAACAAAAGAGAATGTAACGTAATTGAAACCTGCCTAGTACATCATGTCTTTTTGGAAGTTAAATAAACAGATTTTTTGTTCACCTTATTTGTACTTACACGGACTTTTTTATCTTTATCTATCATTGCCGGTAAACAAAATACATTTCCCCCGTTACATTCAACCCAAAATAGTACCTATTCCATTTTCATCAACGAAAATGATCAAAACAAAAACTTCAAAACAGAACAGGTCTACCCAAATCAGCAAAAGTATATTTCACTAGAGCTATAGAACCTATACGGATTTCCGAAGCATATTCTTGCCGTCGCAGCAGCGATGTTATCAACGTATTCTTTCTGCATGAGACAGACCAAAAAACCGCAGAGGAGAAAAATGTTCATATAGTTTTAGAAGAAATGCGCACTTTATTGAGTCTCCATTCTCCAAACAAACAAACTCTCAATTCCGCGCAGTTAATTGCACACACACCACAGACCACATTCTCTTCATACTTGAATGTTGAATGTAGCTGGCATAAAATATAAACACTTTCCCTCTTGCGCACACCATTCCGCCACTTTGATACGAGATTCGAACGACCAACAGCTCTCTTCAAAATCACCAGCAATCAGCATCAGCCAGCAGACCAGACAAACAGAGAGAAAAATTCAGCAGTCAGCACTCAGCAGCATCACACAAACATAAAAAAAGAGTCACCGCACGTACGTCCTACGACCGCAGCCGCACCACCACCGTCAACCAAGAAGTAGAACCAAGCGAGTTTCTTATCCATGGGTACTTTGCCAACGATTATTTTACATTCGTTGACTACAGTTCAGTTTCGTTCATCGTTCGCCGGCAAAGGAAAGAAGTTCTTGTTCTCTTGCACAAAGTTTAAATTAACAAAAAGTTTGTTTTAATAAGTGTCGTTTTGTGAATCCTTAAGAAACTGCCTAAATTTGTTTAAATGACTTGAAGACAGTGAGAAGACCGGTCATGTTCACCTACAAGCAACTATCAATATGACATACAATAACACGATTACCAATTAATCATTAATACTACATTAATTCCACAACAGAGAAATAGTTGTGCACTTGTGTTGTTTTGTGGCAAGTTAAAAGTTAGTGGCCTATATTCACTTGATTATAAGAATAATATACGCAAATTAAAAATGCCATCTGTTCTTATTAATCCTCCAATGGGGATTTGAAGCAGAGTGCGGTTTTACGAAAGACCACCTAGCGCGGTTTTATCAGAAGTACAATACCTACTCTTCGCATTTGTTGAATATATAAATTTAAAAAAAGCATTTTGTCTTTGAGACGTGAGTCTGCAACACCCATAGATCAGCTAATTCCATTCGGTTCGGTAGGACAATGTCGGAAGCTCAGCTGGTAAAGCAAATAGACTGTAATAATGTTACTGCTTAACCATCCTTTTGTTTCCTAAGAGGTGGCATCATAAAAATGCAGTCTTTATTATTATTTTTTTATTTGTATTATTTTTTGCGTTGGTTTTAAAATCGCTTCTTTTCTTTTTTTAAACAAATTAAATAATAATTTAAATCTATCAATAATTTAAATCTAAAGCTTCTAGCTGTCACTTTTGAAGCTTTTATTCTTTGACAAGTAGAAACTACGCCATTACTAATGTGGTATTCGTTTGGGCTTCTTCAGATTTGCCCTCAGATTTCAGATTTCGTGTGCCTAATCGAACATAAAAACGCTCTTGCTCTTTTTTGTGTTGATATTCGTGCGACTTGAATATGTGTAGTCTTCGACACTTTTCTATGCGCTTTCCATTGACTGGTTAAATTTTATATTAAAACATTCGAAATTCCGTCCATAAAAATTGCTCTGAGGGCAAAAAAAGTGCTCTGAGAGCGCCCAATCGAATACCACATAAAAATGGAACGATACACGCTTGAACAACGCATTGAAATTATTAAAATTCACTACAAAAATGGTGAAAATCTTGAAGTCACAGTTCACAAAAGTAAAGCATTTTTTGGTTGTCATGAAGCACCTTGTCGGACCGCAATACAGAAATTGGTGGAACAATTCGAGCTGTTGGGAACAACTGAGAATATTGCTGCTGTAGCCCAAAGTGTTGAAGAAAAACCGGGTTTGTCACAAAATACCGATTTTAAATTACATGTTTTTTTTTTTCAAAAAAAATATTCTGAACGCTACTTAGTTTGTGCTCTTTCGCAGAAATTCTGTTCTTCTTTTAATGGGTTCTGTCTCAATTCAATCGCTCCTGCAATAATTTATCAGTCAGAGAAACAAAATGTAATTTTTTGCACTTTGCTCGATTTCTGACTGACCAATTTTGCTTCTGCAGAAAACACTGCCTTAAGCGTAGTACGGACATGGAAATGAAATTTTCTGGTGGTCTCCAAACGGACAGCGAAACGTCTGCGGAAAGGCAGCGGAAAATAATTTGTGGAGAGTTCCATCAGTTGCTACACAAGTAGCAGTGCTACCAGTACTGGCTATTTATCTCCTTAAATTTTCATTTGGAAATAATTATTACGGAACATTTTTTCAGACAGAATTTTTGCTCTGACCACCTTTTTTTAATTTAACATTGTCGCCTTTAAAAAAACTATTTTATCAGAATAAGTGTGCCAATGAATTACAAAATTGGGTTTGGTTTGGGTATTTTTGGCGCCAACATTTCAATTTGGCTCCAGTACAAATGTCAATTCTTCGCAAGCAAGAAAACATGTGCGAAAAGAGAGTGGAGAATTGTACCAAGCGAACTACTAGAATTACCAATTTTTCCGTTATCATTTCGCAGCAGCTGCGTACTGCAAAACGAAAAGGAGAAAAATAGCGAAATATTTCGTTCATGATTTCGTTGTCACTTTTGTATGGAATTTTTCGTTTCGGAACATGTCCGTAATAGGCTTAAGATAGCTTGGTTGCTAAGGTAGTTGCGATCCACTCTTCATAATGTACTACATGGTTTTGGTTTCTTTGTACATATTATATTTACTTATAATTGCAATTCTCTATTTTAATCATTTAGCCATCTATTCACTTAAGTTATTTCCTTTTTATTACAGTAATTTCTTTCGAACCAAAATCAACAAGAAAAATGACTACTGAAAGGCCAAAACGTCCACTATCAACATATATGCTGTGGTTGAATGAAAACCGCGAGCAGCTTAAAAAAGAGAATCCAGGCAGTAAAGTAACCGACATTGCAAAACGTGGTGGTGAATTATGGCGCGCAATGAAGGACAAAACTGTAAATTTTATTAGATTCAGTTATACAATAGATACGAGTGCTTGATTTTTTTTTCTTATTAAGGAATGGGAAGCTAAAGCCATTGCGATGAAAGAAAAGTACACAAAAGAATTGAAGGAATATGAAGCCAATGGTGGAACTGACACAGGCGCCAAGAAGCGAAAGACAAAGGCAGCCAAGCCAGCCAAAAAGATAAAAAAGAAGGAGACATCAGAGGAAGAAAGTGGCGAGGATGAAAGCGATTAGATCGTTTAATTTCATGTTTTTTTTTTTTTGAATTATTACATTGCTTAAATGATTTCATAATATTTTCTATTTCATTTTCATTTATTCATAAATGTATGGAATGAAACAAAATAAATGCAAAACATATTTGTGTAGTGACATCTTATTGTATTCTGCTGGTTTTGCAAAGCAAAATACAAAAGATACAAGATACAGTTTAAAAAATCGGAAAAAAGAATGTTAATTAAAGAACGAAGTAGGTCTTTATATATATTTTTTCCCTTTAGATTGTAAAACTAAACAAATATAAAAACTTTATGTATATTTAAAATAGTGAACAAAAATGACACAAACATTTCTTTATTTTAACACAATAACACCCAATAAAAAGTAGTTAAGATTACAATGTATTCTTCTTCTGATAAACCAAAGAGAATACAAAAAAAAAACAAGATAATCAGAAAAGTCCACAAGAGTTTGTGTAATAAAGAGGTATGAGCAAATTGTTAAATGAAAACTCTTAATTTAATTTTACCTTTTATAAAGTTAGTTTATAACTTTGAATACCTATAAAAACATTACAGATGAGAAAACAAAGTCACGGGGCCTTTGCTTGTATAGAGGAGAAAAAAATGAATGCAGTTTGTGTAAAATTAAAGTGTAAGATGCAGAAATTACAACTGTTGAGTTTTCTTAAAATAAAATATATATGTATATATGCATGTATATATATATATATATATACATACCTATATATAACTCTAAATCTATTTTACTAAACTAAATTATGTAATTAGAAGTGAAGACCCAAACGACTTTCTTACATTAATAAATATATATATACGTAGGGATATAAGAAGGTAGATATGTTAGCAATTAATTTTTGTTTCTTATGAAAAGCAAAACAAAATATGCCTAATTATTATCTCTGATGTAGGTGTATGAATGCATTTTGGTTTCCCTTTGGTTACTGTTTTTCATATAATTTTTATTAAACTTTAATGGAATGAACATTGAAACTTTTTCCGTAGTAATGAATAAATAGAATTTAAATAAAACTTACGTGAAAACTTGTTTTTTAAAGAAAATCACACCGTAATCGATCCTGCGGTTTGTAAATTCTATCCAAATTTTTGCATCACAACTTTGAACTGTTGCAGTTTTGATTATAGGTACGATGAATGTTTTGATGAAACTACCAACTTGTTTGTACCCATTCTCATTAGGCGATGGTGAAGCATTGCTTTTAAGTCAAATGCCCTTTTTTAGTTTTCGGTGCGAACTTTTACTTGGGCAAGGTCTACCTCTACGCTCTACTTAGTTGACGCTCTGGGTGAAATTTTAACATTATGCTTTTCGGAGCGTTTATAAACATTTGCTCACATGTCGTAGCAGACTCGTTTCGTTAAAGACGCCCTTTTGGTCCACGAAACGCAATTGATAAGAGTTATCATTCGTCTGATTTTTGTTGAGTTTTCGTTTTTTGATGTAATAGCAAGGCTACGCTTTTAGCCGTTCTTTCCGATTCGTGAATAATGGGTGTTCCCATTTTGCTGGCTGCGTATAGGCGCGTTCGGCGTTGGTTTGCCCTTGTACTTTGTGTTGATGTGAATTTCACACAATTATTAAAGAAGTCGCTTAACAGAGCATGACTTTGTGAAAATCCTTTCTTTTTTACATTGAAAGTGGTTTAAATGCGAGCCACCGTCGACCCCCTGGCCTAAAACTGCAGTAACAATGGCTAATCATGTAAGGTTACTTATTCGAATACCTAGCAGAAAAACTCGAATAGCATTGGCTTCTTATCGAGTTTAAACTACTTGTACCTACTGTACCAGTCTGATGTTGCCTAATTTTACAAATTACGTAGGTAGAAAAGATACACATTATCTACCATCTTACTAAGTATCAAGTACGTACATATCTACATAATTCCAAAAAATATTTTTTTCCTTGCCTGTAGGAATTCATAGGTACTCACATTACAAATCAACGAACTATCATTAAACTTATGTGGTAGGTTTGTAGGTATTCGTTTGGGCGCTCTCAGAGCACTTTTTTGCCCTCAGAGCAATTTTTATGTTCGTTTGGTACAAAAAAAGCAATCTTTTTCAGATTTCAGAGCACTTTTGCGAATCTAGATATTTTCTCAGATTTGCCCTCAGATTTACCAATCCAAGTGCATTTGAGTTTGACAAGTGGTGGAGTTTGTTTACATTTTAGTGAAATATTTCTACAGCAAAGGAAGGCATTGCATTTGCATCGGGTGAATCTATTTTCGTAAATTATTTGTGTACAAATATTTAGAAATCAATCGGGAATGAAATTTCGTTTTATGTTCGATTAGCCACACGAAATCTGAAATCTGAGGGCAAATCTGAAGAAGCCCAAACGAATACCACATTAATGTGCAAACATTACATAGGTACCTACCTAAATTTTGAAAGTCTTTGGCACTGATTTCTATTTCATGTGTGGTGTGAACTAGACAGGTAAATTTGAATTCAAATAAGTGCCTTTTTTAAATAAAAAAAAAACAAAAGAAAACGTAACGTAATTGAAACCTACCTAGTACATCATGTACTTACACGGATTTTTTTTTATCTTTATCTATCATTGCCGGTAAACAAAATACATTTCCCCCGTTACATTCAACCCAAAATAGTACCTATTCCATTTTCATCAACGAAAATGATCAAAACAAAAACTTCAAAACAGAACAGGTCTACCCAAATCAGCAAAAGTATATTTCACTAGAGCTATAGAACCTATACGGATTTCCGACGCATATTCTTGCCGTCGCAGCAGCGATGTTATCAACGTATTCTTTCTACATGAAACAGACCAAAAAACCGCAAAGAGGAGAAAAATGTTCATATAGTCTTAGAAGAAATGCGCACTTTATTGAGTCTCCATTCTCCAAACAAACAAACTCTCAATTCCGCGCAGTTAATTGCACACAGACCACATTCTCTTCATACTTGAATGTTGAATTTAGCTGGCATAAAATATAAACACTTTCCCTCTCGCGCACACCAATTCCGCCACTTTGATACGAGATACGAACGATCGACAGCTCTCTTCAAAATCACCAGTAATCAGCATCAGCCAGCAGACCAGACAAATAGGAGAGAAAACTTCAGCAGTCAGCACTCAGCATCATCACACAAACATAAAAAAAGAGTCACCGCACGTACGTCGTACGTCCGCAGCCGCACCGCCGCCGTCAACCAAGAAGAAGAATCAAGCGAGTTTCTTATCCATGGGTACTTTGCCAACGATTATTTTACATTCGTTGACTACAGTTCAGTTTTGTTCATCGTTCGCCGGCAAAGGAAGGAAGTTCTTGTTCTCTTGCACAAAGTTTAAATTAACAAAAAGTTTGTTTTAATAAGTGTCGTTTTGTGAATCCTTAAGAAACTGCCTAAATTTGTTTAAATTAATTGAAGACAGTGAGAAACAAATAAATTCAATGTAAGCATACTTTTCTTTGTACATACATACAATATATTCTGCCGTTTCCATATTTTGCCTTCAATCTCGTTTTACGATTGAAAATTCGTGAGATTTTCTACAATATCTTGGAAAGTGCACTTTGAATTGCGTAAAAATCAACGAAATTGCAAAGTTTTGAATCGAATAGTACATTTTTCTTTGCATTAATTAATGTATTCCTAAAATTTCAATCAAATAAATTACTCTAAACTCGTATACCTTGCTGGCTTTCTCTATACAAGCCAACGAGGAACCAAAATGGTCGAACAAAAACCGGAACGACGCATAGCCATACATATTACATTTTATTAAATATTTATGTATTTACTGCGACTTTAACTAAAAGAATACATTTTTCTTTTATAAAATTTAATTTTAGATTTATTTTTCGTATATCGCTTAATTGGTTTCCATTGAAATTATCCAGTTTTTTCCACATTTTTCTTGAACCCATTTTTCTCTACTCGGTCATCTTCCCTCTCATATAGAGAGTTGATGATGGTGGCAGCTTGGCTTCGTTCGAATATACCAAGTACAGTACAGTATGTAGTACTTCGAACTAAATGTACGAAAATGCTCGTAATTTTCTTCGAGAATATTCAACATTAGTTGGAAATTCGAATTCATTTGTATTGCTCAGTTTTGTAATAAAAGCGATTAAATCGTTTTCATTCACTGTGAAAATTTACAATGAAGTTTTCATAATCGAAACGTAAATAGAAACGAATTTGGCGCCATTTTTTTTGTACTGAATACGGCGGCGGTAGGTAGTAATCGTCACCGTCTACATAAGTGCCCCTGAACAAATGACAGATGTGCGCGCTCCCATCAGGAAACGCTTGTTTTTTTTTTTCTTGAATGAACAGGGTGATGGATTATCATTTCAAATATTATATAGTATGTTCTTAGCTGTCTAATTGTAAATTATAATTATGCTGAAAGAGTCAACCATTTACTTTCAGTGTGTATTATGCAATTAATGTTTTTTTTTGTTCAATATGAAGGTACCTACATCATAAAAATGCAGAATGCGCTAGCATATTATTTTGGCGCCTAAATAGCAATTGAATTTTACATGAATGCATGCATTTCTATGTTTGGGTACCTACCTATCCATGTAATCATAGCTGAACAAATCTTTATAAGCATCCCGATTTAGAAACTTATTATGTGGTATTCGATTGGGCTTCTTCAGATTTCATGTGCCTAATCGAACATAAAAGCGTCACTTGCTCTTTTTTTGTGTTGATTTTGTGCGACTTGAATATGTGTAGTCTTCGACGCTTTTCTAAGCGCGTTCCATTCACTGGTTAAATTTTATATTAAAACATTCGAAATTTCCGTCTCGATTGATTTCTTAATATTTTTACAAAAATATTTCACAAAAATAGATTCACCCGATGCAATGCCTTTCTTTGCTGTTGAAAAAATTCACTAAAATGTAAACAATCTGCACTAGTCAAACTGAAATGCACTTGTATTGGTAAATCTGAAGCAGATCTGAGAAAATATCGAGATTCGAAAAAGTGCTCTGAAATCTGAAAAGGATTGTTTTTTTTGTTACCAAACGAACATAAAAATTGCTCTGAGAGCAAAGCAAGTGCTCTTAGGCAAGGAAAGCAAGGTTTATAAACAATTAACGAACTTTAACTAAGTTGCTGTAGAGCTGTGTGACTAAAAAAAATCGCGTTTAGGCTGGTTCGAATGTTTTCTATTATTTATAGAACTATCTTACAAATGTTGACTGCTATAAAAAAAATAGTCACAGAATAGAATAACACATATACTGAGCCAAAAAAGTGAATGATATATATTTTAATAAAAAAAAATTTCTGGCCGCAATGATTGCACAAATCTCCCGTATGCAAGATTTAATTAATCTTAAATACCTAACTCTTTCAGTAGATAAGATGTTAATGATTCTATATGCGTAGAAGCATTTATTTTATTTCAGTTAATTGTTTTATTGCATTAAATTCGTAAGGTTCGCTTCAATAATATAAATCCTGATTATCTTCAACTCTCCGATAAAATATCTTTTGTGGAATTTAAGATATACCTTTATGGGCATGGGAGGTTATTTACTTTAAAAAGTTAACTATATTTGTGTTCCCAGAAACATGTTCGAAAATCTTTTGGATACCTATTTTAAACGGAAATACATAATCACGTTTATATTTGTTTGTTTATTCCTCTCATTACAAAATATTTTTTTTTTCTTATTTCAGTTTAATCAAATAACGCAAATAAATCCAATTATAAAAAATGGCAGATAAACCAAAACGTCCTTTATCCGCATATATGCTATGGCTCAACAGTGCCCGGGAAAATATCAAAAAAGAAAATCCCGGCATTAAAGTTACAGAAGTCGCCAAAAAAGGTGGTGAGCTGTGGAGGGCCATGAAGGACAAGTCTGTAAGTACTACCTATTATATTCCTAAACAGTACTTTTTAAGTTTTCCTAACACATTCAATCTCTGTATAATCTTAAATTAGGAATGGGAAGCCAAAGCTGCCAAATGCAAGGAAGATTACGAAGAAGCTGTCCGCGAATTTGAAGCTAATGGTGGCTCAACGGCAAATGGTGCTGGAAAAAAACGCGGCAAACAAAGTAAAAAGGCGCCGAAAAAGAATAAGAAGGAGGCATCCGATGACGACGATGATGATGAGAGCGAATAAATAATTAATCACTTTTCCTTACATCTCATGTCTCATCGTCTTAATACCTATAAAAAAAAAAAATATTTAAAAAATAAACAAATTAAAAAAAAAAATACAAAATACTTGAACAAAAAACTCTTTGAACTCATAAACATGATTGTTTAATTAATTTTATAATAATATTAATATAATTAATTATTAATTTAGAGAGAGAAAAAGAGAAGGATTGAAGATTGAAGAGACAATTTTTATGTTTTCTTCCCTTTCAACGAATAGTAATTGCGCGGAAGGGAAAGAAATTGTTTTTGAATGTTCTTGATGGTATATAGAAATAATATAATACAAAGAAAAGTTGTTTTATCGTAAGCTAATTTCCTGTTTTTTTTATGGAGATCATTTGAAATCAATGAAAGTACAATTGACATTTTTATTTAAACAATCAATTAAGTTATCAGCTCTCTTCCTGCATTTACTTGTAAATTTAAAGGAAAAAAAAAAACAAGCGCACTCCTGACTTGTACTTTCAACACCATCATCTTTTTTTTATTATATCATTCCAAAGCAACTCACATTTGTAAAAAAGTTAAATAACATTTGAATTAATACAAAACAAAAATATTAATCCGAAGTACAAAACAACACTCAGGATTATTTATCTCTAGTTTAAAAACGAAAAGAAAAACAAGCGGATTGAAAATATTTTTGGTTGATCGCACTTAAAATATATTGTAATCTTGAATATAATTTTTATTTTTTTTTTCTTCATTCAAAAACAACTATAAAACCGAACGTTTGAACACGTAAGATATATATTTCTGAAGCTTTTGCTCTATATAAAAAGGGGCAATATACCTTAAATTTTCACAAAAATTACGATCACCATTTTTGTTGGATTTTTCTTTTCGAAACTATTTGCAAGTATTATAAAAGAACACTTAATAATAATATGTACATTCAATCGATATTCTCTTTTTCTTTTGGTGTATTATAATTAAACAAAAGAGAACAGTGTTTTCTTTTTTGTAGAAAACAAAAAAATTAATATGTTTGTATAAACAAAAAAAAATTAAAAGACAAGAAAGAAATAAAGTTTTTTTTTTTAGTTAATTTCCGTTTGTGGGCGAGTATCGAATCCGCTTTATCCGTGGATTAGCAGTACGCTACGGCATTTGTTTTGTATGTTAAAGCCACATTTCGGACCCTGGTTGAATAACTATGGCTCGCATGTCCGCTTTTAAGAGGGAGCTTTGACGATAATCGTTTTAAGTGGTGTGATTGTGTGCCGATATTTGATTTTATAAATTTTCAGCACAGTTCAAATTAAAGCGATCAATGCCTGCTTTTTTAAGAAAAGGTTTATTTCTACTGTTCCTGTAAAACTTATCGGCGGCCCTTCACTCAAAAATTTTTTTTTTTGTTCAAAACCTAAACATTAATTGAATACATACATATAAGACATTTAAAAGTCCTGTTGTATGTCACACTGAGCCAAATCACACTTGATTTCTGTCCAAGGTATACGATTCGCAAGACTATTTCGCTACGTGGCATATTAAATAGCAGCACCGGAGAAAGTTAGCATTATACATATTCATTATTCCATCCTGTCTGGTTTTGTACATCCAAAACAAAAAACATCCAGCATTATACCATTTCTCTTCTTGAAGTAACCTTAAGACAACACTGATAAATTAAAAAAAAAAAAATGCTTGATTACCTTAGTAACCTTTATATATTGGGCATAACAGAACAGCTTTGTTTTTAAAGATATCCTCATATTAATTTGATCAGTAAGAGAACATTGGAACAAATAATTTAATAATTTTCTCTAAAAAAATAGGACGAATCATATTTCGATTCTTTCTGCCAAATGGGAAGTATTTATTTAAGAAAATTTCATAGGCTGGTAGAAGTTTATAGAATAATTATGGATGAATAAACTTAAATCCATAGCGAATGGTTCCTTAGGTGTCAAAAATGTTTGCATGGTCATCCTCATATAAATATTACACGAAACCAATGAATTTTGAACTAATGGAAGCAAAAATTAAACGAATAATACATTCAAGAATATAATATTATAACCATTTATTTAGATAGATACAACTAGAAATTGAAAGATGGTTCAAGTGCTGAATGCA